>OY720119.1:5942589-8612589 GCA_963082685.1 Cyclophora albipunctata | reverse complement strand
AGCTGATGTGACGAGGCACGAGGGAAGGCATCAGGCGTAGTGCAAGTGGTGTCGAGGGGTCGCGGGCCACCCCCGGGCGGCGTAGTAGGAATATCCTTCACCTCCCGGGCGCGGCTAGGTCAGGGTTAACGGTGCCCCCGAGCCGGGACCGAGCTGCCGACGACGACCTTGCCTCCAATGCGTAATGCACTTCCTACATACACACCTAACTCTACAACCCACAAGCTCCCACCACCATAACATAGGGGGCTACATGGGCCGGTTTCCAGTGCGCCTTGTGTGTTCATGCTTTATACGAAGACCCAAATGAAGAATCCCCACATAACAAAGGACATGATAAAAATAAACCGTTTCTGGACATGCGTAGCCGTGACACCTGAAATTTTCATCTTATAACAGACTTTACGATCTTAGCTGTAGAGGTGATAATTCGTCATAGTATCTAATTCGAAGAATATAGGCATTCGATAGAGGAACGTGATACGTCTTGCTTGAGTTGGAAATCCAGTGTTCGTGAGTACGGTTCGGGTTAATTTTAAGGGTTTTTGTGTGTTGTGTTCAGGGGTTAAGGTTGAGATTTGCGTGAGGTTGTGGTGGTGGGTGGTGGGGGGAGGGTTGGGTCGATAAGAGCCGGGCGCCGCGGATCGATGCGAGGGGCCGCGCGTGCACCGCCCGCCGCCCGCTCCGCGCCGCCGCGCCGCGCCGCGTGCCCACACACTATACCTTCATAATCTACCCCCAACTGCCTCATTTTATCTGTCAACTCATAACAACTGATGAACAACGTTTGATGGGTTTATCTTGATTATGAAATTAATAATATAGGGAAACATGTCTGTTATGACGATGTTATCGACCTATCTCATGAGGGACGCGGTTTGATATGTGTTGTTATTGAATGTCGCTGTCAATTAATGGAATAATTTACCGATGTTCATTGGTTTTGTTATATTGATTTTTCTTTCTCTCAACTAATTTTATTACTTGTTTTTATAATACTCTTTATCGATAATACCTACGATCAGTTCTGCAAATTATCGATTGCACCAATGCTAAATGTAAATATTTTAATCAAACGATACAGAAACAGTTCAATAATTGTTCTCATAAAGAGACCATTACAAAAGTTCTCTAAAGCGTTTTGTGCGAGACCCGAGCGGACTTCCTATTAGTACAACCTTGTAATGAGCGAGCTTTGAAGGACTTTGTCGTTTTATGGCTCAATTAGGAGATACTTACTAAAAGACAGTGAGGCGACGGCTTTGAGAGATCTCTTAGATATTAAGTAGCACACACAAAGTCTTGCAAGGATATACCATCATTGAGACATGACTCTCGAAACTAGACAATACTCAGAATTGCTACCGGCGGGCTATTCATCCAAATTGTACTCTATCATAATGTTGCTTACATTCACAATGGATATATACGTTCTTCAATTTATGCATTTTGAGCGGTGTTTACATTGTTAACATTTTGTACAGGACCCTATGCCCTAATGAAACAAGGCACTTCTACTGGAATACTTAATCTTTACTATAAGATACTTTTAATTAACATGTAATTTTGACCAATATTTGTAAAAAAAAATACTTATTTGTAAAATGTTACGTAGTAATACCTGCCTACATCAATTGTGTAGCGTTCAGGTATCGGGAGTAGGGGGCAAAGTCACAAAGTCAGTATTATACTAAATGAAACGGGACTGTATCAAGTAACAATATATAACGTATTTATTATTTCGAAACGTCGATTAATTTCCGTTTAGTAAAATGAGTATAAATCGTGCGAGTTTAAAAAATATGTTAGTCAAGTATAATGCCTCGCTGTTGCGCAAAGGCCTCTCATCTCATCAAAGGTATAGTGAGGTGGATTAAGCGATAACAGCACCCTTGCCTACTGCGGGTTGGTGATGTAAACCCGAGCCATGTCACAAATATATATTTTGTGTGTTTATGACACATACATTGTTTTTGTGCATTTGTGTAGTACCTGAATGCTGTGGATTCCTGTCAGTGGCTCGCAGGTTTGAATTATTACTTTTAAAATGATGTAATTATACACTTATATGTTGTAGCTGTTGGCAACCCTTAATCTATAGGTATATAATGCGACTACTCGTATTAGAGATAAAAGAGGTAACATTTGTAGGTTTTTTTTTAAGTTCGAGCTAATCTCGGGAATTACTAGTCCGATTTGAATAAACCTTTTTGTGATAGACAGCCAATTTCAACAGGAAGGTTATAGGCTATTTATCATCCTGAAATTGCCATGAAAACGGGCACAGCGCGGGTAAACCTGGAGGCGCTGCTAGTAGATAAATAAACTTACCTGGAAATTAATGGTCGAAGTGACGATCCTCATGGACTCCGCGTAGTTCCTGAGCACGGAGTCCGTGCTGAGGCAGCTCTGCCTCCACTCGTACAGCTGCTCCAGCCGAGTGATGCACCGCTCACAGATCTTCTTCGGAAGGAAGTCATCCTTCGAAATCTGCTGGAAACATCTCATGTCACTTACGCTATGAAAAAGGCTTAAGTAGCTTAAACTGGTAGAAAGTTTTGTATAGGTAGTAGTGCTAACCTTGGTGTCAGAGTTTAACCTCTTACGGATTTACACTAAACCGAAATTGTTAACAGCCAACCTTAATTTAGGATACTGGTTTCTCAGGTATAAGCGAACATTTCTTATTTTGAATTGAAACTAAGTACGTTTACGGATACACAATGCATAGTACCTCTTCTGTAACTACGATTTCTGTAAAGGAACCGAAACGTCAGATTTAAATGTAAAATAAAAGCGAAGTGTATCCGTGAACGTAATCCTAATTTGGGAGCTTCTAGGCCTCCTATTCTGTATATAAAACTGGGCGTTGGATAAAAAATTGACGATGGATATTAATATATACATTATACAATAATAATAATTTTAAATAGTTAAATGTGACTTCTTCACTTTTGAAAAACGATTCTCAGAGTTATTTTATTTCTCAAAGGACGATTGTGTTCAGATAGAAATGTCACCCATCAAAGTATGCGTTAGTATGTGAGTTTGCATTATTAGTGACAATTTATGATTCATACATGTGAATCACGATTCACACACAACAATTGAACAATAAGTTAGGACAAAATGCTCTTCCTGGCAAAAAAAATCAGTACAGTGAAAAGGATTAAGAAGACGTAATCACCGCATTACCTAAATGCGTGTAAGTGATCCTTCAAATAACAATATCTGATGATGGGGATTCGGTATTTCAACTTCTGCATACATTTTGGCATATATGAAAAATTACATCAATTAGTTAAATATCGATTTAATGGACGTCTTTAAATGCGGCAGATAGAGTTGTGTATAAATTGAATGTATTACAAACAGTATATCCCATAAGCATACACGGTTTTATTAACCAACTAGCAGTGCCCCGCGGTTTCACCCGCGTTGTACCCGTTTCCGCAAGAATTTCGTGGTAAAAAGTAGCCTATGTCCTTTCTCAGGTTCTGGACTAACTGTGTACCAAATTTCATTCAAATCGATTCAGTAGTTTTGGCGTGAAAGCGTAACAGACAGACAGACAGACAGAGTTACTTTCGCATTTATAATATTAGTTAGGAAGTTAGGATTAAACTATTTTTAGGTGTAAAATACAGACATACGAGTTGAAGGTCATTTGCCTTTCCGTAAAGCAAACGACCGTTGTACTGCAAAATGCAAAGCTTAATATGGGATCGTTTTCAATAAACGAACAAATTTCTGAGAACCCACTGAATGAAACTGTGTTCTTTATATGTTTAAAAAATAATGACCTATTTTCCAGGACTTAAGACAAGTTCAATGATCTCTGATTAGTTTTACGTAAGCATATTAGTAAAGTAATCTTGTAAGTACCTACTGAAACCTATTGCATTTAAAATTATGTGTGCAAGGCCAGTAAATACTCAT
The DNA here is from genome assembly GCA_963082685.1 of Cyclophora albipunctata. Lineage (NCBI taxonomy): Eukaryota > Metazoa > Arthropoda > Insecta > Lepidoptera > Geometridae > Cyclophora > Cyclophora albipunctata. The sequence continues at coordinate 8,608,650 of OY720119.1, read as the reverse complement.
ATAATGTTAAACCTTCATAAACTAAAAATAGATTGTTCAAAGATAATTCTATCAACAGGTATCGTGAATCTTGCCTTATTTCTTAGGCCTACGCTCACGGTATTCGTAGCGGTCCGTAGCGCGCAGGCGTCTACGGTGCTACGCGCCTACGGAAAGCATTATTGCAGCTTTCCTTCACCTACACAATTTATTTGTTTACTTTCTTATTTTTACACCAAGAAAAACACATTTTAGTTTTTGTTGTAATAATTTTGTAAAGGGACAAGAAGAAAACTATGGACAGTATGGGAAAGACAATGAATGTCAAGGACACTTAAGACAAAGGGGTCGGTCGTAGATTAGATATACTTAGATAATTAAATAAATATGATTGACTCACCATAGTCGGCAGGCAGGTCCTGAGTTTGAACAGGATCTGCCTTTGTTCCGACTCCTTGTCGAAGATGTGGAGGCGAGGTCCGCTCTTCAAGGAGCAGAGCCGACAGAGGTCGGTGAACGCCGTGAAGTTGAGGTCCTCGGGCTCGGTCATGGCGAAGCACCTGATGAGGAGGTCTAGGAGGCAGGAGTTGTCCATGTGTACGTCGGTGTCGGGAGGCGGGTGACGGTCAGCGCGGCATCGCGGGTGCAGGCAGGGAGGCGTCGCGCCGCCGCTGCGTCCGGGGGGGCACTGCGCGCCCTCGCCGCCCCCGCCGCCCGCCGCCCGCCCCCTCGCCCCCGCGTCGCACGCAGCCCCCGAGGGTGGCGCCCGGGAAATGCGTGCCAGTTTTCCCACTTAACACCGTCTGCGATTTCTCATGTGCAATTGATTATGTCCGATGTCTTCCATTTTATTTCTACATTTACGTTAACATTGTAACAAGTAAATGTTGTTTGCATGTTACTTTGTTTGTAGAGAGCCGTACAAACCTTATGTAGCGGGTAGCAGCTTTAAAACACTATCTATCTACAGTTATGAGACGTAGCAATATTGATTTCTTTGTTTTGTTCCGTGTCTGGTCTTTATTGGTTGTTTTAAGTACAATTCGTTGAATCGTATAGGTTACTACTTATACAATGTAGCACTCTACGAATTCAATATTATTAACGGGTTCATAATTGTATATCAATTTAATAGTATTTTGTTGTGGTTTTCTGGATATTTGGTAATCATTAAAGCTAAGGACAGTACTAACATGTCATACTTGACACATAATTTTTTTTGGGTATTATCTGTATATTTTGGGTTGGTACTATAAAAAATATAATACTAAGTGAGAACCTTCTTCTTTTGTCTTCTCTAAATCAGAATAATTTGATTTCTACTATAGGGCCTGTAGGCCTGTAGGTACTGTACATTGTACTCATATTGTACTTACGAGCTTCAAACAAGTTTGCCTACAAAGCTCGTCAACCGTCAATCGCAAACACTCGACCCCAATGAATTGACCTAAAAACTTTATCAACTGACACGAACACGAATCACATTCATATCAATTTCATAATATTTTGACAAACAATATTATCTTTGTCATTTATTGGCATCACTAAAATCACAAAAATATTATCGAAATATTATTGAAATCGTTTTGCAAATCTTATAATAATTTCTTGATAGTCTTTAGAAGTTTTACAAAATATAGTTATCAAATACTAAAGAAAAATATAATTTCTATTATATTTTTCTTTGAACTGATACCATGTCGGTCCATTCGTCTGAGTCGGATGTTGAAAAAAGCGGCTACTCTGAAAGGACTCTGGCGATTATCAAACCGGAAGCTTTTGAGAACGCAGAGGATATTATAGACCATATCCTTGATAATGGATTCAATATTCTTGCTGTAAGTATTTGGAATACATAGTTTTAGTATTTAAAAACTATGTATAATATTAAAACCTATATCTATACATGTCTATGTCTATACAATATTTAAAATGAGCAATTACCAGCTCTACATGCTCACTACGCGTAATGGCCATGTTGTTACTCAGGATTTCTCCCTAGAGTCACGGGACAAGCCTGTTCTTTTTGAGAGGCATGCGAAGCGATACAGATCCAACTCGTAGAGGCCTTTTCTTTTGGAGATGTTTAATGTAATGTATCTCAATTTAGATTTTTTTCTCGATTCGTATTTGTAAATCTTTTTCAGAAAATAAATTTATTTTATCCTAATTATTTACGCCGCGGATTCACTCGCTTTGTTCCCGTACTTGTAAGAGTTTTGAATAAAATGGACTCTACGTCTATGCCAATACAATAAAGTCGGAGAGTTTGGTCGTTTTGTTAGCGTGATAATATCTGGGGGCACGGTGCCCCCGCCAAGTCGAGCAAAAAAAGGTGGCACGGCCGTACCATACTGTTCTCAAAGCAGTTCGGACCATTTTTGTCTTAATTTTTGAGTCCCATTTACGATGTAAAATCGCAATAATGTATACCTTCGTATCATATATCCACAAGATTATCTCCCTTCTTCGTTATTTTCATACTAATGTTAAGCACGTTAAAATGTATGGTTTATTTCGTAGTAAACGTTTCCAAAGCTCCCAAGCCTCACGATTATTTATTTGAACCAAGGTTGCAAGCCTTAGAGCAACCTTGAACAACAAAACCAGAGGAAGGTCGCAATCCTAACATTGTGCCAGAATGTAAATTAATGTTCCTTGTTTTTGTTTAGTAGTTAGTATTTGATTTTACTTACAAAGTGAAAAACATTAATACAAATATAAGTATGAGTGAAATGAGCAAATGATATTTTTTTGTCATTATCTTCAGTTTTAGATTCCAAAGTAAATTGCCTAGTTAAATACCTTGATAAGCATCTAATCGCCGTGTCCAAGACTTTAATCAACAAATAGTTATTATTATCGTGCGTTTGGAAACAATAATTTAACCATGCCCTCCGAAGCTTAGAGCTTATTTGGATCTAACAAACCTAAGACTTAGTTCTAACCTAACCTAACCCATTCCTCAATGCAAAATTTACTAGTTTAATTTATATTTGTTTGAACGCATTAATTTCAAAAACTACCTTCCCAATTTGAATAATTATTTTTGTAATGGATAGCCATATTCAACGGGAAGATTATAGGCTATGTTTCATCCCAATATTCCCACGGGAACGGTCACCACGAGGGTAGAACCGCGAGGCACTGCTAGTTTTGTTATATTTGTGAAGAGGTTTTTGTTCTGCAGTGATCTATCAGACCGTTACTTTGTAATTAATAATGCAGACAAACATTACTGGATCATGACGCGGGCTGTAGTTAATGACGTCGTGTGTTGGCGTCACTTGTGTTTTATGGACCGTAATGGACTCTCTGAATACTGTGCAGCGTTTTCATGGGTTACAATTTGTTTGAATTGTCGCTTAATTTTCTTACTATTTACAGTTTACTGTAGGTAGATTTTAGTAACTACTTACTTTGGAGTTTACTTTAGAGCATTTATTAAAGTTGTACTTTAACTTATTCGGAGGCCTTTAGGCGGTCTAATAACTCCGACACCAAGGTTGGCAACTACTTGTCACTACATAGTATAAAATAAAGTCGTCTCTTTTTCGTGTCTGTCACACTGTTTGTCAGTCTGTATGCTTAAATCTTTAAAATTACGCAACGGATTTTGATGCGGTTTTTTGTAATAGGTAGAGTGATTCAAGAGGAAGGTTTTTATGTAAAAAAATTCCCGAAATTCCCACGGGAACGGGCACAACGCGGGTAAAACCGCGGGGCGCTGCTAGTGTTTACATAAAAGAGTAATCGCTTGTAATTCACTTTTATTTGACGGAAATGCAACCATTGGTCACCTACCAAGTAGTGGCAGAGTAGAGTTGCAAATAAACTACGCCACAAGCGTTACGGATGTTATTCGGGGATAAGACAATATTTTAACAATACCTAAGTATAGATAACTAGCCGCGCCCCGCGGTTTTACCCGCGCTGTGCCCGTTCCCATGGGAACTTCGGGATTTTTTATACATATAAACCTTCTTCTTGAATTGCTCTATCTATTTAAAAAAAACACGTCAAATTCCGTAGCGTAGTTTTAAAGATCATAGGGACAGACAACGGAAAGCGACTTTGTTTTATACTACGTAGCGATAGGCATAGAATGATCCAATTTAATAAGTATGAGTATTAAGTAGAAACTAATTACAAGGAAAGTAATGCATTAGTGATGCTAACTCGTATGTATGGCATTGATAATACATGAAGGGCATTTGTGTGGGGGTGGGTGGGGAGCGGTGACCATGTTCTGTGTCTGCCTACCGCCGCCGTGCGATAGACACCGTACAATGACGAACAAAACGCGATGTTATGGCTATTTTAACACATTACTTCTACAAATACAATACAAATAATTGCATTTTGATGAAATATTTTAGTAAAATGGATTGCTTCAAAATATTATGATGAAATTAAGATGAAGAAGACTTAGATTTCTTTTGTTAGTTTGTACCTCAGATAACAGAATATTCGGTACTTGGTTTGTACGTGCTAATTTCTAGAACTTCTAGTCGAAACGTCGAGATCAATTCCAAATATTTGTATTGTATTAATTGATTTATCTGCATGAGTGCCTATTATTTGTTCTCGCATACATTGCATATTCAAAATTCACATATTCATAAACACTATTCATAAATTCAAAATTCACATATTCATAAACGATATTTAACTCAAATAGTGATTAAAGTGTTTTGTCTCTTTCGCCCTTTGACAAATAGCGTATGTCGGAAAGGGACAAACCATTTGATTTCTTAAGTGCTGTTAATAAGCGGTTATAAATAAGGCCCTTAAAATTGATAAGTACAAGTTTTTACAAAAAATAATCGTAAACAAAACCATAAAGAGCTAAAGGTGAAAAAAAACTTGACAACATAAAAACAGAATAGACAATATTTAAAACGGATCTCGCTGTTATTACTCGTACATATCGGCAAGGGTTGCGATATGCAAAACTCATATCGTATCGGCATTAATTGAAGAGCGCGAGAGGGGTCGGCATTATTCTACGTCACAAGCAACCCTTGTTAGGGTAGGGCTGCCTCGCTAGTTAAATATTAATAAGTCATTCATAAAAAAATATTATAACAAACTTTTGCCAGTGTCCATTGAGCTTAAGGTGTAAAATTAATCTTCTAAGTTTGTATCACACGTACCTATAACTATAACATAAAGGTCAAGCTAAATTAAAGCTTGTGACACTTGTGAAATGAGCTTAATAAAATTGGGTGTAATTTTGACAAACATACTTTTCAGTGTGTACTAACTGTTGCTAAATCATTATTTTTCAACTATACAATAATTAAGGTATGAAACTTGTTTTTAAATTTTACCTACGTTTATGGATACACTTCGCTTTTATTTTACATTTTTTATTTAACGTTTTGTCCTTTTTTGTCCTTTTTTAAGAACCTTTATATTTATATTTATAATTTTTGTTTGGTCCTTTTATAAGAACCGTGCTCACAGAATAAGACTGAAGTGTTATGAGGTGTTATGCTTATGAAAACGTAGTTTCGATTCAAAATTAATAGTGTTCGTTTAAACCTAAGAAACCCATAGAAAACTTGGCAAAAAATATTACATATTTTTATCATTGATTTATATGTATTAAATAAACATTTTTATGAAATAATTTTTAATATACCAACCCTACAAACCCGCTAGATCTTTGAGCACCCTCGCTCTGTGAAGGACGGTCACAGCTTTTATCTATAGAAACCATACAAAAAACTAATTACGTATTCGCATTGACGTTTCGAGGGGTCAGTGTGGAGGACAGCTCCTATAATGCATAATATTCCAGTTTGACCATTGACTTGGAAAATAATAGATATATTTTTTATCTCGTTAACATAATGTTTTATGCAGCAAGTTGAATCAAATGTCGGTATAATTTCGGCATTATTAAAGTTGTCTGTTTTTTTATTTGGATTTTGTCTGTATAATGGATGGATTCTTAATAATAATAATTTTCTTGTTTTTATCTAGTTTAATTGAAAATATGTTAATAATTATACGGGGACGAATAGAACTTTTTTTAATGTGATTTTTCTAATGTGCTTAACTAGCAATAGATACCTACTACTACGGAGTTAATAAATATCTAAATTGCCTCCAGATATTATTTTTTTTGGATGGAGATGGTTGTTTTCAGTTAGGTTAGGCTACTTGTTGAGAACAACATATCTAGTTACTGTTACTGTTAGCCCGTAATGTCCCACTGCTGGGCAAAGGCCTCCCCCCACTCCCGCCACTCTTCTCGATTTTGGGCCACCAGTTGCCAGTCCCTTTTGTAGGCGTCCAGCTCGTCCCGCCACCGCCTGCGCGGTCTGCCGCGACTTCGCCTCGCTGTCTCCGGGCGCCACACAGTGGAAATTTTGGCCCACAGCGTGTCCGGCATGCGGCAGACGTGACCAGCCCAATCCCATTTTAATTTAGCAGCCTTTTCAACATATCTAGTATACCCAAAAAAATATTCTACCACTTAATCTTATGTAAAGGTATAAACAGTAGTAACTATTTATTCATACAAGGTTATATTATTATTATGTTTACTGATTTCCAGTTAATCTATGACCACTGTTTTCAGAAACGTATAGTCCACCTAACGCCAGAGGAAGCAGCCGAGCTATACAAGAATCATTACGGCAAGCAATACTTTCCTCACCTCGTGGCTCAAATGTCCAACGGGGCTATTATAGCGCTGGTACTTGCTGCCAGGAACGCAGTGCAGAAGTGGAGAACCCTGATGGGACCTGCAAGGTAACTTTGATGTAGTAATTTAGGTGACAGCCTCCGTGGTCCTGTGGCTTGAGCGCCCGGCTCACGATCCGGAGGTTCCGGGTTCGCTTCCCGGTGGGGATATCTCGCAAAAATCACTTTATGAGACTGTCCTCAGTTTGGTAAGGGCATTGCAGGCTGAATCACCTGATTGCCCGAAAAGTAAGATGATTCCGTGCTTCGGAGGGCACGTTAAGCCGTCGGTCCCGGTTATATTACTTTCTACGGATAGTAGTCGTTACATGAGCCATGTCAGAGGCCTTTGGCGGCTCAATAACTCTGACACCAGGATTGGTCAGGTTGACCATCCACTCGATGAAGAAGAAGAAGAAGTAATTTAGGTCGCGAAAACTTAAGGTTTCTTAGTGGTCAGTACAGACGATCGCCCATAAAGGCCTGCCGCTGCAGTCGCTAACGGAAACACACTTTTACTGTCATAAGCTTAAAGATTTTTAGTTCATTATTAAAAAAATATTATAATATGTATCGACTCTACTCTGTCTACTACCTACACTCGTAGCTCGTAGCTACTACGTTACCCAATGTGTACTACGTGATTTGTAGCCGTAGCCTGAAATCGCACCTACGTTTGTTACCTCATAGTACTACACTGACCCATTTTTATTACAGCCCAATCACGCCGTACTTACCTATTTAAAATTTTAACTTCTCCATACTGACCTATCTAAATCGATCATATTTAATACACATACGCGTGATCTTCAGCCTGTAATTTCAAAGGCAAAGGCCTCTCATCTCACTTATGATATCAGTACAGTGAGGAGGACTACTTGCCAAATGCGGATTGGTGATCTGATCTCATACCCGACCCATGTTTGAAAAGTAGGAAACATATTTTCGCTCGACCCGGGACCTCAGACTTGGCAGGCGAGTGCTTATACCACTTGACCACCGAGCCAAGATCATGAAGATACAATATTATAGTGTTATTTACCACCTTAACATAATACCTACCTACACATTATTATTTGTTTAAACGGAAACTTACGTACGACGGAGGCTACTGTTGAGAGTTCCTCGACACGTTTTGGCCACGTCCGGTGACCTTCAACAGGAGGTGGGTGAAGCGCTCGCGACAGCGTCTCTCCCCGCACTGTTCAAGTTCCCGTTTAAACAAATAATAATGACATTAATGTACGTTTCAATTAATAATAAAATAACTACACATGTTTAAGAAGTAATTTTTTTCTTATTCTTCTCACAATGTCCTAATCTCGTAGGGTGGCAGAAGCTCAAGCCTACTGGCCGGAGAGCCTCCGCGCGTGCTATGGCCGCCGCACCATGTACGGAGACTATTTCAACGGACTGCACGGCAGCGAGAACATCGCGGGAGCAGTTAGGGAGATTCATTTCTTCTTTCCGACCAGTAAGATATGTTTATATCATGGTATTCGTTGCCAAAGACTATACATTTGTATACTCAATTTTTTCTTGAGTGCCCCAAAATGTGGACCAATGTCGTCAATTTTCCCGTCGGAGACGACTACTCCTGAAGAGGAAAAAGGTTTAGAGATAGGGTATAGTAAAAAATAGAGGAAAGTCATCGACATTCTATTCGATTCAATTTAAGCTTTTCGTAGTTCAAATAGCAGCGCCCTGCAGTTTTACCCGCCTTGTGCCCGTTCCCGTGGGAATTTCGGGCGGAAAAATAGCTTATAACCTTCCCATTAAATGTGGCTATCTATTACAAAAAAAATATTCAAATCGGACTGATAATTCCTGAGATTACCTCGAACATACAAACAAACTTACAAACTTTTCCTCTTCATAGTATAGATGGGTGGTAAATAGTGAATGTATTTTTATTTTATTTTCAGTGGTTGTAGGCCCGTTACTCCGAAACTGGCAAGTAAACGACTATATACAAAAGAATCTCACTGAAGTCCTTCTACCGGCGCTTACTGCTTTGGCCCACGAGCGTCCCGCCGAGCCAATACTTTGGCTCGCTGAACACCTTCGGAGTCACAACCCGAACGAACCAATTGTGGCTACAATGTATAATGAAGAACGAGAGGAGGAGAAGCGGTGTCATACTCCTGACCAATCGCAGGATTCAATTAGTGTTAAATAAAATTTATTCGATAATGAAATTCCAATAATTCGAAGTTTTTCGAATTTTCTCCACTGTACTCATTAGAATTGTTATTTTTATAGTGGAGTTCCATTTTCCCGGTTATACTCTTTAGAAATCTATGTTATTAGTGAAATTCAAATTTTTCAACCTATTCAAGGGATTAATGTGAAAAACTGGTACCAGAAAAATAAAGTAGGTACTTTAATCACCTGAGACTGAATTTAAATAGAGCTTATTGTTATGTGTTTATGTACTAGTTTGGTACTTATGAGTGTTTGGGAGACATATACCCAGTATACCCAACTAAGGCTAGCGTGGGTATGTAACACTTGTAAAGAATACTCTGTAGGTTTCTGGCTATAATCTAATATATAAAATTCTCGTGTCACAATGTTCGTTCCCATACTCCTCCGAAACGGCTCGACCGATTCTCATGAAATTTTGTGTACATATCGGGTAGGCCTGAGAATCGGACAACATCTATTTTTCATCCCGAAATTCCCGCGGGAACGGGTACCGTGGTTGAACTCCTCTGAAACGGCTCGACCGATTCTCATGAAACTTTGTGTGCATATCGGGTAGGCTGAGAATCGGACAACATCTATTTTTCATCCCGAAATTCCCGCGGGAACGGGTACAACGCGGGTGAAACCGCGGGGCGCAGCTAGTATAATATAAAAATGAATCGCTGAATCTGTTGCTAAGCGCATAACTTCAGAACGACTGCACCAAATTGGATGATTATTTTTTTAATGTGTTCCTTATTGTCAGGAAAAGGTTTTTATATAAGAAAAATAAGGAATAAAAATCTCAAAATTCCCACGGGAACGGGGGCGCTGCGGGTGAAACCGCGGGGCACAGCTAGTAATACAATAAAAACCAAAATCCGTATACATATTTTGAAAACTTTATTTATAGAAACAGTTTACAAATGAGCTATCACAGGCTAGCGCGGTGTCAACTACATTACTCATTGCAAATAAATGTGGTACTTTATGTGGTTACAATAATGAGATTATGGATCATTTACTTATCTAAAACATGCATTATACAGAACAAGGTTAATTACACATTAAACATGTACAGTTCTTTGTAAAATAAGAACCTGGGCCATATTTTTAAAAATTGTACAATTTTCCTACAAAATGGAGGTTACAATTAAAAAATTGCAAAAAAACTTGATCTATATAATACAGATTATGTACGAACAAAACACAAACCACTGGAAATATTTCAATGATTACAATTACACCTAAATATCAAGACTATATTGCCACTATTGTTTCATAAGCTAAGTACTTTTAATGTTTCTTCTACAACGATGGATTCCTTAAGCTGCTTTTTCACTTGTTCTTGTTCTGAACTGTTCTGAGCAAGCAATCTGTTCTTGAGCTGAACAAAATCACTTAAGCGAGCGAACATGTTCGTTCAGTGATGATCGATTAGGAACAATTAATCGGTTAGGCACAATATTATTCGCTCAAAACATATTTGTTCAGAACAAGAACTGAAGACGCTTCACACGTTACTTAAAATAGTAACAATATAGCTTTAGAGACAAAAAAACTTAAAACTAAAATAATTTGGTAAAAAAATGAATTTCTTAAGTAAATACAAAATGAGAGATTACGAATATATAAACCGGCTACGTTTCAGAGTCAGCAATCTGCAACAAAATAACTTGGATAAAAAACGTATAACACAAAATCGTACGATCGTACGAAATAGCAGTGTGATTTTATTCACATATCTGATCTATGGCATTATAAAGCAAAGACATTGTTTTAAAGTATTGTTCTAGAAACTATCAGTTTATTTATGTAAAGCCATTGAGTGGTATACAGAAAGCGCGTTAATTCGTCGGTTTCGGTTGATTCGATCGTTACATCATGTCAGACACATTAATGTCATTTAATCGCGACACCAGGTGAGACACTAACCCACTCGACACGCTAAGAATTTGACACAAATTTACTGTATAGCCACGTTAATATAAAAAATCATTTATCCTTTCAAACTTAAAGTACAAGGGCAAAAGTTTCAGAAAATCTTAAAATTAGCAAATGGAGAAGGCTCAGCATGTGCTGCCCGGAGTACACTTTAGGGGGTGTGCGTGGTAATATTGGTTGAATTAAACCACAAAGATGAATTGCCAAAGTTTATTAGCCACACACAACACACACTATTTTAGTTTTTAGAAGGATAGCAAGACAGGATCAATGTAGCACATAATACATATCATGTAATTAATCAAAGTAGTAAGTGAACAGTTCACGCGTGGGCAAAACGCGAGTGCGCGTGAGAACGAGTTGTATGTGTCTCTCGTAGCATACGCTGTGATCGACTGCGCGCGCGCGATGCGCCTCCGCGTGGCTTCACATTCCACAATTAACTTAAATGCAAGATTTGCACAAATTCGGAACAACGCATATCGCGCGGGTTTGCTTGCCGAATTATTGTTTGTTTACATTTGGTTAGAAATTATTTATTTGTGTTATGAATGTTATGTTACTGGGATATGAATGTGTGATGTATGTAAGTGGTTTTTAATATATTATTGTGTGTAAATAAAATATAATTATAATTATAATGTATGTTTAAGTGGAGGTCACCTACATCATCCCCCTCCAGAGACCGACTAAGGGCGATAAAAGTCAGGGAACCGTACTGTACGACCTGAACGCGTAGTTGTTAGCGCGGTCTTTTCCTGCGGTGGATGAACAGGGACACGTTCTGGAGTTGCAGTGTAGGATCGAGGAACGGGTACACGAACGTCTAGTATATAGGCTGGCTTAAGGCGGTCTATAGTTACTGTGAGATCTTTGTTCCTAACGCGAATAATAAATGTTTTACTCCTTCTTTTGAGCACTTCGTATGGACCAGTGTAAGCAGGCTGGAATGAGCCACGCATCACTTCTTCCCTAAGGAATACGTGACTGCATGTAGCTAGATCTTGGAATACGAAAGCTCTGCGATTTGAGTGGTGTTGGGAGGGAACCGGACGAATATTTTCCGCAAAGGACTTCAACCGAGCCGCGAAATCGGTGATGTCGGTGGTGTAGTACGCAATATCGTGACCGAAGAATTCGCCAGGGAGACGAAGTGGTTCACCGTACACCAACTCAGCTGATGAAGTCTGGAGGTCTTCCTTAAAGGCACTCCTAATGCCTAGCAACACAAGTGGAAGTGATTCGGTCCACTTGGTGTCTGCATGACAGGTAATTGCAGCTTTTAGTTGCCTGTGAAAACGCTCCACCAATCCGTTGCATTGCGGATGATAACTCGTTGTCCTACGGTGATCGTAACCGATGGACTGAGAAAGCTGTTGAAACAGTGCCGATTGGAATTGTCCGCCTCGATCGGTTACGATCTCGGTAGGACAACCATATCGTGCCACCCAACAGGAAATAAACGTTTTGGCCACTGTTTCCGCGGAAATATCGGTAATAGGCACAGCTTCCGGCCATCGCGTAAAGCGATCGACGGCTGTGAGGCAGTACCGATAATTATTGGATGATGGTAGTGGGCCGATTAGGTCTAGATGTACATGTTTGAACCGTGCTGAAGGTAAATCGTGCGTACCTAAAGGTGAGGCAACGTGTCTCGTTACCTTCGAGCGCTGGCATGCCAAACATGACTTAGCCCATTCTCGGCAGTCCCTTCGCATCAGTGGCCAAACAAAACGTTGTGCAACGAGTTTGGCGGTAGCATTTGCACCGGGGTGGCTGAGGGAGTGGAGACTGTTGTAAACTTGCATTCGAAGTTGTTTAGGGACGAAAGGTCTGGGTGTCGGTGTACTGACGTCGCAGTACAGAACGGTACGACTCCCAGGTATATTCGTCTGTGTAAGGCGAAGTGAAGTGTCACCTTTGAGGTGTTCCGCAAGGTCTGGATCTGAACCTTGGAGCTCAGCCATCACTTCAAGGTCAACTGGTACCTGCAGTTCATCGACGCGTGATAGTGTGTCGGCAACCACGTTGTCCTTACCAGCAATAAAAACGATATCGGTGGTGAACTGCGAGATGAAATTAAGGTGTCTATACTGACGTGGTGAGCAGTTACTTTTACGTTCACTGAATGCGTAACAAAGAGGTTTGTGGTCAGTATAGATAGTGAAGTGAGTAGCTTCCAGCATATGGCGGAAGTATTTGATACTCTCGTAAATGGCAAGGAGCTCACGGTCATACGGAGAGTATTTCGTTTGTGACGGGCTTAACTTGCGAGAGAAAAATGCTAATGGCTGCCAGTCTCCATCCTTGAGCTGTTGCAGGACACCACCTATCGCCGTGTCTGAGGCGTCAGTGGCCAATCCTAATTTAGCTTGCGAATCAGGATGAGCTAAAAGTGCTGCATTGCACAGACTCTTCTTGCAGTTTTCGAACGCTTGCGATGATTCTTTAGTCATAACAATCGGATCGGATGCCTTAACCGATCCGGACAGTAAGGCATTCAGGGGTGCTTGAATCTGAGCGGCGTTGGGTAAAAATCGCCTGTAAAAATTTACCATGCCCAAAAATCGTCTGAGTTCTCGGACGGTTTTTGGTAGAGGGAAATCAGACATTGCCTTTACCTTGCTGTCCAGAGGTTTGGTGCCGCTTTCAGAGATTTCGTAGCCGAGAAATTGAATATTAGACACACCGAAGACACACTTGGCCGGATTGATTAATATACCGAATTCTCTCATTCGCGTAAAAAGTTGACGCAAGTGTTCTTCGTGCTCACGTGGCGTGCGGCTGAACACAAGAAAATCGTCCTGGTAAGGCCAGCAAAAGTCTAAGCCACGAGTAAGCTCATCAACAAATCTCTGAAAGGTTTTACTTGCGTTACGAAGTCCAAATGTCATGACTAAAAATTCAAACAATCCGAAGGGTGTTGTTATTGCAGTTTTCGGAATATCTGCCCTATTAACACTAATCTGATTATATGCTTTCACTAAATCGATACTCGAGTATACAGTACAACCCGACAGGTTTTGCGAAAAATCCTGTATATGACGAATCGGATACTGATCTGGTATAGTACGAGCGTTTAATTGGCGGTAATCGCCGCATGGACGCCACCCATTATCTTTTTTAGTCACGAGATGAAGAGGTGATGCCCAAGGGCTGTCAGAAGGACGTGCGATACCGCTAGCAATCATAGCGTCAAATTCTTGACGAGCTACCTTCAATTTATCAGGCGCGAGACGGCGAGGAGAACATGATACAGGTGGACCTGGTGTGGTGCGAATGTGGTGTTGTGTATTGTGTTTTGCGATTTGAGGAGTTCCAAAAGGACGTGTAATTTCCGGGAAATTAGACAAAATTTTATGATACACAGTATCACCATTAAAACTAGCTACCTTAACACTTAAAACAGCATTGTCGCTTAAATCTAAACAAGCTACAGTGCTAACATTGGTTAGACTATCGATAAGCTTCTGTTGGCCAACATCAACAACCAAACGATAGTGAGAAAGGAAATCTACGCCTATGATTGCTTTTGTGACGTCAGCAACAACAAAACGCCACGGAAAATCACGCCGCAGACCCAAATTCAAATTTAATTGCATGTAGCCGTAAGTGTCGATAGTCGAACCATTGGCAGCACTGAGCTGATATGTTGATTTACAAAGTTGCCTTTTAAGGGCTGAAACCGGGTACACACAAATGTCACTTCCAGTGTCTATTAGAAACTGTATCTGTGAACCACGATCCGTGATGAAGAGGCGACCTGAGCTGGGGTTGTGGCAATCATCAGTCGCCATCACTGACTGCCTCTCTCGTTTCCCTGGTTGTAGTCGCACGGCTGGATACACCGACGAGCTTTGGAACCATGCCGTGAGTGGTACCAACAAACTGGGTACTTGCGGTAGTTCGACGCTGAACGTCGTGACGTCGATCGGCTGCGTTGCGCATCTCTGCGGCGCTCGGTGGGTCGAGGTCGATGTCGCGATTGGATAGTTAAAGCGCTCACCTGGCGCGTCAGCTGAGCTACCTGGCGTGTGAGCTCCTCAACAGCTATTGATGATGACGGTACCGTTGAGGTTGCAGCAACTTGATGAGATGGCACTGCGATGTCATGGACGCGGTCAGCGAGTTCAGCGAGTGCGTCAAGACCCAGGGTAGGCTGTGACGCAACGATAGGCTGAAGTGAAACGGGTAGTCGGCTCGTCCAGATTGTTTGGAGAAATTCTTGAGGGATATCTGGACCGGCGAGATGTTGAAGATGCCGAAGGAATTGTGACGGCTTGCGATCACCTAGCTGCTCGTAGGTCAAAAGTTGTTTGACTTTATTTTCTCTCGACGCAGACAACCTTTTGATTAACTCCTCTTTGAGGCGTTGGTAATTGGGAGGACCAGTGAGGATGTCCTCTATTTCAGCAGCATACTGACGGTCGAGCGAAGCCAAAATGTGGTAGAATTTGGCTGCTTCGTCTGTCACGCGCATGATTGCAAACTGTCCTTCTACTTGTGCGAACCAAATTGCTGGTTTTTCAGGCCAAAAAGGTGGTATTCTTATGCTCACTGGATTACTTGCAACTGTTAAAGCGGGCACGACGGGAGACGCCATCTTGATTTTGGAGTGGCGTCGTGGACGCGTGTCCACGTTACCGGTGGTATCTGAACCACTCGACGCCGACATCCAGGCTGCGAATTGCTCCTTGTCTTCCGTGTTCCTCAGTTTGTTCCGGGGTCACCAGTTTTAGGGGGTGTGCGTGGTAATATTGGTTGAATTAAACCACAAAGATGAATTGCCAAAGTTTATTAGCCACACACAACACACACTATTTTAGTTTTTAGAAGGATAGCAAGACAGGATCAATGTAGCACATAATACATATCATGTAATTAATCAAAGTAGTAAGTGAACAGTTCACGCGTGGGCAAAACGCGAGTGCGCGTGAGAACGAGTTGTATGTGTCTCTCGTAGCATACGCTGTGATCGACTGCGCGCGCGCGATGCGCCTCCGCGTGGCTTCACATTCCACAATTAACTTAAATGCAAGATTTGCACAAATTCGGAACAACGCATATCGCGCGGGTTTGCTTGCCGAATTATTGTTTGTTTACATTTGGTTAGAAATTATTTATTTGTGTTATGAATGTTATGTTACTGGGATATGAATGTGTGATGTATGTAAGTGGTTTTTAATATATTATTGTGTGTAAATAAAATATAATTATAATTATAATGTATGTTTAAGTGGAGGTCACCTACATACACTATTCCAGACAGAGCTGGTTTTCAGCCACCCCTTTTCATTGTGTTCACAACATGAGCGGGCCACGTAAAATAATATAATAGAATTATTCATTATAAATGGTAACAAACAACACCTTCGAGAGCCTATAGCCAGTACATTCATAGGTTGCTTTCTCTCCCTAAAGGCCCACAAAAGCCCACTCACCAGTTCCTGTTCCGGTACAGACGCACGTAGGCGGAGTCGGTTCTCGAGCACAGCCCGATCTTCTGACACACGCCGCGCGAGCCGAACTCCTCGATCAGGTGGATCACACTGTCGCCGTAGATCTCCATCATAGTGTGGCACTGAAGGAAAACACGAGCTTAATTATGGTATATTTTCTTTCAAACCGATACAGAAGATATCAGTATATGATTTGGTAAATATTTTAAAGGTATACTTGTTGGTATAAGTCCTGTTGTTACGTCGTTGCATATAAACAATAATAAAACGTGAGATCACTTACCCTTACATTGTACTTTGCGGGCAGCAAAGCGCAGGATTTCTCCACAATATGCACGATATTGCGGTCCACCTTGTCATTGGAGAGAACTTTCTTCGCAGCCATCACTACAGTCTCGCAGACAGCGCAGTCGAGGATCTCTTCTGCTGAACACATTACGATATTTAGCATTGAAACTACAATATAAATAAATATTTATTTTTCTCAAAAGAGTAGGTACATAAGGTGCTTTACATTAACATCAATTAGATAGCATTGTACAAAACATAAATGTTGACGCGCTCTCTAGTGCACATAGAAAAATGTCACCAACAGACACTCATGTGGTGTCAGAGATGCACGTTGCTTAATAAACGGAGCATACATAATGTGGTGTTCTGGTAACAAAGCTTAAGCTTAAATTAAGTCTGTTTGAGAATTGAAAGCGTAAAAAAAACATTTAAATATAAGTAGGATAGATAAAAAACAATATCAACGTAATATTAGCTAAAAAAAATTATTTTATTTATCTTAAGGTAAGTTCATGTGACACGAATTTACGTAGTGGCTACCGTAGTATCGTAGTTTTTAGATCGCCTAAAGGCCTCCTCTTGGAACAACCAGGACCGACAATCTCCGTGTCCTCCGAAGCACGGTAGCGCTCAGATACAAACGATTTACCTTTGACAGCGGCGATCCCGCTGGGCGGGCACAGCTTCAGTTCCTCGCACACCTTCTTGGGGTCCAGCTGCTGCGCCAGCAGGCTGATCACCATCTCGCCGTACTTCTCCACGAACTGGTCGCACTCTGCGCGGATCGACTTGGGCATCTTCTTGCATATGCCGTGCACTTTGTCCATTATTTCGTCCTGAATGGGCGATGAAAATAACATAACATAACATAAAATAAGGTTTATTCTCTACTAGCAGCGCCCCGTGGTTTTACCCGCGTTGTACCCGTTCCCGTGGGAATTTCGGGAATTTTTATACATATAAACCTTCCTCTTGAATCACTCTACCTATTACAAAAAACCGCATCAAAATCCGTTGCGTAATTTTAAAGATTTAAGCATACAGACAAACAAACAGACAAAAGTAGCGACTTTGTTTTATACTATGTAGTGATAAGCGAGAGAGGACCTCAACCGACCAATCACAAAGCATTGAAATTGTCAAACAACGCATTGTCAACATATTTTCGTAATGCGTTGTAATTGGTAAAAGCTCCGCATAGCTCCGCTCCGCTTCAATGGACATGCACCCTTAGACCTTATTAGAATTAGACACAAGATTGATAGCTGAAAATACTTCCCCTAATCACAAAGAATACGACAGAAGGCGACAAGAAGTATTGATTGGTGGAATGTTTAGTATTAAACTAGCAGCGCCCCGCGGATTCACCCGCGTTGTACCCGTTCCCGCGACAAAAAGTAGCTTTTGTCCTTTCTCAGGCTCTGAACTAACTGTGTACCAAATTTCATTCAAATAGGTTCAGTAGTTTTGGCGTGAAATCGTAACCGACAGACAGAATTACTTTCGCATTTATAATGTTAGTTAGGATTAGGATTTTACTGACAATGTGTCACCAATTAAAACAGTGTTTGAATGTCTGACAGTGTTTGATACAACTGTTATCATGACTTGTCACCTGTCACGTTCGTTATGCAGATTTAATCTATCTAAGGCCTTATAGCATTTTAGCTATCAAATGGTTTGTCCCTTTCTGACATACGCTGTTTTCCAAAGAGCAAAAGAGACAAAACACTCGCTAACAGTGTTTTAGTTAGGCCCATCGCAGACGACAGACTTTTTGTGCGATCGAGTCTGCGGCGCACAAAAATTCGGTCGCGGATTGTCGCGGATTTTTGCGCGTCGTGTGCGTTACTGCATATAATTACATAGGTTCTATTTTCACAGACTAAAAAGTGCGTCACGGATAGTCTGTCGTCTGCGATGGGCCTTAGGAGCGTTTATGAATCGGGCAGCTAATCTTTATAATTGTTCCGAGATGATACAATAATTTTGGTATATATGTCGCAGGGAATTGAGGATATCAGAGATTTCACGAAATCCCTAGGGATACCACGAAATCACGGTAGATGTTGAATATTCTTCAGTCGACCACTCTCTTTGGTAGGTTAGGGTTATTTTTTTTTTACGTAACTGATACAAAAAAAAAATAACCCTAACCTACCGAATAGTAAGAAATTTGTTACTGATATTACTGATTTTATATTAGTATTTTGTCATATCACTAGTAAGAAGACGTCATAAATAAGAATATTCAACATTTACCGTGATTTCGTGGTATCCCTAGGGATTTCGTGAAATCTCTGATATCCTCAATTCCCTGCGACATATATACTTTTAACCTTTTGAGCGCCAATGTCGGCTATAGCCGACATGTAACTCCGTGCGCTCCACGCCAATGTCGGCTATAGCCGACATGAATTGTTATTATTATTTAGCCTTATATTTGCTTAATAAAAGAGTATTTGTTTATCATATCTTATTTATTGAAGTAACAACGATATAACAATTTATTTTTAACTCAAACCTATCCATAAAAATAAATTGTATGGAAGATTTTTATACCAAAAAAGATGACAAAAAATACGTGCGAAAGGCCATGCCTCAGGCGCCATTGTCGGCAAATGCCGACCGCTAGTGTTGTGCCAACTTTTTATATAATAAACAACCTGTATGCTAATGTTGAGAGTAAATATACAATTTTAGTATTATTTCATTGCACAAATAGCATAATATAATATTTCTGATACAATAAATAACATTATCGGGGCCCCCTGAGTGAAAAATTATTATACTTTTTTACCACCCCTCCATACAATCGATACAATCTACTGTGCCGTGTGCCCATCCTTATTCTATTATATTTTATGACTGCCCTCTACGCCACGGTCGGCATTAGACGACGCACTCTGACGTCATCTGCGTACGAGTACACATCTAGTGTTGTCCGTTGTTCGTTTGTGATAAGTTTGTTATCGTGCTCTAAGTGAATTGTGTGTTGTGAAAATGGCTGAATTGAGCACATCGGATATATTTAAAAATATCGTTTTTTTACGACAGCACGTGTTGTACAGTTTTATGATTTACTATTGCACTCGTATATTCCATGAAAAGTTGGGAACAAAGAAGTAACAAAAACAAAAGATTTATGATACATTTTTAGGAATAACGGCTTTTACTAAAGAAGTCCTTAGAATAGGACCATTACTTATTTCATTTACATATCATTGTAAATAAAATAAGTAATTTTATTCAATGTATAATAAATAATGCTAAAAAAAAGGTAGGTATTTTAAATGTAAATTTTAATCGAAACGCGCGCGTCCCATCTCTAATAAATAGCGTGCACATATTGAATTCACCGACTGACCACGCCAATGTCGGCTGGGGCCGACAACATCTATAGACTAGTGCTGGGGTAAAGTTACTATGATCTTTTTATTTGATTACTTATCTTCAAGCGACTTTGATGTATTAGTATTTGCTAAAATTACGAGCTTTTGTAAAATTACTAAATTACTAGTGTGTGGTTAAAAAAAACTTCAATAACAATATGTTTGTATACATTTACGCACTTTATTTAATCATTATTTAACCGGAAAAACACGTTTTCGACATGCTATTCCCATCCTTATATTTTTGTAGGTATTTATCTCTGATTTTTGGGGCTGGCGTGGAGGGCATTATTTATGTTTTATTACTTGGCGCTCAAAAGGTTAAGGGCCTATGAGTTCAGAAAACGGGCTACTATAAAAAAAAATTAGCCAAAAGTCTTAACGTTACAAGAACAATTTTTTTTTGTTTTTAATCTTGATCATATGTTTAATCATACTACTGTTTCCGAAACACGTTGACTATTAATTTCCTCGATAGAAAAAAAACACAAAGTTGGGTCTTTTATACCTTACTTTCACACTTAGTTTGTTAAACAATTTCAAACGCATATTTCTAAAATTAATTTGAGTGATGTAAAATAAACTATGACTCAATACTGCTGGAGTAAAATTTCGACTCAATCCAACGAAAGGTGGTAATTCTTAAAAATGAGTCGCAAGATTCTACCACCACCATTTCCGCGCCGTAGTGTTTCTCGCTCTTTTCTACCCAGAGTGACAGTGATCGAAATGGCTGGGATATCCTAGCCTTAAGGTGCTATTCTTACCCTGTTATGTTTGTCTCTAATCTGATCGTCGAGTTCCTTGAGCACGAACTCGCACATAACGCAAATAGTCTTCGGCGGCGCCAGTCCGGTCGGCCGGCCGTTCACTGTGTTGTCGGGGATCTCGTTGGTTTCTGTAACGAAAGAAATAAAATAAAATAAATACACCCGGACAAATTCACACACAGTTAATAAGACCAAATTAAGCTCTAAGCGTGTATTATGGAATCTTCTACGTATCAACGACGTACTTAATTTGATATTGATATTTTTTGAGTTAAACAAAATATCTTTTTCACTGTCACTGTTAGCCTGTATCATCCCATTGTTGGGCTTCGAATTCCTCCCACCACCTTATTTATGTTAATTAACGAGCTGACTCGGCTAACGTTGTTTTGCCATATAAAAATCAAAGGGTGGACCACCCTAATTACTATAAATTGAGATGTAAGCTATCCTATCTTTCAAGTTGTATCAAATTGCACACGGTGTACAAATCAAATTTCAAATCGGTTCATTAGTACATATAAGAGTCCATCGCGGACAAACAACGTGACACATATGTTTTATATATAAAGATATTTAATTAAATATTCACTTACCAATATCACCATTAGCGAGCATACTTTGCGGCAAAATAGACTTCCTTCTAAAGTTATTCCTATCGCCTCTCAGCTGCGGTTGGTCATGGAACTTGTCTATGCCCTGAGAGGTCAACTTGAGCGGGTCAGTGACCTCGTCCTTGCACAGTTTGAGGTAGACGCAGATCTCCTGCGGGTCGAGGTCGGCGACCAACATCTCGACCAGTTGTTGTGTGTACGAGTCCACGAAGTCGACGCAGTTCGAACGGAGTTTTTGAGATAGACGAGTACAGAGACCGTCGAGGGCTTTGCGGATGCTTTCCTGTTCAATGGATAGGGAGTGAGTTAGGATACTTAGAAAATCCATATAATAAAATGTATGAAAATGAAAAAAAAAATGATGTTGGCTTATTATTATCAATTTTTTTTGCAGATGTCAGTCGTAAATCATTTCAATATGTTTAAATTCTTACAGATACGTATTCTTTCATATTGCCACGTTAATGACACATAAAGACCCACATGTAATACCAAATAGATACCAAATATTTGTGTCTCTTCTAGGTAAAGAATAAGACAGTTTAACCAAAGAATGACTTAAATTCCAGTACAAATATTATTGTTCTTACCTCGCTCCTATTATCCTTGATCATAGCCTTGAGTTGTTCGACGGCGAACAGGCAGAGCGGGCAGCTCGACTTGTCGGCGTTGATGGCGACGCGGCGCACCTCGCCGCTCGCCTCGCACACGCCCAGCGCTGGGCAAACCTGGGCAAATAGGACATGTTCAGTTAAAATTGCTTACTTTTTTATGGTGTGGATCGATGATAGGACAAGGAGAGGGAAGATGATAGGACATCTCATACGACATGACATATACATAAATAATATCATGGAAGGTAAAGTTGAAGGAAAGCGAGGTAGGGGAAGGCCTAGAATCAGTTACATGTGTCAGATTAAAGAAAAAGTGTCTGCACGTCGTATAGAGATGTGAAGGAGCTTTCACTAAATAGGAATAGATGGAGAAGTCTGCATTGGACTCACCGACAAGAGCCTTGCTCTCAAATTTTGATGATGATGATGACCATATGGAGAAGTCAAGTGTAGAAAAGGTGAAATATATAAATAGTTACATTAGCAGGATCGATCTCTTGCACCAGCATGGCGACGACGGCGGGCCCGTACTGCCCCACGAACTGCTTGCACTCGCCGTTCACGGACTGAGGGAGACGCTCGCACGCGTGGTCCACTGCCTCGGTCACACGCTCCTGACCAATTATTACCAAGGTATTAGCCTGTAATGTCCCACTGCTGGGCAAAGGTCTCTCAACTCACCGAAGATGTCATAACGGTGATGACGACAAAATAAAATAAGTAAATACATATTTGCAGAAATCCAAACACACGGTTAATAAGACCCAAACTAAGCTCTAATTATGTATTATGGTATTGTTACACAAATACAGCAGAATATATAATTGACACCAGACGTCGTCGCCAACAACTGTGTCTCTACATTTGTTGACTCCGGGCAGGGATCAAACCCGCACAGATCAATACTAACACTTCATTTTTAAATTTCATTTTAAATGGACATAATGTTCTTATGAGAAATCAAGATCTTTAAACCTACAGTAAACGACATAGTTTGTATTGTAAATCATTTTAGTGTTCAAAATGCGTAGGTAAAATAAAACTGAAGTAAACTCACAATAGTATTAGAATCGCTCAACTCGACTTGCAGATAATGCAGGAAATACTGGCAGAACGTGCAAAGGCCTTTGGACTTGGGCATTGACACGAACATCCGTTCAATAGGCAACACTCCCGCTGCATCAATGTTGGTCGTCACTGGAGTCATTACTCGCACATTGGTTTGCTTTACAACAGGTACTCTTACTAGCTGGAATTATAAAATAGGTTTTTTGTAAGTTTAAGTAGATTAGAGCCAAATTTACCGTTTCTATCTCGGACCACGGTCATCTGAACTCCGTTCTAGTGAATCAATAAATAAATAAATAAAATAAAAATCAATTTATTGCCACATAAAGAAAGTAAGTACATTGAAGTATTGATCTCAATTAAACTAGAATTAAGTAGAACTGATCGAGTTATGTTGTAACGGTGTAATTGGGGCTTAGTGGCCAACTCTTGCCTAAGATGCATGCTAAAATCAAGATACTATTTTTTATCTCTTTTCTTCATATAGAAACTATCAACGCCCCGTAGTTTTGCCCGCGTTGTGTCCGTTCCCGTGGGAATTTCAGGATGAAAAATAGCCTATAACCTTCCCGTTGAATGTGGCTGTCCATCACCGAATGGAATAGCCATATTCATAACTACGCCATGAGTGGGAAAGATGCTGCTACTTGAGAATACTCATTTTTTTTGACACATAACACAGGGAACGTCTTTTTAACGGTTTCAAAATATATAAAAAATAGTAGTTTATGCAACTGTCATATAATGAAGGGTATTAAAACACGAGTGTGAGTTTATGAAACTCGCTGCGCTCGTTTCATAATAGTAACGAGTATTTTAATACCCGTGTTATATGCAGTTGCATACA
Source organism: Cyclophora albipunctata (assembly GCA_963082685.1). NCBI lineage: Eukaryota > Metazoa > Arthropoda > Insecta > Lepidoptera > Geometridae > Cyclophora > Cyclophora albipunctata. The sequence goes on along the minus strand of OY720119.1, from coordinate 8,584,789 downwards.
CTACTTTATCTTCACTAATGCAATTAATAAAACTAAATTTTAAAAACAAAACACATTGCGAAACATTAAATTCACGCGTACGTGTATTGTCACAGTGAACTTGCCGCCATTAAAATCTAACCAATGAGAGCGCAGCTGCGCGAGCAGGGCGCGATTTTATAATGAGATTTTACGATATCGATGTGGATATTATAACATCATGTGCAATTGCTTAAATTGAGTGTTTTAGTTGTCTGCGCTATAACAGTAGTAATTATAAGTCAAGTATTGGAAACATATGTAGAATGTTACAACATTAGTGTAGATAAAACACTTTTACTACATACCTCATCAACACTCGTAGTTTGCTCGTTACCGATAAGTTTTTTGGCCTTAACTTCCAACTCTTTAGGCACCAACACAGCGATCATACTGTCGGGCTTGTCGTTGCAGATTCCCATTAAATTGCAAACGGCCGCCGGTTGCATGTCTTTAGTCAAGAAGTTGTAGATAAGAGGGTAGTATTGCTCAGCGATGTGCAGACATTCGTCCTTGAATTTGCCGGTTTGTTTGCAGAGACCTGTGGGATAAATGTTTTAATATGATTTCCAAATATATGAATGCTTAAAGATCATACTTGAAATTTCTAAAAACATTTGAAAAACAGCTGCTGTATTTAAACTCATATTTAGAACTAGCAGCGCCCTTTTACCCTCATTGTGACCATTCAACCTTTCCGTTGAATGTAGATATCTATTACAAAAAAAAAAAATTAAATAGGGTTGTTACTTTCCCAGATGAGCGTGTTTATACAAACAAAGAACTCTTCACCTTTATTATATTATCGCTACATAGTATAAAACTAAGTCGCTTTCAGCTGTCTGTCTGTCCCTATGTAAGCTTAGATCTTTAAAAGTACGCAACGCATTTGATGAAGTTTTTTTTAAGATAGAGTTATTTAAGAGTTTATATGTATCAAAATTCCCGAAATTCCCACGGGAACGGGCAAAACCGCGGGGTGCTTCTAGTTATAGTTATAGTATAGGTAGATAGTATTGTTTTTACTATAGACAGATCACTTTACCTATTCTCAGTAAAATATAAACATTGTAATTATTTTACTATGAACCATACGGCATAAAAAGCATAAACATAGGTTGTTGTTCTTTTAGTTTAGAGTTTAGACTAATACAGTAATACATGGTACATAAGCAGTTTAATCACATTAAACATAGTGGGGTATATTTATCCCAAAATCATTAGCCACTGGTGGTAGATAAATCTGTGTATATGTTTAAACAGCATGAAATTTTGTGCATACCTTGCATGACCTTGTAGAATTCTATCTCTGTGGTATTAGCGACGAGGGTGTCACGAAGATGCTTGACCAACTGTTCGCAAAGCTCGCACGGGACGTCACTGAAATAAATTGAAGAATGAATAAATTGAAATGAAGAACTGAAGGCATTTGTACAGTCACGCAATGAAAATGTTTGCTATTATATAACACTTTGTTTAGATCACATTTGAAAATCCTTATCGACATGTTAGGGGGATTTTATAATGTCAGCCAAGGAAGTATTTATTACTTTACCGCAGTATAATACAAAAGATATTCATTACGACAGCCTGTCTGAAGGATACTTCTACGGCTAGACTGCCAAAGTTGATATAATTTTAAATTTAGAATGGAGATATTTATCAATGCGGCACCCCACAAACCATGCCGCATCTATTGGAATGCCCATCTTGCCCCAGCTCCCGCCTGGAAGACCTGATAGCCTGTCGCCGCTACGCTATTGACGTGGCTACATTTTGGAGTCCCTCAATATAATAACATTTTTAATACAAAATACATTGTCTTGTTTTTGACACGAAGTAGAAGATGTACTTTTATGGGATAAGGCCTTGAACTACTTTTTTATCCCTAAAATAGCGCTCGTGACGTAGTTTGAATAAGCGATGTTAGTTCATTGTGATTGTTAAGCAACGTGCAGCTCGACCCCTACTTGGATGGGTGGCCGATAGTGGTATCTATCTGAGCGCTATCGTGCTTCGGAGGGCACGTTAAGCAGTCGGTCCCGATTGTTTTAATCGTCAGACCATGTTGGAGGCCTTTAGGGCTTTAGGCCTTTAGGCCGTGTAATAACTCTGACACCAGAGCCACTGACCTACTGGAAATGAATGAATGAATCCCTAAAATCATATAAAATACGTTCAAATCTTGTTCAACACTAAACCAACTCACTCATTCGTCTGCTCGACCACTTCAGGGAAGGTGAACTCATCGTGCGAGTGATACACGTAGTTGCACTGTCCCGACACGTGGCACACACTCTTCGCGTTCAGGTCCATCTTCAACGCAGCTACGATGTTCTCGTAGTATTTGAACACGATCATTGAGCAAGAGTCCGAGAAAGAGTCCATTTTGCGGCACGCCTGTTGAAGTAATATGCATGTTATATAACTATACTAATACTAGCTGCGCCCCGCGGTTTCACCCGCGTTGTACCCGTTCCCGCGGGAATTTCGGGATGAAAAATAGACGTTGGCCGATTCTCAGACCTACTCAATATGCTCACAAAATTTCATGAGAATCGGTCGAGCCGTTTCGGAGGAGTACGCGAACGAACACTGTGACACGAGAATTTTATATATAAGATTATAAAGAGGTCAAATATGTAATTTTGTTTGTTTGTATGTTCACTAACCCGCATTAGGCAAGCGTGATTACGACTTATCCTCCTCACTGTACTGATATTTTCAGTGAGATGAGAGGCCTTTGCCCAGCATTGGGACAGTACAAGCTAATACATTTTTAACTTTTATATTTTAAATTGGGTTCATTTTTGAAACATGTATGTTTCCCAATTTAAAAAATAGGGGGTAGTTCTAATCTAGATCTACTTTGAAGTCAGTATTTCGATTTCGTCACTCATAAATGTGTGACTCATCTACAATGTAACGTTAAGAATATAACTTCAGTGATTTTACCTCCAATAATCCGACAAGGAAATCCTCAGTGGATGCGGCATCGAACTTCCTTCTCAAAGCGCCGACGGTTCTAGTACAGCCGTCGCATTCCTCGCGCGATTTCAGGCGGGTGTTCTGGAAAATAAGTAAAAAATAACGCATTGGAATATTTTTGAATGAAGGTAATATTGGTTCAGTGCTTAATATGTAACACATATAAATATGTTCTGTTAGTTGACAAAAAGGTACAGTAAATGTACCGACACATCACTTAGGGCTGTTTGATTCAGCTTACACTTACGCACAGGTAAACTTTAACACAAAATGTCAGTTTAGGCCCATCTCGTAGCCAGATTTGGTAGCTAGCTACGAAATGAGAAAAGTGTTTTCCCATCTTGTAGCTAGCTACTAAATGGGAACGATCTATTCGGTAGGTTAGGGTTTTTTTTTTACTAGTTAAAATCCTAAATCTTGGACTTTCGAATTCCTATTTCGTAGCCAGCTTCGAATCGGGATTATTTCTCCCATTTGGAAGCTAGCTACCAAATCTAGCTACGAGATGGGCCTAAACCAAAATGTCGGTTAGACGTAAGAAAATGAGAAATCATGGCTTTCTACTGGCTGCCCCAATAACTTTAATATATAGTCGTTTAATTTAAAAAACAGCGCTTTTTAACAGAACAGTATTTTACCTTTGAAACAACCTGCTCTTAGAAATACAATTTTTCGTGAAAGAGGAACATACTTAAACATATTACATACATCTTAACAAAGTTTTATTTTGCACTCAAATGTACCAACAATCTTTAGGATTCCATAGCCAAATGGCAAATCCAAAACGCTTATAGTTTTTTTAAATGAATGACTTACTTTACTGTACTTATATTTGAACTTTAGTGTACTTAAAAGTATTATTCCTAGTTAAATCAGACCATTACTAAGTAAACAAGTAGGTGACGTGATTGGAGGTCACAGGGTCAACGCGACCGCAGATAGCGTGCACATTCGCGGCCACACGTACGTACCGTTAGTGTTAACTTAATAACTACTGATAATATGCTGGGAGAAGGCAATTAAGAAAGGATGATACTGATAGCTATTTGCAGTAACTAATATGCTTTTGTTATTCATACTCTGTCTTTAGTAATATATTAGTCGAAACTAAAGATTTAGACAAATCTTTGAAGACACAGTTAGATTCAAATAATTCTGATACCCACACGAAAGAAGGTTGTATTTATTATTTATAACGCGGGTAAAACCGCGGGGCGAATCCTACAAATATTATAAATGTCAAAGTTTGTGAAGATGGATGTATGTATGTTTGTTACTCTTTCACGAAAAAACTACCGGACGGATTTGAATGAAACTTTATAGTAATATAGGTTACACATCAGAATAACCCATGGGATTCATTTTATCCCGAAATTCCCACAGGAACGGGCACAACGCGGGTATAACCGAAAGCTCAGCTAGTCAGATATTCTACAAAGGTCAAATTAAATTCCCAACTCACATATGTTTCCAACATCTTGTCGATCCTCTCGCTGTTACAAAGGCCAGCGACAGAACAAACTTGCTGCGGGTTCATTTCAGAGGAAAGTGTTTCCACCAACTCCGGTACGAAGTCATCGGCCAACTTCATGCATTCCTTAGCCACTATCTTGACAGGAATCAGCTTGCACGAGCCTTCGAATACTTCCTTCAGTTCCTCCTGGGAAATGAATAAATAATTACAGGACAAATTCTCACATGGTTTATGAGACCCAAACTAAGCTCTAAGCTTGTATTATGAAATCTTACTAACTGCTATTACATATACATACATAAATACATTATATGTTAACTAAGGTGTCGTCGCCAACAATTATGTTAGATGGGAATCGAACCCACAACTCCCGAAACAGTAAGCGCTCTCACAAAATACTGTGCAAACGGGCTTTTCAAAATGATAGATTTTTTAATGTGTGTTATAGGTTCTGTGATGTACAATAAAGTATTTAACTATCTACCTACATGATGCTCCCAAATTCCCACGGAACATTAATTGGCATATCGCGGGTCAAACGGCAGGGCGATGTTAGTTAATATTATAAAACTTTGTCCGAAGATGAACTATAACTTAATATTAAGCAGACGTCGTCAGCGATATCGGTCGTTGACATAGGGCCGCGGCACCAGGGCATATCACTCTTTGTTTGTATTCTGATAAAAGTGTAGTTCACACAATGTTACGGGTCACGTTTAATTCAAACCGAATAAGAAAGAAGTTTCTCCAAAAAAATTTTTAGTAATAATCTTATTTATTTTATAAACAGGAAGCTTTCTGCCTACTTAACTAAATGTATGGGAGTGACCCCACTAAATCTGGGAAAATAAAGTAAGATCTAAAAAAAATCACAGTAGCGCCATCTATTGTATCGCGGGCGGAACAGCTAGTTTCAAATGAAAAACAATGTGCAGTTTGGCAAGGACTTGGAATGGTGGCTCTAGTTTTCAAAAACCTGTTCCAATATCCTTCACTGCCGCCAAGACATTAGAACCATCAGACACCGGGTTACATTTTGACACAGTTTATTTGTAAACAAATGTCAATTTCTTGAGGTGCTCTCCTTCAACCAATGGTTTTTAAAGTCGGTTGAAAATTGTAATAGAGGGGGTTGATGAAATCTATACTCTAATATTATAAAGCTGCAGAGTTTGTTTGAACGCGCTAATCTCAGGAACTACTGGTCCGATTTGAAAAGTCCACTTATCCAGGAAGGCTATAGGCTTTTTTTCATCCCGAAATTCCCACGGGAACGGGCACAACGCGAGTGAAACCAAGGCGCTGCTAGTAAATAAATAATTGTCATCTAAACTCTATGTACGTAAGTAAATAAGTCAAATTACCTGTGTCTCATTGCTCTGCAGTTGGTCGCGCGCTTGCGTCACCATATCGGTACAGATTTTACAAATGCTATCCTTGTCTTCTGGTAGTGTCATCTTGGGCCACACTTTGGTCACGCAGTGGTGAGCCGCTTTGCATTCGTGACTTGTGCTGTGAGGAAAATAATGGCAATGTTGAATGTAGTTATATAGCTTAGAACATCATACACTCTCGCTCACTTAAGATCTCCGTACAGTCTCTTTCACAACGAATGTAACAAAAGGTGACAAGACAAGATATAACAAATAATGCGTATTTAATAGTGGAATATTTAAATTTCGAGTTTTCCACCAATATCTATACTAATATTATAAAGCTGAAGAGTTTGTTTTGTTTGTTTGTTTGTTTGTTTGTTTGTTTGTTTGTTTAAACGCGCTAATCTCAGAAACTACTGAACCGATTTGAATAATTCTTTCACTGTTAGATAGTCTATTTATCGAGGAAGGCTATAGGCTACATTTTATCCCGAAATTCCCACGGGAACGGGCACAACGCGGGTAAAACCGCGGGGCGCTGCTAGTCAATAAATAAAGTATTAGCCTGTAATGTCTCACTTCTGGGCAAAGGCCACTCATTTCACTGAAGATATCAGTACAGTGGGGATTAGACTCAAACTTAGCTCTAAGGTTGTATAATGGAATCTAACAAACTGATACTATTGCGTATGTCACTGATCAATTCACAGTATTCATCAGTATTTTGTAATTGGGTAGCAAATTATATTTTTAAAGAAAACTTCTACATAATATTAAATTCATTTTTATTTAAGTTGTGTGATTTAACTATAAACCTTAAAATAGTCCCAGAGTCACAGTACATTTCTTAAAACATTACAAACACAACCAACAACAGTTTCGTAGCGTGACCGAGCCATTCTCAGTAGTTTATTATACAAACGCATGTCGTAACTGTTTCGCGAATCAATCTACCTGTAGCCAAACGAAACAATAGTGCGGTGTAATAACTTTGATACGGTACTGTTGCCAAAATATTCAAGTACTACCCGCGTAGCGGTATTACCCGCGTTGTACCCGTTACCGCGGGATATTCGGGATGAAATGTATCCCATATTATGTGTTATTCAGATGTATAACCTATATTACTCTAAATTTTCATCCAAATCCGTCCAGTAGTTTTTTCGTGAAAGAGTAACAAACATACACCCTCAGAAACTTTCGCATTTATGTATATCCTTAGTAGGATATTTGGCATTCAGTGTCTTTATTTACTTTAGAAATATTAAAAAACAAAACTTATTAGATAATATATGAATATGTATGTCTGTTTTCTTATTTAAAACATGTTTGTTGTTGCCCTTGGATCGTCTGTGTATTTTTAATTATTATTTTCTGTTTATCACTAATACTACATTCTAGCTAAAAATAGTTAGAACCAAATAATATGATTAAAACAATTTCGTTCCATTAAGAGGCTTTGTTTTATTATTTATCCTGTCGTTAAATGATTGAAGTTAATCAACATATAAAATAATCAATACAAATTATCGTTATTACTACTCAGGGCAGGTTGCACAAGAACTCTTAAATCAAAAAATGAATCGCTGAATGTGTTGCTAAGCGCAAATCTCAGAAACTACCAATCCGATTCGAATAATTCTTTTCGTAATGGATAGCCACATTCAACGGGAACGTTATAGGCTATTTTTCATCCCGAAATTCTCACGGGAACGGGCACAACGCGGGGAAAACCGCGGGGCGCTGCTAGTACTAAATATAAATACATACCTGATGTTACTGCACCAGTACGAAGGACCCCAAGTGCATTGCGCACCACCCAATAAGTGATCTGGAACAATGTAAGGATTCTGTAAGATACTCCCTCAAAGGAACAAATGAGGTACCCTCAAAGGTATGTACATTATGTACTCCTCAAAAGTAGTTTCTTTGAAGATATATTATGTACTTTTGATGGTACATATACCATCAAAAGTACATAATGTATCTTCAAAGGAACATTTGTACACTCAAAGGTACATAGGTAACTTCAATCGAAATAAATTATATATATTATATTAAATTATATAATATATAAATCAGTTGAATATCAATCAAAGGAAGTTGGATAAATCGGTTATTAAAGAATAAATAATGCCAACATTATAATTATTCGACAGTCATTTTCGCCTTAATACCTTTAAAAGTGAACAACCGCCAATTTTACTAAATGTACGTTCCTTTTCAAATTTGTTTCACCATTCAATTGTCATTGTTAGAAATTATGAAACAATCATTCACTGGTAACTTTTTCCAAGAAAGTGTACAAAACAATTGTCTTATATTACAATCAAGAGTCGGTTTACAGTTTGAGAAACAGACATTGATACATTTACTTATTAGTTTACTGTTGTATAAGTGTGAATTTTGATCTGAGAAATCTGAGTTTGGCCTTGGGGAAGGTTATTTTGGTGTTAGTCTTTTCTATAAAATTTGACCTAGGTTTATAGTAAGAGCTAGTACTTATATAACAGGCAATGCAAAAAGGCATTCGTGGATAGACGACTTTGATCGATGGTGAAATAGATTAGACATCGATCGATAAAGACGCCCGATCAATCCACACCATCGATCGATGCTGTCGATCCACTATCGATTGATTGTAGTAACGCCCTAAAAACAATTGATGAACAGTCAAATACAAAAGTTGATGAACACTTTCAATATATACGTTCTTAAAGCACTTCAGCATTAAGAGTCCTCAATAAGAGTGCAGGTGTTTTGGAATATTTAATGTGTTCTTCCACTTTTGTATTTGACTGTACATTTATTTAAACAGTGTAATATATAAATTAAAAAAATAATAACTTACTCCTCTTTTCTGGTTTTTTGGTGGGCTCAACCTTTTTCTTCTGAAAGGCAAAACAGTAATGTCAAAATTGACTTAGTGTACCGAAGCAAGAGGATGGCAGAACATAGAGAAAACTGGAAAGAACTCCATCGACAAGAGCCCAGCTCTTATATTTAAGAAGACCGAAGCAAAAGGAATAAGGTACCACAGTACAGTAAGAAGTAAAGTAAAAGTTAAGTTAGCTTGTAACATCCCACTGCTCGCAAAGGCCTCTCATCTCACCAGTTATTATCGTCCTCCTCACCTACTAAATTTATGAAGAGGAAGATGTTTCCTTGTTCAACAAAATGTGGGCGCGGCCTCACTAAATCTGAGAAAATAACGTAAGCGCGTTCTACAAAATGTTCACACGCCTATTGAATCACTTGTGGAACTACCGCGCGGAACATCTGTATTATAAATGCGAAAGTTTGTGAGGATGGATGTATGGATGTGAATGGATGTATATTTGTTACTCTTTCACGCAAAAACTACTGAACGGATTTGGATAAAACTTTACAGTAATAAAGGTTATATATCAGAATAACACATGCAATACATTTTATCCTGAAATTCCTGCGGTTACGGGTACAACGCGGGTGAAACTGCGGGGCGCGGCTAGTAGTAAAATAGACCTTGAATCCACTCACCCCCATTCCAACGAAGTTATCCACCTTATTGTTATTACACATGCCCACTACAGTGCACATCGTTTCGGGCGTGGTGTCCGACTTGAGGACGTACATCAAGTACTTCTCAAGGCCGGCAGTGTTCTGCTTACAGATGCCGGCGATGGGAGCCTGGTCTATGTCGTGGCATTGCGAGCTGATGCGGGTGGCGAGGTAATCCTGGTGGAAGAATTGAGTATGAAGATTATTCGAAGAAGATTGGAGATTAGTCAAAGTAAAAAAAACAGTTTTCCCAAAGAGGCACCCATTCGGAAGAACATAAGCAGAGAAAAATGGGCAAGAAACTCTGCTGGTTATTTTTTTATTAATAAGGTTTATAATACAATTTGAATACTTATAAATATAGATTACAAGTCAGACTCAGATTAAATTGCAGGTGCAGGAATTTGACTCACGACATCTTTGTGCTTGTAATGTAATCATTAACGCTATAGTATGCTTTAGTCACTATATTTTCACGCCTCCTCGAAGTCACGGGACAGGCTAGGTCTTTTTGAGGGGTATGCGAGGGGATATAGATCTAATCTTTTAGAGGATCTCTTAGAGGCCGTTTGGAGATGCTTAATATAATGGATTCCAACTGCAGCGACGCATTCCGATCACATCAGTACACCATGTCCGAAAATATGCTGCTTCACTACATCACTACATAGTATAAAATAAAGTCGTCTCTGTTTCGTGTCTGTTTGTCTTTTTGTCTGTATGCTTAAATCTTTAAAATTACGCAACGGATTTTGATGCGGTTTTTTGTAATAGGTAGAGTGATTCAAGAGGAAGGTTTTTATGTAAAAAAAATCCGAAATTCCCACGGGAACGGGCACAACGCGGGTAAAACCGCGGGGCGCTGCTAGTTTACTATAATTTATTCTTTATGGTAATTCGTAATATGGGTATGTATGTATCTTTACATAGGATGGTGGAATGTGGATGGGATGGAATGTTCGCCAAATCTCAGAAACTGAACACATTTATACGGCTTTGGAAGCGGAAAGTTGTCAAGAATTCCGTTAAATATACTAAATAAACACCTACTAAATACTGTAGAATACAAATAAAGAATAATTTAATGCACGTTTAACATTGATTAAATGTCCATAATGGTTGTTTATACCAGTCATAAAAACTTCGTAAAATTTAGTGATTAAATTGATTAAAAAACAACGAACTCTTCGTATAATGTATTACGTTTAAAGTTTTAAGACATTTAAGACAGATCCCATTTCAGGGTAAAGTCTTCTCAAATGCTATCAGTACACTTTGGAGGAGAAGTCCTAATCATAATGCTTGCTTGAGGTCATGCCACATTAGTCTCAATTAGCATTATTTGCCTACTAGCAGTGCCCCACGGTTTTACCCGCGTTGTGCCCGTTCCCGTGGGAATTTCGAGAATTTGTATACTTATAAACCTTCCTCTTGAATTACTCTATCTATTGACAAAAACTGCATCAAAATCCGTTGTGTAGTATTAAAGATCTAAGCATACAAAGGGACAGACAGACAGCGGAAAGCGACTTTGTTTTATACTATGTAGTGATAATTCGCCTTCCTATATATGTATTTGAAACAGCGTACAGTATACGTTATACGGACACATGTACCTACATATCTATATTTATATAATGAAGCTGAAGATTCATTTTTTCTTTGTTTGAATGCATTCATCTCAGAAACTACCAATGGGATTTGATTAATTATTTTTGTAATGGATAGTCACATTCAACGGTAAGGCTATTTCCCATCCCACGAGAACAGACACAACGCGGGTATTAGTTGGGTTAGCGGGTATTACTAGCGGGTTTTTGTATTAAAAAGCTGAAAAGATTGATTTTACGTTTTATTTTGTTTGTTAAGCAACGTCACGTAAACAATCATAAAAAATACCCTTCAGAGTTAGAAGGTGTATTAAAAGGTAGCCAATAACATCGTTTTAAATTTCTTGTAATTAGAGAACAATATGAACAAATTAGTTTCAAATTGAACAGTTCGTCAAAGTAATGTGAACAAACGAATCGTGTACAATAACATTGAATACCGATGTCTCATATTGATACAAGTGTTCAAAACTTATTATCTTAATGGGTTAATAACTATAATAACATTGAACAAGTCTATCTATATGTTATTCTTGAATGACATGATTGAGGCAGTGTTATTTTCGTTTTTATATCTTTATCCATTTTTAGTTTGTGGAACAAAGAGTCAGATTATAAGCCAATATCTTATCTTATTACTAGCAGCGTCCCGCGGTTTTACTCGCGTTGTGCCCGTTCCCATGGGAATTTCGGGATAAAAAATAGCTTATAGCCTTCCTCGATAAATGGACTATCCAACACTGAAAGAATTTTTCAAATCGGACCAGTAGCTCCTGAGATTAACGCGTTCAAACAAACAAAGAAACTCTGCAGTATAGATTTAGATTTGTAAATACGCATGTCTGTGACGCTTCCATGCCTAAACCACTGACCCGAATTTGATGAATTTTCGCATAGACATAGATTAGATCTTGGAGACGGGCATAGGTACCTGCATGCTTGTTTATGCTGCGAACCGCGGGAAATATCTAGTGGGCTAATTTTATCCCGAATGGGCTAAGGAAGCTTAACCAGTAAGTTCGCGTAGAGGCCAATCGTGGTGGTCAAACAATTGAAAGTACCGAGACGGACAATTTAACGTGCCCAAAAAGACCGAGCTGTTAAGGTGCTCAATAATCACACATCTATTTTGACTAACTTTGACAAAGCCATGTAAAATCATTACTACCATGTTAAATTCATCATCGTCCTCAGCTAAAACTGATGATAATACAAATCTCACCTCATTAATAAGGTCCTTGACATCCTTCAGCTGTCTGAACAGCCTCACGAATTTGTCCGAGACATCATTAGGCCTCACATCTTGAACTTTCTTCTCCCAAACCGTGCTGGCACAGTGACCGACGGCGGCGCAGTCAGATGCGATCCTGTTAATAATAAATAAGTATAATAAGTATGATTATAAAATCAGCTCCAGCACAATCTTGACCAACACTATCCTGCTGATGTTCTTCCGTAAGGGTAGTAAGTCCGCTTGGTGGTCAACTGGGCCCGCAGAGCACTGAGCCCGCAGGTTCAGTTACCCACTCCGTTTTTTTTCATAGGTGACTCGACCCACACTAATCACACGACTACTATTTACCGATAAGGGCCTGCTCAGCCCACAGGTTTAGTCGATAAAAAAAAAATAACCCTAACCTACCGAATAGTACCTACGCCCGCGGGCTGAATTGACTCTTAGGCGGTAAGTAAGCGGGCTGGGTTGACCCTTGGGTCGAGTCGCCCCTAAAGAAAAAAAAAAGGTCAACTTAGCCCGTGGGCTCAGTGCTCTGCGGGCCCAGTTGACCACCTTGCGGGTAAGTCTAAGGCATTTGAGGCCAAGGCCGGATTTATTCCCCAACCCCCTTATTATTAAACGCTGTGTAAAAACACTGTTATAATGTGTTTTATCTCTTTTGCGTATGTCAGAAAGTGACAAACCATTTGATGAGCTAAAATCTATACTAATATTATAAAGCTGAAGAGTTTGTTTTGTTTGTTTGTTTGTTTGTTTAAACGCGCTAATCTCAGAAACTACTGAACCGATTTGAATAATTCTTTCACTGTTAGATAGTCTATTTATCGAGGAAGGCTATAGGCTACATTTTATCCCGAAATTCCCACGGGAACGGGCACAACGCGGGTAAAACCGCGGGGCGCTGCTAGTGTTCTTAATACGCGTTTATTAATATGGCTCTAGGAAGGCTCCTAGGGCCATATTAATAAGTGTCTTATGCAAAAGTGCCAAGTGTCTTAGGCAAGACACTTGGCACTTTTGCATAAGACACTCCCCCCTTCCATTAGAAGCAGCTAGGCTTCGCATATATGAGTTATGGTAAGCCATTAGCGACCCCCTTAGATGGAGAGGGCTTATGTCTTTTTCGCTTTATAATATTAGTATATATAGTAGAGATAATAGCGCTAATATGATAGTACTATAATCATTAATATGGTATCAATCCGTATCCTATCTCTACATCGTTAAAGAACAAAGATTGAAAACATAATTTAAATAGTCACGTTTTTACATACTACTTATAATTATAACATTACTCATCCAGTTAGCCATAATGCCGTCAATGTTAGTGATTCATACAATAATATATAATTTCATTCGTCCCCTCCAATATGGAGACTTGTTATCAATAAAATAAGCTGCGTTTATTATATTAAATGGAGGTGATTTAATGTCAAACCGCTATTGTACCCTCATACTGATTCTCACAGCAATTGTTTCTTTTAATAATACTTTTGTAGTATCGTTCTGTTATTTTTTCATCAGATCCGGTATAAAAACATGATATACCAACATCTTATTCTCACTTAGCGGTAAAGAGTTTGTTATCTTACATATTATAAAACAAAATATAAAAAACTGTCTGCCTGTATATACCTACTTAGTTGATTTTCTCAAAATATACTCAATATATTTTCATGCAGTTTTACCAACATACGGAGTGATTCAACATGGAGAAAGGTTTATGAGTTTTCACCGTTGGGCGCTGTTCAGATAGTTTGGTAATGCTGAATAGATATTATAAGAAACATAATCTACTAATATTACTAAAAATAGATCACCCCCACTTACAGCTGATCTTTAAACTATGAACTTCTTAGTTTGATAAGAAATCAACTATAATTACTACTAGAACATTCTGAAATAGGACTTACTTTAAACTTTGACACCAATATGAGGGGCCTTTCGTACATTCTTCTGGAAGCGTCCGCGCTAATGTATCTGTAAACAAAGGATATCATATATATAACAAGAAATCATAAATTCATTAACATATTTTTTGTTTGTACAATCTGTAAACAAAAGATATCATCACTACATAGTATAAAATAAAGTCGTCTCTTTTTCGTGTCTGTCACACTGTTTGTCTGTCTGTATGCTTAAATCTTTAAAATTACGCAACGGATTTTGATGCGGTTTTTTGTAATAGGTAGAGTGATTCAAGAGGAAGGTTTTTATGAAAAAAAAATCCCGAAATTCCCACGGGAACGGGCACAACGCGGGTAAAACCGCGGGGCGCTGCTAGTATATAACAAGAAATCATTAATTCATTAACATATTCTTTGTTTGTACACGATTCCAGAACGTTTCCATCTATAGTTCCTTATACTAATACAAGCTGACCCGGCAATCGTTGTTTTGGCATATAAACATGTGGGTGGACCACCCTAATCACTATAAATTGAGATGTAAGCTATCCTATCTTTCAAGTTGGATCAAATAGCACACGGTGTGCAAATCAAATTTAAAATCGGTTCAGTAGTTTAGGATCCATCGCGGAAATACAACGTGACACGTAATTTTTATATATAAAGACTAGCTGTGCCCTGCGGTCTCACCCGCATTTATTTAGTCAATGCTTACCGTTTAAACCTTCCCTGGACTTTCATGAATATTTCAAGACCAAAATTAGCCAAATCGGTTCAGCCGTTCTCGGGTTTTAAGCAGACTAACGAACAGCAATTCATTTTTATTTATATAGATGACAAAGAAGTAAAATTTGTAACTTCGTTTGTTTGTCTGGGGTAATCTCGAGAACTATCAGTCCGATTCGAATAATTCTTTTTGTTTTGGATAGGTACATTCAAGGGCAAGATTATAAGTATTTTTTTCCAAAATTCCCACGGGAACAGACACAATACGGGTAAAAATGCGGGATGCTATTATGTATAAACTGATGTTGTTTTGGAGTGTTATATATTAGTTCGATTAATATTTACTAGCAGCGCCCCGCGGTTTTACCCGCGTTGTGACCGTTCCCGTGGGAATTTCGGGATTTTTTTTACATTAAAACCTTCCTCTTGAATCACTCTACCTATTACAAAAAACCGCATCAAAATCCGTTGCGTAATTTTAAAGATTTAAGCGTACAGACAAACAAACACGAAACAGAGACGACTTTATTTTATACTATGTAGTGATTTACATATTACTGAGATACAATAGTACATTATATACTATCGTAGTGAGGGCATGACTATTTATCTAGGTAGCTACTGTAATAAAAGTATATGTATTACATGCAATATAAATTAAATTGTTTGTGCAGTATTCAATATTTTACCATTGACGGAATTTCATCTATATATATATAATTCAAAGTCCTGACTGACTGATAATCAACGCACAGCCTCAACCGCTACACCTAGAAACAATAAATTTGGCAGGAAGGTTCTTCAACTGACGTAAGTGCACACTAAGAAAGGATTTTCGAAAATTCCTACGGGAACGGGCTCAACGCGGGCAAAGCCGCGGGGCGCTGCTAGTTATTTATAATATGTGTAAGGTGTATGGTTACCTATTTTATTTATCTTTTACATTTATTTATGGAACCATGTACAATACTTTTTTGGATTTGAAAGTTAATATTTGTTGTAATACATATAAACACCTAAAAGTAAGTATGTTCGAGTAGGTCAGTGGTCAACCCTGGTGTCGGAGTTTTAGACCGCCTAAAGGCCTCCGACGGAACGGGTACAAAGCGGGTGAAACCACGGGGCGCGGCTAGTGTAACATAATTTTAAACAAGATTTGGTATACTCCTGCAGGATATTCTATTGGTAATATTGGAAATAAACAAATATAATTGAGGGCAAAGTATCCTGTTATGGTATTTTATCCTAATTGCTTGTTTATATAATAAATTAGTTTATTAACTTAATGACAATAATAATGATAATGTCCATTGTTGTCTTCCCTTTGAAGTACAACTTTGAAGTATAAGTAGTTATATTATAAGCTGTTCTGTGCAGTAGATCCAACCAAGATCCCATAGATGATGCCAGTGTGAACATTTTGTAGATAATACATACATTATTTTCCAGATTTACTGAGCGTGCCCATACCGCGTCAAACAGGTTACGCTGTCGGTCCCGGTTACTTTCTATGGATAGTAGTTGTTACATGAGCCATGTCAGAGGCCTTTGGCGGCTCAATAACTCTGACACCAGGATTGGTCAGGTTGACCATCCACTCGATAAGAAGAAGAAGACCGCGTCAAACAGGGAAAAAACATCCCCTTCGTAAACTTAGTATAATAGATATAGAATAATAAAGAATAATAGACATAGATGAGCTACAAATGCTACAATACAATCCTAACAAGCAATAAACAAAAAAGTAAAAAGTATTAGCCTGTAATGTCCCACTGCTGGCCAAGGCCTCTCATCTCACTGAAGATATCAATACAATGAGGAGGATAAAACAGATATTAAATAAAATATTTTGTCTTTAAAACCATTACTTTAGAATAAACTGAATAAAAATCTATTATTACGCAGTTATATAAATTATCCCATTCAATAAACAAAATCTGACACACAATAGTATAGTAACATGATCCTTCGCCATATTTGATTGAAACATGAACCATTGTCAGCTACTGTTGTGATTAATGTTTTTATCTATAATATTTCTATTATCTATATTATAAAAATGAATCACTGAATCTGTTGCTAAGCGCATAACTTCAGAACGACTGCACCAAATTGGATGATTCTTTTTTTAATGTGTTCCTTATTGTCAGGACAAGGTTTTTATATAAGAAAAATAGGGAATAAAAATCTCAAAATTCCCACGGGAATGGGGGCGCTGCGGCGAAACCGCGGGGCACAGCTAGTAGTATAATAAAGTTGAACAATTCATTTGTTTGTTTGTTTGAATGCCCCAATCTCTGACACTACCATAAAATACTACCATAAATTTGATAAAAAAATGTATTTTTTGGAGTACAATGGTCCCATTTAATAGCATGGTTGTTTGATAGGCTTCTATGTTTAAATTACCATGGGAATGGACACAAACCAGGTAAGGCTATGGTCACTGATAGTTACTAATATTATAGTAGTTGTATGTGTGTACTAACTTTCAGTATACTTATTCTAGATAGAGATTTGTTCGATCAAATGTAACCAACCTTAGAGGTGAATATTACTTACAATGTAGAAACGTAATGTAGAACCACATACAATGTAGGTATGGTAATAATAGAAAATATGAGTGTGTGACTAAAAATTACAACACCCTCAATTTAAATACGCATATCAATACAATGATTAAAAATAGTTGTTTACAATAAACACAATGATTAGTGTAAAATTACAGTTTCTTCGGCGTTAGATAAGTACCTAGCAACTTATTAGCGAATTTGTTAAGTTATCAAGGTAGCGAGTTCATAACAATGTTGCGGATAAATTTAACAGGTACCTAACTGAATAAAAATCAAATAATATAAAATGTACACATGCAGTTAAAAAATACAAATGAAAAATACCACGCAGATGTTTGAAAATGCTAAAAATTTGTCGAACATCAGTACAATGAGCAAAAAATAATTAAATACAAGATTTACAAGGACGGAATGTAATGTAGGTAAAATAATTAGTTTTAGAACTTACTAGTACAACAAAGAACGCCGAGGAGACAAATCACCACGGTGTTCGTCATTGTTGAAAGTGCGTATTAACTTGTGTGTCCAGTATCTTCCTCTGCTCGCAATATACTAAATAAACACTGATAATTTCACTCTGTTTAGTTGTTATTGCGTAGGTAGCGAATCGAATGATAAACAAAATGAACAGTCACCTCACCAAAAGTTTCGCCTAGACTTTTTAATCTGACTGACAGTAATCAATCAGCATTCTGATTTCTGTCTGCCTGCATGCATGTCAATTTTAATTCAACTTGTAGCTTGACACTGACAGCTTAATGACTTTAACAGTCGTAAGAACAATGACATTGACATTTAACATTGTCAGTGATTTAGTTCTGCTACTCATCACAAGATGGCAGTCGTAATAAAAAGTACTGACAGTCATCAATAGATGGCAGCACGTTTAACCAACATATAGATTACACAAATTAATGTTTATATAAAAATAGTATAGCTCCTATGCTATGTCAAGTAAGATGTGAGTATCTGCTCACATCCGACCCTATATTTCCCCGAAGGATGCCTTGATGTATACAACGTACAGTACCCGGCAGAAAGCATTAACTTTAAAGATACCTATCAAGTGGCCCTGCTAATGGCAAAATATTAGAAACTACTGAATTGACGATTCTGGTCGGCCCTTTTTGGTTTCGCTCAGTGCAAACATTTTGGAGTAAGTTAATGCTCGAGCGTACTGAATCCAACTGACGATAGTTTCCAAAGCCTAGGGATAGGAAAACCTATAGGTATAATTCAGACTACGACGATAGAGTGAAGTGGAGGAAAAAAGGAAGTTTGACCCCACAACCATGTGGGACATGTCAGGAAGAAAGAGAGAGAGAGAGAGAGAAAGAGAGAAGGATAATATTTCAATCTTTCATCAAGACTGTGGTACTACTGTAAGTTACTACCAATAGAGATAGGTACTCTCACATTTATATATTTCTCATTGATCTACCCACTTACCTATATTCCACAAGCACATAAGCGAAATTAAACTGTAACTTCTATCTATACCTAGTTACTATACCCAATCATATTATACCTACAAATCTATCTTTGAAAAGGAACTTGATCGGCGAAACGGAATTGGCATTTCCATTTCCAGGTTGGTTTTTCCTGAGACACAATTAGGACATTTTCCTTTGGGAAACGGGCAGGGTCGCGTAATAAAATTAAGGAGCCGCCCGGCGGTCGCGGTAAGTCGCCGTCTTTCCTGGGCATAAAACAAATCCGCCCGAGCCTGCCCTCAGGACACTGCGGACAGAAACCCGTGGAGATGTCGGTGGCGTGAAAATATTACAGAAACTCTATATTGTTATTCTGTGAAAAACTGAAGGTTATTCTTCAGTTTCTTAAGAGGCTTATTCAAAATCGCTCTGATATAAAGTGTTTTGTCTCTCATTTGCTCCTCGAAAATTAGTATATGTTGGAAAGGGACAAACCATTTGATAGTTAAAATGCTGTTTATAAGCGTTTATGAACAAGGCTCCTACTTCCTAACTCTAAGTTTACTAAGTTTATTTATCTACTTGTATAACTAAAGTGACAATTGCTTCACTAATGTATCTTTTAGTTGGTAAAGCAATAGAGTCTATCACAGTCAGTCTCTGTAGTGTAGTTTGAATCCTTAGATCGTGTGGTGGCCTTAAGGTGGTCTGAATCTTCTGATACCAGCGGCTAACCGCTATACTCGAACTTGTAGACGGCGCTAACATAACTTATGGGTGGTATTTTATTAATATTTACTACCATGCTTTATGTAGATAATTTTAGGCTTAATTCTTTATCTTAAAATCTTATCATAGGAAGCTAGAAATCTACTACATAATAAAATCACCAAATTACTTATTATGTCAAAAATATTTGTAACCCGATGTACAGAGGTCGTCTCCACCGTTCGGCTACGTGCCCAATGTTCACATATTCTGAATAACACTTCAATATCTCGGGTCTTGTAACGCACTGGACTCGTAGCCACGTGACGGGACTGCCTACTGCCTGATACCCCACGTGACTGCCTACTACCTACTCTAACATCTTGTAATGTCCATATATTCTATGTACTCGACTCCACTACAACGTTTTGTATTTCATTACTATGGCGCTGTGAACATTTGTGTTTTGTTTTTGGATTGTTTTAGGGGTGGTAGTTTTTGATTGTTATGGTTAGGTTTTTGGATAGTACTCTTATTAATATGCGTATTGTTAATAGGTGTCTATTTAGTCCATTAAGTATGTAAGTCGAATATCATAACCTGCGATTTATTTCATTAAGTATCTATACACGATAATTATGTCAATAAGTTTAAACTACCTATATTTAGGCTCATTAAGTATATATGTAAATAGGTGGGCTAAGGTAACTTAGTAATTGAAACTAATAGACATTAAATCAAAATATGAGTTCCTCTGTAATCTATATAATTGAAGCCATAAAAATAAGAACAAACTAACAAAAGTCAGATAAATGAACGCATGCTAAACCATAAGAGAAAGGGTAGAAAGTTAATTCCGCAAAGCTAGCTAGAACACCAACGAGTGCATTCCAGTATTTCGGCCAGTTTATCCCTCTTGGCCGGTACAAAGCACCTGTACTCGGAAAATATACGGGTGGCGAGTTGAGGCCAGAGCCGAGTCGCGAAGTTGGTCGCAGTTAGGAAAGATTTGTCGCGCGCCCGCGGCTAATGCTCTACTCCTCTTGTAAGTAAAAATTATGATTATCGCCCACCGAGAGCTGAGCCTTTGATCCCTAACTAACGGCGCGACCGCCTTCAGACGGGAGACTTTTCTTCTCTCAACTATAACTCTTTTTTATTGCCGTCCACTCGCGCGCGCCCACTGGATTACCCGCCCGCCTAACTGATAGCCTGCTAAGGACTCTCCGGGCTAGTTTATTTACACAATCGACAGGTAAGGATTTCTTTTTCTAAAAATGAGTTTGACCCGTTTAGTCGTAAAAGTGAAAAAGGACGGACATGGGACAATTCACCCGTGGAAGCTCCCGATTACTTTTGTGACGTCGTAAAAGTCACCTTTACTTTGAAATTACCTTGGTTTAAAGGCACCTATGTACTCGTACAATTCGGACTCGGCTCTGTTCCAGGATTACGAGCTCAATGCTGCTATTATTTCTTTGGATCGACTTAGAGGAAACCTATGAAATTGATTATACGGGAGATTACCATACAGTATGTTCCGGTTCCTTTTAATACCTTTTAAACTAAGGCTACTCTTAATGCAAATGAGAAAGTAGTTAAATTAATGAAAACAAGTCAACGTAAATCAAGTCAAGTTTATGATCTCGTAAAATAGGTTTGAAGAAGGAATACTGAACATAGGTAGAATAAAACATAGAGATTGAGAAGTGCAATACAATACATAAAATGAGAGTGGGGCCCGCGCGGTCCCGGCGCGGAGGCTGCGACGGTCGATTAAGGAAGCGAGTGCACCGTTGCCTTGACAACGCCGCCATCTTGCCGCCCGACCCTCCCCCTAAAGGGGGCTACAGTAAACAAGCCGGCTTTGTATCGTTGCACTGAAATACTCGATATATTTAAAAGCTGCCTCGAGTCTCTCGAATCTCAGTCGACGGATAAAATTGTCAATTTATTGAGGATCAAAAAAATGTAATTGCGCTCTGAAACTCTGACTTCTGTTGGTTACATCGCCCTTGTTTTATTTGGAGAGGTTTAATTAAATTGTAACTTGTTTGTGATTTGATAGAACCTTTAGATATAGTGACTTCTACGAAGAAAGCTCTTCGTAAATTCTAGTTCTATGGTTTTTGTATTCAAGAACTTACTGCCTCACTCAGAGGTGTTCATTTAAGCGATTATTAACTAATTGACCTTATTTCTCATACATTATACACCAAAAACTCTCATTAAATCTCTACTAAGATAGCATATGACGCATCTGAGTATAGGCGTAAGTTCTACAGTCAATAAACAATAACATACATATAAAAAGAGTTTGTTCAACAATATATATCCATTGTAAAAGGTGATAGTCCAATTACAAGCACGTGGTCTATTCTAAAGACAAATGGTTTCCATTATTCAAGATTAGGCATTCGGCTACATTCAGCTGCGAATGTCGCCAACTGAATTAAATCATTTTTATTACCGTTTCATTTCCATCTTGGTCGAATTTTTCATTTAATGCCATATTATGAAACGGAAAGCTGTTGACATGATATGTCATAAATGTTTCAATTGGTTTATTTATTTGGAATGTATTATATCGATCTTAATACCAACTTAACGCCCGTACTTAGACACGTCAAGTCAAATGCTTCCTCAGTAGAGTTTAAATGATGGTTTTGACAAGTAATGTATGAAAACCTATGTCAATTAGATTGTTATTTCTGAAACCCTATGGAAAAGACTAAGAAAAGTTTTATACTGTCTCTATCACTATTTAGAACAAAAGTCTATCTCAAGACTTATGGCCTGCGCGACGCGCGTGGCCTCTTATTTTTTTCAACTATATTTTTCCCATCGAACTGATGTAAGGAGTGCGAAGTATAGCGCTCAAGTCTCAAGAGTTTCTGAGATGTTGAAATAACAACTTGATATCCTTACTTTAAAGAAACTATGTTATCTTCGTAACTGAGCGTTAACTATGACGCACGCAATCTTTGTTTCGCCATTCGCTCTACGATTTTATATACGAGTACATACAAGTCCAATCAAGTCACATAAGACCCACATACATCACACTACATAGTAACACATAAACATTATATAGGAGTATTCATGCCTATCTTAGAGAACCCGAAATATTCCCCATATTATTAAGGTAGAAGGCAATCTGTACACCGTTTTAATGTATTATGTAGAATTATAAAGGCGTCGAGCCCTGCTTACTTCTTATGATTTATTCATGAGTCTAGAGCTACGTTAAATTTGAACATGCCTCCTGGTACACAGTTTTAGTACGAAATTTTGAGTGGTTTATTAAGTAATTTGTTTTATGTAATTAACTATTTATTGAAAATATGTGTGTATATTTATTGTACTTGAGATCTCTTGAGAACTCATCATCAACACCCGAAAAGATAGATAGATACGCTTTATAATACACGGAGAATATCGTGATTACTTGCAGAAATATCTATCTTTATGATAAGATCCATAAGTGATACAGTTACCAGTATTGATATAGGTAGTACCTACATTAGTATGAATGTTTTATTCATCGTGATTTTAAATGTAAAGAGAGGAAGTTGGTAATGCATTTAGTTCGCGAGACTCCTATATTATGACAGCGCCGGGAGTGTGGTCGGATGCAATACGCCACGACAAAACTTTGGCCCACTAAGGCTTTCAGCGTCAAACACTATACACACAATATTTCCAAAGAAAAATAAAAGTTCTTTGAAGTCGGGAACAAAGCCAATCCACCGCGGTTATCCGTGATATTTTCAGGCAAAGTCGTACCTTATTCGCAAACATCGAATCCTGTATACAATACAGTGTGAAACGAAATTCGAAGGATAGATAATTTCGAAGAGAAAGAAATAAGGCGAAAGGGAAAAAATATAAATTGAATAGTCGAATACACGCATCCCGGCATTACCATAAAGGCAACAGGGATCAACCGGGATTCCTGTACGAACTTTTTTATTTTCCTTCCACCTCTAAATCTCCCAGGCAAAGCTCGCGAATCTGCAAATGTTGATTTGATGATGTCGTGTCGGAGACGTCACGGGATCTCACTGCTTTCGTTATTGTTGACCTGGCGGGTTATCGTTCATTTCTTACGTCACTCTGGCATTATTACATTGATATTATTTGTTTTATTTATGCAACTGTTGTTGGGTTAACTTGAACTTTAACAACAGAAAATGTATATAGTACTTATAGGAGTAATGTTTTTCGGGGCAAAACAGATATGCTCGTAATATGTTTTATAATCAAGTTTTAGTTTGTTTTCATGTAATGAATGAAAGTTTAAAATAGATGTAAGTATTAAAACACCATTATGACTGTTGATAAAGATCACAGATATAGTGGTTTCCATGAAGGTAATTAAATAAGTATGTACTTAAGTAAATTCGTGTAGATTAGTGGCCAACCATGGTGTCGCAGTTTTTAGACCGCCTAAAGGCCTCCGACTTGGTCTATCGATGGAAACAACCATGACCGACAATTTTACGTGCCTTCCGAAGCACAGTAGTGCTCAGATAGATAAGCCACTATGAAGGTAAAAAGCTACGTGTTAAACAGTACATTTTACCCATAACCCGTATGTAAAAAACAGTACAAAACAATAGAGTTTCGTTAAATATGCAGGCGTACATAACGTAGCTAAAGTGTAGAGGCAAAAGGCTGTGCTAGAGACCGGATTAGGGCGGCCATCCATTGCGGTCATTAAGACACATTACCCCCCACCCCCTTAAACCACCCCACAAACAAAACCCGCTTTTTAATTCAACTTTCCTCCTTCACCAATTTGCATGATTACTTTCGTTTTTATTATGCCTCGCCGTCGCTGACTCCGTTCTATTACGGTAAAGTATTGGTTATTCAGATAAGTCGAAGTTTAAATACTGAATCCCATTTTCTTGAGAATGTTGAGTGGAGTGGCTGTGAGTTGGGATACAACTTGTATTAGATGATGATTTATGTAGCAATAAATACGAGTATCGATTTGAGTGTATGTTTCGTATTTGTATTATTCAATAATATAACTACATACAAAGTTATGAATATTTTGTTGTATGTAACACCCCTCCCTATAACTAAAATCATACAAAAATCATTAATAAAAGATTGACAAAACATGAGCAGTAGATAGTTAAGTTTCTACAGTAAAGCTGATTACTTCAAATTAAACAAAGCACTGCAATATAGATAACAGAAATAAGTTTTAATTACCAAAAATAATAAAAGTAAATTGAACGAGCATTGGTCGGAACAATTATGAACGGTAGAGTGCCCGAAACAACTATCCGGAGCTACAATTTTGAAACAATTACCTCCAGCTCAATATCGTAAGATTAAGAAAGTCCACGGTCGGAATTAGGATTTGGGTGAATGAGGGCAAACCGTCTTAACAGCCCGACTCCACAAATTGCGGACCTTAACGAGGGCATAAAACTCGAGTCGCACTCTCGGAGACGCCGCAGATTGTACTCAGACTTAGTTCAGGATTAATGGTGTAGAAAACAGATTATCATTGGCTGGATTTCCATTAGTAGTAGACCCCTGCCACCGGCGCGTGAAAACTCTCAGATAACAACCACTCCGTGTTATTATTTTCCACATAACGGAGCATCGCTTCTCCAATTTAATTCTATTACGTTCTGTCGCGTTTGAACGACAGGACAATAAAGATGTTTGAGTCGGTCGTGACGACGTTCGCTCCGCTCTATCTATACTACCTCTACACTCGTACAGACATAGAACTACGTACGACTATGTGCACATACTTACACGCGCAACTCAATATAGTTCGAACACAAGGCTCACCCAATACCGACTTCACGCCTTTATTCAATATACTGAACTGATTTGCTTGTTTTGTTTTGAATTTGGTATGAACTCGTATTGAATGATCACGTCTTTGTTATTTACTTTTTTTATATTTCAGATAAAACTCCGTCTCAATGTAATTGATTTTCTCTTTTAATAAAATCTTGGGTGTTTTCTTTGGGTCTTTATTTAACGTTATATTGGAACATACAGTTTTGATTTGTTTTTAAGGAACCTTTGGATTGATTATGCGTGTTATTTTTTGAGCATTAGGTGAGATCTACAGTTACTGTTAAATAAGTAAAGATGACTAATATTAAAGCTATCTTCAACTAAATGCCTCCCACAATTCAAGTGAGTAGAAACAAACAGTTTGCTGAGCAATCGTTTAAAAACATAACACGTACGTTGTTGCGATGTTTTAATGAATACAAATTACATTTGCAAATGTGGTTAATCCACAAATTAGTTACGGTCCCCCTGCCGCCCCTTGTGCCGAACGATACCTAGTGCGACTGCAATGTTATGTTTCATGCAAGGGTTGTTTTTCTTTGTACCAACTAGATAGATCTAACTAACGCACATTCATTAAATCTATTAACTAATATACGTAATTTTTAATACTCGTCAAAATTACCCATTAAATTACCCATTAAATCTCTATCTACTAAGGAAGCGTTTGTATTCTTTGAGTCCGGGCGTAATTAACTAAAGATTTTAAACTAAAAGGAATAGTATCATCAAAAGATAATAATCAGTAAACCTACCTACATAATATTTAACTTGCATATTATGTATGTAGGTGCCCTATAAAATTTTAGACAACTCTAAAACCTGGGTAATTTTGACACCAGAATCGCCACAAACTTACACCACTTTTTCCATAAAACATTTACCTAAGGTCAGCACAGATTAACATTTCCAAATATCAGCACCAATATAAAGTGTATAAAGTATAAAATGTAACAAATATATCGTTATATAGCTGGTTTATAGGTATAATAACTGGAATTGGGCTCCTTTACGCCTCATCTACCGCTCGTTATGCCGCGATCGTAAATCTTCATTCCCTAGAAGCCTCCATTCCCCCTCTTGATTTCGGGCGTCTCTCGAATAGATATCACATATCATAATGATAGTATTGACGATCGAAATTATATATGTTTTCATTGGTGTCCATATAAATTATGGTTTGGGTATTTTGTTGTAGTGGAGTTTATTTATTTTTACTCTCTGTTTTGATGTTTGGGTTAGAGGTATAATAGTAATATTTTAGTGGTATGTACTGGCCTGTCAAGGCTGTCTCAAATTCCTGGGCCGAGGGAAAACATCTTTCAATATTTTCAAACATGGCTCGGGTTTGAAATCGCTACCCCACGTTAGGCAAGCGTGTTGATTACGCTCTTCCTCGCTGTTCCCAGCAGTGGGACATTAAAGGCTAATAATTTTGCTAGTAATATTTTGTAACCACGTACTGTAACACAACTTATACGGAGCAAGACTTCGATGAATATCGAGTATGAATAAAATACATGTAAATACTTCATGTCTTATGAACCTCTCTCTCTTGGATTTCTTAAATTGCAAAAAGCGAGTATATTTATTCAGTTTATTAATGAAATACAGTAGTAAGTAGGAAATAGAACTACATAATGTAGATTCCCATACACATAACGATTACTCATACAATGTTTTTGCCAATTTCTAAAAGCCAATTTCCAAAAATCTAATACCAATTTAAGCAATCGCATTTAAGAAAAGGCACGAAATAAATGTATATCTGCATGTTTCTAGTAGTGGCCGTAATAAATCTTCGTCGCTGTAAGTATATATTTATTTACTCCGCCCGCCCTACGAGGCGCCCGCCCAATGCATACTGCCCTGAGCAGTTATTAAACGTCACCTTTTCTCTTCTATTGTTCTTTCAAATATTAATGCTGACGCAGTTAGGATTATGTTTTTGGCTTTTGTGTATATGAAAATAGTCATAGTAGTATGTGTGTAGTGTATATCCTAACTAATATTATAAATGCGGATGTAAATCTGTCTGTTTGTCACGCTTTCACGCCAAAACTACTGAATCGATTTAATTGAAATTTGGTACACAGTTAGTCCAGAGCGTGAGGAAGGACATAGGCTACTTTTTATCGCAAAATTCCCGCGGGAACGGGTACAACGCGGTTAAAACCACGGTGCGCGGCTAGTTAAGAAATATATCTAAGTTCAAGCGTGAATAGTGTTAGGCAAAGCATTGGTATGAAGATTGGAATCATATGATTTAAAAACGAAAGTCTAAACGATCTTGTCTATCTATTTATTTAGCTAGACTACAATGCTAGCTATTATAATAATTTGGACACGTCCTTATTGTGATTTTATACAAAAATATTATAATTTTCCTCAAGGAAAAAGCTAAGTTGATTTGATTTCAATATCTTACATAGCTTATAAGTTTAACGCAAATAATAATGGCAAGGTCAGTTTCCACATAACATCCTACGTAATCACTATACTGTACAAAACAAGCTAAAACCTATTTGCTCTATACATTGTTGATTGCAAAACAAATACTAATATTTTTCTAGACGAAAGTCGTAAAATATTCAAATATTTATTTGATAGTTGATTCCGTAATTGATAAAGAACTTTGGCAATCTTCTACCGGTAAATACTTGTCTAAACATCGAGATATGTTTTGAATTGTAATGTAGTGAAGAAATGGTACTGCGTTATGGTAGTAAGCAATTTACAGATCATGTGCTATCTGGATGAGTGGCCTATAGGCCTCGCTTACAGCCTCGCCTCGTTTTAGCCTGAATTGTCCCACTGCAGGGAAAGGCCTCCTTACCCACTTTCCACCTTTATTGAGCTGAGCTTCTATTGACCAATCTATACTAATATCATAAAGCTGCAGAGTTTGTTTGTTTGAACGCGCTAATCTCAGGAACTACTGGTCCGATTTGAAAAATTCTTTCATTATTGGATAGTCCACTTACCGAGGAAAGCTATAGGCTATTTTTCATCTCTAAATTCCTACGGGAACGGGCACAAAGTGGATAAAACCGTGGGGCATTGCTAGTCTTACATAAAGGTCGAAGGAAGCTCGTGTCTGTTTCGCCTCTTCGGTATACTGCGCCTTCATTTTCGATCCTGTGGGACTGAGTAGTAATTTTGGCTCACCAATCATCATGAGCGGGTTTAAATAGACCTAAACACTTGTACGAGTACCTATAACCATTTCAACGGACACGCAAAACGAGCGCCTACGACACTCAATTACTGAAAAGAAACGGTCACCAAGTAACCATGTTACAAACTATCTTGACTGGAAAAAGCCGGCGAGTTAAATAGAAAGATTCGGAAGTCACGTTAAGCAGTCGGTCCTGATTGTTTCAATTGTCAGAGCATATCGGAGGCCTTTAGGCGGTCTAAACATTTTGACACCAGGGTTGGCCACCGACGTACTCGAAATGAATAAATGAATAGAAGGCGACTTCAAACACGTTTTTCTAACTTGGCCTCATAAAATCGCCGGCTAGCAGTTAGCAAACTCGCTCAATGTTAACGCTTTCAATGTCAATGCTTAAGTTAGTGGTACCCACGAAATAGAAGAAGAAGTGTAACGTAGTAAGTACTTCGCTCTTCCGTGATGATACCAATGGTTTTAATATACAAACGAAGTACCTAATTCTGGCGTAGAAATGTTTACCGAATCAAGGAATGATTTGACTATTGTATGACTACGAATATTACAGAATTATCAATATGTCACAATGGCGTCATTTAGATGCGAGTTTACAAGCTACGAGTAAATTAGTTTAACATAATTCTTATTCCATTTAACGTGTTTTAGTTTAGATTTATCCATAGTAGCAAAATTCTTCAACGTAAATCTAGTTTTACTTCTTTCAGCATTACCCGTAAAGGAACCATATGAATTCAAAACAGAATGCTCAAAGCAGCGATGTGAGAGGTTCAACGCGATATTATTTCGCAGTCAGCCGGTAGCACGGAACACAATTAACTTGTAAGATTGTCTCGGAGGCTGCAGCGGGCCCTCTCTCCATCCATCCACCCTCCCTTCCAAACAAAACATCAATAAACTCACCCCTAATACACAAAACCGACCGTAATCACAACAACATTGAGTCGAAATTCTAATACGTTTGAATAAGTTTTATGTGCCGCATTTATTTCGTGTAGGTATAGTCAGTCCAGTTACCCTTGATTGGTTGTCGTTCCTCTAATCCCCTTTTGATCCTTTCCACCCAAAACCTAGCCCTCTTCGCTCCTGAGTTAACTATTGACATGCATACCTGTTTGTATGTATACGATTTAATTTATCTACATACGTGGGGGAGATAGATTGCATTGTTTTATTCACGAGTCTATAAGATTGCTTATTTCAGTTGACTATGTAGTGGAGCAGTGGTTAGGTTAACTAAACAATCGCTTTATACAAAGTAATGAGTATGTAAATTGAATAGCGTCGATTTGATACCTAAGTGTAGTACACATAGAAACTCTGATAAAAATGATTCTTAAGTGTTTTCTCAGGTTAGTGAAGTGTATGAAAGTTTCAATTCAAAATGATTCATTACTTAATTAATTTAAAAAGTAAAGATATCAACATGTTCTTACCGTATTCCGATCCTGTACTCTCCCGTAGTAACAAGGTAATATTACGTCGCTATTACATGTTTTATTGTTTGCCGGTAAATATTTTCCAGGGTTGATAAGTTGATAAGAGACGCACGCATACCCCATGCCCCGGACCGCTGACTACGCGAGCCTTGATAAAATAAAAGTCATTCTCATGTTTGCCACCATAAAGATAAGGAGGTGACGCGCATCGCTGCAGCGGCCACCACACGTGCTCGGGCACAACCCTGAACAAATACCGTCCCTAATTATACAGCAAATAGTAAAAACTCTCTGATAATGAACACTCCACAAATATTAGTTCCTCTAAAAGGCCGACCTCAGCGTGACGAGCGTTCGTCGCATCACTACGACCGTCACCGCACCGCGAACTCAACAAAAAGAGCAAAGAATCGGAAAGCGATACGGCTAATCCCACTAATCGGAGAGCAATTGAAAAATAAAAATGTAGATGGCGGAATGATTCCATTTAGAGCCAAAACGATGCGACAAAATAATAAAAAAGGTGCGGGCGGAACGGAATGGCTGGCCCGGCGGCCGGCGGCTAATATTGAAAGCAAATCCTCAGCTAAATCCTTAAAGCGGCAGGATTGAAGCACCTGGAAAGTGTGTGTTTGCGCCCGGCGCCGCCCGCCCGCCGCTCTCACCTGATAATCATTGGCTGGATTATTGTATACTTTCCGCTTAATGTCACACGATTTACGCGAATCAATTGTTTGCTACTTATTAACTCTCGGGGCTTTGGTACCGATTAAATTTTTTGCGTTTTGATATTTTGATTATTTTATCGGATTTGTTGTTGTTAACAAAGCTTTGTACTTAATAACGGAGGATTTTATAGGAGCAGTAATTTAACGCGTTAATGAAATGTATAGATTTGTTGAGTACCAGAGTTCGTAGCGATGTTCGTAGCATATTGCTACGGATCGCTAATTTCGTAGGCAGTATTTGTAGCACGTAATATTGCACGAAACACTAATGAATATTGTATCTTTGTCAAATCTCATCTATTATAGGTCTAGTTAAGATCTTCGTTAACTTTATGTTACATAACTTTTCCAAAAGGCGCAAAGCTCAAAAGAGCCCAATTACTATTAACAAAATTCTCCATAACATTACTAACAGCGTCAAAGGTATGAAACCCCTGTCGGTTTCACTTCAAACCTGAGCTACAATAAAATATATGCATTGAATAGTGTACATTACCAGTTTACGGTTTCTCCAAGAATCCATCTTGGACACGAAAGCTTCAGTGGAGCTACTAAAATGGAATTTGAATATAGAATACAAATCTTCGCTGCAATGTTATAAACATTTATCATTTTGTGTTATATTAAAACTACTATAATATTTATTGCTTTGCTGGCTTTGTATGAACCTAGAAAGTATTGTTTCACATTGCAATTCTTAGTTTCATCTCTGTCTTATCCTCTATTAAGATATTAACCTTTTTAGATGTCTATTATAACCTATTAGGGTACAGAATACGTAGCTTCTACTTAACTTCAAGTAGGAGCTAAGTAAACTGTTGCGTTCTAAATGAGTTCTAGCTTTCATTTGTTAAACAAATGAATATCAACATAGTTGATATTCATAGCGGAGCTGTGCGGAACTCAATCGGATTACGAATTATTTTTTCATGTATAGACGCATAACACCTCAGTCTTCTGTGACTACGGTTCCTGTAAAGGGGCCGAAACGTCAGATAAAAATGTGGAATAAAAGCGAAGTTTATCCGTAAACGTTTCAATTCAAAATGATGGCAATGTCAAAGCGTCGTTTGACAATTTCAATGCGTTATGATTGATCGAAGAAGCTCCGCACAGCTCCGTTTCGTTTCAAAGGAAACGCATCTAACATCTACTAACACTAATATTATAAAGAGGAAAACTTTGTTTGGTTGTAATGAATAGGCTCAAAAACTACTGGACCGTTCTTTAAAATTCTTTCACTATTCGAAAGCTACATTATCCACGAGTAACATAGGCTATTTTTCATCCCGAAATTCCCGCAGGAATGGACACAACGCGGGTAAAACCGTGGAGCACTGCTAGTAGTGAAATAAAACAAATGAAGTATCAGTGGTAATTTTTATTATGACTAGAGGTTTTAATTATAAAACAACTGACACCCGCCTAGGGTTATTTTACACAAAATAATCTCCAACAAAGTGTTTGCGTTATCGGATTAATAATATATTTGATATGTATAAAATGAAAACCTCAAATTTATTCTCATTCACTTATATTATGGTAATTCCGTTTTACATAATGTATCAATTTATTTACAAAGGTTTTACAATTCAGTTGTATTTTCACTGATAATTAGGCACACGGAAAGGTATTACTAATTCGTGAATTTTACTAAATTATTTTACTAGGAAATATTTAAATGCTAAATACAATTATTTACACCTCGCTTTAAGGTTGGTGAAATGTGGTTTGTAAAACAATATTATTAAATGAAGCATACATATTGTAGATATTTTTCATAACCTTTAAACTCGTATATAAGTACATACATATTTCTATGATATGAATTCCAAAAACAAAGAGATTTCCCATTGACAAAAGAGTTGTAAAGAAAAATAAATACTTTTATATGCATAATTATTTCAGTAAATCAGTTATAAATGCATCCGCACCACATTTCATCTGCCATCAACTTACGGAATAAGATTTATAAATATTTTAATAAATATTGAGATCCTGGTTACGCTAATCTCAGTGTTTGCGGCTAATCTATACATATAATAAAATTGTAGAAAAGTGCTGTCTGTACATTGAAAATAAAAATAAAAAAAATAGCAGGGGTTATTGTTATGTCGATGTCGAACCCAAAAATGTAATCAACTTTTTTTTTGTCTGTTTGTCTGTTTGTCTGTTCACGCTAATCTCAGAAACGGCTGATCCGAGTTGGATGCGGTTTTCACGAATATATTGTGGTATGCTTCAGTTATGCTTTAGTGTTTGTTTCATGTCAATCGGTTCATAAATAAAAAAGTTATGTCAAATTGAAGAATCACGTCGAACACTATTCTATGCTTATACATAGGCACCATTAATCTCCGCAACTATTTGACGGATTTGGTTGAAATTTTGTACCGACATATTTTAGAGCCTGGCGCAACATAAAGACTACTTTTTACCGCGGGAAAACATCCGTTTCCCATGGGAATCGGTAGTTTATTGTTTTTTTAACGCCTGTTCCGGTCAACGAACGACGTCGATCATTGTTACTAGATAGGTAAATTACAATCATTAATAGAATATGTTATAGCTACTTATTACCTTGGAATTGACTGGATTACCATGGGAAAAAAATTAAAAGGGCTCATCTAAATTCTTTCTACTTAAGTTAGTTTAGGCTGATATCATAAACTATAAGAATAATTTACCGAGGGAAATTATGATTTCCCTCGGTAAATTATTCTTATAGTTTATGATATCGTAAAAGAACAATGTTTTTTCATTCCCATGGGAGTACTATGGTACTCCCATGGGAATGAAAAAACATTGTTCTTTTACGGCTGAAGGTAGTTTGTAAGCTGTTGAATTTTAAGAATAATGTCGAACAGATTCCTTCCAGTTTCCCGTGGGTCTGAGATGTTATCCCGCGGTAAAAAGTAACATAAGTGTTGTTATTTCCAAGCCTAAACTAACTGTTTGCCAAATTTCATCCATATCCGTTCAGTAGTTTTTGCGAGAAAGACTAACAAATATGCGTCTATACAAAGTTTCGCGTTTATATTATTAGTAAGAGTTAATTCTATTATGAATAACTACTTTTTTTCTCTGTTAGTAGAATTTACTGAAACTTTATAATAATTTTAATTTAATAATTAATCATCAATACATATCATCATCATCATCAAATTTACATTTATTGGGAAATTCACAGCTATGACTGTTCTTTGTCTCCCTCTTAATATTCAGGTCTGATTTACCAGAGACTTACAAATACTATTCATGTTTCAGTGTCTTCGAGTGTGTAGTGCAAATCGTTGCATATTTTTCATTCCTTACGGTTGCATCGGCAACTTTGGCGCTATTCGATACGTGAGCCAAATACAAAACCAATATGATTAATGTTCCTTCAGTAACGAGGCATAGTCGATACCTACAACAATGTTTTATTTAGGTATATAAACGATAATATAAATTTTATTTTAACTCTATAACATCATTTCATATTATCAACTTCATAACATTATCAACTTTTCCATTTGTTGAGGAAAATTTGGTCGTTTCTTGGAACACTTCACAATATCGAATTCATTAATAAATAATAATATCGACTCTTGAAATTTTTCAAATATAAATTGAAATAATTAATTTATAGCGCTGTCGATGTAATTTATGTGATTTTTATGAAGTATTGAAAGTTAAGTACTCGTATTATGTGGCCTAGCCACTGCTTGTAGCAACTCTCTCTTACCGCTACGTTACTTCGGAAGGCACGTTAAATTATCGGTCCCGGTTGTTCCTTCGAAGGCTCTCTTCGAAGACAGTTTAAAAATGCCGACACTGGTTTGGCACTAATCTACTTGAACTTTAAGTTCGTAAGTAAATAAATACTTCTATTAGCATGCACCTCGGCCACTACTTGTATTGGTGGCCCATAGTGGCATTTCTATCTGAGCGCTATCTTGCTTCGGAAGGCTCATTAAATTGTTGCTCCCGGTTGTTTCAATGGATATATCAAGTCGGACGCCTTTGGGCGGTCTACAAACTCCGATACCAGTGTTGGCCACTAACCTTCTCGAACTTACTTACTTTATTAACATAAGTATAATACACAAAATTACTTTTTAATATAAATATCAATCCTATGCTACTAGTCCTATCCTTCCTACTTCTTCTTCTTCATCGAGTGCATGGCCAACCTGACCAATCCTGGTGTCAGAGTTATTGAGCCGCCAAAGGCCTCTGACATGGCTCAAGTAACGACTACCTACTATCCGTAGAAAGTAACTGGGACCGACGGCTTAACGTGCCCTCCGAAGCACGGAATCATCTTACTTTTCGAGCAATCAGGTGATTCAGCCTGCAATGCCCTAACCAAACTGAGGAAAGTCTCACAAAGAGATTTTTGTGAGATATCCCCACCGGGAATCGAACCCGGAACCTCCGGGTCGTGAGCCAGGCGCTCAAACCACAAGACCACGGAGGCTGTTCGTGGCCTTCCTACTTATAATATTATAAATGCGAAAGTTTGTGAGGATGGATGTATGGATGTATATCTCTTTCACGCATAAACTACTGAATGGATTTGGATGAGACTTTACAGTAAAGTAGGTTATATATCAGAATAACATATGGGATACATTTCCTCCCGAAATTCCTGCGGGAACGGGTATAACGCGGGTAACACCGCCGGGCGCAGCTAGTCTTCAATATGTTTTGACGAATACATTTTTTTGAAACATTTCTTTACTTTTTTTGCATATTGTCGTTGAATCTCAAAATAATATATCTGTATGATTAGGCAAATACAACACTGTTACATATTTTCTTTCTCAAAATTGGTTTAGTCATATTAAAAAGACATATTTCTCGTGTTTGCAAATCCAAGACTCATATTTTTGCCAAAAATATGTGGCCGTAATTGTACATCAAGAAACTTTTTAACTCCGACATGGTGATTCAGTAAAACAATTTTTTGTAAAAATACATAAGATATGTTTCCGAAATTACAACTATAAAAATGCAAATATGTACGATTTTTAACGATATGTACCTTTCATACTTTTTACGATATTGATTTTCTTCTTATTGTACTGATATTGTTAAGCGGCCTTTATCCTGTAACTGGATCTTACGGGCCGTTTAATAAGTAATATTTTTATGTTTAATTCAATGTACCCGAGGAAGACTAGGCCAATCTTAAGGCTAATAGGAAAACGCCTAAAGTACCTAGATATACCTAAAGATAACACAAGTCATTGTATCAAAATCGAACAAATATTTCACCCTCGCACAATTTAAATAATCTTATCAATATTTACAATAGATAATAACTTAATAATCTACGCACTTAACTAAGTTTGGCTAAGTTATAAGGTAAGCTGTAAAAATTGCACACAACGCTTTGGTATACGTACATTCACTATATTTACACTATAATAACACGTTAAGTTTATTGCCCGAACATTCGTATTTAACTAATACAATAATAAGTTTAAAAACGCATTTTCTTAAGTAATATCTACAGGTTACTTCTAGTATCTTTACAATTTTAAACTTAGAATAAAAATATTATCTAAGCACGACATTTACATTGCTAAAGGTACTTACAACAATACTGGGTAATACAAGCGTATATTGCGCGATTCACATCCGTACCAGTTTTAGCAATCACCTATATTAGCCAGTAATACTGTAGGTAAAGCCTTAATAAAAGTTAACAGTCTGTTAAAAATATAATTAACAACATTATCGAATGTTTACATTGAATGTGTAATCTCAAATGGTTTAAATAAGAATCTTTACAAAAGTCAAATGCACAGTAGGTTGCTCGTAAGGTATGTACCTTCCCACAAGAGCTGTTATTATGCTCCGATTAACAACCTCAAAATCTTATCAAACGATGCATAGCTACGTACATAAACGATGGTGGTATACTGGTATCCACCAATCAGATCAAGCCAATAACATATCTGATGGAAAAGTACCCAATCAGCAACAATTAACTTTGAAATAAATGCTGCAACTCGCTAATATAACTTCCAACTGATCTATAAATCACAATTAACTATCCTGACACAATACAAAGGCCTATATCAAAGCGAAGGACCATACGTGACCACAATGCGAATGTTGTTACATTGAACATCGGAAGGACACTAGAAGAAGGAAATTAGTTAACAGCGTAAAGGGAAATGGGGTCTATCATGAGGAAGGAAAGGTTTTGGAAAAATATTCGTAGTCGAGAATGTTTAACAACTATGGCGGATTCAGTAATTTGGCTTAGTGGGGGCTTGAGTCTCGTGTTATCAAAGGAAGCAATGGTTCAGGAGGACTTAATTTTGGGGTAGTGCTTGATCTACGACTTAAAAAAAATTAAGTCCACTGCATATGCCATAAACTCTTCTTTCATCCAGTGCAAGGTCTAATTTCAGGGTGTAAATAAACTTTCCGAATCATTACAGGGTTATACAAGTCCATTACAGGGTCTAACAAAAATATTCAACTTCAGTGCAAGGCGTAACAAAAACTTCGAAGTATACCCTATAGACTCTTTCAAGTCCGCCGCAGGGTCTTCCAAGTTCCAATTGTTCCAAGTCCGGCACAGACCCTTCCAAGTCCACTACAGAATCTCCAAGCCCTACAGACACTTCCAAGTCCACTAGCGTAACAAAACCAAGTCGCATAGTCTAATAAAATCGTTCAACACACAAGTCTGGTTGCTAGGATGCGCGCGCGGCAGCCACCAGTGGGGAGCGGTCGTCGCGGGCGCGGGGCTCGTCTCAGAGCACTCGGTCGGAGACTCCGCCCGCGTACTGGCAGGCCGAGAGCGGGGCGGAGCCCGCGCGAGACACGGGCGACACGGAGCCGTAGCCGGGGAAACCTGAGGGAGAAGTGTGCTTAGTAATGTGAAGTAAAGTATTAGCCTGTAATGTCCCACTGCTGAGCAAAGGCCTCTCATCGCACTGAAGATATCAGTACAGTGAGAATTAGGCGTAATCACCACGCTTGCCTACGGATAGGTGATCGCAAACCCGAACCATGTTTGAAAAGTAGGAAACATGTTTAGTAATGTAAAATACTAAAATACTAGAGGCTACTTCGTTCACTAA
This sequence comes from Cyclophora albipunctata, assembly GCA_963082685.1. Taxonomy (NCBI): domain Eukaryota; kingdom Metazoa; phylum Arthropoda; class Insecta; order Lepidoptera; family Geometridae; genus Cyclophora; species Cyclophora albipunctata. Next base: position 8,546,916 of record OY720119.1, on the reverse strand, counting down.
AGGTTTTAGTAAAGTACCTACCTACTAAAGGCAGCTTAGTAAGATAATCAGTTGTACAATAAAATATAGCGTTGATCTTAAAACCATGTTCGAAATACAATTTTTAAAACATCCACTATGTGGCCAGTTATCGAATACAAGACCTTTACTATATTCGATATACTACACTGGTTTTAGCCAAGATTGTTAAGCCTTTATTTAGTTCGTACATATAATCCAATCAAGTAGGTTGAGGGCATACTCGTAAACTGTTGTTCTAATACTGTTCTAACAAAACTAACTTATATGTTTTTCTCTCACCTGAAGAATGTTGTTTAGCCTTCAACCGTAGTTGTGCTATCGAAGATGACATTGCCGGGCATGGCTCTGCCCGGTACATGCTGTAAGGGTTGGGGGGTGCCGTATACGGGCAGGGCGCGACGCCGCCGCCGACGCCGCCCGAGCCGCTCACGCCGCCCATCCCGCCGCCGCCCACGCCGCCCATGGACGACGCAGTGTTGAAGCAGTTCACAGAACCTGATGATACGTACTCTATGTCATACATGGTGGGGTAGCTTTTGGAGATAATATAGACTTGTGCAGATGAGGGGCCGGTGCAGACGACTATTTTTAACTGACTTCAAAAACTGAATTTTAATCCTTCTAATCCTCCTCACTGTACTGATATCTTCAGTGAGATGAGAGGCCTTTGCCCTGCAGTGGAACATGACAGGCTAATACTTTTTTTCAAGAACCGAAGGAGGTTTTCAATTCGTGTAGTATATTTTATGCGAACACTTATAAACTGTATCTCGAATACTAAGTACACTTTACAAAAGTAACAATTTTCGTTGAATAAGGGCCCTCGTCTGCACAAGTTTGTTGTTAATCAAAAATGAAAAGTTCTTTACCTTGATGGTGGCTCGCGGGCACGACGGAGCCTAAAGGATTCACGGGCCACGGAAAGCTCTTCGTTCCCAACGGACTGGGGACCTTCGCCGCCCAGTTGTTGTAAGGGTACGATGAGTACAACGCGTCGGTGTCCGGGAATGGCTGCATTAACCCGTTGAACTGCGTGCTGAAGCCGTTCTTAAAGTCCGCCGCTGCAGCCGCAGCCGCATTCATTGCATTCCTTTCACGTTTCCGCCATTTCGCTCTCCGGTTTTTAAACCATACCTGCAACAAATATACACCTCACTTTTCCGGTACTTCATGAGCATCACCTAATTAACAACGGTTTCATCTTTTTGTCACCAAGCAGAATCCCAAATCGAACCAACCAAGTTTTAACGAAATTCTGTATCAGAACGCGACCCGCGTTGCGTAGGTAGTTATTAACTTTACTCATTAGAAAGTTGACAGTGAGATGGTGCGGGCGGTATTCTTGCCACGTAGTGCCCCGCCCGCAACCAACGACCCGTCTAATTGTGACCGCGAAATGAAGATAAACGAGCGTCGCGATTGGGCGGGACGGCTGGTGGCGCTCGCTGCGACGCAATCTGCCGCAATAAATGAGCGGCAGCCGTCGGCCGCCGGGCCGCCGGGCCCGATCGATGCGATGACCGACGGCCGCCGCATGAGGCCGATAAGTCGCCGTGAGCGCAGATAACGCGCGCGCTGATGGATGCCGCGCGTCCGTCACGCCGCCATCGATCGCCCCGACGACACCTCTACGATAAATTGCGCAATCCACGTACCGACTGCAATAAATATTGTGCCACCAACGATATTTGTCTCACTCACTGTGGCGGGTTCACCCAGCCGAAACGGTAAATAATACCCTCTTTCCTCGGTTAAGTGAACATAAACGGTCGTTTCCACCCCATATACGAACGTTTATTTTTCGAAACATAAATTTCACAAATTCGCATGAGCGCATGTTTTGTACACGGGATGACACAGGTAAAGTGCGGTTCGGATAACAAATCAGGGGCTAATTTACTTCTACAGATCCTTCTATAACATACAAGTAGTGTTCCAACTATAAACGCCACCTTTGGTGTGACAAGCCTCGTAACATCCGGTGTTTCCCGCCGTGAGCCGTGAGCCGCAGTGAGCCGCGACCACCGCGGACCGCGAACAACCCAGTGAAAATAACTTCGCAGTACTTTGGGGTGTTCAATAATGACAGTGGAATGATATTTATTTAGGTGCACATATGTGGAAATGATTTCCATTATTTGAAAAGCGACGGAGAGAAGAGGGTCGGGTTATTGCGACGCGAGCTAATCCTTTAAATATATTATTGGAGGACGGTGACCGACGCGCCCTCGCAAGACTCCCCGACACTTTTTAATGTCACTTAAATCGATACTAATGTTTGTCGTAATCATTATTCATTCTATAAAAAATCCTTAAACAGTTTTATCATATAAGTCCCTAAAAATATTTTTTAAGCTGACACTAATCATTGAGGTTTCCTGGGGACCCAATAGATACAGATAAATAAAGCAATACTACTTAAACTAAAAATAATCTGCACAGCACTTTTTAATAAGCTCCGGAGCCTTTTAAGCGGTCTAAAAACTCCAAAACCAGGGTTGGCCACTAACCTTCTCGAACGTACTTAGTAAGCTCCTAATACCAACTACCTACCAAGTATATGTGCTACCATAGATGTTAATTTTCGTGATAGAGTCAATAATCAGTTCATAATCATTAAGTTAAGATTAATCATATACCCAACAACTATCCATGTTAGGACGTGACATAGTCATCACTATAACATTACCATTTATTGTTATCGTTATAATCTAAGGACTTCATTAGAACGTAATTAGCATAGGTACTCGAGTATTACATTACTCGTACTACCTAATAGCGATTGGAGGTAAGGGACTGTATCGCACTAAGGAACAAAGTCCGCAGGAGATAATGATAATGTGTACTGATGGGAAGAATAAGAAATCTTTTACAAAGTTAATTTTACTTAGCTTGTTTAAACGAAAGGGTTACGTAATAAGTTATCCTTCTTTTAAATATTGTATCGGTGATATATTACTTCGGTCAAATATCTCATCGGGCAAATGATACATGTGATCGATAATTTGAAACTCTGAATCATGTTAGGTAAAGTAAGTTTTAGTCTGACATACTTGGGTAAAATAAAGGTAATCCTTGAATTTAATTTGATAAGGCCGTTAGATCAAATTACACTATGTTAATGGTCTTCGCCACTATAAAAAATTAATAAATTAATATATCTTAAAAACAAGATCACAAAACTTTGAAATCTTTTAAGGACTATACTAAGCTCAAACTGTACGCCAAACATCCATCACTATTTATTAATAATGCCCTAAACCTTGCACTTCCCATAGTGTTGATGAATGATCCCTCAGTGTTGTAGTAATGAACCCATTTTACGGTCAGCGGGACCGCAGGGTCGCTAAATTGCCTTAAATTTAAATTAAACTGGAATCACAGTTTTATTAGCACCATCAATCAAACAACGGGTATAGTAGATTCAAGGGATTGTGAACCTTATTGATATAGCAGCTAGAGCCATGTAATAAGATTTAGTTAAACTATTCGGAAGCCAAATAAACACACGGTCGTATAAATGGATGAGAATATAAACTCTGAAATTGACACGTGTCTGTTAGGGGTGGCGAGGGCTATTGGATACTTTTTGTTTTTCCGTAGTTTTGGACTTTGGACGTCTATTAAAGTATGTAAAACCATTTTGATGTGGGTGGCGGAGTGGAAGTTAAGCTTTGTCAGCTTGTGGCCTTAGCAAAGTTTAGCTAAGCCAATAGCATAGCTGATTTAGCTTAGTCGCAAAAACTTCCTCAGGCAGGTACAAAAACTACCTCAGCTATAATTAAGTCAGCTAAGTTAGTCCGTACCAAATACGACTGAGATCTAATAAGCATAGGGACAAGCAAAAAATATTATATTCATCAAGATTAATGTAATTTTTAGAACAATACTAAAACCGTCGAAAGTTTCCACTTTTTTCAGTTATTTGATTGACTTGTCCATAAGTTTTTAAAATGTTTTGCAACCATTCGTACACTAAGTTACAGAGTCCAAATCATTTCGTTACACCAATAGTAAGTCACCATGTAAATAGTACCGAGTGACAACCCTACAAGCGAGGCGGAATATCAAAAGCGCCCCGTCGTGAAACAGTACCAGCCCCCGGACTACAGTTTCCTAATGAAAAAACCACACAAGTATTACCGAATTATTTGATTTCGCTTTGACATCGCAAGACTCTTAAGAATGCAGTTAAGAAATATAACTATAGAGTTTACGAATAAACTTGCGAGTCTGAAATAATCATACGGGGTGGATATTTTAAACGGTCAGTATCGGTTACATGATTTCTAAGTTTTCGAATCCCTTATATTACATGTAGTTTCAGACTAGCCGCAATGACCGTTTTAGAAAAGTCATACCCTATCCTGTATATCATGAATATTATCAAAAAGGGCGATTTCAGTATTGCGTTTTTTTATTTTAAGAAGTATTTAATTTGTTTAGTTGAAGTGGGGAAGTGATGTTTGGTAATCAAATTAGCTTACTAAATCACGATTAAGATGGTATAATCTGATACTAGTAATTATAAATAAGTATGGCGGAATTGCTTTCCAAAATGAACTATGAAGACATACAACTTCCACATTTCCCAATACAAATAATAGCAATGCAACATTGCTAGATCAAAACACAACGTAGTTATTTATACCAGCCTCATTCATGATTCAAATTCCGCTATAAGCCGTGAATATCACAACTGCGCTAGAGCTCATCATAACACTAGGATAACTCTCTGACATACACACAGACTTCACACCGACATTCACGATACCCAATAAACAACCTTAAAACAACAAAACTAAAACCCATTTTCCCCAAACCCAAAACAAGCAAATAAATATTACATTTGAAAACATTCGGCTAGTGTAGTCAAATAAATATTCATTCTTGATACTTTATGTTGGAACGAATTCTTGCAGTTATTATTGTGTGTGTTGTTCCTAAGCCAACCGTTCGACATGACAGCGATATTAAATAATATCCAACGTATTGATTGGTTAAGCGTTAACAGTGAAGAGATCAGTGTTGTCAAGCAAACGTTTCCTGGATTAACGTTACACTGTTATGACTCGTTATGCGAATTAATGCATGTTGCTTAATCATTCTATGAGACTGTTACATTACTGATAAGATCAGGTATAACAGTAACTTTATTGTGTAAATAATTAGATGCCATGCGCATCTAATTATAAAAAGAAACCGAATAATAAATTGACGAAACGCACATAAATAAGCACATTGCACTCTACCACATTTTAACTCCGAAAATACCTATATTTTGTTCCAGTTACAACAACTGCTTTCACAATAGAAAATAATAACAAGCCATTAATAAATTTAAATGTTATAAAGTTACCACGATGTCAAAAAACTAAACCGTTGAAAAACTATTTCTATCAAGCGAATCAGCGCTGCCGTAAAAACAAGGTAAAGCTTGCTAAACTGTTTGCATGCAGATGCACTAGTCGACAGGAACGCTAAAAGCATTAAAAAACATCCGGGATGAGAGGGTTTCCACGTAAAATAAATAATACGTCGCCCGTCCGTGTCCAACCTGTCTGTACACACATTTTGATACACGCCATTTGGATAACGTTAAAATAACGTTATATCGTTACTGGTATACACGTTACGTTACTATAAAACGGTTGGTTGTTTTAATACCGCTATAAATGTCACGTCACTGTTATTAGTTCTATTTTCAAATATTTAAAAACGGAGACTGATTATGTACTGATTAAGTGTAGCTCAATGAAAGAGAGTACACTCTCAATTTTTTAGCTAATTATTCCAAATGGAAGTTAATAACTAGATCTAGTTAACTTAAATCTAGTTCGTGTTTATTGTAATGCCATTGTCCTTTTCGATAATTTGTTTACATTTGATATCTAACCACACAAAGTAAACTCCCCCTTATTTACATACACCCAAAACCCGTGTATCTCATTTATTTGTTAATCAAGACACATGTTAACGGAACGCGATGGTTAATTTTCGTAATAAACCGTGGTATCAGGCACTCCACTCGATGTTATTATTCGATAGCAAAATTATCTGTTTGGTCGAATATCGAAATTATCGAAGAGATCGATGGTCTAAGGGTAACACCCGTCGGGGATTCGGTTGACAGAAATAATTTGGTTGTACAACCAACCTGATTCTATAAAACTGTATACATTGTTTGGTGATGTCCCTAGATGGGTGATTTAGCTGCTGACAATTTTGTGGCGCAACCAAGTTGGGGTAGTCTACAAATACGTACAAATAAGAAAGAATATCAGCCTGTAATGTCTAGTGATGCGAGATGTGTCCTGCAGTACGCTACAGGACACATCTCGCATCACTCCTAACATACTTCACACTCCTAAAACTGCACGTAATTGCGCCTACTTCGAATTGGTGATACCCCAGGATCTCAGTCTTATCAGAAAATTATACATGCCATACCACCAAACCGCATTTTTCTTCTCATAACTGTTCAACATACATTTGATAGCGTCACCGGGTGGCGCCACCATGGTGTCCTAATGAGACTGTGCCCTTATTCTACCCTCAGAATTCGGCAACCGATTGGTAGCAAATGAAATGTGTCAAGAGATGTTACGCGGACGATTGCACTCGATACAAGAGCAATGATTGGGCTGTGGGGTCGGTTAGTATTGCTGTATCAACGAAAATATTTGTATTATATTCATATTTTAGAGTACATTGTTATTATGTTTAAGATGGACTTTGGTATAGACTTTGGCATTTCTACCTGAGCGCTACTTCGGTAGGCACGTAAAGCAGTCGGTCCCGGTTGTTTCAATCGTTAGACCATGTCGGAGGCCTTTAGGCGGTCTAAAAACTCCGACACCAGGGTTGGCCATTAACCTACTCGTAATGAATTAATTAATGAGTTCTTAATTCTATACCTAAGTTTGAGTTGAACTACCGGTGGATTAGGTCATATTTTTGTTTCTAAGTAGAGTTGGTTAGTTAGAGTTCTTGAAGAAACTAAACCTTATTTTAGGTCTATAAAGCCGAAATGATTACAAAAAGATAAGTAACTGTTTATTTGTTTACGTATTTCTTTATTTGTAACATTAATTTGGATGCATATGGTCATGTCTCGACGTGAGCACAAATAAAAGATTAGGTATGTAGAGTTATGTACAAAACTACAAAAAATATGCACATAAACTAGTTTCTTTGCATTAAATATTACAAGAAGAGCCATATGATTACCATTCGATATCACTAATATTAATCCACACGATGAAACGATAAATAAACAATTTCGAAAAATCACATGACTTAATAAAAAACTTAGCACTCCATAAACACAGAATGCTAATACAAAATGTGGTTTGGTTTGACAAGTCTAATTTGCATTTAAAGAAAACATTTGGAGAAGTAATATTTTATGCAAGTAATTGAGTCAGTGTGCAGCCAACGACCCTAATGAGTTGGTAACAAAAATAATGCCGGTCGATTTATAGATGCGCGCGCGCACAGATTTATATGACGTTCTGACGAGCGCGAGGCGCATGCGCGGGTACCGATCCAACGCTAATCCCGCTACAAGATTGACTGTACTAAAATTATATTTCGAATATTACTCTATTTTAACGGAACTAGTTATACATTAGTTATTGGAAGTATCAGACGTGTTAGGCTTGTTTTTCAGTATTTTGATGTTTTAATAAAATTATCAATATAAGCATATAACTAACTAGCGGCGCCCCGCGGTCTTACCCGCGTGGGCCCGCTCCCGTGGGTATTTCGGGATAAAAAATAGCCTATAACCTTCCCATTGATCCATTACAAAAATAATTATTCAAATCAGACTGGTAATTCCCGAGATTAGCTCGAGCATACAAACAAACAAACAAACAAATAAACACACAAACTTACAAATTTTACCTCTTTATAATATTAGTATAGATATAAAATTAAAATGATATACTAATTTAAGTATATGAATGTATTATCTTTTGTATTTAGATTGTCATCTACGAGATTGAAGTCTGGATTACATTATTTCTTAAAGTATATTATTTTCAATCCAAATAAAAGCTTCATACGTTCTTACGCCACCACTGTGTCACCAAAACGCGTATATTTTGCAAATATATCGTCATAACGGTTGAATATATAAAATACATATATTAAATTATAGCAGTTAAAATACTTCAGTCTCATAATTAACGCATTGGAATTTTTGACGTACGAACGGCTCGAGCACTCGGAGTCGAATGCGTACAGACGCGTTACAGACACTTGAAACTGCTTTATACCTCTCGAGGATATTTACTGTGGAGTATCGAATTTCAGTTAATGTAGATACTCTGTCTTATAATTTAATTACTCTTTAAATGGGATTGCCAGAAAAACCAACAAGAATATGAACGTAAGTACCATGGTGATGGCGACCAACTTACGGAGCGTTATTTAATTCGACTCCATGTCATTTTAAAATCGACGGCATCTCTACGCAGTGGCAGTAAGAGCTTATTGAAAGAATCTGAGAAAGAAAATCCAAAAATATCTAATTTGAAAAATGCGAACCAAATACGTAAAGAACAGCCCACAAGGTAATCCAAATATTCCACCAATACACATGTCCGAAGATCAACCAACACGTCCAAACCACATACCGAAGAAACCAAAAATTCTATGAATTCTGAATTAACTAAACATTACAAATACGTTTCGAACCGCAGAATCTAAAGGGGGCCTTCCAAAACTATTGACAGTGAGTGTGGATGCGATCAGACTTAAGCCAGGGATTATGAAGAGACCGAAATAGACGCATCAAATCCTGAAGGATTAAGGGATTCCGTGTTCCGTCCGACGCGACGGCACGGCACAAAAATACCGAATGCGCGCCGGATGCGACGATTACCCTAAACATCTAGACCGTTTATTATTATGCACTTTTTATAATATTCCCCTTGTTTTTATGGATAGAGGCCTCTCAAGACCGTTTAGATATTTTAAAATGTTTTTATAAAACCAATGACCAAATTTATTCTAAATAGTAGAAATTAAAATAGTTCAATACGTGGTTTAATCTAACTAAGCTTTTGCTAACGTCCTGTAAACTTGTTTTTTTTAAAAAGTGTTCGGTACAAAGTTCCAAAAGGTGTCATACATAATGCAGATTGAACTGCACCCGTAGGTGAAAACAACAGTTTTGCACCTATAACCACGAACTATAATCTACTGTCCGTATCATCAACTATATAGATACAGCATAAGATTCAACCGAGCAACTATAACTCAACTATAGATACAAAATGGAACTCACCCGAACTCTCGCTTCAGTAAGATTAGTCCACATGGCGATCTCCTCTCTCGTAGACATGTCAGGGTATCGGTTCCTCGCGAAGGTGGCTTCCAACTCCTGGAGCTGTTGGCTGGTGAAGTGCGTCCTCTGTCTCCGTTGGCGCTTGTTCTTCTTATCGCCTTTGTCATCTAGAGAAGGCTCATCAGGCCCAACTCCTGGGGTAGTGGATTCTGTCTTGATGGTAGGCTCTGAGTTCATCTGTCGGTTATCTGATGACAAATGTTTAGAGTTAGTAAGTTCGTAAAAGTTTAGGATACTTTACGATCATTGGTTACTTCGTTATCGTCATTTAAGGCAAATGAAATCGGTGAAAGAGGTTTGGTCATTTGATATTTCGGTGAGTCGTGTACAGTGTAGTGAGCGTCGGTCAAACGTAATTCGGTATAACAAGAGTATTCCGTTCTGGTTGCGAACACTACTCATTTTGATTTGAAACTACGTTTACGGATACACTTCGCTTTTATTTTACATTTGTATCCGACGTTTCGGCCTCTTTACAGGAACCGCGGTCACAGAAGCGAAAAATACTCCATGTTGGGTAAGAAAAATAATGACAAAGGAAGCTTAAAAAGACCTTTTCTGCTTAAAAGCTGCGTTATACTAACCTAAATTCCCACAGAACTTGAGTCCCAACCAAAATTATCAACACTTACCAAAACCACCAAATACGGAGTAATAATAAAGTTTTTATCAGTGCCAGGGCCACGGCCGCCCCAAGTGCCGGTAGCAAGCCTATAATACTACGGATTAGTTCAGGCGCAGCTAAATACTTTTATAACACAGTTGTAAATGCGCTGTCCCGATATATATGACAGTTCACTTGATATAATTTACGAGTATGTCAGTACAGCAATCGCGCTGGAGTTTACTTTGAATGTATGGTTTATGAATATGATTAAGTGGTTCGGAGAAAGTAATTAAAGTATATTGGTAAGTGTTTGTAGTTATGAGTAGTGTTTGAGATGAGGGTTGGTTAGTGTTCAGTCAGTGTTTCTAAGATAGATTCTCTGAAGTAACTTGTTTATTGTTGATTTAGCGACATATCTGTAATTACCACTCTTGTAATTATGACAACTCCGTGCGCAAACTACGTTATAAAAACTATTCCGAACACTTTTTATTTTCTGAATCAATTTATTTTAACCGATACTTTTTCATATATTAAGACATTTTAATCTTAAAAAACGACTTAATTAACAAGTAGCTTAAGAATATAAATAATCATGCTTAAACCATAACGGAAATACTGACACAAAAAGTTATTAATAGACGAACAGAATAAAATTATTACCACTATTGTCTCATGTACTATATTTAAGGTGGTATACCTCTTTAGTATACAAAATAATTATTCGTTTCGGTCTAGTATTTCCCGAGATTATCCCGAACATACTAGACTAACAAACAAAATTATAATCCTAACTAATATTATAAATGCGAAAGTAACTCTGTCTGTCTATCTGTTACGCTTTCACGCCAAAACTACTGAACTTATTTGAATGAAATTTGGTACACAGTTAGTCCAGAGCTTGAGAAAGGACATAGGGTACTTTTTATCGCGAAATTCCTGCGGGAACGGGTACAGCGCGGGTGAAACCGCGGAGCGGTTCTAGTATTAGTATAAATTTTCTACGCCAAAGTAAGGTTACCTCTATTATACCTTTCCCTTTTCATTCCGTACACATTTTTATGATAATAAAAGAATTTACACATCCGAAATCACCATAGCTCGGCCAAACGCGTTCAAATCTCCTATCTATATTGTCGCACAGTGATACCATGTTATTACATCAATTCGTTACTGATAACGTGCCTATAGCAATCAAGCCGCATATATTGGATTTAGTAGAAATCCCTACCGATGTTTAACTATTTTTTATAGTATCATTGCTATGCGGACACTATCATTACTATGGTTTTGAAAAGTCCGCAATGTCTTTAGTCAGGAGACTTTAGTCGGTAGAGACTTTAGTCTGGACAGTGTTTTGGACAGACGTCTTAGTCTAATATTCTAATATTTTTCTTTCTGCCACAGATAACAGTCGTTAGACTGACTTAAAACAGACTTGACTGTGTCCATCAAGCCAGTTAGACTATAAATAGGCTGATCGGAAAAGGAAATGCGGCTTCGGCATCCTAAATAGAAGAGGTATGGCTTCACAATAGTTCTGTTGTTGACGATCATTCAGCATTCTAATTAGAAATTTAAACGCAAGACATACATAGTGCGGTTGCGGACCGGTTGCGGGTCACGTGACGTTGTATTCCTTGTATTTTTATAAAAAGTGTCACACACCCGCAACCGGTCCGCACCCGCAACCGGTCCGTACCCGCATTGTATGTGTCTTGCGCTGTAGCCGACTGAAGAAAGGCGAAATAACTACTTGTGAAATGTTCGAAAAGTGCTTCTGACCTCATTAAAATATTTCATAAGTGATTAAAACTCTTATCGTGTTTTTATAATAATTTTAACAGTTGACCGGAATTAGGTATTAACGTGATACGGGGTGATACGGCGTAAACGACGATGATTTCCAAGAACATAATGTCATTATTAAGCACATAATTCATAAACAATCTTCTATCTATAATCTCTTCTCTTCACAAAAATAATAGAGAGAGATACCTACATCTTTACAGAAGAGAAAAACAAAACTAAACCTTTGTCTCCGCATTAACTTTACCCGTGTCTAAGACAGTCTGCAATCTGTCTAATCAAAGATCTGCACAAGCTCTTAGTTTCATACTGTAGAGATTTTCAAAATGAATTCAGAAGAGTTTATTAAAATCATCAATCTGTTATGTGGGCTCTCTTATTGGTCTGTAATGAACGAGCTTGGATTACGGTCTCAAACTTTAGCGTTGAAGCTACTGCTAGTACTATATGTAGGGTTGGCTGAGCCAAGTTTTACGGTGAAAGTTAATTTAGTTCTTGGATTTGTAAAATTATTTTTGTTATAATTTGATGTTCATTTTGTTTGTATAGCAAGAAAGTTGGTATTTTCAGACTTTTGTGGTTGCTAATTGATTTTGTCTCGTCGATATACATCGGCAATGTCACTCAATATCACATGTTGTATGACAATTCCCTTTTCTATACCTATATGGCTGTTACATTTTTACGCCTTAATCACTGAACCAAAGATGAAATCTAGTACAGAGTAGATTGTAGCCTTCAGGAAAGGACATAAGCTATTTTATCCCGAAATCCAAATACCTAGTATAACATAAATTCGTTCAAAAAATAATCAACAACACTTAATTGTTGTTTTATAATCCATATGGGTGTGAACCCTAGATAACGTTGGAAGTCGATAAAGTGACGATATCGGTTATCATTGATACGCTTTGAACAATCGCCGACCCATCGATCATCGAGCTAACCTTTACGTAGATATAAGTTTTAATCTATGCCTTTACTTGTACCGCCACTCGAGGGTAAACAGCGCAGTTACATGTGTTACCGATATCTCAACATAACTGCCACTTCAATTGATACTTCAATCGATGTCGTGTCCAACAACTATGTCTCTATTAACTATTTGATTCATCAACTAAATTCGTGTGTGTTTGTTTAAGGCCGACATGGTTTTCATAAACCTTCTAGTATTAGTGTTCTAAACTAGCCGTGCCCCCCGGTTTATGATGATGACCCGTTCCCGCGGGAATTTCGGGATAAAATGTATCCCATGTGTTATTCTTATGTATAACGTATAACGTAAATTTCATCCTAATCTATTCAGTATAGTTTTTGCGTGAAAAAGTAACAAACACTCATACTTACATAAATACATACATACATCCATCCTCACAAACGTTAACATTAATAATATTAGGAGGATGAAACGGGACTGTATCGCGTTAGAATATGTAACGTTCCTTTCTAGTGTTTCTTAGGTGTATATGATGGTAAAAGGAAGTTTTGTGACATTGAAGAAATAAAATTATTTGAAGAATGTAACTCATAGCAGTGTCATAATGTGTAACGGTGACGGCGACTGACGATTTTTTTGAGAACATTGAATTTTAGCTCTTATATTACAATTTTAAAATACCTAGAGGCTTAAAATAAACAGGACATTTTTCTTATACAAGATATCCAAAAAGAATTTGAATCAGAACTTTATCAGTTTTTTACAGCCAATACGAATAGCTTATACGAATACTTTAACAAGAAACTATACGATTTTTAGGCCATGTTCAGGCGTTCTAAATCAACACCGAGACCAAATCTCACTTTTTCCAATTAATTTCACTCTATTATTGTATTCATTTCACATTAAATAAATAAAAAACCTACATTAACAAAATCTGTACTCCACAACACTAAAACGAAAGAAAATCCCAAAAGACCATCACCACTAAAACCTAGAACACATTAGCAACATAAACTGCATGACAGTAAAATAATTCAATGAAGCGGAGAGAGATTAGGGCGGTGGCACACTGGACCATTATCACCGTTCAGTAACCACTCGCCGCTACTACCGCTATTTGGAAAAGCATTAGAATAGCGCGCGACTGTATTTGCCATAGATTTTCCGACGCTTTACTGCGTTTGCTCTCAGTTTTAAGCCTGTCACTTTGTGTGGTCTGACAGTGGAAAAGAGTATTTATTAATTTCTATTATTTGTCTAGATTTGTTAAGTTAGTTTTCTTGTTATATTTGAAATATACAAGCTGACTAAAGGACGGGAAAACTGATTATTATTAATGCCACTTCACATTTCTATTCGATATGAGAGACACACTTCATATGTACCTTTTACAAATTTGCATACGACACTATAAAATATTTCGAATACTACACTAAAAATATGTAATATGTAAATAAGTGCTACTTTATGACAAAGTCTAGACGCAATATTTATGGGCCGGGTACTCTATTGGGTATTACGGAACGGAAAGGTATTGACGGTAACGGGATCTTATCCTCGATACTGATCAAGTTATTTACATAGCGAAGTGACAAAGCCTTAAAATTTCTGAGGCCTTAAAGCCTTCTTAGTGATTTTCTAAAACGTAAATATCAGATCAATTTCAAGTTGTAATGTAGGTACATAAATGTTATTTCCGTTCTTTCAGTGGCCAAAATATTAGATTGACGGCTGGGATTGATTGGTTATAAGGCAAGGCAAGAAAAAAAAAATTATTAAGCAGTAAGGTCTCCACAGCAGTAAAATCCTCTTACAATCCAGAACAGGACAAAAAATAGAGACAAATCAGGATCAGTCTACTTTACACATTTATTAGACAACTATATACTACTACTAGCTGACCCGGCAAACGTTGTTTTGCCATGTAAAAACCAAGGGGTGGACCACCCTAATCACTATAAACTGAGATGTTATCTATCTTTCAAGTTGGATCAAATTGCACACGGTGTGCAAATCAAATTTAAAATCGGTTCAGTAGTTTAGGAGTCTATCGCGGACAATTAACGTGACACGTAAGTTTTATATATAAAGATAAAAGGTATATTACTCACTATCGTCAGTGTGTTTCCGATCCCGCCTCGGCCGCGGTGGTGCGTACAGGGACTGTTCCACTCCTGACCCACCGGACGCCAGCGACGAGTGTCCACTGTCCCGGAACTCGCCGGTCTCCGCCCACACTGTGGAGTAGAATACTGATCAATACATGAAAATGCCAAAACTTTGGTCAACAAAGGTAGAGTACACAAGTAGAAAGAAATAAGCCGAAATACTGTTAACTATAACGAGGCAAACTATAATAATTAAGGCAAAAAATAAATTTTGAATTGAAACTACGTTTACGGATACACTTCGCTTTGATTTTACATTTTTATCCGACGTTTCGGCCCTTTACAGGAACCGTGGTCACAGAAGACTGAATTAAGAAACCAGTATCAAAAAATTAAGTTACTAATATAAAAATATTCACAGTATTTAGTATCCTTAGTATATTTGGACATTTCTGTCCATAACAAAACGAGAATAATGTTTTTTTTACCGTAGTTAAACCAGTCTTAATAAATGAACAAACTTAGAACTAGACATAACCTCTCAAAGTATCCAAGTAGAGTAAAAATACCACTTCGTCTCATTAAATATTCATCGTGTCTAATGTATATTCTATCTATGTCTAATGTATCTAGCAAATAGAGAGTTGTAAAATTCATCTCGTAAAACAATATCAAATATTATCATTTGATAATACTATTTGACGTATAACAAGTGCCTATACGTACATTGTTAATATTCTATGACGTAATTGCGTTATTTATGCCGAATCAAATAGAGGTAAAGATTAATGTTGCTATGCTTACGTCAGAAACACGTCATTATATATAAATAAACAGGCATAAAAAGTCTCCGCTCTTTATATATATAACTAGCCCCGCCCTGCAGTTTTACCCGAATCGTACCCGCTGTAAGAATTTTGGGAAAGAATCTGATGTCTAAGCTATACGACTGCAAAGATTCATCAAAATCCATTCAATAGTTTTTGCATGAAAGAATATCAAACATATATCCTTGCGTTTTCATTTATTATATTATAAGTATGTATAATTTTATCATAGATTTGATATGTATCTACTATAATAAACCATTAGATATCATAAAAAAATGTTATGAGTTTATAAATGATCATTTTATTAGTTAATATTATAATCTCTAATTTTGACATAGTGCGAATTACTAACTGCAGAAATAAGAGATACTAATTCTTTATGGGCCTTTTTAATAAACGCGGTGTAATTAAAACACTGTTTATATTGTGTTTTGTCTCCTTTACTCTTCGGAAAATTGTGTATGTCAGAAAGTGACAAACCATTTGATAGCTAAACTGTTATTAATACCCGTTTATTAATATGGCCCTAAAAGTGCGGTTAATAAGTGGTTTATGTATGTACGTCAAATCATCAAAAAATCAAATATCTCCGAATAAGACAGTTACTGAATTAAATTAATGCCTTACAAACTAAAATGTCTCACATATAAACGTGTACAAAAACATTAATAATTTCTGTCTCACATATATCTGCAACGAGGAAACGAAAGGGGTAACAAAAATACAATTTTTAACAGCCGATTATCTCGAACGGTACAAAAACAGTCATTAATTAAGGAATATATCACGACAGAGTAATGTATTCATTGAACAACGATGACACCCCGCCGTTAGTAGTAATTAACTGTCCCAGGACACTTGTTAACAAATTACTCATACGGAACGAGCGCGGTGTGCTCTTGCCCTTATTTATAACTGGAGCTTGACAACTCTTTGTTCAAAGATGGGAGGTTAGTTTTAAGAATGACAAATACGAGTCTGGAGTTTTAGTAGACTTAATTCGATTTTTTTTATTGGAATTATCTTATTGGATCGCTCTCCGAAGTATAGTGCGCATATTATTGTCGTATATTGCGGTAAATTCTCTATTCTCCGAAGTATATTGTGGAGAATATTGTACAAAATGGTTATTAACTACCACTTCTGCGCCAAGGAATAATGATCGTCATATTCTAAACAAAAGTAAGATGTGTCTCGTTTAAATTGAATGAATTTCTGCTCACTCAGAGGCCCTTTGAGCTACTAGTCATCGAGTCCCAATGATAAACTAGCAGTGCCACGAGGTGTTACCCGCTTATGTATAACCTATATTACTGTAAAGTTTCATCCAAATCCATCCAATAGTTTTTTCGTGAAAGAGTAACAAACATATATACATCCATAAATACATCAATCTCACAAACTAAAATATTAGTAGGAATTTGTTTAACATCATGTGTGACGTTCACGTTCTGTAAAACTCGCCTATCGCGACATATAAACTCGCTGAATATAAATGAATCTTACATCAAATACAGTTACAAAAAAACAATTTCAATATACACAATACGATACAATCGTACCTAAAATATATTAATCAACAGCGAATACTAACAATTGCCTCGATTTATTTACTCTCCCGGCGTCGTTTTATTTGCATCAAACAATACATTTTTTTGTTACAACACAGATTTTTATTGGTGTTTATTTAAAGTACCGTCTACATTGTGACATGCGTTGAGCCCATTGTTTTCAGTAAAGTCACGATCCAACTCCGATTGACAATGATAATTACAATTATAAAATCAATTATGTGGTAACAGAACACACTACTTTTCCTATATTTATTTCTGATCGTCTATTAGGATGTTTCGAATGTTTTCAACATCTGTTTCTTACTAAACTTTCGGTAAGGAAATGACTTTGTGAGATACTGTGTATTTATAGTTATTGTGTAACGCTCATAGCGTAGTTGGACTAAGTGATTAGTTCATTGCGATTGTTAACTTGTCAACGTGCAGCTCGGAGGATGGGTGGCCAATCGTGACATTCCTATCTGAGCGCTACCATGCTTCGGAGGGCACGTTAAGCAGTCGGTCCCGGTGATTTCAATCGTCATACCATGTTTAAGACCTTTAGGTGGACTAAAAACTCTAACGTTCTTATTTACATCCACACAGACAAGATATCAAAGTTACAATGTACGGAGATGACTACTGGCGACTTTTTTTAAAAAGAACACACAAGATTACATTAGAAGATGGTCTTCTTACATAATTATAAAACAAAGTCCTCAAAAGCTCTCTAAAAGGTAAAGGTAGGGTAAAACCGCTAGGTAATGCTATATACAATAATGTTGTGTTCTTTTTTCAAAAACGTCACCAGTTGCACAGTCGCTGTACCATGCCACCCTCAAATATCAACAATGCTCCGAAAAACTTCACCATCAAGACAATATTTCTGACTGCATTTAAAAAGTACAGTCTAACTAATAAAATAGTAAGGTAATAATGTCACGTTATCGCCAAACAAACATCGGTGTTCACAAACGTAGAATAGGAGTAGAGTAACGTAGGTACATAAATACCGCGTGTTTGGTTTGATAAGTTGATAACACGCTTTATTGTTTTATTGTACATTTGAATTACGTCTTTATAATGATACGGTCTGTTGTGTATTGGTGCCCACGAGACTTGTGAATATTTGAAAAATAAAAATTGAACATTGAAAAATTAACAGTGTCTCCTGCACTATACCTAAAAAAAATGCTCAGCGCCGTCGTTCCGCTGTGGCATACACTTAGATAAGATTTCTCCTAAATACTCAATTTGCATACAGTACATATCAAAGTACGCCTATTCCTACTCACTGTACTGATATCTTCAGTAAGATGAGAGGCTTTTGGTCAACAGTGGGACATTACAGACTAATATTTTACTTAACTTTACTTTACATACTCGTATCAAAGTGATAATTTGACTTTACTTTTTACTTATACTTTTTATGACAAAACTATGAAAATATTAAATTAAATTATTTATTACCAGCAGCGCCCCGCGGTTTTACCCGCGTTGTGCCTGTTCCCGTAGGAATTTCGGGATAAAAAATAGCCTATAACCTTCCCGTTGAATGTGGCTATCCATTGCAAAAAGAATTTTCGGAATCGGGCTGGTAGATCCCGAGATTAGCTCGAACATACAAACAAACAAATAAAATTACAAATTTTACCTCTTTATAATATTAGTATAGATGTAGAGATACTATAAATATTCCGCTGGAGATAGTAGCATTGAACGGGGCGATGCGGCGTCCGATTCACCAATCACAGCACAATGGGATTGTTAAACAACGCATTGTCAAAATCTTTTCGGTATCTATTGGTCTATTGGTCAATCTATTGGTCAGTTCATCTCCGGGAAGTTAAGCGAAGCGGAGCTATGCAGCTCCTCTCTGCTTCAATGGAAATACACCCAAAAAAAATACTTAAAGAACCACATAATATTAGTAAGTATTTATTTGTTTCAAGATTAATCTTTATGTAAACTAAAAAACTAATAAAAAACTTGGTGTCTGAGTTAAGATAACGCTAATTATATCTGTCATGATGACACATTGACAAGAATATTGAACAATTATTCGTAACCGCACGTATTGTCGCTTGTATGACAGGTGTCATACAAGTATAAGCTCAATGTGTTATTACTAGGAGCGCCTCGCGGCTTAACCCGCGTTGCGCCGGTTTCCGTAGTAATTTCGTGTTATAAAATAACTTAGAATAGGTATAACCATCCCGTTGAAATGATGAAATTATTCAATTCGAATGGTTAAATACACTAGGCGAGTTTATTAGTAAATAATAAATTAGCTAGATAATTTATAAAGAACGCGTTCAATGTACAGTCCAAAAAAATCTCTTAGAACCCTGTCATATTCAAAATTCTATAATAGGTACCCTAAAATGCTTCGCTCTTCCGTGATAATACCTTCTAAAAAAACTAACGAGAATTGTCGAAAAGTATAACGACAAAGTTCTAAAATGCTTAACATTTTCTTGATCTAATATGCTAATTATGGAAGTATGTATTTCTATTGTTAACAACAGACCACAATAAAATAAGTATAAACAATATTGGTCGGCCACCAAAGTCGTGAAACGAGTAGATATCAAAAAGTTTTGTTAGTAAATTCCTAAATTAAGATTATAAAACAAATATAGAGGAATATAAACAGGATTTTTGTGTGTATTTCCATTGAAGAGATAACGCGGTGTCGAGTGCGCGTGATAACAGGCCCTTATTTATGACCTATGCAGCTTGTTATAGCACGTACCTAGCTCTAGCTTTTACTATTGTTTGACATTTGTTATTATTGTTTTTATTACAAAATAGGTACTCTATTCATAGCCTTTTTGAGTTGCCTGGAAGAGATTGCTTTTAGAGCGATAGGGCCGCCCGTTTTATGACTCTTTTTTTGTTTTTTATTTCTAATTACTTTAAAATAATAATAAAGGGGGTTTTTGGGGGCGGAAACCGTTCTTTCTCCCCCCCCTTCCCTCCTCGCTGATACTGAAGATAACAACCCCCCAAAGCTTTAACTACTCCCGTGACTATACCTACAAACATTAGTATCAAATCAACTTCGAATCAATCATCCGTGGCTACAGTTAATGAAACTATTTAAGTAGTAGTTAGTAAATCAGGACCACCTCCTTGTTGATCTGGTTAATAACATAATCCTGATAACGAGACGTCCGCCATCTCGCCGAGTGCCTGTTTCCGGAATGTCTGTTTGTTTGACCGTGTACACTTGTACACAGATGTGTAATAATTATACTAATAAATATGAATAATACATAATGATATTTTTTTATAATTGGTTCAATGTTAAGATATGTTTATTATAAAGACGTTTAAAAAGTTGTTATAAATCTTACCAATATAAAGTAATTAGGGATGTAAAGTATTCATAATATTATTTTGATATTTATCTTCATTCATTTGACATAACGTTCTATAATGCATGGGAATAAACCTTTTCTTCGTACTTCATCAGGGCAAAGATGCATGCAAAGGTAAAGGTTTTGTCTTCGTTCTCTATCTATTTTGAACTCAAATCGCCAAAGATCTTATCTCTAAATTATAGCCCTTCTTAGTTTATTTTTTGCACAGACGAGATTTGGTCAAAAACCTGCCAAAACTTGCCATACATAATAAAAAAATGTGCAAAAATGGCTTAAAAAAATGAATAGCCCCTAATCAAATTCATATTTCGAACCCATTTGAATGCATTTGTGTCGAAGACTGTACTGTTGTTCTAGCATGATGTAATCTACGACAGAGATTAAGTTATGTGTAACATAAGTACAAATACGACGCACGTGGTACTCCCAGATTAGTGCAGCGGCGGTGGGCCCAGTGACGTCACTGAGTGAAGACATACCGTTTTGATTGAGTTGGGTAAGTCCGCTTCAGCTTTATCTAATATTTTGCACAATGGTAGTTTACAGACTTACTTTTCAGTTTACTTCTTTGACATATACGATGGAAACCATAGAGACAACGGCTTGTCCTACTAATATTATAAAATTTATAACTTTCGCATTTAATGCGAAAGTTTGTGAGGAGGAATGTTTGTTACCCTTTCATGAAAAAGCTACTAAACGGATTTGGATGAAACTTTACAGTAATATAGGTCATCATCAGATCAATATAACACATGGGATACATTTTATCCCAAAATTCCCATAGGAACTTTTTGAGACCACCTAAAACGGACAGACAGCATTTAGGGAGATTTTAGATGTAGAAGAAATCGCAGTCTTTCATGTACCTTTTCCGTTTATACCATGTTAAGAATACGACTAAAATCTTATCAAAGTTCAAGATCCCGAAATAATGTTGAATTAAAAACTATTGGAGAGGTACGACTTGATACGTTTTTGATTAATTTAAATAATCAAACAGTAATTCAATCGAGGACAGGAAATGGTTTGCAAGTATTAAATTCGATGGAACTCGATTAGATTATGTGACAGATAGCGTCATCGTGAGCGACTCGGCTACTGTATGCTCAATATCTACCGATTTCAATATCTACGACCAATCGCATCGCCATACATGAATTATCGCTCAAATTAATGGCGTGTAAGTTATAAATGGCCGGTGGATTAGGGCCCATCCATTTTATTCCTATTTTACCTACCATAAAGAACCTTCATTGAAAACGTACACAAATTCACGGGAGCATCCACTAATTTTCCGAAACTCCGTCCTGCTCACACTTACTGCGTGTTACGTATACCTGTCCCGCTCGCAAGACCCTTTCCTCCGACGCGATTCATCATCATTTCGCGGTTTACTGATTTTCCATTCAGGTCGAGGATTGCCCGCCCAGAACGTTTTGCGCCCACGGCAATTACGTGCTATTTATGTTAGGCTCGTAAACAATGATCCCGTTCATTATACAACATATTTTATAACCTTGACGAGACGAGACGAGACCCGGTATCTCCAACCTCCCAATTAGTATTCCAAATAGTCGCCGACATATCGCACACGACATAAAGCTGCATAAAGTGTAAAGAGTGGACCGCTCCAAAGGCACGAACGACGCATAACTTTCGCGCAGATGATTCGTTTACTCCCAACTTCAATCTTAAAATAACAGAGGTAAGTGCTAAAGTTGTCCGCAAGTATCTACAGAGTTCGCCCCAGACACCGTTTTTATTTTACTCAAGCAATAACAGTCTTTGAGTTGTTGGGACTAGGTTCAAAATGATGAAGTCGCGAGCTCCTTGCGTCGAGTGCGGGACTTTGAGGCTTATGGTAATTGTAATAAAGCGGAGTGCAGCAGTTATGGGACGTGAGAGGTTCTAGACCAAATCCCGAGTAAGCTGTAACTTCCTTTTGGATTTTCGGAAGCCATTTATCAGTCTGATGTGGGCGTCTGGAAATTTTTCATGTTTCGTTATTGTAGCGGAGATACATGACACGTACGGGCGCGGGTGCTTTGCGTTTGTTTATTGGCCATGTCGGCCCTCAAGGTCGCTTCTCCATATCTGAGCAATTCCTTAATTCCTAGATTCCATTGAAGTCACTTTGATGTTATCTAACGGATGCCCATAGATCACTAGTTATTAAGAACATAAACTGAACACGTTCATTAAATCACAAATGTATTGCGCAAACTAATTTGCGGTCTAGATGAATTAGTGTTTAATGTTTGTTCGGAGACGGGAGGCGAAATAGTGCGTCCCCAAACGCGCATTATGGCCGAGATAAATCAAGTGTAACCCTTCTGTGCTGCAAGCAAATTACCGACCACCTGAGACTTGTAAAAATGCCCCGCAAATTATTAGATGCGGTCGCGATGGCCCAAACTTAGGGGAGGTTCAATTTAAGTACAAAGATTTATACTTTTATGTTGTTTTTATTTTAAAAAGCCGCAGCATATTTTATCCGGAATTCATGTCTATTAGTTTTCAGTAGACATGTCTCCCTGAGGATTAAAAATAACGAGACACAGCTTTGAATATCACATTTGACATTACTACCATGAAAATCCATAATAAACAGAAAGTTACACTCTATATTTCTTCAAGCTCTTCCACAATACCTAAAAAATAAAGGACAAAAAATACGCACATCTAAAACCAAAACTGTCACATTTATACCGAACACAATATTAAGAGGTGTAAGAAAATGTGTCGAGGGTCGGGATATTGCCACCAACCGGACCCATCCACTGGAGTACTCGGAAGGCAATCACACGTCCCATATGGACACAAATTACTTTTCCTATTTGCTTCGCAGATACTAGTGACGGTCCCGATGGGGTGCCGCGGTTTGGCCGACGCCGATAGGGTTAGTAAACTGATGCTCTAATGATGAGTTTTTGTTAAGATATGCTACTTTGTTTGGGTTAGTAAGGCTTTGGATGGTTAGATTAGGAACGTTTTTACGTTGAAATAATTTTGAAACGAAGATCCGTATGATTCTACGCTTCTTTTTTCGTACGTTTTTGATTCTACTAGCTAAAGATGGAGAATTCACCAAAGTGCAGCATGGAAATTTTCTTAACCTATACTACGCTTTTCGTATAAGAGCTCTAAAATAAGTATTCGTACTTATATAAAATACTAGCTGCGCCCCACGGTTTCACCCGCGTTGTACCCGTTCCCGCGGGAATTTCGGGATGAAAAATAGACGTTGGCCGATTCTCAGACCTACCTACTCAATATGCTCACAAAATTTCATGAGAATCGGTCGAACCGTTTTGGAGTAGTACGCGAACGAACACTGTGACACGAGAATTTTATATATAAGATGTAGTATGACATGTAAGCTCTAAGATCTTTAAAGGGTTCGATACGTTTTTATTTATGTTGGCATGTTTTAAATGAAAATGCGATTCTATAAAGACACTAAGGGAAATTAGGCGTCACGGTTCAATTAAATAAACTCGCCAGGTTTTAAACTCACTCAATCTGAACAACACCTTTCATCTAGAGCTTTTAAACAGGTATCTAATGCTACCAAGTAAGCTATTAAAGTAATTCGCAAACAGTAAAAATAGTTAACTATCATTTAATATGGGCATATGTCGGTTTGGCTTCAACTGTACGGGGATTAGGGTCGCACAAACGATACCATTCGGTGCGTTTTCAATTTGCATAAATATTATTCGGGTGGTATAATGTCATAAATATATTAGTGTGGTGATACAGATTTTATGGTGATTACTAGAATTATGTTCCGAGGGTTGTACCACTATATGCACCCTGTCCTCGCGTTTATTAAACGACTTGCCAAGATAAATGTTATTAGATTTATAAAATAGCAAGAATGTGAATGACAAAGGGGTGTGGGCGTAGGCTAAGGGATGTAGCCTCGTTGGTACAAAGGTTGCGATCCACCTTTAAAGGGGAGCGGAGAATCTATATTTTAGGGAATAATGTGAAGTCATAATATTATAATTACGGGGTGTCTCTGGAGCGGTGTCATCGGCTATTGTTGTGCGTCATACATCATGTGACAATGTGTTTTAGATGACTTGTCGTATTGGACACTGAATTCAAACTAATGTGCAAATGTTACTACTCATTTTGAGTATTAAAGCCGAATCACACAATATAGAAAAAACTTGGGTTTCGCAGGGCACGTTAAGCAGTCGGTACTGATTATTTCAATTGATATACCAAGTCTTATGGCGATCTAAAAACTCCGACGCCAGGTTTGACCGCTGCCAACTTACTTACTTGACCTAACCTATGAACTTACTTTTTACGGGCTTACTTACTGGCATATGTATATTCTAAGTTCTAACTGGCATGACTTTACCTAAAAGAGTGCATTATTTATGACTTGCATGCTAGTTAGTGCTCACTTTTAGGTATTGGCACTTGTTGATACAAGTGTCTTTTGATATTTGATGACGCCATTTATAAATAAGTAACTTACAACGGTCCATGGAATGGATCACGTTTTAGAAGGTTACAAAAACACTTAATTAGACCAAAAATCAAAATCAAATTCATCAAATAAGACAGTTTTACGGAACTCCCAAAATCCGTTATATTTCAAATAAATTATTGTTTGAACAAGAAAACAATTACAAACAGTATGTACCACAAACACACTATTAGAAAACATAATTTCTCTAAAAACTGCCCCAAATCCAATAAATTAAATACAATACAATACACTATTTTGTTTACTTTGCAACCAATACCGTAGGGGGTTATTGTGTCGTGTTTACAAATGGTTAGTGTTGTGACTCCTGTGACCATAGCAGACCCTATAAAGACCATTATGTCACTATTTGTTCTATCTCCTTTGTCACAAAGGGCACCGACTGACAACAATTTGTCATAAAATAAAAAGATTTATGACTAAACCATCCAATGTGTGTAATTCACGACACTCTTTTAAAAACCGTTATGTTGCCTTTTATGGCTTCAAATAAAATGTGTTCGTATAAAAATAATATTAAACAAAAGATGAGGGCATCATTTTGCAGACGTATTACCTGTGTGCAGTAAAAGGGAAATTACGGTGGACATAAACCAGTTTATCGTTTACAAGTTATTAATGAAAGGAGGGAAATTTGGTTTTAATTAAACATCAACTTATGGTACGATACTGAAGACTGTTGAATGTATGAAGTCATCTACCGCCTCCACGGTAGTTATAAATTAATTTAAACTACACAAAGAAACAATTCACCGTTTTTCTATGTTATACATTAATTTGCTTATTTTAACTAGAAGTAAACTCTCTATGAAGTATGAACTTTTTGACTATTAATAAAAATGACCTACCACTAATATAAATACTGATCTAAGTCTTGTAACAGTTTGACAGCCTTACTACCTAAAACCGTAATTCTCTGCATAGTTGCACGCTATATAAAAATAAATGGAACATAATATATCATGTTTTACCAAAATATGTATGGAGATAAGTGTCTAAATTATGCCATAGACAGATACTGATAATCCGAATAACTTTAGTAGTAAGGCTACTAGGCAGTCACAGCAAAAGTTTACCAACAACCCTTTCATCCCCATCATTAATATACCAACACCAAACAATGAATGAATTCGCGTCAGCAAGATAAATACGTTTACGGAAACACAAATCATTTTCAAAATCCGGTGAAAGTGCAGAAAAAGGGTGTTGGATGGCTAAGTATCTGACTGACCATTATATGGGTGACAGATGGGCTGGCGGTGCAAGGGTTGTGGTCGTTTGGTCGACGGTCGTAGTAGGGTTATCTCAACTCCTCTGATTCCCCGGTCCATCTGTTTGGTGCTATCAATCACAACGACTGTAAATATCGTTGACTTCACATATTATTAGAGTTGGAACTCACGCTGTGTCGCTATTGTGGATCTGTCAAGGGAATAGTTGATTCCGATATTGATATTTGGGAGTTGGTAATTAATCGAAAGTTGAAAGTCAGAGATATAAACGGAAATATCGAAAATAGTTAATATTTAAACTTCCATATGGTTTCGTAGAGGTAGTTAGACGGTCCATTTTATTAGCTTTAAAGCGAGATACCTTTTATAAAGCACAAAATAATAGTACAGTCTTCAAATAAGGGCTTAAAAAATGCTCAATAAAAATTCATTTTTTACATTCATAACTTTCGCATACGGGGCGTGACAACTTTCTGCGCGACAGATGTCGATGTATCTTCCCTTGGATCATGAAAAAACCGACAAGAAGGCGTGGCAGCAATAAATTTAGTCAAAATATGCTCGACACAAACATCTCCCATACCTCGCCCTATTAGAATAACAGAACAAATCGTTATAATTTGTTAACAACCGTTTAGAATGGGTGTCACATGTCGAAAGGACGATCGAATTCTATTTTGTTTCAACAGTTGTATAGTGGAGACATTTAATAGCTCGTGCACATGTTAATAGGTGTGTTAGGAAAAAGTTATTGTTAATAGCCCGTTTCATTGATGTTTATGATTGTTTAAATCTTTGTGCTCGGGCGTTTAGTGTTGATTTAATTAGATTGTATTGATAATGGTTAGTGTCAGTCGTTAGCAAGATAAATGGCAAGCTTTTGGGTGAGCTGTGGACTCTACGAGAAAACTGATCATTGGTGTTATTGGCATACAGTTTTTTAGGTCAAAATATTTAAAGTCAATCTTGTTACATAATATTTTCATGTTTTAAGTGTAATGTACCAGTAAAGTCAGAAAGTTGACAGTAAAACCATTTATTGTACTCTAATTCATTTTAAAATAAAAATCGCTCATAATTCCTATATATTTATATCAGTCATCAATACTTATTGCCAACAGAGTATCAATTATTACAATCTTGGAAACTACTATATGAAAATTACAAAATGTCTACGACTCTACACTACCTATTTTCTTCAAAATAATAATCCTTCCCAATAACATCAACAGTGACGTAATATCTTTCGCAAATGGGGTATTACAAAAAAAATATTTACGATTGTCGCCGTCAAAGTGATCCGACATCACCCCCTAGCGAATAACATCGCAGGGGGTTTGTTTTTAAACAAAAAAATGGCACCCCCAGACAGCGAGGCACCCGGTTTTTGCCTAATAGTTTTTATATTCATAAATCACACCTAGTTTTGGAAAGCGGTGTTTAATATCAAAGGATCGAAACAGTTACGTCTCGTTGGTTTTTTGATTGTTTCATAGAAATATTCGACGTCGGTCTGTCAATAAAGTTTCTGCGACTAGGAATTTCTAACAAATTAGGAGGCCCGCCCTCATCATCGCATCGCGTAAAAAGTAAAGAATGAGCTGTAATGTTCCACTACTAAGCAAAGGCCTCTCGTCTTACCTCGTCTTACCTCTCGTCTTACAGTGAAGAGAATATGTTAATGAATTAAAAAGTGTAATCGAAATCACCAAAACGATTCTATCCTGAATATTGTTGAAAGAAATTAAATCGGAAGAAATTATTATTTTAAAAATTACCTTAGGATGAAAATAACATCTCTTTTTATGACGAGTTTACAACTAAACAAGTAATTACCAACCACCAACATTAAAGTGAGCGAGCAATTAATTTGACATGTGGGTAGTAGTATGTAAACATGCTTAATGCCGTACTTATTAGGTAACAGAAGTAGAACACAGGAGATCCTCATCCAAAACTGCCCACCAACAAAACGAGATTAACTAACTTTACCTGATAAAACATTATTAAAGGAAGTTTGATTATACGATGAATCAGTAACTTGGGACGTTATGTACCCAATGTAAACATTGGTTGCGCGCGCGCCGGTCAGATTCGGGCCCTCCAGATAAAGTCAGCGTAATCTTAAACACGACAAATATTTGTATGGACCGCCGCATCACACTTTTAGTTTGGGGCATTCCTTTTAGAGATAATGTGATGGATTTAATGAAACAGTTGAGTGAATAGTTATTAGGAAGATATATAGAACGGGTTTAAAATTTGAGGTGTTTGTAATTTGTAATTCTACTAACAGCTCCCCACGGTTTCACCGGCGTTGTACCCGTTCCTGTGGGAATTTCGGGATGAAAAATAACCTATCCCGTTGATGGTGCCTATCTATTGCAAAAATAATTATACAAATCGGATCCATCGTTTGAGATTGGCGCGCAAAAACCATCACGCAAAAAATCAAACTCTTGAGCATATTAAGTAGTATAAATATTAAAATTTCTTTATCGATTTATAAAAACGCTCGATTCGGACTCTCGTTTCATTTCAACTCATCAGCTTGTAGTGTAGGTATTAACTCAAAGTGAGACGCCTAATTAAATACCTAGTTGGTGCCAGTAGCATGTAGGTAGTAGTAATACTCGTATAATATAATTATACGGCTTACACAGATATTTCAAAATTTGGTAGTTTTATTTCCGAATAGTATAACATTATTAAACGATATGACCAATAAAAAACGCGAAATATAGGAAGCTATAGCGTAAAATACATAACCCTCATGTTAGACTTCGCCGCAGTCGGGTAAAAACACAGGTTTAATTAATCTATTCATTTTCGAAAAATGAATTTTCAAGAAAAAATTCAAAAGGTATAAATTAATTTCAGCACAAAATGAAACCGCCGATAATAAGATTCTGTAAAAATGAGAGGGCCCGATATTAAACACACGTACAAACTCGCTAACCCCACATAATTAATTTTCCATATTTTTTAAAGGAAATAATGAGATCCATTCTCGGATTCGCGCTTCGGTATAAAAAATCCAACGACAAAACCAATGAACGGGAAGGCTTTAGAAAGATTTCGCAAAACCTGATCAATTTAAAATTAAAGCCACGAAACGTGTTTTTCGTCTATTTTATAAAAATCTCTGGATATGGGAACAATCTTCGACGGATAAGCTTCGAAGCTGATATCATACGCAGAACTGATAGGATTCCTTAACAGAACACGTAAAAAAATAAGCGATGATTTCCTTAAACAAATCGGGGAGAATACTGAGTGTCTTGAGGGAGAGTGTACATTGAGAGCTTTTCTGTTGCTTTAATCCAAGGGTACATTTTCACAAGAGCTATTTTGTGGTACCTCGCTACGTTTGGTATCCACCAATCATATCAACAAAGCGATGTCAGTTCATTGTGATTGTTAAGCAACGTGCAGCTCGCCCCCTACTTGGATGGGTGGCCGATAGTGGCATTTCTAATGCTACTATTTCTAAAAAGTATCATTTTATGCACATTCTATCGATTCTAGAATTATCCGTAACAAATCAATAAAGTACATTAGAGAGATATTGTCTACAAAAAATAAACATAATAACAATTATTCAAACATACAATAAAATGACAACATCAATTGCTTAATGAACTTAGCACAATGGCGCTTTAATAAATAAAATTCACCATTTTAATCCCCCATTTAAATTGAATAGTAAAAGTGGCAAGTGCAAGACTAATCATCGCAATATAATGCTCCGCCGATTCCGAGGGGTTGTTTTTTATAGGGGCGAGCGAGATAGCCGATATGCAAATCATGTTTGTTAAAAAGAGAGAAAAGATATTCGATTCATCTGAATTGACTTTAAATGATTGCTTGTGTTGCCCTTTTTTGTACGTCGGTGATGGATTGCAAATCGTTGCGTTTACGCGAACGTCTATTTTAAAAAATGCTTTTAAAAATTGCTCTATTTGTTGAGTACAATATTTTATTTTATGTAAGCTCGTTGGTGGTTAATACTACAAGTAGGATATAGTGAAAGCTGGTGATATTCATAACAAATGAGTATTTATTTTTTTACTTTGGGTCTAATTAACCGTGTGTGAATTTGCCCGGGTTTATTATATTATATTTAATGAAGTATGTAGTAGAACAAGTCATTTCAGCGTAGATTGCGTATTAATGGGAATAAAAAACCTTTGTGTCACTGCTTATTTTAAAACGGTTTAAGGTGTTGTGTATGTGTTATCCACAAACAATGATTAATCACAACCAATATATCAAATTAGAAGAGTAAGACTATTGTCATGCCTTTCATTTTTAATAGTAAGATTAATTCAAAATTATATCAGAAATAGAAAAATACATAATGAACGGCCTCTAAAGTTATCGAGAACTATATCCTTAGTACTTGTATTTGACATTGGTCCCCATTAAAAACAAGACGTAACCTAAGTATAAGTTTGACTCTAAGACGACCACTAACCCGCTAAAATGTATTAAAATTTATATGTATTTTTGTTTATTTGGACGGGTTAATCTGACGTGCGATTTGAATAATTATTTTTCTAATGAATAAATATATTCAAGAAAAACATTATACAGAAGAACATAACAATTTTTATACCGATATTCCAACAAGAGCGGCTACAACGCGGATAAAACCTCAGGGTGCTATAGTGCAAACAAAATACGTATTTAATCAAGTAGAGCAACATTCCAACGTGTTTAGTTCGCATCCCCAAGGCGCATGACTAATTGCGTAACTAACATTCAGGGGTGGAGTAATCCGATATTGATGTGTTTGTAAAAACTATTGGATTATCCTCTCAGGCACTTCCCAGTAGGTGTCTGTATTAGGTAAATAATACTGATACAATGTTGTGCTTTCCAGAGCTTAATTGGCTACATTTCATTGGTTTATCGATGTCATCTACTTCATCGAAAGATCAATATAATGTAACCAAGGTAAGGACCATCGCAGACTGTCATAAGATTGACTTGTTAGACGTTGTCAAGTCTGTTTTTAGTCAGTCTTAACAGTTGTCGATGTAATCCTTTAGAACAGAAAAACAGAAGACAAAGTCTTTAAAAAAAAGGTTATCCATTTAATAGACCATAGGACGTTTAAAGAATGTTTGGCCTATGATCTGCACATTGAAATAGAGAAGTGTAAGATAGTAAGTACATCCCTCTGCTGTGGTCTGCACAGTGTCTAAATATATATAATTTTGAAGATTCATAAACAATTTCGAGTAAGTTCCGGCGAAGGAAATTTTACACTGCCTTAATGCAGGAATTCGCATTTAGGCAGTGTCTGGTGTCTTAGCATGGATATTTACTCCATGCTAGTATTGAGGAAAAAAAGACGCATGATTAACTTTTAAAATAACAGTGATTAAGTTAATAAACAAGTGAATAATGATAGACTGAAGAAGAAACGTTCATTTGTTTTTTGCCCACATACTAATAAAAGCTTAAGTATATTTTCCGTCACAAACCATATCAGCAAACAAAAAAGTAAAACTGCAAACTGCGTGTCAGCAAGAAAAACGGGAGGGATATGTGAATAATCCCTAATTTTGTATACAAAATCGAGCCCACATCGCGTCACGGTGATCTGCACCTGATTGTCTGTGACGTCACTCGTTTTGTACACGTCATCATGCCAGTATTGACATAACACGTGGGCTGATATTTTTGAATTTGGAATTATTGCAGAATTATTTTTAAATCATTATTATTTTTGGGATTAGTAGTTAGCTTTGATGCACTGTATTAATCGTAGTAGTATTGTGGGCTATTTGGATTGTAATAAGAGATAGTTGTTGGTTTGTAGAGTTTTATATTAATCGTAAGTAAGTTGTATTGAAATATATAGTGGCGACAGATAGGGATAAGATTTTGTTATAAGCAAATTATTTTTAAGATTGATCATCTAAAGACTCTACATAGTTTATACTCTATCAAGTAAAGACGTAATTATGTTAAGTTTTTCGCCTAATACCGTTACCGTACATCGATTTTTTTTTTGGTAACTTGATTATCAGTCTCACCCTACCACTTATTTATTAAGCTAGGCTATCATCCCATCTAAAATCTTATCAATACTTATTAAGCGTCCGCGAGACGATCAAGTGCACTTGACAAGTCTACGGGCTTGAAGTGAATATTGATCGTTTACAGCGTTGACTTGACAATTCCCGTCAAGTATCTACGTGCTGGACATGACTTGACAATAATTTTGATGATAACTTGACAACAAATTTGAACCAACTTGAGCTTGATGCGACTTGACGCGACTTGACAAGTTTTATTCATTTGCGACTTGTCAAGTGCACTTGATCGTCTCGCGGACGCATTAGAGCTTTAAGCACATTAGAAATCTTATTCGAATCATTCAAAATAAATATTGCAAGTATTTGGTAAATGAAAGCAGTAACGTTTATAAAGTGGCAGTAAATCCGTATCAGCGCGGCCCGGGCCACACGTCTTCATAAAATAAACGCCAACAGACATACGACTCAATTGTTCGCAAGAACGAAAGACCCTTTCCTTTATTTACTGTGCTATTTGTATATAGATTCGTTTTAATAATATATATGTGGGACAGGCGAGAACTTTAGTTTTCAAACGACTTACATAGCCTTAAAAATTATATGACGTTTCGCCTTAAAAAAATTCATAGATAAAATTCGGTCTTTTCTCTTCATATACTGGTGAAAATTGACTTTGCCTGACATTACAATTATAAGCAGCAAACTATACTGCTAAACATTAGGTATATTATTTTCAGTAAGACTTTAAACAGAGACATTACCCCTCCACGAAAAAGAGAAGTGTACACAGTTTTTTTGCGGCACAGACGGTTGTTTTAGTAAGTATAAAGACACTTACTTTAATTTCGAGTGGATTGTACAACCCTTGGCCGCGGGCGGACAAATATGAAAAAATCGCGAATATTTAAAAAAGACTGTTGTGTAGTAAAACTATACTGCCAAACATAATAGTTTTCTCAGTAAGACTTTAAACAGAACAGCAACATAAACAAGAAAGAGACAGCACCATAACTTCTCCACGAAATAGAGAAGTGTACACAGTACTTCGCTCTTCCGTGAACGCTTCACTAAAAACAAAAGCAACTCACATTTAAGCTTCTCCAACGGCTCGTGATGCAATGGCGGCGCGTGGTGTAGCGGCGCGTGCTGAGGTTCATGATGTAACGGCGCCATGAGACTCGATATGGCCGACCCGACGGACGCCGCCACTGACTCGTGGATGTGGCTGCCTCCGTGCAGATCCAGCTCGGACAGGCAGAGCCCGTTCTCGCTGAGCGGCTCCATACCGGCCGCTAGCGCCTCCTTGTACACGCGGAGATGAATGATGACGGCTTGGCGGGCGTAGGGTTAAGTCGAGCGAGCGCTCACGCGGTCTGCATCGCGGGCAGAACTGGAACAAATTATTTAAAGTAAGTAAGTTTGAGAAGTGACCAACCCTAGTGTCGGAGTTTTTAGACCGCCTAGAGGCCTCCGACATGGTCTAGCAATTGATACAACCGGGACCGACAATTTAACGTGCCTTCCGAAGCACGGTAGCGCTCAGATAGAAATGCCACTATCACCACCCATCCAAGTAGGGAACGAGATGCATGTTGCTTAACAATCGCAATGAGTTAATACTGCTCAGTTACTACACCACGTGCGCTACAAATTATTACAGATGTAAAGTTGAAAATCACTTTGTATAAAGTCACCTTGGTGGTGGATAATAAAGCTATAAGAGCTGGTTGAAAATTATGCTCATAGGTAAAGGTTTAATACTGGGGGCAAAATAATTGGTACTGCCTAAAGGCCTCTGATATGATTGTAAAAGTCACTAAAGAAAGATATTTCGTATAATGTCCTTTCAGAAGCTTTCAGAATGTATTTTAAAGGTCTCAAAGACTCTATAAATAAAACATAAATAAAAGCTACTATCATCTTAATACCAAACGAAAGTTAAGAACTTCTAAAACCTGTTTATACAACACCAAACGAGCTTCCATATTACAGTAAAGTTACTAAAACAATAAATCAATTCCACGAAAATATCAGTTTGATTTAAGGTGTGTACACACAAACCGTTTGAGCTGTAAAAAATAAGCGCCATAAAAAAGTGTACGATGGAGATATATAGCTTTACAACTTTCATAATTCAAATAGCCGTGTCAGTGACTGGGCATTTCAGTGTGCACATAAAACTGCCATAATGCTAAGAAAGGAAAAAGTGGGGTAAAACGGCGCATATATCTGATTTATAGCTTTAATTGCCTTACCCGTAGTGAGTATCTGTGGCCGGCGGGAATTCAATATTCAGAAAAAAGAGTAAAGTGTAGTGTTGAAAAGCGAACGTTGAGCAGTACTCGCGTGTGGAATAGGCTTTAAATGTTTTTTAGGAACGGTGCTGTGAAATGGAGTTTTTGATCATTTAGTTTGACAATTTTAGACAGTGTATACTCGTACGAGATAAGAATACCTAGTTAGATAAGAATACTAGTCTTAACTACTTTCTCTGATAATAGTCCTGTATGCGATACGTATCTTTATTGTTATACTAGCTTTTATTTAGCTTCACCTGCCCAATGTCTTTCTATAATCAATTTGGCCTATTAACCATAGTTGAGTTCAGTAACATACAACATACATAAATAATGCACCAATAATGACATATTAAAAATAAAAGTTTTTTATTACTTTTTTGTGTGTAATGCCCCAAATACACTTCTACGTTCACCTAATGCTATAACCGATCTTGTATCAATCAAAAAAAACATCTTCACTTTAAGATGTCGTTTGAACTGTAAACAATAAGCGCCTATTTATTCGACAGCAGCAAACGTTTCCCAAATGTGGCTACCGAATTCTTGACACGCAATTATCACAACTTACTGTAATCGCGCCTTATATACTACTACAGTATTATTCAACAACAAAGACTGCTTGTACCTAAGTATTTTATAAACATCGTCATAGAACATAACAATTTATAGTAAACTAAATTTGCCTAAGCTGTATATAAGCACTGTATATCAACTAAAAAACTCGGACACCAGGTTGGCCACTAACCTACTCAAACGCACGTATGAATTCCTTCGTGAAATCGTGCTGTTATACCCATAACCACAGGCAGTAAATACCTAACACAAATAGACTAGCAGAGTAGGTAAATAATAGATAAACGAGTTCGAAGTCAGATATCAAAACGCGAAGATAACTCAAATACGATATCAAAGTTCACCAATAGAAAACCGGTGATTTCAACTCGTCACACCCGCAAATTGTTCCTAATACAAAGAGATACTAATCTTGGCTCGACGGAGTAATTGAGCGAAGCCAAAGGCACCAATCGGCCCGCCTGAGCCACTGTTATCCCTTTAAACCAATGCAAAGCCTTTTTTAAGCCCAAAGATTTAAGTTAGCGAAAGTGCTTCGCTCTATTAAAACGCCATTTCACAGGAATTCCACTTTCAAGTGAGACTTCGATCGTTTCCCGAAACGAGTGTACTTTACTTCGTAAATACTTCGCGAGGAGTTTTCTAATAGATTTTTGTCTTTCCCCAATTACAATTTACGGACGACTTATAAAAATAGACGTGACTAGTCGCGCCCGCGCTTTATACGAATTATGGATTGGAAAGTAGCTTTCCTCTTAAATATTATGCGTCTTCATAGGACGAGACGAAAAGGAATCTATTCTTGAGTGTGGTTATAATTTACACAAATGTTTCTTTAACCTTAACGTTAGTACCAAAGATTACCGGTATCAAACCAAGAGCCTCTTTTAATAGTAATAATTGATAATAAGACCTTTGTCCAGCAGTGGGCGAAAAAAAATTGATAATAATAAAGTTAATTTCGTTAATACGTCTTCTGCAACCTCGGTTACCACCGAGATAACAATTGGCACGATTTGAGTTAAATCGAATCAAAAGCAGTTCAACTTCAAATTGAAACCGGTACCTATTTAAAAAGTTTGTTAGCAAACCTTCAATTAAGCGGTACAAGGAACTTAGTACTGTTAACCCAAATATGGTATCTTTTTGTACCGCACGAGCAAATTCCGTAAAAATCATAAAAGTTGTACAAGGACCTATAAAATAGCTATGCCACCGCTATACAAAAAATCAAATCATGATCAAAACCTAACCTAACCTAAAACAATTATTAAAAGGCCAAATATATCCGTAAACGTAGTTCAAACTAAATATACCTCTAAATATTCTTATCATTCTTCTTAAATAAAAGTCTTGCAAAAGAGACATTATCGCACATTGCGAAAATGTTCAAAGAATCCGACTCTTCATAAAATCAGATATTTATCATGAGAATATTATCAATTGTGTCAAATTGATGTAAATGCATCAAGAACATGTGTAAATGCATGTCGGTAAATATTTGGTGATGTTTGTGTATTGGTGATAAGATGCTTGTCAATGGGGCTATGTTTTTGATTAGTTGGATGCCCGTGTGATAAGACTTTGCTATGACTTCAAATACTACAAGTAATAAAATACCTGTATAGAACTAGTGGAGAGATTAGTCCAAATAACCTTTACAGTGTCTTCTGTTCTATGAAAGCCGTTTGATCTGTCACAGATTTTTTGTCTTTTGTGTACAGTCAGCCAAATATGTGGTCTACCACCCTACGGTTGAGATTCATTTGAACGTCATGAAACAACAAGGTCAATTTTAAACGTCATAACATAATTGTGCATAGAAAAGTCAACCTTAGCGATCGTTACATCTCGCAGAAACTTTCTTTCAGAGACCACTTTCTTGGCCACTTTCTTAGACCACTTTCTTGGCCGACCGTACCAACGACTATTAAAATAAATGAAGACTTGACTTCGCCGAACAAATAAGCCTAACGTCTCTAACTAAACTATAGCAATGGTGTTTATTCTTTGATTAGCGGAAAAAGCATTATGTTGCATGACCTGTATGTATCATCTAATCATTTCTATTCCTATTAAAAATTTCAATAACACATTGTAACAATGATGACACATTGTATGGTTTGTGAATAACACGGGAAGGTTATGTACTTAATATTTTACCAAACTTAAATTATTTTGGTATCTCAGTGAAATGAGAGGCCTTTGCCCAGCATTACTTTACTAGTCCAAACCTTTTTTTTTTCAGAATTGCTCTTCGATAACTCGTTTTATTTATGACTACCAAGAAAAAAATTAAAAGATTTGCAACCTTTATAAAAAAAATACGAAATAATTCCAATATAGGTCGATAAGTGTACGAGCTACATAAACAAAACATTTGAATGTGTTAACGTAAAACAAATGAAGACCGAACGAGTAGGAAAGCGTAAAATTTCAATTTATCTACCCACACACTCGCATGTTAGCTTGAGTCGGCGTTATCAAGTTTACATGATAAAATTATCATTCTGATAATGAATGTTATAGTGCTACATTTTTGTGTGGCATCCATCGGCGAAATTTAAGAGACGTTTACTGTACAATTACATTAAATACGCTATTCACGATCAATAGTGCTTGTTACGTAAATATTGGACGGATTTATTCGCATTTTTATGTGTAGCGCAATAACACTAATCGTCAAGTATGTTCGTATATTGTTTTCAAGAAATTAACATTTAATATGAGTACTTATTCAATATGTATGTCTCAGAAAATGCATATCATTACATATTATAAAATAAAGTCCCCGGCCGCGTCTGTATTTCTGTCTGTATGTCTGTTCGCGATAAACTCAAATACTACTCACGGATTGACGCGGTTTTTTAAATAGATAGAGTGACTCAAGAGGAACGTTTATATGTATAAAACTTCCCACGGGAACGAGCACAAGGCGGGTAAAACCGTGGGGCGCTGCTAGTGAAGCTATAAATTGATCAAAAGAACGAATGGAGTGGCGGCAGTAGTCAAACTAATATAAAGGATCAAAGCCTCTTTAGACGGAAATTTTAAAAAGAAAATGTAAAATATCAGCAGATCACTAAAAAGGTTTACATAAATGCATTCAGACTATTTGTTCTCTCTCTGTCTATTGTATTTTCTTGCCTATGCCTGCCTATATAGTGTAGGTACTGCACTGATTTTGACATACTTCTCCATGGCTAGACTATAAA
Source organism: Cyclophora albipunctata (assembly GCA_963082685.1). Taxonomy (NCBI): domain Eukaryota; kingdom Metazoa; phylum Arthropoda; class Insecta; order Lepidoptera; family Geometridae; genus Cyclophora; species Cyclophora albipunctata. The sequence goes on along the minus strand of OY720119.1, from coordinate 8,508,427 downwards.
GACGGGCATAGACTACACGGGTAGTGGCACACATCATCAGGGTTTTAATCCGCTAATATAAATAAATGAGGAAGATCAGAAAACATTTAAATAAATGTGTAACATATAAGCTTACTAGCCGCGCCCCACGGTGTTACCCGCGCTGTACCCGTTCCCGCGGGAATTACGGGATAAAATGTATTCTATGTGCTATTCTGATGTATAATCTATATTACTGTAAATTTTTATCCCAATCCGTTTCGTAGTTTTTTCGTGAAAGAACAACAAACATCCATAGGTACATCTATACATACATCCATCCTCACAAACTTTCGCATTTATAATAGCAACTGCAGCCGACATTAGGTGACAATAATTAGGTGTTCGCGGTCTACGGTTAATTTAGTCTGAACATGATGTTTAGCAGCCGAATTAGATTGAAACAAGAGCAGCAACTGCATTACGCGAATATGTTATAGGTACGGTAGTGTATTTGGAGCATCAGTAGCTTATAAAAATACACACACATTTATATACATATTCTTTTCTAGCACAATATTTAAAAGAAATTGTAGATACCTAAAAAATGTTAAATAGTTGGCAGCATTTTTGTAAAGATGCGAAAATAATTTATTGTGATATCTGTGATCCTTAGCTACTAGAGTTAATACCTTAATTCTATAGGTATTTAAATTATTTTCCATCGTTTGATATACAGGGTTATTTTGAGAAGGTATATTATGTTAATACGAAAAACAAAGTGGTTTTTAAATATTAAGACCAAACTAATCTTAATTTGGTAATTTACACTTTTTTTAAATAAACATAATAATACTTTTTAAGTCTTCTTCTTCATCGAGTGGATAGTCAACCTGACCCATCCTGGTGTCAGAGTTATTGAGCCGCCAAAGGCCTCTAACATGGCTCATGTAACGACTACTATCCGTAGAAAGTAACCGGGACCGACGGCTTAACGTGCCCTCCGAAGCACGGAATCATCTTACTTTTCGGGCAGTCAGGTGATTCAGCCTGTAATGCCCTAACCAAACTGGGGACAGTCTCACTAAGAGATTTTTGTGAGGTATCCCCACCGGGAATCTTTTTAAGTAATAAAACGTTTAGAACTTAAATAATAGTCGTTCCGTTTGTTTAAGAACTACGACACGACACACAGACTATACATAGTATTTATACTATGCATAGACACACATATGTATAAGTCTTTATATAACATTTCTCTTTTTGCGTCGGAGGTAAAAAATAGTACAAATAGCGGATCTAATTCCTAATTCAGTTTGAACTGCGAATGAATTTAATAAACATTAGTTGTCTCAATAACACTATAACAGGCATTAGATTCAAGCAGCTAACATTTTAAACACAAACCATTGCTATTTAAATGCAAGATTCTAAATTAGAACAACATCAGTCTTCATTTGTTTTAAGAACATAATTTTACAGTTTTCCTATTAGAATGATAAATAATTTAGTTAAAACTGAAGCTATACTTTTTTCTATTCCTTTATCCTATTTATTTATATGTATTTACTAAATTTAGTTACGTTGTAGAACGGCTAAATTTAGACGGCATTAAATTCAATCAGAGAAATAGCGTTACGGAAGCTGGGGCTCTAATTAGTACCCTAAGTAGGCAAAATATGCTTTTTGACTAAAACATTAACTGCCGCACTCAGAGAACCATTAAGTCGACAATTAACAAATTGACGTAATTTTTCATTACATATCAAAGTCATTCATTAAATCTAAAAAAACATTTCACGTCTCTGAGTACAGAGGTTAGCACTCTAATTATTAGTAAACTAATTAGGATGATCGCATTTCGGCAGATAGCTTTAGGCACAAACAGCTAAAGTAAAGCAATAGGTATGTTAAAAGTAGGTGTATCTACAATCTATTTTTTCTAACAGTTTTTAACATAAGAACAAATTTTTATTTTTCACCCAAAAACATTTCCTTCTATAGAGGAACATAATGGAGAAAGAATGGAATAAAATCAGTAAACCTGATATGTCTTTAGTTAAAAAACAGTCATATTAGTTAACATTTTAAATCCCTTAAGAAAACGTAGATTGTATACTTGTTAAATTATATTATTGTTAAAACATTAACTATAGAGTATAGTAATTATTAATTTGGTACATTATTAGATAAATGTTATAATAAGTATTTAGATACTCAGGTCTCTAAACAGACACTTTTTATTATGCATTAGATAGATTATTATAAGCATTTAAATGAGGTGGTTATTTTGGCTTAACATTGTAATTGCATTTGTAATGAAAGATGAGACTAACTGCTGGACTCAGAGATGTTTATTAAATCGACATTAAACTATTTAACGTATTTATATACATACGTTTAATGTCAAAATCACTCATTAAATCTCTACTAAGGAAACATTTGACGACTCTGAGTACGGGCGTTATTGTTAGGTTAGGTATACAAAAGTAGGGAATGTTTTGGATGTGAAAAATGACAACTAAGATAAACTCAACTCATATTAATAAGAATATATAACGTATGTTATATATGAACTATAACGTTACTAATAAACGTAATATGAATAAGTATCCTTAGTACAATTTTAATATTTCTTTGATATATAGAGGATTTTATACTAGGATTTATTAATACCTATGACTGTTAGCGGTTTCAAGAGTAAAGAGAGCTTGACAATCTTAATATCAGATAAGGTTTCTTAATATGGTGATTATTTATTAGTGATATTAGTGATGTGCACAACTATGTGTTATGTAGTAATAAACGAGATTGTTCGTTAAATGAAAATAGCTTCTCTCTGATCTTTAACGTAGTATATTTCGAATGAAACGACGACCGTCAGTCAGACTGTATCCAGTCTTAACTCTTGAAACAAGAAGACATAACAAATAATAAACATAAGAACTTACGGTCCAAAACAAATGAAGTCGGTTGTCCAGCGATTGTGGCTGTGTGTGATTTACAGATGCGTATGTATTCACAGTGTGTGTTCACGAAATCCGTGGATATCCGTCATAATCTAGTGGATTAAACGCGTCCAGCCGTGGCCGTCACCCACTAACGTAAACACCAGAAAACAAACCGAATACGTATCCGATACCGATAAATCAAAGCGCACGATCGCGGCGACGTCGCTTATCCGGTAAATCCTGTCGGGATCGCGTAAAAAATACTAGTATTAAAAACAGTCTTAAGTGGGCTTACGTACGCGGCGCGATGCGGCCCGCGCTCACTCTAATCTCGGCCACTTCCCGGACCAATTTGAACCTAACTCCACCACTCTATACATCATCCGGCGCGCCGCCCATCGCGCCGGCCCCTGTCGCCGTCCCGCTCGCACACCCCCAACGACACTATCGCTCTCTCGCTCCCACTGAAATCTCGCCACACTGAAAATTCAGTGCGTGATGTGGTATACAAGGGGCGCGGGACGCAGTCAGCTGGCCGAACTTGTGCGAATAAAATCGACTTTTTATCAGCTCGATGACGCTCCGTGACGTCACTGTTTACTCGTGTCCCTCCGATGTCCACTACATCTTGACGGACCTGTGACGTAACTACACTCTCGGACATTTCATATTCATACGCTTCCTCGCCAGATATCAAACAAAGTATATCATGATGTATGATGTACACGTTTTGTACCTCAGTTGCGCCGCTCTAGGAGATAAATGAACTCTACCTACTACACCGTGCATACAGTTACAAGATTCATGTTCATCATCCATCTAAATTTAACAAATTATCCTGGAAAAACTCATTTAAATGGTGCAATATGTTTTCCTTATAGCGTAAAATAATTGCAGTTTAAATCGCGGGTACCGTGCAGTGGAGTCGTCCGCAATAAATAAGCTCTCGCAACGTAAACAGATCGGGCGCATTAACCGCGCGTCGGCGTACATAAAGAGAGCGGTATAAATATAAAGTTCCCACTCGCCGCCGCGCAAACTTAGCTAAACAACGCCATAATTGCCTTCATTACTTAAATTACTGAAATTATTTATTCAAAAAGCTGGCAACATCGAGGCCCCGCCCCCCGGCCAATGGGAGGCGCCGCGGCGCGGGGGGCGGGCCCCCGCAACATGGCGGCCGGACGTCTCTCCGGCGACGCTTGTTTGGCATGCTGTTTCAGTCTGTTTCTCACGCGTCTACTTTCACGTGTTTTCAAGTGGTTCATTAGTTTGGGCATTGTTAATGAGTGCGGGACAGGGCCTAGTGCTACGGAGTGACTACGCGCCGCTACGTGATCACTACGGACTACGCAACTTGCTACGGAGGGGGCAATGCTTGCCTGTTACGTAGCCGACGGCAAACACCCGTCGGGCACTTGTGCTTACACTCGTTGGGACTTTAAATTAAAGTCATTACTTTTAATTAATATGAAAACTAATAAGTAATTGTACTCAACAAAAAATTTGTTATTGGTTAAAGTTACTAACCAAAACTCATTAATTTCATTGGATATTTAACTTTCTAACGAGATGGTTCTACAGGAACAAAATAATAACAGAATATAATTAAATTAATCTATTTTATGTATTCTTCTTGAAAAAAGTTTTTTAAAATCATTAATTTTGATCCCGTTGATGTCTTTTTAACGAAATACAAAATAATTTCTGTCAATTAATTTAATGTTTCTTACCAATCATTATAGATACAAAATAGTAACTAATGACTGAAAAATGAATGAATATTACCTTTTTAATGAAATGTCTCATCTTATAGTTAATTTAATCAAAATATTGTGTCTTTATTAAATCTATATCTACAACAGATCACTTTTCTTACCAACTTGTGTTTTATGCGCATGCCTAAAAATGCAACAGTGCTTATCGACATGCAATAGTAACGCATGCCCAAAACAAATTCAACAGCTTTTCGCTAAATGCAATTGAAAATGGAAACTCTAGAGAAACTTAAAAGCTCTTACAAAAGCTCACTGGTGTAAACATACAGGGCGTGGTAGGCCCCCAATGTAGTGCAGATATAGCGACTAACAACAATTTGGTGTATTTTTCTCAAAATATGCAAATAAGAATAATACAAAGTTGTTGTTTAACAACTGTTGTTCATTGTTTTTTTTTTCAAAATATCCTATAGTTGCCGTCGGTATACCAAGGCACTCCCGTTAAAAATCCGCTCATAGTTTAGTACCTTGTTCAAAGTAAATAATGCAATGTTTACTAATAGTAAGTATAAATATGAGAAAAAACCTATTAAAATGTCATCTGTATAGTTTACATCTTTGACCTAGTTTGTTGTTGACGTTTACTATAATTTACTATCATTATTTTAGTCTATTTAACAGTAAGAAAATGTTTGTTTTAGTTAATTTTAAAGGTAGAGAAACGATGTTTACTTTACTCTTTAAATTATATTTTCATTAACTGTAGGTTAAGTGTGACTTCTTACAGAGATATAATGTACGATGCTGTATTTGGCATCTATATATTAATATCAAGTGTAGCATGGCAATACATAACGGTATACAATTATATCAACTGTAGCTTACCTGTAACATACAGTAGATGGCACAGTATGAACATTTTGTAGATCGCGTTTGCCATACATTTTTATAAGTACGAAATAATCATTAGGTAAGTATAGAAGTATAGATTTAAGAATTCTTGTGCAATCCTCCATTAAGTAAGAAATCTTTAATTTATATTGACCTCGACACTTTCAGGCGAAAATTGTTTGCATCCTTAGGTCTGCTGTCAGCATAGAGCTGTCGGACCCGATTTTTATCGGACGTCCCAGTGTATATGAAGCTTTAGTCCTTAGTATATGAAACTTTTCCGATAGTCGCACCCTGATTTTGAGTCGGCACCCATAAGAAATAACAGAGGTATCGGCTTTTATACTAACACTAGCAATGCCCCGCGGTTTTATACCAGTTCCTGTGGCAATTTTGGCATTAAAAGAAGTCACAAACATTCCTTTTCACTCACTTTGTATGTGGTGAAAATCGCTAGCAAATCCGTTGACTAGTTTTAGGGAAAATTAATTAAATAGAAACAGTCTTAAGGTCTTAACTCCTCATATGCCGGAACGCAGATCCAAGCCAGGCACAATTGATTTTCTATTGTTTCTAAAATCCCGGCAAACAAAAGGTTAAGGGACTGGGTTGGCCACTAACCTACTCAAACTACTTTACTTCCTTTTTAGGGATTTTGTAATATTTTTAGATGTAAAATTATTGGGCACTGACAGCCAATTAAAATCTGAATCAAAAAACCACCCAGTCTGAAGGAGCTTTTAATACCTTAATAACGATTTTCGCCTCAAAGTAGTCCACCAACTCATAGAAAAAGCTAATAAAATAAATCAGAGCATTCATACCGCGGTAGATATAACGAGAAGACACAGATGTTTTAAGAATAAAAAGTGTATTAGAGGGGATTAACTAGTTATGATGGAGCGAGGGTCATGAGCGTGATGTACGGACGAACACTCCGATATTTATATTTTTGTATTCAGTTTTTTGTATATTAAATTAGGGATCGATAAATTAATTATGCAGTTTTTTGTACAAATGTGTGTAAAATTGTATTAGATTATATTATGAGTTTAGATAAAATATTAAGTTGTAAATTTTACCTAAAATCTGGTACCTACACAAAATATTGAAAAACAATTTATATGTTTTATAAGGATAGAGGAGAGGCCTTTGCCCAGCAGTGGGACAGTAATGGCTAAAATAATAATAATAAAAGACCGGGCTTGTCCCGTGACTCCGAGGAGAAACACTATAATAATAATAAGTTTGGACCACCTAAGTAATTAAGAATGTAATATTGTAGGTATGTAACATATGACACTTGACAAGTGAAAAAATAAAACATTTTAATACACAATATTGGCATTTTATTTATACACCCAAAGTAATATTTCGCTAATTCTTCTACATGGTTTTTTTTGCTTTGTTAAAAGAGGATTGCTCAAATACTCACGTATAACAATATATAAAACGAGTAGATACTTCTTATTCCATCGAATACGTAGTTCTCAATTTGTCATAACAATAAAAGCGATAAGATAAAGATTACAGCTACCGTACTACACCAACCTAAGTATATTATGTGTTGCATAAATCATCATAAAGTCTGATAAATGAAATTAAATTAGTAGATACCAGATTATATTACGATAGCTGGGTTTAGCCATGTTAAAATTGTCGACATGTTTATACAAATAAAAGGTAATAAGTAGGTATAATTGTTTTATTTCCAACCCTCTGAACTATACTTGTAGTTGTAATGAGTATATACACACGCCTTTGGGCGCGCAACTATCAGTACCGTTGACAAGATCAATGTTTATATTCATTTGACATACCTCACCGTACATGTTACATGAGCCATGTCAGAGGCCTTTGGCGGCTCAATAACTCTGACATCAGGATTGGTCAGGTTGACCATCCATTCGATGAAAAAGAAGACTGCGAATAACCATCAAATATCTTTCCTCCATTTACTCAAAACTACCATGCTGTCTCTATTTCAAAGACAATTTTGATAAGATCATGACACGGACCATGATGCTCACTAAGTGTGTATGTACAATTAAAGGCGTATCACAAAAAGTATAATAATTATTTAGCAAAGACTAATTAGAATGCCTACCTTACCTTACCTGTCTTAACAAGAAATACCTTTTACCTCTAGATACCATGTAGGTATCACTGTACCGTACTCAGAGTTACTAATGATTCCTCGAGAGACGTTAATGAGTGAGTTTACATGTAATCTATGTAACTAATTAAGGCAATTGCCTTAATTCGTTATAAGGCAACTTATTTGACGTCACTGCGTACAACAAACCATTCGGGAGGGAGCATATCACATAGGCGTATACTCGTAATAAGGAAAGCTTAATAAACAAACAAATTATTACTATTTTACTATTAATTGAAACGTACGTTAATGTCATTATTATTTATTTAAACGGGAACTTACGTACGACGGAGACTACTGTCGAGAGTTCCTCGACACGTTTCGGCTACATACGGTGGCCTTCATCAGGAGGTGGGTGAAGCGCTCGCGACAGCGTCTCTCCCCGCACTTATTAACTAATTATTATAAGTAGAGCTCATGGCGTAATTTAGCTAAGCGATGTTAACTCATTGGTATTTTTAAGCAACGTGCAGCTCGGCCTCTACTTAGATGGGTGGCCCTTAGTGGCATATCTATCTGAGCACCACCATGCTTCGTAGGGTAAAAAACGTAGCATTTGACAAGTGAATACAAAAACAAATCACTACATAGTATAAAACAAAGTCGCTACTTTTGTCTGTTTGTTTGTCTGTATGCTTAAATCTTTAAAATTACGCAACGGATTTTGTTGCGGTTTTTTGTAATAGGTAGAATGATTCAAGAGGAAGGTATTTATGTAAAAAAAATCCCGAAATTCCCACGGGAACGGGCACAACGCGGGTAAAACCGCGGGGCGCTGCTAGTTAATACATAATATTGGCATTTTATTTTTATTGTCAGTCCCGGTTGTTTCAATCGATGAACGAAGTCGTAGGCCTTTGGGTGGTCTAAAAATTCAACACGAAGGTTGGCCACTAATCTACACGAACTTGCTATAGATTCTAGATATCTTCAAATGCTTTCAAAGAAAACATCTTGTTGGGAGGTAAGATATCACAGTTATATAATACTAGCCGCGCCCCGCGGTGTTACCCGCGTTGTACCCGTTCCCGCGGGAATTTCGGGATAAAATATATCCCATGTATTTTTATGATATATAACCTATACTACTGTAAAGTTTCATCCAAATCCGTTCAATAGTTTTTGCGTGAAAGAGCAATCGATCCTCACAAACTTTCGCATTTATATCTAATATTATATTAGTAGGACGGAAAACTAAGACTTAACAAAATCACAAAACCCATCTCGTAAGATATAAAATATCTATTATTATGAGATGACGTAAATATGTTGGGTAGTGTTAGAAGACCGGAAGATTACATCTAGATTAGCCTTAAGAACATAATCCTGACCATCAGCGGTGAACTTGACCGCGGGACAGCTCAGCTATGTAGATAGGCTTACCTGCGTGTATTGAGGACCTAAATAACTAATACCCACCTCATGATTAATAAATAAAGTAGGGTTTTTTCTTTGTAAAGGATAAAAGAGACTAAAAAGATGTTTTTGTCGTATAGGTATTTTTTGTTCTTCGTGTGCGATGTTCACGTTTCTAACTTCTGTTCGCGTTTTGTTTGGCATACATTAATATGCTGTATACTTGTCCCTTGTAGAAAGTCTTTTTTACCAATGTACTTGTCGATCTTTATTTAAGTGTGACCACGGAAGAGCGAAGAGTTACTACGTATATTTAGTGGCTGCGAACAGTGTAGTAGCGTGTACGGTCGGCCAAGAAAGTGGTCTACCACTTTTGACAAAAGTTTCTGCGAGATGTAACGATCGCTAAGGTTGACTTTTCTATGCACAATTATGTTATGACGTTTAAAATTGACCTTGTTGTTTCATGACGTTCAAATGAATCTCAACCGTAGGGTGGTAGACCACATATTTGGCTGACCGTACACGCGCTTGCCAATTTCGAGTCCTGTGTACATTTCAAATAGTTTATGATATAAGAACAAATTACTTTACAGTTATATAGTTTATACACCAGAATAACACTTGGGATAAATTATATCCCCAAATTTCCGCGGGAACGGGTACAACGCGGGTAACACCACGGGGGGCGGCTAGTATTTCAAAAAGCATTAGTTTAGTATACAAAGAAGAAAAGAGCTTTAAGAGAAAATGCTTAACCATAAGGTTTTTACAAGTATGTAACTATCACGTACTTAAAATCACCACTATGTTATATGCTTGTGAAGTACCTACGTACATTATCTATGCATTACGTAAATGTTTGTATATTTTAAAGGAAATTATACCCCTTTACTCACAACAGAATCCCCCAAAATTTCACAGGCAATTTGTTTTGACGCTTTTGTTTAGCGTCGCTTACTTATACATAATTTATTCCCTTTGAATATTCAAAGCTAGCTCCTGCAATGTTCCTTAAATTTTCTAATATAGGAATAGGAACTCGCAAGATAATATTTCGTTAAAATCACGACCAATGTTTTATTGTAGGGTGACAATGATTTTGGTCATTACAAAAGAGCAATATGTAGCCCATCTTAAAGAAGGACCAAATATGTATCGTGTTTTACAAAAAGCTAAAGAGGATGGCAAAAGATAGAGAAAAGTGGGAAGAACTCCACCGACAAGAGCCAAACTCTTATGTTTAAGAAGAAGATTTAGAACATTAGTATATCCACTTTTGAGAATACACTCGTATTATAGACACTATTTCAAAACGTTACTAAAACAAATTCATGGTTACTTTTTTTCAAGTAGAATTAAATACGCAATATGGCGAACCCTTTTCAGTATTGCAAATTTCTTCAGTATTTCACAAATTTAGGTTTAACTTTTTATTTGTAGGTATTTTAAACAACGACATAGCAATATGTTGTAATTTACTAGTAATTACTTTCGGGGTTTACAAATTCTCTTCTTATAAACCCCAGTTAGTATCATGTGATCAAAAATTTGACATATTTGGACTTTACTTTACTATACTCTTCTTTAACTGCTGCACTCAGAGTCGTCCATAAAATCGACACTTTACTAATTGACGTAATTTTTCATTTTCACAAGACATGTCAAAATTACTCATTAATTCTCTACTAAGGAAGCGTTAGACGTCTCTGAGTGGCGTTAGAATATCACACCCAATTGTCCACCGTTCTCGTACTTTATAGTCACAGTAAAAGCCGTAGTCTCAAAATCCCCATTATTAATCATTTCATTGCTTTAATTAATGGAAATTATGCAGATTGTGAATCTGTGTCACAATGGAAGCGATCTTTGCTTTCCTCGAGAAGGCTTTAACCCAATTCAGAGAGTGGGTGTTTATTCAAATTAACTCTTGCTATGTATTGTTGTTATTCATTTCTACTAGTTCGTTGCAATGTTGATCAAATTATATATAATTGACTAGTAGTGCCTCGCGGTCATGCCCGTTTGTATGCCATGTGAAATTCTGATGCAAATACTTATAATACTGGAAAGTTTCGTCCAATTACGTTCAGTAGTTTTTGCGTGGAAGAGTAACAAACTACGTAATATACATATTTCGATATCAATACTGAGAGGAAGTTATTTAAGTCGTTAGACCATGTCAGAGGCCTTTTTGGTCCAAAAATTCAGACACCAACATAATCGAACTTCATTTGTTGTACTAATAATACCTTCCTATAATTAGTGACAGTTTTCTTACATTATTCTTCATGAAGTATGTTTAATATTTTAAATGAGTGTTAAGCTTTGTAGTTATACTCGTAGTTCTATTGCAAATACATAGTGCAGCGTTATAAATAGGTAGTCTTGTTTAGATTGTCATAGATCTCTTTGACACGTTTCAAAAAGAGCTTATTTCAAATATGCGTAATAACAAATTTTAATATAATTTTAAAATTAACCACATACCTAACATTTTATTTTATATGGGAAAATGCTTTATCGTTAAATGGATATTTATTTATAATATTTTAGTCGATACATTTACAACAATTTACTAATTAAATGTAAAGTAAATGTTTGTAAAAGAAAACATCTTTTCCTAATTAAGGGACCTTTTAAAGCCAGTGAGCGGACGGACAGACAACACCCGCTAAATTAATTTATTACAATACGCCTTCTTCAGCAACTTTGCAAATTGAGATTTTATCTTTTAATTCAGTATCGACGTCGCCTATTCTGTACAAATATAAATTTATATTTGCTTTTCAAGCCTAGATTTTGATTAAACTTTACAGTAATATAGGTTATACATCGGAATAACACAGGATACATTTTATCCATAAATTCCCGCGGGAACACAACGCGGGTAACACCGCAATAATAAGTAATCTATACTAAAATTATAAAGAGGTAAAACTTGTATGTTTGATTGTTTGTTTGTTTGTTTGTTTGTTTGTATGTTCGAGGTAATCTCAGGAATTATGAGTCCGATTTGAATAATTCTTTTTGTAATACATAGCCACATTCAACAGGAAGGTTATAGGCTATTTTTCATCCCGAAATTCCCACGGGAACGGGTTACAACGCGGGTAAAACCGCGGGGCGCTGCTAGTGATATATAAGATGTTACTTGATGAGTACGGCAGTACCACCCAACTGAATGTATTTGAGTAAAAGTGTGTTCTTATTTTAATATCCTTTGCAGACCTAGGTAACGTAGTTAATCTAGTAATACTCTTCATCTTAAAAAGCAATGAACGATTTTTAATTCGAGTATCATGTTTTACACCCGTATCAAACTCCACCCGGACAAATGGGAATAGAGTGATATAATTAAAGTGTATCAATATAGCAGAGACCCCAGTTAATAGGATAGTTGGGGAGTCAATCACACGGCTCGTAAAGACATCGCGCCTGCCCTGAGTACACCGCAATGGTGCTCAAACTTTTACAAATTCACCCATCGTTTATTAGACCCATAGTAAGCTTCAGAGCTTACTATGGGTTCCATGATACAAGCTCAGGCTTGTATCATGGAATCTAACTCACTGACTCTACTACATTATGCATAGGTCCATACATAAATACTTTATAAGAATTATCAACTACTATGTCTGCACATATTGTTGACTCCCGGCGGAAATCGAACCCGCAACCCCCGACTCAGTACACGCTCTCACCGCCACTGTGCCAACGGGCTTGTCAAATTCAACAGTTGTTTTATTTGTTAGATCATATTTGAGGCCTTTAGGTGGTCTAAAACCTCTGTTGGCCATTAAGATAACATAACTCAAACTTCATTTCTTTACTAATAAAACCTTCCTGTAACGATTGATATTTTTCTACATTATTAACTTGTTATTATTTAATCGTTTACAATTCATTTCATTATATTCATTAAATTTGTGTAGTAGATACGTAATTTCAGAGATCAAATTTCAAAAAGTATTGCTTAAAACAGTCTCTCCTTAGTTATCAGAATGTCGTCTCCGAGATTTTATTTTTTAAATTTATTTATCCAAAAAATAATTGTACAAAAAATTTAAGATTATTATATATCGCCGAACTGTATTGCAGTTTGTTGGCAAGTAACGCTCTACTCTTAGAATAAATTGTACTTAAATCTATTTTGATAAAATCAAATTTGAAATTATACTTAATCAACTAACTTTTAAGAATATTATATTATATTATAAAATATTGTGTTGTAGGTACAGTTTCTACGGGCGCGCAAAGGCTAGTTACACCAAAGTTTGAGCACAACTGGGTACAAGGAAGGTAGTTACTTCCACTACATATAATTACAATTGAATTTATGGCACATACGCCACAGTTAAACTATTACTGTTTGCACAGACACGTCTATCAGCTGAGATTTATGTTATATGATGCTTTTAATTAAGATGAATGATTGCTACTATCGATCGGTTTGAGTCACCTTTGTGTAGCATCTTGTAAAGTATTTTGATAATGTATGGACTTGTGTATGGAAGAGGAGAGGACATTTATTTTCTTTGTTTTAGTTACTTATTTGATAAAAGATTAAAACGGCAAATGAGACTGATTTCATTAAATATCTTAACACTTTCGAAAGTCACTTTTATAATAGCTTTTTATAATGACTATCTCATACCGTTCTTCTTATTTTTTGGTATTCGTTGAGAATATTTTTTTTATTAATAATAAAGGTATACCCTTGGTAAACAGATATATACATCAGTCGTTCGATATCAACCAAGAAGTGAATCTGTTAATTTAGTTGGCAGGCAATATAGGCTGAGAAAGCGTTATCTTTACCTCAAGATGACGTCTTACATATTGTTTGTTTTTTCACAAACACACCCCGTGTTTTCACTTGAACTCATTATCTCATCCAGTATTAAATGATAAAACAGAATTAGTTAAGTACCTACAACTTATAATATTCCAAATGATAATCCGTCAATATATCAACTAAAAATTATCAATGAACACAATATTATTGCATCGATTAAAATAGCGATAAAAATCGTGAGTTACATAATTACTATTGGAACAAACCGCAACCGAAACTACCGAATCAATTAATAAAATAATCCTATTATAGCCGAAATCAATCTATTCTGGAAATGTGACAAAATTAGCGTGTAATATTTCCTGTTTGAATTATAAATGCCCTCTTTCCGACCGGCTAAATATTGTTTGAGTAAAGGCCCCCTCATACCGGGCGTGCGGCACGCGGCCGCCACGCGACTCGCACGCGTCTTCGCGAAATCCTCAATCCCTCTCCCAGTATTTATTTTACAACTATCCTCCCATTTAAAACTCGTGTCATCCGACCGACAGACGCAACGCCTCGTGTAAATTCAGTTTCGATTTGATCAGTGACACCCTCCTGCTCATTCGGAAAGCAAACACTTCTCAGATTGCGTTATTATTTAATTGTTACAAGTACTTTTTACTGGTAGTATAGATTATTTTTTAATTTAAATTTTAAAAATTGTTTACTAAATAATTCAACCTTTTTTATATTAAATTTACTAGGTGAAAATATGTATTAAATATTTTTAATGATTGATTGGAAATTGTCACTATAAAATCCAAAACTATTACTTTTTAATTTACCCTACACCAAAAAACCTAATCTTAATAAAATACCAATCCCAAACCTCTTATTTTATTAACAAAAAACTGTAAAAGAGGCGTATCCAACTATAATACCGTTACAATAAGTTGTTCATTACGTAGACCACACGTAAATGTAAGGCAGAGCGGGCCATACATCAACCGTCTCCATTCTAATGTTAATACGGGATATACGCGCACAGCCGATATTGTTGCGGTCCCTTCCGCCATAACAAATGTTTATTTTATACACAATGCCACTAACAATAGTGCGCAAATACCTAAACATCGTAAATGGCGGCGCGATGCGATTTAGATGATAATTCTCGGCGGGAAATAATAACGA
Organism: Cyclophora albipunctata; assembly: GCA_963082685.1. Classification (NCBI taxonomy): domain Eukaryota; kingdom Metazoa; phylum Arthropoda; class Insecta; order Lepidoptera; family Geometridae; genus Cyclophora; species Cyclophora albipunctata. The sequence goes on along the minus strand of OY720119.1, from coordinate 8,493,421 downwards.
CGAGCGTTTGTAATTTCCCTTGTTTAATCTGACCGCGGAGTGTGTATAGGCCCCCTATTGTCTTTGTACTACAATTTGCATTTTTGTGTGTGAGATTTTTGGTTATAGAAAGTTTATTGGATTTATTTAGTCGTTATTTTGTTACATTAATAGAAGATTAATCCGTTAGATTAATCAAAAGTTATCTTTGTATTAATCTTCAACTTATTATGATATAGAATGCCGACGATAATTTAAATACCAAATTAGTGATATCATACGAGTATTTTCGTTTGCTAATTGGCTATTGATATATATTATGAACTATCTTCCTGACTATCATGTATCCTATACTAGCACCTGCAGTGTACCCGTTCCTGTGAAAGTCACAAACCTTCCTCTTGGACTACTCTGTATATTTGTGAAAATGACATGAAAATCCGTTCAGTAGATAGTTTTAGGGACTTTGTTTTATAATATGTATGGATGTGACTATTTCGCATTTTTACCAAACCTAGAACATGTTACTTTGTAATCAAATAAATACATTATAACAAATACTTACGTACATGTAACCATTTAAACTAATATATATATCCTAAAAACTAAAGCTTAAAGCACAAAAGCAACCACAATTCATACAAGACGTCAGTAATCTCTATTAAAGTGAATTTAAGGTTCTCGTTTCATTACGTACACATACACATAACTACAAATATTACATACAGGTATATTCTCCTTAATTTGATATTTAAAGCGCCTTCATTCGTGACAGCTCTAACACTCATGCATATTCATAGAACGTGATTAATCATGCCTTACCTACCCTTTATGTGGAAAACTAGAGGCTGTTACCTGATTCCCTTGAAAACCTCTTTTAATAAACATATTTTGGAGATACCTGTCTGAAGACAAGCTTGCTGGTACGTGTAATTAGTAGGTAAATGGGTATAAGATATATGGTAGCCACCCGTAGAGTCAATAAGAAAACGTAGAGACAAAATTTAGAGACTATTTTGTAGAGACAAATTATTTTCCGTACATCGTAGTTAAAAGAGCACAACTGTGCTTCGAAGAGCACGGCCCGCTTTCTGTTGTTAGTTTCGTTAGTGTTTATCTATGGTACATTGCCATGCTACGTTTGAAATTATTGGTGGATATCAAAGGTAGCAAAAATAGCTTTAATAGAAAGCACTCTGTCTGACACTACAACAAGCAAAAGGTATAATAAATAACTAATATGGTTTTAACTATTCTTGGTCTTTTTCATAAATGCTTATTAGCTATCAAATGTTTTGTCCCTTTTGGACATATGCTATTTTTCAAAGAGCGAAAGAGTGAAAACACTTTAGAAAATGTTTTGGTTAAGCGCTTATGATTAAGTTGGTTAATGTTTGATTATAGGTTTTTGGAACTTAAGATGGTGTACTTCACCACGAAATAGAAAAGTGTGCGTAAGTACTTTGCTCTTCCATAAACTTTACTTAAAACGAAAACACAAATTCAAATACATGAAAGCAAAAATATAGCTGCTATTAAAATTAAATCAACCAGATTTATTTTAAACAGTTAATCATACAAAAACACGCCTTAACCCCAGGATTAACAGTCGCGTGCCCACAATTTTTTACATTAAAAAAAATAGTTCGGTACAGAAAGAAAAAAAATTTGCATACGGAAGTTATTATAGTGCATTCTATAGATTCCATACATCTGTCGTCACATAGGAATCATGACTATTTTATGCTAATAAGACACCATTTAACTGAGATTAATAACGTTATTGCTGAGATTAAATTTATTACCTATCGCGCAGATAATGAACCGACGTAATAATAATAAGGTATTGTTATTGTAACTGTAATTTGATTGAAGTTATTACTAGATTTACCTAGATCTACTAGGTACCTAATTATGTTATTGGGTTGTGGATCACACGGTGATTGCAATTAATTTGTTTGGACTAGCTTGATGGACTAACGATCTGCTTGGCTTGTCGTCTGAAGAATGTAAGGAAGGTAAATTCTGCCGGTACTTCTATTCGAAAAAAAAATCAATGACAGAATGACAGTTATGGCTTCGATACTTCATCTTTCATTAATTTAACATAATTACTACAGCTATTTCTCGCTATACTGATATCTTCGGTAAGACGCTCTCGTCTGACCGAAGAGGCCTTTGTCCAGCAACATTACAGGCTAATACTCTTTTATTACCCAAGGCTACCTATGCTAAGATGGTTTCCACTATCAATAGAATAGCTAGAGCTAGACAGATATCTTTGCTAATCTATTGCTGACATCCATCAATAATAATTGTAGATAATACGTACCTACATCTTTGGTGGAATCCCTCTACGTCATTTTATCAGCTCCTGGCATGCAATTCCTTCAAGTAGACATCACACGAGATCAAACGTTATCGGGCACGCGGCGATATGACGTGTCGTAGACAATCACGTTTCAATCCGTCAGCGAGTCGAGTCCCGCGGGACGGGGGACTTTAGACGGGACTAATTGACGCTCGTTGGACTAATTGAATAGAGGGTAATTGGTGATTGGAGTTATTGTGTTTGTTTAAAAGTTTCATAGTTGTTGGAAGGTATGTACAGTTATGGAGTTTGGGGAGTTGGGAGTCAAACTAAGATCCAAGGGGGTTTACCGAGAAATAAAAACGTATGAGCCTGTAATGTCCCACTGCTGGGCAAAGGCCTCTCATCTCACTGAAGATATCAGTACAGTGAGGAGGATTAGGCGTAATCACCACGCTTGCCTAATGCGGGTTGGTGATCTCAAACTCGAGCCATGTTTGAAAAGTAGGAAGCATGTTTCCGCTCGACCCGGGAATTGCACCGAGACCTCAGCCTTAGCAGGCGAATGCACATACCATTGGACCACTGAGGCGTTCGAGTTGAGAGGCGTGAGAGTTAAAAATCTATGTTTTTCTTACTTTCCTAAGTAGGTACCTACGGGCTAAATATATGAGCTTATTTATTTCTAGAAAGTTCTAAGTTAACGTAAGTCTACCTATCGTCATGAATTAAATTAGATATAGGCATTTCCTTTACCATGTATTGTAATGTACGTAACCATCAAAACCATCCCTTTTACCTGTCGATACGTAGGTATACGTACCTATAGGAACCTAACAGGCCATTTTCCGGCGCGCTGAATCAACACACGCCCATTCATCGGTGCAATGAAAATATTGCTCGTTTGTCTCTTATTTTTTCATTTTCCAAAACTGTCGGTTTTTGCTTTGCGATGCGAGGGCGATGACAGAATTCATTTATGCAACAACTAAAAGGCTCGTCGATGTGTGAGCCGCGATTTTAATGGAATTCAGCTTTAGACCTTTTTGTAATGTTTTTGATTTCGTAATGTTTTCAGTGATTATGATAACTAGAAGCTTCACTACATAGTATAAAATAAAGTCGTCTCTTTTTCGTGTCTGTCTGTATGCTTAAATCTTTAAAATTACGCAACGGATTTTGATGCGGTTTTTTGTAATAGGTAGAGTGATTCAAGAGGAAGGTTTTTATGTAAAAAAATTCCCGAAATTCCCACGGGAACGGGCACAACGCGGGTAAAACCGCGGGGCGCTGCTAGTTAGATAATAAGTGCCTACCTATTGTCCAAACATTTCTAATACCTTTAATATATCTTTACATCACAACATGCCAGTCTCATCAAGCCCAAAACAAATAAAAACAATCTAAACATAAAGTTAAAACTTACCCTACACTACTTAAAATTTGTATCATAATATTTCAGCTTAGAAAGATATATCCCTATAGTCAGTAAAGTTAAAGTAATTAAGGCTCACTTTCGTTCGAGAGAAGCTACGACAGATTTTTATTCATTTGTAAAAGTAATTTGCTCGGAGATTGGTGTGACTTCAAAATGGAATCTAGCCCATCACTAAGTCAAATGGTAATGATTTCTGTCAGCTACTGTACTTTTCCAGTCGAGACTCGAAACGACTTGCGACGATGATTCGGATTGTTTAATGTTTATATACCAGTAGCGACATCTAGTGATGAGTAGCAAGACTTTTTAGTAAACCTATTACTCCCTAGATGGCGCTTTAGACCATGTTTTAATAACTGTCGTAGCGTTCACTTGCATTTTTTGTAACTTTCATTACGTTTTAAAGATATTTTTGAATACATATAAATATTTGTAGAAATGTTTCTTCTCGGTGGTAGTTCAATAAAGAGGCATACGAGGACAGATCCAAATGGCACAGGTTCCTTTAAAATGTCACTTCATACAATGCTTCAGGGTTCTCAACTTTGAGGACACATTTCGAAGCACTTAATAGGAAAATTAAACACAGTAACGTAACATAGTATTATTTTATTGTAATAAAAAACTATCTATAAATTATCACAATTCCCATTCCCTTATCAGAAATTACAATAACAGTTAATACAAAACGCACAACAAGGAATAAAAAAACAGTAATACCATAATGATCACAAAAAAACGTAGATAGTAATCAAATCAGAATCACAGAAAAAAATATAAAAAATAATGTTTAAAATGCAATAAATAGTGTTATGCATTAGTTAGTATTATAGGAGAATAATCTTACAGGATGGTATTTTGGTAAAATACATATACAAAGTATAAAATAAGGTAACTTGAATAAAATATGTAAGGAACATATACAGATATCATAAATCTGTAGTTTAAATTGAAGTAAGATTATTTTATTTAGAATATTACTTTTAATTGAGTCATGTTAATGAGTTACACGAAGCCTTATACAGATTTAAATAATTGTATAAAAATAACTACGAGTACATAATTAAATTAACAATGAGCACATGACATTTTTCAAGTTAAACAAGACATTAACCTAAATACTTATCATTGATTTCTATAAACCTTATATGGAATGTGAAATTATAACTTTACAAAATAACCATAATTATACATTAAATAATGGTCCCAGCATAGATTACAAATAAATAATCACAGAGTCCATACATCAATCATAAACTATACTCTAAGTACTGTAGGATCACGCATTTGACAGCTGTTATTTTTATACAACTAATGAAAAGTCACTCATCTGTTTGCGTGATGTAACAGTTATCAAAGTATAAGCATAATAATTACATCAAAATCAGATCGTATCAAATAACAATTTAATTTGTCATGTATGTATGTTTATTGCTAATATAGTATTGCAATCTTAGTTCGATATTATTTATCATAGTATCGATTTTTCGTTTTAATATTTAGTTTACTCTTGAAACCAAAATCAAAATACAAGGTGACACAGAGATACAGTTTTTATTAACTTTAAACATAATGAAATATTTTCTTAAAGAAATAAGGTTTTAATTGCAGTACTTAATATGAGTATTTTTCACAGGGCATCGGTTTTAATCACTATGTATATAAAACTATGTATCTTCTTTATATATATATATATATATATATATATATAATTATACTGTACGTAAGTGTCACTGAACTCCTCCTAAACGGCTGGACCGATTTGAATGTTTTTTTTCATCTATTGGGTCGCGGGTGGTACCACCGCGCGGGACGGTTAGTATGTGTATATATTATATTATTATATTGCTATAGACGATATTTTAGCTACAACAATTGATCGATTCCAAAGACTGAAATTAATCAAACGAAAGAACATGTTACAATAATAAAAAGTAATGTTTTAATAGCTGAAGATAAAAATACTAAATAGAGAAAATTGAGCAAATTTACAAAAGCCTCCTCACTTTGCATTCGAAATACTTACATAATATTGTCACTAGTACATGATTGTATTCTTTTATTTATTTAAATTAAATTACACAATTGTTCTTCTCACTGTACTGAAGTATTAAAACTGCAATAGAACATTGTCGATTAGAAATATGCTTTCAGTGTTCTGATCCCACATTATAATACTAGCAGCGCGCCTCGGTACTTGTTCCCGTGGGAATTATGTAATCAAAATTAGCCTATTAGTTTCCTCTATTTCTTCAAAAGTGAGTTAGAATGCAAAGCATTAGTCAACATTGTAACACTCATAGGAAAAAATAGATTGTAATATTGATTGAGGACTCAGTGTCCACACAACTCAAGCTGAGTTCTTTTCCTTTTGCCTACTTCGTTAATAAGTTATTTTTTTGTTTAGTTCTTAATTATTTTCTTTTTTTATATAACTACCATATACTCGTATATACAGTCAGTGAAACAACCAGTTGGATTTGATGAATTACTGTTTTTGTATAAAATAAATAATAAATCGTTTATTTCTCACCATAATCATACAAAAAGACGGTAGTATTCAATTTGTTAAATGTATTAGATTATGGTGGGTTGACATCTGAACTGGGAATAACCTGTATCTCAGAGTATCAACAGAGTAAAAAAGCCAAATTCAAGGGGAAAGGTATAAGCTACTACTAAAGGGCGCCTAGTGAACGTTAAATTGTCGGTCCCGGTAGTTTCAATCGATAGCCAAGAAGGTGTCTTTGAGGTGGTCTAGAAACTCCAAACTTACTAAGCAAAAAAATTAAAAACGGAGCTGACTCAATTGCATTTTTGAAAAATTCTAATAACGAGATAGGTATTGAACGGTAACGGTACTGCGATACTCTTTTTTTCCTTACGAGAGTAAAAATGTGGACTAATGTGATCGTTTGTTTACGAGTAGACGATTCCTTCTCAAGAGGAAAAAGGTTTGATGATTCAATTTCATTTTTACACCATCACTGAACTTTTTCTCAATGAAGTCATCTTCGGTTGAAAAACCAGCCGTGATTGTTTGAATTTTAAGTATCGTAAGAAACAATTGAATATACATTTGTAAGTACAGGTCATCCGAACTAATATTATAAATGCGAAAGTAACTCTGTCTGTCTGTCTCTCAGTTACGCTTTCACGCCAAAACTACTGAACCGATTTGAATAAAATTTGGTACACAGTTAGTCCAGAGCCTGTGACAGAACATAGGCTACTTTTTATCGCGAAATTCCTGCGGGAACGGGTACAACGCGTGTGAAACCGCGGGGCGCTGCTAGTTTTAGAATATTTTTTCTATGAAAATGTTTTTAAAATATGTAAATACCTAGAATATCCGCATAGTGTTGGCGCAGCCGTGGTTCATGCGGAACTGCACGTACATCATGCCGGAGTTGTGCCAGTAGTAGAGCGCGCCCAGCACTAGCACGTGCCACCACTGGTGCGAGTGGCCGAGGTAGTCCACCTTGCCGGGGAACCAGCGCTCTGGTACCTGGGGAGTAAAAAAAACCATAGAATCCTACTAATATTATAAATGAAAAAAGTTTGTGAGGATGTATGTGATGTTTGTTACTCTTTCACGAAAAAACTACTGGACGGATTTGGCTGATACTTTACAGTAATATAGGTTATACGTCAGAATAACACATGGAATACATTTTATCCCGAAATTCCCGTGGGAACGGATACAGCGCGGGTAACACCGCGGGTGCGGCATACTTCCTCGCAAATTCATATTTAAGTAGGATTTTTATCTGACGTTTCGGCTCCTTTTCAGGAACCTAACTACATATGTCACATGAAATCTAACTAACTGATACTACTACATCTACATACACAAATACTTTATAAGAATACAATATAATTGACACCCAAACGTCATCGCCAATAACTATTTCAACAATACAATAGATTAATGTAAAACTAACCTTGAAGGTGTAAATAATGAAGGCCGATCCGCTGATAAGATACATCCCTATCACTCTAGGGAAGAACATCTGGAAAAGACAAATAAATACGCATTTCAATAATATTATTTAACTATCTATTTTATATTCATAATATGATATTGATAACATAGGATTATGATAATTAGGTTGATCTAATTATGATAACAGATAGGGGTAATGTATGTAAATTAAAATATTTAAAAAATAAACAAATGGATTCTTACATCAAATGAAAATTTAGCACATGGAGCTGTCAATCAATGTGGTGTGCACTCTTCTACTTTAAAAATAAATTATACTTATGTTTTGCACATAAATATACTTTATATTGTGTTGCAGATTATTAAATTGTATGAAATGTGTGTTATTTTGAATGATAGTGTCCGAATTATAATTGAAATTCCAATCGCGTTAAAAATAAATCGACTGAAGTTAAGTTGTTAATGAGTGCGTTTGAACACAGGATGAAACAGTCATTTTACATGCTTCACAGCAGAAACCAATCTTCGCCTTTTATTGTGCTTGAGGTGCAATCACAGTAATTCCACATACCTGCACCATAGGATTTTCGAAGCCTCCCATAGCATACGTCCAATGTAAAGTCGGCAGCACGCCATACGCCGCCCAACCAATGAACACGCAAAGTTTCACAGGATACGGTACACCTAGCCGGGGAATTTGAAGCACCATCGCAGCTACGAATATAAGCGTCACTGACAGCAAGTAGAATAGTCTCAGCTCCTGAAATTAATTGAAATTGGGTCGTTAATTTTTGGGACAAAACATAAACATGTTCAGTTGTCTACTATAAGTGATAAAAATTGGTATGGATCATTTTTGTCTTGTATGTTTTCTCTAGTTTTATGAAATTTCTAATAAACAAACAATACAGACAGACAGACAAGACATATTTTAAGGGTATTTAAAAATAATAATTTAGCAGCAAAATTGAAATAGTTAATTAGGTTAGTTAACAATTTGTAGGTAAAGCAATTGTTTTATTAAAATTTAATGGGTTCAAACTAAATCCATTGAACTCTAGTAATACTTTCAAGTAGATTTAACTTAAATACATATAAATTTAATTAAATTCTGAAATTAACAGCTTATACATCAAAATAGTGAGGAGGATATTTCCTCACTGTACTGATATCTTCAGTGAAATGAAAGGCCTTTGCCCAGCAGTGGGACTTTACAGGCTAATACTTTACTTATATATCAAAACAATAAATTAGACATATTAATAGTAACAACCAGTACATTCAAAAAATGTGTAACACATTCCACGTTAATCCAATTATGTATTCTATGACCGCCACCTAAAAGTCATTGGCGCACTGTTACCAAACTGCGGATGCGTTTGCGCATACAAAATACTCTATCTAACTAACGTAAGCGTGGACAAAACGAGGGAGCTGTGGAAGCCCAATGTTTATATAACTTTAATAACGAAACTCAAAATCAAATAAAATATTATATACTATTTGCTTTTATCAATTGAAACTACTTTAACGGATACATTTCGCTTTTACTTTACATTTTTATCTGACGTTTCGGCCCAGGTTTGTGGTCACCGAAGATTGCTTCTGTATCGAAGTGTATCTGTAAACGTAGTTTAAACTAGCAGCGCCCCGCGGTTTTACCCGCGTTGTGCCCGTTCCCGTAGGAAATCCGGGATAAAATGTAGCCTATAGCCTTCCTCGATAAATAGACTATCTAACAGTGAAAGAATTATTCAAATCGGTTCAGTAGTTTCTGAGATTAGCGCGTTTAAACAAACAAACAAACAAAACACTCTTCAGCTTTATAATATTAGTATAGATTCAAAATGAGTAGTGTTCGCTTATGTATCCCAGTACGGACTGGAAAGTGACAGTCTTCTGTAATAAAGTTCCTGTAAGGAGCCGAAACGTCAGATAAAATCTCTGTATTATTACTTTGTAAGAATAGCCCCCCTCTGGCCTACAATCGACCCCCCTAGCTCTGAATTGGTTTTGAATGTAGGTATGCCCATGAACACAAGTATTTAACTATTAAATAGCTATTGGTATGTATGTTTGTTATGATCGCGTTCTTGACCGCTAACCATTAATGGTATGTTGCTAAATCGATTATTGAGTAACGTGTATTGGTGACGTCATAATGACCGTACAAGTTGAATGTATAGAGTTTTTTCTTTATAATGATGATCCTTATACACAAAATTGTTGTTTAAACTAAGTGTGAGCGCTACTGTGATCGGAAAGCACGTTAAATTGTCGGTCCTGGTTGTTCCAATCGTTGGACTATGTCGGAGGGCTTAAGGCAGTCTAAAAACTCCGACTGGGTTTGGCGCCGACCTTCTTCTTCTTCTTCTTCGTGTCGATGGCACAAAAATTAACTTTCCTCAGTGCTTCGCTGCCCCTATGCCCTTGTCATTGGCGCACATGAGGTCATTCAATGTGCAGCTTTCAGGGTTTAAGGGGCAGGTCAGAACGTGCTGCATAAATAATGTCTATATTTTCCACTCACAAAATTTAGCTTAAACAAAACACTTGGTTAAACTTACGTAATGTACTTATGGCTGTACCAATATGGCTGAATTTCAGACATAAACAAATATACTTGTCATAAAAGTAAGTATTAGCCTGTAAGTATCCTGCCAGTAGCCTGTGTTCCCACTGCTCGGCAAAGGCCTCTCATTTCACTGAAGATATCGGTACAGTGAGGAGGATTTAGGCGTAATCATCATGGCTGCCGAAGATAATCTTTAATATGGATTCAATTTTCATACAGTTATTTCAATAACAGACGAAAAGAGGACGATAGTTAAACATTCATGTATTCTAAACAATAGGGTTCTAGCACATTCTAAAACTACCACCCACTTAAATTAAACCATGTTGCATAAGTTGCAAAGTTGCAAAGTCAATTTATCCCGTACAATACTAAAAATATGCTCGTAATACTACATAATAAGAATCGCAATTGTTAGCAATTCTAGCCTTCATTCTATTGTTAAAACGTAGGTATTGTAGCGAACTATCTAGACTAGCAAATGGGGTCCATTATAATGATTACAGAAAAATAGAATCACTCACTAAAACTGCGTATGATGTACTTCTCACATCCTCACAAACTTTCGAATTTATAATATACTAGCAGCGCCCCGCGGTTTTACCCATGTTGTGCCCGTTCCCGTAAGAATTTCGCCAATTTTTATACTTATAAACCTTCCTCTTGAATCACTCTATCTATTTAAAAAACCTGCATCAAAATCCATTGCGTAGTTTTAAATATCTAAGCATACATAGGGACAGACAGACAGCGGAAAGCGACTTTGTTTTATACTATGTAGTGACTATACTAATACTCGTATTGAAGAGGTAAAATTTGTATTTTTGTTTGTTTGTATGTTCAGGCTAATCTCAGTAGTTACCAGTCCGACCCGATTTTTTTTTTGTAAAGGATAGCCACATTTAACAAGAAGGTGAAACCGGTTAGTTTCGCTATGCTCGATTCCCGCTATGCACTGATCATAAAATACCTAACAAAAAGTGCCGCTATGCCCGGAATCAGATTCTTGGACTGTCGAAAGGAAAATGCTTATGTTTAAATAAATAAAAATTTAAATAAATACTCTCTTACTAGTTTCACTAACTATAACTAGTAAACAGTATTCGTGTTAATCAACACATAGCTTAAACCGTCAACTCCAAAACAACGAGTTTTTTGGGTTACCTCTTCCGGGAATTTGTACCTGTGTTCTGTTAACTTTTATCTTTGAATAGAAAGAGATAGTAGGATTGCGGTTTTGGTGCATCTTTATTTTACTGATAGGCGTAATTAGGTTAGTTCGTTAGTACGTCTGCAATCATGTCGGACGCAAGTTCTTCCCGTGGTCCGGTTAAAAATTATACAATAATTGATAGTAGACGTGGTGGAAAGACCCTGTTTTAACCGGACACAATTAACATTTTGTAAGACAAAATAAAAGAACTGTTGTCTGGCAATGTGTAAATAAAATAAGTGATCTTAAATGCAGTGGAAGTGTAACTTTGGAATCTGAAAATATATATTTTCTTGGCTATTTTATAATCTCATGATTTTGAATTGATTTATGTTTCATAGCGTTTTTATATTTTTAATCGAAATATACGCAATTCTTAAATTTAAATTACATTTTTATTTACCAAAACAATTTTCCTCAAACTATGCAGTCCCAGGCTAGCTTTAAGAGTATACTTTAGAAACACTTTTCTATCGAATTGTACCTTCCATTGTTAAAGGTAGCACTGAGAAATTCCGAGCAAAGCGGCACTTTTTGGTAGGTATTTTATGATCAGTGCATAGCGGGAATCGAGCATAGCGAAACTAACCGGGTGAAACAAGCTATTTTTTCTTCGAAATTTCCACGGCAATGGGCACAACGAAGGTAAACCCGCAGGGCGTTGTTAGTACATTATATACCTAGATAAGTCTTCTATATACTTCTGTTACAAGATGTCTATTTAAAGAATGCGTAGGCAGTAACAGTTGTCCTGAAGAATACATATTGTTACAAAATCTAAATTGTATGTATCTGTATATCATGTGTCTGTCTGTCTGTCTAACTGCCTGTTTATGTCTAAATCCTGTCTTACAGTAATCATATCTTGAAGTCAATGAGTTCTTTAAACTTTAAACAATAAACATAAACAATAGTTATGACGTCAAGGAATAAGGCAATAGTTAATAAACTAATAAAGTAAAGTAAAAGTATTAGCCTGTAATGTCCCACTGTTGGGCAAAGGCCTCTCGTCTCACTGAAGATATCAGTACAGTGAGGAGGTTTCAGGCGTAATCACCACGCTTGCCTAATGCGGGTTGGTGATCTCAAACCCGAGCCATGTTTGAAAAGTAGGAAACATGTTTTCGCTCGACCTGGGAATTGAACCCGGGACCTCAGTCTTGGCAGGCGAGTGCACATACCACTAGACCACCGAGGCGTTAGGAAGGAAGGCGTAAGGAGGAATAAACTAATACTTCATTGAAACTCATTCGATATAATAAAGCCAAGGGGGATTTTTTTTCGGAGCATGGTCATCTCTGGAACCCCAGTTCTTATTAGGATGATATAACAACCTCCATGGTCTTGTGGTTTGAGCGCCCGGCTCACGATCCGGAGGTTCCGGGTTCGATTCCCGGTGGGGATATCTCACAAAAATCGCTTTGTGAGCTGTCCTCAGTTTGGTTAGGGCATTACAGGCTGAATCACCTGATTGCCCGAAAAGTAAGATGCTTCCGTGCTTTGGAGGGCACGTTAAGCCGTCGGTCCCGGTTACTTTCTACGGATAGTAGTCGTTACATGAGCCATGTCAGAGGCCTGTAGCGGCTCAATAACTCTGACACCAGGATTGGTCAGGTTGACTATCCACTCGATGAAGAAGATTAGGATGATAAGGGCGAATTGCTTCAGCTTGCACGCACCAGTAAACAAAATGTATAAGACAAAATGCCAGTCTCAACAGACGTAAGAAAATTAAATATCATGGCTTTCTAATGATCGCCAGAATATCTTTAACAGGCTGTCATGTAAGTTATGGAATAACCTTATTTAACACCGTAAAAAAATTTGAATATTTAACGAATATGTTACAATAATCAACCGTTTCAATGGCACAATTCATAAGCAAGGCTAGAATCTACTTTTATGTCGGATTCCTCGCAGGAATTTACAAATCTCGGATGAAGCCGCAGCGCAGCGTTAGTCATAACTCATAACTAAAAAAGGAGTACATACTAACTTCAGGTGAACTTAAAACTTGACTTAAAACAACAACCTAAATGTAAAACTCATAAGGATGTAATTATCTCTGATTATTTTGAACACAAACTACTTGGTAACAACTTTTTTTTTTTTTTTTTTTTTTTAAATATTACAAAGAAACACACTTTACAAAGAAATTACCTCTTGCCAAACTATATAAGTTTGTTGGCAAGTAATTACGCTTATACATATAACATTGCGTGTTCCTACTTATCTAATAACATAATGAAAAATCCTAATAAACTACGTAAACAAAAATTATAGTATATAAGTTCAAAACCTGGTTCAAATAAAAAATAAAATATATGGTCAGTGTTAAACGAATACAATGAAAATAAACACACTAAACCTAATTCAGATCAATTTAAATCTAGAACGTTATAAAACGGTACATTCTGTTGACTGGTTCACGGAAATGTATAAGTGTAATTATTAGCAAATGATGGAGGACGATTTACGACAAACAGCGGAATATGTCCATTACTTTAGTATAAAGGTTATATTATAGTGTCCATATTATTAAAGCAACGTTTTTTGCCGCGAAAACAAACCCCAGTAATAATGTATAGAAATACGTTCATGGTGTGAACAAATCGTGAGTTTGAAAAAGCTCCATATTCATAAAAAATCGGAAATTTGGATAGCTGCATAGAGTTATTCTTAAATAGCAGGATATGGGCCAGTTAAGAGTATTAAATCATTTCCAACAAAGATTTGAATATAGTTTACACTAACAAAGCTTGTGAGTTTATATCGTCTTCATATCTATAGGAACCTTTGAAATTAAACCACCAAAAATTACTTGAAGGTCAGGGGCCCCTCATCGCACTTAGATTATCCATACATAGTGAAGAGGTAACTCACAAACATAATATTATTATATTAAGAATCAATGATATTCATCTATCGCCACAAACAAATTCAAAAAACGCCTTGTCGTGTTTATTTTTAGAACGTAAAATCTCTAACTTAATATGTTAGGTATACATATATACCTATGTTAGATTATATACCTAGATTATACATTCTACTTAGTACACATATTTTCTAGACTTAGCCTAGCCTAGGCATGTCTAACATATTATCATTACCGTGTAATGTTAACTATACATAAGGTTTTCACCGACATAATGTGAATGAACTTTGAAGAGCTGCACGCAAGATAGTTATTATTTATTATGTTGTTTATAGTAAATGGTATTTTCCATGGGTAATAGAACTAATATTTATGTATGTGATGAAAATAATGTATGCCTGTTCAAATATCTTGATATACTTCATTGAGTTATATGTAGTACTAGCAGCGCCCCGCGGTTTTACCCGCGTTGTGTCACAGACAGCGGAAAGCGACTTTGTTTTATACTATGTAGTAAAGTATCTGTGCAACAGTTGAACTAATAATAGTTACCTTGAACGACAAAAGCAAGCAATACAAAGTAATAAGTACATAGCATTTAATAATTAAAGTTGAATAAAGCTGAATCCATTATGTATGTAGGGTAATTAAATCTTTATATAATATAATTGTACTGTACGTGTGTATGTCACTGAACTCCTTCTAAACGGCTGGACAAATTTGAATCATTTTTTTGGTGGGTGGCACTCTGGATGATTTAGATTCAAACTAGCGACATCTATTGGGTCGCGGATGGAACCACCGCGCGGAACAGCTAGTCTCTATTACATATATTACATCTAAAGATAACATGCTATGATATGTCGAAACATAAAGACAAACACTTTCGCTTTTTAGTACATCAGTGTGTAAGATACACATTGTTCAACAAACATAGGTATTATGGCTTTGTGTATATCCGTTTAAAAACCAAATAACAGTTTTCAAACTTCAGTCTGCTAAAAAGAAGTATCTGTATTAAAATGATTACTTGAACTTACAACTTAAAATTAGGTATTCGAACATGTAATTATTTTTTATTACTATTGAATTTTGGGTTAAGTTTTCTTTATTTTCTTTATTGCTCAAAAAAGGTAAGACTGATTGGTGTTAACTGCTAATTATACGGGTATATATGTTTATTGACCTTTTCTGTTTCCCAATTCAATAAATCTTTTATTAATCCAGATGCTTTTGTTAAAACCTATGGTACGGTTAAGAACTGTAACGGACCAGGGCTAACCTTACATTGTATGACCTGATCACATTCACAAACGATTTCTTAACATTGATATGGTCAATGCGCATCATGAAGTAAGGTAGGTAAAGTAACCAATAAACAGTAAAACTTTTCATGAAATGTGACCACTTCATGAAATTATCGAGCATTTCATGATGTGGGCAAATCTACAATATCGCCACGACACTTATTAATGAGGATTTCCGATTTTGAACAATGTCCTAATCTATCGATAAGACTAAATAAAAGTTAAAAAGGTATTGGCGGCTAATCAACAGATTTATTCACATAGAAAAGAAATAATGGCAAAACTATATACTCGTACAGATAGTTCTACATAGATCGATGGATATAAAGACAACTTGCCCGTAGAAAACCGTACTTACGATAACTTTAAACTAACTACAATATTTTTTTTAAATTTGGTCAAGTGTCAAATTCCCCGAACACATCACAACATTTCCATTTCATGCGTACAATAATAACTCACACACAGTTGTATGAGGTTGTATGGCTAAGTGAAAGTATTTAATGACAGGCAAAGATACTTTTGTATCATTTTGAGCCGTATACGCATCTTAGGCTTAACTGCAGTACCTTTCTCTTTTAGATTTGCTTTTGCGAATTTTACACGAATTGTTATAGCTTTTTCAACAGCTCTGAGACCTTTATTGCTTCGTATCGAGAAATTGAGATCAAATGTAGCATATTTAAAAAACACTAAAAGCACAAACTTAACTAAGATCAAGTCCCCAATCCTCTTCAACGAAGGCAAAGTATTTTAACTCATCACACAAGTCTTCTAATTAGTTAATTGATTACTTTAATTGAAATTAAAATAAGTGTATAATTACCAGAACGAGGCCACAAAAATTATATTTATATTGTCCACCTTCCATCCACCCAGATAGTGTTCGTTTGTTTGTAAGGGCTAACGGCTAAGGCTAGCTCTCGGAAACTACAAATCTGATCGAATTATTACTTTTGTAATGGATACTCGCATTCAACCGGAAGGTTATTCATCCCGAAATTCCCACGGGAACGGGCACAACGCGGGTAAAACTGCGGGGCGGTGCTATTGATATATATCTGAAGTCTGATTATATAGAAAAAATAATATTTACTTCCCAAATTTACACAGGGTTTATTAGCTTGAATTATGGCTAACAAACTGATACAAGCACATACACAAATTCTTTATATATAGGTGTCTTACCA
The DNA here is from genome assembly GCA_963082685.1 of Cyclophora albipunctata. NCBI lineage: Eukaryota > Metazoa > Arthropoda > Insecta > Lepidoptera > Geometridae > Cyclophora > Cyclophora albipunctata. The sequence goes on along the minus strand of OY720119.1, from coordinate 8,476,587 downwards.
GTCAATTATTTATAGCAATTTTAATAAACAAAATAATTATCATAAAACATAGCACTAGAATTAAATTACAGTAATCATTAGCAAGATTTAATACCTAAACAGAATTTAACATAAATCTATGTCATGACCGGCAAACATTATCCTAACCTAAAAGTTTAGAATGGTTTAAAAACCTGTTTTAATAATTACAATACTCAATAAATGTAGTTTAAATCTAGAATAATTTAGGTATAAATTATATACGGTTTAGCTCAGGGTATCTCAACCTTGGGTCTGCAGGCCTATCCTATATCAACAGTCTTGGTTTACGCTGCCATGATTTCTACTATCATAGCGCAGAACTAGAAGCTAGGAAGACCAGCCACCTAATTCAACTGTTGGTCATTAAGTGTGGCTAATAAATGTCATCAACTTTCTAAGCTTACAGTAAGGTATAGGTGCTGGGCAATCATGAACCTGTGACCATCATCTAAACCAGAAAATCGTATCTAGAGGCTTACTTTGTCCTTTTAGTACACTATAAAGATATTGACGACTTTGAGCAATTTTTTTACGGGCGCAGACGATAGTAATTTGGTTGGGTTTGGCACCAAAAAAAGATTGGGAAACCCTGGTCTAGATGATAGTGCTTTTAATATTTAATAACCAAACTGTACTAAATACATAAAAGATAGATCGATTTGTCGAAAAGGCATTCATCAAATACCGTGTCCGGTGTAAGATACATTCACACGCGATGTTGCTATCACCGACACTTGCTTTCAAGCGCTCAATTAATAACCGATTAACTAGAAGACGTATTATTCCGATAAAATGGCTTAAAAACAGTAGAAAGATTGCGTCAAACTGCCGATTGGACACTGACCGCCTTATTCACCAAACGATATTTAACCTAAACAGTGTTCTAAAGTGTTATGTCTCTTTCGCTCTTTGGCAAATAGCGTATGTCGAAAAAGGACATACAATTTCATAGCTGAAGTGCTGTTTATGTAAGCGTTTATGAAGGCCCTGAGTATTTTTAAGGGTATTTATTTCAATAGTGTTGTATTAGAATACAAGTTTTAGTTACTCTATAAGTATACCCTATTACTTTGCTAAATGTAGCAACTACAACAACTTTATTACCAGTACCCCCACGAAACATCCAACCATAATATTACATTCAATTACATAGTTAACAAAATAAATAAGCATAGCAACCCAAATAAGTCAAGGCAGAAGGCTGTCAATTGCCAAGTGAAGCCGGTTTATTAAACTCGTGTAAAGACCATGCATCATTCATATTTCAAACTCAGTTGTTTAAGGTGTATGTTGGTTAACAATATATGAGTGTATGTATACGACTATAGGCAAATAATGGGAAGGGGGTAAATGCAATTAACCCAACTTATACTCTCTTTACCAAATCCCAAATCCGCACCTCAGTACAGGGCGTAATTTCCCACGTCTCACTATATCTGAGCGTGACAGGGCGTAATTCTACACACTTCACTATTTCATTCGCAGTGTTCTATCTTAACCTTTTATTCAGTCTCAGAGTAAATAATATACTTACATAATGACACCAGAAAGCGTAGTAGACGCCGGAGGTGTAAATAGCGAGCAACGAGAGCGCGACGCCGAAGAGATCGTACATCAAGAACTGGTGGTAATGGTCCTCGGATCGACAGGAGAAGGTGTGGTACAGCGCTGAGAGGGCCATGCATATCTGGAAATAAAAGGGGATTTACGATAAGTAATGTAATTATGTATGTTTCGATAGGTTATTGACATACCCTAGTGTCGGGTTTAGGCCCATCTCGTAGCCAGATTTGGTAGCTAGCTTCCAAATGGGAGAAATAATCCCGATTCGAAGCTGGCTACGAAATAGGAATTCGAAAGTCCAAGATTTAGGATTTTAACTAGTAAAAAAAAAATAACCCTAACCTACCGAATAGATCGTTCCCATTTAGTAGCTAGCTACAAGATGGGAAAACACTTTTCTCATTTCGTAGCTAGCTACCAAATCTGGCTACGAGATGGGCCTAAACTTAGTGTCGGGGTTTATGGACCACCTAAAGGCCTCTGACTTGATCTATCGATTCAAACAACCGGGACCGTCGATTTTACGTGCCCTCCGAAGCACGGTAGCGCTCAAATAGAAATGCCACTATCGGCCACCCATCCAAGTAGGAGCCAAGTTGCACGTTGCGTCACTATAGGAATTAAACTAGCAGCGCCCCGCGGTTTTACCCGCGTTGTGCCCGTTCCCGTAGGAAATCCGGGATAAAATGTAGCCTATAGCCTTCCTCGATAAATAGACTATCTAACAGTGAAAGAATTATTCAAATCGGTTCAGTAGTTTCTGAGATTAGCGCGTTTAAACAAACAAACAAACAAACAAACAAAACAAACTCTTCAGCTTTATAATATTAGTATAGATAGTATAGATAACATCGCTTAGTCTAAGTAGCTATGCTAGTAGGTGAAATGTTTAGTGAGCATAGGTTGTATGATATTCTAATAGTCCATCGAAAAGTTACATTTGGGGTTGCGTTTTTTAGAGGACGCAATTTTATTTTTTTGATGTGTAGGGGGGGTCAGTGTAAAGCTAAAAACAAGTTTGTGGGGTCGCCACCCTTGTCCCACGGCCGCCATCTTGAAAATAGGGGTTGAAATGGTTTTTACGATATATCTCTTAAACTATTAATTTTTTTTAAAAACATTGTTAACAGTTTTGTTGCAAATTAAATTCTCTACAACTTTGGTCCAGTAACTTTTTGTCGTAGAACTATAAATAAAAAAGTTATAAGCGAAAATGTTCAGAAATTCGAAAAGTAAAAATAAAAGACATAAGGGACATTACAGCTGCTGCTGATCCTAATACCGATCTATCGAAGGTCGTAGTTCGATTAGGTGGGTTCCATTTGCTCATAATATGTCGTTCATAGGTGCGATTGGATATATCATGTCTGGTAGTGGACTCGAGGATATCTTCAAATTAATTTATGCTGAGAACTGTGTACAGCACATAATGTCTGGATATGCTTATGGTAGGGCTGTACGTGCTCATTTATAGTACTATTATCATCCAGAAAATCTCGTTCTTCTTCTGTAAATTCTATTGAATCCATAACTATTTTTGTTACTGATAAATGCTCTAGCAAATAAGCACATACAGCCCTACCATAAGCATGTACAGCCCTACCATAAGCATGACATTATAACCGTACACAGTTCTCAGCATAACTTAATTTGAAGATATCCTCGAGTCCACTACCAGACATGCTATATCCAATCGCACCTATGAACGACATATTATGAGCAAATGGAACCCACCTAATCGAACTACGACCTTCGATAGATCGGTATTAGGATCAGCAGCAGCTGTAATGTCCCTTATGTCTTTTATTTTTACTTTTCGAATTTCTGAACATTTTCGCTTATAACTTTTTTATTTATAGTTCTACGACAAAAAGTTACTGGACCAAAGTTGTAGAGAATTTAATTTGCAACAAAACTGTTAACAATGTTTTTAAAAAAAAATAATAGTTTAAGAGATATATCGTAAAAACCATTTCAACCCCTATTTTCAAGATGGCGGCCGTGGGACAAGGGTGGCGACCCCACAAACTTGTTTTTAGCTTTACACTGACCCCCCCTACACATCAAAAAAATAAAATTGCGTCCTCTAAAAAACGCAAGGTTAGGCCTAAAAAATGTAACATTTCGATGGACTATAACCATTAAGATAGAGTGTCCTGACTACATTCTATTTCAATTATTACACCATTGCACTCCAACATACTAACGTAACATACTATATTATATATCAATGTTTGTAACAGTAACAATTTAATTACGATATAGTCAATTATATATTCTTATTCGATCCGGAGGTTCCGGGTTCGATTCCCGGTGGGGATATCTCACAAAAATCACTTTGTGAGACTGTCCTCAGTTTGGTTAGGGCATTGCAGGCTGAATCACCTGATTGCCCGAAAAGTAAGATGATTCCGTGCTTCGGAGGGCACGTTAAGCCGTCGGTCCCGGTTACTCTCTACGGATAGTAGTCGTTACATGAGCCATGTCAGAGGCCTTTGGCGGCTCAATAACTCTGACACCAGGATTGGTCAGGTTGACCATCCACTCGATAAGAAGAAGATTGGAACGAAGTTCCTTATCGCGCGTTGCGAAAGGGGGCTAGACGGAAAAAATGGTAACGACATTTTTTAGGCCAGAGAGGGACAGACAGAGAAACTTGCGCACGCCAAAGAGAGACAGACCGAGAAACATGCGCGAGAGAGACAGACAGAGAAACTTGCGCACGCCAGAGAGAGGTAGACACGTGCACGCGCATGTTTCTCTGTCTGTCTCTCTTTGGCGTGCGCAAGTTTCTCTGTCTGTCTCTCTCTCTCTCTCTCTCTTATAGAAAGCAAGCTAGATATTTTCGTTTCGTCTTTCTATTTCGCATTGAACAGTGTGGTGTCGCGACGATTATTTTTGTTGATAATGAATAAACTTCGTTCCATCCGGGTGTCCCTTGACACCTCTCAAGTTTTTTATGTATTTGTATATGTTTGTGTAGAAGTATCAGTTAGATTCCATATAGCTTAGAGCTTAGTTTGGGTCTAATTAAGCGTATGTCAATTTGTCCGGGTATTTATTAAATAACTTAGGCAGTCAGATTTTGACAACTGACTTGTCCACTAAGCTCAAAGCTTGTCATGTGTTTAAAAGCTATTTGAGTTTTTTACAAGATGACTTATATTTGTCAGTAAAACCCATTATTACTCTTTATTGCAGTCTCATATTATTAAAGTGATATATCCGTCGGTACATCGAACACGTCTTGATCCGATTTTGAAATCGGATCAACCGAGAGCGCAGACGAGGAAATCATTATACCAATCATCTTATTCATATCGCTGTCATGGAACAGTCGACGTCATAATATATGTTTACACGTTTTCACTTTATTATTGGTTGTCTGCACAAGTATACTAAGTACTAATATTATAAATGCGAAAGTTTGCGAGGATGTATGTATGTATGTTTGTTACTCTTTCACGAAAAACTACTAGACGGATTAACATACATTCATACATCCATCGTTAAAAACTTTCGCATATATAATACTAGCAGCGCCCCGCGGTTTTACCCGCGTTGTGCCCGTTCCCGTGGGAATTTCGGGATTTTTTTTACATAAAAACCTTCCTCTTGAATCACTCTACCTATTACAAAAAACCGCATCAAAATCCGTTGCGTAATTTTAAAGATTTAAGCATACAGACAAACAAACAGACAAAAATAGCTACTTTGTTTTATACTATGTAGTGATTAGTAGGATTCGGTCCTACTTTAATCACTACTTAATATGACTATGTCCTTGATAGTTCTTTAATGTTGATATGACACACATAGAAAAATCCAAAAATATTAACAAACATCATACATAAGTTATATAACCTCCACGGTCGCGAAACTTGACCTCAATTTATTACATAAATTACATATTAGTAAATACTTAGAACAAAACATATTAGCAAACATAATAGCGGCCGTTTTGATTCGGGTGAAGGGGCCACCCCTGTAAGGGGTTGAATTTCGCAAAATCCTATGTTAGTGCTCAGTAACATTATGAATGGAATGCCTGTATCAAATTTCAAGTTTCTAGGTACAGTAGTTTGGGCTTTGCGTTAAGATATATATAAGTGAGTGAGCAGTTAGACAGGCCTTTGAATTTTATAAAGTATAGCTAAACATATATGTAATTTTATTTAGGAAATGAATCAAGTTTCTATCTAAATTAGCATATGTAGACCCAAAATAAGCTGCATCCTTGCCAAGCGGAAGAGTCGTATAAAATACATAATAAATATTCTCTAGGTTGATAAACATTTATATTCACAAATATTAAATAAATAAATAAATATTCCGGAAAACTCCAAGGTCTTTCAAGTTCAAATGTAATATACGAAATCATTGACACGTTTTCTAAAATAGGGCCTCTCACATTTGGCACTATCTTAGTAACGTTAGAAAAATAATAATGCTCCGCGCCCGCGGTTTCCCCGCGTTGTACCCGCTGCTGTGGGAATTTCGGGATGAAAAATAGCATATAACCTTCCCTTTGAATATGGCTAACCATTACAAGGAGTGATTTAAACCTGATTGGTTTTTTCCAAGAATACGCCCGTTCAAACACGCTAAAAACAATAAATATGACTGTATTATGATATTATTTTTTACAGTTCATGATACATTTCTATGTTAATAGAACGGTTTTATGATACAAGAGACAGTAAAGATTTATTTCATTTGCAAAGAACAGAACGGACGAAAATTCCATCCATCTATAGATCGAGATGTACTTATTTAATTGAGACCGTTTAACCGTAGTTATTATGGTACAACTAACGGCTGTTCACACATTATAATAGTCCACGTTTTTTACAACCACTTTGAGATTTAACACTCGAAACAACTTGAAAGAGATTCGAGGGTATCAACGATAGTAAATCATAATCATCCTACCAATATTACAAATGCGAAAGTTTGTAGAGATGTAGATGTCATGTACCTATGTTTGCATGTTTGTTACTCTTTCACGAAAAAACTACTGGACGGATTTAGATGAAACTTTACAGTAATACCTTTATTACTGTAACGTTTCATCAGAATAACACATGGGAAACATTTTATCCCGAAATTCCCACGGGAACGGGCACAACGCGGGTAACACCGCGGGGCACGGCTAGTTCATATATAAATGATAACCTTATGTATAGCCTTTATTTCCACATGTGTGTAATAAAATAACTAATAACTATGTAAAATATATAAATAAACACTCGACATTGACGTCAAAGATCAGCAAGGAACCGGTTTCGGTGATTCTTAAATTAACTTACTAAAGTAAAGGTTGTTGAACAAGGTGCGTAAAGAATTTATCCGAAGACAGTCATAAAGAAGACAGAATTTAATATGGTGGGAAGTATAATTGATCTCGACTTGTTGTTTTATTAGGCCGTCGGAGGTCGTTAGACGGTCTTCCTAAATATAGAAATCAAATGATACTTAAATATTCTACAAAATACATTTTTATCTCTCAACAATTTCTAGATAAAAAATTAAGATTTCTTTTAAAATAAGGTTATTCAGTAATTCATATTTAATCTTTGTACTAAGCTAGATAGAGATGAAACATAGATTTGGAGGCAAAGAAACTAAATGATCATTTCAATATGTTCGGAATTAATTCGAAAAGTTTTTGTTGCTGATATATTAAACTGTACATTGGATTGAAAGTTCCTTAACTAAAAATTATGGACAATAATTATTAAATGCGAGAGTAATGTAAATTAATAATTAAATGCGAGAGTAATGGTATGTACTAATGATTTAGCGAATCTGACGAGAGATACTTGTAATTGCAAGCTCAACGATCATCAAACTAATTTGAATCTATATTCAAGTACCCGCAGTTATACCCATGTTATACCCGTTTCTGTGGACATTTTTGAGATGAAAAGTTGCCCAAAACATCATTATCATTACATAGTATAAAACAAAGTCGCGTCTGTTTGTCTGTATGCTTAAATCTTTAAAATTACGCAACGGATTTTGATGCGGTTTTTTGTAATAGGTAGAGTGATTCAAGAGGAAGGTTTTTATGTAAAAAAATTCCCGAAATTCCCACGGGAACGGGAACAACGCGGGTAAAACCGCGGGGCGCTGCTAGTTACTTATAAATCACTCTGTTTATCGGTAAACCCCATATGCAAATCTGTTGAGATTTTTTTGAGTTTTTTGCGGAGATAGGTACAGATGGACGCGGCGAGGATTGGTTTTATATTTATAGCAGAATTATAGTTATAGCAGATAATTATTCCATTTATTTCTTTCGGGAAACATGCTCAAAGAAGTAACAGTTCCGACGTAAAACCGCGGTCATTATTACGAGTAGTAATATTCACATATTACGCAGTGCCAAGAGTCAGCGCCTCTTAAGGTCAAACAACAAAATATTGCGTTAAGTAATCTTGCGGAATTTTAGTCATAACCAATCCATGTTTAAAGTCACACAGTAAACTAGCAGCGTCCTGTTTTTCTCGATAAAAGCTTGTTTTTGTACGAATTTTGGTGTATAAAGTTCAGTAGTTGTTGTGCATTTTGTGTGTAATAAAGTAATCTCACAAACTGACTGTACATACAGTACAGTTGTATTCCGAGACATACCTAGATAAAATACCTATGGTTAGCTATGCAAAATTGTATACAAATCCTTCAAAACAATTTATCTCAAAAGGGCAACGACCATTCTCAATTATAGTGACAAAATGAGAATAGCTCGATACTTCCCGTATTTAAAAAATACAAAGTTTCTTGAAATTCTTATTGAAAATATCTTGTGGAGAAAATTGGCTAGAGTATCGGTAGTAAATGAATGAAAAATTAATGAGTTCCGCATGATCCGCAACCAGTGGTGCAGTATTGATCGACATTTTCAAAGTGCTCCCACATCTATACTAATACGAGGGGCGTTCAATGTATTCTCGGTATCGAGGTGATATACTAATAATAAGGGTAATTTAATTATCTCATTAGTTAATGACACTCTTTGAGGATATAAATACAAAATTTCATTTAATTGTCACCATTAGTATTCAAGATATCATTGCGAAAAGACAACTATGATGACTGATTCGACAATGATGAAAAAAATCGAGCATCGCGCAGTGATAAAATTCCTCACAAAACAAGGAAAACCTCAAAAAAATATCCATGAAGAAATGGTGGCTGTTTACCAAGATTCTGCGCCTTCATTATCTACAATTCAAAAGTGGTCAAGTGAATTTAAACGGGGTAGAGAGAGCATTGAAGACGACCCCCGCGCTGGTGGGCCAATTTGTGCCGCTACTGAAGAAAACGTCAAATTAGTCGAAAAACTTGTACTTGAAGATGAAAGAGTGAAAACATTAGCAGAAAGGACTAAGCTATCCGTGGGTACCATTCACACAATCCTTCATGAGCGCCTGAATTTGTCAAAGGTCAGTGCAAGATGGGTGCCGCGAATGCTCACAGCGCTACAGAAACAAGTGCGAGTTGACTGTTGTAAGGAGTTTTTGGACCTCTGTGGTGAAAATCCGCAAAGTATTTTCGATCGGATTGTTACTGGTGATGAAACGTGGGTTCATCACTATGACCCTGAGAGCAAGCAAGAGTCAATGCAGTGGCACAAAAAAGGATCAGACCCACCGAAGAAGTTCAAAGTCACTCCGTCCGCAGGAAAGCTCATGGCCACGGTGTTTTGGGATTCTAAGGGAATCTTGCTAATCGAGTACACAAAAAAGGTCAAAGTATTACTGCTGCATCATACGCAACCACTCTGCGTAATTTAAAGGAGGCAATTAAAGAAAAAAGACGTGGAAAATTAACCGCAGGTGTGTTGCTGCTTCACGACAACGCGCCGGTTCACAAGGCGCGCCTTGCCCAGGCTGCTGTGCGGGAGTGCGGATTTGAAGAAATCAATCATCCACCCTACAGCCCGGACCTGGCCCCTAGTGATTATTATCTATTCCCTAATCTTAAAAAAGACCTTCGTGGAAAGCATTTTTCGGACGATGAAGAGTTGAAGGGAGCGATAAACGAACATTTTTCGGGCCATGAAGAAAAATATTTTTCAGAGGGAATTGAAAAGTTACTTTCACGAACAAATAAATGTATTGAGATGTTAGGGGAGTATATTGAAAAATAAAATTTATTCAGAATTTTCCGCCTTTTCCTTCATACCTATACCGAGAATACATTGAACTCCCCTCGTATTATAAAGCTGAAGAGTTTGTTTTGTTTGTTTGTTTGTTTGTTTAAACGCGCTAATCTCAGAAACTACTGAACCGATTTGAATAATTCTTTCACTGTTAGATAGTCTATTTATCGAGGAAGGCTATAGGCTACATTTTATCCCGGATTTCCTACGGGAACGGGCACAACGCGGGTAAAACCGCGGGGCGCTGCTAGTGCGTTATACATGTTAGACAACATTTTCTGGCACATACATAACAGTTTGATTTACTACACGATTACCGAAGCTAGCTGGACCATCAGCAGCGAGGAGTGCGACAATATCAAGCTTGATGAACGGCCTATCGCACTGCACGGAAAAGGTCTCTCCGTCACTGAATTTAACATTACATTGAGAAGGATATAAAGTTATCAACGTATAAGTTTAAAAAGAGAGATAGAGGAAGAGAGAGAAGAATAGGGCTTTAAAATTGCGATTTTACTTAAAGAATTTCATTCATACTAAATGCAAAAATTGATTCAACTGCAGTCATAAAGTTATGCAATATCTTATTACACATATGTGGGTGTACCTTTATGAGAAATATGCATTATTAGAGACAGCCCATAAAATGTAAGACACTATAGACATATCAATAGATTTGATTTGATAAACGATAGTCATGTTACGGTAAACTATAGTACATGAATGAATGAAATGTAGAAACGTGTACAAACGTAGTTTAATTAAAGTTTAGTGTAGACTGACGGAATGAAGAAGTGTACTTTATTATATTTAGCAACCAAATATGTTTAAACTAATGACAAAAATAATAAAGAATTTTAAATAGTGTTCTATCTGATGAATATTAATATTCAATGTTGTAGGAACAGTATTTTTTTTACATATTTAGACACAAAATATAGGTTTCTCGCAATCTATGTATACTATATCACTACATAGTATAAAATAAAGTCGCTATTTTTGTCTGTTTGTTTGTCTGTTTGTCTGTATGCTTAAATCTTTAAAATTACGCAACGGATTTTGATGCGGTTTTTTGTAATAGGTAGAGTGATTCAAGAGGAAGGTTTAGGTATATGTATTAAAATTCCCGAAATTCCCACGGGAACGGGTACAACGCGGGTAAAACCGCGGGGCGCTGCTAGTACTAATTATAATAACTGATTATAATAACTGAAGAATTAGCTTTTTGTTTTTTTGAGCGCGCTTATCTCAGCAACTACCAACCCGATTTGATTAATTCTTTTTGTAATAGATAGCCACATTCAAAGGGAAGCTCATTGGTTATTTTCATCCCGAAATTCCAACGGGAACGGGCACAACGCGGGTAAAACCACGGGGCACTGCTAGTAAAGAGATAAATTACGAATAATGAACCAATAAACTCTACATAGACAGGTTAGATAAGCTACTTCCCATTGGTACTAAAACCAAGCCAACCGTTATATTTGTGTAATTTACGTAGCATATAGATTTAACTATTTCTTTATGTATCGTGATTGTGTTTTTACACAAATATGTACATAAATTAAATATAGTTTAAATACAGTTTCGACGCAATAGTCATAAGAACTTGTAACTATACGTTTTGATAAATCAATTAAAATTATTTACGTCCCTAGGTAGGCTGTGGAATAATGTCAGTGGTAGAGCCTAAATAATCTAGATACCAACATGTAGGCAAAAAAACATGGCCTGAAACATTTCATGGTTTAATTTTTAAAATATCCCTTTCATTTATTATCATTTTCATTGGAGTTTCAGTAAGGGCGAATATCGTTTTAAATTAATAGTTCAGACTACCTAGTCTACTTACTAAGCGTTCCGTTTCACAAATTTCAAAACGCAAACTCAAAACATAATAAAATTTACGATTATTTTAACCACGGAATTTAACTCTACAAACCATCGGTCAAGTCTGATGCGTTTTTTTATAATTTTATACTTTCACTGTGTTGGTAGGAAAGGAGGTCGAGTATCTCAGCGGCTTTCGAGACGACCGACCAATGGTGTCCGCTGGGCTCGCATTTCGTAACCACATCAAGAGATTCTGTTCCTTATAATATCTTTACTTATGTACTAGCAGCACTGACCTCTATATATATGGACTGGCTGGTACCATACAAATGACAGCTAATTTTGTGTGGCAATTTGAAGCGCCCCTACGAGTATCCCGAGAACTAATTCTGACGTTCACTGCAAGCAAATAGGGTACCACGGTACCACAGTCGACATAAGTCATAACTAATTTTAGTTCCATGGAGATTCGTATCTGCCTACAGTGGCCTACAGCGCCAAAATGGGGACACTCAAATAGGCACAAAATTATTATGACTGCAGCCAGTCCAGTGTATATAGAGGTCAGTGACTAGCAGAGTCCGTAGTTACCCGCAGTTGTTGCTCGTATTTGTTACCGTTTACCATTCAAAATCTACATTAAAACCTTTATGTAAATTAGGAGGTAAGATTTCATACATATTTGACATATATTTGTCTAAATGGTATTTGTAATTAGGCTGTTTAATTCGATAAAGAATCATAAGTCATAACCAAACACTGTAATTCGCACTTGTACAAAATATTGAAACTGAAAAATACATAACTTAGTAAACTACTAAGCAAACGTAATTATCGTAATTGTATTAAAATGCGAATGTTTGTGAAGTGGATGTGTGTATGTACGTTTGTTACTCTAAAAAACTAATAAACTCGAACTCGAAAAAACTACTGAACGTAATTGTATGGAACTTTACAGTAATATAGGTTATACATCAGAAAAAGACATGGGATAAATTTTATCCCGAATTCCCGCGGGAACGGGTACAACGTGGGTAACACGTTGAGTGAAATAGGAAATTTTAGTTTTAGGAAATTTGTATTACAAAAATCCAAATTATAAGGGACAAAGACCACTGGTACAAAGAAAACTGGTTTTCGGCTTGCAGTGAAAGAATACCTGAGGGCTGAAAGTAAAGAAATAATAATAATTAAAATGAAACTCACCAAAAAACACGAGAAGAGTAGCCCAGCAACTATTTTGTCGGCAACTGTCGCGTGGATATTAATTATAACGAGATCTTTGACTGTCAAGGAAAATAATAAGAAAAATCCAAATATATGCGTCCAAATGTTCATTGTTTCGTTGGTCCACCAGAATATGCTGTAACAAAAATAGTCATGTAATAATCTAATCATTTTAATCTATTCTTCTTCATCGAGTGGATGGTCAACCTGACCAATCCTGGTGTCAGAGTTATTGAGCCGCCAAAGGCCTCTGACATCACATAGCTCATGTAACGACTACTATCCGTAGAAAGTAACCGGGACCGACGGCTTAACGTGCCCTCCGAAGCACGGAATATTCTTACTTTTCGAGCAATCAGGTGATTCAGCCTGCAATGCCCTAACCAAACTGAGGAAAGTCTCACAAAGAGATTTTTGTGAGATATCCCCACCGGGAATCGAACCCGGAACCCGGCAAACGTTGTTTTGCCATATAAAAATGAAAGGGTGATCCTATATAACTATAAATTAAGATGTAAGCTATCCTATTTTTCAACTTGATTCAAATTGCACCCTGAATCAATAGAGAATCAATATTCAAATCAAAACCGATAAGATAAACGAAAATTTAATTCATAAACGCACTATAATCAAAACACAGATATAAAGTATTCTGCCTCTTACTCTTTAGAAAATATCGTATGTCGGAAAGGGACAAAGCATTTGACAGCTAAAATGCTGTTTATGAATTTAAGGCACTTATTATTCATTTATGTATCAAAATCAGTCAAAAATTAACAAAAACCCAATGAAGTCAATAAATTAATCCGCCATTAACATTAATTAGCACACAATGTATTGAATGAATGTTGATCATGATTCGATGTTTGGTGTTAGTATTTCGTAAACAGACATTCAGAACTGGAGTATTCCAAACTATTGCTCGAATTACAAGAATTATTGAACGTTGCACGTTGATTACACGTATGTAACTACGTAAAGACGGTGAAATGTAGCATGAATGAAAATAATGCCTACACAATGTAAAATGATAATAAAACCTAAATTTCGAAGAATGGATTTTTTTTAATTTGAAATGAAATTTTAAAAATAAACCTTAGGACCCTAGAGACCCTTGAGACTCAATCAAGAGTATAATATAGGATTACCTACGCGAAATCCAAAAAAAGACAACAAATTCATATCATACATAAGTCATAAATCATAATGTATGTAACAAAACTGATTCCAAGAAACATTTTATTCCATTTTGTCACAACTACATTTTCGTAAGTTCCTCTAATTAAAACATCATTTACTGAAGGACAGACGATTTTGGAACCAACCATTAACTTCCTAAAACATTTGGAATTCAGATTTATTCAAATATTGTTTTTATCCTATTGTTCCACTAGGTCGCATCAACTTCCAAGTCTTATTTTGTCTTATATTTCTAAAATACGGAATTTACGATTATAATAATCAGCATATAAATTCGATCATAATTATGTGATATTATCAAATATTACGAAGGTTAAGTGGTAGTCAACAAAATAAACAAAACTAAGAAATCATAGACAAATTTTACTTTGTATATCAGATCTCTATATGTAATTTGAAAATGTTCTTCCTGTCTCGCAATATGTATCAACACGATCCCACTTAACTTAAAAAAAAATAACGATATGTTTATTGGCATCCTGGGACGCCATCTATAATTCGCGGGTACAACCGCAGGGAACATCTAGTAATAAATATAAAAATATTTGCAAATAATCTATTTACAGCATAAAATATTTAAGCAACTACGCTATGTATGAAAAATGATTGTAAAATCGAGTCCAAGGGAATTGAAGGAATGCGAAATTTTGCAAACCAATGCTAACTTATGAGGATGGTCATAGTTAGCAAATCTGTATTATAATAGAACACTCTAATTAATATGTAGGTATGTTCACGAGTGGCTATCGATGTACGTGTGTACAGCAATACATGAAATCATATTAAAACAGTCACACTCTGATTTCCACGGTAAATTATATGAGTGTGTGTGTGTGTCTACGTTTTCAATGTCCACAAACATGTTTCATTCAAGTTAAATTGAATGAGAAAATAATATTTAAGTATGTAAAAATTATTTGTATTTTATATTAATGTTCGAAAATGATATTTCTATATATTACTAGCTGCGCCCCGCGGTGTCACCCGCGCTGTACCCGTTCCCGCGGGAATTTCGGGATGAAAAATAGATGTTGGCCGATTCTCAGGCCTACCCGATATGCTCACAAAATTTCATGAGAATCGGTCGAGCCGTTTCGGAGGAGTACAGGAACGAACACTGTGACACGAGAATTTTATTTAAAAGACTAGCAGCGCCCCGCGGTTTTACCATTTAAACCATTTACCATTTAAACCATTTATTTCCACATCAAAAATATACAATTTACAAAAATAAAACAGAGAACAAGACAATTTACGATGCAGAGGAGCAGACTCAGTTTCCGCTGAGCCGCTGGTGCGACACAGCACTGATTTTCAGTCTGTCCACTAAATAAACTATGTGCTTTTAACAATATATTTTACCCGCGTTGTGCCCGTTCCCGTGGGAATTTCGGGAATTTTTTTACATAAAAACCTTCCTCTTGTATCACTCTACCTATTACAAAAAACCGCATCAAAATCCGTTGCGTAATTTTAAAGATTTAAGCATACAGACAGACAAACAGTGTGACAGACACGAAAAAGAGACGACTTTATTTTATACTATGTAGTGATTTACCTGCCAACTCAATATTTTATTTACGAAAACAATGTTTGTTTACTTTAAGATGAGTTTTGTGTATTTCCTTTTCCATTATTTTAAATATTTATTGAATACTAGCAGCGCCCCGCGGTTTTACCCGCGTTGTGCCCGTTCCCGTGGGAATTTCGGGAATTTTTTTACATATAAACCTTCCTCTTGAATCACTCTACCTACCTTTTACAAAAAACCGCATCAAAATCCGTTGCGTAATTTTAAAGATTTAAGCATACAGACAAACAGACAAACAGACACGAAACAGAGACGACTTTATTTTATACTATGTAGTGATAAGTTATTAAGAGAAAATAAGTGTGATTTTAAATATTTTGTTGCAAAATTTAAATATCATTAAAGTTTTATTACAGAATATAGAAATTTACTGTCTGTATTAATAGATTTTCTCGAAAACTACTGAATGGAGTTTAATGTGATTCACCAACATACAGAGTAATTCCAAAAAAGTGGAAATTTTGGCACAGCCAAACACTCACAGGCTTACACATGTGAGGCTCTGCCAGTACTATTGGAAAGTTTCATCAATCTCCTATGAGTATTGCTTGTTAGCAAAGAACCAACATCCATCCATCCTACCACATTGCATTTAATCAAGATAAAGATGGGACTTCATTGAGAAACTAAAATCATACCATATCTTTAACTGCCACAAGTCACTAGGTCAGTGACACCTAATTAATTATACTTTTTCACCTGAACATGTTAATTAAACACATAAATATATGAAGTAAATGTTAAAAACTTACCTCTCCCAACACAATCTTGTCGGCAACAGTTTCCGATACCCATCTCTAATATACGGGTTGAATTGCAAATACTCGGCCGCCTCTTCAAATTTGACAAGTTTTCTATAGTTAATGTACTCCTCATCTTCTTTACTGAGGTTGTTGTTGTCTTCCAACTTCTTACCACCTCTCCGTGAGAGGGTAGACCCTGAGCTTTGAAGAAAAGGCTCTGTTTGTTTCTCTTCTTGTACCTAAGGATAAGAAAATGGTATGGAATATGGTTAGTCCTCTAGTTATGACTATTTCTTACTTATCTTACACATATGGTGTTCTCTATTGAAGTGAGAGGCATTTGCCTGGTAGTGGCACATCATAGAACAGGCTGATACTTTACTTTTACTTATGAAACAAGATATTTACTTATAAAAGTTTAGAAATGGAAAGTAAGTTGTTAAAGATAAAATACCTATACTAATATGATAAAGCTGAAGTTTGTTTTTTATTAATGCACTCATCTTTGGAGCTGACTGTTGGATTTATACTTATTAAAATATTTTTTGTATAAAAATTTAGGAGGAAAGTCATCGGCTACTTCTCATCCTGATATTCCCAAGGGACTGGGGACAATGCGGGTACAAACGGAACGCTGCTAGTTATTAAAAATGCGAGAAATTAAACAATATGATATGACAGGAACGTCTTAGTAGAAAAGGTAAAGGTGTAACACAAAAAGTAAATATTAAAAAAGGCGCCGTTTCGAATCTGTGCTACGAGACAAAGTTTCGAAACAGAAATAATCTCCTCTCCTCATGACATGGTTACGGCAATACTACATTATGAATAAATTGTCACAAAATTGAGAGTAACTTACTTTTTCTATTGACATGAATTGTACAGTTTCCGCCTGACACGTACTAACTTTTCGGGTCATAGTTATCGTCATATTTGCGGTATTTTAAGTTTTTTCAATAAAAACTTAGTACATCCGAAGAAAATAAGTGTAAATCACACAAATAACTATTAAAAACACATTTTGTAAACGTTTGTAGGATTTGTTTAATTAATTCTAAGATAGATAATTAACAGGTACAGTGTAAAATAAAACGTAAATAAATTCAAGAATAAAAATCTAATCGGAGGCTCACACATGCACTCCCTTTCGGAAACTTTGGTAAACTAAAAAAAAAAAACGTCTCCGCTCGGTCTCTCTCTTCGACTGCTGTCAAGTGTCAGTGGACTGCTGGGATTCGCTTGCTAAGTGGCTTGCTAGCACTGCTTGCTAGGGATCTGAGGTAGTGACTTTTGTAGTTGCCAGTTGTGACACTGACAAATACACTGTCAGTGATCAGACCACTGATCAGACAAACACTTGCCTGTCAAAAAGATATGGGAACTACAGACAAGAAGCAACACGTTGGTAGCTGCAATACCAAATAGTCCGATTACGCTTGCTTAAAATATTGAAAGTATTGCCGGGCTATACCAAAATGCAGCATAACCTGCAAAGTCTGTTTTTAAATTCGTCAGTTTCATGGCCGACGTGTTGGACTGAAAAGCAACAACACTACAGTTACTGAACTGTGTGTTTTCGTACCATTGCAGCCTTATTGCAGCATTGTAGTCCAACCAATGATTCCAACCATAAGCCAACTAGGTGAACTAGGTACATAGGTAATCAATTTTTTTTTCATTGAATCAATATCAAGGACATAATATTAGTTGGATTTTATTTGATTCCATGGAATGAATTTATTGAGTTGTCATATTTGAATTTGTGTGACTGAAGCTGACAGTTAGATCTACCGTACCAACTTATAATCTGTGGCCAGTGAAAATATATCCGTCTTGGAGGAAATAAATCCATTATCATTTACATTTTCTTTCTTCTTCATCAACCTTCGTGAAGGCTGTGCTTTAATCATGGCTTTAATCAAGGTCTCTGTCTGCTGTCTACTCATCTAAGACTACTAAGCTCGGTTTATCAGACAACATTATTTAATGATAAATATTAGTTTAGGGTTATATTATGTTTTACTACTGCACCACTACCTAACCCGAATTGGTACAATTTGGCATCATATTAGTGCTAAAGAACCTAGCTTTTAATTATTACTATTTTTGCACCCCACATTTGTAAGTATTATGAAACGTACGTTATGTACACTTGAAAAAAGGGGCTTGATCACATGTAACTATAGGGTTTATAACCCTTTTGGCGTTTAACTTTCTTCTCTTTCCGTGTTTTAAAATTACTGTGCTCTTGAAATACGAACTCGTGTTACATCAGAATATATTAATTTCGACTGCAAAAGTTCTTCCCACCTAAATAACCGACTTTTTTATTGAAGAGTTCAGTAGAGCGGAGCAGATAGTTTCAATTCATATTCCTGGGTGTGGAGTTACCAAATTAAATAATAAATATTAATATAGGAAGATAAGTTTGGAACAAAATAATAATAAACACGGTTATTAAACATTTTGTCACACCTGAGATTTGTGTGATACGGTTCAAATTGCAAAAAAGTGTCTCAAAATAGCCTACTGATGTACCTACTTCTGTAATGAATATCCAAATAACCCAAAAATAGCGCCTTTCAAATAGCCATTCATCGTGTTCTTCTTGCGCTTATGATGTCATATCCGTTACGGTGTTGCATCTCGTCAAAATGTTGATCTTTGATTATATAAAATTTATCTGTAAATATCATTTATTTCGTTACTTTTTATATTAGGACA
Organism: Cyclophora albipunctata; assembly: GCA_963082685.1. Classification (NCBI taxonomy): domain Eukaryota; kingdom Metazoa; phylum Arthropoda; class Insecta; order Lepidoptera; family Geometridae; genus Cyclophora; species Cyclophora albipunctata. The sequence goes on along the minus strand of OY720119.1, from coordinate 8,457,518 downwards.
GCTAAAAAGAAAGTTTTATATACTTTGAACTTATTGATGTTTATAAAAGTCTTTGAATTTTTATGTTTTATATCAATTAATGAACATTATAACATTTGCGAGCCTTGCAACACCGATGACGAATAGTTCGACAGACAGATTTTCCTGTTTGCCGTTCTCCATTTGCTGAAAGTGTTCAATTTTGTGAAAACTTGTGCTTTGATTTTATTCAGATTATTTCATTATCTAAGTTAATATTTTATTTTCTTTTAAGCGTTTATAGTTTTCAATAAATATACGTGATTAATTATTTTCACATAAAACGACTAGAGGTGGTACTTCTGCGTTTAGACGGGAGCCATCTTGCAATCTCTAATCAAAGGTCCTTGGATCACAGTTTCGTTGTCTAGTTGAAAGTCAGTTTATTCCATCATAAAATAATCAAATGGCGTTAAAACGAATTAATAGGGTACGTATTTTCAATATAGTATTTGTCAATCTTTTGTTTCAGAAGTTTTCATGAGGAGTGTTGTAAAATTGGAATGGTTCTTCGTAGTGAATGTTTCGTCATTGTGAATATCCATTATTGAAATTTCTTCTGGATATTTCCTTGTGCGTGACGGATTATCTCTAATGTTGTATAATTTCGTGTTATTTTACATGGAATTGATTGATTTTCATATAACGGTGCTTTACTGGTCCAAATGTAGGTGACAATTTTGTGCACACGGCGTACCTACATAAAATGTCGGAATTATTGTGCCAATTTTGAGGTTTTCTTGTCATCACTGGCATATATGTTGTGAAAATATGTGAGGAGTGTGTTTGTGGCTGTAGTTTGACGAGAAATAAGTGATATTATAAGGCAGATGGGCATGTTTTGAACAATATGTCCAGGCCTTGTTTTCGAGTCTGATGATGTGACATGTATGGCGAGGTGTAGTTTCCTGTATTGTTTTGTACACATGATCATTTTATTGTTCAGGAATTACAAGACCTGGGCAGAGATCCACCAGCACAATGTTCTGCCGGCCCACACGGTGAAGACTGTAAGTACATTATTGATCTTCTACCTACTTATTTTTTGTGACTCATTGTTGTTGTATAATAATAATTATGAGAAACTGTCTCATTATCTAGACCATGGATACAGACAATAGCAAGTTGCAGTTCTATACAGTTTTAATTACAGTTTTTGTGCAATATTTTGTCATTTCCATTAAACATTGAATTATCAAAATATGTGCCTACCTACACCAATATCTATTAACATTCTGAATGACACTGCTTTAATGATATTCAATCCACCTTAAATACATTGTAACTCGGTACATACAGGTGAAAAGATATTGGCCAAAGCAAAAACATTTACTTATAGATACTAAATATGGTGTTGAAGTCTTGTCTGATATCATTATAATAATCAATTAAGCAATAATAAATGGTTGATGTTTTATCATAAAAAATCTATAGTAGGTATCATGTTATTGTGTTAAAATAATACAGTCTGAGGTGATATACCTATGAATGTCATTTGTGAAGTCAACGACCTTGCACAGTTAGTAATAGGTGGATTTTATTTTTGAATACTTTAGAAATCATGTCCATGTTTTCCAAATGTGAATGAATGCCAAGAAGTCACCTGGTGTCTGTCTGTTATTATGGAATGGATGTTGTATACAAATAATTAACTATAAAATAAATATTAAACTTCCTATTTGCTTATTAAACTTTCTATTTGTAATGTAGAGGAAAATACAGAGGAAATTAAGTAAATCTCTATTGTTTATGCAAGCTGTAGTGCCATAGACATACATGAACACACAAGTTACACCCCTCTTTCAAGAGTTGAAAGAAAATCAATAATATCCACTAAATGTATTGATTTAAGTTTAATCAAGATCGGTTCATTATTTTGATTGATTGCCGAGTACAAACATGTATATCTACCTCATACAATTAGATTAATAACATTTTACTTTTTATGTTTCAGTATTCCACTGGCAAGCCACAATAATGGGACCAGTAAGTATGATTGTGTTTGATTAAACACTAATTTGATTACATTTGACATACATTGTTATTAATATACATTTATTTCTTATTTCAGGTTGACAGCCCTTATCAGGGAGGAGTTTTCTTTTTAACCATACATTTTCCAACAGATTACCCCTTCAAACCACCAAAAGTTGCATTCACAACACGTATTTATCACCCCAACATAAATAGTAATGGTTCCATTTGTCTTGATATTCTGCGCGCACAGTGGTCTCCAGCCCTAACCATATCCAAAGGTAATTTTTTTATTTGTTACCATATTTTATTTTTGTCCTCACTGTATGGACATCTTCATTGGGATGAGAGGTCTTTGCCTGGCAGTGGGACATTACTGGTTAATACTTTTGCATAGTTTATTTTTATTATCAATGATGTCTAATAAAATTAGTCATACTCATTTTCCCCTGATACATTTGTCTGAGATTTTTTTTTTGTAATATTTAGAATTGTAACTTGATATTTCCCAAGCAAATAGTAGCAGCACACCTGCATTGTGCATATTCCTGTGTGTATGTTGGGATAACCCATAACCATCTTGAAGAAAAAAAAGAAAAAAAAAAAAAAAAAAAGATGCCTATACAATACAAATAGAATTAATTAAATTTGACCAGTAACTTCAGAGATTAGCACAGGAAAACAAACACAAAATTGAACTCTTCAGCTTTATTTTAGTATTGTAGGATAGATGGGAATAAAATAGTGCTTGCTAATTCACTATAAAGCAAGGTATAAGGTGTTAGTCATGTCACCTACTTGTATTAACACAAGAGTAGTAGTTATACCTAACTGCATTATTAAGTGTAATGTTCCTGTTTTCTGTAAGACTGTGAACTTCTGCTTGGAACTGTGAAAGACAACTATCATCTTTGCCTAGTAACCTTACATCATGATAATATGCTGAAGCTGCCATAACCTTTTCAAAGGAGATTATGCAATATGCACCTTTGAACACCCGTTATTATGATTTAAAGCTAAATGCATGCATTCTTTTTGTACCTAAATAATAATAGAATATCTAGCTAAATTACTGAAATATCAGAATGCTTGTTTGCAATAATTGTAATAAGCAGATTTTAGTAATATCTAGTTACAATTATTACAGTGGTACTAATATTATAAATACGACGGTTTGTCAGAAATCCATGTTTGATAATAAAAGCTGAAAGTTTGTATTTTAGTGTTTGAACATTATGAATCTGGAACTACTAGACGAATTTGAAAAAAAAATTTTTGTTCTCAAGTTATTTTCATAAAGGTTATAGATTTCTTTATTTTCATCCCAAAATTCTCACAGGAACTTGTACAATGCAGGTAAAACCGTGATGCACTGCTAATTTTGATTGTACGTAATAGTAATGATCAACTTAATAATATAAATTAGGGTACTTTTTAGTCCAATGCTTTTCTGGTTGAAGCTATTTTGTGGATATTTTACTTTCTAGCTAGACCACTAGTTTATTTTTGTGGATAGTTATCTAATTCTTGTGTGTTTTGTTTTCCAGTGTTGCTCTCAATCTGCTCACTCCTATGCGATCCAAACCCAGACGACCCTTTGGTGCCAGAAATTGCTAGGATCTACAAAACTGACAGAGAAAAGTACAATGAACTAGCCCGCGAGTGGACAAGAAAGTATGCCATGTGAGAGTCAATTGTGACATCAGAAACATACACACACATCGCCACAGCCCGGGCCCTCATTCCCACTCCTTCTCCCCAAATCCCGCCCGTTCCTTTTTCCCCCCACTCCCCCCTCAAACCTAAATTTACTGGATATGTGTATAATATCTATGATCACTTAGAATCTGCCTAATTTGTCTTACTGGTATTTTTACGCGAATTTAATGCATCAAGGTAAATACAATACACATATGGAAATATATTGTTTGTATTTAATAAGAAGATTTTCTATAAGTGCAAAATTTATTTCGTTTCTCTTGATGTGTCCGTAGATGTTGTCACTCCTTAGTTGAAGTATGAATATTAGTTAAATTTACATCTATTGAATATAATTATGTAACTCCCTATAATGATTTGTACTTTGACTAGATCTAAATTGCATTGTGAAACTGTACAATAGCCATATATTTAGGTAATGGAGCGTTCCTTACTAATAATATCTTGTCCAGTTCACTTAGGATTTGTCGATGAAATGTAAGTAAACCTCATAAGTGTTAAGAACATTTTGGGTAATGTAAGTAAGTGGTATTACTAAATGAGCTCGTTCACAGAGTCGAGTGAGTGTTATTTTTTTTTACTAGAAAACTTTTTTTAAGTTAGTAAATGTAGCGTGCTACAGACTGTCGTTGATTGGTCAGTTTTCTTTCATCCACAATATTTAAATGGAAAACGCTCCGATAGTAAAACATGCAGTATAAATTACAGTGTATCTCATAAGGTAATAAGTTACGATTAATCTAATTTTTTCAATATGGCGATCTTTATATTATAATTTTATCTAATATATATTGTGGTTGTAAGGATACCTGCGTTGTGATTTCCACTTGTCCTATCCGTCGATCCGAATCCCTGATTCCTTTCGTGATAATAAGCATTTGTTATATGTATGTATGAGGCACAAGTGGCTAAATGATGTGTCGGAACAGCTGCAGGCCAGAGGAAGCTTGTTCACTTGGTTCAAACAACTGAGAGATTAACAAATTCAAAGCTTTTAAATTGTAATCAATCAACAACTTGTACTATTTTAGCTTCACTAAATTGTAAGAAACAATAAATTATTGTGTATGTAAATAAAATGATGAGCTTTATTTAGGTACAACAATGTCCTAACAAATATAAATAGGCTATACTACATACAATATAAATGATTCATGATTCAATTGAATAACCAAATTCAACACCGCAATGTGAAAAACATGGCTCTAGAATATTTTATTTATCTCTACCAGTTTTAAAATCGATATACCTATTACTTTCTAGAGGTCAAACAGTCAGGGGCTATCTTGCTATCTTTACTATGACGTTTACTACTCCATTTTACATTCAATACCTAAATGATAAGGATAATGTAAAAAATATACAAGCCTAGAATAAATGCCATAGCTATTTCAAGTATAATTGTTCAGTGTTCGACATAAAATTCTTTGATTCTGCTTATTATTCAATTGATCTAGTTTATGTATTGTAATTTATTCTCTTTCCATTCCTGTGACAAAACACCGTTATCATAAAACTTCGATGACATGAGGGTCCTACGAAGTAATTTATCATATTGCCTGACTCATAATTTCCAGTACTGAGGTTTAAAGCTCCGACAAGGGATATGACGTCACTAATTGCGTCGTTATTATGCTTCTAACAGTTGTATAGTTAAGGATATATTTATATTATGTTGGAGACCAGGCAAGAGTCACGTATACATATAAAAACGGCCAGTAAGACTAATCGACTTAATTAGACATGGACTTAATTTTTTTTTCTAAATACCTTTATTTTCTACTTCTGTATGAAGAGACGGGATACAATATTTTGTTTTTGGTGAGATTAGATCAGTAGGTATACGTGCTTTTCTATTTCTGCATAAATAATTCTACTAATAAAAAACTAGTTTACATTATACGGTACATAGAGTAAGTATCTTATGTAAACTGGGCCAAAAATGCTCAACTATTGTGTAACAAAGGCAGCAAGTTTTATGAAAGTACAAAACCATGAATCCAAAACTAGATTAAATCTGAATATAGTCTTCGAAGGTAAAATTGGAACACGTTGGAATGAATAATAAAACACTTCTGTTTTCACAATTTATTACAAGACACGTGTAAGTACATAATTTACAAAGGCACATAAAATAATTACACACTAGATTTAATTAAGTATTACAGTTCAGTCGTTTCCATATTTTTTGCATTTTTCATTTGTTCTAGTTGCTGGTAGAAGTCGTATTTGGCTTGGTTTGTTTGGGGTTCGGTCCCGTTAGAGTCGATTGATGGAAATGCTCCGGTGGTTATGAAGTAGGGCTTTTCGTTAGATAAGTCTTGGTCGACGGCGTTTTCGTCGAGAGAGTCTCGTTCCGAGCGGCTGAGTTGGTCGTCGTTTTTGTACCATTCGTTTTCATATGCGTGCAGCCATATTGGGTTGGAGCCTTTTGTACTATGCTTGTTTGTATTCGGTACTCTGCCTCCGGAACTACGGATAGTCATATCGGACTCGCCAGCTGTCGGTGACGCTGTAACAATCGCACGAAGATACGTTAAATGTGATAAGTGAAAATAAACGACAATGACCCGGATTCAAAACAATTCTTTTGAAGCCAACCGTGACTATTTTTTTTACGTTTTACGAGATTGGTCTTGTTTCACAAAATTTGATTAAACTGGCAGACGCAAATACAATGGAAAACTATGACGTGTTCGATGACGTTAGTATATTTATGTTTCCTTGGAACCGGTCATGGCTACTTTTACTCTAGACGTCACGAACAGTAAATTTATATGAACCAACGACCCGCCCTCGGGTCGTTCCGAATAATCATGCCATCATAATTTCCAGTACTTTGGGATAATAAGTATGCTCAGTTCCAAAGTTTTACAAATTTCTCCAATCAATTCTCCAAAAATTCTCCAGTGCAAAATCAGTTCTGAGATTTCAAGAGTTAGTACGTTTGTAGTAATACCTATTATGCTATGGACAGGTACCTAATCAATTCACAATACTTACAATAAGCAGTAGCAGTTGCCGCCTTCAGTTTTCTTACATAATCAGCCCTTTGTGACAGACAAGTCATTACTGTAAGAACCAACAGTACAGCTAAGAACAATGACGTCCAAACCAGCCAGAAAACTGTTTGATTACTTGATAAACTCTCCGCTGTCAAGGGCTGGTATTCCGCTGGTTGCGTATCCAGTACATTGAACTCCTAAAACATAGAAATACTTTTCATGAGTTATGGGTTCCTGGTACTTTGAACTTCTGTAACATTACTTTTCAGTGTTTTGCTCCTAGTACTTTGAAATTCGAAAATGAAAGAATTATTACTTTTCATGAGTTATAAGCTACTAACTACTTATATAATTAAAGCAGCGCCACTAATCATTAGTACTTAAACATTTAGTTTAAAAAAAAATACTAAGACAAAAAGACGATTGTGCTAAGCTTGTGTCACAATATATAATTCTGTAAAATACCTTGAAAAGCTCATCCAAATGCTCAATATTCTTGTCAACAATTTTCAACACTTGCTCCACTTCCAAAACTGAATGGTCATCCCTATTCACCAGATGTAAGTACAAATCAGTCTTCGTATTGTCCACTGACCCATCTTTATTCTCATGGACTCTCAGATCATCTATATTGACTACAGAACCCGTGACTAATGCTAATTGGTGTCTAAACACTTGTATTCTGTCGCGGATCTCAGATGGGTGCGCTCGAAGGACGAAACGGACTCTTTGGTCTTCACGGAGTAAGTAAATGAAGACGTGAGCTTCATCCTGTAGGCCTCCGGTGTCGTTGGCTAAGACCTGAAATTACATCTAGGTATAGTAAACAGAGTAAGCCGTGGCGACCAATGGAGGAAGGTTAAATTATGTTAGAAGGAAGTTAAATGAAATAAGGTAAATTCCTATTAGTGTTCAAAGGTTTAAAATATAAATAAATAGCTTTTACACAAATCACACATTATACTAATATTATAAAAATTACATCGTTTTCTCAACCTGTGATAGTGATATAAGTATTTTCATAGTTACCTTAAAATCAAAGTATCCTTTCATTCCTTTTTGAGGGTCAAAATTCAACGAGATAGCGCCAGTATCGACGTTAACCAGAAACGGAGAAACAGCTAGATTCTCCAAGCCTTCAGTTAGCGTTTCTTTCACTTCACTAGATTGGTAATAACTTATCTTTGCGTTTTCGCCTTCATCTGCGTCTATAGCCTGGGAAAATAGGTGAGCGACTCAAAATCAGGTCATTTTGGAACTCTCTTTAACATCGGAAAAATGATTTAAAATACTCTATTTAATCTAAAGTAGTGCAAAGTGACGATATTATTGTAGTGTCTAATAAAATAAATAAATAATGGCTCTGATCCTAAAGATCAAAACATTCTTCAAAGAGACAGATTTAGATAAATTATATCATCATCTGTAACTGTATAATCAATCAAGAAAAATAAGTTACATGCTCACATAACTCATAATTCATAAACCATTAAGGCAAAAGGCATTTTATGGTATACACACATAAATAACTTCACTGAGCACGAAAACATTATAAAAAAAGCTGAAACTCATTATAATTAATGTACTCGACTCACCTTGACCTGCATAAAATCGATACCGAAGTCTGCTTCAGTAGTAATCCCTCCCGTAAATATTTTACTAACGAACGTCGGCGCGTTGTCATTTAAATCCATTACTTTGACGTGAACTTTCAAAGTACTGACGATATCGGATTCTTTGTAATTAGGTGGAGTTACGCAATCTTCAGTGGCTAGGACTGTTAGGGTGTAGTTTGATTGTAACTCGCGATCTAAGGGCTGGGTTGTTGATAATCTGGAAGTATTAGAAATGTTTTTTCGTTGAACTTATTTCATTTAGGCAATAGAAAATTATATAAAGGTACATCAGTAACCTAATTCTGTATAAAACAAACTATTACGAGTATAAGGCACGGACTACTACATCATAGTGGATGTAGGATTTTGGGTTCCGCAATGCGCATGAAAATATAGAGGATATTTTCAGTGAGCCTTTGCCATAAGTACAGTGGAATTTAGGTACTGTGCGATCTTTGGTTATGGTTTTAAGAAACACTACAAATCAACCTTGTTTAGGTTTAAGCTTCAGAATGCATCTCCAATTATGCATCCAGCATAGCTCTAGTAGAAATACTTATGTTACTATTGGTGTCCATTTATCGTGTCAAACGAAGCATAGTAACGTAAAAATAATGACGGTCAAGAAACCTTTAGTTTAATATTAACTCAGTTTATTTTTACCCCAACAACATAATCGGCTTACCTATGCGTATCTTTCTGCAGTTGAAATACGGCTTCATCGTTGCCCTCTACGATATAATAACAGACAGGCAACATCGGCTCGTCGCCTCTATCTATTTCATCTCTTTCGATAACACTAGGCAGGTAAACTTCGTAGTCATCGAAGTTTTCAGTTATATTCACGTGGAAGTCTTTGTAAGGGAACCTAGGGCGATAGTTGTCAACGTTTTGCACGTAGATTGTGAGGTCTAGGTAAGAGCTGAGAGGCGTAGGCAGTCCTAGGTCATACGCTTCTACGCGTAACTGGGAAATGAATTGGTATTTTAGTGTTTGTTTTATAAAAAAGAGTCTAGTTAAAAGGATAGGCTGACAAAGTTTTGAATTAATAAGGAAGGAAGGATGTGGTTTTTCAAATTAGTAGGTACATTATGGTTTTTTAGTCATTATGCATACGGCTGAAGTTATATTCTAATGATGATATGACGTGGGATCATTCACTTTTCAAATCACATTTAATTTCTTTCAAAAGTGGCCACACTGGAAATTTCAAATCACTGAATAAAAGTTTGAGTTTTGAGTCCAGCCCCACTAGAATTTTAAAATCTAATTTTTAATTTACAAACAATGAAACCAAAAACCTGTGCATCTTTATTATAGGATTTTTTTCTTTGAGCCTGCTTTGACATTTATTAAGTAATATTTTGTACGAGCGAACACCTAAACCCATAATTATAGTATTGGTAGCGCCCGTGTGAAGCCCATTCCCGTGGGAATTTTAGGATAAAAATAACCTTTCACGAATATGGGCTACCCTATACAAAGATAATTATTGGATAGATATAAGACTACTACTTCTACTTTCAAACATGGCTCAGGTTTGAGATCATCAACCTGCATTTGGAAAGCGTGGTGATTATGTCTAATTCTCCTCACTGTACTGATATCAGTGAGATGAGAGGCCTTTGTCGGTGGGACATTACAGGAGAATACTCCATTAAGTAAGTCGATTCCGTGCTTCGGAGGGCACGTTAAGCCGTCGGTCCCGGTTACTTTCTACGGATGGTAATCGTTACATGAGCCATGTCAGAGGCCTTTGGCGGCTCGATAACTCTGACACCAGGATTGGTCAGGTTGACCATCCACTCGATGAAGAAGAGAAGAAGAATAGGTACTTCTTTTTTATTTCCTGGGTAGTATAAAGTACACAGTTAGGTGGTACAAGTAACACTCACCCTGTAAGTAGTCTGTTTGTCCCTATCCAAAGCATGCAGCGTCCGTATGGCCCCGCTGGCCGCGTGCACGGCGAACTGTCCGCTATCCTTGAGCCGGAACCGAACCGCGCCGTTCGCACCGATATCAGCGTCTATAGCACGGACTTGGACGATCACTGTGCCGATTGTTGCATTCTGTTGGGAATCAATTTGGTTCAATCATTGGTGAAAATTTTCAAGTTGGTTACTGATAAGTTGAGTGTCTTTTGGGAGGCAAAATACTAGCAAGGTTATTGGGACCGGTTAGCTGTTAAGCGTTCTTATACGAAATTATTTGATTTAAAAAAAGTAAAATCGAATAGGATAGTGGTTAACTCTGGAGTCGGATTTTTTAGACCGCCTGAACTAGATTAGCGGTAAAAGACTATGGTATATATATAAATGCTCATGCAAAATATCCGTTTACACGCAAGTCTGAAATGAAAACAGACTGGCGTGTGCACATGCAAAATGTCCTATTTTGCTATTTTAAGAGCGCTTCGTAAGTTTCTAAATTGGTCGCTGCACACTTGTCTTTCTGACTATGAATCCACAGAACAGTTTTTTTTACAAAATATACTATATCTAGTTACGAAAATAAAAGCTATCTAACTACTAACCTCAGGCACTTTAATAGTATCATTCTGTTTAGGAAACACGAACACTGGTGCGTGGTCATTGTAATCCGCTACGCATATGTTCAGTATCCCTTTAGCTACATTCACTGGTGTGCCCAAATCTCTTGCTTCGACGACCAAAGAGTAGTTTCCGAAGCGATCCTTCAGAGATTGCTTGGCGAAGAGACGGCCAGTGTTGGCGTCACCACCTACTTGCTCGAAGCGGAAGAGATCTGAAAGAAATTGTAATTTTTGATAGATATTTGGGGTTATTGGCGCCATCTAAGTAATTTAATGAAGTTGTTTGTTAGTGGGTTCATAAGAATACTATTTTAAAGTCTGTTAATGTTCACAAAACCGATTTTGTTGAATTTTAAGAGATGATAAACTTCGGTGATTGTTTACCCAGAAAACACGGAAAATCTTTATTAAAACCATTAATTTCCACATAAAAAATATACAATTTCCAAAAAAAGACAGAACAAAATAATTTACGATACAAAGGAGCAGACTCAGTGGTCGATGAGTCGCTGGTGCGATACAGCACTTATTTTATAACTTATACATGGCGCCAGGATGCAAATTAGTACACACTTTCGTTCATTTATAAGTTTTGATGGGGTTACATTTTGCACCAATATATTTTGTTGAAATATCTATAGAATCTACAGTATTGACATACCATGGCCCTTCCCGCCCGTCAAGTGAAACTGCACGCGTCCGTTGGGCGAGTTGTTGTCGTCGGCGTCGGTGGCCGACACGGCGGCGAGCGGGTCGCGCGGCGCGTGGAACTCCGTCGCCGACACGCAGCCCGCCGGCAGCTGCAGCACCGGCGGGCTGTCGTTCACGTCCTCCACGATGATGCTGCTCACAGTCATATGTTAAAGGTTAAGAGCATTATTCAAAAACGCTAGCTGTCAAATGGTTCATCTCTTTCACCATTTTCCAATATACACCGCCGGATGAAATTTAGTAACGATTAAGTGCTTATTAGGCACACACAAATCCAACTGAAATGGAAAATCGGCTAGTCACGCGGTTAGCTGCCCCTGCGGTTAACCGCTAGTGCGTACCGCAAATAATACAGGCGCTTAGCGCTCAGCCCTGTCTCAGTGGAAATAAACTGTTATAGAAGGTAAACGCCAATTTATCATTTATGAGAAAGGAGATGATTCAAGTTGCATACAAAAAGTACCCAAAAAAAAAAGTGCCGGCCAACAAAAAAAAATGTATGTATATTTTAGGGAATGACATTCTAAACATTTTTTCTTTTGACAACTAAAAGCTATGATCAATTTTTTTTAAGTTTTTTGATATAGAAATCAACGATAAAAAAATGTTCGGTCCCTTGAGATTCGTTAGATTTTACACTGTACCTAACGTACATAAGTCTAACTACACTTGCTTATTGTAGTTTTTGTAAAGATATAGAATGTATTCAATTAAGGGCTTATGCATATATAGAACAAACAGGTAGTTCCAAGCATATGAAGGCGATCTAGCGTTGTTTATAGTTTATTACAATTATTTATATTGATGATATATTGATATGCTCATTTATGATTTTTGATGTCGCCTATAGGGTTCAAAAGTTGGTCGTAGACATTTACCGTCTTGATAAAAAATATTTAAAACATCATTTTCCATACGATAAAAATATTTTTTTTCATTGGCCGGCACTTTAAATTTTGGGTACGATTTGAATCATCTCCTTTATTTGGAAAATTATTTCATTGAATATATCTTCGATCAACAATACACAACTAGATGTCGGGTCACGTACAAAATCAAAGCTAAAAACTGTCCGGTTTGACAGCTTATTTTGTTTACTACCAACCTGACAAAAAAGTTTTAAAACAGTTCGAAGTTCAACCTAATTACAACCATGACACCTAGCAATAAAGTAGCAAATCTTCAAATATTTAAAATTACTCCTGTCACTTAGAAACGTCAAGACATCATTTAGTGTGAAATCAACCTTAACGACCTACAAATAAAGTATTTTATTCCCGTGTTTACCTTCCTTTCGTTTCGTTTCTTTTTGAAGAACTACAGATGGAATGGAGTCGTGTTGAACACTTAAATAATTTGTAATATGCACGTAAAAGTTTACTTAAAATTATTTATGTTTTGGGCTATCTATGTTTGATAGTATACATACTTGTTTTTTTGCTAGTGTTCTGTTGTGTTTGTACGTATGTTTTTGGCCAAGGTGTCTATCGCTGGATGTCAAAAATAAAAATATCACTTAAATTCCACATCTTTATAATCATGCTTATAATCTTAATAATAAAAGTACAGTTCAGTGCAATTAATAAATGAAAAGTAAAATGTTTATTACGATTCAACATTAGAGAACATTAACAAATCTACTCCATGGATTTGCTGTTCTGTTTCACAAAATTTTGCGCCAACGTTGGCCAAACATTTGTATCGGTGACTTCAAAACAGTATTTTTTTTTCAAAATTTGATATTATTTATTAGTTAGCTTAAAATATAACTTATTCTACATGTACTTACCAAAAGTAAGACACTCCGGCCGTTAAATTGTTTTTCCGGCCATTATTTTTGCAACTTTTAAATAAACATTGCGGCATTGTGACTGTGACACGTGTTTACATTGGCTGTGGTTCGAGGGCACTAAATATAAGATCGGCTCACTTTTCAAATGAGCCGATAAGTACCTAGACGTATGATTTGCGCCGACCCGAAATCTAGTTGTCTATTGTTGATCGAAGGAATATATGCATAAGATAAGTATTCTCCTCACTAAAGGCATCTCCATATTGGTCCCATTTTAACCCATTCACTTGACACGTTATTACTTACGTGATCTGTTTGAAAGCGTTCCGGGAGTCGGCGGCGCCGCGGCCGAAGTGGTAGTTGTCCCAGGCCTCCGCCGCCAGCGAGTAGTGCGCGCGCGCCTCGCGGTCCAGCGCCGACGACACGGACAGCGCGCCCGTACTCGGGTCGATGGAGAACTTACCCTGTGAGTACAGGCATACAGATCGATATCGAATACGGTAAAAGAACATTGGTTGAAGGGGTTGGATATGGAATGTGGTATTAAGGGTTTAATCTATACTAATATAATAAAGCTGAAAAGTGTTATTGGAACGAAGTTCCTTATCGCGCGTTGCGAAAGGGGGCTAGACGGAAAAAATGGTAACGACATTTTTTAGGCCAGAGAGGGACATACAGAGAAACTTGCGCACGCCAGAGAGAGACAGACAGAGAAACTTGCGCACGCCAGAGAGAGACGGACACAGAAACATGCGCGGCGCGCATGTTTCTCTGTCTGTCTCTCTCTGGCGTGCACATGTTTCTCTGTCTGTCTCTCTCTCTCTCTCTCTTATAGAAAGCAAGCTAGATATTTTCGTTTCGTCTTTCTATTTCGCATTGAACAGTGTGGTGTCGCGACGATTATTTTTGTTGATAATAAATAAACTTCGTTCCATCCGGGTGTCCCTTGACACCTCTCAAGTTTTTTTTTGGTTGAATCCGCTAATCTCAGGATATGTCTGCTTATCTGAGTCCAATTTGAATAGTTCTTTTTATAATGGATTTTTAACGGGAAAGTTAATGGCAATTTTTCATCCCGAAATTACCACGGGAACGTGCACAACGTGGATAACACCGCGGGTCGCTGCTAGTATACAAAGATGTAAATTTGAATGAAATGGAATTGTCAAATAGCGGGGTTGATTATCAAAAGTGGAGTAGAGCATGAGTCGATGAGGAATTTACCTTATAAGGAAGTAATGAGGCCGAAATTTTAGTGAATACTAAAGCTTAGTGGAAACTAACGCGGTTCTACAAATTTACAAAAAGCTGCGCCCCGCGGTGTTGCCCGCGTTGTACCCGTTCCCGCAGGGATTTCGGGATACAATGTATCCCATATGATATTCTGATGTATAAGCTACAAGGATGGATGTATGGATGTATGTTTGTTGCTCTTTCACGCAAAAACTACTGAACGGATATGGATGAAACTTTGCAGTAATATAGGTTATACATCAGAATAACATATGGGATACATTTTATCCCGAAATCCCTGCGGGAACGGGTACAACGTGGGTAACACCGCTGGGCGCAGCTAGTATACTATAATATAATATATATAATATATATAACTACTATAATATATACAGTAGAACCTCGATAACTCAAACCTCGGTAACTTAAAAACCTCCATAACTTCAAAAAATAATGTGTTCCCTTCCCATCAGAGCCCAAAACCTCTACAACTTAAAATACGCAACCTCTATAACTTAAATAAGTAATCTCTGTATTGGCCCTCAGTAACTTAAAGAAATGTTTCCACAACCTCTATAACATAAAATTGTTTGTCAATGAGTCATTTTGAACGAGTGTGCAAAACAAAACGTTTCGGTATTTATTGCTTGCACGTGTTCACTACATAGTTAAATTGTTAACGTAAACAATACAGTGATAACGTCACCTATTGTTTGCTTCTTCGAAATTCTTTAAAACTTTGCGGCGGCGGAGGTTAGCCTTAAGACAACGGCTTACTTGAATCATTTTTCAAATGTCTTCCCGACAAAACGTTAACATTAAAAAATGAAAAATGTCATGGAGGAAAGCACAGCAAAGAACGACTTACGATTCTGCTTTGTGCTAATTCTACGGACACAGAAAAACTGAAACCTTTAATTATAGGCAAGTCAAAAAAACCTCGGTGCTTCGCAGGTCGAAAGTATGCAAAAAAAGCATGGATGACCGCCGAACTTTAAAAAAAATGAAAATTATTTATATTTCTGTATTTTATTGGACCAATCCTTCTGACGCATTCGAGTAAAAATAGGAACAAGGGTACATACATTGTATACATATGTACATACCTACCTCTACATCAACCTATCCCTAACGTAGACCCTTGATAACTTAAAACCTCGATAACTTAAAGTATTTTGTGTTTCCCTTGGACTTTAACTTATCGAGGTTCTACTGTACTATACAAAATAAAGTAATATATGTAGCGCTCGTGACGTAGTTTGACTAAGCGATGTTAGTTCATTGCGATTGTTAAGCAATGTGCAGCTCTGCCCCTACTTGGAATGGGTGGCCGATATCGATTTCTATCTGAGCGCTACCGTGCTTCGGAGGGCACGTCAAGCAATCGTTTCCGGTTGTTTCACCTCGTGGTTTCACCCGTCAGACCATGTCGGAGTCCTCTAGGTGGTTAAAAAACTCCGACACCAGAGTAGGCCAGTTGGCCTAGTAGGTTAGTTAACCTACTCCTAGAAATTAATGAATGAGTGATTACAAAATATCGGTACAACACATACCTCTGAAGAAGCCCTATCCAACAAGTAAGTAATCTTTCCGTACTCCCCGGAATCTGCATCTTTGGCTACCACAGTCGTTATGATCGTCCCCGGTTCGGTGTCTTCAGGTATTTTGTACTCGTACGATGCCGCCTCGAATACCGGGTTATTGTCGTTTTCGTCTAGCACCTGTAGGGTTAAATAGTTAATGGATAAAAAGAATAACTATACAGATGGATGAGTAGAACTATCATGTTCTATTGGGAATTTGATCTTTGAATTAATAACTATACAGTTAGTACAAATCAAATTTAAAATTGTTACCATTTCATTACTGACCTTTCTTTCATTTTAATTTATAAAGCCAAATTTTTCAGATTAGTCAATTAAAAAACATATTATTTACAACCGTTTATTTTTAATAGATAAATTAATATTTGAAAAATGCTGCAGATAAAATTAATATTTGAAAAATAATACATATATATATGATATATTCACATCAATGAAGCTTTTGCCCCGAAATTCCCCCTAAAACGGGTATAAATCATGTAAAACTGCGAGAGCCATAATTTACCTTTGATATTTATACTTTGATTATTTAGTGCCTTTAATATTTACCTGTATAATAAGATCGACATGCGAGTATCTAGGAGGTACGCCGCTATCAACTGCCTTCACCGTCACGTTGATCCAGGGGTGCGTCTCGTGGTCTATTTTATTGGCCACCACCACTTCACCAGTCATGTTCTCAATGTGTATCATTTCTAATAAGTCTGGTTGGCCTGTAAATGTAATGGGCAGTTTTTTAGGTGATGACAAAAAATAAAACAAACATGAAACTGTACGAGGGTTTAAAAAAAAAACAATTGTTGGTAAGAACCCTTTTTTCAACCTTCAATCAAATATATTTTCTTTGATATATTAAAATCAGGTCATTTGTTAAAGAGCCTCACAAACACAATAAGCTTATAATAGTCCTCTTTTTGTGTTAGAAGTTAAACAATGTAGAAAAAGGTAAAGGGAATAGCAGTGGGAAAAAGTACAGTAAACTAATAACTACATATTTACATATAGCAGCGCCCCGCGGTTTTACCCGCGTTGTACCCGTTCCCGTTGGAATTTCAGGATGATAAATAGCCTATAACCATCCCATTGAATGTGGCTATCCATTAAATAAAGAATTATTCAAATCGGACCAGTAGTTTCTGAGATTAACGCGTTTAAACAAACAAACAAACAAAACAAACTCTTCAGCTTTATAATATTAGTATAGATATGTACTTTCATACGCGGTTATTACGCGGACTCAAACTAAAACTTCAGAGATTAAATACTCCCAAAAATTTAACGCAACATGTGCGTTTTTTATTATTTACTTAGTAACTAAACTTTTAATTAACACACACATAGTTTTTTTTGTATTGTCATCGGTCCTCGATAAATCTACAAAGTTTGAATTGAATTCAATCTGGTCGTTTAAAGTGGGTCGAAATCTCGCCCTAAGCACGGTAATACTATCCTTACCGTGCCCTAAGGATTCAGAAACAAAACACAAACGTACAAGTGAAGCTACTTTACTACATTGTTAGTTATTCCTACTCTTTCTTGCTCTCACCTTCCAAATAATAAGTCATGGTCCGATTTTTGTCCGCATCGTCGGCCACTATATTGACTATATTCGCTCCATTTTTGGAGTTCTCAGTAATAGAAGTTCTGTAGAACGGTTTTCTGAACACTGGATTGTTATCGTTTTCATCCTCGACTGTGATTGTAAGAATCGCTGAAGCCATTTGTTTGGGACCTCCGTCTATAGCGGCCATATCTTCTACGTTAATAAATAGTTTGAAAGTTTCCACTTTCTCTCGGTCAATTAGTCTGAAGAAGAAAAACATTTTAAATAAAACTAAGACCTATATTTATTTTTTGTATGGTATGGTACGAGTAACAAACATTAATGATGCCCTGCATGAAATAAAATTAATAGATCACCAAAAAAACAGCGATTTTTCTATAGGTCAATTCTATATGGCGGATTTTTTTTTCTCCGCTCCACTAAGGCGATAGGAAGCCTTAGATTTTGGTTCTTCTTAGTTAAAGCGTAGATTATGATCATTCGAATTTCAAAAAATATTATTATTAAACGATATTTCATTTACACACTGTTTTAAAGTTACACAAGTTTTTGTCTCTTTCGCTCTTTGGCAAATAGCGTATGTCGGAAAGGGACAAACCATTTGATAGTGTTGTTAATAAGCGTTTATGGATAAGGCCCTAAACGTTTAACTGTTAGGTAAGAATTCAATTAAAAAACAATTCTAACACTTTATTTTAAGAAATTGTGTTGGTTTAAAAATTAGTATATATTTTATTTCTTTTACAAAATTAATGAATCATAGAGAAATCTCACCTGACAACTCTAAGCGATCCGTCCATAGCGTTCAACTCCCATATCGCCATGTAGTCGTACTCTGCTATCGGTACCAGTATCCCGTCTTCGTTGCGAGCGGTACTGCTCGCCTTGTCTATGGAGTAGCGGAGTACGGGTTGGTCGTCCGGATCGTGAGCTACAGCGCGGTACACTATTGTGCCTACCTGAGGGGTTAGGAAAAAATGTTGTAAGATCGGCTTAAAAGATACTATATACTATTTCAATTCAAGATACCTAGATTTGGCAAATAAAAGTGATATAATAGAGCATAAACTGCAATACAATTTTGTAAATATTAATTTGAAAATAAAACAGCATTTAAATGGATCTAATTTACTTAATCGATAATGCAGTAACAGATAAATAGTTAATTGATTGATGATTCTTTTTTATGTGTTCCTTATTGTCTGGACAAGGTTTTTATATAAGAAAATTGGAATTGCGCTGCGGGTGAAACCGTACAGCTAGTAGGTGATAAAATTTGTTAGGTACAAACCTGGATATTCTCTCTTATAGTAATAAAGCCCGGTTCCTCCAAAACGGGCGGTTTGTTATTGACATCTACGATAGTGATGTTCACTGTCACGGCAGCGCTCAGTTGCTCGTCACCTATTCCTCCATCTAATGCCACCTGTAAAAATAAAAAAAATCTGTTATTAAAAACAAATTAATATTATGTGAAACTAGCAGCGCCCCGCGGTTTTACCCGCGTTGTCCCCGTTCCCGTAGGAAATCCGGGATAAAATGTAGCCTATAGCCTTCCTCGATAAATAGACTATCTAACAGTGAAAGAATTATTCAAATCGGTTCAGTAGTTTCTGAGATTAGCGCGTTTAAACAAACAAACAAACAAACAAACAAACAAACAAACAAACAAAACAAACTCTTCAGCTTTATAATATTAGTATAGATGAGCCAAGTTCAATATAAATATTATGTATTGTCTTCGCTTACAAAATTGTTGAGATCGAAGCTAGTGTCACGTTTTGTTTCAAAATGATAAAATTTTAGATTCAAGAACATATCTGAAGCTGAAGATTTGGCTTGGCCAGTTTTGAAACCACTAATTAAATTTTAGAAAAGTAATATGATACTATTTTAATTTAGCAGTATAAGCACCGACAAACATGTGCTGACATGTACCGAGAAAGAAGAAGTACAAGTTGCTTTAACATAAGTTGAGTAGACAATAATAATAAAGCCTGTAAGTATGTAAAAACTTTTGACTAAAAACGAATTCGAAGAATAATACAACGCGGGTAAAATCGCGGGGCGAAGTTTACTTAACTAATTAATTATCACTAGTCGCTTTCCGCTGTCTGTCTGTCCCTTCGTATGCTTAGATCTTCAAAACTACGTAATGGATTTTGATGGAGTTTTTTTAATAGATAGAGTTATTCAAGAGGAAGGTTTGTACGTATAAAAAATCCCGTAACTCCCACGGGAACGGGCACAACGCGGGGCGCTGCTAGTTAGTTAATATAAAGTAATTGTTAGTAAGTGAGTAGTGACCACAGTGAGGGTGTATCTGTTGGTGCTGGGAGTAGTCCTGTCGGGGTCGAGCGAGGCGCCGGCGGCGACGGCCAGCACGCCGGAGCGCGCGTCCACCACGAACTTGTCGCGCGCGCCGCCCGCCACGCGGTACACCAGCGCGTTGTTGGGCGACGACCCGTCCAGGTCACGGGCCTTCACCTGCAATGGAACACCCAATATACTCAGGCCCCCTTATGTTCACGGGTCATGAACTGACTGAGAAAGATATATTTTTTGTTTCTCAATAAGGTCCGTTAGTGCAAGAGAGTGCCTTTGGCGGCTCAATAACTCTGACACCAGGATTGGTCAGGTTGACCATCCACTCGATGAAGAAGAAGTGCAAGAGAGATAGATATAGGAAATGATTTATGGTCTGACTACTCAGTTCATAACGCGCTAGCTATAGCAAACGAACGTGACAGAAAGCTACAAGACATGATGTAAAAAATCTATTTACCTATACAATTTCAAAAACCTCCTCATTGTACTCACTCATCTCGCTGTTATCTTCATCGAGATGAGAGGTCTATGCCATTTACATTACAGACTATTTTTTTTCTTTTATAATACCTCTAATATGCTAGTCCCGCCCGGCATATCCTCCGGGATAGATCTCTTATAAAACATCTGTTGGAACATTGGGGCGTGTTCGTTAACATCTTGTACGTATATCGTAACGGGCACGGTCGACGACAGGGAGG
Organism: Cyclophora albipunctata; assembly: GCA_963082685.1. Classification (NCBI taxonomy): domain Eukaryota; kingdom Metazoa; phylum Arthropoda; class Insecta; order Lepidoptera; family Geometridae; genus Cyclophora; species Cyclophora albipunctata. Next base: position 8,436,702 of record OY720119.1, on the reverse strand, counting down.
GCACGCCAAAATCACGCGCACGCACCTGAAAATAAGGGTGTATATTGATTGAATGTTTTTATGGAGTTACGTCGTTGTTGTTTGAAAGAATTATGGTCTGTTTCAGTCGCACGTAAGTTTAATGAGTGTGAACAAGCGAGACAGATATATGACATAACTTTATTTTTTTTATATTTTAGTTGGTGGAGACTTTTTGGTTTAGGACCATGCACATGACGATTGCTAGTTTTATTACATTGTTGAGTTAATGCGTTTATTTCCTCAAATACCTAAGCTGGGTATATTTCCAACCTACTAACTTTATATTTGAGGAAAAAAATAGGTAAATTATTAATAAAGTATGATTACAGTAAAAATAAAAAGGAATAATTACAGTATAAAATAAATTGTAAGCAATTTGAATACATTAAAGTCATTATCTAAATAACCTTGGAAGATGTTGAGGGAGACCTTTGATCAGAAGTGGGATAAAATAAGTTGACAAAAAAATACCATTAAGGAAATAACGTTGGAAATTAGCCTATTGCGTCTACAAAAAGATGTATTCTCCTGAGGAAAAAGGTTAAGTGATTTCATTTCATTTTTACTCTAAACCTTTTTCGTCTTCAGGAGTTATCGTCTTCGGCTGGAAAATTGACCACATTGGTCCACATTTTGGGACAATCTAGAACAAATTGGATATATATTGTAATATACATTGTACTCACAGTCAAATGAATAGGTCTAATGATCCCATTGTCACCCGGAATTTGTTCAAAGTCCAACCCTCCTTTAGGTGTCACAATCCCTAGGTTGGGATCTATCGTGAAATTATCTTTGTACTGACCTCCTATTATTGAATACTCTATATGGCTATTTTTTGTACCTGTAACGTTAAAATTGAGACGCTAAAAACTTGCTCAAACTTAAGTAAGTTTGACTAAGCTAATATAGTTGGTTAAAATAGCTTAAATTAAATAAAATAGCTAATCTAATGGTTCAAATCTGAAGTTTTGGAGACCCTGAATTGGTCTTAGCATGCGAATATCCTTAACTCGAGCCAGGTTTAAAAAGTATGATACATGCGTCGCTCGCCCTGGGAACTGAACCCTGTATCCCAGCCTTGGCAGGCGAAAGACCACAAGACCACGAAGGCATTTCATTCATTCATTACGAGTAGGTGCGAGTAGGTAGTGGCCAACCCTGGTTCGAAGTTTTTAGACCGCTTAAAGGCCTCCGACATGGTCTGACGATTTAAAAAACCGGGACCGACTGCTTTACGTGCCCTCCGAAGCACGGTAGCGTTCAAAAATAAATGCCACTATCGGCCACCCATCCAAGTAGGGGGCGAGCTGCGCGTTGCTTAACAATCGCAATGAACTGACATCGCTTGGTCAAACTACGCCAAAAGCGCTACAAGGCGTTGTTAAGTATAATCCATAATACAAACCATTCAAATCAATATCTCTCGCCTCTAACACTAAAGGCATTTCAAACTGCTTCTCATTTTCCAGCAGTCTAGCTTCATACTTATTAGCCAGAAACATAGGCGCGTTGTCATTAACATCCTCTATATTAATTATCAGCTGTACGGTGTTTCTGTTCCCTTTTCCAAGATCATCTCTAGCTTCGACCGTTAAGTAATGTCGACTCACTAACTCTCGGTCGAAACTCTCGCCGCCCGCTTGCTTCACTGTTATTACACCAGATATTGGGTTTAGGTGTAATCTGAAAATATGATGATTATAATTAACTAGCAGCGCCCCGCGGTTTTAACCGCGTTGTGCCCGTTCCCATGGGAATTTCGGGAATTTTTTTACATAAAAACCTTCCTCTTGAATCACTCTACCTATTACAAAAAACCGCATCAAAATCCGTTGCGTAATTTTAAAGATTTAAGCATACAGACAAACAGACAAACAGACACGAAACAGAGACGACTTTATTTTATACTATGTAGTGATTCATTGATTTCTTATATTGAAAGCAGCAGCAGCTATTATTATAGCAGCGCCCCACGGTTTTACCCGCATTGTGCACGTTCCCGTGGGAGTTTTGGGGATAAAAAGTAGCCTGTAACCTTCCCGTTGAATAGAATTTTTCGTTCTTTTCATCAAAATCATTGAACATTATTTTGTTCTGATTTATCAGCTCTATAGTTCCTTCCTTTATACTTAGAAGAAGAAGAAGAAGAAGGAGAATAGTAAATTGACGATGTTAAATTGTTTGTCCTGAATTCTGTTGAAAACTATGTCGGCAGCAGTTAAACGTCGCAGTTAAACTATACAAACATACAGGTCCAACACAGATCCTATATTTAAAAAAATCGGTTGACAAGGCAAATAATTGTGTCTACTTACAAATTAGCAATACTGCCTCCTAGCCCCGTATAGCGAATGCCTCTAGTGCCGTAATTCTCTGAATCCATGTCTAATGCTTGTACCCAAGCGACTGTGGTGCCAACACCACAGTTCTCAGGTATCGCCACGGTGTATAAAGACTCGGTGAATTCAGGAAAGTTGTCGTTTTCATCCTTTATGTGAACCGTTATTGGTACAACACTGGAAAGAGAAAAGTTTGGAGTGTTTGAGAGTTGGTTTTAGTTGTGTTGTTGAGTTTGCAGTTATATCTATATTTCTGTTGTTATAGATTTGAAATATAAAAAAAATATTATTACCTATGTATTGTTTTATACCTTAAGAGGGCCCTTCCCGGGCCGTCAATCTCCAACGCGAACATTATTGAAAAGCTTGTTGTTTCAACTAGCGCAATGTTAGAAAAAGAGGCACTGCGAAAAGAGTGAGCAAGTGCCTGAGCGCTCGTTTGGCATTCGATAACTTTCGTCGCTCACTCGGGGCGGCCGGCCGATGACGTTACGTACGATGCCATTCATAAGGCGACGATTACACGTAAAGTATTTACTGTGATCCGTCAATACAGTATTTATTGATGGATTTCAGTATTTACTGATGGATGAATACACCGGCCTACACGTACAGTATTTATTACGTCAGTATTGTGTCCGGTCTGCTGCTGTTTACACGTCTAAAATGGCCACAGAGCTGAAAATTAAAGGTTGCGTGGCTATTATTTTAGCACTTAGTTTAAATAAAAAGGCCAAGCGAAAGCGATAGGCATAAAATTGGTTACAACAAAGGGAAAGGTACACACATTTGAATTTAATGGCAGAAATTAAATTACATGGTGAAATGGATGATTACGAGAATTATTTTCGAATGCCTGAACCCTACTTTGAAGAACTTCTGACAATAGTAACACCTTTTTAAATCATAATCCGACGGATCATCATTACAGAATCAAGAAATCTAGAAATCCATCAATAAATACTGACATCCATCAATACATTAGGTTACACGTTCAGTAAATACCACGATACGTCATTATTTACTGATGGATCACAGTAAATACTTTACGTGTAATCGTCGCCTAATAATATCACAGTATCTAGATATCGTCTTGTACGCGCGCCTCGCTACTTGCTACTCGCTACACGCTACTCGCTTCAAAGTTGGTTATTGGCGTGCGCTGCTAAATCTATTGATAGTATCACTACATATAGTATAAAACAAAGTCGCTATTTTTGTCTGTTTGTTTGTCTGTTTGTCTGTATGCTTAAATCTTTAAAATTACGCAACGGTTTTTGATGCGGTTTTTTGTAATAGGTAGGTAGAGGGATTCAAGAGGAAGAAAATAAAAACAATGTTCAACATAATCAAACTTTGATTATGTCGAACATTGCGTTGCATTGGTCATTGCTCATTATTGCGTACAAATAAGTTCGCGAGAGCATACGTGTGGGATACTATGGAAATATATAAAAATCAATGCCACTTTTCGTTGTAATTGTATAACTCAGGAACGGGCTGACCTATCCAAACTAAATATTTAGGCTTTGTTCGGACTATTTAGTAGATGGTCTATGTGAAGTTTGCACAAAATCGGTCGAGCGGTTCTTAAATTCCCCCGGGAACGGGCACAACGCGGGTAAAACCACGGGGCGCAGCTAGTAAAATATATATCGTAGGCACAATAAAAAGAACGAAGAACGTTCTATACGAAGCGAGCGAACTAGCGAGCTAGCTAGCGAGTGCGCCATTCATAGATAGACTCGCCCCCCGCATACCTCTTTCCGTCACTTGACAACAAACAAGGGAGACCGCGATAACGTTGAACAAAATATAGTGTGCGGAATCTTCATAAAACATGTTCCAGGATATACGTGTTTTTTAAAAAACCTTGCATGTTTGTAAAATAAATGATTGTTATTTAAAATCTCCATTATATTTACGAGGTTTCTATCATAATATTTTCTTTAATTTTACAATTTATAAGTACAATATGACCGCCCAAAGTTCAGGTAAAATTTGTGCAAAAAGCCGGTTTTCGGAGGCTTATACTGAATTTGTTTCTAAAAATTTAGATTTTCTGTTACGATAGAAACCTAGATATAGTGCATAAGATACTTATTAGCTAAAAAGTTTCAAAGAAAGATCTATAACAACGCCGTAATCACGTAACAGCGTTTGTATGAAAAGTAAGACGGGTTGGCCGCTCTTAAGCAAATATATAATAATAATCACCAGTCACCACTCTTGCCAAATGCGGGTTGGTGATCTCAAACCCGAGCGATGTTCAAGAAGTAGGAAACATGCTTTCACTCGACACGGGAGTTAAACCCGGGACCTCAGTCGTGGCAGGCGAGTGCACATACCACTAGACTAGATCACTGAGGCCACAGACATAGAATAGAAAACTGAGGCGTTTTTTTATTAATGTTCCAACTAATTAGTAGTAGAATTATTATAACAAATATTTACCTTATTTTCGCATCTTTGGCAACTGTTTCTTTAGCGACTAGATTGAAATTCATTACTGTAACTTTCTCGTAGTCTAGCTGAAGCGGGTCGTTGACCCTGATCAAGAAGGACGCCTCGTTAATACCCTTGAAGGGAGTTACGTCGAACACTCCGTTATCGCCGCTGATGTATAGCTCGAAGGTACCATTTGTGCCCTGAAAATTGAACAAATGTAGGGTAAATCTGAATATAATTTAGATTTTTGGTTTATTTGAAGATGCTGGTATAAGAGAATTTTCTATCCGTTTGATTTGAACAATTTACTTATGCATTGGATACCTACATTTAAGATGAAGATTAAAGGCTATTTTCCAAGATACAGGCAATACGCGGGTGAAACTGAACTGCGGGTATTTCGGGGTAGAAGAGAGATTTCATAAATCATTCAAATTGAGTAAAAAACTACAAAGAGTAATACAAGAAATATTCAGGGGTGTCTAACCCTTAGCAAAACAGGCAGATCGTAACTCGTAAATAATCGTATTGAAAATGTTATGCTTCTCACCTGATCATAATCAAAGACTTCCGGTATACCATCTTGCAAGAAAGTTATCGGAGTGTTCTGCTGAGCGTTCTCCAAGACTTCTCCCACATATCTCTCGCTGCGGAACTTTGGCGCTTCATCATTGACATCTGTCACTATGACCGTTACTTCTGTTGTGATGCTTGGCAACGGAGATGTTAGAGTGGACTCTTCTGTTGCCTGGAATTTGGGTTATTATAATTTAACAACTGACTTGTGGAAAAAGAACAAATGTGAAATGGTTCATATGATATAATGTGTGCACCTTTTTCATGTACCAGTTGTTTTACTACCTAGTTATTAGCTAGAGATATGGGCTTTCTAGACAGATGGCCCATATAAACCTTTTGATCACTTGCTCATTTTGACAATGTAGTCATTATGATCTACCCAAATTATTTTTGTATTGGATAGTCAGTTATTCTAGTTTTATTCCCTAAACTATGGTTTAGGGGTTTAGGGGGTTTAGAGTAGGTTTAGGGGTGCTAGTAAATGTACAAAACTCAGTTGATTGTTATTTCATAGTAAACTAAAAGAAAAACTTCTTAAAATAATGAACATAAATAGTTACCAAAATCTCCAAAATGTAGGCCCCATTACTGTTATCAGGGTCTTCTCTATCAAGAGCACTGATAGTGTAAACCACCCCAGAACTGCTGTCAATGTCAAAGTGTTCTTCTCCACCGGATATGATGCTGTAGAATATCCTGTTGTTGATGCCTTTGTCACCGTCAATGGCACGGACTGGAAGGCAAAAGGATGATAAATATAAATCCTACTTTCTACTAATATTATAAATGTGAAAGTTTGTGACGATGGATGTATGTATGGATGTATGGATGTATGTTTGTTGCTCTTTCACGAAAAAACTATTTGACGGATTTGGATGAAACTTTACAGTTATGTAGGTTATACATCAGAATAACACATGGGATACATTTTTTCCCGAAATTCCCTCGTGAACAATTACAACGCGGGTAACACGGCGGGGCAATTTCGAGATAAAAAATAGATACAAATATAAATAATATGTTACTCGTGGATAATGTAGCTTTCAAATGGTGAAAGAATTTTTAAAAACGGTCCAGTAGTTTTTGAGCCTATTCATTACAAACAAACAAAGTTTTCCTCTTTATAATATTAGTTGTAGATTTCTTGTATAGTTATTAAAACCCAAGCTATATCATTTATTTATTAATATCTAATCTTGGCTAGTATTCATGCATAATGTTGTTTAGTTAGAAGGAAACTAACCTTGCTAAATGGAAACTAGCTAACAATTGATGCTATTTCATAATCATACATATTTTAATGAGTTTTGAGATAGGGTAAGAAAAAAAATATAAGGATAAAAATTATACAATTGAAGTAGGTATTGATATCCAAGATTGTAATAATACCAGAATTATTGACTTATTTAAGCAGACAGCCATAATAGTGGTACTACAGTACCTATTTTGAACAAGAGCTTAATGGTTGAGAAAAAGGTAAAACGATAACCTTGACTGTTTTTAACCTGGTCACAATGAGCCTTGGGTAGACGATAGCGATACTTTGCCCAGCGGTGGGACACGTCAGGGTAATAAAAATAAATATTTTCTAAAACGAATTCTTACCATGTAAAACCGAAGTGCCGACTGGAGCATCTTCGCTGATCCTTGTAACTGGATTCGCCACCACGAATTCCGGTGGTTGATCTTCAACATCTTTAACTTTTACAAGTATAGCAGCCGTCCCCGTGTTCACTCGACCTTGGTTAGCTCTGTCCACGGCCAGAACCCGTAATTGGTACAAAGATTTACGCTCATAGTCCAAAGTCTGCGTCAATCGAATCACACCTTTACCGTTCACTGTTTGAATGGAAAAACTATCCGTATCGCCGTCTAATTCTTGTATGTGGTAAAGAACCTGTTGAATAAGAGAATAAGATATTGGTGTTTTATATAAATATATAATCGTCTTTTTCGTTCAGTGTCCACATTTCACATATGTTTTCATTTGTTTATTTTGTTTTGAGATAAAAACACCGAGAACCTTCGATCAACAACGAAGCCGAGAACAGCTGATGCTGACATTGGCATTACAAGCTTGACTTTGACAATTTTCACTTTACAAATGTCACTGTCAAGATAATTTCATAATTCGTTCCTAATTTAATTAACAGATGGCGTTAAATATCCACAACGTCCATAAAGAGGTTTATCTACACTAATGTTGTAACATTCTACTTATGATTCCAATACTTGACTTATAATTACTACTGTTATAGCACAGACAACTAAAACACTCAATTTAAGCAATTGCACATGATGTTATAATATCATTATAATTTAACATTATAACATCATTATAACGCGACCAATTAACCTGGCGAGCCTTATGTCAAAATCCTCATACAAGTTGTATAAAATTTTGATATTAGGCTGGCTTTTGAAAATAGTTGGGTTATACGTGAAAACTTCGTCGAAACTACATACACAAAACTCTTTGGTAAGATCTCGCTCGCTCCTGATTGGCCCTACGCGCAGCTGCGCTCTCATTGGTTAGATTTTAATGGCGGCAAGTTCACTGTGACAATACACGTACCTACGCGTGAATTTAATGTTTCGCAATGTGTTTTGTTTTTAAAATTTTGTTTGATTAATTGCATTAAATAGTGAAGATAAAGTAGTGTATGCAACTGCATATAACACGGGTATTAAAACACTCGTTACTATTATGAAACTCGCTGCGCTCGTTTCATAAACTCACACTCGTGTTTTAATACCCTTCTTTATATGACGTTGCATAAACTACTATTATTTTGAAATACATTCTGGTTTGGTTGGAACATAATAGTAGTTTATGCAACTGTCATATAAGGAAGGGTATTAAAACACGAGTGTGAGTTTATGAAACGAGCGCAGCGAGTTTCATAATAGTAACGAGTGTTTTAATACCCGTGTTATATGCAGTTGCATACACTACTTTATCTTCACTAATGCAATTAATCAAACAACAAGAGTAAAAGCTGACAATAGTTTTTCACGCGTACGTGTATTGTCACAGTGAACTTGCCGCCATTAAAATCTAACCAATGAGAGCGAAGCTGCGCGTAGGGCCAATCAGGAGCGAGCGAGATCTTACCAAAGAGTTTTGTGTATGTAAGTTTAGTAGTTTCGACGAAGTTTTCACGTATAACCCAACTGTTTTCAAAAGCCAGCCTAATATCAAAATTTTATACAACTAGTATGAGGATTTTGACATAAGGCTCGCCAGGTTAATTGGTCTCGTTATAATGATGTTATAATGAGATTTTACGATATCGATGTGAATATTATAACATCATATGCAATTGCTTAAATTGAGTGTTTTAGTTGTCTGCGCTATAACAGTAGTAATAATAAGTCAAGTATTGGAAACATAAGTATGTCGGGGATGGAAGTATAATCAAGCTATAGAAATTTAAGAGTAGTCTGTAAATTCAGCTGACTGATGGAATCTGTAGAGTTGTTATTCCGTGACGTGAGTTCTACCTTCGTGGTGCAGTCTGTGGTATGAGAATAGACTGTGTTAAGCACTATGATAGTGTAGTCTGTGGTATGAGAATAGACTGTGTTAAGCACTATGATGGTTGTTCGATAGAGGGATGATAGTCTATGATAGGAAAAGGAGGGAATATATTAGAGTTTACGCGGGAAATGGAGATGGTTGGATTGTGATTAGATGGGAAACGTAGACTGATAGAATAATGTGTTGACGACATCACGATCGTATTGCGAATCGAGTATAGAATTAGGAAAAGATTCTATGGCGTGGACAGGACGACTGATGGGGTGTAGGGAGGTCGTTTAGGTTCCATCAATTAATTGAATCTAGACGTATCCTAACTGTAATCTGTAATCCATGATGATCGTGTGTAAAATACAAGCAATGTCATTGTAATGAAGTCCTGTGAGTTATTATTTCAAGATCAAGACGAATCCTAAGATGTTGTATTGACCGTATAATGCTCGTGCTTATCTTGATGTGACATGTTCCCGATATCAGAAGTAGGATAATGATTGCTATTCCTCGATATCAATAAGTAGAATGTTACAACATTAGTGTAGATAAACAAAGTTAAACTACAAAAATTAACAGGCAACAAAAATTATCTTACTTAACTCAAACAAACATTCTAGTGGAGATTTTGAATGTGTTATTTTATCTTACCTGTCCATAAGCTCCTTCATCTAAATCCGTGGCTTCAACCGTAGTCAATATTCCTGGTGCTGAATTTTCTTTAACGTTTAACGCTGTAGGATAAGGCTTGAAAATTGGTTCGTTGTCATTAACATCTTCTACTAGTAACAGAAAGCTTTGGGTTATGAAATTCCCTTCCCCCAAGTGGCCATCGGTTAATGTAAGAACAAAAGAGTATTCATCTCGTAACTGAAAGAAACAAATCGTAATCGTTTAGGTACTAACTATTACATATACTGTGATACAAGTAGAGCTCCGATTCTCAGAATGTTTGTTTTAAATCATCAATGTATTGATCATACATTGATGCGAAAGACCGCTGTTATCAAATTATCATTGAAAAGATGAATGAAAGCTGACTTTACCGTGATTAAATATCTTTGTAATGAAAAGTAGGATTATAAAGAATACATTTTACCTCTCTATCTAATTCCTTAACTAAATAAATATTAGCTTCGTTGGCTGAAATGGCTTCTATTCTTAAAATATTGCTCCCGATCTGGTCTCTTATCCCGAACTTTAGAGTATCTCCGTCCGGGTCAGCCGCTCTTAGGCGGTGAATTAAACTACCTGAAATAAACATAAAGTAAAGAATTTAATTTCCCACTGCTGGGCAAAGATCTCTTGATATGTCAGGAGGATTAGACGTAATCACCACACCAAGCTAGCCTACTGCAGGTTGGTGATCTCAAATTCGAGTGATGTTTGAGACATTGTTCGTTAGACCCGGGAATTGAACCCGGAACCCAATGTTGGCAAGCGAGGGACAGGGAGAGAGAGAGAGAATGTGGACATGCCATTATAGTAAAGTAGGTACCTAAGTTCGAGCAAGTTAGTAGTGTTGGCCAACCCTGTTAGAGTTCAGAGTTTTTAGCGGTTAGTTTCGCTATGCTCGATTCCCGCTATGCACTGATCATAAAATACCTAACAAAAAGTGCCGCTATGCACGGAATCTGATTCTTGGACTGTCGAAAGGAAAATGCTTATGTTTAAATAAATAAAAATTTAAATAAATACTCTCTAACTAGTTTCACTAACTATAACTAATAAACAGTATTCGTGTTAATCAACACATAGCTTAAACCGTCAACACCAAAACAACGAGTTTTTTGGGTTACCTCTTCCGGGAATTTGTACCTGTGTGTTAACTTTTATCCTTGAATAGAAAGAGACAGTAGGATTGCGGTTTTTTTGCATCTTTTTTTTACTGATAAGCGTAATTAGGTTAGTTCGTTAGTACGTCTGCAATCATGTCGGACGCAAGTTCTTCCCGTGGTCCGGTTAAAAATTATACAATAATTGATAGTAGACGTGGTGGAAAGACCCTGTTTTAACCGGACACAATTACCATTTTGTAAGACAAAATAAAAGAACTGTTGTCTGGCAATGTGTAAATAAAATAAGTGATCTTAAATGCAGTGGAAGTGTAACTTTGGAATCTGAAAATATATATTTTCTTGGCTAGTTTTAATCTCATGATTTTGAATTGATTTATGTTTCATAGCGTTTTTATATTTTTAATCGAAATATACGCAATTTTTAAATTTAAGGTGACGTGAGTTCAGCAACTCGCAAAACGCGGTTTTTCCATCCAACTATTTTCATATAAATTGTCACAATTTTGATTCTAAAAAACTATTATATTAAAGTTGAGGATATATTCTAGTGGCAAAGGTATTTCAGTACACGATTAGATTAATTTCCCTCGATAGAAAAAAATCACAAAGTTGCCTCTTTTATTAATTTAAAAATAATTTTATGGCTAAAATAAACAGATTTTTCCCAAAGAAAAACAACTATAATATAGGTCGTAGCATGAGCTAGGGCATTAGGTATTTTTTTGTAACCTTTCATTTCATTCTTAAACACAATTTCAAAATACCTAAAAAAAATAGAGAATTTGCCGTGTTGCGGGTGACGCGGGGCGTGATCAGTCGCGCTCAAGCGCTTGTGGAGGACGGACCTATGCCAAATATTTGCTGGAGCGCGGAGATGCAAAATTTAAAACTTTTTTCGCAGTAATAAATTTGAACTATGACGGTTGCGTGAAAATGAGGTTTTAATATAAATAAGAACTGTCTGAATTATAATCCGGTCAATTTAAACCAAAAATTTAGAGTGATGTTACATAAAGTCCCAACAAGCTGAAAATCAGGAAAATTGTTCAAAACATAATTATAAACAATGTCTAAAAGTTCCCCATCATTTCCGTGTATGGAATTTTTTTTATTCAAGGTCCAAAGGTAAAAAAAATAGTTTTTCGCGATTTTCAGCAAAACGGTAAGTTTTCTCTTAAAGTACCTGAGAAAATAAAAAAGCTTATAAAATTCTCTATAACTTTAATTCTATCCACTTTTTCCATATTCCCAACCGTTATTGAACTACAAGCTCCAGAAATGTAAAAATTAAGGACCTCGGTAGGTCATGTCACTGTTGAGCATTGGGGCAGGCTCCATAGTTACCTGCCCGAGGTCCTTAATTTTACATTTCTAGAGCGTGTAGTTCAATAACGGTTGGGAATATGTAATAAGTGGATAGAATTAAAGTTATAGAGAATTTTATAAGCTTTTTTATTTTTTCAGGTACTTTTATGATAAAACTTACCGTTTTGCTGAAAATCGCGATAAACTCTTTTTTTTACCCTTGACCTTGAATAAAATAAAATCCATACACGGGAATGATAGGGAGCTTTTAGGCATTGTTTATAATTATGTTTTGAACAATTTTCCTGATTTACAGCTTGTTGGAACTTTATGTAACATCGAATGTATAAATTGACCGGACTATTATAGATTTAGTAGATTATTGCTTTGAAAAAAAAACAAAAAAATATGTTGTGTCACAGTATAAGAATATCAGCAGAACAACTATACAGCTGCAATGTTGGTAGTGGGGATACCTATAAGTACTCGGAATTTTAATTCGATTCCAGATTTGACAATTTCAGTGTTGCAACATTATGACAAGTACTAAATAGTGACGTTGCGAAATTATTCGATATGGAAATGGAATATTTCTGGATCGATTCTTCTCGCTTATAATTTTACTCTCGTAAACTAAGTATATCAGGAAATTAAATATTTCTGAACCGATAATTTAGATTTGACGATTAATTAACGATCTTAGACTTTTATAATTGTGTGTGAAATAAATAAAAAAATGTGATCATGAAGGAACATGACAAATAAAACAGATAGATGTATAATGGTAATAATTTATTTTATAAATTGTCGCCGTCATCGCTATCGCTGTCACTTTCTGTAACATTTATTATAAATGTGTCTGTGATATTGTCAATTAACATATCTAGCCTACTCATTTTTTCCTCTTCATCACATCACTACACTATTATATGTGGTATCATTATTTCACAAAATGACAGTAGCTAATGTCAAATCTGGAATCGAATTAAAATTCCGAGTATAGGACAAGACTTGTCTCCTAAGACGTGGCTTATGAACTCGGTGGCATGCACATTTTATTTTGGTATTTTTACGATTATTTTATACTAACTTATTGAAATATATTTTTAGGTCGAACCAACCTGGAAATTCAAACACTTAAAAATATTTCTGCTCGTAATATTAGACAATAAAAATGATTTCACCCAGTGATAAGACCGATATTTTTTTAAAACCTTTTATCTCTTTTTAGTTATTTTTCCCAAGGCTACCTACAATATAATACTAACCTTCGTAATATCTACGATTAGTTTTGCTTGATGGGCTTTTTTTTACTGTAGTCACTACACTGTGGCATCTCAATGAGTGACATATTCAAACTTAGCGCGCAAACTACGCGCGAGCGGGAGATCGCCCGCGGTCGGACCGCAGGCCCCGCATCCACCCCCTCCGTAGCAGCTAAGCGCTGGACTCACGTCGTCTTAAATTACATTTTTATTTACCAAAACAATTTTCCTCAAACTATGCAGTCCCAGGCTAGCTTTAAGAGTATACTTTAGAAACACTTTTCTATCGAATTGTACCTTCCATTGTTAAAGGTAGCACTGAGAAATTCCGAGCAAAGCGGCACTTTTTGGTAGGTATTTTATGATCAGTGCATAGCGGGAATCGAGCATAGCGAAACTAACCGGTTTTTAGACCGCCCTTTGGCCACCGACATGGCCTAACGATTGAAACAACCGGGAGCGTCGTCAACACATTAACGAAATAAACAAAGAACTGAATACTAAGAATTTAACAGTACTTTCTATATAATAAGAAAGTATTTAATATCTATTATATTATGCATGGAGATATTTTGTAATAAACAGTTAAAACTGTTGTTTTTAGAGTTGCAACTTCTTGAGAATTTAGTTAGGTACTTATCTAACGGGTAAATGTTATTAGTTTAATTAGAAGTGATTTCGAAATAGCATCTGTAGTAGATGCTAATTTGTTATACCTATTACAACTTTTCTGATTAGTTAAAAAGTTGAGCAGAAGCTATGTTATCCAAGACTATAGTAGACATAATAGTTTACTGGGAAATAATGTCAAAGCTCGAAGATTAACATACCAAGGCAGTAATTCTAGTATTTATTTAAATCGAGCTTTTAAAATTTTCAGATCTAAAAATAGGTATTTTCGTTTTAAAGTATTTCTCTATTCCCAACATAGTCCTTAACTAGCAACGATTATGACGACATCTTGATATGATAAGGTATTGAATGGGCTAAGTCGTTGTTGGTTTAGTAGGTAAGTAATAAGGATATAATACTTGTGTAAAAGGTAATCAATGTACTTACCTAATAATTTTGCGATATGGTTAAATTAAGACCTAAGAGAAATTAGATCTAGTCGCTTCGCGACAATCAGAATTAAGACAGACATACTGTTAATTGCGATCTAGACATTACTGGCCTTATTCATCAACGCTTATTAACAGCTGCAAATATTAGCTATTAAATGTTTCGTCCCTGTCCGACATACGCTATTTTCCAAAGAGCAAAAGAGACAAACATCTTTTTACCAGTGTTTATGAGTAAGCGATACGAGACTAACCATAAGTAGTTAAGTGGAATCTTCATTCTACATGGCCAAAGTATTATCTAGGTAGGGAAGTAACTAAGCTAAAGCTTCCTCCTAATATTCTTATGACATCAATAGCTTCTAATACGTTTAAATTCGATATTTAATCGTTACATAAACCCCTCGTATTAGTGTCAGGGTGGTTTGGATAACGTGCTGTAAGGTTTCCCTGTTTTACGTCAGTCGCTATAGCAACCGTTGGGTACAGTCGACAAAACATGCCGACTACCAGTTTTATTGGCAACACTTATTAGTTACGTTTTCAAAAAGATTTCTTTACGTTAATCACTATCTATGGCATAGCAATCATTGAATAGGTGCACTCGACAGTTGACCACATGCATCGGTAATAGATACTCTTCGAAACGATGGTATTACAATCGTCGTCAAAAAATTGTCTTTGTGGGATTAATATTTTGATTATAACCTGAGAGATTAAAAATCAAAGTACAAAATGAACTCAGGAATTTCATGAACAATGAACTTGTATTTACATAACAGAACATTAACAGACTATACTGTATACTGAGCTTTCCAGTATGCATAGTCCCATTGAACTTAAATTAACTAAAACACAAAATATTGACACACTATACAGTTATTTCTAAAATGCATAGTCCCATAGCGTTGTCCTTCGACTTTACCGATAGTGCTTGTCGTAAATGACGGTGTAGGGGAGCCCCATTCGTGTCTGTTCACCTGCATGAGTAATATCCGGTTGTCTGCCGGTGCAGTCACGGCGAAATGGTACGGTTTTGGTAACGAACGTTGGAGTAATTAAGCTGCTATTGTAGTTTTACGAGTTACTCGTTGAAATTTGTGATGTAATGGATTGAATGAAGGTTTTTTAAAGTTTCTTTCTTATTTTTTAAACGGGAATGCTGCGTTCGTTCGTGTTTTATAATCAAACGATTAAAATATTGGTAATAATAAGTGAACTTTAAAAAAATATATGAAATCAGTTGCCCCGAATTTCAGCTACCTACGATATGATAGAACAAATATACAATAATTAAGATTTAATAAGTAACGTAACTTAGGTATCCGTAAAGTTATTAATTTTGGTAAAGTTAGGTTTTAAAAGCACACAACCTATTACCTTGCCTCTTGCCTTGGATGATTATTAAAAACTTTAAAAAAACTCCACCAGGGTTAACCGTACTCGAATCTAAGTACATACTTGAAAACAAGTTCCAATACAACTTACCAACAGGAGTATCAGGTCCTTCCTTCAATCTGACCACAATTTCCGACTGGCCATCGATGAGGAACCTCGGCGGGCGGTTGGCCCCCACCACATCCCAAACCATAAACAAGATCACAACCCATCTGAACTCCTTTAACCTTACTTTTGGCACCTTTACACTGAGCATTTTCCAAAGTCACCTCGAAGTCTTCGCCTCATTCGAGACCATTTTCTGAAGGTTCCCTTCGCACGGTTTCTCTGTGGAATACTTGTCTATTGACAGTGAAAGTATTGTCACCTCACGATCAGGTTAACCTATAGTACGTGTTCGCGTTAACCTGCAAAAAATCAAGTGTTTTGTTCAGTTTTGAAAGTGAAATAGATACTTAAGTATACAATACAATTAGATGTAATAAATATTATTAGTTTTGTGGTTGTTGTTACGAAATGGGATTCTAAATTATAACTTCATTACTTTGGTTACATATTTTTAGATATAGTTTGCCACTCAGTTATAAAGTTCAGTGGTAGAGCTAGTCCACTACCGTCATTGTACCGAAGTAAAATTTTCCTTTACATTAGATGAACAAGTGCAATAAATACTACCTTAGAGAGTTAATGATTCAAGTGAGTGCAGCAGTAAGTTCCTAAATGCTATGTTATTGATCTGATGTCAGTCGCAATATCTCAAGATAGGTACACAAATACAATATTTGAATTTCGAATCTGAACTCCTAACAGATGACCAAAAGTAACAACAACTTCAATGATATGTTATTGATCTGATGTCAGTCGCAATATCTCAAGATAGGTACACAAATACAATATTTGAATTTCGAATCTGAACTCCTAACAGATGACCAAAAGTAACAACAACTTCAATGATATGTTATTGATCTGATGTCAGTCGCAATATCTCAAGATAGGTACACAAATACAATATTTGAATTTCGAATCTAAACTCCTAACAGATAACCAAAAGTTACAACAACTTCAACTGTCAGCTACGTTACTTCAACAGAGAACACTTGAAAAACAGTCCAAAGAGTAAACAAAAGTTGTCCAATTAATAGTTCAATGCAACTAGCACAAACTATTACAACATTAATTAACTTTCTTATATAAAAAGGTGTGAAGAAACCCTTCGTTAGTAGGTTATCATGGAATCTGGAGTAACTAGCGCGTGATGCATTACCAACTGCACTCACACATCGAAACAATAAGTAATGACACTCGACACATCTCAGGTTAATGAATAAATACACTTTCTAGGAAATTATAGTGATAATGAGGTCGCTTTAGGTCTTACATTCTAGTACGGAACATTAGTGCTTAGCGCTTCTCTTTGAGTGCCTATGGAAATTGTTTGCGACTGGTGCTGTGAAGACATTAACGATGTTTGTGATAAGTTTGTGGTTTATCGTTTATTAATTTGTAGATACTTTTGGGTAGAACTTTAAGCTTTAAACCTACTTAAATAAGATTTTAAGTACAGTCTTACTACCTTATGCTGTCATACTACCTTATCTTATGAGTTATCCCGTGACCACGAGCGGTGTAATTCGCTCGAAACGTCGGGTACGTATTTTAGAAAATACGTTAAATTATCTAAGGCGATACAGACCCGTTTCATTTAGTATAATGAGTGCGAATCGTGTGAGTTTAAAAAGTATGTTAGTAACTTATTACCTATCTTGCTTACTAAACGTCATTCAATTTAAATGCATCTTGATCTCATTCATAAGTATTTGACAACTATTTGTTAAGCATCACTACATCGCTACATCATTACATAGTATAAAACAAAGTCGCGTCTGTTTGTCTGTCTGTATGCTTAAATCTTTAAAATTACGCAACGGATTTTGATGCGGTTTTTTGTAATAGTAAAAAAAAACCGAAATTCCCACGGGAACGGGCACAACGCGGGTAAAACCGCGGGGCGCAGCTAGTATTTAAAAAAAACAAAGTCCCCGGCCGCGTCTGTCTGTCTGTTCGCGATAAACTCAAATTCTAGTGCCTGGATTTTGACGAGGTTTTTTTTAAATAGATAGAGTAATTCAAGAGGAAAGTTTATATGTATAAAAAATCCCGAAATTCGGAACGCGGGTAAAACCGCGGGGCGCTGCTAGTTACAGTATAAAATTGTGTTGCCACTCAATTTAGAGTGGTGTTTGAGTATTTGGGCATACCAATTAAAATGAGATGATACTGACAGTACCTTCCAGTAAAAGTAATTAAAACAATAAAGCTTTTACTAGAGAAAATTAAAAAGTTTCTCGCATGATGTAACTTTAAGAATTACTCAACAAAATTCATGCATACTACGACATACTCGTATCTAACTATTCATTAGCTCATAAATTGTGTGAGAAAAAAACAAGGTGAAATTCTTTTTTTAAATATGGGTAAAAATTGTGTTGGAATAATGACGAGATAAAATAAATTTTTAATTACGTCAAAGAGGTTTTATTAACAAAGAGTGAGTCAATAATGTAACGTTGATTCGTTCATTCACACGAGTTTTGGTAACAATGTAAAATTACATAAATGACAATTAAAAATGACCTCGCGCCCTCTGGCGGATGTGTAATGTGTGACTAGATGATCGTGATTTGATTTTGGCGTTAAGGCCTGTTGGACACTCCCATGATCTAGGGGAAAAGCGTTGTTAGTAAGATGACAAGATGAGATAGAATTAATGTGTATATTATGTACTTTATTATGTACTCGTAGGTTTGTCTGCATGTTGTTAATAAAGGCTCCTTTAGTGAAGTCATTGCTTGAAATTATGCTTAAAAAATTCACAGTTAAAACGAAAGTATGCAAGTAACTTGTATGGATAAAGAACATGTAATTACTTAACTGTGTAACAATAATGAAAAACAACGGTTCATTTTTCGGTTCAATTTTTGTTACATTCTACCAGTCAGATGTGAATAGTTTTTCAGGGTATGATAGCCACGTTCAGGAGGAAAAAATCCCATAGTTATTGGTATAATACGGATATAATCGCAGGGCACTGCTAGCTTATAGAATTAATTACGTAGTAGCATATAAAAGATTAGAAGCCCCCCGCAGTTTTAACCACATTGTGCCCGTTCCCCTTGGAATTTCGGGATAAAAAATAGTCCATTACCTTCCAGTTGAATGTGGCTATGTATTACAAAATGAATTATTCAAATCGGACTGATAATTCCCGAAATTTGCTCCAACAAACAAGCTTACTTATTATCTCTTTATAATATTAGTAGGTATAGTTAAATCAAAAATATTTCACTGACACTGGTCAAAATGTTTATGGTCCCAGTTTAAACGGAGTTTTGAAACAAAAGAGTCACGCACCGCATCGGGGACGAAGGTCAGTGACTACTCCTCTCAATGAGATTCAGTGGCAAATGACCTTTGGCTCATTACGATGAACTTACCGGCTTTTTGATAAAACCAAAATATAATGCATAATGGTAGGGTTCGTTTTTGGTGGGATTTGAATAAATAAATATTGACAAGAATAACTCAGATACGGTGAATTACACCCTAGGAAGACTGGGGTAAAAGTAAGCTTATGTGTTGTACAAAAGCTTAAAATGTCGATCTTCATTTTGTCATTTTAGAACTATGCTTAGACGGTAAACATAGAACTTTTTAAATCGTTCAATTTTGTAATATTAGTGATTGGAAAAAAGGGAGGCTTATATAAAAAAAAAACTGCTTTACAATATATAACTCGTTTGAAAGAAGTTGGCCATCTCCTTCGGTCTTATTTATAACAGAAAAGTTTCATAGTTATCAGTTGTTCAGTAAAGTATGTTAACTTTCCAAATGAAGTCTAATTCGGTTAGAAAATTTATTGAACTACCGTTCCTGTCCTACGCCAAGTGATAGATTATTTATTATCAATACGGTTAATTAGATTCACTAAGTGTCACTATGGATGAAATAAAGTACAGTCAGCATCATAGACAGTAGGTACATCGTACGAGCATAAAATGGAGAAGATCTATTGTATTTTGCCAACCCTTGTGGTAGAGTTATTAAACCGCCTTCAGCCTAAATGTATCCCATATGGTATTACTTACTACTAACTGAAATAACCAGGACTATTTTACGTACACTCCGAATTACATTAGCTCAAATAGAACGATAGTTGTCAACCATCCAGATAGTTGCCAAGCTGCACGTTGTATAGCAAAGACAAAGAACAGTACGAACATATTTAATTTTATTTCAGGATTTTAGGCTTTCTTGTAGGCCTTTGCTAACATAAAGTTTAGAGAATAAATATAGTCATATCAAAGTTACACTTATAAAGGTTCTTATATCAACTGTCAGTGGTGTGATAACGTTAGTTATGTAAAAAAACCATTAATCGTATACCTAAGTTTTAGTGATATTGGTTCGCGTTCTGACGCTACACAGTTAATCTTGTTAAGCGGATTGCATTAGATACACCTGTCCAAGTAGTTTGCTTACAAGGAGTAAGACAGATTAACCCAAATGAAGACCTGTTATGACACTGAATCACTTTACTCAACATAGGTATTAAATTATATGAGCCATATATGAACGTACAAACCATAATATGAGCGTAATGAAGTACTATTTGAGTCGTTTACATATTTCATAATTTCCCTTACGAAGTAGGAATGTAATCAACACCACTTTTGAATTTGGTTTCGATTTAATTTGAGTAGATACTGCTAAAGGTATGTATGTAATATGTAATTATGGCTTGTCACGGCATAGGTTCTTTTTCATATTATGAAATGGCGAATAAAGATGGTTTAGTTAAAGTTAAGGTTGAAATTTCTTTGAAATAAAATGCCTTATTTCAAATCAACGGAGAAAACAAAACGGCGCTTATTACTCGAAAATAGCACATGACAAGTTCAACACAGCCTGTGTTATACGCATTATACGCTTTTTCTTAAAGTGACTACGATTTAATTGCTCGATCCTGTATGTAGTAGTCACTGTAAGCTCAAAACAATAAAGTAATCCACCCTTACGGCGGGCTGTTTCAAACGGTTGGGAATCGTAACATACGTTAGTTAACAAGTTCACGAGTTCAGTTCACGTTCAAGTTCACATCTGTTAAATACAAAACGTTGTTTGAGAACTAAAATGAACAGTCTATTCAAGATGTTCGGGCGACTAGTAGAAAGCCACGATTTTTAATTTTCGTACGTCTTGTTAGATTTACATTTTGTGTCAACGTTGAATGGTGTGTGAATGTAAGCTGAAGCAAATCGGCCTAAACAAGATACTTGTTTTCAGATCAGCCCCTATAGGCAATTAGCAATTACTCTGCATTTTATTCGGTCTACTGTCAAAATGTTTGAAGTATGTCATGACCAACTGTCATACATACATTTTGGTAGTCAACAATCCAATTAGAACGCGAAACGATTGTCATTTGTCTATCAAGTAAACACTGAGGAGATTAGGCAAGCACTCACTGTAAAGTTCTCTTGTAAGTTACGCTGACTGAGCTTTCCTAATAAAATAAGAAGCATTAAAAACGACCTATTTTAAAGGTGCTAATATTTGTAAATTTATGTGTTTAACGGAGTATGTATGCTTTCTCTTATTTCGGTACACGGTGAACTCTTTTCTGTACTTCGTTAGCAGTCACGGTGGCTGATCGCATTGGTTAAATCCAATTGTACACCTTCATTTGAACACTTTCTGAGCGACTTTTAATAATACTCTACAAATTGCTTTTATTATAGATGTGGGTATCAGGTGTTTGTGGTCCAGGCTTGTGGTAGTTTTGTGTTACGTAAGAAGCTAGGTGCTCGTTAGAGGTTGTTAAGTTAAATTGTATAATATCTTGTTAGTTTTATTCTTTTTTGCATGTATCAACTTTCAGATATTTAAATCTTATACTGGTAGTAATTATAGTAAAATATATGCGAATCTTTTTAGGCGTCAAATTACGCTCTACCAACTCAAATTATTGACAAAATTAATAATTAAGATACATAATTTCAAGCAAAAGAACCTTTATTCTTTTGTTTTAATAAGTATTTGAAAAAAGAACGTTCAACATAGTCTATAAAATTACCTACTTATTCAGCAGTAATGATTACTATGTAGTTAAAATCATAGACAGATAGTAGCATAGACTAACTACGCTTCGTTGGTTTACCCACGGCTCGAACTATTTACGTATAATAATAAGGTTTGTATTACAAACTCTCTATTAAATGTATGGTTCGCATCAATTACAAATAGTTGCCCAAACAGAAGGTTTCGTCACAAAACGACCATGAAAATCAAAGTGATGTTACCTACTGCAGTTTATAGAATTTTGTGGCAATTCGTTCCTTTTAGAAGCAACATAGTTTTATAGAATTATTTTCTTGAACAAATTGTTAGTGATTGTTGGGTAAATAAACGTTGCGTAGGTAAAGCTAAATTGTTTCTTTAATTGTTATTCTTTTTCAAATTAATGGTGCAACGCATAGTGCTTATTCTCCGGAGGATTTCAGGATGATTCAATATGTAGTCTATTCCATACAAAAATAATTACAACCTTGCTCATTCTGTATGTCATCCGAAGAGTTGTAATAATTAGCGAGTTGTCGGAACTAAAAAGTAACTGAGGTCTAGCGGTGGTCTCTAATTAATTTAAATTTTGACCCAAGAAAGAACCAGTCAATGGTCAGCCGATGTCCGGACAAAACAAAGTAAGTATAATTATTTTCACTGAGATATTGAATAATATATTCTCTTGTTTCTATTGTTGGTAGTTGACTTTTCGATCTGTGGTCGGTCTTGGTTGTCTGTATATACTGTTATGTGCATGTTCCCTTGGAGATGGATTCAATGGTGTTGCTTAGAATTTGTTTCGGAGTTCCTTCCGTGTACATTTTCCGTGTTATAAGGACTTTTAACTTATTGTTAAGCATTATTTATCATATCCATGTTTCATCTATTTTCTATGATGTTCTGTTCTATTTTAATGTCCTACTTCCTACCAATTTTATAAATGCGAAAGTTTGTGAGGATGGATGTATGTATGGATGTACGTTTGTTGCTTATTCACGAAAAAACTACTGAACGGATTGGGACGAAATTTTACAATTATATAGGTTATACATCAGAATAACACATGTGATACATTTTATCCCGAAATTCCCGCGGGAACGGGTACAACGCGGGTAATACCGCGGGGCGCGGCTAGTATAAATAAAATAAATCAGTTAATAATGTAATAGTATCAGTTAGTGAGATTCCATAATACAAGCTTAGAGCTGAGAATTGAGATTAGGACTTTTAAATCGTGTGTGAATTTGTCCTATGAATATTACAAATATTATGATTTGTGATGTTTTTAAAACTTCCAGTTTATATAATTCACATTATACTTATAAGTTCCTACCTTCCTACCTATATATTTATATACTTCGCTTTAATGTTATGTATTTTTTGCAAGAATCATGTTCACATTGTTCACAGTGATCAAATGCATCTTAAAAATAATGCAACGTGTGAATTGTTTATGGTTTAATGTGTACATCACTCAATTGAAAAGACAATTTTAATAGACTATAGAATAATGAGAGACGTTCACAGTTACTAAATGTGGTAACAAGTATTTTATATTCTTACAATTTGATGCAACAATAATGGCTTGTAATTGGAATATATTTTAATAACTAACAATTTAAATGCAATCATTACATTTTATAACGAATAGTTAAAAATTGGTGTGTTTTCGTTGAACACGAAATGACGGCAACTGATTCTTCGATCAACAATAAAGAACTGATTGGGTAAAATACGAAATAGTAAAAAGTACTTTGCTCTCAGTGGGGTAATATGTATGCTAGTACGCGAATTCGTTAAAAAGTTTGAAATTACGTATATGACGTGTCTAGCAAATTCAGCAGAACGTGATTACTGAACTCGGATGAGTTGTTTTAAACGGTTGGTTACCGTAACATACTTCGGTACAAAGTTCACTATTTATACGCTGTTAAATGTCTGATGACAGTTAAAGTTATTCGTCCGGAAAGTAGAAAGTCAAGATTTTTAATTTTCTTATATACGTTGTCAGTGGGGACTGACATTTTGAGTTAACGTTTACTCGTGCGTAAGCGTAAACTAAAGCAACGCGCCCTTAATCACACATTATATTTGTAAGCTCACTCTAAAATTACTATGAAACAACGCGACCTATATGTAGAACCTCTAAATATCATATATCATGGCAAGACATCTCTCAAGGCATTGTATTAGCATAAAGTGGTTGAATTCTAAATGATCTCAAACAAAAAATAATATAACGTACCGTCTCATCATTGTCAATGGAAACAGTGTCGTAGATCCGGTGATGATAAAAACCAGGTGAACGGCTTTAACGTACAACGCGAAAGTATCTGGGTCTCAACTAATTATAGGGCATCTTCCTTATTCAGATGTAGTACTTTGTGTTTTGTGAAGATGCGCAGTTTCCCGTTCTCGCTATGAGAGTATTCAATAGCTTCCAAGACTTTTATGTATGAGATATTTTTTAATAAAAAGTATCTAGTACTATCTAACTATCCGACCGTCGACTCCCACCTATACTCCACATTTAACTTCGTATCACATATTGTCTTGGGATTGAATTTCAAAGCCATATTCAATAGAAAGAGGTATAGGTTTATTTTCATCCCAAAATTCCCACGGGAAAAAGAACTGCGACACATTGTCAGTGTTATAATACTCGTCATACCAAAGCATACGTCATACACACGTCATACGAAATCGCAAGCAATATATTTCCTGTTTATATAAATCCAGTTTATTTTTTCAATTCATCGATGTCACCACAGCCGATAGATGCCCACAGCTGAATACTCGTAGGCCTTGCCATGTATCGCTCAGATCCACTCATACTTGCAATTTTTTCAATACAATCCTACTAATAATATAAATGCGAAAGTTTGTGAGGATGTATGCATATGTATGTTTGTTACTCTTTCACGAAAAAACTACTTGACAGATTTGGATGAAAATTTACAGCAATATACGTTATACATCAAAATAACACATGGGATACATTTTATCCCGAAAATGTTTCGGGAACGGGTACAACGCGGGTAACACCGCGAGGCGCGGCTAGTCTCACAATAGGTGTGTCGAATAGTATCGATCAATTGATAGGAAAAAATCACCGTTTCCGATCGAATTACGCGAATCAAGTTTAGAAAACTAGATTGGGTATGACTAAACAATAAATAGTTTATGATTTTTATACTTTTGTATCTGTTTCGATATTTATAGTTATGGTTTTGGTTACTTTCAATAAGGGTCGCGTCGTTTAGACTGATTGAGCTTCAAAGTTGGCGTCTTCTATAGAGCAGTGAACACAAATGTCAAATACACTTTTCTCAGGTTTGCAAGTGAATTGCCGAGTTGATGAATTCTAAAGATTTGTTTTATATTTATTTGACACTAGCCCCGCATCCTACGGTTTTACCTGCGTTATGTCCATTCCTGTGGAAACTTCAGGCTGTAAATATAGCCTATAACCTTCCGGTTGAATTAGGCTATTTAGGATTTTTTAGTTTCCTAGATTAGCGCGTTCAAACAAACAAAAAGTCAAACTCTTTAGTTTTACTATATTTATAGATAGAGATAGATAGAGATAGATACCGGTTCTATTGAATTCTAAATCTTGAAAAGTGACTCAATCTATACTTTAACTTGATGGATTGAGCTAAACAATAAAAATAAACCTTACAATCATCAGTATTCAAGAAAACAACAACAAAACATCACCAACCTAGTTGCATCAACCAAGTTACATCAAGTCACCTTCGAAATTGCAATAAAATGACAACAAATATCGTATTTCCGATTCGTTCCCTGGAGGTACTGATAGCTTATTGGTCACACCGGTTGTTACCCCCATGGGACAGGTGGCTGATCAGCCACCGTGACGAGGCGACGAACCGTTCCTTGCGAACGCTACTCAACTGGTTAAAAACGATATTCAATACTTTTTGTAACTCTACCTCGGTAAAGCTCTAAGGATGTTCTTTTTAACTATAGAATGCTTTTCTGGTGATGTGGTTTGACTTCACGATGTTGACGATTGTAAGCGACTTACATTTATGTCTGACCGCTACAGTGTTTGAAAAGGCAAGTAAAATTTTCGTTCCCGGTTGCTTCAATCGTTAGACCATGACGGAGATGGTTGGTCTTAAAACTCGGCAAAAAGGTTGGCCACTTATCTAACCGACTTACTATTAGTACTTACTACTACGGACTACCTTCTTCCAATTGCTGCGCCCTTACCACTTTGTTATGAATCCTTTGTACGAACTATAGACCCTTAACACAGTTTTAAATAAATCGTACTGCAGAAATAAACAACAATATTATTATTTAACCGAGAAAAAAAGTGGATCCAAACTCTACTTTTTACAGTTACAAAATATCAATGTAATCCAAAACGTCGATTCATAGTTTCAGTTTCACAATAAGTAGACCGTTATCGTTACTGTAACTGAACGTAAAGCGTTTGGATTAAACAGTTTTTGTGACAAATCGACATCTATTGGATTCGTGCGTTTGGGTTATTGTTTTTTACATATCTTACTTTCGATTTCGGAGTCATTATGCAATGAAAACGATTAACTGTGTTTGGTACAGTTTCATTGAAGCTAGGTCGATGGACGGAAGTTTTTTGATTGTGATTTACTGAATTTTGGCATGCATTTTTTTTGTTTTATTTAAAGCTGTCTCTTAAATAAATATTAGCATTACTGCAGGGTCTTTTTGGTATTGAAGATACATCAATAAAATAAAATAAATAAATATATCTGGACAAATTCACACAAGGCTGTAAGCTTATATATATTATGGATTTTAACTAACTGATACTATTATTATAAATAGGTATCAGTTTTCTGGGTAGAATTATTTACTTCAAAAAAGATAAAATATTCATCCGCGTTGGACTTACCCCTTTGTCATTTTCCGACTGTAATATCTACAACTATGATCTACGAGTATTTGATAAAAGTAGTTTCCATAGAAAACATCTTCTCTCTCATATGTATACCTATTATTGTATAAGTAACATGATATGATACTTTCTTTTAATATTTTGCATCTGTACAACAATTGCGTACGCGAAACTTTCTCGTCAATTACCTATACCGCAGTATAAGTAGAGTAGGACCTACGAGATATAATTAATAAAAACTTGTCATTGACAACGACCAATAATTCAAACCTAGAGAAAGCCCTATCAACTAAGTTACGGAATATGTAAATTGTTCTACGATTATGTATAATTTTATTCTAAACTGGAGTATTATACTCGTATAGAAAGCTGCGGATAGAAATATGAACTTAAGTTTTAATAACTTCTTTGCGGTTAGCTAGTAGGATTAATAATAGGGCTCATGGTGTAGAATATCTAAGCGATGTCACAAATGTCAAGCAACGTCCAGCTTGGCCCCTATTGGGATGGGTGGACGATAGTGGCATTTTTGTCTGAGCGGTACTGTGCTTCGGAAGGCACGTTAATTGTCGGTCCTAATTGTTTCAATCGTTAGGCCATGTTGGAGGTCCTGAGGCGGTCTAAAACTCCGACAACAGGGAAGTCACTATCCTACATGAACGTACTTATTTGAAACATACTTTAATAAGGTTTTAAATATAGCAATTTTTATATTTAAACTACGTACCTATCATTGGAATTTATTTTGTAAGTCGTGACGGAGCCTTGATTTGATGCTTTTTATAGGCTTATTATGATCATTCAGAGCACATTCGGAAGCAGTTAATCAAGTTGAATTACGAATTAATATTACATAACAGTATCTACACTAGCAAGCGATGTTAGGTCATTGCGATTGTTAAGCAACGTGCAGCTCGACCGCTACTTGGATGGGTGGCCGATAGCGGCATTTCTATCTGAGCGATATTTAAAAAAAAAACAAAAATAGAAGAAAAATATTTAGTTTTTAAACCAAACAAATCACATTAAAATAAGTAACCCGTAATGAACCGCCACCGATACGATTTCTACTGCGATATTGATCGCGTTATTGTGTTCACGTGTTGATTTTTCACACGATTTCCAACTGAAACCATTCACAGAATAAAACGTTGTAATCATTCATACGAACAAAGAGGATTACCAGCGAGCTGATGGGAATGAGATGAAATTGTTTGTTATTAAATATTTTAAGTGTTTAGTAAGTATAGGTTTAAGTATAAGATTTTTTTAGGAGAGCCTTTTCTTATTGGCTTTTACCTAAATGGCCTTTAGATTACTCTTTTAGAGTTTGAATCTATAAATATCTCATGTCCTTTTTCAATCGAACTGTGCAAAGCCACCGAAAGCGCAATTGCTGTTGCAAAGTTTTGTTCTGAGTCCATATAATTTTAACTGGAACCATATTGACACGAAGAAAAAGTAGAGCCTCTATGTAATGGCCTAAACGACTTCTACTTTACACTTTGATGAATGAAGTTAGGCAGATAGTGAAGACCCTATTTATCAGGGCCCACAACCGGAGCACTTTCTGGTAAACTTTATTGAAAAACATCTATACAGTTTTTCAATATGTTATTTTTCAATGTGTTGTTTTTCAATGTGTTCAAAGTAAAAAAATATATCATTTTAATTTAAATGAAGAATCTCAATTTTGTTTTCTTCTTGGATAGAATATTATAATTACGCGAGCCTTTACAAAGCTCGCCTTTTAGCTAGTTTATACAAACGGTTGGTTAACGTAACATATACATCCGTTAAAAAGTTCACGATTATTTACGCTGTTAAATTAAAAGTTTGTTAATGTTGGAACTTCGAATTTCGGTAATTTCACACAAAACGATGACGTCATGGCGTAATAAATCGATCAATTTCATGCGGGCCCATACGAAAGTACTTATACGTAGTAGTACCATACGAAAGTGGCTGATAAAGAAAACAATATACTTTGGCCATAAGTCTATATCTATACTCATATTACAAAGAGGTAAAGTTTCTAACTTCTCAGAAACAACCAATCCGATTTGAATAATTCTTTTTGTAATGGATAGCCACATTCAACGGGAAGGTTATAGGCTACTTTCATCCCGAAATTCCTATAGCAACGGACACAATGCGCGGAAAGCCACAGGTCGCTGCTAGTAGAATATAACTTGTTTGATAATCCCAGAAGAAAAGGGAGAATTCGATACATGTTATAGCAATTCACATTTTTTCTCCAAACTATGGGGTATAATAAGCTTAGAATTTATATTTCTATAGTGTAGACTGAGCAGTATTTGAATAGAAAAAATCAAGTTCATTGAGTACTTAAATAAAACATTTTTACAAACAAACTTTACTAGTTATTACATTGCATAGTCATCATAGCGTGAACCCCAAATTATTTAAAACGTTGTCAAATAAAAACTGGTATATTATCATAACTATACTCGTAATTAGGTAGTAACGAAATGAAAGTGCTAGTTTAAAGTAGCGGTGTTTACTTTACTAAAGTGTAGTACTTGGCAGAAACCATTGCACATCGGTTTTTGGAAGATAATGAACTAACAAGAATATTCTTATTGATAGATTGACAGAGCGATATTAACTAATCTTATTTTACTGTCGGATAGTTTTAGTTTTGCCAATATGCAGAGCGTTGATAACCAATATGAAGTGCCAATAAACATTGAACAATTGTCTACAAACTACACATTATCTACACTAATATTATAAAGAGGAAAACTTTGTTTCTTTGGTTGTAATGAATAGGCTCAAAAACTACTGGACTGTTTTTAAAAACTCTTTCACCATTCGAAAGCTACATTATCCACGAGTAACATAGGCTATTTTTCATCCCGAAATTCCCACAGGAATGGACACAACGCGGGTAAAACCGCGGGGCGCTGCTAGTGTTTGATAAAAGAAAATCTAAACTAATGTAATAAAACTAATAAAGCTTAAGAGTTTTTTGTTTCTTTATTTGAACGCGCTAATCTCCAGAAATACTTATCCGATCTCAATAATTATTTTTGTAATAGATAGCCGCATCCAAGAGGAAGGTTATAGGTATTCTTATCCTGAAATTGGGACGTTGCTTGTCGTTCTAAAAAAACTTTTAGACGTACATCCTTCGAAAGCGTTAAAGTTGCGAGTCGGTAAGTTCAATAGAAGACAAGTCACACCACTTAAATTATATTGAATTTACTCGCAGCTTGTAAACTCGCTCAATCTAAACACGCTCAAAGTCGATGGGTAATAATTACATCTACCGTTACTATAAGTACAATTTAAATTGAATTAACTTATGATGCTTTCTTCAGATGTTTGGCTCCATTGACCCATAAACTGAGATTTGATCTGTCACGATCTACTTAACGCTTCAAATTGTTTAGAGTTCACGCAACAAGTGATAAGTAGCTTGGATTTTATATTAATTCTCGGTATTTGTGTAAACTGAAGATCGATATAGCTGAGATATAGGTGAATTGGTTTAAATGCAGAGTAAGTTTAAAGTTAAGGAGAGCGTAAATGCGTGCAGCTTCTGTCAAGCTTTTCTGTGTTCGAAATTTAAATGAAAATAGTTCCTAATTCAAACAGAATTTCTAACACTTAAAATATACAAGCGTTTGATTTGTATTAGTATTATGTCAATTGTTTTAATTAAAATTACTTCGTACAAAATGCACGGGTATGTATGTATGCTTGAATTTGAAGATGTCTTTTAACATTGGCTATAACTAAGTACTATCTACTTAAATCTATAGCATTCAACAATGTTCATTTTATTTTATATTTCGAGTGGTTTCCGCACTGTCGCTATACAATTTTTCATTTTTAAATTCTAGTGTATTTTGGTATATTAACACCTTAATATGGTGCGAAAAATCAAATTGCGTACAAACTGTATTGAAAAACGGGCTCACAAACAAATATTTAAGCAGACCTCACAAAAATACCAAAGAAATAACTTGAAAAACCAACTAAAAAAATCAATTAACAAACTCACCTACAAAATCCTTTACAAGTTACTTGACAAACGTGTCAAACTCGTCCAATAGAATAAAATAAGGGTGATCATTCACTGCACTTCCTATTTCCGAGGCGCGAGCGGACAGGTGCGTCGGTACCGCGGGCTTGTGTGACTGTGGCCTAAACTCGATGCCTTTGGTAGAGTAGGGTACACAGTATATAGTGGTATGTATTCTGTGTCGGTTTCAAAGGGTGGCATAGTACATAGTGTATTGTTATGAATGTTATGATCTATGAAATTAATATTAAAATTGGTATTTTTAATTGGTGGTGGTGCAGATGTATGGGTTTTATTAGTCGGAGAAAATGTAGAGTGGTGCTTATTCCGTCTGATAAGTATGTATTCTGTGTCACGGTTGTGAGGGTCACATGGTGATGATAGACAAATATTATTAAAATTAATCGAAAAATGTTAAAAGGTATGTTTTGTCAGGCATGTATTATCTGAACAGGACTAAATCACATATACCTAAACTAAACTCAAAGCTTGCATGGGAAAATATTTAGTACTACATCACAATGACTGGTCAGTTTTTTTAGGTAGTAATTCATTAATATCGAGTAGGCTAGTGGCCACCCTGGTGTCGGAGCTTTTAGACCGCCTAAAGGCCTCCAACATGGTCTGACGATGGGGGTAGTAAGCTTTAAGATACGCGACAATTATGGATGGACCTTGTCGGACATAACACTATTAGGAGTTAAGAGAAGTTTTTCTTACATCATTTAGAACGGTATTATAATTTTCAAGATAAATTGTTCACTAATTATATTTTATTATATATACAAATTTAATGTAAAGAAATAAACACAGACAATGTTTTTGTTTCCGGTATGATATTTTGATACCATTGGTATCTAATGTACTTTCTTTCTAAATAATTTGGTAGTCAGGCGTGCTCATCTATAAACAAGCTGCGGTTGCTATTGTGTTGGGTACCATTGTCTACTTTGTTTGTTACAATAAAAAGATCTCTATTCTGTTTAGCTGTGCCTTATATTTGTTACATTATGTATTTAGGGCGGCTGATGATGCCAATCCTATTTTCATTTATATATTCTTAGGTATCTATAATATAAAAATGAATCGCAAAATGTGTTGGTAAGCGCATAACTTCAGAACGACTGCACCAAATTGGATGATTATTTTTTAATGTGTTCCTTATGTTCAGGACAAGGTTTTTATATAAGAAAATAAGGAATAAAAATCTCAAAATTCTCACGGGAACGGGGGCGCTGGGGTGAAACCGCGGGACACAGCTAGTTGCGAATATATATAGTTTTTTTATTAAATTGTCTTTGCCTCTCTCTTGGAATATAAGATTAGTATCTGTCTTATTTTCGGGATAATTGAACCTAATTTTTATTTGATTTAAAATTTAACTAAAAAGAAACATTATTACACTCTTTAACTAACAAGAGTTAAAATGTGGACTAATGTGGTTTTTCCAGGCGAGACAATGCATGCCTTCTCAAGAGGAAAAAGGAAAAAGGTTTAGTGATATCATTACATTCTTTCTCCCTATCACTGAACACTTTTCCTCAATGGAAGAAGTAATGTCTTTGGGTTATAATTCAGTCATGACGGTTCGAATTTAAGTTCTCGTCAGGAAAATAAATATACTTATATTACAAAGAGGTATTTTTTTTTGTAAAGAGGTAAATTAACTTTGTTTGTTTGTAAGGGCTAATCTCAGAAACTACCGATCCGATTTACTGTTACTGTTACTGTTAGCCCGTAATGTCCCACTGCTGGGCAAAGGCCTCCCCCCATTCCCGCCACTCTTCTCGATTTTGGGCCACCAGTTGCCATTCCCTCTTGTAGGCGTCCAGCTCGTCCCGCCACCGCCTGCGCGGTCTGCCGCGACGTCGCCTCGCTGTCTCCGATCCGATTTAAATAATTATTTTTGTAATGGATAGCCACATTTAACAGAAAGGTTATACATTCCGAAATTTCAACGGGAACGGGCAGAACGCGGTTAAAAAAGCGGGGCTAGTGAGTTAATAAAGACGTACTCGTACATATACTTTACGCGAACCAATTATTTTTGTTCAAAAGCTTCTAGCAAACATCACATTCGCATAAACCATATCACTTGCAATATAACTAGAATATCTTCCAATCATCCATAATTGTTTTAACATAACCCATCATCTAATTACTAAGATACATTGACCTTAAAGTACAGTCCTCCCCATACACTTGCATTTAGTTCCACTGGCTAGTCCGACTGCGACCACCATAAAAACCTCAACCCATGGGCGTAATAAGGAGGGGGCAAGGGAGGGCCGCTGCCCCCCTTGTGAATGTATGGACCCCCCTAAATAATGATTTAAAATCAAACGAAATTAAAAAAATAATGAAAATCTGACAAGCCCGTTGGCACAGTGGCATGTGAGAGCGCTTACTGTGTCTGGGGTTGTGGGTTCGATTCCCGCCCAGTCAACAATATGTGCAAACATAGTTGCTGGCGATAACATCTGGGTGCCTATTATATTTACATTAAAAAGTATATATTCATATTTATTCCGCATTAACAGATATTGGTCTAATCTAGCCCAGAATAGAGATGCTTGGAAGATATTGAGGGACCTTTGCCCAGGAATGTGACACAATTGGTTGATTAAAAAAATATTCATATTAAGTATTTCTGTATGTTTATATCGTAGTGTCAGTTAATTAGATACCATAATACAAGCTCAGAGCTAACAAGTAGTTTGCATCTAATCAACCGTGTGTGAATTTGTCCGGGTGTATTTGGTAATTTAAATGACCATTTTTATACTTTGTAATAATCAACACCTTTGCCCCCCTGGACTAGAATCAGCCCCCATTGGTCCAACCCCCTCTGGCCCAGACCTTGAGTACGCCCACCTGCGTACCTTATGGTTAGCGTTCTTTCCTTGTTTTCGGCCCGTGGTCACCCATTCGTGACCATTCTCCCTATTCGCATTTGCTTGGTGCCGTGACCACTAAATATATGCTTCGGCTGGTGGTTATATTATTATTAATGTAACGTTAAAATTGCAATGGACTTGGTTGTTATAGCGGATTTTCGTACGTTGAGGTTGAAGTGACTGTTTTTGCGAAGTGTCACGAACAGTACTAGTTTGAAAAAGCCTTTGATACTTATTTTATTAAATACACCATTCTTCGTTTTTACACATGTTTTTTACACTAGTGGCGTTGTTTGACTAAGCGCTGTTAGCTCATTGCGATTGTTAGCGATGTGCCACTCGGACCCTACTTGGATGGGTGGCCGATAGTGGCATTTCTATCTGAGCGCTAACCTGTTTCAGAGGGTACATACATTTTTCGGTCCCGGTAGTTTCAATCGATAGACCTAAATACCTTTAAAAAGTACCTTCAACCTCATTTAATCAATGCTGGTAAAACAGCAAAACGTTGCTGCTACCACGAAATACAGATGTAGTGAATAATCCTTTCCTTTCGTATTTTCTCGGAAATGTTCGTTTTTGTCTTACTACTTCACTCGCACTCAGTACCCATCGAGACAACAGTTTGACATTTGACATTGATAAATAAAGTATGCGATTTATTTGATACCTATACGTAATTTAATAATACAGTAATTCATAGACACATCGGCACTATTCGGGTGTTATCGTTGTTCCGAGTTTTGCCGATAGGAAAGGATTATTCACTACATCTGTAGAAAGCAGTAAGTACACCGCTCTTCCATGGCTGCTACACTAAAAGTAAGATCAGATACAAAGTCAAAGACCTTACTAATCATTTTATCATACATAAAGTACCTTTTTTAATTTCCACTTACCCATTCAATCGATAGTTATAGTGATGTTCGCGTGTTTCACCGCCATGGATCGTCGGTGATGCGGGCTTGTTGATGCGCCTGCGCAATGGTAACGGGTGAACGAGCACACTGGACCGATTGCAAATCGATCTCTTGGGTGACAGTTATAGAAGTTGCCATTTTTTGATGTGCTAATAATTTGGGCGTAGATGATTGATTCCGGATTTGGAGATGGACGACCTCTTGTAAGGCCTACCTTACATTGGATGTGTGTGTTCTTCGAGTGTTTAAATGTGCCAGCGTGTGTGCATGTTGCTCGTAGAATAGTATAGTTCTTTGGCATGTCGTTGTTCACACACTCGGAATGCACGTAGGCAGAGGCCTTAGTAATTATAGTAGGGTAGCAAAATATGAAAGTTTCTTGAAGTACATATTTATAAAGCTTACTGAATTGTCGATTTGTAGGGATATTCTGTAAAAAATATTTAAAATAATGATGATTCCTGCCATTAAAAAAATGAGGTAGTTTTAGTATGAAAAACTTCATCACAAGCTTGCTTTTCATTAGATTAAGGCGATAAGCTCCAAAATACACAGCACTCATTAAAAGTTCAATTAAAATCTGCCATCCATTAAAATCCCATCAAAAACCAACACATCCCAGAGACAGGCATTCTATTTCTAAAAATAAAATAACAACAAAAATATTCCATAATTTATTCGAATCGTATTCTTAAAAGATATTTAATTAATCGAACATTTAACAAATGACTGTCGCAATTCTATATATAACTTAAATGTTTGTAGATACTTTAAGCGTGGACTAATGAAGGCATCTGGACTAGTGAAAGGTTACAGATTGTGAGCACCTGAGCACGCATGCTTACGAACATTGCTCATTAGTTATATTAGGGGAGATTGGGCAAACTTGTTGTCTGTTTTGTCTGTTCATTAAGGGTGTGAAGGCCTTTACTAATCAGTAGGTAATGTATGGCACCTAATATTATGTTTGATTTTTCTTTTGAATGAACTTATGACAGAAATTGAATTGAAAAAAATAATGTTCAAAATTGAAATGTATTAAGTTCATACCAAATTACTATTACTTATATTATAAATTAAATTACTTTGTATTTCTGAACACTTATGTATTAAGAATTTGTTGGCAACTAAGTTAGAATATATTTTCACTGATCATTTTCCTTTAACAAAACAATGAAACAATGATTTGCCCAATATTAAAGATTTACCGCCTTATTCATAAACGCTCTTTAACTAAAACACTGTTAGTGAGTGTTTTGTCTCTTTTGCTCTTTGGAAAATAGCGTAAGTCGGAAAGGGACAAACCATTTGATAGCTTAAGTGCTGTTAAAAGGCTATTATGAATAAGGCCCTTAGTATAACATTTTAGTACACTCGTGGAGTTATCTATATATTTCACTAGCAGCGCCCCGCGGTTTTACCCGCGTTTCCCGTGGGAATTTCGGGAATTTTTTTACATAAAAACCTTCCTCTTGAATCACTCTACCTATTACAAAAAACCGCATCAAAATCCGTTGCGTAATTTTAAAGATTTAAGCATACAGACAAACAGACAAACGACAAAGAGACGCGACTTTGTTTTATACTATGTAATGAAGGGCGGATTACATAGGAACTCTTAAACCTATTTAGTACCTAAGTTTAAGAAACAAAAGCTGTTAGTACAGTACTTTAATATGGTTTAGAAACAAAAACATTTCAGTAATTGTATTCTATACTAGCAGCGCCCCGCGGTTTTACCCGAGTTATACCCGTTCCCGTAAGAATTTCGGGATGAAAAATTGCCTATAACCTTCCCGTTGAATGTGGCTATCTATTACAAAAAGAATTATTCAAATCGGACTGATAATTCCAGAGATTACCTCGAACATACAAACAAACAAACAAACTTACAAATTTTACCTCTTTATAATATTAGTATAGATATCAAGAAATTAATAGAACACTATTTAAACCGAACATAATTTGTTTATTAAACATATTAAGGGGCTAAATAAAATTAAGAATGCTAGTGCAATCCGCCCTAATCGTTAGAATCACGCATTTACAATTCCTCTAATTACTACTAGCGCTACTATGCGTGGCCTCTTCAGGCACATTCATACAAGCGTTCATGTTAAAGGACGCTGCTTTTTAAACGGTTACTATTATGTGATTTTATCTTCAGAGCATGCTATTACCTACTTATGTTATTAGCAACTTATAGGAAAGAGTTAGACAGCTTTCTGGTTCTTCTTATCGAGTGGATGGTCAGCCTGACCAATCCTGGTGTCAGAGTTATTGAGCCGCCAAAGGCCTCTGACATGGCTCAGCTTTCTGGTCTATCAAAAAGTTTGGAGCAGAGTATAGAGACAAGACAACTAACACTTTTATTTTTCAATCATTTTACTATGGTGACAAAGGGCACTTGTGTGATTAGCAATTTATTGAAGTGAAGTGTAAGATCGCATGGAGTAAAGAGAAGATTAAAATGAAATGAAGGTATATCACTTACAAAGTAACAATTATTGAGTACTAAATTACTAACAAGGGCAAGCGTGTAACCTGAGCATTCAATGTCGTTAAAAAGCAGCGTCCACACTTTTGCCGAGGTGAGACACATTGTTATGTAATTAAATTGTCATACACATTTCTTACACTATTATACAATTTACTTATATTTTTAAAATGTTGTTTACACTGTAATTCTAACATAATTCGATCACAATAATTTTAGAATATCAGTTATAATGATTCGTTCAGATTAATCGTAAATGATTCTTCATACATTTAAAATAAAGTTTTTTTCTAATTATTAACATTTTAATAGATTTGTCCATAAAATCTTTTAGTATCAACAGTTTTTTTGTAATTCTGTAAAATATACTATATTTTTAGACTTGTACTAAAATGATTGTATTTTAGAGACATAAATTGCCCTTACGCACCAGTTCAAGCCATCATAATAAGATCAAACTTCACACAGTCGTTTTAATACAAATCTGTTAATGCAAATAATCCCTAAATATAGCAAATAGATATTTCTTTTCAATAAAAATATTTTATATACGTACCATAAGAGTTAAAATTTCAATTAAGATTTGACTAGACGTTCATTCAGTGCCTATAGGAAAGATAGCATATTCATTAGCAACATTAAAATAGGTCCGTTCGGGGAGGCCTTTAATTATACATTTAACATTAAACCGTTTATAATTTTCATTATTATTTTATTTACACATTAAAAATAATTCAGTAATACGTGAACGAAGACAAAATTGTTAATACATATATTTACAAGGCATGAACTAGATTTTTTTGAGTTTAGTAGAAGCAAAACATGTTAAGAAAACGCACAAACGTAAATTATCTTAGTTTATGTTACATTAAAATAGTTACTGTCTTTTAACTTATTCATATTTACGTCTATTTTGGAATGGTATTTTTTATAGTTTCTCAGAAAAATAGTTTGATTAATTATTCGTAGTAGATTTTACTTTTTAGAAGTGATTGTCCAAGATTCTCAGAGCTATAAGAGACTGAAATGAGACGATGATACCGCATTGTACTGACTTGCTCGAGTGACTCGGCAAACGTGTAAAGGCGGCATTAACGATCAATTAGTTTAAGAAAATATAGGTCAAATACTTATTATGCATATGACGAGTAGTTAAAAATTTAAGTTTGTATATTATAGTTCAATACACTTATTACTTTAAATTCATATTGACTGACTATTATAACTTATTTGATACATAATGTACTATTTTCATTGTTAACCATGAAAGGTGGTACTTAGTTACGTTATTTAGGATTATTTCTGTATCCATACTTTTAGGTATAATTATTTCTACGTCTAGAGATCAAATGACTCCCTATTCTAAGGCGATCTTAAAATGTGCTAATTATTTTTATCGTGAGACTATTTAGGAACTTGAACTAAATAGTTTTGGATGTGTATTTACAATTGCTGTGATGAAATGTGATCGTTACCTCTGTTTAATGTTACGTCTACACACTTGACGAGACTCTCCGAGGAAAGACGAGAGGTGTATAGACTTGGCATTAAATGATTTATTTTCTACATAGATTATTATTGTTTATTAATTACACATGTTTAAATTTATATTATTTTTTAATCGTAATACCATTTCATAAACTCGGTGTATATTTTATATTACATACAAATAAAAATACATTTATATTTTAAACATTTAATTACTTTTGCAATTTGATTTGCTTTTTAAGCGGTGGCAAGACACATTCAGTTCTTAATTATATTGTCCGTAATCGGTAGGAAAACACTACATAGTTTAAAGTCAGTTTAGAATTCATTTTAATTTCTTTAGACATAATATATTGTAACTTAATTTTAATAATTTAAATAAATACTCATAATTTTTCACCTCACAATTCCAATACTTCAATTCATATTCTCCAATTCATACCATCACTTTTCCTATAATTGTTCTAACAAACGAATATTTTCAATATCTTCAGAGATCTTTGACTTCATCCGTAGACAGTAACAAATAGTTAATTCTCTACCACAGCCGTAACAACTATCAGTTATTCTGTAACACACATAGTCACTATTACTTCATCTATAAGCAACCGTAGCAACTGTCAGATAAACTGTGTCACAGACATAGTAACAACTACATAAACAATGCCACAACCGTAGCAACTATCAGTTAGGCTATGTCACATCCTTAGTAAGTATCACTGAAACTGTGACATGGCTGTAGTAACTATTGGTTCAGCTGTGTCACTCGTAGTAACTGCTAGTTATTCTGCGCACAGCCTCTATACAAGTTTCATTGAGATCCATGTTCCAAGATTCCTTGTTCAGCTCACTGTGAGTTAGGCGGTCTTAATACTGTGATGCAGATCGATCCCCGAAGTATCCTGAGGAGGTCTATCACTTCGGGAGTCTTCATTGAAGTTACGTTTTCATCGTTCACCTGAAAAATATAAACAATTTGAAGTAGGTTGATTATGGAGACTCAACTGGGTCCGTTATTTTTCAGTTTTTTCCCAAAAAAATCATTTTTTTGTTTTGTCTTTAACGATTATTGTTTAAAACCTTTTTCGTTACGAGAGCTAAAATGTAGACTAATGTGGTCAACTTTCCAGCCGAAGACGATTCCTTCTGGAGAGAAAAAAGGTGAGAGAAAAAAAACGTGTCCGTATGCTTGGTTTATAGCTTTATGAATGAATCTATCTATATTAGTGATTAGAATCAGCAAGACATTGAACACACCTGTAATATAACATCCCCGCGTTGCAGTCTGCCATCTCTAGCCGCCACACTGTCGTTGTAAACAGCAGAGATGTAGCTCTGACCAGACTCTGGGTGACTCTGAACACTGAACCCGAGACGACTGTTCCAACCACGATTCAATTCCACTGTTACTATCTGGAAATGGTAAGCATGATGATTGTATTAGATATCTGATTACTTCAGGTCTGATCTGTTTCTTCTTACGATTACTGATCTTCTATCTTACTTCTTTTAACTCTCTTCTTCTATTTTTCTTCTTCAATCTTAGTTCCAAATGTTTAAAAATACGGCTACTTTTGACACCTAAGACAATTCCTTCTCTATAATAGAAAATGGGCAATATACAGAAGGAAATGTGTCTTTGGAAAGTCGGTGATTAGGCATCAAGACAACCTCAACAGGGATTGTCCAAATTTAGCCCAGAACAGGGACGCTTGGAAAATGTTGAGTGAGACTCTTGGTTAGAATGGGTCAGTTCATAGCTTGAAAATAAAAAGGCATCAAGAATGTTAATAATAACCTGCCTGTGCTACAGATTGACATTACTTCGATCGATGGTCGATGGTGAAACTAGGAGCTATCTTTCGTTCAAGGACTTCGTAAAACAACTGCGGAGGCTGTCAAGTGATCTAACTGATCCGGCACTAGAAACTTTTTCTTTCATATTAACATCATGTATTAGGCATAATCAGTGTACCAGTTGTAAACTTACCGTCGGCTCATTTGCCGTCTCCTCAGGAGTTGGAATTGGTTTGACGTTTTCCTTTTGAACCGGATCGATGTCTTTCGGTTTTGGTGGTGCCGGAGGTTCTGGTTTCAAGGATTTGCGCTCGTTGTCGGGAGACAGCGCTACACCTTTCCATTTCTTGAAATTCTTACCTACAAGAAATAATATCCATTTATGAT
The DNA here is from genome assembly GCA_963082685.1 of Cyclophora albipunctata. Taxonomy (NCBI): domain Eukaryota; kingdom Metazoa; phylum Arthropoda; class Insecta; order Lepidoptera; family Geometridae; genus Cyclophora; species Cyclophora albipunctata. Next base: position 8,395,883 of record OY720119.1, on the reverse strand, counting down.
TATGATCAAAATTTCTGATAATGCCTACTCCTCGCTGTACTGATATCTTCAGTATGCGAGTTTTTTTGGCTGTTTTTTTGGCCCAGGGGGACTTAAAGTCTATAAAATTTATTGATTATTCTAATTTTAGCCTCAACTCTAGTAAACTTGAAGGAATCCTTACCATCATCCCTATGTCCATCAGAAGCACCATCGCTGCTAGTATGTAACACTGCACTCTGATACGCCGGTGTAGCGTGTTTGAACTTCGCTTCATCGCCAGACAGGTCCACTGGCATAGACACCGGCTCATCGGAATCAGCAGGAAACACTGGCTCAGGAAATCTCTGCCGACTTATGTCTTCCTGGTACACGTTAGGAGCATCCAAAGTATCGTTGTCCAAGTTATTTAGCTCATATCCGTGAGGTGGTACTGGAAATTGTATTATAAGCATGATAGAATAAGGTACATTATAATAGAGAACCAATGAAACAAAATGAAGGCTTAGGTCCTAAAATACTTAGGGATTACTACATAGATTACAGCTAGGTTGAAAGGTACACACACAAGGTTATAGGTTAGTGAAGTGCACCGAAAGTTGCAACAATGAGTGCTCATAATCCTAGTCCGACAGTCTATTTCGGGTTAGTGTGAAGCGTGAGGGTTTCAGAGACTATTTCCACTTTGGTATTGGAGGCAATATCCAAACTTGACAAACCTAGATGACAAAAATATATTCAAGTATGAGACGAAGGCAAATGGACCCATGAAGGGTACATTTGCCTTCGTCTCAGATTCAGTGAGTTTACAAACTGTAAGTCGAAAACCCCACTGGAACAAGAGCGAGCTGGTAATTTGACATATGTGACGCTTGCGGTCTTGCTTGCTTAAATATCGTGAACTCGCTCAAACTAAACGGTGCCTTACGGAAGGAAGCCCTTAATTATCTAGTGACCATACCACAAACATAGTATGGCCGAGCAAAAGTAGATAAAAATCAATCGATTCTTTTTTCAGAAAAAATAGATTCATCACTAATGTCAAGTTGAACTTTTCACGTATATAGGTTTCGAACGTCAAGCCTGAATCTGCACTTATGGAAACAGTATCCAAACCCTGGGGTGTGACAGTGAGTGGGCCGACAGCGTCTCACCTGTCAGGCTCAACTTTTGTTTTCTACTAGGAAGAGCCGTGGGGCTGGTGACGGCCCCAGAGTGATTTTTCAGCATTTTCTTCGTATCAGCACATTCGGTATTGTGTGTCTCTAGCGTACGCATGTCGGTTGCATCTGTGTAGAACACCTACATCGCTTAGACGTTAACGTAAGAACGAGTTTCTTGTGCTCATACCATCAAATGTAATGATCAGTAATTCAGTTATCAGTAATGTCTAATAAGTATAATGTAAATGATGTAACTGATTCAATAACTACTTGTCATGTTTTGGTAATAATGTTATTGAAAGAGCGAGGACTAATAATACAGGTATCACTACATAGTATAAAATAAAGTCGTCTCTGTTTCGTCTGTTTGTCTGTTTGTCTGTATGCTTAAATCTTTAAAATTACGCAACGGATTTTGATGCGGTTTTTTGTAATAGGTAGAGTGATTCAAGAGGAAGGTTTTTATGTAAAAAAATTCCCGAAATTCCCACGGGATCGGGCACAACGCGGGTAAAACCGCGGGGCGCTGCTAGTAATACTTAAAAGGAAGTCTTCCACAATGGAAAATATAATATGATAAGGTATTAAAGCAAGTAAGTAAACATTATTTTTCCGCTGATTTTATGGTCATTATTCCATTATTCATTACCTTGGAGCAGGCAAAGAAAAGAGCAGGAAATAATTAGTAAGAATGTCCTTATAAGTCAAAGATCAACAGATAAATTTGATACAAGTAGGTATATTAAAATAATTGGTTAAGTTGGGAGTATGTATATTATAGTCTATATTAAAGGGGGTCTTAAGTAGTTGTACTGAATATATTGTAATTAGTATGAATGTATAAGTACTTTTTGTACAATCTTACGAGAAACTCGCCTCTAGTTAACGTACAGTGTGTTTGCGTGTTGCTCAATAAGCTGTGAAGTGTAGCTGATACTATTATTAACCTTATTCCGTAGTAGGTGAGGTTAGTAATCAATTGGGCGATACCATTAATTACGTTACGTTAAGTTAGATTAGTGATTAATGGGATAAAGGTTATATAGGATAAAGTTTATTGTTAAATACCACCGTTTTTACCAAATTAGGAAGCAATATCGTTAAATGAACGGCCGCAAAACCATTCGATTCATTATGGATGTTAGCTAATTGCTGATTTCTCTGCGGAATTCGCTGCATTTGTGAATTGATGGCCAATTATTAATTTATACAATTTCACTCTGAACTATAATTTCACTAAGAGCATGAAATATGTAATGCGAAATATTAGGATTTGTTCAATCATAATGTTTACCTCTTTCTTTTATTACTAGTAAAAAGGGCAATTCATAATAATAGTAACAGTGTTCGAAAGGCGATTTAAATATGTCAGTAAAACCATTATCTTTAAAAAAAATCAAATGAGTCATTAAATCCTTTCCTTAAACTTTGAATACCAACATAACCCTAAAGGATCATATTAATTAACGCGTATTAAGAACATTTTAGTTATCAAATGGTTTGTCACTTTTTGATAAACGCAATTATCCGAAGAGCAAAAGAGACAAAAGATTTTATAACTGTGTCTTAGTTACACCACGTATATTTATAAGGCGGATAAGGTTTAGCATACAAAAGATTAACCGAATACAAATAGAATGATTCCGTACCGTTAGGGTGTTCGTAATGGTTGTTATCCTTGGTTAGCTTGCGGAACTTCCGGGGGGAGAGGCAGGGCGAGCGGGACCCGTCCGCCGCATCCGGGGTGAGGCGGCGCGCAGCCAAGTCGCATAACATGGATACTGCTTCGGCCCTGGTGGAACAGTTTTTATAGATTATTAGCAGCCTCGGCGTTTTAACCCGCAGCGCACCCGTTTTCTAGGAATTTAGGGATTTTTATTCCCGACCAAAAAATAAATTTTCTAATTTTTAAACTCTATTGTACAAGTTCCTGTGAAAATGTAGTCTCTATGATCAGATTAAATTATCTCCGTGCCAATTTTCATCCAAATCAGTTCAGTTGTATACCTATACAACTACCTAGAACTAGTACATTTGGTAAGAATGATGAGATATTGTGTCAAGGTTTGTATTTTAATCGACTTAAAAAAGAAGAGGTTCTTATTTGGTACCTTAATTGTCACCATCGAGATTTCATGTTAGATAGTAATAGTAATATAAGCAAGGTTCTTAATTTTGATAAGAACACTAACCATAAAGTCTCATATTAACCACATAAAGTATCATATTAACCACATAAAGTATCATATTAACCACATAAAGTATATTAACGACACAAAATATCATATTAACCACATAAAGTATCATATTAACCACATAAACTATCATATTAACCACATAAACTATCATATTAACCGCATAAAGTATCATATTAACCACATAAAGTATCATATTAACCACATAAAGTATCATATTAACCACATAAAGTATAATATTAACCACATAAAGAATCATATTAACCAATAAAGTATCATATTAACCAAATAAAGTATCATATTAACCACATAAAGAATCATATTAACACCATAAAGTCTCAAATTTAACCACATAAAGTATCATATTAACCACATAAAGAATCATATTAACCACATAAAGTATATTAACGACAAAAAGTATCATATTAACCACATAAAGTATATTAACGACATAAAGTATCATATTAACCACATGAAGCCTAATCAAGCCTTGCGTCAAAAGTCAGATCCAAAAATGACTAACAAATTGATGTATCTAACTTAGTTTACGATATCACGACGACTCATAGCTCACAGTTATATTTTAGTACAATTTTCATTTGCCATGACCTCAGTGACTGAGCGGTAATCCGACCCGTATTTAGTTCCGGGTTCGATAACCGGACGCCACAAATCGGACATTGATCGAAAAGAATTTGTAAGAACACGAAGGAATATGATTAATTTTATGTAGGTACATAAAAGGTTACCTATTTTTGTCTCAATGCTAAAACTCTTCTGTAAGCCTTATATAAGTTACTACATATAGTAATAGCATGAAATAAAATCTTTTTACTTTTTTCTTCCGTTAAGTACCTAATCATACGGTTACGTACCCTGAAAATCAATAGCTACATGAAGTCAAAGTCAAAGAAACTTTGTTATTAAAACATAATACTACCTCACTGTACTGATGTCTTCAGTGAGACGAGAGGCCTTTGCCCAGCAGTGTGAAATTACAGGCTTACACTACTACTACTAACACTACTAAAGAAATGCGGGCTGTTCAAAACCCATAACTACCCGTTAACTACCATAGTACATCTAAATTACCCCTTTAGCGGCGCAAGTAATCACTAACCACTCAATCATAATATTGATTATGGCTCTTGGCTGATCCATCTCGTCATAAGCACCTTTACTTACCGAGGGCTTCTAATATTACTGAAATCGATTTACTACAACTACCGATGTCACAGTAATCGAGGTTAATATGATTGTAACTACTCGTACCTTTATGAATACACTTCGCTTTTAGTTTAGTTTGATGAATTCTTACAGTGAGATTCTGCGAAATTCAACTTCGCTTTTCAGCGCTTATGTAGTTTTCATTCAAAATGGTTTGTGATTTCTGTTTTGAGGTAGGGTTTTGTTTGAAGCATTTTTTTATGAGAATATTGATTTATATTTTTTTATTAATGTTGTGTATGGGTTGTCCGGATTCAACGCCTATGTAAAATCATAGTTTTGTATATGTTCGGCTATTCTTGCCTACTACGAAATGTACGCAAAATATTCATATTTCAGTACTCATTACGAAACTAACTGAAGCAAGGTTCTAGTTCAGAATCTCTACTACAACTATGAAGAAAAAAGATATCCAAAAGATGCTGGCGTAAGTAATGTTAAACAATAATCGAATTGAAACTCTAGTGAATTGGATTGTGATCGATTTTCAATAAAGTATATACTCTCGAAGGTGAAAAATGTTCGCGAATTAAAATCTACTTAATTGAATTTGTCAGGATTTCATTTTGAGGATCACTTGATTGGTTTAGATCAAATTGCTTTTTTCTTCTTTTTATTAGAAGTCGTAGTAATTTTTATCGCTTTATTACGATTTATATGAAAAGTAATTTCGTAAAATACAAATTGATTTTCGGTACTAAAAATTATGGAACATAAGTTATAAATACATAGTATTATGCGTTTGATACAGAAATAACTTAGGGCCGAACCCCGTCGCGTGCGCCCGCCACGTGCGGCTTCATGTAAAAGTGAACCGTTGCGTGCGCCCGTCGCGTGTGCCTGTCGCGTGCGCCCGCGACGGTTCATTTTTGTATGAAACCGCAACGAGCGCACGCTTGACGCAGTTTCGGCCCTTATCCTTGATGTTTTTTTCATTTCACAGTGAATCTAATTTGCCCTAATTCGGTACGAAACCCGCTTAAACAATCATTGTTTACTTTCCTATCTGGAGTTGATAGTAATTAGCATATCCGAGTTGAACAATTCTTAGTTGATAAACAAGTTTTGTTTGATGTTCCGAGCTAATTAAGGTGTTTGAGCTTTCAACACGAGTTGAACATTCGTCGCAACAATAGAACAAACATGATGATTAGAATTAACTGTTTCATAAATGATTTCAAGTATTAATTTTGAAATTTGTTAGAATTTAAATAAATTGGATTTTAATTCCTACTTGTTGCAGCCATTTATTGTTGTTGGTCTTTATTATTTTCTCCGAAGTTTAGAACAGTTAAAAATTAGAAATGAATGTTTTAGAATAATTTCTTATCAAACAATTTCTGAGCTATCTGTATTTGTATAGGAAATAATATGTTGCAGTCTATTGAAATTGTAGGTATGTGTGTTATTATCGATATACAATAGTAATATAAAGCGGTTTGTTTCCATTTACATGTTTTAATTCGCCTGAAATGTTTTAAGTGTAATATAATCGTAGATAGTAAAGTAAAGGATCTATTTGATATTGTCTCTCACCCTACAAAATGGAAAAATATTTTACTGAGTATAACCAAACCGAGGATAATAGTTTTATCGACAAAATTGATAGGTTTTTTATGACATTTTTATACATACCGTAATGGAGGTTTCGGTCTGTTTGACGGTGCATCGGAATCTGTGGGACCCTCTTCTTTGGGCGACATCGGCGACAGCGGAGTCGCCGCGTTATCGCGGTACAAACGCAGCCGCACCTCCGTTCCGCAAGCGCGGAGAAACGCTACCGCTTCCGCATGCGACATGTTCGACATTGGCGTGTCGTTCACCTGGACATTAGAATTACAAATTATTTATTTACGAAAAAGAATACGTCCTTGTATTATGTTTATATTATTAAGTAAAGCAAAGTATTAAGCCTGTAATGTCCCACTGCTCACAAAGACCTCTCATCTCACTGAAGATATCAGTACAGTGAGGAGGATTAGGCGTAATCACCGCGTTTGCCTAAGGCGGGCCTAACCTTTACAATTTTGCACAAAAAGTATTTCAAAAAGGCTTTATGGACACTATTGGGACATAATGCTCATTACTACGAGTACTTATCTGAAAAATAGTTTTATGTTTTTTCTAATGAACTTAAACTCTAAACTAAGACCCTTATTAATAAACGCGGTGTATCTAAAACACTGTTTCACTATGTCTTGTCTCTTTTGCTCTTGGGAAAATTGCGTATGTCAGAAAGTGACAAACCATTTGATAGCAACAATGTTCATAATACGCGTTTATTAAAAAGGGCCATAAGGTGGGCGATTATTCAACCAAACACAATTTCCCATCACTATTAATAATAATTATTTCATTCTATTCTTACCCCATCACTGAACCTGTTCTTTGTTGTTATTGAAATTGGTTTATCATTGTTAAAAGTTTGAAAGGATTGCCTTCGGCTGGAAAAACGGCATTATGTTGTTTGGATTTTAATTATTTGAGAAGAAATATATTACTATAGCGCTAGTGGCGTAGTTTGACTTAGCGATGTAAGTTCATCGCGATTGTTAAGCAACGTGCAATTCGGCACCTACTTGGATGGGTGGCCGATAGTGGCATTTCTATCTGAGCGCTATCGAGCTTCGGAGGTCATTAATAGATTTCTTGACGCAAAGAATTAGGTGTGTTTTGTGATGAAGGCGTATTTGGTACTTTACGTACCAAATACGCCTTCATCACTATAACAGTATAAAATACTGTTTGTTTGAACATTCTTATCATCACGATTGAAAGATATTCCATGTTTGAAATAGAGTACAGTAATAGCTTCCATAACAGATACGAAACCAAACAAAAAATTTGCAAAGAAATTAATTGGAACCGTAATCGTGTAAGTATCAGTAGAAAAATAACTGCATAACTATGTTGGCGAGCTCTCAATAATGTTAATTAAACTGGTCTATAATTAAAAATAACACTTTAATTAATCGTGTTATAGTTAAAGGGGAAATCGAACTACTTTCGGTATTAAAACTTGCATAATATTAACTAGCAGCGCCTGACGGTTTTACCCGCGTTGTGCCCGCTCCCGTGGGTCTTTCGGGATGAAAAATAGCCTGTAACCTTCCTTTTGAATGTGGCTATTCAATACAATAATAATAATTCAAACCAGACTGGGAGTTACGAGCTAATCTCCGGAGATTAGCTCGTTCAAAGAAAAGAAAAAATCAAATTCTACAACCTTGTTTATTAGTATAGATCTCGTAGATAAATCATAGATCAGCAATTAAACTTTGATGTATAGATAGGGAACTTACATAACTACAAGTCAATTAAGTTACCGAATATATTAACTGGGATATAACTTTTTTAATTTGAGAAGAGAGGTGTAATAAAATGGCGAGTCAAACCCGAGATATTGACTCAAGTGTCACTCGGGAAGTTCTAGAAACTCAGTCGACAAACTCGCGCATTTTTACATTTTAATATCCAGTTGGGAATCTTTTTAGTTGAGTAAATTAAATGTAAACACAACACAATTAACTTCAAAGGCGGGTCATGAAACGCTTGGGGCTAACATTAGGTAATATTACGTACTCCTGCTTGCCACAGGCATCGCAAACAAAATTACAGTGACGTTGTTAACTTGAAACTTTTAAAGGGATAAGCACAATTCGTGGGCTTGAAATTATTTATTTCCACGTCGCCGATCCAAGACAGATAATTTAAAACGTGCTTAAAAAGCCCTCAGTAAAGTTTATTTCGTTGCAAGAATATTTTATTTGAGGGAATGATAGCCTACGGGTTAACAAGTTTGTTTGCTTTCAAAGAGATTGTTAACAATGCTTCCGAATTTGCTCTTGTGCACTGAATTTAATTTTATTTGAGTAAAAACAAAAGACGGATAGTAGAATGCAATCGGCACATTAAAATGTTTCGCATAATAAGACCCTTGTCAAATTCAAACTTCGAAGATACTGATTAAAATATTAACTAGAATTTAAAAAGTTATAATGTGATACAGAACTTCTTACTCCTTAGAGCTGCTATACTTTCCTGTAGGTCTCTAAACCCTGGGGACCTAGACTAGTGTTTTTTTTGCCTAAGGGTTAAACAAAGGAATCATAAAGTAAATAAACGCCACAATATTTGCGCGAACCAAGTCTACAACAAGTATATTAATAGTAATGATATATGTAGTGATGTACTCGTAATCCCCTGACAAGTACAAAGCTTGACAAACTGAGAACATAAGTAGTGATGCATGGTTGATATAAATAATAAAGTACTTAGCACAGAGGCCTTAATTAGTCTCCGGGTTTTAATTAATGCTTTATGTGAGAGTGCGATAGGCTGATTTATATTTTGTACAAATTGTTAATAACAATTTGATTTCAGGTTAAGTTATGAGATGTCCTTTCAAATTCAAATTCAAATGTCTTTATTATATCGGAATTTCGGGATAATATGGACTTTAAATTGATATAAGCTATCCTATCTTTTAACTTCGATCAAATTGCACATGGTGTGCAAATCAAATTTAAAATCAGTTCAGTAGTTTAGGAGTCTATCGCGGATAAACAACGTGTCATATTATTTTTTAAGTAACAGTAACATAATTATACTACTCGTATTAAACTCACAGCCACAATCCGGTCTCCCGGTTGTATCCTGCCATCGCTGAGCGCTGGTTCCCTGACCAGCGCTCGCACGTAATGTCCCAGCGCGCTGTGGTCCTCCTTCCTTAGAGTAAACCCTAGGGAACCGTTCACCTTCGTCATAATGATGTCGAATTCCTGGAAAAATTACGGGATGAATTAAGTTGTGATGTGGAATTTATGGAAAAATGTACTTTGTATAAATTGATATAGGGTTTATTTTTACATAATTTGTAGTGGTTTTATAAATTGAAATTGACGCGTTAAGTTCCCTTAAGAGAAGAAGAGTCTGTAAATTATTAAGACTAGTCCTCATTAGTGTATGATGTATTAAAGGGGGTTTTGCTGTACTATACTTACAATGTAAGGGATGTGAATGAAGGCCGCTGCTTTATTTTACTACACAAAAACTCTCAAAAACTACACTCTCTTTGAAAAAGGTATTTTTATTAAATCATAAGTAAAAACACACTTCATTAAAGAATCTTTCAAACAAAACAATGAATTCATACATTCATCCATTCAGACACAGACTCACGCACACACACAAATACATCAAGCTCATCAACCTAATAACACCTCTTCAGCATCGGAGAACAAAATATACATACTTACAGAGTACTAAAAAATGCCCTGCCAAATGATTAATCAGTTAATAATGATAATGAATGATTTGTTCAAGTTATACCCCATTTACATCAAATTAGTTAACGATCCCTAAATCCCATCGAAATAATTCACTTACCACCGATCCGTCATTCTGAGGCGTGAACAAAAAGGCTCTTATTAATTGGAACAGTTTCATCAACATTAAAACATAACGGCCCTCCAATATTGAACGTTATTGCCAGTAAAAAGCACTTTATTAAACTTTGATAGAGCCCGCCAATAAAATGATTTACAGACAATTTAGACTTAGAGACAACTTTAGCAGCTTTTTTAAAACTCATCTCAAACATCTATTAATAAAGTGATATAACAATATTTTTATTGCAGTGAAATTCCGGAGCTTCTTTTCTCTAAGAAATTGCTTTTCTCTTTAAAGTGTCGTATAGAACATTAAAGTTGCTCGGAATAATCTGGTAATGAAATATGGGTGTTTTGTGATTCAGATGTTTTAAGTTAATGTGACCCAGACAGAGAGAGATATTATATTTTTATAAAATGGTATCTTGTGTTAAACTGTGAATTTATTACTTTTTAAAAGGAAATTTTTTGTTGGAAGAAGAAAATTGTGTTAGCTTATATCTTTGCATTATAATCATTGAAGGTTCTTATTTAGAGTAAGAGTTTTTCCAATTTACGGAATTTTGTCATCCTGATTTGAAACTGCAGTGCATCATCGTTTGGGGTTTCTTTTCGGAACATTTCTTTGATTTTTCACAAACAAACGATGCCGAGCGATTAAAAATGCTTATATTGAGAGCACTAAACAACTTAAAGTTATTTTTATAATTCACATTTAATTTTATATTGTTTTTTTTATTGAACAGATGTGTCTTAAAGTGCCTTTACCAGTCCGAGGCTAGCAAACACAACTACAGGCGGTTGCAGTGCCCTTCGTGCAGATTGGCCCTTACTTGGATGGGTAGTGGATGGTAACCTTTCTAACTGAGCGCTACCGTGCTTCGGAGGGCACGTTAAGCAGTCGGTCCTGGTAGTTTCAATCGTTAGCCCATTCTAAGGCCTTTAGGCGGTCTAAAACTCCGACACCAGCGTTAGCCTACTTGAAATGAATGAATGAGTACCCTTCGAATGGTTAGTTTACTCTAAAAACTTACCCCATAATGCACATCGTAAACGGGCATGGGTTGGTCCAAGTCAGGGAGGTGCAGGTCTCGCCGGTCGGGCTCCGGACTCGCCTCGCGGCGCCCCCGCCCTTCGGAGGACGAGGTGGTCGCGCTGCTAGTCGTTTGGGATAATCTAGCGTTAGAAACATATGCATGTGCTAGTAAAACAAAGTGGTTTCTAAATCCAATCATGTGGAAGAAACTTCTGCGACGTGACGCGGAACTGTTATGTTTAAGAAGAATCTAATTTTTATTTTTGAGGAAAGTGTTGGGAATCTTTGGTTGGATAAATTTGTATACGGTTTGTACACTTCAGAGGGTCATAAGCTATAAATATCCTACGCTCTGTATCACGCGTTTCCAATGGGTCACATTACAGTAATTACGTAGTAATTATACCAGTCTTCCTAGTACAGAAGACACAAAATAATATCGAAAAATATAAACATGTACCCCATGGTTTAACTCGCGGTGTGCTCGTTCCCGTCGGAATTTCTGGATGAAAAATAGCCTGTAACTTTTCCGTTGAATCCGGCTATCCATTATAAAAATAATCATTCTAATCGGATTGGTAATTTCTATGATTTGCGTGTTCAAACAAACAAAACAAATCAAACTTCATCTTTATTATATTAGTACTTAAAGATTTAATGCTAATTCATTCAAGTCAGTAAATTCGCACAGAACGATCAAAGGTAAATAACCTATGGAACAAAGAAGTCGACTGAATAAATGGTAGAAACCAATAAATCTGTAGCGTGCGGCACGCATCAAGTGGATCGAGTATAGTGTGTTCCGTGGTCAAGGAAACGTTGGCCATGTTCTTACTGAACACACCAATATGTGCAATTCACTGTGTTTGGGTTAACTTGAGAATTTACAAGTCGTAGAAAATGTATAGGGGAGTAGGAGCTATGTGTAGTTGGCAACTGTGTTTGCTGTTAATAGTTGTCATATACTCGTAGAAGAAATAAAATGAAAAACAAATTGGAATTTGGAATTGTAAGAATTGATTAAATTGTTACTAACTTTGTTTTTATTTTGGGATCTTCTCTTTAAATCTTCCTCACTGTACTGATATAATCAGTATATAGTCAGAGGCATTACAAGCTAATACTTTTATACAACTAAACTCACCTGGCATGCATCGGGTGGCAGTTCAAAGGGTCCAGCGGTGGAAGATGAGGGGGGTGCGGGGTGCGGGCAGGCGGGGTTGGCGGGTCCGGAGGGGTGATGCTCTCCAGCACATCAGCGGGGGGCCGGCACACCCGCAGCTCAACCCTCGCGTTCGCCGTTCGAAGAACTTCCAGGGCTTCCTGCCGTATGTAACAGTAGGTAGTCATTGTCACTGAAGTTTCAAGTTTCACAGAAGATCCTTATGTATTTGTGGTGTTTAATGTGTTTAACAGTAGACCCACTTGCGTAAGTGTTTTTTTAGTAAATATAACGTGTTTAAACCCTTGTAGCTGTTTTAAATACAACTAAAGAACAGGTATACTATTTTCAAAAATATTTAAAAAAAGAACTGAAGTTGAAGTCGATAAAGAGCGGTCAACTTAAGACGAGAGTAACTTAAAGAATGAACACGATATCAAAATGTGATGTTTTCGGTAAATATTATAAAACTAACAACTTTCATTTCCGATTTGATGTAACTTAATTGTGTTACGTAACGAGCAAAAACTAGACTCGTTTAGGATAACGGTAAACAATTTTATGGAGATTTCTAAAGGATTATTATTTTAATTTAGATCAATATATTCTATGGTCGAAGCACGTCAAAGCACGGTAGCAATGTTTGAACTAGTGGTCACGTGGGATCTGTTTCAATTAATGTGTTTTTATTGCATAAGAAATATGTATGTTTTAGTTCTCGATACATAATGCAAATGTATATACTCGAAATGACGTAAAAAGTATTTGTTTGAAGCATATCAGACGCAGCTCATCAGAAACCTAAATTACTAACCGCCGTACTCAGAGACGTCATCATTCAAATAGTTCTTAGTAAAGATTTAATTAGTGATATTGACAAATAATGTATGAAAAATTGGTATTTTTATTTTTTTTCTTTATTGGTTTATTTAACTGGATATTACATAATTTGTGTTAGATGGTAATAAATAACTTAAAAGTAAAGGAACAATATGTAAATCCTTCTAGACGTCTACTGGGCGTCTCTGAGTGCGCCAATAAAACATCAAACAACATCAATACCTCCAAAAACTTCCATTAACCTCAATACGAAAAACTCTTGAAAAGGCCATATTTCGTTGCTAACATTCAAACGAACAAAACAGATGCATCCATTGAAATGGTTATTGAATACCTTCCTGTACTCAAATCAATAGCACACAAACGGTTAATCCGGCACGAATCGGTCAATAACTCTCCGCCTCCGTGTAGTATGTCAAAGTTGAACACAGTAAGGTTAATTTCAACACGCTTCAAGAGATGGCCACATTTGATGAAACTTTGCCCAAGTTAAGGGTTAAATTTAAGTTGTACAGAGGTTAATAGCTGTTTAACTCTAAAGCCCTTGAAATTTACGAGGGCTTAGTATAGGGACTCGTAGGGTATATGGAATGACAAGTTATGTCCCTAATACAAGTTTGATATTGGATATATGTAGCAACATGTAGTTTTGACATGTTTAGGATTTCAGTTAGTTCCTGCTTCATTGACGTGACGTGACTGTAAGACAACTGTACACCCTAATTTAATTATTGTCTTATGTAATTATTTGTATCGTTCGCATATACTACACTAGCATTGCCCGCGGATTTACCCATGTTGTGCCCTTTTTGGTGGGAACTTCGGGGTAAAAAATATCTATAACCTTCTCCTTGAATAGGGCTATCTAATACAAAAATAATGAATAAAATCGGATTGATATTTTTTTAGATTAGTGCGTTCAAACAAACAAAAAAACAAACATTTCAGCTCTATTATGTCACTACGAGTATAGATAGATATTACCCACTTGTGTAGAAAAATGAGTGTTAGGTTACACACACTTAATTTATTGTATTGGTATTTCAAATTCAACCTTTGAATTTGTTCTTCTTCTTCTCGAGTTGATATGGTGTATGTATATTTTATATACTTTTTTAATAGGTACATATAATATTGAATGGGCTATCGCTTACATATGCTTGAATTCATTAAGTAGAGTGCATACCATAATTATGATTTTTCAAAGCCTTTAAATTTCCGAAGATATGCGAGCTTAACCCCTGTTAACGATGATCTTACGAGAGGATGCAGATGCTTTATGATATCGATCACATAGGCAACAATACTTCCTTAGATAATAATCAAGAGACCTGTAGGTGCACTTCCGTTTAATTAATACCGACGTAATCATAATAATGCTTGTCGCATTACACTGTATGCATAGCTATTAGCTAATGAGGGATATAACCCTAAATTAAGATATAACAGGTAATCTCATGAGGCAACCAGAGCGTTCATTATCAGCAATAGATAGATTATGCCTTCGATGACCTTTGAAAAAGTAAAATTTGATTTTGTATATGTCACAATGGATTTAAATGGGAAAATCAATACTAATATTATAAAGCTAGAGCAAATAGAGTTTGTTTGTTTGTTTGTTTGTTTGAACGCGCTAATCTCAGAAACTACTGGTCCGATTTGAAAAATCATTTTTGTAATGAATAGCCACATTTAACGGGAAGATACAAGTATAGAAGTATAGAAGGTATAGGCTATTTTCCATCCCGGAATTCCTACGGGAACGGTCACAACGCGGGTAAAACCGCGGGGCGCTGCTAGTTTTCAATAAAATGGCAATTGTGGTGACAATGTCTCAAGTTATGTAGAAAATCCTACCGTGATTAGTAAGTCAATCTAGATAAAAAATAAATAAAACTAGAGATAAGTAAATCTGGAGAAAAAACACACAAACTGCTTCTCATCCTAAACTTATATCTGCTCTCCGTTCCGTCGAGGGTAAAAATACTAACTTCAAAAAGCTTTCTTAATAAACCAGACACAAACAGATGGTTTCAAAATTAAAAGAAAACAAAAGTTTGTACTTTATTCGCTTCTCACTATATTTCTCTTTCCCAAATTCAAGTGTACTCCAGTGTAGTGAATTCGAGGACTGTCAGCTTTAGTTTCATTAAAATGGTGCATTAATTCAATGGGACAAAGGGAGGGACTATTTTTCAAGTGCCAGCGCCAGAAACCGCCCAAATACGTCCCAGTTTTTAAGGCTTCCAGTCTGTTACTGACGGCACACATTTAACATATACCGAGGAAAAACTTGTCACAATACGCTTTCTTCATCTTTTACACACAAAAGCTTTCTTTATTACGATTTTTTACAGAATTTTTCTTCGATCATAATGTAAAATTGTATTATGGTACACATTATATACTATTAGCATCGACCAACATACGAGATAATATGTTGGTCCATCCATGCTAAAACCTATTGTAGGTAACACTAATGTACTCGTAATGTAGCATTATAATTGTTTTTAAAATTCTTTTGGTGTTAGTTGTAGTATCTAGTAAATATTATTGATCTTGCTTGGTATAAAGATAATATCTTTATGTAACACGTTTCATTACAATATGTTTGAAACAAACAATGATTATGTAAATTAGTTGTTATTTGTATTCAACTATGAATGTTGGTTACGTTACGTCTATCGAAATGTTGGAAGTTCCTTATCTCCACACGAACGTTACGAATACGTTATACCGACCCGAATCTGTTTCAAACGCTCAACAGATGCCGTCAAAGGCGAAATTGTTCATGAAATAATTGAATTTCCGAAACGATATCGAGTGAATGGGCCGTTTATTTATTATAAACATTGAATTTGTTCAGTGAATAGGTTTAATAAAGAAACGATTCTGCGACACTCGAGTGTTTACGAAGACAGCGGAATGAGTTTGTTTCTGACGAACCCTGTATTGTACGACACAAACGGTGTAATATTATTTGCGTCACTCGGTGGTTGGCATTTTACAGTTTATTACTGGAAGCCCGAGGGCTTACGGGGAGTTTTCATAAAAGTTTTTATGTTTATAACCTCGGTCGGGAGGTGGCGACAAACAAAGTAGCATTTTTTAACCTGAATTACCTACTGTTTATAATATAACAAAGTGTACAGTTTTAACTTTGTGCTGTCACGTGATTATGAAGATTTTTGCACCACACTTTCAAAATTTAAATTATTTGACGCTCGGCTAAAACCCATATTATACAAGCCTAAATAAATTCAACAGAAACATTCCATATAAACATGTTTTTCGTTCTTCGACTCGCTCTCGCTCATATTATTCGGAAAATTCCTTTAAATTTTAAGTTTCTCAGTCTCTTTTCGGAAAGACTCAGTCTCAGGGGAACGAATAATTTATTCTTGCATTCACAAAAAGTCAGGACACGGAAAACATGGGCTGGGAGTTGAAATAAAAAAGGGAAAATATGAGAGAATCCTCTTAAAACACCAGGAGAAATTGTCTTTGATGGATAAAATTATTTTTATTTTTTGCATTACATTACAGAGCTCTTTGCGAGTAAAGTGAGCACCTAAGCACTTGTTTACGGATCAATTTCAAATTATGAAAATGATGGCATCTTCAGACGTAAAGAGAATTTGTTTATATTAAGGAATTTCGATGTTTTTTCGGAAGAAAACGTCTGTTCATTTAGTGTAATCCGCTGAAAAGAACATTGTGCTGCTTTCGTAAAAGGGTTCTGACAATATTTTATTACTTTGGTACTCCACTTTTATTACGTCAACACATCAACCGTGAATGGAAAAGAGGTATCTAATTTTCTATCATATTTTCTGCTTAGGTACTTACTTACTTAAGGTACCTACTTATATACTCTTCGAGGTGAAAATTATATGGAGACCTTTGCAGAACAGGTAAGGGAAAGGTAACTTTGGTAAAATATGGTAGTTTAATGATTACGTCCAGATACTATACTTATTCCATATATTGTAAACACTATCTAGACGTTCTTAAACACTTTCTAGACGTTCTTCCATACATTTCGCTAACTACTCCTCATTCAATCTTTAGTTTCTCTACAGTAAACATATACGAGTGCACACCCGTTTACCTATGGTGAATTAAGTAGTTTAGTCCTCCAAATAACCGCTTGGAAAATCATAGTGGTTTTTTAAAGACATTTGACGGCTGCCTCCTGTTAATACCGTCGTTATCCTAGGTATCCTAGGTATGTGAATAACTACACAACGTGAATATAATTATATGGACAGTATTAATATTGCAAATATACAAATAGGTATTAAAATTGTATGGACAGAAATGTCAAATCTATTGATGCTTTAAGCTCAGAACAAGTTATTATAGTAGTTTATGCAACTGTCATATAAGGAAGGGTATTAAAACACGAGTGAGAGTTTATGAAACGAGCGCAGCGAGTTTCATAATAGTAACGAGTGTTTTAATACCCGTGTTATATGCAGTTGCATACACTACTTTATCTTCACTAATGCAATTAATCAAACAACAAGAGTAAAAGCTGACAATAGTTTTTCACGCGTACGTGTATTGTCACAGTGAACTTGCCGCCATTAAAATCTAACCAATGAGAGCGCAGCTGCGCGTAGGGCCAATCAGGAGCGAGCGAGATCTTACCAAAGAGTTTTGTGTATGTAAGTTTAGTAGTTTCGACGAAGTTTTCACGTATAACCCAACTGTTTTCAAAAGCCAGCCTAATATCAAAATTTTATACAACTAGTATGAGGATTTTGACATAAGGCTCGCCAGGTTAATTGGTCGCGTTATAATGATGTTATAATGAGATTTTACGATATCGATGTGGATATTATAACATCATGTTCAATTGCTTAAATTGAGTGTTTTAGTTGTCTGCGCTATAACAGTAGTAATTATAAGTCAAGTATTTGAAACATAAGTAGAATGTTACAACATTAGTGTAGATAAAATTTGTTATAATACTCACGTAAGTACTAAGTCCAGCTAGAGGCACTCCGTTGGCAGACAGCAGAAGGTCCTTAGGGGCAAGCATGCCTGTCCTCCAGGCTGGTTGAGGGGGGTACAGTCTCCGGATCCTGACGAGGCCTCCTCCTCCACAAACTGACATGCCGAGGCCGCGGCCATCTTTTTCTACTACCACAGTGAATGTGTTTTCTGTGGACAAAAAGAGATGTTAAATTTTGTAACCTCTCGTATTTTATTTATAATCATATCTCACACTCTATCAAATTACATCACTACATAGTATAAAATAAAGTCGTCTCTTTTTCGTGTCTGTCTGTTTGTCTGTCTGTATGCTTAAATCTTTAAAATTACGCAACGGATTTTGATGCGGTTTTTTGTTATAGGTAGAGTGATTCAAGAGGAAGGTTTTTATGTAAAAAAAAATCCCGAAATTCCCACGGGAACGGGCACAACGCGGGTAAAACCGCGGGGCGCTGCTAGTTTTAAATAAAAAAAAACCTAATCACAATCCGTTTGGAAGCTACCACAGACAGAAACTCCTCAAATACCTTTCATTGGGCTTAAAAGGAGATTAACCTTAAGTAGTCCTACAAAAATCAATCTAAAAGTTATTTTGTTTGTTTCACTCTTAAGCCTCGATCACACGTATCGTCTGTTCGGTCGAGTGGTTGGTTTGTTTAGCCTTGAGGACTAACGTCGGCATACCGTCTAAGCTACTGTACTCGGTAAGTATGACAAAGCCTTTACAAGTAAACTTCGAATTGAGGGAGCAAGGATACGTTTCATATAGAAATTCCGACAGGGATTCAAAATTTGTAAAAGAGCGGAACTAGTTTCCAATAAAGAACTAACCAGGGGGAGGATTTACTGCTAGCATTGTCTGCGGTTTTACGAGCGTTTAACTAGTTGTGAAAATTTCAGGATAGATAAAAGTTTTTGAGTGAATAGCTTTCCTCGCAATATTATGTATTTGTACTACTAAAATGTTCATTCATATTTAAATAGGGCCAAACGTTACGTAAGAACGCAAAATGAGAACCGTTTTAACAAAATCAACAAATGACATCGCATACAAGAGTTATTGTACAGAATGCCATAACAGATAACTGAGTCAAATATAACACGAATACAGAAGCATACCATCAATCAAATTACCCAAAAACATGTTACGTAACCCGTTCGGAATCGCGAGGGCAACGGCCTTCGAACGCGAAAGGTAATCAAACCAAAAGGGTGGCAAACAGCAACAATGTTGAAGAACTTACTCATAAGTATATGACGGTCGTTAGGTCGTTACGGAATAGGCAAAGTTGTTCAATACAAAGTAACTTCATAGTCGCCAGGTTTTATCGGCGAACCATTCGGCAGCTGACAAACACGGTATTGTCATTTCACCTAAATCCAATTCATGTTAAAATCTTGACGTCACTAGTAATAAACTTTAGGACCGAATTCAGTTACGATCTCGGGGATGTAACTGTTTTATAGCCCGCTTGCTTTTGTCAGGAGGAATTGTGTCAGATATATTTTGGATATATGGTCTGACTTTATGTTGTTGAAATGAAGATGTTCGGTGAAAGGACTAGCTAGAACCACGGTTAATGTTATCTAGGACAGAGAATAGTAATAAAACAACAATACTAACCCAAGTACTCATAAACATTTCTAAGCTTAGAGGGGAAGAATACCACGCAATTCGATTCTCTATTTCAATGATAGAATTAGGAACTTGGTTTTCTAGAATCTACCAAGCCTTTGGATTATAATGTTTAGGTGTTTTTTTTAGATTTAGCGAGTGAAGTTAGAAGTTATTGGCAAGTTCAATATCATATAACGCACTACGCTAGCGATCTATTGAGCTCGCCTCGCCAAGAGCTTCGTCAACTTGTTCTATCTAAATAACGTATACAGAAAAAAACGGAAGGCGTAGAAAACACCCGCTTTTGTAGTGAAGTAAAATTACTTTTAATTTGTATGACGTAACCCACATTGGTTTCCCAAACAAACAGGCACAATGGAAGCCTCTTTAGGGCCGTCCCTTCGAGCCCAGGTGTTTTCATTTCGCATAAAGCAAACGACAGGTAAGTAAGGCTTGTTTGGCCATTACTAAACATTGTTTATTCAGTCCTTTCGTCCTCGGGGCCCAGATTAACTCCACATACTCGTACTCATAAGGCTTGCATTATTATCTTCTGAGATTGAAATATGCGGATGAATGTGTTTATTTTGCGTGATTGTCCTGGAGAATGGGACTGTTATATTAATTCGTGTTTTCTGAAACGGTTATTTGTTTAAGTTGGTATGTTGAGTGGAATTTAAATGTTTGATGGCTTTAAGAATGATGGGGGATTCAATGAAGGTTTCTAAGCGTATTCTGGGAGGATATCAGAATTATCCTGTTTTATTATATGTACCTTTCAAATGAATTCGCCATTTCAAACAAGACGGAGAAAATAAAACAGATTTTCTTTGAAATCGAAAGTACCTTTTTATGATTCGATTGTTCGCAAAAAGCACTAAGTCTAATCGGCAAAGTCCTTGAGTACAATTAATATCGGGTTTCAATATTGCAAATGGAAGGTTCAATTGTCGATTCAGGGTCAATTTGAGTCCCTTTCTGCTTCTGGAAAGGACATCAGGGCGTCCAAAATGAATTATGTATTAAGGTCCAGTCAATAGGAACAATTTGGCACTGAAATGATTCAATTAAATTCCATTCACTGTTTCCCGTTTATTGTTTTTTATCCCTTTTGTATTGGGATACGTGAGTTACAACGTTATTTTAGGTAGCCCATAATTTTGTGGCATGAATAAAATAAATTGTGTGACCTTTAAAGGATGGCCGTATTAGGTACATTTTCCGGCTTTCTTTTCTCTTCGTATTCATAAATGTATTATAAATCTATGTTATGTGGTACAAATATCCTTAGTTGTTTCCGGTCCGTTTATTTTGAATCCCCGACGCAATAGAAAGGTGACGCAAGTTTTATGGCAATGTCTGTAGCAACATAGTTCTTAGATGGATGGATGTCGATGCTTTTTTTTGCGGTGGTTCTTAACTATGTCTGGTAAAAATCAGTCCAGCCGTTTCTGCGCAGGGGTTTTTTTATTTTTCAATAAACTTTTTATAAGTAGATCCAACTAAAATGTACTAAAACTGTTTCTTTTATAACTCCTGTGTGTGCTAGTGTGGTTTAATCAATCTTATCCTTTTTTCTAGGTGCGTTTAAATCTACTTTGCCTAAAAGATTTATCGGCTGATCAAAGTATTTTATCCTTTTGTTCTGTTCGAAGTCTCAAGGGCGGTGACCTCGTTTCGGCAAGTTTTTCGCCAGAACTAGCGGGTGCAAATCCGCTTTGGTTGATGTCTTTACGATCTTGAGAAAACTCGGAAGAATCGAGGTTTTTGTATAACGGCTTTGAGAAAATCAGTCGTAACTTTGAACTTAGGTCGAATACATACAGAGCCACTAAAATATAAAAAGTAAAGCAAAGTATTAGCCTTTAATGTCCCACTGCTGGGCAAAAGCCTCGCTGAAGATATCAGTACAGTGAGAAGTAAAATATTAGCTTTGTTATATCCCACTGGCGTCTCACCTTACTGAAAATATTATGCATTCTTCTAAAATTTAAAAATACATCCATCGAATACAAAGCCACTAGAATATAAAAAAGTAAAGTATTAGCTTGTAATGTCCTCATAATGTCTCATCGTACTAAAACTATCATGCATTCTGCACTAAAATACATAAATACATCTACCTCTCATGTTTATACATGGACTATAGCTGGTGCTCTCAAATTTTCATGATGATTTGATTGCTGCGAATGCGTAATGACATCACAATACAGTCAGTGTGGCCACAATACGGGTTTGGCTTTTTGTATATTGATACTATTGTACCAAATATGACAACAAAAACTATAGAACTTAATAATTTTATAATCAAGTGTTTTGTTGTTTTGACACAGTAATCTTAAAGTACTAATTAAACTTGTAATATAAGTAGGATTTTAAAAAGTCTGCATTCAAGAGCAAACTACTTTTCATCTTAAAATACCCCAGGATATACGTCACAAGTAAAGCGGTTTGCCCATTGTGGCTTTTAATGTTGGTAATTTTATCTACACCTGGGAAAAATATAAGAGACTAATCTACTATCTACCATCACTACATAGTATAAAACAAAGTCGCTTTCCGCTGCCTGCCTGTCTGTCTGTCCCTATGTATGCTTAGATCTTTAAAACTACGCAACGGATTTTGACGCGGTTTTTTAAATAGATAGAGTGATTCAAGAGGAAGGTTAATGTTTATAAAAGTTCCCGAAATCCTGCGGGAACGGGCACAACGCGGGTAAAACCGCAGGGCGCTGCTAGTGTAAAATAAACCTATTTTATAAGCCGTAACAATTTGTTCAGACATCCTGACATTTGAACATTTCCAAAACAAATGTAATTAATCATCAGATACCGTCCAACTGGTATCATTCCTAGTTTACTAGTTAGCCAAACGCTGGCCCAACATTTGTGACAAGTTTGGCCCAACATTTGTGACAGGTTTAATCAATCAATATCCGTTGCAAAACATTACGTGGACAGTATCGACATTTTTTTACTTGTTAAGCGACAACAGCTGACGGCACAAGTCTGTTCTTGCTTCGAATATTGGTAAAGTTTGATCACGAACGTATAGATGAACCTTTAACGATATTCGTGTTATTATTATCTTGTTTAAGACAAATAATGAACATGTTATTTTTATCATTTAGGAGTCCAATTTTCCCTTTAAATCCTCTACTCCTCCTCAATTCGTCCAAAGTGAACCTATAGTAGTGATCAACCCTGGTGTCAGTGCCTAGAAGACACAGACAAGTTTCAGATAATGTAGTAACAAGTAAATCTTTTTGTATACGACTAGCAGCAGCCCGCGTTGTACCCGTTCCCGTGGGAATTTCGGGATGATAAATAACCTATAGCCTATTAATACGTTGAATAAACCGTTGAATGTGGCTAAATCTATTACAAAAATAATTATTCAAATCGGACTTATAATTCTTGAGATTACCTCGAACATACAAACAAACAAACAAACAAACTTACTAATTGTACCTCTTCATAATATTAGTATAGATAATCACATTCAAAAGGCAATTGAACGCTATTTTTTATCTCATTATTCGCTGCTGGAAATCACAAAAAACTTATTTCATGTAGCTACTACTTATTGCTACTTTCTATCCCAGTATTCCCACGGGTACGGGTACAATGCGAGTAAAACCGCGTTGGCAGGAATCATGTAAGATCTTTTACATTAAGCTTGCAGAATATCTTAAGGTGCGCGTTAAAATGATAGTCCAAAACATTTAAACACACACAGTAAACGTTATCAATATCGATCCATATATAATGACCTAGAATATGAAGTAATTCGTGGTAATACATTGATGTATATGACCTAAAATATGAAGTAATACGTGGTAATACATTGATTCCAGGACATCATCAATTTACTAGTGCTTCGTCGTACTAAATTAGTGCACATTGCACGTTAACTAAACAACATAGGAAGGCAGTGCAACTAAATTGTTGGTAACGTCCTAAATTCCCTGAAAACCATTACCTCCTGTACAAGTTATGGTAATGAATGTAGCTTTAATGTACGCTTTAAGGCTTGCACTGACGACGGAATGCAATACTCCTGTCAGTGGAAGTTTTTGGTGCACGGAAACAAGTAATAGCTTTTCAAACTGTATCGAATAGCACACACTAATGGCTAAGGGCCGGAGCACACTATAGTCACACGACGTACAGTATTTAGACGGACTTGTTCACTAAACTGTCCTAAAGCGGATTGGTTGCGTGACGCTATATTTCTTGAAAATTAAATCCGTATGAAAGTTGTCACACCGGCTAGCACTCGCACTATATGTATCTTGCGCTTTAGTCATTCTAAAACAGTTTTCAGTACAAATGCTTTAGTCGAAAAGACTAAAAAGGAATTGTCCTTTGTGTGCCAAAAATTCTTGCTAGACGTCTTGTTTCTGGTGAGTGCTCCTTATGTTTTCTTACATCAGGAGACGGTCTGGTCATAAGTATGCTCTAATTCTAAAAAGCACCTTTAATAATTTTAAATAAGTAGAATATGTATCCAAGACTTAATTATTTTTTTCAAGTAATCGATTTGTCTTTTGCGGAGTAAAGTCTCTCGTCTGCCCAGGCCTGTTCACCTATTCACCTATCGCGTGCACAGGATCGCTGTTTACCCCGTACTGTATTGTCAGCAACTTCCTATGAATTTAATAAGGTATTTTCTAACTAACTGCAGTTATCCGTCAATCTTTCTAAAAATGTATTTCCTTACTGAGAATTATTAGTTGTAATAAAGTACAGTAACATCGTACAGTAGATCGGTGGGCTAGAATCGTCATGCAGTTGGTGTCGGAGGAAGTGAGGTGTAGAGGCAGACCCTAAAAAGATGGCGCAACGATACCCTCAACGGGGATTGGCCATGTTAAGGTACTTTTAACCACTTTGTTACTACCATGCGGCGATACGTAAGTCGTTCGATTCGTGGCAGTTAGAATGTTTTCGTTTACTTGGCTATGTGCAACGCACAGGACCGAGCGTAGCCCTGCAGTAGGATGACAAAAAACGGTTAAATTGAAAGGACCCATGTTAATTTAATTCTCGTGCCTAGATTACATAAAGCTGTAGGGCCTTTATTAACAAAAACTTATAAACAAATGTTAGTTTTAAATTGTGTTTGTGTTTTTATTCGTCATGTTAGTGATAACGATTTTAGAATAACAATTTTGTTTTTTTTTTAAATATTTACAAACCTACTACAAAATTACACGCTAGGCTTGGTTCATTATATTAACTTTTATATGTCAAAAATGTGGGTGTGACTTAGTTATGTACATTTATATAAAAATACTTGTCTATTATTTTGTCTTTTGAACAAAAATAATTATAGTAATTTCGAAGTAAATTGGCTGTGACAGACGGACAGACAGGCAGACACGAAAATTATCATAATTATAACGTTTTGAGGTACAGAACTAAAAAATAAGTAGTCAATCATGCAACCGGGATCTTATAAAAATAATGTTATTTTTGACGTGACAATCTCAACTTTTTGATAGATTACTGAAATGGGAAGGAAGTGCTCAAGTGGCTTCGTGAAATCGCATCTCGACGTGGTTTGCTCACAGAAAGATACGACATGATTGATGATGTTTTATGAAAATATTCCACCTCAGTTTTTTGGAAAATAAAATAATAATAGTCCTGGTTTTGTTTGGTGTGAGATTTAAAAAGGTTTTCTTAACAAAATAACCTTATTTATTTATAACACGCCTCAGTGGTCTAGTGGTATGTGCACTCGCCTGTCAAGACTGAGGTCTCGGGTTCAATTCCCGGGTCGAGCGGAAACATTTTTCCTACTTTTCAAATCTAGCTCGAGTTTGAGATCACCAACCCGCATTAGGCCAGCGTGGTGATAACGCCTAATCCTCCTCACTGTACTGATCTTCAGTGAGATGAGAGGCCTTTGCCCAGCAGTGGGACATTACAGGCTCATACTTTACTTTACTATTCACTAGCAGCGCCCCGCGGTTTTACCCGCGTTGTGCCCGTTCCCGTGGGAATTTCGGTTTTTTTTTACATAAAAACCTTCCTCTTGAATCACTCTACCTATTACAAAAAACCGCATCAAAATCCGTTGCGTAATTTTAAAGATTTAAGCATACAGACAAACAGACAACGACTTTGTTTTATACTACGAGTATGTAAAGATAAAACCTGGAGGGTGCTTTTCCTTACAAGCGGAGCGGAGCTGTACGGAGCTCAACTGGCCAATCACAACCCACTACGAAAAGATTTTGACAATGTCAATGAGTAATTGGGCTTTTGAAAAAAAAAATGATTTTTTTTATGTATTTTAAAACTTTATTATTAATAATATTGATATTTAATGCAAAAAACTTAAAAAAAATATTTTTTCAATTAATTATAAACAATTAAAAATTGATGAAATTTGAATAAAAGTCACGTGACAAACGCGCCATAATTGGTCACCATAGTTGTGACGTGATAATGATGGAGCTAATAACCATAAGTACGTACAGCGTTTACGGCTATTACACATGTAACCGAATGGGGCTACCATTATGACGTCACACGCGCTCGGGTTTGTTCGGGAGTTGTCCGAGTGTCTTCGGTACTGGATTCAAAAATT
The DNA here is from genome assembly GCA_963082685.1 of Cyclophora albipunctata. Lineage (NCBI taxonomy): Eukaryota > Metazoa > Arthropoda > Insecta > Lepidoptera > Geometridae > Cyclophora > Cyclophora albipunctata. Next base: position 8,369,672 of record OY720119.1, on the reverse strand, counting down.
ATTTTTTATTGAATTATTGCGAAAAAAATAAAATAAAAATAGTTTTGTTATAAAACTAATATTTATTCTTTCGATTTATCACAAAAAATTTTTTTTTTCAAAAGCCCAATTGTGATTGGTCGTTTGAGCTCAACACAGCTCCGCCCTACTTCTATGGAAACGCACTTCTGTACTAACACTCATAAAAGAAAGCTGACAAGTGTCTTTGTTTGAATACGTTAATCTTAGGCACGCTCTTTGTCAAAACATTTTTGGGTATGACAGTCACATTTGAGAGGATCGCTACTTTTCATCGCGTTTCCTCGAATTCAAGTTTCTTCGTAGTACTTCGTGAATGCGAGTACACAGGCGAGTCAAATCGCAGGTCGTACTTAGTTCCTATAAGACGGTAAATAAAGACATAAATGTACGGAAGTAGCGTTCGTGGCGTTGTTCGACTAAGCGATATTAGCTCATTGCAATTGTTTAGCAACGTGCAGCTCGGCCTTTACTTGGATGGGTTGCCGATAGTGGAATTTCTATCTGAGCGCTACCGTGCTTCGGAGGAAGAAATTGTCGGTCCCGGTTGTTTCAATCGTCAGACTATGTCGGAGGCCTTTAGGCGGTCTAAAAACTCCGACACCAGGGTTGGCCTTTCACCTACTTACTTTTACTTTTACAGGAAGAACAGAAAACATGGATTCCAGGAAAGCATCTTCTTCGTACATATAACAACAAGTATCTACTTCAAAGACACTGAAGAATTGAATAATCTTCAAAGAAGATAATCCTTTCATTACTTAATCGAAGCGATTCAAGTAGAATTGAACTAGTTCAGTTCCCTAGGGATCAATATAGCAGAATTCCTTTTACAATAAAATAGGAGAAACCGGAGAGCTATTAATTTAATTTAGAGTTAAATAAACGTAGGTATTGTGAACTAGTTCTGTGTCTAAGTACCTATTGTCTTATTAATCGTTATCTACAATTGTTATGATGTGAATGAATTGTGTAATTTATTTCAGAAATATTTATTAAATAGTCAGTAATATTCATTATATTAGATTAAAATGTGAGATTCTCCTTGAGATATAATCTATTTAAACTCAAAGATGAGATTCTTGTCTGCATTTTGATATTGTAAGGGTGCCTTTTCTCTAAAATGCTGGATCTATGTAAAGGTAGGCAAAAACTCGATATTAATTACACATATTACGTACATGACAAAATCACTCATTAAATATCTATTAACCCGGCGCCAATGACGAAGCATTTAGCTTCCCTAAGCACGGGCGTCAATATCAATCTACTATCATTTTTAGTCCCATATCCACATTTCTGCAGTAAAACCACGCTATGGTGTATGCATTCGGTAACTGCATTGTGACGCATGGAGCTGATCGTAAATCCTCATAAGGCTGTGATAGTTTGGAAAGCTCCAAAGAGAATAGTTATGGGAAAATAAGTGGACGTGTCTAGTGTTATAAATTGGTATAAATTGTACACTATACATTGTACATAACTCCTTCTGCAGAATATATATTGTATACTATACAGATAATTTCTTCTTTTACTATACATATACTATACATATTTATTATAAGTACTAATACCTTCTGCAGGATAAAAATTTAGTGATTTTATTCCACTCTCACCTATCAGTAATCATTTTTCTTCTGTAGAAGGAACTGTCTTTTGGTGAGAGAATCCACCTTATTGTTATGTTTCTTCTATACTAATAGAATAAAACTGAAGTTTGTTTTTTTTAACGCGCTAATCTGAGAAACTACCAATCTGATTTGAATAAATCTTTTTGTAATGAATAGCCACATTCAACGGAAAAGTTATATGCTATTTTTCATACCGATTTTTTTCGTTAACAATCACAACGTGGGTAAAACCTCGGGGCGCAGCTAGTATTTCTATAAATGTATAGGTTCATATTTCCAAAAACTCGATATTAATTACACACACACTTTTAAGAGAACATCAAAATATGAATCAAACACTTAAAACTAATATTTATTGGTATTACATGGATATAGTGACCTGATTCGAATCATATTGGATAAATCATTAGTTTCCATTTGATATATGATACCGAAACTATTAGCTGTCACCATTAGCCCAATTGTGGGATCGATTTACTTTTATACGAATATATTCGTCGAACTTATACTATAAAAATGATATATAATATGGGGAATATAATGGAAGTAGCGGCACCCCACGGTTTTCCTCGTTTTGCACCCGTTTCCGCGGACATTTTGACGAAAGTAACCTGTAACCTTTCTGTTAAAGCCTTGGTGGTCTATTGGTATATGCACTTGCCTTGCAAGATTGAGGTGACAGGTTCAATTTCCGGGTCATGCGAAACATGTTTCCTTCTTTTGGAACACGGCTCGGGTTTATTATTACCAATTGGTGGTGATTACGCCTGATCGTCCTTACTGTACTGATATCGTCAGTGAGATGAGATGCCTTATTTTACTCAGCAGTCTTTTTTATACCCTTTCTCTTACTCTCTCTGTACTATCGCATAATGTAGTTATCTAATACAAAATACCTATTAGAATCAGGCTCTAGTTCCAGAGGTAAGCGGATTCAAACATACAAAAATCTCTTCTGCTCTAATATATTGGTATAGATAAGGGTATAGAGGACTACGTTATTTGATTTATTTTTGGTTGATATATTGTAGGGGCCCTCAGTTGCCATCAATTATTTTAATACTGGTACACAGCTTGGCTTTATATTTGCGATCTATAAATCATAAATTTATGAATGCTGAACAATAGGGAAATTGAATATTTAAAGCGTTTGCGTTTATTTATTTTGGTAGCCAGTATTAACGCCATTTTGATAAACAAACTGTAATATCTATGTTCGTTCAGAGAGTAAAAAGTCAAATATTAGCCCGTAATGTCCCACTGCTGGGCAAAGGCCCTCATCTCACTAAAGATATTAATACAGTGAGGAGCATTAGGCGTAACACCACGCTTGCCTAATGCGGGTTGGTGATCTCTAACCCGAGCCATGTCTGAAAAGTTGGAAACAAGTTTTCGCTCGACCTGGGAATTGAACCTAGGTCTCAGACTCAGCTTTGGTAGATGAGTGCATATACCAATAGACTACCAAGGCGTTCTAGTGAGTATTAATTAATAATTTACAAATCCATATCCTTTACAAATCTGGTTTATATTTGCTAGATTAATACTCTCTCATACGATCCGATACTTATAATTTAAATTTTAATAAACGTGATTTAATAAACCTACCGTAACTGGCAACACAAACAAAGCTCGGTGGGATTAAGTAAAATATTAATACAAGCCGGGGAACACGACGTATTTTATACAGGTAACACTTTTTAATAAAATACAGACTTTATTAAAATATAAACTCTTTTAAATATTACTCACACAAATGAGCTTGTCTGGAAGTATCGCATTATTATTATGAAAATGTTTACTTACCGTTTCTCGATTAAAAGCGAATTACACAAGAAATCTTGAATCTATTTAGCACTTAAATATATCTGAAAAACAAAAGTCGTTCGTTTTAAATTGTGTTCTATTTAGTGCCAAGTAAAATACAAATCTGAACGAATTGCTTTTGTTTTTAAAACATTAAATAGATTCAATAGTTGTTGTGCAATCCGCCCTAAGTACTTAAAGCTATTCGAATATAATAATCGATTGTATTTAACCGAATATTTGTGTAAATATATATCGTGTAAGAGTTACAGTCGTACCTACGCTTTAGTTCAGACAGTTTTAGAACTGTTTGGTCTGTAAAAACCTCTGAAATGCAGACTAGGGACAAAACGTTTAACATAATTATCTTCAGTCACAGATTCTGTGGCAGTAAAAATAATAAAGAATCGTATCAACTGTTGCAGACAGACTAAACTGTGACTCACAGACTCGACTTGACGGCGACCTACAAGTCAGTCTACAGACTGTCTCAAAACAAACAGTTCTTGACTACAGTCACCGTAGACTATTGTCTAAAACTGATTGCCTTAAAATCCTAAGGTAATCTAAGCTTATCGATCCGGTTCGGTTTCGTGAACCAAGCTATTTGTTGAAATCGAAAAGGGATTGTGAAATCGTGATAAGGGTCTCATCCCTTCATTACGGCCGGAACTCATAATTAACTTTATTTTGTGCTAAAGTTTAATTTCAACATCAATTCACACGTTTTGAGGTTTATTTATACAATTTTATATTAGGATCGGTCCTTTTTCGGGAATAACGGTCCTGAGAGGAATAAATTACAAAAATACCGTCGGGGTAAGCCTTCTTGGGAAATATTAAATCGTGGATTTTAATATTAAACATTTAAAAGGAAACATATTAAAACATGAATAAAAGGGTCAGAAGAAATAATAATGTCAGATTTATTTAGTTGATTAGATACAAGGAGGGCCTCCTGGTTTTGTCCGAGTATTTAGTGGTTGAGTCAAAAAGTTACTTTACCTATGATGAATGTATAGTTTTAAAATAAGTCAATCAATCGCTTTGACGTCGTCGCATTCGATTTTTAAAAAAGCATATTGTTCATAGCTAGATAGACGAAGGCAGTAACAAACAAGGATTTCATATAACAAACTAACAAAATACCTTTTAACTAACAAATTAAATTGTTAATTACGAGTAAATTGCGAGTTTGCCCAGCAGTGGGACATACCAGGCTAATACTTTACTATACTTTACTTTATATTAATAGGTAATAAAAACATGCCAGCTAATGTAATCAACTCAGGATTCCACCGAATACTTGAATCATTGAATGTTCCTTGTTATTAATCCTACGAAAATATCAAAGTATTTTCGTTTGAAAATGGTTATTCACGGATATTTCCCAAGAAGCGGAATTAAACTAAATAATGGAATTGTTCGTGTGGACATAGCGGTGGGCGAATGGATCCCAAATCTGAGGGTTTTAAGATTTTTCCCTGAGTACAACGTATTTGAACGCATTAAAGGCTTGGAATGAGCTTAACTCTCTTTCTTATGAATAAAGTATCCGACCATCTTTGAAAAATCCAGGAAAAAAATCGAGAAAAGTAAGTATAAAATGTATACCTAAGTAAAAAGAGCAAAACTTCTAAGAAGTTCCAAATACGTAATACTTAAAAAGGTTTTTATATACGAAATACTTAAAAAGGGAGAATTAACGTTTTGTAAACAGAGAAAAAAGGTTTTTCTTAAAAGTTTGGCTTGTGATTAAATTACATGGAGTTGTGGAAGAAGAGTGGTGTAGCGAGTTGTTGCATTAATTACAGTTAAGTAGTTCTTTTATTAGCTGGAGTTAAGTGTCGGTGAAGTTTCTTGCATTCTCGTCCGTACCCGCCTTGGAGAGGTTACGTTGAATCTTTCTAGGAATGTTCATTTGTTTGATTGAGAAGAAGGCTTTACTTTTTAATAAATTATTTGAACTTTTCTCATACCTTAATAATTTTGACCATTTAAAAGCAATCGCAAGAATTCTGTGTGACGTATTTCACGTGTTAACAGAATAGTGCACAATATAATAATAATTGTATTTCTGAAACTGTCAAAAATGTCGATATTTTAATACCCAATACAAACATTATGCATATTATAAAACACGTGTTATATATTACCATTTAGTATATTATAGTAGTAAAAAACATAAAAAATAGACGAGTATAATATCTATAGCCGAAAACCGCAGTAAAAAAATCTTCAAAAAATCAAAACACCGCCTTTAGTTTTAAAACAGGTAAAGTAAGGGCATCGCAAATGTAAAGGGGCCTGCCGAGGGAGCTCTAGAGCTTGCATACAAATTGAACGTGTAAATGAGATAACACCCTATTTACCCAAACACGAGAGGTGGGATATTACAATAAAACCGTATAATGGAAATACCTGATACTGCAAATTGTTTTTGCAGCGGAAAAACGTTTCCTTTTCTAAACAATTCGACACTCCGCCCTTTGAGGATCAAATTGCTGTTACGGTTCTAATATTAAAAGCTGCGGCTTTAAAATATTATACTCGTACGTTCCATTCACAGACGGCTTTGCGTTACGGATTCGCGGTAACCGGCGGTCACCAGTTTATATTAGTTTTGACAAAGTGATACCATTGTATGTTAATTGAATTATACTGAATGATGAACTCGAATTATGGACCTTGTTATAAAACTATGTTGAAGCACAAAAGTGCACTGAATTAACTTTTGGGAATAAATTGAACCACGAATTTTACCTGTAAAATGTTTTCAGTATTTTCGAAAAATGTCAGTGAAAATATTAAACGTTAAAAATTGTTTGCAACAAAATATTTTGTATTCAATCAACAATATTCGGACACCGTTTTATCCCTGCATGCCAATATCAATGATTAAAATAATTGAAAGCGACAAGTGTGTGACACTGCCGGGCATTCGGCTCGGTTTTAATCAACATTTTAAATATGTTGTCTTTTTCCCTCACAATCTGATATTTTCGTGTGAGAGAGAGAGAGGAGAGGAATTTTCCCCGTTAGTAGATTTTAAATTGTAAACTGACTAACGCCCGTACTCAGAGCCGTCAAATGCTTCCTTAGTAGAGATTGAAGAGTACTAAATTATTTTTTTGACGAGATTTGTGCGCAATAGAAAAACGTTTTCATACTTTTTTTTTGTCTGCAAACTTTTTCAATTATATTCTACAAAATACCTGCATAATTACATTCAGGTGTATCATTTACCGTTGCGGGACCGTTTAGAATCGACGGGGGTAAAAATTAATTAAAAAACCTACATCATTAATGGATTCATCCCACGTTTAAATCCAATATCCTGCTAATATACCAACGAACACACAGACAGAGACGACGCTCCATTTTGTTGATATTGCCAATATTCCCTAGGAAATTGAATTTCTGAAGGTTTGGACTTTATACGAGTACTTTTTTATTTATTGCGGAGGCTTCGTTTTGCTCGCGGCACGTCAAAACTGTAAAGACGAATTGTTTGTTTGAAATATGTGATTTGTTATCTTGTATTGTGTTTGTGGGACTCTACTTAGATTAGTAGGGTTTGTAGATAAATGCGAAGTTGTAGAAGTTTGATTTATATAGTCAATGTTTATGCCACTAGAGTAAACAGTTGTTTAATACCTAGATATTTGTCAGTAGCTGACTAGACTAGCTGTTCCGCGTGGTGGTTCAACCCGCGATCCCTTCTGTAGATCGCGTTTTCCTTGTTTTATCACATTTAGTGGGATCGCACCCATACATTTAAATAAGCAGGTAAAATTCCTCTTTCTAAAATGTATGTAGATAAACAAATACCATTTCTGCTACAATACAACATCTTTTAATTTAAGATTTAACGTAATGTTCAGGTATTTCATGTATCTACAGCGGGACATGCTAGCAACTTTTTGGGAGGAGAAAGCTGGCCAGTCGATTGTGCAAAACGTTATTAAACGTGCGTTTTGTATGAAAAACAAAAGAACATCTGGGCGCACAGACGACTGTGCCAGTGTGCATCACCGCGGCACGTAGCAGAGCGACAAAACATGCTGAAATTGAAGAGCCCTACAACTTATGTATTGTGAATTGTGATAAATAGTAGGGCTCTTAGCGAATCATTGCTCTCCGAAAGTACCAACTATCATCCTCTAAAGGCCGACGAGCAAACCAAAATTCTATTGTTCCTTAGTTACTTACTGCCTTCACTCAGAGGCACTCATTAAAAAGACAACTAACTAATTAATTAAATAGTTCATGCATAATGTCAAAATCAATCATTAAATCTCCACTAAGAAAGCATATGACGTATCAGTACACGTTAAACTTACCACAATACCTTCTCTAACAAACTTGTTAATCTGATTGTTTCATGTCAAACATAATCTACTAACAAACGACGATAGTAAATGTAATCCACTGCGATAAACTAATCAGCATTAATGTAATATTCACTAATAAAGCAAATAGATTGGAAGCTGGAAACATCGTCATAATGATATGTAGCTAGTCAATTCAGTTAATTCAACTTTAATTAGATAAACGTTGAGTGATCGACGTTATTAATATGTCCAGTTCATACACGTGGGTAGGTGAAGCGACTGTGTTGGCTTAGCTGACTGAGTGAATGGTATGCATCGTGAATAGTGGTGTTTCTACATGAATGCTACAGTGTTAAATTATCGAAACCTATATATAGTCTTTCGTGTTTTCTGAGCCTTAAGAATGAAAGATAATGTGCGATGAGAAGACTTATAAAATTAAATAAAACACATTTATTGCTTTTTAACTTCACACAATCTATGTATAATATAAAAATGAATCGCAAAATGTGTTGGTAAGCGCATAACTTCAGAACGACTGCACCAAATTGGATGATTCTTTTTTAATGTGTTCCTTATTGTCAGGACAAGGTTTTTATATAAGAAAAATAAGGAATAAAAATCTCTAAATTCCCACGGGAACGGGGGCGCTGCGGGTGAAACCGCGGGGCACAGCTAGTATGTGTATAAAAATAATATAAAAAAGCACTTGGAGAAGGCTCAGATTATGCTGCCCAGCCAGAGTATGCTACAGCGCTAGTTTTCAGCCACTCGTTATATATACGGTTTTTTGTTTTAGCAAAGGTTAGGTTTGGGTCATAAGTATTTGTAGCATCCCCAGTTTAGTATTTGAAGGGATTTTGATAGAAAACGTTTGTACTAAATAGATAATATTCGCCGAACATTGAATAAATGTGTTCAGCACAAAGCCGATAATGGACACACAGCTTTACCCACTACAAACTTGTGATAATTAAAATCCAAAATAGTTAATTAAGCCGTGTTTTCAATTCGTCGTCAAACCACAAATAAGAGGTGATTATCAAAACAAATAAACGAAACTGTCTGTTCATTGTGTTTATTGGATGAATATTCATTTTATTTTATCATAATTAAACCATTCGCAGTTAAATATTAATACATTGATGGCCTGTGGTAAATGCAACTCAAAGGCGAGAGGATGACAAATGCTTAATTATGCGAAAATAAATAATTATTCTATGGGCGACAATTTTATATCAATTCCGTTTACCCGTTTTAAATACAAAATACGTAGAGATTTTTAAAGGACATTCACATTATTCATTCGCACAAAAATGCTCTGGAAAAGATTACATACTTATTATTGTTATTTATTTTTTTGTAACATACAACTCATTTTTCACAGCAGTGGGACATTACAGGTAAATACTTTACTTTCCTTTCTTTTTATTATTGGTTTTGTAATCATCACTACATAGTATAAAATAAAGTCGTCTCTTTTTCGTGTCTGTCACACTGTTTGTCTGTCTGTATGCTTAAATCTTTAAAATTACGCAACGAATTTTGATGCGGTTTTTTGTAATAGGTAGAGTGATTCAAGAGGAAGGTTTTTATGTAAAAAAAATCCCGAAATTCCCACGGGAACGGGCACAACGCGGGTAAAACCGCGGGGCGCTGCTAGTAATATTTATATGACGTGATTCAAGAAAATATTTTTAATGAACATTTGCGCTACCACATTATTATATTTTACTTTTTTTGTATAATATTTAACATTCATTTTTGGTTATTTCTAGTACGTACAACCATATAAGCTTAGCTGATGATGTTTGCGGGTAACAAACGAATCCGAAGTTTATCCAAACTTTTACGTTTTATCAATCAAGTAGGAATCCGAGACCGAGGAACCAATTACGCACAAGTTGAGTAAACTCATACTAGAATTAGAAAAGTATATCGAGTTCGGATGAAATTAGATTTAACAAAGTTTCTACTCACATTGGTTCCTTTCCCAAAACATTTCCCCATTTTGATCCATTTGATGTTTGTTCTGACTTGAAACGTTCCAAAAGTTTTCGAATTCACCTTTTTTTTACTTTCAGGTGAAATAGGAAGATGATAAAAGGGGGCTAGGAAGGAAGGGAATATCTGTACTAATGTAACAAAGCTAAAGAGTTTGATTTTTTTTGTCTGTTAGACTAATCTCCGAAACTACCAATTAGTATTGAAAAGGTCACTTTCAACGGGAAGGTTTCTTCATTTTGAGTATGCATATAATAATTTAATTGGACTTGTGACCAACCCTGGTGTCAGACTTTTTAAACCGCTTAAAGTGATCCAAATTGGTCTAACAATGAAAATAATCGGGACAGACAATTTAACGACAGTCAAAATGTATAACAGAAGTATCTACTTTCATATTCAAACACCAATTTCTACGCAAAACTCCATTTCATTTCCTTAAAAACGAACCAAAAATAAGAGAAAAATAACAAAGAAAACATGCTAAGTATTTATTATTATAAGACCGTCACATCTACAAATCCTCGGCTACATATAGCAATTTGTGTCATCTGACCACAAATGGAATTATGTTTTTCTTTCGTTATATGTGTAGACATATTTTCTTCTTACAAGTAACTTATGGTCGTATTTACTCCATTAACACTTCTGTAATTCGATCGAGTTGTTAAATTCAATTGAAACTGTTAATTGCATTCGCTAGTTCAGTTGTATTCGAGTCTAACTTCCATTACAAGAACGTAACTTAAAACGAAGTTATTCAATTCGAAATTCTGGATTGGATAAGCTGTTTGTGTTATTTTTCAGAAATTGAATAAGGTATGGAAATAAATTGGAGGTGAAGATGTGACGTAAATGAGACAGTTTTCAATAACAATGAGAAATAGTACAAAATTCCAGTGGTAGTTAATATTCCTTTAAAATGTATGCCGTATGCCGTATAATCGTATGCCGAAATAAAGATACTTCTAATACCCATACTAATTTGAATTAAAAAGTAAGTTCGAGTAGGTCGGTGGCCAACCCTGGTGTCGGAGTTTTTAGACCGCCTAAAGGCCTCCGACATGGTCTAACGATTGCAACAACCGGGACCGACCATTTAAGGTGCCCTCCGAAGCACGGTAGCGCTCAGATAGAAATGCCACATCGGCCACCCATCCAAGTAGGGGTCGAGCTGCACGTTGCTTAACAATCGCAATTAACTAACATCGCTTAGTAAAACTACGCTATGAGTTCTACTGTGCATGTACATGAGTGCGTTAAAAGAAAGAAGGTAACAAATCTAGAATTCTTATAATGTATTCTTGGTATAATTTATTTGTTTCTTTAGTGGAACTCTGCACCCTAAATTACTATAAGATGCCTTCACACTAGAGCTTAATACATTATGTATTTTCCTGGCAAATATATTATGTTATGCTTCATACACACGAAGTTCACGCTATCACCAGCAGAGACTACGATACGCAGATCCACAATTTAAATGTATTACACTACTGCTTTGAGGTTAACAACTAGTAAGTTTAAGCCAACTTTTTTTTATAACTGATAACATATTTTATGTATTTTCTGCAAGTTATATAAGTAAAAATATTTGTGTAAAATAAATGTATTTTTTTAACTGTACATAATTATTTGAAATTGGAATCATATAACGCCATTTTAATAAACGCTCTGTAACTAAAACACTGGTATAATGTATTTTGTCTCTTTTACTCTTCAGAAAATTGCGTATGTTAGAAAGTGACAAACCATTGCCCATAAGGTTTTACTAGACTCTAGAGTCTAGACATATATGCTATGCTACGCTGGATATGATTGGTGGATACTACCATCGCTGTGTTATGTTGCTATGCCACGTTTGTAATAGATGCTGGATCGGACACCACCATTGGTATGGTATTACCTTTTGCAAGCCTTTTATTACCTTTTCTTCCATTTTGAGTCAAAAATACACCAATTGTATGCTTATTTGAACCAGAAACAAGCAAAATTGACTTAGATAAGTTTTTTTTGGGAACCAAAAAAATCTTTGGATCAGAATACTTTTATGCTAGTACTTACCGTCACTAATAAATGGGTAAATGCTCCTAAGTTCAGCCTCGTACGCCTCGAGCGACACCGCGGGGACTATCGGCGGCACGTAGTCGTCTTCTGGCGACCGCTCTGATCCGTATCCCTGGTCAAAGCCAGGGTCTTGCAGCTTCCACACCGGTTCTGCATCAGAACCTGTAGAAAAATGTATGTTAAGTACATGTTTTTGAGGTGTGGGTTTACGCTGTTGTCAGAATTTATGGACCGCCTGAAGTCCTTCGACATGATCATGGCTTGTTTCTTCTTAAGAATAAGAATAATTAATTTATTGCCAAAATTAAAAATAACATATACACAAGGAGAAAAAATAAAAAGACAAGGCACTTGGTAAAAGGTTGCAACTCAGCTCAACTCTTCAATACAATGATTACCTTAAGGTGTATTAATATTGTAGGATTCATTAGTTTTAAACTCTGGACACGATAAGCTACATACCAATAGTTTTGGTTTGCTTATTTGACAGTACCATCAAATACATTCAATAATGCTGCAAAAGATAAAGTTTTACTATCAACTAACTAAGTTCGCATAATATTCCCCACTGACTCAGATACTTCACATAGCTAAACCAGTCATAGTAAATACAAGTCATAGAAATACTTCGGTCTGGATCAAACAGCTTGATAAAGACGAGCCAACATATCACAGGCTTAACGGGCACAAAAGAGTGTAATCACAATTCCGAGACGTTTTTCCACATAGAGGTCAGGAATGCCAATAGCCACATTCAATGGCCGATTGGCCGGTTTGCACAATGATATAAATACTTCAACGTACTTGTAGTAAGAATTGTAGATAAGTTTAATACAGAAATCTCATTTGACTAATAGTGAAACTACGCTCAACGATTCACACTTTAGAAACGTTATCGTGGGAATTTTGGCGTAAAAATTAAGAATGTTTATTATTTTTTCTAGCTTTAATTACAAACTTAATAAGCACTTGGGACCTTAATAAACGCGGTGTAACTAAAATACTGTTAAACTGTGTTTTGTCTCTTTTGCTCTTCGGAAAATTGCGTATGTCAGAAAGTGACGAACCATTTGATAGCTAAACTGTTCTTAATGCGCGTTTTTTAATATCACCCTTGTAGTATAAGTACCCAAACAGCATCCAAATCTGTAAAGCTTTCCGTTGCGGAAAAGCAACGTATCCTAGCATTGATCCATTTTTGCTCACTAACTCACACAGTCGTAAGAATAAATAAGTACCCAATCACATATGTATCTCCATTATATTTTGACACCTCAATATATCTCGAATCCATCCTTTAGCCGTCATTTTCAGCGGCATTGATTATTTAAATCTATGCGGGAGTAGGAATGTTCGTTTAAAGAATATCTTTACTCGCCTATGTATTATGTATGAAGGTATGCCGGTAAAATATCGGTTTGCGTGCCTCAAACTTGTTACTCGGTTCAATATAAGAGCGTGTTCGTTGATTTACTAGCTCAATGTGCGACTAGTAAAACTACACCCACCATTCATCAAAAACGGTTTACACTAATATCACCCTTCTTTGCAAACGAGTTTGGACTATAATCCTTTAACAGTGATGTTTGATATTAACTTCTGTACATGCAAACTTAGTTCGAATTCCCGAAAGAGTTTTAGCATAACATAGAACATTTCGTAACGCACGAGTACATAATGTTAGCCAGTTTGATTAATTTATTTCGTTCCCTATTGTTTGGGTAGACTTATGGCTAAACTGCCTAGTTATAATGTATCGGTTACGTTCTTTGATGCAACACATAGTTGCAAAAGTTATATGGTATCTTTTTATTTACGGTTTTTTGGTCAATAAAGCACTAAAGTCATTAGGTTAGTTTTTGCACAAGCACGAATCGTTTGTGTTTGCACAAGCTTTCAAAATGTTGATGTTCTAACTGCGCTGGTAGTTTCATGTGCTTTGAAATTGTTTTTATCACGAAATTTCTTCAATAGGGATTTCGTATAGGTTAAAAACGAAGAGTTAAATGCGTGATAGAAACTGTACAGGTTTTTTGTAGGATGAACGTACATAGAAATCCATAAAAAATTTACTATATTAAAAAACAAAACACTAATAAATCTAATTTTCTATTTGAGTAGGTAGACAACCACAGTGCCGCAGTTTTAGTCGCCTGTATATTTCCTTATAAATGACTATCACATGCAAGTTATATTTACTAGTAGCCACTCCCGGTCTTACTCGAGTTGTACCCGTTCTCGCGGGAATTAATTGATGTCAAATATAACCTTTATTGCTGAAAAGTTTCATCCGAATCCGATCAATAGTTTTTTGCGTAAAAGAGTAAATAATGCAAATACATACCCTCTCACAATCCATTTATAATATTAACTAATAGTATAGGGTTAGTAAGAATCGTGCGTTTTCAAAGAAACACATCTGATACCCGTTTTAAATATGAAATAAAGCGATACAGAGTTAAAAGTACACACAGTAACAAGAATACTTCAAAATAATTGGATGTATATTACTGAAACGAGCGTAACTGGATGGAATTCAGTCCAAGATAGTTGGCTCGAGTGAGGAAGAATATTGGCATTCGGTTTAGTTTCTATATGGCGGTGTGTTCGGCTGTTTATAATATGTTTTGTGATGATAATTGATTTATAAGATGATATTAACCCCATCATTAAGATATCTTAGGTGTTGATGATCTATATGTGATGTTTGTATACGATGTATTTTAAGCTAATTGATTTATAGATGAAGATTTTAACGTCAAATGACAACTAATTTCGTATTTGTTGCAATCCAGCGTATTCTAAAGATATGTTTTGCATTGTGTAGTGAACTCATACCTTTTATATTAATAACTACTCGACTTAATAAAAATATAACTACGAAATAAATCCATTAAATTACCAAAACACCTAGTATCTAGCTAGAGTATAAACCGAAAATAAATAACTTCCAAGAACTTGGTCTCCGAAACCGCATAATTTTTCCAACAAATCTAAAGTTAAACTTAACAGATAATAAGATTTCGCAGTTCATTTAACTTGGTCTCTGTATTGAACAAAACGAAACTGATTTTAACTTTAATGCTGTGAAATGACGCGAAACAATCTAAAACTTATCTAATTTGACCTGGCCAGTGTTATTGTAGGGTTTGTTTGACGGCAGGAGCTGGAGAAGTTAGCTGGGGTATTCAATAGGGAGTACAGTGGCGGATCCAGGGGTTTGGTTTACGGACATGAGCGAGCACGCTACAATCAAGGTCAAAGTCAAAGTCGAATATTTGTATTCAGTGTTAGCCCCAAAGAGGTTCTATAGTTAGACAGTCTTCTGTTATATGAGAACTTATGGCGCAACGGACAATATATACGAGACATCAGACAGGTTAATCTGTATCGACTACTGTTGTTAGACTGACGTAAGACAGTTTTGCTCACGTCTCAGTAGTCAGTTTAAACACTATTGGGACTTTACTGAGCTTATGCTCTAAGGTGCCCAAGCCACACTTTGTTCATAACTTATCTTAGCAGACAAGAAACGGTAGCAAGTGTGCTCCTGGAATGAAGTAAAGAATTTGAAGAGTTTATGCGAGCATCGTGTAGATTCTTCTTAACTTTCTGGAAGACCTAAACTGGGTACTGGTGCCAACAAAGGAGAAGGTAAAGTATACCCAAAACGGTTGCAGCTTGAAACCGACGTAACTCCAATTGCAAAAATGCATACTGTCAACAAGTACCTAATAAGTTTTAGCCCCTAAGTCTTCTTTCCGCGTAACACTTCTTTGAAAAATCTATCCCTATAAATTTATCCCTAGGGCCAGCCCCCCCCCCCCCCAACTAAAGTCCTGGATCCGGCTCTGGAAGTATACTCATAAAGGGCGGGTCCAGAGCCCAAATCTCGGGACGTGATAAGGTTGACAATAGACAGGACGCGACGCCGCGATGTCTGATGTTCAGCGTGCGGTACACTTGATGCACTAAATAGTTATATTTTGTTCTGATACAGTGTGGGTTTTGAAGTAGATAAGGTTATTAGTGATAATGTATTTGATTTAATAGATTTTTTTGGAAGCTAAAAGTGTCCTCCTTTCTGTATTGATATTAGCGAGATGAGATGCCTTTGCCCAGCAGTGGGTCATTACAGGCTAATACTATTACTTCTAATAGTTTATTATAATATAATATTTATATGGTGACACAAAATGGTTCCATCAAACTGAGACACACCTTGTTTGTGACTAAACTATAATAGTAGTTTATGCAACTGTCATATAAGGAAGGGTATTAAAACACGAGTGTGAGTAATAGTAACGAGTGTTTTAATACCCGTGTTATATGCAGTTGCATACACTACTTTATCTTCACTAATGCAATTAATCAAACAACAAGAGTAAAAGCTGACAATAGTTTTTCACGCGTACGGGTATTGTCACAGTGAACTTGCTGCCATTAAAATCTAACCAATGAGAGCGCAGCTGCGCGTAGGGCCAATCAGGAGCAAGCGAGATCTTACCAAAGAGTTTTGTGTATGTAAGTTTAGTAGTTTCGACGAAGTTTTCACGTATAACCCTACTGTTTTCAAAAGCCAGCCTAATATCAAAATTTTATACAACTAGTATGAGGATTTTGACATAAGACTCGCCAGGTTAATTGGTCGCGTTATAATGATGTTATAATGAGATTTTACGATATCGATGTGGATATTATACCATCATGTGCAATTGCTTAAATTGAGTGTTTTAGTTGCCTACGCTATAACAGTAGTAATTATAAGTCAAGTATTGGAAACATAAGTAGAATGTTACATTAGTGTAGATAAACTATATTTTTAACTTAATAAAATATATATTATGTATAAGGATGACAATCAGATTTTCTAACTCAAAGTGAAAAAACTAATTAAGACATTATTTAATAATTACAAAATCTCAAATAACTCAATAATATTTACTGATTGCTCTTGAACCTCTTAGCTTGTAAATTCGCCCAACGTCAACGACGCTTAATATGAGTAAAGTAAATTAATTCCAATTTGCTCAAGTAGTTTCGAGCTCAACAGTACTTGAGCGGAGCTTTCAACAAGCGATGTTTTGTTAAAGAAACCGTGGAACCGTCGACACTTGCTGTAGATACTCGTTGTTCCGTAATGATCACTTGCGTAAGTTGTGTTAGACATACATTTTCAAATTGTATTTCTCATAATATAATAAAGTTATGTACTCTGTTAACATACATATAAAGTTTGTGACATTTTTTACAAAAGTGAATTTGGTGATTATTTTTTTAATTTATTTCATGTTACGTGATTAAAATATTCGACTTAACTATTAGGTTTTTGTCAGGTCAGACATTCATATCACTACATAGTATAAAACAAAGTCGCTTTCCGCTGTCCGTCTGTCATGTATGCTTAGATCTTTAAAACTACGCAACGGATTTAGATGCGGTTTTTTAATAGAGAGTGTGATTGACGAGGAAGGTTTTTTGGTATAATAATTCCCGAAATTCCCACAGAAACGAGCACAACGCGGGCACAGCCGTGGGGCGTGTTTCTATAAGGTTAAACAATGTAAGGTAAGTCAATATGATTGACTAAAGCTAAATATCTGATAAAAAACTAAAAATCCACATCAAGTTTGGCGACTAACCTTTTCGAAATGAATGTATATCAAAACTAAATATACCGAAAGGCATGAATAATGGTTGTCGGTTCTCCAATGAAAGTTGTTGTCGGAGACTTAGGCGATCTATTAACACAGAATTACCCGCAGTAAATCAGGCAAATAGGCTGTGAATTGGCTCTATTAGAAGGCTGGTGATGTTGACGGAATAGATTAAAAGATTCCTTAATAATAAAGCTATAAAGTGTATTAAGCGTCCAACTAATAACCAGCTAAACATATCTTACCATAACTGTCATAGATAGGCTGAGTGGCTGAAACTTAGGCGTTCCATAACAGATATCGTTTTTAGTTTTTTAAAAGTAAAAAGTAAATTTTGGCCTTTGACGGCTCAATAACTCTGACACCAGGATTGGTCAGGTTGACCATCCACTCGATGATGAAGAAGAAGAAAGTAAATTGAACAGTGGAAAAGCTTTAAACAAATAATGAGCCTTATAACAAAACTGCCTTCAAAGTTAATTAAGAGCTTAAAAGTCTTCGCCGCAACCGTAGTCACGATCATTAAGATTACTGTCAACATTGACACTAAATCATAGAAAAGTCGCAAAAAAAACATTAAAACGTTAGTATTAGAGAAACGAGCATTAAGGGATTTAATACCACAGTTCTAATGCTCTTGGCTCTTATAATAAAGTTGTAGGTATGAAGATTAATTTCGAGTTGCCATCCAAAAGGCGAGTGGAGGCTTTCAAAAGCTCAGATTAAAGCTTCCAAAGGTGCTATGAAAAGACGACGAAGCGGAAAGTAAGTACGAACTACGGGATTTCTATTCAATTTTGGTTGACGCTTAAAATTATGTTTCAGTAGTTTGCTTGGAAAACTTAAATTTTGAATATGTTTGAACTTCAAACATGTCGCCTTGACGCCGGTTGAGACTTCGTTTACAACATATTTGCATAATCTGATAATGATGCACTGATGTTCGCGTGCGGTGTCCTACAAAAGTGAACCACCGCGTGCGCACGCGGCGGGCGCACGCGTCGGGCGCACGCTTAACGCTTAACTTAAAAGTGTTTTGAGCATTTGATGTTTGGCAAAATTTGCAAAATTTCCAATAGGGGAACCCAGGAAGGTTACGTGATGGTATTTCCTTATATTTTGACGGTAGACCAAAAATATAATGCAAAACTATTGCTACTAGTCTATTAACTTAATTATGTATATTTTAAATATCTGTTGATACCATTGCAACGTATTCGTTCAAGTATTTTCTGGAAACCAATCAATAACAACGACGTTAAAATAACTGCACGAATAACTAAAAGAGAAATGAAAATACCGCAGTAGTGGCATAAGTCATTATTGGCACGTATTTAAAACAGTAAGAAAAGAAAAACATTGTGAAATACAAATGGAATCATGGAAATGCAGCATTTGGACGTACGTTATTCAGGTCAATTCGTATTAATTTATAACGAAAAATATTTCGTGAATATGAATCAGAGTGAACTAAAAATATATTTCCTTTATATTTTAACAAGCAGTGGCACGTGGGTTTATCTCCATTGAACCAATAAGTCTGTTTTCGGTAGCGACCTGCCGACTGCAGGCAACACTGGTTTCTATGAATCTCTATGAAATATGCTGCTTGCTACTTGCGGTTGCTGCCTGTGGATGCTGTTCAAAACATACCTTTAGAGATAGGAATTTAATATGAAGAACCGATATGAATTTCGGAATTAGAACTCTTTGGCACAGAGTAAGTAAGAAGTCAATTTTACAGGGAAAACTAAACTGTGTCAGTTTACTAAAGTAGTGACTAGTCGCTTGAGATAGATCTATACTAATAAAGAGCTAAAATTTGTGAGCTTGTTTGTTTGTATGTTCGAGGTAATCTCTGGAATTGCCAGTCCGATTTGAATAATTCTTTTTGTAATAGATAGCCACATTCTACGGGAAGTTTATAAGCTATTTTTCATCCCGAAATTCCCATGGTAACGAGCACGCTGCTAGTATAATATAAACACACGAACGTTTCCATTTAAATATTAGATTGTTAATCAAATCGGGAGATGCAAAGATCAGACTGATTGCTTCCCTGAAAAACTGTATTTGCTTAGTAACATTGCATAAGTTGGTATCTGTGAAAATTATCTGAGAGGCCCCGTCGGATCTGAATAGGATAATGTATTCCTTCCGAATAGGGTTGTCACTATCTAGAGATATGACTCTCGCATCCGTTGCGGGGGTTGAGTTATGAGCACAATAACAGAATTGAACTGTGTCGCTATGAATCGATTGAGCTAAGATTTCGAATAATTATGATAAGAACGTTAATTGGAAGTCAGTCTTTAAGAGGATGAATGTAATATAATGTTGAATAGCCCTCTAATTTAATGGTGCATCATTTAATGTAAGCGTGATAACCCTACAAAAATAAAATGGTATTTGATAGATTCTAAAGTAACTCTGCCTGTACCATTTGGCGCCAAATCTTTGATAACTCTTAACCTTATATGGAAAGATAAATATGGCAATTTTTGGCCAAACCACAAAAACTTTATAGATTTTGTTACGTATGAAACAAGTCGCCAGTAAGACATAGACTTTTAAAAGACGTACCAACCCCTATGAAACGTGGAAAGAGGCGGGAAACTTGCAATTTCACACTATGGGACACCCAATATCAGCGGAGTCGCGTCTTCGGGATAAGATTATATCGGACTGGCGGCTAAGTCGGATTGCTTGGTATTAACTTAATGTTTTCCTAACTGCTGCGAGTTCGTAATGGAATGAAGTTGAATCTAACACTATGACTGGTGTAAATGTAGAAGATTATTTTTGTGTAGAAGATTAGTTTTTGTGGCTTATGCTTTTAGTTGATGTTGCGGGTGTGCTGTGAACTTTGACCTTAGAGCACTTTTCTACCAGATACTATGCAGTTATGCTTAGGGGATTTATAGTATGAGATAAGCTACGACCGTTTCTACTAAGACTAGCATAGTCTAGTATAATGTAGCTATGTAAGGAAGTTTTGTCTTGTTTATTTCCAAATCTGCACTAGTATAAACTAACCCTAACATATCCACGTCACGTGATATCTTTGAAGAAGCATTCAATTACATCAAAATGAAACATTTACACGAATAACATTGCTTGGCATGGCACTTTGATGAAGTTATACAGCTCAAAGCAACTCTAAGTACCAATTGATCTATAACAGAAACCCAATACAAAGACAGTACAATACCACTGAGAATGCAATCTGTACAACAGTAATCATAGTTTCAGATGTTATACTCAATGGAGCTTCAGTGAACGGCGATTGAGTTCAATAGCGTTCCATCGCGTCATTCAGGAGATACAGAGGTAGAACATGTGGGAATGTCAATGGAAATATCAGTAGGTGATGTGGAATAATATGTAGGTAACATAGTATTAGGTAATGTTGAATTATGATAAGTCCGTTTTCTCAAAAGTTACTCTTTGTGATATGGAGTACCATCTATATATACTCGTACATATAGATGTATAAATAAATGTTTTATATACACGATGTGATTCCTGATTTACGAATTCAAAGCGATTCTAATTAGTTGACGATTGCTTTTTGTTATTTATGCCTACATTTTACAAATTCCTAAAATATTTAGCTTGCCGTGCCAACGTTCTTTGTACAGCGCATGAATGCATCAAACAATACACAAACACGGCGCCGAACAAAACGTATTCGTTCCGCTTATTATTCTCAAATAAAGGTCGTTCCAGAATCGATAATGAAAGAGTCCATTGACCATACATCAACGTCTCCAGATAGGGACGTCTCGGCAAATTGGGATTAATAAAGGACTAAGAAAGAGAACTCTCACATTTCCTTTACTGATTACGTAGAAAGACAAATCGGTGAGTTGGAAACGTAGAAATGGACGAGAATAATTTTAGCCGCCTCTCCTCTGTGACTGATTAGAGTAAGCTTTTTGTTTACTTTGTGTTATTCTCTTAGAACAAGATAGCTAATCTGTAACCAGCTTTGTCACAATATTAAGTAATGAAATATTTAGTCTGATAAGGTTTTAAGATTGTAGGTTACTTAACTTTTGATGGAATGGTATTTTTTTAATGGATTAGTATAAAATTGCTAATTCATTGATGCTCAGCAATGAATAGGGTCACTACAATCATATTTAAATATATAATATTTAAATACAAATACATTAAACTATACTGTGGGTCACCCTTTAAATAAATTGTGTCATTGGAAGTGTCTATCCATCTCTTTTGCACTATTAGGAGGCCCCTAGACCTACAATAACATTGTACAATATATTTAATTGTGCAATAAGATTGAATTGCGTTTGGATCCAAACGGTCAATTATATTGCACAATAAGAAAATTGTGCAATGTTTTCTTGTTCAGTCGGAGAATAGTTTGATCCCGAGCAACATGTCAAATATTGCGCAATACTGACCCTACACGAAGCAATATTGTTCAATATTAAATATTGTACAATAAAAATTAAACTCGCTCAAACTTTCGTTCAATCATTGCGCAGTCTTCAATATTAGCCCTAGACGGTTAATTATATTGCAATATTCAATATTGCGCAATATAATTGATCGTTTAGGGGCCGCCTTACGTAAATTTTATTAAAGAGCGAGAAAAAATATAAAATTTCATGGAGTAGGAGTAGAATAATATCGAGTCCGGATTTTTAGAACGAGAATTTGTTGGATTTCTCTTCTTATACTTTTGACACTTCAGTAATAGGAATCAGGGGAAAAGGGTATTTTGCATAATTCACGTTTTTGCGAATATCGATTTATTTTACGTGTTATGTTGTTTAGACAGTTGAGTCTGCACAATATTTTAATGTGTGAAAAACGAGACTGACTGATTTGTCAAAACACATCTGAAACTGTTGATGGATCGGGAACAAATCCTAAATCTATATTAGAGTTATGACGTGGTTATTATTTTCAAATTCAAATGCGGAAGTTTTTTTATTGATGGATAGATGTTGTTTGTTATTTTAATAAAAAATATGCTTTCTATGAACCAGATTATTTTTACGAAAGAGTGTTTTTGTAAATCAACCTTGGTGTCGCAGCATTTAGACCGCCTAAAGGCGTCAGGCGTGGTCTAAGGCTTGAAACAACCGACAATTAAACGAGCCCCTTGAAGGCACATAACCTACACTTAACCAAAATCAACCAATAATATCAAACGTAGGGTACTCTGTCTGGCTAGGTTTGTTACGTAAATAGCTATGCGATGTTACGTTATATTACAATACGCTACATTGTGCTACGTTACATTACGCTACGATACGCTACGATACGCTACTCTACTCTGCACTACGTAACGCTGCGCTACGTAACACTACGCTACGTAACGCTAC
Organism: Cyclophora albipunctata; assembly: GCA_963082685.1. Lineage (NCBI taxonomy): Eukaryota > Metazoa > Arthropoda > Insecta > Lepidoptera > Geometridae > Cyclophora > Cyclophora albipunctata. Next base: position 8,346,795 of record OY720119.1, on the reverse strand, counting down.
GCTACGTAACGCTACGCTACGTAACACTACGCTACGTAACGCTACGCTACGTAACGCTACGCTACGTAACACTGCGCTACGTAACGCTACGCTACATAACGCTACGCTACGTAACACTATGCTACGCTACGTAACACTACGCTTAGTAACAAAGTACATCTCCGGTGAAAATGCGAGATAAACCATGTGAAACCACAAAGCACTGTTACTAACTCAAACACAATTAGTGCATCGCACCTGCGCCCAAATGGGATAACTTCTGATATGAATATGATAACATTACATATTAAAGTGAACTCAAACGACCTTGATAGTTTTACATAATAGAAACAAGAAATGCATTCTTGGCACGGGTTCTGATGTGAATATGACGCAGAAAGTCGTAGGTAAGAATAAGGACAGTTGCATACTGGAGAATTGTCGAGTTGACGAGTTGTATCATCGGAAAATATTCATGAACTTTCAGTTTTCGACTGCATTTCGATTACACCATCCATTCTAGATATCAAAATGTTCCTTTTAGGATAACGTATAACAAATTCAATACAGTTATCACAAATTAAGGACGTTCAATTATAAGCATGTTACGAGGGGTGGATGTTTGCGCATCATTTTCTGTTTATTTACTCGTTCGTTCGCGTTTTATTGAACTCTCCGTTTCGCAGCTTGTAAAATAGCTCAAACTATACGAACTCCTTAAACATGACCTTTCGACATATTGTATTAAAAGAATATTAAATAGAATATTATGAAACTACAAATTGTTTTCCGATAAATATTGTCTACAATTTGAACAGCATATTTCTGTCTGGTAATCGCCTGAAATGATCTCATAATACCCTACAATATGCATCCTTGGCTTGGTGTAAACATTTTATTGATTTGTTTATTTATAATAGCGTACAGACACGACATTCAAAGTCAGAACGTTATGTTGAAGGAGAAATATGACACAAACCACTAATAATTAATGGGTTTGGTCGAATCTCGGCCGAAAAAGGAGGGACCGATTTGACTGAGTTGAACAGAACCATTTTATAATGTAAGGATACACGGCTGAATATCTACTAGCAACCGCGACCTACAGTCTTACCTGCGTTGTGCCTGTCCCCGTGGGAATTTCGGGATGAAATATATATGAAATAGCTTATAGCCTTTCCGTTGAATGCGGCTACTCATTACAAGAAGAATTATCCAAATCCGATTGGCTGTTCCCGAGATTAGCTCGAACATACACAAGCAATTACAAAATTTACCACTTTATAATGTTAGTCTAGATTGTCTGAGTTTTTTAGTCGAAATGCCACCTAATCGATAACCAAACTCCGCTGTTTGGACGATACTTACTACTTGTCGATTAAGTAGTAAGTTAACTCGGTAACTACTTACTTGCTACTGTACTTATGGATGTGTAAATCGGGCTTAAGCCTGCAAAGTTAAGAGGACGGCAGTATGTTTGTTGGTCGTTTTTTTTTCACACACGCAATTAAAACAGCGGTATTTATTTTGATAAAAAAATTTATGTTCTTGCTTCGAATTTTTAATACAAGGTACTAGTACATACCTTATATAAAACGAAAAGGTTGAACACAACTAAAACCGAGACGCTATGGACCATTTTATTGGTGCGTAACACCCGTCGAATTCGCTAGTGTATTCCAACCCTTATGCATAATTATGTTTGCCTTTTATTCGTATCTTCGTGTTTTGGCAATGAATTGTGTGATAAACAGACCGTTTTGTTTTCGCTAACTTGTGTTTTAGTTGGACACTACATAATATTCAAGTTTTATTTTATTTATAAATATAATTGTTTGTTAAAGTCTAATTAATGGATTGTGTTTGATCAGTTTTTATTTTGATGAGTTTCACTAGGTGCCACTGTGCAACGACAGCGATGAAGGCTATACGAAGTTTTGGTTTATTCATTCATTTCGAGTAGGTTAGTGGCTAGTAGAGTTTTTAGACCGCCTAAAGGCCTCCGACATGGTCTTGTTAAAATGATACAACTAAAGGCCTCCACCCATTACACCGTATCATACCATGACCGTGCTATGAACGTGTCAGGCAAAAAAGTATTCTTTGTATTGAAAATTATGGGACTATGCTCACTAGACCGTTCCGTCACCAACCAACAACGTCGACTATTCTCACCTAATATTTTGCCGGTGCTGAAACGTTCATAGCACGGTCATGGTATGATACGGTGTAATGGGTAGAAACCTTTATGATTATGCTCAATGTTCGTGTATACAAAAAAGTATAAGGTCTTATTTATTTCCATCGTAACCAGTAAAACAATATTTATTCCAACAACCCCAAATAATTTTCTCCATGCATTTACTCAAAACAATATTAACAAACAGAACAGTCCCCAAAATTAGAAGTTAACTTAATTTATTAGGCTGAACCCTTTCGTTTACTTTTCTATTTTGAGTCTTGAGTCTTTAGTAATAAGGTGTAAGATGGAAGGATGAGATTCGTCCTTGACCTGCCGCGACAGTTTGAGGCAGTGTGACGTCATTACGAGTCGACTTGCCAAAACACATCAGTGCGACTGCGTGGTGCCACAGTTTACGTAATAGTTGGTATGGATGTGAGAAACTTTCATATTAATGCAGAGAATTTGTTAAATAAGGGCCTATTACACTATTCGATTTCTCAGACCCTCCCAAACCTATAGCGTTTAGATTTTTTTATGAAAACTACGTTGGTAAGTATTCCATTGGGTTTGTCCTAACTTTAACTAAATACCTTAAAAGTTTCCGTTAATATGGCGGGAGCCTCCTTTCATTTTAAAGTAAATAAACTTTTAGTAAATACCCTGTCTTGTCAATATGAGCAAAAAATCGTGCAGTGTAACAGGCACTTTAAGTTTTAACGTGACAAAAGTATTTTACCACCTATTATAATTACCATTACAGTGAATAAATAAACAATCTACAAATAATTATTAAGGCGTTACCCTAAAAAAAGTGGAAAAATCAAACGCTCCTTTATATAATTAAGGGAATCCTATAAAAAAAGCGTTCAAGGTAGTCTCAAGGGGAAAATATTTTCGTATAACATCAAAGCTTGCAGGGTTTTAACGAAAGAATCTATTACAATAATGTAGCATCACGATGAGGGGCCATTTCTTTCACAAAACAATTCTGAGGTGTATTCCGATGATCGATGGCTGGGCTTCTGACTATTACGATGTTTTTTATATACTTAGATATTTTTTTATAGAGGTATTATTTTTTATCTTCATTGTACCTTTGGTCTTGTCTGATTCGAGCAGATTACTCCCATTACTGATTGTGCTGATTACTTTAGTTACAGGACTTTGTCCTTTAGTGATGTTACAGGCTTCTCTTTTTACCAGTTTGTATGTCTTTTTTCCAAATGTAAGTACCTTTTACGGTTGTTTATTGTTATTCCTGGTTATTAAACCGTTTGTGTACGTCCTCTATCTTTATACTTAAGTTATTAAAGCTAAGAGTTCATAATATCTGGATCTACATCTACAAGATATATTTGAAATAAAGTTTTGGTATTAAGTAACCTATAACGTTTTTCTTGAATGAGGTTTATTTTATCTTGAAATCACAAAGGAATTATTACAGAGTTGGTAATCTGTGGCGCGTTGCGTAGTTTAAAACAATATTCGTAGTATTGATGGTCGTAGCTAGAGTCGATTAAATGTTTTGATGATTATCTGATAGATTAATTAAAGTTGTTTATTTGATTTTTTATTGTTGATTGTCGATTTTATAAACAACTTTTTTTTGGTTACATATATTTGATAATAGTGTTTAATTAAAATTCCTAAAATTCCGGATTTTATAAAACGTTTTTGTCTTTGCCGTGTTAATCTACGCCTTAAGGATATACCAATTAAGGACCTAAGTGAGGTCATTAATTCTCAAGTAATTTCATGCCTGGCCCTCGGTGACGCTTAAGAGCCATAAAATTAACGCGGAGAAGTTTTTAAATTACTGCCTTACATGAATGTTTATGGCGTTTTAATTAAAACATTTTAAATCATTCTTCTAGCGTTTACTTTGCCGTGTTTATCGGGGGAATTTCTCGGATATTTTATATATAAAACTGGTACCAACTTCATTAAAAATATTTCAAACATGTTTCTTGGTAAAATTGAATCAACGTTTACGTTTTAACAGAACCCTTAGACCAAAAAGGCGAAGATATTGACGATACACTCATTTCGGTATTTGCACTTAGCTTTGTTCTTCATTTGTAAACACTAAGAGGAACTGGCATCGTTTGGGCGTGACTCACCTGATTTGCTAACTCGGTACCGGAGACCGCGTCCGCCTTTTGGATGACACCGATTGTAAGTCCCAAACTCTGCGTAATTATTGTTGACTCTGCTGTAGTCTGCTAAATGGCGATTCCCATCTAAATGGTTTGGGAGAGACCGGTTCCATCCCATGACATCTCCGACGACGGACCCACATACTGAGGATTCTGATTGACTCTTGGTGTCTCCATTGCAAAGGTCTCCACTGGATCTAGCTCTTCTGCCTTTGAGTCCTTTTGAGGAGTGCTGACTGATGTTAGAGCCCATATCTTGGCGGGACCTCAAGCGGGTCCCGCCAGCCTCATCGCGGCGCCCTTCTGAACACTCCGCCCTTTCAGTAGTTTTTGGATCGCCGTGTTGATCTGGAACAAACGAAACTGGTATAAAAATTTTGAATGTCAATTTTTGTACTAACTAAAGATTTGTTTGCAATCATCTGAATAGTTATTACACAAATGATGGCTACAACTGCAGCCTACAGTCTGTCTGTTTTACAGGTTTAAGATGAGATTAGTGTCAGACTCTAGCTTGATGAATTAATAACGAAAAGTGTTTGAGACCGTGTAGTTTGTTATTTGATTGAAAAAAACATTTAAAAGATATACAATACTACTTATATTCTATTTCGATTTAAATTGCTTAACCGATTTCCTTAAAAGTTGAAAAATAATTATGTCGTAGTATGCATGTAATACAATTAATTTAATAAGGATATTAGTACACTAAATCCGGGCTGTAACTTTATCAATCATCATTAAAAGTAAATTAGTTATTTTGCTCATTGCGTGTGTTCGGTGCCGTTTTACGATTTCTCGTTTATAATTCAAAGGTAATCATGTAAGCTAATCCACTATACGGTTGAACCACTTCTGATTCTCCACAATATTATTAATATTGATTTCTCACGTGTTACGTTTTATATTACCATCGAGTTTATTATTATTATTTCATTTATCGACGTTTTGGTCTACTATTGTGCTTCGGACAGTGTCACGGCTCAAGGTGAGCAAAGGTGTCTGACAACTAAAAAAATATTCTTATAGTGTATAAAGCCACTGCTTATGGTTTTTTTCAAATAAATCCTTAGTAGATTTGACTAATGGGCTATATAAGTAAGTATTGCCGGTAATGTTCTAACTGCTGGGCAAAAGCCTATCGTCTGTACAAATATATCATTACAGTGAGAAGTCTCTATGACCTATAATAATATCATAGTTTATGCAACTTTAATCTTCATAATCACAATCTAACACTTTCAATTCATCACATTACGACGTATTGTAATCCAAGTCAAAGCACTCTGCTTTCCGCATGTTATCGTATGACATAACGTTGCTTTTATCTTCAAAGTTCCCACACATTTTTAGTAACAAAATGCTGCTTTCTCTCTGAGTAAAAATAGAGCCCCGAAAATAATTATCAGGAATATTTTAATGAGAGTGTTGTGTTCGTGGCGTGCTCCCGAAGATTTAATGAATCTTCTGCTCTGGGTTCATTAACGACCCTAACCGCAAATGCCAGCGCTCTGCCATTATATTAAACGTACCTGGATTTAGGTACCGCTTCAGATTCTTTAGACATAACTGCTACCTAGGACATAGAACTACTACAGTCTATTTCTTCTACTAAAGTATATTTCTTCTTCTACAGTCTGTTTTTTACGAGTCCTAAAACAATATGGCCGATTTTACAACCATGGACGTCAATTCCCGCCACAATTTCCAATGTATTTATTTTTATGAGTCCTAAAACATTAACTAATATAGCGGATTTTCCAATCAAAGACAATTTCCTTGTATAGGAAAGGAGAAAGGAAAAAGATTTAGTGATTCCATTCTATTCTGGAAAATCATTTTTGCTCTATGAAATGAATTGTCTCTGATTCGAAAATCTACTATATTAGTTAAGAATTTAAAACGTCGTAAGAAGTAATTCACTCTTATATTGAACAGTGAATTACTTCATAGTGTTAATGTAAGCATAGATACGAATAGTATCTCGATACTCAATGACTCATGAATGTATGTGTATAACTCTTTCATAGTAAATATTACACATTGTCCCCAAAGGCTCGACTCCAATTGAATAAATGGTAAGTATAAACAAAGTCAACATAATAATGTGTAACAAAAACACACAATAGACTTCCGTACTCGATGTTATTGAACAGCAAAATAAATAGAACAGGTACGCATGGGATCGCATTGTTCAGTAAACAAAAGCATTTGTAATGAAAAGTTTAGTTTCTCCAACAAATTGATCCAATTCATATTGTTATTTAAGACCTTTGCTTGTTTTATCTGAATGGTATGCCAAGTTTTGTATCATTAATATATATTTTCTATTTATCTTTAAATTACTTACGCCCCGTACAAAGAGATTTAGACATGTTATGTATGAACAATTAAGTCAATTAGTTAAGTGTCGTTTTAATGGACGTGCGGCACTTTTTGAACTTGAATCTTAATAAACCTAATTTAGGTCATGCCGTCGCTTTACTACCAACTTGAGGGTTTTTTTATGCAAAAGAATATAATACATATTAACATAAACGGAACGTAATCGCGAAATAAACATTTAATGTATTCCTCATCGATTCGGTCGTGTTGCATCGGCAAACATGTTTCTCATGCAATGATAATACAATCTCAATAATTTTCTAGTCACTGTCTCACGAAAGAAATTAGCTGGAAGATTCATAACAAAAGAAGCTATCATTGTCATTTTAATTGACGTCGTAATCGAAGCATGTCGTCAATTTAGCTTCGTCCCCACACATATGAAGATTGATGAGTTTGTACCTCCTATTAGTTAGTGGGCAATTAATCAAGCTGATCAATATTGTAGAACCAACATCGTGTTTATTTGCTTCTCTGTAGTTCAAAGTAGATTTTGTATCTACAAAATCATCATTAATCAAAAAGACCTCTTTTAGAATCTGTTTTATCTAATTAAACTACCACAATTCACCTTTACGATGGCAGTACATTCATGTTTTGCACATAGAATTGTGTAGCGATTGTATGTTAATCGAAGTTAATGTAAATAGAAAAGAGTTCCCGCAAAAGAAAATGTTGTAACTGTACCGAGTGAAAATCTATATAGAAAAAGCGCTAAAGAAATTGGTAAGCAACACTGAAACGTCCAGTTAAAACAGTATAAAAAGGGAATAAAATGGGAAAACAAAGAGGAGTGGTATTGTGAGAAACTTTCCGTTCGCCTTTTTATAGAATCAATGTTGTGTTGTGGGTAACTTTGCTTCCTATTTTCCTACATCTTGCTATATCTAGCCACCGTTCGTTCCGTCCACTGAACAAGGGACATTGCTTATTGAGTAATGATGCGTGGCTATGACCTTTTTGTCTTTTACCGTGGAATCGTCCTCGCTATTGTTAACAAAAATCATCTATTCTGTTTATATGTTCATTGTTTCTTCAATTGAAATAGGATTATATTTCATTGTTGTACCCCTGGCCATTTATCTACACATCTCTGATTTAATGTAGGTATAGAGTCCTTGGTGGTGATTTATTGTCGTTTAGTATTCGACACCGCTGCCGTAGCTAAATGTGAAAAATGTAAACCGTTTCCAAGGTTCTTCCTCTCAATGTTTTATACTCAGCTTATGGAGATTTCTAGAAAAATAAATTTTAAACTTACAGCAAAGAGCTACATGTCTTGCTTGTCGTGTAGTTTCGTCATTGTTACACTTACGTCGGGTGCTTCACCTTACGCTGACGCACTGGTAAACGTTAACATAAAATATCAATATCAACACACAGTACGAAAAAACCGTGGCTTTCTACTGGCTGCGCGACACTTACTATAAAGTGTAAAAAGTCGTGAACTTTTAACGAATGTATGTTACGATAGTCCACCGTTTGAAACGACCCACCCTAACAGTGTCGTTACGGCTAGTTTTGTATCAGTACGCAAAGTTAAAAAAAGTAATGTGTAACAGAGACAACACACTCTTCAACATCAGAACTTATCAACTATCTCCCTTCACAGACGAGCAAGACACATTATCCTCTGCTGTACCTTTCAAACCATTTAGGAACGTAGTACCCATTTAAAATTTAGTTCGTGAAAAGCTTTTGATGCTTTTGGATTACGCAGAAACTTTTATTATTTCCAACAATGCCACTGTTGAAGTTGGAAATGGCAAATATTAATAACGGAGACTTTCATTATTCAAAAGACCGAACCGATTATTACGTTCGAAGTTTTGGAGTTCAATTAAGATCGCATTAGCTTTAGTGTCACATTGTTCGGGCTCACATTTTGGGAACTATATAGCATTAACAATCGTATTGTAATTGTATTATTCTTATGATTGTATGTAAGCAAATAAGTGATTATTATCTATAATAAAAGATTAAAAAGGACTTTTTTGTCCTATTTCATAGGTAGATTTGGTATTTAGCTGAGTAAATTATATTAATTTCCATAATCATTTATTAAGTTGGAACAATAATCCCATACAAATATTGCATGAGTTCGACCGAAAATTCGACGTATAATATCTACTATGTCGGAGGCTTATAGACGGTCTTAAAACTCCGACACCAGAGTTGGCCACTGACCTAGTCGTAATGAATGAATAAGTTAACTGACCTATATTACCGACCCTTTTAAAATCCTGATACAGTTATTAATCTAAACTGATTTATCTAACGTACTTATATCTTGAACACGTATTCGATACTAACGTAAAGCAGAATCTATGACGTCACACTCCCGACCTATAACGTCATTATTACATTAAGAATGCCGGAGCCAGGACATATTAATAGTCGATAAGACAGAAATAGGACAAGCTACATATAGAAAGTGACCTTTATGGACCGTTTTATGATGTATGTTTACTTGTACAGTATACCTACTCGCATTATGAAAACATTAAGAGAATCCTCGGAGGTCTCGGAGGCCTCGGAGGTCTAGTGGTATGTGCACTCGCCTGCCAAGACTGATGGGTTCAATTCCCGGGTCGAGCGAAGATATGTTCCTACCTTTCAAATATGATTTCGGTTTGAGATCACCAACCTGCATTAGGCAAGCGTGGTGATTATCCTAGCCTAGTCCTCCTTACTGTAGTGATATCTTCAGTGAGATGGGAGGCCTTGGCCCATTAGTAGGAAATTACAGGCTAATAAGTACTTTACTTTATTTTAAAGACAATACACTTATCTAGAGACGTCGTATTTGTGATCTATACTAATATTATAAAGCTGAAGAGTTTGTTTTGTTTGATTGTTTGTTTGTTTGTTTGTTTGTTTGTTTAAACGCGCTAATCTCAGAAACTACTGAACCGATTTGAATAATTCTTTCACTGTTAGATAGTCTATTTATCGAGGAAGGCTATAGGCTACATTTTATCCCGGATTTCCTACGGGAACGGGCACAACGCGGGTAAAACCGCGGGGCGCTGCTAGTATTTAAATAAAAATGGAATACAGATTTTACTTTTGAATATAGAAGATGAAACCAAACTGTACGAAACATTTGGCAGTACGGAAGTTCCACAAATTATAATAAAAAGAAGGAAGCAGCGCCAATATTTCATTTTTAAGATTCATTGAGACAGTATCCTCATTTAAATTATTAATACTCTGAAAAGGTCCAAGTTTAAACGAAGATATTATCTTTCAGTAAGAAAAGTGACTACTAAAAGTTTCCGTTTTGTAATTATTCTACTGTAAGGGAATAAGGGTTAACGCTTGCGATTTGGCATTCATTTGGGTTCTTTGGGAATTTAAATTGAAGCCATAAGTCATTCTTCAGAATTGTAATAGAAATTATTAATTTTCGAATTGATTTGACCTATTTAATTGGCAGTGGTTTGGTTAATTTTATAATCTGATTGTAGGGGTTGTTTATTCATCGTTATTTCGGTTTCTGAGGATTCTGTAGTAACGGTTAGGGTCGGTTGGTCGTCAAATTGCTGACTATTGATTAGTAGGCAATTTGGTTTATGAACTGGTAATACTGGTATGGTACATTATGTTATATTAAATTTGTGGGCAATTAAATTAGTTCTGAACTGTTAAGTGAGCTACGATGTAGGGTTGTGATTGTATTTAAATAAATAAACTCAGAATTATAGTGTAAGGAAGATGCTCTTTGCACATAAAATGTTGAATGTATTTATTGCCTAAAAATGTTAAATAACCAAAAGCTGTTTGTTCAAAATTGTATTTTATGTGGCCATAAATAGAGCATTATTTAAAATGAACGTCACTTGATTTTTTTAATGTTTGGAACTATATAGATTTAGAGTGGATTGCACAAAAAGTCTTAAATCAATTTAGTACCTAAATATTTTTAAGAAACAAAAGCTATACCTTCAAAATTGAACTTTATAGTACATCAAATAGAACACCATTTCAAACGAACGTCATTTGTTTTTTAAATACGCAACTACTCCTCATAATAACAATTACGTAGTGATTTTAGGGGTTGGAAAAAACAAAGTACTATAATAGAAACCTTACCTATCTATTACCTTTTAGTGTTCAAAATTCATGTACCAGATCAATAAAGAACCGTTTGATTACTTATTCATGCAAACAAATCGTTAAACATAAATAAATTATCCATTTAAAGCGTTGTCTATTCGTAATTTAACAACAACAAGCTCCAATAAAGAAAATTTTCTGTAACAGGGTTTGTGCGAATCTCTTCCAAAGATGTAAGTAACAATAATTGCGTATTTTTATACCCTACTAGCCACGCCTCGCAGTGTTACTCGCATTGTACTCGTTGCCGCGGGAATTTCGGGATAAAAAAATATCCCATGTGTTATTCTGATGTATAACCTATATCAGTAAAGTTTCATCCAAATCCGTTCAGCAGTTTTTGCGTGAAGAGTACAAACATACATCCATACATTCATCCTCACAAACTTTCGCATTTATAATATTAAGTCCGATGTATTTTGTGCATACAAAGATGTTATTTCTTAGAAAAGCTTCCCTTCGGGCTTGCGATTTCCATCCATTTTATTTCACCGCTAATTTCTCAAATAATGGATTCCCTTTTAACGTGTCGTGGAAAGTTCTCGGAGATGTTGAATAATTCACGTGATCCCTAACTAGGCAATCTTGTATAATACCTCTTCATTAAAAACACATGATATCTTGCGGCTTTGTGGTTTCAATATGTTTCACTGATTTATATGAACGAGAACGTTGTCAAACAAATAGATGATAGATCGGCATTGGAATAGCTAACGGTATTACATTTGTACTAAAAATTAACTAAAATTTATCACCAAAAAATGCTAGAAGACTTTACTAATCCTAAATTATGCCTGAATGGCGTAGTGGAATTTACATTTGTCTGCCAAGACCGAGGTCCCGGGTTTAACTTCCTTCAAATATGGCTCGAGTTTGAGATCGCCAGCCCGCAGTGATTACGCCTAATCCTCCTCACTATACTGCTACTTATATCTTTGAAGAGCGTTCTTTGCCTTGCAGTAGGACAGTACAGGCTAAGGGTGCGTTTTGATTGAAGCAGAGCAAATCTCTATTGACCCATCACAATCCATTACGATTTTGATGATGTCATTGTTTTGTTTGGCAATTTCAATTGTACTGTATTACGTATGTTGTGAAAGTCTTGACATCTTCCAGTATTATATTTTTTAAACCAAGGTACTTTACTTTGTAAAAGAAGGTATTTTTCTGAAATTGGGTCACCATTATAATATTAGGTAAGACCCATAATATAATCATATTCAGGTACTTTCATCACTCAAAAAACACAGACACATGTTGCAAATTTTTACCTCGACCGTATTTCAAAAAGGACGAACCTTCATTATGAGAAACATTAATTTCCATCCCTCGGGACCGGAGACATTAGTACATAATGTTAGACACATGTGTCGCTAATGTAATCACCGGTAGCCTCTTCACGTTACTTAAGCCTTATCCACACAGTGGTAAACTCTCGAACATTGTTCTGAATCGAACATTGGCTCACGCGGCTGTTGCGTATTGTGAACGCAATGTATAGCTCTTTTGTTTTTGTTCAGGATTGACGGCAATCGGCTTGCCGTTCTGTACATTCGCGCCACCTCACTACAAAATAATACACATTCAGAATTCCCTGGCTGCCATGCGATGTAGTGTTCAAGTGTTTGCCACAGGTGTAGACTCTGCTTTATGCACTCTTATCTACTTGCAACGATATCACTTTCCTTCATAGTAATACCGCATCTAATTTTATAGCAATTAGGTTCTTAATGCAATGTATGCAGATGTTTACATGTTATTATATTACAGTGCGTAATCAAATTTAAACAACCTGCCTGGAATTTAATCTGTGCATTGTTTTGTTAGCGTTATAGGAATTGTTTTAACGAGCAAAAAGAGCAGTGCATAGTGGTTTATGAGTTTGACATGTTATGTTTGTTATGTTTATAGTGACAGACATGAAATAAATATGGTGGTAGCCAAACGTGGTTATAGATTTCCATCTCGAAATTATCAAAGAAATGAGTACTTACTTACACCGCGAGGTGCTGTTTCTTTAATATTATGTTACCAAAGGTCTTTTATTAAATAAGCAATATATAAAATTACGGTAATAAATGCACATAGCAAACGGCAAACTGTTTCCAAAGAAAAATTATAAAAATGAAAAAGTTAAAACAAAAAGAGGAACGTCGAGATTTCTCGTTGTATCTCATGAATATTCAAATTGATGACTTAGCGCGATATTTCTTAGTTCTCTGTTATAAAAATAAAATATCGGAAAGGAATCGTACTTACAATATTACAAAAAGTATGGTACACAAAACTACAACTCACGTAATTTTATTATTTAAAGCTTTTAACTTAATACCGGGACCGTAATCACAGTACGACTTATCGGGCTTGGTCAAGTAACAACCCACTAAAACGTATCTACGCATGTTATTAGTGAATTAAGTAGTTTTTTATAGTGTTGTGAGACTACTAAGTGCAGTGGGCGTTGATACATCCTTACATAGTATAAAATAAAGTCGTCTCTTTTTCGTGTCTGTCACACTGTTTGTCTGTCTGTATGCTTAAATCTTTAAAATTACGCAACGGATTTTGATGCGGTTTTTTGTAATAGGCAGAGTGATTCAAGAGGAAGGTTTTTATGTAAAAAATTCCCGAAATTCCCACGGGAACGGGCACAACGCGGGTAAAACCGCGGGGTGCTGCTAGTGATTAATAAGAGGAAATGATACGTATAGAAATATTGTTATTTCAAAGTCTTTGAACGTAAAATTGTTGTCTGCTTTTAGGCCTCGTTCAGAAAGAAGGGATGCGTTGCGCGGTGAGTATAGCGTTACGCTTAAATAAGGATGAAAACAAAACGCGTGTGATTACGCAGCTACATGAGTAGACGTTAGATGCGCCGCGTCAATCATCGTGATCAGTGTTAGTGATCAGTGATCGTCATGATCGGGCTTTCGGATCGATCTTAAAATTGTCTTTGATTGTACTTAAACCATTATGTAGTTGTGTTTATCTAAAACTAATTTTATGAAGAAGATTTTGCCCTGCTTATATACATTTTCGAGCACGATCGCACTAAATCATGGAAAATAACGTAAGCGCGGTCTACAAATATTTCACACTGGCGCCATCTATTGGAACTACGTTACGAGCTAGTTAATTATAATATGACTAGCGATGCTCTTGCGTCACTTCGGTTAAAAGGGCCAACCCTGTTAGGGATTAATTTCGCAAAATCCTTTCTTAGTGCTCACTTACATCATGAAAGGAACCCCTGTATCAAGTTTCTAATTTTAAACTAGCATTAATCAAGTATAATGATGTGTGAAACTCCCCACTGAAACAGCTGTTATCTGCAGCTATTGAGAAGAAGGTTCTTTGTCTTTGATGGAATTTTATAGGTGGTTTACTTTACTCATATTTTATACTACACGTGATATAAAAGAAAGTTTGGGTGCTTCTGTTTCGGCTTGCCCTAATATCAAAACCCATTTCAGACGAAGGTCCCGTGACATTTTTTATCAAAGTATTTCGATAAAGATGAATGTTGTTCTTAACTCCACCTAACGTTATGAGGGGAGTAAAGTGGGTTGAATCGAATAGTGATGTGATCGATTTTGCGATATATCGACTTCGTTTTATGAATTATCTATTTCGATTTCACCGGAATATATTGAGTGTAAAACTAAACAAAGTATACCTAAACCTGTACTGTCTTAGTGCATTAACAAAGAAAAATCTTTCCAAATCAAGTTAGTAATAGTTATAGTAAATAGGTGTTTTAAAACAACAGTAAGGCCCTATAAGTTAATCAAAACACATTTCTGTAAATATTATGTGCTGAAAATAAATACGTTTTGGTATGAGCCAACAATAGTATTCAAAAACGTATTTATTTGCTGACGCAAACAATGTTAACAAAAAATGTTATAGAACAAACATAGAATGTTTGTTTGGAATGTTTATTTTCAAATGCAATAGTTCGTGGGTGTCGTTACGTTTTATCAAAAACGAACAATCACACATTTTGTAAAAACACAAATTGCTTTCCAAATAGACACAACACTCACCATTATGTTAGTTACTTTACTAAACAACAAACATGTACTGATTTCTAAGATTACGAACACTACTCATGTCTTCTGTGACCACTGATAAAAATCTATACTATTATTAAAAAGAGGTTAAGTTTCCAACTTCGTTTGTTTGTTTGTAACGGCTAATAAATCCGATTTGAATAATTCCTTTTTTAATAGATAGCCACATTCATCGGGAAGGTTATTGGCTATTTTCCATCTCGAATTACACATGGGAACGGGCACGACACGGGTAAAACCGCGGGGCGCTGCTAGTCACTACATAGTATAAAACAAAGTCGCTATTTTTGTCTGTTTGTTTGTCTGTTTGTCTGTATGCTTAAATCTTTAAAATTACGCAACGGATTTTGATGCGGTTTTTTGTAATAGGTAGAGTGATTCAAGAGGAAGGTTTATATGTATAAAAATTCCCGAAATTCCCACGGAAACGGGCACAACGCGGGTAAAACCGCGGGGCGCTGCTAGTGTAAAATAAAAGCGAAGCGTATCCGTAAACGTAGTTTCAATTCACAACATGCGGCACTACTATTGTCTCGACAAATCTCACTTAATTCCATTAAAATTCATAACCCGTCCTCCTTTCACTTTCGATTAAGTTCGAAAATAACGATAAACTCCCATCCCTACGTCACTTCGTATTTATAGCGCAAGAGACTGGAATGCAACGCCCACCTACAAGCGTGCTATAATAATACCACTGTCAAGTTCATTACTCATCCGAATGATTTAACATAGCTTCGAGTTCGATTCGAGTTATCACTCTTTGTTATAATTATAGTTGGGGTACGTAGTTGGGGAAGTTGGTAGTTCTATTGAGTCAAGTTAGAACTCGATACTTAAACATAATTACGTGAAGTTATTAACATTAACAGTATTATTGTTGATGTGTTATAGAGTAGAATTCTAGTTTTGAGTTGGGATGCGGAACCACTCGGGATAGTAGTTCGTGAACCGATAATTGTCTTCATATTTTGTTTTTATCTTACTGTCGTTATTTCGTTATTGTTTACGGATGTCATTTGTTTCTGTTGGTGTTCGAATTTTAAATGTTGTAAGTTCCAATTTAATAAACCATATTCTATTCTATAGCGATTTTCACGTAACGTACGAGTATTTTGAAGCGTATGTTATCATAAAGTCACAAGTTTTGTGTAGCAGAGTTATGAAACTTGTACCACCTTGAAGTCATTTATCTGAACTTGCACAAAGGAAATTCTTCAGAGAGATAATTTCAAAACTTGCCCGCGGCAGAGAGATATGTCATTGCACACATGGGTTAAGGTACACCTTTGCAATAATAATCTGGTGCCTTTTGCTCAACTGTTAAATAATAAAACTTAAAATACATTATTATTATAAGGTGATATTGAGGTATGTAGGTATATATCAATTTTCTATGAAAGCTAATATCACCAAAATTACTGGGTTCATAAGTTTGTTTCTAAGTCTTGATTTTTGGACAAAACCAGCGAAATTATCAGCGATCAACCAATTAGAGTGGATCATTTGAATATATCACCTGTAGTAGTTGTAATAGCCGTAAGTTAACTTGGTTAAAAGTCTCACTTACATACTGATTCTATAATTACTCGTATTTAGTTATAATTACCAGCAGTGCCCCGCGGTTTTACCTGCGTTGTACCCGTTTCTATAAGAATTTTGGGATGGCAAGAAGTCACGAACATTCCTCTTGAATCACTCTGTATGTTGGTGAAAACAGCATGAAAATTCGTTCTATGGTTATTTAGAAAAATGATATACATACAGACAGATAGATTACATATAGATTTCTTTTTGTAATATGTTCAGAAGTAATTCGGTTTTACTGCGAATTATTTTGTGAATAACGGTTATCATTGAAATTCCAACAGTATGTAAGCCTGTTGTTAATTTAAACTAGTTTATTAAATCTTATATAATCTCTGAGGGAAAAGTTACAAGCTTTGTCATCTTAGCTTATGATTCTACAAAGTCTGGTACAAGAAAATACTACAAGAGACACCGTAACAAATCAACTTCTTT
This sequence comes from Cyclophora albipunctata, assembly GCA_963082685.1. Taxonomy (NCBI): domain Eukaryota; kingdom Metazoa; phylum Arthropoda; class Insecta; order Lepidoptera; family Geometridae; genus Cyclophora; species Cyclophora albipunctata. Next base: position 8,329,876 of record OY720119.1, on the reverse strand, counting down.
GTGCCTTTATAAGTTCTAGTTCATAGCAAAAATACAACTACAAAGTTTCAAGAATACTTTTCAAATGTTAGCTTTTCTTTGAGATAGAATTTCTTATACTACATCTTCCGCGTTGTACATCAAAGAAGAGAGATTGTCGGGTGTAATAATTCTTTGCGCAAATAATTCCTTCAGTTAGGATGAGCGCCTCATTTAGCTGTCATCGGCTTAGGCAAATAAGGAACTAATTAAATGTTTAGTCGGTAATATGACTGATGATGTTCTTTGAATAATATTGGGATTCTTTTGTAAAGGATTCGTTTTATTTTTGTGGTTGGTGTTTCAAAATGGCTGATAGACGACGAATCTTATTTATTATTGTCTCTGATTCTAAACTGAAGTTTGAGGTTTTAATATGGCCGCTAAATACAAATATAATGTATTATATTCCTGCCTAAGCTAGTTTGGTATTTAAAAGCTGAAATAATGTATTTTGTTTTAACAGGCAACTATAGTTTTCGCTTTGATAAAGTTCCCCTTAAGTTTTTCAGAATGCAAAGGGCTTTCTGTGTTACTGTTAGATATAAACAATTTTTTTTTGTAAATAAATATGAATTATCAAATCTACATTATATCATTTGTCTATTACCATAAACCTAATGTGCAAATAAATTAAGATAGCAACCAGATGAAAACATAAATAAACATCATCAATCTTCGTTAAAACAGAGCTACAAAATCCATGATTTATCTGATGTATGTTCAAACCTCTCTAATATCGAGGCAACATTGTTTTTCTTCCAATGTACACAACTGCTAATAAAATATTCAAATAGGTCACGATTTCATCGAATACTACTATACTTACTTAGTTAGTGTTATCGGGCACTTCGGAATATCTGAAGCTTTTACTTTTACGAGGCTTTCAGTCTGCTGTTTGATTTAGGTTGTATTGATCACACGCCAATTCAATAACTCACTTTAGGTACTATGGCTCCAATAACTCCGACTTACATCATCTATACTAATATTATAAGGAGGTAAAATTTGTAAGTTTATTTGTATGTTTGTATGTTCGAGCTAATCTCGGGAATTACCAATCCGATTTCAATGATTCTTTTTGCAATGGATAGCCATATCCAACGGAAAGGTTATAGGCTATTTTTCATCCTGAAATTCGTACGGGAAAGGGCACAAAACGGGTAAAACCGCGGGGCGCTGCTAGTTGTTTATATTTATAGATTACTTGCAGCGCCCCGCGGTTTTACCCGCGTTGTGTAATATATTATAAACCTTCCTCTTGAATCACTATCGTTGTGTAGTTTTAAAGATCTAAGCATATACAGGGACAGACAGCGGAAAGCGACTTTGTTTTATACTATGTAGTGATAATGATTATCAAAGACACTTCAATAACCTAATGTTGTTGGAAAATGAGTAAGCGTGTAAACCCACTTTTCTATGAAACATTATTCACATGAATAAAATAGCAGTTAAATGAAATATGGTTCGAAAATCAAGTCCGAAATGGCAAAGTTTACGGCGCGGTTCCAAACCACAGAACGAACATAATTCTTTCTAAAGTGGCGTAATCTATTCGCGATCGCTACACGGAAATTCTGCTGTAAGGAGGCTATTACACTGAAAGCTGAATTTTAAAAGAGGTTATAATATTGGTAAATATTGGTAAGTAGGTCCAAGATATATCGCGCGGTGGTGAGACAGGTTATTGAATCGCGCGGCCCGTGTCTTGTACCGCCGGCACTCCCTGGCACGGCAAATATTCCGAAGCCAGACTCAGCCCGGGGAACTTATGAAATTTTAAACGAAAATGTTTTCCCTCGAAACGTTTCAAAGCAAATTTAGCTCGAAGGCATCACGTTAGCAGGTATTTATTTACAAACTCGTATTTTTCAAATTAATATCCCGCTTGTTCCCGCATGGTTCAATCTTAATTTTGTTCTCAATTTGATGATCGAATAACTCGAGGTAATCATGTAATGTAAGCGACTGAGTTCCGAGAAAATTGATTGGAAGTCTAGAAGGGAAAATGTTTACGTAGCTTAAACATACTGCGTGGGTGAACTTTATATTACAATTGTTTTATTTCTCGCTAATTTCTTTACCTATAACGTCCCTATTCCAACCGTCAAAATATAAAATTTGAAAAATAGTTAAATCAAAATACAAACGACAGCTCAATGATCATTACTTTAATTGATGTATCAATCTAGGAAACCGATCATTAATCGAATTACGTATTGAGTTACCAATTAATACACGACACCTCAAAACTCTCTTATTGAGACGTCAAAGTAAATTTCTTCAAACAACCGCTTTATACATCATAATCTCTGTATTAAAACCAAACCGTAACCGTAACGTGTTCGGAACGAATCGAGGCGAGTTCTATAAATAGCATCAATTATTATCGGATATACCACGAATCAATTATTCGTTGGAATTCACGAGAATTATACAAGAGTCGATGAAAGATATCACAATACCTACAAGGATAACTAGAAGATTGAATACCTATATACATAGTTAGTAACTTCACTTTACTGAGGTAGTTTATTTTCATGAGTTCACTGTTTACTGTGTTGGAATTCATTATCCTAGCTTTGTAAAACTTCAAAAACATTCCAATTTATAACTGATAAATTTCTCTTCAAATATGTTTGTTTAAACTGAAAATTCACACGTTAAAAACCCCAATTAGTCCTCATATGTCGCTTACAAGTTTATTACACAAACGCTGAAGTTAATCGTACGTTTATAACTTAAAAGGGTGTTGCATACCGTATAAGTTTTCAGTTGCAAAATTTATGCACAATGTTACAGTCAGTTATGAAGATATTATCTTACGGAGTTGACTAAACTTGCCTCTAAACCCCTCTTAACGGTTCCTTTATTGGGAAACTTCATACAGGGAATATTTATGTTATAACAAGACAGGAATAAGGACATTATGTTGTTAAGTATGTCTTGGCGTTCGTCTCAGGGCGCGGTTGAAACAATTTAGTATTTAATAAAGCTGTGCCACCATAGGATGGATAATAAAAGAGTTTATCCGACGCTCATTGTCTACAGAAAGCAGAATCAACTTTACAATATCATGTTTTTATTGCCAAGTTTTATTTGATATTCTAGTATTGTTGATGCACGAATTTGATACTCAATGTGTAGGAAGCAACAGAAATAGAATCTCGGTTGTTGAATTAGACTTATAAAAACATCCGGCTTAAATCGAAATAAAAAAAACTTCAATTCTAGTCTAGAATATATAAACTGGTTCTGTAAATCGAAATGGTTGCAATTTCATTTTCCGTTCCAAATCCAATTTGTTTAGAGTCAGAGGTGTTTTTACGTGAAACAATCCAAATTACAAGTCTCTCATTTACCGCCTGCTGTATTTATGGTCACAATACACCAATAAAAGTTTGATATTAAACGTAGCAAGCTCCGCGGAGTGTAGTTTTAAACTCTTTGTTCGAGAGAGCACGGTCGAGCGGGCCAGCCTGCTAAACGATTGCAATATATAAAGCGGATTTAGCAGGTCAGAGGACACGAACCGATGGTTTTTGACCTCTTAAGATAGTCGTTGGAAGCATGGCTCATATTTTGAATTTAAGACTAGCTTGGAGGGTACAATGTACTGTAACCTACATTAGGTACTTACTACGTAGGTACTTAGCTTACTATTTACCAGTGATAGCGCTGTCAAGATAATATTCTGGAAAAACAATCTAGAGTGTTCTACGCTAGTTAAAACAGTTTATGCAATATGTATATTAAAACTACAATAGCAATACACGTAATTGTCTTTACAATAGTGAAGGTAGAAAGACTAGTCATGCATTCCACCCTTTGTATATCAGAAGAGATGATTATGCAAAACGTTCAATATTATTCATTCTCGCTTCGGGTTGAATTCCCTTCGAAAACGGTAATGCGTTTATATGAAACCTCTTTTTTCCTAATGGGAACTATTTTTGCTCTTTCCGGAAACCTATTGGGTCGGAAAGCGATTAGTCCAACTGTCAATGGGAGAATTTACTGGGTAGGAAACGAAATGTCTGAATTATATCTGTCTTGGGATATGGAATGGAGTTTAATACTTTATATTATACAAGTGTATACTTTATATACAAGTGTGGTAATTATGTTTGTAAATATGGCATAACAATATAGTTAAACAATAGGTTAACAGTAACAATAGTACATATAACATAACAGTTATAGTTTTTGTAAAACTCGTGCACATTGGTTCTAAAATGTTAATATTTTAGGACATAACAAATTATGATGCAATGTGTTTATAATTCCATCACCAGTCCTTGTTGGCAATAGAATATGAAACAATAGATATAGGTATTGCATAAATGATACGGAATATTTACTAATAACTGTATAATTATTAATGGATGTCATTGTTGCTATTCTTGTTTATTAAAACTTTAATGATTATGTTTAACCCGATTTTATACACAAATAATAGGAAATACCTTTTAAATCTATAAGGTAGCTTTCTCATTGTAATGATGCTTTCTAGAAGATGTTCCCAAGATAGCAATTCGTCTGAGAAATATATTCCATTGTTTGTAACAATCTGGGATCAACCGAGATTTGTGGGACTAATATCCTCATCAAATGTCAACCGTGTGGGTGTTTCGGAAGACAGATTCTTGTTAGATAAAACTTTATGTGAGCTTTTAGAGGCACAAAAAAGCAGGTAGAATTCGATACCTGACGAAGTTAAACTATCGTTACTTAACCCACGCTTTTAACAAAACTATTCAAACATTCTAAAACTTAAATACACTTAAATGAAATTTCAAACAGTTTAATACCAAGTTACTTACATATTCCTTAGTCCACAACTCTAACAATGGTCCAAATACTTCAACACGCAGACGAAACAAAAATACCACAACAGTTATTACACGCACACTGGCACCTATTAATATAAACACACTATTCACACTAGTAGCTCTAGTTAGTTAAAGTTTTGTGACGGTTTTGCAGTTTTAAATGCTGAGGTTAAAAAGTGCATGTTGTTACACGTGAGTGAGGAAGCCGGCCGGTGCAAGCGGTCGGATGGGGCGACGTCAGCCGAGTACTGTCAAAGCCACCAGCTGGTGTGGCATCACCGCCACTCTAGCGGCCGATCGCACAACTAAGTGAAGCCTCCGCGCACATTGACGCAACTGAAGGGTTTTGTGAATTGGGGAGAATGGAATGTGGTGTTTTTGATTAGAGTTATGGACGTAATTGTTTGAATATTAATATTAAAGTTTAATGTTATAATGCATACATACACGCATTGTTCTGTCTTATCTTTTACATTCCAATGGTAACAGGTACTTATAACGTACATACAATAAAAGTATGTATTACTTAATCTTTCAACATTATTACCCAGTATCCATCTGAAGTGCATGACAAAAATTTCGTAATGCATTTTTATAATCAGATAATAATAAAAATAGGTAAGTTCTGATTTTCTCAAAAACTAAAAACAATATACCGCTGATAACGGTATTATTTTTTCCAAATAACTTGAATAAACAAATCGTTCCAAAAACGGAATAAACTCACTTACTCGCTAATGACACCAAGTGTGCGAACTATATAGCGTCATGGCGGCCTGGGGTGGGAGGATATTGACTTGCGGCGTCGCCACTGCGCATGTACCAAATCATGTGTTTCTGTTTTTAAGCTGTTCAAACACTATACTCGTAAGAAAATTATCGCTAATAAGAATGCAGACGGCAAAATCCGGCGTCTTAAATTAATACCTATCTATTAATGTTTGGCCTACCGTTTGTTAGGGTCGACGCACTGTGCAACGCAAACTTAGGTTAATCTCGACTCGCACAGTGGGACAACCTTGACCTCTAAAGCAATTAACAGTGTAGGTGGATCCAGATTTTTTTAAACTTTTTTGTGACACCTACACAATAAGCCACATTTTTTTTCATTTTACATTCGTTTTTTAAATGTTCCTAGTTGGTTAGTTAGGTACTTTGTTGTAAATACATAGTATTTTGTGGGAATTTTTGTTTGTGGATCATTGTCATGATTTATGACTTAGCAAATCAGGAATGTTATTTTGTTTTTAAATACTGTTAAATACAATGGTTTTATAATTCTTTTGTTTATAAAATGTATAATACAAATTGCGGATGAGGTAATCAAAACGAACGTATGTAATTTAGATTTATAATGTAGGAAAATATTTGAGACGGCCGTTAGGGCAGAAGCCATTCCATTAATAAAATTTTAATAAAACGTCAAACCATGATTATCCACCTATAGTTTCCAATTTCTTTCGTTGGTAACGACGAATTTTTTGTATTTTCAAATTTAACGTATTTTTTCAATGACCACGCTATACCACACTTTGTAGCTAACACATTTGTCTTTTATCAACTGAATTTCACATCCAAGCAGAGTTTTGAATGAAGAATTTAATACCAAAGAATACGGTGGCGTCCTGGCCCTGACATCTAATAAGAAAAATCTTAGTATAGGAAATCCGAGCCAGATTTATTCACATAGACATCACTAATACATTATGTAGGTATACGTCCGGGCAACACTTCTAGCTCGTTGGATTTTGGAGGTTATCTTATTAAAAAATAATTTAAGATTTTAATGTCGCCTTAAGGAGAAAACATTTTTGCAAAACCTACCAAAGCTTTGTATAGCAATGACTCCATCATACATTTTACTCAGTGTGAAGTGTTATGTGGAGACGCTGTTTCTGTGTGTTTATTGCTAGTTTGTTTGTCAGTAGATAGTACGTGAAAGTTCACATTGGTTCTGTGACAAAGACGAACAATATAACAAACAAACAAACACACAAACAAAGCTGAAACAAGATTCCAAGACTATCTCCCTTCTGAGGCCCTCAAAACAGGAAGACGATCTCCGTCTTATAGTCGATGGGCGGTGAGTAAGACATATCGCCCTGTTCTGTATTTTGTGTGAGTGCAAATAGGTCACAGAAGAGTGTGCAATGCAATCGAATATTAAAGATTCTACGTTGCATGGAACTGAAAACTTTGAAAAAGGAAGTTTGTGAGTCTTAACACAGGTTTTTATTCGCTAGTAGCTGTATAATATAGACTTGTGTTCCTGAATATGCAAGTATTTTTATCAATCTTTAAGATTGAATATCTCTAAGATATTTAGGCATATCTTTAATTTTACTTCCTTGGATTAAAATCATCAACAGCGCACGGTTGAATTGGTTGTACAAATATGAAGTTTTTGAATAATAAAAGTGAGTCGTATTAGCATCGCGGTACGATTGAATAATGATTCATAAATCAGGAAAAAAATATCTACAGCCGTCGGCACCGTAGCACCCCTACAGCACAGTATCGCCATTGTACAATGAAATGAATATCACCTCTTTAAAGTACGAACCAACGATACCTAGTGCTCATTTCTAAGAAGCACATCCCTTTAAGGAAAGAGAACCTCAAACACAGCAAGTGTTGGCATCGAGCCAAAACCCACAGATTTTGGGTAAAATTCACTTTTTCGCCGTTTTCACCTTCAAGAGACGAAAGAAAAGAAGTAATTACTTAGATTTATGTTATCAAAGGAAAAGTCATTGAGGTAGTTACGGGTCCTTTTTGCCTTGAAACCGAACTGTTTTTTCCACAATATAACCAATTTGGACAGCTTTCAGTGTTTCTCTCTACCGGGGGGTTGGTTTAATGGTGTACGGTCGGCCAAGAAAGTGGTCTACCACTTTTGACAAAAGTTTCTGCGAGATGTACCGATCGCTAAGGTTGACTTTTCTATGCACAATTATGTTATGACGTTTAAAATTGACCTTGTTGTTTCATGACGTTCAAATGAATCTCAACCGTAGGGTGGTAGACCACATATTTGGCTGACCGTACAGAGAAGTATTTATTTTGATAGTCTACGGAAAATATGTAAAGGAGGTTGAATAAGAGGAGGAAATGGTACCTATGTAACTTTCTTTTTAGTTTTTTGGTCTGATAGGCAGGTGGACGAGATGTAGATTTAAACATTAAACGATTATTAACTAATTGACGTTATTTTTCAAACATTACAATGTCAAAATCACTCATTAAATGTATAAGGGGGCATTTGATGTCTCTAAGTACGGGCGTAAGGTAATCTCATGGATGGTAATCATAATCAGCCCATCAATCATCGTGTTTGCCTTATGCTTTTTAGTAATCACTAACCAAACCTACCTAAATACTTCAAGAGTCGTTAACATGAAATTTACATAAGGATATCATGGCGTTTTATGATTTCTTATTTAATTACAATTCTTCTTAGGAACTAAGTATTATTTTGTTAAAGAAATTAGTGTTGCTCGCTTTCTATTGAATTTGCTAGCTCGTAGCTAACTTGTGAACCCTAACTTCAGGCACAATTCAGGTTTGTACTTCAGTGACACAGATTTCAGCGATTAGGTACCTACTTTACTATTAATTGAAAGGTACATTGATGTCATTATTATTTGTTCAAACGGGAACCTCCGTCGTACGTAAGTTCCCGTTTGAACCAATAATATTGATAGGTACCTATTTATTATTTTATTTCCCTTCAATTCAATCCATTAATCTCAATACTTTTCTTTCAAGCGTGGGTGGATTTTCATACGCGTGGGTTCCCATAAAAGCCGTGCATTTTTTCGGAATAAAATCCTATTCCTCCGTCCGCTCCATAAATCATCGGGTGCAAAAAATCACGTCAAATCCTAGCTTGAAAGAGGGGTATACATTCCGAAAGCTCGCATTCCTGAAAATTGTTGGGAATTTGATAGAACCTAATAGCATCCTAATATCTAGGTAAAGGTTCTAAATATTGGGAATTTAGAATCTTAATTTCGTTATGTATACTTACCTATATTGTTAACAAATTATAATTATTTTTATATTTTTTAAAGATAGGTATAACTATTTTACGTATTTTATTGGTTTTGCTAAACTTCATTTATTTTACTCCCATCACGGGGTAAAGAAAATTAAATATAAGCAGTAGTTATACTTTTAAATTAATCAAAATATTATTTTCACGGCTATTATCAAACTTTTAAGCAAGGTTGGAAAACGAATGTCAGTCGGGAAAATAGTAGAACTATTTGAAAAACTTTACGACTTAGTTACGTAAGTTACCAAGAGATGGCGTTAGTAGTTCTGACATTTACATCTAAGAACCTCTTTGTTTCAACTTAGTAACTTCGTGTTTTCAACATTTATCTGTAGATGGCGCTCATAGTAAATATGAGAACTTCCATATTTTGTAAGTTGTTGGATATTTTTTAAATATTAGTTTTAATTCTGAATAAAATAAATGAAACTTTAATAAGAGAAGCAAACACTTGGTAACTCATTATAATTGGTTAATTCTCGTAGGGAAAAACTCATTCGGCCCTTTGGGGAAATGTAAGGGAAAATCGCGGAGTTACATTAATATTTAATAATTAAGGTTTCTGCGAAACATCAATAATGTTCAGGTAAAATAAATAGTAATTGGGTCCTTTGCTTGTAAAAGGTTGTTCTTAGAAAACCATTTCGCTTGATAAATTCACATTGAAACATAATTATGATAATTAAGTTGCTTAGCCTGATAATGTGATTCTGTATGATATTCAAGTGAAATGGTATTGATTTAGAGGAAATCTAAATTATATTTAACTAGCAGTGACCGCGGTTTTACCCGCGTTGTGCCCGTTCCCGTGGGAACTTCGGGATCTTTTATACATATAAACTTTCCGCTTGAATTACTCTATTTCAAAATACCGAGTCAAAATCCGTTGCGTAGTTTTAAAGATCTAAGTATACGGAGAGAGAAAACAGACACACAGCGGAAAGCGACTTTGTTTTAATACTATGTAGTGATACTACTATATATAAGTATTTCATAATATATTAAATGGTGTTTTATGTTACTCAAAGTGTTTTATACTTATACTAGTAGCACGTCGTGTTACCCGTGTTACCGCGGGGATTTCGGGATTAAATGTATCCCATGTACTATTCTGATGTATACAGCACTTATATTACTCTAATGCTTCATCCAAATCCGTTTGGTTGTTTTCCGTGATAAAGTAACTAACATACAAACATACATACATTCACACAAATTTTCGCACTATTGGTTAGATTCTGAAACTTTTTAAAGTATTTTATTGATGAAAGATACCCGTTTTAAAAATAAAATACTTCATTTAATACTTTAATTCAATGCCAGCAGTGTCCCGTTGCTTTACACGCGTTGTGCCCGTTCCCGTGGGAATAAAGGGGTGAAAAATAGCTTAATAACCTTCCCGTTGAATGTGGCTATCCATTAGTAAAATAATTATACAAATCGGATTGGTAGATTCTGAGATTAGTGCGTTCAAATAAACCAAAAATAAACTCTTCAGACTGTGCTTCAGCTTTTATTATTATACGTCTTGTATTGTTATACTCGTTGACAGATAGGTAACATTATACATCACTACATAGTATAAAATAAAGTCGTCTCTGTTTGGTGTCTGTTTGTCTGTATGCTTAAATCTTTAAAATTACGCAACGGATTTTGATGCGGTTTTTTGTAATAGGTAGAGTGATTCAAAAGGAAGGTTTTTATGTAAAAAAAAATCCCGAAATTCCCACGGGAACGGGCACAACGCGGGTAAAACCGCGGGGCGCTGCTAGTTTCATAATAAAGCGCAATATTTTGCAAAGTAACGCGGCAATTTTCGGAACTTACAATATGGTCCATAATATTACGTATTAAAGTATAATATCCTGTGAAAAGTAACTTAAAGAAATGATAAAAGAATCCTTTGAATGGACCTAATGACATAGAAGATGGTTAATTACAGAGACGAATAGACCTCGACCTGAAATTAATTACTCTTTTTAATAACTTCACCTCCGAATTACTATGGTATGGTACTTCAACATATTTTTGCATGTTCTTTATTTTTTTAATGAGATCGTCCTTATTGTTCGGGCTCGAGAGGTTTTATTTTCATGTTGATTCAGCGGTTTTGTCCATATACTTGTTTTGGATTACTTGCATTTTATACGTTTCTCTGATGGAGAATCTTAGGACAAACTGTCTGTAGACCAACGTTCTAGTAAGGTCTCTGTATTAGTAGAACATCAGCTGAGACGCCTACCATTACTAAATTAATTTTATTTTAATCAAAATTTGTGATTATCTTTTTCTTATTTTTTTGTGACAGTAAATTATATTTTATTATATATACTAATAGGTTTTGTTGTTTTGATGTACCTATATTACTGTAAAGTTTCATTCAAATCCGTCCAGTAGTTTCGTGACAGAGTAACGAACATACTTACATACATACAACATCACAAACGTTCGCAATTATAATATTAAGGACTGACAAGCCTGTTTGGTACGTCTAAAGTAGTTAGTGATAAACTGGAGGACTGATTCCTCCAACTCAGCAATATGGAGATATGGTTTAATATTCTCCTAGTTATTGCGGTATGGATTTGCGAGTGGGTAAATCCACAAGTTAGCTAGATTCTAAATATCTACATTTTGGTATTCACAAATATCGGATATATTCTACAATATCTACCTACCGAGTCTACTCGTATTAGTTTACACCAATTGCGATTTATAGAAACACAGAATCAGATGGTATTGAGCAAGTTTAAAAGCATTTGAATGGATGTAATCTTCTAATTTGACATGTGTGACAATCGGTCTAAACGAAACACTTTAAAATTAGGCTGTATGTTCCATTGACTTTGTATAAACCACAGAGCATAGAAGCACCACGCGCTCCTGCGTAGCGGCCGGCGCGGCGGTGCTTCTATGCTCTGTGGTATAAACAAACTCAGACACCTATGATCCCACTCTAAGCCACACTGTAGCTCTTGTGGCATAGTTAGACTAAGTGATGTTTTCCCACCCCCCCTTATTAAGCAACGTGTCGATCGGTGCCAGTTATTTCAATTATCAGACTATGTTAGTCTAAAATTCTAACACTAAGGTTGGCCACTAACCTACACGAGATTACTTAGGTACTTGCGTTAAGTTAGTTTCGTCCATAATCGGAAACGTCAAACGCTTCCTTAGTAGACATTTACCGCCTTATTGATAATCGCTATTTTATTAAAACACTAGCAGCGCCCCGCGGTTTTACCCGCGTTGTGCCCGTTCCCGTGGGAATTTCGGGAATTTTTTACATAAAAACCTTCCTCTTGAATCACTCTACCTATTACAAAAAAACGCATCAAAATCCGTTGCGTAATTTTAAAGATTTAAGCATACAGACAAACAAACAGACAAAAGTAGCGACTTTGTTTTATACTATGTAATGATTGTTAAAAAGTGTTTTGTCTCTTTTAAACTTGGGGAAATAGCGTATGTCGGAAAGGGACAAACCATTTGATAGTTAAAATGCTGTTAATAAGAGTTTATGAATAAGGCCCATAATTATTATTTAATAAGTGATTTTGACATGTAGGTAATGTATTAAAAATAGGTCAATTAGCTAAGTGGCGATTTAATGGACGTCTCTAAGTGTGGTAATTAGCGATTCTTGCCCACTGAAGATACACAACAGTATATAAATTCAGAATCAGCTTTCAATAAAGATATATTCACCTGCTTCGAACTTATTGGTAAACCAAAACACCGCATTTAATTATAGTTAATTACTGTAAACATAATTATAACTTCGCCAGCGCATTGTCCTCGCGGAAACGACCTATTAGTGTCAAAGGGGATGCACGTTATACACCCCTTTATGATGTTAAAATTAATAGTTAATGTTGTATTGTAATAGAAAGCACGCTGACAGAGGAATACATGTAAAGTAATAATTAAATAAATGAATTTGGGTGTCTGTGATGGGTGATTATCCAAAAAAATATAAGTATTATGTAAGCCCGGACAAATTCACAAACGTCAGTCAGACCCAAATCCAAACTAAGCTCTAAGCTTGATATGGAATCGAATTAACAGAAACTGTCACATATTACCTAATAGGTACTAATAATAATATATCAATCGAATTATTCGAATGATTCCATACCTTTTAGGGCCGAACACTGCGTTGAAGCCATGAAGCCACACGCGGCGGGCGCACGCGGCGTGCGCACGCCCGCCGCGTGTGGCTTCATACAAAAGTGAACCGCCGCGTGCGCACGCTCATAGCAGTGTTGACCTTTATTCGAATAATGTTTCTTCATTCGAGGGTTTTTTTAATTTGAATGATCTTTCCGTATTGAAATAATATAGTTAGAGTACCGAGTGATATTAACTTGTTTGTTTAAAAGTAAAAAGTTTTGACACAGCCAGATGCTTATATTTTGTAATGAATTTTAATACAGGAAGCAATTGTTTTAAGATAAAAAAAGCATTTTCAGAGCACAATATGAGGTCATACTCGTAAATAATTAGTATAAAATCCCCTCAATTACAACTTTTTAACCCCGACTCAAAAAGAGGGGACTTATAAGTTTGTACAGCCCATCTGTGGCCTCATAGGTGTCAAGTCTACAGTAGGCCTACATGTTTTGATTCAAGATTGTTCTAGAAAAAAATATTTTCGTTTGTTTAGATCAGTGGTGGGGAAACATTTTTAATGGGGGGCCACTAAGTTCAAAAAAAATCTAGAGGAGGGCCAGAATTATAGAAAAAATGCATTTTGTGTGAAAGCTTTTAATCATAATAATAATAAAAACATTAGTATTGAAACATAAATAGTCATTAAATTTAACTTTTATTCGAAGGCCCTGCCATCGTAACGACCCCGCCGCCCGCGCCTATCATTTCACCACGCTTTGCGCCCCGTATTACGCAACACATGAACTACGCGGCTAGTTTAGCTTCACCTATAGATTATGCATCTATTAATCTACTAAGTAAAATCTACTTTATACTTCTTGACCGTCAAAACGTAACTATAGCGGGCCATATACTCCATATCGTGTGTTGTCCATGTCGATGGACCTTTGGCGGGCCGGATTAAATACCTTCGCGGGCCGGAGTTGGCCCGCGGGCCGTACTTTGCCCATCACTGGTTTAGATAGTTATGAGACTTGGCTATCCACATGTCGAAAGGGCTTGATAATCCATTTTGTAGCTGTCATGCATGCTAAATCAATATTGTACATCCCACGTAACGATATTTTAATTGCACGGCCCCGGCTTATGATAACACCTGCAATTACCATATTCAGGTTTATTTAGCATCAAATAAAGCAAACCAAACTGAGTATGATAAACGAATGGCCCGCAATAAATCACAAGATAATGGAGTGTACGTAATGTTACATTAACATAAGTCTGCCCTTACTTACAACTATTATATCCAAACTTTATTCCCAAAAGGATAAAGAACAAAATTGAATATAATTTCTTCATCCATTTGTGATAAATGAGCAAACACCTTCGGGAATATTAATGTAGAAATGGATACGAATGGAGAATATTGATTTGATTTTATAAAACCATTATAAAACTTGATGTAGGTTTGATAGTCGCGTTTACGATACACGTTTGCGTAACCTTACATTTTCTTTAAAAGGGAAAAACGGGTTGGAAAAAATACGTCGGATTACTCTCAAAGTCGTTCAATATTGTTAGGTGAGTAATTAACTGAGTACTCAAACGAAGGGAAGTGTGAGGTGACTGTGAGTTGAAGGGTACTTACTAAATTGAAACTTCGCTCCGAGGCACCGTCTTTTCTCTCTTAACTTATTCTTGAGTATCCTCCTCTTGAGCCGGCTGAGCACCACGTCAGCCTCATCAACGCTCTCCGAGGACGACCCGGTAGAGAGCCGAATCATTTCACTCACAGAATAGCTCCTCTTTTTAGTAAACACACTTAAAGTACGATTTCTTGGCTCAATTTCCGATAAACCACGTCTATACATTTTTAGGCGTTTTTTCATTTCACACCCCGCCGCAACGTCCGATGGGATATTAATGAATTCATTGTCAGGAGACTTATTCGGCACTTTTGGAATTACCGAACAGATTTTTGGCGGACGGGTTGAGCGTTGTGGATCTTCAATTACTCTTCTGCGTGATGTAAACCATTCAGGATTAGAATCCGAACGAACGGGTAAGCTTTTTAAGTAAGTGTTCAAGAATGATACCTTATTGTGGGGAGGGCCGTACATCACGCCCGATTTGGAACGCGGCAAAGTGTTTCCGGTGTTCGCGAGCCCTGCCAGGGCGGCGTCACTCAGTGACTGGGATTTATGTAAAACGGGCTCGTTTTCTTTATTCGATGAGTTTGTATTACCATCGGTTAGTTCGGATAGCGATGATAGTGAAAAATTAACGCTATTCGGTGAATTAGCACACTCGTCTTGTTTTCGTAAATTTTCCTTAGTGCTATTAACTAATTGGTTAATATCTTCACACGTTTCATTATCGGAACTCTTGTAACTGCTGACTTCGCTTAAACCTTCGGACTGCAGCGAGGTCGAGTCTAGGCTACTCATACGGCTAACGGGAAAACTATTCACTGAGAGTTTATTTGGAATGTTTGTTACACCGCTGTCGTTTTTTAAAACGCAACTATTATTAACGTTTGGAGTAATAGACAGAGGAGTCCGGTATACCCTAGTGTACACTTTCCCACCCGCGATCGTGTTATGTTTCTTAACATGCTTCTTATTGATGACATGCCTAAAATCTTTTTCCCGTAACGACTGACTCGTTTTTAAAGCACACTCATCAAAATCCGAACACTTTATTGAAATGTTCTCATCGTTTGTCTCGACAAGTAGATTGCCATCGCAATCGAAAAGTTGTATTGTTGGAAATCGTATTCCGGGGGAAAGGTTTCGCGTCCTCAATTCCCATTTCTTCTGAGACGGTTTTCGGAGTTGAATGCGTATTATGTTGTCGTCTATAATCGGTCCATCGCTATCACTAGTATCCACTTTTTCCGCCATCGTCATCACTCATCAGCATCACTCAGTAATTCATCCACGTGAAAATTGTCATCGCTAGTTAATTTGTTTGTTTACAGTCAGCTGTTCCCTTAACTTCTGGCATTTTGCCAAACGTAACTATTGGCTGGCATTCATTTTAAATAACACCAATGTCAGTTTTGTTATTCAACTAACCGAATGTAAACTAACAACAATATTGTTATAATTGTATTAAAATGTTAGCACTGCACTGAGCCGCACACTACGAAGTAATTACTGAACATAACACTGTAACTGCAGGCGTGTGTTGAAAACGATTGCATAAGTTTGCGTGTGTGTCAATTGCGCGGAATTGCCCCGTCTAATGAGTTTGACGTGGACGGCTTTAATTTTCTCTCGTTGTTTGATGAGCGATTTCCGCGTCGGATCGCTTTGGCGCCGCGAACTGATAACTGAAGTTTCTCGGAGTGAATTTTGGTCGTTCTCTAGACCGGACATGTGTGTACTGAGAGCGCACAGCTGAATAGACGCGCGGAACTATAAATAGAGAACCAACGAGACGGCGATCCGGCTCCCCTTGAACCTATACGCGAATTGTTTGCAGCAAACAACGTAATCGATGACGTTAATGCAACAACTGTTCGCTCTGACACAGTTTCCTATTTGATCAAGAGCCGCTCGCGACCATGCATTCGTGACTAATAGACACCCAGATGGTCATTTATGTAATATTATTTCTTTACACGTGTGTTACGAGATCTTTGTACGGTAGATTCACTTTTAATAACACACTTCTGTGGTTATTATACATCTTATGTTTTAAAATTGGAACTATCGGTCTTATTTCTAAATATGTATCTATGTATCAACTTACAGACGTCGAAATCATGCTACTTGTATGCGGTTTTGTACGAATCGTGATACAAGGAACCCTGAAATGTAGTTTATCAAAGTAGTTTTATAAATGCTATTACGAAACTTGTTCAACATGATTCAATATACTGTAATATTGTAAACGGGAAAGTTGGATAGCAAGGGAAGTTGTTTGCAGATCATTTACACTAACAGCTAAAGTATACAATATTAATATAATAACGCTAAAAATGGTTTTTGTTTGTTTGAACTTTCTAATCTCAGAAACTACTAATTTGAATAGTTATTTTTGTAATTAATAGAAAATGAAGAAAATATGTAAGACGTATTAGGCTTTTATAAACCAGAGACAGGATAAACCTTAAAGTCTGGAATAAGATCTACGCAGGCTTAGGTAGACATTTTAATTAAATAAATAAATAAATAAAATATACCTGGACAAATTCACTCACGGTTAGTTAGACCCAAACTAAGCTCTAAGCTTGTAATATGGAATCTAACTAACTGATACTACTACATATACATATATACACAAATACTTTATATGAATATATAATTGACACCCAGACGTCGTCGCCAACAACTATGTCTTCACATATTGTTGACTCCGGGCGGGAATCGAACCCGCAACCCCCGACACAGTAAGCGCTCTCACTGCCACTGTGCCAACGGGCTTGTCTTTTAAAAAACTGATGTTCATTCTAACTATAGCTAATCTCTGTATATAAAATGAGTCGTACAATAAATCATAATTCATAAAAAATTGGACAAGGCCATCACCTTGACTAAATAAAAACATTACAATCGACTACCGCGTCTGATGAAATGAAAATACTTGCATCTCAAACATCAGTAGAGATACTCGGAATAAATGTCAATATATCACATACCGACAATGTTGTTTGGCAGTCTACCCTAGAATCTGTCCAACTCAAACGAGTTAAGAAGATTCATAGAGGCCTTTACGGTATTGAAAATGATTCGAAAATATTTTCATTGTCATTGTTAAAATTGTAAGAAGTGTATTTGATTACGTATGCTCATTGGCAAAGGGAATGATACTTTTTGTACAGTGTCAGTTAATTTTAAAGATAATGTTGACGCGTGTGACCCATCTATTAAACTAGCAGTTTGTAGACTTTCAAACAATCTTTGCTTTAGAATAATTGGGATAGATTACATAAGAACTCGTTTGTTTAGTAACTACGTTTACACTTTGCTTTTATTTTCCATTTTTATCAGACGTTTTGGAGATGAAAAACGTTTTCTTTGACCACGGTTCCTGTAAAGGGGTAAAGTAATATAAATTGTGGTTTCAATTAAAAATGTGTTGTATTTGCTTAAACCTAAGAAAATAGCATACTTAAATAATTAAGTTAAAAAAAAACTATTTACTCTATTTGGTTGACGCCGTACAGTGTATAACCAAAATTAATTTTGCTATGCAATTCTTCATATTATTCCGTCAAATTTTGGTTTGTTCCGATATGAAAATACGATATGATTTTTTCATGCTACGTGTTCACAATTTTAACAAGTACCAGCAGTACTCCGAAGTCGAATCGATAATGAACCAGCGTTATCGTGAATTCGGGATAGAGCTAATTGTATTAATTCGACTCAGGTTGCAAACCGACATTTAGACGAATTTTCAATCCAATGTGCTGAAACATTTAGATTTCACAAACAAAAGTAAATCCTCTCACGTAACGCTATCTATTAATCAAGTAAAAGAGTTTGTTTGTCTGTGTACGTGCTAATTATTGGAACTACTAAGTAAGTTCCAGGTAGGTTGGTGGCCAACCCTGGTGTCGGAGTTTTGGACCGCCTAAAGGGCTCCGAGATGGTCTAACGATTGCAACAACCCGGACCAACAATTTAACGTTCTCTCCAAAGCATGGAACTACTAGTTAGATAAAGTACTAGTTCCAACGAAGACTTTAACAGCCGCTATCAAAAACGTCCATTAAGCCGATACTTTTAACTAATTTATGTAATTTTTATACATCACTCATTAATTCTCTATCAAGGAAATACTTGACGTCTCTGAGTATGGACATTAGACAACGATTCATTTTGAACGCGTACAATGTGGATATACTTTTTAAACTCTGTGATTTGCACTCATTATACAGAATGAGTGCAAATCGTGAAATTATGTATAATGAATGTGGATATAACATTTCAGGGCGCTTTTCGTTAGTACTATAAATCCGATCCATAATATTCTAAGCCTGAATTGCACATTCATAGCAAACAGCAGTTAGATTGGAGTGTAGACCTATTTGTGCTCGTATGTCGGGTGCAGACGCGACCGTGCTCCGTCGATATTGCAATAATTTGTACCATGTCAGCCAAACCATTCCAATTGATAGCCCGTTATTAAAAGTTTGAACTAAGCTGTATTTTTTAACCCTTTGCCAGTGAAAATGGGTTTTGTGAAATTGTTATGAATGCTTTCAACTATAACGGATGTCTACGTTGTTATTTTTATATTGTAAACTTTGGTAAAAAAGAAAGTTAGTTTTAGAAGGTTAGTGGCCAATCCTGGTGTCGGAGTTTTTAGACCGCCCAAAGGCCTCTGACATGGACTTACGATTGAAACAACCGGGAGTGACAACTTAACATGCCTTCCGAAGCACGTAACGCTCAGATAGAAATGCCACTTTCGGCCACCCATCCAAGTAGGAGTTAAGCTGCACGTTGCTTAACAATCGCAATGACCTAACATCGCTCAGTCAAACTATGCCACGAGCGCTACTACTTAGGTTAGGTATCACCACACGACGATTTTCTATTTTACTTTACCATAATAATTATTATAGAAATATAACTTGAGTTTACTTCCACCATTCTCTTTCAGTCTTCAAAAGTTACAGTTAAGATACTTTTCTATAAGTTTACATTATTAAAAATCTTCACAGCCAGTTGAAACTCAACGCAAACCTTTTCATCGTAATTCAAAAAGATATTCATTTAACTCGGAAAAAACCATCTTCCAAAGATCAAGTTGGACATTTTCTTCGTGATTCTATGTTTAAATCTAGTTTTAATTGCCAGTAAACTTGCCAGTAGAGAAGGGGCAAGTTGGTGAGATGCAAATTAACGTGTATTCAAGTGGCCCTAGTCAAGTTCCTAACTTAGGGTTCGGAGTGGACTGCCAGGCTGCATTTGAGAAGCTACAGATATTTTACAGCTGAAAATTCAGACCACTTTTGACTGTTTGAAAAGAGACCTGAGTGTTTGGAAATTGTACAAAAAGGTGAAGTATCTAGATTTTAAAACATTTTTAATAGCGAAGGGAAAAATACTATATACAAAATTTAATATAATGTTACTTAAAAAAAATGATTATGAGCTTAAATTAGATGAAAAATATAAAAGCTCCAACATTCTGATTTTTAGAAACACTTGATAAGAAGCTAATACTTTTATCGTACCACCTACTCCTTACGTGCTTTAATTATAAAATAAGGAATAAACTGAACGGATGACTTTACTTACATTAATACTCACAAATCTATGGATATGTCACTGAGTAATTTGAACTTTCGAATGCATATAATGTACTGTCGAATTGAGAAACCTTCTCCTTTTTTTTAAATCGGCTAATGAATGGTGAATAAATAAATGATAGTACTTACAGTTGTAACTTTGAGATTTGGTTGTTTGTTTGTATTAAACAATATAACAAAATAGGATAAATACTTGTGCTTTGAGAAATAAACAAAATATGACAATTCACTAATAAAACAAATGAACATCGAAAATAAACGAAATATAATGTATTTGAATGAATGATTAGTTTTTAAGATTCGGAGACTTTAAGGCGGTCGAAAACTCGGAATCTGACTGACTGACCTACTTGAAGTGAATGATGAATGAATGAGGGTTGATATTGTCTAAGGGTGCATTTACATCAGGCGAGCGAATGCTCATTCTATCCCCACTCTATAAAATTCTTGTAAATTTTTGTAAGAATTTTATAGAGTGGGGTTAGAATGAGCATTCGCTCGCCTGATGTAAATGCACCCTAACACAATTTTTTTTTGTTATACATTTAAGACTTATCAATAAATAAAAGTGTCTGTGGAATGATTAATTTACAAAATAATAGACACTTTAATATTGAAGTAGACATTGATTTATAAGTAAATGTTATTGGTAGTATAAGTCGCTTCCCGTGAGTATTCGTATCAGCAATATTTGTAGAACCATCAATCAAATTCCGAAATAAACTCCATATAATATTATATTTATTTTGTACGTTCCTATCAAGTTTTTTCATTGATACTTTTTTTGAGATTTTTTTGTTTATTTAATCCTTAATTGAATTACAAATATGACTTGGGTTTGAAATCAGAAGGTCCAAATAGTAGACACTAGGCAGTCAAGGCTCTTACGCATAATCATTGTACTGATATCTTCAATGAACGCGTCACTGTAGAGTGTTTTGATTTTTAGGCTAATATTTAACATAACATTTATACCCTAGATATAATTTTTACCCTGTCAAATCATATAAGGCAGTCAGAAATCCAATTTAACATAAAACAATTAAGGTAATGGTCGATAATTTCATAAAAGCCCACAAATAATTTGTGAGGCAATTATCTTAATGTTATATTTTTAATTCCATAGCTCACCTGCGGCGGGCCGCAAAAGGGCACCGAATGAAAGATGTAGCCTTATTTTATTACTTCCATTCATCAGACTAAGCCCTTGTTTATGGATGAGAAACTCATTCTTCCGTAAAATAGCTCACTTTATTCACTTCAATTTACTTCACAATCGGATTTTCACACTTTACATATCGCTACGCCTGAGGGAGTATGTTCTCGTTCGGTACATAACTAAGTCAGCTGTTAAGGCGCGATTCCACCAGTGTGCTGAACTGTGCGGCACTGTAATGCACAGTGTGCGACACAGATGTTCACTCTGGTCGACTCACTCTGGCAAACAATAACAAATTGTATGCGAACATTCTAGAAATGTTCGCGCACATCTGTTTATCATTGTGCGCGCAGACAAGCATGCAGTGGACTCGTGTCGACGCGTACACGCTTTTGTTCGCGAACTCAGTCTTGCTTCCGCCACCGGAGCGAAAACATTTATTTGTACGCGCACATTTTTAACAGAGTTAAATATGGATTGGACGAATGATAAACTTGCCCGTCCATATTAACAACTGAAGACAGAACTCTTCTCAGTGAACATGTTCGTGCACAAGTGTGCCACACTGTGCGATTACAAAAGTTACGCACAGTCTTGCCGGTGGAGCCAGAAGATAAACTCGACACAAGCTAGTACGTGCAATGCTGGAGTTGTGCACAAAATGTTTGTAAACAAATGTGCCAAACACTATTTTGGTGGAATCGTACCTTTAGGTATTACATTTTGGATAGCTTTGAACGATATTGATGGACAAAAATAGAACAAAAAGTTTGTGAATAAAGCAATCATTCGCTTTGAAAAACTAAACGATTTGAATATGGAATCATATTTAAATGGCCATGACAGGATTTTGTTTTTCTAAAATATTTGTTAAAAAGTTTGTGGAACTTTTAACAATTTGCATTCTTAATTCGAACGCCTTCCATAAACCATTTTCCGCATCAGTGTTAATAAATAATATAAACGAGTTCGTACTTTTCTGGTGAAATATACTAAGAGTTGGTTGGTTTTGACATTATCCACATAATGTTTGGTTAATCCTGGCGCCGTGCCAAACAGGAAGGCACGTTCTTCAACGGGTTTTTGTTTTAGATTAGTTATAACAAATAGTTCTCATTAAAAAACTGACACTAAGATAATATTTAAGAATATTTGAATGGTATATTTTGAAAGGAAACGAGCATAGATATTCATATTTTGAATTTGCTTTATATGACAAAATATAGATATTAGAGTATGAATATTGATAAATTGCTTTGGATTGTATCAGAAACTTCGCTTTACCTCAAATATATAACATCCAAAATTACCAAAATTCATAACTGTCGCTAACCCCGTCATAACAAAAAAATAATTCAAGAAAACAAAAAAAATTAAATCGTTTCAATCTATTACCTATTCATATTTTCCCCACAAATATAAGCATCCTTTTCTAACACCTACGCAAGAATTACCCACATGTTATAAAAGCAACAGTCATACGGTAACAGCGCTTGTGATTCACAAAGGACCCATGATATTATGTTACGTTCTGTTGACAGAACCGACCTCGTTGGAGCCACCAAGCCACCGGAATTAGATAACAAACCACCCGTCAGGGGAATTCACTGAACATTTCCACTTAATATAATCAGATCGCTACTAAAATGAACTGATGATGGGACAATGGAATTTGTGTTTTGATCTTTTATACCTCTTTGGGTGAGGCGTTTTGAACATGATAGTACTGTGTTAAAAACTATAAAGGTGAAGTGAAAAGTTAAAGTTGCTAAAATTAAAAGACATTTGTTTTTATTTATTTCGAATAGTTTAGTAACTAACTCTGGTGTTGGAGTTTTTGGACCGCCTAATGGTGTTTACCATGGTCTAACGATTGAAATAACCGGGACTGAGGCGACGGTTAGTATGCGCTTCTTCGTATTTTTCATGGACAAGATAACTATCTAACTACAGTCATGTGTTCAAGCTCTTGAATTATCTGTCTATCACTTGAAATACATAGTTACATTAAACTATGATAACACAAAATGCTACACATATCAATGCTTTACTATTGGTATTTAAAATACGTGCAGTACCGCGTAGTGTTGAAGTGGTCATTGAAGTGGTCAGCGCGTTACAGCAAAGTTTGCACTATACTCGGAGTCCCTACTCGTAACGCGCGGAAAAGCTTGTCAAACAGGCTCGTCTGTTCAGTTATCCCTTTTATTTTACAATCACTATTTGGTGTAGTACTTCTCCTTTTTGTGTCAATACGTATCAGGAGATGAGAGGCCTTTGTAAGGTCATTGTCCTACAATAGAGCAATGGTTACGGTGTTTGTGAAGATCGCGTCAGTTTACAAACTGTTATGTGGCAAATTAAAAATGAATTTTAGGTTCGACATTCTGTTATATTGTAGAACTCGCCAAAAATGATTCAAAGCGAAATTGAGCGAGTCCACAAGCTGCCAGCTGAGTTCAATTATAACAACGCAAGCGTTAAACATGTCTTAGCAATTCACCAACTCTCAGCTTGTAAGTTGTATCGAGAACATTAAGTCAATGATCGAGAAAAGCAAAAACATCTTTTGCAAGGCTAATCTAAAATTCTTAATACAAACTAACAAAGGAATTTAAAACACGTTAAAAAGAAACCTTAATTCACCACAAGAATTCCCCAACAGCTTCCAATTTAATTCACAATGTTCTGTTTTGTAATTCAAAATAGATATCTTAATTACTATTCCTATCAGAGTCGGAAAGTGAAAAATTCCCGGTTCTGATCAATTTCGTTTGTATCGGGAACCATTACAAGGGTAGGTACTAGGTATCCATTACTGAATCGAGGTGGAATTTTGCAAATACTTCAGTGGACGACCCAGTTACACGGAATGTTAAGGAATGGTCGCCATGGCGCAGTTTGACCAATAAATCATTTGAGTGTAACTGCCAAATTGAATGAGTATGGTCTGCTTGAAATATTGCCTATTCATTGAGTGCTACTCGTAATTGAATTCAATTTTATTAAGGCTTTTGATAGGATATTGGTTTTGGTTGAGTAAAGGTGGTTTTAGGCGTCGCTGATATTGAGCGAGTTTGCATGTTGCAAGTCGAGAGTGAGAACGAGAAAATTTTTAATACATTGATTGTTTCAAAGTAAACTGCTCCACTGCTGGGCAAAGGCCTCTCACTCACCAAAGATGTCAGTTCAGAGAGGAGGATTAGGCGTAATCACCACGCTTGACGAAAAATGTCAAAGAACGCTATAATTCCATTTAAATTCAAATTCAAATATCAGGTCTTTAATATAGGCATTCATAAGAGTAATGAAATGTAAAGCACTTAGAGAGATAAGCCAGCCTCTCCAGTGCAAACATTTCGTACTAAGTACCTTTACTTTGTCCCAAAGTTCTATAATTTTGGATAAAAAATTGAGGTAGGTGACAGTTCTACGGCATCCATTAATCATTTATTCAAGATCTGTTGAGAAATTATTCATCCGGCGCAAGTCAAGTGACCTGCTGAACTTATTCCACTCGGATCCATCAATTTACCTTTGACTATTTATAAGAGGATGCTGAAACAGAAAACGTTTTTGTTTATAGACAGTGTAAAACTACATTGAATCAAACGGCTCATCGCTATATTAAGATTTCCGTTGCATGCAACATAAGTGTGGCTTTCTATTAAAGTAATGCGATAATATGTTTGATGTCCTTATAATTTTATCCAACGTGGCACAGCCAGGTTTTGGTGTACAGGCACTGCAATAGTCAGAAAAACTCACAAAATTACTTTTTTTTACAAAAACATCTTATTTACTCCACAATTTAAAAGTCATCCACTGTCAAACTGACAGGGGTGCGTTGGGCGGCATCAGCGATTTGGAAAAATTGAATATTAAGAATATTTGTTTTGTTTAAAAAAAGATTGGAATCGCATGTCATTGTGGATGTCGCTGTATTATAGGACCCCTCATTTAAAAGTAGTTTGTTCAACTTGTAATGCTAAGCTAGAGTAGTTTATTCTCATTCCAATACTACAAAATTATTTTCTTACTAGCCGTTCCGCAGTGGTTCCACCAACAGCCCAATAGATGGCGCTAGAGTTAAAATGTTGTAGATCGCGTTTACATTAGTTTTCGAGATTTAATGGAGTTGCACCCAAACATGTATAAGAAAGAATATTCCCTCTATTAAATTAATACAGATATCAAATCATTCGTAACCTAATAGCCCCAACTATATTGACAAACTAACGCTAATGATCATATTGAAATACGCAGCCTATCCAAATAGTGGCTAATAAATTGAATTTCCCGCGAAATAATAATAGATTTACGTTATTTCCATTTCCTCATACGACGGTATTGTCCTCTATAACAATGGTTCGTTAAATTTAACATGTCTACTGTTATAATAACACATTGCTGTTTTATGTTTGTGTTTGATATGCTCTAAAGGGATGTTATAAAATTGGGTACATTTTAGATTTGTGTGGATTTATTTTAGATGATTCGCCATCTTGTAGCTTGCAAGCTTGGTCAATATCATTGGCTCTTTAACTAAAGTATACGTTTATAAAGATTTTCTTTTGAATGAAAGAGCGAAGGTTGTTATACTAAACAATATTTTTTTAAATACCTACACCATTCTGCTTCGCGATATTTTTTTGGCATTCCAAAGATAAGTTAAAGTTAAAATAAAATGTAGAAACCACGACGCAGAGAAGTTGTTGAACGAAATAACCTTCTGGTTTTCATTTATCTATTGAAATTTTTATCTGGTAAAATGATACCGTGAAACTGGTGTAGAAAAGGCCTCGTACTTAAAAAACGCTGAAATTTCTGAATTCGATGCAAGATTTTTAGGTAATGTTTAGATATCAAATTAGAGGGGAGTCACTGTAAAGTGGCGGCGAACAGCTACAAACGTTTTTTTAATAAAGAATACTTGACAAAGTAAAAGTCTGAAGTCTGAAGTAAAAGACTGAATTTTCAATATTCTTTTTTCAAAAATTTCGATTTATCGGGATACCTCGAAAATTATAGGTTATTAACTAAAAGAGGTTATATACTTAAAATTAGACATAAAAAACCAAAGTTAACATCACCTATAATAACCTTCTTCTTATCGAGTGGATGGTCAACCTGACCAATCCTGGTGTCAGAGTTATTGAGCCGCCAAAGGCCTCTGACATGGCTCATGTAACGACTACTATCCGTAGAAAGTAACCGGGACCGACGGCTTAACGTGCCCTCCGAAGCACGGAATCATCTTACTTTTCGGGCAATCAGGTGATTCAGCCTGCAATGCCCTAACCAAACTGAGGACAGTCTCACAAAGTGATTTTTGTGAGATATCCCCACCAGGAACCCGGAACCTCCGGATCGTGAGCCGAGCGCTCAAACCACTAGACCACGGAGGCTGTTATTAACCTGAGAACGCCTGACAAAATATAATTCACGTAACTAATAATAAAGAAGCATAAACCAAATAATTGGATCGAGTAGTCACTTAACTAGGATTTAAAAACTGGGGGTGGTTTTATTGTTTCTGAAAGGTGAGGTTTGACCTTTAAATGATAACATAAGCCATCTTCTACCTACGCCATATTTAAGAATTCTCATGAATAAAATAGCGTGAATATAAATCTTCACTAGCCTCCTACACATTTTAAAATTTGAGGACTTATGTTGGAATTTCGGGAAAAAATCTATAGTCGTTTAGGGTGACACAAAATGAACAAAAAATAACACAAAGGCTTTTTTCTACCTACCAAATAATTAAGCGTAGAACTAAGTATAGCTTCTGTAGAAAACTTTCAATTTATCGCTTTTTATATTTTCGTCATCTGAAAAAAATATGAGAATGTGTCATGACCACGAGAACAGTCATAACTATTATGAGACATTTTGAAAATAAATTAAGACAGTTTAGAGAGTTATGATACTCATAACGACATATTTAAAATGTAAACGAACCATTGTTTTTCGACAGTTTTTGACGACGAATTCATCGAAAAGTTTATCGTCGATTAGCATCTTTTTTAAAATTAGGTTAAATGTAACCCTTCATTTTTTCTTTAAATTAACAAAAATAACCCGTAAAAGCCCTTTACATTGCAGATAATAATCGAACATGTACAAAAACAATTGACAACCGCTGAATCGAATACAAAAATTGAATTGTACCAATTAGGAGCGCTTCAAAGCAAACATTCATTTTATTAATGTATCAAGTTTATGCTATGTAGGGTGTGTTTGCGATTCGCGTTGATTTTCCATTACATTTACGACAAGCCCGTCAGCGTGGGTGCGATGTTAAAAGCGCTTTTAAAAGTTATGCTGGTTGTATTTTAATCGAATTCCCGGAGGACAGACAGTCGAAGCTACATCGTAACGTGATAAAAGAATGTACTCATTTGTGATTGACCTAGTTGAAGGTAAGAGGTACCTTTTTTTATTAAAGGGTTACCTAACCTAAACTAACTTATTTTTAAACCATTAACATATAATTTTGTAAGAGTTTTCATTCAATTCAACATGACATTGAATTCAACATATAATTTTGTAAGATTATTAGTGAGTTTTGTTTTGTTTTCTTATATTCCAAACCAATGACTGTAAATCTTCTTTATAAATAAAAATGAATTGCTGTTCGTTACTCTGCTTAAAACTCGAGAACGGTTGAACCGATTTGGCTAATTTTGGTCTTGAAATGTTTGTCGTAATCCAGGGAAGGTTTAAACGGTAAGCAGCGAGGCAAAAATGCGGGTGAAACCGCAGGAAACAGCTAGTTGTAAATAAAAGACGAATTATCTCTATCGACCACTACTGTTCATTGAAATGACAGCTTGTCGATAAAGCGATATAGGACTGCCATGGCAATCAAGTTCAGTATACACATTTCTCCTTCTAACTCAAACAAAATGAAAAGGATGGAGTTATTCCATGTTTGTCAGAAACTTTGTTGATGGACTAAAGGTTTGATGTGAATTTATTGGTAGATAAGAATGTTTTGTGTGTTCGAAATTTGAACTTGGAGGAAGTTAGATCAAACGTAAAAACAATTTATGAAGCGGTCTGACAACTTCTTAGAACTTAGAAGCGAGATTATAATTTTGTTTTTTAACTTCTAAGAGATAGAAAAGTTAGCTTAGCTTAGCTTAGGATTAGCTAACGCTAAGTGAAGCTAAGTCTATGGTTTCTTACTTGTAAATTTACAAAAGCTAGTACTAAAGTTTACAATTGATATATTAACTTTAAGATATTATTATACAAAAAAATTGTGATTTTAAGTAACAAGGCTAGCAGTTCAGCGAAGCGGCGATTAATTATTGATCTTAAAATAAGCTATTACTTCGCTTTTTAGTATTTGCTTTAACACCATCGCCGCCACATAAATTTTTGATTTTGATTGACATAAAATTTTGATTTAAGGCTCCTTTTAAAAAGAGGTCAATTAGAACAAAACCTAATTTATATGGAAAATTCGAAGGTAGACTTGCAATTAATTTCATTATCACTACATAGTATAAAATAAAGTCGTCTCTTTTTCGTGTCTGTCACACTGTTTGTCTGTCTGTATGCTTAAATCTTTAAAATTACGCAACGGATTTTGATGCGGTTTTTTGTAATAGGTAGAGTGATTCAAGAGGAAGGTTTTTATGTAAAAAAATTCCCGAAATTCCCACGGGAACGGGCACAACGCGGGTAATACCGCGGGGCGCTGCTAGTTAAAATTAAATGTATAATGTCATCGTAATTTAGGTCTAATTTTATTGATAGACTACTTTTGTTTCAAATAACATTTATTTTCTAAGTAAATTTATTTTAACATCTACGTTTCTGCGTAAAATACTTTTCAGTATTTCAAGTTCAATTATCCAATTAAAGTTTTATTTTTTATTTAAAAAACAACGTAATAAACACGACAAACAGATTTTAACTAAACATAGCTATATAACCACCACAAGTAAACTGGTTTTCAAATGAAAAATAACGCATCGAAATTGGTCCATCCTTTTGGGAGAGCTACGTTGCCATAGACAGACAGGGTTGGCCACTAACCAACTTGAAATGGATGAATAAGACAGATAGACATACACACACAAACTGACAACAGTGACAGACAGATAAGCAACAATCTTCACATCAAAAAGCCGGAACAAGCCGACTATTTCCAGAAGTCCACTAACAGACTTTTCACCCTCAAACTCAAAATGAATTCTATTCGATTGTGTGAATCCCAAAGCATATTTTCTGCTATTGTAAACTCAGTTGACATTTCACGGTTGAAAATACCAAAAAAGAGACAAAACAGTGTTGTAAATAGTAGTTGTTTGTAACACACGGGTGCACCTGTGATAAATGGATTCATAAGTGTGGAGTACTCTGAAACGCTTAAGGGGTTCGCTTATTTCCAACGTAAATATTGCGGTAACTTCATTACTTTGATTAAAAATATTAGCTGAGTGCAGTTGTGGAATGGGTATATGTCTTATGGGGTGCCAGGTGCATCTAGAAAGTCCGTTTATTTTTTTGAAAAAAGAACAGGACAATGTCGAGAACGATTAGCATTAAAAAAAGATCATTCCACAATTATTATTTTCTCGCCTGCCAAGACTGAGGTCCCGGATTCAATTCCCATGTCGAGTGAAAACACATTTCCTTCTTTTCAAACATGGCTCGGGTTTCAGATCACCAACCCGCATTAGGCACGCGCGTTGATTACGCCTAATCCTCCTCACTGTACTGAGGCCTTTTCCCGGCAATGAGACATTACAGGCTTATATAAATTTACTCTACAATGAGGTCTTTAAAAAAATCGTTCTTTTTTCAAAAACATCGCTAAGTACCGTCTCAGTCGCTGCAACCCCTGGAAGACCAAGACAGAAGACAAGGATTTTCTAGGCTTTCCTTGAAGTAAGGCACCTTAGTGGGAGAGAAAGGTCGTTTCTTTTCAGCGGAATTTTACAGATTATATTTATTTTTAGACCGATTATTTATAAGCTGAAGAAGTATAAATAAAATCAAACCAATAGTAATTAATTACACAACACAACAATAAGTTGAAGTAAACATTACAGTCATTGCTTGAGGCATTGAGGCTCAATCGATATATGTACCTACTACGTATTTCGATAATAATTTGCGTATTCATCCACCACACTTAACCGATAGTTTGCATTATTTACACTACGTCATAGTGTACTATTAATTAATGACACTCTATTTAATGGATAGCGTATGTATCTCAAGTTCAAAGGTGACGTCATTGAATTAAGTAATAGTACTCGTATTTTATAGATTCTAGCAGCGGCTCGCGGTTTTACCCGCGTAGTGCCCGTTCCCGTTGGAATTTCAGGAATTTTTATACGTATAAACCTTGCTCTTGAATCACTCTATCTATTTAAAAAAAACCGCCTTAAAATCCGTGCTGTAGTTTTTGAGTTTAATGCCAACAGACAGACGAGACCGGGGACTCTCTTTTATTATTATTTATTTATTTATTTGATGGAAGTCCAACAGCTTTTTAAACTTAAAAAAAAATTAATTTTTTGATTAGTAACTATATTTGAATTAATGGATGAATAGATTTAATGGACTATTTAAAAACCTTTACGTCACGTTCAGTGCTGTCCTGACAGTAACAATACAAATGACGTCATTCGCTACCCGCTGAGGGGTTAGGTTTTAGTTAGGTAAGTACTTAGATGCTTTTATTAGGATTACGGTAAGTTTAGTTATGTTTAGTGCTTTGAACACAAAAGCCGTGTTTTAACTTTAACATATTGTTTTAAGCAGTTAAAAATCCTACTAATATTATAAATGCGAAAGTTTGTGAGGATGTATGTACGAGTATGTATGTTTGTTACTCTTTTACGCAAAAACTTCTGAACGGATTTGGATGAGACTTTACAGTAATTTAGGTTATACATTTTTGCGGAATGCGAAATTCTTCCGGGAGCTAGTACAACGCGGGTGAAACCGCGGGGTGCGGCTAGTACTTAATAATTTGAATAAAACTATTAGAGCACTGAGTGAAAATGCTATGAACGCGCCAGATAGTGCGGTAACGAACCGGTTGCGGGCCGCGTGACGATGTATTTCTTGTATTTGTATGAAAGGTGTCTAGCGCTTAAGAAGCTGTCACTTTTATAAATCTCTTTTCGCGCTCTCCCACTTTGCCTTAATATAATGTAGTTAATCACTACATATTATAAAACAAAGTCCCCGGCCGCGTCTGTCTGTTCGCGATAAATTTAAATACTACAGCACGGATTTTGCCACGGTTTTTTTAAATAGATAGAGTGATTCAAGATGAAGGTTTATATGTATAAAAATTCCCGAAATTCTCACGGGAACGGGCACTACGTGGGTAAAACCGCGGGGCGCTGCTAGTATAATCCATAAATACGCTAACAATTTGCCTTACTAATATAGGTTTTCTAGAGAACTTCCAGAGAAGAACATTCAATAAATTAAAGTTTTATTGGATTTTCCTCTGTACACGAATCGGGAATAGCTTGGACAGTACATCCTTTAATCTGGCGTTAGTAGGGTTAGCAACTGCGGAATTTTGACAAATGTATTTGTGTAGGTAGGTTTTATTAACCGTTTCGTAGGATAATTAATGGAATTTGGTTTTTTATTTGTTTCAATTGATGTTTTAATTATTATTAAAGTTTGTTTGTTGAGTTATTGAAATTATTGATAGTATGTCAATCTTCTAATGATAATATTACTTACATTTAAAGTAGTTTATATACTCTTAAGTCTCACCTCGGTACTTCCATATGTATAGCTGTGAAAAACCTTTAATAATATAAAGTAATTTAATTTAGAGTTAAAATTTTAATAGGATGTCTTGCTTCATGCATATCAAATTACTCGCTCTTTCCTTCGGATTCTATCTCGCAAGCTCGCTACTGGCCAACCTTAAAGACTACTAACGTGACACCTAATTTATAAAACAAAAGAGTAACAACCCCTTCAATATCAAAGAGGTCTTATAACCATCCAATTCAAAGGCTCCATCGAACTAAAAGGCTCGCTGTTAGCAACTTCGCTGAAACTAAATGCCTTCTAATGTGACACCTAACTAATAAAACAAAAGAGTAACAAACATCGAATCAAATGAGGTTGTATAACCATCCCATAAAAAGGCTGTATACTGTATAGTATATTCTTTCGGCGGTCCTACTCCGCCGCATCCACTGATGGTTTTCCGATTCTATTAGCCGCAAAACGCTGGCACGGTAGAGTTTGATTAACCGGAATGAGAAAGGGAAACGAGACATTTATTAAGAACTTTAGTTACCTACCTCCTTATTCCAGCGAGTTACAATGAAGTGTTTTATTAAAATCCTACCTGGATTGGTGGGAATTAATGATGATTGAATTTTGTAATGTATTCGTACAATCTATTTACTTGGTTTCATCACAAGATCTAGTTCGATACATCTTATTGATGGACTAGCAGCGCCCCGCGGTGTTACCCACGATGTTCCCGTTTCCGTGAGAATTTCGGGATGAAAATGACCTACACAATTCCGTTGAATATGGCTATCTATTACAAAAATGAGTCAAATAGTAGTTTCTGAGATTAGGCCTTACAAACAAACATCAAAAAAAGTAAGAAACTTTACTATACCTTACTTTACCTCTTTATAATAATAGTTTAGATATGTTTTAAATTTCCGGGTACATTTTACTTGAAAGGACATAGTTATAATCCTTCTCATGGGGACAAAAATATAAATTAACAAACAGAGCTCTGCGGTTTCACCTAGATTAGTAATCCTTTAAAACCTCTTTGGGGATGCCACTACTTAGTAACTATGGTAGTCGGCGTATGACGACTTTTGGGTCATATTAGGGAATATTTACCTTGTTCTATCAGGTGTTTCATTCATGTTGAATTTAAGGGCTCCCACACAAAACTGCGATGCGATGCGATGCGAACTGAAATAGTTATATCTATCGCCATTACTACAGTACAAAGAAAAGAGATGAATATATTAAATGGAATTCGCATCGCATCGCATCGCAGTTTTGTGTGGGAGCCCTAAACTACGTTTACGGGTACACTTCGTTTTTATTTTACATTTTTATCTGACTTTTCGACTCCTTTAAAGGAACTGTGAACTCACGGAAGACTGAGGAGTCATACGCAGATAGATAAATAAGCCACTTCAACCTAAGAAACCAGTAAGTGCCTCAATATCAGTACAGATTTTTTTAAAGCACTAAGTTCAATATTCTAAAATTATAGGTCTATAGCGTGACTGGTTAATATTTCGTTAAATACGAATAACACGCTTTGAGTGCCAATTCTATGAGTTAAGAGCTAATGTTCAATATAGATAATGTTATAATGTTAAAAATGTTATATTCTGAACATTTTTATATATTCGACGACCCCATGAGTGCAAATTCTATGAGTTTCAAGGGTTTAGGGTATGCTTATGTTTACTAGATAGCCGTCAAGTATATGACATAACTAGCAGCGCCACGCGGTTTAACCCGCGTTGTGCCCGTTCCTTTAGGAATTTCGGGATGAAAAATAGCTTATAGCCTTCCTCAATAAGTCAACTATCCACACTGATAGACATTTTCAAATCGTACCAGTAGTTCTTGAGATTAGCGCGTTCAAACAAACAAACTTTGCAGCTTTATAATATTAGTATAGATTAATTCGTTCTTAATTTTCATGCAGTACACACCCAGCTCAATGTTTCATCCCTTAGCGTTTGCGGAGGCCATACCACAAGGAAATACTAAGATTTTTTTTTCGTAATAACCTTAGTTTGATTTAATATAGCAAAGCTGATTATTAAGACCGTAATACTGGGTAATGTTAAGGAAATGCCACACAAAATATTACGGTGAGGACGGTATTTGTCTTAGTTATCTTTCTGTTATATTTTATGAGATTACTAGCAGCGCCCCGCGGTTTTACCCACGTTGTGCCCGTTTCCATGGGAATTTCGGGATTTTTTTTACAAAAAAACCTTCCTCTTGAATCACTCTACCTATTACAAAAAACCGCATCAAAATCCGTTGCGTAATTTTAAAGATTTAAGCATACAGACAAACAGACAAACAGACACGAAACAGAGACGACTTTATTTTATACTATGTAGTGATGATACTACTATTCACACTACAGACTTTTGTTTATTCTTCTCCATAAAATATACACAAAAGTTAATTATTTTTTTAGTTTGGCTAAAACTTGTCAACGGCGTCAAAGTCATAACAAAGTCAAAGTCAAATATTTTCATTCAGATTTGACCCCATAGAGGCTCTTTTGAACGTACCACCCTAATATTTTTAATGAACAAGTGACGTTCGTTTTAAATAGTGTGCTATTTTGTGCAATATAAAATATAAATTGAAACGAACAGCTTTTGTTTCTTGAACATATTTAGGTACTATTAACTAAATAGATTTGAGCGATTTTATGCGAGCTTCAATGTAAATAAAAAAAGTAAAAAAAGTATAAGCCTGTAATGTCCCACTTGTTGGGCAAAGGCCTCTCGTCTCACTGAAGATATCAGTACAGTGAGGAGGTTTCAGGCGTAATCACCACGCTTGCCTAATGCGGGTTGGTGATCTCAAACCCGAGCCATGTTTGAAAAGTAGGAAACATGTTTTCGCTCGACCTGGGAATTGAACCCGGGACCTCAGTCTTGGCAGGCGAGTGCACATACCACTAGACCACCGAGGCGTCAATGTAAATAAAACCTGAAATTTCTCCTTTACTTTACAAACGAGCATCGGGTCGCCGATCGAGTTTTATATGTTTATTATAAGTTAGATTAGATGGAAAGATTTGATTGAATCTACAAACAAGATGAAAGTTTAAGGTTTGAGTTTGTAACTTTTCCTTTACTCATTCAATTTACATGTTTACTCTGTTTTACTCGGGATTTATAAGGCTTATTGTAGGTGTTTGGAAATAATGGAAAACTGTTGTAATATCAAACAAGTTATACTGGAATGTATTAAGTTTTTCATTTTAGTTTTCAAAATGTTACAAAGTTTATTTTTGTGGAAACACACATTTTTTGTGGCTAACAAAGTTCATCATTTTGGTAGTTTAGTCCAAAATACCGGTTTATTGTTTTAGTGGCTTGGTTTTAACAATAAACAAGTTATAATAACCTTCGGAATGGCGATGTCATCTAGCGTATTTATCTTTGCAAAAATAACACAAAAGTAAAGATGATGTTCTCGTTTCAAAAAAAAATAAAATGCATGCCTTCGCTCACTTAAATTATAGCACTAAACAATAAACTACGAACGCCAACTGAGATACCAACTAAAGTCGTTACAATTACAGTCATTTCAATTAACTTAGTTATAAATATCAGTCTATATAATAAAGCTAAAGAGTTTGTTTGTTTGAACGCGCTAATCTCAGAAACTACCTAACAGATTCGAATAATTATTTTTGTACTGGATAGCCACATTCAACAGTAATGTTAAGGCACAACGCGGGTTAGACCGCGGGGCGCTGTTACTAAAAGTAAGTAAGTAAGTATTAGCCAGTAATGTCCCACTGCTGGGCAAAGGCCCCTCATCTCACTGAAGTTATCAGTACAGTGAGGATGATTAGGCATAATCACCACGCTTGCCAAATGCGGGTTGGTGATCTCAAACTCGAGCCATGTTTGAAAAGGAAACATGTTTTCGCTCGACCCGGGAATTGAACCCGGGACCTCAGTCTTGGCAGGCTAGCGCACATACCACTAGACCACCGAGGCGGCTACTAATAAATACATATAAATCCTGTAAACTTATCCAATAACTGTTGACACAACGCACACTAACATCCCCCTGTAACATTATTGTACACATTTTACTCCGTCATCAATTTACTGGCATTTTCAAGGAGATTCCCAGGAGTGTTTGCTCGGACGACTCTGGTACAGTAGTGTTTGAACAGTTATAAATTGAAATATGTTGATATTTACGCAGGTATCAACTTCCCTTATTTATTATGCTTGGTAGAAAATAAAGGTAGGAAATACTTGGTAGTACTCGTAGCTGACGATTCTTACCTGTAGTAAAATGTTGGTTATATGTTAAATTTCTTTATCGTCGCAAGCCTAATTAGTCTTGGGCAAAAATCGCCACTTTACCCAGACCCAAAAAGGCAACGCCGCGACAGACCAAAAAGGAGACGGCGAGATGACCTCGACGGATTTTTGCGTGGTTAGCGTTGTGAAGCTCTTAATACAGAGAAGTGGAGACGATGGGGGGAGGTCTATGCCCAACAATGGAACACCCAAGGCTAATATAGTGATAATAAATGTCTTTATACATTTAAGTTCTTCTTCTTCATCGAGTGGATGGTCAATCTGACCAATCCTGGTGTCAGAGTTATTGAGCCGTCAAAGGCCTCTGACATGGCTCATGTAACGACTACTATCCGTAGAACGTAACCGGGACCGAAGGCTTAACGTGCCCTCCGAAGCACGGAATCATCTTACTTTTCGGGTAATTAGGTGATTCAGCCTGCAATGCCCTAACCAAACTGAGGACAGTCCCACAAAGAGATGCATTAAAGTTGAAACTTAATCAGGTGTAATTATGATAGATTTTCTACAATATCTTAATCGGTACTTCGATATGTCGTTTTCATATGATTACCACAGGATTATGATTAAAAAACGATTATGAAATTTATATGACAATAACCAATTTGCGATGAATATTCATCTCAATTTTACAAAAAGTTTTTAAAAAGACCAACAATAAATTTCGGAACTAACAACTTGAAAACGGCACTAAACGATTCCTCACTCACATACACTCATTCTTTTGTTCCCCTCTCAACAGCAACCGGCATTAACACACAAATAAATCAAAATCCAAAGACGTTTATGCGACAAATCGACTGTCGAGTTGAATGCATTGATAATGCCCTATATCAATGGATTTCCACTCGAGATGGCGAGCCGTGTTGAACCAACGTCTTATTCGAGCTGTGACGCAGGTTAACCAACTGAACGATGAATTGATTCGTTTTCATACCCGACCTTGGTTAATGTGTTTTTATGAGAATTTGGTGGGTTATAAATCAATGGTGAATTATGAGAACATTAACTTCGGTGTAGTTTAATATGTTCCTAAAATTGATGTCCTACTTTTTCGATGTTACAACTTGTATATGAAATTGGTTAATCATAATTTTGATACTTATATATTTTCATATTTTGCTATCTTCATAAATTTTACAAGGATGAATCCACCAAACGCAGCAATGCTACAAAGATATATAAGCTAAGCTAGGAAGTTATCTATCGTTTTCACTAGCGTAATGCTACGTAACTAAGCGAGCAATATGTGTAGCTGCTTACTCTTAACTTAACAGCAGCGATAGCAAAATCGATGTTATTACTATGCATGCTATGGCATTCATGTATAGTTCTCAATTCGCAGCCGCAGCTCACATCCATAGCATGCAGCCGTAGCACGCACCCGTAGGTTACATCCATAGCATGCAGCCGTAGCACGCACCCGTAGCACGCATCCGTAGCACGCATCCGTAGCACGCATCTGTAGCACGGAGCCGTAGCACGCAGCCGTAGCATGCTACGACTGGGTTCATTTCTACGTATACCATGCTATTCGTTTCATATGATTGATTTATCACAAACGATGGTATAATATCTGATATTTTATGATATAATTGCTTTTTAAAATGTTACCATGATAACGCTCGTGAGTATATTAATACCAAATACTAAGAGTTGTGTTTTGTAAAAAAAATGCTTTTGATATTCAAACTCTTTTGAATAGACCGAACTTAAAAATTACATTTAATCTTTGTCAATTTGGACCTTCATGACTGAGCGGAAGCCACTACGCCGAGGGTACAAGTGTTTCCTGTTTTAATCCTCAACGCGGCACACATTAGTAGACGCAACTTCAAAAAGGTTTTGAAATGCCTTTGATGTTTGTGATCTGTGTGTTATTGTGTCCGTATTTGTCCATCTACAGGCACCCACGTAACCTTTTTTTCGATACTTAGAGAGCGTTTATTTATTTATAAGTATTTCTGTGAACGCTTCCATGTGCCTTTATTGTAAGCGAAAATATTTTTATACAGAATATTTTTGTTACTACATTAGAATTTTAGGCTGTTTTAGTGTTTTATTAAAGAGTGGGATTTTTTAGGTTATTCCTACTGAAATTAATTGAAACAGGCTGTTTTATGCAAATGAAGTAATCCAATCTGAACTTAGGAAAAATATGGCAAAACGAAAACACTTTAAGAAGGAATTATATAGGAATTGAAATGTACAAATCTAGTCTTCAGCTATATCTAAATTGGTGTATCAGCAGTTTATTATCACGTTAAATGTACGTCGGATTAACGTCCAACCAGTATATTACTCGATTACAAACTAAACGTTTCACCGCCATCAAACGAGTAACTCAGTTAACGTCACGCAGACGGATGGAACCATGTAACTTTATTTTGGGGTGTCATATGAATGGAGAGAACGTCTAATGTGTTCGCTCGTAGTTGATGTTTGTTAGTTGGGTAAGGTTCCATTCTTTGAGAAATGCTGGAGATGATAAATTTGTACTCGCAGTATATATCCTTTAAAAGATACCCTTTTTAAGATTCGATGAAGAAAGGATAAAAAATAAGTATGTTCCAACTTTGACTTCTTTGTATTGCATTGGTGTTTGTAAAACTGATTAAATTGTGAAAGCAAAGTGAGTGTTGCAAAGTGAGTGTAATGATAATCAAATCAAACAAAAAAAAAACTCAGAAATAAAGTGAAATTACGGCACGACAATTATTTTTAACCACAATAGAATTCAACTTGCAAAAACTGTATTCAGAATACGACGTTAAAAAATAAAAACAAAGCAATAACGAACAATTATTCCACCAGCAAATCCGCGTCAAAACCACAATCGAATTGCGAGTGAGTTTGAAAGAGCACATTTTTCGAAGCTATTAATATCGTTCGATTGTGGTCGGAGTTGGTCGAAATAAACCAATATTGTGGTCGACTAAAACAATAGGTCTCTGTCAGGGCGACGGTGACAAATAGACTCAACAAAGTGATCCCGCGTGCCTAAGGCCTCTGTCGCAATAAATCCATTTTTAAACCACTAAATTGCCCCACTTTAATTGCAAGCCGCAATGTTTCTTTGTTAGAGTAGGACCTAGGCATTGAAAGGATAATATTGGTCCTGAAGAAAAGGCTAACATCTTTTATAATCCGTAAACATATTGTACTTT
This sequence comes from Cyclophora albipunctata, assembly GCA_963082685.1. NCBI lineage: Eukaryota > Metazoa > Arthropoda > Insecta > Lepidoptera > Geometridae > Cyclophora > Cyclophora albipunctata. The sequence continues at coordinate 8,290,165 of OY720119.1, read as the reverse complement.
GTCATTGTCACACACTTTGTTTGTTTGTAATTCACACACCGTTAATTAGACCCAAAGTAAGCTCTACGCTAGTGTTATGGAATCTAACTCACTGATACTACTACATATACATACACATATTTAATATTTAAATCCATAAAGTCAGTATCGGACTTGGATCAATTACAGTCATATTTGAATAGATTAGACTTATACTGTACTGAGAATGAGCTTGACTTTTAAATCCCCTAAAGTGTTGCAAGGTTACATTCACTCGTAAGAAGCATCTTTTCAACTCTACTTACAGTATTAAAAATCAAACAATTGCCGAGAAATATTGTGTTCGGGATTTGGGTGTACAGCATGATCATAAACTGATATTTGATAAGCACATTGATATTATTGTAAGCAGAGCCTATAAATCTTTGGGTTTTTTAATGAGGAGCACGAAAGACTTTAAAAAAGCTAAGACTTTAAAGAACTATATTGTTCTTACGTCAGGAGCACTCTGGAATATGCATCGCAAGTTTGGAACCCTTCGTATAATAAATATATTGATAGAATAGAGAACATCCAAATGAAATTTATTAAATTTTTGTGTTATAAATTAAATATCCCCTATTCTTCGCAAAATTATATACAAATTTGTAAGAAATTCCATTTCCTTCCATTATCGATCGGACGTGACATTGCTGATATATCCCTGCTACTGACCATAACCAATAACAAAATTGACTGTCCGGATCTTTTGTCGAAATTATCATTTAGTATACCTAAGTACTCTTCTAGGCGATATTGTCCCTTGCAAGTTATGAATGTGAATACAAATTACCGACAAAATTCATTTATTTGTAGAACAAGTAAAAGTTTTAACAATCACTGTAAAAAATTAGAGTTAGATATATTTTCAAGTAGTTTATATGCGACAAAAAGACTTCTAAGCTGCGACTTCTTTAATTAACGATTTATAGTAATTTTGTTTATGTTATTTAGTTTTGTGTTTGATAATTGTGTTTGTTATCTTACTTTATTTAGTATCTAGTATTTTATAGCTAAACTTTGATTTTATTTTGTTTTTACTCGTGGGCGTCTATAATATTAAGTGTATTGTGTAATGTTCCATATTATGTTATCCATCAAGCTGTTGATGCTCCAAAATATTAATAAAATAAAATAAAATAAACTATACTTTATAAGATTATAATTGATACCCAGACGTTCGTCGCCAACAACAATGTCTTCACATATTGTTGACTCCGAGCGGTTTCTTAATCCATCCCAATCCTTGCTTTTAGTTCAACACTAAAATGGCGAGTTTAGCATGTTCATTCACACAAAAGTTTTTATGCTCGCTTTCTACCTAACTCGCTGGCGAGTTGTTTCGCTATGTAAAAGTGAAACTCAATGGTGAAACTACATTTCGGGTCGTTATCCACAACACTGCTGTTAAAAGTGGGTACTTTGCGCAAACGACCAGTGTCGGACATTTCAGCACTTTCTGAAACCACTGTGTAAAATGTAAATAGAATTTGGGCTCAGATTTAAGGGATGTCGCTTCGAAAATAATATTTTTATTGGGTAGACTTCGTATTTTTGTGTACTTTTGTGTGTTTTTTCTGTAGATATAATTAAAACGTAAGTTAGAGTAGGTTAGTGGGCAACCGTGGGAGTTTTTAGACCGCCTAAAAGCGATTGGAACAACTACACCCGACAATATTACGTGCCCTTTAAATGACGCGATACAGACCCGTTTCATTAAGTATAATGTATACATTCTCTATTGTGTAAAATAAGATTATACAAACTGTAAATGTAACGCATAAACGTAATAATTTCTCTTTAATATTTTTCAATCCCCGCCTTGATTTGTAATTTGTTTTTCGAATCGGCCTCTGTACCAGACTAATTTGATAGTATTTTCAATCGAAGGTACTCCGTGTTTATTTCCGCCCGTAGATTGGGTTGCTTGTATAAATTCAAGGGACAGTTTTCTGTAATTTGATAGGGCCCCTGCTGGGCGTGACAAGTTTTATTTGTCGTTTGAAAAATAATGTTCATTTACACTCCATTCTAAGGTGAAAACCGTTTTCGCAGTGAATGCCGACTATTTCCGACTTCGAGAGTTGAATAGGAAAATATAACCGTAAACTAGGCATAATGTATGGATATATTTCAGGAGTGCTCGGATGATTTTCCTTAATGTTTGTTGAGTAAATCTCTGTCAATAGGTATTTTACTTAAATGTTAAGGGGTAGGATGATTTATCTATGTTATTGAGGTTTTAACGTGAATGCACTGACTTTTTTTCGATGCGGTACTAGTGAATCTATACTAATATTATAAAGCTGAAGAGTTTGTTTTGTTTGTTTGTTTGTTTGTTTGTTTAAACGCGCTAATCTCAGAAACTACTGAACCGATTTGAATAATTCTTTCACTGTTAGATAGTCTATTTATCGAGGAAGGCTATAGGCTACATTTTATCCCGGATTTCCTACGGGAACGGGCACAACGCGGGTAAAACCGCGGGGCGCTGCTAGTACAAGATATTCAACTTTGAGTGTTTACCCAGTAATTTGCAGTACTTAGTTACTTTCAATTCTGAAACTCCCGTGGGAACAGATACAACACGAGTAAAATATAAGGAAGTTACTATTATTTTTCCCTAAATTTCCACGGAAACGGACACAATACGGTTAAAACCGCAGGGCGCTGCTAGTATAAAAATATAAACCAGTACATTAATGTAGCGCGTAAAAATATAATAAAAAGTTAAGTAATGGCCCCTGTTACCACGCTGCGGGTCAGAGCGTGGATCGCTCGGGATCCATTTATGTGATGTGTTTACATTTATATCAGTTTCTAGTTACAATCGTGCGTGAAAATGACCGTCATTTTTATTTAATAAAACTAAAGAGTTTTCGCTTTGTTTGAACTTCATAAACAGCGCGATTATTGATCGGATTAGGAAAGGAATCAAAATGTATCCGTGCACTAGAGGCAGCCTCGGGTTGAGCGGGCTGCCTCGCCCTGAGGTCGCGCGAGTGGAGACGCTGCCTCAACCTGAGGCGCGTCGCGACACTATGCATGTTTGGTACTGATTGTAGGCAGTTTGTCTCAAGGTGAGGCTGCTCAACCCGAGGCTGCCTCTAGTGGATTCCCGGCTATAAGTATCAACAATCACGGTGAAGGCTATAGTACCGCAGATTAAATACCGAGGTAACGCTGGTTTATACTACAATAATAGTTCAAGGGTTTATATGTTTGACCGTACTTATCTCTGGAACTGCCAGTGAGACTTGAATGAAACAAAAATAATGTCCTATAGCCTAACATTCACGCGGGATGTTAAAGGTTCTCTGGGTAATAAGTAAAACAATTGCCTTAATATAATAATGGCGACTGCGACTATAAACTTTTCTGAAAATAGAATTCAATTGAAGACCTCAATGAAGGTTCTTTATTAAAAAAAATCCCTTTACCATCACCCCACTCTGTCTCAATTTATTATTATCGGCCTACCATTGTAAATCCGCTCCCGAGACAACACTGCACACCCGCAGGGCGCTGCTAGTTTTTGTCAATGCCTATATTACCTAAGTACAATCCATTTATATCACGCAAGCGTTGGAAAGAGCCTTTTTATGAACTACTCCGATACATGTCTGGCATATATTTGAGGGAACCGAAAATAGCATCAATATGTTATTTATGTGACGGTCCCATATATTTTCATTGCGGCAAAGTGTATTTAAGGAAAATTTTGGTACGTTTTATTTAATGTTCACATACGTTCTTTGAATACGTATGTATATTTCAAGTAAAGATATTATTGTGCGTCTTAAGAATTTAGTATTTTTATAGGATTTTTGCGGTAATGGTTTTGTTGAAACCAATCATACTTGTAGGTAAGCTAATTAAATATTAATTTTATCTGAATATCGAATACAAAGAGAGTATTTTTATAATGTACGATAAAATTAGAATCGTCTTGAATGCACGAATCAGGAACAAGACCGAATCATTTGTGTACAGGCATCCTACTAATATTATAAATGTGAAAGTTTGTGAGGATGGATGTATGTTACTCTTTCACGCAAAAACTACTAGACGGATTTGGATGTAACTTTACGGTAATATAGGTTATACATCGGAATAACACATGGGATATTTTATCCCGAAATTCCCGCGGGAACGAGGGTAACACCGCGGGTGCGGCTAGTTTATAATAATTCGTTGAAGGAAAAAAAGTAATCCTCATCACCCAGCAGCAAGCATGTATATTCACCACAATTTTCCCACCCCAAACCCTTATAATAATTGTTAAATAAATCCAACTCGCGACGAACTCATTGGACCCAACAGCTATTCCAATTCACCTGAACCCAAATTGAAACCTTACTGAACTAATCTTATTTACATTGAATAAAAGAAACCGTTTTGACCCAATACTAAAATCTGTGCGGAACTTCCAAACCTATTAGATTTGGAAAAAAGGGTTACATAAAAATACTTTTACCCCTGAAAAGGATTTTAAGAATTTAATTCACGGGTTGTGGTTATTGATTGTGGGTTTTTAATGTGTCTAACAAAATCGGTATTTTATTACAAAAAATCATAATTTCCTATAATGTCCCACTGTTGGGAAAAGGCCTGTCATCTCAGTGATAGATATCAGTACAGTGTGGAGGATTACGCGTAATCACCAGAATTTTATTATATTTCGAGAAATTGTTTAAGATTAGATTTAAGATTATCTTACCACGTATTATTGTGCTCTATTAAGTACTATATGTACAGTATCAACAATAGTTTAAGTATCATTAAAAAATAGGCAATGTTTAAAACTACTAATCGTAGTACTAGTAAATATGTTTAGTCAAAAACTTCACACTCAAAAACAACTAAATAGTTTCAAACAGTTCGAACAGAAATGTAAACGACCGTAATTACTTCTGAGTTTCGTGTTTTTAATAGAACAAACCGATATTTCTAAAACGAAAGTAAATTACAATTTATTAACGTCAAAGTCCAACCCTTTAGACACGTATTGACAGAAGAAGGATTCGTACAATTATTTATCCTAACACTTTAAACATCATCCCAAATAAACAGTTTCCATTTCAAAAAGTATTTAGGTTAAGAGTTGTTGTCATAGAAAACACCCACAATGGCCCTTTGCGCTTTTCATGAATCGAAATGAGTAATGACGTTTTTGTAAATGCCCTGTGAAAATGATAAATTGCTTTATAATTTCACCGGACTACAGGACGCATTGTTTGGCCCACAACGGTTTGCATATTATATTGAATATACATACAAGACGTAACCGATAATTAAAAGTGTTTAATCAAATCGACATCCTGAGGTCAATGAGGTTATGGTGGTACAAATAAATGAAAAATAAATGCATTCATAATGTGACTAACATACGTCATATCAAAATAATGCCAAGTGAAATTTATTTCTAGTGTTTTGCTTCATATTTTATCTTAGTACATTTTGGTTGATTTGGTTAATGATAATCTTCTACAACTTTTCTCAATATTTATATTTTCCACGATGCTATATTTTATGTTATAATCGCATCATAACAGATCGTTAAACATAGGTTAACTAATCGAGCGTAATTCTTGCTAATACCTAACTGAAAAATTCAGCAAAGAAAATCGTAAAAAGAACAAATGTGGTACATAAAGGCTCCGTAAAAAATATTTTAGATGCTTGCCAACCGCGAGGCGTGGCGATATTAAATTCTTTTCTAAATGCGGGTCACTCACCGCGAATTCTTTTTAATGTCGACCTGAAAGTGACTGTGAAACCCATATTGAGAGCCATGGTAAAAACAATCTCATTATCTCTCATATTGTTCCCTTTCTTTAACAATGGAGCTGAAAGCTCTTTAGAAAGGTCAACAGGTCGGCACACGCAGACAACGACTACTCATCAAAGGTTTTAACAACGTGGACGCACGAGATAAAGCTAATTTTTTAATTGAATGAAATATCGTTCTGAAAGCAGTTTTTCACGCGCAGATTGGAGGTTTTTATTGTCATACTTCGCATTGTCGTCCGCATAATGCATGAGTAAGGCATTGTTCGTGCAAACAAGTCGGTTGCATTCTGTAGTTTGTAAATTCCTGGTTGGTGCAATTTGGCATGACGCCCGCCTCGAGCCATTGTTCTAGCCGAAAACGAGAGCCAGTGTCATAGCCGAAGATTTAATACCAACTACTAAACAGATGCTCGGCAAATACCTTGCCAAATTATTAATCGCCGAAGTAACTAATATAATAAATCAAAGACGGTTATTAGTTTCTAACTTTTATAAAGTATTGATTGTGATACATTTTGGTTCTTAATTTAATGTTGACAGAGACACATTAGTATTGAAGTGTTTTATGTGTCATTTGAGGCGTATATATTGTTTATTGGAAACAACCAAAGTAATAAAAATTCCTCGTATAGCCGCTTCTGTGCTATTAAATTGCTTCAAGATCCACAAACAAACTGATTGTTCATAAGCCCTGAGTATTTCTTCTCTACAAAGATATCAGCTATTTTTTCTTTCGTTCCTACAAAGCGGGTGAATTCTTGCATTCCGACCGCTCCTTGGTATTACTGCAACCCTTATCTATGCTTTACAGTCGAGATTTATTATTGCACCACGGACTGAACTACTTTGCTTAAATCTAGCCCACAATACTTGATTGTTTTAGATGTTTGTGTTGAAAAAAGTATTAAAGCTTAACTTACCTTTTTTGTCGTCGACGCAACTAATAGTAGAGGTTTTCGAAAAAGGAACATCATAGTCTAAAAGCACAGATGTCATAAATACAGAGATGTGGCAAGGAGGCGTGGCGCTTGCGAACGCATCTAGCCGCAAAGCGGCTTGTTGCCAGTTTCGGCCATTAGTCGAATGCCAACTTGCGACGTCTTCACTGCTCGTGATTTTTTACAAAATGCCGCGTTGTACAGTGGTTGTTTGCAAAAATAACACCTCTATTGTGAATTATACGAAAGATGGCATCTCATTTCACACGTAAGTATAAAAATATGATTGTTTTTCTTATTAAATTCATTAAAACATTACTTCGTGATACTAGAAACACGATAAAGTACCAAAAGCAATTATTTTCATAAGGAACTAAAACCATTGTTTGCTTAATACACATCGATCAATGAATCGCCTGGTCTAATAGCGCAATGGAAAAGTGTTTTACTGATACTCTCACTCACACGATAGTTTCGTGAAGCGGGTGCTGCGCACACTGGTTCCAATTAATGAAATCAGGGACATAGAGGTCGAAGTACGAATTTCAATCTGATTTTTTGTAATTAAGGTCTTTGAGTGATTCTAAGCCTATTTTATAGAATACGTTTTTTTGAAATACCTGCCCGTTTCCGAGAAAAAAAATGTTAAGTTTTTTTTTGTATGGAGAAAAATCGTTTTCTTTATTTATTTCATAAACGGGCAGAGACGTTAAAACCAAACCTTAAAGGGATTAAAGAACACATAATTCCTTGCATTTTGTTCGAAATCATCTACTCCATATCTCTGCCCGTTTAAAAACGGCAGGCGTTCCAAATTTTTTTTTTCTTTTGTGGTTTTTTTGGTTTAAATACGCTTGAATGAATACTTAAATAGCAATATTGTAATACTAGTACTTCATTCCATCGATACAAAATGTAATTGTAATATTAATAGCTTAGGTAATTTTATACCTACATACCTGCTATGTTACTTTTTTACCTGGGTATTGTTTTGCGTAGAGGCTTTTGCAAGGCCGAATATGTTTTATTGTTCACGTTACCTGGATAAGATAAGAAAAGAGGGCACTTACAGGTTACAGGTAATCAGGTAACTTACCTGATTAGTTGTTTTCAAAACGGAGTCACTCGTTCCTCGGATCCTAAAGTATCAACACGTACCTACACGATCTTTACCATTAATATGTCTCAGTTTAAATCAAATTTGGATATATATGTGCTACTGAAATCAAGTGGAAATATCAAAAACAGTGATATATTGTGCACTACGTTTTTAAATCAAATAAACGTTGAAGTTTCTGCTGAAGATCTTAGAATTCTAAAACAGTTCACAAGAACATATTATGTTGCAAATTTACACAAGAGATGGTTGCAAGCAAATAGATGTCAATCTAATTTTTTCACCAAGAACACCATATTTGATGTCAATATTTGCGAAAGAGAATTTGGATGTCTCAAGCAATGGAAGCCAGTCCGCAGTCAGATGCTGCTACAAATACTCCAAAGAAAGCCATCTGAGACCCACCAGAGGATCTATCAAACAAGCATAAAAGAAGGTGCCTTTCATCTCTTAAAAACCACTCCGAAGAAGAATTACTGTCTGCATTATTAGATAGATTGAAAGACAATTAGATTGACATCTATTTGCTTGCAACCATCTCTTGTGTAAATTTGCAACATATGTTCTTGTGAACTGTTTTAGAATTCTAAGATCTTCAGCAGAAACTTCAACGTTTATTTGATTTAAAAACGTAGTGCACAATATATCACTGTTTTTGATATTTCCACTTGATTTCAGTAGCACATATATATCCAAATTTGATTTAAACTGAGACATATTAATGGTAAAGAGCGTGTAGGTACGTGTTGATACTTTAGGATCCGAGGAACGAGTGACTCCGTTTTGAAAACAACTAATCAGGTAAGTTACCTGATTACCTGTAACCTGTAAGTGCCCTCTTTTCTTATCTTATCCAGGTAACGTGAACAATAAAACATATTCGGCCTTGCAAAAGCCTCTACGCAAAACAATACCCAGGTAAAAAAGTAACATAGCAGGTATGTAGGTATAAAATTACTTAAGCTATTAATATTACAATTCCATTTTGTATCGATGGAATGAAGTACTAGTATTACAATATTGCTATTTAAGTATTCATTCAAGCGTATTTAAACCAAAAAAACCACAAAAGAAAAAAAAAATTTGGAACGCCTGCCGTTTTTAAACGGGCAGAGATATGGAGTAGATGATTTCGAACAAAATGCAAGGAATTATGTGTTCTTTAATCCCTTTAAGGTTTGGTTTTAACGTCTCTGCCCGTTTATGAAATAAATAAAGAAAACGATTTTTCTCCATACAAAAAAAAACTTAACATTTTTTTTCACGGAAACGGGCAGGTATTTCAAAAAAACGTATTCTATAAAATAGGCTTAGAATCACTCAAAGACCTTAATTACAAAAAACCAGATTGAAATTCGTACTTTGACCTCTATGTCCCTGATTTCATTAATTGGAACCAGTGTCCATTGTTAGGTAGATAATTAGAGATGTGATGTCACTTTTGAGGTTGTCGATATTTTATATCGATCCTACTTAGTTCGAATGATTACACAAGGGAACATAATTAGACTTTTTTTGCTGCATGGAACTTTATAGCTGTTGTTTACTAATGTGAGGTAAAAATGATATAATTAATTATTGAAAACACAATTCATTACTATTTCTTGATTACTCGACTTATTATTATTATTGAATCAAGTATGGGTTTTTAATTTATTGCGGTACTCTTACACATGTATCATTGATATCATCATCATCATTCACACCTTTTTAATATTTTAGCTATCCGAAGGATCCAAAAATAAAAGAAAAGTGGATAAATGCAACAGGAAAAGGTCCAAACTGGTTTCCCACAAAAAATAACACGATATGTTCGTCTCACTTTGAGCCTAAGTGCTTTCAACCATTGAAGAAAGTTCGTCGGCTCTGAATTTCATCGATACTATTTTTTCTACGATTCAAATTCAAATTCAAATTCAAATCAATTACCTCTTCACATCACTAGTTGCGATGTGTGTTTATTGTCTGTAGCTACAGGTAGAAGCCCCGCCCCCTGTATGCATGTGTTCTATTACTGAGTTTATTAGTGTTGCTGTAAGTTTCTTTGTGTGCGGGAGAAATATGAGCTCGTGTGCCGTTCTTATAGTTTTTGCTTTTGTGTTAGTGAATTAAGTGGGGAGAACACGGCGACATCTGAACACGAATACATTTGTTTACAAAGCATATCTCCTGTATTTATGACATCTGTGTCTAAAAGTTATGTTCAAAGTTCTTTTTTCAAAAAAACGTAAGTCACCATTAGCCCTCGCTACTGCGTGACTCTCTTGATGTTTAAGAACATTTAAAAGCGAAGAAAATTACATTACACTTCAAATAAATGCGACCTCATTAATTTTGCAGTACTGTCGCCGTCATAAATTGTAAAAATAAACTTTATGTTGCAAAGTTAATGTCTCGTCGACGAGTGCGTTCTTTACGAGCCTCGATTTACAATCTCCTATCGTAACGCTACTAGATACATTAATAGCTTCAATAATAACCACTTGGCGCCTTACACATAAAGAACACCATAACGTTTATAGCTCCCTTTATGACACTATCACCAAGACGTAGCCAGTCTGTTTCCATTAAGTTTGGTAAAACAATAACATCTTTCGTTCGTGCTGGAGGTTGAAACAAGATTTGAAACTGATGACATTGAGACCTGTTATGTATGTGTATGTATGTATTTTTCTTTATAGTTTTTAAGCATTAAAATAACGCGGGTATAACTACGGAGCAGTCACTTACCTTAATAATGTTTTAAGTAAGTAAGTACAGTACGTTGAAATAATGTTATCAGAAGCTTTGTATAGCACATGAAGTAAAGCCCAAAGCCGTTGGTTGTGGTTGAGACCTTTAGTTAATCCCGTGACCGTTCCATTAATAGATACAAAACTCAGTATTGTTATGTAGTTTAGTACCAAAAAAACTTACATTAGAAGAATCCTACTAATATTATAAATGCGAAAGTTTGTGAGGATGTATTTATGTATGTTTGTTACTCTTTCACGAAAAACTACTGAATGGATTTTTATGAAATACAGTAATATAGGTTATACATCAGAATAACACATGGGATACATTTTACTCCGAAATCCCCGCGGGAACGGGTACAACGCGGGGCACGGCTAGTCAATAATATGAGTAAAGAGCTATCACAGTTGGTTTCTTAAATTGCTTCACCAGAGCTATGCTATGTATAGCATAGCTACGCTGCCTACATTTGATATTAATGGTATTATGTGTCTACTATAATTCCTTATAACATACTACATATTTTTGATGTATAGAAAGAAAAATATGAAAGATTTAAATAGTTAAATACAAAATTCTTATTGTACATATTTTTATACGGAAAAATATTTTTAAAACGTTGTATGTTTCACGCACTAACGACTTTTGGAACGAGACTCCAGTGTTCCTGACGTGTGAGCCCAACCGGGAAACGTATTGTGTCCAATAAATCACTTTACTTACACTCAGATAGAATTTTATGATAATAAAAAAAATATGTGGGTACTTACTTAATTTTACTTTCTACTTAGTTACAAAAGTTAACAAGATATTGATGTGTAATGTGTGCAGACTTATAGTATTTACAGACGCTCCGATTCGGTTGGTGCCAACCATCCGACCACGACCAAATCGGAAAGTGAAGAGAGCGGTCGGTCCGACATATCTATTATTAATATTGGTTGGACGTGGTCGGATGCGCCGGCGATCCGACCAAACCAAATTCCTATCCGGTCCAACCAAATTGGAACGTTTGGAAGCTTTGTTCCGACCAAATCGGCTCAGTCGCATTCGCAACGCCACCGTTGTATGACGTGAACATGAACGCCGAGGGAGTTACGGTCACCGAACGTGACATAATAATAAAGTTACTTGAACTTTATAAAGACTTTCCCTGTTTGTGGGACTCCCCCGATCGACGGCATCAGGAAGCAAGCCGTCCGTTCACTACTTCATTCATAGCAAAGTCAACTGACGGCTGGAAGGCCAACCGTCGGACAATCTGTAGCAATGTTGGAATGGTTCCTATGTCGGTTCCAATATGGCTGGCACCAACCGAATCGGAGCGTCTGTAAATACTATTAGTTGTTAGCGACGGTGTCTGGATGTCAATTATACCTATATTAATTTAAGTATTTGTGTTTGTATCTATACCAATATAATAAAGTTAAACAGTTTTTGATTGTTTAAACGCGCTAATCTCAGAAACTTTCTATCTGATTTGAATAATTCTTTTTGTAATGGATAGTCATTGTCAACGGGAAGACTATTTTTCATCCCGAAATTCCCACGGGAACGGGCATAGCGCGGATAAAACCACGGGGCTCTGATAGTTATTTAAATAATTCAAATTACAAATATTTTAATTATTACGATTTATTCACTCACTTGTATTATATCATAAATAAATACAACTCACTTAATTAAAGCAAACTAAACGCTAACAATATTCTTAAACAAATTAAAAGTTTAGTATGTAAGTAAAGCAACTTATTGGACGCAGAACTATTCGCAGCTTATTTTTCTTTTCACTTGCAGCTTTAATAAATAATTAGAGAAATAAAGTTGTAGCAAATGTTTCAGTTTAGTCTAGTGAAACAGATAAATGCTAAAAACATAATCACTTTTTTTGCGTGGTCAGCATAAAAGAACGCACGTTTGTAATTATTAACAACTAGCAGCGCCCCGCGGTTTTACCCGCGTTGTGCCCGTTCCCGTGGGAATTTCGGGATTTTTTTTACATAAAAACCTTCCTCTTGAATCACTCTACCTATTACAAAAAACCGCATCAAAATCCGTTGCGTAATTTTAAAGATTTAAGCATACAGACAAACAGACACGAAACAGAGACGACTTTATTTTATACTATGTAGTGATGACGTCTGCGTTTCGATTATATATTCAAAAGTATTGGTGTATTTTGTATGTATATGTAATAGTGTCAGTTGATTAATATAACATAATAGGTACAAGCTTGGAGCGTTAGGGTGTAATTAACCGTGTGTGATTCGTAATTAAAATATTGTATGAAATCTTCAAATTTGAAAAAAGCTGCTCCAATGTAAAAAATAAATGCACATCGGAAACAGAATGGCTGACTTCTTGACTGACAGACTGACAGTAGAGTCAGATTTAAATGACTGACAGCTGCTAACGACTGTATGTGACTGACCTGTATGCCTCGTAGGTTTTCGAAATAAACCGAGGACTTGTATCTAGAGCCCGAACACACTATAATATGTATCGTCAAGACTGTTACACAGTTTTCTGATGACCCTCTTATGTTAATAACAGCTCGCTGTGAAGACCACACGTCTAACATACTGTCTCAGAATTTGAATTTTTGCTACTCAATGTATTGATTGGTGAGACGGAATCCCTTTGCCCATTACAGGCTAACTCATTTTTTAGGCTAAAGGGTTTGTAGCAACAACGGTTGTTAAGAGTGACTATAACAGATTTGTTTTACAAGTCAGTCTATAGACTGTTTATAATATAGTGTGATCAGGCTCTTAATTTGTCCGGAATCATTCGTACTAGATTAAATCCGTGTTTCAAAAAGATTAAATTACAAAGGCCTCGTTTTAAAAATATCAGTACAGTAGAGAGAATTAGTTTATAAATAAATCATGAAACATTAAGGGCTAAATTACCTCAATTTGAAAATGTCTCTCCATTTTTTGTATCACCTTACAAAGGGTGAAGGCACGAAATAATATCACGAGGGCGCTTTGAGGTGGAAAATGTGTATTTATGAGCTTTTCCCGTTACCGCTTGTGTCTATGTTTGTATCGATCTACGACAAACTTATGGCTCTCTTGTTCAGGTGTTTCGAAGCTTTCAATAGTTTACTGTAGGTACTGAGATTTGTTGAGAGACAGACTTTTGTTGGTAAGAGTCTAGATAGACTAATGTTTTTTTTTCTTAAAGTATCTCTTACAAACTTATGATCGTTAAGTTAGGGAATCTCTTTTGATACTGTTTTGAGTAACATAATCCTAAAAAATCATCGAAATAAGGAATCGGTCACTTAATATTTTGGTGAATCATATTCGGCAAAGTAAGCTTCGGTCAAATGTATATCTATACTTCTATACTAATATTATAAAGAGGTAAAATTTGTAAGTTTGTCTGTTTGTTTGTTTGTTTGTATGTTCGAGATAATCCCGGAAATTATCAGTCCGATTTGAATAATTCTTTTTGTTATAGATGGCCACATTCAACGGGAAGGTTATAGGCTATTTTTCATCCCGAAACTCCCACGGGAATGGGCACAACGCGGGTAAAACCGCGAGGTGCTGCTAGTACATAGATAAAACAAGTTTTAGCTTTAAAAGTTATCAAGTTGATTTGAGTGATGATGAAGAAAAAAAATCTTTACCTCTATTCATACTTATATAATAAAGCTGAAGAGATTTTAATTATTTTCTTGTTTCACGCATCAATCTCAGAAACTACCTCTACGATTTGAATAATTATTTTTGTCTTCTTCTTCGAGTGGATGGCCAACCTGACAAATCCTGATGTCAGAGTTATTGAGCCGCCAAAGGCCTCTGACATGGCTCAAGTAACGACTACTATCCGTAGTAAGTAACCGGGACCGGGGTGCCCTTCGAAGCACGGAATCATCTTACTTTTCGAGCAATCAGGTGATTCAGCCTGCAATGCCCTCACCAAACTGAGGAAAGTCTCACAAAGAGATTTTTGTGAGATATCCCCACCGGGAATCGAACCCGGAACCTCCGGGTCGTGAGCCAGGCGCTCAAACCACAAGACCACGGAGGCTGTTATTTTTGTAATGGATAAATAGCCACATTTAATACGAAGTAAATTCCCACGGGATCGGGGCTAATACCGTGGGGCTCTGCTAGCGTTATAAAATGTTAAAAAGGTCAGTAAATAAAACAAAACGTTATGTATGACGACACTGCTTTAGTGCATTTTATTAATTACACATACTTTATTAGGCGTCTTTTAGTTGACACGTTATATAACAATATTTCAAAACAATTTTAACTATAACTACGTTTAAAAAATGTGTATATATTATATATCACATGGTGTATGCAACATTGTAGTGTTATTTGATTGTTTTTTTTTTATCTTCCATTAAAAATACTACGATTCAGGTACCAACTAGTGATCTACGAAACACAATATACTTTTTTAAAACAATCATTTTTCTTTAACTAGATCATGTGATGAGTAATGATGCGATTACAGTAAGTTTGCCACTTGTTATTTGATTTGATAGCCTCATTTTCAACTTTAGCCGTCTTATCCATAAACGCTCTGTGACGAAATACTGTTACAAAGTATTTTGTTTATTATAATTTCTTTAGAAAATAGCGTAAGTAGGGAAGGGGTAAACCATTTCATAGCTAAAATTCTGTTAGTAACCGTTGTATGAATAAGGCCCAATATCTTAGATACTATCTGTCAACGAATGTTGCACACGACGAACAACTTACTATAATCGCACCTTAACTGAAGAAGCGAAGCTGAAGTGATCAAGACAAATGAAAAATTGTCCGCTTTTTAATTCGTGGTTCTATTTTTTTATTTATATGTAATTTGTATGTTATTTTAACCGTTCTAAGGTCAACTTAGGCCGTATTCCTTTTCGTACAAACAGCAGCACACTTAACTGACCATGTGATTATCTTAATGATTATCTTCAATTATTCATGTATTTTTGTTCTGTTTCATTTAGTCTATATTTTAAATGTGATTAAAATTTCGTCATGACTAAATAAGCCGTAGATTCCGATCGTTAGATCATGTCGGAGGCCTTTTAGGCCGTCTACGAACTCCGACACTAGGGCTGGCCACAAACCTACTCGAAACGAATGACAACATTTTATATTTTTCCATTGATGATGACATTAAAAAAAAAACTACGCATATTATATCGACTGTATCATTTGTTTGTATATATTACTTTCAGTCACGTTCAAAAGAAATAGACTGTAATGCTGTTTGTACCATACTTTTTGATAGAGTTTCTCGAACTCCACAATACACAGATGTTTTGGATTTTTTAGGAATCGACTGCCATCTATTTTCGTTCAAAGCTTGCCAATTATGATATAACGTGAAAATATGCTAAATGCAAAGTTCCTATAACATTATTTGTTTATTCACTTATTATTACTTAATCTATCATACATAATTTATAACATAAATCATACATAATACAGAAGAACACATCCATAAAACCTAGTAGACCGTTGCGAAAATTTTCAATTGAAACGTCATAATACGTTTAACTTGGGTTGGGACGTCGACTTGAGATTTTTTGAAAAAGGAACATTGGAACAGCTCTTGCACTATTTTGTGTTCCTTTTTCGAAAAATCGCTAGTCATTGTCGCTTGTGGTACCCAAGAGAAATTATATCAAGCATCCTACCTAAGAGATTACAGTTACTAACAAAATGATATGAGAAAAAATACTTCATAATACAATGTATTGTCGTTTTTATTATTATACATCTTACAACTAATGTTCACCCACTAAATACTCTCAATAACCAGAACTAGAAATGGTTTCATTACGTTATATAAATCATTCATTTGTAAACATAATTATAAGACAAGACATAGTTGGCTAAACATATAATGAAACAAACGATTTTAGATGTCATTATAATAGAAAAATTATAAATAAGAATAGGCCTTCAGGCGGGAATACACATGCATGTAGCATGCAGTTGCTAGCATGTGTAAAATATGCTACTCGTATATCAGCCGCTAACATATCTTTGCCTGGAATACACATGCATGTGTCTGGCATGCAATAGCTAGCATGTGCTTATTGGCATGTGTAAAATACTCTGTATTAGCTGCTAGCATGTTTTTGCTTATTGGCTTGGCGGTACCTTACAAGAGTGAATCTTAAATCCACTTTGATCACCAAGCTGAACGTCACCGAGTCTAGTCCGCTAAGGACACCTATCAAAGCCAAGTGCGGTATATTTTAGCTAGTAAACTAATATTTCACATCTAATACTAATACACTTTACTAGCATGTGTATTCCCACCTCTATAATCATACGCAGCAAGATAATCAAACAGCTATAACACTCAAATTTTAAGTTGGTAACAGTATAGGCCTTTTTATCAATGCTATCAAGATAGAAGAAGGAATTGGAACAAAACATAACTAAGTACGAATCCGTATTTATATCGCTGGTTTTGATTTTGGTTTGAAAAGTAAACTTTATGGTTGTTCGTACAAGATTGTGATTTATAAAAAATATTAATAAGCATTTAGACAAATGTTTGTAAATTAATCATTAAGTGTTGAAGCATGAGACAATATAAAGCAAACATATTTAGCAGAGCGTACATTTAGCAATCGAAATATAACTATAAAAGTTACACTAATCATAATATATTTATCTATATTCAGTCACATTGATCTTAAAACAAGCAATTGCAAATATTTGACATGAAAATTGAACACTTTTCCTCAATACAAATAAACACGCCAAGTTAAATATTTGAACATAAGATCATTAAGCTGTTCCATTAATTGTTCTGTAGCTAATTCAAACATTGTACTAGTTATTATTATTCTATGTTCGTAATTTATGTAGGCATAGTCCAACTCGTTAGACTGACTTTAAAATATCGTAATATAACCTACTCATGTTTTATAAGCTGTAACCACACTATCGGGGGTTTGGTGAAGGTATAAATATTAAATCTCGTTCGGCAAACTCTTCTGTTTTGTAACAAAAGTTTTACCGGATTACACCGTGAATATTCATCATATGCCGATGGTGTGATCCCAGCTTTACTAGAAATTATAATTAAAATTATAATTGAATATAATCGACTAACTTTTTTGTTGATATCAATTGAACTAACATTTACCGGTCACTTCGGTTAAGACGAAAAGTAACCGCGTAGTCTAATAATAAGTATATCGATATACAAGCCAAATACATTGCAACTTCATGCCATCACTTGAGTCCCGAAATTTCCACATTATCATAGTCTTTAACGAGAATTTGATTAAAAATGACTATTTTTAGTAAAAAACGTTCTACTCTCTGTTTTCGACATCTACTTTGATAAGGCTTCTTCGTAATAAACTCCTACGTTGATCTGAAAAGATGGAGTAAGGAGTTTAAGCTCAGTAAAGGTAAATAAAAGGTTTTTACATAACAATTTTATTGGAAAGTTATGGCTCGTGACGATAGCTCACGAACCCGTGGTATGGAAAATGTTGCTCGTCTCAATTACTTTGTTGGAAGCTGACAAAGGTTTATGCTTGAACCGTTATCCTTTAGCATTGTAGGCAATGAAAAGTTGAATATCACATTTTATTTTACTGGAATGCGTTGTTTTTTTATGACAGTGATAGTGTATCGTGATATGAGATATCACAAGTAGATGTTGAGTCGATTTTAGTACTATGTCCAACGATAGATTGACAAAGGACAGATATAAAGAATTGGATTGTTGAAATGAATTTTGACTTTTAAGTATAGAAGGGTGGTATAGCGCTCATGGCATAGTTTGACAAAGCGATGTGACCATTAAGGAGGTCTTTAAACAGGCTAAAAACTCTATAATCAGGTTTGGCCACTAACCAGTAGGAAATGATTGAATGAGGAGATAATGCATAGTACAAGTAAAGTATACTAATAATTATACATACCATTAGGAGGTAATAAAAAGCCAAGTACAGAGTAAAGATAGTTATGGGACTTATGCGCTACTCACATTTTTATATCAGTGCTTATTCTACACCACATGGACAGGACACCCATCTTTAGCTGTGGCGCAGTCAAGTGGTGGTGATATGACCACATAAGTGTCCCTGGATTGAGGGCCTTCATCGCCTGCGAACAGCGGCGGGGGAGGTATGACGTCATCATCCACCTCCTCCTCAGACACCTCCTGCCTCTTGCTCCTACCAGGCATGTAGTTCATAAAACACGTCACAGCAATCAGGAACAGAAAGAATATGAAAACGACGTCGAACATGATCAAAAAGTTAAGCATTACTAGTTGCATCACGCTACATAAAAACACCACCGTCACATTCTGTGTCTTTCATCACTCCTTTAGCTCCGATACCTGGAACAAATAACACATTGTGAGCGTTTGTTAAATATTCGCGACGTAGAAGGACAAAGGGATGCCTTGGACATTCATTGTTACCGTCACGGGTTTAATCTGCCTGTGAAAATGGCGGTAGATAAGAGTACCTCGTTTGAAATGCAAGCTAATATGCTCGCTTCACTTTTCATTTTGAATTCAACGTTTTAAATATACATTAAAAGCGAGATTTACGGCAGAGCTAGGAAATTATATGTATAAATATTAATTTTGAATTTGTTTACTGTCTTAGATGAAGGGGTTGTTTTGCTTTTAACAACAAATACGATAATCTTTGAGCCTACATAATATATGGCTCTGCTCTTATTTCAAGGAGCTTACGTATTAAGCCCACCAAAGATACCTACGCACTTTTAATTTTCTTCATTTTTATTTATTTATTTATTGTATTTTATTCAACTTCTTTAAAATCATTTTACCACCGTGACGGTGACTGTGACAACGATTTAAAAAAAGAACATGAAAAAAAATTGCTAATCTAAGCTATAATATTGTGTTCTTTTCAAGCTTAATGCCGTTACCGTAATTGCACTGTACTCCGTAGAATAATCTTCAATAATAAATTATTTGAAACAACAAGAAAAACAATTTATTACTTTCAAAGGCATAACTTACATCAGTTGTTATCCGAGAGGATCTGTCTTTTGTTAGACATAGTACTCGCAAAACTTTGAAAAGGTTACCCAAAGTTTAGTTTCGTATTTGTAGAAGGGTGAGGGTAAATATTTTCTCTATTGTACTACTTGTCAGTTTGATAAACAGTCGCAGGTATGTGGGAGGTATAGTTTAATGAACTCTAAGATATTCGGAAAATCATATCCAAATATCCGTTTAGGTCCCTATCTGTGTATGTGTGTGTATTAACGTTACGGGTTAAGTGGAGTTTCAATTAGTTCGGCAACACCTCTTGAAATTAGGTAGTTTTGGAAGTCGATTATCCGATCAAAATGTTTGTAATTAATACTTTGTTTTATTAGTTACGCCCGGGTTGTACCCGGTAATGTGGGATTGAAAAGGAATTTATTACCTTCCTCTTGAATTTTGTTATCATAGACTAAAAATTTGTGTTAAAATAATGCTTAGTGTTATAGAGATTAGCATCAACATAAAATTCTATAAACCTCTTTATTGGAGCGAAACCTGTTTCTATTTTATCTTATTTACTTTTCAAACACCGCTCGGGTTGTGATCTACCGCAGTAGGCAAGCTTCGTGATTATGGCTAATCCTCACTGTACTGATATCTTCAGTAAGATGAGATGACTTTGCACAGCAGGTGGACATTACAGGGTCCTACTTTTACTTTTTTATAGGATTAGTGTCTTCACTACCTTTGTAAAGTGTCGTTGACATTTAGCAAGCTTACAAGCTGCTAATAAGAGTTCCTCCTATAACCAAGTTTCAAATACATTTGTGATGCTAACCCATCAGAAACCGGTCAACTTGCACCACTGTAAACTCCCTCATTATTTACGTGTCAAAAATCATTAATACCAAACAGTGCTTCACAGCAATTTTTCCATCAAAAAGAAAAAATAATTGAAATCATAAATAATGACTGGAAGTGAAATGAAGTCGGTCCGACTCGTTAAAATGGTTCTCTCGTACTAAACTTTTGAAGCCAGCAAATTGAAATAAACTCGAATTCAAAAGTTATAATACGTTGTGACCGATCTTGCGGGCCTCGTTATTTTTAAAGCCTTTCGGAATTGTCGTAAAGAGATTTTGTTCGTACCTTTCAGTAGCTAACCAAATCGGAACGTTAATATAAATTCGAACGATCGAGATTTCATTTGGACTGGTTTTTGGACTGAATTTAAGTAAACGTTGACATTTTCTAGAAACATTTAGCAACTGAACTCGATAGTACTTAACGAACTTCTAGTAGAGTTTGATCTTCTCTCGTAGAGTTTGTAATATACCTAAATGTAATTAATGTAAATATTTGAAAAGTTGCACAGTTCAATGTTCTGTACCATTATGACCTTTTTTGGTATCTGATGAATTAAATTTAGATGATTTGGCGAAAAAAAGAAACACTCTATTTTCAGGTACATATTTATAGCATTTTATCCATCAATTTGATTTCTGAAATTCCCAAAAGAACGAGTAAAAAGCGGCTAAAACAGCAAGCGCTGGCATTATACAAATTATATAACAGATACTTTGATAACACGAAGATAATCAAGTTATGTGTAACTAGCAGCGCCCCGCGGTTTTGCCCGCGTTATACCCGTTCCATAAAATAGTTCCGTTCCGAAAAATAGGCTATAACCTTTCCGTTGAAAATGGCTATCTATTACAAAAAGAATTATTCAAATCGGACCGTTAGTTTCCGGGATTAGCTCTTACAAACAAACAAAGTTAGAAACTTTACCTCTTTAATTATAATACTACTAGCAGCGCCCCGCGGCTTTGCCCGCGTTGAACCCGTTCCGTAGGAATTTTCGAAAATCCTTTCTTAGTGTGCACTTACGTCATTTGAAGAACCTTCCTGCCAAATTTCATGTTTCTAGGTGCAGCGGTTGAGGCTGTGCGTTGATTATCAGTCAGTCAGTCAGTCAGTCAGTCAGTCAGGACTTTGAATTTTATATATATATGTATATAGATATTAGTATATTAGTATTAGTATATATAACCAATTGCTCGTTACATAGATTAGCTATCAGTCAAGTCCGCAGCTGTATTAATCCGAAGTGTCATAATCTAATCTGTCCGTAATTTAGATATTAATAGCTTATGTAATTGTTACCCGTCGGTATTCTAGCTACAGTGGGCATGGCATAAGTAATTTGGGTTTGAAGAAAAGGTAATTGACACGGTTTGTTAGTCTTTTACATTCTAAAGGTAATCAATTTGTGTAATTCATTTAATAGGTTTTTTGAGCTAAAAGCATAACAATATGATTTATTAAATATCTAAACAATATTTTGTTTGATCCATTAAACTAAAAGTTATAAATGTAAACGAACAATAAAGTATATTATCTAACTGCCTTTCAATAGAATAGTTTCTAAATACCGATTATAGACGATTAATGCAACTAATGTTATATATTTAAAACTAGCCGTGCCCCGCGGTGTTACCCGCGTTGTGCCCGTTCCGTGGGAATTTCAGGGATTTTTATACATTTTAACCTTCCTCTTGATCACTCTATATATACAGGAACAGACAGCGGAAAACGACTTTGTTTTATACTATGTAGTCTTCTTCTTCTTCTTCGTCATCGAGTGGATGGTCAACCTGACCAATCCTGGTTTCAGATTCGAGTTATTGCGCCGCCAAAGGCCTCTGACATGGCTCATGTAACGACTACTATCCGTAGAAAGTAACCGGGACCGACGCGCGACGGCTTAACGTGCCCTCCGAAGCACGGAATCATTTTACTTTACTATGTAGTGATGATAAAGCTGTACCGATTAAAAGCTAATAAAGAGGAAAAATACATTAATACCAAATTCATCATCCGTTCCCTACGAAGTAAAATTTGGAAAATGTCAAAGATAATAGATATCGGTCAACTGAGGTGCCGCGTGGTCCAATAATTTAATCAAAGACCGGAGTATTCGATAATACTTCGATTATATTGTCAAGATTAGGTTACCAATGGTTTAGGAAGTCCTAATTCATTTGGATTAATTTATTTGGTACTAATTCTATCATTAATTAGAGATTCTTTAGATGGGTACATAATTATGTACATTCTTCATTGTACATTACACGACATATAACACACAGGAATTAAGAAACAAAGAATTGTTGCAATGTACATTAATAAGTTAATAGTCAAAGCGACACGATGGTGTATGCTTGACTTTGATTGAATAAAAATTAAATAATCTATATGTAATATAGTGGTGTAATAGCATACGCAGTCCTTGCCCAGTGCCAGGATTAAATCCCCAGGTTGAGCAAAATTATGTTTATGTCAGGTATTAAATTCCTCAGTATACATTATGCAAGCGTGCTATTTACACCCAATTCTTCTCGCCGAACTTATAAATAGTGAAATAACTGGCTCATTGTTTAACATGTAGAATAGGTATTCTTAATCGACTTCAAAAAAGGAGAACGTTCCTCAATTCGATCGTAAATATCGACTTATATTTTATTTTTCAAAAGTATCAATCCACATACGTATTCAACAGAGAACTTAATTAGGTACTTTAAAAATACAATATTGTTTTAAGGGCGAACCATGATGTCGAAAACTCGTAACATAAAGGGTATACATATCAAATGAAACCCTTTAATTAATTTTCCTTCAGAACATTTTTATTTACATTGAAAAGCTTGTGTGTGATTGAATTAAAAACAAATAGTCTAAATATAAGCCGTATCGGGAATTAGACGGAACACTCTGTAAATACGGAACCGAGAGAAGTTGGAACAGAATCGATACCAATTTGTAGGAGATTAAAATGTTACCTTCCACGGGCAGATCAATTGGACTACAGCTACTTTTTGTTTTAGCCTTAATTGTTTTGCATTTTATTGGTAACAAATATTTGCACCAATCATTGATCGCATAAATAAGTCGAAAGGCATATTATTCTATTTTAGAGTCTGTTTGAGATTCAGACATTTGGAAATTAATTGCTCTATTATTTTAAAGTTTAATTTTTTTAATCGAAAAAAAACATAAAACACCACTGAGTAGGTGGCATTATAAATGTTTGTAATCATCTAGTATGATAAAGCGATAATAATAAGCGAACGGGTAATCACTACATAGTATAAAACAAAGTCGCTCTCCGCTGTCTATCTGTCCTTAGATCTTTAAAACTACGCAACGGATTTTGACGCGGTTTTTTTAAATAGATAGAGTGATTCAAGAGGAAGGTTTATAAGTATAAAAATTCCCGAAACTCTCACGAGAACGGGCACAACGCGGTAAGACGCGGGGCGCTGCTAGTGTGATATATTTAACTCTTGCCTTATTATATATATTAAAAAGTATGTCACCATGCAACAGTATGTCAAGCAAAATCGGAGAATGAATTCCGGAAGTACAAAATAATCATCATTTTTTCCTGTAACAATATTCACATTTCAAGAGAAACAAATATTTTCACTTATCGGAGGGATTTCGTAAATCCAGTAATTCGACTCCATGTTGTAACGGTGGCATGTACGATTGTACGCTTTGTTATGGCAAGGTTTTGGGGTTGGCATATAATGAAGATGTTGTTAGATAATAGTGAGATTTTGATCAATGGGTTGATATATTCAGCAGAATAATATTTCACACCGAAATAAATTGTTGTTGTATGTACTTATATGAAACAAAAGGTAAAGGTTTGTTCTTAATTATATTTCAAAACGTAATGCGTCCGCGAGACGATCAAGTGCACTTGACAAGTCTACGGGCTTGAAGTGAATATTGATCGTTTACAGCGTTGACTTGACAATTCCCGTCAAGTATCTACGTGCTGGACATGACTTGACAATAATTTTGATTTACGGCACTTGAACCAACTTGAGCTTGATGCGACTTGACGCGACTTGACAAGTTTTATTCATTTGCGGCTTGTCAAGTGCACTTGATCGTCTCGCGGACGCATTACAAATAGAACACAATTTGAATTTTAAAATACTTATTGATGCATATTATCTGTGACATTGTTAATAACTTTAGACGTATTGATACATAAAATAATATATCACTTTAAAAGTACATACGAGTACAAAATGTTATTACCATTGCACCAATTTTTTCAATAATTAATAAGCCCTAAACACCCCAAAATGATTGAATTTACCTACGATATACGAGATTCAAACTATCAAAACTATAATTTTGTTATATTAGTTTAACCTGTAAATCCGAAGAGTTGCAAACACATATTAAATGGAATTTACACGTAGTTTCCGAGCTTACGTAGTTTAGGGTTGAAGCGTAAAGTGTGTGATGTACGGTGATAATACACATACATTGTACCCACGAAAATCCTTCTTGCTACTAACATTATAAATGCGAAAGTTTGTGAGAATGGATGTACTCGTATGTATGGATGTATGTATTTTTGCTACTCTTTCACGAAAAAACTTCTGGGCGGATTTGGATGAAACATTACATTTACATAGGTTATATATCAGAACTAGCAGCGTCCCGCGGTTTTACCCGCGTTGTGCCCGTTCCCGTGGGAATTTCAGGATTTTTTTTTACATAAAAACCTTCCTCTTGAATCACTCTACCTATTACAAAAAACCGCATCAAAATCCGTTGCGTAATTTTAAAGATTTAAGCATACAGACAAACAGACACGAAACAGAGACGACTTTATTTTATACTACGAGTATGTAGTGATAACATATGGGATATATTTTTAATTCCCGCGGGAACGGGTACAACGCGGGTAGCTCCGTGGGGCGCGGCTAGTGTCGCATACTTCTAAAATATACTTTGTAGATAACATATTTTGAAACTACTCATTGACTTGTTAGTAAGTATCATTAGACCATGTTGGAGGTCTTTAGGCGGTCTAAAAACGTCGATTCTAGTGTTGGCCATAACTACTCTAACTTACCTATCAGCTGTACATTGTATCAGCTACTATTGACAATTGGATACGTCTTGAACAAGTACTGTATCGGTTTTAATTATTGTTTTATGAATATTTGCTTCAAAGAAGAGTTCAAAGAAAGTAATGCGTGCCTAAGCACGTAAGTTTTTTTCCAGTAGGAAAGCAAAAAGATGAGCAAGGTTTTTATTTAAAGACAGGTCTGTAAAAACTTAATTACTTTCTTTGAACTCTTCTTTGAAGCAAAAATTATGAATACACATTCAAAACGAGACTATTTGAGAGAAGTTAACATTTTCGTGAGAATTTCGTGAAAAAATTAGCTCATGTTTTCTAAAATCAAATCTATTTCTGTGTCACATTCAAAATGTAACGTAATTTTTGGCAATATTGACATGACGATGTAAAATATTAACGTCCCTACTCAGAGACGTCAAATGCTTCCTTAGTAGAGATTTAATGAGCGATTTGACATATAATATAAATGGCGTCAATTAGTTAAGTGTTCATTTAGTGGACGGCTCTGAGTACGGTAGTTAATATTGTTTTTAAGCGAGTAACAATTCCGAGGATAGCAGTTTAGCAAGTTTAGTTTATCCTGGTTTTTTAAGTCAGTCTTCTGTGACCACGGTTCCTGTAAAGGGGCCGAAACGTCAGATAAAAATGTAAAATAAAAGCGAAGTGTACCCGTAAACGTAGATTCAATTCAAAATAAGTTTAGTTTATTTAAATCATAAGGCAAATTATGTACAAACTACCAAATACGTTGATTGTTGCCTACATCACAAGTAAATGGACTTGGCAAAGCCCAAGCCCCTAATGTCACGTCAATATGCTCACCAGCCGGTAATTTACGACCAAATAATTATTTATCGATTCCTCGCTTTAAGGAAAATGCTAACGTTTTGTTCCGTTAAATTAATTAAGACGGAATATGACTCCTTAAGTCGGGATAATGTGTGAAGTTAATTATTATGTAGGTCGCGATTTGGAGGTACGACTTGGAATTCGGAAGTGAGTTAGGAATAAGTGGGTGATAATTTGAATTAAGGTTTGCTTCAGTTTATGTGATACTTTTGTCTTTATCATAAAAGGGCCATATCAAATGCCAATTGATCGAAAATCATAAGTTCGAACACTATTCGTTAAAAATAGTGCTTCATCTATGAGAGAGTGAAAATAAAATAAAATGAGGATGTGACAGTGGAGCGACAGTGTCAGATTTTTTACAAATCGAATCCAAACTTATAGAGAAACTAATGTTTTTTTAATTAAAAAATATTGAATTCCTCGCTGCATTGTAAGCAAATATAAGGACATTTTTTCTTTAAAAAATATCAAATATTGAGCAGACAACGAAATATCGAAGCTCCCTACAATAAGAAGCTTTTAATATATCTCAGCATCCGGAATAAGACACGTAAGCCAAGAAACCGTACGCACACAAATTTCATTATCACAAATTAAGTTGAGGCCGATTGCTAGAACTTAATAAATTTGCCTCCCTCAAAATTACTGCGTCACCAATAAACACGTATTACCAACATAATCAAACAAATAGAATATAACAGTCGTATAAGGCATATAGTCGTTTCATATGTTGAGCCCGTATTAAAGTTCGAGTTGTTAAATAATTTGTGAGTTTGGCTGAGTCAGGGGGTCATATAGGCGTTTCTATATTGTGATAAATTGCCTTTGAACCTGATCGGTTAAGTCATTAACTAACATTTGTGTTAAGTTTCCATCTTCTACCTAGACGTGGGTCGGTGGTTTCACCGTCAACGTACAAAGCTCTCACATGAAACATATAACTTTAGGGTTGCATTAGACGTTTATTAAAATAATTGCTTACCCATAATCCGGATTTGGACGTAACACGGTCTTGTGTAATTACATTGGAGTTATCAGACTTCTCAAGTTAGGTCTACGAGGATAATGAAAGATTCAGGATTCGCGCACTCACCAATTTAATCATAGATACCTAATGTGTTTACAGTGCCTTAAGTGCTGGTGGAATTAACTAAAGGTACTTACTGGACTTAGATCTATAAACACAATTCTTTTAACAGTTAGTAGTTAATGGTGTTTGCAGTATTAATTCCCTTATTTATTGTAGCAGAAATCATCTCTAACATTGATATTGGATTTTCTCGGAAAGATGTAAAAGATTAAAATGTTATTAAGACGTTAATATTTTTTTGATAATTCAGGCAGGTTTAAGTGCTCTGAATAATTAAATAAGGACGAAAAACGGAAAATTATGAAATGAAAACCAAGGTCAAGTTAATGTAACTAAGTGAAAAGTATTTCGCAGAAAATACCTTTTGGGCTTTACTGTATTGAGGCAATTTGGAGACAGGCATAACTTTTTACACGATATTCCATATATCTATCCAGGCCGTTATTGCTTCACATAAGTTTGACTTGAGACCGGCATAAACATTTGCAAAAATCATATAAATCTTGCAATACACGGGGGGCTATTGGTAGCTGTATAAAGGTACTGTTAGGTTATAAACATTTATGTGGCTTTTAAGAAAAGTAGTAAATTTGCCAACGAAAGGGTGGGGCTGAGGTGGTGCCAGTCAGGGAAGGCTCGGGAAATAGCTATGCGGATGTTTTCACGACCCAGTACAATGCACTGAAGTATATTGTTATATTTAGTGCCACCGAGTCTCGCTCAAACTGATAGTTACATTTTGACGTCGATTTATGTATACCCTATTTATTCTTACCAGAGGTGGAATATGGACTAATGTGGTTGATTTCCAGCTGAAGATGATCCCTACTGAAGAGGAAAAAGGTTTAATGACATCATTTCATTCTCACCATCACTAAATCCCTTTCCTCAATGGAAGAAGTTGTTCTGGGTTGAAAAATCAGTCTTGATGTTTTAATTTTAACACTTGTAAGAAAAAATAAAATATGTACTTATAAATTTCCCACTTGAGTCTTTGTATCCGGATTTTAATTTTGTGTCAGCTCCTCCATTTTTTTTATTTTCATTTCTATGGGAATTTCTCTATCATATGAATAGTATGAATGCTTCAAAAATGAATTCTTAACTTCATATCGAACGTTCAACCACTGGGATGTCCGTTTAAAAACGGGGCCGACATTTAACTAGTGAAAATGGACTGTCAAAGATACAGAAGTAAAGCTTTGGATCAAGTTTGCATCTACCAAAGATCAACTATTAAACTGAGCTTCCAATAGCTGATTAGGGTATTTGTTAGTGTTGAATCCTCTTAATTGGAAATCAAATCATCAGTAACTAATTGAAAGGACTTGCAGCAAAATTAACTTATCCGTAACCAGCTCCTGGTATATTTTTTCTAAAATCTCATCAGGTCACTGTTTTAAATACTAGTAATTTTCTGGTAAATATTAAGTGTTATGTAAGTTTTATTATTTCAAAGACTGAGACTCAATTCATTGGTCGGTTTTAGATAACAGACATGCATTTAGCCAGCGTGGTGATTACGGCTCACACTGTACTGATATCATCAGTAAGATGAGAGGCGTTTGTCCAGCAGTGGCAATTATAACATTGTTTGGAAGCTATGATACATAAATATATACACATGTCCGATTTTGAACACTTCTTTTCTTGCGTAGGCGGTAAGTTTTCTTTGTCAAAATTTTCATATCACCATACAAAGGTCAACTTTAAGTGAGCACAATCTGTATGAAGTTTGTTTGTTCATGTGCCAATAGGAAGCAGCTCCATCAATATTGTTCAGCAAACTTAATAGAAGCTTGTTCAATCATCGGGTATGATATGCTATACAATTATGAGCTTTATTACTTAGCCCTTGGGAGTTATTTTGTTAATCTTTTTATTTAATGAATTATTAGAAATAGTAATGTATGAATTTTCGTATTTAAAATTGTTAGGAGTAAAAAGAATTAACTTTTTGATTTAGGTGACATTAAACATTATTTCCGATTTAGTTTTGAATCTAAACTAATATTATGAAGAGTTTGTTTTCTGTTTTGAAAACGAAAATATTTAGATTTATCAGTCTAATTTGAAAATAGTGTTGCATATTTCATGCACGAATTTCCTGAGGGAATGAGTTCAATATGGGTTAAACCACAGGATGCTACAAGTCTTAAATATACTCATAAGCTTTTACTTTTGGGAATGCTGATATTAAGTTTCTAAGAATCTCTGATATAAGGAATGTACAAACTTTGAACCTTATTGTTTCAACTTATTATTACTAACTAGCAGCGCCCCGTGGCTTTACCCGCGTTGTGCCCGTTCCCGTAGGAAATCCGGGATAAAATGTAGCCTATAGCCTTCCTCGATAAATAGACTATCTAACAGTGAAAGAATTATTCAAATCGGTTCAGTAGTTTCTGAGATTAACGCGTTTAAACAAACAAACAAACAAACAAACAAACAAAACAAACTCTTCAGCTTTATAATATTAGTAAAGATATAAATAGTATAACTTTTATGAAGGAATGTCACTTTGTATAACAATAAGACTCTCACTAGTGTTAACATCAAAACACTAAACACGATACGTTATAGGTAATGTTAGAAAAAAGGGAAAACCATCTATATATAAAATACTTGCGATGATATACTCGTAGTCTAACAAGTGCCTCATTGTCTTACTCATATACCCTATAGTACTGTAAAGTTTCATTCAAATCCGCTAAGTCGTTTTTGCGTGACAGAATAACAAACGTACATACCATCTCACAATCTTTGGCATTTATAATATGAGTAAAAGTTATCAAGTCTTATAAAAAACGACTAATTATGGCCTAATGCTGTATAACCTTTAATAAATTAGATCGATTTAATTACTGCTAAATGATAAGGAATTGCTGAGAAATTCTCAAATTATTAATTTCAAGATTGAAGCTTTTTTCCTCTGTTATAACTTTTTCTACAAAACATATCTTGAATACTGAAATAACATATAAGTTAAAATAACAATTACGTTCGCAAAATTATTAGTTAACATGTTAGGTAATAAAGTTACCACAGCCTTATCTTGCCAAATAAGATTTCTACGTACGAAACACCCTCAAACACGACATTAGGTTGACTCGCATTGTCAAGTAGAGGAAATGAGAATTTCAAAGTGACAAGTACATAACAGGTATACGCATACAGTATGCTTGTTTCATGTAACCTTACGAGTATAACGCGAAAATAAGAAAATTGCCTCTAGAACCATGACACGTTTTGTTTGAAATGATATTACGTTTTCTTGTATCGAAATCTAACTTGTTATAGTCTGATTTCTTGTATCGGTAGTTCGTTTTTAAGGATTTCTTTGTATAGTATAGGGTAATAGGGCTTACATTTTTTTTTTATATTTGTTTCTTTTAAGGGTTTATCTGAAGTAATATGAATTGTAATAATTTAGATAAGTAATTTAGTATTTTTTTTCTTAAACTTGCCTCACCATCCTTTCTATGACAATAAATCAAATTATCTCTACAATAAGCATTGTTTTTCATAATCTTGTTCTGTTGTTGCAAACAAAAGTATTTGTTCGGGATCCTGTAATGATGTTAGTCGTCGTTACGTCACCTCTGAGCAAATAAGAGGTTTTGTGTTTCAATGAAGTTACAACGGGTTGGAGCGTGAGATTCGGGACGAAATAATCGAGTTACCTTTCCGAGTTTATTTTAAAAGCAAAAGTAAGAACTGACTTCAAATCTCTTTACAACCGCCCACAGGATCCAATCTCAATTCAATCTGCACGACGGATAGAAATTTGACGTAATAATCTCTTGAAAAAATTAAAAATTCAATCTGAGTCAGATACTCGCTGAACCGGCAAACGTAGTTTTGACATTTAAAAATTTAGGGGTGGACTACCCTTAACATTTAGAGGGATGAAAAAAAGATGCTCAGACCTACCCGATAAACACACAAAATTTCATGAGAATCAGTCAAGCTGTTTCGGAGGAGTTTAACTACAAACATCACTTCACGAGAATTTTATATATTAGATTAAATTTTAACCTAAACTGACTAATTACTATAGAAAAATAGTAGTAATATACCTTCAAAATCCCACCGCAAGCAAAGACTTCAACTACACATAACATACTGGTAATGTTATCTCCTCTTGTTACTTGATATTCGTACAATGTAGAGGATTACACGTAATCTCCGAGCTTGCTTAATGCGTTAGTGATCTCAAACCGAGTTTATGTTACAGGATTAATTTTGCACTATTCATGTCAAAGTACTCGTAATATGAATGCCGGTTGAGCACGTTGTGATGTGACGTCATCAGAGCGTATGTTAAGATGGCTACTTCTAATTAATTATATTACAAAGATTGTACAGAAGTGTGTTATTGGTGTGCCACGGTGTCAACGATAGAGACGGCATCTTTTTGGAGTGCCACGGTGCCATAGAGACTAGAGCAACTATAGGCTTTTTAGATACTGAGCTTTTAACAGGTCCTCTATCTTGTATCACAAGTTGTGCTATATTTCTTTTTTCAAAAAATGCCTGCCCCTCTTTGACCATGGCACCTCTGCACTTGTTTTATATTTCCTGATTTTTTTGGTACACTTTGTTTTATTTGGACTTAAAACACGTTTCTTTAATATATTATTATATGTTATTAATGTAAAGTACTCCGAATGTATATCTTACGAGTATATAAAACGATGTGGTAAAAGAGATAGAGATGATATCAAACGCAATTACTCAAAGCTCTTATAGGAGGTCCAATTCTAATCTTACTTTCATTATATAAATCATTTAGCTTCCAGTAACAATTGTTATCGCATGTTCCACTAACTTTAAACTATAACATGCACCAAGTTTGTACAAAAACACTAGGTTTTAACGTGAGATAGAGTTTAGTTCCGGACCTAAGTGCATGTCTAAACTTCGGAAAGCTCGTTAAACCCTAGTCCAGGTCATTCACATTGAAACTGCAGCGCAGTCTATTCTTATGTTAACTATATTACTTGTCGTTAAAGCTTGATACAGAACAGCCTTTAAACTGTGAAAACTGTTTATAGTCAGTCTACTAACAGTTGTTGGAACGTAATTTTTTTTTAGTAGTAACTGACATAATACTGTCGTTTTTTCAGTAGTAACAGACAAAAAACTAATAAGTCTGCTTAGATTTTTTAAGCTTTTGGCTTGACACATACATAGCAGTCGGTCCCGGTTGTTTCCATCGTCAGATCATATCGGAGGCCTTTAGGCAGTCTAAAAACTCCGACACCACTACCCTACTCGAAATAAATAAATAAGGCGTATCGTGTCAATACTTCTTAATGTTAGTATGTAGTTATGTTTGACTTTTTATTTTTAGCGTGCTTTCATTTGTTTTCTCCAAACTAGAATGCTCATGTGTTTCAATTACTGTCTAACTACAGTCTTGACACACTATAGTGAGCTCAGGCTTTTACGGAGCTTTTATAAAACAAAAATTACCCACTAGTCACGAATACGGTGACCCAAATATGTTTAATTCAGAAGGTAATGTCTCAAAGTACTGCGTTTATCTTTATTAGGTCGGGTAAATTATTTATGGAGTCATTTCTATATTAAGCTTTGGAATATCTTATATCTTGTTAGTTTATTGTTTTGATTTCAAGCTATGATTTTATAGGTTTTTTGTATCGATTTTAAATGGAGTGATTATCTTTAAAATGAGTAATGTAGAGATGTTTTTTTTATTTATGGTAAAATAATAATATGTGATTTATTTTGTTTAAACGCGACATTGTAATTAGAATTGTAACTTAAGACACATATTTTTGTTTTAATCATCAATGTATATTTAGGTTACATAATAGTCGTATTCGTATTTATAGCGAGAAATATTGTTTGTTATCGTACAATGTAATATTCATATATTACACAATAGTTCAAATAAATAGATATTTACAAAATTCCTTTTTGTAAAAAAGGATAATTTTCAAGTAAACGCATAGCAATAAAAAATGTATACATATCACAAAAGGGCTTAAAATCTACAGCTTCAATAAACTTGCTCATTTTCATTGTTATAAATATACCAAAAATCACAAAATCAAATTCACAATAATCACGTACTGGAAGTTAACTGACGCGTTCGAATTAAATTCCAATAAAAAAATGTTTTCATAAAAAGAACACTGTAAATATCCAACCTTTTGGCGACTGAAAGATCGATTCTATTTCTTAGACTTTTCGACTGTTTATTTTTACTAGTTTTTACTTTTTTACCTTAAATGTTGCGAAGTAGTAACGAAAGTAACATCACTATATCGAGAGGACCTTTTGCCTTCCGCGGCACGGTCGCGCCGGCCGGCTCCGGGCGGCAGACTAGCGATTCCCCGCCCTCCACGCGCCGCCCGCCCTAGCACTTAGATTTACAAACACTTATGCATAGTTACTTTCGAGTTATGCACCTTGTTTTAAAGAATTTTGTTTATTGCCTTTGTTTTAGTAATACTAATTCAACAATAATTTTGTAGAAAACTTAACGTGAGGTTTAAAATTAACAGTGTTGCACAAAATGTGACGAAAGCTTACATACTTTACAAATTAAGTGCTTATTAGTGAGTTTCCTAAATTATTCTACATCAATATATTCATGTTTAGAGATTGGAGTTTTCTTGTTTCCAGTTGACTGTATTACATTGATCAAAAGGCAAAAATATCATAAGGTAACAAAAATACAATTTAGATTTTTGATCAATTGTTTTTATGGAAAATAATATTCTTATATTTTCCTATCTTTGTAATAATAAAGCGAATATAAGAATCTAATATCATGATATTAAGTCTGTATTATATCTCTCATTTAAAAAGAGAAATAATTTGACTTTTAAAACTTGTACAAAGAGTTCGTAAGATGCAGAAGGCATTCAAATTTTAAAATAGTTTCATTAACAATCTTTTCAAGAACTTTAAATTGAAATCACCAACAAAGCTTCCTTGTAATATTCACTTCATTTTTCATGGCAGCAATCTTCGGTCTATTGTTTGCGGACATAAAGTTCAGTATAGAAAAAGCTAATTTAAATGCATGGAAAAGTTTTGAAATACTCTTTTACTATCTAGAGATTTTTCAATAAAGATGGCGACTGGAATTATTTAACATCTTTAAGTCTACCGTCTCTTTTGGCGTAAGTTTTTGATTAATATTTTAAGGCCTTCGTTTCGATTGAACCAGTTGGCGAGTTGGTTATTGGAAGGGAGAATGAGAGCTAATATTTAAACTTTTGTTATAGGTTAAATGGACATTTTATAGTAGTGTTAATGGGTGCCCGACAATGGAATTTCTATCAAAACGCGGCTTCTAAGGCTAGGTCCTGGTTATTTCCATCGTTAGACCATGTTGGAGGCCTTTAGGCGGACTAAAAACTTCCACACTAGGGGTGGTTACTAAATGATTATATCCAACCGTTACGCCCGTTACGTAAATAAAATATACAATTCTAACTGCAACAGGACAGATGACATCACTTCACACGTCAAATAATCGTTCCTATAATCGATTATCGATCGGCTTCTAGTCTAGTACATTATGATATACAAAGCGATCATTTTCAATTCGCGTCAGTGGAAATAACATCCGTTTGCACTAGGGCTAGCCAATTACCACGTCTATATGGGGTGTCAACGTTAGTGCTCTGACAAAATACGAAGCGGCATCTAAAATGTATCCGGTTTTATTTTTAGTGCGCTGTTGCAGTTTTCTGAATGTCTGATGTATTTAAGTATAGATTGAACTTTGTTGGCTTTGACTTGTGTAGTCTGGATGTTTGTTTCACAATGGGGTATAAGGGGGGTTAATATTGGTTTTGAACACTTTTTGGCCGTATAGACCTATCAATAATTTTGAACCAACATATCCGTAACAACAATATACTCGTACATACATGTTGTAATAGATTGTCAAATTATTACAAACCTTGGAAAGTCTGATTGACATCAGAAAGACCTAACTATGTTCCACATTTTTTTGAACAGGGACTGACCACACACACGCACATACACTTATGTTCATCAAATCACAATACTCGCAATCAATTAGGTTTTTTCACCTGAGCTACGATATAATTATGAAAATAGTTACAAACCACATCAATTCCCCAAAATGATCAATTAACTCAATTTATTTGCGGCCACTCATTACAGTCGCACTCAAGACTAACGATGCCCTGAGTAAATATATTTTGCACTTAAAAAAGTATCGTAAAACGGAATGAAAACTCAAGGAAGGGACATTAATAAAGTGAGGAAAAAACCTCTCTAGGTCTGTTTTGTTGACACTTGTTGCGTTTCTCCCAGTCTCCCCTATTTCTTATATATTTTATCTCCAGTGTTCAGTTTGTATGTGTTTTGAGTCGGCACGTAATTAAGCTATAACTTTCTCTAACTTATTGAGTAGTTTGCTGAGAGTTTGTTTCCTTGTCAGAAGACTTGGAAGTTCTTTCCGAGTGTTTATAGCATTAGTTTGCAACCAACGATGGCTAATTGAAAGGATGTACAGGGAGGTTTGGCTAGGTGTTTATTTAGTTATCTTTGCTATACTTATAGTAGATGCTATATACATACTAGCCGCGCCCCGCGGTGTTACCCGCATTTTACCCGTTCCCGCGGGAATTTTGGGATAAAATGTATCCATATTAACCTATATTTTTGTAAAGTTTCATCCAAACCCGTCCAGTATTTTTTGCGTGAAACAGTAACAAACACAATATGTAAATGCATTCTTATAAACTTTCGCATTTATAATATTAGTTGGATTGCATAAAGCATCCATCGGCCATTCAGATTGAGCGCGTTTACAATCTATGCCAAAACATTATCTCTAGAACTGGCCTCACCACAAATTGTGAACTCAGTTAAATAACGTAAGATGATGTAGTAAAGATGAACACTGACCCAATCTAATTTACAAACAAGACCATTTTATACTATAATACGTATTAAATTAATTGCTATCAAATTAAACACAGAAAATTGTTCATCAAAATTAATTTCCGTCGCTACTATGAAGATATAATAGTCCCCGCAAATAATGTTCCAAAGGATTTCAGCTGAGAAGGGTCAGCCGTAATCTCGCGTTACCAACAATATAAGAACTCTGTGGGTCCGTGAAATATTTTATTATATTCATAATATGTGAGAGTCTTCCTCTTTATCGTAATCCGCTGTATTACTTGATTGTATGTAGTGCTCGTGACGTAGATTGACTAAACTAAGTAACTCATTGCGGTTAAGCAACGTACACCTCATCCACTACTGGGATGGGTGGCCGATATTGGCATTTCTATCTGAGTGCTTCGGAGGGCATGTTATTACACCAGTCCTGGTTTCTTCAATCGTAAGATCAAATCGGAGACTTCTTCTTTATCGTGTGGAAGGTCAACCTAACCAGTCTAGGTGTCAGAAATATTAAGCCGAAAAGTTTGTGGCAGGTGAGGTACATATGTATGTTTGTTACTCTTTCATGAAAAATCTACTTGACGGATTTGGATGAAATTTTACAGTATTAAAGGTTATACATCAGAATAACACATTGGATACATTTTATCCCGAAATTCCATCGGGAACGGGTACAAAGCGGGTATCACCGCGGAGCGCAGCTAGTAAGGAAATAAAATAAGTTGAAGTAGGCTGGGACCAACTCTAGCCCTCGTACTTACTTAATTCGACTTAAATGTTATTATGCCATGTTCTGAATAACAATTACCTACTTGAGTCGAATTCAATTAATTAATAACGACATCGGTACATTTTTTTTATTTTTGTTTGTGCTTAATTCATTTTTCTTTATAGACCTCGTCACTTGTTTTGCTGTATTTTTAAGGCTATAATTACAATTAAATAGTAGTATTTTAGTGAGTAGTAAAGTATAATTATTACACCTATAAAACATTAATACTAGAAAACTCGATACAAAAATTCGTTATGAGTAAAATTAATATCTTTGTGAATACGTCCTTGCGCAGTAATG
Source organism: Cyclophora albipunctata (assembly GCA_963082685.1). Taxonomy (NCBI): domain Eukaryota; kingdom Metazoa; phylum Arthropoda; class Insecta; order Lepidoptera; family Geometridae; genus Cyclophora; species Cyclophora albipunctata. The sequence continues at coordinate 8,252,689 of OY720119.1, read as the reverse complement.
ATAAGTGAGATAAAGACCATAAACCATAAAGAGCATTTAATATCGTATGAAAAAGGACATGTTAATTCATCAGAATCACAATAACTTCACACAATAGGTGTCTCACGAAACAATCTGCGAACAACAATGGTCAAAGAGCATCATTACTTTGCTATGGTCCCTTTTTCATTAAATTGTCAGTCACGCTTCTATTTTTGGGACAACAATGATAGATAAAAGTAATATTTCGTTTTATTTAAATGATTGTTTAAATCTCTTTAATTTGCCACATTAATTAATTTTGTTTAATAAAAAAATGTTGATTTGAGTTATAATGGTCTACTGTCAAAGTTGGTTAGTGTCTGATCTAATATTATCAAAAAGTAGCCGCTCTCATGTTTTATTCTGATTAATTAATTAATTTAGTGACCAACCCTAGTGTCGGAGTTTTTAGGCCGCCTAAAGGCCTCCGACATGGTCTAACGATTGCAACAACCGGGACCGACAATTTAACGTACGCTCCGAAGCACGGTACCGCTCAGATAGATAATATCGGCTACCCACCCAAGTAATAATATAAGAAGAAGAATAAAATGAGGGACCACACAAGCGAGCAGAGTAGTGTCATCAAGGCAATAGAACAACCTTGAATAACATTTTTCATAGGACCAAGTAGATGAAATGTAAATTGTGTCCACAAAGTGTCCTCAACCGAAGCTATCTACTTTGTGAGGTGTTTGCTTAGGATTGAGCAGTGAAGTTCGTTTCAAATAGGGTAACGTTTTGTTTTGATATACGAGAAGAGGACTTTCCCTTATCTACTTACACGATGTATGTTTGTTTGTATCTATGTGTTCGTAGCTGTTGATTTCAGTATGCGCATGTATTTGTTGTAAAAAAACATGCGTATAAGTATCAAGTACAATGAGAGTTTATAGCACGTTAAAATCAAAACAGTAATTAGACAGTCTTCTAGCTTTTTAAAATATATGTAGGTAACATGGCACTCTAGAGACAAGACAATCTAAGTCAGACAATACCTCTAACAAATTAATTAAGCACAGACTGTTCGAATTATTTAAAAGGAATTCGCATTTGGAATTCTACAGAATTTCCCATATAAATTGTTTGAATTACTAAGGACAGTTTTGTCCATGTCAATGGGTCACTCTAAAGACTGTTATCTATAGTTGTATCTAACTAACTACGATGTTTATTTCCAAAATTATCACCTTGATAAGTTAGCATCTGTTTTCCCATCGTTTTAAAATATACGTTTTAAAGGGTTCAAATCGATGTGCTGAACTCAAAACCAACCCCTGACCTAGATTTAGAAATGCATAGCGCATTTATGGGTTTCATTTGTACTAGTCAACAATGTGCACTGTATTATGCGTAGCAGAAATCACCATTTAAAATACGAGATTTAACCCTTCGCGTGTTGTTCAACAGAAAATAATCATTACGTTTTACTCGTTCAAGGGTTAATAAGGGTTTTTAGAACACCATGTTTGAACAAGGATTGGAATATTATTTTCGTTTATGTAACCTTAATTATATCATTCGAATTAATTAACAGTACTTACGTAATTTAACTTTCTTAATTATTATGTGTAGAGATGTGTTAAATAACGCAGAGAATTTTACCACAAAGTTATAGGAATTTGATATATCAAAGTTTCGTAAATCAACAAGTCTCATTTAATTTTGGAACTAAACTTGTGTAATGATATCAAATTAAAGGCGACGCAGAAAAAATACTTTCGAGATTTTTTACTACTTTGTCAAGTTTGTTTGTTACAATACAAGCCATTGTTTTGTTACGTTTTATACCAAGTGGTAAAAAAACCTAAGAACAAAGCAATTTAAGTCGTAGAACAGTAATCTACACGAGCTCTTCAAATGAAAAGGAAGAATTGGTCTGTTTGTTTGAACACGCGACTTCTCTAGAACTAGCCAGATTAGAAAAAAATGTGATAGTCGCTTTAAGGGGAAAGCAATACTTTTTTTTATAGGATAATATCTACAGTAACCTATACTTATATAGTAAAGCTACAGAGTTTGGTTTTCTGTTTTTTTGTTTGTTTGATCGTGCTAATCTCAATAATTACCATTCCGATAGAGATAGCCATATGCAAAGGAAGGTTATGGGCTTTTTTTTATTCTGAAATTCCCACCAGAACGGACAGAACACGTGCAAAACCACGGGACGCTGATATTGATTAAAACAAACCGCAAATCAATTGACAGAAAGTTTCTAGTACATACTAATTATAATTTAACTTATTTTTGTCTTTTCCATATTTAGGTGACACGCACATACCGTTAATACAAAGTAACGCTACAAAAACATTAACCCAAATATAGTTACAATATTTCCACAATTACGCTATAAAACGAACCTATGTTGCCTAGAGTAACATAAAAATTCGCACACAACCCGTATACAAAACGTCCGACAGTGATTTCAGTGTAAAAAGTCACGCAAAACCCACACTAACGGAACGGAACGTAACGAATAACTGTAACGGAAGCGAGTCATTCATCGTGATAAGCGCAACACGAATATAAACTAATTTTACTTACAATCGGAATGGGATCGGAGGTGAAGGGTTAAGGAATTGCTATTTTTGTTAGCATAATGGTCTTTCATCTAATTAACATTTGAATAATGTTGGATTAAAATTGTATTACGATCATTAAGTAGTATTTGTAAATAATATTTGGCGTTATATCTAAAATTGGCGTTTCGTTGTAAATACGTTAAAAAACATTTTCGAAAAAAATAATATGTTTTATATTCATTAGATAATGAACAGCACTTGTATTGGAAACAGTTGTAATAAACTTCCACAAACGAATATTAATAGTGTTGCCATCTGTTGTAATTTTGAATTTCAAAATCAGTCCCCAGAATGGGTTAACGACATTATCCAATACCGCAGTTGTAAATGTAAATGTCACAGTCGGTAGGAAATTGACTATATTATTATTATACTAGCCGCGCCCCGCGGTGCTACCCGCGTTGTACCCGTTCCCACGGCAGTTTCCGGATAAATTGTATCCCATGTGTTATTCAGATGTATAACAAATATTACTGTAATCTTGATAACTTTCCTCAGTTTGGTTAGGGCATTGCAGGCTGAATCACCTGATTGCTCCAAAAGTAAGATGATTCCGTGCTTCGGAGGGCACGTTAAGCCGTCGGTCCCGGTTACTTTCTACGGATAGTAGTCGTTACTTGAGCCATGTCAGAGGCCTTTGGCGGCTCAATAACTCGGACACCAGGATTGGTCAGGTTGACCATCCACTCGATGAAGAAGAAGAAGACTGTAATGTTTCATCCAAATTTGTCCAGTAGTTTTTTCGTGAAAAAGTAACAAACATACATCCTCACAAACTTTCGCATTTATAATATTAGTAGAATGTCACCGTAATATTATTGTAAACGCCGTTGCTTTATGCTTATCCTAATCATTTTTTCACCCATCACAAATATAAAAAAAATATATATATAACACTCGATCTAAACCCTCAAACATGATTAATTATTCACGTATAACGATAATTAAACTCCAAAGCACCTGTAACAAATACGTAAACAACCCTAAAGGAAGGAAGAACACAGAAAACCCATTAACGATTAAAAAAACCGTTGAACACACTTCACCAATCGGGGCTGTTTGTCAAATAAACAGTATTACCACAGGAATCAGAAACAAATCAAGATTCATTTTTAATAAATGTAACGTAACATTCGGAACAATTTGCTTATTATTGCTTGTTCAGACGAGAGACTTTTGGTTACTAACTAGCAGCGCTCCGCGGTTTTTCACTCGTTTTTCACTCGCGTTGTGCTCGTTTCATGGGAATTTCGAGATGAAAAATAATCTTTCCGTTCAATGTGGTTTTTTTATTCAAAACTTTGAATCATTATTTGTAATGTATCAATCCAACATTATAAAAAAAGCGGCCAAGTGCGAGTCGGACTCGCCCATGAAGGGTTCCGTAGCAGCGAGTAACATAATAAAGAAGTTCTTGAAGTTCGTTGTACTTGTTTTTTTATTTACATTTGAGTTATTGAATGAATAATCAGTATTTTTCTGCGGTTTACGATTTATGTCGTAAAAAAAAAACTACTAACTAGACCTCGTTCAAACCAATTTTCGGTGTTAGATTACATTGTTATGTACATCATATATTTTTTTTAGTTTTATCATTCTCTTATTTTAGAAGTTACAGGGGGGGGGGACACACATTTTACCACTTTGGAAGAGTCTCTCGCGCAAACTATTCAGTTTAGAAAAAAATGATATTAGAAACCTCAATACCATTTTTGAAGACCTATCCATAGATACCCCACACGTATGGGTTTGATGAAAAAAAAAAATATTTTTTTCATTTCTAAGTATGGGAGACCCCCCTAAAATTTTTTTTTTTCTATTTTAGTGTGAAAATATTAATGCGGTTCACAGAATACATCTACACACTAAGTTTCAACAACATAGCTCTTATAGTTTCGGAGAAAAAAGGCTGTGACATACGGACAGACGGACGGACAGACAGACAGACAGACATGACGAATCTATAAGGGTTCCGTTTTTGCCATTTGGCTACGGAACCCTAAAAAGAATGATTCAATAATCCGATTTTATCGGATTGGTGGTTTCTGATAGATTGAACCTGTATATGTCAATTGATGTTAACTTCACACTAGTACAAGAAAAATACTTTCCTCTTTTTTTGAAGTAAAAACTTTTTCAGCGGCGTTGTGCACTTTTTTATGGGTAAAAAATGTTAAATTCGTGGCCCGTTCGAAAATTCGTAAGACGTAAGTTAATATTCAAGTTTCCATATTCTGCTGGCACTCCCGGAGTGCAACCCGTAAAATTTGGTATCGCATAACACATTATTAAAATAAGAACTTTCTCCTAATTTGTCCGCGGACAAACCTCCCTAGTCAACGCAGGCCTATATTGAGTGGAGTAGCAACTGTTCCCGTAGGACGTGCCTCCCGCCTGATTCAGAAATTGGGTCACCCATCTCGTCCCTGTAGGTACTATTATAAAAGAGCTTACGAATAAATCGATATAGGGTTTTTCGTCAGCGCAACATTTCAGTAACTTTATGCAGGGATCACAAAGTTGAAGGTCTGACTCATGTCTGATGTTTGAATGTGGTGTTCGATGGCGCTTTTGGTTGACAACTTTATTTTTGTTATTGTAAAGCAAGTTTGGGTGAAATGTTTGTCATTGCAATATTCGTGCATGTTGTTAGATTGGATGGGTTCAGACTTAGGTAATTTAAAATTAGATAATTGAGTTCTAATTTCGAACTGAGGTGAGTCTTGACCTTTCCGGAGAGTAGAAGAAAAAAACAAAACCAATAGTTTTGTCTATAATATTCGTAGGTAAAATAATCATAAAGCTAGTTTTCATTACGCCAAGCTTTAATAACCAAACGTGAAGTCACATCACACTGGCATAACAACCAACATACCATCTGCAATCGGTAATGCGACAGATTTAACGATTTGTTTACCAGATTTTAGCCGACCATCATGTCGGGCAAAATTTCCTCCTGGTTACTGTGAACAGGTACTTGGATACATAACTTAAACATACTGGTTTCTTAAGTTTGTCTTCTGTGACCACGGTTCCTGCAAAGCTTCTGGACGAAACGTCAGATAAAAATGTAAAATAACAGTGAGGTGTAGGTATCCGTAAACGTATAGTTTAAATTGAAAACTAACGTAAACACTTAAACTTTCAACGAACATACCTCAAAGCAACTAATAAAAGAACACTAATAATGAATAGTTCGTAAATTCAACTCCCTATAAATCTACTGAAATATTTTCATTTAAAATGTTGTGAAAGTTTATAGCTGAAAGTCGCAGAAGTATGCAAGGTAATGAAAGGCATTCCTCCGTAGTACGTATTCACTACGCGCCCGTACGAGTGAAATAGGGTGACCTAGTACAGTTCAGAACTCTTAAGACATATCTTCGGGACATATGGTTTTATTAAAAGTTTTCTCCAATATTGATCGCTATTTATGTCTGTGACTGTACTAAAGCTGAGAGAATGAAAAACCCGCGAAATAAAAAAGCAAGGTGTTACACACCAATTACATGTAGGTATGTGATGGAATTGTTCAGAAAGCTCGTGTTGCTAAACTTACGCAGAACATGTGTCAAGTACGATCCTTGAGTTATAAACGGCCTAAATAGACAACACTGTTAAATAACAGAAAATGTCACAAGAAATGGTAATACGCCTCTTGCTCACATGTGTTTAAAAGCTCATAGATAGATGCAAATAAAATGTCATCAAAAGTCAAAAGACTAATCATTATCATAATTTACGATAAAATATTTATTATTTTAGTTAAAGGCATACAAAACAATTAATAAACCAGTTTAACTCAGCTATAAACTATAAACATGTATACTTACACTCGTCATCGGAGTTCTACATAATAATTCGTATCCCCGTTCTATTTTTAAAAGACGTAAAACTGTGAAGTTGCAATTACCATTCATTTAACGTAACATATTGAGATTTGTGGAACGCATAAGTTCAGGTAAACAGGAATTCTTGCGACTTTTGAATGTAACAAGGAATGCTTTTAGTGTGATTATGTCGTTGAATCTTTAGCTTTTCGCTCGGCGAGAGTATTATTAGAAGTCATTCGAGGATAGGGCCTGGCTTGGAGTGGTATTGCCAACGTACCATTGAAAAATCCCGAAATGTAATTAAAATGAACTCTCCATTACAGCCTTGGGTTTAAGTGCTTTTACAAGAGTGTATAAATAAAAACGTAAACGCTTAGCATTTATTGTAACTGGTTTGTTTTACCCTACTTGAAAAAATGTGAGGGTTTTCAATTTAGGTGACATTACTTTTTGTTTATACGCCTCGACCACAGGTCTAGTGGCATGAGCACTTGCCTGCGAAGGCTGAGGTCCTGAGTTAAATTCCCGGGTCGAACGAAAAGCATATTTCCTACTTTACAAACATGGCTCAGATTTGAGATCACCAATCCGCATTAGGCAAGCGTGATGATCCTCCTCACTGTACTTATATCTGAGATGAGAGGCCTTTGCCCAGCACTGGCACATTACAGACTAATACTTACTCTTGTTGTATAGGTTCTTAAAACTTATAAATAAATATATTTACTAAGTAGAGTAAAATATGATCAGTTGTACGTTTTGTAAACCTAAAAGACTTCTAAGATAAATCAGCGCAACAATTGTTGTCCCCAAAACATCCAGTCTAATGAGCCATAGCGAAGATATCGCTTAAGCGACATACGTCCGACATAGTAAAATGATTAGCCGGATACATTATTAACCATATTTTATGGTGTAACCTCGAGCCTAACGATATTCGCAGCATCAGGGATTTCAAAGGATTATTGACCCGGAAACGTGTGAATTGGTGATAAGATTTTTGCCTTTCAGTAAGGTTTTTCATAAGTTCTCAATTTATAGTTTGTTGGAGATTCTAAGTAAGTAGAGATTTATAATGTCCATTCTTGGTTTAGCAAGTATTTTTTCTTCTAAATGTAATAAGTGCTTAACTTTAAATATAGTAAATCTAATTTGAATTAAAACGAATCTTATTAATAAATTAAATCTTACGAGCTACTAAGGTTTAACCATATATTCCTTCCCAAATTCACCACAACCAAAACACGTTCGCAGCACTTCAAAAACAAATCCAAACCGAAGCCACCACAAATCGGCGCATTTTACCCGTACTGGCAACACTACACAGAGAAATTGCAGTGCAATGACAGCGTAACTACAAGCCCTCAGCAAGTTCCCACTGTACTCTTGTAATGAGAACATTGTAGGAAAACCACGCTGTAAATGTGAGCCCGTGATTAGTTCGCAGCAATACTAGTCCATTCCAAGCAATACGTGCCAAAGTGACCTGAGCAATATATGTCGATTTGACCCGAACAATAAAAAGAGTGGACGTTCATGTAAATTTCTTTTATTATGATTAGCAACTAGCGTTTTACGGTAAAAGGAAATTGCTTTCTGTTTGCAAAAAATACGAGGATTAGATTTGATGACTTGAAGGTATTAAGTGTACTGCGACATTATCTAGCAGCAGGATTTGTTGTCGTTAAAATTTACTGTAGAGTTTTTAAGATTTATACTAGTGTTTTATTTCATAGTTATTCCTTTCGTTCATTTTTTTACACTTTTGACTGAACAGTGTATAAATTAAAGTACATATAGTAAATACCTACTGAAATAAAGATTGTCTATTCAAGTATTTAAACATATTTTATTGTTTATACTTAGAGATAATTATGTATTATTCAGGTATGTATGTGTAACAACCAATAACATCCCCTTCATATGAAAGCAAATTAATTTCCCCTAATATAAAGAACCAATAAAAGGCATAAACCATGAGCAAGTCCCACCTATACCTTTGCTATGAATATAACCAAAGGCGCTCATTTTATTGGCACCATAATAAAAGTGGCTTACCATTAAATTGAGGCGACAGATGGCTACGAATTTACATATTACGGCCTTATTTAACGTTTCAGTAACGAAACATAAATATTTAACATTAAATTTAAATGAAGGGATAGTACTTAGGTTGGTTAGTAAGTTACACTTAGTTGCCTAAGTTACTTTATTTAAGTTATACCAAAATTACAGTATAAGTATACCGTCATCACAGAAATTTCAACTGTCACCATAGGAAAAAAAATATATCTTTCTGTTAAGCTTTAAAGTCTAAACACACAAAACTAATTTTGATGTGTTCTGGCATTGATATATATACGTAGATTAGGCCTTGGAAATAGGTATAGGTAACTTTTATCTCGAAAATCCCCCAGGAAATAGAATGTTGCGGTTAAAGACGCGAGAAACAGCTAGTGCAATATAAGTATAGGAATCTAGGTATACATAGACAGATATATTACACTATGGGATCGAACTAATCTCAAAGCATATACTTCACCGTTACCTTTATTAGCAATTAATTTATATAGTATCAAGTATGTACTATTGCACTATGCAATTCATTGAAACCAACCAATGGCGAGGAATTATGGCGCCAAAGATACGGATCAACATCGCGGGTCGGGTCTAGTGATCGCCGACCGCTACCGACCTCTCCTATTAATATAGGGATGGGGAAAAAGTTTATCGATTTATTTATTATTAGTATTATCACTACATAGTATAAAATAAAGTCGTCTCTTCTTCGTGTCTGTCACACTGTTTGTCTGTCTGTATGCTTAAATCTTTAAAATTACGCAACGGATTTTGATGGGGTTTTTTGTAATAGGTAGAGTGATTCAAGAGGAAGGTTTTTATGTAAAAAAATTCCCGAAATTCCCACTGGAACGGGCACAACGCGGGTAAAACCGCGGGGCGCTGCTAGTTAATTATATATGAAAGAGTTACGGATGAGAGTTAGATTTAAATAATATAAATAATAAACCGGCCAAGTGCGAGTCGGACTCGCATACCAAGGGTTCCGTACCAATATCTATAAATTAATTAATTTTATTTAAAGAGAACACTACTAAAACTACTAATACTCTGCTAAAACTGCAACTTACATATTAGTTGAAGTTCCATTATTTGATTAAATTATCTATCAACCAAAATCAACGAAAAAAGAGACATTACGGAGGTGGACAATTAATCATATTAGCTACTTACTACTTACTCAGCGTGTTTATTTATTTACTCAATAGATTACGACTTATTCGTATATCGACATAGATTCCATCGATAAAAATCTAATCGATAGAAGAACATCACTAAGATTCTGACTAGAACGTGGCTTATTAGGAACGGTTTTGTTGGTTTCCATGTTATACAGTGCATGCTGTTCATACGCTACCTAAATCGATTAATTTTCATAATAAATTGATTTCGAATTAACGACATATTGCTATCGTTCTTATAACCATAATGATATCTCGTAGCCATAACGTTTATAAATATTTATATCGACTTATACTTAAAATAATTTCCTATAATTTTATGAAAATAATGTTTTATTTTTGTTCGTAGATAATGTTTGAAATATTATGGAAATTCTTAATGAAGTTATTAAATTATTTTTATAGGTAAAAGCTCTGCTTGGAGTAATTAATGTGTGATAGTTATGCCGATGGTGCCGGCTGGGCGGGCGGTCTTGACTATAAATATGATTTCTAGCGTTTAGATAGTATTTATAATCGAACCGGTAAATAGCAAAATAGGATATTGACGTTGAATGGGTACAGTTTAGAACAGCCAGCATACCTGATTCAGCGACTGCGGAGGGACAGGGCACGGACTAGCGATATTTTTGAAAAGAAGGACAAACTACAATACTAACCGCTAGACACTGTCGATAGCATGTACTGTATATTCTATTTTAACCAAATTTACTAAAATTTACCTAAAAAAAAATGTTATCAAAAAAAAATTGATAACACGATTACGATTATTAAAAGAGTTTCAACATCATGTCTAATTAGTATTTATCCGCAACATTATGTAGATTATTACCAGTTAACATACTTAAATTCACTAGCCAGCAGTTTTTAAACTCGATATAAACGCCCCTAAAATAGCATCAAATTCTAATTAATACTGTGTCCATAACACGATACCCACCCTGTATCACCGAACATTCTTGTCTCCTATAGGCAATAAAGTCGCGTAATAACGAAATAACTTTGCTTGTACCAGACTATTTATATAATCACTTTGGCGGGAAAATAATAGAGGGCAAGCTACGTCGCTCATCAAAATTGTGCGAGCCAGAGACTACGTAGTGGGAGTACAGTGCGCGGCATGACTTATTACCCATCGACCTCGGGATTAAGTTTAACTTATAGATGTAGTAAGCCTCTTAGCTTACATATTTTTCAGTCTTGTAGAGCGTTGCCCCTGCCTCAATATTATACGTTTGATAGGTTCGTACGGAAAGTTTTACTTCAGATAATGAATAACATCTATCAAAGCTTTCCTATTCTGCAGTAGCGATTCGATTCTACCAAACTTAGCATACCGAAGCAAAAAGTCCGCAAAAGTGTGAAGTAAAAAAAAATATTTTAAGGAACTCCGGCACCAGGGTTGGTCACTGACCTCCTCGGTGACCTGATCGGTGAATACACCAAAGCATCATAGTAAAGTTAGTATTTGGTAGTGCAGAACGATAAGATGCCCTTCAAAACCAAAACTACCTGACCATCCTCAAAGGTCAATTAGTAATGATTACTGCCTAGTAGTGTAAATTGCTTTTCTATTGGTATCGTGAGGCTTCTATGGTGTTCCGATAATTTCCTCGCCGATACTATGCGTGCTGTACTAATGCACTTAAATATGTTTTGTTACATTGTTACGGGCTGCAGTAAACATTTTAAATGTAACTTTATTTTTCTTGGAAAAGGTCGTGATACTAACTTCAATAATTAATTTTGTGAAAGATAATTAGAAATAGGGAAAGTAATGTAAAGGGGGCATCACGGTGCAGTGAGGATGGTTTCGATTAGGAGATTGCAAACATATTTAATATTAACTCTTAACTGTACTTTCTAATCAGGGTCACTTTAACTGCCTATACAGTAGTATCCTTTTATACGTGACTAACAGTTGTGCCCTTTCCAGTGGGAATTTCAAAATAGCTTATAACCCTGGATGTGGCTATCTTTTACAAAAATAATTATTCAAATCAGATTGGTAGTTTGTGAGATTAGTGCGCCCAAACAAACAAAAAATCAAACTTTTAGTTTTTAATATTTTTATAGATTATTTTGTAACCTTAAGATTTTTGCTATTCAAAGATAAAATTAAGTTATTTCCGCCATTTCCCACCTTTAGAGGAAAAAGCGTTATTTTTTAATTTCATCAAACGCAAAACGAAGCGTTGTGTCCAAAAGCATTCCTGCGGTTTAGCATTCGTGTTTTAATCAAACTGGAATACACTGAAGTGTCACGGATGGACATTAATTAATTATCGTGCTTCACAAAGGCTTATTTAATTATCACACTGCGCTCATGATGAAAAAATGTATGTCGAATTAACTTTTACAATATTTATCTTTAATAGGTTTATAAAGCTAAAGAGGTAGCTTGATATTAATAATCTCTCCGGGTCCGATTTTAATAATTATTTTTGTATACAAATCCACATTTAAGAGGAAAGTTATATATTTTCACTAGCAGCGCCCTGCGGTTTTACCCGCGTTGTGTCCATTCCTGTGGGAATTTCGGGATGAAAAATAGCCTTTGTTACTCGTGGATAATGTAGCTTTCGAATGGTGAAAGTTTTTTTTAAAACGGTCAAGTAGTTTTTGAGCCTATTCATTACAACCAAACAAACAAAGTTTTCCTCTTTATAATATTAGTGTAGAACGGGTCTAACAGGGCACTGTTAGGAATAATAATTGTGATCTTTCTGCCTCACTCAGAGATGTCCATTAAATTGAGACCTATAACGTAATGTCAAAATCTCTCATTAAATCTGTACTTAGGAAGTATTTGAGGTCTCTGAGCACAGAAGTTTATAGTGAAGGGTCTGAATTCATCCCTAGATTTTCTCCCCTTCCCACAGTAATTTGCAACATGAACAAAAACTGTTTATAAGAAAAATATATACTGCTCTCTTCAGATATATAAATAAGTAAGACGTACAAGATTTTAATCTCAGTTTTAAGATTACATACAACTAGCAGACTGCAAGACAGGCGTGATACTTGCCGACAGATTTCTTCAACTTGTCATAGTCTGTAACTAGACAGCCAAGGTTCTAATCACAACACGACTCCGCGAACGCAAGCCACCAATTATTATCAGTGGCAGCAAATTGACACTTTTGTACTAAAATTACACAAACAACATTGACACTCCTGTTATTTCACTTATAACGGAACGAAAGGCAGCTGGAAATTAATTTTAACTCCAGATTATTTCGTTAGATAGAGAACTGAGAACTGAGATAGAGTTATAAGTATGGTTATTGATATTTCGCGTTAATTTAATACTCATTCGTGTTGGCATTTATCGGTTGTACACGTGTTTTTGTGTTTGCTTTGGGGATTGCGAAAACTGTGTTGTGTATCAATCATTCTGCTCTTTTCGAATAGCAAACATTTATGCAACAGATAGTTGTTACGTCGATTAGCGGATTTAATCACTTATCAGGGTAATGTAACCACATTCGGGAGAAGCCACACTCGCGGTTATATCGTACCGGCAAGTGTGGCATCGGTCTATCCTTTGTCTGATTTCAAGTGTCTAATTTTCTAACCACCGAAAAGTACATTATAGTCTTCGTAGAGCGAAAACTAACTAAGTCTAGAAAGTATGTTTTTTCTGCAATAGTATCTTACTTTTCAGTGTTAAAACCGGAAATAAAAATAGATTATAACATTGTTCATGAAAAAGTTCATAATACGCAAAATATTCTATCTTCGCGGGGTTGTTAATAAAAAAGTTATTGAGGACTTGCTCCATACACATCTTATAAAGACATTTCTAAAATATTTACTGCCAGTATTCAGTCTATCTGACAATAGGGATCTAATATCATTTCTATCTAACGAACCTTAAGGACCCTCCGCGCGTTTCTCATCTCTTATTTCAATTTATCTTTCTCTCTATATGTTGAGTTAAGAACTTAGTTGTGAGTTCAGTATTTTGATTATAAGAGTCTAAGAATTTACTGTATTGAGATTGTAGAGTATTAAAATAAATTGAAATAAAAACCGCTTTTATAGGTGAAAATAAATAAAGTAAGTAAAGTCTGATTAGGTTAGATTAAAATTATGCTCTCTGAAGCACTATAGCACTTTGACAGTAACGCAGTATAGGCCATTCTTATGGCTGATTTACTTAAAATAATATTTTCTGTGATTATTCTTTTAAAAGGTAATAAAAAAGTAATTTTTAAGGTAATTGATTGTTACAGAGCTGCAGTGCAACAAATGATCACAATCACGTATTCAACACTTGATAAATTAACTGTAAGTATACTTAATCTATACATATGAAATGCTTTGTCTTAAATGACTGTTCGCTCAATCCACAGCCCAAACCGTTAATCGTAGAGAACTGAAACTTAGAGGGTCAATCCTTGTATGACGTAAGCATCCTTATACCCCTAAAGGGGTGAAAAAGTGGGACGGCAATTGAATGGGAGAATATTATTGCATGGTCAATTCTACTTAAAATTGTGCACAAAATTTACAGAAGACGTGTTTCATATTTTAATACGTTACGTGGATGAAATCGCGAGCAATATCTAATCCAATGTTAAAATTTCAGTTCAAGCCTTTAATCAATAACAATCATTATAGATGCAAAAAGGATAAACAATTTCCTCGATTTATCACAATCATCTTCACAAAATTTAATGTATAGCTATTGTAGGAAACATTATTATTAATGTTACCTCACGACGTATGATTGATTACGCAAATAAACAGAATCGAATGTAACAAACCGTGGATCATAAATCGTGTTCAAGAAAGGACCTAGGAACTGAAAGAAAGGAAGAAGAGTGAAACATAAATAGTGCATGTGAATCAACCAATCAGGGCTCTTTATTTTTATCAGTTTACACATCAATTTTATTTTACATTTTTCAATTCAAATTCAATTCAAAATGAGTAGGTAGTGATCGCTTAAACTTAAGAAACCAGTGTGTAATAGAATTTTTAAATGTTTCGCGATTTGAACACCAATAATTTATCATGTCATGTAATACGGGTTTTCAAAAACCAAGTACTTTGTTTTTGTTCTAAAATTATTGACAAACAAACACAGTTTCACATTCTAATATGAGTAAATGTTTGGGCGCCATTCAGAACCATCAATCCACACTTCACTGAGCAAATGTAAGATGATTGTGAAATCCAAGTGTTGTTTCGATTGATGAAATGCCATTGTGTTGGATATATCTATTATTGTAAGATTGATTGAGGGCTGAGAGACTAGAGTTTAGCTAGGACCTAAATAAACGAACATAGGTATTCGAAATTCTTAGTTAACAACGGAGGAATAAGCTTTTGGTACGGGCTAAGAAGTTTGGTGTTGATCACATTGTGAAAATCGATTATCGAAATGGTTGAAATATGCCTATAGAAGGATATTGGTAAGAATAATAAACAACAAGACAATATTATACTTAGTGTAAAGTTAATGCCCAATGGTATTTATCTTTATTTAAGTATACGAGTAGTAACTTTGTTTGTTTGAACGCGCTAATTTCAAACAAGGTACCAATCCGATATGAATAATTATTTTTTAGATTTAAAGTCACATTCAACGGAAAGGTTAAAGGCAGTTTTTCATTCCAACTTTCCCACAGGAACCGGCATAATGCGAGTAAAACGCGGGACACTGCTAGTATTTAAATACAATCGCTGAACGCTGTCGTGTTGGCTGCACAGTGGTACCTCTGTCAATGTACAATAAGTACCATTATACAAGTAAAATATGAATTGTATTTTTAGATATCGCCGTCTTTATGTAAAATTGTTCATGCATAAAAGTTGGCAAAGAAGGTATTCCGTCATCGCCACAAATACATTTATTTGTCGACCTCCATACCTGTTTCAGACACATTTATTTCAGCCATAGTTATTTATTAACTTCCATATTTCCTCCAAGCGACGCAAAAAGGTTAAGGTCAAATTCGAGAAATAAATTCCTTTTAGTGGACCAATTTTCTAGAAAATCACCTCCTGAGGGTTCTTAATGAACACGAAATGCCTAATTTCTTTAGGTTTCCATATAAATTTCGTTGATTGCTATCGCTTTAACTGTACCATCGGAATGGACAACTAAAGCGAGATTTTGAATTAAATTCTAACTGCAAACAGTCCGCTGAGAAATGGCTAACAATAGAATATAATCTAAGGATATTAATGCTCTCTAGACGGAGACTGCTTTCATTCGATTGTTTATTTTGACTTCCGAACTTTAGTTTAAGAGACCAATTATTCGATTCAATTCTATTAAACAACTTAGTTCCTTAAAATTAACTTGAATTAAGAAACAACTTCCATAAAATTATATTTAAATTATCTGAACATAAAACATGTTAATGCTATTATCGAAAATACATTAATATTCGATCCAATTGTTATGTTAAATCTCTTTATAATAACAACCATGAAACAAGATACACTGCGATGTTTTAAAAACTTTAAACTTACATAATGTTAATAAAACTGTACAGATATTGAAATTTAAACAATAAATGTTTGTTTTCTGGATTATTTCATTCACAAATCAATATAAATGAACTACTCTGTGACCCCTCACTGAGAGTCCATTGGTAATGGCGTATTAGGGCACAGTTACGGTGACTTAAACAACGTTTTGTATTGTATAATATTATCGTTTGAATTTATTATTATAACTAACTTTTGTAGCATGTTTTAAAATTAAACGAGATGGTTTAGCTGACAATATATTTGGAAGGAATCGTTTGGAAATTATTGTTTACGTTGAATGCCCATTTTAGATTATGAGTTTTTAATGGCAAGCCCAATAGTAGGCAAATTGTAGTCTATCAGTAAAAGGTCACCTAGAACATGTTTTACAATGCCTCTGTTTGTGCTATTGATTAAGTTAGAACTACAAATATGCAATGCCAGACGATTCCCGCTTAGATCTTTAGATAAGTTGAGCTCTAGTTCAGTTAGTCTAGTCTAGTTCAAGTTGAAACACGAACAATACGAGTATAGTCCTAATTACTACGAGTATAAAAAACGATGCATCTTATATGCAACCACTCGAGCACCAAGCGAAATATTAGGTGTCTCCATAATACTGCGAAACGGAAAAAGTCTAAACAAATAACGCCTACACTTGCTTAAACCTTAATCTTGTTTAATACCCTTCCCCAAATTAAAGGGGAACATAATATGCCATAAACTTCACAAACGGGTCACAAACGAAAAATTTCATAAAGTTTCATAATGTCGGGTAACAGCCCGGTCTCACTTGTCGGCTGACGGACCCGAATTTTAATCGGATCTAGTGGTATAACATTATGTAAAGTGTGTTTCACACTTGTCGGATTTCGATTTTGTTTCGACTTAATAATAAATTACAGAACGCCTGAGCATTTGATATGAAGCTATTCATAATTGTAGTACACCAATTTTATAATCTTTATACTAAATTAAATTAACCTCCAGTAGGTAGTGGCTTATACTTGGTAACTGAGTTTTTAGATCGCCTAAAGACTTCCGACATGGTCTAACTATTGAAAAAACTTGTCCCGACAATTTTAGTTGCCTTTAAAAAATAACAGACGCGCCGACACCCGATTAAAATCCGGACGCGATACCCGACAAGTGGGAACCTTACCTGACCCGCCACGTGTGTCATTCAACTGAAATTCTTGTAAGAGTTGAAGAATTTTCATACTCCACGAAAGATACTTGGTAACTTCCCACTTATTCCGGATAGTTTGATACTTAACTTACTTGTTACAAAGTGAAAAGTTTTAAACCGACCTAGTCTGTTTCAAGCCTTTGAATTGTGAGATGTTGAATTCGGCATTGTTGAAAATATTTCTTGGTTAAGTTTTCTTTGGACTAAAGGGTAAATAAAGGTGGGATTATTTGATAAGAAGGTGTATTAGTCAAAGTCAAATATTTTTATTCAGTTATGCCCCAAAAAGGCTCTTTTGACCATACCACCCCATTCGGAAGAACAACAGCAGACAAGAATGGGCAAGAATTTCTGCTAAGGTTTATAATACAATTTAATACTTATAAGTATAAATTAAATAAAACTTACAATCAACTTTTTTCTGTTTTATTATTTTTAAGTTTAATATAAAATACAAGTTTTCACTAATATGTACGTAATAACTCAACTTAATCGAATTTAAAACACGTATCAAAGTTCTAAACCCATTATAGGGTACATCAAATGTTACACCGTAGACCATAATTCAGTTACACAGACTGTTAGCCACGACTAGTAACACGACTCACTAGAATCGCACGCTTCATCAAGGAACACAATATCCTGAATACATCGGCAAAATATTAATGTAACAGTTCATTAATGGTTGTCAGAGAGTTTCTAGACCCCGCAGTGACTCCATACAAGGTGCGTTATACCTGATTGCGGAGAGCTGTTATCTTTAACATGATTCCGGGATTAAAATACTGTTATCATACTCCTTGGATACCCTGTTAGATATTCTCATGGCAGATAATAGATATTCCTTGATAGTCTACTGGTACCAAAATTGCAAGTGACGATGGTGAAACGAGTATTTTGAAAAAATAACGTTGGCACGTTTCAACTTGCAACTTACCACGCTGCAAGAGATATTTACTTGCAAATTGTTTGAAAAAAGAACCTCTTCCACTATCGTTTTTGTATTCTTTTTTTTTAAATGTTGGTCGCCGTTCACCCGCTTGCATCGCAGCAGCACGTACTTTATGTAGGTATTTATGTAACCTTTAATCAAATACGAGTTTGGTTCAAAAATTATTCAAGCCTCATTTGTTAGAGTACGTTTTATTAAATTTTTAGGAACGTAATTATGTAAATAGCCGTCGTTAATGCCTTTTGAAATGTTTCGTTTGTACTGAATTTGTGTTTTGATATTTTTTTACATGACCTTCAATAATATGGTATATTATCGGTAGCCCGTGGTTTCTTTTGTATTGTACACGCGCTCAAATATGCTCAGCTTTATTAAGTGTGAAAGACCTTCAAGCATTTATCCCCACATCCATCCTTTTTTTTAACCGACTTCAAAAAAACGAAGAAAAGGGTTCTTAATTCTGACTATAAAGTTTTCACAATTATGTTTCAAGAAAAATAATATGTATAAGGATCTTTATATTTAATAAATTTTATATAATACATAACTAGCTCTAACCCGTGATTCCATCCGCACTCTAACAGACTGAGCTAGGGTGCAAGTGAAAACGCAATATTGTTATATTCAGACTTTAGGTCTTCTTCTTCATCGAGTGGATGGTCAACCTGACCAATCCTGGTGTCAGAGTTATTGAGCTGCCAAAGGCCTCTGACATGGCTCATGTAACGACTACTATCCGTAGAAAGTAACCGGGACCGACGGCTTAACGTGCCCTCCGAAGCACGGAATCATCTTACTTTTCGGGCAATCAGGTGATTCAGCCTGTAATGCCCTAACCAAACTGAGGACAGTCTCACAAAGAGATTTTTGTGAGATGTCCCCACCGGGAATCGAACCCGTAACCTCCGGATCGTGAGCCGAGCGCTCAAACCAAAAGACAACGGAGGCTGTTAGACTTTAGGTGAGGTCACACCCATAAAGTTTTTTCTCGCCACGCATTTTCTTTCAGTGCTTCACATTTATGATATTTATACAGGGATTAACACACTTGATTTGATATCTACGTTTCCTGTTACAAATGGTCCGTTATAAAAACTCTAATGACACGTCATTCAGTTGATGTGCTCGTGGCGTATGAGGTAATATCTCTAATAAATGTCAGCTGATGAGTTTAGAATTTTAAATATATCCGTCCTACGTTTTGTTTCAGTTTATTTTACTGTATCGAAGGTAATGTTTGTATTCGGCGAGAGAAAAGTTGTTCCTGTACTTTTGGACTAAATTTAACTACGTAACTAGAAAACTAGCGTCTTGAGACCGAGGGAGTTTGGGGATAAAAATAGCATTATAACCTTTCTCATGAATGTGGTGTGGATTATCATGCAAAAAGAACTTAAAATCTGACTTCTAATTTTTATTACTACGTTAAAAAAAATAATGGGCTTTTGCTATCTACAAATTCTAATAAATTAAACCTAAGGACTCGTTATTTTTTTAGGATATTATCCTATTTTAAAAGTAGAAAGTATTAAAGACTACATGTACTTAGTTGTATACCTCCCTGATTACTCTGTTTTGGCGTATTTGCCATTGAGGCATTTTTTTTAATAAAAAGATTTTAAAAACTTAAAACCTTTAGAAAAGAGAACAATTTTCCTTTAAAACACCAAAAGCATTATCAGAAGAAAATTGAAGTAATTTACAAGTTAGAGTGAATTCTCTGTTTTCACCATTACAAAATTACAGGCCTTACCTCAAACAAGTAAAAGTAAAAGTATTAGCCTGTAATGTCCCACTTGTTGGGCAAAGGCCTCTCGTCTCACTGAAGATATCAGTACAGTGAGGAGGTTTCAGGCGTAATCACCACGCTTGCCTAATGCGGGTTGGTGATCTCAAACCCGAGCCATGTTTGAAAAGTAGGAAACATGTTTTCGCTCGACCTGGGAATTGAACCCGGGACCTCAGTCTTGGCAGGCGAGTGCACATACCACTAGACCACCGAGGCGTACCTCAAACAAAGCAAACTAAATTCCTAGAAACAGTTCAGTGGTTAATACAAATACTAGTTAACGATGCCAAATACAATTTCCAGTAATCGTAGAGTATAATTGATAAGTAAATATTATCCTGTTATTATAACAACAATTATTGCGTGGTGGTTTGTTTACTGAGGAATGGAGATTTGCGTGTGTAGCTAATTATTTTATTTGTTACTAGCAGCGCCCCACGGTTTTACCCGCATTGTGGCCGTTCCCGTAAGAATTTCGGGATGAAAAATTGCCTATAACCTTCCCGTTGAATGTGTCTATCCATTACAAAAGGAATTATTAGAATCGGATGGGAAGTTTTTGAGAATAGTGCGTTCAAACAAACAAACAAAGCTTTATTATATTAGTATAGATGGGTACTTGTGTATTTGATGATACCGATGTAATGTTGGGTATGATTTTACTAAGGTGGTGCTAAGCTGAATGGAGATATAGAGCATTGCAATACAATCTCATCACCTCGGTGGTCTAGTGGTATGCACATGCCTGCCAAGATTGAGGTCCAATTCCCGGGTCGATCGTAAACATGTTTCTTACTTTCCAAACATGGCTAGAGTTTGAGATCACCAACCCACATTTGGCAAGCATGGTGATTATGCCTAATCCTCCTCACTGTACTGATATCTTCAGTGAGATGAGAGACCTTTGCCCAGCAGTGGGACAATACAGGCTTATACTTTTTACTTTTACTTTAAGATTAACTATGAAAATCTAGATTATAGTCCAGCTTTTTTAATAATGATTCTGATTTCACGAATAATTACCTCATCTCACTGAAGATATTAGTACAGTGAGGAGGATTAGGCTTAATCACCACGCTTGCCTAATGCAGGATGGTGATCTCAAACCCAAGCCATGTTTGAAAAATAAGAAATATGTTTTCGATCGACCCGAGAATTGAACCCGAGACCTCAGTCTTGGCAGGCGAGTGCACATACCACTAGACCAGCGAGACACAGGTAGCTTTCAGCATCGAGCTATTAACACTTGTAACTTCCCAAGAATAAATGCATCAGTGACACTTCTCACAGTAAGGAGCCTTTGAATAATAGTCCAGTTTCAAGTAATCTCAACGATCACGGCTGACGAACTAATAAACGTCATACGAGTGCTTGATTAACTGTCGTTTACTCTGGAATCTACTAAAACGAAGTAATTTAAGGTTAAGAGCCCCGTTTGGCCGTATATTTGGGTAATTAGAAGATTCCGGTTGACTATCTCTTGAAGGCAGGAATTTGTAGAAAATGTACGCTAGTGTTGTTAATAAAGATTTTAATGGAGTAAATAAGATGTTAATTGCGACTTGGCTAGATAATATATACTCTGTACTGAATATCACTACATAGTATAAAACAAAGTCGCTATTTTTGTCTGTTTGTTTGTCTGTTTGTCTGTATGCTTAAATCTTTAAAATTACGCAACAGATTTTGATGCGGTTTTTTGTAATAGGTAGAATGATTCAAGAGGAAGATTTTTATGTAAAAAAATTCCCGAAATTCCCACGGGAACGGGCACAACGCGGGTAAAACCGCGGGGCGCTGCTAGTAATAAATATGAAGAGTTTGTTTGTTTGAACACGCTAATCTCAGAAACTACCAATCCAATTCGAATAATTCTTTTTTGAATGGCTAGCCACATTTAACGGGAAGGTATCAAAATACCTACCTTATATATATCTATACTAATATTATAAAGAGGTACAATTTGTAAGTTTGTTTGTTTATTTGTATGTTCGAGTTAATCTCGGGAATTACCAGCCTGATTTGAATAATTATTTTTGCAATGGATAGCCACATTCAACGGGATATTATAGGCTACTTTTCATCCCGAAATTCCCACGGGAACGGGCACAACGTGGGTGAAACCGTGGGGCGCTGTTAGTCCTTAAATATATAAGGTAGGTATATATTTAAGGATATTTTTAATTTCGAATTTCCTACGTAAACTGGCACAACAAAATATCTATATTAGTCCTATAAAAATACATCTCATTATTTTGCTGTGAGTTGTGGTAGGTACTAAAGAAAAGGTTTAATCTTCGCTGAGTATAAACAACGCGCTTAAAGTGAAGGTTTGCCTTTTAAGATACCACTGCAGGTAAAACAATTTACTTACTTTAAAAAAAAATACAAAACTATATGATATCTATCTTCGTACCAAAACTAAAAAATAATCACTACATAGTTTAAAACAAAGTCGCTTTCCGCTATCTGTCCTTAGGCATGCTTAGATCTTTAAAACTACGTAACGGATTTTAACGCGGTTTTTTTAAAATAGATAGAGTGATTCAAGAGGAAGTTTATATGTATCAAAATTTCAACGGGAACGGGCACAACGCGGGTAAAACCTCGGAGAGCTGCTAGTAAGTAATAAATAAAAAATAATAAACACTAACACCGACGCATTTATATCCATAACTTCAGTCCTTAAAACCTAAGCCCGATTACCTCCATTGTTCTTTTGTTGCCCTTTACATAAATAACATAAATACTTATTACATAGATAAATCTTCATAGAATTTACGTAACAATCAAAATCCTGATCCACACCGGTTTGACACTGCGCCTAATGCAACGTTACAATGATAAATGACCTGTACTCGACATATGATATAACTAGCAGCGCCCCGCGGTTTTACCCGCGTTGTGCCCGTTCCCGTGGAAATTTCGGGATTTTTTTTACATAAAAACCTTCCTCTTGAATCACTCTACCTATTACAAAAAACCGCATCAAAACCCGTTGCGTAATTTTAAAGATTTAAGCATACAGACAAACAGACACGAAACAGAGACGACTTTATTTTATACTATGTAGTGATGATAGCCTTGGTAACACCTACGAAATAGACGAGTAAATGGATTAGTATATGACTGATTTTCTTTGAAATACAGTCTAGTTAAATACATAATCTACACTAATATTATAAAGCTGTAGAGCTTGTTTGTTAAGGGGCTCCTAGACGGGCCATATTTTCACGAAAATGTTTAGCTGCAATAGTGTGGCCGGCATCACCAGCCATCATTTACGGCCAGACTCTGCAACACTTTGCAATATTTTTAGTATATCCGGGATATGTTGTCACATATTTTTTTTTAGTATGGCCGATGAATGTTTAGGGTCTCGGCAATATGGCCGGAGAGTTCGCTTCGCAATCGAAAATACTGCAATATTTCTCAGCCACTTTTATTGTTGTCTCGCTTTACGGCATAAGTGCGTCCCTTTTTCATGCTACGTAAAGTTTGTCGCGATTCGTTTTTTCTCGGAAATGTTCGTTTTTGTCTTACTACTTCACTCGCACTCAGTCAGTACCCATGGAAACATCGTCAAACAGGTAGTTTGACATTTGACATTGATAAATAAAGTATGCGATTTATTTGATACCTACACCATGGAATTAGTAAGTACTACCGGTAGTACTTACTAATTCCATGACCTACACGTAATTTAATAATACCATGGAATTAGTAAGTTGTACGGTAGTACTTACTAATTCCATGAATAATACAGTAATTCATAGACACATCGGCACCATTCGGGTGTTATCGTTGTTCCGAGTTTTGCCGATAGGAAAGGAGTATTCACTACATCTTTATGTGGCCCATGTAAAGACAAAATATTGAGCCATATACTGCATCAGAAATATTGCCGAGATAAACATTTTCCAGCCATATGCTGCATTAAAACGTTTTTAGTATTGCCGGGATATAGTCGGCAATTTTGTGGCCACATATTTCATCAAAAGTATGGCCCGTCTGGGAGGGGCCTTAGTTTGAAAGCGCTAATCTCAGAAACACTTTTTGTAATGGATAGAAACATTCAACGGGAAGGTTATAGGCTACTTTTCTTCCCGAAATTCCCACAGGAACGAGCACAACGCGGGTAAAACCGCGGGGCGCTGCTAGTAATATACGCCGGACAAATTTACACACGGTTAATTAAACCCAAAGTAAGCTCTAAGCTTGTATTATTGAATCTTACTCACGGATACATACACAAATACTTTATAAGAATATTTAATTAACACCCAGACGTCATCGCTAACAACTATGTCTTCACATATTGTTGACCGGGCGGGAATCGAACCCGCAACCCCGACACAGAAAGCACTCTCACTGCCACAACGGGCTTGCCAAATATATGAATCGAACATTTACCATGTT
Source organism: Cyclophora albipunctata (assembly GCA_963082685.1). Taxonomy (NCBI): domain Eukaryota; kingdom Metazoa; phylum Arthropoda; class Insecta; order Lepidoptera; family Geometridae; genus Cyclophora; species Cyclophora albipunctata. The sequence continues at coordinate 8,228,155 of OY720119.1, read as the reverse complement.
AGTATGATCCCAGGGTTGGTATTTGTCAAAATCAGCGGGATCGCAATCAATCAAACATAGAATCGGTTATTTTGACACTAGCAGCGCCCCGCGGTTTTACCCGCGTTGTGCCCGTTCCCGTGGGAATTTCGGGAATTTTTTTACATAAAAACCTTCCTCTTGAATCACTCTACCTATTACAAAAAACCGCATCAAAATCCGTTGCGTAATTTTAAAGATTTAAGCATACAGACAGACAAACAGTGTGACAGACACGAAAAAGAGACGACTTTATTTTATACTATGTAGTGATATGGAGTACAGCCGTACATTTTGATGTATAAAGAGGTAGTCGTACTCATGCAAGGCACTAAAAGTGGTGATAGAGGTCTCGTTCAGATATTTAGTTTACTCTAACTTATTTAAGTTCTGTGCTAACACATGCATGTGTCTAGTATGAGACCAAAATATGCCCGTCAGTCATTAATACTCGTACATGGGTAAGGTAAATACTTACGCCCGTACTCAGTGACGTAAATTGTTCCTGAGATGAGATTTAATGAGTGATTTTGACATGTAATGTATAAAAAATACGTCAATTGGTTAAGTGTCGATTTAAAGGACATCTCTGAGTGCAGCGGTAAGTCTTCTAATTATTATAATACGTTAGTTAACTTAACCTTTCTATCGAAAACATCTTCGAGTTCAGAATAGTAAAAATATGTGTTCTCTAAAAATTTGGTGACAGATAGATGTCGTTACTATAGTTGGGTTTTACTCAAATACTAACTTAAGTGATCACTTCCCTACAAACAAATAAAGCTTATTATATCAAATTCTATTTCAGAAAATAAGTTTCAACTACAAATGTAAGAAAGAAAAGAATAAAAGAAAACCAGTTTGTCTGGAACTAACTTGTTTCCTGGGATATATTTTTTGTACTAATGAGTTGCCTTTTAAAGCCCTACTTAGTTACAACTTGTTTTAAACTAGAGAAAAACGTTAAAGCTAAAGATGAGCGGTAGCCCGTTGCTTAGTTTTTAAACCACATTTAACTGGCTTATACTTGACGCACAATAGTATACAAAGCGGCTGTGGTGTCGTTTGTCCAAGCGATGTTGACTTACCGCGATTGTCAAGCAAAGTGCAGCCCGGTTCTTACTTGGATGGGAAGCCGATAGTGGTATTTCTAAGCTACTAAGTGTCCGAGGGCACATTAAATTAACGGTCCTGGTTGTGCCAATCGTTAGATCATATCAAAGACCTTTAGGCGACTAAAAACTGCGACACCTGAGTTGGCCCACTCGAACTTACTACAAACAATATTACAAAACATGAGCAGCAAACTGGCTGCGAACTTTAAGGCGAAGATTTTGGTCATACCTTTGAGATAAAACGTTATATGGCGTAGAGTCCAGTATGGCACATAACAAATAGAATACCGCTTTCAAACAAGCCCCAATATGTCAAGACGAAGCTTACGTAACGGAATTAAGGCGGTTACGCACGGGCGACCATTCATTTGGAGCGGATGAAATTGTTTAGTGCTTTAAAGACTTGAAGTTTGAGATCACGTCAATGTGTTCGTTACTTTAAACCCTTCATTATTTGCATGATTATTACGATTTAAATTTAAACACTAATTCTGACATTCCCATTTGTTACTAAAAAAATTGCTGTGGCAATTCACATTAGTGTCATATAAGTGTCACATAACCTCTATTGTTCTAACCATATGACAGCGATATCTTAAATCCGCCAAGTGTGTTTGAAAGCGAATTAGGGCGTGCCTCTTACGTACGGAGAGTGAAAGCGCATTCAGATGATCACGCGCAGCATACAGCCTATACTTAATTGTAACTTATAAGTACAACTTAGCGGTTGCTCGCTTGATTTATTGGCTTCATAATCAGGGCTCTTATCACGAACATGGCACTTTTGATGAGCGATTAATTATAATCATATGTATTACTACACATTACGTGTACTTTGTAGGGCTAGGCGATATATCGCTTGTCAATTAAATGTATAGAGGAGGAATAAATGTATCTACGTAATATCATGACTTTAACAACGTTAATTTACAATTTAACTCGCGAGATTGTAAGGTAGTAATGATTTTCCGGTGACATATAGGTACATTGTAATAAAAACATACATACTTACTGTGTGATCGATTAGGCTTAATCACTTTTTATTGCTTGGTAATAAAAGTATGTATGAAGGACTATGCTGAGAAATTGTCATGTACGAACCTAAAATTTATTCTTTTTCCAAATCAAAACTGATTTCAAAGCTGCCTCTTAATTCACCCTTAAATAAGGTTCTCACCCTGATCAATCTCCAGAAATTACAATTCAGTATCGTAATTTGAAAAGCCTAATTCTAGACTCAAGATAATTACTAAGAGAAGGTTCCAAAAGCGTCGGCCATTATCTTTTTTAACACAAAATATCAATTTATCAGGGTATCCTACTATTATAAATGCCAAGGTTCCTGAAGATAAATAATGGTTTTGTTCTTCGAATTGGTATAAAAGGTAGGAACTAAATTAGGTTTTAATCTGGAGAAACGCGTAGGGTACCTAGGTTTTGCCCTAAATTACAAAAACTAGTTTAACATTAGTTAGCTAATTGAACAAGTTCATCAGCTGAGAATCAGCGAAAGACGTGTGTAATACTCTCTTTGTAATTAACTCGCCAGCTCGCAGTGTGTAACACTTGCTCAGTGTCAACGACGTAAATCATATATGGCTAAAACCATGAATCACCTGGTATATTACGAGTAGAAGGTAAGCTGGTCTCTAGCACAATTCCTATTAATTTCTAGCAATTGGAATCGCTTACTTATAAGATAATAGACGTCAGTAGAGTCTTTTGCGCATTTTACTAAAACGTGAATGTTTTCATAAATTATTTTTACAAATTTTTAGTGTCCCATGTCATGTCAGAGGCCTTTGGCGGCTCAATAACTCTGACACCAGGATTGGTCAGGTTGACCATCCACTCGATGAAGAAGAAGATGAAGTGTCCCATTGCTCGGAAAAAGACTCCTCCAATGACCTCCATGTTTTTTAAAAAAAATAAATTCAAATCCAAAATGACCCTCTTTACTTATAAACTATAATCTAAGAAGAACAACTCTTGCTAAGGGACCCAATTTTCGATTTAAATACCTAATTTCTTGAGGTTATTTTTTGTAAAACTAATCGAGGTGTCTGTCTACCTGACACGAGATACTACGTGGAATTATTTATAGTTTGACCAACTCGGTTTGATACTTGGGATCTTTAGTTGTGGTTGAGGATCAAAATTAAGTTACCAAAGTTTAAACCAAAGAGTTTGTGGTTTCGGTAAAAAATGAAACAAGAACTTTGATTTTATTAATAGAATTATGAATTTTAAATCTGCTAAAAAGAGAATTTTGATTTTTCAAAGTTAGTGCGTTTAGTTTGCTTACAAAAGTAAAACTTTAGCTTTTATTTCTTGTTTTTTGAACAAAAACATTTATACAACTAACATAAGTATAATATAATGTGAATTGCTAATTAGATAATTTTCATTAATATCACTTCACTATCTCACTATCAATTGAATCAAGATATTACGGCAATAATTAATTGATTAATGGACCATTATTACATTCTTACAGATTTGTAAACGAAAAAAAAAACTAATTGTTACCTACTGTACAAGCAAACTGAACTGATTTGATCAGATTACATGATAGTTACGCAATGCGGACGTTTTTTCAAAAAACTAATTGGCTTTATATACTTCTTGCGGTTCCGTACCTCAAAAGCAGGTATTTTGTTCCGTTTCCGCCTAAATACTAAACTTTGAATAAGGGCAAGACTTAATCTATACTAATATTATAAAGCTGCAGAGTTTGTTTGTGTGAACGCGCCAATCTCAGGAATGGTCCGATTTGAAAAAATAATTTTGTAATGGATAGCCACATCCAACGGCAAAATTATAGGCTACTTTTCATCCTGACATACCCACGGGAACGGGTACCACGCGGGAAAAACCGCGGGGCGATGCTATTTGAAAAATATAATGTGCGTTTACAACACCTAGTGGAACGACAACATACTTGCGCAAGGACGAGTAAAGAAAGTTAAAAATCGGTAACAGAAGGTATGAATAACTTTTACTGTTAGCCTGTATTATTCCATTGTTGGGCAAAGGCCTCCCCCCAATCCCGCCACTCTTCTCGATTGGAAGCAAAAAAGAGGTATGAATAATAAAAAAGATTACAGAACATTAGTAACGTATTATATTTGACATCTTAATATGTCAGTATGTCTAGGTGGCCGTCGAAACAACCCAGTTGGTATAACTGGCTACCCTGGTACTGACACCGGGGTACATAGCGCTAGCGCATCCTTGACCCCACGACACGACACCCACGAGAATGTGGCCGTAGTATAGCGGGCCTCCGGAGTCACCCTGACAAGCGTCCTTGCCTCCAACATCCAGGATACCAGCGCAAATCATGTTGTCAGTGACGGGAGGGTCGAACAGACCAGAGTACCGGGACCGGCAGACTTCCTGGTTAATCGTGTAGATGGTGACATCGCGGAGGACTGACGACGCTGAACCTCCTTGCTGTTGAGGAATAAAAATAATTTAATCTAGCATGACAAGACAAGTGTGTTTTAAATAAAGAAGTTTGATGGATTATGGTTGATTTCCAGTATAAGTTTTAGGTTTAAATAATCTCACTTAAACATGCTTTAACTATGAAAAAGGAGAGGGCACAGATATGTAAGTGTAGCAACGAGTAACTTACGGAGGTAGCACCCCAACCGGCGTGCATTACTGGCAAGTTGTCGGGCAATACGAAGTCTTGACTGACGATAGGAGCGGGTTGGATGGCATTATTGTAAAAGAGCGCAGCGGTTAGCTCCACAACCGAGATGTCTCCATCGAGGTTGAACAGAGAACCAGTGTACGAGGGATGGTTCACTACCCGAGCGATATTAATAACGATTCCGCCATTGTTACGTGTCGTAGTACCGGCACGGATTCTTCTGCTGCCCACTTGGAATAATCTGCAAAAAAAAAAGATCGGTACATACAAGACAATACTATATTAGGGCTCTAAGTAATTAGTTGGTTAAGTGAAAGATTGGCTCGGAACACGAGCTTCGGCGATTAAACTTACATTCCGGAGAAGCAATGAGCAGCTGAAAGGACGTGGCGCTGGGTGATGATGGTGGCGGCGCAAGACTGGCTCCATATAAACACAGTCAGGAACTCAACCTGCACGATGCTCGGGTACTGCTCGATGGTGGTTGGGTCGCCGCCTACGATGCGGTTAGGGGTCGCGCTCACGCACAGCGCTCCTGCAAAGAAACATATTCAGTTGGCGTTACTAGCGATAATTTCCAGGGAGGCTAGGCCTTTAAGATACAAATAAATGAGAAATGATGCAGATATATTTAAAATAATGTGTGAATAAAAGGTTTCCAAATTCCTAGACATATAACCTAGTGAGTAAAACTACTTTCGCTTTACTTTCTTATTATGTTTTAGACTTATGAATACCTATAGGGATAAAAAGTTAATCTCTCCAAAAAAAATTGCAGAATGACTTTACTTACCCATCAATAGAAATGACCAAAGAGACATCATCTTGACTACAACGACAAACAAAGTGTGGTCACAGCACACGTAAATATACACTTCACAAATCCCAAGCAATAAAAGATATGTTATCTAAATAAATAATTATCAACATCGTATGACTAATAAATAAGATAACTTACCGAATAGGTGGCTTAATCGGTTGGATAAAGGGATCAAAAGTAAGCCTTCAGGGTAATTTCTTATCTCATAATTTCTTAATTGGTTTATAATTTATTTATTATATAAGCTGTTATAAAAAATATCTATCAAACTCACCAACTTACTCGACACTTTATCAATTTTGGGTTCATAATTGGCGGAACTGTATTCTGTTTCCTATATTTTAAAATTGACTAAAAACTTAAGTGCCTAAGCATTGCTGATCGATTATATTTGGATTGATTAGTTTAGTGTATAATAATATTACTAAGTCCACTTAGCTGTTGGTTTCGCTTCTCCACTACTGAGGGTTTGCTCTGCATAGTTTTCTTAGTATGTAGTCAGACAAAACAGTTTTTCGATGCTTCGGTCCATTCCCTGATGTTAAGAAGAGAATATCCTTTCTTCTTCTTCTTATCGAGTGGATGGTCAACCTGACCAATCCTGGTGTCAGAGTTATTGAGCCGCCAAAGGCCTCTGACATGGCTCATGTAACGACTACTATCCGTAGAAAGTAACCGGGACCGACGGCTTAACGTGCCCTCCGAAGCACGGAATCATCTTACTTTTCGGGCAATCAGGTGATTCAGCCTGCAATGCCCTAACCAAACTGAGGACAGTCTCACAAAGTGATTTTTGTGAGATATCCCCACCGGGAATCGAACCCGAAAGAATATCCTTTAAAAACTCAGTTTAAAAAATCCGTCGTTTTAGTTGGTCCTAGTTGTTTCAATAGTTAGACTTATTTTAGAATCTAAAGGATATTCTCTTCTTAACATCAGGGAATGAACCGAAGCATCGAAAAACTGTTTTGATCTGATCATCGGTGGTCTTTAGGTGGTTTAAATACTCCGACGTCGAGGTTGCCCACTAAACTATTCGGACTTGCTAACTTACTTAACACATCAGTAGATACTGCGATACCAAAGGTATTATTTGCAGAACGCATCCATATTTGTGTTTGACGTCAGCGACCGAAAAAATCGACCCTAACCCTTTCTTTGGGAGCGACAAACACAGCAATGCGACTCGATTTGACGCGATGCGAAAAAGTCAATAGTTAATCTTAATACTAGTGTCCTACGAAATTGCGTCTTCCCACACTAGTCACAGACGTAGAACAACGAGTTAGGTCAGTCTATCCATATCTACATCCATATAAATTATACATATTATATTGGTAGTCTTATCCTCACTGGCTGGCCAGAGGAATGTCTCTAAATTACCTAACCTAGTAGCGGCACGACGAGGTTGTGCTCGTTCCTCCAGACAAATAATAAAGCCTTTAACCTTCCTCTTGAATATTCCTCTTGAATATTCCTCTTGCTATTATTAGTATATAAGCCCTAAATATATAAGCCCCCCATTGTTGAGGAAAGATCATGAAAATCAAGAATCGGGTTGGTATATTCTGAGATAAGCCGGTTCAAAGACGCACTTATTAAAATTTCAACAATGTGAGTGATTCTTTGCATTTTTTGATTGGTGCTGTGGTAGCCGAGAATCCAGTAGAAAGGGTTAAAGAAGGCTTCTTAAAAGAGAAATGGAAGGTATCCATTGGAGGTAGGAAGTACTGATCTGGTTTTTGCTTCTTCCAGTGTACCCAAATAGGTGAAAACGCTGGGAGACCTATAATAATGGTGACTGTATGTAACTTCTAATTGGATTCAAATAAAATTGTAAAGTCACATTCAACAGGAAGATTAGCCTTTATATTCCGATTTCCCCTAGACAATTTGACACATTTCATACCAATCAGGTAAAACCGCTAGTAAAATACAAAAATTCTGTAATAATTGCACCAAAACTGACAGCACATTACCGTATTTCAATTATGTACAAAAAAAAACAAAACTAGTCACGTCAACTATTGCTAAATTCTGTCACCCAATCCGGCGTCGACTCTCATAGCTTTTTATGGCGTTTTTTAGTTATTGGCGGTTGATTGATTCCAGTGTTTGATTGCGTTCCAGTTACAATAGTTATCGGTCATGGCCGTCACCCCGATTACTTGGATCTACTAACACCAACACCCTCCCATGTTAATTAACGATACTTCCTTCGAAAACCCATTGTTTTTGTGTAAACCGTCTAACCCGTTTCATTCGTTACAAGCTAATCTCTTCCCAGTGACAGCTCTAAATTGCTTGCAATAAAAGGATATTATATTCAAAACGTCTGACTTAACGCGTCTAAATGTTTTTTAGCAGTTTTGAAACTCGTTTTAGTAACAAAGTGTTTAGTAACTGTGACTTTGAAGGAAGCGTGTCTTAAAATTTTATTATGAAGCTTTTTAAGAGTTAATACTTATAATGTCATTAAACGATAAAAACGCTTTGATATTAACAATAACGATTATGTTAAAATGTGTATAACACTAAGACTAAGAGTTTTTGTTACTCCTACACTTATTTATAATAACTTAGTTTACGTAGTAGGCATACGATGTCATGAGACATAAATATTAATGCTAAAAAGAGATTACCACTAAATGGTTTCAAGCATTTCAATCTCAACGTTTAACCAAATAACGTTACATTCAAGCAATTTTTGCTATGAATAATTCCATACCATTCTCATGATCTAAAGGCAGATTGCACAATCATCCTTTATTTTATTTAGCGCCCACATACGAGTATCTATACTAATATTATAAAGAGGTAAAATTTGTAAGATTGTTTGTTTGTTTGTATGTTCGAGGTAATCTCAGGAATTATCCGTCCGATTTGAATAATTATTTTTGTAATAGATAGCCACATTCAACGGGAAGGTTATAGGCTATTTTTCATCCTGAAATTCCCACGGGAAGGGGTTTAACGCGGGTAAAACCGCGAGGCGATGCTAGTTTTTAATAAACGAATGATGTTCGTTTTAAATTGTGTTCTATTTATTTCGTTCGTATCTTTAAACGAACGGCTTTTGTTTCTTAATAGTAGTTTATGCAACTGTCGTATAAGGAAGGGTATTAAAACACGAGTGTGAGTTTATGAAACGAGCGCAGCGAGTTTCATAATAGTAACGAGTGTTTTAATACCCGTGTTATATGCAGTTGCATACACTACTTTATCTTCACTAATGTAATTAATCAAACAACAAGAGTAAAAGCTGACAATAGTTTTTCACACGTACGTGTATTGTCACAGTGAACTTGCCGCCATTAAAATCTAACCAATGAGAGCGCAGCTGCGCGTAGGGCCAATCAGGAGCGAGCGAGATCTTACCAAAGAGTTTTGTGTATGTAGTTTCGACGAAGTTTTCACGTATAACCCAACTGTTTTCAAAAGCCAGCCTAATATCAAAATTTTATACAACTAGTATGAGTATTTTGACATAAGGCTCGCCAGGTTAATTGGTCGAGTTATAATGATGGTATAATGAGATTTTACGATATCGATGTGGATATTATAACATCATGTGCAATTGCTTAAATTGAGTGTTTTAGTTGTCTGCGCTATAACAGTAGTAATTATAAGTCAAGTATTGGAAACATAAGTAGAATGTTACAACATTAGTGTAGATAAACATATTTAGAGTTTAAGAGTTCTTTTAAATCATATTCCATATATTGAAATGCATACATATAATTCCTGCTGTTACCCAACTAAGTAACGTGCACATTTGTCTCTTAGCATCCAACTTCCATTCTACAACTACCTAAGTCTGATCCTCCTAGCAATTGGTTAGCGTGACATGATTCAGTACCACCGATATACGGACGGTCTGATTTGCATCTTACATAGTTGCAAATCGTATATTTCAATCAATCTTGTTAGAGTATTAGTTTTGAATTAGTGGTGTTTTGAGGATTAGTCTACGTCTACACAATATTTTACTGTGATAAATTGTAAATGATTGTTTTATTAATACACTAGCCGCACCCCGCGTTGTATCAGTTCCCACGGGAATTTCGGGATAAAATGTATTCCATGTGTTATTCTGATGTATAACCTATATAACTGTAAAGTTTAATCCAAATCCGTCCAGTAGTTTTTACGTGAAAGAACAACAAACATACATCCATACATCAATACATACATCCATCCTCACAAACTCCGCATTTATAATATTGGTAGGATAGGATTAGAAGACTTTGAATGTTTTCAAACAGTTCACTCAGATACTCAAATATAATGGGTGTTCTTTAGCCGCATAAGAAATTTCGATGGTTGGTATCTATGTTTACATTAAAAGTATCGGCAATATAATGCATCTATACTAATATTATAAAGCTGAAGAGTTTGTTTTGTTTGTTTGTTTGTTTGTTTGTTTAAACGCGCTAATCTCAGAAACTACTGAACCGATTTGAATAATTCTTTCACTGTTAGATAGTCTATTTATCGAGGAAGGCTATAGGCTACATTTTATCCCGGATTTCCTACGGGAACGGGCACAACGCGGGTAAAACCGCGGGGCGCTGCTAGTCATTAATAAAGACAAACAAACTAAAAATAGTAACTTTCTTTCCAGAAAACATTCAAATAATAATTCACGAACTCTCACAATACAATCCAAAACACAAACTTATAAAATACAACATATTCCAAGAACCAATACAAAATGTCTTCATTACAAACACGACAAAAAACGATCATCTTAGAAACCTATATTTACAAACCAGACTAAACCAACCAGTCTAGATTCTTCTATCATAACCATATGAGAAAGGGAGAGTACTTCCTTTCGTATGGTTTACCAGTAAACATGGTAATTAGTTAATGCACATAATTTGTATTCACATTGCATCTGACTGGTTTGCATATCTTACCAATAGGTTGGTACGGTAATATGATGAGCCACACGGTTTTGGCCGTGGTAAGCATGTACCCGTTTATCTTTTTAAGTCTTGATGTGTTCAAATCTTAATGTATATCAATCTTTTTGGTCTGTATTTCATGAATAGCATTGTATTAATTGTAGATGTCAAATTCTGTCAGCTATGTGATTATATGTGTTACGTTTTTCGTTAAAATAGAAGGAAAACAGAGCCCAAATTTTGTTCAGAAATTCCCAAAGAAGCTTGTGCGTTGGGCGATGAAAATGTTGGAATGCTAATCTATGTCATTTTTTGTTACAAATGCTGTCAAGTGTGACGAATCATCTTTTAAAATTTATCTATTAAACGATAAAACAATAGAAAACAAATGTGTATAATATTAGTAAACCTTAATAGGATACTAAGCATAAGATGAAGTACCTGTTAACGAATGAGCGGTACATTGCATATAATTTGTAGATACATTATATTCAGTACATGAGTGGGATCTCACGTCAGTGGGATAATTCAATATTTCCAATTTGGTCGTTTAATGGGTTGACAGTGAAACTGATTGCATCAGTAACGTATGACTACGGCGTTTAATGCATAGTATAATTATACCTTTTTGATATGTTGGGTATGAGTATAAGGTACCTGCTCAAGTACAATTATGTTCAAGTACTTATAAAACGTTTAAGATATTCATGCATTTTTAGTATTACCTTACGTTACCAACCTTAGTGTCGGAGTTATTAGGGTCAACACTGCGTTGAGCGTGCGCACGCCGCGGGCGCCCGCGAAGGTTCACTTTTGTATGGAACCGCAACGAAGTGTCGGCCCTTACATCGGGTAAAGGCCTCCGACATGGTCTAACAATTGAACCAACCAGTTACTTAACGTGTCTTCCAAAACACGGTAGTGCTCAGATTGAAATGCCACTTCGGATCTAACATCGCTTGATCAAACTACGCCACGAGCGCTACGCCTTTAAGACATAAACTCAATTAAATAATCTTAAGTGGGAAAAGCCTGTTATCCGTCATTTAGTGGTAACACTTCTGCCGGGTGATGCGAGTTCGATTCAAGGGTATATTCCACAGAGCAAGCTTTCCTTAAGTCGCAAATATCTAATGATTGACTCACATAGCAACTCTACCTATATGATTAACAGTTCGGCCAGACAATATAACACTTTACCGTTTACATAATAGCGGACTACAAAGTATACGCAATTGACCTCACATGGACAGAATAATATACTTGTAGTAAACGTATTGTAAACCTAAGCCATAGTTCATCTAATATCTATATTCAGTACAGTTACTACTCTTCTTACTTGAACAAATAACTTAACAAGAGTCTTGTACCACGGTGTGTACTGTCAAGGAAATTGATAGTTGACCACAGACGGATTTTGTTAGTATATCATAAGTTCCACTGATTCGTACACGGTCATAGATTGGCTTATAAATAACGCTCTGTGGTGTGACGAACTTGATAAGTGTTAACATAGATTGGCAATCCGTTGCACAGAACCGCGGTGCCCAGAAAGGGGATAGACACGCCTTTACTTTGCTGTTTAATAGTAAAATGCAGATTTAATCAAGAAATTATATTAATACTGTGTATAACCTATAGGATCTATAAGCAGCATAGTAAGGATTATGAGCAATGTTAATAAAAATACCCTTCAATCGCCAAGCAATATTCGGCCAAAACAATCCAACGACCAACTTCCCTTACTTTACCTTAACACTGACACTCAACAGTATTCCACCATAATTGTAATTGCCCTCCATCCAACTTACTCCAACGACCTGAGAACCGACTCCAGCAATAAGGAAATCGTTCTGGAACGCACGAAAATCGCTTCGTCGTGATACCGAAGTTCTCAACACTCAGTAGCTTTAATGATTATATTCAATTGTTATTTGCCTATCGAGACATCGTTACGGTACTGAGATTGTATCGCACTTGTTGAGTAAAGGAGAGTTCTTAAATGGAAACTAAGTTGTACTTTGAAAACGAATACTCTAAGCTAAGTATTGGTTTTCGAATAGATGTTTAAACTTAGAACATCTCAAAATGTAAATATGCTTTATATTATTATTTTATAGTCAGTCAATAAAAGCACCTTTAGCAGAGACTTTGTCAGATTGTAAAACAAATCTTATTGACATAAAAACGCTTATTTACCTCTTAGGGCATTGTGTATAATTTGAACCGGTTAAATGTACTTTTGTTTCAACAAAGCTTCTTAACTATCTGATTAGGACATCATTAGAACGGAAGTCAATCTATTTCGGGCCTTTAATGAGCTATTCTTATACATTATCAATTATTATTACTTTAGAGAGGCTCTCAATGAAGTTTTTGCAGGACAACAAAATTACATAAATACATAACTTACGTAGGTTTAAGGGTGCCCATTGAAGCGGAGTGAGGCTGCGGAGCTGAGAACGGAGAAATATTATCCAATAGGAGAATCTCTACAGAGATTGTATGCAAGGATTGCATTGGTTAATACTTCTCACTCCCCTTCAATGGACCGGCAGCCTGATACCTGTTAAACACTGAGTAACGCTTGGCGTTTTTTAAAAGCAAGAAACTTCAAAGCCTTGATCTAAAAACTAGTAGTACATAGGTTCTATAAAATTGTCGTTAATGTTCCGATCAATTAGTCACGTTTAAAACGACTTTATAATTAATTGCATTGCAAAGTAGACTTGTAATACAGGTCTTACTGTTATTTACTATTATGCACGTTATTTTGTAGCCATCACTGAAACTGGTTCAGTTTAATTTTTGTTTTTTTTCAACTGTCCGAATAGTTCGCTACGCTGTCAGTGTCTACGGAAAAAAAACAAACCAAAAGATTTCGAAATGATCTACTTTATTTTTACTTTAACAAACTTTATAACATTCAGGTAATAGTGATTGCCTTATATTTTACCCAAGTTACATCCGTTCCTGTAAGAATTCCGGGAATTATTGTAGTCTATAACTTTTCATTTGAATGTGACTATCACTACATATTGTAAAGCAAAGTCCCCAGCCGCGTCTGTCTGTATGTTTGTTCGCGATAAACTCAAACACTACTGCACGGATTTTGACGCGGTTGTTTAAATAGCTAGAGTGATTCAAGAGGAAGGTTTATATGTATATAAATTCCCGAAATTCCCACGGGAACGGGCACAACGCGGGTAAAACCTCGGGGCGATGCTAGACATATACAAAATGACTTTTTCCAATCCGTCTGGTAGTTCCAGAGATAACGAAACAAATAGGTGAAAGAAAACTTTTTCATTCAAGTGAAGATATCAATTTGCCTATTTATAAGCAGTGTAGGCGGAGGCAATAAATAAAATTAGTAAATCCGTTGCAACTGCTGGCGAATAAATCTATTTACATTTCTAAAACATAATAATTCTACAGCTGATAATTTTAATAACATTTCACACTCAAATTCTGGCATTCTATTTAAGGTTATTTCTCAATGGCCATCAACGTAAGTTGTAAGTTTTAAATTGATTTATGAGCCAATAGCGAACATGCAAATGTCAACAAACGAGTATAATATAAATACTAAATCTGGCTAACAAGCCGATTACAATATTATTGCTCATTTGCATGTATTAGCGGCCTTCGATAAAGAACACTAATTAATTGATAATCCAATGGTCGTATACTATTAAAGCGATTATGTATTTGATTATGAATTGATTAACTTTATTTTAGTAATTTATTAATATTTTATTGTAATTATATCCTTGTTAAGGCGTCGATTAGAATGGCGAGTTTAAAAGGTCTCGCGTTGTTATTATACATACTCGTACGTCACACATGACATTACATATACGAGTTCAATGTAAAGTACTATATACCAATATAATATATGTACCAAATACAGAGACTATCTTTAAAATATAATTTTCAAGTCTGAAATCTTTTTAATCACATTATTCCTTTAAGTTAAATCAACTCAACGTCATCCTTGGTACGTAAGTTCCCATTTTCATCTATACTAAATACTAATATTATAAAGAGGTAAAATTTGAATGTTTGTTTTTTTGTATGTTCGAGATAATCTCGGGAATTATCAGTCCGATTTCAATAATTATTTTTGTAATAGATAGCTAAATTCAACGGGAAGGTTATAAGCTATTTTTCATCCCGAAATTCCCACGGGAACGGGTACAACGCGGGTAAAACCGCGGGGCGCTGCTAGTATTAAATATATCAACATAACCCACATATCTTATTGCATATTACATCGTAATCTAACATATTTGACTTCCTGCGGATTCTTTAAATATGTAAGTTCGTTAAAATAGTTTGATTTCAATATGACTTAAGGCCGGCGACATACCGAATGACACATGCGAAGTATGTTGCTATTACGTGAACTAAAGCCGGGGTTACACTATGAAAGATGTGAAGCAACTCATGTGATTTATCTGATGCTGTTTTTTGTTTTAAGTGTTCAGGTGTTTTGTAATTTCGAATGTGTTTATCAACTTTTTTAGTTGACTGTACCTTTGTCATATTGCTTGTAAAATGCAATATATCAAAGTTTTAATAGCTTTATTGGGATAAGCGGGATCATCCCACAAGCTATTATATTTTCTTATCAAGGCAAAATTTCTACGTTTTACAGCTAAAATTGGCTCAATGAACCAATAAATTAATTTTGCGATTGAATTGACTCAAAAAACAAATAACCAATCAATGCTGACGACACATGATTTAAATGAATTTTTACCTAGTTAGACGCTTCTTAAAGATAGCATTCCTCAATACATTTTTGATGTAATAATCACCAAAGAAATTATACAAAATTATTTAACTTTCTATGCATTTACAACCACTTTCTTTGAAGACAGTGTACATGCCTCTTTATACTGTGTATCTCGGCTTAACATGCCCAGATGTTGTGACTACACTTCACTACATAGTATAAAATAAAGTCGTCTCTGTTTCGTGTCTGTTTGTCTGTGTGCTTAAATCTTTAAAATTACGCAACGGATTTTGATGCGGTTTTTTGTAATAGGTAGAGTGATTCAAGAGGAAGGTTTTTATGTAAAAAAATTCCCGAAATTCCCACGGGAACGGGCACAACGCGGGTAAAACCGCGGGGCGCTGCTAGTTTACCATATAGTGCATTCTTGCATATTACATATGCCTTTCTTAAAATCATTCTTATCCCTTCGAATTAAGGTTCTATTAAGCAGTTTATGTTCTTGTTTTGGTTGTAATTAAGGATATCACATCGCAATATTGTTGCGTATTAACGGCGAAAGTAGAAGTAAAATGGCTTAATGCGTACATTTAGATTGAGTAACTCTTCAAGTTGTAAGTTAAGAAGTTCAATAGTGTTGGATACTAACATCATATGCTGTTCCAACAAGTAATTAAATGATAAGAAATAGATAGAGAAATCAAGCTGCGCTCTGTGGGTTTACTCGCGTTCTGTCTATTTCCGTTTAAACTTCGAGATAAAAATCATTATTACATAGTATAAAACAAAGTCGCGTCTGTTTGTCTGTATCCTTAAATCTTTAAAATTACGCAACGGATTTTGATGCGGTTTTTTTGTAATAGGTAGAGTGATTCAAGAGGAAGGTTTTTATGTAAAAAAAATCCCACGGGAACGGGCACAACGCGGGTAAAACCGCGGGGCGCTGCTAGTAGCCTATAACCTTTTTCTTGAATTGAGCTATCTAATACAAAAATAATTATTTACATCGAATTGGTAATTTGCGTAATTGTGCGTTTTAACGCATCTCTCTGGTTTTACTCGCGTTGTGCCCGAAAATTTGGTATAAAAAATATCTATATATAAATATTTATATATAAATATATATATAATATATATATATAAATATTGGTATAAAAATATCCGTTGTGGAAAATTTGGTATAAAAAATATCTAATAATTAGAAAAAGAATAGAAATAGAAATAGAATATCTATATAGAAAATACAAAGTCGCGCCTGTTTGTCTTCTGTTTGTCTGTCTGTATGCTTAAATCTTTAAAATTACGCAACGGATTTTGATGCGGTTTTTTGTAATAGGTAGAGTGATTCAAGAGGAAGGCTTTTATGTAAAAAAAATACCCGAAATTCCCACGGGAACGGACACAACGCGGGTAAAACCGCGGGGCGCTGCTAGTAGATTATACAATAGCAGTGCCCGCGATTTCGTGATACTTATTATATTTATTAAAACCAACTTTCCGTTACTATGTCAACATACAAAGTAACCAACAAATCTGGCTGTGGTTATCTGATGACAGCGAGAAGCTAATGGGTGTATGAGTCCATTTTAACGTCCTATTGTTCTTAAAGAAACAAAACGGAATATTATTTTATCGTTCACCAAACGCAGTCACAATAACCCATTGAAAGAATGAAGAATTATTATGAAAGTTTTGAGTGCACACCCTTTGTGTGGTAATAACCAAATTGAATACTGAAATTACTTGAGTTATGTTAATTATAAGTTAATTCAGAGCTGATTTTATTTGGTATTTCACATTATTATAATCAAGGAATATTCATGGTCCCGACTGTGCAATGTGAACGTGCACGGATTCAAAGGGGTTTCCCCCCTTAAATCCATGCAGAAAAACATGTTTTATTAAAATTTAGTGTCTAACTAAACCAACAAAACCCCGTGGTTTGATCCGCCCTGTGTCAGGTCTAGCTCTTTGGGATATTAACCTTTTAGCTATTTCTTGAATGAGAATGTCTAGTTCAAAACAATCAATCGAATCCGACTGGTAATATATAAGTTACTGGTAAACAAGGAAAAAAAACAAATTCTTCAGCTATATTATTTTATTAAAGAAGTAAAAATAGAACTCTTAAAATCCACATCATAAACCACCAAAAAAATACACAAAATTGTACATATTCGCCCGCGCAAATAAGGCAATACCACAGCGGCACGACAATTCAATAAATCCCGTTGTCTTCGGATCCTCACTGCATTCCCACGGGAGATAAACGATATACCTATGAACACAATTATGACTGTGGAACGTTTCCGCTATTTATATTGCTACGTCACCTATGAGAGGGCTGCGTTAAGCACAATTCATATTGCGTGTCCACTTCTCTGCCGCCCACGGCGATCTAAAGCTGCGAAGCTTCTTAAAGCTCTCCCAGACAATACGAAACATCCCATCGCCATCTTAAACTCAAAGAAAAACTTACGTTACTTGCTTAGAAATAACAGGCATTATCGAATGGCAGTTGATGGAGATGTATCTTTATTAAGATTGGAAGCAACTGCAGTATTAGTAAACCAAAAATATAAAATATTTGCATGAACATACATACAGACTGCAACTGTTGGACTCAGCTGACCCTGAGGGAACAATGATCATTTTGCGTATATTTGAACAGTAATTACTTATTTAAATTACTGAAAAGTCGTATTTCTACAGACCATGCCACTGTTTGAAATAAATCAAGTTTTATGTAAACTATCTATCACTAAAGATTACAAAAGTGACGAGTATAGTTTGATGTTTATTTATGTTACAGCATCTTTATGGATTTCCTAACCGTGCCCCTGATGAAACACGCGTCAAAATATTTTCCAGTATAGTAAATATTTCGTCCTGAAATTAGCTGTCATGTGTAAAAAGAATATATGTTTAAATCCAACAGCTATATATTACAAACAAACTATTCAGCTTTACTACGAGTAAATGTGAAAAACAAAAATAAATAAAACATTCCTTCTATGCCGAAATTCCAAAAGACCCTCCCATCTGTGGTCAAACTGCGGTAGACGATTACAGTCCAATATTAAACTCGCCAATATAAAACATTCTTAAATCCGTTAGAAATTACAAAGCACGTGCGACATTACCAATTCAAGTTCAATATTACCACAAAAATGACATATTTATCAAGAATTGTATGTAAATATCTCTCGTTTTATGCATACGAGTTTTATGTATAAAGGCTCGTTCACGGTGCACCTCTCATTACAACCAGAAACATAAATTTACTTCATTAGGCTTGTTTCAACGGCCGCGATACAAAGGTGGTGTTACACGTGTAATACACTACTAACAATAAGTACATATACGAGTATCTGAGAACCAGCAGACTCTAATGAGCGTTTAGTATATTTATATATTTATAGCATTATACTGCGTCCCTTTGACTTGTTAAAGAGCTTTTGATGTTAAGGAATTGTTTTTAAGTGTGTCATGTTAGAGAATGAAGTATTGAATGAAGAATTATTCATGAATGAGTTTGTAAAGTTTCTGCAATAGCAGTCAGTTACTACTGACACTATACAGTTTATACAATACAGTGTATACGTATTCGTTCAAAATCTTAAGTTTGATTAAGAAAGTAAAATAGGTATTACTGAGATGTCTATTAAACGAGTATGCTATACGAAATGGACACGGTATAAGATTTTCAAAGCACTAGACAGATCTATACAATCATTTGGTACACCATTCGTTAAAAAAATAATTCGAAAAAGAAGACTTTTTTGACGCACAATATTCAGATCGATAAAAATTACAGGTGTCTGTAAAGGGTCAATATAACCTTCAGAATATAGAACTATCTGTTAGGAATATTTCTCATATAAATTAATTAAACATACATACCTGACCTGCCCTTTTCTCCTCAATATTTCAATAAGTCTTTGGGTACCTAATAAAGTTCCCTGTTACTTTATACGTTTAGTCTTCCAACATGAAATAGATCCGCCACACACAAGGCCCGTTTTAAAACACGTATTTTATACAACCCTTTCGTTTCTAAAATAATTGTCTCAGTGTTATAATATAAGTAGGTATAGCCAAGTTGTCGAGTAAGTTGTATTGCGTGACTTCTCACATTTGTAGCTACTTGCGAGCTGCGAGTATCTGAGATAACTAGAACAAGAGCCTAGTAGAATAGAACGCAAGCGATATTTTGTCTTTGATTTATGGATGATCTCTAAATGTCTATTATTCTACGGGTTTGACGGTATTATTCTACGGGTGCGTTGCCATTGAAGTGGAGCGGAGCTGTGCAATCAATCGTTGCGTTAATAATTCCCTTAATTTTTGAATGAAATGACAATGTTACTATATCTGATATTTTATGTGCAGCTACAATACTAGCTGACACAGCGAGTTTCGTACAGCCATATTATTATATTTGCTATTTTTAACCTACTTCAAAAAAAGGAAGAGGTTCGCAATTCGGATGTTTGAATTTTTTTGTTTTATACAAACCTTTCGACAATAATGAACACATAAAAGGAAGATTTATCCAATTTGTTGCAGTCGTTTTGAATTTATGTGCGTACAAACATTTCGATGATTCATTTTTATTTGTATAGCTTACAGATAAGTTGAGGTGAGCGCTTTAACTTTCACTGTAATATATCGAGTTTGGTCATCTCCAGCATGCTGTACATGATAACTCAATTACCATTAACCAAATAAATACAAATAATTTATTTAAAATCCACAAACTTCATCCTACACACGACCTACGTTATTGTTAAGGTAACCAATATCTATATCTCGAATGCGGTTCACCCACGGGTCACCGCAGCATCCCCTAACCACAAATTGAGATGTGACAGTAATCGCCAAACCAACTCGCATCGAAAACACAATAATCGATTACAATGAACATATTTTATCGATATTCGCAGACTCGATTCCGGATTTAAAAAACATGATATGGAAAGACAGGTTGAAATGAGCAGGATGTTTTAAATTTTTATTTTTAAATGACCTCATAAAGAGGTTGTTACATAATTACGATGTGCGTTTGTGTTCGCTTGTGATGTTCGCGTAGGATTCTTTTGTATCCCATTTAAGGCGGAAAGGAAGTCAATTGAGCAACAGATTTTTTGGAGCATTTACCTTACAGTAAAATAATATATTTCACAACACAACATAAGAAAAAACAACCTCCTAAAAATGCATTGCACTCGTTTGAATAAAAGCCAGGATAACTACAAATATTCTTTTGTCACATAATTTATTATTACCTTTCTGGATACATTAAAAGTTCCACACTTTACTTATAATTTATCCAGATAGTTTTCAAAATACTCTATCTTAATATTCACATAAACTTTGCCCAATCAACGCACTATGGTATTATAGGTTAACGTTAACGTTATTTACTATGGTATTATAGGCGTAACCCAACTAGACAGAATAAGGCAAAATATATAAAATATAGTAAACTACTCAAAAAAATAATATCACTCACTCAACGGGCACAAAATAACCATAAAATAAATAATTCTGACAATAAAGCTAAATCCACATGGAATATAATAAATGAATCTAAATTAAATGTACCACAAAATTTTATCGATAGAATTTTAGTTAACAATAATAATATAACAGAACCAAAAACGATCTCAAACCATTTTAATAAACATTTTATAGATAAAATTTCACCAACACCAGATGTTGGGACTAGAGTTACTTCAAATATAGCACCGAACCTAAAATCTATGTATATGGCTCCATGTTCACCATTGGATATATATAATATAATTAAAACATTAAAAAATACTAAAAGTGTAGGAGACGACGGCATTGCAACTAAAATAGTTAAAGAAGTAGGACCTATTATTAGTAAACATCTAAGTCATATTTTAAATATGTGCATAGAGTCAGGTATATTTCCAGCTAAATTAAAGATCACAGTCATTCAACCGTTACATAAAAAAGGCAACCATGAATTAATGAACAATTATAGGCCAATAGCACTTATTTCAATTTTTTCCAAAATATTTGAAAAATATTTATATAAAGAAATATATCAATATTTAGAAGTAAACTCTATACTTTGTGATGAGCAGAAAGGTTTCAGAAAAAATAAATCTATTAATTTAGCAATTTTTGACTTTTTACAATTTGTGATGTCAAATATGGACAGGCGAAATCCAGTGTGTTCCTTATTGTGCGACATGACACAAGCTTTCGACTATGTTGTGCATAAAATATTAATTAAAAAGTGTGAAGTATATGGAATTCGAGGTAATATCTTACAATTACTAGAGTCATATCTCTCTGATAGATACCAAAAAACAGTTATAACAAAAATAAACATCAAAACAAAAAAACTAGAATTTTTTATATCCAAAAAGGGTAAAATTTCCTATGGTGTACCCCAGGGAAGTGTATTAGGTCCATTATTATTTTTAATTTACATAAATGATCTCGCCAAAGCTTTAAAATTCCCAATTTCTCTTTTTGCAGATGATTGTACACTAATAATAGAGTGTAAATATTTTACTAATTACGAATCAGACATAAATGACGCCTTAATCTCTTTAATTTCATGGCTTAATAACAATAACTTAAAAATTAATCTATCGAAAACACAATTAATACATTTTAACCAAAGAGTAAATAATAATTTACCAAACTTTAATATACAATATAAAGATATAACAATACAAAATACAACAACTGCTAAATTTCTAGGTCTTCATATAGATAACGCATTGAATTGGAAAGCTCATATTGAAGATTTATGCAAAAAAATAAGTAGCTCAGCATATGCATTATATAAATTAAGTAACTTGGTCAGTATTACTGCGTTGTTGACTGCTTATCATGGAATTGTCGCTTCCAAATTAAGATATGGTATCATATTTTGGGGCAACTCCACTGGAAAATTAGCTATTTTTAAAATGCAAAAACAATGTGTGAGAGCTATGTTTGGTCTGAACATTACAGATAGTTGTGTACCATATTTTAAACAACATAGAATTCTTACTCTTACCTCATTATACATATTAGAAGTTGCTATTTTCGTAAAATCGAACGCAAAATTATTCTCACGTGTATCTAATACAACCACTAGAAATTTAAGAAATAAAGATCACATATGTATCCGTCCATCCAACACAGCTTTAATGAACAAAAGCATTTTTTGTACAGCTCCTAAAATTTATAATAAATTACCGAAATATTTAAAAGAACTAGATTTGAAGGCATTTAAAAGAAAATTAACAAATTTATTACTTGATAAAGCATATTATGATCTTCATTCTTTCCTCGAAGATAAATTTAATTGAAATAACTGATTGTAAATTGATTGATTTGTTCCTACTTTCCATTTTTAGATATTTCTATAGTTTTCATTTTGTTTTATATTATAAAGTTTAATAATACTTGTTTTTAATGTTTAATTATTATATGATTGAAATGTTATAATTTTAAGCATACATAATATTTGTACGCCTGATCTTCAGGCAGAACATGAAGATACTTTACTATAATGTTATTTACCACCTTTACAATACTCATGTTTAACAAATAAAAATTCTTATTCTTATTCTTATTCTTATTCTTATAATCGACTTGGACCTTATGCGACCTCTAACACAAGAAAAAAAAATCTAATATTCCCGACGATCCTCTAAACTACAACTATCTATAATAATAAAGCTAAAAATAAACACTCAAAGCTTACAATACATTCTTTCTAGTAGCAATTCAAGTCAAATAGTAACACATCCATTTAAAGAGATGCCAGAAAGCCTTAAGGCGTATCATCTGACCTATCTTAATGGATTCCACTTCGCCGCGAGCGTCAAAAATCCTTGGATAAAGAACAATGCCGACTGGCTCTGATAAAACGCCGCTTTATTAAAACTAATAACTTTTTAAGCGGAAAACTAACTTTAGTGTTTGTCTGTGAAATAAGTTTAAATGTTTTTACAATCTACCGCATTTTTAAAAACGAAATAAGTTGATATAAAACAATATTTTTCAAAATCGGGTTTACCGAGTTTAAGATAAGGTAATATTATCTTTACTAAAGGCAACTGAAATAGGAATTCGTAAATTGAAAATGGGTTTAGTTGTTTAAATATTTTTGTAAATCGGTTCCTATAGGCATGGTAATGAGTACGTTTACGAATACGTTTAGATTCATTGAATTGGTGAGCGAGAAGTCAGCGGGTTCAAAAGAACCCGAGCGAGTAAACGAGCAATTTGGCATATGTGTCTCTCGTATTCTATCGAATCCTCCACGGAAGAGCGAAGTACTTACTGCTTACGATCAACTCACACAATCTTAGTGTCACCTTTTTTTCTAAACAAAGATAATTATGAACTTACAATAAATACTCTTACATTGAGAAAATCTTCATTATTTTTGTTATCGGTCAGTCTCCCAATAGAAGTCCGAATAGAGCTGTTTAAATGATAATGATTCAACCATTTCAATTATTCATTGAAGCCCACGTTTTAACTGAGAAGTTCGTTTTAATCTAGTCTCAAAGAACGGTTTATCTATACTTTATTCAGTGGTAAAGTAAGTTTGTAAGGTATAGAGACGATTTCCGGAACTATTAATCCGGTTCTTAAAATCATCAATGAAAATCTACTCAGCGTCTCATGCACGCTATATTCAGGGTAACAGTTTAATGCTACGGTATACCTACTTTTATTTATCCAGGTTTTTACACTTTGGGGCAAATGGGAACTAGATTCGCTTTTGTCCCGAATTGTAAAAATGGGACGATTGGGTATCATATTTTTGTATGTTATAGATACAATTAGTCTGTATTATCCCAATTCTGTGTAAACGCAATTATTTTTACTTTTTTATCGTTGCAAAATAAAGTTGTCATAACTTGTAAAGTAAGTTTAAATGTGAACAAAATCAACTCCTAAAGCCTATATTGATTACCTAATAATGTCGTCACCATACATTATTTATTACATACCTAGTACTGGTATTTTCTTGTTTTTCTTAATAAGCAGTTACAATGGCCAATTACATTAATAACCTGGCGCCAAGATTATCATTAATATGGATAGAATCGACGCTCGATTAACACAGATTACTTTAACATCAGGAAACCATATTGTTGCTATACAGTTATTATATCTTAACGCGCTTTTCTCATATGTTTTGCTCGAATTTTAAATAAATATTTTAGGCACCAACAATGTTTTTTTTTTCTAAGTAATAACTGCTGTCATAAAGAAGCTTATATATTAGTAATGAAATTAATTATATAAATCTGTATGTAAAACTTTGGGTTGTTTCGACCCCTTTTATTGTACTCATTGGGTCGAAAAGGTCCCGAAGGGATACCTATTCAAGGATTAGGTTCTATTTTATTAATTTTACTGTTCAAACAATATCATATTTTGTATATGTGTGTTTGGATTACTGATGTAATAACAAATTATAATAATAACTTAATTTTAATTGCAGAGATTGGTATTTTCAGTGCGTGATTTTGATTATGTTTGGGTTAAGTCAGTTTTTTTTTCATTACAAAAACATCGGTCTTTGTATTAATTTAAATTAAAGCTAATGTTTTCGCTATAGTTCTCAAAGTTTAGTTTACATTGTAGGCTTATTATAATAGGGTTTACTATAAATTATATAAAGTTATTAACATAATGGTTTCTTAGTTTATAGCGAACACTGCTGGTGGTGGCGGTGGCCACGCTTCCTGTAGATGGGTCGAAAGGGAACTATATAGGATAGGTATCCGTAAACGTAGTTTCAATCACTACATAGTATAAAATAAAGTCGTCTCTGTTTCGTGTCTGTTTGTCTGTTTGTCTGTATGCTTAAATCTTTAAAATTACGCAACGGATTTTGATGCGGTTTTTTGTAATAGGTAGAGTGATACAAGAGGAAGGTTTCTATGTAAAAAAAATCCCGAAATTCCCACGGGAACGGGCACAACGCGGGTAAAACCGCGGGGCGCTGCTAGTTCAAAATAAAAGTATTAATTTACTGAACGATATCATTCTATCTACATCTCCATTTGATTTTTGATTGTTTGAACACGCTTATCTCAAGAACTGCCAGTCCGATTTGAATAATTCTTTTTGTTATAGATTGACACATTTAAGGAGAAAGTTAAGAATTATATTTTTTTATTAAGGTAATATTTTTATCCCGAAATCCCATTGGAATGGGATCAAAGCCGGTAAAACCGCATGGCGCTTCTTTCTAATGAACATAAATCAATTTCTAAAATCCATAAAATAAGTAATCATTTTTCCTAAAATATAGCATATCTTTTAGCAATTTATAATCCTTACTTTAAATTTTATTATAGTAAACTTAATTCCCAATAAACACGATTTTCATCGCTAAGCTTCATATTATCATTTTGTAGCTTAATAAACATATTAAAATATTAAATTCCGTTTTATTTAACAGCACAGTAAGTTGCAGTAACAATGATAAAACCAGTAAGTAATGCTATCGTTAAATTCAATAAAACTGGTTTGAGAGAGGGCGTTACGTAGTTTTACGATAGACTAGTCCTTGGGTACATTGGGTGGAAGTTCTTTACAAGTTTCCTTGGAAGTTAGAATATATACTCGATTCTGTGATTTCAACTGCATTTCACTCTTATTGCTTTAATGGAAAAACGAGTTAGTTTTGAAATAATGGCCTTTATGGGTTATAAATACAAATTACTGAGTTCTCTCTCTAATGTCTAGAAATAGCTGAGATTTACATAAGTTTATGTGTATTAAGTACTAGCAGCACCCCGCGGTTTTGCCCACGTTGTACCCGTTCCCGTGAGAAATTCAGGATGAAAAGTAGCTTTATAACCTTCATGTTGAATGTGGCTATCCATTACAAAAATAATTTTTCAAATCGGACCAGTAGTTCTTGAGATTAGGGCGTTCAAACAAACACACAAACTCTGCAGCTTTATTATATTAGTACTAGCAGCGCCCCGCGGTTTTACCCGCGTTGTGCCCGTTCCCGTGGGAATTTCGGGAATTTTTTTACATAAAAACCTTCCTCTTGAATCACTCTACCTATTACAAAAAACAACAAAATCCGTTGCGTAATTTTAAAGATTTAAGCATACAGACAAACAGACAAACAAACAGACAAAAATAGCGACTTTGTTTTATACTGTGTAGTGATACGAGATACACTTTACTATCAAATTAGATACTGTTGACATCAAAGGATGACGTGACGGCCCATATACAAAATCAAAACCAAACTTGAATACTAGAATGAGCAAACATCCTTAAAAGTCAAATAACAAAATGGGATTCTATTTTTGAAAAATAATCAGGATAAAGATTGAGATTCAAGATAATATAATCTGTACTTTTAAAAAACTTTGTTGGTAACGATGATAAATTCGGGAAGAAAATTTTAAAATAAAACTTTGGTCAAAATCTTTCGGTTGCCAAGACATATTTATTTCTCCGAGCAGTAGGCTTCTTGCAATTCCGATTCGTGCCAAGTTTTCTCTCATCCAACTTTTAAATTTAGGTACAGACATGTACAGAAGTAATAGAAACTTTCGTTTTCTGTTTTAGAGATCCCTTGAATTACTTTTGTGTTATCTGAAACATTTGTAAAGACCATTTTCTTATGATCATACAAGAACTTTGTTGAATTAATTTGAGATGACAATTTTGTTAGCTTTTAGATAAGAAAGAAAGAAAGCGTATCATTTAAGATATACAATAAAAGTTTTATAAGACAAAATGGTTTTAGGATCGTATTATCGTCGATTTATTTAAATAGTTTCGCATTCTTCCATCACGAACAATATTGTATTATGTTTAGATAATCTCACAGTGAAATTTTTATACAATCTCCACAGTTTTGACCGACATAAAACATAACATTTCCAAAAAAATATACAGAACACTCTGAACCAAACTTCACAAACCCTATCTACATATAAAAACCCAACATCGTGATCTACTGACTTGATAAATCGGTATCACTAATCAATTTTTCGAACAGTGGCCACAGTCTATTGGTGGTTACGGTAAGTCGTCTCGCTAATGCTTCTTATACCGTGTGACACTTGACTTTCACGCTTTCAGTCTTTTTAATGAGGTGTGAACAGTGAACATACTGCCCGATGAGTTTATGCACTACTACATGAGTTTCCAGTGACATGGGTTTCATTAAGTAGGTAAATGGAGTATGGAACGCTTTCGAAATTGGAAACTGTGGGGAAATAGGCTTTGGTGTGATTAGCTACTTTGTAAGGACGAAGATAAAGTTTAAGATGGAAATTATGGGAGGTAGACAATGTGTCGTATTAAGGTTGGACACTAACTGGGTGCCAAGTCGTCAAGTATATTTAACTATTTAAAATATAATACATTCCTTTAAATACTCTAGTAAATGGGCCGAAGTGCCGAAAAGCGAAGTGTATCGGTAAACTTAGTTTCAATTTAAAATGACTTGTGTTCGCTTAAACGTCGGGGGGCGTCCTAACCTAAGAAACCAATAATAACTCCAATGTATAATTTAGAACTTGTTCCTTTTTGAAGTAGTTAATATATCTCATAGTGTCATTTGATATATTACACCTACCAGGATAATTGTCCATTATTTTAATCCCACGGATATCTTAATTATTGCTTTCGAACATCATTATTGAGTAACGCGATATATTAATTATTAACATTTAACTATTTTAATGTGACTGCGCGGGCGTTAATAAATTAGTAGTGATGTAGTGCAGTAGCTTCGGCCATTCAACTTAGATTCATTTGATTTTAATATAGTACATCCTACTAATATTATGTTTATTACTCTTTCGCGAAAAAAATACTAGACGGATTTGGATGAAACTTTACACTAACATAGGTTATACATCACAAAGGGAACGGGTACAACGCGGGTAACACCTCGGGGCGCGGCTAATACCTACTAAGAAAGTCTTCTCCAAACGTTAACCTTCTCTGCCTCTTTTGTTTCATTTACAAAGATAACTTTTGGAAATCCGACCTCAATAAAAAAATCGGAATTAAAATAGGGTTTTTTATGAGAGTTACCACCATCGACTTAACCTCCTTTGATTTTTGAAGTCGGTTAAAAATAAAACACTTAAAAATTAATAGTTTGTTTTATCAATAACACTACTCGCACGCATACAACGATGTTCAATAGAGAATCTCTTAAAATTCAAAGACACTTAGGAATTTAATTAAATAAGACGTTTCACTTAACTTTAATCTCATAAGCACACTCGAGTCGGTAGCATATCTCCGACATCCCGCCCCCACACTCTCGAAACACTTCTTCACACCTAAGAATTCAATTAATCTAAACGTACCCGCATCACTGGCCATAAGATTCGTGACTAGTAATTACATTTTAAAAGAAAAAGAAAATAAATCTCCTCTACGAGAACCAAGCGAGGGGCTTGTTTACCAAAATAAAAGAAAAACTTAAGTGAGTAACGGTCCCCGAACAATGAGCGATGATATGGTGTTTCTGTATCCCAAACCGTATCTTATTAAACGAAAATCTAAAATAGAAGGCATAATAGCGTCGTGGACAAAGACGATAACTAGCGAACAGTAAATTACGAATAAGATTTACGCGTCCCATTCATCATTCGAGAATTAATCTCTCCTGTTTCTCGGCATCGCCTAAAGATATTTCAATATGGTCGGAAAGAATCCCATTTATTCGAAGGTGCCTGCCGACTTGGCCTCATATTTCTCGAGGAGTAACAAAGACTCACAGGATCGTGGCATGACCTCTAGGCGAGGCGGGGAGACTAACACGAACTAAAAAACATCTCGCACGAGCAAGCAAATGAAATCGAAATAACGTAACGTCCAGCGAGGCAAGGTCTCGCAGAATGAGATACGGCTTTTTGATTAACCATTGTCGGGAGGCGAGCGTAGAGCGTAGAGTCCACTCGCAGCGCCCGCCGCGCCGTTTGATCTCCAAACCAGATATTTGACCAAAAATTGTTCAGATTTTTTAGTATTCCAAAAACTAGCTTGACAAACCAAACGTGGCATCTTTATGATTTTTATTAACGCTCATTTACATAATTATGCATAAAATGCTTCTACTTTACTATTCTTCGAATAAATCAGGCTTACAAGAAATAAATAAAATATTTTAATTATTATTAGATCGTAAATCATGTTTGATTGTTTCGTGAATTATGTAATTTCATAGTTTAATCTGCGTGTTATTTGCGTCATATAGCCCCCTTTTATTGCCACCTAATGTTTAAGGTGGAGGGTGTAAGTCACGCGTTAGCCCCGAAAAGAATCAAACTTCCTTTGGTTAATTACATGCAAGTCGGTAGCCTAGGGTTTCACCCCTCGACGACACGCAAACCTTTCGCAGAACTAGAAAAAGAACATTAAAGAAAAAGTAGCCTCGTATCGAGTCGACTCACTCCATCTCATCGAACTTCATCATCGAAAGTTCAAACTCCCTATTTAACTTCAAGATGAACTTTCGTTTCAATTTGTTTACCTCTCCCGTAGTAAAGTTTACACATTCTATAAAGTAGACGACTACCCATAAAACCGCGATAAATAAAGCATTTACCGGATTTTATATTCGATATCGGCTGAAGATTTTAGTGGTACATAATGTGGTTGTTATAAAAAGACGACACTGGAGCTATGCGATAAAACGTGCAATAAGAATGAGTATGGTGTGTGGAGTATGGAGGTTTCGTGTGAGGAGGTTATGGTGCGGGCTTGGCCGAGCGGGCAGCGTGGCCGGCCGCCTCTGGCCGGGCTAGTAGCTCGCGCGCGCACACACCAAGCGGACGCGCCGACACGCGCTCTCACAAACCACAATAAATGTTCAATAAACCCAGTGTTCACTGACTGTGCTGTGCTTTACTCAGGGAGGTTTTGGCGGGAGTCTGGAGCGAAAGTAGCCGAGAGGCGTTTTTGCATAACCACTGATAACTGCCTTTCGTAATTGTTGCGCGATAACAGTGAGTATTCACGTTTATCTAGTCTTAAGTGTTAAGTTTATTGTGTAATTTGTATTCTGTATTATTAACTTTATTGAATAGCTTTTAATTTGTCAAGTAAAACTATTATGTTTAACTGGTTTTACTAGTTTATTAACATAGAAGCGTCAGAGCTTGATTTTTAATTAATTTTGATATCGCATTTATTATTTTATCTACATACTCGATCTATGAAACGTAAAATTCGTATTTTTGTTTATTTTTCTTGTTGATACTTTCTGCGCATGTCCAGCGATCACACATCTCTATATGTGTGCTTTTTGAATGTGTTGGAGACGGTTCCTTATCTTATCTCGGTATAGTAAGAGGATTGTTGGAGTAAAATTAAATGTACATATTTTAAAGGTCGACGCGTCAAACCTGTATATTTTCCTCCGGTTATCTAAAAGCTAGTAAGCTTATGGCACGTACTTTAAGGCATGCATCATTGCATGTGTAGCCTTTTAAAAAGCTATTAACTCGGCGCTTCGCGCGATAATGGATCTTGCACCTACGGCAATAAAGCTCATTTCAACTCAATTTGAATTTTATATTTCTTTGTAATGATACCAGGATTTTTTAGGATTAAATTAATGGTGTGGTTGAATGGATGTTAAGTAAAAAATGTTTAGTGGTATTCACGTTGATAAGATGATGGGACAAAAAGATTTTATTTCAAATTAAAATGGAGATTTAGACTTTGTTGTTTATGATAAAGCTCTGCTCTATTGTGGGATCGATTTTAAGTGTGTATTGTATTCCTCTCAATGCAAAAAAAGACAGTCTGAAGATAAGTCGTGTCTGTCTGTCTATGACATCGTAGCGCTTAAACGAAAGAAATATTTTTGATGCAGTTTTTTGGATTGAAAGGTGATTTTATAAGGAGTGAATTGTTCGGAGTCAAATGTTTTAATTTTTCCATGCTATAGCTCGTACGTAAATTAAAGCAGGTACGAGTACCTGTTTAAGTAGGTAGCATAAGTAGGTAAGTTAAGGAGAGTAATTACCACTAGGTAATAAACGCCCTTGTGCGGGGTAACGCATATTAATATTCAGCGATAAATTAAAAAAAATAAAAAAAATATTGAAAAATTTTTACAGAGTGCTTCAGGAGATCTATCTAACGTTATCAAAAAAATATGGGATCTATCCGAAAAATCTATATTGGTTTGTTTTATGCATTTTGTCTCAGCCAATGACTGCTATGATATGGTATGCATTATGTATCACGGGAAATTATTATCATTACTACATGCAGCTCGACCCCTACTTGGATGCGTGGTCGATAGTGGCATTTCTATCTGAGCGCTACCGTGCTTCGGAGGGCACTTGTGGGAGATTTTTGTAGTCGGTATGGTTAACTGTATGTTATTTGTAGGTAATTTGGTAGGTAATCTGTAATCGTATGTAGTTATTTCCTTTCCTCAAAAGTATTCGAAATTATAGCAAACCCTAAAATTACTATTCACTACAGTGCCTTGACCTAAGGTTATATATCTTCTATCTCTTTTCAGTTTTGCTAATAGTGGCAAGTTTAGACGATTCCATCCTTGTCTAGCATTCAATTGTTTTTATTGTTACAAAAAACTTTAGTTGTTTTGCAGTGATATAAACTTCTTAGTGGCTTGATTGCTACTTTTATTACAGTTTACATTGTTACACCGTACTCGTATATCCAAGTGTGTAGTATTTATTTTTTATTCGAGGATTTTATTATACGTAAGAGTCTACTTTGTATCTACAATAAAGATGCAATTATACCTGGCATCTAATTTAATATAAATAATAATAATATAGGTACCCGGACAAATTCACACACGAATCTAACTCATTGATACTACTACATGTAAATACACAAATATAAATACATTGAGTCGTTTAAATGAAATTATTATAATCTAGAGTAAATTGAAGATGTAAAGCAACAAATATACTAAATCAAATTCGGTTAACCAGTCGTTGGTCTCTTTCAATTTAAGAGTTTTCAGACGTCCTCTACGCGTCGCAATAGTTTGCAGTCGTCCACGCACACGGATGTTCTTAAGATTTTCATACAAAACCCACGTACTAAACCCAGAGCCGGTAAAATTATGACGCTATTGACGTCACGCTACCACACAAATACACGAACACGTCAAACTTATAAAAACCTTTTTGTGTTTGTGGTTCAATAAATGAACGATAAACTAAAAATAACAACCCCTTTAGACAAGTGACAATCGCTCTGTCTATTTTGTTGTCTTTGTTCATTATGTATATAAATGTGTGCCCTATGTATATGGTTGTATGAATTAGCTTGTAATGTCCCACTGCTGGGCAAAAGTCTCCCATTTATATCAGTACAGTGTGGAGGATCAGGCGTAATCGTGTGTGTTTAAGGCCAAAAAAATCTTATACATTTTGACAGCCAAATAGAATGCCATGCGATTGTTTATAGAAAGTGATAAAGAAGCAATTAGTAAGATAGTAACATTTACCAAACACTAAAAATAATTTTTATCTTGATATTAACGGTATGATTGAAACCAAATCAAACTACGTATCTACCGATTTATTACTTCTGTAAATCTCTTGTTTAAATTCCTGCTTCAATTGGGTATCGAACCCGGAACCGGGGCCCTAAGGCGGAGTAGTTACTGTTCATCATGTATCATTGCAAAGTAATAAGCAAGAGCAGTCCAATTGAGTCTAGTTATAGGAGAAAAGGTACTTTAAACGTATGTTTTGTTCCTTTTGAATCATTTGAAAGAGAGGAAAAAGGGTTACTGGGGTATCATAGTGGGTATCATAGTCCAGTGATGACTGTGACAATTATATTTGATTATTGAATAAACAGTCCTTACAAAAATATAATAATTTTGCTGTTCCGCGTGGCTGTTCCACCCACGACCCTAATAGATGGCGCTAGTGGGAACATTTGTAGATCGCGCTCACGTTATTTTCTCAGGTATAGTGGTTTGGCACTCATACAGTTTGTAAGCCAGAAGAAAATAAATAAATAAGAAAAAGAATAGATACTAGTTGCTCTCAGTGGTTTAATCCGCCTTGACTTCGGTTATAAATGGCTTACTAATACAAAATAACTATATTTGACGCCATCAGAGATTTTAGCTCGCTCACTGAAACTAAAAATTAAACTCTTTAGCATTTCCCATAAGTATCCATACGTACGAGTATGTAGAAAACAGATATCCTTTACAAATATATGTATCAATTCCAATCAAAATACTTAAATCCACCATTCGCTCCAGAATTGTGATAATGGCCCCGAACTGGTGTCGATCGCCAGATCGTGATTCGTTCGCCATCTAAACGACACATCTTTTAGGGCTGCACCACATCTGTTGGCACGGAAACAGCTTTATGTCAATGGAGTTGGTTTAATAGGATTGGTTCGGACGGCACTAAAATGTGTTCTAAGTCCTTCTGTAATAAAAGTAATGTGACTTTAAGTTTTATTAAAAAAGGATGCAAATTTAGAAGGATGTTTGTTGATTGCAATTTTAGATAGGTTTGGATGCTTTGTCCTTCTATGATTATTCAGGGTATTAAATGTCTCAGTTTTATAACAAAGGCATGGATTTAGCAAAATGGATGGTTGTACTATTTTGTTTCACGCTGTAACCGGTTGTTTGGATGGATTTGGATGTGTGAACTATAAGTTTAGTTAAAAAAGAATTCTAGGGTTTAAATCACTACCCTAAAGCCAAAGTGTTTAACCGTAGTTTCAATTCAACAGAAATAAAAATATTTTCCGTACTAATATTTCAAAACAAAAGTTGCTCTATATATATATCAATTTACTATTCATGAGTTTTAATTTTAATTTTTGTGTATGTTGTTTAAAAAGAACATTCTGACACCAAACAGTATGCAGAAACCCTTACACTTATCGCCGATGTTAGTCTGGTTAGCTCAACGACAAACACAGATCTACCATCAAACATTTCAAGTACCGTTTGTAACCTTTACTGTAGATTATTGTTTGTAGATAGAGTATTGATGCGTTTGGGATTGTGTTGCTGTTATCGATGTTCGAATATATGGATTATGGTTTTACTGATAAGCCGGGTTACAATCTAACACGATCGAATCTAAACCGCATCGAAATCGGATCAACTTAGTGTCAGTCGTGTCTACAAGTTTGCGTTTAAATAAGATTCCGTCACACGGTCGAGCGTGGTTCAAAGATTCAAATGTTATATGATATAAAGAGTATTCAATCAAAGAGTTTTAGTCGTCGTGATGTAAGATTGAATGTGGATCATTTTGAATTCCAAAATCAAACAAGATCGATTTCATATCGTAACCGCTACCAAATTGAACTCTATGTTTACATTACAATAATAATATAATATAATACAATTACATAATAAAATATTTTTTTACAATAAAATATAAATTAAAACATGCATGATTAGCAATTATCCGTTTATGGACTAACGGAGTTATGAACGTATAATGTGCGTGCGCACGCGTCTCGTTGATGTCTTTCGTTTGAAGATAAGTTCGTTCAATATACGGCATGAATTTATTCTAGAGATTTTTATATTTATACACAGTTTCATACTTCTGTATACTAAGTATTTAGTAGACGTTTGTTTAATTACATTATTTATTGCCTATCTCTTTTCAACTGGCTTTAGAACCGAGAAGATTCTCAATTCGACTGTATGTTTTTAACCGACTTCAAAAAAGGAGGAGGTTTCTCACGTAGATCGTGTTATATGTTTTCTGTGTATTTGTTACCTCCGTCGTATATGGACTGTATTTAAAAATCCTTTCGGTATATGAAATAGTATGCAAATAAGTTTCGTTTTAAAGAAACATAGTAGTTCTCATTAAATAATTGATTTATCTCGATTCTTCACGTGAAGAGTTATAATAAACTATGTTAGCTGATTAAATCGGCTTTGCTTAAAAAGTTATCATACTAACGTTTGTTATCATGTTCCGCCTTATTAA
The DNA here is from genome assembly GCA_963082685.1 of Cyclophora albipunctata. NCBI lineage: Eukaryota > Metazoa > Arthropoda > Insecta > Lepidoptera > Geometridae > Cyclophora > Cyclophora albipunctata. Next base: position 8,192,905 of record OY720119.1, on the reverse strand, counting down.
CGCGGTATAACTAAAACATTGTTATACTCTTTTGCTCTTCGGAAAATTGCGTATGTCAGAAAGTGACAAACCTTTGATAGCTAAACAGTTATTAACACGCGTTTATTAATATGGCCAATGGGCCATATAAATTAAGTTTATTCGTTTAAGAGCTACTGGGAATTGTGTGGATCTTATGAACAATTTGCACGACGGAGCTAGATTCTCTATTTCAAGAGAATTATTATTATCCAACGGTTTAAATGCATATATCTTGCCCTTTATATACCGATATGTTTTATTGCAATAACAATATATCAATCACTATTTTATTGCTCCAGAAGTACTAAATACTAACATATCTTATTTCTGTTTATAATCGATTATTAAGATAGAAACAGCTTATAAGATCGAATTTTATAGTCAATGAGACTTTTATTGCTACAATTTGAAACCTACGTCTAGGATTTATCCAAATTATTGAAACTATAATTTACTGTTTTGTACTGGGATAAACGGATTGTATTTCATTGCTTTATTGCCAGTTTGAGTAGGTATAAATGTTTTGGTGTTACAAGTATTGTGTTTGCAAGTTAACTAGCTGGTTCTCGGGCAATCAGGTGATTCAGCCTGCAATGCCCTAACCAAACTGAGGGCAGTCTCACAAAGAGATCTTTGTGAGATATTGTCCCAACCGGGAATCGAACCTCTGGATCGTGAGCCGAGCGCTCAAACCACAAGACCACGGAGGCTGATGTATTTTCAGTGAATGAGAGATACCTTTATAGCTTAATTATTTATCCGTGAAACACTTCTTTTTACTAAATATTAAAAGTTAGCACCACTGAAGAGCGAAGCACTTAACTTTTCTATTTCGTGGTAGCATGTATCTTAAAGCAATGTTTTGTTTCTTCAATCATACTCGTACTTGACTGTAAATTGAAAATTGAAAGTTTTCTTCAACTTTTATTTTATATCATTGGTAGACCCTTAACTCTCTACTTCTATGAACTACTACAAGCTGTTATTATACACACTTTATGTCTACAAATAAAAGATAATAGTGTTTTCATAGTATCAAACCAGTAACGGTCATTTTAAATGGCTCAGTTAGTTACCTGATTACGTTAAACTACTGTTATGGTACTTAGAGCATATTCTGAGAGCTTTGTATAGAACAATGTTAGAGTAACTGTTGTAGGCAGGAACATTTACCTAACTTAATTATAAGTTCCTTGGAGCCATGTTAAATAGACGGCTCTGGTTGATACAATCAATAGACATTGGCAGCCTTTAGGTGGGCTAACTCTATCATCAGGAGTTGTGTCATAACATAACCCTTTATTAAGTAAAATAAAATTTACGGAATGGTCTTGAATGTAATATTTTATCATGGTCTTCAATGTGATATAGAGAAGAGTAATTAGTAATTATACAGTCTATCTCGGTGGTCTAGTGGTATTTGCGTTCGCCTGCCAAGACTGAGGTCCCGGGTTCAATTCCTGGGTTAAGCGAATACATGTTTCCTTTTCAAACATGGCTCGAGTTTGAGATCACCAACCCGCATTTGGCAAGCGTGGTGATTATGCCTAATCCTCCTCACTGTACTGATATCTTCAGTGAGATGAGAAGCCTTTGCCCAGCAGTGGGACATTACAGGCTTACTTACTTACTTACTTTTACAGTCTATCGTTTGGAACAACCGAGACAAGAACAGAGCAACAGACCTGGCTAAATTCGGGTCTAAACACATTTAACTAAAAATACCCATCTCGGCTCGATAAGAAGAAGAACGGCCGAGACTGAGAATTCTACGTACCCACCGAAGCACGGTAGCGTTCAGAAAGAAATGCCACAATCTGCCACCCATAACACTAGGAACAAAGCTGTTCATTGCTTTACTATCGCAAAGAGCTATAAAAAACTACGCCACGAGCGCTAAACAGGCGGCGGTATATGTATAACTAGCAGCGCCCCGCGGTTTTACCCGCGTTGTGCCCGTTCCCGTGGGAATTTCGGGAATTTTTTTACATAAAAACCTTCCTCTTGAATCACTCTACCTATTACAAGAAACCGCATCAAAATCCGTTGCGTAATTTTAAAGATTTAAGCATACAGACAGACAAACAGTGTGACAGACACGAAAAAGAGACGACTTTATTTTATACTATGTAGTGATACTAAGTACCAAAACGTAACAACATTAAACCCAGTCGATTAACTGTAATATAGATTAAGTATTTCGGTGGTCAGTAGCGATCTAGTTTCCGATTTAAACTAAGGGCTAGTTTAATATCTAGGTCATTCAACGTGTACTACATTATTCATGACCGATTGTTTGTTTGACGGAAAATCGTTAAGACCAGTGACTCATTAAAGAAATTCGACCAGTCTCGCGTCGATTTAGATTTTATACCTCGATAGACTGGCGAGTTGGCCGTTAGAGACATTTAGTTTACAGAATAATATTTTGTTAATTTGTTACCGCAGTTTCAATTAACTGGCGATTGTTGTTTATTTAATTGTTTTGTTAATCGAGGTTTAGTTTAAACGCTTGATGGCTGGTTTGGATTAGTCATAAAGTTATGTAGACTAAACCTAGACGAAAATACGAAATTAAAGTTTAAACGAATGCAATCTGAACTTTGTTAAAATTATTTAAACAGTCAATTGCAACTTTAAATTAGGTTAGTAAACTATTGTGAATTAAAATGCGGTTTCTATCACGATAACATGCCAAAATCTAACACGTTTCACAATATACTGTCTTTGAAAAACATAACGTTATTAGTAATAAATCATGTTAGTAAGTATACTATGAATAAAAGAAACACCATAATACCGCCAACTCACTTTCCATACATAACATAGTTTTACATAGAAATGTGTTTTACATTCATTTCGTCCTTGGAATCATAGAATACTGTGTTTGTATAAGTTGAATTGACACGAACAATCGATATCAATTTAACGAATAGCCAACTGTTAAATGAATGAGTTAAAAAGAGTTGAATGAAATAAGCAAATTGATACTAATATCCTTTCGGGGTGACTTTTGAACCTTAATTGTGATACTCACAACTTCTTTTTTGTGGTCGCGTGAGTTTAACTTGCGATTTTAAAATTCGAACATGTTTTTTTTAAAACTTGAATAGAAGCTCGTGACTTATTCAAATTATGTTTGTATTTGGAACAAAGTTTATATTTCGAATTGAGTTACAAAATACAAACCTGAATAGGTGAGGTAATAATCATAAATGACATTCAAAACTTCAAATTAACTTATTCCTAATTCAAACTCAAACAAGTAAAATTATATTGTTTAAATAAATTAATAAACACGTTGACACCGACACGGTGACCATAAAATTTAGTTAAATATTTATAAGCACAAGTACTTGAATGTCCGGTTTTATTACGAAGTAATTTGAAATCGTACGTCCCTAGTAAAGTACCGAATTCGTTTGTCCCATTGATTGTCTCTCGATCGTAAAAGTTTTTATCGCCAACATTACTTACACTTACACGGTCGGTATATTATGAAATACTTGACATAAACAAAATTATTTTACTACGGTTTTACGTGCTAGGTGTCGCCCACATGTTCACCTGTAATGCTATTTTATTTTTCCGACAATGCTGGTTAATGTAAATCTATTCACAATCAGAATTACCCATAATATGTGACCATATTAAATTACAGTTTAATTTTATTGGAATTACTTTACTCTATTTAAAACTATTTATTTTTTAAGTAATGCACGTAAAAGTTTTATTAGCATCTTTGACACATCGTAAATAAATTATTCACACGCAATCGATAAGTACCTATCATCACTACATAGTATAAAACAAAGTCACATTCCGCTATCTGTCAGTCCCTACTCCCTATGTATGCTTAGGTGTTTAAAACTACGCAACGGATTTTGATGCGTTTTTTCGTGAGTGATTCAAGTGGAAGGTTTATATGTATACAAATTCCCGAAATTTCCACGGGAACAGGCACAACGCGATCAAAACCGCAGGGCGCAGCTAGTTTACAATAAATTCCAAGATCCAATAACTCCAAAACGAAAGGAACTCCATAAATGAAAATTATTGCTATTTTCAAGTGTAAATATTTCCATTAGTCAGTGTTGTAAGTTGTAACCGATGGAATGGTTTCGTAATACCTACTCCTCATACGGGTGTTACCGCCTGCTATCACGCGAAGAGTTAACTCCAACGTATAACTCCATAGTCACGACTTAGAACCAAGAACCTATCAATTTCAGTGACACTCCAGACATACCTCCTTTGCGGGGTAACACTCGGTTAACACTGGATTTATACTTTGTTAGTTACTGCTATTGAACTAGGCTTGGAATTACGTATTCAGACGTGGACAAGACTTTATGTTCTGATCAACTTGTGTACTTTGAATAGTAATCTTATTAGGAAATGGGGTTGATAAATTGTTATTGGTATATAATGTATAGTGAAGTTTTATATGATAAAATTGCATACGGTAATGCCAGAGGGCAGCGATGGTGTAATTTATGAATTATTTGAAAAAAGAACTCATTACTTTAGCTTTAACAACATAGGTATTCCTAATTTTTAATTCTATTTTTAAATATATTGGCAGTCACATGACCGTTGCTATGCTATGGTACCACAAAATATAAAGATCTTTATTTAGTACACCTCCATTGGTATGAACTGAAAATAAAGTTAACATCTTAACTTACTTTCTAAGGAAAAAAGTAAGATAGTAACCTTAATTTCTCATTACCTTGACCCGTAGTAAAATATCGATAGTCAATGTCAACAATTAAAAACTTTGAAGGTTATATTTGTTTAATATTTAAACCAAACTTCACCTATATCCTTTGGTCAATAGAAAGTACTAAAGTTATTGTAGAAATGCCCCATCATTAATGATGATTCATACCTTTTATTATGCTTTATTTTATTCCATACTTCATGAATAATAGAACCATTGTTTTTGACCTTTAAGTTCACTGAAATTTTTAGGTGACGTAATAGTGAATCAATTCTGTAAATTGGTTGTCGGTCGGTTATGTGTTTCTATAACGGTACCTGTAAATAGCAACGAAAGTACCTCATTTCTAGGTAGCCATTATACTAGACATAACCTAACCTTGTAGATAAGTGAACAAGCATTGTATCGTGTCGATGTTTTTAGACCCCCAAAGTTTAAAGCTCCCTTCATTGTTTGACATTAAGACAACCGAAACTGACAATTTAACATTTCTTCTAGGCCCAAGCCTAGGCCCTCTAATCGAACGTCAAAAGTAGGCTACATAAGAATTAATGTGCAACGTTGTTTTTTTAATCTTAAGTCACCGTTTGCCAACACCCGTGGCAATTCCATAAAGATTCCTTAAATCTACAAAAAGCATCTATATATATAAAAGAAAGTCGTGTTAGTTACACTATTTATAACTCGAGAATGGCAGAACCGATTTGGCTGAAAATTGGTGGGGAGGTAGTATAGAACCAGGAGACGGATATAGGATACTATTTATCCCGTATTTCCTACGGGAACGGGTGCGCTGTGGGTAAAACCGCGGGGCACAGCTAGTTATAAATAATACTATGTATTTATAACATACCAAACATATTCATTGTAAGAGTGATTAAAGCATTCCCTGAAACTGAATTCCCAATTACATAGAAAAGATTCCATTGTTTTATTCAAATATCACCTGCATATATCATAAAGAAATTGTATCGCTTTGGTCTTGGTATGCCCGGTCAAACATTATTTTCGAATGCACGCGTTAACCTACATGTATAAAGTATATCTCATTTCATGGGGTATCGTGACTCACATTACATTAAAATTCTGCACACATTACCAATTCTATGGAATTATTCTTCTTGCGGTGATGTCAAAAGTACATGCCTGCAATCTTTGTGGTCATCAACCTTCACTGGGTGACCATTTAAAGGCAAAAATAGACACTTAATGACACTTCTCGACTGGAATATACAATGAAACAAGCTCTGTACAGTTAGGTCTGAGCTTTCATAATCTAGATTTAGTTTTAGGTTATGTTCGTAATTAAGTGCACTTAAAATGTGATTTATGTTTCAAGTTGTACTAAGCTTACGGTTTTTAATTATGGCTGGTCATGTTACATTCAAAAATGGAAGACAGACATTCGAAATTCAAAAGCGTACTCTATCACAAATAAATGAAGTTTTATAATAACTTAAAGCACTAGTCTTTTACTCTTTGCATCGATCTATGACGCAAATAAAGCCTCTATTAGCGTAATCACTCTTAACATTTCATACTCACACAATTTTTCACAATTTCCACAAATTACTATAAAAATCGCGATCCAATCTCTGTGACAAGCATTGAACATGCAATGTAATATTTATAGCGTTCCGCGAGTTTCAAACACCGCGCCGGCGCCGCCAATGTTTCCGTATCAAACTGAATTTATTTGCTACAGATAACTGTCAGTTGTCCATAGCATAACCACAGATGTTTAACTCAATTAGAAGTCGCATATCATACATGTGTCGAGACAGATTACATTGCAGACAACTCGCATAGTCGCGCCGTTCTATTTTATAGATAAGCTCAGTGGTATTTTTTGCGGTTTATCTTAAATTGTTATGGATGAAATGAGTGTTAATATTTAATGGTACCTACATGAAGATAAAGAACCCTTATCATGTCAAGTTTCTCTGAACTAGTAATTATTATTCTTTTATTTTTTTCTGTACAAGCTCGTGTATCGTAATGTTGCTCGTATAATATAAAATTCCTTAAATTAAAATAATTATGAAACATAATGCAATAACAGTCGATAGCATATTACTAACATGATGTAGTTAGTTCGTTGAAAACAACTCGTATTGATGGTCAAAAATTTGTGTCGCAAAAAATCACATAATTTTCTCTTAAAAATAGCTCAGACATAGTTCTGTTATAAAGTAAACGCCATCGATGTTGCAATATCTAGACACGTAACAAGAAAACTCATTCACATGTCCTTAAATGGCATTGAAGTGATTGCGATGTAGGACCACTCGGGAAATGCGGATTGGCATCAAAGCTCTCGGTAAAAACGTATGAGTTTGTCTCATGTCACGTAATTGCTTCATACGTAACAATATTTATGTTAGAAAGTTCAGTTCGCAGGATACGCTTTTTTGGTACTAGATACTAGTTTAGTGTGAACCAAACGTATGTTTTCAATAGGGTTTTTTACTTAGATACCATACTTTAGGTACTAGTTAATAATTATTAGTTTTAATGGTAGGCCCCGCTCGGTTTTGCTTTAACTTGGGAAAGTATCTATACTAAATGGTTTATGATGAAGGTCTCTTATTAAGACTAAGCGAGTTTCCAAGCTGCAAACCAACGAGAGCAGTACAGAGCAGGACACGAGCCCAGAATACTCGTATAACAATGTGTGATGATAGCTCAATCAAAACGAAGAGACCCTTTTTATCGTCAAAGAGTAGCAAACATTCATCCATCCATCCCATTCTCCAACCTCACTTTTAAGCCCATTCTCTAAGCTTCACCACAACACCGCACCGACCCTCAGTTATTTATAGCACTCCATACTAAAACCAATTAATCTATGTCCCCCATCTAGGTTCATGTCAAAATCCTGGGTAATTTGAAACCATTCGCAGCGCGAGGGCAAACCAAGACGATGGTTTATACAATCGTGACTCGGTGTCGATGTCTGTCCGTCCATACCGTGTTTTGATTGTGTAACATTTGACAAGATACTTTGTTAAACAAATCCTCTTTAGTTATATTGTTTCACTTTGAACTGTACGATTACTTAAAATTGTTCTGTTATGGAGGCAGCTTAAACTGTGTTTGACATTATACTTTATGGTGTGGTATTGCGTTAATTAACACTAGCAACGCCCGCGGTTTCTCCCGTTTTTTATCCGATTATATGGGAATTTTGGGATCAAAAGTAGTCTATAGGTTAATCTAGACTCTAATCTAGCACTGTACCAAATTTCATTCACATCCGATAAGTAGTTTTTGCGTAGAAGAGGAACTTGTATACGAAACATCCACTTATATCCACATTCTCGTACATCTCTCACAAACTTTCGCATAAGATTATATTAGTAAGTTAAGATGTGATGTTAAGTGAGAAGTTCTTGATATTTATTAAGTTCACTTAGGTTACTAAGCAAGGAGATATATTGAAATATATAAGGTCAAAATTATAACTAGACAGTTACAAAAACGAAGATGATAATTATACCTTCCTCTCCCATATTAGATATCAAATTCCGAAAAGAGAACACTCTTATGAAGTCCCTTATGAAGTCCTGTACAGTAATCTTATATTTATTACATTTGAACTTAAAAATTACTTCCTCATAAATATTGTTCACATCAAAGAGCACAAAAATCTTAACAATAAGAACTTCACTAAATTTACTTAAGCCTATACCTAAAGCTTTTAAAAATAAACAAGATCGATCGAAAGCAAACTCTTTCGCCGTGTTTTCAATCAAGTCCATGTTCCTTACCTAAGAGTCACGGAACGAAGATAGAAAACAAACAACTCGTGGACATATTGCGTTCACGAACAAGCGATCTTCGACAACATTCATCGTCTAAGCGAACACGGGACGGTAATTTCACCATTATTATAAAACCGCTATGAATTTAAAACAAAAATCACATTGCTTTTATTATGTGCCGTAAGAGACGTTTATCGATCGATAGCTTCGTAAATAACAATCATAATAAAAAACAAAAGGCGATATTGTAAATCAATATAACCATATATTTCGCAAAAGAACGCTTCACTATAAATTCGCCACACTTCAACTGGGCGAATCTTCTATAATTGATGCCTTCGTCCAATTAATGTGGAAACAAAACACAGCCAAGTAAAATATTCAACCGACGGGATTTACCGAAGGGCCTAATTTGCATTTTCTTTTGTAAGTTTAGCTGGCCAGTCGTGTGTGGTCCTTCGTTGCCATAGTAACGGGCAATACCAAAGACGGATCACATTGCCTTAACTGATGGTTTCTACTAATTGTTGGCTTCAAGACATTCTCACACCACGTTCTTTAAATGTCACATTTATACCGTTAGTATAATTTGTTATCTGATTTGAAACCAATTAAAATTAAGTATAGATAGAGTGTGGAGCAGGATTAACTCGGTGCTATAATGATGGTAATTTATTCGTAATCGGTGTTGGTTTTCAGGGTAATAATTTTCCCTAGCCGTGTATGGATGTGTATGTGTAGTTATCGACCGTAATGCATCTTGCGTCAGTGACAATAATTAACCGTATGTGTTAGTTTACTAATAATTTCTACGTAAGGAGTAGATTGCCTTCACACTTTTTTCTTTTAACGTAAAAGGGACTAACAATTTTCTTAATAGCCCCTCTGTTTACTTAATGGCTCAGTTCCCTATAAATACTCTTTAAGACTTATTGGAACCGCTTCGATTGCTTTACTTTTAAAGGTTCTTTTTCAATGAATAAACCGACTTCAATTTTTACTACACAAAGTACATTTTACGTGTAGCCGAAACAATCTTAATTACGTAATCCGATGACCTATAAAAACTGTAGAATTAAAGAAGCTCATACCGTGGCCAAGTTTTATAAATCACTTTATTTTATTCTACGTTTAAACGAGCCACTGTTAACTATTTAGGTCAGTATAATTATAAAAAACTATGTTGTACACGCGAAACGTTGCTCTGAATACGGTTAAAACAACGACGAAAACAGTCTGCTATTTATTATAAGGGTTAAAAAACTAAGAGAATTGATATTTTGCCCAAAAAGTGAACCTCAGACGTTATTAGAGGGCGATTCTTCAACCTTTTTTAATCATTATTGAATTCAATTTTGATGCATGGGCTTACCCTAAATTGTATAAAAGATAGGTTTTTAAACGGATTATAAGATCTACCATTTGAAATTTATTTGAAAATATTGTTCCTTTTTTATTTTATGTGAAGCCGCAAAGCTTTTTGAAAGACTAGTAATTATTTTAATTGAAATTAATGTCATATCAGACAATAAAATCTTATAACATGATATCAAATGTGATTAAAATTACATTATTACGATTTATGAGTAAAATGAGTTAACTGTGTAAAATTCTGTTTTTACAAGGCTATATATCAAGGATATTTACCATTAAAAAATTATAAACATTAATCGTATATCCATATTTAGTTGCTTCTTTTATTAGTTTGGTTGTTAACTACATTCTGTTCTGTTTTTAATCATGAGCAAATTAAAAGGTCTTTGATTGCACTAGATCAATAATAGGTAGTGAATGTTAAGCAACGGTTGGCTCGAACACAAGGTACTTTCATAAGTCGCTGAAAGTAGCATTTCACAGTAGTAGAAGATTCTAGGTTCTTGAACCATCTAATACTTTTATAAGGGAATGGGTCTGAAACCTTTTTATTTAGTACCAATATAATTACTTGCAAGTACCACGGTTTACGCCTAACGTAAGATAACATTGCATGTTTAATTAAAGTAACGAAATATATTGATCGGACACTACAATTTCACGGTTGTTAAAGAATGCAACACGTAGGTGTACGCCAGTTTATAAATAAAATATTGTAAACAAAACACTAAAATTACAATAAAGTCCTGAGCAAATTGTTTTCCTAAAGGTGTTTGTCCATTTAATGGATATTTTATTTTACCCATTTATTGAGGACGAGGGACTATTATAGCTGTGATAAACAAGATATCCGATAAAAAATCTAAATAAATATTGAACATACTGAAACAACACAAAAAAATTATTTGATTTAAAATATTTGAACATGTACTGTTTTTTGAAGATTCAACACTATTCATAAATGTTTCCCAAAATAATTCCGCGGAAGTTTAAATGCAAGTGAAGTGTTTATACTACCGCACTGGCAACATCCCTACTCACTTCCTTTAACAGGTATCAATGTAAACATAACATAAGATTCTCCCACGTATTAACAGCCATAAAAAATATTACAGAAACTTGAACTTGATTATACTTAAATTATAATCCATCGTGTAATTGCATAGCAGTTTCATTTTACAACTTCCATATTTAACGCCATCTTTCAAATCTATTAAATTAATGCACTTAAAGATGATTCTAAGACCTACGTTATTTAAAGTTATTTCAGCTCCTGCAAGTTATAATGTACGGCCAGAGAATTAGTTACACCCACATTAAAGGAATGGGCCGTAAATTAATTTCTAAATACAATTTATTTAATCCTACGACGACCATTTAACCTGTACTTTGTTGTTGTTTTACTAACGTTGGAGGTATACCATTTTATTAGTCATTCGTTTCATTCATGTATTAATTGCAAAATTATGGTTTATGATAAAAAGCTGAGTGTTTGTAATTAAGATACATAAAGTAAAATTAAAGTAAAGTTGTAAAGCCTGTAATGTCTCACTGCTGGGCAAGGCCTCTCATCGCACTGAAGACATCAGTACAGTGAGGAGGTTTGGCATAATCACCACGTTTGCCAAACACGGGTGGTAATCTCAAACCCGACCCTGACCCAGGACTTGAACCCGTGTCCTAAGTCTTGGCAGGCGAGTGCACATACCCCTAGACCGCCGAGGCGTTACAAAATATTTGAAAAAATAAAGGATAGCAATACAATGTCACGTGAGGTCATGCTGGACATTAGATGAGCTTTGACCTTTAGTGTAGCAACATTTGGCCATTGAACTATGTATGAATGAAGATGAATCAAATAGTGTATGTATTAAAAGTAATAGTACAAGCTATGTATCCACTGATAAGAGAAGATGAAGGCATGCCACGGTTCAGTGACGGTTTAAAAAAAGAATACAAAATTTATAGTCCACGCAAACGTCAAGGATGTCATAAAAATGAAATATCAAACCAAAGTACATCATAAAACTAGGTAATTTAATTCCATATGTACTACAGTACCTATTTGCCTCTACCCTGTCACACAATAGATAAATAAACAAACCACCAGAAAACTATATATCAGGACTTTCAAACTCCACTAATACGTAAGGCCAGAGTATTGGCATCGTAAAACTGGATGCTTCGTGGTTGGAGGGCGAGATGTCACACATTTTATGACCCTATTACACTTTGATGGTAAACTACACCCTGATATAGGAAACTTCTCTCGAGATTCACATCACTATTCAACTTTACACCTTATAACTTTGAAATTAGACTTCGATTTTTGAATTCATTCATTCATTTCGAAGAGGTTTGTGCCCAACCCTGATGTTGGATTTTTTGACGGTTCTTTTTTTGAATTGAAATGGATTCTTATTGTGACATTCCGGAATGATCATTCGTTAATAAGTCTCGTGGTCATTGCTTTTTATACTTTTAGTTAGTATATTTTTAATAGATGAGTGAGAGAGAGTTTTTTTAAACAATAACTTGTTTATTTTTAAGTATGGTAATAATATTCCAGTGCTAGGCTTTTGCCAACAATATGACATTTCAGGCGACTAACATTGAGGATTCCCTTAAAATATTAACATTGATGAGGATTCCCTTATAATATCAACATAGAAGTAATCTGCCTATATTAGACGTAGGTTTTGTATTTTTAAAACTAAATTCAAGGATTATTTTTGAGACGTCATCAAATTCCTCAATGATCATATGTTCACGGTTATTTCTTTTTTAATATTACCCAATTCGTTTCGTAACCGTTGGTTGAATTTTCAACGGTTATTATAAAGACGTGAATGCTATAAAAGCATTGTGTGTTCACATGTAATACTTTCTTGACAAGTGTGTGATGTGATGTGACACAACTGATGTATAATTTAATGAATATTTAACAGTATGTCATTGGTTTATTATTATATTTTGAATATTAAGTGAAAGTAACTCTATGTAATACATTAAGTAAGTTAGTTCATGTAGGTTAGTAGCCATTAGCCTATCCTGCACGGGTAGCATGAACACTGGTAGACATATATCTCTATAGGGTTAAAACTTTTGTCTTGTCTACGGGTTATGGCGCGGTTGCGAGCACATAATGACAGGAAGCGAAAATCTCTACTGTATACAAAACTTTCGCTACGGAAGACATAGAAATATTGCCCTTTACAAATATATTATATTTTTAACATGGTCACACATGATTACCGATAAATTTGTTGAAGCACAACACCGTCACAACACTATTTCATTCATTCGCCATTCATTCATTTCAGTGCGTTTTTGTCTGTGGTTATTGTTTCTTGTTTTCGTTTTTGTTACAAAAATATTGTATTTTGTAAGTTTAAAATGTCTTGTACGAAAAAGACAAGCTTTGTATGCACCTTGGAGGGTAGCCTAAATATTTGTATACTTTGAAATGTCAAAGTCAAATTAGTCTCTGACGTAGACATAATATGGTCGTCATGCTCAAGGGCGTAGACATTTGTATACAAATGACGTACGCGACAAGACAAATCTATGTCGCGGTAGCTACTGTAGACAAAATCGCGATGACGTCAAACTTGCGCCATAGATGGTAGACATATTTCTTTGTCTACTTGTCATGCTACCCGTGCTGGTGTCAGAGTTTTTAGACTGCTGACATGATCTGACATACATTAAACCATTATACCTTGAAGATCATTTTGAACTTAATGTTAAAAAAAAATCTAATCTTACCTTAATAAGATCTCTAGTTATGTAAATCAAACGCCAAAAGTCTAATAGTCACAGCCTTCAAAAATTATAAAAAAGTAAGATTTAGTAAGCAAAAAAGTAACTTTTGACCAATAAAACGTGTTGCTCCCCTGTAGCGGACACGGATATCACTTTCGACTGAACATTAAACGACCTTAAAAAGAACGAGACACAAAAGAAATAAAAACACTTATTACTTATTCATTACAATGCTTTATTTGGGCAGTTGCATCATTCAGCCAAATATACGCACGTAAACGATCGAATTATCGATAATAGTGTCAAGAATTCGACGTGTCGAATTAGTTGTAAGTGAAGTTAAGAAACCTGCATACGCACAACCTTGCCTGGGGAAATCGGAAAACGTTCCATTGTGCTCTGAAGTGGATTTCATATCGACAATACAATAGAACTAGATTTGAATTTACGCCACAACGAGAATTACGAATAGAATTCCATGCAAAATTCTATCAATTATGACAACCTTGGTACAAACGTATAATTTTCAACGCGTAGAAATTTACATCATTTCCATCTGATAGGAACGGGTTTAATGAAATGGCAACATTCAATTGTAATTAATTGTTTATATTTATTGCGGGTTATTCATAATCTTTCGCCATTACAATCTCTCCAGCTCTCTTTCATTAATGCATTGGTTAGTTAATCTATGGCGAGTTTATATCTACAAACGAACATTAATTGATAATATATCTGAACCGAATTATTATGTAAAATTTAGCCCGTTAAAATAATATTTCTCTTCTTACTATTTTTATGGCAGTTCCGTGGGGAAGCGAAGGCGAAGTCAACTAGCTAATTCTTTGAAAAAAAAAGACATTGAAACTACTCTAACCAGAGAACAATATATTGTTCTGTGACACTAACATTTTGTGTTCTTTTTCTCTAAATAATCTGTAATCAAATCGCTGTAGTGGCACCCTATAGCACCTTTCTCAGTACATAATATACTGACTAGTTATTCGATAAAATTTAATGAATATAATACAAACACATATAAAGGCAACGAACTGTAACACACCCATAACAAACACTATACTTTCTCCTTCATTCATATAAACAAAACGTAATCGAAACCTAGGTATGTTCACACGTGGGCGGTTTATGTGTTCAGCACTAACTTGGCTAAAGGAGGTCTAGATTTATTCTGTTCCTGGGTCATAACTCAGGGCAATACGTGACCGATGATCACGCCTACACAACGCTGTATTATCCATATCCCCAAGTTTATCAGAACGAATGGTAACGTGCCAACTGTTAGGTAACAATTAGACTTCTGACAAATGAAAGGTAGCTCTAAATGTTCTGTTAAATTGAGCAAGTAGCTAAGAGTATGTAG
Organism: Cyclophora albipunctata; assembly: GCA_963082685.1. NCBI lineage: Eukaryota > Metazoa > Arthropoda > Insecta > Lepidoptera > Geometridae > Cyclophora > Cyclophora albipunctata. Next base: position 8,177,877 of record OY720119.1, on the reverse strand, counting down.
ATGGATTATTTTATACAGGTCTTTGGATGTAGTATTAGGTTTAGACACGGAAGAGCCCTATAACTTTCTTTATTTCGTGGGTTTAGATGTATTTTGGCTTTGGTAGGATAAGGGTACGAGTCAAAACTTGTTAAAAGCGCAAGAAGACTATGTGTGCCGATGTCTTTAATGCTATTTCTGTAGCTTTTAGACGATGACTAAACTCGATGAAAGTCAGCTGACTGAATTCAACACCAAAAATAGAGATTCATTTCGCCTCAGTGTTTAAAGGCCTACGACTCTTGGTCAATTGATACACCTTCCTATTTCCCAAAGAAAAGTATCCTCTCGGACATATTCAAACATTGGCCAAGATTCAAACAGAACTTACCTAGAGTGCTCAGGTCAAAAGTCACATCATAAAGAAAGTGCTAGAAACTAGACCCACCATTTTGAATTATAGACAGCAAATATGGATGATTTCGACATAAAACCAATAAATTCTACCAGTAGTTGGCAATAAATCTCTACTTATTCCATTAGAGCAAACTACTGCATGTAACAGCGTGGGTCCATACTTAGAGATGTGGTCGAGATATAGTGCAAAGGTGACTAGCAAAGGTCATTTCCTGTCGCCTATGGCACCACTTTCTAGTCCTAACTAGTGCACTTGGAAAGGTCAGTCCATCAAAAATGCTGTTTCCTTGTTTTATAGGACTTTCTTTAATGGACATCAGGTTTGGAATAATGCGTTTGTAGCAGAAACTGTGGATGTTCAAGGCATTGTAGAATAAGATATGTATGGTAGTTTCATATATTTGTTTATTAAGCGTTGTATTTCCATATATAATTGTAATTGGTTCTCACTACGCTCATTTCGACTTCTAATCTAATATGCATTTTAATCCCAACCTTCGTTGTAACATTAATCAATCAATAAAATTTACGGCAAATTAATATACAGCCCCGACCCAAACAATCAGAAAACATTATCCAAACACTTAAATATCAGTAATTTTAATTGGCGTTGTAACTTTAAAACGAAATAAATCAAAGAACAAAAAACTTTGTTAATAAAAACAACTTTTTGTTCAACATAAATAGGCAATCAATTTGGAGAACCGATAAAGTTTTTTGCTTGAATCCGTGAGACGAGTAATTTGAGTGGCTATCCTCATATTTATTGGTGTCCATACGCGGAAATGTTACAGAAAGAAATTCATTGTAAAGTCCATGGGAACGGGCTCTGCAATTTAGCGGAGCGTTAGATGAGCTTTCATTATTGTCGATGAGAAAAATAGCAAGCGTCCTATCCCGCGTCTGTAAGCCGCTTAGCGACTTTAAAGGGCTGCCACGCAGCGATAGCCGGTATTGCCTACATCCCCATAAAAGGGAGATGCTTTTATTTTTGTTACATTGTGCTCAGCTGTGGGTTTCATGTAATCTATAAACGTTTTCTCGGTACTTACGTCATTTCTGTGAAAAATGTATGAAGCAATTTGGAGAGCTGCGAATGAACATTTATCTTTTGATTACACCGTTTTTTCTCATTAGTAGCTGTAATAATAATTAAGAACTGTAATAATGCTTTATCTTTCTTGAGCTTTTCCCTTTAATTTTTTTATTTATGTCAACTGTGGGACAATAATTACATTTAATGTTTAGAGGACTTTCGTTTCTTTAATATGTTATTAGCGCATTAACTTTTATGGGGTTTCGACAAGTTTTTGTCGGTCGTAATGCTCAATTGCTTATGTCAGATAGTCATCGGCTTTTTTAAAAATAAACTTGATGCGCTTGCTCAACCTCTAACAACAACTATTTCATAAAAGCAAGTCATAAATGCTTTAAACAATGAGTACTAAATTCAAACTTTATTGGTGAAGACGCTTTTAAATTAAGCAAATAAACTAAGTAGGTATACACTTTTAATAATACTATCAGACAATGCAGTATTAAAATTAACTATTACATTTTGCAGTATCTTCAAATTACTAGGAGTATATACGATGTTCCTCAAAATATAATATTAAATTTTATCTCTCCAAATAAGTGGTCATTAGACCCAGTGAAGCAGTCATAACACTAGGATACTGCCTATTTAAATACGTTTTAATACTAGGAACTAACGCTAACTAACTTTAACTATCTGAAAGTACAATCTTCCATAATAATAGTTTTACTTGCTAGAGTTAAACTTTGAACTAATATGGTCGATGTTACAGCCAAAGACGATTCCTTCTGAAGAGGAAAAAGGTTAAATGATTTTTTTCCATTCTCATACCATCACCGAACTTTTTTCCTCAATGGAAAACTTGGGTTGAAAAATCAAACATTATATTCTGATTGATAACTCGTAACAAAAATTAAATATAGAAGATCCGGAAACATTTCAACGGATTCGTCGCTAACGCATTGAAATTGTCGAACAGGGCATTGACAATGTCAAAATTGGTCAGCTGAGCCCCTTTACCTTTTGCCCATTTTCTTAAAATGTTATTAATTTTAAGTTTTCATTTTTTTTGGTACTGGTCTTTCTTTATGTGGCAATAAATTGATTTTTAAGCTATTGCATAGCTTCTATCGCGGGCCTTGAGCGCGGGGACCAAATCCAAAAATTCCGTAACGAAAAAACCTCACGCTTACCCGATCCGACGGGAAGGAGGTGTGGCTTGAAGGCCGTGCATCGTCTAACGTCGTTTCAGTTCGGCAGTCTTCGACACGGCGTTGTGTGCGATTGTGCGTTGGGGGTGAGAGAGGGGGTGAGAGAGGGTGGTGAGAGAGGGGGGTGAGAGAGGGGGTGAGAGAGGGGGGTGAGAGAAGGTGGTGAGAGAGGGGGTGAGAGAGGGGTGAGAGAGGGGTGAGAGAGGGGTGAGAGAGGGGTGAGAGAGGGGGGTGAGAGAGGGGGGTGAGAGAGGGTGTGAGAGAGGGTGGTGAGAGAGGGGGGTGAGAGAGGGGGTGAGAGAGGGGGGTGAGAGAAGGTGGTGAGAGAGGGGGTGAGAGAGGGGTGAGAGAGGGGTGAGAGAGGGGTGAGAGAGGGGGGTGAGAGAGGGTGGTGAGAGAGGGGGTGAGAGAGGGTGGTGAGAGAGGGGGTGAGAGAGGGTGGTGAGAGAGGGGGGTGAGAGAGGGGGGTGAGAGAGGGGGGTGAGAGAGTGGGGTGAGAGAGGGGGGTGAGAGAGGGGGGTGAGAGAGGGGTGAGTGAGGGGTGAGAGAGGGGGGTGAGAGAGGGGGGTGAGAGAGGGGGGTGAGAGAGGGGGGTGAGAGAGGGGGTGAGAGAGGGGGTGAGAGAGGGGGGTGAGAGAGAGAGGGGTGAGAGAGGGGGTGAGAGAGAGGGGGTGAGAGAGAGGAGGCGGGAGGGGTGAGAGAGAGGAGGCGGGTGGGGTGAGAGAGAAGAGATATCAAATATATCAAATATAATTGCATAAGTCATGGACTTATTATTATAATCTGGACTGAGCTCTAGCAGCCGAAAAACGAGCCGAGCGAGATGTTGAGAGCCGATGCTGTTTGTCACTTTCTAATAGGATGACCACACTTTTTCGTTAGGTGGGAAAAATATTATAATGAAATAATATTTGTTTTAAAAAATACAATGAGGAACTTTCTAATTAATTTAATTCTCTGCAGTTACGTTCAAGTTTTAGCGCCATCTATTTTATAAGTGCATGTAAGAAAATCTCCCGTAGGGGCGTTTTCTTGAAGAAAATTTTGTTCTTTATAGCTTACTAGCGGCGCCCCGCGGTTTTACCCGCGTTGTGCCTGTCCCGTTGGAATTTCGGGAATTTTTATACATATAAACCTTCCTCTTGAATTACTCTACCTATTACAAAAATTTGCTTTGTGAATTTGAAATCGAACTATCTACTGAGGTGAAACTAAAAAAAGATAGGTAGTCCGATTTTACTTATAAAAGCATCATGTTTAAATAAAAGAAATTGTTGTAATTTAAATAAATTTTTATTAACACTTAAAAAATATTACTTATAAATATAATATAGTAACCCATTTTTAATCCTCATAAATCATTCGAGGAGTGATTGCTTGCACTTATGGTCACCCTACATAACAAATTTTAAATTTTTCCCTTATTTGGCTTACCTGTGAAAGGATATCCCGCAACCACCATAGGATTCAGTTTAACAGAAACGAATACAGCACTTTTTAACCATTTCATTATGCTAATCTCCCAAAATTGCATAAAATAAAACAAATAGGTAGATATTCACGAGAAGACGAGAATTCAAAGTCGCCATGACATTTGACAAATTCAAAGGGTTACTAGAGAAATTATTAATAATTTTACCAAATAGTTCTAAATAATTACATTAATTACAACATGCTACCAACTACCACTTTTCGATCGAATGGCAAGTGTTAGAAAGGGATAAACGACCTCGGTACTAGCTATCTCTCTTGGCTCGTTTTGCCTCTGTCTATGTTGGTAACCCAAATTGAACCATAATGTTAAGGTGTAAGGTGTGCTTTCGTATTTTTCATTTTTAACAGTCCGCTGTCCAGATTATAATAATAAGTCCATGGCATAAGTTGATACAAAATGCTATGCAATAGCTTCACCGCGGCAGTCCCCGAGTGCCACACGTCTTTTTATTTTATTTATTTATTTATTGAGCTCCGCACAACTTCGCTCGTTTCAATGGAAACACACCCTTAGGCTGTAAAACGGCTGTGTGAATGTACCCTTAATCAAAGGCCGGTGCACTTCCTTATACACTTTCTATTTCTTTCAAAGCAGGTGTTGCGATGCTGTTTATCTCATAATATCCCGCATTTATAATCTACATTCGCGGTTGAATATAATATGCAATATAAGAACCGTAATAATATGGTAAACACCGTTACAGTTTGATTACATTATGGATTAACTACGTAACGTCATTTTGTCGGTAGTCGTTAACTAAGGAATACCTATCGGGATTAAAATTAACGAAATTAACGCTTTTCGTGAATCGTGATTAAGAATCATGAAATGAAACGGAATGAAATATCACGCATAAATGCCAACAACTCAACTCAATTTCATACAACTTCGAAAATCCCTGGTAGCAAATACTAACCAAATTTACGTCTGTCGAAAACGGTTATTTTTTTAAACTTCTTTTTATTCTTTTATAGTTATTATTAATTACCCACTGCTGGGCAAAAGCGAAAGCGAAAGGTTATGGCAAAATGCTGATTACGTGTTTCAATTGTTAGACCACGTCGGAGGCCGTTAAGCTAAGGTCTAATAACTTCAACACCAGGGTTTGCCTACTCGAAATGAACGAACGTCTAATTACGCTTGAAATTAAATAACTTCTCTTGTAATACAAGTGGTGTTAGAGTATCTGAGGGTTAGAAAAGTAAACAAAGTCTCCTTCCTTTCAAGCAGAAGAAGTCCCAACAATTTCTGTACATTCTTCTCCTTACGGTATTAGTAACAAAACAAACACGTGCGTCGTGCAATCTGCAGCTATAAATACCAACTGAGGCGGAAACACAAGAGGCTTCTAAGAGATTAAAACAGCGAAGTAAATTACTATATTTCAGTACAAAACATATTCCAATGCTCTGTTATTATAAACTATTCTTTAATGGTTCAAAATTGTGGGAACACTTGTTCATGACTCGGAGAGTGAGGGATAGTTCACGCGAGTTATGTTTTACTCATATTAAGGACGATTGCAGACTATAGAGCGTATACAGTCTTGAAATTGTCTTGTTTAAGAAAATCAAGTTTGTCTTTCGTGAGTAACATATCAGTTCGATACAACTCTTTAACTTTTATTAAGCTATTGCATAGCTTCTATCGCGGGCCTTGAGCGCGGGGACCAAATCCAAAAATTCCGTAACGAAAAAACCTCACGCTTACCCGATCCGACGGGAAGGAGGTGTGGCTTGAAGGCCGTGCATCGTCTAACGTCGTTTCAGTTCGGCAGTCTTCGACACGGCGTTGTGTGCGATTGTGCGTTGGGGGTGAGAGAGGGGGTGAGAGAGGGTGGTGAGAGAGGGGGGTGAGAGAGGGGGTGAGAGAGGGGGGTGAGAGAAGGTGGTGAGAGAGGGGGTGAGAGAGGGGTGAGAGAGGGGTGAGAGAGGGGTGAGAGAGGGGTGAGAGAGGGGGGTGAGAGAGGGGGGTGAGAGAGGGTGTGAGAGAGGGTGGTGAGAGAGGGGGGTGAGAGAGGGGGTGAGAGAGGGGGGTGAGAGAAGGTGGTGAGAGAGGGGGTGAGAGAGGGGTGAGAGAGGGGTGAGAGAGGGGTGAGAGAGGGGGGTGAGAGAGGGTGGTGAGAGAGGGGGTGAGAGAGGGTGGTGAGAGAGGGGGTGAGAGAGGGTGGTGAGAGAGGGGGGTGAGAGAGGGGGGTGAGAGAGGGGGGTGAGAGAGTGGGGTGAGAGAGGGGGGTGAGAGAGGGGGGTGAGAGAGGGGTGAGTGAGGGGTGAGAGAGGGGGGTGAGAGAGGGGGGTGAGAGAGGGGGGTGAGAGAGGGGGGTGAGAGAGGGGGTGAGAGAGGGGGTGAGAGAGGGGGGTGAGAGAGAGAGGGGTGAGAGAGGGGGTGAGAGAGAGGGGGTGAGAGAGAGGAGGCGGGAGGGGTGAGAGAGAGGAGGCGGGTGGGGTGAGAGAGAAGAGATATCAAATATATCAAATATAATTGCATAAGTCATGGACTTATTATTATAATCTGGACTGAGCTCTAGCAGCCGAAAAACGAGCCGAGCGAGATGTTGAGAGCCGATGCTGTTTGTCACTTTCTAATAGGATGACCACACTTTTTCGTTAGGTGGGAAAAATATTATAATGAAATAATATTTGTTTTAAAAAATACAATGAGGAACTTTCTAATTAATTTAATTCTCTGCAGTTACGTTCAAGTTTTAGCGCCATCTATTTTATAAGTGCATGTAAGAAAATCTCCCGTAGGGGCGTTTTCTTGAAGAAAATTTTGTTCTTTATAGCTTACTAGCGGCGCCCCGCGGTTTTACCCGCGTTGTGCCTGTCCCGTTGGAATTTCGGGAATTTTTATACATATAAACCTTCCTCTTGAATTACTCTACCTATTACAAAAATTTGCTTTGTGAATTTGAAATCGAACTATCTACTGAGGTGAAACTAAAAAAAGATAGGTAGTCCGATTTTACTTATAAAAGCATCATGTTTAAATAAAAGAAATTGTTGTAATTTAAATAAATTTTTATTAACACTTAAAAAATATTACTTATAAATATAATATAGTAACCCATTTTTAATCCTCATAAATCATTCGAGGAGTGATTGCTTGCACTTATGGTCACCCTACATAACAAATTTTAAATTTTTCCCTTATTTGGCTTACCTGTGAAAGGATATCCCGCAACCACCATAGGATTCAGTTTAACAGAAACGAATACAGCACTTTTTAACCATTTCATTATGCTAATCTCCCAAAATTGCATAAAATAAAACAAATAGGTAGATATTCACGAGAAGACGAGAATTCAAAGTCGCCATGACATTTGACAAATTCAAAGGGTTACTAGAGAAATTATTAATAATTTTACCAAATAGTTCTAAATAATTACATTAATTACAACATGCTACCAACTACCACTTTTCGATCGAATGGCAAGTGTTAGAAAGGGATAAACGACCTCGGTACTAGCTATCTCTCTTGGCTCGTTTTGCCTCTGTCTATGTTGGTAACCCAAATTGAACCATAATGTTAAGGTGTAAGGTGTGCTTTCGTATTTTTCATTTTTAACAGTCCGCTGTCCAGATTATAATAATAAGTCCATGGCATAAGTTGATACAAAATGCTATGCAATAGCTTCACCGCGGCAGTCCCCGAGTGCCACACGTCTTTTTATTTTATTTATTTATTTATTGAGCTCCGCACAACTTCGCTCGTTTCAATGGAAACACACCCTTAGGCTGTAAAACGGCTGTGTGAATGTACCCTTAATCAAAGGCCGGTGCACTTCCTTATACACTTTCTATTTCTTTCAAAGCAGGTGTTGCGATGCTGTTTATCTCATAATATCCCGCATTTATAATCTACATTCGCGGTTGAATATAATATGCAATATAAGAACCGTAATAATATGGTGAACACCGTTACAGTTTGATTACATTATGGATTAACTACATAACGTCATTTTGTCGGTAGTCGTTAACTAAGGAATACCTATCGGGATTAAAATTAACGAAATTAACGCTTTTCGTGAATCGTGATTAAGAATCATGAAATGAAACGGAATGAAATATCACGCATAAATGCCAACAACTCAACTCAATTTCATACAACTTCGAAAATCCCTGGTAACAAATACTAACCAAATTTACCTCTGTCGAAAACGGTTATTTTTTTTAAACTTCTTTTTATTCTTTTATAGTTATTATTAATTACCCACTGCTGGGCAAAAGCGAAAGCGAAAGGTTATGGCAAAATGCTGATTACGTGTTTCAATTGTTAGACCACGTCGGAGTCCGTTAAGCTAAGGTCTAATAACTTCAACACCAGGGTTTGCCTACTCGAAATGAACGAACGTCTAATTACGCTTGAAATTAAATAACTTCTCTTGTAATACAAGTGGTGTTAGAGTATCTAAGGGTTAGAAAAGTAAACAAAGTCTCCTTCCTTTCAAGCAGAAGAAGTCCCAACAATTTCTGTACATTCTTCTCCTTACGGTATTAGTAACAAAACAAACACGTGCGTCGTGCAATCTGCAGCTATAAATACCAACTGAGGCGGAAACACAAGAGGCTTCTAAGAGATTAAAACAGCGAAGTAAATTACTATATTTCAGTACAAGACATATTCCAATACTCTGTTATTATAAACTATTCTTTAATGGTTCAAAATTGTGGGAACACAAGTTCATGACTCGGAGAGTGAGGGATAGTTCACGCGAGTTATGTTTTACTCATATTAAGGACGATTGCAGACTATAGAGCGTATACAGTCTTGATATTGTCTTGTTAAAGAAAATCAAGTTTGTCTTTCGTGAGTAACATATCAGTTCGATACAACTCTTTAACTTTTATTTAATTAAGCTATCCCACTGTCCCACTTCTGGGCAGAGATCTTCTTTAAAATCTTCCAAACGTTCTAGTTCCAATTTGTTAATCCTCCCAATCCCTGTCTAGGTTATCTAGCTTAGCAGACAACGGAGGATAGTCTAAGAGACGTCTTTTTATAGACGCAAGTCTTATCATCTATACTAATATTATAAAGCTGAAGAGTTTGTTTTGTTTGTTTGTTTGTTTAAACGCGCTAATCTCAGAAACTACTGAACCGATTTGAATAATTCTTTCACTGTTAGATAGTCTACGAATCCAAAATGAACCTAATTAGATGCTAAAGTGTAATAGAGCTTTGATTCTATAAGTAACAATTAAATCTTACATAATATCTAAAACAATTCATAGCTTTAAAGTCCATAAAAATACTCGTAGTTTCTCGTAGTTATCCTACATACATGCAGTTTTAAGAGCAGTTAACTTCCTACGCGAACTTTAATCGCGATTCTAAATAAATTAAGGGGATTGTATACTGTGTTTGATACCTAAAACGTGATGAAGAATTTATGCTTTTGTTTATCTTCGAATCTCAGATGGTTTCGTATTTCGAATGCATCAATTCAAATACATTTAAAAAGAGAACTTATTAAATTCAAACTGTGTTGAAGAATGTTCATTACAGCTTGTTTTTATTATTTTCCGTCCAATAGAGTCAGTACAATAACAAACAAAATACATTTAAAAATAAACTCTACCCGAGAATTCTATAAAGAAACCAATTGCAAAACTAAGATACAATTGCGTAATCAAGGCCCTCGTTATCGGAGTAACATCTTGAACGAAAGTGGGATCGTGCGGTGGATCCCGCCCACGATACCTAAACCCGATCCCAGCGCGCTAAATACTGTTTAGGAAGTTGCTTCACTATTCAATTTATTAACTTTGTAAAGGTAGTTAGCCGACAGTGACGAAAATAAGAGGGTCATGATTTTACAAGCATTTTCTAAGTTTATTTATAATTTCTTACGTATTTATCATAAATGAGTTACTTTTGACTACTAATCCTAGACAAAGTTTTACAAGATATATAAATCTTCGAATATAGCCTAAATCGCGATAATTATAATCCAGAAGACAACTCTTGTAAGTAAAGATATTATTTTGAGTTTATAAATAAAACGAGAGATAAAAGTCATTTGGAATGCAAGCACATTCCTTCAATAATTTTAAAAAAATATCTTATTTAATCATTTATTAAAAACTAGCAGCGCCCGCGGTTTTACCCGCGTTGTGTCCATTCCTGTAGGAATTTCGGGATGAAAAATAGCCTATGTTACTCGTGGATAATGTAACTTTCGAATGGTGAAAGAATTTTTAAAAACGGTCCAGTAGTTTTTGAGCCTATTCATTACAACCAAACAAACAAACTTTTCCTCTTTATAATATTAGTGTAGATGATCTTACATATTTTTATATAATACTTAATTAACTTAAAATTCAAATAAGTTGTCCATTAGTCAAACATACTACTAACCTAACCATTATCAACTTACATTAAATAAAGCTCGTTAAATAACAACGTACGTACAAAAGACTACTTATAACTCCAATACTAAAAATATCATTATATTGCAATTTTCAAATACCAATAATACCTCAGTAGAGCTTCGTCTAGTGAACAGACAACTTTAACTTGGTAACCGGCTTATTGCAGAAAGCGGCTTGCCTTCACCGCCGCTCGGTTCCGTACACACCGGACTTGGAACGAAAATACTTACCTATTATTATATTCGTAGTTGTATGCTAGGCTCTACTCACATTACACCACTATTTATGGGCATTTATTGTATCTATGCTGATAGGTTTTGCTCGTATGATAACACTAGCTACGCCCCGCGGTGCTACCCGCGTTGTACCCGTTACCGCGGGAATTTCGAGATAAAATGTATCCCATGTGTTATTCTGATGTATAACCTATATTACTGTAAAGTTTCCTCCAAATCCGTAAACTAGTTTTTTCGTGAAAGAATAACAAACATACATACATACATTCTCACAAACTTTCGCATTTTTTGCAAACTTTCATTAAGATCGGAGTTTGAATTCAGCTGTAAAAGTATTAATACACATAGATATTCTTTCGACTTCGATATAATAATATTTTTTTTATAAAAACATACGTACAGGACTATTTTATAAGTATAAACAGAGTCTTTTATTTTTTTCTGTATCCGTCTGAACATCGAAGTTTGCAACCTTGCATTCTTCAATTTTTTTTAATTTGTTTTCATTAACCGTATAAAGATCCGGTTTTACTATAGTTATTTTATGAATGTGCCGTAAACTGGTGCTATTATTATTTATGATTGCAGTTTTGCTCTTGACTGTATAAACTTATGAATGGTTTTATAAAATTGGAACATCACTTTATGATACGTAGTTTCAGTAATAAAATTCGGTGTCTATTGACTGTTCGTTGCTTAAACGGTCAATAAAAACAAAAAGTAAGTTAAAGATTTACAGGGTATTTAATTTTGATTATTTTTCTGTTTCAATTGTATGGATTAAAATATCATTTAACGAACATCTCAGTTTTTAATAAAAAGTATTGGTACATAAAAGTATTCTAGTCTAGGTACAAGAACGAATAATCTATATGGTAAGAACGATTTGATATAGTCCGTAACTAGTTATTGAAATATAATTACGTGCTTTGAACAAACTGTCCAAAGGAAAACGATACTTGCGCGTCAGATAAGTTAATTAAACGCAGACACGCTCCTAAAGACATTATCTTTATTGAAAAACAAAAAGCTGTTCTTACGACATAAACTTAGTTAATTTTGCCGTCAAACAATAACGGGCGCGTTGCGATATTGTAAACAAAACCAGCCAAGCATTAGCATTACAAGAAAGTAGTAGTTGCAAAACTGACCAAGTAATACGGTATTGTAATTAATAATAATGGCATTTATTTCTAGTAGCTTAAAGTTCTTTATGGTTTAAGTCTGTAATGATTAGACGTGTCCAGTTGATGTATTGTTGCTCTTATTAATGGTGTGTTACATTGATTTAGTTACGTAACTCGTTGGAATAATTGTGAAAAGCGTTATGATAAATGTTGGATCTGGTCTTTGTATCGTTGTCATAACTAGAAATTAAGAGAATGGATACATAAATTAATACTAATAAGGCTACTTTTACTTTAATATGTCTACTAAACAGAAGAGTATGATTTTGTTTGTTCAATTAAACGCACTAATATGAATTAATGACAGTCAAATTTGATTTATTTTTGTTGATCATAGGCATACTCATAATCTATAGGTATATGCAATCTTGGAGGTAAATCAAATTATACTTTCTATCCCAAAATTCCCACGGTATTTCATATAAACAAGCAAACCGGGAGCAGTAGCCATACCATGACCTCTTAGATGGCGTCTCAAGATCCAAGCAGATCAGTTTAGGTTTGCGTTTCAATTCGTACCGTGACCTTATTTAAACAATATCGCACTTGAATCGCCATCGCTTTGAATGAATGAACAAACCATTTTGCTGATCGGCTAATTGCGTCACTTCCTCTAAGAGAAGTTATTAAGGTGCGTTCGAAAACCTTAATAATTAAAATTACGGAAAGTTACGGTTTTTATGAGAACCTATTTAAAATGATAAGTATTATTTAAAACAAACATTGGTTTGTTTATACACACAATAATTATTTTTACCTAATTTGTAATCATAAAATGTTTGAACTATAAAGTATTTATTGCTCCAGAAACCAATGGTATTTTTAATTTTAAACAGACATTCAAAATAAAATTAAGATTTAAGTGTTCGGAACGTCACTGAAAGTGGCATTTCATTTTTGGCAAAGATCAAACAATTCATAGAATATAAAATAGACATAGATTAAAATATAGACATAGATTATAATATAGACATAGATTAAATATATTATTATAGGTATATTTTTTAAGCATTTAAATTATTACCTTCAAGCTCGTTTGATATAAATTGCGATTGTTAAAGATTTATTTCTACGAGTATTATGGATTAACCAGGAATATAAGTTAAGTCTCAGAATTCTAGAGCCTTGTGCCTTGTCGCTCTCGCTTCATTGGGGAAATTCGGGATAAAACAAAGCATATCCTCCATGTTTATATTGATAGTCATGTTTACCCTCGTAAATACCTACCTACTCGTACATCCCCTGCGCTCAATCTACACTATACAGTACTACAACCCGTCCGCGCTCGTATTTTATTTTGTGTAAGTACATATTTACTTCTCATCATAACTCAGAAAAGAAATGTCCAATTTTAATAATGTAAAGGTCTGTTGATTTTATTGGGGTCGTTAAACAGTGGTCTCAGTGCTCTCAGTTTTCACCAATTGTTTGGTGAGGCTATATCGTGTAAGAACTAATAAATTCTTCACTCTCCAATCATGTAATCATTCAACGGGTTCGACTTAATCTTAATATCTTAGTGGACATCGCCTCAAACGTCGATTAACTTTTTCTTCGTTAATCTCCAAAAGCTCCAAAGTTCTTAATTTAATATAATTAATTTAATTTTAAATGCAAACTCGCACATTTTAATCAATTCTTTCAGTTGAATATCATTAAGTTATTTGCACAAATGCATTGTTTATAGTAAGGAACAATTAAACATTAATAATTAACTAAAGTACATACTTATTGTTGTTAAAAATATCAACAACGGTTCAATTTATGTTAGAAAAATGTATCTTTTATTGAATTGCTAATTTTGACAGCTGAGACGCTTTACCAAAGCCGCAAAAGACGCTCATGGTACCAAATGAATGAACGAAAACATCTTTAGTATGACAAAAAGCGAATCAGTTTAGGTAATCTGCTAAGCAACTACAATTTGTCACTCATTGATGTCATGGTACGAAAACTGACAGCGAACTAGTTTAGGTCCGCATTTGTATCGCGCTAAGAGGTCATGGTATGGCTCCAGGTCTCTAGTTAAAGGCATTTCCATTTTCCCATTCGGCCGTTGCGTGTTAATGTTACCAGTTACAACTTAATAGCTTTACAATATCAAAGTGTGACATTTCATTTTGAAATTGAAGTTTGAGTTAGATAATGATTGGTTTCAAAACTATGATAAAGTAATTATTTATAAATGATAACCATAATTTGCAGTAACGTTGAGAATTATAATTTTGATCACATATAATTAGGTGAGGGAATATAAATCACTGAGATTTAATGGCTAATTTCAATACATTTAACTAATATTTTTACTAATACCTTTAATGTGAAGGTCTTATATGTATCCTACTAATATTATAAATGCGAAAGCTTGTGAGGATTGCTGGATATGTATGGATGTATGTATGTTTGGTACTCTTTCAAGAAAAAACTAATCGTCGGATTTGAATGAAACTTTACATTAATATGGGTTATACATCAGAATAATACATAGGATTTATTTTATATCAATATTCCCACGGGAACGGGTACAATACGGGGCACGGGTATTATAATTACGCTGTCGGGAGCGCTTCAGCCACCTCCTGATGAAGGTCACCGTATGTGACCGAAATGTGTTGAGGAACTCTCAACTCAACAGTAGCCTCCGTCGTACGTAAGTTCCCGTTTAAATAAATAATAATTATAATAACAGCCACACTACTGTCTGATAAGCTGGACCTTTCGGATAAAAAGCGCGGTTTGTTTAAAAAAATATACTTCATGTCTGTTTTATACTACTAATTAAACTAACCTACTTACTAATATTATAAAGTTTGTGACATTACATGAGATACATTTTAAATCGACATTCCTACCGGAACGGGTTCAACGCGTAATACCGAGAGGCACTGCTATTAATCTATAAATAAAATAAATGTTTCTAAGAAAAATATAATTTGAGCAAAACCCGCAAATTTCTTGTAATAAATATTTTACAGCGAAGCTGTAATTAATAAATAATATTTTAAAGCTATTGTAAACTGTTTTATCATAGTACGCCTTCTGTTTACTAACTTTCGTAAAATTAATAGAATATTGGGTATTGCAAATGGGAAATATTTTGATTCTCTTAAATAAAAGCACTCGCCTGCCAAGACTGAGGTCCGGGTTCCCGGGAACGAAAGCATGTATCCTACTTTTCATACGTAGCTGGGATTCGAGATCACCAATCCGCATAAGGCAAGTGTGATGATTACGCCTAATCCTCTTCACTGCATTTATATGTATCTTCGGTGAGATGAGAGGCCTTTGAGAGGCTAATACTCTCTTAAATTAAAGAGCTCTTGTCAATTGAGATCTTTCCTCTTTTCAACACTGGGCGCTACGGGGTTTGGGGTTACTGCCATTCCCATGTTTTTTAATCGTTAGACCACGTCAGAAGCTTTTAGGCGGTCTAAAACTCCGACACCAGAGTTGGCCACTAACCTACTTGCACTTACTTACTTTACTATAGTTCCTTCTGCCATCCTCTTTAATTATTCATACCACACGTCGATTACTCTCTTTCCAGTGCTTAAACGAAATGCTAAAGCAAATTAATTGCACTATTCAGTAACCACTACCAATCTAAGATCGCTATCATTATAAATGACATAAAAAATTAAGGACAACAAACATTGACACGCCTGCAGGCGCGTGCCTCGAAAATTTTATGTAATCTCAGTCACGTTTCGCCAAGTAACTATTTAGTTTGAACTAGAGATAAGAAAAGCTTTGTATACAAGTACCAACACCGTTATGTTTACCTTCATTTGGATACAACTTGCAATATCCGTAACAGAGTAACCGGAATACCTCAATGCGGTTATGAATTTATTAAAACAATTGGGATAGGTATGTTTATTTGTTTGGAATACATTTACTGTTTTGAAACGTAAAAGGAAGGTGAAAGATTTCATAGAGCTGTTGAAACGATTATGGAGTAGATGATTATTCAGATTAAGACTTAAGATTATTTATTTATTATGATTAAGACTTAGTTCATATGATGGACTTAGAATACAGAAAGTACTAGAAGTAGCATTCAAATGTATTTACAAGCTACACGCTGTGTCCAAAAACAGAACAAAGTCCCTCGCGTAGTGTTGTTAGCTCTCGCATTATTTGGCCATTTTTGGGGTAAATTTTGGGAGTTTCGGAGGTAATATGATAATAGAATAAAAATTGTCCTTTTCTATATAACTATGTACCTACCTGATTATCTCAAGAAATAGATGGGTATCACTACATAGTATAAAACAAAGTCGCTATTTTTGTCTGTTTGTTTGTCTGTATGCTTAAATCTTTAAAATTACGCAACGGATTTTGATGCGGTTTTTTGTAATAGGTAGAGTGATTCAAGACGAAGGTTTTTATGTAAAAAAATTCCCGAAATTCCCACGGGAACGGGCACAACGCGGGTAAAACCGCGGGGCGCTGCTAGTATTAAATACTCGTAAAACACGGTGTTAAGGTGGATGTTTGCACACTTTTAACGGGTGATGGAAAAATTATATATTTTTATTTTATTTTATTTTAAAGTATTCGGAAAACTTACAGCTAGGTACAAGAGTTACATAAAAAAAGAATAATAACTTAGGCTACTATAGAAACATAATTTTATACCCGCTCCCCCTCTCCCCTTCTCCCTCACACGCACACCAAAAAATTGTTTAGAAATCCTATAGACTAACATACTTACTATTTAATAGGATTGTTAAGTTAGGTACATACGAGCCGCACTTACGCTTTATACTTTAATTTTTCAAGTTGGTTAATTTTTATTATATTACTTATTAATATTCTACAACGAATTAAAGCCCTCAAAAGGTAATAAAAAGAAGTGTAAATCAAAACTCTTATATTGGCAACACTAGCATAGATTGACGCATCACTCTCTATGACAATTGAAATCTGAGAAAATAATTAAATATTTAAATAAGACGTTACCTAAATGCGATACTTACACGTGAAATGTGATCCCATCCTGTTTCTTTTTCAGACCCACTGCATTTTTACAGGTAGGAATGACACAAGACGGCATAGTTTCGTGAAATTGGTCACGGGTAAAACACGTTAGCGCGTTCCGACGGTCACAAAGTGACTGATCGGTTGCGCATCAAACTACTCTATTTAAGGCTAGTTTGAGTAGCTACAGTATTATGCGTGCTCACGGGTTCTGGTTCTTCTGTATTCTGAGATGATGGATTAACCGCACCTCGCGGTGCTACCCGCTTTGTACCCGTTCCCGCGGGAATTTCAGAATAAAATGTATCCCATGTGTTTTTCTGATGTATAACCTATATTACTGTAAAGTTTCATCCAAATCCGTTCTGTAGTTTTTTCTTAAAAGAGTAACAAACATACATACATCCTCACAAACTTTCGCATTTATAATATTAGTAGGATGATGATGATTGGTCACTTGGACAGATGGATTCTTCTTTTACTCTGAAACGATTACTTACTTCTTCAGGATTTGAATCAAGTTATACTTATACTAGTCACCGTCGCTTCTCTGCGCTGTGGCACTTCGAAATTAGTTTTTAGTAAGGCTTCAAGGATTATTATACGTAGTATATTTTTTCTCGAAATTCTTCGAGATATTATGTGTACGGTGTCTCATAAAACCTTTAACCGAAAAATATCTGAAAAAGGTGAAAGCTTTTATTGTTATCGCGACAATAAAGACGTATCGAACCATAATCGGATCACGTACCGCTAATAGAATCGAAATAACATATTGAAAAAATACCTCTTTCCACATTTCTTCAGTATAATGAGAATAACTCGTGTACGAGATGTATCTGAATACGCATTACGACATTGTTGAGGACAATACAAATAAAACAATCATCAAACTCCTTGAAATGAGAAATAAGGATCCTTTCAGCAATTACTGGAAATCACATTCTGCACGGATTTCGGTACATGAAGAGCAATGTGATGTATACCTGAAAAAACGTTTACTAAGTATTCCAGATTCAAATGTTGAGTATGTTGTTTTAACAAGTGTCGCTTGTTTACACACATATAACAGTTGAGTTGAGTGACATTCCAAGTTTAAACAAATGTCAGGATACATTAAATTTTATAAAGAAAAAGGTTAGAGCAATATTTCTCTTTATCCACGCCACACCATATTCATATTTGTTATTCGAAAACTGTCAATATGTTTGAATGTTTGAGTGACAAAATATCAGTTTATAGTTGATACAGTTTAAACCCGCAGTCATAATTTAGAAGTCGAGATTCGATTTGACAATAATGTTTGGTTCAACATAGTGCCAATCACGAGATCAGATTAGCATGCGCCAATGGCACCGTTTAAATTGCGTGTTAAAACATTAAGGCTGTTAGTTAACTAAATTGAATTTAGTCCCTCGTAACTTTATTATCAAACCAAATTGTATAGTTTAAGAGCCAATTGACAACTGACCCAACATTTAACTTTACGAGTAAAACAAACGGAAAAGTCAGTTTAACGAACTCTTCAATGCATTATATACATTAGTCAAAAATAACTAACGGTTACTCATCCAAGTATACAAAGATAAAATTATTCGATAACATCATTCAGTAAAACTACGCCACGATCGAGATAACTGCTCTATATAATTATACAAAGCGAATACAGTTTTCTAACGATTACTCTTACTTTATCCTTAATTGAAACACGCGGTTGATTGCCAACTAAATCTTGTAACTGGCCTACCAATAACAACTAGAACACTAAATATTTATTAGTCAACTATCCCTATATCAAAATGAATAGTTTCAGAGGCACAAATATTAAAATCTATTCAAAAACTATATCAATAGATATTTTATGTCTATTTGTAGGCAATTTCCGCGTCTCCTATTAGTCACTGTTTTAGTGCGACCGCACACCGCCTATCTTATATTAATTATTGGAGTGAACTCAAATTGGTCAGGTATGCGTGCCATTAGCAAATTCTCGGCTGCAACTTAAGTAACACTTTCGACTTTACAGCAATGGGATAAAGCTTAAAATTTTAATATTGTGGATTACAGCATTTTGGTCAATAGCAGTAGACACGTGCGGTTTACTTAACACTTAATTATTATAAGGAATATGCGAAATATTTAAAGGTAGTGTGTTACAAATAAGGTTTGCGCGAAACTAATTGAATACTTTTCCTATTGTAGAATGTATGTGTGCTAGTTAAAATACTTCGGACTTTTACTTAAATAGGCAAAAAGGTATTTGCATTTGGTTTCAAGGTTTACTTATGCATATACCACATATAGTAAAAAAGTATGTGTACACACAAAGATACACACATAGTATACATACTTATGTAAGTTGTCCTACATAACTTATTGTTCAAAAGTGAATGATAGATAAAAATGTAAGTGCATGTTTCCATTTCCATTATTGTCATAAAGCGCATTGTTTTCTTGAAATCAGAGCAATGTATATGAAAGAAACTTGGCGAGGTTTCCGCATAGCTGTAGAGCTTTCTATTACGGGTAAGTATCTAGACATCTGGGCAAAGACAATGGTCGGCGCATGCGTAATGCGTTATCACAGATCTCTTGCCACACCATGCCCCTAATGAGAAATGTTCCACTTCAACTGAGTGCTAATTGAAACTGGATTTTGGTGAATTTTCTCACAACACTAATTGATTTTAACACACAACGCCTCTTTGTTGCAGACAACGGTGCTTACTAAAGGATGAGGAGTAGGCATCGATGGGAACGATATTTTGGACCAGATATTTTGAAACTATCAGGTATGTTGAAATAACTCTCTACTAGTTCATTTAGATTACTCTGATGAAATTTTTCAAGTAACGATTAATAAGCATTGTACTCGTATTCTTCCTTGTGTAAGAGATTAAAATAACAATACATCACAGATTTTAATAGTAATACAGACAAAAGCTCTTATAAAAGACACGTCATACAAACCATGAGTTGATCATGATCAAGCACGCTTTGTTACCTCAATGCATTCGTGCATTGTCATATAACACCCACACGTTATTTCGCGCATAATTTCTCGATTCAAAATACCCCCTTTCGAAATATGTCTAACAGAGTGGGGTGATAAATAACAAACAAATTAGGTGCTTGGTTTGCGAGAATCGTTGTTACACGTGCAAATACTACGTTGACATTTGCATGCCTGAGAAATGTTTACAGCTCGTTGTACGAACGTTATGTAGGAGGGTATGAATGTGTGACGGCTCCGACAATTAATCAAAGGACAATAGGCACGATACAGTGTTGAGTGAGGCTACTTTGTAAGCTTGTTACAACATTGATTTAGATTTGTTGCACTCGAAAGTTTAAACAATCATTAGTTTTATGTAAGTAGATACGTGATTTAAACGACCGGTGTCAATTTGTGAACCCGTAATCAATATAGTAAGTTTAACTTTGGTTATTTAATTTTAATTCTAATTTAATAAACAATAACATTTGATCAAGTTAAACTTTGAATCGATTTTAAGGTTATTGTTCATAAAATCACAAAAGATGACGGGTCTTAACTTTGCGATTGAATTGTAAGTTATTCTGTTTGCGTCGGCCAGATTGCGATCGAAATGAATTTGTGAGCCATTCCGCTTGCGAATGGTTTTCCATTGAGCTATGACCTGAATATTCATTTTATTTGAAGCTTTAACTTAAAGAAAACTTAGCAACAACCTTTAGGCTTCCATATACCTAATGTACTTAACTTACAAATTAATCAGAAAGAACATTACTTACTTAAGTAAATTGTTTCTTAAACCTTGTTGTAAAACAAAAAGTTAATTCTTTAAATTAATAATGAGGTTTTATTTCAATTAAGAACATGGTTATTATAAAACTGTTTTTTTAAGTTGCCAATTTTTACTTACTATAAAGTAACTAACTTCGAGTAGGTCAGTGGCCAACCCTGGTCGTTAGTTTGTAGACCGCGTAAAGGCCTCCGACATGGTCTAACGAATGAAACAACCGGGACCGCCAATTTAACGTGCCCTTCGAGGCATGGTAGCGCTCTAATTGAAAAGCCTCTATCGACCACCCACCCAAGTAGGGGTCAAGCTGCACGTTGCTTAACAATCGCAATGAACTAGCTTCGCTTATTCAAACTACGCCATGAGCGCTACTTACTATATAAGGTGTTATATAGGTTCTACACTTCACGTATCTTGCATTGTTTGTTCTTCTTCTTCTTATCGAGTGGATGGCCAAGCTGACCAATCCTGGTGTCAGAGTTATTGAGCCGCCAAAGGCCTCTGACATGGCTCATGTAACGACTACTATCCGTAGAAAGTAGCCGGGACCGACGGCTTAACGTGCCCTCCGAAGCACGGAATCATCTTACTTTTCGGGCAATCGGTGATTGTGATTGTTTGTTCAAAAACACACACCATATATTTCTCCTATTTTAATTTACAGCAAAACATGCTACGGAATTCTCATAGTATTAGGAATGTGTCGTCGCAGTGAAGAGACATTAAATCAAGCCTCCTTTGAATGACGTGTAATGTGTTGCCAGCGAGATTGAATTCAAGACGAATCGTAACGTAATGAAACTCTTGTTCTGAAATATCTATTGTTGTAAATAAGTGAGTGTTGTTTAAATATCCATGATTCATGTAAATGGTGGAATGCGTTTCTTTGAAACGGGGTAGAGCAGTGCGAAGCTCAATCAACCAATCCTAACGCATTAAATTGTCAAACAAGATAATGACATTGTCAAAACCTTGACGTATGCGTTCTGATTGGCCAATTAAGCTCCGCTCCGCTTCAAGCTTTAATGGCAACGCACCCTTCAGGTCTCTGCAGACATGGGACTGTCCACAGGGGACTTTTTGTCCGTCACAAATATGAAGACTTCTTATAAAATGCTTATAAAATAGTAACTATCAGAAATACGAACATAATTCGTCAATATTTTCATAATTCACAGTAACTGGTAGCAATTAAAATAAATAAACACTCTTACGACAGAAGTTGGTACAGTACTTGAAGATTCGAGAGCTAATGATTCTGTAAGAACTCTTAAACTATTATTGTGATTTTTGCTGCATGTGGGTAGAGTCAATAAACATAACCTTATTCTCCGCTTCTATAAAATCAAAAGAACTTTTCACAATCCCAAACAAGTCTTATAAATGACAACCCTATATCCAAAATTTGAAACCGGATTTTCCTTCGACATGCTAATTTTGTAATTTTAGTTAGGTTAGGTTAGGTTAGTACTACTAATCAGTGTACTGAAATGAGAGGCATTTGAGAGGTCAGCTTTAAGGTATTTCAAGCTTTACTTTAGTACTTAGGCATACAAAACACGGTCAAAGTGATAACCTTTACTTTAGATCAGTTAAAAAGCTCGCACTTTACCACTAACATCTAAAAAAACAAAACACCATCAACCTCCCCATCAAAAATGATAACAATAACCCTTCGCCGCTGTTTGTTACGAAACAATACAAACAATTTAGCGGGACCTAATGTTGATTTCCCATCACAAATTATCGATATCGTCTCGTGAAGTATGGTTCGGCTAGAGATCCAGTTCGCACGGTGTGACCTCAGCGGTTTTGCAATAGCAAAGGTAGTGGGCGGGCGCGGACGGGTTAAGAAAGATAGCCACTGTGTGAAAGCTTAGAGTTAGCTTTTCGTAATGTATTGCTTATTGATGTAATGTTTACTTTATTGGCTGGCTTGATTAGAGGAGAGTGTCTTGTAGGATTTTCTGTATTCTGTTGAGTTAGGTCTAGATTTGTTTGTTATGTTTATGATTGTGCTGGAAACACAAATATTACTTCGTAAAATCTCATTTGCGTGTCAACTTGGAAGATATTATATATTTTTTTACTTTTTTCCTATCACTCTATACCATTGGGAATACTATCCTATTTGCATGTCACTGGCACTAAATGGAACCAGTCAATGGAACCATCATCTGTAGCCCTGTTGAGATAGGATGTGGAAAAAATAATAATAATAACGGAAATACTATTTAAATGCTTATAGGTTCAACAATTTGTAAATTAATAAATAAAAGATTGACTAAAGTGACGAAGTCCGCCCACGCAGTACAAAAATATAATTTATTAAACACCGATCTAAAGTGGGACACTTGAGTTATTCATAAAAACGTCATAATTATAAATAATGGTCCCTGGACAACGCTCGACCCAAACTAATCGGCATTAAATTACATAGAATTATAATACTGGCGCTTATTTCGCAACCAAAACGATTCATTCAAACGAACATTTTTTACGACAAACATTTTACGATCTAGCAAACGACTGTTATGGATCCATTACAATATTTAGTTATGTGTCAAGTACTTACGCATTTTTTCGTTATCAGTGGGATATACATTTTATTAATATTGACGGTTATTATGTTTTGTTTTTTTTTATTATAGCGATTTTGCTACTTGATGTTTGGTGGTACTGTATTGAAGAGTTTTCGTAGGTTATACTTTCTAGATACCTATTTTCAATGTTTGATCTTAATTATAATATTATTTCAAGACTGTGAATAGTTTTAAAGATTGAAGACTAGACTTTAATTCTAAACTATATCTTGGAAATAGAAAAAAAGGGACAACCACATACATGACGAACATACTATTCTTTGCATTAGCGTCAGAATAGGCAACGGTAAAAAAACAACAAAGCATAGAGTTTAGCTTGGGTCCAATTTAACCGTACGAGAATTATATACATAATTTTATATACGAGAATTACATATTATATATTTATTTATTTAACTTTAAAGATGCAAACTGAATATACGATAAGGCGAAATTGCCGGACTAACCTAGTACAATCTAAATGTAAAAAGTAATTAACAAACTTACGATAAATAAATAAGAACTAATCTTGCCACATGAAAAAAACAAAAAACATTATTAGAAAACAAATGAAACTTGATAGCAAATAGCATTACAACTTAATAAGGCAACTCACCGCGTTACCAAAGCAATATAGCCCTTAAAGGAATAATTATTGAATTATTCTGGAAGAAAATGCAATTCACCCTTATGGCGACATATTCTCCAAGTAATGAGAGCTGATAATCGCTTGTATCCTTCCCGGCCTCTTTGAAAACAATTTTTGAAATGCCAATTCTATTTTTAGCGCATCAAGTTGAATGGTTTAATCCCTATCGCACTCTACCATATATCTTCGTGAGGTGTGTAATTTATCGAGTAGTTTCTGTTTTTCTATTTTTGATTGAAGAGAAATTGTTTTTAGTTGGGTTTGAATTGACTGTAGTTGGAATCAGTATCTCAGGTGTGTTCATGCCATGAATACGAGAACTTGATTTTCAAATTATATTGTTTTTGTATTAAACATTCAGTGTCTTTCTATTGAAATAGTTGACTCGCAGTTTGTAAACTCGCGTATTAACAGTTTAGACATAATGTGTTTACTAAAAGCCTTCAAAAGTAAAAAAACAAAACGATGTATAAAGCGGTATTTATCACGAGTATAATCTGCGAAACGAATAGTGGACTATCACTCTTCAATGTTGCACATAAAACTGTTAACAATAAAACTATTTAAAAAAGCATTTATCCCATTTTAAGACTAGTTTCCGACACAGTTCTAGTGTCTAAAAACCTTTTGCTGACAAAGTCATTACCAATTTTATTAGATACATAAAACTCACCGAAAGCTTTTCAACAATAATGTCAGCATTATCATACATTAGTATTCAATACCACCATACTAATTCTAGTAATAAATTGCTTTGTCCAATAAATCAGCCAGAGTGCATTAGCAATGCGAATAACTACATAGACTCGCAATCTGCGACCGAAAACATCGTATTTCGAAATTTATTTTTCGCGCTTAGATTAAACCAGAAACCGATATCTGTGTAGTCACGACCACCTAATTGACAAACGTAGTATGTATATTCTAAGTCTCATGCAAACCTATGGGTGTCACGGCGGTCCTAAAAAGTCCTTCCGTGTAAACGGGTTGTCCCAACCAGCCTATTAGGGTTGCCTCGCCCGCTGATAAAATCAACGTATTGAAAACTTGTAAGCCATTCGGGATGACTTTTAATACGTTCTCGTTCACATGCTGTTGGGATAACGATCGTGAGTCATTTATGGTATTACAGCGGCGAACTGATGGATTTTAAATGGTTTTTATTGTGACGGATAAGCCTTTTAATTTTTAATGATAAAGCGAATGGTATTTGGGTATTTTAACGTGATTTCATGAGTTCTGATGAAGTGAAATTACCTTATATTATGGTCCTACTGTAGTATGATATCTAAAAGTTTTCAAGTCCTTTTTGCGAATAGAATTTTGAAATTATCATGTACTTACAAAACAAAAAGCTTTGCAAAAAATCAACTCACTCATTCAGTTGTATAAATCGATGAACAACCAACAGAATTAGCATATTTATTGCATGAATGGTCATATTTTTTCCTTTCAAAAGTGCAATATACTAGATAAATTAATTCCGATCAGGCGATGGACATGGGAGCATTGAATCGCACATCAGCCTGTGTCATCAACATACAGACTACATCCGCTGATGTGTGCATATCGAATGGTTAATAGATGGAAGATATTAATATTTATCTTTAAGCCTTATCTATGTACTGACACTGATATTTCTAGGTATTGTGAATAGTTTAATGTAAAGATTGACGATGTTTGTTGTTACGTTCTCATGTTTAGGCTTTGTAACGTGTTTAATGTGTACTAAGTATTTTTTGGACTATTTCGAAAACATTGAGATTATAACATACAGGACACTACGGTGTAAAATACAACGAGCTGAAAAATTACACATGTGTATCATCATTTGTTTTACTACTTAATTAGCGGTTTTACCCGAGGACAGGTTCGTGTGGCAGTTTCGGAATGAAAAATAGTTTATTTTTTATAGCCTTTCCATTTAATTAATCCATCACAAAAATTATTATTCAAATCGAATTCAAACAAATAAAAAATATTACCAGTCTGTGCAACGGTGAGAAAAGTAAGGTAAAATTATATCATTCACAGTACTAGATAAAACTAAGTCTCATTCTAATTATCTACATAGCTCAAATCCGTAAAATACTTATCCTCTATTTGTGTGGTCCATTATATCTCCAAACATAGCTTACCAATTAAATCGTGTTTTATTCGAATCGTGAGTTAAATTCTTCATATAATTATGCATATTAGTTAAAGAACAATGACGCCGCGTCTTTGTCGCCGCATTTGGAAATGCTTTTAAAGCATTTCTTATTATTTAAATGGTCGATTAATAATTGCTTTATTTCTCATTTTGACAATGAGTTATTTATAGCCGAGTGTAGGAACGTTTGTAAGTTACATTTTTAAAAGAACTCGTTTGGTGAAGTTTTATGAATAAAATGGACTTCATACATTATCGAAAATCAGTTTTAAAAATGTCTCTTGAGATTGCAAAGGTGATACTCGCCATGGCGATTAATTAATTATTATTTTTCACTCGTTACCGCGTTGCTCGTAGCGTAGTTCAATTAAGCGATATTATCTCTACACAAACTTACTTTATATATCACTAAATACTTATCATTATATTGCTATGATCTAGTGATCAATGTAAACCAATCAACTGGAGATCTCCAAAGACAATGGTTTATTGTTGGCCCGAGTGCAATACGAGAGGAGTGTTAATTAATTCAATATTACTTACAATATTATATTAAACTATTGGACTGCCCTCAAAACTTCGCGTTTATAATGTAATAAATATTATATTTCGTTTATAATCTCTTTAATTTTATTCTCATACTTTTTTACTATTTTTTAGTCAGCACTTCTCTATTTCACTCAATAATTGCTTTCACAACTCCCTATCAATAATTTTGATCGATTAATGTGTGGTACATATGTAATATCACACACTATTAAAAGGAAGGGCAATAAATATCTCTTAGGCGACGCATGACACATTAGAAGTTAATTTACTGATAGAACCCATTATGTAATCTGTTATGATATAATTTAAAAGCTGACAGCTTAAATTATACAGTTCGGAGTCGTTATGCAACCTCATTGTTCGAAGTCGGTTAGATTACAATATGCCCACTCTAAGCTATCTTTAATATTATTTAGTAACTATTGTTTTTGTCTGTGATGGTTGTTTATCGATCATCTGTGGATTGGATCTTAGTAATTATGTTGCTTACAAGATGTGCATTTGAGAATGTAAAGTAAAGAATAATGAATGTATAGATACTTTAAAGTACTTAAAAGCTGACTGCTGTTATCTAGTAATTTTAGGAGATGCAGTGAGTCAGTTTGAACCTATTTTCCGGTTTTTAATAATACAATTGCTTATAATAATTATGTTTCCTAAAAGAAGGTAAGTACCTTATAAAAAAAATCTCATCTTTTATATAGTTTCAAAGATTAGCACATTCCAACCAACTCACACGCTGTTGCTTTATCATATCTCTGTAGATTTTACTTAATATGTCGTTTTAGTAAATTGGTTCAATCATACATATTTAATTCACTAAATTTTAATTACGCTTTACATTATAAGGCGCTGAAATTAATTAAACCCAGAATAAGTATACTAAGTGGTAAAAAAATATTATCTGCATCTATTAATCATTACTTCGGGGAGTTAGGAATGTTAAAGTCGCTGCCATTCTCTTGAAAGTGTGGTTATGGCAGTTTCGTCCTTTCACCGGATGTAGAAAAAATAGATTTTATGAGTGAACCCTTCACCAGGTAAATACAATGATGATAAAAGACCATAAGATTATCTGTATAGATATTTAAAATATACTATACGAAAACGATCAATTTGGACACAAAACGGACCGACCTATCATTAATGATTTCATTAAATGCTCTTCTACTGTCCTGCCTGAGACTTGCAGACTTCTACTAGCAAGGCCATTTCCTTGGTCTCAATCTGATCAACCATATTATTTCAATTTAAAGAGGATTTATTGGCTATTTCAATTAGCGGTAGAATAATAGCACAACACAGTAACGACAGAAATGAAGAGAAATGTGGAAGACATTTATTCTCAGAATTGAGTGACCATAGATTGAAGAAGGAGACTCATTGACCTAAAAAAGAAGAACAAATAAAACTTTCAGATTGAATTGAGGGGTGGACAATCTTTATCACTTAGGGGTGTGAAAAATAGATGGTAGCCGAATATGCATATAAAATTTCATAAAAATCGGTCAAGCCGTATGGTATGGTAATAATGGTATGAGGAGTATGGTAACTAACATTGTGACACGAGAATTTTATATACTTACTAGCTGCACCCCGCGGTTTCACTCGCGTTGTACCCGTTCCCGCGGGAATTTCGGGTTGAAAAATCAATGTTGTCCGATTCTCAGACCTACTCGATATGCACACAAAATTTCACGAAAATCGGTCGAGCCGTTTCAGAGGAGTTCAACCACGCACCCCGTGACACGAGAATTTTATATATTAGAAGAGAGATAATCTTTCGTCGTCGGCGAGGCCATAATGGCTAAACCATGGCACCCCAACTCATACTACGTGAACATGTGTGAACATGAACACGTGAACATGAACCAACTCATACCACGACTTTTACAAGATATCTCATTATTCACATACTATACTTATTTTTATTACCTTTGACCTTTCATCAAAAGTATTTCTAATAAACATACAATAACCGCTGTCTTATCCTAAAAGCCAGTAATTCCGATATCGCCGCGGGCAATATTTTCTAGAACGAACGAATAACTATGTCATGAGGATAATTAATCTCTTGGCCTCTATGTTTTGACATTCATAGAATCAATACAAAATTATGTAACATTACTTAGGTTGCGTTCAAAGAGACGCGGAGCGATGCGCGGCGCGTGTAGCGTTGCGTTGAGCGACAAAAGAGTCTGATAAAAAAAGAAAATGCTCGTATTAATTGTTTGTTTAAGTGTTCGCTCTTGTTCGCTTTTACATGAACGCTTTTATAAATTAGAATATTACGTTTGTTCTGAACGAACGTGAACTAGACGCCATACATAGCGCTTAACGCTATGCGTCCCTCCGAACAAGGCGTTACGTCTTAATTATCCGATTATAGTAAATTACTTATTAAAATATTCTAAGTACAAAAATTAAAACGTACTTACAATTTAATGGCCTGAGTATTCGCTTAAATATCAATTAAATGAGATAGCCATTTTTTTGATGCAGACTCTTAAATGATTTTGTTTAAAACATAATATAATTTAGGCTGAACAAAAGTTTTTTATTTATGAATTCATTTATCAAATAAACAAGACAGTTTTTCATAGACCGATAGGATTGTTCTGCCATCAAACAATGTCGAAACGCAAACAATTGTTCTTTATTTTTTTTATGAGAGTTCGAGATAAAAATACAATTTATAATGAATAATTCAGTTCAACTGTTGTTATACCTTATTGCTATTGTTAAGCAACGTACAGCTCGGCCCCTACTTGGAAGGTGGGTGGCCGATAGTGGCATTTATATCTGAGCGCTATCGTGCTCCGGAGGGCACGTCAAAACGTCGTTCCCGGTTGTTTCTGTCGTTAGACTATGTCGGAGGCCTTGAGGTGGTCTAAAATTTAGGATCGCCTACTCACCTATTCGAATTAAATTGAGTGTATGAAAGAAATATAATCCTCTTTATGTTCTCAAGGAATAATTTCTACTTCGGAATACAACTTGGCACTGGTTTAAGTATTCGCGTTTGTCTGGTTCAGTCGCTCTTAAAAGCTCTATATCTTGCTTATATTATATACTACAAATCAGACAGTACATAAAGATTGCCAGTTTTCTATGTAAACACATATGTATTTATAAGTTTATCCGACCGCCAAATTTGAGATTCCCGATCGGTTCTTTTGCGGTTCCGAGTAAGGAATAACTCTCTTTCTCTATTTTTACAAATGCTGTTATCATTATGATAGTTGTATAACAAGTTGGAGGTCCTCAATCAATACCCATCGAGATATTCCGAATAAATAAACAATTTATTTAAAATATACAACCATAAAACCTTAAACATCAGCATCAAAATCATTTATTCAGTTATTCGCTGAACAACGAAACATTATATCAAAACTCCATCGATTTACGACACCGCAATGTTCCCGTTTTGACTTTAAAGTCAGTGAAAGATTGTTGCCGCCATCAAGATAGATCTTATAGAGAACTAAACTTAATAAATTCTATACGAGATAGCCACGCCAAATACGCAGAGATACAATGAAGAGATTAATTAAACATTTGTCGGCGATTCGTCTGGTACCATGAATTTATCTGTCATTCCGTATTTATTGAACCATTTACGGCGAATAAAATATTATCTAATGCTATCTTTTTATCTCTCTCAGTCTATGTATGTACACACACCCGGAACTTTAAGTTTAACGGTTTTAAGCAAGTTAATTGTAAACATAAATACTTAAATGGTGAGGCACGTCGAGGTTCCAGCTTTCAATTACAAAATACCTTAAAGTTTTAAGGCAGGAAGTAGATCTAAGGGTTAAGGTCCATAGGTACATAAATTAATTAAGCACTAAATTTAGTTATTTAATTTGGTCAACGTTATTGTTTTATTAAGGTATAATACCCCACTTGGTATATACTGCTGAGAAACACAAATGTTTTGCTGTAATGATACCGAGTTGTTAGTAAACCGTTAACTCTGACGTGACCCCTAGTTACATTACAGGTAGATGCTGGTCATTCTTCACTTTAAATTGCTGATCTTAGAGCTTGAACACATTACATTCAAGACAAGACCATAGTTAGACAGTTTGTTCGAAAACCTAATGAAGAGCGTACTGAAGATAAAACATCTCTCGAAGATTTTGTCTGCCACTGACATTTATTTTCCTTTACATACTTCTTTGACTGTCACAGATTTTTTCGTCCGTTATAGACTTTTTGTCGTTTACAGACGTCTTTATCTGTTACAGATTATATGTATGTTAGACTTCAGTATCATTATCATCCTGTACTGATATCTTTATTGAGATTAGAAGCATTTGCCCAACAGTGGGATATTACAGGCTAATACTTACCGTTTTTACTGCTAAATGTTGTTAATACTAACAAAAAACAGTTTTATTAGTGTCGACAAGTCAGTCTAAACTCTAAAGAATGCTGTTACTATAGTGAACTCACGCTCTTGGAAACCCAACATCATGCTCGCTGCGGGCGAAAACGAACAAGTAATGTGCGCAAATCACTACAAAACATTCGGTTTAAAAGTACGTTTGTTACACACACGCAATGTTTGTGGAAATGTAATTCACACGCGACGGCTTTAACACATTTATCATTACTCTAGACTAGAATTACATTGTAGGACTTGAGCTATATACCACGTGGTTTCATCCAAGTCACTAACAGCGCCCCGCGGTTTTACCCGCGTTGTGCCGTTGTGCGCTGTGTTGTGGGATGAAAAACAACTTTTAACCTTCCCGTTGAATGTGGCTATCTATTACAAAAAGAATTATACAATTCGGATAGCTATTTTCTGAGATTAGCGCGTTCAAACAAGCCAAAAAAAAGCTTAATCTTCATTATATAAGTTTAGATTTTGATCCTATAGAAAGTAAAATGAAAGCATTATTTAAATATTATTGGGAATAAACTGTTTATTATCAGTCTCTTTAACCGATTTACGTGATATTGAAGTGGTCACAATACTTTTCCTTAATGTTATGACATTAGAAAATCTATAGAGTCCAAAGCTTGATATAAATCTTGTACTCTATCTTTCACTAATCAATCTCAATCCTTCTTACTTAAGGAACTGTTGAGTTTTCTCACTGAATATACTACAAATACTATAACTCATGTAGTTGTTACTTTATCAGATGAAACAACCATACAAAGTGGTTTTAATTAAGATACCGATCGAAAATCAATATCGATTACTTTGTATACAAAGTAATAAAGATTCCTTCGTTTCCTTCGAGGAATTTAGTACAATCGACAAAGAAAATTGTTTACCATCCGGTGGTAAAATATCGTTTGCACATACATAAGTAAGTTACTTTAAACAAATAGGTATATTTTTGACAAGCCCGTTGGCACAGTGGCAGTGAGAGCGCTTACTGTGTCGGGGGTTGCGGGTTCGATTCCCGCCCGGAGTCAACAATATGTGCAGACATAGTTGTTGGCGACGACGTCTGGGTGTCAATTATATATTCTTATAAAGTATTTGTGTATGTTTAAGTAGTAGTATCTGTTAATTAGATTCCATAACACAAGCTTAGAGCTTACTTTGGGTCTAATTAACCGTGTGTGAATTTGTCCGGGTTTATTTATTTATTTATTATTTAGTATCATAGTAGCCTTAGTATCATTTTGGCATACAATCTCTCCTTCTCCAAGTTTTCATATCGCTTGACAAAATCGACATTAAGTTGATATTATATTGTTTTTTTTTTTGTAAAGAGCATAATTTTATCGAGGACAACAATGTTATTTAAGATATAGAGGTGTATATATATAATATGTACATCTTACTAGCAGTGCCCCATGCGTTGTGCCCGTACTCGGGCAATTAAACAGGGTATAAATAGCCTTAATATATATTATCGTTGAATATGGCTATCCATTACCAAAGAAATTATTCAAATCTAGTTTAGTGTCTGAGAGTAGACCGTTCAAACAAACAAAATACTAAAAATCTAATTCTTCAGTTTTATTATATTAGTTTAAATTTCATAGGCATTTATAATCGAAATATTGTTGTTTTCGAAACATTCTTTCGTCAGTACAAGTCCGCATTTTCACCAAACTGAAAGTCCACATTTGTAAACTTTCTTCGGCTCCGCTAATAGTCGGCAGTTGTTATTCAACACACGAACCTAACAAAGGCCCCGTTCTCAGCAGATAACCCTATATAGAAGAACTACTTGTTACGCCTTCTAACTGTTAGTTTCGCCATAAACTTCCCATAGATGATTTTTCATTAAATTCAAAATTATTCTTTGAACTGTGTCTTCCGACTAACGTATTTACGATGTTGTTTGACTGATCAAAGCTTCTCTTTGGTTCATTTGAAATGTCAATGAAATCTATAAATTTGTGGCATGGTAGTGGATTAATAAAAAAATACATTTCTCTTCCATATTTAAAGTATTTCATTTAAAATTCCATTAGGTACAACATTGTTACAAAGGGTTTGACTTTGTATTAAAAATACATATCTAAGTATGTATGTAGATCCATCATACGACGAACTACTTATATAAAGATATCCGGTTGCGAATTAATCCAAGCCCATTCCATCTGTGATTTAGGACTTATTATAATCCCGTGTCAATACCATATTCCTATAAAACCCATCAACAGTTAGTATTCTAATATTTATTGCGCTGGGATGTCCCGACCACTCGACGTAACATCGCGACGTTTAATTTATTCGCATTCGAATGAGACGCCTGTACAACATTATGCAATAACATGTATTTTTGTACTTCTTATATTTATTTATACAAGGAACAAAAGACTTTATGTTTATGTAACAATGGACGGTTATGTATAACGTTCTGATTTATTGTTTTGTTTTGAAGGTCCACCGCGTTTTAAGGTCACGGAGTGACATTTAGTTTTTTAGTTTTTTGCGTATATGTCACTTTGAGTTATCATTTTTGTCTGTGTCTAGTATAAAAGGAGGACACAGACTTTAAACATTTAGGTTGGTATTAAACGCGTATTAAGAACATTTTAGCTATCAAATAGTTTGTCACTTTCTGACAGACGCAATTTTCCGAAGAGCAAAAGAGACAAAACACAGTCAGTGTTTTAGTTACAGAGTTTATTAATACGGGGGTTAAAGCTTGTTCATTAAAACTTGCCATAACAGTTCAATTTAGAAGTAATTTAACTATGCATTGTCATGATTTGCCGTTTTGGCAGTAAACGTAAGAAAAAACAGCAAAGAAGAAAATTGTTTACTTATTTAAAATGGGACAATACTTAAACAGCTATCCACTAAATGCTCGTAAAAATTATAAGTTTGTGTATGTTAGGGGCCCATCCTGGCCTAAAGGCATCCGACTTATGTACTTACTTTACTGCCGTTAATCTGTATCAATTGTTTTGATAAAAAATAAATCAAGATTAGATAGAATCTGATACAGTTATGGAAACGATTGATCAAGTCTCGCCATAGTTAACAAACCTTTACAGCAACATATTGTAAATTGCGTGGTTGAAATATGGAGTTTGGTAGCAAGAATTATTATGCAAATAGGCTCAGTTTTTGGCACGAGCTCTTAACCTATAACTCTTAAAATGGCGCTTAACTTAGATATAAATCTATACCTTAACTGTGTCAGCGGTCCTATTATTACTACAATATTCTAAGTTAAGTTTAAATTATTTTGTAACTAGGCCCTTATAATTTACGTAGCAATATTTATGCAAAATTACGTCCATTCCCACGCAAATGACCCGAGCACGTGCCTATATTTTGTAATTGTATAAAATGTTTCGCATATGATACGTTATGCGTTTTGAATACAAATCGTAACATGGATTACTTAGGCTATGGGAGCTTATCTGATTAGTTCTATGTGTTATATTATAATGCACTTTATTTGTAATTCCGGATGTAAGTTTTAATAGGGCGGGCGTTTAGATTGAGCAAGTTAACAAGTTCCCGAGCTCAATTGACTATAACAAAAACTTTCATACCAATACTATCTACGTTCACACAGGTTATTTAATTACATAATTAATGAAACGCAACGTCTTGAATTTCGAGCACTTATCGAACACGCTACTGTTGACCCAAACATAATATAAATGGAACCACATGGCGTCTCGAATAATAGTCCCAAGGACACGAAAATAACTAAGACCTACATACTCGCACCAATTAATTCCGTGGAACCTAGAAAACGTAATAAAAACATTTCATTACTTATTCATGTTCGAGTGGGCGTGTTTTCTTTGGGCTAGTCTATGTTGAAAGATTTTAAAGGTTAAGAATGTATTTACGCCTTTTGACTTATTCAACCTCAAGCCGCACCCCACGGTTTCACCCGCGTTGTACCCGATCCCGCGAGAATTTCGGGATAAAATGTATCCCATGTGTTATTCTGATGTATAACCTATACCTACTGTAAAGTGTCATCCAAATCCGTTTAGTAGATTTTTCGTGAAAGAGTAACAGACATACATACATTGCGCATTTCGCATTTTCACACTCTGGCAAGTTAGGAAAATTAACTTAAATATACCAAAGGCAAAGTTAAACACCTCTCTTTCTGTGTATTTATATTAAAAATACACGTCTCTAATTCAGGTTCAAATTTTATTATTAAAAATAATTTAAAATTATTTTTATTAGTAAAGTACCATTTACACTTTACCGAAAATGGTCTACCGAAATCAGGTCACATTTATTTACAAACTAGAATCATAGAACCTTAGTTAACACACCAAATAATTAGGTAGTTCCTAACAACAAGTTAACTAAGCAAAACTTAGGTGCCTTCGTTAAAATTATGTAAATATTCCTGTATATTATACACACTTACCATATCAGTGTCGGTCAAAGAACACCGAATTTACAACAAACTCTCACGGTCTTGCGTAAAGTACGCAAACAGTTGTATTTGCCTTGTTTTATTTATTCATTTTTTCGTTCACGTGTTTTAGAGCGAACGGAATTTGGGAAAGCAACGTTATTAACACGCTTTTATTAGCTTGGCCTGTATGTATGTACGTATGTAATGAAATCTTTGAACATCATTTTCACCAACTTCCAGAAGTCTGATTAATTTGAAACTTTGCATACGTATCAAGGACCGATGACAATGCAATAATTTAATAACAGTTTCCCATTATCCTTAATGGATTTGCCAGATTTACTAAAAAAATATTACTTCATATAAAAGACATCAACGGGCGCTCGCTGTGGGACGGAACGGGAGTTCTGTTTTATTTTACTAAATGTTACTAGACACTAACAGCGTCCCGTGGTTTTCCCGTGATGGGCCCGTTCCCGTGGGAATTACGGGATGAAAAGTTGCATATAATGTTATGCTTACTAAAAAATAAAAAATAAAATTATAGTTTAAAAAAACTAAAAAAACACGCTTTTATTGCAAATTGAACTAAAAACTAGAAAATATTTTTTCTCCTCAAATCAAAATTATAATAAAATTTAAGTTGTAACACAATGATTCAATTCAGAGTAAAAAGCGTGGGGTGCTTAATATTTTTAAATATTACAATCATCATTGGTAACTATCTATGAGACTTATGAGAGGATAGTTATGAACTACAGTAAAATGCACCCCACGCTTTTTACTCTGAATTGAATCATTGTGTTACAACTTAAATTTTATTATAATTTTGATTTGAGGAGAAAAATTATTTTCTAGTTTTTAGTTCAATTTGCAATAAAAGCGTGTTTTTTTAGTTTTTTTAAACTATAATTTTATTTTTGTTCGGGTACTCGGAAACTGCTTCTTGCTTTACATGCATCTAATAAAAAATCCTATAGGAAATTGTTTAGTTTAGGAGTTGGCGACTCCATCTGAACGATTAATCAAAAATAAATCCATTCAAAAATTGTTCATTGTGGCATTAAATAGAATAAATATGCCCAAGCTTACAAACTTTACCTCTAGAAATAATGAGATACTACGTAATAGATGTAATGCGACAGCAAGGTAATTTAAGCCTACTCGATTCTACTAAATTCGAATAAGTGGCCAACCCTGGTATCAGAGTTTTTAGAACGCCAGAAGGCCTCCAACATGCTGATAATTGAAACGATTGGGCCCGATAATTTAACGTGCCCTCCGAAACACGTTAATGCTCAGATAAAATACCACTATCGGCCAACCATCCAAGTAGGGGTCGAGCTGCACGTTGCTTAACAATCGATTCTACTTACAAACTACTAACAACTTTAATCATATCGACGACTTTGCGACAGCATTTAAACGAACTAACATCAATATACTGTGACCCCTATAATGTTCATTTCTCAAGCAGACGCGGGCGGTCCATACCTTCCTCAAACAGCCAATAAGCATAATTAATAGAACCTCCAAGTCCAAACATTACATAATACCTTGGGAACAATACTACCTAACCATTAGCTATGTAACTTTCGTCTAAATTGATTAGCTTCTGACGTAAATCGGTCAAAAGACGCCTTGTTATCGTACCGAACAAAGCAGGTTCGAGACGAAGTACTACATTGAGCAACAATAAGAGGCACCTAAGTACTGCGGAGTCACGACTGATCCAAATTAAAAATTAATGCGCGATCCAACGGCCTACATTCAAATACAGATGCTAACATTCACTTCGTTGGGACTGTTAGTCATTTTATGTGGATTTGGAAACTGGATACTACAAATAAAAGGCGTTTGAATTAAGTGAGTTGGTAAGCGGTAAGCGGTAAGTTACCGAGTTTAATAGAACACGAGTGAGTAATGTGATCTTTGTGACGCTTGTGTTTTTTAACTCTCCAATACGGTCAACCGTCATTTGTCTCAAAAGTAAAAAATAGGGTAAAAGTATACTAGATACCTTTTAGTATAATTTTGTTAAATTGCTAACAATGTTGGTATTCATTCTTTTTTCGTTTTTATTCCTTGCCGTCATTCATAGTTTACATAACCTCCAATACTAAATATTATCCCATAGAAAAACCTAGCACAAGATTAATTCACACATTTAAAGTATGCACGTAAATCAACCAATAAATTGTAACTTATTTGAAAATCAAATTACCGAATTACGTGAACAAAATTATCATATTAAATTCACAGTCATAATTCACAGTATCTGAAGATTATCTCATTTAACGAGCATTATAAAGGGTTTATACATTACTTATATTTTCCGAATATTCCCGAATGGGGTCACCTTTGTCTCGCAAATGGCTTATGTTGTATATAAAATGTGTGGGAAATAAAAATAATCAGATTTTGTGCGCTTAGTCGGTTCGGGCCGACTCGGGTCAGTGTATAAGCTCCTTTACTCGTAGACCGCTTGACCGCAATCTGGTACCGGGTTACGGCTAGCGTAATACATGGCTTGGACTGGTAATATTTTTATTACGATGTCGTACTCATAATATCATGAGTTCTTATAAGGATATAGTATATTTATATACGTTGTTACGTGAATTGAAGCTTGAGTTTTGATGGAATGTCATTTGAGTAATCACTACATAGTATAAGACATAGTCGCTTTCCGCTGTCTATCTGTCTGTCTGTCCCTATGTATGCTTAGTTCTTTAAAACTACGCAACGGATTTGGACGCGGTTTTAAATAGATAGAGTGATTCGGGAAGGTTTATATGTATAAAAATTCCCGAAATTCCCACGGGAACGGGTACAACGCGGGTAGACCCGCGGGGCGCTGCTAATAGCTAAATAAAAGTATAATTTCATGAACTTGTATCAA
The DNA here is from genome assembly GCA_963082685.1 of Cyclophora albipunctata. NCBI lineage: Eukaryota > Metazoa > Arthropoda > Insecta > Lepidoptera > Geometridae > Cyclophora > Cyclophora albipunctata. Next base: position 8,139,506 of record OY720119.1, on the reverse strand, counting down.
GAACTTAGAGTGGATACTTCTTATAGTATTACTTTTATTTCTATATATTATTACGAAAATGAACATTGCTCCTTTTTCATTAAGGAACTTATACCTAGAAGGGCTTCCCATTTATCTAATCTACTCTTAATTAATTGAAACTCAATATACAGACAAAAAACCATTACTACGTGGATTCATCTTCAGTAAACCCACACAACGTCTTTAATTGTTAATTCTTATGGCACACTTAAGTGTTGCGTTCAATCCATTTACTAATAGCTCTAATAGTATTAAAAGCCACCAATGGCTTCAGGAGGTCTTAACCTCAAGTGTTTATACAGATTACCGACATTACCGCCCAATAACTAGGGCGAGAACATTAAAGATGCCTTACTAACTAACTGAATGGTTTACACTAATCAAGGGGCTTTAAGTATGTTCTTTTTTTTTTAAACTTGAGAGGTGTCAAGGGACACTCGGATGGAACGAATTTTATTTATTATCAACAAAACATGCGCGGCGCATGTTTCTCTGTCTGTCTCTCTCTGGCGTGCGCAAGTTTCTCTGTCTGTCTCTCTCGCGCATGTTTCTCTGTCTGTCCCTCTCTGGCCTAAAAATGTCGTTACCATTTTTTCCGTCTAGCCCCCTTTCGCAACGCGCGATAAGGAACTTCGTTCCAATAAAATTTTAGTGAAATTTAGTTTAGTTTTCGTGCTTCGGAGGGCACGTCAAATTGTCGGTCCTGATTGTTTCAATCGTTAGACCATGTCGAAGGCCTTTATGCATGGCCTTTAGCACGGTAGCGCTAAACTAATATACCACAATCTAGATGTAACGATTTCAAAATACACGCTTCCAATGAACATCTGTCTAAATCTCAATAGGGTTGTCCACTCCCCATCCATCTGGTATCCACTTACCGTGCATAACATTGACCAATAGCGAATGAAACAATAAGTCATAATTTCTCAAATATTACGCTTCCAATCGACCACAAGCCATATGGAACTGTGGTTCCATACAACTTTACGAAATTCCTTTTATCATAAATCTCTTTCTCCATGTCTTCATTAATCTCTTACTCCTGGTTACCATGTCTTGACGCCAACACTGCGCCAACGCCGGTACATATTCGGATGATGTATAGTATCGATCTATTGTATAATTTAAGATTGCCAATCCGTTGATACTAATATGTATTACATCAAAAACATAACTTGTAAAAAAACCTGGTTTCGTTACTCAGTTAAATAAATAATAAATATACCCGGACAAATTCACACACGGTTAATTAGACCCAAAGTAAGCTCTAAGCTTGTGTTATGGAATCTTATTAACTGATACTACTACATATACATACACAAATACTTTATAAGGATATATAATTGACACCCAGACGTCGTCGCCAACAACTATGTCTGCACATATTGTTGACTCCGGGCGGGAATCGAACCCGCAACCCCCGACACAGTAAGCGCTCTCACTGCCACTGTGCCAACGGGCTTGTCGGTCAGTTCTACTGTAAAAAGTTGTAAAATACATGTAATACCAAGTCGGTAAATTTTTTCAATACCTATGTACTTTAGGGTCCTGTCTGAAGTTAAGTTATTATTAGGTATAGTGCCCATATCAATATCAAAAATCTTTTGTGTTTTTAATAAATAGATTGACCTGGCCGCAGTGCTCAGATAGAAATGCCACTATCTACCTCCCATCCAAGTACCGAGTTGGACATTGATAAGCTGCTAACATCGCTTAGTCAGATTATGCCATAAGCACTCACTAAAGAGGTATATGTACAGAAAGGAGGGAGGCGTAAACATCACACTTGCCATTTCCGGGAATGTGTTCACAAACCTGAACATTGTTTAAGAAGTAACCTGAAATATGCCGTTAAGCCCGAGAACTTAGTCTTGGTCGGAAAATGCACATACACTACATCACCTAGGGATTGAATAAAGAAAAAACATTTTTTGTATAATTACCTTGTATTACGTATGTACATACCCTTTTCTTCCCTAATTCCAATTTTCCCGAACCAGTTTTTCTGCTCCACTTTATGAAGCATGTAATTTGTAAGGAAGTAACATCCAAACTCCATAATTTTGATAAAGGATCTTTCAATTCAAGGATAATACAAAAATAACTTCCCTTATTGACATACTCGTACAGACTTCTATTAGTCTTTCGCTCGCAATTTTGTTGACAAAGAATTTGCTATTGGATTTATTAGATTAGAAAATTCTTTTTACTCCAGGCGAGTCGATACTAATATAATTAACATCGGAATCTGAAATGATTTTAGATTTAACGATGTTGAATATATATATTATTATTCGGCGTAAGTACCACGCATGCCTAATGCAGGTTGGTGATTTCAAACCTGAGCCATGTTTTAAATAAACATATAGGTATATAAAAAGCTAAAGAATTACAATCGAAAATCAATCATTTACTTAAAACCTAATCATTCACTCACTCACTCATTCTCGGTAAAGAAAAAAGTGGACTCTACTCTATATCTACTATACTTGTTGTTCCAAAGTTCACTATGTCCACTCGCTCCAATGTTCACTTAATTTGAAAACCTAAATTAATTAAAATCATATTAAACACAGAACAGCTGACATTGTATTCACAACAAACATTTTCTGTTCTGACACGACCATCCGTCGACTAAACTGATTTACTGGACCTACAAAGCATTCACAATAAAAGAAGGTACAAGACTAAAATAATTCAGAGTTGGACTGCAAACGTGCTCTCTGTAAGTCCACTGGTGATTAAATATAACTCTCAAAAGATTTATAAGTGTTTATTCCTAGAGCCTTACAGCCGATGCATCGCCGGAGTCCGCTCATGTCTACCCTTAATAAATGTTGTTTGTCGTAACACAACGTTCCTATTGTTAGTACGAGATGTGAATACATCGTATGAAAAATTTATGACCAAACCAGTTTGGATTATGATAATCATAGTTACAAGACGATCAAATGAATGGTCCATATTTGCAATGGCCTTGTAGGACATACGTTTGACATTTAAAGACCCTATTTAAAGATTATTTACTAAACCGCCTTCGTTCAACTATTAAATGCTTTGTACATGTACTGTGGAGTAAAGAAAATTTATTTTATTTTAATACGCAACCAACTTCTTATCCATTCTAACTAAAGATTTATATAAACCATTTGCCAATAGTTATGGTTTGAAATTAAATATTATCAGTACAATTCATCTAGCTCAGAAACCGGTACCAAATAAAAGTAAATGGTAGCCGTATAATTTGTCAGTGATTACAAAGAGTTCAATCTATGGCAAGGGCTGAACGATAATAAATCATGCGCAGTTGTTATACCGCATTGGGCATGCTAAGACATACGACTGATTACGAAAGAACAAGTCGACAATGGCCGGGACAAGCCTGCGCCGGCGCAGCGACAAGCCCTAATTAACTGTCAAGTAATTCGACATTATTACTATGTAGACCATTTTGGTTACAAACGCAATCTTTAGTGGGTTGACCTCACATGTGTGATATGAATACTTAGATTGAACCGACAGCCGCACGTGACTACGGCACCATACACATCGCAATTAACTGTGGTACGCGTACCAGGAATTGTTCACGCATATCGAATCTGCTTGGTTAGCATCGGCTCGGCTATTAGCATTAGAGATTGCGCTCTCAGCGCAGTGCGATGGTCGTAGAGGGGCGATCAGATCGCATTCGCACGCATATTACCGAGGTTGCAGCGAGCCCGGGGCCACACTCCGACCTAACAGTACAACGGCCCTCGTGATTAGACTAGACGCCACACGATAGTGCCCATTGTCGGTACACGATCGTTGTACGTCTTGAAATTGCGGAAATGGACACAGCTCGCACCCACTCTACTAGCGGGACATTTCAATTGCAGTAACCGACCCGCGGGGCAGACGTCCAAACAACGCTCGCTCAACATACAATCCCAGAGTTGAAATTTATAGAAGGGTTAACATCCATGGTAACCTTTTAAACCTTTTCGGTATCGTTAATGGTAATCAGGCTCACACTTTCTAGTTTTTTCGTTTCGGTTATTTATTACTATTGTATTGACGTTTAGGAACGCGTTCACATCTTTAATAGTGAGCGGTGATCGTAAAATATTGACTGGAGGACATTAGAGGCCATCACTAGTCCTTTATTTATGAGCGGGCTAATGAGAAATACTATTAGAAAATAGTTGAAGAACGTCGGAAACCACTATTCCTATTTGCTTTTCTGAGATTCGTTTTTGTTTTTTTAGGAAATTTATTAATGTGAAATTTATTCTGTATATCTTGAGACAGTCTGTTTATTTGTACTCTAGGAGATATTCAGTGTAGTTTGATGGTAAAAGGAGCAATCTTGCTCGGTGGTGCCCGGGGTGGATACATTGCTCAACGTCTCTAGTTGAATGCATTGCTGAGATTCTTGCAGTCTACCATTAACAACCAAGATTTACCGTGCTGTAAAAATATCTGGAAATTGAATTAAAGATGGACTTCCATACAAGGGTTAATTTATATCACAGCACATCTTTAATTCATGCTTTAGTTAATGAAATACAAAATCAAATATTTCTTCAAAATATTTCGAAACGGATTAAAGAAAAAATCAACACAACAATGCACTTAGTTAAAATAAAAAAAGAATTCTCCTGCTGTCTTCAAAACTTTATCTTCACCACTTAACGATCACACCATTTTTCTCATAAACAAAACAACTCCGACTAAAATATTTACACTCGAGTTTAACCGACAAAAACTCCCACCATCGCGAACAATCAATCTTCGGACCACTGAAAGGGGCCTCAATCAAAACAAAATACGTAGAAATAGAGGTACCAGATAAAGGCCCATATAAATCATAAAACCAGGCGTCGAGTCCGTTCGAAAAGGTTCATCTAAAAAAAAATCCTAGCTTATGCATTGTTAACCGCTCCCTCAAGGTACACCAATTTGTCCGTATTGGAATAATCATGGCTCCAAAGTTATTTACGATCTCATTAAAATTTTTGATAATCAACTTTTTATAGTAAAATCTTAAATTTTCTACAAGCGTTTTATTAAAGAGCGTAGGACGCTTTTAATAGTGCACTATTATTATTCACAACCAGAATTTTTACTATAAATAAGATTGTTACAAATCTAACGGCATGTACAATTAAAATATAGTTTAATGTTTTATTTATGCTTAATTTGTAATTGAAAACTATTTTTAATTAGTAAACTAAATCAAATGGTAAATTATTTCCCAATGTTTTGAAGGTGTCACTTTGTTAATGTATGTCCAAGCGTGGGTGTGGTAATTCCCGTGGAATTCTCATCTTGATACCAACTTGAAAACTGAGCCGTTTTTGAATCACAATTTAATAGACAGATTGTCTATCAGTAAACATTTTGAACTGTGTGTAACTTGAACTAGAAATAAAAAAGTCATCAACAACTGTTAAAATACTGATTTTAACTAAAAGCGTACTTATTTCTCATTTATAAGTTAAAAGATTTTCCAAATCTATACTTAGTACTTAACACCCACTCAAAGAGCAAGCGACTTAAACCTCCAACAGTGAAAAGATAAACATTGATAACCTTTTGCATTATAGTAGTATTCAAGCATAAAACAATGCGTCGTAATTCGTAGGTCCAATTATAAATCGCTATCTCCCGTGTAAGTGAGCGCGGCCTTACGGCTCACTCGATTAACCTATGCTCCTGAGTCGATCGCCTCGTAAGTCTGACCCTACTCAATTACATTTTTACCCGGACAGGTACTTGATTGATATACTCGATCGTCCAGGAAATTGTACGCAAGGAGTCGACAGTCTATTTTCTAGGAGATTTATATTATTATCTAGTGGTTATTTTGTAATACAGGATTTATTGGTGGGATGATTCTGCTTTTATTTATCGAATGAATAATATAAGAGCTTTTGTTGTGAGTTGAAAATACGTAGTAGTGGTCAATGTATTGTTGCAATTATCAAACTATATATTTCTGTGACCCAAAACCGCCTTCCCATTTTAGCACTGACCTTTAAACTTCGCCTTTAACTGAACATAACCTAAAAATGTATCTCATTGTTACAGGTAAATAAACAATTCATTCAGCTCGTGATCTCGATCGTGTTACAGTAAAACTAAAAGACAAGTGGTTATTTTCCATAAACATGAGATTCGCATAAATTCTCCAATCTCTTGTCCAAACTTGGGTCATAGTTTACAATGCATCACTTAAAGAAGCCAGCCCGTTAGTTCGTGCGCTCCATATACAGGTACAAAGATAGCTTTATGGTGATTTGGTACCATTCACTTGAAAATTGGCGTTTAGTTCGCAAGTGTAAAGGATAGTAGAGCGAATTTGATGCGAATAACATGATGTTATGAATTGTCATGTGAGAAATCAGCGTGAAAACCGTTACCTCATGTGGTTATGGCTGTAAGTCTTGATATACTTATGGGAGTAGTGGGCTATTTATGTGAAGCCAGTGGCATAGGTTAAGGTAGTGGTATAAGAAACTTCAAGTTCAATTCATATGAGTGTTACAGATTTATTCTGGACTTGAATAACATGAGAAGATATCTGAGAAATGAACTGTGAAATTTAATTGTGAATGTAAATATAAAAGGTAATTTGTTCAGGTTTTAAACTGAAGATGTGCCAAATATTAAAAATATCCATTTAATGATAATGTAAGTGACAAACATCTTTGACTTCCATTCTCATAAACTTCGGTACGACTACTAGCACATTAGGATAGTAGAAAAGAAGTAGGTAACTGAAAAAATACACAAACTCTAAAAGTGTGCATACAAAGGTGCTGCCAGCACTTAGTTTATATGCTCAAGAACGCCTAAGGAATGATCATTCCTCAGAAAATCTGTTAGTTCTCTAACGCGGCACTGAGCTCATAATCTCTCTTGATGCTCACTCAGAAACTTGGCTCCTTAGTATTTAGTTTGTTAAGCTCCCACTTTGCTGTTCGCTAGTGTATTGTACGACTCTGAATTCCTTAATGCTTTGTTTGAGAAATATGGTATTCTGGAACTTTATCTTGGGTTGCAATTCCTTTAATTGAAGAACTTTAAATAGGGATTTTGAGATATTCTGTGGTAATACGTATAATATACAGTCACTTTATCTATTGATAAGTAAATTAGGTAAAGTCACAAACAAATTTTAACAAAATTGACATCATTCACAATTTCAAAATTTTATATGGTGACTTTACCTAGGATATCATATTCCGGGGCTACTTATATACTAAGTAAGTCTAAGAATACCTAAAGAAACTAATGAATTCATAAAGTATGTTTATTTCGTTTTGGTGGGTGAAATAGATGACTTTATAAGGAACCAATAAACATTGAAAACAAAACTACAATAAGTGCAGTAGCAACCAAACGGAATGCAAAGTGTCCAAAACAAAAAGTACCAGTTGTGAGCACCGCAGACCCGAGTCACGAATAAAAACATTCGATATAGAATAACAATGAAGTGTTTACTATGTAATATTCCGAGTAACGACGTATCCGTCGATATGTTTGCGTTGCATAAATGCGAGACGAGCCTCGGAAGATCGACCCTGACCTTAGGCCGTTGAACTCACTCGTGACACTTCGATTCTCTATCGATCACGACTCGAGATCGCACCGCGGAAATATCGATACATCGATATTTTTGTTCGCCGCCTTATCTGATCGAGTTTGGTCCGATCACAGCGTGACTCGAGAGTTTTCCCGCGACGGTCACTCTAATCATTACAGGTAACAGTTACGTTATTGTGTTGTTGTTTGGTACCGTTGTACTATCTTTGGCAGGTGTCTGTGATACCATCTTGGTATTCTTACAATTGTTAACAAAGTAAACCTTCGGCATTAACTTTCAAACGTTTTTATAATTGTTAATGATCTTGGTGATATCAGTTATCACGAATATCGAATTCTTGTGCTCATTGATCAGAGCCCTGTGGTGTGGTATCTGTGACGAATGCTTTCTCTTGAGAATTTGTGAGTAAAAATTACTTACCTAACGTCTAATTCTAATGTTTCGTTAACAACGTGCAGCTTGGTCACAACTTGGATGGGTGGCCGATAGTGACATTTCTATCGGAGGCATCGGAGCTATCCTGTTTTTGGTATTAAAGTATTCAATTGTCGATCTCCGTTGTTTCCAACGATAAACTTTTGACTTAAGGTTGTCGGAGTCTTTTAGGCAGTCTATAACTCCAACAGCAGTTTTCCATTAACCTTTACTATCGTTACTATTAGTAAAAAACATCCATTCTTTCTTCTATATAAAGGTACTCAAAAGTCATAAATAGTAAAATCGTTTGTTTTCAACTAAACTTAGTTCTCATAGACACTGGGCGCCATACTTTAATTACACGAGTATTCCATGTTTGTGAGTGCTCATCTACGTCGAAGCTTAGAATGAAATATGAGTTTTGAACTGAAGTTCTATGTCAGTTTTAACAACCTCAACTTCATATGAATATTATTAACTGTGAAGTAAACTAGTTTATGTTTATTGTATACGGTTTCACCCGCGTTGTACCCGTTCCCGTGTGAATTTCGGGATGAAAGAAGCCTATAACCTTCCCGTTGAATGTGGCTATCTATTACAAAAAGAATTATTCAAATCGGGCCGGTAATTACGGAGATTAGCTCAAACATACAAACAAACAAACTTAAAAATTTTACCTCTTTATAATATTGTATTAACAGCGTCCCGCGGAATTAAAGACTCGGAAATTCCTGAAAAACTATCTTCTTATCAAAACTCCATTCAACATAGACATATATTATTGCCTTTAAACTAAAATACAAGTAAAATTAGTTGTGGTTTTATTATCGGCAGGTGATTGATCGCCTAATTTGACTTCCTTATTGCATTTTTTACGTCTGTTTATATTGAATTATTTTTTGTAACAGCTTATTATAAACCTATTATTTTGTACCATAGTTAGCGTGAAAAGGTTAATCACATTAATAAATAATGAGTACTTTATTATGATTATGTTTAATTTATTTTTAACCGTTAAATATATCAGCGTTTGTAATTTTATGAGTTGAATAACTTTGGTCTGATTATTTTTGTTTCTGATTCGGCCCTATTTCGGTATTGACACGAGTTTCTCTCAATTTTGTGGTCAAGGTATCATATAAAAGACCTTAATACCTACAGTGTGAAACTAATATAACGAAATGAAGCTACGAGACATACTTTTTCTTTGACGTATGTAATTGTAAACCGTTCTTCAGCTTTCAAATAAACAATCTATCACCAAACATATTTTCCAAAAAAGTGTGTTTAATTTGTATCTTCAAAAAACCGTTATTTTCCCCACATGCCAGCCCGTCCGTCAAGATTCACGCACCAACGATATGCGAAAGCGGTCTTCAAAAGGCTAGAAAATATCTACAAAAGTATCTAGATATTATCCAAATCCTTGCCTAGGATTTTACTGGGAACCGAAGCTTTGCTTACACGTTACAATGTTGATGCAATCTGTAGTCTGTCAGTTGTGAGTAAAAACACTTTTATGGAGAAATGTACTTTATTTTATTGAAATTGTTATTTAGAAGTCCTATAAAAGTTCTTGGACATTTTTAGCAATAATCATATTATTTTATCAGATATTTATCAACATTTTTATGTGGGTAAATATCATACAGTCATCCCGCGACCACGAGCGGTGTAATCCGCTCGAAACGTCGGGTACGTATTTTAATAAATACGTTATATATTTCAAAGTGAACTAGACCCGTTTCATTTTGTATAATGAGTGCAAATCGTGTGAGTTTAAAAGTATAAAATATCATAGAAAATGTTACTCGAGTAAAGAATAAAGTTTAGTAAACCACGTTTGCAATAAATAGTGGTTAAATATCCTTATTACTAAAGCATAATATAACATTACAAACCCCTATTTACAACCATAACTTAAGTACTCCATAAAACAAAACACTTACGCCTTGAACACGGTCAACATTGTACGCTCATCATTTTCAATTCATGATTACTCGTCTTACAAACCTTCTGACTACCTAACATGAACGAACAATGCAACATTTCATCGATTTGTTACTACTAAATGCACTGATACATTCCTTATTACACCGAAAAATATACACCCTATACTGTTGTATTAAAGTTCAAACTTAAAAACGTAAAACGATGAATACACAACCAGTAACGCCTACACAATAATCTATTTCGACACTCAAATAAGTCATAAATTATAATTTTAAAACGCGTCTTGTAACATGTACGTCTCTTATAAATGGGACCATTCCATGTCATAAATATTTCAATGAGTTATAGGACATCAGTCGATGCTATAATTCAAAAGTATAATTGATTGTTTGCATACAGTGTTGTAACGAAATAATTGGGTTTGAGAATATGCATGTGAAATCAAGATGGACTAACGAGAGAAAGAGTTAACTGCCTTTGATTGTATGCTCTTCTATTTTCATTGCAACCGAGAATTTTATGACAATGGACACAGGAAAGAAAAAAGAGTAAAGTAAAATATTGCTTACAAACACATTGAATACAAATTCCCGTCCCTAAAGTGGGAACATATAGTGGGAACAATGCCCGCAGCGCAGTTGTTTGACCGCCGGTCGTCTCGCCTCTAAAGTCCACCCATTGATTGTACCTTACGACGACAGCTAGCAGTATCGCAAATAAGTATTTATTACCGCCACACAGCCCTCAAACCAATATGAAGCTTTGTTTGCTAGCCCTGCCATAGATTACACAGTAACTTTGTAAAGCTAAATTAACAAGAACTATGAACACTGAAGAATGTTATTTAAAAAGCTCAATGCATTTACTTCTTCTTCTTCTTCGTGTCGATGGCACAAAAATTAACTTTTTAAATAAGCCCGCTCCAGTGCTTCGCTGCCCCTACGCCCTTGTCGTTGGCGCATTTACTGAGCTTTTATTTTCAGGTCTCGTATTATAAAGTAGTTAAACATGAGAATACAGAAGCAATATTTCACCACAATTTTAAACAGTTCGTTATTAAATAACTCCAAATTAATATGTCCATCATCGTTACACGATCTTGCATCAATATCTTCAAGGCTTATATCATCAAGTGTCTATCCACTGTTCGATTTAGATGACGCGATAAAAATAACAACAATAACTCCGTATAATACACGTCCAACGATACAGACACGATTATTAACAAGTCAAAGGTCAGACCATAATCTAAAGACAGAATCTCGGTTTACTACTCACAACTATCCCATATATAAATGAGATTATTAAAGTAACAAATAAAACTTATAATCGAATCTTTACATTTCAATGAGCAAGCTTAGTTAGATCTACTCGTGAGAGTTTCCGAGTGTGTTTACTTTCCTCATTCTATTTACCTTTGCTGTCATAAAAATGCATCGTAAGGCTACAAACGGCTACAAAGCTAAGTCCCAAAGACATTTTAATAAAATTGAATGTACAGTAACGGGTTGTGCAATTTAATTTAATATTCAATGTATTTCATAAGACAATGTAGCGTGTTCTATCAATATTATCACGATCGATACAGGCAAAGCGAAGGCAGCTGAAATTGATGCCCTAAGGTCAGCCCCATGTGGCTAGCGTGTAGGCTCGCTACCGGTACCCTTCTGTCGGTGACCCCTGGTACCCTGCGCATTCCTTCTAGGGCTTAATAATACACATGAGAACGACATAACGATCTCGACTGGTATTCATTAAAACCCAGATTTGTACCACCGCGCTGGTTATGTATTCCTGGTAGTTTGCTCGCCAATCTTTTGAGGAAAAATGGTTAAGAGAATTATTATTTAAGAGTTGCTTTGGGTCATAAATTTCGAAGTGGAGTATTTTTTATTGATACCAAGTTTGACGACCTTCGATTGGAAGAATTGTGGAATTTTAATGTAAAGTACTAAAGTGAGCTCATTTTTATGTTGACAAGTTCATTGTCGTATAATTTAGTGGTGAAATTCATTAACAATAAAATAACCCACAACGTCCACTAGCTCAATATTATGATGCCAAGAAATGTTGATGGCAACTCTAAGAGGACGTGGGAGAGAACTAACATTACAACTACCTATTCCCTACAACTTTATTCCATTTTACTCCATAGCATTACCACAAAATAGTTTCTTAAAATACCCATAAAAGTAACTGCTAACAAAACGACAGATCCAATGCGATAATAAAAAGATTTTGAGAACTTTTTTATTGGTTGAAATGTTGAATTTTGATATCAGATGCTCCGCTGGTATAGAATTAAATTATGGTAATAGAAGGTGATCTCTGGCATCCGCTGCCCGCCCAAGGCATTGTCGTGAAAGCGATGACAACGGTTCCCGACCAAGTTATTAAAATTATTTATAATTCTATTTTATACATGCCGGAAACCTGGACAATGTTTCTTTGGAGGCGTGGGTTGGTGCGTGAAAAGAATTTGTAAGAGGAGTAATCTTAAAACGGTTTCGTTGTCATACTAATTTAATACGAATGTAAGCACCCATTGTCAAGGACTTTTACGAGTGAAGCCGGGTGTTTACTTTCAAAGGTAAAAATTACATCAGTCAATAAAATCTTGAAATCTTTATCGATAAACATTTTCTGTACCACTTCTGCCCACTATGTATTATGATCTGCCTACAGTCTGAATAGTATCGAATTTTATTTAAGAGATCTATTATCAATTTCCAAAAAGAGATGAATAAACTAAGGAAGTTGATAATTTAAAAGTAAACATTTTATGTCTAACGCAATCAATACAGATAATTTGAGATGAACGATTTCAAACCATAAATGTCAAAGTGAAGATTTATACAATCAGTATGCTCTATTTTAGTGATTCCCACACGATCCTAAGTATGCTCTACATAGTGTTAAAAGGTTTCATTAAATTAATCAAACTGGTTCCCGCGGCGAAACATAGTAAATGTTCTATTGATTTATAAGGGATCCAATTGGATTGATTACACGGGTGTGAAGTTTTATACTTACGACACTCAATTTTATTGTTCCTTTATTTATTTACACCGGTTAATTTGGAAAACTATTTGACGGTAATATGGGTTGACGTTTATTACTTGAAATGAATCTATGCTGCATAATAAAAAAGATATCGTAGCCTGTCTTTTACGGGAAAACAAAGTTAAGTTAAAAATCCTTCCGATAAGCCACACTTAACTTTGTAGACCCTTAATGTCTCATAAACGTAAGAGATAACCTATAAATTAGGTATGGGTTATACCAACCCTTTTAGCATGCCCTTAAACTCAGGTCACCTTACCAATAAAACCTTTACGATTCAACTTAGTTCCACATCGTATAAATTAGCAATATCAAATTGTATAACAGAGAAAAATCCAAATTATACGAGTAATAAGGATACCACGAAATAGATCAATTTGTTACTCTCTAAATTACTCTTAACACGGCTTTTAATGTGTAAACCTGATCATGTACAGATTTTGTAGTTTGCAGTCCTAATTAATTTTAGCTAGCGCCAACAAATGACGTTTGTTCATGTCGACATATTTAGGTACTTAATGGATTTAAGGGCGGATTCCACAAAAGCTCTTAAATCAATTAAGTACCTAGGTATATTTTAAAAACAAAAGGTACTCATATAAAATTGAATTTTATTGTACGCCAAATAGAACGCAATTTAAAACGATCGTCATTTGTTTTTTAAATATATAGAGGCTTATTCATAAACGCTTACTAACAGCACTTTAGCTATCGAATGGTTTGTCCCTTTCCGAAATACGGTATTTGCCAAAGAGCGAAAGAGACAAAACACTTTAAACTACTGTTTAAATTAAATATCGTTTATGAAAAAGGCGGTTTGTATCCTTATCCAAGCCGCCCGTAATGGAAACTTAAGTCTTTGAACTCATCAATAGTTCTCGACTAGGAATGCGACACCTTGTTAACTGTAATTGCACAAATCAAAGACACCCAGACCGCACAGTAATGAACACAGTACTGCTTACAATGGAGTTACTCAACAGCCCTTTCTTTAACGTTTTCAATAAATATATATATTGTTCTATTTATTAGATTGTATGGCGCTTAACGATACGGCTTTTAAGATACAGTGACAATTATTGATCTTAATTACAATCACTTATTATTATCGTGTTAAAATGTTAGACCAATGCGTTGTTCTATTGTCGCCAATTATTTCAATAAAATGTTTTTCAGTCTACATTATGTTCATATAGTGTTACATAAAGACGAAGTGTCTGTAAACGAAGTTTCCACTCTAAATTCAATTAACTACAAAGTTTATTTCAGCTAACTTCGATCGAACTAATTTGATAACTCGACAATTATGAACTTTGACAGCTATTTCAGTTCGATTTCCGAATTAACTTTCGATACAAACTGCGGGTTCTTTCAAAGTATCGACGTACCCTAACCCAAACACAATTCCCCATTCATAAAACGTAAACGTTCTGTTGCACAACAAATTAACATTCGACCGATAAAAGGGAATACACATAAAGCTTTTAACGGGATAATATTCATTGTTCTTAAAATAAACACCCGGAGTGTTGAGTCGGGCAAAAATGCTCACATTGTGTAACTTACCCGATTGAGCAATCTGACTAAGTTACGGCCACTCAACTTAGACCCATACGGACATATAAATTCTTTACTTTCGGCGATAGTCAACAGATCAATGTCTACTGGTTTTCGTACAAAGGTATTGGAGAAGATAGTGTCGGTCGAAGTTTGAACTGGATTGCTGTTTACTTTGTCTACGGCTCGGAATCCTATTGGGCCTACGTTAGAATGGGGTTTCAGTGAAGTATTTAGGAAGTTAAACATGACACCAAGTCATTAGTAACTTTGGTTATTAGATTAGATTCATACTACAAACATCAAAGACTGTATGGCTGTGCATCTCAAGCCAAGGAGTCAGTTTACAAGTAATGAACTGGCTAGATTTAAATACGAGCGAGACATTATCAAAAAATGTTTTTTTTACGTAGTTAAAAATGCTAGTGAATCTTCTTCTACACTCGCTTATTGTTATTGCGGAAGTAATAATTAATTCAAAAACTGAATAAGTGTTTTTCTGTGTTTGGTACAAATATGTCAGAAGTTTCTCAAACAATAAAAAGAAACTACAAGAAGGGCGTTTTGGGGAGACCTTTGTCCAGCAGTGGGAAGATATAGTTTGTACTAAAAAAAAGGTAAATTACGTCCACATTAATCCAATTGTTGGCCAAATAATTTTCTAACACATTAACTGTTTCCTCAATTACGTTATCTAAATCAAGAACTCCAGAACACATAACTTTAATCATTAAAACCTCTACGAAACCAGTAAAGTTACGGACATAGTATTCAAAGGACGTGACCAGAGAAAGTAGTCCATAGATATAAGTGGTAGAGCAAAGTTATCAAGAGCAGATTGTCTGGTACACCCACTGGGTTACATAAGGCCATTCTCTTATGAAACAACCGATGGTAGACGAAAGTACATGATGAAAAATTATGGGACTTAAAGTAAGGATTACTTTAAGCTGAAATCTATACTAATATGTATTATAAAGAGGTAAATTTTTTAAGTTTGTTTGTTTGTATGTTCGAGGTAATCTCAGGAATTATCAGTCCAATTTGAATAATTCTTTTTGTAATAGATAGCCACATTCAGCGGGAAGGCTATTTTTCATCCCGAAATTCCTACAGGAACGGGTACAACGCGGGTAAAACCGCGGGGCGCTGCTAGTAAAATAAAATCTCTTCTATATTATTATAGTCTACCCAGGCTTCAAATGCTTAAGATATTCTCCAGTTTGCAGCTTCTTAATAGCTTTGTCATACCACATACGGTGAATGATATCCACTCCATCGCATTTTACCATTTTATAAATAATATTTACGTTTTCCCAATCAGAATTTCTTCTGGAAAGTGTTTAGGGAGTACATCACTAATAGTAAGAATTGAAAGAAGTTAAAAATGGAATCACTCAATATTTTACTTTACGGATTTGTCTATAGACCGCAAATCAGCCATAATAAGGACTCATAAGAAAAAACAAATAAAACCTGATTTCTGAATTCTAAGTTATTTCAATTCTGATGATGTGCAGGAAAATAAGTCGTATTATTAACAAAATAAGGTCTAAATTAAAATGGTACACCTACTCTTGATGTTCTAAGATGTCGAACATTTTATAAAACCTTGCAACAATTGTTAGCAAACAAATCTACTCAAGTACAAACTGGCATTTATTTAGAGCTCTTAAACATTGCACTGTTCTTATCAAATAATTGTAATTCTTTAAGTACACTCAACAATATTGACGTTTGGCCTCATTTCAATAGAACATAAATGGTAAATATAACTATGTATAAAACGTAATATTTTTAAGGCGAGGATATGTGGCGCTCGGACAGAGCTGAGGGGGTGTTCTTAATTCCATAAAATAAGGTTGAGATTTGTGAAGCAAGACACGAGTGCGTGATACGTGGCGGGCGAATATTTGAACTCTTTTGCGTTTTTATAGAAATTGGCGGGTCAAATGAAAAATGTAACTGATTTAAAATCTAAGTGAGAATTAGGAAATTGATATTCCTAAAAAAAAACTATGACTATCGCTTCAAATAACGAGATCTAGGACGAGAAAATAATATTTGGTGCTACTTTACATAATCTTGTGCATCTTATTTCTACATTATTATAATGAATTTTAAAATTCTATTCGATTTAAAATTTTATTCAGGATATATTCTTTTAATTGGTGTTTTTATTTTATTTATAGAATCGATAGAATGATATTTGATCGTCAAAGTAGCGACTATGCGCGTTATTTTCACATATCCTCGCCTTAAACTGCGTGAAACGTTGAACTATCGACGTTACAGACTCTATGTTTCATCAAATAAGGGTATAGCAGTCGTGGCCTAGCTTGACTAAGCGATGTTAGTTCATTGCGATTGTTAAGCAACGTGTAGGTCCATCCTTACTTGGATGGGTGGCCGAAAGTGGCATTTCTATCTGAGGCCCACTGATCTTCTGACATTTATTGCTTCAATCGTTAAACCATGTCGGCGGCCCTAAAAACTCCGACACCAATTAAATGAATGATGTAATTAATGAATCAAATAAGGGTGCATATTGTTTACGGCGAAACTGAGCGGAGCGGAGTTTAATTGGCCAATGGCATTGCATTACAATGCTCGAATTCTTTTAGCAAGGTCAGTTCAACTCCACCCTGCTCAGCTGCGCCTGAGTGAAAACCCACCTTAAAATAAAATAAATAAAATAAAATTCTCGTTTATTGTTTTCTTCAAATTAGTACAGAGTAAAAACAGAACATAAAATGAAATAATTGAAAAATCTGAAGAATAACAAAAGGTGGCGGCTTAGCTTGTGCTACCCGGCGTATGTTACTCCGAGCAGCGCTGGTTTTCAGCCGCCCCCGTTCCTTATAGCATTAAACAGGAACGGCCTGGGCCCACGTCCATTAAATATAACAAAAAATTAAAATTAAAATATTACAAAAAAATAAAATTAAAATATTACAAAAAATTAAAATTAAAATATAAAAATATAAATATAAAAATATAAAAAAAACCTTAAAAAACCAATTAAACCAATTAGTAAAACCAATTTAACATTACTAATTGCACTACTTTATACGATCTTATAAAACTAATCGCTTACCCAACAAATGGTTGAATAATTGACACGATTGAGCATTTGAATTATTACTGAGCAATTTTTAACGAATCGTTATATGCCCCGCCTCAAATCAAAGTAATAGTTTACTTACATCAGATAAGCAATAAAAATATGCGATTCAATATGTACACCCCTTTGTTGAATTAATTGCGCTGATATGCAATAACCATGGTAATAAATGATTTTATGATTAAAACATGCTTGTTTGCATAACCCGTGGGGCGCTGCTGCGCCCCACGGGTTTACTCGCATTGTGCCCGTTCCTGTGGGAATTTCGGGAATTTTTATACATATAAACCTTTCTCTTGAATCATTCTATCTATATAAAAAAAACCCTGTCAAAATCTGAGCAATTGCATTTGAGATTATCGCGAATATGTAGTAATTAAAACAGACTGTTAACAGAAGTTAATAGAAAGGTAGGAAGTAGTCTTGAAAGCGAAACTATAATTAAAGGGATTTACGTTTAAGGTCATAAAATTGTGTTTAGAAAACTAATTGGATGTAATATTTGTATTGCCTAATGGTTTTCCTTCAAATTATTGTAACAAAATTTAAAGCGCCATTTTAAACCCATTTCAATTATCTCTGCGCAAAGGGCGTTTTTAGACTATTTCAAGTCTGTCTGTCTCACGTAAATGCTTGTTATATGATATAAACAATGTATTAATTAATATGTTATTGTTTATTAGATATCTTCATTTAAATTCCGAAAAATCTTTCATACAATAAATCCAGCACCAGCTTAACCATGCTATTAACACGTAACTTATCCTACTACTTTTACAAATGCGGATGCTTAAAACTTAAAAACCACAAAAGCTACTTTTTCCAAAAATCACACGAAAACGAATACAAAGCAAGCAACGCTTACTTACCGCCTAAGAGTCAATTCAGCCCGCGGGCGTAGGTACTATTCTGTAGGTTAGGGTTTTTTTTTTATCGACTGAACCTGTGGGCTGAGCTGGCCCTTATCGGTAAATAGTAGTCGTGTGATTAGTGTGGGTCGAGTCACCTATGAAAAAAAACGGAGTGGGTAACTGAACCTGCGGGCTCAGTGCTCTGCGGGCCCAGTTGACCACCAAGCGGCAAAACCGAAGACACTAGCTAGTAAACTATAAATGAGTATACAAGTACTTTATTTAAGAACAATTAGCTAAAAGAAACTGTAACCAACTGAATTATCGCTGACGTAAATTAATGAGGGTCTCGAGAAGACAGCTTGGCAGAAGCAATATACAAAAGTTAGTAATTTGACCTCGTATCCATCACCGCTGATTGCCAGCGTCTGCAGCCAGCCCCAATAACCTACTAGATTCCATAACACAAGCTTAGAGCTAAGTTTGAGTCTAAATAACCGTGTGTGATTTTGTTCGGATGTATTTATTTGTTTTATTTGTGTTTATTTATTTTTATTGTATTTATTTAGATAGGTTTTGTAAACAAACAAATGTTTAGTCGCTCATTTTATTCATTTCGAATATGTAAGTTAGGGGGCATCTCTAGTGTCGGAGGTTTTAGCCCGCCTAAAGACCTCCGCTATAGTCTAAGGATTGAATAAAAATTTGTGTATGTACTCGTACATGTAATAGTATCAGTTAGATTCCTTCCTTTTTAACAGCCTCCGTGGTCTAGTGGTTTGAGCGCTCGGCTCACTACACATTTCCGGTGGGGATATCTCACAAAAATCACTTTGTGAGACTGTCATCAGTTTGGTTAGGGCATTGCAGGCTGAATCACCTGATTGCCCGAAAAGTAAGATGATTCCGTGCTTCGGAGGGCAGGTTAAGCCGTCGGTCCCGGTTACTTTCTACGGATAGTAGTCGTTACATGAGCCATGTCAGAGGCCTTTGGCGGCTCAATAACTCTGATACCAGGATTGGTCAGGTTGACCATCCACTCGATAAGAAGAAGTTAGATTCCATAATACGAGCTTAGTTTGGGTCTAAATGACCGGTTGTGAATAAAAGACCTATCACTTATCTTAGATTGCAGATAGAGATTAATTGTAAGCTATAAAGCTCGTCCCATGGACTGTAAGAGTACACTTTACAGTTGAGCAATAAAATATTAATAGTTAGCAAATAATAGAATGCACTAAGCATAATAAATATTATATGAATATGCAAATAAAACAGACAATAAACCTATTAATGTGCCCGTAATGTAATAATTCTGTTCGGAATTTATAGTCGAGATGATGAGTATATATTATTAGTAAGAGACTTGGAGCTGTTTAGCGTGGTATAGTTCGAACAAACTATTATAATATTAACAATAAAACACAAAAAAGGAAAGGTTATTAGAAAAAAATATCATTGATAATATTAGTTTAGAATCTAAACTATTAGTTCATGCAAAAAAAGTATAGTGCAACTAGCAGCACCCCGCGCTCTTACCCACGTTGTGCCCGATTTCTTGGGAATTTTGGGATGAAAAATAGCCTGTAACCTTCCCGTGGAATGTGACTACCTATTGCAAAAGTATTCGAATCGGCCTGGTAATTTCCGAGAGAAGCCTGAACGTACAAACACAATCTTACCTCTATAATTATAGGTAAGAAAGCATAACTTAAAAGCTCTTTTAACTGTCTCTAAAAAAACGATCTATTCCGATCTAATACCTAAAACTAATACCACTTGGTATTACTTTATTTCTGAACTTATTTTCCATTCCCAACGAGTACCACATTGTAAACCAATACCAAAATAAGTTTGAAGGAATAAAGTACAGTCAGGTTCAGTAAAATTAAAATGCTTATTTACAACCACTAGTTAATTTTCTCATAATGTTAATTAATGTTAACCGATAACTATGGAACTAGTAAAAAAAAATAACCCTAACCGAATAGTAAGTAATTCGGTAGGTTAGGGTTATTTTTTTTTAGCTGACTGTACTTACAACTAATGTTTTGGTATTCGTTAGGAATACATTTTTTGTTTAAAAAAACGTGGTACTCGTTGGGAATGAAAAATTAATTCGGAAATAAAGTAATACCAAATGGTATTAGTTTTTGGTATTAGATCGGAATAGATAAAAAAAACGGAAATCCGTGCTCGCAGATGACCACTACTACACGTATCAGGACGACTAAAACGCTTAAATTGAAATGGCGTTTATAAAATACGTACATACAAAATGCGAAATCAAAATGCATGTTCTGTCACGTCATTTTTCATTTTAATTTTACAGTATAACCACACCCTATAAAATAAAAACTAACAACTTTGAATCCTGAAACTAACAATCAACTTTTAATTAAACCCAACCCTCTATAGTTATCGTGCATAAAGTCCATATTCCCGCAAAATTTTAATTCGACTGTTAAACCTGAAAACCGTTTTAGAATTCCCACAATATCTAGCGGTTGTTTTCGATTAAACAGATCCATATTTGAGTTAACAAGCACAATTCAATGACCAAACGGGCGAGGCACGGTCGTTGCTTCGACCCCTAATGAGGTCGCAAGGGTCAGTTGGCGTGATTCCTGCTACAAAGTTACATTTTCGTACCTTACACCATGATACACCTTATATAGAGGTCACGATTAAACACGCTACTAATACTGTGATAAGGAAATCAAGTGTATAACAATTTGTAGCCAGTACGATTAGGGGAGTTAGCACTCGACCTTATTTTGGCATAAATTGCTTGATATTCGAAGCGCGGTAATAACTAAGCGTACCAATAAGTACAGATTTTTCGAGGAAAGTGGTTAACTACAAAATTCTCTGACCGTACTTGAATATAGGTGAGGAAGGTCATGAAACAAATTGACCAGTTGTTCCCAGGTCTGAAATAACTATTCTAATCTTCAGTAATTCATTTACTTTTATAGCCGAACGATACTTTGATTCTAAGGTACGATACTCTAGTGTCTGGTTCTTGTGTGGTAACAAATTTGATACATCGCTATTTTCAATCCTATTTCGTATAACCACGTGGTCCAAGTCAATACGTTCAAGTCGGTCATTTCTCCTATTTCCATACGTTGAACCTTCACAGTAATAGAAAAATCGATACATAATTTCTGACCGAAACGAGCAAGGCGAGTGATATAAGTGTTACTATTCATAATATGTCAACACAATGACCCATTAAGCCTTTCATTAAAGCAAAAAGTTTAACATCACCGTTTACAAGGTGAAATCCTGAGAGATCTCATTATGCTGAGCTTTGGATTTCGAAATAATCCACCCAATATGGGATTTGGGAGTTAATCCTATTGCCTTTCAGACTTCCTACGATTTCGGTTTAGTAAAACGATTCCGTATTATTTACACCATTCGGTTTGAGATCCGTGGGCTCTGTAAGTGAATTGGTAATAAAATTTTATAGAAAGGAAACACGATCCGGTATCAATTCAATCGATCAGTGGTTGTGGAATTTATAATAAGCGAGTGGAAATGAGCTAATATGTGTGTGGCTTATTGTTAGGGTGACCATAATAGGTAGTTTAGTTTAATGTTACATTGTGTTTTAGTTTTAGATACAAGCTTTTTATACAAAGATGGACATTGTTGGGAAATGTTACATGTATTTACATAACCAGTAACCTTCCCACAAGTTAATAAGTTTCTATAGATAGTATATGTGAGCAATTCCTACTAGATTATATTTCTTTGTCATTATTTGAATTGATATTATCAAGTCATCAGTGTCATATGGTTCTACTAAATGTGTGGAAGCAAATATCAATGACAATGCTAGTTCTCCTAATAAAACCCCTTTCAACTAAAGAATTTCAAAAAGACACCAATTACAAACTAATTTAACTCTTTATACACGGTTACTTTTAACAAATGCAATCCATGAAGGTTCCAGCGACACGTCCACAGTTCACATACTTAATCTGATGGCTGTATCTTTAACTTAATCGTACCACCATGTTCCAAGTTAGTTCCATAGTGTCCGAGGTCATCAGGACATATCGTGAGTCGGCCATTTTTGACTCCTCACCGAAGTGTCACCTGTTAAACCTTAAGTGCCCATGAAATGGTAGACAACCGCTTATAATTAAGCGTTATCATCTTAAAGTTAACTGTCTGATTAAAGCTTTCATTTGTAAACGTGAGTTCGTCTTAAATACATTAGTTGAGCTTTGAAGTGTTTACATAGATCTAGGTCTTATTGTCTTAGGGGTTTAATTAGTGTTAGGTGTTAACAATGTTTTAGGTAAGTTAGTATACCTGCATCTGGTATGTGTGAGTTAACACACAATGTTTTAGCTAATGTGTTAAGTGAATAAAAATGAAATATATTTTTTCAGGTTTCATTAAAAGTTTACGTAATTCATGCACAAAATACTCTTTGAAACCACGTGATTATTATAGAAAACTCATTACAAATATTATTGCCAAGTATCCCCGTAAAAGTACTACACGACTTTGTTATATTCTAGTTCTTTATAAAGTTATGATACTTCCACCAATCCCAGTTTACATGCAACATCTCTACTTCAATTACGCTTAGTTTATTACGCTTCAACTTTCGAATACCTAACTCACCTGTCAACAATAACTTGGTCCTAATATAGCACGCACATAAATTGAAAACGTACTACCTTTAAGTTACTTTGACTATTGACTCTTAACTGTAAAATATGCAGACATTTCATTGTGACTGGGTGTATGTTAAGCAAACTAAATAAAATTGTAGCGCTAGTGACTTGGCGATGCTAACTCATTTCGATTTTCAAGCAACGTTCAGTTTGGTCACTATTTGGATGGGAGGCCGATACTGGTATTTCTATCCGAGCGCTAACGTACTTCGGAGGGTATTTTAAATGTAACACACTCGTATGACGACCCCGGTTCCTTCAATTCTTAAAAAAATTAACTGGGTTTTAAAGCAGTCTAAAAAGAAGGCTAAGATCCAAGTCTAAAAGCAGTCTAAAACTCCACAATATTGGCTACTAACCAACTAGAAGTTATATAAATTTAGAATTACTTCCTAAATTAGAAACCAACGATATCTAGACTGTAAAGGGTTAGAGAGTTTAACAAGTCTAAGCAAGTGTAGCACGCAACATGATTTAAATTAGTAGATTGGTAGTCGGACAAATATATCACCACTGTCCGCAGGCGCCGTGAAAATCGAACTATTTGACTCTCGTAACTTAGAATAGACAAATTTTCCTGTTTCATTACCATGTTTGTATTCGCTTGGTTCAAGTTATTGTGGTTGTAAGTAACCAATTCTAGATAGTGGTTTCTGTCTGTAGAATACATATGGATTGGTATACTTACATACTATACAGAGTATGTAGATGATAACAGCCTCCTTGGTCTAGTGGTTTGAGCGCTCGGCTCACGATCCGGAGGTTCCGGGTTCGATTCCCGGTGGGGATATCTCACAAAAATCACTTTGTGAGACTGTCCTCAGTTTGGTTAGGGCATTGCAGGCCGAATCACCTGATTGCCCGGAAAGTAAGATGATTCCGTGCTTCGGAGGGCACGTTAAGCCGTCGGTCCCGGTTGCTTTCTACGGATAGTAGTCGTTACATGAGCCATGTCAGAGGCCTTTGGCGGTTCTATAACTCTGACACCAGGATTGGTCAGGTTGACCATCCACTCGATAAGAAGTTAATGATACATAGAGATCTATAGGTATACCTGTTTCTTTTTACTACAAAATAATATCAAAGTATATAACAATACTTTAAGCCATTAATATGACTATAGAGTATAAAACAAAGTCGCTTTCCGCTGTCTGTTCCTATGTATGCATAGATCTTTAAAACTGCCCAACACATTTTGATGAGGATGATAATCGTTTTTTTTTTAATAGATAGAGTGATACAAGAGAAATGTTTATATGTATAAAAATTCCCAAAATTCCAACGGGAACGGGCACAACGGGGGTAAAACCGCGAGGTGCTGCTAGTTGTTTTAATATATTATAAGACACGACATTATTCAAGCGATTAAAATACCCTTTTTTAACCCTTGAAATGTTTAGCGTACAGACGGGTGTACACTAAGTTTGAATGCCCCGCGTGCTTAGCGTACAGACGGGTGTACGCTAAACTTTGATCCCATTTGTCGCTTGTTTCCTTCAAGGTCAGATTATCTAAACGCCCATTGGCTGAACCATGCTCAAGCTTCATTCAATACGGAACGAAATACAGATAATATACCGACATTGAGAGCAAAAATATATACTGTCCGAGTGAAATTACCAAAAATTGCGTGGAATTTTCTGTGGTCGGCCATCTTTTAGAAATTGGCGCCACACGTAAAGTGGTAAACGTTTTGTAAAAATGACTTCTAGAAGCAACCGGAGAGTATTCTATATAGGTTTTTTTGTGTATTTACTGGGAAAATACTGTAGATTATGTGTAAAGTTATAGAATCACAAATAGTGGTAAAATTCTAATGAAAAAAAGTAACTAACTTTTGCAAAGCATGTTTTTTTGCACGACAAAGTTACATGCACGCTTTGTGTGTGTACTATTTTCTTTCAAATTATGAGGTTTTATGCTTGTTTATGGACATGAATAAGCTGGTAATTTATCAAGGATTATTTAGACATAAATAGTTAAGTACTTGCTAAAAGCAAAAGCAGATAGAAATCATTTTGCGTAAAGTTCGACGGCCTTACGAACGGCCATTTATGTTCCGGTACCGTCAGCAGCATTGAAAACAAGTACTCAAATCGAGTTGTAAATGATGTGGTATAAATTAGGTATCCATGTTTAGAGTAATTTCAGCGGTCAAAAAATTGATTTATTGATATTCCTAAACTTTTTAACAATTTTTTTTTATTAATATTTAAAAAATAATAATATTAAATAGGTAATAATTTCAGTGTATTTTTATGGACATAATGTTTACTACAACCAATTTCATTATTATCATCATCATCATCATTATTCGTTGTAGATTTTCGAGCTCGGATCGATATTATCAACATCATCGTATTTTTTTACCAGTATTATGTGGAATAGTTCAGTCGGGGTAGACATAAAACTAGCCTGAAATAGAAAAAAATCCGGGGAGCGATTTTTTTTTAACCTCTCAGTCTTGTAGCGAAATGTCAAAAACCGATCGGCAGCCCGACCGCTTGACAGATAATGACGTGATGATGGCGTCATCAATACCGAGTTGTCTAATTTATGTAATAATTTTACAACCAAACCATATTTTGGGTTAGGAGCTTTACGACTACATCTCTATTTGACTAGGCAGCGGATGTGACTAGATCGCTTTGGGACTAAATCGCGATATGACCGTATCGCGCTGGGGTTAAATAGCTGTTCGACCATATATGCTTATGTCCTATTACCAGTTCGACGTAATATCGATATGACGTACAATTGTATCAAAAAGTATTAACTCGATTCTCTACCGCTAAAGGGTTTACTGAGCCCGCGGGTTCAGTCGACCACTCTCTTCGGTAGGTTATGGTTTTTTTTTTTTACGTAACTGATACAAAAAAAAAATAACCCTAACCTACCGAATAGTAAGAAAATTGTTTTTACGTACTATTCGGTAGGTTAGGTTAGGGTTATTTTTTTTTGTAGTAGTCTTCTAAGCCCGCGGGCCGAGTAGACCCTTTAGTAGAAGTAGTCGTCTGAGCCAGAGAAATAAAATATTACATATCATCATATTGAACACAACTGTACTCCCACAAAACAATCCACTGAGTAGTCATAACGCTATCTAGTCATACAAAGATCTGGTCAAATAACGATCAAGTCCAATCGAGATCGAGTCCAATTGATATTTAGTCCCAAAGCGATCTAGGCACATCCGCTTTCTAGTCAAATAGAGATGTAGTCGTAAAGCTCCTAACCCCATATTTTTTTATTCTGTAAACGGCAATGTACTTATTGATTTATTTTCTAACTATTAGGCATGAAAATAAATTCATAATACATGTATTGTATTATGTTATTCATGTTCAAACTTTAAAAACCATATTGTGGGCTGCATTACGAGATATAAATAAATACTCAAATATAAACAAAAGAACAAGGATCTATTCTTCCTAATTATATAAACAGTTTCACGAAAGAGCTCTAAATATTTACGATAAGACCACTTGAAACTTGACGCGACGAAGCATAAAAACAACTAGGGATGTCCCTTGACTTTGTTATGATTGCATCGATAGTTGTTATTGCAAGGTATTTTGGAAATGTAAATAAAAATACAATATTATCAAAAACTTGTTTTATATTGGGATTGGGTAACTTTATTTATAATTAAAATAGGAAATATGTATTTATTTAATATTCATTAATAACGTGGGCACAAAATGTAAAAGAAAGTTTATTAGTGTATAAACAAAATACACTATAGTTAATCAAAACAGTTCTGATTCTTCGTCATCACTATCCTCTTCAATGCTGTCCTCCTTCTCGTCATCTTCGTAACAACATAACAAAAACGAGAAAAATTAGTTTTTTATTATTTTATACTAGCCGTTACCCACGTTGTACCCGTTCCGCGGGAATTTCGGGATAAAAGTACCACAGTAACTCAGCTAAGTGAGCGTATATAACTGTTAAGTTTCATCCAAATCAATTCAGTAGTTTTAGCGTGAAAGAGTAACACAATTTATTCGCAAAAATAAATACCTAATTGAAAATAAAAAAATATTTACAAGATACTACAGTAATTATCGACAATAACAAAGCTATCGCCTATCTATCAAAGCACTGCACATCCCTATTACACTACTAGGTTTCTCATAGGCTACGGGCAAAATTTGTCTTTAGCTTTTTACAAATAAAGACCAACTACGGGATTTTGTAAAACAAACCGCCATATTTTTTGCTCTGAACATACAATTTGAATTGATTTTATTTCACAAAAAAATAACTTATGAGCTGTTTTATCGTTGTGTTAACGATTGTTATTGCTTTTTATGCTCTTTTTACTGTAAATACAAACAAGTGTCGTTATAAAATCCTTGAAAATCGGTAACATACTAACGGATTTTACTAAGACTTTATTTTGATGTATTTTTACGTTTTACGATGTATTTTTTATAACTAATCGTCTAAATAGAATAAGTCACTCATAATAAACAGTATTTACATAAACAAATCAGTACTAACCTGAGATAAATCCAATAAATCACCAAAAAAAGTTCCAAGAAACACGCACACAACACTGTCAATACCGCGCATTGAAAACTGAACCAAAACAAAAAATAACCATAGAGTACCTATGCTATATTTTCGTTTAGAATGAAGGCAAATATATCAAAGAACGGAAATAACCAAACTTCTTCATACAAAAGTAGTCTGTAACATTATTAAAATAAGGCGTAAAGTCGGTCGAGTCGGTGCGACGAAGACGGAGACGAAGGTACAAGCTACATAATATACGTACTTTTTTTTGGATGTATACTAATATTAACGCCTCGGTGGTCTAGTGGTATGTGCACTCGCCTGCCAAGACAGGTCCCGGGTTCAATTCCCAGGTCGAGCGAAAACATGTTTCCTACTTTTCAAACATGGCTCGGGTTTGAGATCACCAACCCGCATTAGGTAAGCGTGGTGATATCTTCAGTGAGACGAGAGGCCTTTGTCCAACAAGTGGGACATTACAGGCTAATATAAAAAAAAAACTAATTTTGATTAATTGAAAAGTTGAAGAAAATAAAATTCCACCCATTACGATTTTTTCGATAAACTTGGTAGTATAACTCAGCAAATATTGATCCTAGCGTAAAAATTATATTGGCTAAACTTGTGGAAAATTACATTTCCAACAACTTTGGATAGGACCATTTTTGCTCTAAAGTTGAAAATTTACGAGTTATTTCAGAAAAACGAAAAAAATAACTTTAAAACGATGGCGGCGAACCCTCTACCGGGATTAGTTCGAAAATCGAGATTTATACTCCCAACCATCCCCCCCGACGTTTAAAAAAAAATCGCTCCCCGGATTTTTTTCTATTTCAGGCTAGTTTTATGTCTACCCCGACTGAACTATATATCCAGCAGTGTATTTTTTTTCAACTGATGATGATCATGAGTTTCTATGTAGAACATATTATAAGTAGGTAGTACTATATTCCAACAAACATTTACTATCTTTTTTATCAAACAGTATTACTTTGTATCAAATATTTCCGTAGGTAACCTAATTTGGGTACCTAATTTTTATAATACTAAAAATAATTGCAATCCACCACAAGTGAAACGGTACTATGAAATCAACAAAAATAAAAATCATTAAAAAAATGCAAAGAATTTTGTTTGCGAACGGTACTTTCTCGGCGATTCTAGAGTGACCTGTGACCCGGCGCGCGCGGCGGTCGCTCGTAATGGCTGCCGTGTTTTGTTTTAATTTGTAAATCGGTTTGTGATGTAATTATTGTGTTACATAGTGATCTAAATACATGTAATTATGCATAAATACCTATGCTACAGAGTTAAAGTGTTGGTTTTAGTAAATATCTTTTGTGAAGTGAAAAAATAATGCAAATGTGTCACGATTTTGACTCGAAATCATGAAATTTAAAAATAATTAAATAATTTCGGTATCATGTAAGTTTTTTGAAACTATTTAGAGGGCATTAGCTATTAGAAAATTTTACAACGAAAACAATGATATATAATTTATAACATATAATTATATCATAATCCCGTAAAATTAGTTTTTCTCATGACGTCACGTAAAACTTTTTTCCGATAAAAATTTGCTTGCATTTTAGGCATTTAGAGGTGACCTTGGTCAGCGCGCCTCACGGGTTAAACTGAATCTCATACACGACAGTTATTTAATGTTAAAACCGTTCTTATTCTCTTATTAAAAGAACACAAAATGAAAGTAAAATAATTCCATTTACTAAATCTCTTAAGCATCTAATTGTTAATTCAAAGCTCGAACAATTGAATTAAAGTAGCTATTGCGAAGATAAACAATTTAATAAAGACAAAACCGACTCGATCATTAATTAAGTCACTTTGCACATGTTAATTAAGAGTACTAATAATGGAATCGTGCTTTGTATTATCTACTTGTTGAGTTTAATTTAATGTAGTTTTGGTTTGGCACAATGACTGCGGTGTTTTGACGAATTTTCATGTGGCTTTAGACACGATTTAGGAACTTATATATATGGACTTGGGTAGACTTTGGTCTTCCGTGGTTTTATGACTATACTAGGAAAAAGTGTTAGGCATTTTATATTAGTTCAATGTTACTTGCATCTTTGTACTGGTTGACGATGTTTGAGGGACACTTTTGCTCACCAGTGGGAGAACATACTTGAGGCAAAAATCGCAATAGATTGCAAGGCATGAAAGTGAATTGCCTTTTGCCTTACAGTGGGACACTATACACAATTATCTCGACTATCATTTATTAACCGACTTTAAAAAAGGAGGAAGTTTCTCGATTCGACCGTATATATGCTTTTTTAACCAAATAGGTTTTCCCAATATGTTTTCACAAAGTACAACACATCTCGTACGGTTTAACATTTACCAAGTCTACGAAAGGAAAAAACGCTACGTAATCGGAGGATTCCACTATTTTTTTCATGTAAATGTTGAAACGTGTGTAAAAATATATACCTGTAAATGGTTAAACTCCATTTGATCCAAGCATGTTTAGTATTTTATGATGTGTCTACCATTCAAATCTTCAACGGCTTGTGCTTAGCATTCAACACCATTATCGTCGTTAAAATACCTAATTAGACGGCTTTTGTCAGTAAATTCATGCTTACACCATGAAATCTCAATACCTCATGAAATATACGCCTTAATTGTCTATCTAGAATTAGATTGAACCTACTTAAAAGCTCCGCTAATTACGGGTTCAATTCACATTTAAATCAGAAAAAGCCGACAAACAACGAATAGCAATAACGCCTTTGATTGGCTCGTAAAATTAGCTTATATGTTTTAAACACTCTATAAATTAGTTTTAAATGAAGACGCAATTGCAGTTAGGCATTCGCTGTAAGCAAAATGCACTAACCGCTACAGTTTTAAACATTTAAAGTTCAAATAAAACAGTTTGCTGTCAACGCATGTTGCATGCGAATGACTTACTGTGATCGCACCATAAAAAATACGGCTGTAGCTGTCAAATGAAGTGTGAATACAACGTCAAGCGGCCGAAGTTGATTGAAACAAGACCGACTACCGCGTTAGGCAAACGGAAAAAAATATTTGAAGCTAAAACTGATTCCAATATAACCGAAAGACATTGGTAATCTTCCTGGGATAAGCGGAAGACATACATAGTGCGGGTGCGGGCCGAGTGCGGGTCTCCTAACACACTGGCCCGTTGCGTACCCGCTGCGGGCTGCACTATATGTGTCTTGCGCTTTTAACTTCTTTTTAACTTCTTTCTTTTTTTCTTTTTTTTCGCTTTTTTTTTTTCTTTTTTTTATCTGTCAGCAAATAACTACCGATACTAAGTAATAGCTCCAACCTCAGCGATTTATTTCGTAACAAGTTGATTCGTTTGAAAAGATTCTCGAACTAGAATTAACTGCCGGTCTATTTTATGAAGTAAGCGGTTTAATTGAGTGAAAGAACAAACGGCTTCCTTAGTTGTTTCATAGCAACTTTGTTAAAGATCAACCGCAGTTCGACTGGCCTCTTTTCATGGCAGAATGTTATTATTTTATTAATCGAAAACAAAAAGAGGTTTATAGTAGTAGTGGGACGAGTGGACGAACGTAATGATGAGGCTATTTTTATCAATGAAATTTTATTAATATATCTTCTTATATATAAAATTCTCGTGTCACAGTGTTCGTTCGCGTACTCCTCCGAAACGGCTCGACCGATTCTCATGAAATTTTGTGAGCATATTGAGTAGGTCTGAGAATCGGCCAACATCTATTTTTCATCCCGAAATTCCCGCGGGAACGGGTACAACGCGGGTGAAACCGCGGGGCGCAGCTAGTTCTATATATAAATTCTTACTATTGTAGGCATCTTTTATAGGTAAAACATTGTTGGAATCTGCTTGCTAGATTGCACACAGAACACAAGCTTTACTCACGACTAAATTATAAGAAGTGCCCTCCAGTGATTGATACGAGACTAATTATTTTCCCAGGATAACGCACATTTTTCTCAATTAACTAGATACTGAAATAATTGCAGACTTTTTCTTCTTCTTAATCACTGCACATATTTTCATCTTGATAATCGCATGTAGTAAATTCAATTACTTAATACTCAAGCTTGCTATCATTATAAAGCTCCAAACTGGGTCTTACTAATTTCACCTACTTCGAAGTCCCTTTGTTATCCCAAGCTCTGCGAGTAAGTCAGACAAGTTAACAAGTCAGTGAACTTGTGCGTTAGTTACACGACTGCATAGGCAATGATAAACGTAACGTACCTACATAAAAAACGGGTTTGAAAGAGGTTGTTCTATTTTAGAATCGGATTTTAAATTGAAAAGTTTTAACCCAATTTCTTTAGCATAAAAAAGGGGTCTACCTCTTACAGAGAGCGAAGCTATTATTTGCAAGTTGATTTTTTATTATGTAAATATTTTTTTCATTACATGGAGCTAATAAAATAAGAGAAATTAACCGTAAAATATTTGAAAACGATTTTATTGTCCCAATGTGACATGTCATTACAAAACAGCCGCCATGTTGGTTTTTAAACGTCACTTTTTTAAGAACACTGGAGCTGTCAAGACATACCAAACTATATCTTAGAAATCTAATAAAAATTTAAAAAGAAAAATGTTTATAAAGACTACATACATATAAGATACGCGCGAAAAACATGAACCTTGCAGTTGGTTAAAAAATAGATGTTCTTTTTAAATATATTATTTTAAACAATTTAGAAGTCCATGTTGTTTTTTATTTATTTATGCAGAACCCAGTTAATAAAAGCATATTTATTCTTATCACAACTATAAACAGTAAAATCTCATATTAAATGTGTGAGTATCCTGAATTAGTGACCGTAGCTTTAAGATTAAAATTATTCACTGCCCTGAAATGTGTACTCATAATACTTATGTATGAAAATTTTCATTTTAATCATGATTACGTCCGGAGCGCGATAAAATGATAGCAAAATAATATTAGCTTCCTCAAACTAGTTTTGTGTACATTCAACGACTAAAGCACTTACTATTTTTAAGCAAACTGACTTTTGTAAGAACTTCTATAAATAAATGACGATCACAAAACAAATAAATTCGGACAATTTGCTTTTGATACTGTAAGTAACTATTAGGATCTTAAAGTCCTAGTGCTGGGCAAAGGCCTGCAGATCAGTACAGTTAGGAGGATTAGGCGTAGTCACTTTTGATACCAAAGAAAAAATTATAAAACTACAGTTAAAGTATTACTTAATCTTATTACTTTAGTACCTATAAAAATTCAAGAGATATTACGAATTTAAGACTTTCGTCTCCCTGTAAGTATGTAAGATATTATGTATCTTACATACTTACGTTATCATGACTTTATATAATTCTAAAATCGTTTTGTAAAATAAATAATGATTCAATCATTTTTGTTGGCGACATTCCAGTAGGAAGCTTCCTACTACAGAAGCGTTGTGATTTCATAACACAATTTTCTCTTTCGCAACTTTTGCGGTCTTGTCAGATCTCAAGTCGGAGAATTGTAGCCTATAACCAATTTATAATTTAATACAGCGGTTATTCCGTAGCAGGCTTAACTTGGCTCTAACTTTTGATCCTTACTATTCAAAAGATTAGCCTCTGGTCGATGCCTCTAGGTGGGTTTCGAAAACGTAATCCTACTAAGCCCATTAAAGTAACCAATACTAAGATTACGGTAAAAAAATTACCTAAATTTTATCTAATTCTGTCTAATATAACTAGGAATTATTCCCAAATAATTGTCTTGTTTACTGAAATTGAAATGCGAAACTTGATGAGGTACATCGTTTCTTTTGGAGACTGAAGTACTGAACTAATAACGAGCGAAGAGCCTTTGTAACACGATCGATGTAATTTACATGAAGAATGAGCTTGTCATGGTACAATATTTTCGTAGAGTTCGCTAATTGGTTTTGAGAGATTAAATTTGTACCGTTAACTAAGGGAGAGTGGTGCCACGGAGCAGTGTTGGCATTGGCGATGAGCAGTTTTTGGAAAAAGAACACAAAATTATGTTATTTAAAGTTATGTTATAGCAACCCTAGTATATTGGTTGATTACATAAAACTATGTGCAAATAAAGTCTGTAAAACGCATTGAGTTGTGCGATTAGCGTGATGCTTACAATGCATGTACTTAAATATAAAAAATATTGATCATAATCCTGTCGTTAGGATAAATTTTCAACATTGGTTTATTTTTTGTTACCAAGGATGACAACCGCCCTAGCCCTGGTGTTGCTCCTGGT
Source organism: Cyclophora albipunctata (assembly GCA_963082685.1). NCBI lineage: Eukaryota > Metazoa > Arthropoda > Insecta > Lepidoptera > Geometridae > Cyclophora > Cyclophora albipunctata. The sequence goes on along the minus strand of OY720119.1, from coordinate 8,105,454 downwards.
GGGCGGGACTTTGGGCGGGGAGCCGGTGTTCGACCCGAGCACGCTGATGCGGCTGGTGCTGGTGCCATCCGACGCGGCTGTCGGGTCCGTCATCTATCGGGTGCGCGCCTCCGACCCTGACTTCGATTATCCACTGCACTTTGAACTTATTGGTAAGTCGTTCATTCAGTTTGAGTATTATCTTACTATTGGTAAGTCTAGTACAGTTCTTAGTATATACTTTTCCGGGATAAAAAGTACCCAGCGTGGTGCCCAGAATATTACAGTATAATCATACTAAGATTTACCTTAGCAAAGTAGTTCCATATGCTTTGTTCTCCTGTTAGAAGGATTCAGTGCGAGTAGTATTTTCTTTGTACATACGTTAGTAAAGATAAGTAAGATTGCATTAAAAGGGAAATTTGAGAGCTAGTGCTGGTCACCACAGTCACCACGGTCTGGTGCCGACAAGCGCTGGTCAATGAGTAAGAACTTATCACTCAAAAATTCCACCTTTGTATCTGTAGTATTATTCTGTATCATTATGGGGGTAAAGTATGACGCACGTAACTTTTTAATTGAAATAATAACATGAGTGGCTGTGTTTAAGTGTTCTCGAACTAACGTTAATGAGCAATTTCGTTATATACATATTACTAGATATACTACCATCAACGAAACCAATAAAACCCTCAATGTCATTGCCACTCTCACAACCCGTTCCAGCTTAGCTTTATATTATGTCATAAAGGTCTTACACAAGTTAATTATCATTTTAATTCCTGTTATGCACGTCCAAGTCTAAGCGGAATATGTTATGTTAAATTTATTTATACAAAATTATAGAATTAAATCTTGTTCTCCATTTAATTACATATAAATGGTAAACCATTCAACTCTTCTCAAACCATTAAAGAACGGAATTAAATAAACTTGCAGAAAACTTGTTCCGTTCATTCCAGTAGCCGGTGGCACTAAATATTGTAACCTATCTCTTAACCTACAACTTACCAGCTAATAAACTACCAACAGCACCAGCCAGATACGTTATCCACTAAATTCAGGTGGCAAATACATTCGGAATTAAAACATGCGATTAATTAACCACAGGTCAGATGGGTCGTTTGGACATAGGCGTGGAGTCGCTTCCTTGCACCCGCTACAATTCTGTGTGCCAAGCCAACGTGATACTGCTTCGAAGGTTAGAACCAGGAAGGTACGTGGACTTCAGACTCTCGGCGAGGAACACCAGGGGGAGGAGTGCGAGGATCGCTGGCTCCATCACTGGAACTAATGCTACAACTCCCAGAGACACGATCTTCCCTCATCAGCCTAGCATCATTTTGGTGCCGGAGGTAAGATTTTATGATATTGCAAGTAAGGTTTGTTGCCAACCTGGGTGTCGGTGTTTAAAAGACCGCCTTGAAGCTCTGATGGTCTTAGGATAAAAGTGCATGGTCTAGGCCCAAAGTTGAAGTAATTAAATGAGTTCATTACATGAATTTTAACTTGTTTTTGTCATCTAATTATAGTATGTCTGCCCATTTTTTTTAAAGAATATCCAATCTTCTAGATTGTAGTGACACCTTTCATTTAACTTTCTAATTCAATCGTGACTAAAATCCAAAAATCGTTATCCGTTTTCAATTTATAAAATCAAATAGCCCCATTGACGGAATCAAGTCTCATTCGAAATTGACCGCTATCTATTTTTTCTTACAAATGGAACCGCTCTGAGCCTAATGATTCGTGTAAAACGAAGTTCCGTGCTTTCGATAAATTGAAGATATTACCTTTAAATGTTGGTTCTACCGTCGCTTATCTCGGTATCTCATTTCCACTGAACGTTGCATTGTTATTAATGGAAAAGTAGATGTAGGTACGGGAATAAACGAGATGACGTCAGATGACGCATGATGGCACGTGATTGATGATGATGACGCCGCACTCCATGTGGAATATCAGAATTAACATGCACTCTATTAAATGGCTCACATTTGTTTACCTCGCGAATAACAAACGTTCCAGGAAAATATACCTTATAAAGCATTGTCTCCAAATGTTACCAACAAAGATATATCACAACATTTTTATGCTACCATAAAAGGACAATCTAAAAATGAATTCGCGTTTCAGGATGCGAAGCGTGGGACCGATCTGGAGATTGTAATTGCTAGAAAAAATCCTCTTTCGCCCAAACCTTTGGAGTTGGAGCTCTGGGTAAGCTATTATATTAATTTACATTTATAGAGATTGAAGAGGAGATGATTAGGGTATCGTAATGACATTTTCGTATAGGATGCGTGTTTCCACGCGTTGTAACCACATTATGAAGTCTCACCTCACCTTAATGGAGATCATTTTCGCGGCTATACAAACGCTGACTCGGTTAGAGCCGGTAATACACATTTACAATGTTAATAAACAATAGAATTTATGGTAACGCAGATTTCGTAATCAATATTACTGAGTAAATGAGTTTTGTAACAAAATTAAATACTTTCAATCATAAAATAGCATTTTAAATTGAAATTGCTTCTGAATTGTTCGTAAGTAGCAAATGCTTTTACGTCACCTAACACTTTAGTGGTTATTGTACGGTTATCTAATTCTAAAAGCGGTTATAAAATTACATTTTATAAGAAAATGATAATAACTTTTCGATATAAGTGCTAAGTGATAAGAATTATATTATTACGTCACAAGAGAAGTTACTTACGGTAGTAGGTGTTAAGCTTTGTACTCACGGTGTTATTTGAGTATTGAGTCATATCTTGAATTTTATGTGACATCAAGTGTAGAGCCCTAAACTCAAAACTAGAAGGCTCAAATAAGGAAGCTTTCGTAAGTCGAACGTCTAGAATTTTATTCGAAGCTCGAAAGATTAATACCGATTGTGAGTACAGGGCTTTAGTAAAAGACATAATTTTTTTTTAAAGATATGTTGAGTATTTTCGGCAAGTTCATTTATTAAAAACAAAGATTTGTATAAAATAGAAAAATGTCCTCGTTATAAAGGGAAAATATACTTTATAATGTCATTTAACAAAAGCCTTATTCCAGCTAAAAAATATATATGCGGATACGACAATATCCTATTTTAGGACTATAATAGTCTAAATTCCGTAAGATATTTTCTGGAAAGGGACGCCCACTTTACGTCCTAACGTAAAGACATACCTAAAAACGGATTATACCTCGATAAAATCTTTTTCTAGATAGTGGACCTTATTTTATCATAAGCCTTATTGAAATAGTACATATTTATACAATAAATAGGTAGTTTTAATAAGAATAATTACAAAATTTTCTACGAGCAAAATATAAGTAGCTCTTACACATTTAGCTTTATATGTGGTCCTTGTCAGCCAGCCTTGATAAGTATTTTAAAGTCTACTTATGTTCTATTTACCAGGAATACATAGAGTAGAAGAGGTAATAGTATTCTTTTTGTTTTAAATATTAACTTTTTATTACAGGGATCCCCACTCTTTGCAATAAGACAGCGCCGTGTTTCAGCTGAAAACACTGAAGGCACTATATTCTTAGTCGGGCCTCTCGATTTTGAAGCGCAGTCAATGTATCATTTAACTCTTCTTGCAGTGGTAAGTTTGAACCTAATATCACTACATATTTGAAAACAAATTCCCCGGCCGCGTCTGTTTGTCTGTTTGCATTACTACTACACGGATTTTGATACGGCTTTTTTTAATAGATAGATTGGTTTAAGAGTAGTATTTATATGTATAAAAATTTCCAAAATTCCCACGGGAACAGGCACAACTCGGATAAAACCACGGGGCGCTGCTAGTAACTAATAAAAGTAACCTAATAGTACTTGGTGATCGCTTCTGTGGTCCAATTCTGCTAGATTAGTTGTGTGTTAATTAGATCTTAATCAATAGTTAGACACATTTTATTCCTAACCGAGTACCAAATGTGTTAAACTATTCTGTTGAGTTCCAAATGAGTCTCAGTCGAAACCCAATTAGTAATACAGAATTACCTCTATAAAGCGCTTTCTTAAAAACGGTAGCGTTTACACAGAATTGCTTAATAATCTACCCATCTAAGTAGAGTCCGTAGTCAACGTTGCTTAACATTCGTGTATTATCATCGCTTGTAGAAACTAGAAGTACTGCTATGTATTGTTTATTTATCATCGCTAAGACAAATTATAGGGGTAACTGAACCAATAAGATACTTAATTTAATTACCTTCTATTTAATATGTACATAACTAATACGGTAATTCACGCAATAATATACTCATTTAAGTACTTTCAGCCATTGTTAATTGGCCACAGCTGTTACTTTAGATGCAAATAGTTAAAGACAAGACTTTGCTTTTAACAAGTTAATTCCTTTGCCTTTATTTGGTTTCGTGATTACTGGAACTGATAGGATTATTTCCTAACTACTAGGTTAACAGAAGTTTACAGGAGTTAGGAGTATTGTGAACAAAGAGATATGTTGAAGTATAAGCAAAAATAACTAAGCACACTATTGATTTTTCTCAAACATCTAGTCGGCGCAAATTGTATTCCTATTTCTATGTTTCAATATATTCCTTTGCGAATACGGCGGTTTATTGACTATCTATTTTTAACCGCGACGAGAGGCATGTGTGTAAATGTGTGCGTATATGTAATATCTGTATGTATGTGGCATTGTAAGACACAAACTAAATTTTATGTCAATTTCTTGATCAAATCTTGAAGGTGATACCGCAGTGGCGACGACAACAGTCACAAGCGATTTTTTTTTTAAAGAAAAAAGCAACAAACATTTAGTATTATTTTTTCAAAATCTCGTCATCAGTATTAAGGATGTGATTAAGGCCCAGGGCTTTTAAATCCAAATGTAATCATTCACCAGCAACAAACTTTATTCTTCCACAGGATCCTTACGTAGAACACGGCAAAGATACACGAAACATTGCAGGCTTGGAGGTCGTCGTAGTTGTCCAAGACATACAAGACATGCCTCCAGTGTTCACTTCTGCTCCTCCCATTACTCATTTGCCAAGACAAGTGGCTCCGGGAGACATGATAGTGAAGGTCCGAGCTGAAGATGGGGACAAAGGAGCTCCAAGACAGATTCGATACGGTCTGGTGTCTGAAGGGAATCCTTTTACACCGTTCTTCAATATCAATGAGACTACTGGTGAGTTATTTTGTTTTTTTTGGTGATTTATGGTTAAATACTCGAATTAAACTTTCAATTCGATTTGATGGGGTAAATAAATAGTTATGTTAGCCAAAAATTTATGAAATAAGGTAGGTATTTTTATGTCTGCTCATAAATTTCGTGTAAAAAGGTATTATACCCGTTCGTCCCAGTCCTCCAACGAGTTGTACAGTGGGGCGAAGGGAAAAAAATAAATTCCTATTCATCCCACTAGGTACTCGTAAGTATGGGCAAATGGAAATACCCCGATAAAAGTTAATAACTAATACGCATATACATACTGTTACCTATAACTAAAAAGTAATACATCGTCAATTAATAACATCAACCTTAATATTGTATCAACGTGAACGTGCCTCAGTATTTATTGAGGCTTTTTTTTTGACCTAGCCTACGCACCAATCATTTATCTAAGCTCAGCTCGTACAAGATTAATTCCTGGCTATTTGAACGACCTATTTCCTTTCTTTATTGGTCTTTTTCATGCGGTCTCTAGACGGCATGGATAACGGTATAGCTACTAGTAGTATAATATAGGTAAAATAAAACGATATAAATATAAATATATCTATTTAATGGCAAAAGATCTTCAAGACATACAAAAATAAGGTACATTATACTTAATTAAATATTTAGGTTAGAATTCGTATCAATAACTAGCAGTACCTGTCGCTTTACCTGCGTTATGTCGGTGTCCGTGAAAAAATTGGAATGCCTTCTTTTTGAATGTGGCTATCTAAAGCAAAAACAATTATTAGAATCGGACAGACAGACGTGAGATTAGCTCTTTCAAACAAAGAAACATCTAAGTCTTCAGCGTTATTGTATTCGTAGATATATACAGTTATTTAATTTCCTCATTAAAATATCCACAATTTGCTTAAGGTGACGTGAGTTCAGCAACTCGCAAAACGCGGTTTTTCCATCCAACTATTTTCATATAAATTGTCACAATTTTGATTCTTAAAAAACTATATATTAAAGTTGAGGATATATTCTAGTGGCAAAGGTATTTCAGTACACGATTAGATTAATTTCCCTCGATAGAAAAAAATCACAAAGTTGCCTCTTTTATTAATTTAAAAATAATTTTATGGCTAAAATAAACAGATTTTTCCCAAAGAAAAACAACTATAATATAGGTCGTAGCATGAGCTAGGGCATTAGGTATTTTTTTGTGACCTTTCATTTCATTCTTAAACACAATTTCAAAATACCTAAAAAAAATCGAGAATTTGCCGTGTTGCGGGTGACGCGGGGCGTGATCAGTCGCGCCAGGCTTGACAATCTTAGAAGTAGCAAACTGGTAATCATTCTCCTATAAATATCCAAAATAAAGTTGAACACCAAATGTATTGCCGACTAATACATCAAACTGACATTTTAATTTAGTTCCATTATATTATGTTATCTTTAGGAAACCCCCAAACAGATGGCAGTATTAACAATTTGTGGTTAAGTTTTTCTGTTAGTTACACAAGATGGCGTGAAAAATGCTAACGATTCCGCTCATCGGTGTGACCAGACCTCAATCCATTTATGTGAGCTTTAATGTACAGTATATCCTACGTAATATATTTTACATTAGAAGCCTAAAATATGAATGTTATAAAACGAAATAAAAATAATTTTAAAACATTTTCAAGTTAAGGAGTCGGATAATAAATTATATTCCAAAACATTCGTTTTATTAAGTTTTGCCTACACTTAGCTCTTCATTACATTTATAAAAAAAAGTACGTAGATCTACTAACTTTTCATAAACAAGTTTTGCTAATTCTACGCATTTTCGAAACCTGACTAATTTTTTGAAATCCGAGTTGGCAACACTGAATGAATGTCAAACCAAACAGTCAAAACCACGGAGTACTTTTTTAAACGGAAACTATTATTTAAATTATATTTTATAACAAAACTTGGCCGCCGGTTTGCGATTGCGCTTCGTGTCTGTATTGTTTGTTATTGTTATTGTTTGTTATCGTCTAAAAGTGCATATTCCACCTAAGTCCGTTGAGTTAATAAAAAGTGTTTGAAAAGAAAGAAAGAAATAATTATATTGAAAATTAATAATTACATTGTTTTATTGTATAATAATGTGAATTACTTTTCGCTTTTCTACTGATTAAGTAATTCACCAGTAGAAAAGCTATTAAAAAATACCTTGAAAATAATGTAGTCTAAGGAGTAAGCAACGTATACGAGTACGCATGTGTGGGTATGCTTGTATGTGTGCGCGCGCTACGTAAGCTGGCATTAGTAACAAAACCTGCGTCCAGAGGGCGTCATTTGACGTTTCCCATTTTGATCGCTGAGTTAGACCTCTATTTCGTATATAAAAAAAGTACTCTGTGAGTCGCGCTCAAGCGCTTGTGGAGGACGGACCTATGCCAAATATTTGCTGGAGCGCGGAGATGCAAAATTTAAAACTTTTTTCGCAGTAATAACTTGTAATTTACTGCACTTAACGTGTGATTGAAAATGGGAAATAAAAAAAATAAGAAGGTGCTATCAAAATTGGCAAAACGGAAACTTTTCAAAGAAATATATTCCGAAAGGTAAGCAACAAATTAAAATCTCTCAGAATACAGAAAGAACCAGAAGTAGCATTCAAATGTATTTACAAGCTACACGCTGTGTCCAAAAACAGAACAAAGTCCCTCGCGTAGTGTTGTTAGCTCTCGCATTATTTGCCCATTTTTGGGGTAAATTTTGGGAGTTTCGGAGGTAATATTATAATAGAATAAGAATTGTTTTTTTCTATATAACTATGTACCTACCTGATTATCTCAAGAAATATATAGGTATATTAAATAAAACACGGTGTTAAGGTGGATATTATTTTGGTCCACACCGCTTTCCTCAGCAGGGAAGCTTAAATTTGAGATGGCTAATATAGAAACATAATTTTATACCCGCTCCCCCTCTCCCCTTCTCCCTCACACGCACACCAAAAATTTGTTTAGGAATCCTATAGACTAACAAACTATTTAATAGGATTGTTAGGTTAGGTACATACGAGCCGCACTTACGCTTTATACTTTCTTTTTTCAAGTTGGTTAATTTTTATTATATTACTTATTAATATTCTACAACGAATTAAAGCCCTCAAAAGGTAATAAAAAGAAGGGTAAATCAAAACTCTTATATTGGCAACACTAACATAGATTGACGCATCACTCTCTATGACAATTGAAATCTGAGAAAATAATTAAATATTTAAATAAGACGATACCTACACGTGAAATGTGATCCCATCCTGTTTTTTTTTCAAACCCGCTGCATTTTTACAGGTAGGAACGACACAAGACGGCATAGTTTCGTGAAATTGGTCACCGGTAAAACACGTTAGCGCGTTCCGACGATCACAAAGTGACTGATCGGTTGCGCATCAAACTACTCTATTTAAAACTAGTTTAAGTAGCTTCAGTATTAGGCGCGCTCGCGGCTTCTAGTACTTTCTGTATTCTAAGTAAAATCTATATAGAACTATGACGGTTGCGTGAAAATAAGGTTTCAATATAAATAAGAACTATTTGAATTATAATCCGGTCAATTTAAACCAAAATTGAGAATGATGTTACATAAAGTCCCAACGAGCTCAAAATCAGCAAAATTGTTCAAAACATAATTATAAACAATGTCTAAAAGTTCCCCATCTTTCCCGTGTATGGAATTTTTTTTATTCAAGGTCAAAGGTAAAAAAAATAGTTTTTCGCGATTTTCAGCAAAACGGTAAGTTTGATCATAAAAGTACCTGAGAAAATAAAAAAGCTTATAAAATTCTCTATAACTTTAATTCTATCCACTTTTTCCATATTCCAAGCCGTTATTGAACTACACGCTCCAGAAATGTAAAAATTAAGGACCTCGGGCAGGTAACTATGGAGCCTGCCCCAATGCTCAACAGTGACATGACCTATGTCATTTGAAAGGTCTTGAAGAGTTAAACACAACTTGAGAGAAAACACCGTTAGCCGACGAGTTAGCCGTCGATTTCGATATAACTGTCAAGGGAGTAACTTGTACAACTCTTTAATACCTTTCAAATGACATAGGTCATGTCACTGTTCAGCATTGGGGCAGGCTCCATAGTTACCTGCCCGAGGTCCTTAATTTTTACATTTCTGGAGCGTGTAGTTAAATAACGGTTTGGAATATGGAAAAAGTGGATAGAATTAAAGTTATAGAGAATTTTATAAGCTTTTTTATTTTCTCAGGTATTTTTATGATAAATCTTACCGTTTTGCTGAAAATTGCGAAAAACACTTTTTTTACCTTTGACCTTGAATAAAAAAAATTCCATACACGGGAATGATGGAGAACTTTAGACATTGTTTATAATTATGTTTTGAACAATTTTCCTGATTTTCAGCTTGTTGGGACTTTATGTAACCTCGAATGTATAAATTGACCGGAGTATTATAGATTTAGTAGATTATTGCTTTGAAAAAAAAAACAAAAAAATATGTTGTGTCACAGTATAAGAATATCAGCAGAACAACTATACAGCTCCAATGTTGGTACTGGGGATACCTAGGAATAAAATTTAAGATATTAACACAATGATTCAATTCAGAGTAAAAAGCGTGGGGTGCATTTTACTGTAGTTCATAACTATCCTCTCATAGATAGTTACCAATGATGATTGTAATATTTAAAAATATTAAGCACCCCACGCTTTTTTACTCTGAATTGAATCATTGTGTTAATAACTTAAATTTTATTATAATTTTGATTTGAGGTGAAAAATTATTTTCTAGTTTTTAGTTCAATTTGCAAAAAGCGTGTTTTTTAGTTTTTTTAAACTATATTTTTTTACTGTAGTCACTACACTGTGGCATCTCAATGAGTGACATATTATTATTCAAACTTAGCGCGCAAACTACGCGCGAGCTTCTCAATGCGAGCATCTCAATGAGTGACATATTATTATTCAAACTTAGCGCGCAAACTACGCGCGAGGAGATCGCCCGCGGTCGGACCGCAGGCCCCGCACCCACCCCCTCCGTAGTAGCTAAGCGCTGGACTCACGTCGTCTTAAACAAACGACTTAACTTAAATACAACTTAACGTAATTTTATACTAAAGTGAGTCCACTTCGCTTCTTCCAATCCTTAGCTTATATTTCCTCAGAGGTTTGAGTAACCAATACACAGTGGTTAGTCAATATTCATCGTAGAGTTTCGTAACGGATAATATGCGTAATTTGCCATTTGTAGTTGATATCTTTATTAATAGCAATTTGTAAGTGGTCTGTAGAATTGAGAAGTTTTTCGTACTATTTTGAATCGATTAAAAAGTATTTTTACAGTACATGTAATATTGTAAAGGTAGGTTTAAAGTAAGTAATTCACTCACATCATCACATAATACTTAAGTTTTTCATTTGTAAATGTCCCAAGCTTGACCATAGCTTTATTTTTGAGCAATAAATGTTTTCGCGTTAATAAAACGGTTCGTCCATCCCTGTTCTGTAAATCCCGTTTTGGGTTAAAACCCGAATGAGGGCAAACATTTGCTTTTCCCGGATATTACAAAGGTGCATTTGGCCACACGTTTCTCTTTAAATTTTACTCAAAATTATTACGTGTTTATTTAATGTTAAAACCGACTGAAAAACCCACGATTACTTTTATTTGAGCCGAAATAATATTTGAATTTGTTTACAAGTATTTACATTTTTTTGTTGTAAGTTTACATTGGGGGTTTTCTGGTGTTTATGTTGGCGTACGTTTTAATTGAGCGTGTTGGTGAATTCATAGAAACGCGAGCTAGCGAGCGAGTTTTGACACAAGTGACATTTTAGGGTGCCTTCAATCAAGGACTTGCTTCAATAGAAGTTGAGCGGAGCGATATTTAACTCAAACACGCTCAATCTAATCAAAGCAAATTATTAAAGTTACAATTCGTATTCAAAACTTCTACACTCCAATGAGTGAAGTTCAAACGAAATCGAGCGTCCATAGTTAACATTCAATTAGTCCACATCCTGTTCAACGTTATACAAACAGAACCCGTATCATTAGTCTGTCAATAAATGTTCGACTGGAACAAGTCAAAAAAATGTAAGTAGGGTATTTTTTTATCGGATCGGCCGTCTAGTCCAGTGGCTTCCGTAGGATATCCCACTTCCTTATCGCAGGTTGCGAGTACAACCCTGGTGCCCCAGTTGGGGCTAACTAATAGCCTCGCGTGACCCACTTGCCCCACTATCAGATTTACGCTACAGTCATTTTCGCTTAAACAACACCAACACCGCAACTCCGCTATAAAACTTTTGTCATTTACAAACACAATTAGTCAGTGTTTAAACTATTAGGTTTGAGTGTCGGAAAGTGATCAGTTTAATGGGAATCAAAGTTCGTGTGTTTTAAAGCGATCGTGAGTCAACTAAAGCGACCAATACGGTGTTGCAAAAGTTTTAGACCACCTATTGCCCCCGTTTTTCCAATATATGTAAGTCTTAAGAGTTCATTCATTAACTTCGAGTAGGTTAGTGACCAAAGTGTGTAAGTGCTAGTATCGAGAGTTAGACTGAAAGTTATAATGCCATCCTATGCAAAACTCAGCTCATTTCAGTCTCATTCATCCAGGCCCATTAATATCCAAACGTCACTAGTAGCTACCCACCAAAAAGCAACCATGACAACTGACTGCTCAACATTCACACTCCACACACGTAACTTACAAACTTTTGATATGCAAGGTGCAATAAATGACTTCGAACCAGTTCGTTTCCCATCTAATAGTGCGTGTTTGTCCGCTAACAGTTCCACAAACATGACTAGCTCTAACTGGCCTCTAATGCAACCCCGCTGCTCGGAACGACCACATAATAGCTCATTAGACCTTACCGGAGCCGACTTCGGCTATTGTTTGTAAAGCTGCACTGCGTTTCTTCATATTAAAACCACTTCCTTTGAATTCTGAGTCGAAACCAGTAGCAGTTTCTGTACTGATATTATAAACAAGGGTATATTGCTAGGGTTTACTAAGCCATACTTTAGTAAACTTCTTAATAATAAAAAGTAATTCAAATTTATTTTGTTTTTTGACAAGACCAATTTATATTTGCTGTGTTATGATTGGTTGACCAAACTAAATGTAAATTAGCATAGCTAGTTTCTATCTCCATTTACCTTGCTAAACCAACTAAAGCAAGAGTGAGATGCAGTTATAATTAGCCTGACTAAGACAAAGAATTTAAAATCAAAGAGTACCAACTAAACTTCCTTTCATCATTAAAACTTGATACACATGAAAACTTTTACTATAAATTAGAAATTCGATTTTCAAGTATAGAAATTAATGCCATTTATCAGAAATCCTTCGGGTGTTTTGAATAGAAATCGGGATTCAATTAAGTCGGTAGCAATCCGAAGTATTTCGAGGTGCCTTCACTGATGCTGAAAATTATGAAGGTATTGTACTCGTAAATTTTACGCCAGAGGTTGGCATCTTTATTAGTTTCGGCTCACGTTATTGTGCAGTAAACCAATTTGATTGCTCCAAACTTATAAACTGAAATTGGTTTCGTATAAAGTTTTCAAGGTATTCGAAATGAATGGGAGATATATTTCACTATTTTAATGATAAAGCAATAGTGTTAAATATAAACTGTCCGAAATGAGATTGTTGAAATAATCTAACATTTATTTTCTATATACAAAATTCAAGACTTTTGCAATTAATTTCAGTATTCCATTTGGAATATTTGGCAACCCTAGTATCGGTTATGTTAACACTTTAACGAACATAATATTTAAAGAAATGGACACACAGCTATTACCTAAAAATAGTTAAGTATGAACTGGGAGTTGGCACAGTGGCAGCGAGAGCGCTTACTGTGTCGGAGGTTGCGGGTTCGATTCCCGACCGGAGTCAACAATATGTGCAGACATAGTTGTTGGCAACGACGTCTAGGTGTCAATTATATATTCTTATAAAGTATTTGTGTATGTATATGTAGTAGTATCACTGAGTTAGATTCCATAACACAAGCTTAGAACTTATTTTGGGTCTAATTTACCGTGTGTTTTGTCCAGGTATATTATATTATCATTTATTAAACTATGCTAAGTAAGTATGAATATCATGTACATTTTTTACACAGGCAATGAACATTTTAAAAGAACTGTTCATTAAAGTTGTGTTTTATGACCAATTTGGGTCTGTGTCTCACAAATTGAGCCTACTACAAATCATAGGCAGCCATCTCCTGCTGGTTTTAATAACCATCAGAGGAAAAAAGCTGCAGTTATTTTAAATAGTACCTATATTGAATAGTGACAGAAATATCTTTCTATATTCATATTTTATTCCTTGAAGATCATTCAAATCGTAAACAACTTTAGTTATTTCATATTAATTTATACAATGAATGAATAATGCTGGCGTATAGCCCGGGCTTGCCTATTAAACAGTGAAACGTAGAGAAATGAATAAAAGACGCAATCAATTCAGTTCATTAGTTGTTCGGACTGTACTGTACAGTGGACACCACAAGCTTTGCTTACATGAACCTTGTTTTATTGTATTAAAAGCGAACAATTGGTTTGAGCTGCAAACTTGTGTTGCTAGGTTTATTTCATTTGTCGTTTGTGATTGCACGACAAGCGTATCTGGTAGTTCAATGTTTATGTTTGGAACAAAGAAAGTTACTTTTGGAATGTGATGTAGGAGGATAAATGCGTACATATGCTTGGATAGAAGAGAAACTTCATGTTGATTGATCGTGATCTATTGCCAATTTTGACACGTTCTACTAATCGAAGCTATGAATGTTAATGTATGATTGTTAAATCAATTGCAGGTAGCAGGCATTATTAAAGAAAGTTTAGTATTTTCTTAACTAGCAGCGTCCCGCTGTTTTATCTGCGTGCGTTGTTCCCGTCGGAAGTTCGCAATAAAAAATTGCCTATACCTAACCTAACCTTCCCGTTCAATGTGGCTATCCATTTTACTAAAAGAATTATTCGAATCAGATTGGTAGTTTTAGGTAGCGGGTTCAAACAAACAAAATAAAACTCTTCAGCTTTATATATTAGTATCGATAACACAGGAGTCAGGACTGTATTGTGAAAACATTCGGTTTATTCTAATAGTCCAAAAGAACAACTCTAAGGAGGGTATAGAGTGCGTGAGAACCCTCTCACTGTTGAGCATTGGGGCAGGCTCCATAGTTACCCGCCCGAGGCCCTTAATTTTTACATTTCTGGAGCGTGTAGTTCAATAACGGTTGGAAATATGGAAAAAGTGGATGAAATTAAAGTTATAGAAAATTTTATAAGCTTTCATTTCATCATACATCTTTTTTTGCTACATTGCACCGTTTTTGAGATATTCGCGAATAACCTAAAATTGAGACCTTTGTCACCCCCCCCCCTCCCCCCTCCCTCCGGCACACCTCCTAGACGTCAGGACTTTTAGTATGTTTTTTCCCTGAGCACCCTGAATACGTTTCTGAAGAAATCGCTTAGGTACCCTCTCACGCACTCTTAACTACTTTATCGATTGGACTATAAGGCGACGTTTAGATTGATCAAGTTGACAATTCGGTTTAGGCCCATCTCGTAGCCAGATTTGGTAGCTAGCTTCCAAATGGGAGAAATAATCTTGATTCGAAGCTGGCTACGAAATAGGAATTCGAAAGTCAAAGATTTAGGATTTTAACTAGTAAAAAAAAAAAAAACCCTAACCTACCGAATAGATCGTTCCCATTTAGTAGCTAGCTACAAGATGGGAAAACACTTTTCTCATTTCGTAACTAGCTACCAAATCTGGCTACGAGATGGGCCTAACCTGACAATTCAGCTAGACCGAGGGGGCGAGGTTGACATGTGTAACGCATGTGTTTTATTGAATTCGTAGACAACTTGTAAATGTTGCCAATCTAAACGAACGCCTTACAATATTTTTACCCACATTGCGCCTTGTTTAAATAAAACTAATAGAATATGCCAGTAATAAAAACTTAAATCATAATAATTAAAATATATTACAAGCATACGCCTGTTATTATGAAGAATTCATTAAGAAAGTCAATTAAGGGTAATAATTGTGAAAAAAAAATAAGTGCAAAGGAAATTAATTTGCAAGGTAGGTATAAAAACCCATTCTTTAGTATATCTTTCATCATAAAAATCCTCATACCCCCCTCTCCCCTATTTAACGATTTACGATTTGTTAATGCTTCAGTACCTAGATTACCTATTATTACAAAACTATTACAAAATAAACCGTTTATATTTAGCATTTATATGAACAAGTCTAATTTTAGATATAATTAGTCGTTACTTATAGTAATTTGATGCAGTATAGCGCGTTCGTGATATGTATATAAGTATATATAAGTAGGTAGATGTTTAATAAGCGGTTACCGCTTAACGCAGCGTTTCGTAAGCTGTTGAAAGAACTAGTTAATATTAATGAGGTTCTCCTTGTCTTTGGTGACAGATGAGAGTCGAGTTTAATCTCGAAGAGAGCACTTTTGTATGCTAATTACTAGGCACGACTTTTTCTCAGCACCTACTCTTAATGATGAGTGTCTTTATGCCTTTGACTTTTTGCCTTGGAAAGGGCTCTTGTTGTTACGTTGTTTTGAATGCATTTTTAATATAATGTCGGTATTTGGAAATTTTATTCATAGCATAAACTATGCGTAAGAAAGGAACTATGTACTTACATCTATATAAGCTAGCAGCGCCACGCGGTGTTACCCGCGTTGTGCCCGTTCCTGCGAGAATTTCGAGATAGCATATGAAATAAATTTTCATGTGCTATTGTGATGTATATTACTATAAAGTTTCATAAAAATCCATTGAGAAGTTTTTGTGTAAAAGAGTAACAAACAAACCTCCTCACAAGCTTTCACATTTATAATATTAGTAGGATACTAGTAGGAAATGTTATGAGGGCCTTCTAGTAAAATATTAAAACTGCAATATACAATTTAAACTTTCTTTTCCAACTCCATCTACAGAAACAACCGAAAGTACAATCAAATCAGTTCAGAATTTTGTTTCGTTGCATTCCAACAGATGGCACTATGATGGCAAATGTTGGTTCTCAAAAATATAACGCGAAAGTTCATAGGGGCTTTCATAGATGGCGAGGTTGATTTTGCATTGCGTTTATAGGGTAAGATTTCAGATAGATTGCCTAGAAGACTGTCTTCAGGCAGGTAGAGAATACTCACTAGCAAACCCTATCGCTTAGAAAATACTGATCTGGGAAAATATAAAAACAACAATTATTTTGCGCCATTGGCCTGAATTGATTGAACCCTTGAGTCATCCCGTGACCATGAGCGGGGTGATCCGCTGGAAACGTCGGGTATGAATTTTAATAAATACCTTATACATTCTAACACGATGTAGAACCGTTTCATTTAGTATAAGGATATGGTTTAGATAAGTCATAAAGTATAAGGGATGAAAACAAAGTGTTCTGATTTGTTGATCTGTTCCAATGTAACATTTTAGTGGTTTAAATTGAAATAAGTAGTCGTAATAAAAAACTGAATTTCATTGTTTCAGGTGAAGTAACGCTAGAGCGTCCAATCGAAGAGATAGCAGCGATATCGCACGCCGGCGCGCCGATACTCCTCACGGTTGTGGCTGAAGAAGTCCGCTTGTCCCGAGAAGAGCCCGAGGCGATGTCGTCGACAGTTCAACTCGCTTTCATACTGCCTGAGAGGGAGAACTCACCGCCGTACTTTGAGAACCAGTTGTAAGTTTGTTGTATAGAAGCTTTAGTATACTTAAATTGGATCGAACTTGAATTTCAAAATACAAAAAAATCACTGGAGCAATGAGGTCTTATTGTTGTATTGGGATATTTTAATGTGTGTTACGCAGATTTTTTTTTTCTTCTTAAGTATGCTTCTGAAAATAGAATGTGTTGTAATAGTTCAGTCATTAGTATCAGTTAATTAGATTCCATAACACAAGCTTAGAGCTTACTTTGGGTCTAATTAACCGTGTGTGAATTTGTCGAGGTATATTTATATTTATTTATTTTATTTATTAAATTAAAGACAACTTTAAAACCGCAAAAGTTTTATCCTTTTACGTTATGCGATTAGAACATAAAAGTTAATTTTAACAGGTTATTTATTTATACATTTCTTAATTTCAGCTACATCTCTTACCTGGATGAGAATGCTCCTCAAGGTACTGCGTTGACCTTCAACGACCCTTACATCCCACAAGTGAATGACAATGACTCCGGGAAGAACGGAGTGTTCTCATTGTCACTCGTCGGGAATAATGGCACGTTTGAAATATCGCCCACAGTCGCAGAAAGACACGCTCAGTTCATTATCAAAGTCAGAGACAATACAATGCTCGACTTTGAGGCGACAAAGTCTGTGGTTTTTCAGGTAAGTTATATCCCACCAAAAACATAAATGTAAAAAAGGAGAGCCAAGTTCAATACAAAAATTATGCATGGCTATGGGCTTCGCTGCAAAAAGAATGGAGATCTAAATGAGGGCCAAGTTCTAGGCAATATCTCAATATGTATTTATAGGAACAAAATAACATTATGAACAAGTATTGAACTCTATTTCTTCTCTTTATTCGATACCTATGACAATTGCTGTTATTTAAAAATGTGAGATCTTAAAGTGAGTTAGATTTGACTTGACCAGTTTTCATTACAGCAGTCATTTTATAAAGTTATTCAACATATAACAACAAACTGGCCAAGTTAAATCTAACCCACTTTAAGATCTCACATTTTTAAATAACAGCAATTGTCATAGGTATCGAATAAAGAGAAGAAATAGAGTTCAATACTTGTTCATAATGTTATTTTGTTCCTATAAATACATATTGAGATATTGCCTAGAACTTGGCCCTCATTTAGATCTCCATTCTTTTTGCAGCGAAGCCCATAGCCATGCATAATTTTTGTATTGAACTTGGCTCTCCTTTTTTACATTTATGTTTTTGGTGGGATATCATTACTTTTTGTAAAGAAAACTAGGTATTGATATTTATTGTTTTTTCTTGCGTTTCCGCTGCATAGGTACTTTGGTTCGTTCGCATTTTAAATCGTATCGTATAGCGCTTGTGAGCCGCGCGCTGCCCCCGCGTACAAGTGCAAGGCGCGAGCGAGTTCAACCAGCATTCTTAAATTAGTCAATACATACATTATATCGGTAACAATAATACATCGCTTTACTACCATGCAGGTATAAACCAACCGACTCGCTAAATTTTTACCAAATCGCTACCGCTTATAATTGTGTACTATTCATCAGAGCGTGACGCTGATTGGCTGGGGCGACGGTGGACCGACCGCGTCATAAGTACCTACCGCGCGCCGCCGACGACACACCGTTGGCCGGTTGTTTAGCGCGAAATTTAAGTGTTTTTGAATGGGGACACCACTTATTTTTTTTATTTAACTTTACGTTTATATTGCAGTTAAATAGCAAATATAATAATACATATATTGGGATAGTTTCAAATATCTGCTAGTAACGGTTCCAACGCTACAATTAAAAAAAATATTTTTTGTATGGGGACCCCCCCTATTTTTTAACTATTTTATATTTTTAGATTTTTTCTTACGCTTACACACAATTACCGAGCTAGATTCCAAATTTCATCCTTCTAGGTCATCTGGAAGTAGGTTAGGTTTAGGTACTATATGTCAGTCAGTCAGTCAATACTAAAATTTACGACTTTCTGACGTTCATATCTTTATAACCGTTTGAGCTAGCTTCATGAAATTTGGGTTTCTAGATGTCCTAATGGATATAATTAAACACACGAAGTTTCATGTGTTTACGTTAAATAGGTTTTGAGTTATAGAAGGGTCAAAAGTGGCACCAAGTGGTTCGTGTAATATTACACTCGGCGCTGGCTAGCCGTTCCTTTGCTTGAACTTGGCTTGACACGCTGCCGCGTGTCTAGATTCATCTACATGACTATCTATACTAATAAAGTTGAAGAGTTTGATTTTGTGTTTGTTTGAACCCACTTATATCAGAAACTGCCAATTCGATTTGAATGACTATCAATATTCAGCGGGAAGGTTATAAGAAATGTTTCATGCCGAAATTCCCACGAGCACAAGCATAAGGCGGGTAATACTGCTGGACGCTGCTAGTATTTTATATTGGTCTAGTTGAAAACGAACACTTTACTGACAAACGTGATTAATCTATTTCAGATTATAGCCCAAGAACTGGGTCCTGCCACAAACCTCTCAGTCACTGCCAACGTCACAGTGTATCTAAATGACGTCAACGATAACCCACCAGTATTTCTTGCTCAATCCTACGATGTGGAGCTCCCCGAAAACGTCACTGCTGGCACTAGAGTCGTTCAAGTGGCTGCTGACGACGTAGACACAGGAGCTTTCGGGAAAATACAGTTTACTGCCATATTAGGATACTTGAACACATCACTACACTTAGATCCACTATCTGGTGTCATTACAGTTGCTACAAACAACCACGGCTTCGACCGCGAAGCTATGCCAGACCTGCATTTCTTAGTAGAGGCTAGAGATAACGATGGAGTAGGTTTAAGAGTAACAGTGCCATTAATTATTAAGCTATTAGATGTAAATGATAACCCACCAGAGTTTGAAAGGACGGTATATGAATTTGTTTTATCGCCAAGTCTGAACAATTTTACGTCGTCAGCGGTAGTCAAAGCAGTTGACAAAGATGCAGAGCCCCCAAATAATGTTATAAGATACGAAATTATACAAGGAAATGCGGACGAAAAGTTTGCTATCGATGAAGAAACAGGAGAACTGTATCTTCTAGAAACTTTGAAAAGAACAAAGAAGCAAAATACTCATAGAAGAAAACGGCAATCTGAAGATGACCAGGATAGTGAAGTATTCGTTTTGACAATACGAGCTTACGACCTTGGTGTGCCAAGATTATTTTCTTCAACAATGGTCAAAATTTACCCTCCTGAAAGCAAGACAAGAACCATGTCTTTTATAGTGCCTGGGAGAAATCCAGATAGGAAAAAGTTAGAAGACATCCTAAGTACACTATCAGGTGGAAAAGTGCATATCGTTGAGATAAAACCTTATAAAGGTGGTGATAATGGTGCTACTGATTTGAGTGGTCAGGAGTCTAGTCAAGAAAAGTAAGTACCTATTGAAAAAATCAATCAGTTAAGAAATTATATTTATTTCGTCGATGCCAAAATTAAGACGGTACGGCATGTTAGAGACATGCCTGTTGGCACAGCGGCCTGTGAGAGCGCTTAGTGTGTCTTGGGTTGCGGGTTCGATTCCCGCTTGTAGTCTACAATACATTTTGCATAGTTATTGATAACGACATCTGTCAATTATATATTTATATCAGTTTGTTAAATTCATTTATGTAAGCTTAGTTCGGGTCTTATCAACGCGTGTGAATTTGTTTGGGTGTATTTTATTTATAACTTGCATTTCTTACAGGAGTGAAGTAATAGCAGTAGTTCGATTATCAGGAAACGCAGCCATTAATGTGGCAAAACTACAAGAACAACTCGCAAAGAACATGACAATATACACGTCAAGCAATTCATATGAGACGGGGGCGGGGACTGGGGCGGGAGGCGTCCATACCAATACTGGATCAAGTAATGATCATAAAGAAAAATCAGAAGATAGCTCTGATTCTGTAAGTAAACTGAAAGAGAAACTTAAGAAATCGAAATGTTCCATGTTCAATATTCTCTAATACAGTATTTCTTAACTGACTAAGAGCCTTGTTCATAAGCGCCTATTTACAGTATTTTAACTATCAAAAGATTAAATTGTTGTCAACAATTGTCTCTTTCCGACATACGCTATTTTTCATGAAGCAAAAGACATAAACAGTTAAAGAGTGTTTATGATTATGGCGGTAATTGCTTTTATAATAAAACTAATGTTTCTTTGTATTGTATCGTTCCAGGGTATCTACAAAGCAGAAAGCCGATTGTTATTCTGGCTTCTAATCCTTCTAGCAATATTAGTAGCCCTTGTGTTACTCCTACTTATTTGCTGTTGCATCTGTGAAGGTTGTCCTCTCTACATGCCTCCACGGTAATTATATTTTGATATTTTTTAGACTTCTTAGTTATTAACACGGTATGTTTATTAGCACTAACACAATTTCTTTTCTCTAACAGCCTTAAATGCACCATGTAAAACCAGTATACGCACAGCAGCTTTGCAACACTTTATTAGGTATTTATCTATATTCTCTATTACTCAAAAAATATCTTTGTAATTAAATCTCAATCATTCACATTCTTCATTCACAAGCTTTTTGAATCCAAGTCAAATGGTTAGAACACTTTGTCCTGTAGTATTATTATGAATCTGCCTTAACTAACACCTGCTTTAACCGCTCATAAACATTATTTTCCATAATTTTAAGGTAACAATCAGCTAGGTACATAGACATCTATTAATAAATTCTAGGAAAAGAGTGATACGTGTCAACTCCACAGAGGACGACGTGCGTTTAGTGGTACGGGACAAGGGACTTGGCAGGGAAAACAAATCGACGCAAAATATACAAAATAAGTCAATACAAGCGACAGATTGGAGAAGACGGGACGCGTGGAGCGCGGAACAAGCAGACTTGAGGACAAAACCAACGCAATGGAAGTTTAACAAACGGAATCAACGATCTAAAGAGGCGTCTAAGCCTGCCTCCACACCAGGCGATATGAGGCAGGAGTTTATTCAAACAGCAGCTGATAATGATTACAATGACAATAGGCAGTCCTTCCGACGCAGGTAAGATAATTATTTATTATCTTTTCTTCTTAACCTACATCATCCCACTGCTGGCCAAATGTCTCCCTGAAATGCTCCTAACCCTTCCTGTCCTTCGCGTTTTCCCACCACATGCTGTCGACGGAGATATTTATTTTCTTAAACTATTTAAAACTTAACGTTTGTTATCTAAGTGACTAATTATTATTAATGCTTTGTGTTATTACACTAATGTGTTAATGTTACTTTTTCCAGGGATGGTCCTAACATAATCTACACAAAAGAAATGCAGCTTCAAGAATCCTTTGCGAACAAACACAAAGAATACATAGAAGATCTTGAAAATGGTTACGACAGAATCGCCACTTTACATTACCATCGAAGAGATCAAGACAACGATTCCATTAGAAGACACGAAATCGATCGCGGCTCCGACGTTGGAGTTATCTTCAAGTCTGATGAAAAAAATGACGCTAAACGTGACGGTCAAGACAAACCACAAATTCCCTCTTCTCTAACTAGAGACCAATTCTTTATCAAAGAAGGAAACACTGAGATACTAAGACTTGTTACGAGAGGTAAGAACGAAGAAGAAAGGTACGTCAACCTTCCGGTCCACCAACAAAGACCTGTCACCTTAATACCACATACGCAGTACGTTGTTGTAGACAGTGGAAAAGATTTACTGATGGAAAGGTTTATAAGAGAGCAAGGCGAAGAAGCTAAGAATATTAGAGATAGAATGGACAAAATGACGACTGATATAGATAACATGTCCGGAAAAGAAGGTAAAAGTTTTGGTCAAAGATCGCAAGTAGGTAGTGAACATCAATATAATGATTACTCAAATATGCCTCCAGACGTACCTGGCACAGTGCCAATAAGAGCAGAGCTTTTACAATCTGCTTTGTTGGAAATGCAGAACAAGTCAACGACAAACCAGGAGTTATTAGAATCATCATTGAGAAAGCAAAATGAGCTATTGCATCAAATATTAATAGAAAGAGAACGCATGATGCAGAGCCACGAAACAGCGTCTCAAGTTGAAAGTAAACTAGAAACACAAAGCTTACCTGGACAATCAGTTATAGCAACACAGACAGAATGTCATATTGGCACTCAAACAGAACCACAACTTCTAAAGCCTTCTAGAAGAAAAGCCAGAAGTGACAATGATTCATACAGTGAAGATGAATCACAAACTGTCACTAATGGAGAATCAAAGAACATTGCTTGGGTCAAAAGGAAAAAGCCTAAAAAGAAAATTAAGTACAAAGATCCCAGAAGAAGTATACGAGTTTATGATTTAAAACGGAAAATTAAAACCCCAATTTTAGAGGAAAGTGAAGTGTCCCCTTCTCTGGAAAGTGAAAAATACATAAAAGTTAGTAAAACAAATGAAAGGGAAGAGCACTTTAAAAACTATGGCGACCTAACAAAAAGTGTCGTCACCACATCGAAAAACGAAACCGTAAGTTCAACAAAATTCAAATATACCGATGTTGATAAAACTTCGAAGCAAAGAAGAGAAATTTTAATGGAAATATCCGATTCTTTGGAAGAAAAGATAGATTCAGACATAAGTGACAAACGTTCTAGACTTCGGAGACAATCTCCAGTAGCCATTGAAGATAAAACCGCTAGACTTGCCATCGCACACGAGAGTAGTAAAGATTCTAAAAGTAGAAGTAGCTCTGCTTCAAAAGATAGTCGTAACCTAGTATTTTCGAGGCAAGGTTCCTCAACTGAAGCAAGAGAAGACACTGAACAAATAAAAGTAAAATCTCCTGAAGTAGACAAAGCAGAAGCAAAGGAAACTTCCAGCAACTCCGATGCAAGTAAAAAGAAAGTCACAGAGGAATCCGCTAAATCTCCAGATGCTAAAACAGCTCAAAAGAGCTTGCCTCGGTACATGCAATGGTACGGAAAAAAGTCAGCGTCGAAACCATCTACTGAGAAAACTGATAAACCAGCTCCAAGCAAACCGAAAAGACCATCTAAAACAAAAACCGAAGATGACAAGACGACGAGGTACGGAAAAATAATGAGCAAAGATAACCAGGACAATTCAGAGGCAAAAAAAAACTTCAAAGGAAAAGAAAATGATTTCATTCATCCACGACTGCTGAAAGAAGAGAAAGTGACTCCTGTTCCTGAAGGACCGTTACCAGACGTCCATCCTTTACTTCAGCACTCGGAACACAGATACGAGCATCAATACGAGAACCAGAACCCTCTATGTTACATCCAACCTACACACATCCCCAAATATTTAGGAGGACAATCCAACATTCCACTGCCAAGGAAACCAAGTGAACAGCCGATATACGTCAATCAAAGCGAAGTTAAAGATAAACCTCAAGAGCTATCAGAAAGTGCCTTAACCCATAGCATATCAATATCAACGAAATACGAAGAAGGGAAAAAGAATGAAGTCCATGTATCTAAGATTAATATAGGAGGTGACAACGATATACATAGAGTCACTGCTAAAATTGATGACAACGATTCAGGCATAGCTATGAATACTTTAGTACAGCAAGCAGGGCACGTCAAAAGATTACCTATTACTGAGAAAAAGAGTGTTTTTACGATTGCTTATGATGATGTTCAGACTAAGCAATTGCGACCAGATAGTAGTTCTACTTCGTATTGATTTGTACAATATGAGCAGAACTCTGTAGATTCAGTCTTAGATGGCATCTCCGCCGCTAAACTTGACTAGCATGTATGATTCGGTTGAGTTGATCACTATCTTATTAAGTAAATACGACCGACTCGACTCGACCGAATCTCAATCATCAGACGAGTTTTTGCAGTCGAGTTGCCACCTAAGCCTCCATTTTGTAAACAAAAACTTCAAAGATGCATTACGATGTTTTGCGTTTATGCCGCACTCAGAGACGTTCATACATCGACGCTTAACTGACGTCATTTTTCAT
The DNA here is from genome assembly GCA_963082685.1 of Cyclophora albipunctata. NCBI lineage: Eukaryota > Metazoa > Arthropoda > Insecta > Lepidoptera > Geometridae > Cyclophora > Cyclophora albipunctata. The sequence continues at coordinate 8,080,613 of OY720119.1, read as the reverse complement.
ACATTACATGTCAAAATCACTCATTAAATCTCTCCTTGACATCTCTGAGTACTGGCATTCGAATTATAGTAGATTTTAGTAATAATTCGATCACCATCACATTATTGTTCGATATCAGTGCCTTAATTGTTATAACCAAAAGAGTATTATTAAAATATGGTATTAAATCATTGAGTTAATTATAATTTATTACGAAGACTTGGCAATGTATCCGTCCATTAAAATTTTAAATATTGTCAACCTAATGCCTTATTGACGACTGTTAATGTAATAAATGTAATAATTTTAATATTTTGTATGTAAATAATAAACATAAGTCGCATGTTGAAAGTATTACAATTTTAATAATTATTACTAGTACTTAAATTATGTAATTTAATTTTAATGAAATACTCCATTGTAAATAATATGTAATGTAAGAATTATTAAGTACATTTTATCTTTATTACGTAAAGTTACTACTTATGTATGCGGACGTAAAGGTATGCAAATTATATATTTGTTAAAAATATAAAGTTTTAAATTTCGTGTTTGTTTTATTTGTAGTATGGCCCTATAATAATAACCGAAACTAAATTATTACCACAGCCGGTAGTTGACAAACACGTAGTGCCTTAAATTAAAATGATAGCAAAACACTACCGATAATTCAAAACGCCTGTAGGAAAATTAATAGCAACAGCTTGGTACTGCTGAATTAAAATTGCAGCATCTCTTTTTTACTTCGTCGTTGTTGGGGACAACAACAATCATAATAAAATGTGAAAAAATAAAATAAAAATGTTATTATAGAATAACTTCTTTGCTAGCTTCTAAAAAGATAGTTTCTAAATAAATATCTGGATGTGCCTTTGTTAGCCACTGATTAAATTAGTAATTAGCCGGTTACCGCTTATTTCATATAGCTTAGAAATTATTACGATTATATTTTTAGTTCAATATTATTAAAGTCCACAGAAAAAACTCTTGCTAATTCTTCCTTATCCTGTATATATTCTAGATATTTATGGAAGCCTTATTAAAAAAAAATATTAGAATAAAAAAATATCGATCACTCGTTGAACCGTCTGTTTTGTCCAAAACTTGCAACATCTCTTGTAGCGCGCAAACGTCGGATAAGTTTTTAGCGTCCATTTCGTCACAAATCGGAAGGTTTCGGCGTCCGAAATGGCTGTATTTGCTACGGATTGTACCAGGCGATCAGAAATAACGAGGAGCTCTTGTTATCTTTGACACGCCATCCCTCACACTAAGAATAATGTCTCGCACACAAAGACATTTTAACATTTCGCTACACAGTATGAAATAAACCCCGCCCCCTAAGAAAGAAACTCCGCCCACTCATAAAACGGAACACGCAAACTTGCAGTTGGTTTAGCTACTCACCGCTAGATGGTAATATTATAAGTTGTAAAAAAAATCTAATAGATGTCGCTGTCAACACAAGGTGATCATTTAGTTTTCATTACGGCCAAAATATTCATGGAAATATATTATTATGATGTAACTTTCTAAGATAATTCATCGTTTTTTTTCTAGTTTGAATACTTAGTTTTGCCAATTACCAATGCTATTGATTACTCTCGAAAATTAACAAATATGAGAGAGGGAACTCGTCATTGTTTCATAACAGCAGTCAATCATCTGCATGAGTTGTTTCATTCAGCTCATTTGCACAAGCGAGTCGCGCGGAAAATTATTTCTTTTCATATTCCATTTTTCACGTCTTACTTAAAGTTTTCATACAGCGGGGAGTTGGGATACCGTCTGTTTGTTTTTCTTCGTTTCTTTGTTATTTTTGGGTCTAATGGAGATTTACATTAAATCCTAGTACATACCTACAAAAAGAGAAAAGATTATTCTGTCGTTTCGTTAGAGTTAAACTAACATTGTGGTATGGTCATATTAGTATTTTATATTTAGTTAGTTAGTAGTCGTTTGTACGTACATAAATATTTTTTAAACAAACACTTATCATACTTTGGTATCAAAACCTTTTTATTAACCGTTATCATGTCTATCCATAACTCGTAGCAGTAACACAACTTAAGAAAACGAAAGTATTTTTTGTCCAACTTTAATAACAAAAGTACCAAGATGTCATAAATGTGTAGGAAGTATGGAAATCGCATTTCCCCGCGGCACTTGCTTTCACGGTCCACTGAGCTGATCATAATAAAAACTCGCGCCGTCGCCTTCTCGTGGAAGTTTGACCATAAATTCGTTGGTCTCGGTAATCGCGGACCTCTCGCCGGCGGCAACCACTCCAGGCCCCGCGATCTGCTTTTAATACAATCATAAATATCACTACGTATACTTACGTACACTACTTTTTTGCTAACTTTTTTTCTCTCTTTGTTTTCTCCCGAGGGTGAGCTAAGACCATTAAAAAGGTCGGGGATGGCGATATTTTATGCGATTTTAAGTGTGTAACAGTTATAATGTCCGTTTTATTGTAGGTGGGATGAGTTATGAAGGCAGAGGTCGGCGATGGGTGATCTACAGTGGTGATTATGGTGATTTTGGAAAAGATGTTCGAATTATTTGAAGTAGATTACAAAAAGAATGATCCATAAAATAATATATTTTGAAATGTATGCATTGAACACATTCTGTATCTACTTTTATATTTTAAAATGCTTTTTTGTGCAGTATTATGTGTACCTTGATTGAGATCGTCATCTCAATAAAATTCCTTTCTGCGTAGCTCTCATCGGTTGTTGGAAATCCGGTATGTGTGAGTACCTATCGCTTATATCTCGTCAAGTATAATGGAATGGAATAAGACATAAACCAAATTCTTTAACACACTGTACCTACCTTGAAAAAACAACAGACATTCACACACATATTTTCACAAACGTTCTAAATTTATAGTAGTTTATGCAACTGTCATATAAGGAAGGGTATTAAAACACGAGTGTGAGTTTATGAAACGAGCGCAGCGAGTTTCATAATAGTAACGAGTGTTTTAATACCCGTGTTATATGCAGTTGCATACACTACTTTATCTTCACTAATGCAATTAATCAAACAACAAGAGTAAAAGCTGACAATAGTTTTTCACGCGTACGTGTATTGTCACAGTGAACTTGCCGCCATTAAAATCTAACCAATGAGAGCGCAGCTGCGCGTAGGGCCAATCAGGAGCGAGCGAGATCTTACCAAAGAGTTTTGTGTATGTAAGTTTAGTAGTTTCGACGAAGTTTTCACGTATAACCCAACTGTTTTCAAAAGCCAGCCTAATATCAAAATTTTATACAACTAGTATGAGGATTTTGACATAAGGCTCGCCAGGTTAATTGGTCGCGTTATAATGATGTTATAATGAGATTTTACGATATCGATGTGGATATTATAACATCATGTGCAATTGCTTAAATTGAGTGTTTTAGTTGTCTGCGCTATAACAGTAGTAATTATAAGTCAAGTATTGGAAACATAATAGAAGTTACAACATTAGTGTAGATAAAAATATTTTTGACATCCTCTATAACTAACTACAATATTATGACCTCACAAACGTTCTGTATTTAAAAACTTATAGACATTTCATCGTGAAATGACAAAAAACAATCGCGAACGTTCTTAATTCAAAATATTAGCTACATCCTTCTCAAAGTATGAGATTCATCATCTCCCATCTTAACCCGTCGGATTGCCCACAACGGTTGATCTCTCATTATTCTAAAGGGTTAACTTTGAAGTATCATTGCCATTTATTAATGGTCAAGTTTGGTTCCAAAGTGTTCGCTCCCCAAATTAGGACCGATTGCTGTAACTGAATTATTAAATTGACGTCATTTGTTATAGAATATTACCATATTTTGTAATTGTTAAAGAAAGGGTTAGATTTCGTTTGCGGTTATTAATTTTGGAATTAGAACTGATTTTGTGTTTTCTTCGTGTTGTTTTTGTTTACTTCGATATTATTGAAGTATATCTGTAATTAAATGAAGATTGATTTTATCACGACAGCTTACTAATCATGTATCGTAAATGTTTTTCTTTGCCATTGTACTGTGTTTACTTGGTAATGAACGTACACATCAGTTATTGGTGTTCATATCAGAAATGTACTTTGTAACTCTAGATTTAAGTGTAAAATATGCAAGTTCTGTTGATGTGTCATTATTAAATAAATAAATAGAGATATTTAATATCTTCTATTCTACTAATATTATAAATGCGAAAGTTTGTGTGGATTTGTTACTCTTTCACGAAAAAACTACTAACGAATTCGGATGAAACTTTACAGTAATACTGGTTTATACATCAGAATAACATATGGGATACATTTTATCCCGAAATTCCCGTGGGTACGGGTACAACACGGGTGAAACCGCGGCCGCTGCTAGTTATACCTATAAGACATCTTAGATCCGTCGGAATGTTTACTTGTAGAATTTACTTTTTCAAACACATCATTATTGAACCGTATTGCTAAAAATATATAAATCAGTACCTCCTAATACTTATTACGTGACTAAATAAACATCAAATCCAATAAAACAAAACGCAAATTAATTAAAAATTTCCAATTAATAAAAAAATACCAATGAATTTCTTCCTGACTAAAATTGACACTTATTGCTTCTCCTACAATTTAGTCTTGGAAGCAATTAATCACGTCTGCTGTGTCCAATAAATCCCCAACAGATTTTAATTATTTTCTTATGATTTTAATTTTTACTCCCCGCATTTTCCCATCCTCCCCAAATCACGGATTTGGACCAAATGTCTCCTTTTTCTTTCGAGTTCGCAACTTTTATTAATAAAGCACAAAGATAATTAATACTACTTAAATTTTGTTTAAGAATTAACGAACTTAATTAGAATGGGAACGAATTGGTTTAACGTTTGAGTTTTGATGAACGGTGAGATGAGAAATGTTATGTTTGTTTGTAATAAAATATTTAGCTTTATTTAGAAACTAGCAGTGACCCGCGGTTAGACCCGCGATGTGCCCGTACCCTTGTGAATTTCGGGATGAAAAATAGCCTTTAACCTTCCCATTAAATGTGGCTATCTATTACAAAAAGAATTATTCAAATCGGACTGGTAATTCCTGAGATTAGCTCGATCATACAAACAAACAAACAAACTTACAAATTTTACCTCTATAATATTAGTACAGACTACAACAATGGCGACACTTTACACTTTTGACTTCTAGCAGTTAATTTAACCGCGAAATAAACATTTTAAATAACTCAACATTTCGTTCGTGTCGCAACGGCAGTTATCACGGGGATACTGGGTTGCGCTGTTCACACGTCTTGTTGGTTGAAGAGACGCACTCTACCCACATTTACCTAAATGTTTGTTCTGTATATAATAATATTTTCCATTATCTGTATTAGGTAAATAAATAAAAAGTATTAAAAAGCATGTAATGTCCCATAGCTGGGAAAAGTACCTAGGTACAATATAAAGATAACTGAGATATTAAACAAATGAGCAACGCAGGTTTCATTGATAAAATCATCAATAGACAGTAAAACAAAAAAGAATGAGCCTGGAAAGTCCCACAGCTGGGCTAAAGCTTCTCGTCTCACTGAATGTATCATCAAAGAGAAATGAAACAAAATGAGAAACGATTTTTAATAACACAAATTAAAGTTTGACAGTCGATTATTTTCAAAAATGCTAACCCAAAAACGGAGCAATTAACCGCCATTCGTCCACAACAAAAGCGCTTCGCCCCCGTTCTTTCGAAATTAGTGATGACTTCAATAAAAATAATTCTTGTCTTTTAAGCAAATTGCATCGCGAAAAGTCGGGAAAAGCCTTTAATTAAGGCCCCTCGCCACCCCGTAAACACGGGCGGGCGTCACCTTTTATTTTTGTTAATTCTTGGGGCACTTTCTTCGCCGCATAAGTTACTCTACCCCTTCTCCTGTGATTCTTTACGCCTTTTTGTCACCGTTTAGAATTCTTTTGAAGACCCCTTTGTATCCATCTGGCACCGTCAATATTAACTCCGGGTTAAACTTTTTAATATCCGTTAAATTTCGTTACGTTGAGCGTAATTCCTTTAGATTTTTTTATGCCCAAGCTTTTTACATTTATAACAAGCTAACTTACTTTTTAAAATCGAATGTCACTGGAACTTTTAAATTTAAATACAATTTTTGACTCAACTTAAATAACAAAAACCAAAAAATTAAAAAAACTTCCCTGAATAACGTAACTAAAACAATACAATATGTAAATCAAAGAACAAACTCGCAATCAAAACGATATTTCTTAAGATTCATTAAATTATTCACAAGGCAAAAAAATAATGTAAATTTTGTTCGGAATGTTAGAAAAAAGTTGTTTAAAAACACAAGAGATCGCGGGGTGGCGGTGTCCCTACAAGCGTCTTAGGAATTTTTAATCTATTTCCTTTGGCTGATTAATATTCAAGAGACGAGTGGTCTGGCCCATCTCCTGGTTCATTATTGCTCGGACGACATCTCGCCGCGGCTTTGATTTCGATAGCTAATTACCTTTGTGACAACTCCATCTTCTCCTTAACTCCTGGTAGGTATCTGACTGGAATCATAACGGTATGGTATTAATTTTGTTCAACATTTCACTATACATTGTATAAGCTATAACTAGAACTAATACACGGGCTTACGAGTATAAGATCTACAGTTTAAGAATTACTGCACTTAGATAGATAAAATGTATAAAACTTTTTCACTTGTTATTATAAAAATACGTCATTATGTAAGTTATTTTCACGGTGCTAACTTTATGATTATTTCTGCAGGCAGACACACTTTGAAGAACGAACCAAAACATACATATCCAGTCTAATCCACACACGAAATAAGCAAGTGACCATTTTTGCATATAAGACGAAGGATCAAAATTGTCGTTAAACTCCCAGATGTACGTATAAACTACTTATCCAATATCAACAAACTATACACAGTTTAAGCCTCGACCAACCAATTTCCAAGCTCAAGACAGACCAAGGGACAATTACACAGATACATCACTTTACATAGAGACGCAATATTGCCTTAATATATTCAATATCCGGGAAGATGATAATTTAGTGTACCCTCGGAATCCATTAGAGGTGTTTACTTGACCTTAGTGCTTGCTGAGATAACAAGGGAGTCCAACTTATGTTTTGATGGTGGTCCATTATGGATGCTTAGTCTGGTCTAGGGAATTATGAACTGATGGGCGAGTGGCATGTAATATTATAATTAATATTACATGGAGTACCGCCTTCCATGACACATTATTTTAACTAGTAGCGCCCCGCGGCGTTACCCACATTGTACCCGTTCCCGCGGGAATTTCGGGGTAAAACGTATCCCATGTCTTATTTTGATGTAAATCGTAATAACTGTAAAGTTTCATTAATATTCGTACTGTAGTTTTTGCGTGAAAGAGTTACATACATCCCATCCATCCTCATATATTTTTGCACTTATAATATCCAACTATTTAATTTATGCCAGCCATTTAAAATAAATAATAATATAACAAATATATAGACTCCATGTTTTATTGAAAATAGGAGACTTTTCAAAGAAAATAATCTGAAGTGCGTATACATAAACAAACATCGGCACCGCGTCTCAAAATAAAAGAACGAAGATAAACAACTGAGGTGAATCGAGATAACCGACAACTTTGAATTTGATATTCAAATCTCGCACGTTGACTTTTTGGTCTTTCTTTACAAATACATGAAATAGAAAAATATATCGTCTATATTAAATTCCCTTTATTGTATTGAATGGAAAAATTCATGGTTCTACTATTAACTTTTTTGGCCCATTAATTTCAATCCTCAATAATAGCTGCCATTATCAGAAACATCAAATCATCTAAGGAAAAGTTGATGAGTAATTTGTGACATGAAAAATTACGTTAATTAGTTAATCATCGATTTAAAACTCGTCTCTGAGTGCAGTGGTTAGGCTAGTAATATTACACTCAAAATATCTATTCTATATCTGATTTCTTTGTCCGATTTTTTCGCGCAAAAAATAGTTCAAATTTTAGACCAACTTGCATTTTCATCTACCATAATATACGTTACGACTCGGCATATTTCAAGAGAAAAATCCGGGATAATCTATAAATATCGCCCTCTGTGCTCGCTACAAATTCTAAAGTGACAATATTCCTTATTGTATCCGCGCCATGAGAGATGTATGCACACCCTACTCGTAATATACGGCGCGTTCGGGAGTTATTAAAATTATAAACAAATAAAATTATTCTAAAGGCACCCTTTGCTTTGTTTTCGTGCTTTGACTTCTGTGTTCGAATGTGGAATAAAAATAATAATTTATTGGGAAACGAACGCGTTACTTCTGACATTGGAAATTTCATTTCAAGTAAAGGTGCCTGTTTTTTCAGTCTGAAATAACGAAAGTACTTCTCCATTTTGTGATTATTTTATATAAGTTTATTAAACCAGAGGTAGGGTCTTGGCCACAGGTGAAAGCAAGCGCTCATGTACCAAAATAATTATGAAGGAATGTATTTTTCCTTAAGTCGTCATAGATTTTATCTTAACATCCCCATTTAACACCTAAAGATAAAATCTCCCAAAAATCCACAAAAGAACATCAAAATTACATTAACCTTTTTAAAAGAAAGGAGTAGAAAGGCAATTTCCTTCTAAGATCAGATGTCGACGTCCATAATATCGATAACCGTGTGTTCCATAAACATGTCGATTGGGAAATTCACGCGCGGTCGCGTGTAGGGGAGTTGGGAATTTGCGTCAAAGATAATATAACATTTTGGAAAATTAAACTGTTTTCAACGTTTTTTTTTTACTGCCATACTCAGAGACGTCCACTATTTGAAGTAAATTTTGGAAGGAAGCATTTGACAGTTGGAAATGGATCAAGTACCAAATTAGATAGTTCTTGGTGGTAGGTGTCGTAGATAAACTCCCTAGCAGGTATATATACCTAGAATCTAAGTATACCTAGCCTGTCCATAGACAAACGCCGCCGTTTGTGCCATGAACCCAACGACGGCAACGGCGGCGGCGACCAGCGCTGGATTTATGGAAGACAGAACATTGAACAGCTTTTACACTATAATGTTATTCTTTTAAAATACTGGCAGGCATACCTGTATAGGTCGACCTCTCCGCCATGCAACCCTACTGACTGATCCTACTATTATTATAAATGCGAAAGTTTATGAGGATGGATGTATGTATGCTTGTTACTCTTTAACAAAAAAAACACTAGACGGATTTGGATGAAACTTTAGAGTAATATAGGTTATACATCAGAATAACACATGGAATACATTTATCCCGGAATTACCCCGGGAACGGGTACAACGCAGGTAACACCGCGGGGTGCGGCTAGTACATCATATGGTGAAGTTAAAACTTCGTTGTACGGCCCTACAAAAACGTTTGACGGGAATATTGTTTCGGTTCAAATATGCAAGTCATGGGAAAACGCTTATCACGGGCTTAGATAGCGTCCCGGATTCCCGGAGATATTGTTCAGGGAGGAGGCACGGGAACATATTGCCACCCTGATACGAATATTGTACGATCATTACGATATAGATTCAAGATTACGCTGCGTTACGATGATGTTACCTTTAGTTGGTTTGGCCAATTTAAGTCAATTTATAAATAAGGCATAAATTTCAAAACTGAAATAATTAAGTTAGGAACTTAAGTACTAGGGAACTAGCTAGACAAGGAGTAAGAGGAAAACGATCACCTTAAAACAACTTTAATCAAATACTACATTAGTTTTTCTCAACTGCTTTACCGTGACCAAAGATTCTAATACTAAGGGTCTAATATAGTGGTTCCACTATAAATTAACTCAACACTGACCAATCCCAAGGGTTGGCTCCGAAGGGTTCCATATCTCGCGGACACCTCCACAATAGCGTTAAAAATGAACAGCTGTCAACCCTGATCTATCGCTTCACTGGATCTTCGGGTAAAATGGATCTGAGTAGCCGTTATTTGCACATTTCTTTTTCTATCAATCAAATGGTACAAATCTAGTGACGTAGCAATATAAAACCGGCAGAAACAAACGCTTATGAGGAAAGTTTTAAAGAAAATACAAGGTACAGCACATACATTTAAAATTGACGTTAATTAAACATTAACGCAACAATGTAGGTAGCTTACGAAAGGGTTTTACAACTCTGTTATTAGCAATAGCACACACGGCTCCCTTGTATAGGTATTCCAATAGCTGTAGGCCCATAAAGGCCCCGTGTTCAACAAGCTATTGTGTGAACAACCGGCCGCTTGGGACGTGGAACTAGCGAAATTCCCCATCGCCTTGTCGAGAGCAGAGTTTTACGGCCAAATTAATATGGCAAATTAATGCGCGCCGCCTCCGAATAATTTTGGAGGGAGCGTTTCTTGCGACACACATATTGCTCGTAGAATATGGTGCGGGATCCGTATCATTTTTACATATGGAAATGATGTTCCAACGGAGCGTACAAGACAACAGTGATATGCTAATTAAAGGAAAACACCCGGAACGTGTACTGTTTATTTTGAGTCGGCGACGAGGAAATGGCGTTTGTTTTTTAATTGCGGTGTAGAATCGCAAATTGAGTGGTCGGGCCTTGAAAAAGAGGATGGACTCGAGTTCAATTACACGTCTTTTTCTTTTACTTTTTCAAAACCTTCCATTGCATTTATTCATCATAGTCATTAACTCCGATACCAGAGCCAAAAAACCACTCGGAAGTTACTTACTTACATGTGCAAAACATTCTTAAATCTAATAAGGTATCATCAACCATCAAGACACTCTTCCTTCCGTTTAATTTCCTACAAAGTTTCCGAGCATAACATTTAAATACACCAGGAGTGCATAACAAGAAGGAGCTCTCACATGGAGTTTATGAGTGCGATTCGTCACGACAATTGAGCACGTGGGAGGATCTTAATGAGTAGACCTTACGCAGTGAACAACAATCCAAGTGCAATAAAAAGACAGGTTGACTTGTGAATTTAATTTTGTTCTTCTCTTGTTAATACGATGTTGTATACTACATTCTTAAGAAAATAAGGAGTTACGAATGCTTTGGTGGATAGATTGCGAGTGAGCAAATAATTCGACATATTATTTTGTGTGAAGCTCATGTTCTTTTGAATTTGCCAACTCAGTCAGCTTATTAAATAATGCCGTAGCGTAGTGCAACGTTTCCAAAACGATTAATTAAAGCAATACCTACTCATAAAAGATAATATAAGGACCCATAACACCCGTATATCACTATTGGGAACAGCAAAGCAAATACAATAACATGAATATGGCAATCTTCAATATCGGGGGCAAACAATTAGAGGTAAGTTAGGGGCGTCGATTGAGTTATATATGCGGGCTAAGGGTATCCTGAGTCAGGAAGATTAAGATTCATCCACAGGCCCTTACATGGAACAAACATTGTATTACGGTGTCTTGTTTGCAAAGGTAGCGAATGTTAATTTAGTATTCACCCTTGCGACGCTCCCAATATTAATATTTTGCGAAGACGGGGACTATTTTGTAAGAAAAACATTCGTTTGTGTACGTCTGGCTTTCGAATCTGATTGTGGGGTCCGTTGTCTTGATTACTAAATTTAAATGCGTGTGCTAATATTTTTAGAAGGAATAGTTAAGATTATTAAAGTGATTAGTTATGCCAATACCTTCCTATTCATTTTAGTCAGGTGAATCTTGCCTAGCTATGTTTAAGCATTTTAAACATTTTTGACAACGATAAAAGTTTATACGAAGTTAAACTTTACAAAGTACCAAGTATTTTATTGAAAGTACCATAATAAAAAGTGCATCTGTATGTCATGACACTGATACCACACTGATACTGTGGGATTAGTAGGTAAAGATATCCAATCAATTTACAATTTCTTATAAAAGAATACAAAAAAACTTCCAAAGGCTTTGAAGAACCAGCAATCCCGCTAAAGACATCCAATTTCTCAGTCCCCGTACAAGTTAATCTGCACTACAAGTAAAGGGAGGTTCCTAATGTCCCCGTAACGCCTCCGGGCTATACAAACCGCTTGACCGCTGTCCGGGGAACAACTAAGCTATTAAAGCGCTAAGAGGACATTAGTGAAGCCCCAGGGTGTTGTCTTTCGAATAATTTAACGTCTTAATTGTGTTTGGTTTTGGTGTGGAGTGGATGACAGATGCGAGGTAATGTGATTTAAGGTGATTTTGAAATTGATAATGATGACACAAATCTTAGCCGTGTCTTAATAAAGATAGTTAAAAGTGGGTCAAAAATAAATATGATGATTACTCATGATATAATATACCTATACCTAATAATATTGGGAAGGCTGATAGATAAAAAAGACTGGATTTTAAATTCTATATATTTCATAAGCTTTGGTTTTATTCTTAAATTAGCCTTGTTTCTATTAGATGTATGTTAATGAATTCTACCACCAAAAATATTAAAGGTAAGTGTAAATATAACTGTTCGCTAAAGATATCAGTAAATGAGGAGGGTTATGTATCCTAACAAATTGCTATAATCCTCAAAACTTCCCAAAAACCTTAGCAGACGATAAGCAAGTTAATCCCGAAGACAAATAGCGAGTATCATTGTGGACAGTGTCCACGGGGTCGGTGAGTGATGCAATTCTTTTGTCTCGTTCCCACCGCCTTTATAAAGAGAACAATCAGCAATAGACTGCGTATTTAACAAAGTTCTCACTTGTTATGATCGCCTGGTACAAGTTGTGTATAACAGAAAAAAAAGTGAAGGTGCTTTCACCGAAATTAACGGTAACCATGTAAGACGTACGGTACGGCTTTGGTTAAGATGTTGTTATGAAGTTAGCGAGATTTGTGAAGTTATTATTACAAGACTTTTAAAAAGAAAACTCTATGATGCTTTCATTAAAATCCTTTTTTTATTTATTTCGACTTAAAAACCTAACGTGACTTTTAAGTCACGTTAGGTTTTAAAGCGGTTTCTAAAAATGTCATTGTTTTAATAAATTAAATTAAGTTTTGTGTTTCTGTCTAACATTTCCTAGCTCTTTATTTCCAAATCTAAGGACAAAAGTGTAAATTCTGAATGTCCAGCACATTAAGCACAGGCCGCAAGGCAGGAGGGTCGCGCTGTCAATGGGGGCTTTTATTAAAATCACCCCCCTTACTATTGTGTCTAAGAAACTGCTGTGTTCTACTTATCCGATCTTTGGGTAACAATTGGACCTTCCTTAAGCAGAAAAATATACAGAGATTTCAAAACATACAGGCCAAGGATAGACGCATATACAGGAAATAGTTTTATGTTATCAAAACTCTGCTCCAAATAACCTAAGTAATAAGACCAGTTCATCTCCTCGTAAATTTTCACATCCATCGTCGGAAAACTTGCAAAATCCCCTGTTTTATTTCTTGGCAGTTTCCAGTATTATCGGCAAATCTACTAGGCAAACATGAGTCGGGAGGATATTCGCTGAGATTTGCGAACACCGTCTATCGGATAAATTGACCGGTAATAATAAAATGTAAGGGGTAAGAATGTAGATGGCTATTTAGATAATTGTTGGCTCTGACCGTAGTCCAGTGTATCGGAAGAGTCGGATAGTGGGGGTTTTTATTGCCACCCCGGGGCGGTCATTTATGGGAAAACTATCAACGCTGACTGGATTGATGACCGGGCATTTCTTTGTTTCCCGTTTAGTAGGCGAGATATTGATGTGTTATTTGACGGTTAAGAGTGCATACTACCTCAAATCGCTTATTTTCAACTCGGCGGGATCTCCATATATTCCTCGTTACTCAATATTTAACTTTGAAACGTATGTATGGTAAAGTTCATGATATAATCTATCGATCATATGTTTCGAAAACACGACTCCATGAAATTTTCTCGATAGAAAAAAATCGCAAAGTTATCTCTAAATTTTTACTAAAATCTTAATATCTCAATAAATACAAAAGTTGTTGAATTAAAATAAAGTGTAGTAAATTGAATAGGGTTTACAGAACAATTCATATGTTGCGGTTTTTTCAAATGAGTACCATAATGTTTGTAGGGAGCAAATACCTACAATTCGCGGGCCGAAACACCAAGCGCTCAGGTGTTTCTGTCCCGCTTCGGCTCAGGGGAAAATCTGAATACGCGAACTGAGGTAGTGTACACTCTTAATGTATGGAGTTCGCACTTTGGGAAGTTATCAAGACTTGCATAGTGGGAGTAAAAAAGAGCATTAGCTCTTACACTATAATTTTGTGTCCTCAAAAAAAATGCTTTTCTCTGTCGCTGTACCACGGCAGCCCCTAAAAGATCTTGAGGAACATTTTATAATCTTTAGAATCCTACTAATATTATAAATGCGAAAGTTTGTAAGGATGTATGTATATATTCTTGTTGCTATTTCACGAAAAATCCACTCGACGGATTTGTAAGAAACTTTACAGAAATATAGGTTATACATCAGAATAACACAAGAGATACATTTTATCCCGAAATTCCCGCGGGAACGAGTACAACGCGGGTAACACTGCAGGGCGCGGCTAGCTATATCTATAGTGAGAAATACGAATATACTCTTCCATCAAACAAACAAAAACACTGAACCAAAATCTCAAAAGCAATTGCACACAGAATTAATAAAACCTCCCCGCCATCGAAGCGGTAGTAGTATGCATGACGGGGCGTGCTAAGCCGAATATTATGAGACTATTGATGTCGCAGGTGCCGCTAAACATCGAACTTCCTCGCACTCATGTCGGTCACGTATTCCGTCAAGATGTAAAGTTTTAAGATACGTTACGTTAAATGCATGGAGTGAATGATCATTAAACAAAAACGTTTGTTATGCGTTTTGTTTAACAGTCACAACTTCAATATGGGCACGGTATAGCCAAAATAGTTGTACAGAAAGAATCAACATAATTTGCTCTTCCAAAAAATGGCAATTACCTTTTACAAAACTTTTCTTAGTAAGTTTTGTTTTAGCTTCTAAGATGGACGCGATATTGAAAAAATACTGTACAGAATTTTAGCTATTTGTAGTCGAAACCTTTCCAAAGCTTTAACTGCAAGACGTTGCTTTAGACATTCGGCCATTAACTTATATGTTGAATGATGAAGATAAGTTAAGTAAGAATCAAAATAAATTAACTCAATGGAACAGTTTGCCCTACAGTAGCCATTGAAGACGCTGATAACAATTGCCTTCACTAAAACACAAAGCCATATCGCATCCTTTGATATAAACTAATATTTGTCCATCTGATTACGGTGTTTCCTCTGTCAGTGGCCAGTTGACCGTCATAATTTGGGACCAATTCATTGGTGCATAAAATATTCTCCAAGGGAGGACAAACAAAACGGACTGTGGAAAGCGCAAATGCTGAAAATCGCGTGCCATTACCTTCACACCTGATGTTTGATGAAGAAAATAAACAGGGTAAATAGAAATTGTTTGCAGGTTTGTTTTAACCTGACGGTTCTTTCGGGTATTGCACGTAAATTAGGTTATGCTTTTCATCATTTAAATCCATATTCAGTTGGATATTAGAGTTTGCCACTTACCTACACGAATTTATTAGTTTATGCATTTTCAAGAATCTTGTTATGGATATCCTCAATAAAATATACTCAGTATAAAATGTCAAATTTTCAGTGGAGATAAATGTCACAATTATAATATACTCGTATAACTTTATATTAGTAAGTTTAGAACTATTTTCTGTACAGCAATTAGTGCTAGAGCAATTTTTAACAAAAATGCGAAGAAAAATTCTAAGCAATACAACAGGCACACTCACACGTAATAATAACAAACTTAACAAAGCAATAAAGCATCTGAACGGTGCTCATGATGCATGGGGCCGTTGAAATAATATTATCCTTGCGAGAGCGTACTTATAAACGAAAAATCAACATAAAGTGAATAAAAGAAAATTATGAATCGCTACAAAATAAATTACCGAGTGTTGGTGGCAAAAAACATCCTATTTGAATACCTCTTATGCTTTATAGGCACGTGGGACGTAACTATATGATATAAAGCGAGGTTACCCTTTATGGGACAAGAGTAACTTATGACGCATAATTTTTGAGTTGTTGGCAAATTCTGTTACTTGTGAATTTGGGTGGAAGGCTATAAAAGTAGCAATTGTAATTCGGGATGGAGTTTTGTTGTTTAGTTGATATTTAATAGAGGCAGTAGATTATATACATAGGTATATGGAAATTTATGTATGTTCCGTAAGATAATATAAAAAATCTTTTTTGGAAAATAATGTATGGTAAAAATCAGTCTCCCATTTTCACATTTACTAGGACATCAAACTCTACTGATTAACAGAGATATGATAATTAAACACTATTAAATACAATTGGAAATTTTCACGCAATCACCATTATCAATTCTATTAACGTCCTTTCAACGCCTCAGAATTACTATAAATGACTGTGTATCATAATAAACATTCAGCCAATTTGAACGCGGAATAAATTTCCAATAATTACATTATCGAGAAAAAACGTAGCATCACCCGCAGCCCACCTCGGAAGCCCATAATTCCTAATGACATGCAATAACCTTACCCCCAATTTTCGACATAAACCCTCCATAACAATATCGACATCAGCGAAATTTTTCATCTCTTGCTTCGTTTTTAGAGTTCCGTACCAAAAACGGGACCCTATTCCTAGACTCTGGTATCCAACCGTCTGTCACTAAACTGTATTTCATGAACTATAGCTAGACAGTCGAAAATTTTCCCAGATGATGTATTTCTGCCGTAGTAGCAACAAATGCTCAAAAACAGTAAAATGAATATTCAAAGAGGGCTCCCATAAAACAAACGTGATTTTTTGCCGGTTTTTTAGATAGTACGGAACCCTTAGCGCTCGAGTCCCGCTCGCACTTTGCCGGCTTTTATTTGAGAATAAGTAACACTTTTCTGCGTAATCAAAAAGCGGGTTCGTAGGATTCTTATCGGCCACTCAATTTGATTTTTAAGACCGCTCTGATTCAATGCGCTGTTGGAATACTAAATATGGGACTGATGTAAGGGCGAAATATAATAAGAGTCGCTGATATTTTCATCTATAAATCTAGCTAGAACGCCATATCATTACAATTTATCTGATAATGGTAATAATAAATTAAGACTAGTAACAATTGTCTCGAGTTCGCTTAGAGCCTGTACCTATCCTATTTTTTAATGTACATGAAGTACGAGTATAAAGGCATTTTATATAAGAACTCTTAATTTTATTAACAACTAAAGTATGTAAATGTTACGTGTTATTTATGGTGAATTTAAAATTGAACATCTCTTGTTTTTAAAAGATACCCATGAATAAAATTGATTTCATTTTTCAAAAGCATTTATTACAAAACTATATTCGTTTTTCTGCAACATATTTTGATACTAAATATAAATAATTTCATCATGCAAGCTCTCTAGGGTTCCGCGGCTTTCTATATGTGTTTTTTTTAAGTTCTAGCTGCAAAATACATATTTTATTCATTGATCAGTGTAGTGTGAACGTCGTATATTTAAATTCAGTGCGGTCCAGTGCGACGATGCTTCAATTGTCACATCCTTTGTCTTCGTAATCTAGTTATAGAAGGGTGATGTTGTGTATTCTTATTATTGTGATAAGGTATTTTATTTTTGTTGTGGTTTTGCAATCTACTTACTATTATTAACAACAAAAACTTACATGGATATTTCTTAGTCTAGACTATATATAGTAATTAATACAAAAGAAAGCACACACACACACACCTTTGAGATGGCGATGATGGGTATTCAATGTATTAAAAAGAACCGCAGTTGCCTCCCCTGTTGCTGTCGCTGCACAGTGGCATCCCGTTAACTAAGGGAAGATCCTACCTAACACTGGACCGGTGTGGTTTGACTAGAAAGAGTCCACGTCACGTAAAGTTTAAGAAGTTTAGTGAAGAAGCTCACTCAAATGAACTCAAACGAAACCCCAGCAACACTAAAAAGCGTACCAGTTCTCTCCACCCACTCGCCACATCAACACAAAATACATCTACTCGTAGAAGGCCAAATACATCTATGATTTAAAACAGCGCACACATCGACGGACGCTTACACGAGTTTCGAAAGGTATCAAACAGCAAATAGCGTATGTAGGAAAGGGCCAAACCATTTGATAACTAAAATGCTGTAAATAAGCGATTATGAATAAGGCCCATAGACATAGAAACTTCTTCACTTTAGAGATTTGCTACGAAAACCGTGTAAGTACACGACTACGTATGTGTGCATCTGTTCGTAGCTATCGTAGTATTCGCAGTAAACCCTCTGGGTATTTATTTGCAAGTTCATTCCACACATCTTCACTTTTGAGATAAGCTACGAAAAACGTATTAATTCTAAGTACACGTCTACGTATGTGTGCGTCTTTTCGTAGCACTCACATTCGTAGAACAGTAGTTAACCTTCTGGGTGTATTTATTTGCAATCCACACACTCGCATTGGTTTTCAGGTCACGTTCGAGTCCCACCTCCGAGTTTATGACTAATGACCGGCTCACACACTTCATGAACACTTTACATTCAAATCATACCGTTTCCTGAACCTGATTAATGCTATTTTCTTTCCACGCATTTGTTAACGTCTTCTAAGATGTGTGATGTCGCGGGAAGTATGGTGTTTTAAATAATGATGATGTTTTATAAATGGTGGTATACAGCGGGCAATCTGATTAACAGTTGTCAGATTGTGTTTTGTATACCATAATTTGGTGAGTCACATATTAATGAAACACAAGATAATGAAAACGATTCCAATATGAGGTGAAGTTTGTTTGCGTTTATTTAATTAGGTAAATATTCTTTGAAAGAAGCAGTTTTTGATCCTTTTACTAAAACGAATATTAATAATGACATCACTACATAGTATAAAACAAAGTCGCTTTCCGCTGTCTGTCTGGCTGTCTGTCCCTTTGTATACTTAGATCTTTAAAATTAGGCAACAGATTTTGAGCCGGTTTTTTTAAATAGATAGAGTGATTCAAGAGCAAGGTTTATATGTATAAAAATCCTGAAATTTCCACGGAAACGGGCACAACGCGGGTAAAACCGCGGGGTGCTGCTCGTATGTCATAAATCAGGCCTTTGAAATACTAATTTTGTCCAATGTCATCGCTTCCATTCTAACTCCATGCAGTTTCAAATAAAGAACCCGTTTCCTTCCACTTCCTTCCTTACTAACATTACTTGCTTCTTTCTTACAACAACGTAGCTACAACTAGTCTACGTTCAATCATGTCTCACCTCATAAATCCAAATTGAAGCTCAAACAAACCGCAGCACTCCCATTTGTAAGTCGTCTGGGTAAGACTTAGACAAATTAATAATAAGATAAAGAAACTCGTCGGGTTTTCATTCGTTAATTAACTTAATTGTATTTACAGAAGTATCCTTTATAACGTTTACGTGATTGTAATACATAGGGTTGGAGTGAGAAAGTTATAATGTTTTCAGATAATTTAATAATTTTGAGTTGAAGTTGAGTCAAAGTTTTGGACACCTTACTTACTTATTAACACTTAGTAAGACTTGTTATTTGAATGTGGCATCTTCTGAATATGTTACAGAAAAAATTGGTGTTGAATTTTGCACTTGATGATTATAGTATAAACAAAACTTTGTCTTTAAAGTATGCTGACTCCAACTTGTAAACTCAGTCAATACAAACAAAAACTATTACAGGTATTCAGTAAATATGTAACTAATAATGTACTCTACAAAAACTGCCTACCAATAGTAACTCAATTGTACCTTTTTTACTCCGAAACTCCATCATTAAATCAATCAATCACGTTTAATTCTTTTACTGGCTAGAGGCATTGTTCGATCTCAAAATGGCTCCAATGTTCCAAAAGGGGTGAGAAATCAAAACTTTTCCCAAGAAAAATTTACCCAATCCCAAAGAATAAGAACGTGCCATCAACCCGTTGGAAGTTTTCAAAGATTTTTCACTTTCAACATTAATTGCAACCGAAAGTAAAATAAATCTTCGCTACTTTGCTTTTCTTGAGGCTTGTTCGAAACCCCTTAACTTAAGCTAATCAATTAATTAAATTGTTTGTATTTCCCGACTTACAATATAAAATATGGCCGTGTTTTTCCCTTTGTATCGAAAACCGGAACACTTTTTTATGAAACATAAATTGATAAAGATAGTGTTTGGGGTGTAGATGTATTTTCTGATAGTAATATAGTAGGAAATAGGAAAAGTTTGTAAATAAAATAGATACAAAATATCGGTGTTGGTCCCGTGTGTGCACTCATAACATTTTATCATAGGTGTAACAAAATATCGACGACAGTAAAAAAGTTCGATTCGTTGTTATATGCGAAGTTTTGCTTAACGTTTATTGTTTGTTTTTGATGGATCTCATTCGAAATACATTATTGGAGTTTCGTTTATATTTGTTTGAATAAATTGGGAGATAAATCTCTTTTATCTACACTAATGTTGTAACATTCTACTTATGTTTCCAATACTTGACTTATAATTACTACTGTTATAGCGCAGGCAACTAAAACCCCTCTGTCCACTTGGATCCACTGCGTGGCTCCATTGATGGATCCTAGTACACTTTTTTGTCTACCTGAGTCCATCGAACCTGTCAGTTCCAAATAATGGATTCTAAAACACTTTAAGGTCCACTTGGATCTTATAAAAAAAAAAAATAACCCTAACCTACCGAATAGTACCTACGCCTCTAAACTCTTTGGAAGATCCAAGTGGACCTTAAAGTGTCTTAGAATCCATTATTTGGAACTGACAGATTCGATGGACTCAGGTAGACAAAAAAGTGTACTAGGATCCATCAATGGAGCCACGCAGTGGATCCAAGTGGACAGCATGACTAAAACACTCAATGTAAGCAATTGCACATGATGTTATAATATCCACATCGTAAAATCTCATTATAACATCATTATAACGCGCCCAATTAACCTGGCGAGCCTTATGTCAAAATCCTCATACTAGTTGTATAAAATTTTGATATTAGGCTGGCTTTTTAAAACAGTTGGGTTATACGTGAAAACTTCGTCGAAACTACATACACAAAACTCTTTGGTAAGATCTCGCTCGCTCCTGATTGGCCCTACGCGCAGCTGCGCTCTCATTGGTTAGATTTTAATGGCGGCAAGTTCACTGTGACAATACACGTGCGCGTGAAAAACTATTGTCAGCTTTTACTCTTGTTGTTTGATTAATTGCATTAGTGAAGATAAAGTAGTGTATGCAACTGCATATAACACGGGTATTAAAACACTCGTTACTATTATGAAACTCGCTGCGCTCGTTTCATAAACTCACACTCGTGTTTTAATACCCTTCTTTATATGACAGTTGCATAAACTACTATTATGGAGTATTTACGTTTCAATTATGTACTTTGTAAAATCAATAATTCTTCAAATGTATATTGCACAAATGAATCGATTTCTACTATTGTTGTAGTACTGATATCTTCGGTGAGATGAGATGTCTTTGCCCAACAGTGGGACATTAATACTTTTTTATCGAGTGTGGTAGAACAGTGCAGTAAGGTGACGGAGACTAGAACTATTTTTAATAGAAAACAAAAATAAGAGCTTATTTAATAAAACAACCTTCGCTGTCGTGATGCACAGTGCACTACACATATCCCTACCTTTTTCACAATCACATCACAATCTTGCTTGTTGAAATTATGTCAGAGTCCAGCTACAATAATTTAAGTTCTCCAACCCAATATTACTTAACTTAACAAAACTTATTCCGTGGAACTACATTAGTTTCAAAATACTTGTATTTAAATGAAGTTGTCCAAAGAAAATATTAACTTGGGACGCTGAGGTATTCCTGCCGGGGACTTGCCAAGATCAACATGTCTCCAACACTTCACGAGCGTACAATTTAAAAAGTTTTTCTCTTTGTTTTGTCCTGAACAAACTCAATTAAATGCCCTTTGCCTTTTCTAATATTCGTGTTTATGTTTTAACTGGTATTTTAGTTAGCTAATTTGGGCTATTTTTTCGAAAAAAGTTTTATCACTTTTATGAACATGGAAATATCAGTTATCATAAGGGTTTGCCACGAAAAAGGCAGCGACATTTTAGAGTAAGATTTGTTCAATGTTCTTTTATCAAAAGTGTCGCTCGACTCCATCAACGTGACACTTCCAAAGAGCTATTCAAAGAAACCGCTGAAGGCATTTCTTACTATGTATTAGTGTTTTGAAACTAAAATTTTACTACATTGCCTATGCAAAGCCTCTATACTTTATAGTATTAGTTAACCTGATATAAAATGTAGCTTCCCCGGAATTACTGGCAACTACAACTCGGGGAAACCCGGGGTATAGTTTCCGAAATAAATAAGATAATCCAAAACACATATTAATCAACGCCGACAAGTACCAGGCAATCAAAGCAAAGTAAGAGGTGGTTCTGAATTAGAATTGAATGTAAATGTGCGGGCTTTATCGGGGATTATAGTGTTCGTCTGCAAGTGGGAGATAGTTGCGGGACTACGCTGGCCCGTCCACAACTCTATATTAATACATGTTCTTATACACCAGTTTATATTGAACCCTCCAGCCCTCTTGGTCGCCCATTTTGAGCAACGCCCCAAGGTGGATTCCGATAGATCAAGTTATATTGGCTGCTTCAAGCCCGCGAGGCACCCGTATCATGAGGTCCTCTTTAACAAATTTTACTGCGTGCTAATCCGCCCTTTTCGGTATATTAGGACCCTCACATGTCTCGTACTACTAGTTATGTTATATTCGTTAATAAATCTAGGTTAGAGGGATGTTTAACTTGGTAATTAATTAAGATATTATTTGGCAAATGTGACTCGTAAAGCACCGTTTATTCTTGATTAATTTTGGATTAAGTTTTGTTACGATTCTGTGACTCTTTAATCAATTATTTCTTGGTACAAGTTATAAATGTGAGTATTGTACAGAATTCCATTATGAGATGGAATAATTAATCGGTTAAAATTCAAGTTACGAAGATACAATTCAAACTACGAGTCTATACTCGTAGTTAAGATTTGCTTCGTTACTGTGACTTCTTGTTAGGGTGTGGTTGCGTTAATGTGCCAAATCTCTTGCTTTATTCATATTTTTATTTACTATTGAATAAATATTTTACACACGTTGTATTCTATTAGGAATATACTTTTTAACTCATTATCTGTCTTTAAAACAGGCTGGTATTTATTTTTTGATTAAAAATGATTAATGTACATGTCGATTACAAACACCGCTTTGAATCATGGACAATCATATACTTACAATAACAAATTTTATCTTTATTCCCCACGTTAAAATTACAAATATTAAGTACAAAATTTCAGAGTCTAGTCTTCATAACTCAGAAGAATAGTTTGATAACCTTTCCAAATTTAGTTTAAACTGCCATCAACTCTTCTGTCCGCTACCCGCTCCGCTCACAAACCAATACCAGCCTCAACTCCAGCTGTCAATCCGTCCAAACCACGCATTAAGGTAAATGGTTCGAGTAACGGGATCAACTGAATCCGACTAAAGGGGAGGAAATAGTAAAGGCATTACAAACGTAGAGCAACCCGGGATATGACGCTAGTTATGGACAATAAAGCAATGTTACAAGTTTGCTTAATGTACCTTGTTATTTGATGGGTAATGTTTGACTGTTGTTCGGAATCTTTTTGGAACAATTAGGTTATGTTGATTCTTAAGCAGTTCAATTAAGATGAAGAAGACAAGATGTCTAAGACATAGTTAGGCATTTACTAACAGTCCCAATCAGAGACGTAATTACATGTTAATTTTTCATACATCTAATGTATGAAAAATTTACATGTGATTACGTCAATTAGTTAAATGTCGATTTAATAGACGTTCAAATCACTCATTAAATCTCTACTAAGGAAGCATTTGATGTTTCTGAATACGATTGTCAGAGTTATAGAAAACTTTTTAAATGTAAGTGATGCCAAGTTTCAGCCTTTGATTACCAGAAAACGTTTCATAACAAATATCTTCTAAAATGTTGGTGGTTTAAACTATGTATCCTGAAAGAAAATTCAGATAAAACAGTATCTATAAGATGTGTACGAGACAAAAGAACCTTCTTTATAGGACTATACATTGTCTCTTTAATTCTTATTCATATATCATTTTTGCACCAAAATATGACACAAACCAACCCAAACAAAACAGACAATAGCAACAAATCAAACTGGAGACACAGTCTGACGTCACACCGAAAATATTCAAACAGGATTCACATTATCGCTTCGAGTTCACATTAAATCTTAGTAGCGGGTCATAAATAACGGAAACTTTTATCCCACTCGAAATAAGCACTCAAAAATGCAAAGAGCAGAACGTTAGTAGGCACGTTCAGTAAATTTATTTTGTTTCGCACAATTCAAATAACCATAACTCAAGTGTTCCGTACCTAAGCCTACCGATATAATGAAACGCCATTAAGTTGAAAGTAACGCTTAAGTTGGTCGCTTTCTTACCTTTAGATAAAGATGTTCATAGATTTATTGATTGTGAAGTTTAATTCGTTTGTAACAAGATAACTAGGGTTCTGTTTGCTTTTACAAACGTTTCTGATCTTGTACAAAACTTTAGATGCAGGATTGAGGATTATGTTGGGTTAAAGGAAAGTGGAAAGAAAAACTTAATTCACAGAAATTGTTAGACTACTCACTTACTTCACACATGATGATGAAGTATATCTATGCTTATCTTTACGATATAATAAAGATGAATTGTTTTTTTTTTTTGTTTGTTTGAATGCGCAAATTCTTTTTGTAATGGATAGCCACATTCAACGGAAAGTTTATAGGCTATTTTTCATCCCAAAATTTCCACGGGAATGGGCACAACGCAGGTAAACCCGCAGAGCGCTGCTAGTACTTAATAAGAATAAAATATATGTGTAAATATATAAATTGCAATTAACATAATATCATGAGAGAAAAAACAAAAAATATAATTGCCATTCAAAACCTCAACCATCACTCACCGAACCTAAACCTATTAAACTCCTAAATACTTTAAAACACAATCAAAGCCTCTTTAAAAACCGCTCGACCATAAACACCTGAAGAAAAGTCAAATTTAAACTTAGGGCGGCCATCTTAGAAATAATTAGGTTGTTTGTATGCAGCCAGCGAGGTCTGTATGAATGTAGCCTATTGTCTGACATTGGACCTTTGGAGCTATATCATTTCCCACCTATCGCGTTTCTAAGGGTGAATACGTGAACGGAAAGAAGGCAAAAATGGGTATTATAAAATTTAATAATATGGTCGGATGTAGGGCGTTAGCTTTGTGATTAAATTAGGGCGTAAATCATTGTTGTTTGTGTTTTTTGACTAAGAAACTCATTAAAAAGAAAACTATGATTGTAGACTGGGATGTTTTAACCGATAGATAGTTTACTCTATGAAAGATATGAAATGATAGCTATCAACACTACTTACTTAATTCAAAATAGTTTAATGACATCCAAAATACCTTCTGGAGACCTTCGAAAAAATCTTATCAAATGTCACATTTCCATAACATAGTCACACGCACGTCAAAATTATTATTTTCCTATTTTTGCATTTAATTAAAAATAACTTCATTCGCAAAACCCATTAAAAATTAAATCCTGAATAAACAACTCTCTATTCTCTATGCCCGCCCAAAAACAACACATTTTCTCCAAACATTTTCATTTATGTTAAGACAAAACATTTCAAATATACCAAAGCATTAAAGAAATATAAACATTGGGATCCCTAACCGCTAACTACATCGCCCCTTATTTGTCGACGAGTCTACATTTTAGCGTGTTGTATAAAAATATTAATCTCAAGCTTAATAGATATTTATGCTTGAAAAGAAGCAATTTCATCCTTTTAGTATCTACGTGTGGTATAATGAGGTATTGTTTACATCGATAAGGTTCATTGAAAATCTCATTATGGGAAGACTAGGGTCCTGTATTTGCTACAAGACTAGCAGTTATATTTTATTAATATTAGTAGCGAAGATTTTAAATTTATAAAGTGGAATTTTCACGTCGTTTTGAGTTTATTTTAGTTGTCAGTTAATACTATCTTCCAAGCATTGTGGCCTAACTTACCTAACCTAACTTTTAATGTCCTTTTCCACTATGCTATGTTTGATAAGGTTTGTGCATATACCAACTCTCTATGTTTCTCTATACGTTTGATGAATGCCAAAAGTAACATAAGATACAATTGTGACCTTCCTTGCTTTTCAAATCTATCCGCCGCACTCAAAAACAGATTAAATCGACACTTAACTAATTGGCGTAATTTTTAATACATTACATATCAAAATCACTTATTAAAGTCTACTAAGGAAGTATTTGACGTCTCTGTCTAACTCTAACTCTCTCTGTCAAAATCTAACAAAAAAACTCCTCAAATTAGCCGAGTCGAAAGTGTCGATCATCGCCATAAAAATTAAAATTACGAGACCGAAGGATCTAAATTATGTAGGCTTTCACATTAGATGGTGCAGACGTTCATTTTCTAATATTGAGAAGCATTTTGAACCTTACCCTGTGCAATGTATGGTTTAAAATGTAGCGTTTATTTCTTTTGGTCCTGTCTAGACATGGCGACTATGAATCTCCATTGAACGGTTGGGATCTACCAAATATTTGATTATGGAAAGAGAATGGTGAGACCACGGCAATTGTGATATGTGGAGAAATTCGACAAAGAAAACTTAAATTCCATCAGCTTTATGAAGCCGTTATCTTCGAAATCGTTAACTATATATACTTTTTAGTCGGTAAATAAGGATTTCGATCGTACTTCATTAATATAAGGACAAACTCACTATTAGAAGTTGATTATAAGAATATCGAGAGTCAAACTATCATTTTATTTTAATAAATCAACATAAAAAACTACTGACAGAAAAAACACAGGTAACTAAATACGTACACTTGTTAGCTTTAAACATAAACCTACTAACAAAATATTCGTTAAAAAAACCCATGTCCAAACATCCACATGGCTACAAATTCCAATGAAAGGCAATCATCTGCCCCCAGAAGAAACAAAAGCAAAACAACGTAAATTAAAAACGTGTGAAAAAGAAGCATTCACTGAGACCCGGTAGCGTTATGACAAATATGTGAGCAGAAATTGCTAATGAAAATGAACCCTTTGGACAAAAAAAGGCAACGATTTTCGGAGGGTGTCTTTGAATATTAGAAAATGTGACAAATGGTATTCATTCAGTTACACCTTTGGAGTGATTTCTCGTTCAGTCATCTCTGTACCAGTTAAGCAGTGCCAACGTGGTACCTGTGTCAACATAGTAATGTTAACATTGTCAACATAGTGTCAACAGTCAGTGGAACAACAGTCAAACCATGGACTTATTATTATAATCTGGACAGCGGACTGTTAAAAATGAAAAATACGAAAGCACACCTTACACCTTTACATTATGATTCAATTTGGGTTACCAACATAGACAGAGGCAAAACGAGCCAAGAGAGATAGCTAGTACCGAGGTCGTTTATCCCTTTCTAACACTTGCCATTCGATCGAAAAGTGGTAGTTGGTAGCATGTTGGTAGAAAATTATTTCACAACGCTGACTTTAAGAAATCCTTTTATTACATATAAAGTAAATATTGAATTAGATAAAATTTATTAATTACTTACTTAGCTTTATAATACTTCCATTGACTTAATATTCTGAAATACCTGCAGAGCCATAATTATTTAGAACTATTTGGTAAAATTATTAATAATTTCTCTAGTAACCCTTTGAATTTGTCATGGCGACTTTGAATTCTCGTCTTCTCGTGAATATCTACCTATTTGTTTTATTTTATGCAATTTTGGGAGATTAGCTTATTGAAATGGTTAAAAAGTGCTGTATTCGTTTCTGTTAAACTGAATCCTATGGTGGTTGCGGGATATCCTTTCACAGGTAAGCCAAATAAGGGAAAAATTGAAAATTTGTTATGTAGGGTGACCATAAGTGCAAGCAATCACTCCTCGAATGATTTATGAGGATTAAAAATGGGTTACTACCTATATATTTATAAGTAATATTTTTTAAGTGTTAATAAAAATTTATTTAAATTACAACAATTTCTTTTATTTAAACATTATGCTTTTATAAGTAAAATCGGACTATCTTTTTTTAGTTTCACCTCAGTAGATAGTTCGAATTCAAATTTACAAAGCACCATCTATTCACTACATAGTATAAAATAAAGTCGCTATTTTTGTCTGTCTGTTTGTCTGTTTGTTTGTCTGTATGCTTAAATCTTTAAAATTACGCAACGGATTTTGATGCGGTTTTTTGTAATAGGTAGAGTGATTCAAGAGGAAGGTTTATATGTATAAAAATTCCCGAAATTCCAACGGGACAGGCACAACGCGGGTAAAACCGCGGGGCGCCGCTAGTAAGCTATAAAGAACAAAATTTTCTTCAAGAAAACGCCCCTACGGGAGATTTTCTTACATGCACTTATAAAATAGATGGCGCTAAAACTTGAACGTAACTGCAGAGAATTAAATTAGTTGGAAAGTTCCTCATTGTATTTTTTAAAACAAATATTATTTCATTATAATATTTGTCCCACCTAACGAAAAAGTGTGGTCATCCTATTAGAAAGTGACAAACAGCATCGGCTCTCAACATCTCGCTCGGCTCGTTTTTCGGCTGCTAGAGCTCAGTCCAGATTATAATAATAAGTCCATGAGTCAAACAATCTGCTTTTTGTAATGATTGATGGTAAATCGATTTTCTTCTCTAACATGTTTATTAACATGTGTACAGCATGTACATGATTCTAAAAGTGCTTATTAACAAAATTGTTTACTTTCAAGAATAAAAGCGATAGTGGTTTAAAATAAAATAAAAGAAATTTATTCACTACTTTAAATTAAATCTTCAGTTCATTACGTGCTACTGATGACAATAGCTATTACTGGTTAGTGCTTCCACAATTTCCAACACTCAATTTACTCCAAACAAATTGTACATCATTGGAACTTACCAGACAAATGGTTTAATTAACCTGATGGTGTGAATGATCGCGTTGGATTTCACAAATTTCCTAGCAATTAGTAGCACTTGCAAATCTCATACCAATTAGGCAAACACCCAAAATTGTGCCCTCGTAATTGTTTTTGAATGCGTACACGTAAATGTTAGTGATTTATTTTGATTTTGCCGGCAACTGCTGATAAAGTTTTGAGTTCACGCGTTTGATTATACTAATGTGTGTGGGATCTGTGGAGTGTGGAAACATTTTCAACTAACAACAGAAATGCTTGCTCAACGTATAGTACGATATTTGCTTTGTATGAGGTATTAGGTTGGTACAGTTGTGGGGAAATAAATCATAATTCGTAAGCACTATAATTTCGTCTTCTATTTTTTTGTTGAATTTGGGTTGTAATTTGGAAAAAGTAGAAAATAATATTTTTGTAAGGAAGTTTTTCTTTTAATTAGCTTGCATCATAGCACCTACGTAATGTTTCGCGACTTTACTTAATTACTGACAGTTAGATGACAGCTCAACTATGCGCTTTTTATGGAAAAATCTCAAAACCATTTAACAAAGCACAGCAAAAAAATACCCATTCCTACAAAACAAATATTTAAGCTAAAATAGCGTAAAATTGAGTAAAATAAACTTCCCATTGGAAACTTCCTTCACAAAAGAAGATACAAAGAATGCGTTTCCTATCCGCAAGGCTGCACAAAACGAAAGAAATCACCGGAGACATCCCGTTGAATTATTCGCGCATTTGGGACAGACCAAGTCTGCAGCCTTGACAGCTAATTAGAACCTTCATTGTTAAATCTCCTTGCATTATTTATAAGAAAACTGAAAACTGTATTCTATTGACGATATGGTTGAAATTTCTAGAAACCAACACTGATTGTCTTTCTTAAATATTTGGAGTGGTGGAAAAATGAAATAATCCGTGAATGCGATGCCTCCCATTGTATTGAGCCAGTGTCCAGAAAGAGTGTTTTGTGGGGTGCTCTTTTTATTTCTTTGCGTTTTATGACTGTCGAGTAGTGTTGAGGAAACGTGATAATTTGACAAGGATTTGATTTGTGTTGTTTTTATTATTATTTTTGTTTAGGTTTCTTGCCTAATCATGCAGTGATTGGAATAGGCAGAACTAATTTAACAATTCACAGAATTTACTTTAGAGTTGACAATTTGAAATCGTTAGGTAATAACATATAAGTTAATGTTATACTCGAACGAATTGTAAGTTAACCCAACTAAGGTGCCTTAGTGTAGCACGGGGACATGGTGACAAGCGAATTTTATGAAAAAAGAACACACTTCGTAATAGTAATTAGAAGACGTATTCAATGTTCTTTTTCTATAAAATTCGCTTGTCGTTGTACACATCGCTTCACCCGATGACAACCCCCATATAAGTCTACACGAACAAATCTACCTACGTACAATACGTATGCAAACTCAAAATTGATCCTTAACAATTATTTCTGAAGCAAGCCCCTCTTGTCTCAATAGCCGGTGTCCAGATGCAAGCGACTTTGAAATATGAGTGATATTTGTAACGTCGGGATCGGCCATTTACATCTTACGTGTTTTTGTCTTTTAATTAAAGGGTTCCGTTTATTAATACGGCTTTACTGACCGGTCTTGATTTCATATTATTAGTAGTTTCCGTTTGATATAAGCTTTTCGTATCGAAATGGTTGTTTCAAAATACACGTAGAATAAGATGATAATTTTGATATTTTGATTGAGTAATGCTATTAAAGCGTGATTAAGGAAAAAATCTATCCTAAGAAAAGTAACCTACCTATAAATAAAATAAAATCAGAAAAAAAAGTCATAAATGTTGGCACAGTTAAACTAATATTTTTCTTCTCTTTTGTTTTTGTCAATAATAAATTCCAAAACTAAATACGTATAACATATCTGCCGCCAACTTCGTAAAACGAAAACAAAAGTTAACCAACACGAGTTGAGTTAAAGTTAAAATATTTTAATGAAATAAACACGCTTCGTAAACTCGAACATATAAAACCGCAAACATTGGGCAATGCCCACCCGTTTGGTTTTCACTTTCGATCACACGAAATGTCACCAGGAATTCAGAAACCGCAAGAGTCAATAAAATTGCTGCCAAAGCAAAACGAGGGCATACAGTCGTGATAAAAAGTTACATTGAATAACTCATTCTATTGTACGTAGCTCAAACATTCGATAATTGAAATGGCAACCGAAATGTCGAAATGAAACACATAATATTTTAGATCACTTTTTAATCATGCATGATTAACATTCTCAATTACATAGTAGCATCATAAAATAAACAAACATAGGTAATACACATGTTGAACACAATACTCCCTTTTTGTCATTCAATTTAGTAGAAGCAAAAACAGTTTATTTTAATACTTACTATTCCAATTTAGGTCGGCTGCTACTCGTACGTATCTAAAAAAAGATAAACATATTAGCAGCGTAGAAACGTAACCTACACGTCACATTTACGTACGCTCATCAATAATCTCAATTGAATCGATTATCTTGGCGAATGTACGGGGGCGACGTCACCGCACCGCTGTCGTCCGCGGTCGGACGCCTCGGACATGACGCAGCGTGACGAAGGTCACTTTATTGCTGACCTCTGTCTCGGCTCTGGGCGCCTGGTACATCGTTTTGGTTCACATTGATTCCCGTTACTTTTTGTTTGGTCAGCGGTTGAGTTTATTTTAATTTTATTGCTATTTTGTCTGTGTATTTACGTTAGGAACGGATCTAGCAATTTATTAAAAAAAATGGTTTGTAAATAAATACGATTTTACGGAGAGGATTTTCATCAGTTGAGGTTGTATTAAAACCGCTCAAAAATTCCTGGTCATCTTCCACTAACTAAATTCCTTTCTAATCCAAACAAAATCTGCAAAGGGATCACAATCTAATGCATGGAACGGACAGCCCGTGACGATGAATATTGAACGTTTTTAGAAACCGTCACAACAAACGAATAAAACCGGTAGATTGAAATGTGTATCTTGTTAAAATAAATCTGATTGTCTTTGTTGTAGGATTTACACTCAGGAAGGTTTCAACTCGCTAACTCTGATTCAATATTTAATAATCCGCCGGTAACGAGCTAGACTGTCTGTTGAAAAGTTTAAATGGGTTCACATACTTATTTGGATAGTCGGGTGTGGTCGGGTGCTAGGTGAATTTAGCTCGTTATTTAATTATCTGATGATCTTATCTTATACGGTGAAATAAGTTTCATGTAGATAAATAAAAGGTTAACGTCAATACTAACTAACATACATAGTGTATTCCTTTTGGTTGTTATCATAGTTTTGGGGGACACTGTAAAACTTACACTTACTGTTGAAAATACCTTAACCGTGGTAGCATCTATCATTTAACTTGTACCTATACTTTAATTGAAGCGGTAGAGCCAATTATTTAAGGCTGAATTATTTAACGTAACGTATGGTAAAGTAAAAAATGCAACAAAGACCAATAAACGATCTTTACGCAAAATAATTAAGATCTTCTTCCTTTAAAAAATACATAGCTATCTCTAGAAGTTGGTTGCATATAAGTAGATACTTATTAGTTACATCCTCGTAGCATATTAATAGTCAGTCTGAGTATTAAACAAAGATTGTTAACAATGATCCCTAATGCCCACATGGGGTCAAGCTTGATGAGAGATTACTCTTACAGCCCTTTAGATATTGTTTGCTCTCCGCATAAAGGACGATACTGCGCATATTACATCCTAATTTATTAGAAAGAGGTCATTTTGAAAATATGTAATCGTTTTAATGAATGCATTTCCATTAAAACATCGATTGAGCAATTCGTTTAAAATTCGTATCCTGCATTTTGTAAAAACTCAGTATATTTTAGTATTTGAGTCAACATGTTTTGAAATACTTACACCCGTACTCAGAGAATCATCAAATGCTTTAATAGAGATTTAATGAGTGATTTTGTCATGAAATGTAAGAAAAATGTCTATTAGGATGTCTATTAGGTAAGTGTTGATTTAATGGATGTATCTGAGTGCGGCTGTTAAGACTTAGGATCCAGTTAAATACACACCTAAGTAGAAATATAAAGTTTGCTTAGTCAAAAAATAAGTTAAAAAATTCTTCATATACATACAAAATTCGTTCAAAACGATTCGTTTACCTTCCTCTTTACCAACACTTAATATCAAAGCCATTAATAAAATTCCCATAGAATATTTTTTCCCATTCGTTTTAAAGTGTTACCGTGGGGTGGTGCGAGGTGTCTCAATCAGCATAAAACAAAAGAAATCAATAGCGTCCCCTCGCGATGCTGACAAAGAGCAAAGATTTCTTTTCACAATTAACCACCCTAGGCACGAGTGTGAACTCCGATAAACCCACGATTTGGAATAAGAAAGGACATCAAGTGTAAATAATACTTGGAATTTAGAATAAGCCTTATTTAATGTCACATTCTTGGTTTTTGAGTTCAAGTTTTTATTAAACAATATGTATGTAAGTACTGATAATGCTGATATCTTCAGAGAGTAATCACAGTGAAGCTAGAATGAAGGGGGATATGATTTTAAGTCAATGTTCGATTATAAGTATCAATTGAAGATTGAAGCTTCCAATGATAAAAGTTTTTAAGGAACAATAAATTCCGAAAAATCCCTACATAATCTAAAACCTGCAAAATATATTGACGAAACATTCCCACTATCGAAACTAAAGCATAAATCTTCGTCAATGATACAGATCCGACACCTCAACATCGTGTTAAATACCTTGAATACTTTAGTGCTATAAGAATAAGGTATAAATTTGCTAGTCAAACATTCATCAGGGTGTGGTTAGCCAATCAGCATTAGTCCCTTTGATGGTTCTAGGCTCATTTCTCTTGTGATTGACTGGGACTTTAAAAAAATTAGATTGCGATTGCCACTTCAACGCGTAAGATAAAATCGAGGAATTTTTCCGAAGTCTCCTCTAATGGCCGCCTGTTTTATCTCAAGCCCCTAATGTACTTATGCGGGCGACAATAATCAGATTTTGACACGTAAATGAAGAAGATTATTTGAGTGTTTTGAAGTTTTTAACGCGAATTAAAACGGTTTGGGGTGAGCTGTAAATTTGAAAACTCAACAATATGGGCCAAATTAAAAAATAATCAATACTCGACTTTCGCATTTTATTTCTGAAATGGCAATTGTAGTAATGAATATTCAAATATATTCATGCACTTTCAATAGCCTCAATATTCACAAGAAATAAGTTCAAAGGAGCCAGTATTTATGTTAATTTCCATCGATCAGACTTCAATTTTTTAATTCCGTCTCAAGGAAGGTGTCCTCAAAGGACTCGAGGAGTGCTCGATGGGGCTGTGACGTCAGCGGCGACTTTAATTGCTCACCACTTCGTTAACGGCCGCTCTGATGGCATTTTTAATGAACAGAATTAATGTAGTGGTGAAATCGAAAATCGAAGGGAGATCTAAATGTGTTTGTTTAGGATTGGTTCGTTTTACATCGACGATCTCTTGGTTGAGCCTAGAATCACAAAGTGGACGCACTAGCATTGAATTTGAAGTGTTTGGTCACACTTTTGAAAAGCCATTAAGTTTGGTTACCCTTGTTTTAGCTTTTAAGACTATCTTATTTGAATTTATCTCTAGTTAAAGCCATAGGTAATATATTTACCTAAAGCCTATTTTTCCTTCTTACGATACATACTTCTACATGTCTAAAATACGTTTTTGAAATCGATTCCTATACTTGTTCTAATAGATTAGTTGGACAATCTTCAACATACATTTCAGATATATTTATACGAACCTTAACATAAACAAGAGAAGTCCGAACCAATCAACATCGTCAATTGTTAAAAATAAGGCTCTTTGTTTCCCTTCGGATCCTAAATAAATATGTTAAAATAAAACTTGGGATCTCCCAAACACTCCACATCGGATAAAGAGGGACATTGAAATAAAAATTGGGAACTCGTAGATTGACAGGTGCGTCTTAATAAGTCCTGGCGACAGATGCTTAAGACGAAATGAGAAAAGGTAAATTGACTTTATTGAAGAGAAAAATAATATTTTCTTTCGTTGATTAATTTTTGTCTTCTGTATTGAGGCCTGGCTGTTTATTAATGCTAAAGATTTCTTTACACCAGAGTTCTAGTAAGCATTTTTTATTATTGCAGATTTAATGTATGTAGAAGGTATAGCTCTGGTGGACAGACACACTTAAGGTGAGATCATTTTGCTATTCCAAAGATAAAAAAAACGGAATTATCATTATCATTTGTTACTAGGTTAAGTCTAACTTTTCTAACTTTTTCCGAGATTGGAGAATGCACTACCCTTACTACTTCATTTTACAAAGTACCTACCATCATAGCATATTCTTCAGCACACATGGCCAGTCTATAACAATACATACAAATCAAACATACTCGTATCTACGATGATAGAACTCGTTTTAATCTTAATGCGGGCAGACAATGGATGTACCCGATCCTCCTCTTATTCCGCTGGCCTAAGCAAATTTCCAACGGGCTCTGTAGCCTCTGTTGGTTTTTCCCCGGATTCCTATTTCTTCACTTCTGATTATATTATTCCATACTTTGTATAAACAATGGCTAGCCCCAACCCTTCTGCACTATTGCTTTGTTTCGCGATAAATTAGATTGTGTGGAGTCGGATTTCATGTAAGATATTTTTGTCGTTAACAAGGTATGAGATCAACAATTCGTTTATAGTAACAAAATCTAGTGGTTTTTTATACTTTTGCTTAGCAATGCTTTTAAAGATATTTATTTTACAATGTACAAAAAATATTTTTTGTATCTGTAATGTACAAACAATAAAATGTAATCAACCTTATCAAAAGCCGAACAAAGTTACTATAAACATTTTACTACAGATACAACATCCACACTAATATTTCCAACGTGTCTAAACACTCACTGTGCATCAACTTCCCTCACAAAGCCCTCTCCACACTTAGCCGTCGTTTTATAAATATTTTTCCTACTCTAACCGCTGTAAAAGGTTTTTGTATACGTTGCTTTTTGGCTCCTTTTGGCAGCTAATCTAATATTGACCATCCGACAGGCTATTGACTTATGTTTGTGTTACTCATAATAATTCGCGGGGAGCATTTTATTATTCAAAATATCAATTTGTTCTGTTCTCTAACTTGGGTTCAAACCGCGCTTATTTATTAAGTTTGTTTTTGAAGGAATTGTTAATTAATTGTAAATAGTTGATTTTTGGAATGAAATTGTTTCGTCTATGAATGTTTTTTATAGTACATATTTTATTCATTTGAAAGCATAAGATGTGTTGTGAAAAGACTTGTAAGAAGACTAGCCACAATGAATGCAAGATTTTCTTTCTAGACATTTATTTTAAAATTTCTAAAAAAATGCAGTTAAATCTGACCATTAATGTTTTTAAATAAATCTTTATTAAAACAGCAAAATACACATACTTTTCCAAGCATAATAAATCAATTAAATTCTATCCATTATACATTATCGCACATACAGTAGCATCGCATTATTCCCCAACACTTTTAAACCACAAGGGTGATGAAAGAACAGTTTCCGTAGCGACAAAGAGTGCTGCGGTATCTAAATGTTAATCTTTGGTCAGTCGGGCAAAAATTATGTTTTTCGGAGCCGGTACAAAGTTACTGGGTTGGAAACGGACAATCTACACATGCATCATTTAATTTAATCTCGTTATACTCGTATCTACTTATATTTTAGTATGTGAGCTAGCGGCGATGTTTTACTCGCGTATCCTTGTTTTTATGAAAATAGATCCCATCAAAAACATACCATGTAATAAAAACCAAATCTCGCTACTCAGGTATGTTACCTCAAAAAGTTGTGAGATGCATGTAATACCAAGACGGTTAATCTATTCAGACCCTTACTTAACCCTTCTTTCTTAAGTTATTAATTACCGAGTTACGTTTGAGTATAGTGACCATTATCAATAATAAAAAAAATCTTTTGTGTTTTAATAAATATATTGACTCGGCCATCGCATGAAAACACAAAGAATATGAGTAATACATTTAATTAAAAACACTTTAAAAGGCAGATGTGATGTCCATTCCGCCCTTTTTAATGTGATACACATAAGACCGGTGCGTGTTGTTCCAAAATTTCCAGTTGGATAAAATATGACAATTTAGTTGGCAGTTCCCTTAACGACATTGGCATGTTAGATAGAAAGCCACCTAATACGAAATCTTTTCATGCATCCTATATCAATGACTTGGAGATTACCATTACGAAACAAAACAGCATTCAAGAGCAGACATTAACATTTCCAAATAACATTTT
Source organism: Cyclophora albipunctata (assembly GCA_963082685.1). NCBI lineage: Eukaryota > Metazoa > Arthropoda > Insecta > Lepidoptera > Geometridae > Cyclophora > Cyclophora albipunctata. Next base: position 8,043,188 of record OY720119.1, on the reverse strand, counting down.
CGACTAAAAAATCTCATTGCCACCAACATAATGCTACAAACGCTTTCAAAGGCTTCATTTTATTTCGCGTCAATTCCCGCAAAGCAAAATGACTTCAATTTGAATATGTAATGGAGGCTTAAGATAATCGTCTGGCTTACACTAATAAAGGCGCTTCCAACTTTAAAACGGGATTCGTATCAAAAGAATCGAAGAATTGTTCGATTTGTGGGGGGACATAATTTATTCGGACACGAACCGCGGTACTGTGGGGATGTCTTAGCGGAAGACGCTTCCAGATATCGATGCTGATTCTTTTTTTATTATGCTCCCCTGGTTTCCTTAAAGACGCTAATATAGAGCGGGTATATATAAATAAGCCGCCTTTGTAAAGACGCCTCGATTGGGCACAGACAGGAAGCTGAGACCCCTCTAGACGGAAAACAATCTAAATTACATTTTCACGCAACTTCAAATGTCTTATTAATTACGTACGACTTTTCAATGCTATAAATTTTCTTTTAACGCTTCCTCCTCGAAATCGGCTTAATACACAACAATGGCTTTGCATACTGATCACTCAATTGTTGAAGATAAATAAGGTATTTTTTTGAAGTCATTAAATACTGTTTTATTTATTGTTTAGTTTATTTAAACTGTGTGTACTGATCTTTAGTTTGTGTTTTTCTTTTATCTTGAAACAATATTACAGGAACGATTGAACACCCAACACAGATCCAATGTATAGGCATGTATGTATTCATACTCGTAATATGTACCTACTCCCATATTATCTCTGATATTTTTTAACTGTCGACATCGAAATCCGACCCATTAATATCAAAACGCGTCACCTTTTTAAAATAACTTATACACCAACCCCCAAACTCGTAAGCTGTACTATCAATAACAAAAATCTGTCCAATTTGTTTTAAAACCTTCAAGTCAAATACGGCGCACCTTGCGTGTCATGATTTAGTAGCATCAGTAGGCTTTCATCACCTCCGGAATGACCCTGCATCCCTCAGGATCGCGGGAATCCCGCAGATAATATAGGGGATAGTGTCACTCCCTCGGGATTTGTCAGACAAATGCTTTCACATTGTATCGGAAAAAAATCGCCGGTTCAGTAGTGGTCGTTAAGGCTATTTATGGGTGATTCACAAAAGCTTTTTTTATTAATAAAACGTATATTATGCGCGCAAGTGCGTTTTATTTCGGCGGCCTTTCTCTTCGCCTCGCGCCGGCCTGTCTTCGGACATCTAATATCGATAACGGATATATTCGTTTTTTATTCATGGCTCCTTGTTTTTCTATTATTTTCAATATGTATGTCCCTTTAAGTGATTCTACTAACATTTGAAATACAAAGATTTGTGAGATTTATCTTGTACTGGAAAAATATGTAGGTAGATAAAATAAAGTAAATAATTCTGTATTTCCAAAATAGTGTTACAATACTAATATTAGTTTCCCTAGAGTAAGGTAACAAAGAGCTTTAACATAGAATATAACAATTTTAATGTAATTGGAGCCCCGAAACTTCTAAACTTGCATAGCCTGTACTATAGTAGACAGTTGATTCCTTTTAAATATAGATTGAAGAAAGTTCGCTAAAACAAAATGGACCTGACATTTAAAAAATATCATGAATTAAACTCCTTAAAATACTTTAAACTACTTTAAAGCCCAAAAATGTATCCCTTCACTACAAAACTTATACTAACTACGAGCATATAAAAATTATGTCATATAAAAAAGGAAAGTAAAGTATTATGTGCCTGTTACGTCCCACTGCTGGACAAAGGCCTCTAATCTCACTGAAGATATCAGTACAGTTAGGAGGAAAAACAACTTTAACAAATAATCTTATCTATAACACAACAACGGATACAAAACTTTTCATACATAACATAGTTATTACTGTTTACCTAGAAACTCATAGATTCAGGTATCGAGATGTTTACCCCAAACCGAGGGTAGGAAAGACGTTATGCAAACACCAGTCACTGATACGAAACTTTGACAGACAAAAACAAAAGTCACATTTATATCAATCCACATGAAAATACTACAATATTTTTGTGACACCAGTGCTTGTTATTCAATAGTTTAGGGTATTAGATTCAAATCTGGTAAAATGGAAAAGAAATATCTTACTTTAGTTGTATAATATGCTATATTTATAAGTTATTTTATAGTATTTCACTATGACAGTACTCATTATTTTTTATTAGTAGAGGTACTCTACTATTGAAAATAGCCTTTACGCAAACTAGTTTCCACATAGTAATAACAGTGGTGGTAGTTGGTGGTAGGAATGGCCACCGAAAAGTAATTTTAACCATATGACTAGTTTTTCATTGGTACTGAAATGTTAACTATACCAAATATATCTGAAACCCAGTTAACGTAAAATATGCATAAATCAATTAATTCAAAAGTCATAAACCTAAATAACAATTACTGATTTTTATAATATATCGGTGAAGAGTCAACAGAAACACTTTTATAAATGGAATACAATTCAAATTTAAATAAAGACGTAAAACAAAAGACGAGAGCTTTAAGTTCCATTGTTAAAACTGTTATTGCACTTTATTCAATTGTTTTATTCATCTAAGCTACATACAAATTCCTAAGAAACCATCTCGAAAAGATATAAAATTTAAAACAAGTTATAAACAATTTTAATTACAATAAACATTGGGAATCTGGATTCGCAATCAGTGGGTAATTGTCGGGAGTAAAATCATTAATTCCGAACTGAATAACACATTAAAAGTAACAGCTTGTACGCGGCTTACCGTTGGCTTGTGATGGGGTAACCCGGAAATGTACTTATAGTTGTAGATATTCAATATTTCGGCTATTTATAAGTCATAGTAATTATTAATGTGTAGTTGTTTTCATTTGCAAGCCACTTTAACAAATTGTCTAATTTTAAACGTAAAACCTAAAAAAACATGCTCGAAACGTGGACACACAACGTACTCAAAAACCACTTTGGTTATTATTTTGATAACTTTTTCATCATTGTACAACCAAATGTAGTAATCCGTTTTAATATGTAAACTAGGCTTGGGATGTAAGACCGCCATAAAAGACAAACGTGTACTGTACCGATAGAGTAAGAAATGACAAACTAATATTTGTTTAGTTCTTGCCAATATTTTCTTTTTATTCTATTGTTTTAGACTGTCTTATTATGTAAACCAGGCTCGGGTATTAAGACCATCATTGAAAGCAAACGTGCACTGTACCGATATAGTATCTTCTTCTTCATCGAGTGGATGGTCAACCTGAACAATCCAGGTGTCAGAGTTATTGAGCCGCCAAACATGGGCTCATGTAACGACTACTATCCGTAGAAAGTAACCGGGACCGACGGCTATAGTATGAAATGACAACCAATTTTTTTTTTACCAATACTTTTTCCAACTCTTAATTTGACTGAAACATATTGTTTGTTCTACAAAAACAAACAGACTACGAGTATATCTAAATATTTGCTAACCGGTCAAATCAAAACAAATCCGCCCCCCCAACCAATATAATTCCGCAAGCGTCCTCCGCGCCATATTCTTATAAATTAATTACTTGTAATCTACTCATGAAACGGGTCTTACACAAATGAAGTTACAACGTGCTTCGGCTCAAGGGCTTAATGTCTGCAACGAGACTGAATTAGAAATGAACCTTACAAAGTATAAGGTTTTATGACGTGGTGTCGTGTGTTACTTCGTTTTAATTTGGCAGTTGATATGGTTGTAGGGGTTAGTAAGTTGTGTTTATAAGTTGTAGTAACAAGTGAGTGAAAGTGTATCTTAAATAAGATGTGTATTAATATAATGAGGACAAATTAACGAAATTGTTAGTGCGCAATTTACAAAATGAAAAGTGATTTAAAAAATATAGAAAAGAAAAGATTGTGTGATTTAGTTACAATAATTAATGATTTTCATACGATCTTAATTTTTTTAATTTTATTTCTTAACTTCTTCAATGTATCTCTCACAATATTTACAGTTTAAAAAATTACAATTTTAATTATATTTTACAGCTACTTACCACCAATATAGGTGCTTTAACTTCACAAAATATATTTTTTCTTTTAATATAAATGTCCCCAATTTCACCATTATATTGGTACTTTGTATTCACATTGTTTCCACCAGAATGATTGCATTCGGTCAGAACGGACACAATGTAAAAGTGGGTATTAATATTTCGCTGGCACGCAGCTCATTTGAATGCCCTAGGGAGGTGTCCCGATGATCGCTTCTTATCCACTACGCAAACATTCTTCAGAAGGGCTGTTCATTCCATTCACTGTAGAGGTTATCTTTTATTATTTCGCTCCCAACATCCTCTTTTTATTGCCTTTCATATTGACTTTTTATACTCCTCGCGAATAAATACATTTTGATTTTCGCTCCCGTAGACATTCTTTTTATGCAGTTCGTCAGACAATAGCGAATTAGCACGCCCGAGGTGTCGTAAAATATTATTGGAATTTTAATATTCTTTGCCGCTTTTTATGCGAGACCTTCTTACGTTTCTCGAAGGTGTTGCCATACGTCAACCGCAAATACTTGAACTGAATAAAAAGCATTTCGCAAAGCTCTTGAACAAACACAAGTGAGGGATTGAAAAGTTCCTTGTGGTAAGAAAAACAAAGATAAATCCAAGTTAGGGTGACAATTCTTATTCGTACAGTGAAGCTGTTTACGATTCTTGATTTCAACTAATTACTTTGGTTAAATGTTCCGCGAAACCCTTACAGCCATCTGTAATAATGAAGTTTAAAATAACTTCCCTTATATGAAATACAAGCAGTAAATAAAAACTGAATTTACCAAAAAAATATTAAAACATTACCATTGTTCTTCTTGAACATAAGTTAACTACTACAATAATTTGACCTTTTAAACTAAAACTTGGCAAATCTTCAACAATATCGATATTCATAATCTTCACCCGTTAATAATGAATCGCCACTACAAACACAAAGACGCTAATCATAAAAGCACCCGAGTGAGTTTGAAAATAAAACCAAAAAAACACATTTTTCAAAAACGTACATAGTTCTCGAAAACAAACAGACCAAAAGACATAACAGGTACCCATTACGATTCCAGAATTGTCCTCATCCCGGCGCGTCCCTCAGGTGCGATTAAACATGTAAAAGTACCAGGATAACAAAGTGTCTTGGAGATATCTTGTTCGGAAAAAGCTCAAGCCATTTAGCACGTACAGAGCAAATGCTGAACCACGTTTGCAGAAAGTTAACGACCCGTTGAATGGTATCGCTTACAATTTACAGACAGTGTATTGTCTTGTTACAAAGAAACAACTAATTGTAGAATTTGAGACTTACTTAAGTAAGTTGTTATTAGCCCTGATTTTTAGACCGCCAAAAGGCCTGCGACATGGTCCATTGTAACAACCGGGACCGACAATTTAACGTGGCTTCCGAAGCACGATGGAGACGTTTGAGTTATATTCAAACAAAAAACAATCCATGAGTACTTCATACTAAGAAATCAAATAAGGGTGATAGAGTTTAACGAAATAAAATGTATTACTTTACAACCAACCTCTTTTTAGATGAAACAATAACAAAGTAGGAAAGAAAACGGTATTTTTCAAAAAAAGAAACTTACCGCAATAATTACTTGTTTTTAATGAATTAACGACTTTTGTTTTGGAAGAGCGATTAAAATAATTAAAAGTGTCATTATAAGTGCCATCAATTTCATCTCAAAGGAGACATTAGTGTTTTACTGGCAATTCCCTCGCAATAAATGGTTAGTTTACGGCTTAAAACACTTGTAAAATGAAATTTTATGAGATTACTGCCGAAGAATAAATATTACACACCCTCCTTTACTTCATCAGTAAAAAAATTAACACAAGAAGCTGTTAGTTTGTAAATAATATGTCCAACAAAACAGATTTCCTTGAAACAAAAATAAAATTGTGCAGCTACTGCAAAGCTAAGGTGCACTTCTCCAGTTTTGGCTGCACAGTGCACCTGCAGCCCAAACTGAATAGAGCCATAACTGAACTACACAATTTAATATGTAAAACAATTTCCAAAAACCTATGACCTATGAATCAAAGACGTAAAATGAATTTATAGGAGAGGTTTTTAGGTGACTTTTCACATGTAACGTTTTAAAAATTATGTCAATTTTAAATGTGCCGGTACTTATGAGTTAGTTAGCGTAAAATTGTCCGTCCCGATTGTTTCAATCCATGGACTGTATCGGAGGCCTTGAGGTGGTCTAAATACTCTGACACAACGATTGACCACTTACTTACTTACTTTAGTTTAAAATAAACATATTTTGAGAAAAACTGTGTATAGTAAAGCCAAATTAGTTTGAACTCAAAATAGGTATAAGAGCCAAGACAGTCCTTGTCCATAATATAAGAACAATAATTGTCAAGTGTTGGGTTTTCTTCCCGGTTTTAATTGATCCTGGAGGGCGCACGAGATAAAAGTCCCGCCTAAACTTTCTCTATTACACTTTAAGAAAACCGCTCAAGTCATTTTATTTGGACGATAAGAACATTTTCGTGCCCAAATCTGCGCAATACGACGTATAATAGACGAAACGAGTTCGGTATTATTGTTTATTTTTGTTTAATTATATTTTGCTTCAGGCTGTTTGCATTAATTTCGGATATTTTATCGTTTCTTCAGAGAATGGTTTGGGCACAAGTTGTGATGGGATGTGGTTTTGTTAACGGAACGTTATTCACTAATTTTAGATTACGAATAGAATTTTAATTTATTTTATTTAGCTGATGCAATACTTCAAAAAATAAAATTAAAGGTGCCTTTCCATTAGAACCATGCTATGCAAAGTCACTATGCCATCAGTCATATGAAATGTAGCGTAGCAGCGTAACATAGTTATGATATGATTTGACCAATCTCTAAAAAAGTAGCATAGCATAGCTCTAGGAGAAAAGGCACTAATAGGCACTTATATCAATCACCTAATCAAAAAATATTAGAAATCAAACGACAAAACAAGAAAAACGTATGAAAAATTCATGACGTGTAAACGGCTAAAAATCGTCTGTTTCAAAACCATCAAAAACAACCACATTTTTCTCATTCAAAAACAATAAGCAATAATTTTCACAATAAAACGTTTAGTGCTATGGCGTAGATACAAAGTTCCATATTTTATTATGATCATTATCGTAAAACCACCCCCAAATATTTGCAGTTTAAAAGTTGCCCGTCTCCACTCACCCTTACAACCCGTTACCAAGATTTCATTATAAAATTAAACCAAAACTTGGATGCAAAATGTAAACTTCGTCTTTACTTTTATAGTTTTTAGTATTTGTTATTTTCTTCATACGGACGAAAAACATCTTTCATTGCCGATGTGTTATTTTGTTCATCTCGGATTCGAAAACGTCTTCAGATGTTATATTTTTTTTACATACAAATACAATAAACCTGAAAAAGATATCTATCTTTATCTTTCGTTGAATAACCTCCACTTGGCATAAATAACATTTTAACCTTTCCTGAACTATTTAGTTATCTGATTTAGTTCCTAATATTATTCCGAAAATCTCCAAAGACGGCTCTTGTTAAAACACTGTTAAGAAAGTTTTTCAACCCTCACTACACCTCTCTTCGTAAACACATAAATTGTAAGCAAAACTGCCTTTAATTGTCTTGTTTCCGATCCTCCCAACAATTAACTAATATTTATTTGTTTTTCCACTAATAACAGATTAGATGCCTACCTCTTTCATTTAAGAAAGGAAAAATACTTTACTCAATAAGAAGTTTGTAACATGAAGTACTTATCTTTAAGCATAGACTATAGACCTATAGAGTGTAGTTTAGGAGCCATACGAGACGAGAGTATAACGAGACGTTTTGGTGAGCGTAAAATATTTAAACCAATCCGGGCCTATTCCGGGAGCAAATTAAAAGAATAGACTCGCAGAACGGCTCCGGACGCAGTGGCCTAATGGCTTTGCATTGTTCTTGGGCCCACTATCTGTCTCGCTTTTGTCACGCAATATCCCCGCGTACTCACTAAAACTCGTCGATTTAATAAAACAAGGGAAGGGCAAACAGTGCGGAAACGGTAGGATAAAAACGTAAGTTAAAAGCCTGCTTTAAAAGGCTAATTGGTAAAGGAAAAATTTTCGAAACCGGATGATCACCTTCCGCTTTTGGAGATAGTGAAACTGGAAAACAGTGACCGCCGAAACGTCCGGCACGTGACAATGACGGCTTAGCCGAGCAAGGAGCGTTTTACTCCTTTTGTACCGTCGGCACACACGCCGCTTTCTGACGACGTTATTTTTTAATCAAATATATCCATGGAGCGGGTGACGAACGATAGGGTCGCAGCGACAATGAAAAACTAAAAGAAAAAAGACCTCTTTTAAGCAAATACAGGCGAGACCAAGTTGATTGGTTTTGTAAGCGGGAATGTTGATTGGCACGCCAGTAAACAATACGGCCGGTGTTTAAGTTTACTACAATAGACTTCTTTTAAGTAAATAGTGACGAGACGCGTTGATTGGTTTTGTTTTCCAACTAGTTCGATGTAGCCAAAAGCGATTTTGCCGAATGTCAAAGTTGAATTCGACAATGTTTTCATTGGTGTCAAACAATGGTTGTTTTAGCGTTTTGTTTTCTCGGCTCTTGAATATTTTTGGGGTTTTGAATTGTCATGAAAACATTCGGTTATTTTGATACTTTTTGTCGAGTCATATTGTTTGTTTAACCAGTGTTGCTAAAAAACGCATTATCCGGAGTTACATATTGTGTAATTGAATAAGATCAAAGTGAGTGGTGTAGCATATTTTTGTTCGTTAGCGTTTTGCGGTGAAAACACAGAACATGGTTATATTATGTGTTCTAATACCGGAAAGTTTCAAAAGACAAAACACAAACAAACATTGAATATTAGCTCTCACATAATTATAAGTGGGTTTTTTTAAAATCACGCTAATCGCTACATCACGGCCATGCCCTAATATTATGTGCCCTAATTACGTAAGTTCAAAAAAGATAAAATCAACATCGAACATTATCTCCACAATCTCCAATGTGTTCTTTTTTTAATTCTCGCTTATCACCCTCACTACACACACCCCTCACTACGTTTTTAGATACAAAAATTAACATCATTATATCCATTCTACGGTGCTATAGAACGAAACCTACCTCTGCAGGTTGAAAGTTCATAAATTGTCTATCACATTATGCACGGCGAGTAGTCGACCGCAATAAATCAGAAGCTCTTCTTAGCATCGCTCCCATGCCTCGGCCATTAGTGGGTCCTACTGGAAATGTTGCTTGCACTTCCTGTAATCTGGTAAAAACATATCAGTGAAAAATATTTTGGTAGGAAAAACAAGTCAATTTTTTTTGTTATTTAAGAGTTGTTTTATTTAGTTAGGAGACGTATAATTGGAGCGAGTTCGTGAGCGAATAGTTGGCGTAATGAATTTGAACGCAATTGAATAAGGGGAATAACATTTGCTTCCTATGGACCTCACCGGTTAAAACCTACTTGTAACTTTATTGATGTGTTGCAGGGTTGGTGTGATTGCTGTGCAATTAAAAGTACTTATTTCTTTTGTGATTAAAAAATAATCATTACCAATAGGTTCCGAATATCCGGACAATTGTGCAGTCGTTCAGTCGTCAATATTTAGTACGTTTTCTTCCGACCCAAACGTTTCTTCAACCAAGTCCTTCGAAGAGTAATATCCTACCACCATGCAATAGGAAATCGAAAGAAAGCACCATTTCCTGGGCGATTCCCGGCACATCTACTGCGAGAAGCGATAAAATATTACATCGGAATTAAAATTTTCGGTTGAATTAATAAGGGTTTTAAATACGTAGATTATTTTTGTATCAAAATTATGCACAGTCCGCCGCGTGTACAGACTTGAATAAATTTATAACCGGTCGAGAATTTTGGGACTCTCATTAACCGGTATTTATGTGAGGAGATAAAAATTGGGGACACTTTTAATCGGGAACGGATGAGCAGGGAATGCGGACCTTAACTTTTGGGAACATTTAAATTAATTTAAAAAATGTATTTGTTTAGTTATTAGGACGACAGATGAAACGGGTATGATAGGAAGCGTGACAAACTGAACGGTTATTCTCGTCAATGTTTCGATTGGGTTACCGACTGGAGTATTATGGTGCTGGCCTGAGGAGGTGACTAGATTATTTTTAAAAGAACACAGAAGTTATATGAATCGATGTTAAATATTCCTTTTAAAAAAAAATTTAAAGTAGTTTATTAGCTTTAGCTTTGCTCTCTGAATTAGGTATATGTAATTATTTTCGTATTGTATAAAACCTTCGTACATTTAAAGTATGTAGGTAAGGTATAAGAATCAGTTGAAATACTTGAAATAATAATAGTAGATATAAAACGGCGTTATGATATAAAAATATTAAAATCTTTACTCCCATAAAATCTCTAACTAATGACCGCAAACACATTTATCACTCCACACAAAGTCAACTGTTGTTTGGGACAGTTTTTAAAACGCTTTAAATTAATTTCCCCTGATTTCCTTTAAGAAGTTGTAACTCTCCAAGTGGGGATAATGCGATGATATATAAAAAAAGGTCCCAGTGTGCCTGAGCCCCTAATAAATTATACCCTCGATAACAATGGGATTTTTCTCCGCCCTTTGTTGCAACTTTTGATATCACCTGAACGTACAGCGTTTTCAGAAAACCAAAAAGTGGCGACTTTTTAAATATCGAACTTTTTATAATATTACTTTTTCGGTGTTCGTTGTTTTAGTTTTTTTAATGGACCAATGGAGGAAACCAGTATCTTCTTGCAAAAGACGGAGTAGTCGCATTTCACTGATATCGAAATGTTGGATACTAAATGTCAACATACACCTTCCTCAGCCATATACATCTAAAATGTGGTAACATATGTGATACAGACCAGAACATATAGACCATGTCGAAGGCCTTTAGGTGGTCTAAAAACTCCTACACTAGGGTTGGCCACTAACTTACTCGAAATGAATGAATATGCTTATATTATTCTTAGGGTATTTTTTATCCTTTGCGGTAATGCTAACTTGAGTAAACAATTAAATGTGGAAAAAAATATTTCCAAATTACTTTAAATAATGGCAAGTAGGTAGTTTCCTAAACGCTTACCATACAAACTGTAGACATTTGGCATTGAGAGGACTTTAAAAAATCCCCTACAATTTTAAACAAATTGCAATCCCGCAATATCAATGGATTATGACAGAGTGACCCATAAGTGAAAATGGCTCAATTTTCCCAACAAAATGGAAAATATAAAGTAGCCACTTCGTAAAATATATCGCTTGAGCTCTTTTTGTACCGAACTATAAAAAATAAAGCCCTAATATCGTTAAATGTTTCTATGGGGAGTGACTGGTCAAATGCGGAAAATAGAACTTTATCCAGGGTTGCTACATGTGTACTTTTAAGAATAATTTGAAAAAAAAAGTCCTTTAATTGTTGTTTTTATATGAATTTCGTAATACATAAGATTTTATGTAAATTGTGTGTTAATTATTATTGGAAATATAAATCTTATACTCATTGATAGCTTACCGACACCAATTTTACTGACTAATAATTTATGAAAATATATCCATACAATTGCCGTCAAAACTACCCCGTCAGAAATAAAAAAACTATATTATAATTATTTTAACAATTCGGCATAATAACTCTCTATGTAATTCAGTTTGCATAAAATAATAACGTTTAAAAAATTGTAAATACTCTCATGCAACGTTATGCAATTTCAGATATTCTTGTAAATATCGATGTTCTTACTAAATAAAATTAATATCGATTTCTTAAGAAAACAAACCAAACAAGCAACCCTAACAAAATGGAATGGGCAAATGTGGACAATTTATATTGCAATAATCCACACGGCAGTTACAGAGCGGGCAAAGTCGCGTCGAATGCCGATAATATCGGACGGTCGGCAACCGTCGCTAGTTTGAGGACAAAAAACGAGAACTCATTTATATTGACAAGTCGGCACTTGCGGAGCCGAACCCTCCTTTATTACTATTGATTAGACACGCCACCTCAGCCTCTGTGGTGATCAGTGTTCAATTGTTTGTGGTATCCTTTGAGTGCATAAAGAAACACATACTAAAAATGATAGTTATGTATTGAGAATTTTAAATTTGGCGAATGATTGGTATATTTATTGGACGGATGGTCTAGACTGAGGCATTTATATTTAAAACCTACATAGAATGGCTAATAGTTCTCAAACCAAAAATTACAAGACGAGAAATACAGGATAAGGACAAGAGCTAGAGTAAGAAGGTATATACTTAACATGATATAGAGTTTTAATTCTGCGGATTTAGTTATGTAACCTAATCTTCTAAACTTCATTATCAAATGCTCCATTAGCCCTCAGTCCCCTCACTCTAACTAGACCCAACAACTTTGCAAAAAACAAGTTATATCATCCGTTTGAACAATTAAACAAAGCTTTGAACAATCGCAAAACTAGATGTTATTCATTCTGTCCGTTTGTTTGTCGTCAACATTACGCTCGCATTGTGCTGTAATTGAAAAATCGGGAACTCCGAACTACAACAGGGAATCGTTTTCATTATTCAGACAACAATCAGGTGAAATTCCGAAAAACGATGTGAAAAAATCGCATCGGCCTCGTTTTACGACGATGTGACGGATAAAAAATTCATTGAGTTAATCGCTACGGTGACCAAACAATCGTGAATTCGATGAGTTGGCAAGTAAGTGGACAATAGTTGGCAATTTGCGAAACTCGTTTGCGAAAACAATCGCGAGCCGGTGCCTTCTGATGGAAGGGTTTTGTAGGAGAATTGTGTTTTCGAAGTGTGTAAATATTTTAAATTGAAACAACGTTTATGGTTATTGTTAAACGCTTTTATTTTGCATTTTTATCTGACGTTTCGGCCGCTTTATAGGAACCCTGGTCACAGAACTATCCTTACAATGGTTAATGGATAATTAATCCAATTAATTAAGTGCATGTTTAACGAATCTATTGTTAAATAGCTAGTATTTGTGACATATACAAAACTTTATCAAATCTCTAAAATATTTTTTGAAATCGCTGTGATGTAAGATGTAAGTCCTGCCACGTTCACTGTACATACAATAGTACAGTAAGGAAGTAAATATAGTTTGGAAAACAATGTAAGGGTATTTTTCTTCAAAAACCCTACGACCATCTAAAATTTTTCTTCAAATTTCAAAATTCAAGACAAACATCACTTTACGTACTCGTTATTTTTCAAACGTGATGCGGGTAGGGGTTCGCAAGGGGTCGGGGAAGAACAGCTGACTCATCAAAACAATAAACAAAGTATCGAGGGCAATTTATTTTATTATTATGCACACAGCCTTATATGATTTACGCTGCCGAACTTGCATTTTGAAGAAATTCTCTTTTTGATTTATCTTGGGGCGAGTGTAGACAATAGTCTTAACTATGACTGTCTTGTTGATTGTATGAATACCCATGAAGGTGCACACGATAGACGAAGAATACATTTAGGTGCGTAATATGTTAAAAAAATTAAGAACAATATAAATTAAAATAAATGAACACTCAATTTAAAACTGTTTGGTTCCTAAACACATTTTGACTCTTAATTAAAAATGGTATTTTGCAAGTGAGCTTTAATTACAGACATGAATTTGCATTCGCCACTACGGTTTATATTACACCGTGCGAAACCGTTTTTTATCCATATTCCGCAAAATAAACCTTACACCGTTTCAAAATTATTTTTAACCACATTTTCAGTACGATTATCAATCAAGGAGTGCTTCCCGGTACAAATTCATCACAAGCCTCTCGCCGAACCGCCGGATAACACAATATCCACCGGATATCCGGAGGGGAACTTAAACATCATATTTTTATCATCATTATGTCAAGAAAAATGTGGCGATATCAATATGTGGACATGCTTGTTGGAGCGCGGCTAAAATGTTGTTGAATAAACTAAATTTGAATTTGCGTAGTGGTGTTTAACATTTCTTAGACACAACGACAGGTGGCAATTATGATATTTCTTCTTAAACATTATATTTAAGCTCTTTTCGATATTTAAAGCATTTTTAATATCTTCTAATATATAAAATTCTCGTGTCACAGTTTTCGTTGCCATACTCCTCCGAAACGGCTCGACCGATTCTCATGAAATTTTGTGAGCATATTGAGTAGGTCTGAGAATCGGCCAACATCTATTTTTCATCCCGAAATTCCAGCGGGAACGGGTACAACGCGGGTGAAACCGCGGGGCGCAGCTAGTAAACTATAATATAAAATTCTCGTGTCACAATGTTGTTCCCGTACTCCTCCGAAACGGCTCGACCGATTCTCATGAAATTTTGTGAGCGTATTGAGTAGGTTTAAGAATCGGCCAACATCTATTTTTAATCCCGAAATTCCCGCGGGAACGGGTACCGTGGTTGAACTCCTCTGAAACGGCTCGACTGATTCTCATGAAATTTTGTGTGCATATCGGGTAGGTCTGAGAATCGGACAACATCTATTTTTCATCCCGAAATTCCCGCGGGAACGGGTACAACGCGGGTGAAACCGCGGGGCGCAGCTAGTAAACTATAAAATGCAAAGTCAACTTGAGTAAAGTACCATATATTTGATACCAATATTACGAATCAATAAATACATCCGGACGAATTCACTTACGGTTAATAAGACCCAAACTAAGCTCTAAGCTTATAATATTGAATTTAACTAACTGATACTATACAGATACTATACTGATACATTTATAATCAAAATGTTGTCTAAATAAAAACCTTTATTTTTATCCAAATTCCACACATTCCTTGAATTGCTCATTCTAATTTTCTTATTAGAATAAGCGACACTGTTAAACTCGAAGTCCTGTCCTTAGTATTCTTTCGTTGCATGTTTTGATTCGAGTGGTATTTTCAACGGTTCCATATTATTGGCTGATTAATGATGGAAGTAGCATTACTTTTAAATATTTCATAACAATGATACAATTAGTATAGCTTATCTCATGACAGACGGGTATCAACAATTTATTTATTTACTAGCAGCGCCCCGCGGTTTTACCCGCGTTGTGCCCGTTCCCGTGGGAATTTCGGGATAAAATGTAGCCTATAGCCTTCCTCGATAAATAGACTATCTAACAGTGAAAGAATTATTCAAATCGGTTCAGTAGTTTCTGAGATTAGCGCGTTTAAACAAACAAACAAACAAAACAAACTCTTCAGCTTTATACATAATACTAGCAGCGCCCCGCGGTTTTACCCGCGTTGTGCCCGTTCCCGTGGGAATTTCGGGATAAAATGTAGCCTATAGCCTTCCTCGATAAATAGACTATTTAACAGTGAAAGAATTATTCAAATCGGTTCAGTAGTTTCTGAGATTAGCGCGTTTAAACAAACAAACAAACATACAAACAAACAAACAAACAAACAAAACAAACTCTTCAGCTTTATAATATTAGTATAGATTAGTATAGATATGATGTAACCAGCAAGCGTGGTAATTACATGTAACCAGCAAGCGTGGTAATTACGCCTAATCCTCCGCATTGTACTGATATCTTCAGTGAGATGAGAGGCCTTTGCCCAGCTGTGGAACATTACAGGCTAATACATTACTATTTTTTTATGATGTAACTGCTGTATTTTCTTTCTCAAATCTAAGCCATTTTCAACGTAGCTTTGATTTGAAATCACCAATCCGTAGTAAGCAAGCGTAGTGATTATGTCGCTGTAGTGATATCTGTAGAAAGCTAGGGTTCTTTGCCCAGCAAAGGGACAATATTGGCTAAAACTTAACCTATATGTTTTACTCAATAGTTTGGGCATTTCGTTTCAACCGTGGATTTATTCGGGTGTCGTTGGAACCTATCGGAATGTGAATATTATATAAAATGAAGTCGGTTGATAAGAAAAAATCTTCATGGTGTATCTTCATCTCTTGTGCGGTAGGTTAAATGAAAAAAAAGACGTCAAATATAACACAATAGTATAGTTATCACACAGTTATCATAACTAAATTGCGAGTGAGCTTTCTTTATCTAGTCAAGGATTTAATAACAAAATGACCTTACAATAAAGCTTCATAGACATGAGCGAGATTACAAGCTACTAGCCCGTCTAGTTCCATTGAAATCGCGAGTTAAATACGTGTTTAAACATTGTCTTCTACCTTGTTACTATGCTTTTCACCCGCTATAAAATTATTTTTAATATGCACTGGGAATATCTAAACATATTATAAACAAAGTCCCATAAAACTATTTTTACTCATTTTTCTCAAGAACTCTATGGTTTCTCATGCGGTTTTCACCAATAAACAAACTAATTCAAGAAGAAGGTTTGTGGCTACTTTTCATGCTAAAATTCTACAGGACAATGCGGGTATGCCCGCGGGGCATTACAAGTATTTCATTAAAAACAAGTTGTCTTCATTTAAAGTGAACTAGGACGCCCTCTATCACCTAGACTGTTAAAAAGTTCCAATCAAATTGAGCCAGTCGACAATAAATTAGTCTGCCACCAGTCCATTCAAATCCAAAGATATATAGATAATCAATCGTCTAGAAAGTTTCAGATCGATACCTTCCATCGCCATTTCATATTGCTACCCGACCGTTTTAAGAAGTGCAGCAAATGTATGAAAATCATACCAGATTTCTTATTAGAATGTATATTTTAAATTGTGTGGGTTATAAAGGATATTGTCTGGGAGGAAAGAGGAGGAAATATCTCAAGGTTTGGGCGGGTGGGCGTGTCTTACGAAGCCACGCCTACAAGAAGGCGTGTAGCGGTATTTAATATTACTTGTGGTACTTATATTTGTTTTTTACTTATATTAAAAATGTTTAATTGCGTGTGGTTGTTATAGAGTAAGATACTGACGCTGGCTAAAGTGTAGGCGATATTCCAGCTGAAGACGATTCCTTCTGAAGAGGAAAGAGGTCTAGTGATTTCATTCCATGCTGACCCATGCTGATCATACCAACCCTTTTCCACAATGGAAGAAGTCGTCTCTGGCTGAAAAAGCAGTTATGATGGTTTGAATTTTAACTCTCGTAAGAAAGAAGAATATAAAAGTTATGGGATGAAAAATACAATATATTTCTTACAGCTTTATCAATAACAAATCTATTGACAAGCTTATTTTAGTCAAATAAATCATGTGAATTGGTCAAATATTAACCTTGCCAAGAAAAAGATATTCAGAGTACCTATACATGAATACAAACATACATAATTATAAAATAAAGTCCCTCAAAAGCTGCATGTCTGTATGTAATCGATTTTATCAAAAACTACTGAACGGATTTTGATTCAAATTTCATCAACATACACAGTGATTCCTTTTACATAGTGATGAGTTTTTACTCCAAAATTTCACACAGGAACGGGCACAACGCAGGAAAATCCGCGAGGCGCTCATAGTCCTTCGTATAATTTTGTGAGTGTTCTCCAATGAGAAAATATTGACGATCTTAATTTTATAAGGAGTATTATAGTGAAGACAACGGTTTTATTAATGAGGCTGTTATTTTTTGAGGTTTTACCTGTCTGTCTTTAAATTATAATTATTACATTAAAATATTATCCCAACATCAATAAAAGCTAACGACATTTTAACACAATTAAGACACTTCATAGTGCTTAAATAAATGTGTAAGTTTGTCTCAAAAAGATACACTTAAAGTATGTGACTATAGAAACTCTGAATTTTATATTTTCTACCAGACTTCAGAATGAAATAAAATAGGCTTTTAAAAAGAAAATGCCGACTGTAAGTATTTATCCGGTCCGGTAGTTTAAAACTCTAAATAAAAAACTAAGTTTTATGAAGTGCCGATATATTTATTGAGATAAGAGACCTTTGCCCCGCAGTAAGACATATATTGTTTTTATAAAAAAATAAATTAACCCAAGTATATTAAACAAAAAGCGTCATTCGAAAAATATAATGATGAGGTCTGTAATATCCCACGGTTGGACATATTTAATACACTAAAGTTTCATTCATTATCATAATACGAAATCATTTTACTCGCAAAAAATTAATTAAAATATCTCACCTGAATTGACTAATTTAAACTGATTTTTCAAATTAAATTAAAGAAAATCGAACTATACTTCTACAATCTACACACACATTTGAACTACAAAACGTCTACGCCGTAGCTCTTGCTACGCAAGGCGGGGCTACGGACTACGAAATTTTCCGAACATCCCCGATAAATGCAACCATTTTCCCTTGACCTCTACAAATGTAAGTAACTACCAATGTATGTTTGAAAGTTTAGTACATCCAGAGGGGAGGGGGAGGTCTTCGGAAAATGGTTGACGGAATTAGCTGAAGGGATTTTCTGCAGGATATTGTTACGTAACTGCAGTCGAGTGAAGGAAGCCTTGGGGAGCTCACGTTTTGGTACCAGGATAACATAAATATAAACAACTTGTTTACGTCGTAAACAACGCGCGGAACTTAGTTTGTGGAAGTTTGTGATCGGTGAAAAAAGTAAGTTTCAAATTGAGAACTTTTTTAATTTATGTTGTTGTGTTTTGTTTTGTTTAATTTGCATGCTGTGGTTGCATTTGTGTATCGGTATTATAATTAAAAAACAAATTGTTTGCGAAAAATATGGTATGGTATAATTAAAATAAATGCTTGCCATTTTCTTCTTAAATTCATTGCATAAATAAATACTGTCATGTAATGATTAAAAAAATTCTTTTAAGTATTAGCCTGGAATGTTCCCCTTTTTTATCCTCTTCAGTTCGCTGAAAGCAGATTGAAATATTTTTTCAAATTGACCGTGTTCGGTGTATTTACCTTTTCGTTTTATCTATTAAGAAAAAAACTATTCCATGAACTAAAAAAAAATATGTAGTTTTCATAATACAATTCAAAATGAAGTGATAATGGGAACTATTCAATGATTATTTAAAAAAAGAAAGCGATATTTATTACATTTTAAGCAGATATGATTAAGCGACCAAAGTCTTATTAATCACACAATCACAAAACTAATGTAATTCAAATTTTATAATAACCTTGGTAATTTTAAATATTGAAAAGTTATTTAAAATTACAAATTTAATTACTTATTTGGTTAACTTGTTTTTTTATGATATTGCAACAGGCCAGTAGTGTGAACTTTATTTAATAGAAGAAATTCAACGTCACACGACCCGCAATCGACCCGCATCCGCACCATGTGTGTATTGCGCTTTATCAGATACAATAATGATTTTTGCATGTTCTAAATTGTACCTCTCGGTTTTTTCTATGCCTGTTTATTTTATTTTTTATTTAGCCTGGTGTGTCTCACTGCTAAGTAAAGGTCTCTTCACTCTCTTTCCAGACTTTTAAAATATTGAATGACATCAGATTTGTGTAATTTGTAGACTTTGAATTTGTAGACTGGTCGATAATCATTATTATTATTATATTAGCCTTGGGTGTCCCATTGTTGGGCAAAGGCCTCCCCCATCGTTTCCACTTCTCTCTATTTAGAGCTTCACGATAAATCATATCTGCATAAAATGTGATAATTATTGTTTGCCTTTTTATAGATGATCATTTAATAATTTCCATTATTACATCACCTTGTTTGAAAACTGGAAATATTTAAATTCAGTTGAATGCCTATTTAAGATAACATAATTCAAAATTAGTTATGGACTTTTTGTATTTAAGTTTAAATATCAGAATTAAACAATTCGAAAAAAATAAGTATTAATAGGTTACACTGTAGAGCTTTCTCTTTTTTATATTACTAAAGAGGAAGATTAATCATAGATACTAGAATAGCCTAATGAGAGTTGGTGATATCAGAACCGAGCCATTTAAAATATCATCTATCGAACTAACATCAAATAAAACCTGAACTCTTATTCTCTCACACTCAGAGTGATTTCCCAAGGGATACTATTAAGTGATTTTACTTTCTTAGCTGAGATTTAATGAATGATTTTGACATGTAATGTAAGAAAAATTACATCAATTATTTAAGCGTCGATTATTAGACGTGGGTGTAGTTGTTAGTTAATAGTCGATATAATTAACGTAATTTATCACATATTTAAATGTAAAAAATCACTCATTAGCCTCTCTTAATATAAATAACCATTGATTTGAAGTTTCTAAGCATAGTGAATAATCATAATGAGAAAAGAATCCTCAAAAACAAAATGATGAATAACATCATAATATTAAATTGTTCAATCTAACAAATAAACAATGCAACCACCCTGTTTGTTTACCTCACCCCTCACCCCTGTTACCCCCTTGTTTACGGATGCGTTTCACCCCCTAGGGGGATGAGGGATTGCCCTAAATGCGAGCGCCCTACAAACTGCATCTTGGAACATAAATAAAGCTTGTGTTTTAAGAAAAAATGTTTTTGTTTATTTGTAATTAGTAGAGCTTGAACTATGAGTTAAGTAGAAGAGTTTGTTGAGTTATAATCACTACATAGTATAAAACAAAGTCGCTTTCCGCTTTCTGTCTGTCTGTCCCTATGTATGCTTACATCTTTTCTTTTGATGCAGTTTTTAATAGATAGAGTGATTCAAGAGGAAGGTAAGAATAATCATTCCCGAAATTCATACGGTAACTGGCACAACGCGGGTAAAACCGCGGGGCGCTGCTAGTATAACATAAGTAAATACTGTTATCAAGTTATTTCTTCAAATCTTAATTATTATTATTAATCAAAATCTAAGAGTCAGTCAGCATGTGAGAACTAGGTAAAGAAGCAGGTAAGTTCGAGTTGGTTAGTGCCCAACCCTGGTGTCGGAGTTTTTTGACCGCCTAAAGGCCTCTTTGACTTTGTATATACAACCGGGACCGACAATTCTACATCCGAAGCACGATAGCACTAGTTTACAAGCTGTGAGAGCTTTCAGCTTTAACTAGCCTCCCACTGCAGAGCAATGGTCTCTTACATCACTGATGATATCAGTACAGTAAGAAAGATTAAATTAAAAATAACAATTAGCTTAATTAGATAACCTCAACATGAAACCCTTAAAACAACGGACTCCAGACTTCAATCTTATTGGATAAATATTTATTTTACAAATTATCTCGACCGTCCGGGAGTCTCTCAGAATAACAAATAATTTATATTAAACCAATCTCAAGATTCACAAGAGATATGTTTCATTTCATTTTTAGTTCACTTATTTTCTTTAATTTACTTATATAGGTAGGTATATTATGATGGTATATTGTATTCTAATAGATAAAAATAGTGTACAACTTTTCGGAAACAGCCGGATTCAGGATTGCGTTGATGTTTTTTATATGAACAATTTGAACAAAATTATGAATCTTTATTTAACATGTGAAACTAATAACACCCTCTCACATTTAGGGTTAAAATATCCCTTTCGGCCGCGTATGTAACCGAGTTTTGTAACCAGGTACAAACGAAGATTTTTTTTTATTTTTTCGTAACCAGTTACAAACTAAAACTTTTTAAGCCGCCTTCGTAACTACGTTTTGTAACCGCTGTGAGGTTACAAAAAAAGAAAGCTTTCTCTTTTGTCGTCACCAGTGACAAACAGTTATGATTTCAGAATTATTATTCCTTATTGGTAACCAAGTGCCAATCAAACTATCAAGTAGATTGCAATTCTCTTTTCTGAATGTCATTAGAGCTTCATGGTCAACTCAGCCCACACACGACTGAGCCCGCGGGCTCAGTTGACTACAACTGTTTATGTCGGTGGCGACTCGTACCACTCGGTCAACTCAGCCCGCGGGCTGAATTAACGACTGTCTACCGTTATTGGGTCAACTCAACCCGTGGGCTGATTTAACCACTAAATATCTACTGCTATAAGGTCAACTCAGCCCATATGGACATTAATGTAACAATCAACAACCGTAGGTTAGGTTAGGTTAAGTTTATATCAGGCCCGAAGGGCCAAAATAAGGCGGAAATAGGAGCTCCGCGCAGCGGAGCTCCGTCGACTCTATTATGGCACAAACTGGAACTTCAAAAGAGTAATTTGATAGAAAAAAAACATTTTGGACGAGTAGACCCTATAACAGTGAACTGGTGTCAACTAAGCCTAATTAAAAAATAAAAAAAAATCTTCGTTTGTACCTGGTTACAAAACTCGGTTACATACGCGGCCGAAAGGAAAATATCTACTTAACAAAATAATAATATTTCCAACTGTAATACACAAATCGCAATTATGACAAGTCACTTAGTAATGAAACCAAGAAAGACCCGCAAAGACGTTTCCCCTTCTCTCCGAGGCACGGGTTGAATATATAACTAATTTACATATTTAATAACAGGTATCGCGGATTCAATTGTCGCTTGTAACAAATTATTAATCTGTACCGCGGTTAGATTATCTTCTGACGAATTAAATATTCAGACAATTTTGAAAAAGGAAGATACGGTTTCAATTGTATAAAACGATACATCAAAGGTCGAGCCATCCGCCGTATGCATCATGCGGTGTAAAGAGGTTTGTTTTCGGTACCGACTGCAGCAGCAAGCAGCAAGTAGCATTGTAAGTTTTAATGAATCTAGCTGCAGCCGCGGCGTGTTTCATAGATAGTGCTGCTTAAGGTCGGCATTAGCTGCTGCTGCGTCCGTCCGTCCGTCTGTCACCAGGCTGTATCTCAAGAACGGTGATAGCTAGACAGTTGAAATTTGAATCACAGATGGTATTCCTATTGCCGCTATAACAACAAATACTAAAAATAAAATAAAAAAATATTCCCATACAACAAACGTCATTTATTGCCGTTTATTGAAGTACGGAACCCTCCGTGCGCGAGCTCAACTCGCACTTGGCCGGTTTTTTTAATTCGCTTGTTGCCGTCGCCATCGCTGTTTGATATAGGACTTCCTTAAACTTTTTACGTATTGATATCTTATTTATCTATCTTAAAGTCCAGTGCTAACAACCATAGCAATTAATCGCAAACATTTATACAAATGTTTTCTCAGTCCAGTTAATTTATTTAGAGGGTGTTTATCGAGAAGGGTGGCTGTCCGACTATAATAATTGTGTTGATAGAGCCTTCGGGATGTTTACGGAGGTCCCTCCCGTTGTCCTTTGGTTAATTTATTGAAAACAATGCCTTTATCATGTTTACGTCTTATTATGATGACGATTGGACTGTGTTTGTGACTGACATGATCAACTATGATATTGGTTTATGGGACTTGAGTTACTCAGTCAAAGGTCGTAGGCTCATTTGATTTGACAAAAACTGACCGAAAGGTATGTATGTGCTAGGCTACATTAGGAAATGGCCTTGATCAGGAAGACGCGTTCAAATCAGATATATGAAAAATTTATGACAGCGTTATGTGGAAGTGTGATCGGTTGATCACGCGCGTTTTGTTATCGTACTGTGACACACACACGCCGGGTGTTTCTGAACTAGGCCTTAAGTGGCCTTTGATTAAAATGCTGTTTCTTTTTTTTAAGTACAAATAAAATAAAAACGATTTTCTTTTGTTCCCAGATTTTAAAGATGGCGATGCCGGCCCGGCCCGCTCCAGCCCCGAGAACCAAAAAACAGAACCACGCCAACATCCCCTGTCCCATAGAAAACTGTGCCCGTTTTACTTACGGGAAACTTCCTGACCATCTTACCAAAATACATGGACTAACTGGCGCAGAAAGAGACGCACTGAACGAGCAACAGAGAAAACGATTCTTCAACGGAGAACTTTGTCAAGTGAGGTACCTAAAGGAGACTGCTATCAGAGATCTTTGGGGCACCGACTACGATGACCCCCACATAAGGGCGAAGATACACCAGAGCTACGCGCTTGTCAAAATCAGGATAATCCCCATAGCTGCAACGCAGAGAGCTCGTCCGCTTACTGAACAGGATGCTAATGTGCTAACCGCTTATAATGCGAGGACTGCGCCAAGACCAGCTAGAGTTCAACGGCCGAGGA
Source organism: Cyclophora albipunctata (assembly GCA_963082685.1). Classification (NCBI taxonomy): domain Eukaryota; kingdom Metazoa; phylum Arthropoda; class Insecta; order Lepidoptera; family Geometridae; genus Cyclophora; species Cyclophora albipunctata. Next base: position 8,019,167 of record OY720119.1, on the reverse strand, counting down.
AGCGGACCCGACCTTACCCTGAACCTCAAGCGAAGCAGCCAGAGAGATCTTCAAGCGAATCAAGTGAAGAAGAGCAGAATCCTCTCCCTCCATCGCCACCGCCGTCCTCCCCATCTCTCCCTCCTTCTCCTGCCCCGTACGAGTTACAACCAGTCGAAACCAGATTAAGAGATATTTTCGACTCCAAGGTAGACGCAGGATACAAAGCGGTGATCGATGATATGAAGAAGTCAATGACTATGGGCCGTTCTTTGGGTACGAAGAAGAGGAAAGCGTACCGTACGTACAGGAGATACGCTAAGCGTCTTATCGCTTATCTCCATCGTCAGCATTCGCCTCTAGCTTACGATGTAGACGTCCTCCTCTGTGGCCAACGACAAGTCTGCGCATTCCTCGACCGCGTCAGCTCCGAACACAAGACGAAAACGCTCCGGAACTATATCGTAGCTGCGATCAAACTCCTCGACTCCAGATTATTTGCCATCGAAACTGATCCGACTTGTAAAGAGAAGGTGGCGTCCATGACTAGAGTCTATGACGTGTTACATGGAAGACTGAACGAGTGCGATCGACTGTTGGCCCAAAAAGAAGTCCCAACGACCACGGACAATTTCGACAGTGTTGATATAGAACCAAGTTTTGCTTACGATGATTTGGTTTAAATATCTTATCACCTTATTCATAAATGCTCTATTGGTACAACACAGTTTTAAAGCGTTTTGTCTCTATTGCACTTTGTAAAATAGCGTATGTCAGAAAGGGATAAACCATTTGATAGCTATGATGCTGTTTATAAGCATTTTGAATAAGACCCTTAGTATTACATGTCCAGTGATCTCGTTTCTTTAAGTGTTATTAAATAACAATTAGGTTTTGTAAATATCAGTACTATTTGTAGGTATTTACTTAGATTTTGTCGATGTTTTATTGTGGAAATTAGTCGCATCTGGAAACTGAATGTTATTGAAAAAGTTATGACGAATTTAATTACATGCACTAAAAATCTGTAAAAGGCACTAGTATTTCTTGCTATTTCTTAGGGTGGGTTGTTTCAATCGGTTGATAATCGTAACATTATGTTCGTTAAATAGATCACGATTTTTACGCTGTTATAATAAAAAGCGTTGTTACCTACATAACTTAAATGACAGTCTGATATAGTTATTAGAGCGGCTAGCAGAAAGCCAAGATTTCTCATTTTCTTCGTCTATTGTGACTGACATTGTGTGTAAACGTTGACTGGTGCATCAGCGTAAGCTAGCCGACTTTAGGGTCAACACTGCGTTAAGCGTGCGCCCGTCGCGTGCACCCGCCGCGTGCGCCCGTCGCATGCACACGCGGCGGGCGCACGCGTCGGTTCACTTTTGTATGACACCGCCCGCGACGGGTGCACGCTACGGTTCACTTTTGTATGAAGCCACACGCGGCGTGCGCACGCCGCGGGCGCCCGCGTCGGTTCACCTTTGTATGGAACCGCGGCGTGCGCAGTGTCAGCCCTTAATATCAATGTTTCATTTTATTAAATATTTAACAACCTCGTGGAAAAGTTGAGATAAGTTCAATCAAAAAATATATCTTAACAGCTTTTGTAAATTTGGCTCCAAATTAGATTGTAAGTAAACTATACCTGAGTTTATTCAAAAAACTACGTGTTTCAAGCAATAATCATGAAGTAGATGAAATTCGAAAGATTTTCAATAAGTATGCTTTTGTGCAATATCTACCAACTAGTCATGTATTAATACTTTATTTGTAGAAGCATAGCTCAATATTAATTAATATCTATGTTAGGTTGATATGTTAAGTGTAAATATTTCTGTTTAGTGATTTATTGTAATAAATACCTGAGTATGTATATTATATGGCTTATTTTCATTTCTCCCCAGACATATAAAACATATTATATTCTATCTAATATTATTAAATTCTCGTGTCACAATGTTCGTTCCCATACTCCTCTGAAACGGCTCTACCGATTCTCATGAAATTTACATATCGGGTAGGCCTGAGAATCGGACAACATTTTTTTTTCATCCCGAAATTCCCGCGGGAACGGGTACAAAGCAGGTGAAACCGCGGGGCGCAGCTAGTATTTTATAAAAAGGTAGTTTAATTCGTAATAACCTCTATATCTACGGCCAATTTTAGATATTGGCGGTTGGAGAAACAGATTAAAAAACACCTCTACACACTCGTAGATAAATAATGTCAGAACTAGTAAATAAGCTTTTCTTAGATTGCTGGAAGGAATAAATAATTACGATCATACGGTATAAGATAACCTCGTAAGTATTTTAAGTCGGTAATAATTAGACAAACATACCGTATTGAAGAAATGAAATATCAAAGCGCTAACTATTATTAGTCTACCTAACATAATAAAATACATGTCGTGCTATCTGGCGGTTATATTTAGCATTAAAGCATTATTTCAATTTAGTACTGCTACCAATTACTAGATGGCGCTATATTCGAGGTTCGACTATAAAGGTTTTACTACTTTTACTATTCATTACTAGATGGCGCTGTATGGTATGTATTTGATAGAATGTCGATCTAATAAACGACCACTGCTTATTCATGGTTGCCTAGTACTTGGCGATCATAACCGCCTGCTCCAGATTCTCCACCAACCGGCCTTTACGTTCCGATCGTTCCATTCTTGAAACCGAACGAAAAGAAGATTCGCTTGCGAATGTTAGATCAAATATTTTGTGGTTTGTGTTGTTTTTAAGAATTTTAAATTTGGAAGACAGTGAACCCAGTTTAATTATTGGGATGATTACGTGAATTTAGGTCAAAATAAATAATTTTATATTTCTATAATGTGACATTGCCGCATTGCTGTTTATAAATCCTATTTGAAATTACATTTAAATAATGTAATTGAATTTTATTTACACACATCGCGATTTGTATACTGTATTCTGATAACTACTGAAAATAAAATTCGAGATTATCCCGATATTTATTAGTTTTACCATGTATGATGGAAATTTTCGAATTAGTTCATTTTGTGGCGCACTCTGTGAGCGCTTTCTGACAACACGCTTTGTGAAAGTTACCTACGTCGATACAAATTTTCCTAACAACTGTATTAATTATTTACCTTGGCCGTTGAGCGATGAGGTCGTTCTAATCTAAATAGTAGATAGTAGCGATCGTTTTAGTGATGTCAAAGGCCGAGATGTATTAAATAAATCCATATCTTTTATTTTCTAAAATTAAAATTTAGCTTTATATTCAGGTGAATAATGAAGGGATAGTAAACCTTTGATTGTTATCAGTGCAGTCTGTCAGTAAGGTCAACTGAGTAGTAAAGTCAACTATGTAGTTGACCTTTATAATATGATATGTGACCCAATATAATATATTACATGCAATACTGAAACGTAATTATTTTTCTGGAAATTATCATCAAGTATTACCTATACTTACCAACCTTAATACCAAAGTCTTTAGACCGCCTAAAGACCTTCAACATGGTCTAAAATAATTAACAATAAAAACAACCGCGATCTATAATTGTAACCTAATATTAAGTGTAATCTATAATTTAACACGTCCTCCGGTGTTTTTCATTTTAAGTTTGCCTTCGTTTTTCTCTTCTTCAAAGACATCTCTCTCGCTCTATTTCTATATAAAGAAAAGAGATAAAAGATAGAAGACATTGTGTTTTGTGCGCATCTTAAGTCTGCTGAGTGCATTATACATATGCATATAACTCTTCCAGACGTTTTAAAAGCATTTGACATATCAATTATCCTCTTCCGAAAGTTTGTTTTCTCTTGAATCTCGTAAAATCTTTGAGTAGATAGCTATCTTCATCCAAATGTGCCGATGGACGAGTGAGCCCCGTTCCAAACATGTAGGACGGTGTTATTTTAAAACGTTTACTCAGGTTCTATTTCAGTTTCCATTTTACCTTGAACCGCTTAAAATACGACCTATTTCAAATTATATATGTGTGAGGCACGTTCCAGATAACGCCGTTACGCCGTAACGTTATTTATAATATTCACTTTCCACAATATTTTTGTAAAATCTTTACTAATATTATAGAGGTTACATTTGTAAGTTTGTATGTTACGGCTAATCTCAGGATCTACAAGTTTGATACGATTAATTCTAGTGGTATTGGATGGCTACATTGAAGAGGTAGGTTATGGGTTATTTTTTATCCCAAGAGCAACACAGGAATGGGTAAAACTGCAGGGCACGGCTAGTGTATCGATATTTTAAATTGGTTGTCTCGTTTATTTGATAATTGAACTGAAAATAATGATGACATGTGACAATTATTTTATTTACTAGAATAGCTTTTCATGTTGTAAATTAAATGTCTTCTTGCGAGAATTAACAGTAAATACTTTCTGTCGTATCTTAGGCTTATCATCAGACATTGAGGCCGAGTTGAGTGCCGCTTATTTTAAGTCAAACTTAGAACGTTAAGTATAAGTAGTAAAAATCTCGAAATTCCCACGGGAACCGGGGAGCTGCGGATGAAACCGTGGGTCACAGCTAATATTTTATAAGATTAAGTATCACAATGTAATCACGGTATTTTATTGAAGAAAAGTACCAATATAGCTCTAATTATGTAGCAGACAGGTGACCTCTTGATTAAATATATTCTTATCCTAAACTCGTAGATTGACATTCATCATAAAATTGTATGTTTTACATCCTATTTCTGTATTTGCAATGTATCTGACATTGACTGAATGATACAGATGCTATAAATATGAACATTGTGTGAACAGGTCATAAAATAAATGCTTATTCTAGAAATACCCATCACTTCAAAACCACTTTTCGTTTCAGATACAATTTATGATACATTCTGTTATTGATTCTACTAAGTGCATGACTTTATCTCTCTCTCTCTGAATATGAATCCATAAATAAATAATAAATAGCGTCTACGCAATCGAAAACTGCAAGCGCAACACGCGGCAAACAATGCACGAACCAAGCGATGACGTCACCAGCATTCGGTGCAAAGTGCATGTATGCAGCTCACCTCCTCGCATTTATGGCATCCTGGTGTTTGTTCCTTTTGTGAGCGACACCAAAGGGGCCCTATCCCCTTCGAGCACCCTTCTCTGGGTCATCACGCATCTTTCGGTCATTCACCGCCGACCTTCATCAGTTTTATCTCATTCAAAATTCCATTTTTCTGTTAATTGTGTAATTTGTAAATATTGTATTAACTTTTCATGATAATTGAATGTTTAATTATTAGGAAATTATATGCAAAAAAATCGAAGAAACAACGCTAAAAGTCATTTATTTTGTCATTTGCTGTGAATCTGAGCTAAAATGCGTATTAGATATTTTGGTTTTTAAAATAATACAATTTAAATATTCTATTGGCACTGAAAATAAACCCCATATAACAATTATTGTTTTGAACGTAGCATTTCTTAAAAATTCCTGTTTTATTTGGATTTATTTCTCATGGTTCACGGTTGTACTATTCTATATCAAATCTATGTTACCTACCTAGATAATCTTTGAAACTATTATACCTACGTAAAGTATCTTCAATGTATAATCAAATATGCGAGAAAATTCACTAAATATGTTTTTCTTTAACTTATACCAGGAACTTGATGTACAAGGACAGCATGATTACGAGGCGGTGTAATGCATAATCCTGCATAAAAAGGATACGCAATGCATCGATGATTGATTTCTAAAATTGCATACAGAAAGCGTTAGGCTATTTTCGTTCTTTGGTTTCATTCGATGTATTAACTTATAACTTTTGTACTAAAAAAAATAAAATAATCTTCATCGTAGATCTTACAAATACCCATATAATTGTAATTTCAACATTGCCTGTTATGGTTGGAAAATGTAGAACTTTATGGCTATTACATCCAATGACAGGAAACAATAAGGTCATGTCAATCATCCTGATTGCCTTTAGATTACTCAAGGCATTAGAATACTTGCACCTTTTATGCATCGTTTTTATTAAAACTACTAGCTGTGCCCCGCGGTTTCACCCGCAGCGCCCCCGTTCCCGTGGGAATTTTGAGATTTTTATTCCTTATTTTTCTTATATAAAAACCTTGTCCTGACAATAAGGAACACATTGAAAAAAGAATCATCCAATTTGGTGCAGTCGTTCTGAAGTTATGCGCTTACCAACACATTTTGCGGTTCATTTTTATATTATAGAAGATTAAATTACAGTTTAAATATTGGAACTAGCTATTCTCACGGCAGCATTTATCTTTTACCTTTTTTCGGGAATCTAACTGAAGGAAATATCTAACATTTGGCTTCTGTTTCTCACTGGAATGGAACCACAGTCACAAAGAGAATGAGCTATGATTAAGGAAGCAAAGAAAAGTATTCACCTCAGATATGGGAAAATCAAATGGAAAATTCTTATTTTCCTCTAATATTGCATCTAAATGCATTACCATTTTCTCGGAGGATGTTTTAGCATTTTGCACAGTTACTGGTAATATAATATCTTTGAATTATGTAAAATAACATATATGTAAAAGCGCATAAACTACGTTGCTAATAAAATCAGTTACTTGGCTTCGCAAATAAACGTTTTACGACCTACCAACAATGTGGACAGGTGTTAATTTATTTATTTTCTTATTGACCTCATACATACATATATGAGACTCGTGTAATATCCTTGAATATAAAATCATAAAATATCGAAAGAAAATGGATATAATCTATCAAATATCCAATATTTGGCTTATTTTCATTATTAGCCTTAACACAGTATATTCTCCGATTTCCGGGACAAATTTATTGACTACGAAATTTCGCCATATTTTTTCGTTAACCACATAAGGGATATTTCTGTCGATCGGTATATGCGTCGTGTTCTTTCGCACCGATATTTACGCCGACAGAACTTAGTCGATGTATAAAACACGTTATTATTAGGGAGTAGCGCTTATTTTGTACTCAACTTTGGTGAGAGTGCCATCTAGTGGCAAACGCGCGAACCGGGAGGGCGTGTGATTTGTGTTTGTGTGTGATTATTTGAAAATATACACTTTTCCAAAATGCCTGGACGCCCTGTATGGCAAGTAAGTACAAAGTGATCGCAATAAATATTTCCATTACGTAGGTACCTAATGTCAACTTCAATGGTTGGAAAAATAACGAAATAAAAAATAATCTAAAATATTCTTTTTGTAGGTACCTATCTAAAATACAGATAATATAACAGGAATTTGGTGGAAAGTAAAATCTATTGATCTCAGTCGTATAATTTTAGTCCTATTGAGTTTATCTAGCCTTGTAGTTTATTTAAGAGTATCATTTCAGTGTCTTCCTAGTTTATTATCGTTTAGTAACAGAAAAACAGTGTCTTCTGTAAAGGGGAAAAAATCTAAAATGTATCCGTAACTATAGATTCAATACAAAATGTTTAGTATTTTCATAAACCTAAGAAACAAGGTTTTAAGTTTTTTTTATAAAATAAACATAGGATAAGCCAAAGTTAGAACCATGATTCACTTGACTATTTCAAAGATCTTTTTCACCTTACCTTAGCCTACCTGACAGGTGATCTCGATACACGTAAACAATATGCTACGTAAACTTTTACGTTCTGGCACGCTGACAAAACTATACTAGGTATCTCCTCTACCTTAAAGCAATGGATTTTCCAAAAATAAAACCAAGTTCAATCATTACACATTAGAATATCTAATATTTAAATTATTTACAGAATCTTAACAAGGATATCAGTCAGAATAAATTCGATTAGAATTTTATTTACATTTTTTTTTAATTTGTGTTCTGGTGTTCGTAATTCAAGTTTTAAATATTGGGGAAAGGTTTATAAGAATTATTTTTAAATAACTAATCAACGCTTACAATAATTATGATTAATCCTTAAAGTTAAACGTTATTAAACTAATTAAACTTTTTTGTTTTCTTTCTTGATGGATGTTGGTTTCTTCAAGTCTCCAATCATGAAGTTTCCTGGTAGGTTGTGGAACAACTGCTGCATGAAGCCGAGCAGGATGTCTTCAATTGTTTTGGAGAGAATTGGTCGTAGTGATTCGGAAACCGGCCGCCAGTTAGCGTTGAGATAGGCGTTAGTGCTGTCCTCTGGAACGATAAATACTCATTGTTAAAAAGTAGCTTAAAATTGGTCCCTGCAGGTCACTAACTATAATGTCCCACTGCACGAAAAAAATGATATTTTTAAAGCTTTTTTTTATATTTAAAAAACGTTAAAATAATCAGCACAAATTCCTAAAACAACCGCAACGACTAACTCTACCTGTAAAAACATCTACCTTGGTACAGTTTTTAAGAAAAAAATATCATTGATTTGTCGTGCCTGCCGAAGCACGGTAGCATTCGAATAGAAATTGCCCTTACTCTATTAGTCAAATCTCCAAATATTTACGCTTTATTGTTATAACGATAAAATAAGTAATTATACTGAACCATAATATATTATTATAACATTATTATATCTTCGCAAATATTATGTAGGTACAATGAGCCACCTTAAAAAATTAAGTTTCTTGATTCAAGGACATCGGAAAATGTTTCTAAATTACAGGACACAATATAATAGATAAACTTAAAGAAAATCTTTAAATAAGTAATACCGATTCCACAAAATAATACTGACTCATAAAACGTATTTGTTCAAAGTATGTACTAAGGTTTAGTAGATAAAAAACCTACAACAATCATTCATGATCATTATTGTGACGTAGATAAATGACGAAGACTGACGCGTCGGTAAGCTAGCGAAAAAAATTGGCAACAATTTAAACAATGGATTGAGCGAGTTAGGGCGACGTCTATGGCCGTTCCACGGTCCCAACGTTGCAATTTGTATCACGTTAGTACTAGGGAAGCATAACTCGCAAGATGTTCAATACATTCCAATGACCTCACGACTAGCGCCATCTAGTTATTTTCCTGAGAAACTTTTGACAATGGAGTAGTTCAGTGGGCGGAGCCTAATACACGCACACATTGAACATCGGTATGTCGTAGTGTATATGGTAATAGTTTTTCTACTCCATCATAGATGGCGTTGATGACAAATTATTTTAATTTTTTTTCTTACCTAGAATACAGTCATAAATTACTTTGTGGATACATACCAAGAGATTTTATTCCATCGAATAAGTTATTCATTCTCAATTTCAGACCTCCAATTGAATATTTCACTTTAGCTGAAGTCACATTGAAAAATGTGAGATCGTCTTTATTATAGAGTTTGACGTCACTTATGATGTCAATGGTCATGTTACCTAAAAATAAACAAATGAAAAATCAATCAAAGAGTATTTTGCCAAAGTTAATCAAATGCATTATATGAATTTTAAGAAGTTTTAATGTTGGGTTAACTTACTCGGCTCAAACCAACAGACTCCTCGTCCAACTAAAGGAATCAATAATATTTTTCCTTTCAAATCGTACGTGCCTTCTATTCTTATTTTTGGGACCCTAACTTTTGTATAAAAGTCGTATGTCTTAGCGTCGACCCTGAAATAGATAAATAAATACAAAAATTCATAACCCTTTCTCGAGTCAACTGAAAAAAATAGGGCAAATAATTTAATATCGAAAGTATTTGGGCCGATTCGGCCTGATATGGTGAAATGAATCGGGGCTAGGCCGACTCAGTCGATCGAACAGTTGGCTGGAATACTAGGCGATCATAACAGTCAAGGAGGTTACTCACTGGCTCAACAAAACTTCTGTTTTGCCAAATCCTGTCACAGTTACATCGTCAAGCGCTGCGTTGATATTCACAGGACCATCTCCTTGCAAAATTCTTATTTTAGGGATCTTCAAAGGGTCTAAAGGCGACATTCCTATTTCGGGAAGACCTGTTGATATAGTTCAATGTTAGTATTGCCACCTACTTTACAAATACCGGCTTGTTCGCATGTATAGTGTAGTGAAGAAATAGCACTTTCGCTTTCCGCAAGTTATGTACAAAATGTTTCGTAATGAGGCTATGTGACTAGCCCAGCTTGTGTACCTATAGACTTATCTAGGTAGGTACATCATAATATTTAAAAGGTCTAATAATGCATAATTCATTCCTACATTAGAATACATAATGAACACTGCATCTATGGGCTATTCTATCAGATTGCTAGATAATTGAGAAACCTAGGTGCCTTACTAAAATGTAGCTTTATGAATGAAATGAAATAGGTACATAAGTCTTTTTCAAGATCATTTTTAAACATACCTACCATTCTAAAATGCAACTTGGTTGTATCAAGCTAAATAATATGTAATATCAGTCATACAAAAAGATAAGGCATAAAAAAATAAATCTCACAGAAAAACAAAAACACTGACCAAAAAACAGACAAAAAATCTAAATTATTTCAAACACTGTGGTGGTCATGTCACACGTAAATGACACTCACGTACCAGGGCGACATAATCGCCGAGATATAAACGGGCCATTATACGACTAGTTCTCATGAACAGCTGTTCAGTGTTGCCTAACTAAATGCACCGCAATGCGTGGGTGGCAGTTAAGTAGTAGTTATTGTAGTAAACATTATGGTATTGCTAAACTATTGGGTTCGGGGTTTGAAGGTTTTGAAGTAAGGAGTTTTTACTTCTTTTCCCGAATTAGGTACTTAAGATAGGTTTTTTCATAGATAGACAAACAGGTTTAGGCCCATCTCGTAGCCAGATTTGGTAGCTAGCTTCCAAATGGGAGAAATAATCCCGATTCGAAGCTGGCTACGAAATAGGAATTCGAAAGTCAAAGATTTAGGATTTTAACTAGTAAAAAAAAAATAACCCTAACCTACCGAATAGATCGTTCCCATTTAGTAGCTAGCTACAAGATGGGAAAACACTTTTCTCATTTCGTAGCTAGCTACCAAATCTGGCTACGAGATGGGCCTAACCTGACAAACACTACTTCCTAGATTATTAAGTTAAATATCAGCCTATATTGTCCTACTGCAGAACAAATCTTTTCAGCTGACCTAGCGTTATTATGCAGAGGATTAAACTGTGGCTTGGAACAATGTTTGAACAGTAAATTGGAAACATGCTTTACCCAAGCCAGGATTGGTTGGTTATGCCATTTCATCACTGGGACGTTAACATGTTACAGCCCAAACTAACTTTAAAAAAATTCATTCACCTGAAAAAGCAGTTAAATCTAATTTTGATCAAGCCTCAAGTAGCAAATCAGAATTAATCAAAACTAAAGTAAGTAACTAAGTAGGTATTAGCCTATAATGTCCCACTGCTGGGCAAAGGCCTCTCGTCTCACTGAAGATATCAGTACAGTGAGTGAACTACTTATTAATTTGACTGATTACTGATTAGATATGAGTTATGGCTGCAACATACTTTGATTTGCACTCCTTTTATTAGGTACTTTCTATATTCAAACACCATACAGTACCGTTTCTTTTAGTTTAATGAAGACTGCAACATTACGACATTTTATTATCATTCTCATTACCATCTTAGCTATCAAATGGTTTGTCCCTTTCGGACGTTCGCGATTTTCCAAAGAGCAAAAGAGACAAAACACTTTATAACACTGTCGTAGGTAAATAGTGCTGATGAAAAAGGAGGTTATAATTTATTAATTGGGTACGTACCTGGTCCTAAAGCATTGAACAACTTCTGAACAGCTTCCCGCGAACAGTCGTCGAACTCTGGGTCACTTTTCAGGCATGTTTTCACGAAATCCGCTGAAAATGATAAGTGCTAATTTGAGGGCCTAATTTCCATTCCGAACCGTGATCAACTGAACTCGGATTTAGTGAATCAATTTTGAAGTTTTGATCTCAGTTAGGACTTGAATTAGTTAAGTTGAACTGATCGAGTTCAGTTCTCGATGAAATTGGGATTAAGTAGGCTGAAAGAAATATTTATTGATCTCTGTAACTTTTTTTTTCATTAACCTATATCGGCAAAGGTCTCCCCCAAACTCTTTCATCTTTCCCAGTCCTTCGCGTTCTCAACTACCAGATGGATCCACAATGAGTTATTTTGAAAATAGCTATATTAAAAAGGCTAGGGTCGTCCGCGAAGCTTCCCGTTTATATTCCTGATAATTTTTCTGTACATCATTATTTGGAGCTCTTCTAAGTAAGACCATAACCGATTGTTTATACTAAGCTTTCTTCTAATAATGACTGATACAACATTAGATTACACTATTTATATATTTAACTAACTGTGCCCTGCGGTATCACCCGCATTTATTCCGTCACTGCTTAGAGCGTTTTCACATTATCCGATCCGATATCGGTGTCGGACGCCGATCCGATATCGGGGTAAGTAAAATGTATGAAATATGTACCTGTCTTTCTTAGGGTCCGTTCACACAGACCGGCTCGGAGAGGAGAGCAGATTCTTATCACGTTGAAAACAGAGTTTTTAGTATTTGTATTAAGGTTTATTTTTGCATGTGCACTGCTTTTGTGATTAAGAATGCTTGAAGGCGCTTGGTGTGAAATAATAAGAGGAGCTTACCGGCTCCGATCGCGTAATTTTTCTCGATCGTGCAGCCGTTTGGCTCCGATTGCATGCTCTTTAACGCTCGCACAGCCGATCGGTTCCGATTGCGTGCTCTTTCTCGCTCGCGCAACCGATCGGCTCCGATTGCGTGCTCTTTCTCGCTCGCGCAGCCGATCGGCTCCGATTGCGTGCTGGATCGGAAGACTGGTACTGCCTTTGTAGTGTACCCATCCGGCTCCGAGCACATCCGAACGGCTCCGAGCGCATCCGACCGGCTGCGAGCGCATCCGACGGGCTGCGAGCGTATCCGACCGGCTGCGAGCGATTCCGACCGGCTGCGAGCGCATCCAACCGGCTCCGAGCGCATCCGCTTTCAGGTCGCTTCCAGCCGGTCTATGTGAAATAGTTGGCGGCTCCGCTCCGACCAACTCCAAGCGCATACGATCCGGTCTGTGTGAAAAGAAAAATGCTCGCCGATGCTCTCCGAGCCGGTCTGTGTGAACGGACCCATATTGTCCGGCCCGATATCGGAACATATTTCATACATATTACTTACCCCGATATCGGATCGGCGTCCGACACCGATATCGGATCGGATAATGTGAAAACGCTCTTACTGTTTAAACCTTCTACAAACATTTCAAAACCAAAATCATAAAAAACAGCCCAGCAGTTTTCGAGTTTTAGCGAGACAAACGATTGATTTTTATGCATAGAAGCAGAAGATAAAAACTTTGTGGCTGGTTTTCGTCCCTCAATTCGGAGTTCACAGTTCGAACAAGTGAAGACATTTTCAACCGACTTCAAACACCGAAGGCGGAGGTTCTCAATTCGACCGGTATATATTATGTGTTTTATATATGTACTCTGGGGTTTCTCATACGATTTACGTGATTCTTTTTTGTTCGATGCTGTAGTTCATATTTTGCCTTCAGGCCACGGTTACACGTAAGGTATTTACTGTCTGTATTTAGAATTCGCCGCCTGTCAGCTTATAAACCAATGTCAACAAATGCTTAGAATGCAACCATAATGCAACTAATAACAAATGACTCAAATGACATGTTCCCAAGATGCAAATAATAGTCATTCAAATTAGGTAGAAATATTTGAAAATATTTTTCGTCTGGCAACAGAAGTGCTTCGAGGAAAATGTGACTACGAGTATGTAAAATTGTATCATGTCTACGAACAAGATCAGATGCATTGAGCACCATCCTCATTTTTGTAGTCGGTTATCTAATATACAAATACTGATCTATATCTTTATACATAAGAATTACGTATGACGTTGTTTGTCCACGATGGACTCCTAAACTACTGAACCGATTTTAAATTTGATTTGCATCATCAGCAATTTGATCCAACTTGAAAGATAGGATATCATCTCAATTTATAGTTTATATATAATTATTAGGGTGGTCCACCCCTTAATTTTTATATGGCTAATAGGGTTTGCCGGGTCTGCTAGTCTATTATATTTAACAGTCATATTAGTTAAACCATTTATAACTCGAGAACGGCTTTACAGATTTTAATGATTCTTTTTTGTTTTATTTATATTGGTCAGGAATAGGACAATAAGTCATAAAAATGCCGATATTTCCACGGGCACGGGTGCGTTGCGGGTGAAACCGTGGGGTACAACTAGTATATTTATATCGGTTATAGTATGCTTTATCAATACGTTTAACATCATTTATTTAAATCTATTCTGAATCACATGCAAACAAACATTACGTAATATCTATTATATACAGCGTGTTTTATCACCGGATACATTTTACACTAGGCCGTAGTTATAATTTATACAGGATGTTTGGTATTGTTATAGACACCTAAAATAGATTTCCATTGATGTGTATTAATTAATGTTTTTAGAAACTTTCTATGGTTGCTGTCGTATTGTACTCGTTCCCGTGGGAATTTAGGGATAAAAAGCTTATGCTTATCCTACTAATATTATAAATGCGCAAGTTTGTGATGATGTATGTATGTATGTTTGTTACTCTTTCACGAAAGAACTACTAGACGGATTTGGATGAAACTTTACAGTAATATCGGTTATACATACATGAGAATAACACATGGTATATATTTTATCCCGAAATTCCCGAGGAAACGGGTACAACGCGGGTAATATCACGGGATGCAGCTCGTAAATAAAGATTTTTTTCAAATCGGAATGATAGTTCCAAAGATCAGACCAAAGCCCAAACTCTGCAGCTTAACTATACTTATTAGGATAGACAGATATATAAGTAATTAAAGATTAGTATCTTCGTAAACTATCACGAATCATTATCGTAACAACAAATTTAGCCGACATTATTATCCATCACAACAAAATCGATCTAACAATACCGAACCAATAAACCGTAACAAAATCTTTCCGCTCAAAAGTAAAACACCGTAACAACCAATGATATAATCATTGCATTCAATTATGCAACCATAATCTTACAAAACCAGTTACTAACTCCTTATCTTAAATAGCACTAGACATTTAGGTCATAAACAGAAAACTGGGTTACTTACGTTTGCTCTTGTAGTAGTCGGCGCTACACGTATGTAGGACAAGAGTCACCAATATTAATTTGAATTCCATTTTAGTGCGTTTTCTTGTTTGGCCTAAGCTGGCAACTATCTGGTTGAGACTAAGGAGGTTTACTGCCACCGCTGTACCACCAGCTCGAAGGAGGGGGTGCTACGCAATTGTAACTATGTAAATAAAGTTTGAACTTCGGTTGCTTAAGCTATTATTGCTAATAGTAAACAAATATATGTTTTTAAGTTAACTTTAATGCAAAGTGGGACTATTAACGCTTTCCCTTGTGATGGTATCATTTGATTTATATGAATGTTTAGCTTTATTGGGAAATGTTGTATATTTTAACTGAGGTTTTATTGGCCTTGGTGACAGGTAGCTTTGGTTCAATGTAGTTAAGTTTTAAATACCTTTAGAAGTAGTTGGGTTTGTATGGTGTTTATGATGCTATAAAGTATCTATGTATATACCTGGTTACTGCGATACAAGGTCGCAGGTTATTCGAATGTGGTAAGCGGCATAGGAGCCTATAGGAAATGGTCCGAGAGCCAATAAAGGAAAGTAAGTTGGAGTAGGTTAGTGGCCAACCCTGGTATCGGAGTTTTTAGACCGCTTAAAGACCTCCAAGGTGGTCACGATTGAAATAACCAGGACCAAAAAAAATCGGTGCCTTTTGACTGCCCCTAACTCACGTCACACTTTAATCTATAATATTGTGTTCTTCCTTTCTTTCAAAAAAGCCAATCTTCGTCACCACCCTATAGCTATAGTTAAAGCTACTGCGCTATAGCCCTATAGCCTACGGCAGTACTCTTTTAAGTTACATCAAAAGCTCTTAAGGAGAGATTAATGCCAGGATTAATCACTTGACATATACTTGAAAAACCATGAGTTAACTGTAGATTTACTAATGTCTCTGAGTACGGCGGTTAGTAAGTAAGGCGTCTCTATTCCCACGCCCAGATCACACCTCCTATTATACCACCTTCACAATAAACTCATGTAGAGTCTATCACATAATTATTACAAGTGGAGCATCGTATTAATTGGGTCTGCGTGCTGTAACTGTTACAACCGTTCCGTAACATCAATTCCTTGTTCTTTACTCTACACTAGCGCTGCGAGTGTGGTAACTTGTATTGTATTGTTTGCTTAATTCTACTGAATGCAATATGGCGTAGTTGTGGGTAGATGGGTAGACGGAGTTTTGTGGGAATTGTTGTGTTGGAGATAGGAAATGGTGGACAAATGTATGCGTATATGAATTTTTGTGGTAGGAAATTGTTGATAATGGAAGATGGGTGTAGAAAAAGGCAAGGATTTTTTAAGCTATTGCATAGCTTCTATCGCGGGCCTTGAGCGCGGGGACCGAATCCAGAAATTCCGTAATGAAAAAACCTAACGCTCTAAAACGTAACGCTCCTCAAACATTGCCTAGGTATAAGCCCAGAACACAACGTTAGCGCGATGCATACATTCAGCACACTAACGCCATCTAGTGATACAAAAAATAACTATGCAATAGCTTTACCGCGGCAGTCCCCGAGTGCCACACGTCTTTTTTTTCCCAGGCAATATTATTGGGCATTGAATGTTGTTATTACATTTAATACGACCGTATCCAGGGACGTCAAATACTTCCTTAGTAGAGATTTAATGAGTGGTTTAGACATGGTAATATATGAAATATTACACGGAAATCTCCGTCTATCATTTTACCGTGTTCTATATTTAGTTCGATAAAGTATGTGAGGGATGAGTAGTGATAGCTTGAAGGTTAACTACTTTCCATTGTGGAGCGGATTCGGTATACGCACGATATTAATTAAGTATATTTATTATACTTTCACAGAGACCATAGATAGACCTTTAGTTAGACTATGACCTAATAGACCACGCATGGTGCCGTGTCGACGATAATAATTAGCTCTTCGACTATAATTTTGTGTTCTTTCGTTTTAAAAATTCTAGAAAAAAAAATGTTGAACCGACCATTTTGAACTTAACATTATGTAGCGGAATTAGTATTTTACATTACACTTTAGAATAATTGGCAGAAAAAAACGTATGATTGAAACCTTCTGCTCATTTAAAAGTCTACTAGAAAAGAGATTTAATCCGATCAATAAATATTCTCCAGGCAATCATTTAAAATGGGAACGCGATTGCTAAACGATCGAATGCAGATCAAAGACAGATTTGAAAATAGAACTCCCATTGACATCGATAATTTAATGGCGATCATTTGAAAACATTCACTGGAATGATTTAAAAAGAGATTTTATTGCGGTTTTTACTCGTAACCAATTTGAAGTATGAAAGATTTTATACATCTTGTTTCTTACCAAGAAACTTTTTGATATAATGTTTTTACAAAAAAACTTGTTAAGGCATCGATGTGTAAAAAAACTTACAATGTCTAAAACCACATGGGATACATTTTATCCCGAAATTCCCGCGGAACAACGTGTATAAGAATGTGAGGCGCTACCAGTAGTTTTCTAGTTTTGTAGTAAATATTTTAAATATGTGGGTGGTATTATAAATTATAGATATTATTTTACCCACATTGTACCCGTTCCCACGGGAATTTCGGGATAATATATATCCCATGTATAATTCTGATGTATATAACCTATATTACTGGAAAGTTTCATCCAAATCCGTCCAGTAGTTTTTTCGTAAAAGAGTAACAAACATACATACATACATACATACATCCTCACAAATCTTCGCATTTATAATATTAGTAGGACTCTAATAGTTACCTAGTATACTACATATTACAACACAAAACGTATAGCCCAGACAAGCAATACTTAGTGAGTATAATACAGCTTCTTATTGCAATTTTATCGGTATAACTACAAACTACTTGCGTGTTACTCAATAACATCTCACTCGATTGAATAGACTTGCTAAATCCACTCACAAAAGACTTGTCAGATACATAGTTCAGTGTGGGTGAAACCAACAATAGGTATTTGTTAGATAAGTGTGATATACATACATAGTTGACGCTGGATGATAGACAGTAGTAACAGGCTAAAGGTTAAGGCCAACATTGTAGGTGACATTAAGAAATTATTTTGAATTGATCATTTGTACAATAAATGGATTTCGTATTTATTTTGAACCAATAATTTAATTGACTTCAAAAAAAGGAGAAGGTTTCGTAATTCGGCCGTATATTTGCTTTTTTTAAATCTAAAATACCTCTCTGAATATTTTATATCTCACATTTTCTTTAGAGACCGCGCTTCAATGGTCCTCGGTTGCTGGTCCCTCGTTAGACTATGTCGGCGGCCTTTAGGCGGTCTTAAACTCTTACACAAAGTATGGTTACTGATAAACTCAAAATTACTTTTTAAAAACAAATATAAAAAATACTTTGTAACAGTCAAGTACCAGGCGATCATAAGTTTAAAGAGCCGAATCTATTTTCAGTGAAAGGCCTTTGTATAATTGCTTCGTAATTATACTGCTAATTAGTAAGCCTACTCATTGTCAAGGTTTCTCCCACCGATGATGAACTCTTTGGCTTCCATTCAAAGTAAATATCGAATCCCACGCGTGGTGATGGAATACTTCGAATTGGAGCGTGTAATAAATAGGGGATTATGTAATGCGTTATTTATAATGAGATTGATGTTGGTTTTAATGAAGCTTCTTTTAGAACTGAATGAATTGGTGTAGGAATAATACTGTAGGTTTATGATTTCTTTCCGCTCTGAAATTGACTTTGATGTAGTATAACTTTTTTAACCAAAAGCCGACGGCAGAGAATGTTTTCTTAAAAGAACTACCACCTTTTTTAAATTAGTTAAAAATAGTACTATTGTATAATATATCCTAAACATACACAGAAATAAGTAACCTGCTTCTTCGGTTAAAGAAAAAGGTATTTCCAAGTACTTTATACCTATACTCGTGCATGCAATTCTTTCGTTCGTGCAATTAGGTATGAGCTTTGACAATGTCACGGGTAGTGTGGTATGTCGTATTACCATAGTTTATTAAATCCATATGAAGTTCGCCCTGAAACAGACAGTTACAAGCCTTCCACATTTGTTTCAAAGATAATATTCATATCACTACATAGTCACTACATAGTATAAAATAAAGTCGTCTCTGTTTCGTGTCTGTTTGTCTGTTTGTCTGTATGCTTAAATCTTTAAAATAACGCAACGGATTTTGATGCGGTTTTTTGTAATAGGTAGAGTGATTCAAGAGGAAGGTTTTTATGTAAAAAAAATCCCGAAATTCCCACGGGAACGGGCACAACGCGGGTAAAACCGCGGGGCGCTGCTAGTATAAAATAAAGTCGTCTCTTTTTCGTGTCTGTCACACTGTTTGTCTGTCTGTATGCTTAAATCTTTAAAATTACGCAACGGATTTTGATGCGGTTTTTTGTAATAGGTAGAGTGATTCAAGAGGAAGGTTTTTATGTAAAAAAATCCCGAAATTCCCACGGGAACGGGCACAACGCGGGTAAAAACGCGGGGCGCTGCTAGTATTATTTAAATATTAAATCAAAGGATAACACAAGTTTTCCTTCATATTCTATTAATATAACTACGTAGAAAACACCAATGCCAAAACCACACAGTATTGTTTGCTGAACAGTTTTATAGCTTTGAACCAGGTTAATGTTTGACAAACAGCATACAGTATCGGGCAGAAATGATTACCCATTGATCAACATATAGAGCCTTATTAATAAACGCGTATAAAGAACATTTTAGCTATCAAATGGTTTGTCACTTTCTGACATACGAAATTTTCCGACGAGTGAAAGGGACAAAACACAGTGTAACAGTTTTAGTTACACCGCGTTTATTAATAAGATTGATAGAGTCCTACGGACATCGTTACCCATAGATCTGTGGAGAATGCTTAGTTAATCGGGATTTGTAGAGCGTTCCTATAAGGTTATTGAGTTAGTCGTACTGCTATAATGTCTTACAAACTAGCCGGCTGGTCGTTAGATAAAATATACCTACCTATATGGATCGATAACATAGACCACATGGCCGCCAAGTCGAGTGCGAAGCAAACACTGCAGAAGCATTCTTTTCTAAACCTATTACGGCTTATTTTAACGACATATACTTTCTTAATGACATAGTATAAGAACACAGTTTAAAAAATATCCCCAAAATGAAAACTAGCCACATAATGGATATGTTTTTAGGCATCTTCGAAGAGTTGTTGAGTTCTAAAGGTTGAATTGATTTCAGCCAGGTACTGTACCACCAAACATACACACTACGTTATACTAACGTTCTGATATTAAGAATGAATATAAGTTGAATGACCGCAGTTTGTCTTTGTATTAAAATAACCTAGAGCGTCGTGCTTGTCCCATAAATTATATTGCGAAGTGACATTGCGAGATATTTCGTTTTACTGGATTAGGGGGACCATTTGTTAGGAAAATCCGGGATTATTTTATTTAATGATGGAGAATTAAGAGTGCCGCTGTGTGCCAGCCTAGGCATCCTAGTATCTAGTAAATCAGATTACTTATCTCAATGCCGACCCAATGCGGACAATATCGTTGTATTATCAGTAACTTAGCTTACTTACTTACTAGGCTACTTTGTCAAACACCTTCGTAGAAAGCTGAAATTAAGAAGTTTAAGTACGATCATCAATGAAGGCGATGGTATTTGATGGCCCCTAAATAGAGAAGAGCGGGAGAAATGGGGGGCCTTTGCCCAACAGTGGGACGATACATACTAAAAAACAGTAACAATGAAAGATCCATGATATGACATAACCACCGGACGACCCTTCTTACTTCAAAGGGAGGATTCAAATATCGAACGATTTTGGCTTAAGCTCCTTAACAATTAGCATCTGTATGAAAATCGTGATTTTTACTGGTTTCTTAATCGAGATTTTTAGTGAAATGATTGTATCATCATAGTCACCCTACTCTGGACTAGCCGCCGGCCAGTCGGTTCCAAAATAACTTTGTTTATTACAAAAACAGCGTGTTTCTGTGAGACGTCGACTTGACTTGAGATGAGAGCTCATTTAAAGGAGTTGAAAAACAGCTGCTGTCTAAACTAACTCTACGGATCCATTTTACGATAGGAAACTGAATAAAATAAACTATTTAGTACGAAAATAAAACATTCAATAATATTCGTTTGGATGGTCGATGAGGCAGACCAGCTGTAGGATAGTAATAAACATAACATTTATAAAAAGTGCTCTATCCTCCTCACTATACTGATATCTTCAGTAAGATGAGGCCTTTGCCCAGCAGTGGGACATTACAGGCTAATACTTCCTTACTTTTTACTTGGAGTAAAACTTGTAAGAAAGTACTTAATTTCGGGTTGACTACCATTGTTATATGGGAGAATAGGAATACCATCATATATCCACCTCGGGGAGCAGGCGGCAACTGAAAACCAGCAACAGTTGGGTTTCAGCCTTTTGTCAAGTGCCTTGTATGTTTTTCTTTGTGGACTTTTCTGTGTGGTAAAAGTGGACAAAAATAGATATTACATATAATATCTATTTTTGTCTTCACTTTTAAAGATCGTTCACCATAGAACAGTAATTGGAATACTGTATTTAACCTAATACAGTATATTTCTACCAATCATAGATAATGCGTTAATACTACCTTAAACAGCTGCTTTAAAAACAAGACTCGATTAAAATCTAAGCTGAAATCTTGAAGCCCTTGACTAGTTTAATCTAGGCGCAACATGTTATAAAATATTTTCGACATGTTCGCCTCAACCCCGTTCCACCATGAGAGGTAATCGATTGCTATCAATTAACATTATTGTTCGAAATGAAAACCCTTTTAAGGTCTATTCCTTTTAAACGTTTTTAACACACATAAGTGACAAATAACTATAGTCTGCAGCCCTCTAAGTATGTAGGTACCCCTTCCTAAGTATAAAATACAAGAATTGTTTGATCACTTACATAATACTTATCTTACATATTAAACAAAGTTCCCCAAACGCCATCAATTTGTATGTAATTGATTTTCTCAAAAACTACTAAACAAATTTTCATGTGGTTTTCACCAACATATTTTCAAGAGAAAGATTTGTGACTACTTTTCTAACCAAAATTCTCACAAGAACGGGTACAAAGCGAGTAAAACCGCGGGACACTGCTATTAGTTGACCATATTAGTTGACTTGACACAAGTCATCTACAAGTATAAAACAAATTTTTCTTTTTATTTCTTCTCAATCTCTGAACTATCAGTTGGATTTGAATAAATCGGCTTATGATAATAACCATATTCAAGAGAAAAGTTATTTAAAGTTATCAATAGTAACGCCTACGTGTGAAATTCCTACGGGAATATCTACAGCGAGAATATCTAAACCACCAGCTATTGATAGTGAATTCATATACCTGTAGGTACAGTGTACACTATGTATCCAATTATTATTAGCCATGTGTAATAAAATTTGTTAATCACTGTACTATACGTTCTGTACATTGATCTATGTGACTATCTATTACCGAGTGTAGTGACAGTGCCAAATGTCTTAATTATTATTTTAATGTACCTAGTTTAATTTAAATGCTTTTATGATTTAGTGCAGTGCGTTCCTTAACATATAGTTAAAATAATATGATCTTCTTCTTCTTCTTCATCGAGTGGATGGCCAACCTAACCAATCCTGGTGTCAGAGTTATTGAGCCGCCAAAGGCCTCTGACATGGCTCAAGTAACGCTACTATCCGTAGAAAGTAACCGGGACCGACGGCTTAACGTGCCCTCCGAAGCACGTTATCGTTATTGCTAGATATGCTAGCCCAAAAACACATGTATCATAGTTAAAGAGTACCATATTGTGGTATATCAAGGGTTAAAGGTATGGGGATTTAAAAGCGAATTCATGTGTTTATTCTACTCACCAATATGCTTAAAATAATATTTACAATAAATAGGCTTTGTCTCTATCTATCTTAAGCACTTTATATGTCGCCAGAAATAAAAATAACATTTAAAAAAATCATTTATTATTATTATTTACAAATTACATTATAAATTAGGTTCGTAAAAAGACTTAACGAAATAGTGTTAGACATTATCCATCACACAATTCTTTGATTATACCGTAGCTACACACTTGCCAAATTGACTAAAATCGTCTTGATTTCTTTGTACCTATTATGAATACAATCTAAAAAAGTAGTTGGCAAACATGTTCTAATTAAAGGTCCACAAGTACGTAGGTACATATTTATTTAAATGTCCTCTTTTTCACTTGATATTTGTAGTTTACTCGAGTCTATCAAACCTGCATAAAGATATCTATCTAAGGCACTTAAACCAATCTCTACTTTAGGACTTCACGGCAAATGTGTAGAGTAGGCATAAACAATTTTTGTAAACAAAAGAATCATACTTTCAATGTCAATATTATCATTTATCATTATTAAGTGAATCTTCATTAAAATACTGACTGGTATTCGACTTCCGTCTCATTTCAATTATAAAAGTAACTTTTTTTTACGACTATGGCTTACAATTTATACAAAGTGGACTTTTATTGAATTGTTCGCGGTCTGTATGCCAAGGCATTCATAAACATGGGCAGTTCTTGAGTTAATAACATGTTAATGACGGGGAAAGAAATATTTATCTACTTGAAGCTCAATTGACAAGATGATTACATATTTGTCGATTGTAAAGTACACTGATATTTTAGTTTTCTTTCGTGTGTAAAAAAATACTGATGTTCGATTCTTAATTCAAAAAACTCATAACTGTCAAAGGTGTTCTACATTTAAATCAAGGTAAATTCGTGGAACTATAAAAGTCGATAGAAGGGTCAATCGCATATTTTAACAGACCTTTTTGGTATATTTCGCCATAGATCGTATTTTAATAGATATGTTTACATGTGGCGGGTGTTGCCGAAACCACCATGACCCGACTGTGACGCGCCCTTGTTGAAGCCCATTTGAAGGTTAAGCTCAGCATTGTGGGCCCTGAGCTGTTCTTCGGTGAATGTCCTCTCGTTTTTGTCGGCCATTTTAGGGCCCAGTTGGGGTCCGGTCCATTCTGGGTGTTTCTGTGTCTGTGGAATAATAACTTAGTTTAGCTAATGAAACTTTTACTAATCCGACATCTTTCTATCGATGACCGAAAGCCATCATTTCAATCATCAGAATTTCAACGACATCAGTTTTTTTTAAAGTAATCGTCAGGTAAGGTTGACCAGTTGACAACTATAGTATTCTCATTGATGACATTTCTGTCAACTCATCTATTTATCTCCGATAAACATTTTGTTATCTTAAGAATACTGTTATCTAATCAATTTAAGTGTACGTAACATTGTTACACTTACAATTCTTCCTAAAGAGTACAAGCACAGAGTGACTTGTGGGATATTGCGCCTTTCAAAAAGATCTGCCGTTTGGAAGATTTCTTCTTCAGGCACTCCGTACTTTTTGATGGCGGCTTGGAATCTGGAAATAAAAAGAAACAATTGAACATCAGTGTTCTATATTTGAATTTAAGTTTTAATTTAAACTTAATTTGTTTTGTCGTATAGGTTTCTTTATTTCATTGGTTGTCTTACGGGATTCACATTTCAATTTCGATTAACTTATTTTGAGCTAAAGGGACAATTAAAAGAGTTTCCAAAGTGTTACTTTAGCATCTGGCCTTCTGACTTTCAACGGCTACTCATCAGTGATACTTTACTATAAAGCTAAATACGCTTAGTAAAGCAACTAAATAAGAATTTAGTAGTTCTCAAAAGTAGCTCAATTGAATATACGATCATGTTTGAATTGATTGATGTTTATCTATATAGACATTCACCTCTGAATGTTCTCCATCAGCTGGAAGTTGGTGCCTCTCTCCTGGATCTTCTTCACAGACCCAGGGGACAGTTTGTTGATCAACTTGCAGAGGACCACGCCGTCCTTCAGGATATCTTCGTACGCTCCATTGGGCAACGTTTCTCCGGTCACTGCGGTGATCCAGTTCAGGACCTCTTGTTCCTGTTCCTTGTTCCTGGGCTGGGGGGTATAAAGTATAGTGTTAGTTATGTTTGAATTCTTATAGGTACCGGTACCTTTCTGTGGTGGGCCACGGATCGTGATTTAAAAGTCTTAAAAGCCCTTCATATATTGGTAGTAGTAGTAGTAGTAGTAGTAGTAGTAGTATTAGCCTGTAATGTCACAGTGTTGGGTAAAAGCCTCTCATCTCACTGAAGATATCAATACAGTGAGGAGGATTAGGCATAATCACCGCGCTTATCCAATATTGGTAGTGTTAAGAAAAATCAATTGGAAATTACCGTTTTTATTACAGAGGATTGGTATCTTTAGTAGGAATAGTACTTTTTGTGCTAGTTCCAATTTAAACATTACAAACATGGCTCTGATTAAAGATCACCAATCCGCGGGGACGTGTGGCGAGTGGTTACGCCTAGTTGTCTCAAACGCCTATGTGAGCAAAAAAACTTGATATTTATTATTTTGAAGGAACAAATGATCTTCAGTTTCTAGAATGCTTATGAATACGGATAGTGATTTAATTTCACTTAGACATTTTTACTCTCGAATTCCTAGCTATGTTTTGACACACAGTTATTTATGTGTTTATAAATATGTGAGTGCCAACGCTACCGAATCTAAAATAGTATATAAAACATATATTCCGTAGTAATACACACAATTCATCATTGTTTATAATTAAAACAACCATTACACAAGTGCTTTTAACATACGTTTGTCGTTAACGTAAATCAACGAGAAAAACCAGTTGTTATATTCGAAACTGTTGGAACAAAACGTTTTGAACTTCGGCCATAAAACAAACGCTCCAGTGCCAAGTCGCGGGCGTATTCCAGCATCACCCGAAATAACGTAACACAAACAACCTCTTGATCTATCATGTTGCCCTGGTAACTTTGGAGTCGAGTGCACTTTTTAAATATAAACTGAACTGATATTAATCCCGAATTACAATCTCTGGAATACTCTGGATGTTAAAACGTAACAAGAACTCTGATTTCGGAACTTTTGCTAACGGAGTTTTGAATTGAAATTACGTTTAGACATACAATTTGTTTTTAATATTATTTTATTGTATTTAAACTTTCGGCCCCTTTACAGGAACCGTGGTCACAGAAGCCTAAAGGAGTTTTATTCATGACAAGGTCTTTAGTTACTAACTAATTATAAGAGATAATTAATAGTACATATTTGATTATGTTATTCCCGTCAATTTTACCGAGTTTAATTCTGAGGTAAAGGGAATTGCTTTCGCGATAAGTAGGTACTGTATCGTTAGTAGGTACTCATACCCCGTAAATCGCCATAATCTCTATGGCTAAACCTTGCCGACCATAGATACCATTAAAATAAACAAACAAAACAAGTTTAAAAATACCCCAATTACCATCGTAATCCGAGAGATGTATGTTATATTCATAACATCATAAAAATATTATTGAGGTAGCAATTTATTTATATTTGAAGCAATGTTGCGTGCAATTTCATTTGATAAATATAACAGCTGCGTTCTTTCGTTGACGCCAGTGATCCCTGTTGTATGTCAGGGTTGTCACATACAGAGTTGACTTATTAATCTGCTGTCTAAATAAAGGACATCCTTGGCCATTGTAGCTAAATAAATTGAAAAAGGAATGTTTTTTTTTTCAGTTTAGTAGGTACTTAGTTTTACGCTATTCCATTTTTACTAGGTCCGTGGTAAACGTTTTACCGGAAACTATCGTTATGCCAAGTTTAACTAACGTTAATGTAATAGTTGAAAATAAGAACAAAGTGACATTCAGTGCTGTTATAGATTCATAATGAATTCCGCAGGTTTACAAGAGTTTTGCTTGTACTAATTAAAACTGTTTTGTAAACAAACAGAAATATTTTAATTACAGAAAACGAAGGAAAATTTTTCGATGTATTCATTTCAAGTAGGTTAGTGGTCAACACTTTCGATGTATTGGAAAACTAAGCTCAGTAAATTATAAGCTCAATTAAGAGTTGCTATAAGTGTTGAATTAAATTAATATCAGCTGCTAACAACAGTCTATGCCGCGAAAAAACCCATAGTAATACGTTAATAACATCAACTAGTTTTAGTACATTTTCCAGTCTAGATTGATTAAATCACTTGAAATTAATCAATGTTTAATATCCGTACCCTAATAAAATTCTCGTACAGCTTAATTGCTTATTACTAATCGAGAAAACTAGTTATTTCGCGAGACTAGCGAATTATAATCGAAATATGTTTTGTCTGCATGATATTATTTTAAGTTTTTTTTCAATATTTAGTATTTGTATAAACGTCGTGATCGTTTCGGCATTTTTAAATAGAACACGCAGTAGTCCACGCGAGGAAAGTCGCAGGCACATCTAGTATTAGTTTTCATTTTGAGTTGGTAACTTTAATATTAGTCCATAAGTTTATGTGTTCAATAAGATTTAACAGTCTTGCTTATGAAAATGTTATCCTTAGTATAGTTATACTCAGTATTAAAACCATATATGTACAAAGTAATGACAATATTCTCAAATGTGTGAAGAAAATATCAAAATTATGCTATGAATAGTTTATACTCTAAATAACTTTATATTAGTAAGACGGTTATTAAATTGAATTAGAGTTATTAATTTACGTACAGCCATTATAATATAATATCACAAAACTAGAACACTTTGTAGGCAAGTTATCCTCGCGGTATCAACCAGTGGACTGCTGGCTTGAAGCCGCCCGCCCAACTCGAGCGCGCTGGGGCGGGCGGAATAGCACTTTGGTTTACGTAGATTGAGTATACGGGATGTGCTTGTCAATGATCATAAATACACGCATTTGTGTTATGATTTCGAATGTATTGCGGTGATGAAATGAACGCTAACTAATTATAGGTAGGTATTTTTAAGAAAAATGTGTAAAAAACTCGTCCGGATTAAAGGATTTTGAAAATCATACCATAAATAATGAAATTGTGCCCGAAGAAAGGTACATATAGTATTAGCTACCTATATGAGATAATCATCCTTTATTGAAGTTGGTTAAAAGCTCAAAACTAAACCCGTTGAAGCTTTTTTTCATTATTCTAGTCATCTTTCAGATTAATTTTTCCCAAAGATCGACCGATTTAAAATGAGGTTCTCAATTCGGTTGGAGATTTTTTGGTGAATTGCAGGACACTATTTGTATACAATCCAATATTTTTATTTTCCATTGTTTTGTTTCGTAAGTGTTGTGTTAAAATTAGTTTTATGCACTTGTGGTGTAATAAAACGTATCGCGTATAGCTCTTGCATTGCTTCAAATGCTGTAAAACGGGTATGAAAGTTAAGAATAGTACTTTTTAATACTTTTTATATTGTTTTAGACGGGTTCACTAAATTATTATTTTACTGCTACAGATTTTAAATGATCCCAGCTAAAATTATAAATGCGAACGAAATTTACTTTGGCTATAACGCTTTCATAAGACACTGAACCGATCTTGATGTTTGTAATTTAATTCTGGAAAGGACATACATAGAGTACTTTTTATCCAAAATTTACGCGGGAACTAGTGCAGGTGCTGGAACTGGAACTATGGGGAACATCTAGTGAAGTTTTAATGACAATTAAAAGTCACTGACAATGACACAATGACACCTAAGTGCACCAATTTTTCTTGTCTTGTCCCATTCTTCATTCGTTCTTTCATTCTTTTATACATCATTACTTCTTTGCATTATAGTTATGAATAATTTTTCTCCGTCAACGTTTTCCTAGGAACATCCCGTATGAAGTTTTCGTCATTTTTATTTACATCATCCGCTAACGTCAGCTTCGAACCGGATACAAACTATAAATTTTCTTTAATGAATAGAATTGTGGTTAAAAGGATTTTTGCAGATGTTTTTAACATTTTATTTTCAACCATTCAAACATTTACTACTATGAATTATGGGGGTGTTTATCTGTTTGATAACGAGACCAATAACCTAGACTAAGGATAACCAAACAAAGTTATTAAAGGATATGATTGATAACCTTGCTACATTAATTATATCTACACTAGCAGTGTGCATTATGCCTGTTCCTTCCCGTGAGAATTCGGGATGAAAAATTGCCTATTACCTTCACGTTGAATGGGGATATCGAACACAAAAATAATTATTCAAATAGGATTGGTATTTCCTGTGATTAGCGCGTTCAAACAAACTCTTCAGCTTTAATATATTATTAGTTTTGACAAGTACACCTACATACGAATATGTCTACTAGTACTCGTGTTGTGATACTGGTATATAGGTAAAATAAGTTTTTGAAATATCTCTGTTTTTTAATTACTTCAAACAAAATACAAATTCTTCAATCAATACTATCAATGCGAAATATGTCTGTCGAGTTTAAGAAATAAAAGATATCCATATAGGGAAAAAGTTTCGCTGCATTATGCCTACCTCTCTCTATTTCTCTCTTCCTGGAACTTCGGGCGAATCGCCTACTAAAAAAATAATATTTTTCAAAGGTGTCGATTGGCACGTTTCGGGCGAGTTAAATTCGGGCGAATCGACTATTAGGCCGGCTATGTGTCTCTTATGCTAGGTTCAGCCTACTGCAGCATGAGTACTAAATTGTTAGACATCTTTTCAACCACCGCCGGATTCGGTGAAAGAAAAGTTAATCGAACTAATAACTTATCTTACGATCCATTCAACATTTATTTAAAAACTCAAATCACTAGAGTAGTTCAAAGATAATCTAATTATTTATAGAGTTGCCAAATTTTCTGTTATTTTTCATTCTCTCATGTTAAATTATGCAAACAGACTGTTAAAATGTTTACGTAAAATCTTAAAACACACATGTTACTACATCACCATCTATTTGGGAGTTTTATGTAGTTTTTCTTAGTTTATTCTAGTTTTTGGAGACCAGTTGTTGATCGTTGAGATTGGCAGCAAAAACATTATGGTTTATTTATTTTCGAAGTGTTAAAAACTGAACGCCTCGGTGGTCTAGAGGTATGTGCACTCGCCTGCCAAGACTGAGGTCCCGGGTTCAATGCCCGGGTCGAGCAAAACATGTTTTTTACCTACTTTTCAGGCAAGTGTGGTGATTACGCCTAATCCTCCTCACTGTACTGATATATTCAGTATGATGAGATACATTACAGGCTTTAATACTAATTAATACTTTTTTCTTTTTAAAATTTAAGTCATGTCGCCGATCGAAGACTATTCATTCTAATGAGGAGAAAGGTTTAGTGATGGGGTAAAAGTGGAATGGGATCACCAAATATTTTTCACCATCATGTCTTCGGTTGGCAAATTGAACTTAATAAGTACTGTATCAAAGTTTGTTTGAACAAAAAATGTTTTCGTTGTTGAAAAAATCAAGTTTAATTCGCAAGCAATATTTATTGTAAACCTCTTATTATTAACTCTTAAAATAAAATCCTTTATAACAACAGTTATTAATAAAGATTTTTTAATGCACTTAAGTCTTTAGTTACTTCTTGTAAATTTTAATGTTAAAGGTACCTACCTACTTAACCTAACCTACATTAATTTTATTTTATTGTTGCTTCTTCTTCTTAAACAGCAGTGCCCCGCAGTTTTACTCGCCTTGTACTCGTTCACGTGGAAATTTCAGGATGAAAAGTAGCCTATAACCTTCCTGTTGAATGTGGCTATCCATTACAATTTTTTTTTTCAAATCGGACCAGTAGTTCCGCGTCAAACAAATAAACATACAAACTCTGCAACTTTCTTATAGAAGTACTAGCTGCGCCCCGCGGTTTCACTCGCGTTGTACCCGTTCCCGCGGGAATTTCGGAATGAAAAATAGATGTTGGCCGATTCTCAGACCTACTCAATATGCTCACAAAATTTCATGAGAATCGGTCGAGCCGTTTCGGAGGAGTATGCGAACGAACACTGTGACACTAGAATTTTATATAGAAGTATAGATAAGAGTTCTTTCCACTCTTGTCGATGGAAATCTTTCCACTTTTCTCTCTCTTTCTCCTGTCATCCCACATGACATTTGTTTACCATGATTGTTGCTATAAATACGTTAAAATTTGGTTTCAAAATCAGTAGCCAATGACAACAAGCCTTCAAGTTGTTTGTGTTATGATCCATTTTGATCCAGCCGTTATATAAATCTCTGGATTATAACTATTTAAAGATGACCTGATTAAAAGCTTGCATTATTTGATCCCGTGCCAAACGAAGTAGGTACGGGAAACCCCTTTTGGTAAACATGTTTACAATATGTCTTTGTTATTCATACTTAGGTACTTAGCGAGTATTCTTAGTATAATGTTAATGATGTCGTAAGTTTGTCGTAGCGCCCCGCGGTTTTACCCGCGTTGTGCCCGTTCCTGTAGGACTTTGGGGATAAAAAAAAATATGCTATAACCTTCTCGTTGAATGTGGCTATCTATTACAAAATGAATTATTCAAATCGGATATGTAGTTTGGGAGATTAGCGCTTTCAAACAAACAAACAAAAATACTAAAAATCAAACTCTATAGTAGTAAATCTATATCTATTGACTAGCCGCGACCCGCGGTGTTACCCACGTTGTATCAGTTCCCGCGGGAATTTCGGGATATAATGTATTCCATGTGTTATTCTGATGTATAACCTATATTACTGTAAAGTTTCATCCAAATCCGTCCAGTAGTTTTTACGTGAAAGAGCAACAAACATACATCCACACATCCATACATACATCCATCCTCACAAACTATCGCATTTATAATATTACTAGCAGCGCCCCGCGGTTTTACCCGCGTTGTGCCCGTTCCCGTGGGAATTTCGGGATAAAATGTAGCCTATAGCCTTCCTCGATAAATAGACTATCTAACAGTGAAAGAATTATTCAAATCGGTTCAGTAGTTTCTGAGATTAGCGCGTTTAAACAAACAAACAAACAAACAAAACAAACTCTTCAGCTTTATAATATTAGTATAGATGTAGTAGGATATACATTCTATAAGTACATCGTAATGTTAATATTGTATGTTTATATAGAAATGACAAATTACTTATAAATTTAAAAATCATAGTCATATATAGCCACGTTCAAGGTTGAATAACAATTGACAGTTAATTCTTTACAATACAATATATTACTAGCATTACTACTTAGCATGCAGTACGCAAAAAACGACGCTAAAAATTTAGTATAATGATAGAATACTTATAAGGACGCTATCACATAGATTTACCATTCATTGGAAACAAGTACCTACTTGATATTGTTCAATGATCTATGGGCCATATCAATATACCCGTATTAAGAACATTTTAGCCTCAGAATACAGAAGAACCAGAACCCGTGAGCGCGCATAATACTGTAGCTACTCAAACTAGCCTTAAATAGAGTAGTTTGATGCGCAACCGATCAGTCAATTTGTGACCGTCGGAACGCGCTAACGTGTTTTACCCGTGACCAATTTCACGAAACTATGCCGTCTTGTGTCATTCCTACCTGTAAAAATGCAGTGGGTCTGAAAAAGAAACAGGGTGGGATCACATTTCACGTGTAAGTATCGCATTTAGGTATCGTCTTATTTAAATATTTAATTATTTTCTCAGATTTCAATTGTCATAGAGAGTGATGCGTCAATCTATGCTAGTGTTGCCAATATAAGAGTTTTGATTTACCCTTCTGTGTATTACCTTTTGAGGGCTTTAATTCGTTGTAGAATATTAATAAGTATTATAATAAAAAATAACCAACTTGAAAAAAGAAAGTATAAAGCGTAAGTGCGGCTCCTATGTACCTAACCTAACAATCCTATTAAATAGTAAGTATGTTAGTCTATAGGATTTCTAAACAAATTTTTGGTGTGCGTGTGAGGGAGAAGGGGAGAGGGGGAGCGGGTATAAAATTATGTTTCTATATTAGCCATCTTAGATAGTGAAAAATTGTAATTGGCCCTAAGTTATTATTCTTTTTTTATGTAACTCTTGTACCTAGCTGTAAGTTTTCCGAATACTTTAAAATAAAATAAAATAAAATAAAAATATATAATTTTTCCATCACCCGATAAAAGTGTGCAACATCCACCTTAACACCGTGTTTTATTTAATATACATATCTATTTCTTGAGATAATCAGGTAGGTACATAGTTATAAAGAAAAGGACAATTTTTATTCTATTATCATATTACCTCCGAAACTCCCAAAATTTACCCCAAAAATGGGCAAATAATGCGAGAGCTAACAACACTACGCGAGGGACTTTGTTCTGTTTTTGGACACAGCGTGTAGCTTGTAAATACATTTGAATGCTACATCTAGTACTTTCTATAATCTAAGATTTTAGCTATCAAATGGTGTGTCACTTTCTAACATTACATTCTGCTAATGAGCTGTTTTGATTATAATAATAAATATTTAATTATATTAAGAACTAAATTATAACATACACATAATAACGAAATGGTGATACTCGTATAGGTATATGATTATAGTCTTCTCATCTGACTACCCTTACATTCGTTAAAGTTGATTAAACAATTAGTTTTATAATTTTTGTTATTCGCCTGGAATTGCTAATTATTATTTACTAGCTGCGCCCCGCGATTTTACCCACGTTATGCCCGTTCCCGTGGGAATTTAAGAACCGCTCGACCGATTTTGTGCAAACTTCACATAAACAATTTACTAAATATTAGATTTCTTAATGCATTACATTGCTAGACTTAATAAATCTATTTAATAATGTAAGCTTATTTCGTAACGATTCTAACGACATACGTTTTATATATAGCTTCCTTAAAAAACTTTAGAGATATTGTCATTTTAATCTCACGCTCAACGACTTTCTACTACTTGCTAGAAGTAGCTTCACAGATGCGCGTATTCGCGCAAAATGGCTGCCACGATTGACCGGATATATAGAAGATAGAAGATAATATATTTCTATATATTGACAAGCCCGTTGGCACAGTGGCAGTGAGAGCGCTTGCTGTGTCGGGGGTTGCGGGTTCGATTCCCGCCCGGAGTCAACAATATGTGCAGACATACTTAGTTATTGGCGACGAACGTCTGGGTGTCAATTATACATATATCCTTATAAAGTATTTGTGTAGTATCAGTTAATTAGATTCCATAACACAAGCTTAGAGCTTACTTTGGGTCTAATTAACAGTGTGTGAATTTGTCCAGGTATATTTATTTCTTAAACGTTATACGTTATTATTTTATTATGTAAGAAATCCTTGCACCAAAGTAATAAACCTGTGAGTAATAAATAGTGCAATTAGCTATGCCAAGTTCATTATCTCGAGAATATTTACCAATAAGTAAAATACCTTCATAAGTAAATCCTACTAATACAATAAATGCGAAAGTTTGTGAGGATGTATGTGTATGTTTGTTACTCTTTTACGCAAAAACACTGAAAGGATTTGAATGAAACTTTACAGTAATATAAGTTATACATCAGTACATGGGATGGATTTTATCCCGAAATTCCCGTGTGAACGGGTACAACGCGGGTGAAACCGCGGGGCGTGGCTTGTTATCTACATCTACACTAATATTATAAAGAGGAAAACTTTGTTTGTAACATAGGTTATTTTTCATCCCGAAATTCCCACAGGAATGGACACAACGCGGGTAAAACCGCGGGGCGCTGCTAGTAAGATATAGATAAGTTCCCACTTTGTTCTCCCAGTGATAAAACGTTATATATGAAGCTTTTCACATATTTGTACTCCGATTTTGTGTTAGTGAACTCCCATAGAAAGATCCAAGGAAGGAGAAAGAGGAAATTTGCTCAAATTACTTACACCTCGAATTCCTAATTAACTTCTTTTCGTCTTTCACTATTGAAAGTCATTTGGATCCAAATCACATTTCGATATATTTTTATCTCATTGATCATCACATTTCTTTATTTCACACTTCATTAGTTCACACCGGCACAGTTTAAAATTAATTTTTCACCGACAATACTTTAGGAATATAGAAGAAGAGGAATGCTATTATTAACACTGGATGTGTATTCAAAATCGCATATATAAATACAGGGACAAATATCAGAGGTGTGGATGTTATCATTTTGGGGTTCTAACCGACTTAGAAAAAGGATGAGGTTATATAGTATATTTTGTAAATGAATTGTTTCATATATAGATGTTTTTTCGAATACATTGATATTATGTGTATGAAGTTATCAGTACTTGTAATTGTTATCACGACTGTCGCTCAGTAAGTAAAGTGTATGACTGCATTTTTTAAGGTAGGTAGTAGTATTTTTTATTGATAAAACAATGCTTGCCTTAAGATTCGATCCACGTGATATCTTTCCGTTTAATCACTCATTGAATTAAATTATCTATACGGGTATGGGTTTCTAAGATTAGACGTAAGCGAAATTATTCTAAAAAGTGGTTTTCTGAAAACATTAAAGAATATTATATATCTATATTGCAAAATGTTAAGGAATATTACGAGAAAAGAATAATAAGTACCTATTAGCCTGAAATTTCTCATGGCGGTCTTTTGCCTATTGCGGTATATTATACCAAATTTCAATTAGAAAGATAATATCGTTCTAATGAGAAGTTAGCTATTACCTATATATTCAGTAACGTGATTGAGGAAACGCACTACTGAACTGTATATATCTAGTCCATTATATATATTTGAAGAACCATTTTCAAAGATATGTATGTAGTGTAGGCGTCTATGTTAGTTCTATGTATGGTAAGCTCCCACCGCTGTATCACACGCATTCTACCCGTTCCCGTGGGAATTTCGGAATAAAAAGTACCCTACGTGTTATACTGATGTCTAAGCTATATTACTGAAAATTTCATCATGATCCGTTCAATAGTTTTTGCGTGAAAGAGCAAGAAACATACTTCCATCTTGACAAATTTTCTCATTTATAATATTAGTAGGCTTAGGACCTATCACATAATGGTTATTGGTATTTGCCGGCTAATATAATGTCTAATTAGCCATCAGTCATTGTTTTATTTAAATGAATAGGTATAGAAATCAAAATCGTGAGGGACATTGGACTGTAATGTTTTTTTATCAGTCAAGTTTTATCGCTCTCCGTGGCAGGCAGTACGGTAAATGTACCTACGAGTATTATAAAAAATATAATATATTTGCAACATTACAAAAGGAAGTAGGTGCTAATATAAATGTTAAACGACATTAAATGTATTGTTTCCGCCAGAAGAGAGGAAGATTCTTAACATCATCTTCATTATAAATCAGCAAATATAAATAACTAATAATTTTACTGCCTTGTTAACAAACGCATATTATGAGAACATTTTAGCCTTGCCTTTTAGAATTGCCTGAAATTGACCTTCAATGAGATGAGAGGTCTTTGCCCTTCAATGGGGCATTTCAGGGTAATAATTTAACTCTTATTATTCACACGCCTATCCTGTATCACCTCTGATTCCTTTTGACCGACAAATGTATGATTACATACTGTTTGTTTTTATACTTCGTATTGTACTGATATTAAAAGGGTCAAAGATCTTACCAACATGGTTATCTGGCAAAAGTTGCTTAAAGAAAGAAAGCAGGCGTCTGTTGAGACTGATATTTTGTGCTTACTGGTGTGTAAGCGTAAACTGAATCATGGCGTCCTTAAGCTAAAAGTATTTTTTATTTCCACCTTCCAGTGTGCTGGCAAGCGCGAGCCTGAGAAGGAAGTCGAAGCTCAGCAATGGATAGAAGCCGTCATCGGTGAGAGGTTTCCCTCCGACCTCCCCTACGAGCTGGCCCTGCGCGACGGCATCATCCTGTGCAAGCTGATGAACAGGCTGCAGCCAGGCATCATCACCAAGGTCAACATCTCCGGAGGCGATTACAAGTTCATGGACAATATTAACCAGTAAGTTGGTAGTGAGCTTCGATTAGCAGAAGGCCAACCGGTA
Source organism: Cyclophora albipunctata (assembly GCA_963082685.1). Classification (NCBI taxonomy): domain Eukaryota; kingdom Metazoa; phylum Arthropoda; class Insecta; order Lepidoptera; family Geometridae; genus Cyclophora; species Cyclophora albipunctata. Next base: position 7,982,215 of record OY720119.1, on the reverse strand, counting down.
AAGATGATTCTTAATTAAAATAAAGAAGTAAAACAGAGTAGAAGAGTAGAAGAACCTTTTCATGGCAGAAAGAAGTGGTGATTAGGTAAAAAAGAGTCATTAATGAGAGTGGTGTTTTGATAATGAGTGGTCATGAGAGAGGTGATTAGCTGATAAGAGGTCATTACTCATTAGTGAGAATGGTGATTAGCGAACAAGAGGTCATGAGAGAGTGGTGATTAGCTGATAAGAGGTCAGTAGTGCGAATGGTGGTTAACTTATAAGAGGTCATTCACAAGGCACAAGGGTGATTAGCTAAATAGTGGTCATTAGTGAGGGTGGTAATTAGTTAATTAGGTGTCACTAGAGAGATTGGTTTAATAATAATAAGGGTTCATATTGAGGGTGGTGATTCTATTTTAAAATGTATGAGTACATGAAAAACGCAACTGTGTCTGAGGGTTTTCGACTAATGCTACTTCTATGATTCATTGGCTGGTATTGCGCTTCCACTACATCTATAATATAAAAGTGAATCGCTGAATGTGTTGCTAATCCCAAACCTCGAGAGCAGCTGAACCGATTTCGCTAATTCTTTTTTTATAATATTCCTTGAAGAACGAGGATGGTTCTTACAAAGAAAAAAAATTGCCTGAAATGTTTAAAAATCGAGAAATTGATGCGGGTAAAACCGCGGGGCACAGCTAGTTAGTAATAACAATAAACAATTCACGATAGTTAATTAGTATGCAAACGATCGTGCGCATACAACCTGCATTGTTACAAGTCAGAATATGCACATACGGACACCTAATTCATATTCAGTTTGTGTACAGATTACCTTTTGTAATAATTACTTACTTTTAGTTTTAACCTAACCTAAAGTTAGCTATTGGAACGAAGTTCCTTATCGCGCGTTGCGAAAGGGGGCTAGACGGAATTGGTAACGACATTTTTTAGGCCAGAGAGGGACAGACAGAAAAACTTGCGCACGCCAGAGGGAGACATACAGAGAAACATGCGCAAGAGAGACAGACAGAGAAACATGTGCACGCCAGAAAGAGACAGACAGATAAACGTGCGCGCCACGCATGTTTCTCTGTCTGTCTCTCTCTGGCGTGCGCATGTTTATCTGTCTGTCTCTCTCTATCTCTCTTATAGAAATATTTTTGTTGATAATAAATAAACTTCGTTCCATCCGGGTGTCCCTTGACACCTCTCAAGTTTTTATTATTATTGTACCGCTGGAGGCGTAGTTTGAATAAACGATGTTAGGTCATTGCGATTGTTAAGTAATGTGCAGTTCAAACCGTATTTGGATGGGTGGCCGATAGTGGCATTTCTATTAGAGCGTATTTGGGCTTCGGAGGGCGCATAAAATTGTCGGTTGCGGTTATTAAAATCTTTCGACTATGGAGTCTGTATATGATGAAGTATGCCAACAGATTTGGCCACTTCATTCAACTCGAACTTACTTACAATACTTTTTTACTTATTGTATACTAGCAGCGCCCCGCGGTTTTACCCGCGTTGTTCCCGTTCCCGTGGGAGTTTCGGTATCAAAAATAGCCTATAACCTTCCCGTTGAGTGTGGCTATCTATTACAAAAAGAATTATTCAAATCGGACTGATAATTCCTGAGATTACCTCGAACATACAAACAAACAAACAAACTTACAAATTTGACCTCAATATAATATTAGTATAGAGTCAACCCATTGCTGGGCAGAGGCCACTCTCTTTTCTAGTACTAAAACTAACTACACTACAAGTTTTATCAGAGTACAAAACCAAACCATGAAGTATTTTATTTTGGTCCATGCCAAAACTGAAGAAGGCATTAAGTATTGAGCAGGTATTCCCATAGAACTAGAATCGCAGCGCAGAGGTGTCTATGTTTAATTTTAAAGAAGCAGTGAGTACTTCGCTCTTCCGCGGGAATTCCAGTAATTGTAATATACTTACCCTGACAAATTCACACACAGTTAATTAGACCCAAAGTAAGTTCTAAACTTGTATTATGGAATCTACTCACTGATACTACTTACTACATATACATACAAAAATACTTTATAAGAATATATCATTGTCACTCAGATGTCGTCGCCAGCATATTGTTGTTATTAGAAAATATACCTTATATCTTAGGTTTAAATATATTTTAGTTCTTTCATTTACAAGAAAATATATTTGGATAAAGCAAAAGACAGGTGTAACTTAATAAAGTTATTAAATTAGAAGACATGGAATAAAATGTATTTATGTATATGCAATCGTTGCATATTAATGTACCGTGTTACAGGCGTGTTTCAGTTAGTTACACCGAAGAGCGGGCAAAACGCCAAGCATTCAAAATGTTTATGAAAGAATAGGATTTCTATTTTGAATGGGGGAAATGCCCGATTTATATGATGGAAGTTTTATAGCGGTTATGAGTGTTATTACTTGGTATTCATAGTTGTATCTATAGACTTTAAAATTGATGGTAATTATCTACCATCGTATCAGCTAAGGTTATGGATAGTTATTGACTGTCTACTAAGTCAGTCCTATTTTAAGGAGCTTATTTCAGAAAGCTCGTCATCACTACATATTATAAAACAAAGTCCCCGGCCGCGTCTGTTTGTCTGTCTGTTCGCGATAAACTCAAATACTACTGCACGCATTTTTACGTGTTGTTTTTAAAAGATAGAGTGATTCAAGAGGAAGGTTTATGTGTATAAATTATCCCGGAATTCCTACGGGAACGGGCACAACGCGGGTAAAACCGCGGGGCGCTGCTAGTCAATAATAAAACCTTTTCCTAATTTTATAAAACTAAGCAATTTCATTCTATCCTACTAATATTATAATGTATATGTTTGTAACACTTTCACGAAAAACTACTGAATGTATTTGGATGAAACTTTACAGTAATATAGGTCATAGATCAAAATAACACATGGGAAACACTTTATCCCGATATTCCCGCTGGAACGGGTACAAAGCGGGGGCGCGACAAGTAAGATATATCTTATATACTACTCAAAAGAAAATAAGGGCCACTTACATATTTCTGTTTTTGAGTTAATTTTTTGATGTAATCTAATTAATAAGTGACTAATTTATGATGTCCGGCCTCCTTCAGTATCCAACCTCTTTAATGATGGTGTTTAAGTCTTACAGCTGGCCAGAAATTGAAGCAAATAAAAAAAATCGAGCTTCAGGTCAAATTTCTTTCAGATGGAATCACAATAATATTCTGTAAATTAACAATTTCTTTCCATCTTTTGCCTCTTTTAACATCTTTTGTTAATAATGCCACGCCAACGAAGACATATGGATACCATTGCTGCCACCAGAGCCGTTACATTGATTGCTGAAGGTCATTCACAGCGGTCTGTAGCTTCTTCGTTGGGTTTCTCTCGCAGAGCCATCCAAAATGTGTGGGATCGGTTCCAAGAGACTGGCAGTGTTGCAAGAAGGCCTGGATCGGGCAGGGTGCGAACGACTACGGCACAAGAGGATCGCTACATCCGATTGTGTGCCCGTCGAGAGCGCTCTGTGACGGCACGTAAGTTACAAAATCGCCTACGGTTGACAACGGGGACTCGTGTTAGTGACCAAACGATACGTAATCGACTGCATGAAGACCAGCAAAGGTCCAGACGCCAAGTAGTACGAATTCCTTTATCTAGGGTTCAACGTGGAAATCGTTTAAGTTTTTGCCGCGAACATTCAGATTGGAGCATGAATCAATGGGGTATGGTGCTCTTCACAGATGAGTGTAAAGTGAAGCTTTATAGTGATGATCGGCGGATTAGAGTATGGAGACGACAGTGTGAGAGATTTTCCGATGTCTGCATCAAGGAAATTGACCGCTTTGGAGGTCCTAGTGTGATGGTTTGGGCTGGGATTAGCTTACAAGGCAAAACCGAGCTGGTTTTCTTAAATCAAGGCACAGTAACTGCACAACGGTACATCGAGGAAGTCATTAGGCCCCATGTGATTCCATTCTCACAGAGAGTGGGGCCAGGGTTCTGGTTAATGCATGACAATGCCCGCCCACACACAGCTCGGGCCACTAAGACTGTACTGGATGACTCCCATATTCGTGTCCTACCATGGCCAGCATATAGTCCGGATTTAAATCCAATAGAGCATATGTGGGACCAATTAAAACGAAGGGTCAGGGAGCATGAGCAAGAGGTTTACAACCAGCAGCAGCTTATGGATGCTCTGAAACGTGCGTGGGAAGAGATACCTGATGAAAACATCAGAAACTTGATCGAGAGTATGCCTTCGAGGCTCCAGGAGTGTGAAAACAAGAGAGGAGGACACACCCGCTACTAAACCATTAAAAAAAACAGCTTGTGTCAGTTTTTGTTTTGATTTGCAAAGAGTTACTGTTTAGTTTTTCCGGTTGACAATGGACTAATTTCATGATAATTGAAATAAGTGAAACAATTGACTTCACAATTAAATGGTTATTAGCCTAAGTTAAAATAAAAGCCTTGTTACGTGTTATTTTAATAAATATACATTACCATTTACTATATTTTTCAAGTATCAATCAAAATACTTAGTGGCCCCTATTTTCTTTTGAGTAGTATATATAAAATTCTCGTGTCACAGTGTTCGTTCGCGTACTCCTCCGAAATGGCTCGACCGATTCTCATGAAATTTTGTGAGCATATTGAGTAGGTCTGAGAATCGGCCAACGTCTATTTTTCATCCCGAAATTCCCGCGGGAACGGGTACCGTGGTTGAACTCCTCTGAAACGGCTCGACCGATTCTCATGAAATTTTGTGTACATATCGGGTAGGTCTGAGAATCGGACAACATCTATTTTTTATCCCGAAATTCCCGCGGGAACGGGTACAACGCGAGTGAAACCGCGGGGCGCAGCTAGTACCTCTATATAATATTAGACTAATATTATAAAGAGGTATATCTTACTTGTCGCGCCCCCGCTTTTGCATATATTTAAGATGTGGAAATAAATGGTTGAACTAATCCTGAACGTCCGATCTGATTGGCGCAGGTTCCAGAAGGCGTGCGTGAAGTACGGCGTGCCCGACGTGGACCTGTTCCAGACCACGGACCTGTGGGACCAGAAGAACATCGCGCTCGTCACGCAGACCATCTTCGCTATCGGGAGGACGGTACGGGGTTATATATTATTATTATCACCACCAACCCGCAGTAGGCGAGCGTGATGATTACGCCTAATCCTCCTCACTTCTTCTTCTTCTTCTTCATCGAGTGGATGGTCAACCTGACCAATCCTAGTGTCAGAGTTATTGAGCCGCCAAAGGCCACTGACATGGCTCATGTAACGACTACTATCCGTAGAAAGTAACCGGGACCGACGGATACTCCTCACTGTACTGATATCTTCAGTGTAATGAGAGGCCTTTGCAGTGGGACATTACAGGCTAAAACTTTACTTTTTACTTCATATATTAGCCTCAGGTTTCCCATTGTTGCGCAAATGCCCCTTAACATTATCTTTTCTTAAACATTAACTTTGTTTCCAGGCATACAAGCACCCCGAATGGCGCGGCCCCGTCCTCGGCCCCAAGCCCTCCGAAGAGAACCGCCGTGAGTTCAGTGAGGACGTGCTCAATGCCGGCAAAACAGTGATCGGGCTTCAAGCTGGCACCAACCAGCTGGCCACGCAGTCGGGACAGAACTTCGGCGCCTCGCGCAAGATCATACTCGGAAAGTAAAGTTAGAGTTATGTTCGTGTAATTTATTTTATTAAATCTTTTGGAAATATTTTTGTATTTTTTTACCTTTTTTCCCACCTATCGAGTTTTAAATCGTCTATTAAAAAATAGTAATAGGTGTCTTGTTTACTATCGCTGACGATCGATACGCTTATGATGACGGTAAGCTACCTTATCATACCTCTTGGTGTCTCTCTAAAACTCGCAGTGACTTCAGTTTCGATAGTTGTACTGTGCTTCAGTGCATATCTAAATCTACACTAATATTATAAAGAGGATCTACACTAATATTATAAAGAGGAAAACTTTGTTTGTTTGTAATGAATAGGCTCAAAAACTACTGGACCGTTTTTAAAAATTCTTTCACCATTCGAAAGCTACATTATCCACGAGTATTATAGGCTATTTTTCATTGGACACAACGCGGGTAAAACCGCGGGGCGCTGCTAGTAAGTGATATAACTCAATGGTTCAGTGAGGAAATGCTCCGCGCGGGCAGCTGGTCACGCAGTCTTATATTTAAAAACTTAACAGTGATTATAGACCTAGAGCCCGTGAACCCCAGACCTTCGTTATTTTATAAAAGCTGAAAGTTTGTCAGCGCATGCTCCCAACACAGGGTAAGAACGATGGACTATTATGAAGTTTGGGTTACCGTGGCTTTGGCAGGTAAACGTTACTAAAGGTGTGTAAAATACCGATCTAAATTCATCAAATAATAAAGTGTGATTTGTGCGACATGACATATGTCATTTGAAAGCTCTTGACAAGTTGTACAAGTCACCCTTTGACGGTGACATCGAAATCGACGGCCAACTTGGTGTTTTCGACCACCGAAGATTGGAGTTGGCCTATGCCATGGACGCTGATCCTAATACTCAACAGTGACATGGCCTATGTCATTTGAAAGCTCTTGAGGAGTTGTACAAGTCACCCTTTGACGGTGATATCGAAATCGATGGCCAACTTGGTGTTTTCGACCATTGACCTTTAGTACCGTTTACCTGCCAAAGCCACGATAACCCAAACTTCATAATAGTCCATCGTTCTTACCTGTGTTGGGAGCATGCGCTGACAAACTTTCAGCTTTTATAAAATAACGAAGGTCTGGGGTTCACGGGCTCTTGGTCCATTAGCGTGATTAGGTATTCGTAAATTATTATTGCTTGACTTTTTCCGGAAAAATCGAAACCTCCTTACCTACTTTTCTTTTTAGAAGATACTAAGGAGTCCTTTTAGTATCATCGAAGAAGGTAAGTATCAACCCTAACCTTCCTAAGCAAAGACTCTTAAATATTTAAGAAGGAGGTAAAACTATCGACCATGCCTTTTTTAGTCTAAGGAGGTAGGTATACGGAGGTACCAACTCAAACCTAAAGATGACCCAAACCTCCTTGATCAGTATTTTACGTAGGAGGTTTAGGTACTTAAGTAAGTATGGGACTCAAACCTCTTTAGTACCACGACATGTTACAAGTTAAGCATGTATTGAACTCTCGATTGAACTCCTTTCGAGTTCAATTCTGTAGAAGGTTTTAAAAGAAAAGAACTAGAATCGTGTGAGAATAAGACAAATGGTTAAAGCGCCGGGCATTGTTAGTTCTATAATCTCTTTCAAAATAAGAAAGAACCATGAAGGTCGAATAACATTTAATGCGAATACCGCCATCTAGTGTTATTTAAAAAAACTAGTACGCCGCAATTTTGACAGCTGCCATATGTTCAGTTGTCAAAAGACTTACATAGTTCCTGGCAGATGGCGCTGCTGAAAACCAGATAAGTAGTGCTGGGCAAAATTATTATTCTGACAGTATAATATTAATAATAATGAATTACATATTAATATTTCAAACACCAAAAATAATTTAATAATAATATGTAAATTTAATGATCCTGAAATAAGGCTTTTTAAATTTCGCATATTCTAGATATTGAGAAAATACGTCCAAATTCTGTTTCATTTTTTTTTTACAATAACAAGGATGGAAGGAGACAAGGAAGGAGGAAGTTAAGAAAATGAAACCTATAAAAACTTATTTTACAGAATGTTTAAGAAACCTCTGTACCTGATTATGCTGTAATTATATTACTTAATTATTATTTATGCTGATCGGAAAAAGGTAATGCTAAACAAAAATAAAACTGAGTTGCTCTTTATTTGCTGCGAGGCAAACAATGCGCAACGATTTTTTTTCGAATGCAATAATAATTAATGGAATCAATAGAAATAAATTTCATGTAGTAAGTATAAATTATTATTATTAGAAGGACAAAGCAGTCGGACCACGTGACCTTAGCAATCAAAATCAAAATGAATCAAGAGCAAACCATGTTATTAATAATAATGAAAATCGCAAATGCAAATAATAATACATACAAGCCCATCACTATCAAACGAGATTAAATAACACAAGCTCTTCCATTCCGAATTCCGATTTCCGTCGCATCGAAGTATACCTACTCGCTGTTGTTGACTGTTGTGGAATTTATATTGTAACCTGCGTATATTAAATGTAAAATGTGTATTTAAACTGTACAAATGTTAACATACGAGTGAAAAATGATAACATTCGGCGCTGCGAGTAGTTCTGCGCAGTCGGAAGACACAGGTGCATTATGTGATTGTTATTGTGATCATGTGTGTTTTTCTCAGTTTTCCAACAGGATTTTAACTGGATTTTTTCTTCAGGTGAAGTGAGAAGTATTTGCGAGAGTGTCTGTAGCGATGGCTCGAGCGCAACGGTACAACCTGGGGGTTCTAATCAAAGACCAAGGATGGATATTGCATGTGTTTTGGATGTTACCCAAACATCGAACCTTGCTCATAGACGGCGTGCCTTAGAAGAAGTTCGTTTGGCTTCAGAACTGGTCAATGCTAATCTCCATCATATCCATGTGAGTACATAGCCTGTGGATTAGTTGTTTGTTTGTTTATATGGTGTAAACTCACACATACTTAAGTTGATTCAAAGACAATGGTTATTATAAAGTATTCAAGGTGAAAAGATGTCAATAAATCTCATAATTAACTGCATAAATAGCTATATTATTGTGCATTTAGTTACCTAGTTTTAATACTAACCTGCTAACTACTGCTTGCGAAATAACATTTCTAGCAAGTTGAAATCCTACCTACCATCTTCAGTTTTATCTGATATCATATGCTGGTTTCCCATAATTTATTCTGTAGCTGACTTAATGAGATTGTGTAAGGGTTCCATAACTCTAAAGAAAAACCCCTCATTTAGCTGTAGTTCAGTAAAAAAAATCAGTATTAAGTACTAAGAAGGTTCTACTCGGATGGGTAGTCGATAGTGGCATTTCTATCTGAGCACTACTATGCTTCGGAGGGCCTGTGAAATTATCCGTCCCGGTTGTTTAAATCATTAAACCATGTCAGAGGCCTTTAGTTGGTCTAAAAACTCCGACCCTAGTGTTGGCCACTACGCCACTAACCTATACAAACTTACTTTCACTACCTAGTATAAACAAAGTCGCTTACCCCTGTCTGTCCCTATGTATGCTTAGATTTTTAAAACTACGCAACGGATTTTGATGCGGCTTTTTTTTAAAGATAGAGTGATTCAAGAGAAAGGTTTATATGTATAAAAATTCCCGAAATTCCCACGGGAATGGACACAACGCGTTTAAAACCGTGGGTGCTGCGAGTATTAAATAACTAATTTCTCATACATATTACATTAATTTCAGTTTGAAAAGCTCGACTTTGGGGAGACTAATGTGCTGGACACATTCTACAATGCCGATGTTGCTTTAGTGGACTTGAGCCTGCAAGTACAACAGAGCTCGTTGCTGTACCACCTCGGAGTCAGAGAGAGCTTTGATATGAAGGAGAATGTACTGCTTTATAATGATGTTGATCCGGATTCCACGTTGAGGTTGAAGGTATGTGTTGTATTTAATAAGAAGCCCCATAAAATTATGTATTCACCAATTTTGAACTGGTTCCCATGTTCTGTGTAATCTATTGTAATATAATAAAGCTGATTCAACGGGGAGGTTAAAGGTTTTATGCGGAAATTTCTAAAGGAGTGGGCACAATACTGACAAAGCAGAGAAGCGTAGCTAGTTTAAAAAAATAATCTTTGATATAAATCTGTCCTAAAAAAATACTTCCCGTTATTAGGATGTATACTTTCAGCGTTTCTTTTTATATATGTAGATGTAGATGAATTACATAGATTAGGTATACATACCAGGTATCATCATCCATCATGGAAGGTTAAAATAGATTAGGTTTTATAGAGTGTTAACTCACTCGGAGCCAATCAGGTGGTTTCTCTACTTATCTGTCTAGATTCCATCTACTTCTCTTTATGCATACTTAGAACCTAAAACTATGTGACCGTGTCAAATGTTTATTTCAATTTCTTAGTACTGATACTTTACAATACACTGATGATAAATTCTTGGAAACTAGAAATAAATTTACAAATCAATACATGGAAAGAATTAGTCATATTTGTTTGTTATTTTTACATTGTGGTTAACTAAGTTAAATCCAGAGAATAGTTATGTACCTAAATGTACTCGTCCAACTTCTCCTGTAAAAGAGCATTCAAGTTTAAAGGCCTTATTTATAAACGCTTATTAACAGCACTTTAGCTATCAAATGGTTTGTTCCTTTCCGACATAAGCTATTTTTCATAGAGCGAGACAGAACAGAAGAGACAAAACAATTTAAAACACTGTTTAAGTTAAATATCGCTTATAAATAAGGCGGTAAAACTTTCGTTGTCTGACACCCCAGTTTAGTCTCGACTAGCTGTCTGACAAGTCAATAACAAATATGTATAGGGAATATTTTTCCCCCTTATAGTTCCAGAGATAACAGGATTAAACAAAAATATATACAGCTTTCTTATAGTGGTATATGTAGATGGATCAAAGACTTCTTTCTCCTTAAGGTACTTCTATCCAGCTATTATTCTCAATTTGTCAATTGTCCTGTCCATAGTTCATGCGTTCAACCGCACTAGGACTTATCAAATGCTTGTTACTCTAATTGAATTACACACAGCGACATTTTATCTATCATCTTCTTGGTACTTATTGTGATTTATTGGTTAAACTAGCAGCGCCCCGCGGTTTTACCCGCGTTGTGCCCGTTCCCGTGGGAATTTCGGGATTTTTTTACATAAAAACCTTCCTCTTGAATCACTCTACCTATTACAAAAAACCGCATCAAAATCCGTTGCGTAATTTTAAAGATTTAAGCATACATACAAACAGACAAACAGACACGAAACAGAGACGACTTTATTTTATACTATGTAGTGATGATGCTATTTTTTCTGTTTGAATATGAATTTATAGGTCTATCTAGTGTGCGGAAGGTCTATTTTATGATTAAACTTAGTTTGTTCGGTGTATATGATGATCTTAATGTACTTTTTCTGATCTAAATGTGAAAGTTGATTTTGAAAGGGTAACGAAGATTTATCTTTCATGGAGGTAAGGCAAGATGGATTAACGTAAAATATTGCGTCACTTATACAGATACTAGCAGCGCCCCGCGGTTTTACCCGCGTTGTGCCCGTTCCCGTGGGAATTTCGGGAATTTTTTTACATAAAAACCTTCCTCTTGAATCACTCTACCTATTACAAAAAACCGCATCAAAATCCGTTGCGTAATTTTAAAGATCTAAGCATACAGACAGACAAACAAAAGACAAACAGACGCGACTTTGTTTTATACTATGTAGTGATTGTCTTATATTTCAAAGTTTTTTAAAACCTAGTACACCTTTTCCAAATAATTCCTAATAGCAAGTAAGAAAGTTCGTGTAGGAAAGTTCGTCTATTAAGCATAAATAAAAACAAAATAAGAACAAAAAATTGATTAAAACAATGCAAGTACCGCCTAAAGCCTCCGATTTGGTCCATCGGTAGAAACAACCAAGACCGATAATTTTACGTGTACGTATTTTACACTATCGACCAACCATCCAGGTAAGGGGCAAGCTGCAAGTTCCTTAATTCCTTACAATTCACAAATGGGTTGTACGTACCATAGATTTTGAGACAAATAAACCACTAAACCTATCGATTGTTCCACAGATATCTCTCCCTCTATTCCTGTTCGTGTCATACAAGCTGACCGACGCGGGTACTTGTGTCACAACCAACCCGGCCGCGTCAAAATTCAAAGGAGAAGACTCAGCCGACCCCAAACAACATCTTGCGTTGAGGCTCAAGAATATATTGCAAGATGTCGAAGTGCAGACTAAGTGAGTGGGTTACTTTTATTATGCTTTCGAGATTGTTGGTTAAAGAGCACAAAAGTCACTCTTTGGTCGAAGTGGCTCCAAAGTCAACTTTATTGGAACTTTATTTGCCCCCAAAGGGGAGGAAGAGAGAGAGAGAGAGAGTGGGTAGAGGAAGAGAGACAGAAGGAAAGAAGGGGAGAACAATTTAGACACTCTTACATTTGAGTGTCTGTCTATCTGTATCTGTAGTCTGTGTATTCTTTTTGGTTTACCTTAAAATTAATATTGGAATGTTAAGACTCTAATCTGGAGGTGCTTTGATTTTTTCAATTGATATGTTTTACTTCTAACATTAGTCTTTAACATCTTCAAATAAATTCTTAAAAAAACGGTTCTAAAAACCTATCTCCCACTTTCACAGAGCACATCTCCAAGAGAAATTCCTATCGGACTTACGCAAAGCCCGTGAAACTTACACGGGCGCGGAATTAGCCAACGTGTTACACGCCATGCGGCGTAGACTCGACGATCCCGCGGTACTGTCAGGCGATACTATACTCAACATGTTGATATCGTATAGAGAGATACAGGATTACGACGCGATTGTACACGTGGTTGATGACTTGAAGACGATTATGAACAGGAAGAATTATGTTAACATGCCGATTATTAGGTTTATGTACGCTTTTGCTATGAATAGGTGAGTTGGTTCGGAGTAAGCTAATAACAAATTTTAATCTGGGGTTCTCTAAGAGGTACAATCTTTTATATAGATGTGGGTACACGAATTGAGACCCTATTTGAATGTTGCACCTCAATTTTGTTTTTTAGAGAATGTTTTTGAATTCTACATTCGAAATTCAACATTCGAAGCATGTTACAATATTACACCTTGAGATCTTTCATATTATTTGCCTTGCAATTTCCACACATATCAAGTCTCTTCAATTCCACATACATTTATAAAATATGTAGCATTAATTTGGATTTGTAATATATCTTGTGTCGTATTTCAGACGTAACAAGGAAGGTGATAGAGAGAACGCCCTCAAAGTGTGCGTGAAAGCTTTGGAGAAAAAAGAGAACAGATTCCCCGATATGTTGTGTCTTTGTGGGCGTATTTATAAGGACAAGTTCGTAGAGTCACTACACAGTGATAAGGAAAGCTTGAACAGTGCTATACATTGGTAAGGATACTTATTAAACAGAAAAAACAACTTTAAAGTAAGATGAAGAAAAGACAATAGATACAAGAAAATGAAAAAAAATAAGAATGTGTTATTATAAAAACAAAAAAAAATTAAGTTTTGACAGTGGACACTAATCGATAACGCAGAATGAAAATGATTTATTTTCTTCTAAGATTGTTTCGTTCATGGAATAATAATTAAGAAAATAATTTCTCGGCATTGTTTAATTTCTCATAACTCATAATAACTAAATTTTGAGTTTCACTGTAGTAAATAATCTGTTTCCAGGTACAGACAAGGTTTTGAAGTGCAGCCAAACGAGTATGCCGGTATCAATCTCGCTACGCTTCTAGTTATTGCTGGCAATGACTTCAAAAATTCACAGGAGTTGCAACATATTGGTAAGTAATATTTGAATTTTGTGAGTGTGTGTGTGTTTATTCAATTTTAGGCACGTTCGACAGTGAAAGCTGATACAAATCATTCAGTCATTCATGTCAGAAATAATAAATAATTACTATTTGTTGAATAAAGGTTTAAAAATAAAAATAAAACTGTTTCAAAGTTTAAATAAGAAGTTTCATAGTAATGCTTTGATTTCGTTTATCTATTAGCTACTGACTGCGTTAATATACTCATAGAGCTATATTAATAAACGTATTACGTTTAGCTATCAAATGGTTTGTCACTTTCTGACATACGCAATTTTCCGAAGAGTAAAAGAGACAAAACACAGAGTTTTAGTTACACCGCGTTTATTAATAAGGCGGATATAGTTTACTCAGACAAACAGTATTCTTATGTATAAGCTAAAGTATTATATAAATATCTTAACAATCTCTTTCTGTTTCTCAGGAATGGTTCTCAACCATCTAATAGGGAAAAAGGGAAGTCTTTCTTCCTTAAAGGACTATTGGGACGTGGCGACGTTTTTCGAAATCTCCGTGTTAGCTCAAGACTACGTGAAGGCTATACAAGCGGCGGAATGCATGTTCAAATTGAAACCACCGAATTGGTACCTGAAGTCAACTATAGGCAACATTGAACTGATTGACAGGTATGTTATATACTCTATATTTTCTTACTTGTCCCAAAATGTTGACCATTGTCGTCAATTTTCCAGCCGAAGATTGCTCCTGAAGAGGAAAAGGTTAAGTGATTTTATTTCATTCTTACCCTGTCTCTAAAACCTTTTTCCTTTTCAAGACATTGATCCACATTTTGGGACAAGTAAGAAAAAATACGAGTACAGGCATTAATGTGTTTTTATTCATGTTTTATGAGGTCCCTTATCAACTTGTTTTTGATTAGTTTATATTTGGTAGGTAAGCGTAGTGACTATTTCTTGTCTTCCTCACTGTACTAATTCTATCGGAGCGCTACCGTGCTTCGGAGGGCACGTTGAATTGTCCGTTCCGGTTGTTATAATCGTCAGACCATGTCAGAGGTCTTAAAGCGGTCTAAAAACTTTGAGACCAGGGTTGGCCACTAACCTTCTCGAATTTACTTCCTGTAGAGATATCTTTGGTGAGATGAGAGGCCTGTACAGTGAGATATTTCAGGACAATACTCATTTTTGTTATCTTTAAGCATTTTATAGTTTCTTCTGTTAGTCAGTTATGTCTAGCGAATTATCTGTTCTCATCTATACTAATATTATAAAGAGTTAAATTTGTAAGTTTGTTTGTTTGTTTGTATGTTCGAGGTAATCTCAGGAATTATCAGTCCGATTTTAATAATTATTTTTGTAATAAATAGCCTCATTCAACGGGAAGGTTATAGGCTATTTTTCATCCCCAAATTCCCACGGGAACAGGCACAACGCGGGTAAAACCGCGGGGCGCTGCTATATAAAATAATATATATCATTAACAATGTCTTTTTGTTCCAGATTTAGAAAAAGTGAAGAATTTTCACCAGAGCAGCAAGTATTTTCTTTTTGGATGGAGTTCTTTGTAGAGGCAACTAAGAGCAGCTGTGAAAATATTATTAGATTTCCCGTAAGTGTACTTAACAACTATGTGGTATCTACTGGGTGATGTCAACGGCATAAATATCTGTTTATAAACTTGCGTAGTATACTCATGCTATTAGTTATTGAATATTATTTATATGTTTATCGGTGGCAAGGTAAAATGTCGGCCCCGATTGTTTCATTCGTTACACTATGTCGGAGCTTGGCCACTATACATAAACTTATTTAGGTACTAAACTCGCTCGAAGTAATCAAGGCTTTATTTCAACCCTATTTTCTCAGGTTTTAATCCTAGAAACGACTAAGGAGTACATGCCTTCATATGTCAACGTGAATATGGGCGCGGAACAGAAATCAGTGGAGATATTGAACCTGTGTCTAGAAGCGATGCGAGAGAAGTGCAGGCAGGTGCATCGGTGGCTGTTTACTTCGGACATGATAAGGAGCTATAGGTACAAATGTCTTACTATTCGTCTTATAGCGCTCGTGGTGTATTTTAACTCAGCTATGTTATGGAACGTAGCATTCTCGGTATTAGGAGAGCAGACCGCGTTAGAAACACCACGCTACGTTCCATAACTGGTGTTGCAGACGTGGCGATTAAAGCTGCCACACTAAAATGGAACTGGGCAGGTCATGTCTCCAGAATGCATCCGGATCGATGGGCTAGGATCTCCACAGAATGGGAGTTCCAGAATGTTCGGAGACCTCGCGGTAGACCTCCCACGAGGTGGCGGAAGGAACTGGAAGACTTCGACAAGGAGTGGAAAGAAGTGGCGAAAGATAGGTCCAGGTGGAAAGAATTGGGGGAGACCTTTGCCCAGCAGTGGGACACAGCAGGTTAAATAAAAAAAAAAAGTTACCTCATTGCTATTGTTAAGCAACGTACAGCTCAACCCCTACTTGGATGGGTGGCCGATAGTGGCATTTCTATCTGAGCCGGTCCTGGTTGTTTCAATCGTATGACCATGTCGGAGGCCTTAAGGTGGTCTAAAAATTCCGACAACAGGGTTAGCCAATAACCTACTCGTTCTTACTTATTAATCATCTTCATCATCATCATCATCATCATCATGTCAGCTGTAGGTCTACCACTACTGGACATAAGGACATAGACCGTATGATGGATGTATGTATGTTTGTTACTCTTTCACAAAAAAACTACTGGACGAATTTGGATGAATCTTTACAGTAATTTAGATAATACGTCAGAATAACACATGGGATACATTTTATATTACACATATTTTATTTCCAGTTTATACAAACGCGACGAGAGATGTCTCTTTCTGTACGTGAGCGAGAACTCCGATGATTTCCAAATATTCCTTCCTTCGCAAGCTTGTAGGCAGAAACTGCACGATTTGTTAGGCGAGTTGACGGCAGACCACGATCAACTTACTGATTTGGATACCAGTGTTATGCAAGATCAGTTGAAGGTATGTATATTTGAGAAGTATAACTTATAATATAAGATATAGAAGTGTGTTTTCTTGGATTTAGTTATTTTTGTTATTTAGGTACCTACAGCCCGGCAAGCATAGAAACGACGACATATACCTACACACATATCTTATCTTCTCGAGAGATATATTGCTTAATTAAATTCGACCGGTTTCATTCCACTTTTATGATTGGCTGGACATTGTATAACAGTGACATGGTTGACACAATGCATTTAGCCAGGTCACACAACATTAACTATAAATAACAAAGAAATCGCTGTAATGAACCTTAGACTTGGTACGGCTTTGTCTAGATTTCATTACTTTTTAGAGATAAACAAGCGGCTCCATCGAGACTTGGCTAGTTTTTTACACGATGTTTTTGATGGGATTAATTTTACTTTTCAACGCGGGTGAAACCGCGGGGCGCGGCTAGTATGTCATATCAATGTTGAGCATCGGGCCAGGCTCCATAGTAACCTGCCCAAGGTCCTTTCTAAAGAATGGGCACAAGGTGGGTAACACCTCGGGGCCCTGCACGTATTGTATGTGGTGTGGTCCCGCAGTTCGAGTACGAGCTGGACGACTGTAACCGGCGCGTGGTGCTGGGCAAGGGCACGTACGGCGTGGTGTACGCGGCGCGCGACCTGCGCACGCAGGTGCGCATCGCCGTCAAGGAGATCCCCGAGCGCAACCTGGGCGACGTGCAGCCGCTGCACGAGGAGATCCTGCTGCACTCGCAGCTGCGCCACCGCAACATCGTGCAGGTACACGCGCTCCGACCACACGACACACACGTCGCACACCTCACACGCGACACACACGTCGCACACCTCACACACGACACACACGTCGCACACCTCACACGCGACACACACGTCGCACACCTCACACACGACACACACGTCGCACACCTCACACGCGACACACACGTCGCACACCTCACACACGACACACACGTCGCACACCTCACACGCGACACACACGTCGCACACCTCACACACGACACACACGTCGCACACCTCACACGCGACACACACGTCGCACACCTCACACACGACACACACGTCGCACACCTCACACGCGACACACACGTCGCACACCTCACACACGACACACACGTCGCACACCTCACACGCGACACACACGTCGCACACCTCACACACGACACACACGTCGCACACCTCACACGCGACACACACGTCGCACACCTCACACACGACACACACGTCGCACACCTCACACACGACACACACGTCGCACACCTCACACACGACACACACGTCGCACACGTCGCACACCTCACACACGACACACACTTCGCACACCTCACACACAACACACACGTCGCACACCTCACACACGACACACACGTCGCACACCTCACACACGACACACACGTCGCACACGTCGCACACCTCACACACGACACACACGTCGCACACCTCACACACGACACACACGTCGCACACCTCACACACGACACACACGTCGCACACCTCACACACGACACACACGTCGCACACGTCGCACACCTCACACACGACACACACGTCGCACACCTCACACACGACACACACGTCGCACACGTCGCACACCTCACACACGACACACACGTCGCACACCTCACACATGACACACACGTCGCACACCTCACACACGACACACACGTCGCACACCTCACACACGTCGCACACCTCACACACGACACACACGTCGCACACGTCGCACACCTCACACACGACACACACGTCGCACACCTCACACACGACACACACGTCGCACACCTCACACACGACACACACGTCGCACACCTCACACACGTCGCACACCTCACACACGACACACACGTCGCACACCTCACACACGACACACACGTCGCACACGTCGCACACCTCACACACGACACACACGTCGCACACCTCACACACGACACACACGTCGCACACCTCACACACGACACACACGTCGCACACCTCACACACGACACACACGTCGCACACCTCACACACGACACACACGTCATCATTCCCTTTCTCCATGCATCTATACTAATATTATAAAGCTGAAGAGTTTGTTTTGTTTGTTTGTTTGTTTGTTTAAACGCGCTAATCTCAGAAACTACTGAACCGATTTGAATAATTCTTTCACTGTTAGATAGTCTATTTATCGAGGAAGGCTATAGGCTACATTTTATCCCGGATTTCCTACGGGAACGGGCACAACGCGGGTAAAACCGCGGGGCGCTGCTAGTAGTGATATACACGGTGAGCCTTAATAACCCGAAAGATTTAAACCAACGATTTTAGAGCCTAATTAGAGTATATAATAGTAGTTTAATTAAGACACATAATTGGACCCATGTTGATATAGCATTATTTACTCGTACTGTCGTCACAAATACGTCGTTTAAATCTTTCGGGTTATTAAGGCTCACCGTGTATAAGTTTACATATAATTAATTCATTTTTTTTATTTCAGTACCTCGGTTCAATATCGGAAGACAATTACTTCAAAATATTCATGGAGCAAGTCCCGGGAGGATCTCTGTCTGCGTTGTTGAGATCCAAATGGGGGCCTTTGAAGGAAAATGAAGCGACCATATCACATTATACTAAGCAGATATTAGAAGGTCAGTTATTAAGAAAGTCATGTGGTTTCAATATATCCCAATAAGATGACGTATGCTTAATTTATTAATTATATTAGTGCGATATATTTTATGTTCGGGTGGTGTTGCAGTAGTATCTTTCTGATGCTTCTAATAATTTAAATGTCTATCTTAAATCTCACCAATCATGTTTTGCTCCAACTGGTACGTTCCTTAATTGTTTTTTCCTGACAGGCTAGGTTAGTTTGTTTGGCAAAAGTATTGTAATAATTTAATTGCCTTAATTTCCTTTAGTTTACTGGATGAGGAGAAACGTACTTCTTTCTAACAATTAAAAACTTATCCGTAAGAATTGCTACATTGTTTACTAAGGAATCCCCTACTTTCAGGTCTCAAATACCTACACGATCAGAAAATCGTTCATCGCGATATTAAAGGCGACAACGTCTTAGTAAACACATACAGTGGTGTTGTGAAAATATCGGATTTCGGTACCTCCAAACGATTGGCCGGATTATGTCCGTCGACCGAAACGTTTGCAGGCACTTTACAGTATATGGCGCCGGAGGTTATCGATAAAGGACAGAGAGGATATGGAGCGCCTGTAAGTATTTAACTGATACTTATATTTACTAAACACTTTATAAATGTGTAGGGTATGCGCACACGCACGCACTCATACACATTATGTGTCCTCACGTCTGCGTGAGTGTGAACGTGTGTGTGTGTATGTGTGCATGAATGCGCGCGCGTGTGTCGGTGTGCGTATCTGAGTGTGTGAGTTTGTGACATTTTTGAACAAATAATTCATTGAAATATAATATCAAAACCAACATTTCAGGCAGACATCTGGTCTCTTGGCTGCACGGTCGTTGAGATGGCTACGGGCAATCCACCGTTCATAGAACTGGGCTCGCCACAGGCAGCGGTGTTCAAGGTAAACAGTACTTTAAGAACTTCTTAATAAGACCAATTTTTGGAGATCATAGTATCGAATCTATTGAACTTATATTGCACTCTTACACTACCCGCCTTGTTATTAAACGTGGTGTAACTAAAACACTGTTATACTGTTTTTTTCTCTTTTGCTCTTCGGACAATTGCGTATGTCAGAAAGTGACAAACCATTTGATAGCTTCACGAGTATAACTAGGATGATCAAATTATTTATTACACCTTGATTTACACATTATAGGGTACTTTTTATTTTAAAATTGACACGGAATAGTGATCTTGTTGTTGAAATTTCTTTTCCGATCAACTTTATTTTATTTATATTGTTATATGTAAAACTAATTGAACCTACTGTTAAAGGTTGGTTACTACAAAATGCACCCTGAGATCCCGATGGAGTTATCACAAAGAGCTAAGAGCTTCATCCTGCGTTGCTTCATCCCCGAGCCAGAACAACGGGCCACAGCCTCCGAACTGTTAGAAGATCCTTTCTTGTGCGAGTAAGTATTAGAAATTGAATGAGTTTTATAAATAATATGCAAAAAAATATAATTTAAACGAACACCATGTATATTATTATTACACTAGCAGCGCCCCGCGGTTTTACCCGCGTTGTGCCCGTTCCCGTGGGAATTTCGGGATTTTTTTACATAAAAACCTTCCCCTTGAATCACTCTATTACAAAAAACCGCATCAAAATCCGTTGCGTAATTTTAAAGATTTAAGCATACAGACAAACAGACGCGACTTTGTTTTATACTATGTAATGATATTATTTTTTTAGTCATGAAACAAAAAAGACTTGATTGCACAATTATAACACTTGATTTTGCTAATATTTTCTATAAAATATTTTTGAACTATTATTTATCTATTTATGGACTGTGGGTAAGCTAGAGTAAGCCCTTCCCCTTTATGTAAGTTAAGCGGTCAACCTTGATGTCAGATTTTAGACCGCCTGAAACAAAACCCAAGTGACCTGGCAAGCCCTGCCATTATGATTGAAACATTTCCATCCTCGACAATAACTTGGACTCTCCCATAGTTCATCGATACTAGTTATGGCATAGCTGATAATCCCAATAAGTTAACTATCATCAAGATTTTCATATTTCTATTCATCAATTTCCTAGAAAGAAGAAGCCCACCAGTCGTCTAGGCGGCAGTATGGACTACAGCCGCAGTATATCCGTACCCGCGGACAAAGCGAGGTCGGCCACTGCACAGAAGAAGATATCCGAACCTAGCATGTCCGGGATGCTGCCCAGCTCACCCGAAATTGAGTAAGTTAACCCGATAGAAAGGAATTTGATTGAGATTACGCCTTGAACAAACACTTAAGCAGCCCTTTCTGCATAGGAATCCAAAAAATAATTAGTGTTACTATATATTTATATATATTTCTACGATTTTTTTTGTGTTCAATTTCAAATTCTACCTACCGACCTAAAACATAAGGTCTGATTTTGTAAGGCCAAGACTTCAAAAATAATTATTCAAATCGAATTGGTAGTTTCCGTGATAAGTGGGCTCAAACAAATAAAAAATCAAATTCAAGCTTTATTATATAAGTATAGTATATATACGATAGTCACTGAGAGAGGAAATCATACTCGTACAAATACAAGATCAAATTCAGATTCGCCTTTAAGGCGTAATCTCAATCAAATTTCATACCACACTACCACGTACACTAGAACTTGCTTTTAGAAAGCATGAACCGACAATTTAAACATTCCAGTTATACTATGCATGGCATTTAATTTAGTTAAAACGATAATCAACAGTTTTGTGTGACGTTTTCTCTCATAGTGTTACCATTCATGAAGCGGTCAAAGGGGCTTATGTTTACGATTACGCTGTATTAACATAAGTAATTGAGTTTTACATGAAATCGATTGGCATAAACTCATTTTGTCCTTCATCGATCGATTAAAATGGTGCTACAAACTGAACATTATACTAAACATTTTTCTGAAGTGTGTTTAGTTTTAGACGTCAATAATTCATAATCATACACAGGAGCACTTTATACGACACTTTGGATTAAAATGTCCGTTTAATCGAGTTTACACTGTTGATCGATATTACACTGTAACAGTTTGTTAACATGTCGATGCTTTGCACCTAAGCCTGTGTTTTATTTCTGAATCCGTCAAGGGTGAAAACTGTCCGGTCTAATCCTACGATCACGAGGACCGCGTCTTCGATGCTTTCGCCGATTCTGATTTACCCACCGGATTTTACAAATAGCAGGTAACACATTAGACGTATTGCACAGAAGATAACTGTTTAAAGCGAAAAACCGACTTCAAACTAGTTTTTTATGACGATTACCGTCTTTTTTAACACGAGCAGTAATGGGGCTATTTATTACTACGAACACCCTTTCATATGTAAAAAAAAAATGGAAATCGTTTCATAAATGACGGATACATGAAATACCAAATAAATCAAATAACCTCCTGGTATTTGAAGTCGGTTAAAAATAATATTAAATTCATAGAACACTATTTATATTGCTGAATAGTTATCTGGGAATTTTAACTGGGATTTATCTAACGGGTATATTAGATCATTTTGCAGTAAATTTTCGATACAAATTCATAGCAATTTCGACTGTAAAGGGGTATATAAGTAAACCGGGCTTTCATAATACATGTCCATTATAAATATTGAATTCTATGAATTCGCACCATTTAATTCACACTGCACATTGCTAGCATGTCACGCACAATACGCACCATATTTGCATAGTTTTTGTATCTCACTTTGTATAAAAATCCCTCATTTTTACGTACGCGCCCGCATTAGTGTCCGTTGTAACGAACAAAGAGTGAAGGGCAAAAGGTCTTCGTCCATTTATACCGCACTGCAACAGTACAGCACGGGATTGAACAATCAAATATGAGTTAAACTTTGTGCCTCTTTAGATATATAATGACACCATACAGCAAATAGTAAGTACATAGCGCGTAGATAACATGCCCCAAGCTAGATAATTATTGCTAGTTAGATTCTAAATATGATTAAATTGGGCGAGTTTATTAGTGAGAAGTCTAGTACACTCGCTGATTGTAATTGAAGATTTCCTGTCATTGCTATTGTATTTAGGACTACGGGGTAGAGGGTATTTGTCCCGCAATTTTTTGCTATACAAAAGCTGTGCGGTATAACTGACCTTTCCATCAAAAATCCTTAACAACATTTCGTGTAATACTCAAATAACAGCTTAATCAACCGCTTCTTTAATTACTATAGCTTTTGGTTCGGTTTGAAATTATTTGATTAAAATGAGCGATGTTTTAGTACCATGCCCAATACGCCGTCGACTGATGAAATGGACAGCAGTGATACGTTGTTGAATAGAAGGAGTTCGTCGGGAGGATTACTGTCGCCTGAGGTAATTTAATGTTAACCTTATGTTCTTGTTATACAGTCTAGTATCCTGAAGCACATTTTTGTGTTTTCTTTTTCTAGTCATTTAACTATCCCACTTTATTAAATGGTATATTATTGTCACTTTTGTTTCTTAGAGAAACCTCCTTGGTCTTAATATTAGTAAAATGTATAAATATTTTCGTAGGACTTCATCTTACTACGCTACAATGTATTAAAAACAAACTAAACTTTAAGCAAACCATTATGTCAGTTTCCAAAATCTTGAACAGGATCTTTGAAATAACCTGAACCGAAAGTTTGGTCACCTTCCGCAATAATCATCATCAGAAAGGGTTCTAATATTAATAATGACTTTAATTTTTAACAGGTTGACATGCCGAATGTCCCACGTTCATCCATAGACGTTGAACACGACGGCTTTTACTTACTAAAGAAAGATTCCCAACGTCGTCTCACTCTTTCACGCGTGTTAGAGCAGGACAGTGAGAAAATATGCTCTAAATGGATGATGAGTGTTCAACAGGACTTTGGGAATACTGTTTTGACTATGGTATGTAATTTTCCGGTAAATATGTAAATGGGGCGGGGTCATTTGAAAATGAACCAATCAAATGCGTTGCTTTCAAAATTAAGCCTTCGGATTGGCTCCTACTGTGTTACAAGTAATAACGCAATTCGGTTGTTCTTTTTCTTTCTCCTTACAAACCTTTAACTTGCCTTAAAGTATATATTTGTATAGCACAAGAGAATATTGAAACTTTCCTAAATATTTTTTAGTGCTTAACTTTGACAGGGCTTTAAAAATACAGGTATATAGATTTCGATATATGTAATTAATTACTAACTTATATATTTCACAGAATCACCTAGAAACTCTACGCTGCGCATTGAAAAACTACATAATGGATCAAAATAGGACGGTCATAGAACAAGCAATAACATCCCTCAAAGAAGAATTGGATTTTGACGCCAATGCTATAAATGAATTACATTCAGCTATTTATATGTTTCAAGAGGCAGTGAATGTTGTGTTGAGGATGCATAGCATTAAACCTCATTGGATGTTTGCTTTGGATAATCTGGTCAGAAATGCTGTCCAAGCTGCTATCACTGTATTGTCTCCTGGTAAGTTATTAACGATTTTAAAAAATGGGTTTTGATATTCATTGTTTATATCGTAGTTACTCGTTTAGAAGGGACGTGTCAATTATTTGGCTAATTAATCTATAAATATAAAAATCAATGCCACTTTTCGTTGTAATTTTATAACTCAAGAACGAACTCACCTATATAAACCAAATTTTTAGGCTTTGTTCGGGATATTTAGAGGATGGTTTATGTGAAGTTTGCACAAAATCGGTCGAGCTGTTCTTAAATTCCCACGGGAACGGGCACAACGGTTGTAAAACCGCGGGGCGCGGCCAGGTTTTAATAAGAGTCGTACTACCAATCCGATATATATCGGCCATATAATGTATAATATAGTATAGGAAATGATCGTGTGCCCCCAGAGCTGGGCGCCAACCTGGCGGGGCAGGAGTCGCGGCGCGGCGCGGGCGGCGACGCGGGCTCGCCCTCCGCGCTCTCCACCGCCACCAGCGCGCGGGAGCACTCGCTGCTGCAGCTGCGCCAGGACAACCACAAGTAACATACCACATATCTAGTTTTCATCTAGCATTTTTGTAATTACACATTTACGCACATACACATACGCATGTAGTCCTCTGCACGTTCGCACGCCCACGCAAACGCACGCACACGCAAACGCACACACGAACGCACGCACACAATTCACATTTAGACACAAATACAGATTCAAAAGATAATTTTTCTTTTATTCTTATTCTTAAAATTTTTGTGAGTGATTTTCTCCCTCCGGAAGACTGATATACTATATATATTTTTTCTGGGTGTCTGACGGTTGCTCCTCAACATAATCATATTTATTTCTCACAGGCTACACCAAGACCTATTGGATAGCTATCAACAAAATCAAGCTCTGCTCAAACAAATGCTGGAAGAACAGAAGACGCAAACTTTAATCATCAGAGAAATTATTGAAAAACGACGGAGGTAAGTGAATTAAAACAAAAAATGTATCTGTTACTTTTTGACATTTCAACCCGTTCACGTACTTTTTACTTTTGTACCGAATCAATCTGTTTGAATTAAAGTCTTTGCATAAAGAACTGAATTTGATGAAGGTTTAAAATAATAGTGTATAAGGTTGCAGTTGTTTCAATTCTCACACCGCAACTAATCACTTTTGAATTGAAACTACGTATTGCTTTTATTCAAGCTATTTTTATCTGTCGTTTCGACTCCTTTACGGAAACCGTGGTCATAGAAGACATAGATAATCTTCCTGTAAAGGAGTTCAATTCAGAATAAGTAGTGTTTACTTAAACCTAAGAAACCAGTACTCATCACTGACTCAAGGTTAATTTATTTATCTTTCAAGAAGTATTACTCCCCCCTTGGACCCGCCGGACCCCGAACAAGACAACCTCGTCCGCGAGTGGGCGGCGGCCCGCGGGCTGCCTCCGTCCGTATCGACCGCGCTCGTGAGGGAACAGTTCACGCTCGACGACCTGCTGCGACACGCGCATAGAGAGGATTTGCAGAGATTAAATCTGAGGTGAGTTTGTGTGTGTGTGTGAGTGGAGGGTTAAGATATTAGTTAAGAGGTTCTAAATTGATTGAGGTCAAACCTGGGAAAGTGGGGCTACTCCTCTAAGTCGGAGTGTGACTGCGGGGCCCGAGACCAGGACATGGTTCACCTCTTGTCCTGTCCCCTGTTCCCTACCGCCTGTACTAAAGAGGATTTACTGAATGTAAAAGACGCTCCCTTACGCTTGTAAATTACTGGTCCGGGAAATTATTAATATAACAATTATTTTGCGCCATTGACTCGAAAGAAGAAGATATAAATAAAGTAAGAAGTTGAAGATTACCCTGAGAGAGCTAGTTTAATTTTATTGTATCCTACTTATATCGTAATTGCGAAAGTTTGTGAGGATGTATGTAGGTTTATTACTCTGTCAGGAAAAACTAGTGAAAGGATTTGGATGAAACTTTACAGTAATATAGGTTATACATCAGATTAACACATGAGATACATTTAATCCCGAAATTCCCGCGGGAACGTGTACAACGCGGGTAACACCGCGGGGCGGAACTAAGTATTTGCCAACTTTTAGTTTAACACAAAATATTTGCAATCTTTTTTGATTAGTACCAAACAACACTGAAAACGAATACTTTATTTCAGAGGTGGCATAGAACTCAAGCTATGGCGAGCGATACAAGAGCACAGAATCAACACATCACCTTCTTTACGTCGGGCGAGCAGCACAGAAACCGACATTGACAACAATTCAATCGTGGTCGTTGAATGTCAAACATGCAAGACAACGAGACGGGCGAACTGTAACAACAACCCTACTATCGTTATTAGAGACCAAATTAACGGTAACGAAGTACCGGAATTCTATACCGATAACGGTATCGTTAATCTTTGACTAAAGCGTGGATGGTGCACTCTGCAATGATAGAGAATATGTGCGTTTGAATGCTTGCAAGTGTTTTAATCAAACAGATGTTCAAGGGAAACATAGTTAATTAAAACATTTGTAAATTGAATGTAAAATAAACTTGGAAAAATTTAAAGTTACAAATAATTTATCTTCTTGAGTGACCGTATAATTTTTTTTCACAAGTCGTATGTAAATGATAAATTGATCTATTTATAGTAGGAGGTTGCGGATATGGAATTCCGGATGTCTCATTTGGACCCTCCACTCTTATCCATAATTTATTTCGGATTCGGTTATGGGCGGTTACGGATATTTTTTTAAATTTCGGATATCCGATAGTTTCGTATTCAAATCCATACCTGATTTATAAAAGGATATAACTCAATTTGTTGGTGTTTGAATTACTTTACTCTGTAAAAATAAAACTTCTGCAAGCATTTTCATAGCATAAACGCACATAATAAGATCTCAAAGGCGTAATACAGCGCAATCTTTATCAATTACTTAGACATTACTATATGGATATATTTTCCACGCAACTCAAGTTAGACTTACAAAACTTTGGAATCAAAATCGACTTTAATTTCTTAACATTAAAGCTTCAAATAATAATTATTAACGGAGTGTTGCTTTAATTAAATCTTTTAGTACTAATTGCTTGAACCGCTGTAACAAATCGCTTGAGATTTTGAGTGTATCATCCATTTTGAAAATAATGTAAATATACCATAGTAATTTAAGTAGTAACGTCTTGCGGTTTCACTCGCGTTCCCGTTGGAAATTCAGGATAAAAGTAACTTGGCTAAAAGAGGAATAAGCTTCGTATGCATAGTGTGACAGAGTCAACGCTATACAATACCGAAACAAGGCGACTATCTCTGTCTACAAGTCGATAGGCAACTGTTTCAAGTATGTATTATATGTGTTAAAACAAGTTATAAGCTCAAGTTATATCTCTTTGCCAAATTATACCCAAAAACAACTTGATGTTTTTCCAACATCCATCCATCGGCAACATTTTCGCATTTAAAATATTGTAGTAGGATGTTAAACTAGTCTCCTGTAAATATCATTCGTAAATTAAGCATAATACGTAGAGGTAAAGTGAAGGTTGATTCGGTTGGCAGTTGCGTTTGACTTCGGTAGAAATTGACCCTTATGGCGTAAGTGATAAAGTATAAGTTAAATTTGTATAAATTGGTGATCTTGATTGCATTCTGTCATACTCAGAAACGTCTATTAAATCGACGTAAATTTTCATAATTTTTTCATGAAATTACCTTTTCTGAAGGAATCGTTTGACGTTTCTGAGTCAAGCTTAATAAAGAGATTTTGCAATGGTGATTTCTAATCCAATCCAACTTAGACATGCTAAATTCTTATTTATTGTAACCTTATTAAGGTATATTTCTCCCGAGTCAAATGCACTGTTGGGCACTCACAAAAGAATGGTGCTATCATGTGATTGCAATGTAAAGGTGCCTTAGGCTAAATTAATATTTTGGAAACTTATGTTTTAATTAAAAAGTTGTGGGAAGCACAATTAATAGATATACAGTAAGGTATAGCGTTATTAATATTTAATTAAGCAGTACTAAGTTTAAAATAGTTGAGTACTTTTCTTTATTATTTTTGGATTGTTTTAAATCAATTATATTTCGTGTAATAAGTTATACAGAACAATTATCTTCTTCTCTTCTAAACTAACTATATCAAAATGATATTTCACATTTTTGTTCTAAAATCTAATGATTAAACCGTATATGCTTTGCCGTAATGATTACCAACTATGATTAATTAACACGTACACGTATACGCTGCGCCAATGATAACCATTTAATGGCAAAGATTAACTGACGTTTAAAGCTCGAACGGTAAACAATAAATGCTATTTAGCGAGCAAAATTTATCTGTGTGATTAATCACAATACGATGTCGATACGAATTATTATATCATATAGTGCCATATATTATTTTAGTATGCGTATAAAATATTGTATATAACATACGTATTATTTAGTTTGTCTAATTTTAAATCTATTTTTATGTATGAAAAGCATATACAATTTATACATACTACAAATATGAAGTTAGGTTTACATTATTATATTATTCCTTTGTTGCTCTCATTCGCTATTCAAGTTTATTGAAAGCTCTTAACGTTATCATGATGACCCTTAATAAAATTCGCGTTGCGCCCGTTCTCGAAGTAATTTCGGGATGACAAATAGCCTATAACCTTCCAATTGAATCATCCATTACAAGAAGAATTATTCAAATCGGATTTGTTGAGATTAGCGCGTTCATACAAACAAAAAATCAACTCTTCAACATTTATATATTAGAACTAGCAGCGCCCCGCGGTTTTACCCGCGTTGTGTCCGTTCCCGTGGGAGTTTCGGGAATTTTTTTACATAAAAACCTTCCTCTTGAATCACTCTACCTATTACAAAAAACCGCATCAAAATCCGTTGCGTAATTTTAAAGATTTAAGCATACAGACAAACAGACAAACAGACACGAAACAGAGACGACTTTATTTTATACTATGTAGTGATAGATAGATGTTAAATACTCACTGCTACGAAGTACAAAACCTAATCTATTTTCCTCTCTTTCATATAAAGCTTATATCTTCTATGTAAGAAAGAAACAGAATATTCAATATTGTATAATAAATACCTGATGATAATATTATAATAAATAATCGTACAAAATAGTGTACTTCAATAAAGTTGGTTGTTAACCAAATAAAATATAGTGATTAATATAACTAAAGTTTAATGCTTGTTATTCACACTTGCTGGGATATTTCGAGAGTGATTTGAGATAGTGTTTATTTCTATAGCACTTCATACTAATGTATGGATTTAATATGTTTAAACATACAGTTACTGGCAATTCAGATGGTATAAGCATAAGCGCTGATACTTAAGATGCAAACTAAAGTCCAAATCTCTTCTATATTTTATCTCTTTTCTTTAAACAGAGCGAAGAGAAGTCTTTAGAGAAGAGAAATCCGAAGATAAAATCTTTATCTTGTCTTGTATCTTAGCCCTGCTGAATGCTTTGACATTTGTAATTGACCAACAGACACACCATGGATTTAAAAAGATGGCTACGGTGAGATTTCTCCTTATTGAATTGCCAACTACTGTAGTACATTTTGGATTGTACTCTCGTCTCCTATTTGTAGCTGCGAAATGTCTAAGCGAGTGTGTGTAACTGATTTAACTATACTCTTGTTAATTGGGCAAATGCCGTGATTTTTGCAGCTCTTAACCAAATTGATTTAGAGTTCAAAATAGTTTGATTAATTTTAAGCATATTGTAGTGGTAGTTGAGAATATTGTAATGAATACACTTAACATTGTGTTACACAAACTGTTTAAGCTTATAACAGCCTAATGTCTTAAGGAAGCTAAGATTTAAAAAAATCATGTTAACAGTCTTAATTACAACAAAAACTACGTGATATGTCAAAGAAAAATTTAATTTAAATGGTTAAATGTGAAGTAACTTATCATACGTTTTTAAAGTAAGAAGCTAATTAATGTTAATGTTTTGAAAATGTTAAAAAATCACACTTTAGATGTTAATAAAGATGTAATTATTGGTCTCGAATCTTAAAATTGAATGTGTAATGTTTGTGCCTTGAGAACTTAATGCTTAGAAGCAATGTCATCAATTTCATTTAAGGCTTTAACAATAATATGATGAAGTGTCGATCACACTTGTAACATAGATTTAACATTTGTTATGAATTTGCCCATTGTTTGAAAAGTCGATTAATAAATGATTAATATTTATTTTTGATTTTTATTTTAATAAATAAAGGAGATGATTCAAGTTGCATACAAAAAGTACCCAAAAAAAAAGTGCCGGCCAACAAAAAAAAATGTATGTATATTTTAGGGAATGACATTCTAAACGTTTTTTCTTTTGACAACTAAAAGCTATGATCAATTTTTTTTAAGTTATTTGATATAGAAATCAACGATTAAAAAATGTTCGGTCCCTTGAGATTCGTTAGATTTTACACTGTACCTAACGTATATAAGTCTAACTACACTTGCTTATTGTAGTTTTTGTAAAGATATAGAATGTATTCAATTAAGGGCTTATGCATTTATAGAACAAACAGGTAGTTCCAAGCATATGAAGGCGATCTAGCGTTGTTTATAGTTTATTACAATTATTTATATTGATGATATATTGATATGCTCATTTATGATTTTTGATGTCGCCTATAGGGTTCAAAAGTTGGTCGTAGACATTTACCGTCTTGATAAAAAATATTTAAAACATCATTTTCCATACGATAAAAATATTTTTTTTCATAGTCCGGCACTTTAATTTTTGGGTACGATTTGAATCATCTCCTTTCATTTTAATCTCTTTTTGTTTAAAATTTGAATAGGTATTATCGGCAGAGCTACTCTAAACACCAAGTAGGCGGTCGATTTCGATAAACATGTCAAGGAGTGACTTGGACAACTCTTCAAGGGCTTTCAAATGACATAAGTTATGTCACTGTTGAGCAATACCATCAGGGTCAACTGCACAAACACCCAGTGTCGATTCTTCGATGGTCGAAAACACCGCGTTGGCGGTCGATTTCGATATAAGTGTCAAAGAGTGACTTGTACAACTCTTCAAGAGAATTCAAATGACATAGGTCATGTCACTTTTGAGCATTAGGATCAGCGCCGATACTTCGGTATAGCATAACCCAACTCCATTCTTCGGTGGTCGAAAACACTAAGTTGGACGGCGATTTCGATATAACTATCAAAGAGTGACTTATAAAACTCTTTATTAGCTTTCAAATGATATGTGTCATGTCACTGTTGAGCAATACGATCAGTGTCGATACTTCGGTGGTCGAAAACACAGAGTTTGGCGTCGATTTCGATATAACTATCAAAAAGTGACTTGTGAGAGCTTTCAAATGACATAAGTCATGTCACTGTTGAGCATTCCACCCAGGCTCCACAGCACCTCCAGTGGTAATTCTTCGGTGGTCGAAAACACCGAGTTGGCCGTCGAATTCGATATAGCTGTCTAGCAGTAACTTGTACAACTCTTCAAGACCTTTCAAATGACATAGGTCATGTCACTGTTGAGCATTGGGGCAGGCTCCATAGTTACCTGCCCGAGGTCCTCAATTTTTACATTTCTGGAGCGTGTAGTTCAATAACGGTTGGGAATATGGAAAAAGTGGATAGAATTAAAGGTATAGAGAATTTTATAAGCTTTTCTATTTTCTCAGATATTTTTTCGATAAAACTTACCGTTTTCGAGAAAAATCCGAAAAACCTAAAATTTTGACGTACGGCCCCGAATAAGTCCCTAAGCTCACATGGGACTGATGGGGACTTTTGACACTTTATTCCTTGTGGTAAACCTAAGGTCTCTACGAAGATTTGGCTCTGTCGGAATTTTCTTTATTTCAATTGTTTAAAATGACCGGAGTACTACGCTTCATTGCTAAGTATTACGAGTACTTATTATCGGGTGTAATATCAAACGAAGCGTACCAACAAATAGTAAGTATAATCTTTACTTTTTTTAATAACACAAAATTACATACATGTCTCTTGTGGAAAGCACCCTAAGATTAATCAGACATTCCTACGTGAAATAACCGGGACCGACAATTCGACGTGCATTTCAAGAGACAGATACAGCTTACCCTTTATCCCGTAATTCCCACAGGAATAAGTATAATGTCGGTAAAAACTTGGGACGTTGCTAGTTAAATGTTTATACGTATGTAATGATTATTTATTTATTTATGTGCTTAATTCAACGATTCGGTAATGCTATAGTAATGTTTATATAACAATTACTTTGTAGCAAGCTGATTGAGCTTTATTTGCGTCATTATTTACAATGTATGAGATTCTATGTCTGTATTTAATTTCGGGGAAATATTAGTAAGCGTATTATCAATGATCATTCGTACTAATTTCCTATATGAAACGGGTACTATATGAAATTACTATTACTTCTAGGTACTCATACCTAGAAGTAATAGTAATTTGATTCTTAAACAAACCAAAGCTTTAATGTACACAAGTGTAGGTACGAGTATGTACGCTAATTAGTGACACATAAAAACTCTTTGTTATTTGCACAGCAACTTTCAAAGTAGTCACTAAAGCTTTATTTTAAACCAGCCAATAAAAGCTGTCCCTTCTAATTATGTTCCATTTTACTGCGTTTTTTTATTAGTAAACTTTTCCCGGGGGTAGATGTCTTCTCCGTAACCGAACCTTCTTAATTATATTACAATATGCTAGATACTCCTTATTTGAATTTCAATTGTGTTGTCCTAAACTGGGGTCTGGTGGAAGAAACGAACTGTTAATTTTATTAGATCGCCCCGAGCTTTTTGATGTAAATCTTGCGGTGATTTCATTACTGTTAACTAATTTTTGGGAGGTCTCTTCGTTTAATTTATTTAGATTTGATTTGATTCGTCTAAATTGAACGGAGATAGCTAACTATTTAATTATGCAATAAAGTGTTGTGAAGAAGGTTATTAAGATTTTTCAAATTCAAATTATTTATTCGTTCATAAACATGGGTACAATCTTTGTGTAGTGGTAGTCATTGTGTAGTTCAGAACAGCCATGTTTCACCTTAAAGTTATACGAACCGTTAATAATTTATACTAAAAATAAAGTTATACAAAAAATAAAGATATACTTACAAAAAATAAAGTTATACAAAAGTTTACAAAGTTTTTTTTACTTGGTACTTAGTTCTAGAGATAAGCAGAAGTAGCGTTCATCTATAAATAAAAGAAAGTCGCGTTAGTTACACAATTTATCGGGAACGGCTGGACCGATTTCAATTATTCGTTTTTAGGGTTCCGTAGCCAAATGGCAAAAACGGAACCCTTATAGATTCGTCATGTCTGTTTGTCTGTCTGTCTGTCCGTCCGTATGTCACAGCTACTTTTTTCCAAAACTATAAGACCTATACTGTTGAAACTTAGTATGTACCTACATACATATATATATATAAACACTGTAACATATATAATTATAAACAATGACAAAGTTATATTTGCGATTGTTTACAATGTGCTACATCTCAAAACTACTGACTACATATCTTTAAAATACATTTCCTTTGAATTAATTAAAAATAAAATCATACAGAAATAAAATCACACAGAAATAAAGTCATACACAAATAAAATCACAACACTAATTTTATTACAAATAGATTTTACAGTTTTTTTTAATAGTGGTCCAGCGAGGCTGGGTTGATGCTTGCAAAACGATGTTAAGATTGAGATGAAGATTTTGTTTGTAATGTTTGTTCCCTAATGTTTCTCTCTATCTATAGAAAAGGAAAGAGACAGATTTTTTATATATGTATATATGTATATCTATCTTTATATAAATACAGAAGAGTTTTCACATTGATCAGGACAGATTTGCCTAGGACTAGACGTCGGGGTTGAGGCCAAACGGGCCGAACCGACTCGGGCCACGCCCATCCGGGCCGCCCGCGCCTTGGCCAAAGTAAATCAGGCTGTCCCGGGGGCCGCCGCCCGCGGCTTGGCTACGTTCCAACATGGCGGGCACGCTCGCCGCCAGCGCCACGCACATCAACAGCAACACCACCTGCAACACGCGCACGCACCGCGTCAGCACCGCTCGCAAACGAGAGTAGCAGCTGCGCCCGCGGCTCCGCCCAGATCGTACCCGTATCCGTAGGATATCGGTTTTGAAAAGTTTTGTAGCCTCTATCCTTATCCTTGAATGAGGTTATCAAAAGATTTTAGACAGGCTAAAAAAATCTATAGATATTTACTTATTCTAAATAAATAGACTTCATCTCGTAGCAGCTGGCCACGGAAATTCATACCCATGAGTCCCATTGGTCAGAGTGTGCAAAGGGTGTGCAGTATTATAAAGGCGATCGGGACTTAAGGTGAGGTGACCGCAGCAACTCGCAAAACGCGGTTTTTCCTTCAAACTATTTTCATATAAATTGTCACAATTTTGATTCTAAAAAACTATTATATTAAAGTTGAGGATATATTCTAGTGGCAAAGGTATTTCAGTACACGATTAGATTAATTTCCCTCGATAGAAAAAAATCACAAAGTTGCCTCTTTTATTAATTTAAAAATAATTATTTGGCTAAAATAAACAGATTTTTCCCAAAGAA
Organism: Cyclophora albipunctata; assembly: GCA_963082685.1. Taxonomy (NCBI): domain Eukaryota; kingdom Metazoa; phylum Arthropoda; class Insecta; order Lepidoptera; family Geometridae; genus Cyclophora; species Cyclophora albipunctata. The sequence goes on along the minus strand of OY720119.1, from coordinate 7,946,988 downwards.
AAACAACTATAATATAGGTCGTAGCATGAACTAGGGCATTAGGTATTTTTTTGTAACCTTTCATTACATTCTTAAACACAATTTCAAAATACCTAAAAAAATTCGAGAATTTGCCGTGTTGCGGGTGACGCGGGGCGTGATCAGTCGCGCTCAAGTGCTTGTGGAGGACGGACCTATGCCAAATATTTGCTGGAGCGCGGAGGTGCAAAACTTAAAACTTTTTTCGCAGTAATAAATTTGAACTATGACGGTTGCGTGAAAATAAGGTTTTAATATAAATAAGAACTGTCTGAATTATAATCCGGTCAATTTAAACCAAAAATTTAGAGTGATGTTACATAAAGTCCCAACAAGCTGAAAATCAGGAAAATTGTTCAAAACATAATTATAAACAATGTCTAAAAGTTCCCCATCATTTCCGTGTATGGATTTTTTTTTATTCAAGGTCCAAAGGTAAAAAAAATTGTTTTTCGCGATTTTCAGCAAAACGGTAAGTTTTATCTTGAAGTACCTGAGAAAATAAAAAAGCTTATAAAATTCTCTATAACTTTAATTCTATCCACTTTTTCCATATTCCCAACCGTTATTGAACTACAAGCTCCAGAAATGTAAAAATTAAGGACCTCGGGCAGGTAACTATGGAGCCTGCCCCAATGCTCAACAGTGACATGACCTATGTCATTTGAAAGGTCTTGAAGAGTTGTACAAGTTACTCCAAGACAGTTATATCGAATTCGACGGCCAACTCGGTGTTTTCGACCACCGAAGAATTACCACTGGAGGTGCTGTGGAGCCTGGGAGGAATGCTCAACAGTGACATGACTTATGTCATTTGAAAGCTCTTACAAATCACTTTTGATAGTTATATCGAAATCGACGCCATACTCAGTGTTTTCGACCACCGAAGAATAAACACTAGGTGTATGTGCAGTTGGCCCTGATCGTATTGCTCAACAGTGACTTAACTTATGTCATTTGAAAGACTCCTTGACATGTATCCCCAATGCTCAACAGTGACATAGGTCATGTCACTGTTGAGCATTGGGGCAGGCTCCATAGTTACCTGCCCGAGGTCCTTAATTTTACATTTCTAGAGCGTGTAGTTCAATAACGGTTGGGAATATGGAAAAAGTGGATAGAATTAAAGTTATAGAGAATTTTATAAGCTTTTTTATTTTTTCAAGTACTTTTATGATAAAACTTACCGTTTTGCTGAAAATCGCGAAAAACTAATTTTTTTACCTTTGACCTTGAATAAAAAAAAACCATACACGGGAATGATGGGGAGCTTTTAGACATTGTTTATAATTATGTTTTGAACAATTTTCCTGATTTACAGCTTGTTGGAACTTTATGTAACCTCGAATGTATAAATTGACCGGACTATTATAGATTTAGTAGATTATTGCTTTGAAAAAAAACAAAAAAATATGTTGTGTCACAGTATAAGAATATCAGCAGAACAACTATACAGCTGCAATGTTGGTAGTGGGGATACCTATACCCGGAATTTTAATTCGATTCCAGATTTGACAATTTCAGTGTTGCAACATTATGACAAGTACTAAATAGTGACGTTGCGAAATTATTCGATATGGAAATGGAATATTGCCGGATCGATTCTTCTCGTTTATAATTTTACTCTCGTAAACTAAGTATATCAGGAAATTAAATATTTCTGAACCGATAATTTAGTTTTGACGATTAATTAACGATCTGAGACTTTTCTTTTATAATTGTGTGTGAAATAAATAAAAAAATGTGATCATGAAGGAACATGACAAATAAAACAGATAGATGTATTATGGTAATAATTTATTTTATAAATTGTCGCCGTCATCGCTATCGCTGTCACTTTCTGTAACATCTATACTAATATTATAAAGCTGAAGAGTTTGTTTTGTTTGTTTGTTTGTTTGTTTGTTTAAACGCGCTAATCTCAGAAACTACTGAACCGATTTGAATAATTCTTTCACTGATAGATAGTCTATTTATCGAGGAAGGCTATAGGCTACATTTTATCCCGAAATTCCCACGGGAACGAGCACAACGCGGGTAAAACCGCGGGGCGCTGCTAGTTTATTATAAATGTGTCTGTGATATTGTCAATTAACATATCTTTGACAACATGGGATACGCATTTAGACCATTCGGTAGCTAATGTCAAATCTGGAATCGAATTAAAATTCCGCGGATACAAAATATCGATTCGCAATTAAATAAGATATTCGTATCACTACACTACACTAATAGATGTGGTATCATTATTTCACAAAATGACAGTAGCTAATGTCAAATCTGGAATCTAATTAAAATTCAGAGTATAGGACAAGACTTGTCTCCTAAGACGGGGCTTATGAACTCGGTGGCATGCACATTTTATTTTGGTATTTTTTACGATTATTATTAAATATATTTTTAGGTCGAACCAACCTGGAAATTCAAACAATGATGTATCAAGCCAAATAGAAAAAAACAATCAACCGTATGTAGCTACAAGCTTAGAGCTATAACAAAAACTACGAAATTCCCACTTGCACACAGGAAACTTATTACTGACCAAAAAATTATGAGTGTGAGAAAAGTTATAACAACTGCAATTAAAGAAAATAGGATACAAATTAATGACCGAGACGAATCTATAAAGCACCTTCATGAGGATATTTGCAATTCAATCAGCCATGCATATGGTATATGGGGAGGGGAAGATCAAAAAATTGAAGTGTTGTATATAAAAAGAGATGACGAATTTTGGAAAACTCAAATGGAACAAAAGCTAGTAAAATTCTATATCACACAAATGATTCCAGAATTAGTGGATTCTCGGCATGCTCGGGGTATGCCTTTACGTGACACGTAAAATAATCATATTATTATAATTGTTAAGTATATCACAACACGGCCGGTGGAAATTTATATTATTTTATTTGTAGCAGTGACTTCAAATCAGTATTTTTTTTCAAAATTTGATATTATTTATTACTTTATAGCTTAAACTATAACTGATTCTACATGTACTTACCGAAAGTAAGACACTCCGGCCGTTATATTGTTTTTCCGGCCATTATTTTTGCAACTTTTGAATAACCATTGCGGCATTGTGACACGTGTTACATTGGCTGTGGTTCGAGGGAACTAAATAAAATAGCGGCTCTGTTTTCAAATGAGGCGTTATTCACCTAGACGTATTATTTGCGCCGACCCGAAATCTAGTTGTGTATTGTTGATCGAAGGTTGTTTGTTAAAACGTGTATGAACACCGCCACTTTAAAATATTTCTGCTCGTAATATTAGACAATAAAAATGATTTCACCCAGTGATAAGACTGATATTTTTTTAAAACCTTTTATCTCTTATTAGTTATTTTTCCCAAGGCTACCTACAATATAATACCAACCTTCGTAATAATAGGGGAGCCCAAGAGGGGATTTCGGGATTTACTACAGCGCGGCAGATTAATATACAGGGGATACCTTGTATCCGGTTAAGTACCTCCACCAAATATGAGCCCCATATATAGGGCCGGCCGTGAAGGATAAAGGATCAGATTAGTAAAAAAAAATTGATCATCAGAAATTCTCGAGCGCGTCAGATTAAGGTAGGGTGAGTTAATTACATGCTAAAAAGTGTATATTCCACTAATCTGACAATTTGAGAGTGACGTAAAGAAAGGGGAGGGCAGCAAAGTTGTAAAAAAAAATCGTCATCTGGAAATTCTCGAGCGTAGCCAATTTTTTTTTTATTTTGAAGGAAATAATTCAAGGATAACGAAAAATATATAATCTGACGATTTCCGCAAGCCGAAATAATAAAAAATCGTCGATAAAGTTTAATGCGTGTAGCCTATATTTGGGTGATGCTGATGATAATGGGTGATGCCTATATTTCCCTCTCCGCGTTTCTACTTCTCTCTCACTTTTTCTCTAATCTATTACTCTCTCACCCCGTTCCCACTCTGGATTTTATTGCCATGACGCCGTCACAGCTGATCACAGAGACTCGTCCACAGAGCATAGAAGCACCCCGCGCTCCTCCTAGAGACGGCATTAACAACAATACCCGTGCCAATAACAACAATACAATTAAAGGTAATTCAGTTCATGCTCTTATCGGAAAATCAGCGAAAGGAAAAGAAGTTTATTTGATATTAATGATAAGCGTTATACTCGTAGAAGTTAAACAAGATATTCTTGATTTTAAAAAGAATATTGATGATGAACATAATTTTTTGGCCAATTTTTTTAATCAAAATATAATATCCACCAAAAAGTTATCTTTTTGGTGGTGGCGGCGCGCGAGGCGCGAGCCGCGGCGGCCGGCAGTGCGGGGAAAGACGCTGTCGCGAGCGCTTCACCCACCTCCATATGAAGGTCACCGTACGTGACCGAAACGTGTTGAGGGACAACTCAACAGTAACCTTCACGATACAATACTACTCGATTTTAATACTATAAATTTTTTATTTATTAATGAAAAAAACGGTAAGTATTACTACAGTTCCAGTTATTCTATATACTTGTTAGCGGTTTGTAAGAGGGCCGAAGATTTTTTAGCCTTTTAAATTAAAAAACGCTATCATAACTAAATTCTAAATTTTTTTTTTGTCAGATTAGGCGAATCCCTTTAGATAATCGTCAGATTATGAGACAGCACGTCTAGAACATAAAGATGAACCATATATATCTTAATCTGACGCGCTTGAGTATTTCAAAATGGCGAATTTTTTTTGCAAATTAAAATAATGGCCGCGAGTTTGCGTCACATCGAAATCGTCAGATTATTGAATGAGAGCTTTTTTTTGGTGCACTTAACACCCCATTAGAAAATCTGACGCGCTCGAGTAATTTTTTTTTTTTTTCATTTTTAACCCTTACGTACAACCACCCCCATCATGCAAATGATCAGATTAACATACGTACATTATTAAAAATACGTGGGACATTGATGCTATCAATATCTGACGCGCTCGAGTATGTCCATGCAACAGATTTTTTTTACATTTTCAAAAATCTATAGCCGCTTCCCCCACCGATGAAAAGGTATAGTTATATAACATTTTTTTCTTCTTATCACCTAAGCTTTGCAACCTAATAGGTCTCTATGACGCTCGAGCAAATCCCCATTTAGCATCGTGGCCTCCCCTACTATAATATCTACGATTAGTTTTGCTTGATAGGCTTTTTTTACTGTAGTCACTACACTGTGGCATCTCAATGAGTGACATATTCAAACTTGGCGCGCAAACTACGTGCGAGCGGGAGATCGCCCGCGGTCGGACCGCAGGCCCCGCACCTTCCCCCTCCGTAGTAGCTAAGCGCTGGACTCACATCACCAAAAGCTCTATTCATCTTTTTGCTCAGATTCGTGGTTTTGCTGCAAAATGGCAATGAAGGCGACCGAGACTTTGAAAATTTTTCGTCCAAAATGATTTTTTTCTATAAAATTACTCTTTCGAAGTTCAAGTTTGTGCCATAATGTGATAATAGTGTCGCCGCATTATTTTGGCCCAGCGGGCCTGATATAAACTTAACCTAACCTAACCTACGGTTGTCGATTGTTAAATTAAGGTCCATGTTCTTTATTTTTTATGCATAGAATGGATAGAAATAAACTTTTCATATGGATTATTTTTTTTGTCAGATCAATATTTACAAAGATAATCAAGAATGAAAACTTCATTGGTCATTTGTAGTGAAACTATAACTCGGAGAAGGAATGTGAATAGAGTAAAAAGCATTTATTTTATCACGATCTACATAACAGAAGGCACATAAAAAAGTTTTTTTTAAAACTTTTATTTCGAAGTTCCGATAGCCTTGATAATGAGCGATCCGGAACTTGGAAGAATTTTTGAAAAGTCGGTTGCTATATTAAGGTGCGTGTTTTTTGGTTTCTAGGTAAAGTTTGAACAAGAATAAACATATTTCATTGGAATGTGTTTTATTCTCAGATCAATAGTTTCCGTGAAAATCAACAATGAAAACTTCATTTCCCATTTCTAGGGAAACTACTTATCGGAAAAAACAAAAATAGAGTAATAAATATTTATTGAATCAAGATCTATACGAAACTATAATAAAATAAAAATGTAAAAAAATGAAAAATTTTCTAAGTTCTGGCTGCCTATATATGTATATATCGCTGTTTTAAAGCAAAATCACGACTCTGAGAGAAAATATGAATAGAGTAAAAATGTTTTATTTTATTCATTTCTATGCAAACAAATTAATTGAAGTAACTCCAGGTAATTCAGGTCAATTCAGGTAAAAAATAATTATTGACGAAAATGTTTCTGTCCCAATCGCCTTTATAACACTGCACACCCTTTGCTAACTCCAACCGTCCCATTTCTGCTTTAGATTCTCATGTAATTTATTTTATCTACACTAATGTTGTAACATTCTACTTATGATTCCAATACTTGACTTATAATTACTACTGTTATAGCACAGACAACTAAAACACTCAATTTAAGCAATTGCACATGATGTTATAATATCATTATAATTTAACATTATAACATCATTATAACGCGACCAATTAACCTGGCGAGCCTTATGTCAAAATCCTCATACTAGTTGTATAAAATTTTGATATTATGCTGGCTTTTTAAAATAGTTGGGTTATACGTGAAAACTTCGTCAAAACCACATACACAAAACTCTTTGGTAAGATCTCGCTCGCTCCTGATTGGCCCTACGCGCAGCTGCGCTCTCATTGGTTAGATTTTAATGGCGGCAAGTTCACTGTGACAATACACGTACCTACGCGTGAATTTAATGTTTCGCAATGTGTTTTGTTTTAAAATTTTGTTTGATTAATTGCATTAAATAGTGAAGATAAAGTAGTGTATGCAACTGCATATAACACGGGTATTAAAACACTCGTTACTATTATGAAACTCGCTGCGCTCGTTTCATAAACTCACACTCGTGTTTTAATACCCTTCTTTATATGACGTTGCATAAACTACTATTTTATATTTCGATTTTTTTAGGTAACTACCTTCAGTTGTTTAATGAAATAAATATTAAACATCAAAGTTTTGAGTTTGAAAAATAAAAATAAACTTAATTACCAGAGAGAAGGCCTTCATGACGAGTGAGGGAGGAACTATGGAGTAATACAGACGCAGAGATAGTGGTGACAGTTGTCAGTGACGGGAGGTGCGCGAGCGCAACTTATATACGAGAGAGCACAATGAGACCGCGGGGCTAGTCGGCCATTGAGAGATAGACACAGTGCAACAATAGTATACGACATGCGTGAACGGAGTTATTACTAAGATCAATTAGAACCATGTAGCTGCGAAAATGCGTGCGGTAAAAATACGAACTAATAAAGTAATCATTCACTGAGATTGGGATGTGTGCCGGTGGCGCCCTCAGTGAACAGTGCACTTTTCTGGCGAACACGACTGGTGCGGAACCGAATTGTTTGAATGTAATTTTTCCATAATAATTATAAGACAATAGATCGTAGAAGTGTTCCTCCTATATAACAAAAAAATAAATTAACTGGAACCAATTTAATTAAACGGTTCCGATCGCTGTTTATCATGAACATAATGGCTCTAGGCCAGCTAGTCTAGGTAGATGCTTGCCAAAAAATATATTTTATTTGTAATGTTTCTATATAACTACAGAAAAAGAAAAAGAGACAGTTTATTTATCTACCTATCTATAAAAAAAAAATTAATTGCTGTTCGTTAGTCTGCTTAAAACTCGAGAACGGCTGAACCGATTTGGCTAATTTTGGTCTTGAAATATTCATGAAAGTCCAGGGAAGGTTTAAACGGTAAGCATTGACTAAATAAATGCGGGTGAAACCGCAGGGCACAGCTAGTGAAATATATATCTTCATATAAATATAGAATAAATAAATAAATATACCTGGACAAATTCACACATGGTTAATTAGACCCAAAGTAAGCTCTAAGCTTGTGTTATGGAATCTAATTAACTGATACTACTACATATACATATACACAAATACTTTATAAGAATATATAAATGACACCCAGACGTTCGTTGCCAACAACTATGTCTTCACATATTGTTGACTCCGGGCGGGAATCGAACCCGCAACCCCCGACACAGTAAGCGCTCTCACTGCCACTGTGCCAACGGGCTTGTCTAGAAGAGATAGAAGAGTTTGCATTTTGGTCTAGGACAGATTTGCCTAAGACTCGATGTCGGGGATAAGGCCGTAGCCCGCGCCGCTCTGGGCACGTTTCAACACGGCGGGCACGCTCGCCGCCAGCACCACGCACATCAACAGCAACACCACCTGCAACACGCGCACGCACCGCTTCAGCACCGCTCTCGTTAGCAGCTGCGCCCGCGGCTCCACCCAGATCATACCCGTATTCGTAGGAATATAGGTTTAGTAAAAAGTTTAGTACCCTGTTCTTGCATTAGGCTATCTAAATCTTTATCTCGTAGCTGCTGGGCACGAACATTCGTGCCACAGTCCCCACCCTTAGATCCCATATTTGCTTTAGGTTCTGTTGTCGAAATAATAGTTTTTTTATATCTAGATTTTTACCGATACCTTCAGTTGTTTAATGTAAAAAATATAAAAGATCAAAGTTTTGAGTTTAAAAAAAAGAACTTGAACATGAAAAACAGAACCAGAGATTTCTCTCTGGTCTTCTGTTAATCTTTCGATTGCACTATGAGACCGCGGGCTAGTCGGCCATTGAGAGCTAATTAGACACAGACACAAATGCTAAAATGCGCGCGGGCGTATACGAACTAACCAAGTAATCGTTAAGTAATAAAGCCGCAAAGTTTGTTTGAACGTGCTCATTCCAAAAACTACAAATCCGATTTCAATAATTATTTTTATCTACACTAATGTTGTAACATTCTACTTATGTTTCCAATACTTGACTTATAATTACTACTGTTATAGCGCAGACAACTAAAACACTCAATTTAAGCAATTGCACATGATGTTATAATATCCACATCGATATCGTAAAATCTCATTATAACATCGCGCCCTGCGCGGCGCGCGCCCTGCGGCCCTGCGCGCGCAGCTGCGCTCTCATTGGTTAGATTTTAATGGCGGCAAGTTCACTGTGACAATACACGTACGCGTGAATTTAATGTTTCGCAATGTGTTTTGTTTTTAAAATTTTGTTTGATTAATTGCATTAGTGAAGATGAAGTAGTGTATGCAACTGCATATAACACGGGTATTAAAACACGAGTGTGAGTTTATGAAACGAGCGCAGCGAGTTTCATAATAGTAACGAGTTTCTTTATATTACAGTTGCATAAACTACTATTATAATGGGTAGCTACACTCAACTTGAAAGTTATAGGTTAATCTTTATCCCGAAATTTCAAAGGGAACGGGCAAAACACAACGCACACACACATACTCACACAAGCTGTTAAACTTACCAATCAGATAGTGATGATAGTAGTCTATTAATATACCTAGGTGTTTTATTGTTATTATTACAGTTTATAATTTTATCTTGTACTAGCAGCGCCCCGCGGTTTTACCCGCGTTGTGCCCGTTCCCGTGGGAATTTCGGGATTTTTTTTACATAAAAACCTTCCTCTTAGATCACTCTACCTATTACAAAAAAACCGCATCAAAATCCGTTGCGTAATTTTAAAGATTTAAGCATACAGACAAACAGACAAACAGACGACAAAAATAGCGACTTTGTTTTATACTATGTAGTGATTTTTGAATATGTACCTCTAGTTATTTATTTCAATTGTTTAACCAATCGTTGCGTGACAACGTCCCTCTACTGCTTGTAGCTCCGCGCGTCACCTCAGGAGCTAGGGGTGGCTGAAAACCAGCGCTGTCCCAGCGGACAGCACAGCTGAGCCATCTTCCTTTTGCTCTTCCTAATTTTTTTGTTATTTTATTATTTTATTTTTTTATTTTGTTTTAAGTTTGCGTTGTTATCTCTAAGCATATATTGTACTTAATTTTAAGATAAGGGCAATAAACGTAATTTTTTTTTTTAAACGCGGGTAACCAATTTAATTAGACCGTTTCCATAGCCGTGTATCCTGAACATAACAACTCGATATATCTAACTACTCATTTATAATTACCAAAACAATTCTAAACAGATTCATGAAAACAATATACAACAACAAGAATGCAGATTTTTTTTGGATTGTCTTTGCTTACTTACTACTTGTTTAAAGATCATTCAAGTTAAAAAAAAAGATTATTTATATTATATTGGTTTCTTTTATTTATAATTATATTAATTTCCTTCAGGATTGCGTACCAAAAGAGTAAAAACAGAACCCTACCAAAACATAATCCATATACTCGTACCTACTCGAGAGATTACTTACGTAAGCAGACGGAGGCACGCACGTTCTCAACGATTTTCCCGTAATTATACCGCGACTATATCGTCGCAAAGTCTTCTGGCAGCGAACCAAAACGTTGTTACATGCATAATGTGGATTTATATGGGGATAGAGAATCCCAGCCCTATCGTCTGAGCCCTAAGCAATTTGCAAGAAGTGATGCGCTTAACCCGACCGTGCGGTGTGTTATCTCAATCTTAATTTATTCTAACGACTTTAAGGTATTTACTTTATCTATCTAATGTATGAACCTCTATTATTTACACCTAGATTTACACAGTAATCAAATGTTTCGTGACTCTTTAGAATATGAGGTGTCTATTTGAATAGCGCTAAGTTTAATTTTATGCTTATGTACTTTGGTTCAGTTTGGTTTTAGTTTTTTCTTTTATGAGATTAAAATTCTCCATTAAATTTAATATTATTATTTTACATAAAGTACTAATATACCTTTGAATTGCAAATCAGACATTTATGTCTCAAACTGTATCTTTGAACGCAGAAATTCCTCTAAATTCAGCTCTTATAATATTAAAATAGGTGGGTGGTATATTTAAATTCAATGAATATCAACCACGATAGAAACAGTGTAAGCGCTCTAAGACGCCACAAGTTTGCATGTATTGCATCGGTATCACCTTTTTATAAGTTTATTTAATCTTTTTGCGGCGTCTGGTTGGAGAAGCACTTTTCTTTTACCCAAGAGACGAGAATCGAAGATCGGTCGACAGACGTTCCACCACGTGTTGAAAGGTCTTAGATAATATAATATAAAAGCTTTCAAGAGAATAGCGCTCGCGGCGTGTCTGAAGTATCAATTCAGCTTGTAAGACTACCTCTCGGATGTTCCACACCTCCGATAGCTGTATTGGAAAATTGCTACGACCCGATACCGTAGGAAATCTCTAAGGACACGATTTTATTAAAACTTTCTAAATAGACACTTGATCTTGCTCGTATTATAATAAGAATAACAATTCACTTGAAGCTTTTGTACGGTGTGTTAACAAGATTATAGTAACAGTTTTATAGCAAGTTTATCTTGTAAACAATGCTTATACCTCGGTACAACGAAAGATGTTTTCCAAACCAGTGGTCCGGCATGTAGGAATCGAAAGAATGCGCGCCGACTGCCTTGTGATATTTTATCAAGGATATAAAGGAACCCGGGATTCCTGCGTTTGTTTGAACAAACGACCAACAAATACGAATACAAACCTTTATTTTACGTATCCAAGTAATTCAAAGGAGCGTTTGAGGGTACGATGGAATAGTAAAAGTATCTCAAATGTTTGTTTTACTTAGCTAATAAAGATATTTTGTGTAAGAGCAAAGGGTTGGTATGGATTTGCATATTGGCAATGCAAGCTGTCTTAATTTTGGCGTAATATGTGTAAGGGAGGTTTGAGCCAGGGGTGTGTCGCAGCCCACATGTTGCTATTACAATACAATTTATTGTTCCAATCTGTGTACGGGTTGAAATTAGGAAGACATGAATATACAATTGAGAGAATCAAGCCGACATTGTTTGTACACCGCGGCCTATAACTTTACATGTTTATTATTCTAATTAAGTATCTATGCTTTTAGAAGTAAGTAGCAGGCAACAATATGGATATAAACATATAATGAAGAACTCACTGACTTTAAACTTCTTGAATTTCCTTATATCCAGCATTGTTTAAAGTAAGTACTTAAACTTTAAATCAAGATCAGTTTTCGTGAATAAGTTCATACTAAATACGAACCTATATCTTAATACTAAATCATAACCATACATACACAACAAATAACAAATTCACATTAGGTAAATCATATAAGTAAAACCTACAGTACCTACCTGCCTACCTATTCAGGCATCTAATAACGCTCCAAACTTGTGCTCAAAGACAACCTATCTTATAGCTATGATGTATATGATGTATTTGTTCTGAAGAATTAATCAAGGTGGGTCTAGGTAGTTGGATGTCGCATGCCTGTCGTCTGGACCAGGCTTTACACAACAGGGACTCAACAAGGAGTAACGACCGATTTTGACCCCTCTACAGATAGGTATAGCTATTAGCTACCTATGTTTAACAATAGTTTGTGTAGGAGTAGGTAGCTTTGTCAGTTTTGTGATAGATGTAGGAATCTAGATTTAAAATAGTGGATAGGTAGTTAATGTTTGCTGAATACAAATCGATGGACATTTTGTACTTATGTTTTACTTGCTGCTTATAGACCTTTTGTTAGTAGGTTGGTTAGGTACTAAATTTAATATTAAGTACAAAAATAAAAAATAAACAGGAACGTAATCTGGTTTTTGAATTATCGATCTAATTTATACAAGCTGTGCTGTAGTTTCACCCGCTACTTAATGTTTTGCGGTTCCGCGCTGAGACGATCTTAAACCCAAACTACCTATTTGTTACAAAAAATCGGTCCAGTCGTTCTCGAGATATAAGTGTTATAATATAACTGACACGATTTTTGCTCTTAATAAATCTTTTAGATTACGATTCAGTAGCTACGTATTGTATGCATGACGTAACAATCGCGCAGCACGGCGCGTGACTCATAAATCTCATAATCATATCGGAATTCGGAGCGAACGCGCGCCACGACCCTCCTATATCAACTTTGTAGCGCTACTAACGCGCGTCTGTTACGGTACGGAGCGGGGGAAGGAAGACTGCGGGGGGGGGGGGGGGGCAGAGTTCGTTCAAACCGCTCAGACTACGCAGTGACGTCCAACTAATCACACGAAAACAAAATGGAGAGATTCGATACAGAACTCTTTATCACAGCAATACAAGAACGACCAGTGTTGTGGGACTTTCGCATGCCGCTACATTCAAGCAGAGCAGCCAGAAACAAAGCCTGGATGGACATATGTTCGATATTTTATAAAGATTTCGCACAGAAAAGTAATAAGGAGAAATATTTTGCTGGTAAGTTGTTTCAACTTTAATGTATTTACTGATATCTATGTTCAATCAATTACTTACTGCAATATCGTATTTGGGATTAAACGTAGCTGCATAGATTATTTTGTAGGAAATAGTATTGTTCGATTCAAATAGTTAAGTTCGTTACTAAAAGCGACACCTGGTGGCAGAATATTCAAACATGTTGGATGAAGTAACGATATTAGTGGAACTTTAGAAGTAACTGGTAGAAAACTTCTTACGCATTAAGTACTTCGCTCTTCGTAATATTGTACCGTAGGATGAAAAGAGAGAAAACACTCGACTGCACCGGTTTAGGACGAATGACCATGGACACAGTAATTTTATTTATTTTTCGAGATTATTCACTTGAACGCGCGATGGTTGAATTTGATTCTACTCGTATATTCTTCCTATTGAATAGTGAGGTCTAAAATGACCTTAACGTTGTTTTATTTTTCTTAAAGAATAAGAAAAATTGGTCTTATTGGGTCAGGGCTGAAACTAGATTTAATCGTTTTCGTTTATCCCGTTTTTGTAATTTGTATATCAAAACAATCAATACTGTTTTAAACATTTCAGTTATAGAAATGCAGAAAAAATGGAAGAGTGTAAAAGATGCATACAACAGGCAGAAAGCCAAGTTTAAAAGCGGTCCAAATGGAACCGAAACTAGACCACTCAAACAGTACATTTATTACAAACAGTTGTCTTTCTTACAAGTGCTCAACAAACATAAACCTTCAAATCCACCCACACAACCAGCAGAGGTTTCTGATAATGAAGACGATGATGACAATGAAGAGGTTTGCTTAGTTCCTGTCAAGAAAACAAAGAAAAGTTCTAATCATGAAGACAATGAGAAACCAGGCCAACGTGAAGGTCACGAAGTCCAAGAAGCATTTTACGAAAAGCTAATGGACAAACTAAATAAATGCACTCCCACAGTCCAACATCCAGATGAGCATTTTCTTCTCTCATTAATTCCTCACTTCAACACTATAAATAGTAAATATAAACTGGATGCTAAAGCTGATATTATTAATCTACTTCGTAAATACAATAGCATGGATGATGAAGCTGAAGTTCTTAACCCTTTGTCACCAGTAATCAGTCCTGGTAGTTCATCAAATATTGAGTATGTTGTTATCAAAGAGGAAACTGAATAAAATTGTCTATGTAATAAGTGAAAGATTTATTTTTCAAAGTAGGTAATTTGTATGTTATTTTATCTATACTAACTAATATTATAAAGAGGTAAAATTTGTAAGTTTATTTGTTTGTATGTTACCTCTAATCTTCGGGACTACTCATCCGATTTCAATAGTTCTATTTGTAATAGACAGCCACATTCAACGGGAAGGTATAGGCTATCTAGCATTTCGCAAAAGTTCATAGTTAGCTTAATACGTAATAAACAAAATGTAATAAATATTTATTTCTGTGTGCTTTACAACTTCTAAGACGAAAATATCGTCAATTTCTCAGCATAGATATCTAGTTATAGCGCCCCGACTTTTTACCTGGCTTTGTGTCCGTTTCCGAGGGAATTTCGGGTTGAAAAATAACCTATAATCTTTCTCCTGAATGTGGCTATCCAATACAAAAAGAATAATTCAAATCGGATTGGTAGTTTCTGAGATTACAGAACAAACAAAAAAACAAACTCTTCTTCAGCTTTATTATATAGAGATGTTTTATAACTTCAATGACATATTTTTCCGGTTAGTTTCGCTATGCTCGATTCCCGCTATGCACTGATCATAAAATACCTAACAAAAAGTGCCGCTATGCACGGAATCAGATTCTTGGACTGTCGAAAGGAAAATACTTATGTTTAAATAAATAAAAATTTAAATAAATACTCTCTTACTAGTTTCACTAACTATAACTAGTAAACAGTATTCGTGTTAATCAACACATAGCTTAAACCGTCAACACCAAAACAACGAGTTTTTTGGGTTACCTCTTCCGGTGAACCAGGATTGCGGTTTTGGTGCATCTTTATTTTACTGATAAGCGTAATTAGGTTAGTTCGTTAGTACGTCTGCAATCATGTCGGACGCAAGTTCTTCCCGTGGTCCGGTTAAAAATTATACAATAATTGATAGTAGACGTGGTGGAAAGACCTTGTTATATACCGGACACAATTACCATTTTGTAAGACAAAATAAAAGAACTGTTGTCTGGCAATGTGTAAATAAAAGAAGTGATCTTAAATGCAGTGGAAGTGTAACTTTGGAATCTGAAAATATATATTTTCTTGGCTAGTTTTAATCTCATGATTTTGAGTTGATTTATGTTTCATAGCGTTTTTATATTTTTAATCGAAATATACGCAATTCTTAAATTTAAATTAGATTTTTATTTACCAAAACAATTTTCCTCAAACTATGCAGTCCCAGGCTAGCTTTAAGAGTATACTTTAGAAACACTTTTCTATCGAATTGTACCTTCCATTGTTAAAGGTAGCACTGAGAAATTCAGAGCAAAGCGGCACTTTTTGTTAGGTATTTTATGATCAGTGCATAGCGGGAATCGAGCATAGCGAAACTAACCGTATTTTTCGTCAGTTTCTGAGCATAAATAGATATTGTTATCCTATCTTTCCCTACCGTTCTATCTCTTTACATTCTAGGCATATAATTGTAAGATCGCATATTGTAACAATTAATAAAGTCGTTTAGTAATAACGAGTAATGTTTCCGGGAATCTACGCCGCACTTTTCTACCTATAATTTCTACAAAGCGATTGTTGATTTTGAAACATACCCGTCATGCTATTCATTCAATATGCTAATACGAGTACAATAGGCGTGTCTTTCAAAAGAATATATTCAAAAAGCTGGTACGATTCTGAGTACACTCTTAATTATCATGAAAAACTATCATAGTTTCTAGAAACATCGAAAATTTAAAAGAATTATAACCCACTAGCAGCGCCCCGCGGTTTTACCCGCGTTGTGCCCGTTCCTGTAGATATTTCGGGAGGAAAAATAGCCTATAACCATCCCCTTAAATATGGCTATTGTTCCCGAGATTCGCCCGAACATACAAACAAACCTACAAATTCTACCTCTTTATAATATTAGTATAGATTACGAATTCATATTTTTAATAGCAGTCGAACTGATGACACCCCTTTTTACGTTGGGGGGTTAAAACGAATATACCTGCCAGTATATGTTGGTCCATGATACCTGCGTTGTGTTTCTATAATACCTCGTACAGGAATGTGAACAATTCAGGAGTAAAATGTTAGGAAGATATTCAGTATGACCGGTGCGTCCGAATGAAAACAAATAACTATGTAGTTTGTTCCGGCGTATTTTCAAAATAATTTCAGATATTAAGTATATTATTAATACGTTTGCACGTTTACGAAATACCTACGTTTTATATAAAATTCCAGGCCTGCACTTTTGTCATTGCATGAGCTAATGTTTTAGGTAAGTAGAAAGTAGCATTTTATGCATGCTTAAAGTAATGTTAGGAAAAAGTCCGTTATTGTCACGATATATTATGGTTATGGAAAAGAGATAAAAGACGAAAGAAAAAGTATAAATTAAAGATGAACATTGTAGCTAGGGTTGGCTATTTAACTATACTTTTAATATAGGTAAACTTGATAAAATATGTTTTCCCCGGACAGTAAATAAATACCTATAACCTTTCTATTGAATCTAGCTATTACAATAATAATTATTAAAATCTGGGAATAGTTAAATAGAACAAACAACAAAACAAACTTTTCAGATTTGACGTACCGTCGAAAGCAGTGTACCTAGGTAGATATAAGTGAGGATCTTGCGAAGGCCGCGAATGCCCCCAGGGTAAAAAAAACGGTCATATTTTAATTTTGCTCATGAAACGATAAGAAGAATGAGGTCTTAGGTACTACCTATATGTTTTAGTATAAAGATACGAGTACGTATCTAGAAACACAGTAATTTAATTAGCTTAAAGGCGTCTGCAATAGACCTAGGTTTTAATAATTTATGGATGTCAATTTTTCTCATAAGTTGAAGCGAGCACGTCTTGAGACGGCGTTATAATCACGAGGATTAAATTGAAGTGGTTTCATCGCAGTTTTAATGGTTAATATCGCCGTCTCATGAAACTGAATTGCTTTATAATAATATTTTAGATTCGTTCGTACATTTACGAGATTCATGCGAGTATCTAACTTTTTAATTTCGATTACTGATGTTAATGTCAGTGAACTTGAAACACATTTTTTATGATCAAATACAGCGAGAATTCAGAAATTAAATCTAGAAAATATTTGGTAACCCTAACCACATTACTTATAGGTATCCAGTGTAGGGTATGTATAAAGCGGTAACAGTAACATCAGCTTCAACTTCAAAATGGAATCGGATAAATCCGAATTGCTATTATCACGTAGGTAAGTACGCAAACGAATGATCTTGAAAACAAACTATAAAGAATTTATTTCTAGGAATACTGTTGGCAATCGGATGGAAAGTTCCAAGATTAGCACCTACGTAGGATCAATTATAAGTATAAGTTTATTAATATACCATTTACTCATAGTACCTTCATCTAGATTCCGATTCAGAGAAACAATTTAATATCAAAGTCGGAGACATAATAGCACACACTTCTACAAGATGAAATACAAACAGAATCAAGAAAATATATCAAGGAAGTGAATTTCCGCCGCCCACCTGCTCGCTACACCTTCAAATCTCAGAAATAACTCAATATACTATGCAGAGCATTTCGTCTACAAAGGAATTCACTGCGAGATACTTAGGAGTTCCCTAGGGATTCGGTAGACAAAGTAAAATGCAAATACTCATGTATTTCCAATTAGTTGACTGTCGCGACTTGAAATTTACCTCTGTGCTGTTAGATGGGAAACTTTAATTAGATCGATCGCGTATACGATGCTGTAAGTAGGTATCGTTTTGTACTTAGCAACTTTTATTTTATTCTAATTGTCTTTCTTCGTCTTTGTAAGTTTAGTCAGTTGGTTCTTTTGTACTGGCAGTTCTGTTCTGTACGATCTATTAGGTACTGAATTCCGATTAACATACTAACTAAAGAAGTCCAGAAATGTCAAGGCGTAAATATTCTCACTATATTTCCATCTTAGGGTACAGATACATAGATAATTAGATGGGTAGGTATAAGATTGATTTGAAATAGGTACGTCTGACCATCATTTAAATCCAAACATGTACTATTTACAGTAAACGTTTAGTAATATTGTACTCACCCCATCTCTCCCTCTCTCTCGTTCTCTATGTGTGTGTGTATGTGTCTCTCTCTTCCTTAGTTTGTTTGTACTTTGCCTACGGTGTTTCTGTTCTTTGCCCACGGTGATCTGACTTTCTTATTTTCAAAAATATTACATTTTGCAAGCAAGATAATAAAGATAGTAAATGATCGTTTGAAGGTTCCCTAATAAAGTGTTATTCACTCTACTATGCGGTGTAACTCTTTTAAGTTACAACACCGCCACACATTAAACAAAGCACCGAACAAGTTTGTAATAAGTTAGCCGGCTCCAGACGCGTAACTCAAAGTAACTTTCAAAAGTTTTCAGTCATAATAACCACAACGATGAGGAAATTTTATTGAACCAACTTTCTCCGCGAACTATTGAATTGTTTTGCTTTTTATGTTAAGTGAATCTAGGGATAGTTGTAAGTTTCTATTCGTATGAAAAACGCGGTAACTTATAACCGAAATTATAACAGAAATATGTAAATAACCGGACAGGAAGGGTTTATAGACTTTAGGGTGCTAATACATTAATTGATCGATCGAGTCAGACGTTTAACGAAAGTGGAATGGATTAACTGGCGACGATCGATTAAACCTATTTTTAAAGCGATTGATATCGATATTAAATCGAATCTTAACAAATTATTTGTTACCAATATTTTGGTTGGTAAGTTACCAAAAATAATATGGTTAGACTATTTCTAAAATTTCATCATTAAATGCTACGCAATTTCGATATCAAAAGGGGAGAGTGCATAGCAACCGACGTAGTCTCAATGGGGTCAATTTAATTAACAATATGAATGTTGACCCTCGGTCGTGGTTTGCGCAAGGATTCAGTGGTCAGTTGTCCGTCTGTCCGCCTTTCCGCTAAGATTTGTATTGAGATGTGGTTTAAAGTAAAGGATGAAGCGATGCTTAAGTTGAAGAATTTACTAAATTAGATTATGAAGCGAATAGTAGAATTTAAGTATTAAACTTAGAATATCTGTATTTATAACTACTTGGTGATAACAGCTACTTTTGTGAATTTAGTTCCAATTACATATGTACCCGCAAACAAAGTCAAATTACGAATACTCAAAACATCACCCCATGAATCGGTAGGGAAATACGGCTTGTCGTGGAGAACTCAAACTGGAAAAATAGACAACAGGACGTTTGCGTAAGTTCAGTGAGACGTTTGGTTCATTCTTTGCACTCGCTTGGTCAAGTATTTGAAGCAATCTAAAGTAAATAAACTAATAACAATACGTTTCATATATTTCAAGAGCGTTCACACTGAACTTAACTTTTTTACAAAAGTATTATCTACCCGCTTCAGCCCAACACTTATACCAGGTCGCAGGGTGTCAAAAGCAACACTTCCGTCAGTGGTTTCCGAGGAGTTATGTCGGGACCAGTCGGCGGTTTTAGTTCAAATGTGCTGTAGTCCTAAATTAGACCTGTACTTATATCATCTTAGATTAGATAGAGGTAGATGAAGGGTTCGCTTGTAAAGTCGTGACGGCCAAAATAACGATAATATAATGAAACGGCACATAAAGTAGGTCTTACTCTACCGTTGGCACAGTGGCAGTGAGAGCGCTTACTGTGTCGGGGGTTGCGTTCGAATTCCGCCCGGAGTCAACAATATGCGAAGACATAGTTGTTGGCGACGACGTCTGGGTGTGAATTATATACTAAGGTATTTAACAGTGTTAATAGTGAACTTTTTAATGAACATAAATGCTACGATAACAACCCGTTTAAAACAACCCACCCTTATAGTAGGTTATTATATATTAGAAGGTTCCTAACTGCCCTTACCTTACGGAGACGCTCAAACTAAACGCAAATCATCAATCTAATCTACTTTGCAAATTCTGTTTACTATAGAAAAACACTGAAACTCCGACATTTCCGTACATTTTCTTGCTTCAGGCGTATTATTCTAAATGTAATTAACATAATGTTAGTGCTCGCAGACAATTCCGCCAAGCATTTGTGTAGTCGTCTCAGGAGACCAAACATTTGCTCTCATGAATACCATAACAAAACGAAACCGCACCTTACAAAGAAAACAATGTAATTTAATCACAATGTAAGTGAACGTTGCCGTAATGATAGCAGAGGAACAAAATTGAAGAGTGCGAATTCTTGAAACTCAATCAAAAGTAATTAAAACTGTTTAGTACTGGGGTTTGAATCATTTAAAATAACAATATGTATGTATGTAAAAGGAGGAGAGGTGTGTGTACGAGTATGTAGGGGTGGTGTACGTATGTATGTAAGTTTGTACACAATACACCTACCTACACCACTAAAACTGATTAAACTTTGCGTTCATTAGGTATACTAAAACAGGCGATCTTACATACACAGTGACCACACTACATAGGGTTTTGGCTAACTTCTACAAATGTTTATTTAATGAGAGTTTCAATTCAAACCATCATGACTGATGACTTCAACCAGACAACTTATTCCGTTGTGGAAAAGGGTTCAGTGATAGAAAATCGGCTACATTCTCTCGTAAAAAAAAATAGGAGTATAGCACAAACCTTGGCCCAACGAAATGCTGAGATAATATTGTTATTTTAAATATCTATAGCAGAACTTCATGTAGGTAGGTAGCACAAACTCTGCTCCAACTAAATGCATCTTATATGTAGTAATCAAGGGGCAACAATCGAACGGTTAATCCATAATTGAATCCATAGAGCGTGAATGGAAATTTAATAAATCTTATTAAAGAGCGTAACAAACACAAAAAGTTCATATTATGTCAATTTAACTTCTAATCACTTTTTAAACACGTTAGCGCTCGATCAAGGAATAAATTTGTATTTATTAACGAACGGAACCCGCCCGCCCTATTTGTCTCTGAAGGGGGAACAAATTGATTTTTTTGTTAACAATTTCATATAAATAAGTAAATTTAAAAATACG
This sequence comes from Cyclophora albipunctata, assembly GCA_963082685.1. Lineage (NCBI taxonomy): Eukaryota > Metazoa > Arthropoda > Insecta > Lepidoptera > Geometridae > Cyclophora > Cyclophora albipunctata. The sequence goes on along the minus strand of OY720119.1, from coordinate 7,925,513 downwards.
TAAATCAATTCCGTTTAAGCGTTAATAGATTTTTAAGAGATTGACTTTGTTTAGGTTTTTAAATGATTTAAGTTACATTTTATTTGTTCAGTTAAAAATTTAAATTTGAAACATGTCGGAAAAGCTTTTTACAGTTTACAAAATATTACAGTTGGCTGATACGTTTTTATAATAAATACTAGCTGTGCCCCGCGGTTTCACCCGCAGCGCCCCCGTTCCCGTGGGAATTTTGAGATTTTTATTCCTTATTTTTCTTATATAAAAACCTTGTCCTGAAAATAAGGAACACATTAAAAAAAGAATCATTCAATTTGGTGCAGTCGTTCTGAAGTTATGCGCTTAGCAACACATTTTGCGATAATTTTTATATTATACTAGCAGCGCCCCGCGGTTTTACCTGCGTTGTGCCCGTTCCCGTGGGAATTTCGGGTATTTTTTTTACATAAAAACCTTCCTCTTGAATCACTCTACCTATTACAAAAAACCGCATCAAAATCCGTTGCGTAATTTTAAAGATTTTAGCATACAGACAAACAGACAAACAGACACGAAACAGAGACGACTTTATTTTATACTATGTAGTGATGTAGTGAAGTAGATGATAAATATGATAATACCTATTTTTATATTGTTATTATCAGTACCCCTCGGTTTTACCAGTATTATATCCATTCCCGTTTTGGTTGAAACAACAAAAAATAGTGGTTGAAACAAATACCATAAAATACATCCCTTTTATCTCTACATTAAAATTCAAAGCTTTCTCTTATATTCAAAGCATCTGTAAATTGTAATTATAATATTAGAATTCATGTTTATTGTTTAAGCGGATCAAGCAAAGTCGGAGGCTAAATGCGAGCATTCCTGCTTTATTAAACCGTGAAGTGAAGACCAACAAAGGAGCCAGTGAACCGTCGATTGATAATTAATATTGTTTTATTATAATCCTCGTATCTCGAAGCGGCGGATTCGCAGCCCGAATTGCGACGCAACGGTGCGAGATAACGCCGTAACGATATTACGTGTTTAGTGCACTTTTAATTAGAGTTTTGTTTACGTTTTATGCTTATTTGTTTGTTTAACCGGCTTCAGACAAGGAGGTGATGCGGCTGTGTTTTTTAATTACTTAAAAAATAATTATGTATGTTTTTTATTACTAAAACGAACAGACATTTACTGAAATTAACATAAATTACTAATATTATAAAGCGATGGTTCGTGAACTGTACTCGTACATGTTTGGCTGTCTGGATGTATGTAAATTATTAATATACATAGAAACTGTTCATAGGATTTAGAATAATATTGTATTGGAAAAAATATGAGATTCTAGAATAAATTATTGGTTAGTTTTATCCCAAAATTCCTACGGGATCGAACAGGTGCAAAGCGGAAGACACTGCAGGTAATTTGCAGGAGCTTTTCATAAAATAGCATTAAACTTTGAAGGCGTTCTAATATGTTTTAGTTTAGGTATGAGGCAAACGTTTAACGTATTTAATATGTTCGGGCGGCGCGCGGCGGCGCGTGGTGTGAAGGTCCATGCATTATGAATAAGGGCGGTCCCAGAGTGAACCCCGAGAGGCCGCGGTCAATTGATTGATGGCAGCTAACTGCGATTTAAACAATTAACTTTATTAAACTGAATACTTAGAGCTCATTTTAGAATAATGAAATGAACATGACAAAGTGATAGAGATTGTCCAAGCTGAAATGACACGCCCCACCTCCGCATTTACGCACACTAGCAAATTTTAAATATGGACGCAATACACATAAACATGCAATTATAATTGGTCGTTCAGTTGCCGTACTCGCCGTACTTGCTAAGAAGTGCAATTCTCGGATTTGTTGTCCAACTAGTTTAGTTGATCGTGAACGCGCGAGAGGAGAGGACGTCTTGTTTCATACAAAGTGACGGCGCTGCTCCATAGAGCGAGCGTTTTCGGATTTATCACCCGACTAGTCGGCCGACATGTGCACATAGAAATCAATAATTGGCGCTCCCACACAGATGAAGTGCCGCTATTAATATTTACACTCACACATCTAAATAAAGTAATTAAGTAGTGGGGCGCGTCATTTCAGCTTAGACAATCTCTACCTTATTATTATCTTAGAAATGAACGTCAACTAAAAAGTTTTAAAAATAATATTACAGAACACTTCAAATCTAAAAGGCTTCATAAATAAGTGTTTAGATGTTTTTGAATATCGAATGTGATCATCAACTTTTGTAGTTATTGTATTCTGTGAAAAATGTGGCATGAAGCTCGGAAAATCGGTTTTTAACTGAGGTATCTTATTTGTATTTTGACATCTAAACAAATGTTTAAAGCTGAAGTCTGTAATGGTGTATATTCGATTACCTAGTCAGGGCCGGACTTGAACTTCAGTCAAGAGCCTTAGGCATCTGGCATTTTGCAACTCAGTGGTAGCCATTAGATCTTTCCCTTGGTCTGTACTGTACAGTCAGCTGCACCAATATTTATTTTTATTTGAAACTAGCTGTGCCCCGCGGTTTCACCCGCAGCGCCCCCGTTCCCGTGGGAATTTCGATATATTTTGTTTACTTATTTTCTTACACAACTAAGTAGGTATAGATAGGGTTGTCCCTTAAACATACACTGTATCGTATCAATTTATAAAAGATCACACATGAGTGATGACGTTTCGACACTAACGACTTTATGATACGGCACAACCCTATGAAGTTTTTTAAAGGGCCACCATTAATCTTCGATATGAGTTTTCTGTCTCTGTTTTTTACTTGGCAGTAGAAAGAGATACAATGTGTGTTTGCTAAAGGAAAGTCGATTAGGATGAAGTAGGTAATGGAAAGCAGCCGTGAAATGTAATGATGAATTACTTTTGAATTTTGCAACCATCTATACTAATAATACGTATTAATATAGTAAATTTGAAGAGTTTGTTTGATGTGAACTCACTACATTCGGATTTCTGAAAAACTAGTCTACATAATATTCATTAGACGTCCATTAGGCAACAGTGAAGCAAGCATGACGGCGACACTTCCGTTTTAAAACACTTTTGTATGTAATGATACCATTTGTTTTGAAAACCTGTACTTTCGATAAAATTGTACCTACGGTGGGGCTGACGGGATTTCCGCCTTCTCAAGAGGAGACTAAAATACAGCAAAAAATATTATCCAAACCAAGGACAATGTGAATTGCACGGGGGGTTCCGTGCCATTATCTGTACAAAAAAACGCAATTGGGTTCCGTTTTCACTCTTTGGGTACGCAATATAAATAAAGTAAATTGATATAAGTGAAATTAAAAAAATTAAACTAGAGCTACGTAGTTAGGTATATATGTATATGTTGTTTTCATGAATCTGTTTAGAATTGTTTTGGTCATTATACATGAGTAGTAAGATATATTCAGAAGCCACTGCGACCTCGAGTCACATATTGTTTATGATACACCGCGAAGGAAACGGTCTAATTAAATCGGTTTCAGGTTAAGATGTATTTCTTTCTAGCAGCGACTGGCGCGTTTTGCCCGTTTCCTTAGTTATTTTGTATCCCGAATTTTGCGATAAAAAGTAGCCTATATCCTTTTTCGTGCTCTGGACTAACTGTGTACTAAAGTAGTTTTGGCATGAAAGCGTAACATACAAACAGACAGACCGACAGAGTTACTTTCGCATTTATAATATTGAGATACGTTACTGTGCAAAGGAAGGGAAGGTTGTTCCAGATTTTAGTGGCTGAGTATTTAAAACTTCCTTTGTAACCCGCAATTCCAACACATAGTGGAATTTTCAATAGATTTGTCTCTCTTTGTAGCGTGTTTATAATTTGAACACCTCTGACCCGTTTAAACTTATCGAAAAGTTACTCAAGTCGTTGGCTAGTGATAATTTTATGGACTAAACATGCCATGTGAAGTTCTAAAATTCATTTTCAATATATTTTTGTTATTTAAATATGGAGTAAGATGAGCTCTTCTTGGTATTTGGAAACAAAACTAGTGCAAGCGTTCTGTACCCGTTGTATGACTTTTTTAGTTAACTCTAAGATTCTGGGCCCATACACTCTTTCACAGTAGTTAAACTGTGAGGACACTAGATATTCTGTTAATATCATTCTAGTATGTTCTGATAAAAACATCGTATGCTATTAGTAAAGCATCTTTAAGAGCGGCCAACCCGTCTTACTTTTCATACAAACGCTGTTACGTGATTACGGCGTTGTTATAGATCTTTCTTTGAAACTTTTTAGCTAATAAGTATCTTATGCACTATATCTAGGTTTCTATCGTAACAGAAAATCTAAATTTTTAGAAACAAATTCAGTATAAGCCTCCGAAAACCGGCTTTTTGCACAAATTTTACCTAAACTTTGGGCGGTCATATTGTACTTATAAATTGTAAAATTAAAGAAAATATTATGATAGAAACCTCGTAAATATAATGGAGATTTGAAATAACAATCATTTATTTTACAAACATGCAAGGTTTTTTAAAAAACACGTATATCCTGGAACATGTTTTATGAAGATTCCGCACACTATATTTTGTTCAACGTTATCGCGGTCTTCCTTGCTTGTTGTCAAGTGACGGAAAGAGGTATGCGGGGGGCGAGTCTATCTATGAATGGCGCACTCGCTCGCTAGCTCGCTAGTTCGGTCGCTCGCTCGCTTCGTATATAGTCCATCGAAATGTTACATTTTTTAGGCCTAACCTTGCGTTTTTTAGAGGACGCAATTTTATTTTTTTGATGTGTAGGGGAGGTCAGTGTAAAGCTAAAAACAAGTTTGTGGGGTCGCCACCCTTGTCCCACGGCCGCCATCTTGAAAATAGGGGTTGAAATGGTTTTTACGATATATCTCTTAAACTATTAATTTTTTTTAAAAACATTGTTAACAGTTTTGTTGCAAATTAAATTCTCTACAACTTTGGTCCAGTAACTTTTTGTCGTAGAACTATAAATAAAAAAGTTATAAGCGAAAATGTTCAGAAATTCGAAAAGTAAAAATAAAAGACATAAGGGACATAACAGCTGCTGCTGATCCTAATACCGATCTATCGAAGGTCGTAGTTCGATTAGGTGGGTTCCATTTGCTCATAATATGTCGTTCATAGGTGCGATTGGATATATCATGTCTGGTAGTGGACTCGAGGATATCTTCAAATTAAGTTATGCTGAGAACTGTGTACAGCACATAATGTCATGCTTATGGTAGGGCTGTACATGCTTATGGTAGGGCTGTTTGTGCTTATTTGCTAGTGCATTTATCAGTAACAAAAATAGTTATGGATTCAATCGAATTTACAGAAGAAGAACGAGATTTTCTGGATGATAATAGTACTATAAATGAGCACGTACAGCCCTACCATAAGCATGTCCAGACATTATGTGCTGTACACAGTTCTCAGCATAAATTAATTTGAAGATATCCTCGAGTCCACTACCAGACATGATATATCCAATCGCACCTATGAACGACATATTATGAGCAAATGGAACCCACCTAATCGAACTACGACCTTCGATAGATCGGTATTAGGATCAGCAGCAGCTGTTATGTCCCTTATGTCTTTTATTTTTACTTTTCGAATTTCTGAACATTTTCGCTTATAACTTTTTTATTTATAGTTCTACGACAAAAAGTTACTGGACCAAAGTTGTAGAGAATTTAATTTGCAACAAAACTGTTAACAATGTTTTTAAAAAAAATTAATAGTTTAAGAGATATATCGTAAAAACCATTTCAACCCCTATTTTCAAGATGGCGGCCGTGGGACAAGGGTGGCGACCCCACAAACTTGTTTTTAGCTTTACACTGACCCCCCCTACACATCAAAAAAATAAAATTGCGTCCTCTAAAAAACGCAACCCCAAATGTAACTTTTCGATGGACTAATAGAACTTTCTTCGTTCTTTGTATTGTGCCTACGATATATATTTTACTAGCTGCGCCCCGTGGTTTTACCCGCGTTGTGCCCGTTCCCGGGGGAATTTAAGAACCGCTCGACCGATTTTGTGCAAACTTCACATAGACCATCTACTAAATAGTCCGAACAAAGCCTAAATATTTAGTTTGGATGGGTCAGCCCGTTCCTGAGTTATAAAATTACAACGAAAAGTGGCATTGATTTTTATACACGGTGAGCCTTAATAACCCGAAAGATTTAAACGACGTATTTGTGACCACAGTACGAGTAAATAATGCTATATCAACATGGGTCCAATTATGTGTCTTAATTAAACTACTATTTCAGTACAAATTAAATCATATTAATTGATCGCTTCTTTGTAAACAAACCTTTACTTCAGAGAGTGAGCGAGTTTTGATTAATCTCAGTTGAGAAACAGTTGAGGAGCGAGCATGACACTTAACGAATCACTCCGATATCATACGATGCATCAACCATGTGGTTAGTGCGTCTGCGTGTAAAAGTAGTAGGTGGCTACGTCACGCCTTTAGGGTGTGTTACAATTGAGATTTTCTTACTTGTGGTTTACTTGAAATAATTAATATCTCTTAAAATATGGGTTTTTGGACTATACGTTATATAACTTTATATACTCTAATTAAGCTCTAAAATCGTTGGTTTAAATCTTTCGGGTTATTAAGGCTCACCGTGTATATTTCCATAGTATCCCACACGTATGCTTTCGCGAACTTATTTGTACGCAATAATGAGCAATGAGCAATGCAACGCAATGTTCGACATAATCAAAGTTTGATTATGTTGAACATTGTTTTTATGTATCACTAGCAGCGCCCCGTGGTTTTACCCGCGTTGTGCCCGTTCCCGTGGGAATTTCGGGAATTTTTTACATAAAAACCTTCCTCTTGAATCACTCTACCTATTACAAAAAACCGCATCAAAATCCGTTGCGTAATTTTAAAGATTTAAGCATACAGACAAACAGACAAACAAACAGACAAAAATAGCGACTTATACGATATCTAGATTTACTGTGATATTATTAGGCGACGATTACACGTAAAGTATTTACTGTGATCCATCAGTAAATAATGACGTATCGTGCTATTTACTGAACGTGTAACCTAATGTATTGATGGATGTCAGTATTTATTGATGGATTTCTAGATTTCTTGATTCTGTACTGATGATCCGTCGGATTATGATTTAAAAAGGTGTTACTATTGTCAGAAGTTCTTCAAAGCAGGGTTCAGGCATTCTAAAATAATTCTCGTAATCATCCATTTCACCATGTAATTTAATTTCTGCCATTAAATTCAAATGTGTGTACCTTTTCCCTTTTTGCCCATCGCTTTCGCTTGGACTTTTTATTTAAACTAAGTGCTAAAATAATAGCCACGCAACCTTTAATTTTCAGCTCTGTGGCCATTTTAGACGTGTAAACAGCAGGAGACCGGACACAATACTGACGTAATAAATACTGTACGTGTAGGCCGGTGTATTAATCCATCAGTAAATACTGAAATCCATCAATAAATACTGTATTGACGGATCACAGTAAATACTTTACGTGTAATCGTCGCCTTATATATGGCATCATACGTAACGTCATCGGCCGGCCGCCCCGAGTGAGCGACGAAAGTTATCGAATGCCAAACGAGCGCTCAGGCACTTGCTCACTCTTTTCGCAGTGCCTCTTTTTCTAACATTGCGCTAGTTGAAACAACAAGCTTTTCAATAATGTTCGCGTTGGAGATTGACGGCCCGGGAAGGGCCCTCTTAAACGGTATACACAGCGATCGGAACCGCCTAATTAAATCGGTTACAGTTTAAAATATTTAACTCTTGTAGGAGGAACACTTGTACGATCTATTGTCTTACAATTATTATGAAAATTCACATTCAAACGAGTCGGTTCCGCACCACAGTCGTCTTCGCCAGAAAAGTGCGCTGTCCACTGAGGGCGCCACCGGCACACATCCCAATCTAAGTGAACGACTACTTTATTAGTTCGTATTTTTACCGCACGCATTTTCACATCTACATTTTTCTAATTGATCTAAGTATTATCTCCGTTCGTGCATATCGTATACTATTATTACACTGTGTCTAATTAGCTCTCAATGGCCGACTAGCCCGCGGTCTCATTGTGCTCTCTCGTTTATAAGCTGCGCTCGCGCACCTCCCGTCACTGACAACTGTCACCACTATCTCTGCGTCTCTCATTAATCCGAACTTCCGCCCTTACTCATCATGAAGTCCTTCTCTCTGGTAAGTTTATGTTTTATTTTTCAAACTCAAAATTTCGATCCTTTATATTTATTTAATTAAACAACTGAAGGTTAAAAATCTAGATATAAAAAAATATGATTTTGACATCAGAATCTAAAACAGAAATGAGATCTAAGGGTGGGGTCTGTGGCACGAATGTTCGTGCCCAGCAGCTACGAGATAAAGATTAGCCTAATTCAAGAACAGGCTACTAAACTTTTTACCAAACCGATATTTATTTATACGGATACGGATACACTCGTTTGCGAGTGGTGCTAACCGGCGCTCGCGCGTGTTGCAGATGGTGTTGCTGTTGATGTGCGTGGCGCTGGCGGCGAGCGTGCCCGCCGTGTTGGAACGTGCTTATAGCAACATCGGCATGAGCCAGAGGGATGACTACGAACTCATCCTCGACATTGAGCCCTAGACGAATCTGTCCTAGACCAATATGCAAACTCTTCTGTGTTTATTTGAAGATACACATCTGTCTGTTTCTTTTTCCTTAGATAGAGGGAAACATAGGTGTAATGAAACAACTATTTGCGAGAAACGACTGATTATATTTCCTTAAATGTCGGTAGTCATGAAAATGCACTACCGTCAAAATACTAATATATTACATCTTCCCCTTATAAAGAAACAACGGTTACCAAAGTATTTAAAACACTATGAATATAATGCAAAACATAAGAAATATTAAATAAAGAAAAAGTAGGTTATAAAATTAAATTTGTGTTACTACTTACATAAAACATAATGAACGTAAAGAACTTTATCTACACTAATGTTGTAACATTCTATGTTCTTATGTTTCCAATACTTGACTTATAATTACCACTGTTATAGCGAGGACAACAAAACACTCAATTTAAGCAATTTCACATGATGGTATAATATCCACATCGATATCGTAAAATCTCATTATAACATCAATAAAACGCGACCAATTAACCTGGCGATTCTTATGTCAAAATCCTCATACAAGTTGTATTAAATTTTGATATTAGGCTGGCTTTTGAAAACAGTTGGGTTATACGTGAAAACTTCGTCGAAACTACTAAACTTACATACACAAAACTCTTTGGTAAGATCTTGTGCCAATTAAATAAAAAAAGAACAGAGCGCGCTCGCTCCTGATTGGCCCTGCGCGCGCAGCTGCGCTCTCATTGGTTAGATTTTAATGGCGGCAAGTTCACTGTGACAATACACGTACGCGTGAATTTAATGTTTCACAATGTGTTTTGTTTTTAAAATACAAATTAAAAGTTAAAAATGGATAGCGACGATGATATTTGTTTGTACGCCTCCGGATATTTTAGAATTGGCAACAAAAGTAACTCACAATCTTTTGCCAGAAAAATCTAGAAAATTATATGACAAAGAATATAATAACTTTATGGCATGGGAGATCGAAAAGAAAACTACATCATTTTCTGAAAATGTCATTCTTGCATATCTCAACTTTTAGTAAGTTAGCTTTTACTCTTGTTGTTTGATTAATTGCATTAGTGAAGATAAAGTAGTGTATGCAACTGCATATAACACGGGTATTAAAACACTCGTTACTATTAAGAAACTCGCTGCGCTCGTTTCATAAACTCACCCTCTTGTTTAATACCCTTCATTATATGACAGTTGCATAAACTACTATTACAGTCAGTACACATGTATGCAGCTACTTATATCTAAGTTAAACAATAATTATTAAACCTTCATTACGAGTTATATATTTTTTTAAAAGATCGCGAGCCCTACGCGAATCTTCCCTACGTGAAATCGCTACTGGGGTATTTTGACACGACGGGAGTTCGTGATCGTTTCTGTCCGCTGATAAATAGTGACCGTCGCCGTCTGCACTCTGCTCACTACCATCAGTGCTCACATTATCATCCATTTCCTTCTCTTTACAAGAAGCAGAGGATGACGCATGTGTCATTTCAGTAGCGGGGTCAGTAACCAACTTTGTGATATGGCGCTTGTTACGTCTATAAACCTTACCATTTTCACCGGTAAGGAAGTAAGACCAAGGATGTTGGGCTTTAGATGCTACGGACATGTGTTTCTTTTTGGTGCCGTCTGTCAATAAGACCTCGTCACCCGGTTGCAATTCAGGCAGAGAGCGTGAATGTATGTCATAATATTGTTTAGAGCGATCTTTGTTTTTAATTATCCTTGCGTAGTCAGCACTGTTATCACGCTCAGCCTCGTACTTACTGTCATGAGCTGGCAACCTTGTACGCAATCGACGGCCCATCAGTAGCTGCGACGGTGAGCCAATTCCATCTCTTAGGGGTCGCTCGCAGATTCAAGAGCCCGAGATGAATATCAGTGTTGGTACATATCGACTTCTTAATAATATTTTTCGTCGCTCGGACCGCTCTCTCGCTCAAACCATTCGACTGCGCGTAATTAGGTGAGCTCGTAGTGTGAACGAATCCCCATTGCCTGCAAAACTCGCCAAACTCCTTCGAAGAGTAGGCTGGCCCGTTATCGGTGACTAGCTCCTCCGGAATCCCGTGTCGGGCGAACTGTTCCTTGAGAGCTCCAATGACCGCTTTGGAACTTATACCGCATAAAACATTTACCTCGATGAAGTTCGAAAAATAGTCTACGAGTATCAAATAATATTTATGAGCATACTCACATATGTCCGAGCCGACCTTAGTCCATGGCATGGTGGGCACGGCGTGCTGCAACAGGGGTTCGCGCGGCGGTCTCGCAGCATGCTCGGCGCACGCGCGGCATCGGCGCACGGCCGCCTCCACGTCGCCGAACATGCCGCACCAGAACATGACGTCACGCGCGCGCCGCTTGCACCGCTCAATGCCGAGATGTCCTTCGTGTACACGCTCCACCATTTCGCTACGAAGTTTTCTTGGAATAAAAACTAAATCGCTTTTGAATATTATTCCGTCTACGTATTCTAAATATTCTCTGTGGGCCCAATGACTTTTGACTATCGGCTCCACTTCAGATTTTTGTTGCGGCCATCCGTTCCTTATGTATGTTATCAATGTCTGACTTTCTTCATCGGTAGAAGTTGCCTCTCTGATGTTATGTAACCTATCTGTGCTGAATCTAGCTATATTCTCTATTAAAAAACAAGACTGTTCTTCGAGTTCTTTTGTCATTTTTTCAGTCAACAGCTCCGGAAGTGCCGCTCGTGATAGCGTGTCTGCCACAAACATATATTTTCCTGGCTTATAATTTACTGTAAATTCATACCCCTGTACCCGGAGCATCATTCTTTGCAGTCGAGCCGGCACTGAATTCAACGGCTTCTTGAATAATGCCTCAAGAGGTTTGTGGTCCGTTTCCACGGTAACGTTCACTCTACCGAACGTATACTGGTGAAAACGCTCAAGCGCAAATACAATCGCGAGCATTTCTTTCTCAATTTGAGCATACCTTTGCTGAGTATCGGTGAGTGTGAGAGACGCGAACTCCACCGGGCGGCCTTCCTGCAGCAGTACCGCACCCAGTGCGATCGAACTCGCGTCTACAGATATCAGCACAGGTTTTTTCAATAGAATACAGCGCAAGTACCGGAGCGCTGCACAAAGCTTTCTTCAGCTGTGATACTGCGGCGACATGTCCCGCGTCCCATGACCACTCGACATCCTTTTTCAACAAGCATCTGAGAGGCGCAGTTAGCTCTGAAAAATGTGAAATGAACTTTGATAGGTAGTTGACCATACCTAAAAATCGTTCAAGTGACGCTCTATCGCTCGGTGCCGGCATGTCGTTGATAGCTCTCACTTTGTTTTTGTCGGCTTGCATGCCACTGGCACTGAATGTGTGACCCAGATATGTAACTTCATTAACGCGAAATTCACATTTTTCTCTGTTAAAACGTATACCTACCTCGCGCGCTCTTTCCAGCAAGTTTCTCAACCGCGTGTCATGTTCCTCGGCTGTTCTCCCGAACACGATGACGTCATCGACGAATGAATCAACGCCATCGAGGTCTTCCAGCAGCTGTCTGACTTTCGCATGAAAAATTTCAGATGCTGAATTAATCCCATAAGGTAATTTTAAAAATTGGTACCTACCAAAGGGAGTACCAAATGTGCAGAGGTCTGCGCTAACGTCGTCAATTTCAACCATCCAAAAGCCAGACCTAGCATCAGGTTTACTGAATACTCGCGCCCCCTCCAGCTTCGTGGCGATCTCTGTCAGCGTTGGAAAAGGATAATGCGAACGACGACGAATAACTCGGATTAATGGTCGAGGATCCAAACAAATACGTAGGTCACCATTTTTTTTAGCAGCTAGTACGATCCCATTTACCCAAGGCGTCGGATGGTTCACCTTTCGTATAGGTAACTCCCATTTCCTCCATTTTATTGAGAGAATCTAACAATCTATCTCTAACACCAATCGGTATTTTACGCACGGGGCACACAATAGGCTCGCGTCCTTTTCTAATACAATCTTATATTTACCGGGCAGCTTGCCCAAACCGCAAAACAAATCATCGTAATCATTCATAGATAATGACATTACCCGTTTAACTACACCTATCTCTTCCCATGTATATTTGCCTAACACGTTTTGACAGTTAAAATTTGCAATCACAAATTTAATGCAATAGGTTTTTCCTTTAAACATCCATGACATATTACAAGTCAATGGGCAAATAGTTTCCACAAAATGACTGAGCCTTAATTTGTTTCGGTTCGATATCTTTCATATTACATCCTAAATCTAAAAAGCTTTTCATAGAAAGGACATTAAAATCAGATCTTGTGTCGAGCTTGAAAGACATCTGCGTGTTATTACGAGCAAAACATAATGATTCAAACCACTTACTATTGTTAGCGTCCTTACTATGTATAGTGTACACTTCATCGAGCGTCGACACGAAATACAACCGATCACCCTCGTCGTCGTCATCTTCATATAACTCAAACACTTTGTTGCTATTATTGCGCAATTTTGCCTTGTTAAAACACATTTTCTTAAAATGACCTACTTTATTGCACACGAAACACTTCGCGAACCTAGCTGGGCATCGAGCCCCACGATCACAGCACGTATAACCACAGTTTTCACAAACCCTAGACGCATTGTTTACAACTTGTGCGGAATGCTGCATTTGAAGCGGGCGATAAGGACCGGTGCGCCCCCGCTGGCCCGCACCGCCGCTGCCACTGCCACCGGCGCCACCCCGGCGCGGTGCGCTTGCACCAAACAATGCATCCACAGCGATCGATGTCGATCTCGCCTCACCGCTGCCGCTAGATTTCGCAACTTCAATCTGTCGATTCTCTTCGTTTGACATCTCATTGGCCTCGCATATTTTAACTGCCTTATCTAAAGTTAAATCGTCGGTCCGTAATAATATTTCGCGGACGGATGCACACGGATGCACACGCCACAAACAATGCGATCCTTGATGAGACCATCTTCCAAGTGTTCAAATTCACAATGCTGGCTCAGTAATCTCAGCGCGGTGACATATTCGCCGATGTTTTCGCCATTATCTTGGTTTCTTGTGAAAAATTTGAACCTAGCCATAGTCGTATTAGGCTTCGTGGTAAAATGTTCACTAAATTTTGATATTATCTTCTTGACGTCATCACGATCCTCGTCCTTTGTGAATTTGAAAGTGGAATAAATATCGTAACCTTCTGGCCCAATGAGGTTAATTAGCAAGCTAGCCTGAACGTCCGGTGACTCCTTGTGTACTCCAGATGCTTTCATAAAGATCATAAACTGCTTCAGCCATTTCCGCCACGCATCAGCACGGCCCGTCGGGCCGCCCTCTAAAACCAACTCGGACGGTGGTCTCGCGTGCTCCATCGCGGGTTTGTTGTAAATTTACACTCAACGTCGCACCAACACAATCCTGGCCGTGATTCTATATGAAAACTATCGTTATATCACACTAATTATACGGTATTATTTTATTACCGCTGTCACCATGTAATGAAACAACTATTTGCGAGAAACGACTGATTATATTTCCTTAAATGTCGGTAGTCATGAAAATGCACTACCGTCAAAATACTAATATATTACATTATGGAACAAACATTACAAACAAAATCTTCATCTCAATCTTAAAATCGTTTTGCAAGCATCTACCCAGCCTCGCTGGACCAATATTTAAAAAAAAAACTGTAAAACCTATTTGTAATAAAATTAGTGTTGTGACTTTATTTCTGTAATCAATTTTATTCCGGTTTGTAGTATGTAGTTAATTCTTCCGGTATGTACGAGTATGTAGGGTTTCCGTGGTGTACAAGAAAATGGTTCAAATTGTTAAATAGCTTTATTGAATCTCTAATTCAGTCTGCCCACTAAATAAACTATGTACTTATTAAAATATATTAGCATCTAGTGCGCAAAACAAACAAAGAACTAGTTGTAACAGTGTTCAGTTTATACATATACATAGTTTTGTTATACATTATCAATAATATTATGTTCCAACAATAAATTTGTGGGTTCATATTAAATAATAATTAATTAGTTATTATAATTATTTATTATGAATTATTTCGTGTTAGATGGCTACAAAGCAATTTATATTTATTTTTGTAATGTTCACAAATATCTTTTAGTACGTGACTTTGTTCGGAACTAGCAGCAGCCCGCGGTTTCACCCGCGTTGTACCCGTTCCCCCAGGAATTTTGCGATAAAAAGTAGCCTATATCCTTTTTCAGGCTCTGGACTAACTGTGTACTAAAGTAGTTTTGGCATGAAAGCGTAACATACAGACAGAGTTACTTTCGCATTTATAATATTGAGATACGTTACTGTGCAAAGGAAGGGAAGGTTGTTCCAGATTTTAGTGGCTGAGTATTTAAAACTTCCTTTGTAACCCGCAATTCCAACACATAGTGGAATTTTCAATAGATTTGTTTCTCTTTGTAGCGTGACCCGTTTAAACTTATCGAAAAGTTACTCAGGTTAATTTTATGGATTAAACATGTCATGTGAAGTTCTAAAATTTATTTTCAATATACCTATTTTTGTTATTTAAATATGGAGTAAGATGAGCTCTTCTTGGTATTTGGAAACAAAACTAGTGCAAGCGTTCTGTACCCGTTGTATGATTTTTTTAGTTAACTCTAAGATTCTGGGCCCATACACGCTGTCACAGTAGTTAAACTGTGAGAACACTAGATATTCTGTGAATATCATTCTTGATAAAAAATGCCCTTTGCTGTAAGTAAAGCATCTTTAAACGGTAAAAAGCATTTCTTATTTTAGTGTTGATGATAAATAGCGATCGGAACCGCCTAATTAAAATCGGTTACAGTTTAAAATATTTAACTCTTGTAGGAGGAACACTTGTACGATCTATTATCTTACAATTATTATGAAAATTCACATTCAAACGAGTCGGTTCCGCACCACAGTCGTCTTCGCCAGAAAAGTGCGCTGTCCACTGAGGGCGCCACCGGCACACATCCCAATCTAAGTGAACGACTACTTTATTAGTTCGTATTTTTACCGCACGCATTTTCACATCTACATTATTCTAATTGATCTAAGTATTATCTCCGTTCGTGCATGTCGTATACTATTATTACACTGTATCTAATTAGCTCTCAATGGCCGACCAGCCCGCGGTCTCATTGTGCTCTCTCATATATAAGCTGCGCTCGCGCTCCTCCCGTCACTGACAACTGTCACCACTATCTCCGCGTCTCTCATTAATCCGAAGTTCCGCCCTTACTAATCATGAAGTCCTTCTCTCTGGTAAGATTATTTTTTATTTTTCAAACTAAAAATTTCGCTCCTTTATATTTATTTAATTAAACAACTGAAGGTTTCGTTAAAAATTTAGATATTAAAAAAACTCTTATTTTAACATCAGAACCTAAAGCAAAGAGCGTGGCACTGTGGCAAGAAGTTCGTGCCCAGCAATTATGAGATCAAGACAATTTAGAACAAGGCTAATAATATCTATAGACTTTTTGTATTTTGTTTGTCTAAATTATTTTGGATATTCACTTTCAAAAATAAGGTTATTCAACTTTTTACAAAACCGATATCCTATGGATACGAGTACGATCTGGGTGGAGCCGCGGGCGCAGCTGCTACTCTCGTTTGCGAGCTGCTGACGCGGTGCGTGCGCGTGTTGCAGGTGGTGTTGCTGTTGATGTGCGTGGCGCTGGCGGCGAGCGTGTTGGAACGTGCCAAGGGCAACCTCGAAAAAGGGAGTGGCGGCCTCATCCCCGACATCGAATCCTAGGCGAATCTTTCCTAGACTAATATGCAAAGTTCTTGTATTTATTTGAAGATACATATTTATGTATATAATATAAATAATCTTTTCCTTTCTCTTTCTATACATAGAGAGAGAAACGCCTCAGTGGTCTTTTTGTATGTGCATTCGCCTGCCAAGACTGGGGTCAAGCGAAAAACATGGCTCGGGTTTGAGATCACTAACCCACAGTAGGCAAGCGTAGCGATTATACCTTATCCTTCTCATCGTACTGATATCTTCGGTGAGAAGAGGCCTTTGCCCAGCTGTGACACATTACTGAGAGAAAAAAGTCATTAGAGAAGAAACTGCTGAAACCAAATCTTTTTTTTTTTTTATGGAAGTTCAACAGTTTTTTTAAACTTAAAAAATACAATTTTTGATTAGTACCAGGAAGCCAATTACAGGACCTCACGTATAGAGACATGATACATGGTTACAGGAAATGAAGTGCTTAATTAAACAGATATATATACCTAAGTCAAGTAAATCAAAAAATGATTTACTGAGCAACCGTCTTGCAGCAGGTACACTCGTGTTAAATAGATCAAGTGTGTCCAATTCTTTACTACACTCATTAAAGCTTCTGCTCGCTTGCTCGAGGAATGAAATTAGCCTGTTATGATCCACTGAGGACCAGCACCAGGATTTTACAGGCTAATACATAATGCACTTGCTACTTACCACTTGCACATGATGTTTCGATACTAACGACTTTATGATACGGTACAACTTTTTGAAGTATTGTAGAAAGAACTATTTACCCTTAGCTGGAGTCGGGGGTGAAAAATTACCCCAACGAAACAGATTTCTCATCATAACTTTGCAGTTATAATTCCTACACTCCTGCGCGTTTACGTAATCTCATTACGTCGCGGGGTGCAGCGGGTGGCGGACGTGCGTCACTCTAACTTTTCTGGAAGCGTAGGTACGTATACGCTTTGGGTCAAAAATTACCCCCGACTTAGACTGTAATTTTTTTATCTTTACTGATTTCAATAAATGTTTATATTTTTTGTTAATTAAACATCTAAGAAAGAGATATAAAGTAATTTTTTTATTTCATTTTAAGTTTTATATAAAAAAATAAGCTTCTTAAGTTGACTCTTGAAAAATAAGTATGGAAAATAAGTGAAAACTTTATTCTAAAAAAATGAGTGATTTTCTATTTTCAAATGTCCTAAATATTGATAGGTTTTTAGATTTTATGTTGTTTTTTTAATAAATAAAAAGAATAATTTAAAATATATGGATAGTTTTTTTGTTTTGCCTTATCAATTTACTGAGGTCACTTTTCACCCCCGACTCCAGAAATGTGTATGAATTTTAGCGACTCCAGCTAAAGGTTTAGTTTGGTCACTTGTGGTAAAATCTGAATAAGCTTATATTTTAATAACTGTAATTTCCACCAAATACACTTTTGACACAGGTCACTCTGGTGTGGCTTCCCGATATCTAACGGGATTTCCGCCTTCTCAAGAGGAGACTAAGGAGAAACGAGAAGAAAAATATTATCCAAACCAAGGACTGTTGTTGTTGTTGGATTGTTGTTATATATTTGGTTGTTATGGTTTTGGTCATTATACATGAGTAGTAAGATATATTTAGCAGCCACTGCGACCGTGAGTCATTATGTTCATAATACAGCGATGGAAACGGTCTAATGAAATCGGTTTCAGTTTAGGATGTATTTCTTACTAGCAGCGCCCCGCAGTTATACCCGCGTTTTTCCCGTTCCCTTTGATATTTCCGGATAATAACTTTAACGTTGAGTATGGCTACTCATTACAAAAAGAATTATTCAAATCGGATTTGTAGTTTCTGCAATAAGCGCGTTCAAACAAACAAACTCTTCAGCTTGATTATATTAGTATAGGTATAGAATATATAAGTATCTAAGACGAAGGAGACATGACAATGGTTTATTATTATGGAATGGCATATTCAAATTTAATTATGTTGGATTCGCACCGTAGCAGTCCACGCCAGAACAGAACAGTGTGGCTCACTGAGGGCGCCGCCGGCGCATATTCTCATCTCTGGACCTTTGTCCAGGGCGACTGGTTGTAGCGACTGTATCGATGCCAATGAGCGATCGTGTCAGACGACATCTGGGAGAGAACAGACAGAGAGAGTTATATTGGAGTTCTCGTGCCCCCTGCACGAGAGGGAGAATGTATTTGCATGGCGAGGGAACCGTGATGATTGCACGTTTGCAATGCGGTTGAATCATGGTTATGTGGCTGTTAGCGACCGCAACGCGACTTTATTGATGCGAAAACGCCACACCGCTGCACCGTCCCTCTTTAAACTCACCTTGGGCGTGAGCCCTCGACGATTACTCGATTAGTTCGTATTTCGACCGCGCGCATTTTGGCATTTATATGGTTCTAATTGATTCATTATCTCCGTTCTTGCATGTCGTCTACTATGTATTATAAGCTCTCAATGATCGAATAGCCCCGCGGTCACATTGTGCTCTCTCGTATATAAGCAGCGCAAAAATCTAAATTATTTTGGATATTCACATTCAAAAATAAGGTTACTAAACTTTTTACAAAACCGATATCCTACGGATACGGTTACGATCTGGGCGGAGCCGCGGGCGCAGCTGCTACACTCGTTTGCGAGCGGTGCTGACGCGGTGCGTGCGCGTGTTGCAGGTGGTGTTGCTGTTGATGTGCGTGGCGCTGGCAGCGAGCGTGCCCGCCGTGTTGGAACGTGCCCGTAGCTCGGGCGGCTACAGTCAGGGCGGGGGCCCGATTGGGATCCCGAATGGTAAAATTCGTTTGATGTAAAATCTATAATTATGTAATAAAATTAGTGTTGTGATTTTATTTTTGTATGATTTTATTTTTCAATTCAAAGAAAATGTACCTATGTCAAAGAGATGTAGTCAGTAGTTTTTGAGATGTAGCACATTCTAAAAAATCGCAAATATAACTTTGTCATCGAAATACATGTCTCACAGTGTTAAACGGAAGTCAATTTTGGTAGTAGATGTTGTATGGTTATATTTAGGCTAGATGTATAATAATTGTGTAGTAATCAGTAAACAAGTGCAAGTCGGACTCGCAGGCGAAAGGTTCCGTACCATTATCTATTAAAGATTATTAGTGTCGAGCAAGAAACGGTAAAAAAAATCACGTTTGTTGTATAGGATCCCCCTTGAATATTTGTTTTATTGTACTTTTAGTATTTGTTGTTGTAGCGGCAATAGAAATACATCATCTGTGAAAATTTCAACAGTCTAGCTATCACCGTTCTGGAGAATTGAGATATAGCCTGGTGACAGACGGACGGACGGACGGACAGCGAAGTCTTAGTAATAGGGTCCCGTTTTTACCCATTGGGTACGGAACCCTAAAAATACGATATGTTTGGGTGAGTGTGAGTTATGAGATGAGATTTCATCATGAGTTTTTCAGTAAATTTGGCTAATTAATTAAGATTTAAAGTCACATTCTTCTCCGTGTGCGTAATGCTCGTACCTAAGTAGCGTAAAAGTGTTTATCTACACTAATGTTGTAACATTCTACTTATGTTTCCAATACTTGACTTATAATTACTACTGTTATAGCGCAGACAACTAAAACACTCAATTTAAGCAATTGCACATGATGTTATAATATCATTATAATATAACATTATAACATCATTATAACGCGACCAATTAACCTGGCGAGCCTTATGTCAAAATCCTCATACTAGTTGCATAAAATTTTGATATAAGGCTGGCTTTTGAAAACAGTTGGGTTATACGTGAAAACTTCGTCGAAACTACATACACAAAACTCTTTGGTAAGATCTCGCTCGCTCCTGATTGGCCCTACGCGCAGCTGCGCTCTCATTGGTTAGATTTTAATGGCGGTAAGTTCACTGTGACAATACACGTACCTACGCGTGAATTTAATGTTTCGCAATGTGTTTTGTTTTTAAAATTTTGTTTGAATAATTGCATTAAATAGTGAAGATAAAGTAGTGTATGCAACTGCATATAACACGGGTATTAAAACACTCGTTACTATATTATGAAACTCGCTGCGCTCGTTTCATAAACTCACACTCGTGTTTTAATACCCTTCTTTATAATTATGACGTTGCATAAACTACTATTATACACGTATTAATATTATAAATTTTAAAAAATATGCTGTTGTCTTATTGCAACAATTTTTTTTCTTGCCTGGAAAAGGATTACATTTAGAAAGGATTATATCGGGACAGTCCCAGCGACTTTGAGCCATTATGTTCATGATAAACAGCGATCATAACCGTCTAATTAATTAAAATTTAAATTTTTAGTTTTCTCTAAGATTCTGGGCCCATACATGCTGTCACAGTAGTTAAACTGTGAGAACAATACAGATTCTGTTAATATCATTCTAGTATGTTCTGATAAAAAATGTCCTATGCTGTAAGTAAAGCATCTTTAAACGGTAAAAATAATTTCTTATTTTAGTGTTGATGATAAACAGCGATCGGAACCGTCTAATTAAATCGGTTACAGTTTAAAATATTTTACTTAAGTATGAGGAACACTAAACTTGTACGACCTATTGTCTTACAATTATTATGGAAATTCACATTCAAACAAGTCGGTTCCGCACCACAGTCGTCTTCGCCAGAAAAGTGCGCTGTCCACTGAGGGCGCCACCGGCACACATCCCAATCTAAGTGAACGACTACTTTATTAGTTCGTATTTTTACCGCACGCATTTTCACATCTACATTTTTCTAATTGATCTAAGTATTATCTCCATTCGTGCATGTCGTATACTATTGTTGCACTGTGTCTAATTAGCTCTCAATGGCCGACTAGCCCCGCGGTCTCATTGTGCTCTCCCGTATATAAGCAGCGCTCGTGCACCTCGCGTCACTGACAACTGTCACCACTATCTCTGCGTCTGTATTACTCCGAAGTTCCTCACTCACTTGTCATGAAGTCCTTCTCTTTGGTAAGTTTTTTTTAACATTAAAGCTTTGATGCTTCATATTTATTTCATTAAAAATTCTAGATATAAAAAATCTACTTTTTATACATTAGAACCTAAAGCAAAAATGGGACTCATGGGTATGAATGTCCGTGGCTAGCTGCTACGAGATCACGTCAATTTAAAATAAGTCAATATCTGTAGACATTTTTTAGCCTGATTAAAATATTTTTGTTAACCTAAGCTTATTCATGAAGAAGGTTAGAGGCTACAAATCTTTTCAAACCGATATCCTACGGATACGAGTACGATCTGTGTGGAGCCGCGGGCGCAGCTGCTACTGTCGTGCGCGTGTTGCAGGTGGTGTTGCTGTTGATGTGCGTGGCGCTGGCGGCGAGCGTGCCCGCCGTATTGGAACGTGCCCGTAGCTCGAGCGGCTACGGTCAGGGCTAGGGCCCGATTGGTATCGTTTCGTTTGATAAAAACTGTAAAATCTATAATTATGTAGTAAAATGAGTGTTGTGATTTTATTTTTGTATGATTTTATTTTTTAATTCAAAGAAAATGTACCTATGTCAAAGAGATGTAGTCAGTAGTTTTTGAGATAATAATAATAATAGTTAATTGCAAACAAAAATATACATACACTGTGGCTTACAAATTTACGTATTTATCTCTAGAGGGTTGACCAACTGATACCTAAGCTAGGAAAACCTGTATAATAGGTATCAGTGATTACTTCATTATGCATTTTAATTTAACTTAAGGACGTGATGTACAAAAAGACGGTTACGTAAAACTTATGATCTAGACTTATTAAATAAATAACAAACTTATTTGAGCAGTGTGAGTAGTTAGGTAAAGTAAGGGAGTGTGTGTGAACGCGCGAGCTACATTTTGTGTGTGTGTGTGTGTGTGTTTGTGTGTGCGCGCGTGTGTGTGTGTGAAGGAGAATATAATATAAATAAGAGGTTTGGCGTATGTATGAATCAGCAAACATTTTTACTATCCAGAACTGATTCGGTTTGGTAATAGGTCAGTGACATTAACCATTTACGAACGCTTCTTCTACATTTACCAGAAGTCATGTTAAATATATTATGGTGGGAATTTATTTCATTATAGATTCTACCACTAGTTGTGCTGTAATGTCGTCTTGCCAATTTGGTACGAGTCCTACCTATTGGGAATATCATATACTAGCAGCGCCCCGCGGTTTTACCCGCGTTGTGCCCGTTCCCGTGGGAATTTCGGGAATTTTTTTACATAAAAACCTTCCTCTTGAATCACTCTACCTATTACAAAAAACCGCATCAAAATCCGTTGCGTAATTTTAAAGATTTAAGCATACAGACAGACAAACAGACAGACACGAAAAAGAGACGACTTTATTTTATACTATGTAGTGATTTGCGCCTTCCGGTTGGTTCTTTGATAGGTCGACCAAGGTGTTTGCGTAGAACAATCTGTTGAATGTAGAGCTGACGCACTATGAGCAATTGACATTCTGAGTATAGTTTTGAAGTGGAAAGATGAAGCACATTGTAAACAATCGCAAATATAACTTTGTCATTGATACATACTAACAGTGTTAGTCACTAACCTACTCGAAAGGCATGTCTAACAGTGTTACTCAATGGTTAAACGCAAGTCAATTTTGGTAGTAGAAGTTGTATAGGTATATTTAGGCTAGATGTATAATAATTGTGTAGTAATCAGTAAACAAGTGCAAGTCGGACTCACAGACGAAGGGTTCCGTACCATTATCTATTAAAAATCATTAGTATCGAACAAGAAACGGTAAAAAAATCACGTTTGTTGTATAGGAGCCCCCCTTGAATATTTGTTTTATTGTACTTCTAGTATTTGTTGTTGTAGCGGCAATAGAAATACATCATCTGTGAAATTTCAACAGTCTAGCTATCACCGTTCTGGAGAATTGAGATATAGCCTGGTGACAGACGGACGGACGGACGGACAGCGAAGTCTCAGTAATAGGGTCCCGTTTTTACCCTTTGGGTACGGAACCCTAAAAAATACGATTATATGTTTGGGTGAGTGTGAGTTATGAGATGAGATTTCATCATGAGTTTTTCAGTAAATTTTGCTAATTAATTAAGATTTAAAGTCCATTATCCTCCGTGTGCATAATACTCGTACCTAAGTAGCAAAAGTGTTTATACACGTATTAAAATTATAAATTAAAAAAAATATGAAGTTGTCCTATTGTAAGAATCTAGATTATTTTTCTTGCCTGGAAAAGGATTACATTTAGAAAGGATTATATCGGGACAGTCCCAGCGACTTTGAGCCATTATGTTCATGATAAACAGCGATCGTAACCGTCTAACTAATTAAAATTTTAATTTTTAGTTTTCTCTAAGATTCTGGGCCCATACACGCTGTCACGGTAGTTAAACTGTGAGAACACTAGAGATTCTGTTAATATCATTCTGGTATGTTCTGATAAAAAATGTCCTATGCTGTAAGTAAAGCATCTTTAAACGGTAAAAAGAATTTCTTATTTTAGTGTTGATGATAAACAGCGATCGGAACCGTCTAATGAAATCGGTTACAGTTTAAAATATTTTACTTATGTATGAGGAACACTAAACTTGTACGACCTATTGTCTTACAATTATTATGGAAATTCACATTCAAACGAGTCGGACCCGCACCACAGTCGTCTTCGCCAGAAAAGTGCGCTGTCCACTGAGGGCGCCACCGGCACACATCCCAATCTAAGTGAACGACTACTTTATTAGTTCGTATTTTTACCGCACGCATTTTCACATCTACATTTTTCTAATTGATCTAAGTATTATCTCCATTCGTGCATGTCGTATACTATTGTTGCACTGTGTCTAATTAGCTCTCAATGGCCGACTAGCCCCGCGGTCTTATTGTGCTCTCCCGTATATAAGCAGCGCTCGTGCACCTCGCGTCACTGACAACTGTCACCACTATCTCTGCGTCTGTATTACTCCGAAGTTCCTCACTCACTCGTCATGAAGTCCTTCTCTTTGGTAAGTTTTTTTTAAATTAAAACTTTGATGCTTTATTATATTTTTTTTTTAAATTCTAGATATAAAAAATCTATTTTTTTTACATTAGAACCTAAAGCAAAAATGGGACTCATGGACCGTATGAATGTCCGTGGCTAGCTGCTACGAGATCACGTCAATTTAAAATAAAACAATATCTATAGAAAATTTTTAGCCTGTCTAAAATCTCTTTGATAACCTAAGCTTATTCAAGAAGAAGATTAGAGACTACAAATCTTTTCAAACCGATATCCTACGGATACGATTACGATCTGGGCGGAGCCGCGGGCGCAGCTGCTACTCTCGTTTGCGATTGGTGCTGACGCGGTGCGTGCGTGTGTTGCAGGTGGTGTTGCTGTTGATTTGCGTGGCGCTGGCGGCGAGCGTGCCCACCGTGTTGGATCGTGCCCGGAGCCCGGGCCCCTGCGGCCCAGATACTGGCTACGGCTTCATCCCCGACATCGAGCCCTAGGCGAATCTTTCCTAGAACAATATGCAAAGTTCTTGTATTTATATGAAGATACATATTTATTTATAAATAATCTGTCCCTTTCTTTTTCTATACATAGAGAGAGAAACGCCTCAGTGGTCTTTTTGTATGTGCATTCGCCTGCCAAGACTGGGGTCAAGCGAAAAACATGGCTCGAGTTTGAGATCACCAACCCACAGTAGGCAAGCGTAGCGATTATACCTAATCCTTCTCATCGTACTGATATCTTCGGTGAGAAGAGGCCTTTGCCCAGCTGTGACACATTACTGAGAGAGAAAAGTCATTAGAGAAGAAACTGCTGAAACCAAATCTTTATTTTGGCAAGCATCTACCTAGCCTAGCTGGACTAATATGAAAATAATCAACGGGTTCCACTCCGGGAGTGCCGGTAGAAGTGAAAACTTGACTATTAACGTCAAAACGTCTCACGAATTTTCGATCAGATTACGTGTCCAGACGCGAGTTTAATATATTTTACCCATCACAAAAAAATGCACAACACCGCTTGAGAAGTTTTCTCTTCATACAACTGTAAAACCCTGTGGTAAAATCTATATGTATTAAAATGAATTTTGTGTGATTTTATTTTTAACTAGCTTTTCCTGCGACTTCGTTCGCGTGGACTACAGCATTTAGTTTATAGCAATGTCAAATCGATCACTACGTTTATACAAATACTGAATTGTGCTGAATGGGGTTCAAACACGCAAAAAATAAAACACGATGAATATTAAAAAAAAAAATTGCATATCTCTCCAAAAACTTTCATGTTATGAAAGTTTCATCAGTTTGTTGAGCATTGCATTCAGACCCCATAGCAACTACCTTCAGTAATAACTATTCTTCAGTGGTCAAAAATACCATGTTTGGAACTCAACGGCATCATTCCGTTCGAACTCATGTCCTATATGTATTCCTCACTGACTCACCGTTCCGACTGCTGTTCAATTCAACTGAGTTTGTTTGATCTCAAATCGATTGGACTAGCGAACGATAGACCTAATGGTTAGTTGAGCTTTTGGATGTTTCAACTATATTTGACGCGCCTAATGGACGACTTATTTGAATTTTATGTTAGTTATTAAAATATGCAAATAAATGACCTTCATAAAATCTTAATTTTACGACATTATTAATTGAATAAAACTTATAAATTGAAAGTATAAACTACTCTACGTAACTTAAGGTTTTACAATCAAAACGGCTTTTATTAGTGTTTAAGGGCTTCGATTAATAGCGGCGGAGCTTACTGCGATTCAAACCAAATTACCTTTATTAAACTGAATACTTAGCACAATAAAAGTAAATGAATTAGCCTGTTATGTCCCACTGCTGGGATTTATTTATTTATTAATTAGACATTACAACAATATAATCACTTTGCACTTACAATTTACTTATAAATAATGTATGTTCTAAGTGACATATCTAATTATATCATGATTTTACAGGCTAATACAAAATGCACTTGCTACTTACTACTTGCACATGATGTTTCGGTACTAATGACTTATGATACGGTACAACTTTATGAAGTACTAGCAGCGCCCCGCGGTTTTACCCGCGTTGTACCCGTTCCCGTGGGAATTTCGGGATGTAAAATAGCCTATAACCTTCCCGTTCAATGTGGCTATCTATTACAAAAAGGATTATTCAAATCGGACTAATAATTCCTGAGATTACCTCGAACATACAAACAAACAAACTTTACCTCTTTATAATATTAGTATCTAATACATAGATAACCTAAATTAAAAAAATAACTAAAAACAGAATGATCTTTCAACTAGTGCTAAGTGGGTAGAGACCATATTCCAAAAAAAATCTGCGTCCTTGTTGTTATACATTTGGTTGTCATGAATGTGTTTAGAATTGTTTTGATCATTATACATGAGTAGTAAGATATATTTAGCAGCCACCTTGACCGATGCGACTGCGACCTTGACTCATTATAATATATGAAATACAGCGATGGAAACGGTCTAATGAAATCGGTTTCAGTTTAGGATATTGTATTTCTTACTAGCAGCGCCCCGCGGTTTTAACCGCGTTTTGCCCGTTTCCTTTAAAATTTCCGGATAATAACTTTCACGTTGAGTATGGCTACTCATTACAAAAAGAATTATTCAAATCGGATTTGTAGTTTCTGCAATAAGCGCGTTCAAACAAACAAACTCTTCAGCTTGATTATATTAGTATAGATATAGAATATATAAGTATAGACGAAGGAGACATGACAATGGTTTATTATTATGGAATGGCATACCTATTCAAATTTAATTATGTTGGATTCGCACCGTAGCAGTCCACGCCAGAAAACAATGTGGCTCACTGAGGACGCCACCGGCGCATATTCTCATCTCTGGGCCCTTGTCCAGGGCGACTGGTTGTAGCGACTGTATCGATGCAAATGAGCGATCGTGTCAGACGACATCTGGGAGAGAACAGACAGAGAGAGTTCTATTGGAGTTCTGTGGAGGGGGCACGAGAGGGAGAGTGTATTTGCATCGCGAGGGAACCGTGATGATTGCACGTTTGTAATGCGGTTGAATCATGGTTATGTGGCCGTTAGCGACCGCAACGCGACTTTATTGATGCGAAAACGCCACAGCGTCACTCTTAAAAGTCGCCCTGGGCGTGGGCCCTCGACGATTACTCGGTTAGTTCGTATTTCGACCGCGCGCATTTTGGCAATTATATGGTTCTAAATGATTCATTATCTCCGTTCATGCATGTCGTATACTATGTATTATTTATTAGCTCTCAATGATTAAATAGCCCCGCGGTCACATTGTGCTTTCTCGTATATAAGCAGCGCTCGCGCACTTCCCGTCACTGACAACTGTCACCACTATCTCTGCGTGTCTATTACTCCGAAGTTCTTCCCTCACTCGTCATGAAGTCCTTCTCTCTAGTAAGTTTATTTGTTTTTATTTTGATCCTTTTATTTATTTCATGAAACAACTGAAGGTAGTTATGCACCCACCAGGCCGCATGGTAATACTTAACGCTGACCGTGCATAAGCTCTAGCGGGAATGCGTGGGAGCATGACTGGAAAGGATGTTTAGTCT
Source organism: Cyclophora albipunctata (assembly GCA_963082685.1). Taxonomy (NCBI): domain Eukaryota; kingdom Metazoa; phylum Arthropoda; class Insecta; order Lepidoptera; family Geometridae; genus Cyclophora; species Cyclophora albipunctata. The sequence continues at coordinate 7,897,555 of OY720119.1, read as the reverse complement.
CTAAGTTAGCGATAAGAAATGTGACTTTAGTTTGAAGAATATAATTAATTATTAATTAAGTAACCTTAGCGTAGTTTGGACGTTTATAACAGTCCTTAGTGAATAAAACTTTTCACTTTAGTTTTTAAAAAGTATTTTATTGCTCCCAAATACTTTTCTAGGTACCTAAATAATCGAGATAAAAACATATAAAAAACATCTTTTTACACAATATATTTTTGGCATAAGAACCTAAATCACTCATGGGTTAGGACTGTAGCATAAATGTCCTTGGCCAGCTGCTATGAAATTAATTGAATATCCATAGTCGTTTTTTTATCTGTTTAAAATATTTTTGATAGCCACATTCAAGAAGAAGATTAGAGGCTACCAAACTTTTCAAAACCGATATCCTACGGATACGGGTACGATCTGGGCGGAGCCGCGGGCGCAGCTGCTACTCTCGTTTGCGAGCGGTGCTGACGCGGTGCGTGCGCGTGTTGCAGGTGGTGTTGCTGTTGATGTGCGTGGCGCTGGCGGCGAGCGTGCCCGCCATCGTAGATCGTGCCCGTAGTGGCTACGGAGCCGGCGGCAACGCCGACATCAAGTCTTAGGCAAATATGTCCTAGACCAATATGGAAACTCTTCTGTATTTATATGAAGATACATATTAATAAATAAATAATCTGTCTCTTTCTTTTTCTGCAGATAGAGAGAAACATAGTGAATAAACATTACAAACAAAATCTTTTGTTTTGGCAAGCATCTACCTAGCCTAGCTGGCCCAATATAAAAATAACTGTAAAACTTATTTGTAGTAAAATTAATGTTGTGATTTTATTTCTGTATGATTTTATATAAAATAATTTTACAAAAAAATTAAAAAATGTAATGTAGTCATAGTCCGGTTCCAGGTCCTAACAAAAATCAATTTTATGGTACATTCGTGAAGAAAGCATGAAACTTGGCATGAATGTAGCTGTCATGTATGTGCTTGAATCTCGATATGGAAGCACGTCAGCAAATTAATGCTTCCCCCCTTTCCCCCCCATTTTATCTCCCTCCTTCTGGTTTTTCGAATTTTCTACAAAAACCATACGACTGAGGAGTTTACCTCTTCAGAAACCAAATCATCGTCGATAAATTGCCTACAAAACGATACTACATTTTATAGTGGTAAAATTAATATATTTTTAAATACAGCCAACAACATATGATGAAATTGTAAAAAAGGCACACTTTTTTCTTTCTTGCTTCATATATAGGAAAACGACAAGATTGGTGATAAAATAGTCTAAAGAAGTTAAATACCTTATACATTTAGCTACAAAATGAGACTTATTTCATAGTCGTAGAAGCATTACTTCCAGAGTTACAGCTCACCGCGTCTGACTCATGTACTCTTTTTTTTACTTTTTTACTATACCATCTTCCGTTAACTTTGTTTTGCTTCGATTCAGAGTTTCCAATTAAAAATAAAATAGTCCATATGTTAATCCAGGCCATAGTCTTACATATTATATATGTTAAAAAATAATTTAAATCCATTTTCCATCATCAGCCATTTCCTAGTGAACGACAAACAAACCAAATTACAAAATATAGTACTGATTTCCGACTATCTGTCAGGTACATCATCAAAAAGAGTACATGAGTCAGACGCGGTGAGCTGTAACTCTGGAAGTAATGCCTCTACGACTATGAAATAAGTGTCATTTTGTAGCTAAATGTATAAGGTATTTAACTTCTTAAGCCTATTTTATCACCAATCTTGTCGTTTTCCTATATATGAAGCAAGAAAGAAAAAAGTGTGCCTTTTTTACAATTTCAAATTATGTTGTTGGCTGTATATAAAAATATAGATATTAATCTTACCACTATAAAATGTCTATAAAATGTAGTATCGTTTTGTAGGCAATTTATCGACGATGATTTAGTCTCTGAAGAGTAAACTCCTCAGTCGTATGGTTTTTGTAGAAAATTCGAAAAACCAGAATGAGGGAGATAAAATGGGGGGGAAAGGTGGGAAGCATTAATTTGCTGACGTGCTTCCATATCGAGATTGAAGCACATACATGACAGCTACATTCATGCCAATGAAACTTGGCTTGGCTTTCTTCACGAATGTACCGTATTTTCGGATTTGGACCCGTACTATCAGTAGTTTTGAGATGTGGCACATTGTAAATCGCAAATATAACTTCGTCATTGATACATACAGCGTTAGCTACTAACCTACACGAAATGATTGACTAACAATGTCAAACGCAAGTCATTTTTGGTAGTAGTAGAACAAGGAAGAGCGAGGCACTTACTGCGTTAGGATGGAAGGGTTAGTTTCGCTATGCTCGATTCCCGCTATGCACTGATCATAAAATACCTAACAAAAAGTGCCGCTATGCACGGAATTAGATTCTTGGACAGTCGAAAGGAAAATGCTTATGTTTAAATAAATAAAAATTTAAATAAAATACTCTCTTACTAGTTTCACTAACTATAACTAAGCAAACAGTATTCGTGTTAATCAACACATAGCTTAAACCGTCAACACCAAAGCAACGAGTTTTTTGGGTTACCTCTTCCGGGAATTTGTACCTGAGTGTTAACTTTTGCCTTGAATAGAAAGAGATAGTAGGATTGCAATTTTGGTGCATCTTTATTTTACTGATAAGGGTAATTCTAATTAGGTTAGTTAGTTAGTACGTCTGCAATCATGTCGGACGCAAGTTCTTCCCGTGGTCGGGTTAAAAATTATACAATAATTGATAGTAGACGTGGTGGAAAGACTTTAGGCCCATCTCGTAGCCAGATTTGGTAGCTAGCTACGAAATGAGAAAAGTGTTTTCCCATCTTGTAGGTAGCTACTAAATGGGAACGATCTAGTCGGTAGGTTAGGGTTATTTTTTTTTACTAGTTCTTTTTCCTAAATCTTGGACTTTCGAATTCCTATTTCGTAGCCAGCTTCGAATCGGGATTATTTCTCCCATTTGGAAGCTAGCTACCAAATCTGGCTACGAGATGGGCCTAAAGGGTGGAAAGACCCTGTTATATACCGGACACAATTACCATTTTGTAAGACAAAATAAAAGAACTGTTGTCTGGCAATGTGTAAATAAAAGAAGTAATCTTGATTTAGAGTTGATTAATGTTTCATAGCGTTTTTATATTTTTAATCAAAATATACGCAATTCTTAAATTTAAATTAGATTTTTATTTACCAAAACAATTTTCCTCAAACTATGCAGTCCCAGGCTAGCTTTAAGAGAAATATTACTTATAAATATTAGATTATACTTTAGAAACACTTTTCTATCGAATTGTACCTTCCATTGTTAAAGGTAGCACTGAGAAATTCAGTGCAAAGCGGCACTTTTTGGTAGGTATTTAAAGATCAGTGCATAGCGGGAATCGAGCATAGCGAAACTAACCGGGATGGAAGCAGCATGTGAGCCTTATCGCCTATTTGTGTAATTTTTTGACGTTCGTATTGAGTTCTCGATACGATTGTCAAAATGACCTTCAGTCAGTTAATGAAATGACTATTACAAGACAAAGACGTATGACTAAAGTTGAATAAATGCATTTAAAAATATTGTACCACATTAATATTCCTTGCAGTGTATATCAAATATTTGATTAAGTTCAGACGTTACAGTGTTACTTAACGGAAGGTCTCTCATTGTAGTACTAAATACAATAGAAACAACCATTTTCTAACATATTTAACAAACCTTAAAACAATATATATTTATTTACTTACAATAATTAAATCCAAAATACCCATTTTCACTGCTTTAATCACAAGTTTTCTCGAGTTTCGTTGAAAGTGAACTGCGCATAGGAGAGCGGGCCGTGAATTCATCGCGAGAATAGCAAAGGTTCTACACGTATTAATATCTATAATAGGGTCATTTCGCCTGTTCGCGTCCAGCGCCCTATTCGCGTCCATTTTTCGGACCTCCCTATAATAATTCTCGAAAATAGGTATATTAACACAGTAAATCGCCGAAAAGTCGTTACCGCTAATACCTAATCGTATAAGAGGCATATAGAAATAGACAAAAGTTCTGTGAGCTAAACCAATCATGTCTAGAAAAAATACTTAGTTTCCGTTCTTCAACAAAGAAGCGAAAACGCGCGAAATGTCGGCAAAAAAATAGTGAGCAGGGGCGCGTTCGACGGTAAGTATTTTATTGTTTTATGCGTATTTTACAATACACAGCTGTTTTTATTCTTAAAGCATGAAAAAAGGAGTAATATTAATTATGTATTTGCTTGTTTTTTTTAAAGTTAACAGTTAAAATAAGGTGGACGCGAATTACTACACCGAATTTATAAAACTTCCACTTTGCGACCACAATGGACGCGAACTCGTGTATTTATGATTTAGTTAGTTTTTATTTTTATGTGATAAAATTAAAAAAAGGAATTTGTTTTTATTTTTTATTTATGTATTATTATCATGCAATCGTAATGAGCAATTTGCGTCCACGTTATTATGATTCTAGAAAAAGATAATTAAAAATAAAAATCGTTCATCACATGTGGACGCAAACTATACCTACAAGGAAATTGTATTGTACCAAATTGCGTCCATTTTTTCATTAAATTCATATAATAGCTTATAATATATATTTTTTAACTTGTATAATTTAAAATGCATTTAAAAAAAAAAAACTAAGAGTTAAAACTAATAACACTCTTAAGTTGAAGTTTTCTTTGCAGAAATTTCTATCGAAACTGAATCTGAGAGGTCTCTTAGGGAACTATCAATAGAACGAAATAGTAATATTTTAGAATTGGATGCAACTAAAGAAATCTCTAGTACAACCATCTTCCGCAGCTGTTGGCAATTCAAGCCAAAAAAACCTGTGATCCATTTAAATTAAAACCCACCTAATGCTGCCTGAAATTTCTAAAGAAGCAAGGAAACCTAATAATCAAAGGACTCCAGCAGCCATATCTTCTGCTGCATGGAGAAAGTATTACGAACATAAAGCGCAGATCAAGAACGAAAAACAGGAAGCAATCCGAAAAAGAAAGAAAGAATAGAGAAATAGAACAGGAGAGAGCTCGAGAGGTTCAAAAAATTAATCCGAAACAATAAAAAGATTATAAAAGTTACATAGGAAACCATAGAGTCGATAAATGTGGAATATGAGAAAGAAAATGTACCAGACGTGGATTAACGAAATATTCTTGAATAAAGAATCTGTTAAAATACAATTTTTCTTTACATTATCTAAAAATATCACCCCTACATTCCTTTTCTTAGCTGGTGGACGCAAAATGGTCTATGGGTGGACGCAATTTAGATTTTTTGGACGCAAAGTGGGTAAAACGCCTATTTTTGAAGTTTTTCTATTTATAAAAAAAACACAAGTACTTTCGAACAAAACTGTAAGCGAACCTTATAGTAGACTATATAATGAACACATTACATAAATTTTTCATTGAAACTAGGGCTGGAACATTTTTATTTTCTCCTTCAAACTTGCCAACTCCACTAAATGGACGCGAACTGGCGAAATGACCCTATAAAGGTGAATCGCAAAATGTGTTGGTAAGCGCATAACTTCAGAACGACTGTACCACATTGGATGATTCTTTTTTTAATGTGTTCCTTATTGTCAGGACAAGGCTTTTATATAAGAAAAATAAGGAATAAAAATCTCAAAATTACCACGGGAACGGGGGCGCTGCGGGTGAAACCGCGGGCACAGCGTGTTATAAATAAAAAAAAATATATTATCTATAATGTAAAAAAAAAAAATATTTTTACTGTAACCGTACAGCCCCGCCGGCCTTCAGCCATTATGTTCGTGATAAACAGCGATCGGAACCCTCTAATTAAATCGGTTCCTGCAGGCCTAGCCATATCACAAACGTTTCGTATCTATTCTCTTTCTACAAACGTTAACGCTTTAGCGAAAGCGTTTGTAGAAAGAGATAACTTGCTAGCCAAGTTGACGCTACTGTTAAAAACGCTCGTTCTACAATACGGATAGAATAGATTGCCTCTTTTGCCTATGGTTAGCGTTCTGAAACGTCAAACCAATGTCAAAGTCACAGGCTGTCTTGTGCAGTGTTGCCGTTCTAGAGACTGTCGCTAGATCTAGCGGAATTCATAAGTGGTTAACGGCAAAAAAAAATGAGCTAGCGACAAAAAAATATTTAGAGACTTCTAGCGGATTTTGAGCCGTTGTAAATGTGACTTTTTTTTCGAAAATATATGAAGAATAATGTGTTTTTTAAGACCACCACTACACCTGAACAACCATAAACATCCGTTCTGGCACAAAATATTCTATTTCAACCCCACAATGTTTTGATTTTGAATAATAAATTATGTAATTCTTAGAAAAGAGACTTTTCTATCATTCAGAACATTGTGTGATTTTTTGAATAAATGTGTTGATTTTATTTTTTTGTTATTTTTTGTGAAAAATGAAAATATTTGCCAAAATTAAACGATCGGCGCCCTCTCAAAACCCCAATTTATAAGGCGCGAACTTCGAGATTAGACTTGCTTGAACGTCAGCGATAAGATTTAGCGACTTCTAGCGGATTTAAAAAATATATATTTACCAATATTTAGCGGAATTTTTCATATTACTAGGGAGGGACTTTTAATTTTGTAGAACGGACGGCAACACTGCTTCTTGTGAAATTCTTACACCGACTTACACGGCGCGGGTGAAAAATTATTATTAATGCCCGTTCCCGTAGGAAATCCGGGATAAAATGTAGCCTATAGCCTTCCTCGATAAATAGACTATCTAACAGTGAAAGAATTATTCAAATCGGTTCAGTAGTTTCTGAGATTAGCGCGTTTAAACAAACAAACAAAACAAACTCTTCAGCTTTATAATATTAGTATAGATTGTTTTGTGCTGGAAAATGAGTGAAATAAGGTAAAAGTATACTCTTTTTATCATTTTTATGTTAATACATTGCATAATTATAAACATAATTGTAGGATTATTATAGCATGAACATGTTTTTTGCTTTGTAAGCCACGAGTTATAATTTTATTAAACTGATCACTTTTGTAAGATGGAATCGAGATCTCAAACTAGCCTGGAGCAGTCCGAGGTACATAAATTAGAAGCAAAATCAAATAATTACCCAAAAATCTTGCTTTTTCTAATACTTCGGAACTTGAAACATAAACAATGACGTGATGCAACATTGACTACCTACTTAATAAGATGATTGTTTATATTGCTCATCATGTAGTCCTTTTGTTTCTCTATTATAACATTTAAACTTTTTTTAGCCGAGGTGATATAACGAGGCCCAAAAAAGGGGCACAAGGCAGAATAAAAGCTGACCGTCTGGGGTAAGAACTAACAGAGTTCATGAACTCCGGTGGAGGGGTAAATAAATCAATGAATAAATGGAAAAAAGTAAGCACCATACATATCATTAGTTATTCAATAACTCGTGAAAATCTACCAATTAAATCATATTGAAATAGGATGTAAATTATTATGTTTATCCAGCTTTGAATAAACAAAACAAACTAACCACACTTATTAGCTCATGAGCAGGCATCTCCTATGTTAGAGATACTTTGGAAGACATACAAACAAACACGTAATAGTAACAATTTGATTTATTACTTACTGAACAACAAACTAACTCATATTACTTTACATATTACATTTATTTGTGTGTAATAGGTATAATTTTTACTTCCTCAGCATCTCCTGTCCCATCTCCGCTGCCCACTCTCTCTGAAGTTGCTCTCTCTCAGGAGGAGATGGAAAGGTTACGACTGGAAGCTCGGAGAGTTGAAATGGCAGAAAATCGAAACCAAACTTTATGTCGTTTGGTTCTGAATAATTTGGCAGAAATATTGCCACAGTTGAGGCCATCACTACCTTCAACAGATCCATTGTAGCCTCGAATCACCTCAAATGCCATGATGAACATTTTGAGTTAATTATGTTTATGATTTTTAAGTAAATTTTTTACTCTTTAACTAATGTGCAGTTGTATTAAAGAGTTATATACCTACTTACCTTTCTTACTTAATGTATAATAGAACGAATATTAAAATTTTATTACACTAATTATCATATATTATGCCACAAGTTAATTAAAGAAATAATAAACAATAGTTTAACAAATTTATTTTATTTTGATAAGTACTTTCTTATAGAGATGTCAATTAAAAATATTATCGGTAATTATTTAATGGTGTGAACCTGAACAATAAAAAATATCTATCTACATAATATCCTCTTTTATTAAACAAATTCTGTAAAATTAACATAAGAACTAAAACTAGTAATTTCCCCACTTAATAATCACAACTTAAAATGCTATTATTGTAATCTATTTAACAAACATCTTAGCATGGCTCTTCCCTGGATTCCCTCATTTTGACTACCCACAGGATCGGAGGTGGAAGCTTGCATGGGTATATCATTAGAATAAGAATAAGAATAATCTTTATTTGTCATAGAAGTTGTGTACATATGTGCTTATAATTACTAAGATTAAGGCTAAGAAGTTAATTGTAGTGTTACAACTGACCCCTAACTAGATTATTTATAATCTGTATGTAGGGATATCAGTCCCATTCCCTCGTTGAGTGCCTTTACTATAGAGTTTAACAGATTATGAGGTGGGTTTACATTGGCCTTTATACATTAAACATTTTGAATACTTAAAGCTAGTTATAAAACAGCGGTTTACACAACTTTTTAAGTACTAATGGGTTTCTTATATATTAATTATGAATACATATTACTTACACAAGTTTAGAAGCAGGATTTTGTGTGTGTAGTAGAAGAGTGAATTTAGGATAATGATGGATATTAATGTGTGATTAAGATAAGAAGGTTAGGAGTGTCTCTATTTCGTCATAGGTTTTTGATGTAAGCCACTCTGTCAGCACTTGTTTACAACGTGGGTAGGTTAAGGAATGGTGGGAAATGATTTTATTGATCTTATTGTAAAGGTGAGGGCCTAAGAAGTAGAAAAAGTGTCTTGTGAATGCGTATTTTGATGCTGGAACATGACATACGGTGAAGTTTCTTCTGGAAATGGATTTAGTTAAGGGTGTGAGTGAGTGCACTTTTAGTAGGGTGTTTAAGATGAAGAGCTGTCGAATACTCAGCACTTTGCATTCCTTGTATAGTTCAAAGGTGGGGTATATTCGCGGTTTGAAGGTGCAGATCTTGAGCAAGGCTCTTTGTGCCTTCTCTAACGAAAGAAGATGAGTTTCGACCATCCTCGTGGGCAGCCGGAGGTAGTGTTGGTGGTGGTAGCTCGGCTTTCAATGCGATGTTGTGTAGCACACAACATGCCATTGTTATTTTGCTAGCCACATGCTGGGTGATAATGAAGAACCCTGTCTTTCAGTAAACATCTCCACCGTCCTTTGAGTAATCCAAAGCAGCGTTCAATGGTGTTTCGGGCTTGAATATGCCTTTGCGTATATAGCTCTTCCCCTGACCCTTGTGCTGCATTCAGGATATTTGTCGAAACGAAATCGCTCTCTAAATAAAGTATCCGACATTTCCCGGATGGATTCTGTGCACTCTTGATACAAATTTCTTCTCCGGCGTTTCAACCACACTGCTTCATTGTGAGCACACCACAACATTATTGAACAATAAATTGAATTGAATTGAATTGAATGTTTAAAGAATGCATTTTAAGATGCTAGAAGGCAATTGTGTTCAAAAAATCAATGTTTTTTTCACTTCCCAGTCACAATTCTCAATTACTTTCATAAACAACCACTCAAAAACAGTAACAGCTGATGGTAAATCCGCCATTTTCTAGCGTTTTCTACAAGGTGCTAGCGATCGCTTCCCATTCGCTTCCCAAGCGTTCACAAACTTAGAATTCGTTTCGTTTGCGCTTGTCAAAAGTGCAACTTGGCTACCATTTGTATGGGATGAAGCGATCAACACTGTAGAATCGACAACTTTCTATTCTCTTTGTTTTGACGAAACGATAAATTGTAAACTTGTCTACGAATTATCTATTCGTTTATTCTGAACGTTAGAGAAATGTCATTCCCATACATTATTTTCGTTTTCTATAGCGTTTGCGATCATAGAATTGCAACTTGGCTAGGCCTGCAGTTTATTTATTTTTTTATGAAGGAAGAACACTTCTACGATCTATTGTCTAACAATTATTATGGAAATTCACATTCAACCAAGTCGGTTCCGCACCACAGCCGACTATGCCGAAAAAGTACGCTGTTCACTGAGGGCGCCACCGGCGCACCTCCCAATCTAAGTGAACGACTACTTTATTAGTTCGTACTTTTACCGCACGCAGTTTTGCAGCTACATGGTTCTAATTGATCTAAGTATTGTCTCCGTTCATGCATGTCGTATACTATTGTTGCACTATGGCTAATTACCTCTCAATGGCCGACTAGCCCCGCGGTCTCATTGTGCTCTCCCGTATATAAGCAGCGCTCGCGCACCTCGCGTCACTGACAACTGTCACCACTATCTCTGCGTCTGTATTACTCCGAAGTTCCTCACTCAATCGTCATGAAGTCTTTCTCTTTGGTAAGTTTTTTTTTTAAATTAATACTTTGATGTTTTATATTTCTTTAATTAAAAATTCTAGATATAAAAAATCTATTTTTATTACATTAGAACCTAAAGCAAAACTGGGACTCATGGGCATGAATGTCCGTGGCTAGCTGCTACGAGATCACGTCAATTTAAAATAAGTCAATATCTACAGACATTTTTTAGCCCATCTAAAATCTTTTTGATAACCTAAGCTTATTCAAGAAGAAGGTAGAGGCTACAAAACTTTTCAAAACCGATATCCTACGGATACGAGTACGATCTGGGTGAAGCCGCGGGCGCAGCTGCTGCACTCGTTTGCGAGTGGTGCTAACCGGCACTCGCGCGTGTTGCAGATGGTGTTGCTGTTGATGTGCGTGGCGCTGGCGGCGAGCGTGCCCGCCGTGTTGGAACGTGCGCAGCGCGACTCGGGCGGCTATGGCCTTATCCCCGACATCGAGTCTTAGGCAAATCTGTCTTAGACCAATATGCAAACTCTTCTATATTTATATGAAGATATATGCACATATTCATAAATAATCTGTCTTTTTCTTTTTTGTAGATAGAGAGAAACATAGGAAAGAAACATTACAAACTAAATCTTTTGTTTTGACAAGCATCTACCTAGTCTAGCTGGCCTAGAGCCATTATGTTCATGATAGCGATCGGAACCGTCTAATTAAATCGGTTACAGTTTAAAATATTTTACACTTGTACGATCTATTGTCTTACAATTAATGGAAATTCACATTTAAACAAGTCGGTTCCGCACCACAGTCGTCTTCGCCAGAAAAGTGTGCTGTTCACTGAGGGCGCCACCGGCGCACATTGTATACCAATTTAAGTGAACGATTACTTTATAAGTTCGTATTTTTACCGCACGCAGTTTTGCAGCTACATGGTTCTAATTGATCATAGTATTGTCTCCGTTCATGCATGTCGTATACTATTATTGCACTGTGTCTAATTAGCTCTTAATGGCCGACTAAATAATTGACCTAAATCTAGTTATACAAATCTATTTTTTTACATTAGAACCTAAAGCAGAAACTGTAGCACGAATGTCCGTGGCCACCTGCTACGAAATCAAGTCAATTTAGAACAAGTCGCGACAAGTCTATAGACAATTTTGTCTGTCTAAAATCTATTTGGTAGCCTCATTCAAGAAGAAGGTTAGAGGCTACCAAACTTTTAAAACTTTTTACGGGTACGATCTGGGCGGAGCCGCGGGTGCAGCTGCTGCACTCGTTTGCGAGCGGTGCTGGCGCGGTGCGTGCGCGTGTTGCAGATGGTGTTGCTGTTGATGTGCGTGGCACTGAAACAACTGAAACCAAATCTTTATTTTGGTGTAATATGAAAATAATAAATAATAAAACTGTAAAACCTATATGCTATAAAATTAATGTAGTGTGATTTTATATTTTACTAGCTTTGCCTGTGCCTCGTCCGCGTGGACCACGTCAGCGTTTAGTATATAACAATGTCAAAACGATCACTACGTTTATACAAATACTGAATTTTAGCAGAAATAATTATTGTATAATGCAACCAAAACACTGCGGTTATTATTTGCTAGTCTCATAGAAGTTAGACAAACTGAATGACAAATATTAGGCAGAACAGAGATCAGCCATGGTGACTTGGTTAAACTGACCTCATTGCGGTGATTTCGAGGGGCTAATACTAAATGATAGAGTAGAAAATGCTCTGCTTAGAGTAGCGATCATAGCTGGCAGTCGAAACTAATTTCGATGCAGTGATTTCTTGAGGCGTCTGTCTGATTGGCAGAGAATTGATTGAGAAGAGAATGCCCGACAGTTATTAAGGAACCATTTCATATTAAATCTTTCAGAGAGAACAATTTATTCTCTCATCATCATCCAGTGCTAACAAGGGGTTCAAACACGCTGGTCAAAAACACTTTGAATATCAAAAAATGAATTGCATGACTCTCCAAAAACTTTAATGGTGTGAAAGCTTCATCAGTTATAAATAAATAAATAATAAATATACCCGGAAAAAATCATTCACGGTTAATTAGACACAAACTAAGCTTGTAATATGGAATCTAACTCACTTATACTAATACATATATATATACACAAATACTTTATAAGAATATATAATTGACAACCAGACGTCGTCGTCAACAACTATGTCTGCACATATTGTTGACTCCGGGCGGGAATTGAACCCGCCACCCCCGAGACAGTAAGCGCTCTCACTGCCACTGTGCCAACGGGCTTGTCTGTTTTTGTAGTTTGTTGAGCATTGCATTCAGTCAGACCCCATAGCAATTACTAATTCTATTCTTCAGTGGTCAAAAACATCATGATCGTAACTCCTCACAACCTTTCAAATAGCATCATTATTACGTCACTGTCCTAAATGTATTCTTTGATAAGAGAGCAATTAAACATAACATTAAAAGCCACTATATCAGAATTGGTATCCAACCAGCTTAGGGACAACAATGACAAGATGACAAAGTTTTAGGAGGCTTTAAACTTTTTCAACAATGTTTATGAAGAAATGAAGACAAGCCTTGACGCCAAGTCTCAAATAATTGACACCCTAAAAAAAGATAATGCTGTCTTAAATGCTAATGTCTCTGAAATCGGCAACAGGCTGAATATACTGGAGCTATGTTTGAGGGAGCAAAACATCGAAATAAATGGTGTGCCAGAGGATAAAGCAGAAAACTTTACAACGATGGTAGCTCACCTAGCTAATATTGTGAATTGTCCATTATTGCCTAATGATATAATCCAAACATTCCGAGTCGCCAAACAAACAAAATTAGGTAATCGCCCTCGAGCTATTGTTGTGAAATTGAGGAATCGTGAGCTTCGTGATAATTTAATTTCTGCTACTATCAAATTTAATAAGCTCCAAAATCCCAAACTGAATACACAACATCTCGGCTATGGCGGTACATCAACTCCTGTGTACATATCTGAGCATCTAAGTCCTTCTAACAAATATCTTCATGCGATGGCAAGAAAAAAGGCTAAAGAGATCGGATACTTTATATGGATCAAAGATGGCCGTATTTTTGTAAAAGGGCTCCTAGACGGGCCATATTTTCACGAAAATGTATAGCTGCAATAGTGTGGCCGGCATCATCAGCCAGCATTTACGGCTAGACTCTGCAACACTCTGCAATATTTTTAGTATATCCTGGATATGTTGTCACATATTTTTAGTATAGCCGATGAATGTTTCGGGTCCCGGCTATATAGCCGGTGTATTCGCTTCGCAATCGAAAATACTGCAATATTTCTCAGCCACTTTTATTGTTGTCTCGCTTTACGGCATAAGTGCGTCCCTTTTTCATGCTACGTGAAGTTTGCCGCGATTCGTTCGAGTAGAGTAGCTATGTTCGTGTTTGTCATCGTCAAACGGGCAGTTTGACATTTGACATTGATAAATTAATAAAGTATGCGATTTATTTGATACCTACAGCCATGGAATTAGTAAGTACTACCGTACAACGGTAGTACTTGCTAATTCCATGCCTACAGCCTACAGGTAATTTAATAATACAGTAAAGGGCCCCACACATTAACAGTTCGCCGGAGGGTATCAGCCTGTCTGTTAGCCGGAAAAGACCACAGACACACAGTTCCTTTTGATGATTTTAGTCGACAGTCAATGCGAACCCAAAGTTTGTGGCCGCTTGCCGTCACAGGCCTGCGTCGACAGGTATCGGCCGGACAGTCCGTGATCTCAAGGCCGAATCGAATACGCACTAGCAGGTAGTCGGCCGGCGGCCTTTCGGTCATAACCACGTGGCAGTTAACCGCCGTCAGTTCTTTGTTTTTCGACATTGCGAAAATTTATTGGCAAAATGGACAGCTAGCCGCAATTTATTACAAGTTTTATAGAATTATACCGAAGTTTCCCATGTTTATGGAAAGTTAAGCATGATGCTCAGACGTTTTGCTCGCGCCCACAACCTACCTACCTATGCCGATCTTGGACGGCAGGCCGCCTGTTAAGACCAGAGACTGCAGGCGGACTGTAAGTGTATGGGACCCTTAATTCATAGACACATCGGCACCATTCGGGTGTTATCGTTGTTCCGTGTTTTGCCGATAGGAAAGGAGTATTCACTACATCTTTATGTAGCCCATGTAAAGACAAAATAATGAGCCATATACTGCTTCAGAAATATTGCCGAGATATACATTTTCCAGCCATATGCTGCATTACAATGTTTTTAGTATTGCCGGGATATAGTCGGCAATTTTGTAGCCACATATTTCATCAAAAGTATAGCCCGTCTGGGGGCCTCTTAAGAAAAGACGAAAATTGCACAGCCTTACACATTCGTACCCTCGATAATATACAGCAGTTAGTCTAGTTTTACTTGGTCTGTACTGTACAGCCAGCTGCACCAATATTTATTTTTATTTGAAACTAGCTGTGCCTCGCGGTTTCACCCGCAGCGCCCCCGTTCCCGTGGGAATTTCGATAGATTTTGATTACTTATTTTCTTACACAACTTAGTAGGTATAGATAGGGTTGTCCCTTAAACATAATCTGTATCGTATCAATTCATAAAAGATCACACATGAGTGATGACGTTTCGACACTAACGACTTTTATGATACGGCACAACCCTATGAAGTTTTTTAAAGGGCCACCATTAATCTTCGATATGAGTTTTCTGTCTCTGTTTTTTACTTGGCAGTAGAAAGAGATACAATGTGTGTTTGCTAAAGGAAAGTCGATTAGGATGAAGTAGGTAATGGAAAGCAGCCGTGAAATGTAATGATGAATTACTTTTGAATTTTGCAACCATCTATACTAATAATATTAATATAGTAAAATTGAAGAGTTTGTTTGATGTGAACTCACTACATTCGGATTTCTGAAAAACTAGTCGACATTATAACCTCTAACTTGAATGGCTGTCCGTTACAAGTAATAATAGTCCTTTGAAACAAACAAAAATTAATACTTACATAAAACTCTTCAGCTTTATTAAGCACATTAGTATAGACTGGTATAGATAAAGGAGCACTTAATAGTTAGGTACCACGTATGATACGGCCAAAATGTTTGCAAATTCATTAGACGTCCATTAGGCAAGAGTGAAGCAAGCATCACGGCGACACTTCCGTTTTAAAACACTTTTGTATACGTAATGATTTGTTTTGAAAACCTGCACTTTCGATAAAATTGTACCTGCGGTGTAGCTTCCCGATATCTGACGGGATTTCCGCCTTCTCAAGAGGAGACTGAAATAGAGAACAAAATATTAGCCAAACCAAGGACAATGTGAATGGCACGGAGGGTTCCGTGCCATTACCTGTACAAATGGGTTCCGTTTTTACTCATAAATAAAGTAAATTTATATTAGTGAAATTAAAAAAAAATAAACTAGAGCCACGTAGTTAGGTATATATTTTGTTTTCATGAATCTGTTTAGAATTGTTTTGGTCATTCATTATACATGAGTAGTTAGATATATTCAGCAGCCACTGCGACCTCGAGTCATATTGTTTATGATACACAGCGAAGGAAACGGTCTAATTAAATCGGTTTCAGTTTAATTTTTTTTGTTATGTGGAAGGAACACTTGTAAAATCTATTGTCTTACATTTATTATAGAAATTCATATTCAAACAAATCGGTTCCGCACCACAGTCTGTGCCACAGTCGTCTTCGCCAGAAAAGTGTGCTGTTCACTGAGGGCGCCACCGGCGCACATCCCAATTTAAGTGAAGGATTACTTTATTAGTTCGTATTTTTACCGCACGCAGTTTTGCAGCTACATACATGGTTCTAATTGATCTTAGTATTATCTCCGTTCATGCCTGTTATATACTATTGTTGCACTGTGTCTTGCTCTCAATAGCCGACTAGCCCCGCGGTCTCATTGTGCTCTCCCGTATATAAGCAGCGCTCGTGCACCTCGCGTCACTGACAACTGTCACCACTATCTCTGCGTCTGTATTACTCCGAAGTTCCTCACTAACTCGTCATGAAGTCCTTCTCTTTGGTAAGTTTTTTCAAAAATTAAAGCTTTGATGCTTTATATTTATTTCACTAAAAATTCTAGATATAAAAAAAAAGACGTGTGGCACTCGGGGACTGCCGCGGTGAAGCTATTGCATAGCATTTTGTATCAACTTATGCAATTATATTTGATATATTTGATATCTCTTCTCTCTCACCCCACCCGCCTCCTCTCTCTCACCCCTCCCGCCTCCTCTCTCTCACCCCTCCCGCCTCCTCTCTCTCACCCCCTCTCTCTCACCCCCTCTCTCACACCTCTCTCTCACCCCTCTCTCTCACCCCTCTCTCTCACCACCCTCTCTCACCCCCTCTCTCACCCCCCTCTCTCACCCTCTCTCACCCCCCTCTCTCACCCCCCTCTCTCACCCCTCTCTCACCCCCTCTCTCACCCCCCTCTCTCACCACCCTCTCTCACCCCCCTCTCTCACCCCCTCTCTCACCCTCCTCTCTCACCCCCCTCTCTCACCACCCTCTCTCACCACCCTCTCTCACCACCCTCTCTCACCACCCTCTCTCACCACCCTCTCTCACCCCCTCTCTCACCCCCAACGCACAATCGCACACAACGCCGTGTCGAAGACTGCCGAACTGAAACGACGTTAGACGATGCACGGCCTTCAAGCCACACCTCCTTCCCGTCGGATCGGGTAAGCGTGAGGTTTTTTCGTTACGGAAATTTTGGATTTGGTCCCCGCGCTCAAGGCCCGCGATAGAAGCTATGCAATAGCTTAAAAATCTATTTTTTTACATTAGAACCTAAAGCAAAAATGGGACTCATGGGTATGAATGTCTGTGGCTAGCTGCTACGAAATCAAGTCAATTTAGAACAAGTCAATATCTATAGACTTTTTTGTCTGTCTAAACTCTATTTGGTAGCCTCATTCAAGAAGAAGGTTAGAGGCTACCAAACTTTTCTAAACCGATATCCTACGGATACGGGTACGCTCTGGGCGGAGCCGCGGGCGCAGCTGCTACTCTCGTTTGCGAGCGGTGCTGACGCGGTGCGTGCGCGTGTTGCAGGTGGTGTTGCTGTTGATGTGCGTGGCGCTGGCGGCGAGCGTGCCCGCGGTGTTGAAACGTGCCCAAGGCCCAGCGAACGTGCCCGGGCGCTAGGGCTAGGGCCGGTATCGTTTGATAAAAACTGTAAAACCTATATGTAATAAAATTAGTGTTGTGATTTAATTTTTTAATTTAATGAAGTTGTATGTCAAAGAGATGTAGTCAGTAGTTTTTGAGATGTAGCACATTGTTAGTATCCATGAAATTATGTACGGTGTAGGACAGTTTTTTTTTTTTAAGAAAATGTCATTTTTTTTTATTTTTAAATTCAGATAAATAATTCAAAAATAAGTATACTATGGTTTTAGTAACTACTTATGGTTTTAGTGACAATGGTACAGCCTCCGTGGTCTTGTGGTTTGAGCGCTCGGCTCACGATCCGGGGGTTCCGGGTACGATTCCCCGTGGAGACAATATCTCACGAAAATCTCTTTGTGAGACTGTCCTCAGTTTGGTTAGGGCATTGCAGGCTGAATCACCTGATTGGCCGAAAAGTAAGATGATTCCGTGCTTCGGAGAGCACGTTAAGTCGTCGCACGCATTTTCGCAGCTACATGGTTCTGAATGATCTTAGTTAGTATTGACTGCGTTCTTCTTATATAAGAAGATTTTTGCTTTGATTTTATGATTTTACTTCTACATTTCATGTTATATAGCTAATAATGAACATTCATATTTAATGTAATTTAATGATTGTAATAATACTCATAATGTTAGTCAATAATCAATACGAGTATTTACCTAGTTTTTTAGTTCCTATTGTTTTGCAAAAACCCTTTCAAAATTCAAAATATTTTGCATTTCATCACATTGGGAGGCATAGGTACAATTAAAAGAGGCTCGTATTATAAAAAGACAGTGTTCTTTATTCTTCTATGGAACATTACAAAAATAAGTAGTTAGGTCACTTGTGACGACATCTGAATAAGCTTAGATTTTAATAACTGCAATTTCCACCAATTCTACACTTTTCACACAGGTCACTCCGGTGTGGCTTCCTGATATCTGACGGGTTTTCCGCCTTCTCAAGAGGAGACTGAAAAATTGAAGTAAATTAGCCAAAGCAAGAACAATGTGGATGGCACGGAGGGTTCCGTGCCATTATCTGTACAAAAAAACGCAAATGGGTTCCGTTTTAACTCTTTGGGTACGCAACCCTGAACTATATTATATATATAAAATATAAATAAACTAAATTAAAAAAAATACATAACTACTGCTAAGTAGGTAGAGACTATCCAAAAAAATATCTGCGTCCTTGTTGTTGTATATTTTGATTTCGTGAATCTGTTAGGCCATTGTTTTAGTCATTGTTATATTATTTATTAATATAATTAATAATTATAAGATATATTTAGCAGCCACTGCGACCTTGAGTCATTATGTTCATGTCATGATACGAATACAATCTGGGTGGAGCCGCGGGCGCAGCTACTGCACACGTTTGCGAGCGGTGCTGACGCGGTGCGTGCGCGTGTTGCAGGTGGTGTTGCTGTCGATGTGCGTGGCGCTGGCGGCGAGCGTGCCCGCCGTATTGCGCAGTGGCCAAGGCGGATATGGCGGCAGGTTTATCTCCGACATTGAGCCCTAGGCGAATTTGTCCTAGACCAATATGCTAACTTATCTGTGGTCAAAGTTCTTGTATGTATCTATATGAGATATTATACATAAAATAAATAATCTCGCTAATATTTTTTTTATACATAGAGAGAGAAACGCCTCAGTGGTCTATTTGTAAGTGCATTCGCCAGCCAAGACCTGGGTCAAGTGAAAAACATGTTTCCAACATTTGAAACATGTTTGAGGGTTTGAGATCACCAACCCGCAGTGGGCAAGCGTAGCGATTATACCTATTCCTCCTCACCGTACTGATATCTTCGGTCAGATGAGGCCTTTGACTAGCTGTGTCTGGACTATGAATCTGAAGAGTTGGTTTTCGTGTTGATTTGAACGCGCCAATCTTAGAAACTACCAATGCATTTGAATAATTATTTTCCATATATTTTGCTAGCAGCGCCCCGCGGTTTTACCCGCGTTGTACCCGTTCCCGTGGGAATTTCGGGATGAAAAATCCTATAACCTTCCCGTTGAATGTGGCTATCCATTACAAAAAGAATTATTCAAATCGGACTGATATTTCCTGAGATTACCCCGAACATACAAACAAACAAACTTACAAATTTTGCCTCTTTATAATATTAGTATAGATGACTAAAATTAAACGGAACTATGTATAATATCTCTGTATAACCTTTACCTATTTTGCATCCCGAAATTCCTACGGGAACGAACACAAAGTGGGTAAAACCGTAAGGAGCTGCTATAGTATTTATGGTATCACTTTTTATCCATGCCATACGTACATCACTACATAGTATAAAACAAAGTCGCGTCTGGTTGTCTTCTGTTTGTCTGTTTGTCTGTATGCTTAAATCTTTAAAATTACGCAACGGATTTTGATGCGGTTTTTTGTAATAGGTAGAGTGATTCAAGAGGAAGGTTTTTATGTAAAAAAAATCCCGAAATTCCTACGGGAACGGGCACAACGCGGGTAAAACGGCGGGGCGCTGCTAGTATAATAATAAACTAGAAGAGTTGCATTTTGGTTTGTTTGAAAGCGCTTATCTCCGGAACTGCCAGTTCGATTCGAATAATTCTCTTTTTATTCAATAGCCACATTCAGAATGGCTACTTCTTATCTCACGATAACGGGCAAAACTCGCGGCCCAGCCAATACTGATATACTTGTACATACATACTTACAATTGTGTGTGGTTTGACGTAAATGTCACATTTTGTGCACTTTTGCCCATAATTTTTCCAGGCATGAGCGCTCATCCAATTCCGATTGCATTTTGGGCACTTAAATTGCCCAAAACTTCTCATTTCCTGTGTAGAAGAAATAGATAATATGTAATACCTACCTAGTAAATTAATTAGAGGATACATTAAGATTTAACTATAGATACTAAAGACTAAAGATAGTAACATTTCTATCTGAGCATTTCGTGCTTCCTTAAGGGCAAGTTAAATTGTTGGTCCTGGTTTTTCAATAGTCAAGCCATGTGGGACGCATTAAAAACAATAACTTGTTGTGTCCCACTGCTGGGCAAAGATCTCCCCCAAATCTTTCCACCTGGATCTGTCTTTCGCTGGATCCTGCCTGTCATCGCCTGGATCTGTTTGTCTCCGAACATTTTAGAACTTTAGGCGGTCTAAAATCTCCGACACCTACTCGAACTAACTTTTTTTTACTAAATACCACTGATACCACTGGAAGCCAAAACTTACTATCTAAGTATTAATTGACGGTTTTTTTTGTAAACCTCAAGTTCTTACTTTTAAGTTATTAATAAAACTATTAAGAACTTTCTATTTCAACAATAACAATAAGTGTAAAATGTGGAAGAACTATATTATTAACTAGCTGTGCCCGCGACTTCGTTCGCGTGGAATAGTGACTATGAGCAGCGTTTTTTTTTAAATATATACTTATTTTTATTTTGGATCATAATCACAGTCATTTTGGGTAGCTAAAAAACCTACTTTACTGTAATGCTTCTCTATATACAATATTAGACGTATGGCCATCGGGGGTGAAAGCATACAGGCTGCTGGGATTGCTAACACGGGACAGAGCCACATACAATTGACCGTGCGTAAAACAGCTGATACTTAGATCTACACCCACAACTTTTAGAGTCTGACCTTGAGCTTTATTAATTGTCATGGCGAAACATAGGCTCACTGGAAACTGAATTCGTTTAAAACTAAACGGAAAATTGTTTGGAATGAGAGGCTCCGAGGAATAAAAACACTATCACCTTTTCCGCACCCTGTTAAAATCTCTGCTTCTATCAGATTTCGTTGTAAATTAATTAATTAATTAATTATTAAATTAAAATTATTATAAAGTTTCAGTAAATTCTACTAACAGAGAAAAAAAGTAGTTATTCATAATAGAATTAACTCTTACTAATAATATAAACGCGAAACTTTGTATAGACGCATATTTGTTAGTCTTTCTCGCAAAAACTACTGAACGGATATGGATGAAATTTGGCAAACAGTTAGTTTAGGCTTGGAAATAACAACACTTATGTTACTTTTTACCGCGGGATAACATCTCAGACCCACGGGAAACTGGAAGGAATCTGTTCGACATTATTCTTAAAATTCAACAGCTTACAAACTACCTTCAGCCGTAAAAGAACAATGTTTTTTCATTCCCATGGGAGTACTATGATTTCCCTCGGTAAATTATTCTTATAGTTTATGATATCAGCCTAAACTAACTTAAGTAGAAAGAATTTAGATGAGCCCTTTTAATTTTTTTCCCATGGTAATCCAGTCAATTCCAAGGTAATAAGTAGCTATAACATATTCTATTAATGATTGTAATTTACCTATCTAGTAACAATGATCGACGTCGTTCGTTGACCGGAACAGGCGTTAAAAAAACAATAAACTACCGATTCCCATGGGAAACGGATGTTTTCCCGCGGTAAAAAGTAGTCTTTATGTTGCGCCAGGCTCTAAAATATGTCGGTACAAAATTTCAACCAAATCCGTCAAATAGTTGCGGAGATTAATGGTGCCTATGTATAAGCATAGAATAGTGATCGACGTGATTCTTTAATTTGACATAACTTTTTTATTTATGAACCGATTGACATGAAACAAACACTAAAGCATAACTGAAGCATACCACAATATATTCGTGAAAACCGCATCCAACTCGGTCCAGCCGTTTCTGAGATTAGCGTGAACAGACAAACAGACAAACAGACAAACAGACAAAAAAAAAGTTGATTACATTTTTGGGTTCGACATCGACATAACAATAACCCCTGCTATTTTTTTTATTTTTATTTTCAATGTACAGACAGCACTTTTCTACAATTTTATTATATGTATAGATGAAAACACAGTATTTTACATTCAGCCTACAATCAGTAATAGTTTTTAAACTAAAGTGATGTAGATAACTTACTTGAGATGCCGAAAACATGATGATTTCACAACTTTTCAAAAGCTTTTATACAGTACAGTTGTTGTACTAGTTGAAGTCTCGAAAGGGAATGAAGCAAAATTATAACCAAATCACCACGGAAATGTACATATACCTACATACAATTGCATAGGGCGTATACACAATGGAGAATATGAATATAAGCGAATATGGTGCACACTGCACAGTAATTTAATAAGAGACTGCCCTCAGTTTACGTAGTACTACGAATGGTATTGCAAGTCAACATTTTCTCTTGATTTGATAATAAAATAATATCATTTATATGCCTGTATATACCAGCTCCATTTTTAAGTCACTTTAAATAGTATTCATTAGGTACTTATCAGGAAGAACGCAACTTTACTTCATCGAAAGGTTCAGGGAATTCCCCGTGTAACTGTGTTGGTACTATGAAAAAATATCTGTCATACATTCAATGTCGCCACTTAAAATAAAGCAATCTATAAAAAATAATCTATCTTTTAACCGTGTGTGAATTTGTCCAAGTATATTTATTTATTTATTTATATTTCTTTCCAATCAGCATAATGTGGCTAAGTTATTATATTGTTTTGAACATTTCAAAAGATTTTTGATAATATTTAAGTCTCCAGGTGTACATAATCGCTAATATGTTATGAGATTTCAACATGTTTAATAGACAAAATTAATTCCGTTAAGAACAATAAATAAATAAATAAATAAATAAATATTCCTGGACAAATTCACACACGGTTAATTAGACCCAAAGTAAGCTCTAAGCTTGTGTTATGGAATCTAATTAACTGATACTACTACTTATACATACACAAATACTTTATAAGAATATAATATGTAATTGACACCCAGACGTCGTCGCCAACAACTATGTCTGCACATATTGTTGACTCCGGGCGGGAATCGAACCCGCAACCCCGCAAATAGTCTGTGCTATACTTATTTAATTGTCTATGAGAGGTTTTGTCTTGTTCCATAGAGCATGAAACCTTGAATCATTAGTAGGACTTTGATCATCGTTCACATAATCTGTGGTTTGATAATTCCCTATCTAACTAATATTAACTGAATTTAGTTAATTAGTTTATCAGCACCTTTCGCTCCCTCCAGTAGTTTTATAATAATGCTAGAACCACCTCCCAATGTCCCGCGGGAATTTTGGGATAACATGTATCTAACGTGTTATTCTGATGTAGGTTTGGCATACATTACTGTGAGGTTTTTGTAAAGAGTAACAAACTTACATACATCTTCACAAACTTTCATTATATTATTAGTAGATTTCTTTCCAACTACAACACCGTTGATACTTGCAGTGTGCTAGCCTCTCTTCTACCTGACTGGATTGATACGAAAATAAAACCATTGGGCGGAGACATTACATATTTATTTATATGGATGACTTTTCAATTCAACCCAAACCACGTTTGAATATTCCATGTGCAGTCAGCCATAAAATCTACAAAGAAAACGTATAACGGCAGTATTTTATTACATTCTATCCCTTTTTCGCCCAATGGCTATTTTACGACATTATTTAATAAATAAAAGTGATAAATTGATGGTTTAAACTACTCTACGTAACATGTAGGTTTTACAATCATAACGCCTTCTATTTTTTTTCATAGCAATGTTGTGGAGTGTGTGAGCGTTTTTAATTTAGGTTGTTTGTAGGCGTACGAAGGTGTAGGGCCTCACCGGCCCCTCGCTGACCGATGAAAGAGCTAAGGCTGTCCGGGGCCAAGATCTCTATAGGGCCAGTTAGGAACAAAAAAAAGCGCCAGTCGTCTACCTCATCGAAACGACATACCTATTAAAAATAATCCCTCTTTTCTTCTAAACCCTTTAAGTTTTAAATTAATTAGTTGGCAACTTAATACCAAAGGTGCCAACTGAAGTAAGCAAGAAAATACCTACTTATGGATCAAAAGGCGTGCTTATCAAAAGCGCAAACATTCAATTTGGCTCACTGGCGGTGTTAATTAGCCGCTTCAATCGCTAAGTACTTCTTAAGTGTCCTCTCAATCAAGATGTCCTTTTGCAAAAGTAAGAACCCTTTTCTTCGATGTCAACGGATTTCTTTTCGTGTCAATTTCACTCTTTGAGGGGGAACTAATTGAAATAAATATTTGCACAGCGAATCTTCTTTCGAGACGTCGATCTGTCTGTCTCAATTAAAAACGGAATCCTTTACTTGATGTGTATTTTGTAAATTATTTGTACTAATTATGAATGGGGGCTTGAAGAAAGTTTACGGCAGGTGATTATAATTAGAGATGTTTGCTTTGAATTGCAAATATTTATTTCTGCAGAATATTTCTCTATTTGGGACTTATTTTGATTTCTATTCTTTATATAATTTCAAGCTTTAAAGTAACACACTTAATTGTAGCATGTGTATTCTACGAGTATTTACATAATATTATTATTATTACTAGCAGTCGTATACATTCCCAATTTGAATCTTACAGTTGGTTTGAAACTGTGACAGTAAGTTTTAGGTACGAGAATCTCTTATCAAACCATTGAGTCATAATAAAATAAAATAAATAAAATGTATTAAATCAAACTAAAGTTTTCGTTTATCAATTAATTGTATCCAAATGAAGAAATATTAAGATACAACAAGTACCGCTGGATCCTATAAATATAATTTACATTAAAGATTTTCTAGACTATTAAGTCGCGTCGCAGACTAAGAATTCGATATCCAACAATATTTCGACGCCATAACAATATCAGTTTTCCAGATCCAAGCTCAAATAACAAATTGAACTTAAAACAAATAGGAAATTCTGTTTAGTTTTACTGAAAGCAATGAAGGCAATCCAATGCCACTAATGTTGGGGATACGTACTATAAGAGAAATTGCCAGTCGACCACTTTGAAGGTCGAAAGTCGCTTGACGGTCGAAGCGTCATCATATAATCATCATCTATACAAATATTATAAAGAGGTAAAATTTGTAAGTTTGTTTGTTTGTTTGTATGTTCGAGGTAATCTCAGGAATTATCTGTCCGATTTGAATAATTATTGTTGTAATAGATAGCCACATTTAACGGGAAGGTTATAGGCTATTTTACATCCAGAAATTCCCACGGGAACGGGTAAAACGCGGGCAAAGCCGTGGGGCGCTGCTAGTGTGAAATATAGAGGATGTCTCATATATTGAATTTCAAGCGATCATCACCTTTACAGATTTGCGATTTACAGATTTCATTATCATGAAAGAAAGAAGACACTCTAAACTATTGTTTTTGTATTATTGTATTGGACTTAGACCTTCTATTTGACATTGTTGTGACGGCTCAAATGTGGATAAGTCCGTCACTAGTCAAAGACTTTAAAAGTGGTCGACAGTCAACTTTTCTAGTCGGTTATGTGAATCAGTTCAGCGGAAAATCGGGTAATAAGTATGCATCAGATCTTCAGCTTGCGGCCGAGGCATTCGGATATGTCTATAGGTACTATTGCCAAAGAGAATTTAACCGAAGAAAGGACGTTTCAACTGAAAAAACATTAACTGAACATTTTAGTAGAGGACACGTTATAATAGAAATTAGCAGCGCCCCCCGGTTTTAATCGCGTTGGGCCTTGCCGTTGAAAGTGGCTATCCGTTACAAAAATAATTATTCACATCGGATTTATAGTTTATGAGATAAGCTTTTTTATATTAGTAAAGAGTGGTTAAAGTTACTATCGAGGGTAACCAAACATTACTGACAATTGGGCTTTTGAAAAAAAAAAAAAAATGATTTTTTTTATGTATTTTAAAACTTTATTATTAATAATATTGATATTTAATGCAAAAAACTTAAAAAAAATATTTTTTCAATTAATTATAAACAATTAAAAATTGAATAAAAATCACGTGACTATAAACGCGCCATAATTGGTCACCGTGGTTGTGACGTGATAATGTATAGCTATTTAACCATAAGTACGTACAGCGTTTACGGCTATTACACGTGTAACCGAATGGGGCTATACATTATGACGTCACACCGCGCTCGGGTTTGTTCGGGAGTTGTCCGAGTGTTTTCGGTACTGGATTCAAAAATTAATTTTTATTTTGAAATAACTTTTGAATTATTGCGAAAAAAATAAAATAAAAATAGTTTTGTTATAAAACTAATATAATAATCTTTCCATTTATCACAAAAAAATTTTTTTTTCAAAAGCCCAATTGTTTACTATATAGGAATGTCACGTCTTGTTTTGTGGACCAAATGTTATTTTACTTAACCTCGCTGTCCCACGGCTGGGAAAAGGTCTCGCCCAATTCCACGTGGACCAAGCGCTCGCACTCTCACACATAGACAAATTCCACGTGGACAAAATGAAATTACATATCATAGCGCTCGTGGAGTAGTTTGCCTAAGCGATGTTACCTCATTGCGTTTGTTAAACAATGTGTAGCTCGGTCCCTACTTGGATGGGTGCCCGATAGTGGCATTTCTGAGTGTTACCGTGTTTTCCTAAAATTGTTGTCCAGTTTTTTAATCGTTATACTTTATAGGCATATCTATACAAATATTATAAAGAGGTAAAATTTGTAAGTTTGTTTGTATTTTCGAGCTAATCTCGGAAATTACCAGCCCGATTTGAATAATTCTTTTTGCAATAGATAGCCACATTCAAAGGGAAGGTTATAGGCTATTATTACGGGCACTACGCGGGTAAAACCACGGGGTGCTGCTACTCAGTAATATTATTGAATCGACCTCTGCTTACTCTGTGTTCTCTAGACTCAATACCATTAGTACGCTTACATTCACATCGAATACAAGTCTGTTTTCAACGGGAACTATACCCGTCGCCTTTTACTTATCAATATAAGTTAATAGATATCGAACTGGTCTGCAATACAACCTTTTGAAATGTCCAAGAGATTTTATCCTACCACTCGGGATATTGACAAACTAATGCTGGAATGAAGCTTCGTATTTCTAATTTTCAATAACGTCGGCACTCCACATGTATATTAAAAGAAAATTCCTTGACCGTTCATTCTATGAGTCTGCAATGAATTTAATTATTAGGTATTTCATTTGTGAATAATGGAAATAAATAAGATTAATAAATACATTAGTAGACTCTTATTTTAGTAATAGCTAGCTGCGCCCCGCGGTTTCACCCGCAGCGCCCGCGTTCTTCTCGTGGGAATTTCGAGATTTGTATTAATTATTTTTTTTATATAAAAACCTTGTCCTGTCAATAGGGAACACATAAAAAAATAATCATCCGATTTGGTGCAGTCGTTCTGAAGTTATGCGCGTACATACATTTCGGCGATTCATTTTTATTTTAGATAGATTAAGTCCATTTTACACTAGATCCATGTCGGAGACCTTTATGCGGGCTAAATAAAAACTCCTTAACTAGGGTTGGCCACCAACATACTTGAGATGAATGAACTCGATTCGCCGTTTGCTCGAATGACATGCCAAAACAAATAGAAATATAGTCGTGGTTATAGAATCAATATGATCTAATGATCGAAACAACCGGATCCGCCAGTTTAACGTCCTTAGCAGCAGCGCTTCATTACATAGTATAAAACAAAGTCGATACTTTTGTCTGTTTGTTTGTCTGTATGCTTAAATCTTTAAAATTACGCAACGGATTATGATGCGGTTTTTTGTAATAGGTAGAGTGATTCAAGAGGAAGGTTTATATGTATAAAAATTCCCGAAATTCCCACGGGAACGGGTACAACGCGGGTAAAACCGCGGGGCGCTGCTAGTTCATAGATATAACACTACTGACTATCCATCAAAGTAGTGGACGGGCTAAACGTTACTTAACAATCGCGATCCCTTAACGCAGTCAATGTACGCCACGAGCGCTATCCCAACAAAAACAAAAGAAAACTCAATAAGAATTTCCTCCACAATATCATGATTTACTCATACCCTTATGAACATAATCCTGTACATTGAGCGCATAGAGTTATATGAGATGAGACAATGAGCATACCAGGCTAACATAAGTTGGGAGGCGGTCATAGCAAGTGTTCCGAATGTCCACTTTACTCGGTTTATAGTTATTTGAGTGGGTGAGGACGTTAACATCCTAATTTATAACGTTAATACTGAACACATGATTGCCTTTGGCCGGTCTAATGGTTCCATATTACGGTATTAGGACTCTGTAGGACTGAGCTCGCAGAATTTTGTGGTAAAAGAGAGTAATGGTACTCATATACTTACCTAAGCCGCGAGATACTTTGTTGTAATAGCGCTTGAAGTGTTCATGAAATATATGAAGTATTTCTAATGTAGCTTTTTGGAAAACAACCAAGATGGATGTATGAATGTTCTTTACTTTTTGAAGAAAAAACGGTGAAACGGATTAGGATACAATTTGCCTCACAGTTAGTTTGTACCTTTAGGGACATAGCTCAGTGCTCCTATATTCCCCTTTATAGTTTTTATTCTACAATTTCTACGAGAATGGAAAACATAAGTAACGCAGTTGCAGATTAATCCGAGGTGCATTGCTATGAATCAAATTAATTTACAGTTATTGAGTATTACATACGTTGCGGGTGCGGTTCGGTTGCGGGTTGCGTGACGTTGTATTCCTTGTATTTGTATGAAAGGTGTCACTGGCACTTTTCGGACCCGCAGTCGGACTATGTGTGTCCTGAGCTTTAGTCATTACTAGCAGAACCCCGTGGTTTTACCCGCATTGCGCCCGTTCCCGTGGGAATTTCAGAATGAGTCTTCTCCTTCT
Source organism: Cyclophora albipunctata (assembly GCA_963082685.1). NCBI lineage: Eukaryota > Metazoa > Arthropoda > Insecta > Lepidoptera > Geometridae > Cyclophora > Cyclophora albipunctata. The sequence goes on along the minus strand of OY720119.1, from coordinate 7,868,188 downwards.
TATCGAGTGGATGGTGGAAGTAACCGGGACCGACGGCTTAACGTGCCCTCCGAAGCACGGAATCATCTTACTTTTCGGGCAATCAGGTGATTCAGCCTGCAATGCCCTAACCAAACTGAGGATGGTCTCACAAAATGATTTTTGCCGGGAATCGAACCCGGAACCTCCGGATCGTGAGGCGAGCACTCAAACCACTAGACTACGGAGGCTGTCAGAATGAGTAATAGCTTATATTATTATAATAACCTTTCCGTTGAATATGGCAATCCATTACAAAAAAAATATATTGGCATCGAACTGGTAATTCCGGAGATTAGCCCGAACATACAAACAAATAAAATTACAAACTACTAATGAAAGAAATGTTTCGTTAAATTCTAAACAAAGACAAACTAATTTTCATTCGAATACCAAATAAATAGCTCCCAAAAGCAACAGTTAAGTCTGAATCTTAAGAATTAAAATAAGCTGTACTTATCAATGTAATTACAGTTGTTAATATAAAAATAAGAGCTCTGAATTTTTAATAAAGTCCCCGCTTTGTGTAGCTACAATGGACTACAATTGTTTTTATTTTCTTGTATTTATTTCTTTGAGCAAAACGCAGACAATCTTTTACTACAAAGAGTTTGTTCTTGCAATCGTTAGACAAGAGGTTTAGATAGGTAGCTTCTTATAACCTAGGTATTGGTGTACAGAAGTTTCTCATCTTACTTTCATTTACTGATACTGATATACTGATATCCTCACTGAGATGAGAGGAATTTGGCCAGCAGTGGGACATTACAGGCTAATACTTTTTTAGTATAGATAAAGTTTGTCGATGATTGAGGTACTACTATCATTATAATTTATTTATACATGCAATTAAACTTCTATTATAAATAACACATGAAAGTCTGAGGTTCTCGTGAACTCACTGAACTGATTGTAAGTATTTCTTCCTTTATTTCTTATTTACTTCCTTTATTCGTACCTATTTTATAACTACATTGTATCAAATTTAAATAAATCACCTGAAAGAGTATTACGGACTGAAGCAACTAGGGAAAACAATAGCTATTTGATTGTTTCCACCGCTAGTAACGAACTGCCCAGCACACTCCGCATAACAATCACCTTGGATAGGGCTGTCTGTCTATCTATTTCAATATTCTATATAAAATAACTAGCAGCGCCCCGCGGTTTTACCCGCGTAGTGTCCGTACCCGTAAGAATTTCGGGATGAAAAATAGCCTATAACCTTCCCGTTGAATGAGGCTATCCATTGCAAAAAGAATTATTCATATCGGACTGGTAATTTCCGAGATTAACTCGAACATACAAACAAACAAATAAACTTACAAATTTTACCTCTTTAAAATAAGTATTAGTGTAAATTCGATTGTAATGGCAATTATATACGTAAAAGCAAATCATAATTAGGTCAAACTAATAAGCCACTTAACCTTTCCACATCCTTCCGCTGACATTATAAAGCAGTACAATTTACAATCATAGCAAAGCGATCTGAAATAACTTTGATACATAAAAACGTCGATAAAATCTTTACTGTTTCAATTACTTTTGAATCAATAACGATTTTTATTGGAAAAGTTACATATCAATCAAAGTTAGAGGAACTTTCATTAACATTTGAGCAAAACATTCATTCATTCATTTTCAAATCCATCTACTAATATTATAAATTCAAAAGTTTGCCAGTACATACATAATACAATGAATCGAAGTTTGGATATTCACTCACACAAAAACTACAGATCAGATCGGAACTAAAATTGGCTCAGAGATAGATAGAGTCTGGAGTAACACATAGGCTAATTTTATCCCAAAATTCCCAAGGGTGCGGGGACAACGCAGGTGAAGACGCCGTCGCTGCTAGTTTTATATAACGTGATTCAGAATATGTGATTCATAGCGGCTACTTTACGAGGTTGCCTGCGGTTGAGTCACCGGCTTTATTACAAAAATACAATTTCCACTGTTGTATAACGAACTGAAATTCAGATAACAGTTCAGATTTACAAGATATTTATTGATGCAACCGATATTATTAGTTTATTGTATGAAATACTCTTTCACAAAAAAACCACTGGACGAATTTGGATGAAACTGTACAGTAATATAGGTTATACATCAGAATTTCCTCGGATACATTTTATCCCGAAATTACCGCGGGTATGGGTACAAGGCGGTCAAACCGCGGGCGCGGCTAGTCTGCAGATAAATATTTTAAAAATCACACATAACATGTAGAATACCTTACAATTGTATGAAACCCTTCTCCTTCTCCGCAGTCGGGTAGAAAACCTTGCAATTGTATGACACTTCAGAATTATATTTTCAATCAGTTTCAGTCAAAAATTACAGTCCATACCTTGCTACCTTCTTTATATTATGTTCGTTGAATACTTTTTATCACATTATCAGTCCACTTCAGGTATTTCGATCTACAAACCACCCTCTACCCCGTGCCAGCCCTACCCCCTCAAAACGAGTCGAGCGGCTGGATGCTAGGAATAACTTAAACAATGCGTCTGAAATCTTGTCTAACTGTCTGACATACCGAATGTTCGATCCTCGTGGTCGATGACTCGCGTTACAGAAAAGGCGGTTTATTTATACTTTATCGATATATACTTCGTAAGGTAAAGTAATGGATAAAGCTTGTAGGTTAGTTAAAATAAAATTGGCATTGGCAATTGGCAAATTGGCAATTGGTTGCCCTTAATCGAGAGGAGTGGCGGGAATAGGGGGAGGCCTTTGCCCAACAGTGGGACGATACATTCGTTGGACGATTATTGCCACAATTACAAGATGAAGAACACATACATAAATACTATAACAACAACGCAACGAAAGGAGACGTATCAGCTGATGCTGTACAGAGGCCGAGGTCTCTGTACAGCGCTGGTTTTCAGACGCCCCTCAAAAACTGTACTGTTCTTTAAAACCGCATTTTCAAATTGCCCATGAGAATTTTCAGGAATCTCAAGGACAATAAATGGTTTTCAGCGAGTACATCGATGGCAGCAAAGTAGAAACGGACATCTACATTTTTTCGAAAATGCTTTTTTTACAAAAATGAGCTTACATTAATCCTATGTACAAGTCTGTATTATTATTTTTTTCAAAATTCAAAATAATAAAGAAAATTTGACACGTAAATGAAGACATCTACACTGGATTTTTAAAAAACATCGCAGTAGAAACGGACATTTGAATTTGTCCGCCTTTACTTCGGAGCTTTGACAGATGAATGAAACGTCAACAAAGACATCAGTCAGTTGTCACATTCTAGCGCGTACCGGGTATGTTTTCGTGCGTTTTTATTGATAGTGCAGTCATTTAAGCTTAAATTAGGTAAGAATTGCGGAATTCGAGATACCCAGCTGTAAGTCTGTAAATACTTGTATATTGACACCCTAAAAGTTGTCTCAAAACCTACCGATGGTAGGGTGTGCGCAACTATTGAATTTCAAGGTCAAAAGTCAAAAAAAAGTGTTTTTCGCGAATATCTGAAAAACGGTGCAATGTAGCAAAAAAAAGTGTATGATGAAATGAAAGCTTATAAAATTCTCTATAACTTTAATTCTATCCACTTTTTCCATATTCCAAACCGTTATTGATCTACACGCTCCAGAAATGTAAAAATTAAGGACCTCGGGCAGGTAACTATGGAGCCTGCCCAATGCTCAACAGTGACATGACTCATGTCATTTGAAAGGTCTTGAAGAGTTGTACAAGTTACTCCTAGACAGTTATATCGAATTCGATGGCCAACTCGGTGTTTTCGACCACCGAAGAATTACCACTGGAGGTGCTGTGGAGCCTGGACGGAATGCTCAACAGTGCACATACACCCAGTGTCGATTCTTCGGTGGTCGAAAACACCGCGTTGGCGGTCGATTTCGATATAACTGTCACAGAGTGACTCGTACAACTCTTCAAGAGCTTTCAAATGACATAGGTCATGTAACTGTTGAGCATTAGGATCAGGGTCGATACTTCGGTATAGCATAGCCCAATTCCATTCTTCCGTGGTCGAAAACACTAAGTTGGACGGCGATTTCGATATAATTATCAAAGAGTGACTTATAAAACTCTTTATGAGCTTTCAAATGATATGTGTCATGTCACTGTCGAGCAATACGATCAGTGTAGATTCTTCGGTGGTCGAAAACACCGAGTTGGCCGTCGATTTCGATATAACTGTCAAGGAGTGACTTGTAAGAGCTTTCAAATGACATTAGTCATGTCACTGTTGAGCAATACGATCAGGGTCAACTGCACATTAGTGCACATACACCTAGTGTTTTTTCTTCGGTGGTCGAAAACACCGAGTTTGGCGTCGATTTCGACATAACCATCAAAAAGTGACTTGTAAGAGCTTTCAAATGCGTAAGTCATGTCACTGTTGAGCATTCCGTCCAGGCTCCACAGCACCTCCAGTGGTAATTCTTCGGTGGTCGAAAACACCGAGTTGGCCATCGAATTCGATATAACTGTCTAGGAGTAACTTGTACAACTCTTCAAGACCTTTCAAATGACATGAGTCATGTCACTGTTGAGCATTGGGCAGGCTCCATAGTTACCTGCCCGAGGTCCTTAATTTTTACATTTCTGGAGCGTGTAGATCAATAACGGTTTGGAATATGGAAAAAGTGGATAGAATTAAAGTTATAGAGAATTTTATAAGCTTTCATTTCATCATACACTTTTTTTTGCTACATTGCACCGTTTTTCAGATATTCGCGAAAAACACTTTTTTTTGACATTTGACCTTGAAATTCAATAGTTGCGCACACCCTACCATCGGTAGGTTTTGAGACAACTTTTAGGGTGTCAATATACAAGTATTTACAGACTTACAGCTGGGTATCTCGAATTCCGCAGTAACTTGCTATAATCACTGGAGTATGAATTGGAATGGTTTAACGCATTCTACCTTAAATTAATCATTAAAATATCAGTTAAAATTCAAAAAATAAATAAATCATAGTATTATATTGCATTTTTATTTAAAAAAAAATATATTTTACGTGATTTGGTAACTAAATAAATGAGTTCAACTGATAGTAATAGATGGAGTTTAGTTGTAGTTAACTCATTTATTGATAATGTATAAAATGTTAAATGCAAAGTAAATACAGACATCTGCAAAATTTGGTCAAAAAAAGTAGAATACTGTTTGCATGTTGCTTAGATGTTCTTTAAATATCTTTAAATGTATTACAGGAGATTATTATCTTACTTTATTAGATATTTTAAATGAAATGGGCACTTTTTTATTACAGCGTATAAACGGTTATCAGGCAGATGTCTTCTTCTACGTCAAAGTTTTTTCAGAGTAAAAAAAGACGTCTACATTATTTAAGTAAAACAACGATATAGCGATAAAATCTATTACACAATTCATAAAGAAGGTTATTTGAAAGCATTATAGAAAATTTCAGGTTAATCGGTCCATAACTCTCAAAATAACCCCTCTTTTAAACTAAATCTGCTCTCCTGTAAAGTTGCGATTTTGTAGATGTCCGTTTCTACTTTGCTACCATCGAATATTATCATTACAGATTCAGGAAAGTGATATCATTAGAAAAACATTACTTAACCTTAAACTTATTACTTTGATGCACCAAATAAAATATTTACTTGAACCAACAGTATTTATATTATTCATGTGAAATATATTTCTAAGAAAACAGAATCTTTTGTTACCACGAAAATATTTACTTTTCTATCCAAAGCGAGAGAACAACATGTTTCTACAAATTCTCTTTATCTTTACTTTCAGTGTACAATAGAAAATATGGATTTAATCACTAACATAGAGTAAAGTTATATTGGCATTTATGATTTTCTCGTAGATCTATTCTTAAATGATTAACTACCGCACTCAGAGTCGTCAAATAAATCGTCATTTTTACTAATTAAATATACCCGGACAAATTAACACACGGTTAATTAGACCCAAAGTAAGCTCTAAGCTTGTGTTATGGAATCTAATTCACTGATATTACTTATACATACACAAATACTTTATAAGAATATTAATTGACGAAATTTTACACACAATGCATTTCAAAATCATTCATTAAATCTCTACTGTGGTAGCATTTGACTCTACTGGCGTAAGAGTAGTAACATCCAGAATTACGAGTAGTACAAGATCCGTTGCTTGTCAGATACTTCTGCATCCTTTATCTTGCGCATTATTATCGCTTTAAAACCGCGCTTCCACTGAATTATTTGTACAGTTATAACTAAAAGTAAGCCTTTTAGTTAAAAAGCGAGCGAGCAAATGTTACGTGAACATGTGAACAAGCTGCTAAGGTGACTGCATGTGTTACAAGGTGCAAGGCGATAAGTTCAACTGAAAGTGTCAATTATGTCATACACACTTATTAGTCTTAGTGCTGAAATGTCCCCTAGGCTATGAATTTTCTGGATATCAACGACCTAATATAAAGCTTATTATTAGTTAGTAGTGGCACTCCGCGGTTTTGCCCGCATTGTGCCCGATACCGTGGGAATTTCAGGATGAAAATAGACTATAACTTTCCCGTTGAATGCGGCTTTCCATTACAAAAATAATTATTCGATTCGGACTAATAGTTCCTGAGATGATCGAGTTCAAACAAACACAAAAAAAACGCTTCAGTTTTATTATATTAGTATAGATTATAATAATAATTCAATTAATTACAATAGCACAAAGCATAGTGCTCACAAAACTAATTTCCTCTTTCCAAAGTATTTTCTTTCCAATTTCCTACAAATTACTCAACGTTACTACACTTCAGTTTTTCACAAAGTTACCGTTTTTCGTTTCTTTCTCAAGTAATAACTGTTATTACTGTCTGGTTTTCACGATATTATGCACCGTCTACACTTGCGAGCCCTCGTTTCATGATCTACTTTATGTGAATTGGCCTCGTTAACTCTCCTAGGAAAGAAGTGGGAGCTAAGATTTAATGATGGTACACACGAACCGATTTTAAACGGAATTTTAACTTTTCCAAGAAAAATCTTTATTGTTGTATTTTTATATGCAAGTATAATTAAGTTTACACATTAAAACACAATCTCAATAAATGGAACAAATACCTGTGTTTCAAATGCCTATGTATGTGGCACAAATCCCAGGAAAAAAATATTTAATCTTATTAATAAATGCGAAAGCTTGTGAGGATGAATGAATGTATGTTTAGTAACAAACATTTCACGCAAAACAGCCGAACGGATTTGGATGAAACTTTACAGTAATATACCTAGGTTAAATATCAGAATAACACATGGGATACATTTTATCCTTAAAGGAACAGTGCGGGTAAGGCCGCGAGACGCTACTAGTTTTTAATATAAGTAAGTTAACTGTCAAAACAAACTTACAAGTATTACCCATAGTTTTAAATCAAGATATCGTAAACTGCAGAAATTTAACTAGAATACTTTCAGCGGTAAAAGCGAATCTCTTTCTTTGAAGCTGGTTTTATTACTTCAGGTAATAAGGTTAGCTTTATTCCACTTTTTTATATTCATGACAAAAGGTATAATTTTAGAAATATATATAAAATTCTATAGCGGTTCCGAGAACGTCTGTGAGGTGCTATAAATTACAGTGAGCGTTGTATGAAAAATGTACATTTTTGTTGGAAATTAGTTGCTTTCAGAGGTAGTCACGAACGTTTCAATTAACTAGAGTTTAAAATTTAGTTGGAAATAAAATGCAATGTTATTATCCGAGAGGGACTTTGTTGTATAAATTCAGACTGTGGAAGGAATTAGATGAAACTTATTATGAAAACTAATTATTTTCTGGATAAAAAGTTTAGCCACTTGCAGCTCGACCACTACTACTATTATGGACAGCCGATAATAGAATTTTTATCTCAGTACTACCGTGCATTAAACCGCATAAATACCCTCTATTTAGGAGGTCTAAACCTCTGACACCAGGGTTGGCCACTAACCTAATCGAAATGAATAATGACAATAAATAAGTACAAATACCTACTAATACTTGCTGCTTAATTCATTAATTCGCTCCGGGTTCGATTCCCGGTGGGGATATCTCACAAAAATATCTTTGTGAAACTTTCCTCAGTTTGGTTAGGGCATTGCAGGCTGAATCACCTGATTGCCCGAAAAGTAAGATGATTTCGTGCTTCGGAGGGCACGTTAAGCCGTCGGTCCCGGTTACTTTCTACGGATAGTAGTCGTTACTCGAGCCATGTCAGAGGCCTTTGGCGGCTCAATAACTCTGACACCAGGATTGGTCAGGTTGACCATCCACTCGATGGAGAGAGAGATTCATTAATTTCGAGAAGGTTAGTTGTCAACCCTGGTGTTGGAGTTTTTAGACCGCCTAAAGGCCTCCGATATGGTCTTACGATTGAAACAACTGAGGCCGACTACTTAAGACATAGCTCTATCTAAAGGACATAATTCTTAAAAGATTTATATTTTCCACTTTTGCTTAGCGCTCTTGGGAGGCGTTATTCCCACCAGTGGAATAATAAAGATTGACACTTTCACAAATAAGCACGGCTTTTGCATAAATTATTTGTCACTAAAGTAACACTTTCTGATACAATTCTGCTTAATATTGACACCGAAGCGAAGGCTCTTAATAGTAAATGTGACGGCAAAGTTTGAAAATCAAGTCCTATTTTTATTATGTTGCTCTTAATACTCGTACATATCGATCGTTGGGAGCAGACTCTCGGCTAGTCTTTTATTTATTCATAAACTTTAAAAACCTTCACTTCCTAAGCAAATGCTGCTTGAAGTTCTTGAAACTTGTGAGTTTTGAAGTTTGAGTTCATGTTTTCGATATATAAATAAGATACAGACATATATTAATTAAGTATGAAAGGTAATTAAGAGTAGTAAGTATACATAGTTGTATCTAGAAATTTATTATGCTATATATCTTTTTACTCTAACTGCTACACTCAGAGACGTTCATTAAATCGACAGTATCGACACTTCATTACTTTGACGTAATTTTTCATACCTTTCATGTCAAAATCAGTCATTATATCTCTACTAGAGCAATTGACGTCACTGAGTACTGACGTAAGTTATAAAAAGTCATTAACTACATTTCATGCAGTGTACTTTTCCTGGGACAAACACGTTACAGATTCATGATTTACCTCACTAGGTAAGTATTTACTGCGTTTTATCTATTTCGTGATTATAAATACCATCCTGTCACTTTACTTGACCTAACAAAGTCCTCTGTCCCAACCTGATTATACCTTGTGAAAAAATAACTAAATAAAACATCCCTGCCTTTCTTCTATTCAAATATTTACACACATGTAAAAAAGAGTTATTCTTCAATAATTTTTACGCCAATCAAATATTCCATGTATAGAAAATATTGACGGAGGATGACCTTCAATAATTTCTATATCAATCAAATATTTATTATTTTATATTTACCGACACTCGATGCCATTGACCTTGGGGAAGAAAGCACCTTGTTCGGAGTCGGGTAAACGGCCGCGACACCTCTGTGCCACACGTCTAAATGTCAAGATCCCTTTTGACACTAACTTGATGATAAGGGAACAGGGGACCGGACAGTCATACAAACTTGTGAAGATAATATTGATGAATGAACAATGGTTTTTGTATTATAATTATATTAGTAGGGTTGTTTTTTAATTTTAGTGGTAGACTTTTTTGGGGAGACCTATTCAAGTATCTTCATCTATTCTTGACTTATTGTATTCCATTAGTTAACAGCTGAAGAGGATGGCAGATGATAGAGAAAAGTGGAAAGAACTCCATCGACAAGAGCCCAGCTCTTAAGTTTAAAAGAAGAAGTTAAGTATAAAAAAATATATGTGAAATATATGTGAAAAATATATGTGTTTGCTCTTCGTATGCCAGAATAGTAAAGTTCTGGTAGGCATTTCAATTTTTAGGTTGCGGTAAAAAAACTACGTAAATCCTTATGAACGAAATGCTAAAAGAAAACGAATAAAAACGTATCAAGTTTCCACATAAAGTGGCAGCAACCACTGATATAACTTATTGCCCCATCACACGATTGCAAGTGTTACTAAACTGCAGTATCTAAAGCATTGACTCACCGCAAATTATTTACGACCGTCCAGGGAATACGAGAAACAAAAAACTGGGGAAAATTAGCAACACGATATATTCACCGTGTAGGTACACTCGGGGAAAAAAGGGAAAGTGGAAAGTGTCACGAACGGCATTTGGCATTCAGCCACCGGCGTATTGATGCGGCAGACGGGAGCTACTTATTTATTCATAAACGTTCAAAAACTTGTCAGTGGTGCCCTGAGCTCGCTGGTGGGAGTGGGGTGAATGCAACCCATCCACTCGCATATTACTACGCCTGCTGTTTATTTTATTCTCCAAACATTTCGACGTCCGCACGTAGCTTTCGCGGCGCATAATCGGAGGAAACGTCAGTTGGTGCATTCAATGTTTTTGTTAACGAGTGTACTTTTCATTCAATTATTTGATGTAAGTTTTTGTTTGATGGTGCATTTCGAAATCTCGACCGGCTTTGGATAGCTTAATTCAGTTAGATCAGCTGTACATTTTGAAGTGTTTGATTTAATAACTACGAAGCATTTTTGTAACTTTCTTTTCAAACTTGGCTCGAGTTTGAGATCACCATCCCGTAGACCTCACAGTAGGCAAGCGTGATCTATTCTAATATTATAAACAGGTAAAATTTGTATTTTTATTTGTCGGTAGGTTCAGGTTTATCTCGGTTAAACTATCAAGCGGATTTCAATAATTCTTTTTGTAATGGATAGCCACATTCAACAGGAAGGTTATAGGTTAATTTTTAACCCGAAATTCCCACGGGAACGGTCACAACGCGGGGAAAACCGCGCTGCTATAACCCATATCCTCAAAAAGCAAAAAAGTCTTACGATTGACAACTTACTTTACCTTTACTTTACCAACGATACTTCTGTGTAATACATTTTCAACTTTTCTCTCTTCAACTAAACCAAAGTAGTTACATAAAATACAAAAAGTATAAAAATGCAACGGATTTACGTTTGCGGCTTACATTATCAATAGAGTCGGTTGCGGAGACTGATTAATGGCGTATTGCACGAATTGAAATTGGTTTTACTATGGAATAGTTATACTTTTGAGTATATCTTGGAATCCGGTCTCGTCTGTACTATTTCATTTAATATTGTGATGAGTAGTAGTTGCCGATTTAACTTGTTATATTTGTATTTTCTTTCTTTGTCGAGGCAATTTAAAAGAGTATAAGGGTTAGTCAATTAAACAAGTTACCTATTTATATTTTTAGATAATTGTATCAATCGATAAGCAGTTATTTTTTTAATCAATAAAAATTAACAATTTGTAGCTTAAAGGTAAGCCACAGAGCAAAGGCAAAGATACGGCAAGGAGAATTAGCTATAATCGCCATGCTTGCTTTATGTGCTGTGTACTGCGGGTTGAGGGTCTCAATCCGAGCCATGTTTGATTATAGATAATCGCTACTAACATCCTTTAACAGCCTCCGTGTTCTTGTGGTTTGAGCACCCAGCTCACGATCCGGAGGTTCCGGATTCGATTCCCGGTGGGGATACCTCACAAAAAATCACTTTGTGAGACTGTCCTCAGTTTGGTTAGGGCATTGCAGGCTGAATCACCTGATTGCCCGAAAAGTAAGATGATTCCGTGCTTCGGAGGGCACGTTAAGCCGTCGGTCCCGGTTACTTTCTACGGATAGTAGTCGTTACATGAGCCACGTCAGAGGCCTTTGGCGGCTCTATAGCTCTGACACCAGGATTGGTCAGGTTGACCATCCACTCGATGAAGAAGATCACTAGTAATAGGTATAAATAGTTATCCTAATTACCCAAAATACAAACACTAAAAAGTCCCACAAAGTATCAAGTACCATATAAAACTCAACGTTAATATTTCGGGATATCACAACTCATAACAAATGTTGAACACAGACGTGAACAAGAAGCTAAATAAAATGTATCTAACAAACGTACGAACAGTTTTTCGTACAATATGTTGGATTAATGATCCTTTCGTGACTCGAGTCATTTTTCGCGGCCTGCAGGGAAAGTTTTATGAACTGCGGTCTCGATCTTAGGGTTCCGTGTCCGAAGAGTAAAAACGGGACTCTGTTAACGCAAAATACTTATAGCTTGCTAACACTCCGCCGTTCGTCTGTCACCAGGCTTTATCTCATGATAGCTAGACAGTTGAATTTTTTCGCAGATGATGTATTTCATGTAGGTTTTTCTGTTGTAGATTTAACAGTAAATACTTCTCCTTTAGAGTCAATGACGCAAATATAATTATTGTTTATAGGTATATATTTTCCCGTAGCAAAAATTCACATGCGAAAGGAAAGAATCCGATACGTTCAGTAAGTACAGTACAGCAAATACTAAAAACAGAATATAATAAATCGTCCAGTGGGGCTTTTCTATACGGCAAACTTTTTTTGCCATTTTATAAATATGGTATGGAACCCTTCGAGCGTGAGTCCGACTCGCCCTTGGCCGGATTTTGTATTACTAATCTGATGCTTTTACATTGATGTGATTTGTCGGTATACTTGTAAAGTTTGATTGAAATTGATGGATTAGAGTTATGGTTTTTTTATGGCGTAAAGAAGTATGATGTGGTTTCGGTTTAATGCCATTACTTGGTCGTAAACCCACCCCTGTGCTTCTAATAATCTGTGGGTAATAAAAAATATTGAAATGTGAAAATTATTTTATACCGTCTACTTTAAGTACCTATGCGAAGAAAATAAGTAAAGCTGTGTAGGTAGGAACTTGCACTGACCAGCGGGTCAAGCATAAATCTGAAGACAAAGATTTTCTCTTCGCTTTATCTCTACTTATTAGACAAACTTCTCTATATCTACATGCAACGTCAAAAGCTCTTTTTTTACTGTCAAGTGAAGACTAAATGCATTGAAAATGTGTCAAACATGTCACTGTCATACTATATCTAGCCAATCATAATTAAATAACATCGTATTCATTATGATTGCAGCGTCGAAATATTAGGCAATACGAGTATATTAGTGGTAACATCAGTTTCTCTAATCTCTTGGGAAGAGTATAGATATAAGTCTTTGTTTATATCCTTGCCCAGCAGGAGTAGATGGAGAAGTATGCATAGGACTCACCGACAGGGCCTAGGCTCATCTATTATATATGTTTGAGTAAAATAATGTTACATACAAGTATTGTTTACGTTTTTGACCAGACGAAGCGATACCTCAATGTTTAATAGCCCAGTTTTTAAAGGTTTTTAAATGCTATCTCGTTTTTCAATACATTTTTTCAATGTTTATTGTTGTTTGCAGCAACATTGATGAATATATATGAGCAATAAAAACAGAATTGTAGTTAAATCGTTATTTTTAGGTATGATTAGTAACATATAATTTAATAATAAAAATAACTATATTAATAAATTGTATGAAACTAATAAAAAGTCCGTGCAAAATCGTATCATTTCACCTTCAGAAAGACAGTCATAAAAATAATATTCTAAGAAATAACTTATAAAGAAATTACTTCAGTAATTAAATATCAATGATATACTGCTTAACTAATATTTCGACGTAAAAGCGATGTATAAAAGTTTTTAATGTTTCATCAACGTCGGTGGCTACATTAAGGTACGGATAGACACGACAATTAGCTATAAATTATGTTAAGCGTGTTGTTCAACCGCCCGATCCCGCTTGTCGGGGCCGGATTTTAATCGAACATCGATATAGCTGATTTTTTATATAGAGATATTCTTATTTAAAGTTCTTTTCAGACTCCGGTAAGGGCCGGCAATGGGCCAGTGTGATACCTTTCATACAAATGCAAGGAAACGTCACACAACCCGCACCTAGCCAGCACCCGCACTATGTGTGTCTTGCGCTTAAGGTTGATACTGACTGACGTTGGGTGGCGTAATGTAACATTCACAGCGAACAACGAGCAATTATTTCACAGCAAAGAGCCGTTCGTTGCTCGCTGCGGCTGCTTTGTTTCCCCACACTGACTACACGAACGCTCGTTGTTTTACGTTACATTACGTCTTGTAACATCGGTCAGTACCCTCCTTTAGGGACGTATGCCACTACCCACTTTACTCTCTAACCTTACTCTCTAAAGAGGTTGAAAACCGATCGTGACGACAAGCAACTTTAGCAAGCGGCGCGATATTGTAGAAACATTTCATAGATTATGATCTGTTTCTCTGTGACAAGGTTACTAAATCACGATGTGTAGTACATAATACATACTTACAATTAAATTTTCTCTTCGATTTCTCGGTCTGACGGACCAATCACGCTTCGTCATCTCAATTACTCGTAGTTTCAGCGGAAAATTTCAATACTTTTATTTGTTTTCAAATGCAATTCTGTTTCTATTATATATATCTCTGTCTCGCTCTCTCTACATTTAATTTCTTGTTTCAAGTTCTTCCTTAATTTTTGTTCTGTTTTTAGTTTTAGTTCGAGATTCGAAACTCGATGGAAACTTTAAGGAACTTGAAAGTTGGGATGTTGAAACTATTCTAGATTAAAGTTTCGTGTTCTCACCTCTAGCGATTTGTAGAGATTAAGCCAAAATTATTAACAATTTACCAGACTTGTTTACTGGCTAACTTGATTCATCAATTCATTTTACTATTTTTAAACCAACTTACAAACAAATAAATTAAAAAATTACCTCATTATAATATTAGTATAGAAATCACAAATATTGAGACCTCGTCGGTTTTTAAAGTATGTTAATGGGCATACCTATTGCCGTTTTCATGTTTTAGAAGTGCATTCATCGAAACCTATACATAAATACTGGAAGGAAAACCTGGCTGCGACGGCGTGACTCGGCAGTTTCCTTCCACACAATAATACCTATACCAAATAGACCTATACCAATACTGTATCAAGACCTTCGCAACCAACCGCTCAATTTCCGCATTGAAAATGGATGGGGAGGTATTCTTAATATTATGCGGCTTTACTGGACTTATACATGAATCAATTTATACCTTAATATGATTGTAATAGAGCGAAAAGAATTAGGTATGAACTTTGAACTTCTAATCTTGTCTTCTTAATCTTCTCTGGTCCAGTTGTATTTGAAATTAAAAAACCCTAAATAAAACATCACTACATAGTATAAAATAAAGTCGTCTCTGTTTCGTGTCTGTCACACTGTTTGTCTGTCTGTATGCTTAAATCTTTAAAATTACGCAACGGATTTTGATGCGGTTTTTTGTAATAGGTAGAGTGATTCAAGAGGAAGGTTTTTATGTAAAAAAAATCCCGAAATTCCCACGGGAACGGGCACAACGCGGGTAAAACCGCGGGGCGCTGCTAGTTCTCAATAAAATAAAGAGCAGTACACTATCCAAAGGATAATATAAGGATAATAATTATAAATTAAAATCGACACCATCACGCCTAACCTACGTTAAGCCCAGTCAACGAAATCGTGTATAAAAACTCTTTTAAAATCGTTTTATTTAAAAAGGGCACGACTCACCCCGTCCTCTAGGGGCTCGCGTTTGAGAATCACAGTTTTAATGAACAACGTTCTCAATCAGTTATTCACAAAGGTTACGTTCGTGATACGTTTCAACTGTACAAAGGAAAGTGATTCTTATTTGTTTTAACGTGGAATGGATGTGATAGTAATTGTATTGATGTTAAAGTACGAACGTAGGACGCTAGAGTCCACTGAATGATAGAGATTTAAAAAAGGAAAGTAAGTTTAAGAGAGAATGTTCAATGGGCTTTGCAAGGCCCGTTAAATTGTCGATCTCGTCTGTTTCATTCGTTATGCTCGGTTTACATTATTCCAGTCCAGTGATCTAGCGAGATTCCAGTCCAGTGCTGGACTGGATCTGTAATGCTCGGTTTACATTATTCCAGTCCAGTGATCTACCGAGATTCCAGTCCAGTGCTGGACTGGATCTGTAATGCTCGGTTTACATTATTCCAGTCCAGTGATCTAGCGAGATTCCAGTCCAGTGCTGGACTGGATCTGTAACGTCTACATTATTCCAGTTATTTAGAAGCCGTTGAAGTGTGAACACTACAGTGACAATGATTTCAAGAAGAGATCAGTTTGGCACAGCACTGGAATGGCACTGGATTGGCCGTCTACATTATTCCAGTTGCACTGGATTGATCGCACTGGATTCAAAAGTAGACCGCGAATCCAGTTACTGGACTGGAATGCATACTGGATTCAGTTCATTCCAGTGCCGGTATGTGTCCGATGTTTGAGGCAGTCTAGAATTCCGACAACAGACTTAGCCGCTAACCTACTCGAAATTACTTATACTAGAAAGGTATTAAAATACTGTTACAAATAGTCTCAATTTTGACAACTTACCTACAGATTTATCTGGCACGCATTCCACATTATACGCTCGACTAGCAACAAGGCTGGCTATTAACCTACTTGTAAAAAAAATAACGGGTCGCACTCAGGGAGTGTCGGCAGAATTGAAAACTTGAATATTAACGTCAAAACGTATTACGTATTTTAGATCAGGTCACGTATCCGCGAGTTTAATTTTGTTTACCCATCACAAAAAGTGCACAACACAGCTAATTAAGATTTCACTTCAAAAATAAATCAAGTGAAATATTAGCAATAAATCAATATCTCTCCAGAATACGCCTCGCTCGCTCCCCGTGATGTGTGACAATGCGATCCGTTCGGCGCTCCGGAACTGTCGCGGCGGCAGGGACACGGTACTGATAGCTGGACGCATACCACTGCGATACCTACGATACCGACCAAATAACTCTGTCTGCCATCGAACATGCAATAGTATAAGTTTAAATTATTCTTCTGTGACCAGTTTCTTCTGTCAGATAAAAATAAAAATCTTACTAATATTATAAATGCGACAGTTTGTGAAGATGGATGTTTGTTACTCTTTCACGCAAAAACGACTGAACGCATTTGGATGAAACTTTGCTATAGTCCGCCATGGTAACCGAGGTTTGGTAATCAGTTACCTATGAAGAAATTTTGCTCTTTCCTGGTAATCCAGTTACAAACGAAGATTATAACATAATGAAACTTGTTCTTTTTGGCACACGAAAGTAAGTTAGGTTCTCCCAAATCTCAAAGAAAATACTCAAAGTACTCGTAAATACATGCAATTCGGTAGGTTAGGGCTATTTTTTTTAATATTTTTAGTACCTACCTATTTTTAACAATAATTGGTTACGAAAAAATTACGAAAGCAGAAGGAAAAACTTACTTTGTGTACTTGTTATTGAAATTAATACCCATTTGTCAAAATAGTGAATATACATATCCATATTTTTGCCAAAAATGTATACATTATTGTGACAAACTCGGGTGGTTATATAGTATGAATTGTTAAGTGGCTATATGTTTTTGAAATTTTCAGAGTGGACATTTATTTGAAAATCTGCCCGTGTATACATTTCATTGCACGTGACTGTAAATAAGGAGGAAATAATATAAATATAGAGTGTCCTTAAATCTTACCAACTTGACCTTATGTCTATTCAACGTAATTACTATAAGAACTATTATGATTACGCTTCGATTCCATTTTCTAAGACATCGTTCTTATTGAACTACTTGAGCTGTTGCAAAAGATGTTCCTTTAAAATGTTATTGTATTTATAAAACGAACGTCATTTGTTTATTAAACATTTTAGGCGCAAAAAAAAATAAGAATGCTAGTGTAATCCGCCCTTTAACTCAATCTCAACAACACCTTTAAGTAATCTTTAACTAGCTAACCTAAGCATGTATCTTAAATAACGAATGAACGAATCCAAAATCTATTACTGACATTTCACGTGAAGGATCCAGTATAAGTAATATCATCGCATTACGTCCGAGCGTTTGGTCCCAACTATAATCTTCCGTCAAACATCGGATATTGTGTTTGCTCTGGCTGACCGTTCGTCTCGCTCCCACATTATACAGCTCACCGACTATACCACTAATATCACTTAAGCTATTACAGGGATGTACTAAGGATCATTACAAGGGCAATACATAATTTTATACTTAAACCCTTTTTAAAACTTCCGCGATTGCTTGGAATGTCCAATCGCTGCAAAATGGATTTCAAATGGATGGTTTGGAACTGTTGAACAAATTTTAATTCAGACACCACACAAAAATTATAACAAACCTTATTTTTGTATGTACTTTTACTTTGAATATCATATTATATAAAAAAAGAAAATAAATTAAACTAATTTAAATGCGATTAAGTACTTTATATTTTAGTCAAAGACTACTACTTAATATTATTAAGTAGTACCTAGTCTCATAATAAAATAAAATCTTAAATATAATATCCCTTAAGCGTTCGACTGAGTCCGTCCCTGTATTAAACTACGTATATCAGTGTTGCAGTTTTGTCCACCACTGTGCGACAAAATCCCCTTCGTCTAACAACTAGAAAGCTCACTGAAAACCTCATAATAGAAGCTTTCAAGTGCTGAAAATATAACCATAATCCCGTTTAAGCTTTCCACCTCAAAATAATATGATTTCAGTTGAATTTACATATTTTATTATTTTAACATTTTTAACACGAAATCGTATTGAAGATGTGAACGCTGAAGTTGCATTTTTATCGCGTGAATAAACTGTAATAATATAGCAAGTAAGAGAATGAGCAATATGAATCATTTTAATGTTTTAACATTCTTAAGAATTGTTGACTAATACATTGACAAGCCTGTTGGCACAGTGGCAGTGAGTGCGCTTACTGTGTCGGGGGTTGCGGGTTCGATCCCCGCCCGGAGACAACAATATGTGAAGACATAGTTGTTGGCGACAACGTCTGGGTGTCAATTATATATTCTTATAAAGTATATTTTGTGTATGTATATGTAGTAGTATCAGTGAGTTGGATTCCATAACACAAGCTTAGAGCTTACTTTGGGTCTAATTAACCGTGTGTGAATGTGTTCAAGTATTTATTTATATATTATTATTTATTTACATTGATACCAATACATTGTACATTGATAGAAATATTCGTCTGTTGCACTTGATTCATGTTATTTAAATATAAGGGAGAAGTTCCAAGTTATTTAACAACGATGTTAATTTATGTCTTTATTGTTCTTTGAATCATAATAAACGAAATGCCTGGTAGAGGCCTTAAGGCGGTCACTCTGACATCAAAGCTAACCACAACTAACCAACTCGAACTTATAAAAAGATCGCCTAATAAAGAAAAATTATAATATCATATTCGAGCAATATCTAAAAGCATCACAACAATTTACTCCTGAAAAATGTATATTTAAAATCCACTAGAACTAATTAAAATCCCCACCCAGCGGGTGACAGCTGACAGTTTCACCTGACTCGAGGAAAGGGTCGTGAAAAATGCTTCGGATAATTTACGCATCTCACTCACACTTGCGCATGTTTACTTTTACATTTTTTTAAATAAATACTATCTTTTTGAGTTGAAACTACGTTATCGGATATACTTTGCTTTAATTTTGCATTTTTTATCAGTCTTCTGTGACCTAAGTTCCTGTAAAGGAGCCGAAACTTCAAATCCTACTAATATTATAAATGCGAAAGTTTGTATGTATGGATGTATGGATGTATGGATGTTTGTTACTCTTTCACGCAAAAACTACTGAACGGATTTGGATGAAACTCTACAGTAATGTAGGTTATACATCAGAATAACACATGGGATATATTTTATCCCGAAATTCCCGCGGGAACGGGAACAAAGCGGGTAACACCGCGGGGCGCGGCTAGTGTAAAATAAAAGCGAAGTGTACCCGTAAACATAGTTTCAACTCAAAAAGATATTATACAAGCTTAGAGCTTAGTTTGGGTCTAATTAACCGTGAGTGAATTTGTCCGGGTATATTTATTTATTTACTAGCAGCGCCCCGCGGTTTTACCCGCGTTGTGCCCGTTCCCGTAGGAAATCCGGGATAAAATGTAGCCTATAGCCTTCCTCGATAAATAGACTATCTAACAGTGAAAGAATTATTCAAATCGGTTCAGTAGTTTCTGAGATTAGCGCGTTTAAACAAACAAACAAACAAACAAACAAACAAAACAAACTCTTCAGCTTTATAATATTAGTATAGATTTATTTAACACTGTTATTATGGTCAGTAAGTACGAGTATGTTAGTGGCCATCTCTGGTCTCGGAGTTTTCAGGACTAAAGGACTCCAACATGATCTATTGATTGAGTCAACCTGGAACTACAACTTAACGTGATCGAATTTTGCTAGTTAAACATACATAAAAGTAAAACCATACTTTAGTTAAAGATCTTTATTCTCACAAAACATACAGTTCTATTAAAATGAGATAGAGATAACATTACCCTATAAGTACCCATGACTTAAAATATTACTTAATATCACACCATTCATAAGATAAAACACGTCACGTGCCAACCATACACTTCCATAATACTTGAAAATTAGTTTTTCTCATACAATTCCGAACTCTCTTCTAGCAATATATGATGTAGTACTTTAACTTGTCGAACAAATACGAGTAATTGGATTTATAATAAGAGATTAATACGAGTTGTTGGAGTACGTGTAGGAAATGAAGTGTTTGAAAGTTCGCCGGCGGATTATCGAGGGGAACGGTAATGATTGTTTGAGATACGTAATGATATAGATTAGGAGTTTGAGTAAGCTTTTGTTTTTGTTACTGTTACCTCTATATTTGTGATTACGCCGAATCCTTCTCACCGTACGCCGTACGGAATTCTTTGGTGAGTATGGTGAGATGAGAGATCTTTGCCCAGCACTGGGACATTACAGACACTACTACTATCATACTACTACTAAGTAAGTAAGTATTAGCCTGTAATGTCCCACTTGTTGGGCAAAGGCCTCTCGTCTCACTGAAGATATCAGTACAGTGAGGAGGTTTCAGGCGTAATCACCACGCTTGCCTAATGCGGGTTGGTGATCTCAAACCCGAGCCATGTTTGAAAAGTAGGAAACATGTTTTCGCTCGACCTGGGAATTGAACCCGGGACCTCAGTCTTGGCAGGCGAGTGCACATACCACTAGACCACCGAGGCGTATACTACTACTATACTAATGTAAATACATCACACCCTGTTGATTCTCAAAACTCACTATCTCTCTCATAATATTACAAGATTAATAAGTAAAAATCAATATTAGTAAGTAAAAATGAACTACTGCCCAACATTGTTTTTCAGTTTATTTAGCTAGACTGCTTTTCACAAGTATTTATACGATAGATGATTGCAGATGAGGTATTTACACTTCGATGTTCCCATGAAACGCTACTCATGTATACACTTAAGTTTTGTGATACTTTTTACCTTGTTCAAAATAATAAAAACATATTCAAATATTATAGTCGTTTGAGGTGCGTACTTTGCTTTAAAAGCTTTTGTATTATTGTTAACTTGAAGTATGTGTTTCAAATATCTTAAATAACATTTTCTCTGAGCATTTCTAAGAAACACTACGTCTCCGTTAATGTTTTACGAAACAACACCTCTTTGGGTTCACTGTTCTCCTAGTAATGTGTCGGTGAATAAAACATAATATAATAATACAAAATGATGTTTATTTCTAAAAATATAACATGATTTAACTTAATTCTTAAAATAAAAAATTCAACGAGATAATACCTTAGAACACTCAAGAAAATGTTCCCACAAAGTTCCAAGTGGATCCAGATAAAGGTATCAAATTAATTTTTAACAAAGCAACTCAAATATAGTCGAGCCATTCCATTGTGGCGCGTTACAATGGAAATTTCGTTTCCAAAATCGACAATATCATTTTAGACCGCATTGGAGGAAAAATGTAATGATTTATTTATGTCAATGGCCTTTTCAGACGCGTTGTTTTTCTTCGCAAATTGGTTATTGTGCTGTATAAAGTTCTTTTATTACAAAGATTGTTAGTGAAACGGGAAGCAGGTAGGTCTTTTTTCAATTACCCCTCCGCTTTAGATAATAAAGCTGGAATTATGGGCTAATTTGAGATTTTTTACGGGAAACGTACCCTTATCGGAATTGTTCGGGGGTATTATTTAGAATTCTTTGTGATGGGAGGGAGTTTTGTTTAGGATCCTGTTTCTCATTAACGTTACTTTATTTTTTGTACGGTGTTTTATTACAAAATATATCGGGACGTTATGTATTACATAGCTTTTTACGTTTAAATTGTAAAGAACCGCTTGGAAATTGGCATATTCTTTATGCTAATTTAAAAAAGATTGTAACGTGCTACATATTGTCTGGCTATGCCGTGGTGAAACTCAGTTGTGCTTCTTCTTCTTCTTCGTGTCGATGGCACAAAAAATAAATTTTTAAATGAGCCCGCTCCAGTGCTTCAGTTGTGCTATGTCTTATGATATTAACTAAATTTAGTCTAGTAATGGCACTGCAGGGCAAAATCGCCATTTACTAAAATATCCATTAACTTCTGTTCCGTCTCGTTCTGACCATAACTTCTGTATTGTGATTTTTTACTTAGATTGTTTTATAAGGGCATGATTCCTTGCCTTGATGAAAAGCATAAAGCTCTCTAATTAATTAAAAAGTAATTTTAACAGTTCTGATTCCATTCTAATATTCTAGAATAATTCGAATTTTCAATTCCGATAAGACGTTATTACGACACAGTACCAACTCAGGTATTTTCTTAATACAAAGACATTTTGCACGTCTAGACTTTGGCCATGTGTGAAATAACCTAGCGAATTGTACATCCACTAATAAAGTTTAAACGAAAAACATAAAACTAATAGCAAGCTTCAGGGGCATAAAGCGGTATTATTGACGTTATATGTTCATGACATTATATGTTCAACGCATGTTCGTTTCATTAGATTTACCAAATTAGTAAACTTTTACGGCAGAAAAAAGCGAAATTTCTCAATCAACATTCAATTTGAAGACCTTAATGAGTACTTTTAAACTCTCTCTTTGAATTCCCCAATAACGTAAGTACTGAAAATAAATGACCAAACCTAAGTACAAAAATAAAAGCGAGGCAATCAGTAAAGCCCCTAAGTAGTTTATCAAAATTTGAAAGGGCTGTAAATTTTCCAAAGCTCACCGGCGACCATGAAAATGTGTTCGTATTTTCATGGGTTGTGTACGAAATTGTCATGTTTTTCTTGTTTGTTGGACGAAACGAATGACTGCAGACTGTTTGGGTCTGACACACCTTTTTGCTGTCGGGGCAGGTCAAAGGCTCAGCCTAAACTTATTAGGGGTTCGCTTTTATTGGGAATCTACATTATTAGTCGCTATATTTGGGTTTGCTTAGCTATATTTCAAATAGGTACAGACAGTATTACGAGTACAAAATTTTGAAAAGAATTTGATCCTCGATTGAATCAGAATTATTATATGTCTTATGTTTTCCTATAACAGAGTCTGTATGATTTTTTTATTATCTTCTCTTAGTATTTAATATATCTATCTATTTCATAATTAAATGAAATATATTTTATTATTATTTTAAATTATCGTCTTCTTATTACATGAGTTTAATTATTATTTACTTAACTTAAGGGATGAAAATAGATGTAAGTCATGTTGCTAGTAAGCTTAGATTAGCTTAGGGATACATATATGACATATGAAACGCTACAGACATTACTTTTCGTAGTAGCTACAACACACATCGTAGCAAAGCCTACGGCGTAGTCAATTAAGGCACATAAATAATTATAAATTTTGCTAAATAGCTTCTATTTTATGATAGGTAGGTATAGGCGTATGTTAGTGTTTAAGTACTTATATTTAACATCTAAATTTAAAACGTAGATTAAAACTATAAAACATAAAATAAACCCCTATAAACCATTCTCGACATTACCATCAAAATAACTTTTAAAATTCAAGTAGGTACTAAAGATATGAAAAATAACGTACTTTGTAGCAGTTACTTTGTTCTCTGGAAACTATAAGTTAGGTACAGATGGCGCGTCGGCAACTATCGCTAATGACGCCAGTGTTGCCCTGTAAATAATTTTTACGAGCGCCCACGAGACGATCCGCAACGTGCAGAGATTGTTGCCACTATTTATAATAATATCACCCCGTAATGTTGCTGGCTGAATAATTTTATTTACTTACTCAAGTGTAATGCGATACCGTGGACGGAGATATTTTAACTTTAATGTTATTTTCTTATGTACTTGGTTCTTTTATATTTAAAGGTTATGATGATAGTGGAGTAGAGTTAGTTTAAACTACGATTTAGAAGTGTTTTTTGAAATTGTTTGCAGATTTCCTTTCTGTTCAACAAAAGATTTGGGTGTGAACCCACAAAATAACGTTAGCGCGATCCACAAATGTTCTTACTAGAGTTTCATCTATTGCATCGCGGGTGGAATACTTACAAATGTCCATTTCCTTATTACACTTGGGTACCGCAGCGTAAGCCATGACGATGACGACGGCGATTTTAAACCGAAATATTAAAGAGATTTTAAAACGACACATTAACCATGAGCTCTAGCATCTAGTGTTTTTAATATTGAGAATAATTCTGTATTCTCAATATTAAAAACACTGATCATAAACACTAGTCATAAAGATTAAACTATCCAAACTAAGACTCGAAATTAATACACATTTGTCCATGACACTACAATGCTCTTCATTGAACCCATAGGTACGTTACCTCCTAATAAATATCAGTCCGTTAAACTCACACATACAGGTTAAATTGCCGGAAGAAACTCACTCATAAAACAAACCGATAAAATAAAGCCAAATCATTCATGAAACGCACTGTCGGGTAGTTACACGCTAAATAAACAAAATAACAGTTGTTACATCAAAGGAAACGATATAAAATACTAGCAGCGCCACGCGGCTTTGCCCGCGTTGAGCCCTTTCCCGTAAGATTTTTTGAAAATCCTTTCTTAGTGTGCACTTACGTCACTTGAAGAACCTTTCTGCCAAATTTAATGTTTCTAGGTATAGCGGTTGAGGCTGTGCGTTGATTATCAGTCAGTCAGTCAGTCAGGACTTTGAATTTTATATATATAGATGAACAATACGTGTTGAAAAGTGTGTCATACCTTCATTATTTTCAGCATTAAACAGTAAAAAAAACATATACCACGTTTATCTCTGAAACTACAAATTCGATTTGAATAATTCTTGTTGTACTCAATAACCGCATTCAAGGAGAAGATCATATGCTGTTTTTCATCCCGAAATTCTAATAGGTACGGGTACAACGCGAGTAGACCCGCTGAGCGATGCTAGAAGGTAATAAAAAAGCGCAGGCCTTTCCGGTGGCTAGCAGTTAAGTTAAAATAAAGGCTTTACTCAGTGTTAAAATAATTTTAGTTTTAGAGACGAAATTGTTGAAATATAATTAGCTTTAGCACAACGAAACACCATATTCTTTACAACACATCTAAAAACTAGCTTTCACATCTAAAAACTAATAAAAAATAGAATTTTCAAAACCGTAAAACCTCCTAAACTATAAAACGTAATACATTTTATTTACCATCACACGCATCACTAAAGCGCTTATTACAAATATTACTTAAATTCATTGGTCAGTCCAACAGAATGTGTCTCGTATAAACGTGGCTTAATTATAATTATCATTAAACTTTATCCCTTTCTGAGACAAAGGTTCGGACACAGCTGTTCTAAGCTTAATAACTCATTTTATAGGTATCATGACGTCTAGGTTTCAGCCAAAGTAATAAGATTGATGTGATGAGATCCTTTACAGGTTTTTTAGCGTTTTATTCACGTTTATTGCTAGACTAGCTGCGTTCGTGCTGTTTTAGCGAAACGATAAATCGCTATAAAATTAGCTAAGTATATTTCATGTTTAAAAATTGAGTTTAAAATCTCGTAAAGTCTTAGTACTAATCTATTAATCCTGCCATATTTAGGTCCATACTCAGAGACGTCAAGGCTTCCTTAATAGAGATTTATAAAGACTGATTTTGACATGTGATGTATGAAAAATTACGTCAATTTAATGAACGTCTCTGATTGCGGCAGTTAAAGAAGAGAGTCTGAATAAAAATAAGAACAATAGTATAATAAATGAAACGGGTCTTATCGCGTTAGATATTTTAACGTATTTTACTAAAATACGTACCCGACGTTTCGAGTGGATTACACCGCTCGTGGTCACGGGATGACTGGTCAGCCAGTCATCCCGTGACCACGAGCGGTGTAATCCACTCGAAACGTCGGGTACGTATTTTAGTAAAATACGTTAAAATATCTAACGCGATAAGACCCGTTTCATTTATTATAATGAGTGCAAATCGTGTGAGTTTAAAAAGTAAGAACAATAGTAGTAACAGAAGTAGTAGTATTAGCCTGGAATGTCCCACCGCCAGGCAAAAGCTTCTCATCTCACTGAAGATATCAGTATAGTGAAGAAGAAACAGGATATAAGAACAATGCAATGCAACATCAAAATTGTTCCCTAAGCTAAGCTATCAATGTACTCATTGTAGCTCCAGCTATTAGAGAAATATTTATCCACGCAAAATAATAGTCGCAACAATAAAAAACCCAAACAGTTTGAAATAGTTGAAAATAGCAATAGCAATGAAATGTCTAGCATCATGTATAGTAATAATATGCGTTCTAAAACATACAGTGAAAGCAATAAGACGACTTCAGACGGCTATTACTACAAGCAATGCTATTAAAACTTGCTATAATAACATTTTGTTAAATCTAATTACTGGAGTTTAGATGTCGAGTCTTTTAATGTTACAACTTTTAAGATGAGAGGTTAGTAAGGATAAAATGGACAAAGCTGGGCATATTTTGATCTATTATAAGGGTTGTTGATATTAAGCGACATGAAAGATGAAATTCAGCTGCGAATTATAGAATTTTAATGCAATGATTGTTTATCCAAATCCCTGCTTGCAGCTTGCAATCTCCCTCCATGTAAACTATGTTTAAATTCATGTCCTATATATCCGCGTTGTGGAAAATCCTTGAAAATTATACCGAGATAAGTGCGTTTAAAAAACATAAAGTACTGTTCACAGTTCATATCTTCAACTTGATATAGTAGATTTTTATATTACTCATATCAAATTCATTGTAACTGCAATAAACATTAAGTACAGCTTTGTCATAACAAAGGATCTAATTAGGATAAAGTAAAACTTATTATATTTTCAAGTAACTAGAGATGCTTGGATGATTACGGAGGATAAAGAGAAATGGAAAGAACTCCATCGAGAAGGGCCTAGCTGCCAGTTCTGAAGTTAAGAGGGATGCTAGTAACGAAATCATAAAATAAAAAATTATTTGTTGTCTTATTATTTGTTGGAACTTACGTTCAACGGAGGTTGCTGTTCCGACATTGACACACGTTTCAATTAATAGTAAAACTAGCAGCGCCCCGCGGTGTGCCTGTTCCCGTGGTAATTTCGGGAAATTTTATACATATAAACCTTCCTCTTGAATCACTCTATCTATTTAAAAAACCGCGTCAAAATCCGTTGCGTAGTTTTAAAGATCTAAGCATACATAGGGACCACTGACCTCTACTATAGGTCAGTGATAGGGACAGACAGATAGCGGAAAGCGACTTTGTTTTATACTCTGTGGTGATATTTTAGTCTTACTTTATAAACCGTCATATCCAGACAGTCCAGTCAAATACTTTGTCACTGTCATATTGTATACAATAACATGCCATATTGTGTCAATATTTTGGTATCGAGAGAATATCAAAATTATACTTTGAATAATTTATACTCTGAATAACTTTGTATGGTAAAGCTGTTTTAATTCTGTTTACATGTTTCATGGTCAAACAAAAGACGTAGTTTCCGCACTGTGGGAAAAACATATCATTTTTTACAACATCCAATAACAAATTATTGGTCTATAGTTATCAAATACTTGAAATTACCAACGATAATTTTTTATATACAACTTTGACCTATGATTCACCTAATAGTTATTCATAAGGAACATTTTTTTAACTCCAATTACATTGAAATATCGTTAAATATGTATACAAAAAAGAACAAAAAAATCAAAATGTTTGAACCCATTAATCAAAATAAAACTAGCTTGTGATAAACGTATAATTATCATGAAATAGCTATGACAAGGTAATTAACACTTAAACGGTTTTTTGTACAACTAATAGTAATTATTCTTATTGTTACTGTCCAACTTTAGTAGAGCTAGCTTTAATTAAGTTACATTATTTTTAACTGCCTGTGAAGGTATTCGCAATTGTAGACGATATTGATCATCAATCATTGTTGTTAGAAACTTTAATTTAGATTTTTTGCAGGTTGTCTGTGTAGCAAATTTCTTCAAACAGAGACAAAAGCTACACATATACAGACTTAAACAGTCTTATGAAATCAACAGATGGAGTTGTGTACTTTACTAATAATTTGGTTACATTATACATATACTAGCAGCGCCCCGCGGTTTTACCCGCGTTGTGCCCGTTCCCGTGGGAATTTCGGGATTTTTTTTACATAAAAACCTTCCTCTCACTCTACCTATTACAAAAAACCGCATCAAAATCCGTTGCGTAATTTTAAAGATTTAAGCATACAGACAGACAAACAGACGCGACTTTGTTTTATACTATGTAATGACTACCGCACTCGAGGACGTTCATTAAATCAACACTTAACTAATTATAATAAATGCTTTATTTCTCTCTCACATAGAACAAATAAGTTTACAATTAAGGTTATAAATTACATTCTATTGGTTACATTATTCCATGTGGGAGCCTGATATATGTACTAGGAGACCTGTATGACAGATTACCAGCCTCTCAACTAGATGGAACAGTTTATACATAGTATTGTATAATTGGCGTAATTATTCATACATCAAATGTAAATATATCTCATTAAATCTCAACTAGGTAAGCATTTGACGTTTCCCAGTACGGGCGTTAGTAATAAAAATATTATCAGTATCTCCCGTTATTTAAACAACACATAATATTTAATTAACCTTTCCCTAAGAGCTGCAGGCTACATTATTTAGCATATAGGTAAAGCAAGCGAACACCTATAAGACGGTTATAAATTACGGATAATGAACACAGCGGACCGTCTACAAAGTTTTTATCGTTCATCTAAACGTGAGAATTGAACATTATTATTAAACTACCACTCGTATATAATGGTTAGACGTAGCTTTATGGGTGTGTCAAGATTTTTGACTAGATATTTTATAAACTGTCCAAAGGTAGGTTTATATCTTGTTAATATCCAGCAGAGTTTCTTGCCCATTTTGCTGATTTTCTTCCGAATGGTTGGTACTTTCAAAAGAGTCTCTTTGGGGCTTAAAATTAATGCTTTAAAAATATTTGACTTTTTTGAAAATAACTCCCTCAAATTCAATGGTTTCTTCTATGATATTCCGAAAAGTGTACGAGCATAACTTGAATTTTTATGAAGAAATAACATTTCGGTTTTACATGGTGTAAAATATATTTTAAAGAAGCTTTAAAATAATTTAGACCAATGAAAGAGTACCACAATTTATCACACATATTGAGTTTGAATTTCGAATCACATTCTAAGGGTCTCTCCATCCAATAAAATAAAAGAACTTTTCAAAGGTCCAAGTTTATTTCTAAACTACAAAAAGAGGGATATCTTTTGAAGAATCGGTTGTAAAAATGCAATAGCTATCTAGTAATAGGTAATGTAGGAGCGTCTGGACATTTTCAATTCAATGATGGAGGTTGTTTGAAAAGAACTAATTCGGTCTGCGAGTTGATCCGACTGACTATAGTGGACGTACTCAGAATTGATAGGGGATTCAATTGACCAGTTGGAAGCTTTGCAACGCTCTTCATTTTAGTAAAACTTCTATTTTAGGAACAGACGGTCTTTTGAAGTTATTATGAGGGATCTTGTATGTTTAGTTTACTAAGTGTTTACAAAGTGTATCGTGATGGTACTTAGATGTGTTTATTATTTTCAGTAGAATTAGTGATGGGTTTTAATTATATTTTATTGAGGTTCTGTTTCATGAGTATGGAAGAATTAGATATGGTTGAGAATTAGATATAAAAATCTATATTTTTATCAAAAACTAAGATGACATTCTCAAGTCGTGCAAATATTCTTGTTTTTTTTGTACTCTAATATTTTCTCCCTTATCGTCTCGATTTATGCTGAATCAATTCCGTCTTTAAAAACATATTTCCAAAATTGTTTCGGCATATTAAAGGGAAAGTAGAATGAACCGAATTTCAAAAAAGGTGGTTGGGTTGAAAGGTCTTTGCCCTGCATAACACACTATAGGCTATATCTCAATTTCTTCTCGCATTATTTCCAAACATGTCCAGGACACCGCCCTCATCGCCCGTCCTAAGTCCGTCCCCCATACGAGTGGGGCCATTAGAATGATTGCTGGCCCATCGCATCGTAGTTAGTTTGATGCAAACTGAAGTTTCACAGACGGCCTCTTATGCGATTGAATTTTATACTGTCCCGTCCTGTCTACTGAGAACATTAAAAGTTTTTATTAATTCAATTACATGGTTAATGAGTCGTGATATGAATTTTCTTATAAATGAAAGAATTGTTCTGATTGCTACCTTGCTGTCATGTGATATAAAAGGTACGGGTAGTATATTTTTCAATCAGAGAGACCTATACGGCGTGCTTTAGATTGAGCAAGTTTACAAGCTGTATTTTGGAAAATGATAAAGGAAGACTTTAAAATGTGTTTAGTTGTTTTTGTTTATTAGCCTATTATGTCCCACTCCTAGGCAAATGTCTCCTTCAATACCATAAAAGCATCCTTGTAAAGACAAAAACTAAGTAACGACATCTCAGATCTCCAAGGCAAGATGTCTGACAACACACAGGAATCTAAAGTAAGAAAGGAACCGCTATAAACATAATATTCTCTCATCTTCACATAACATACGTAAAACAGAATATGGCGCAGACTTTGCACAATTGCATCAAGCATGAGTCTCAGAACATCGCGACGTCAAGTTCCCGAGAGGTGTTTACATGCATTTTATACTCTCTTATCAAGTCGGTACATTTGCGCCGCCGTACTCAGATGTACGAGTATTTACACTTTTCGTTTTACGCGACTATAAATGCAGGTGAAAATTGAAAAAGTTTACGTTACAACCGTTTTTAGAATCCCTAAAAGGAATTCTCGAGTGTAATTGACGCGTCTCGTTGAATTTATAGTGATATTTTTTTTGCTTTTAAATTTATTGCGTTCTAAATTATGTGTCTGTTTTTGATCGGCTACTTGTGTGACAGGATTATGATGTACAAGGTTTTTAAGTGCTGTAGAAAAAGTGTAATTGATAAGGGTTGTTACATATCACAATCTTTTTGAAATGTGAAAATAAAACTTATAATAAGAGTGTTAGCGACCGAATTTGGATCAAAAAAACAAACAAATCTACATTTCATTTCTGATCAGGACTAAAGTATAAACTAATATGGACAGAGCTCGATTATAGACAGTTAATTTTAGCCAGCTTTGGGGTTAAATAAAGAAATGAATATTATGCTAGTTCCTAGACCTGATGAGAACCCCAGAAACACTCCTACTTCCAAATCCAAAGACTCTATCCTCAGATCTCATAACAAGACACCTCCTCAGACCTCCCAAAACCCCAGATTTCCATCATCTTCAGTTCCACCAAGGTCCAGTTCTTCCCAACTAAAATCCTGGATCCGCCACTGTCCAACAATGTTACATTCTACATAACAAACACCATAAAAGTTGTCAAGTTTCGCAATGCTTCCCTTGCATTTAGGTAACCGCAAAAGATGGCACCAGATAATGTGGTGATTACTACGATTTCCTAGGCGGAGTAGACGCACCGCCCAGACGGTCCGCTCGTAAAAGTGAAATATTATAACCCCGTCCGCTGAATTTAAAAAATCACATTTCGCTTCATATTGTTCTACGTGAACTTTAAATCATGCTGCAAATGGTTTGACTCCTTTAATATGTCTCATTTATTATTATTGCCAGACGGAGTTAATATGAACGGATGTCCTGAAAATATTGTATGAGGACTTTTGCTGCACATAGAGACGTGATTAAATCAGCAGCTTATTTTTTCATACATTATTATGTCAAAATCAGCCATTCAATCTGTATTTTTTTTATCTATACAAGTAAGACAGCTGTAAGTGTAAGTTAACATACATAGCTTATCTTTCTGTAAACAAGTTACAAGTCTTTCTTAAGAGAGCAAAAGTTATATTCCAAACTTACGAAAAAGTTATAACTAACTAAATTGAAGTCATCTTTTATCAACTATTAATTTAATCTTTCAGTGACGCTGAGATGACAAGCTTTAATTGATTTCGTTATAAATTGTTAATAGTTCAATAAAAGTTTTGATTGAAATTATTTTGATTACTCTGTCACAACATACCAGATTGAAAATTTAAATTTAAACTATTTGAACAAAGAGCCTGTACTAGGTGAAAAAACAATTGTCCTTTCTAAGTCTCTCTGAGAGACTTAGAAAGGTTGTAATTTATGTACAGAGAGACTCTCTCTGTACATAAATTACAACTCCGTCAAATATGTATATATAAGTACTGTGTATCTAGCTTACCTATGAAATTATTAAACACTTAAGAGTACTTTGTCACATTATAAACATTTTAAATTCTCATTGACATGTATGTAAGTATTATAGAAGTTTGAATATAATAAAGTTCCAATCATGCTTAACATTTTCTTGGGCTGACTACCTGTGCCAAAGTGAGTAGGTCATTCATAAACACTGTACTTATCCTACGTATATATTGCCAGCTGGCGTAAAGCCTTTGCGCTGCAGACACAGTATTTACAGGACGCATCACTCATCTCAAATCACGTAGAAAACAGAAGCAATCCACTCGAAATTAAATCAAACACCGTGAGCCAATTCAGATGCATAATCTTTCCCGTTTTTCGGTTTCGATTTTTAAAGGGGCTCTTACGAAGAAAACAAAAGCTGCAGGTAGGTGTGAAGGGTGCAATTAAGGGTGCTTGCTTTAAGCAAACTTCAGGTATCCGAACACTCATCTTGTTCTTCAAGTTTGCAGACTACAAACTCCTTAACGTTTGTAAAACAAGATCTTAATGTTGTTGGTTTAATTGAACCTACTTAGGTACTTTATGGGGACTTCACACTTAGATTGTTTTTATTTGAACACTTTATTTCAATTAGCTGTGTATTGTTTTTCCTCCTCGCCGTATGTATCTTCAGTGAGATGAGAGGCCTTTGCTCAGCAGAGGGATATTACAGGATCATACTTATTTACGTGTTCTAAGTAACTGAGTGTGCTTTGGATGGATGTGCGTTTAATATTAAGTGCTCTTGTAATGTAAAAATTGCAATTTATTTATTATCAGATAAGGGGTACTTAATTTTATATTTACTTCAGTACCTTACTTTAAAATATGCTACAGTAAAATGGACTAAAGTCTTACTTAACTTGACTCGCAGATAAACATAAAGAGGTAACAATTGCTATTAAAAAAGCCCTACGTTTTCAATTAGGCAACTTTGAATGGAAAACAACAGACGCACTCCTATTCTTCCATTACAATCTTTCCTTATAAATTAATCAACGCAAAATTGCTTGATGACTAAAATAAACGTAATTAAAACTTTTTGAATTAACTTTCGCCTGATTTCTTTTTTAATTTGGACCCGGCTCGGCTAATTCCCGTTGCGTAATCGCGACGGGGGGTGACACTCCCTCTTATTTGTCTGACCCTTTTGTCATAAGAGGAAAAAGGTGGCTAAAGATATTTTGAAGAAAATTTCCGGTTTTTTAAAACGTAACAAGATTTTCGTTAAATTTAATCGTGTTTGTTGTTAGTTCAATTCCCACTTATTAATTGCTTTAAACGTTTTATAAACAACTTTAGTAGTAAGTACATTCTCTTTTTCCTACGAGAGCTTAAACTCGAAGACTCGAACCATCATGACCTATTTTTCAACCAAAGAAAACTTCTATTGAAGAATAATAAATAAATAATTCTTTATTCATAATAATACAATAATACAATAATATATAATAAGAATAGGGTTCAATGATGGGGTAAGAATGGAATGAATTCACTAAAATAGGTTCCGCTTCAAAAGGAATCGTCCAAGGCTAGAAAACCGACCACATTAGTCCAAATTTAAAAAATGGATAGTAAGATCTAAAATATTCGGTAGACAACTAAGTAGTGTGTAGTACCTAGTTTTACTTACTAAGAACTTGCACTCGACACTAAATAGGTATATGAAGTATAAATTTGCTATTAATCCAGCATGGACTATAAGTACATAAGAAACAGGTTAGGTTGCTTAGGTTAACTATCATAATCTGTAGTTACCAATAGGTATGTAACATACATAATGTACCTTGTTATGGTGTAGTTATTAACATTGTACATTGTAGTAATCTCGTTTTATCTGAAGGTAATTTTCTCGGCTGTTGAATGTATAGGATCAATCAATCAATTTACAAGGACATACCTACATCAAAGTAAGGTGTTTTATATTTTGTGTACATACCGC
Organism: Cyclophora albipunctata; assembly: GCA_963082685.1. Lineage (NCBI taxonomy): Eukaryota > Metazoa > Arthropoda > Insecta > Lepidoptera > Geometridae > Cyclophora > Cyclophora albipunctata. The sequence continues at coordinate 7,833,586 of OY720119.1, read as the reverse complement.
TTTATTCATAAATGCTTTTATATATAACTAAAGCACTGCTATAAAGTGGTTAGTCTCTTGCCCTCCGAAATACGGTAGCACTCAGATAGAATTGCCACTGTCGGCCGCCCATCCACGCGGGGGTCGAGCTGCACAATGCTTAAGAATGGCAATGAGCTTACATCGCTTAGTCAAACTACACCATGAGCGCTGCTCTTATGGCATGCATTTGAAATAATTGGCATAATAATATGGCATATCATTTATCTTGATATGTCCTACTAATATTATAAATGCGAAAGTTTGTGAGGTTGGATGTATGTTTGTTACTCTTCCACGAAAAAACAACTGGACGGATTTTGATGAAACTTTACAGTAATGTAGGTTTATACATTAGAATAACACATGGGATACATTTTCTCCCGAAGCAGGAACGGGTACAACGTGGATAACACCGCCGGGCGCAGCTAGTAATACATATATCAAGTTTTACATAGTAGCTGTAGTACTTACCTGACCGTGTCTATTTTACATCGGTCAACGTTTTACGAGTCATTACTTTCTCTGACCGCTTCGGACGTGGTGATCAATGTAGGGAGATACGGGGACAGTAGGGATGTGCTTTGAACGGTACGGGTACGGTAAAGGTACAAAGACAAGGATAGATACTCGTATTTATGTACGGGTACGGTGGTTAGGTAAAAAGGTACAGTATTAGTGTTCTGGAGCATGTTGAGAACTTGAAAATGGTACGAGTATGATCTGAGCAATTATTTCTGACAGAAACTGAAAAATACGTCAGGATCTTAATAAGGGCAAATAGGTAGGGACTATAACAGCCTCCGTGGTCTAGTGGTTTGAGCGCTCGGCTCACGATCCGGAGGTTCCGGGTTCGATTCCCGGTGGGGATATCTCACAAAAATCACTTTGTGAGACTGTCCTCAGTTTGGTTAGGGCATTGCAGGCTGAATCACCTGATTGCCCGAAAAGTAAGATGATTCCGTGCTTCGGAGGGCACGTTAAGCCGTCGGTCCCGGTTACTTTCTACGGATAGTACCTAGTCGTTACATGAGCCATGTCAGAGGCCTTTGGCGGCTCAATAACTCTGACACCAGGATTGGTCAGGTTGACCATCCACTCGATAAGAAGAAGAAGGGACTATGTTATGTAAGGAAAGATATGTTTTTAAGTAAGCACTATTGCTATCCTCATAAGCCTCTCTCTTCAGATTCCCACTTGATTTCACTTATTCAGATTCAAATATCGAATAGTACCTATCCTATGAACGGTGTGTACCTATGAACATTTTCTGTTCATCGCAATATTCCCGTTTGTTTCCCATCACTACTCGTATGTGTCGCATAATATATTTTATTGGCGAAATATAAAGTCTTAGTGTTCATCAAGACTAGGCCGTGTCAGGGAGATTGGGAAAAGATGGAGCCCCAATGTTTATTGCTTGTTACGCCTCATAAACGCGACGGTGGCGACCGCTGATAATGTTTCGACGAATTTATTTTTTTGATGTGTCATAAAAGATGTTTAATGGCCTTTAGTGGATAATAAAGTGGTGTTTTTGATGCCGAATTTTAAAGAGAAAGTTTGCCCCTTCCATTTTTTCATGTTGTCAATCTTTTTGGTATTGAATGTGTGACAAATAATGAAATTGTAAACAATGTTTTATAACTTTCATACAAGGACTTTGTGTGTATACTAGCAGAGCCCCGAAAAAAGAATTATTCATATCTGATTGGTAGTTTCCGAGATTAGCGCAATCATGCAAACAAAACAAAGTTTTCAGCCTTTTTATGACAGAAAGGATTGATTCCATGCTTTCATACTAATAACAATTTCATAACAATATATTTTTCAAAGTATCACTTCACTACTACTTGTATATAATACTTGGGTATCAGAAGTTTTATAAACTTTTAAAATAAAATACTGATTTTCTTAACTCGGTTTTTAGCTTGTTAAGTGTCGAAGAATTTCATTTAAGACGTATTAGTAAAAGGCCCGTGCTTCTGCTACTACTACGCAAATACTGAACTAATTACTTACACTTATAAATTAAATTTCAAAGAATGTTAAAGATTCAGTTAACTCTTTAAAAGTTTAAAACAACCAATACTAAATCAAATAAAGATTCCTATCACTAAAACATGAGTAAATAGTTAGATACAAACACTAACTAAAGGATATCTCCACTAAATTTTACGCACGAATTACTTTATAGAGCTTTTGTACTTCATCCGATAAACGGACAATGAAATCGGACGATTAAACAGTTCAGTCTAGTTTCTAGAATAACAATGGTAAGAATAAATATAAAGAGCACGAATCCAATCAAGTTTGTAAACACTGCAGCGGGTAAAACTCTAACATATAAAATGTTACTGTGGTAAGGGCGAATGCGGATTACTTCGAAGTTCGATCTGAAATTGAGAGTGTAGAACTCGCCTTTTCTCGCATACTTTTACGAGTATTAACAACGTAACCATCTATAGAATAGTTGGCCCTTAACGCACTATGCCTTACATGTGGGTCCAAGCAATACGCACAAACCCTTAAGCTCTGGCAAACCGATAAAAGTTTTATGTTCTAGTTTTGGAAACGGCGTGAGGTCCAGAGCTTCGGTCCAGTTTATAACCTCCCTTTATGATTGTTAAATTTCTATGAACTATTTTATTATACCTCGTCAGTTTTTGTAAGAAAGTGATCCTTCATCTTGGTGGGGTGGTTTTATGTTTAAGGTATGTACCTACCCTTATAAATAACATGGTGTGTACCTTATTACAGTGTGGACTGTAGGTTATTACGTCTTTTAAATAATTATGGTACAGACAGATACATATAAGTAGGTATATTATATAGCTAATAAGTAGGTATTATAAATATGAAATTACCTACAGATTTCCACAGCTAATCTCAAAGTAAATAAGGAATAAGTACTTACCTATTAGTTCTTTATGACTCCATCAAGTAACTTGTGATAAGTAAATATGAAATAACTGAATTTCACAGCTTGTTTTCACCTCAATTACCTTAGTTGTTTGTAACTTAATATTGGAATTATTTCATGCCATACAGGTGATTCAAATTTTATTTTATTCTTTACAGGCTTTTCATATCGGTCAGTATAGGCAAGTAAACAAATATAAGATATACGAAGATCTTCTCTTAGGGTCTAGACAGACGGACTGCAATTCAACTGCAATCCGACTGCCAAATGGCAGTTCAGATGCAGTTTGAATGCAGTTGGCTCGACTGCAATCAAACTGCACGTCGACGGGCAGTTGGCGTGCAGTTGGATTGCAGTCTGAGTGCAGTTACAACGACAGACTGCAATCCAACTGCACGCCAACTGCCCGTCGACGTGCAGTTTGATTGCAGTCGAGCCAACTGCATTCAAACTGCATCTGAACTGCCATTTGGCAGTCGGATTGCAGTTGAATTGCAGTCCGTCTGTCTAGACCCTTAGGAACAAAGTACATTTTAATTTTAAAAAATCCAAATATTTTTCTAATTTTTTCAATAATACATAATATCGCGTCATTTCTGTTCATTTAATTAGCTATCTGTCTTAGCAAAGATTGATCGTTTTTATGTGATCTATACTTACGTTGACGAATTTGCCCGTTAGCGCTTTTCATTTTCGTACCTACTATACTTGTGGCGGTCATAAGGTTGAAGTATTTAAATATAAATTCATTATTACCAGTTCACAGTATTCACTCGTAGTATCTCGAGTATTGTTCCAATGGAATAATAACAGCATATTTACCAAGAGACGACATCATACATTGTCAGTCTTTAAGAAAGCTCTTTCGGAACGCCTAAACTTTGAGAATAGCAAAATACTAGTTAAGGCCACATTGGCTAAGGGTGTTTATCCACTATGCTCTAGTGCCTGCTCTACTTCTGCCTTCACCAATCATATCAATGGCAGGGCAGCAATATGACGGTGGTGGTATCAACTAGTCATAGTATCAAACGAAGTATATTAACGGTTCAGTGGAAAAGACCCTAATAGTTCTTAACTTATTTCTAAAGGAAATAGACACGGTGAAATAAAACTCGGCTTATGTTTTATTAGATTTTTTTATTATTTTTATAAAGGTTTCATTGTATTTATCGTAGGTATAGTGTCATTTGAAATTATTCGTAGCTAAATAGCTTTCCGAAAGAACAATGTGTAGTAGGCAATTACGTATAACTAAAAATAAAAATGGTAAGTAAAAGTATAACGAGTTCGAAAAAAAACTAAATTAACTTACAATCACTGAATAGTGAACAAAATTAGTAAAGAAAAAAAATGGATTATCAACTGTGCATTAACTAGAATAAAGATTATTATAAAAAATAAACTAAACTTAATTTTAAAAAAGCTGCTAAATGTAATTGAAATGTACCACGTGGCACTGCAATTATCTATTTGTTGTTGTAATGTTTTAACAATATTTTTGATACATTCACAGTTGATGAGTTTAAGGGTGATCAAACATGGCGACTTTTCGACGATAAAACGCTAATAATGCATTTGTATTACGACTATGACAGCAATTTTGTCGTTCGATTAATCGCCCAGTTTGATCGTATCCTTATTTTAATGGTAGTAGAGAAAATGACAGCCAACGTGGTTGTTTTAGCTTGGCACAATTGTTTACGGGTAGGTATTTAGAATCTGATAAAACCCTTTTTTCAAAATTTACACATTTGACTAATTTCATCACAAACTCGTGAAACTAATTAAATCTGTAAATAAAACAGTTTGTCAGACAATTTCTCTTAAAACTTAATTTATGAACAAATTGAATATGAAAATGTATGTAAATGCAAAGTTAAAAAATCAGTTCAGTGAAATATTTTACGTAAAGTCTGCGCCAAGCTTTTCTCCGACTTATGTTGCTAACGTTGTCTACGTGGAATAGAATTCAGTTTGAGTTTAGAATAACAAAATGGGGTTTTAAAACATTTCAGAAAGTTTAAAAGTGTGTTTAAATCTGTTTTGTTTGGGAGGTTTTACAGTAGACAATGTTAGCGTTTCATATGTCATTTGGTTATCAACTGTGCACAATATCCGAGCCTAAGGCTCCACTCTCTGTTACATAGCGACCGAGATGTCACTGGTCTGCGGCGCCGAGCCTCTCCGAACGATATCTAAAATAATTTCCATTCAATAACAGTCAAACAAAATTGGACTAAACAACAAGGAATTTGTACTTTGGGAGATGTGATATATTAGAGAATCGACTAGGTCCTCATCAAATGAATATTAAATACTTAATAAACATTGTTATATAATTTAAGCAATATAAAACGTAACATAATCGGAAATACTAGACAATAATATAAATTCTGCTAAATAACTGAAATAATTCAGGTGAATATGTCAGTATGTATGTAACGAAGGCGAAGGCTCGCCCCGCTACGGCTGCAGATCTCACCAGAGCCATACAACCTGACACACTCTCTAACAATATATTAATCAAATAGAATTAAAAACATTGCAAGATTTTGTACCGAGAATGTTCTAGCGTCGATATAATGATATGATGCGAACAGCCACACTTTGGTTAAGATCACATTTAGCGGTCCGACGTCAACAACGTAAAGATAATGTGTCACAAGCCCCACTACACATTCTATTGATCAGTGCCGTGTTCGGTAGTACTGCCTTTATCGATATCATATTATAATAAATGTCACAACATCAAGCCGGTATAAAAAACACTAAGCCTACACTACTACCTGCAATACTCTTTTAAAGAGCAAACTTACCAACTACAATCGTAACACATAGCCCGCGCCTCTCGCGACGCGGCTTACGACAGAATCCGTATAAAAATTATATTATTATAACATGTTTTTTTTCGCCTCTCGAGTTTTATTACAATTTTCTGAAACAATCTATACATATCCCGCTCCAACCACTATCAAATAGACAATACAACGCTCGCTTACAAACAATCGATAGCATATCCAATATTTTTATTCGTACAAAATGGAACTTTTCTTCTTATCAGATAAATCTTATATCTTACTTGTGCCAATTCCTTTCGCATCGTCTTCAAATACAAAAATACACGTTAGAAAATTTCAAAAATAATATCATTCCAATGATACAACGGTTATTGTTATCGTTTTTTCAAACCGTTCCTTACAATACAAGTTAAGCACTTACAGTTTACTTATAAGTTAAATTGGCGTTTCCTTCTGAGCTTCCTGCCCCTATCCTTACCATTACTCGAACCGTATTCCGAAAAAATTGTAAGTAAACAAGAGATCAATAGAAATACATTTACATGACCACACTCAATATTAACATGAATACGAGGAAATATCCGTGAATACAATATAATGAATACAGTAGTGTCGTCCGGCGCACGCCAGGGCAGCATTGAAAGAATCTGCAGCCTGGCACAATACCATCGATCGCAATACATGAGGCAATACCCGAGTTACTTGTCGAACAAGTTGCCAAGTCATATAAAAGGAGACACGGTACGCCGAACGACTACTTACTCACAATTATTAATAAGCATCGAATAAAAATGCACTGACAATGACTTAACGCTACACGACCTTATTCAAACAAACGGGAACCTCAAGAAGGAATCTTACGCTAAGAGTACTTAATTAGTAAATTCTATGCAATATTTTAATGAAAAAGTTGGTGAAATTCCTTCTTAATATTCGACGTGTGAGGTCTTAAAACTATTATCGCTGTGATACACGTACGAGATCTCGTCTCGGATGTCTTACAAAAATACTAATTCTACTTCAGTAAAAAAACATACATTATTATTATTATTGATGTTTAATTACTCATACACGTATTAATAGAAAAAGTTTATGTCTAAATTACTTGTTACCGTACGAAAGTATAAAAGATTAATGTTTACAAATGTTTATGACACTCATACCCTGATGCACCCCGCGCATAAAACATTGTAAATCTAATTGCCACGCAATAACTTAACTCTATCATTAACCAATTCGTAATTATCACCGATTTAGAATTCCTTAAAAATTGGGCAATTTACGTGTCGGGGTAAAGCTGTGTCTACATGTTTTGAAGTCCTAATTCCTGTTGCTAATGTTTTAATATCACTTTTCAATCTTATCCCATTTCCCCCCTTAAATTTCCGTTCAGTCTGTCTGATTTATGAATGATGTTGAATCGAATTAATGGGATCGAAGTGACTCTAACCTACACGATACAAAGACGTTACAAACTACATTGGTGTAGAAAATATCGAGTATCAAAATATAATTAACACGATTTTTTTTTGCATCACTAACCAATAACAGCCGTATACTAGAATCAGCCAATGCGTTCAGTGAATTTTGAGCTTCTATCTCTAACGCTGGGTAATCAATGGATATTGAATGTCACACCAAACTGTCAATTTGAATCCGTGATTTTCAAACGTATTCAAGCAACTTTTGAAGTAGCATGCACTTTAAGCTTGACTTAAACGAATTTATGTAACTTGACACATGAGTGAAGGCGGCATTTGACGTTGACAGATATAAAACAAAACAAATAATGTGCGAATATTTAAATATGACCTTATTCCGAAGCGCGCATCCTACGCACTCCCTATGACCAGAAAGCACACGAATTTAAAACCCGCATTGCGCGTATATTAAAAACAACTTGAATGACTAACTTAATGTTAAGTGTGACCACATACATACATCCCATTCGCACCATAATAATATTATTAAAGAAACCACTAACTCTACAATGGAAAGTTTAATATAAGTATTCATTATAAGCGAGACATAATACCTACATAAAAATATTATGCCAATGATATCCTAATTAGAGTGCTTCTAAGAGGTAAGTTAACGTTACGAATTCTAGTTTAAAATTTGATATTAAGTAATATGTTAAAATAAGTAAATTCAAAGAAAATTAATAATAGAAGATATAGTTTTCATTATAATAGGTAACAATTTTGGATCTAAAATTCAACGAATGAAAAACAAAAAAAAAGTTTATACACAAAATGAAAACAACGGCCTCTAAATCTGTATGGAAATGCAGATTTCTTCATTTAGGAATTAGAGCAACTATTTCATAAATATCATCTAGTTCAGGTTATTTTTATTTAATATTTTTTTTAATGTATTTGATTAAATTTCATAAAATTTGCAAAAGTAACGAATTCTTTTATTTTGTACTTTTAAGCAATTCACTAAATTACACCATAATTAATAAATTCAACTCGTTTATTAAAAGACGGTGACAACTAATATATAATAGACATAAATAACAAATGTAGTGGCAAATAAACTAAGAAAATTTGCAACGTTTACAGTAATGTTATAACTGAACAAATATTTAAGAGACTAAAATATGAATATTAAACGCATCCGTGAAATCCTGCGAGGAGGACCCGAGCTATTGTTTAAGAATATACTTTATACTACAACCTTAAAAAGCGCTCCATAATTAAGTATGTTAAAGGACTAGCTGTTATATGTAACGCGCGGTGGTTCCACCCGGGATGCAATAGATGGCGCTAGTGTGCACATTTTGTAGATCGCGCTTACGATAATTAAGCCGCGTTTTCACTAGGGGACATGTCGCGGAGACAAGTCGTCCGACATTCACGTAGTTTGTATCTGCAACTTTGTCCCTCGACATATGACTTGTTCACACTAGCCAGTAGTGAAACAGTATGTCGCCCGAGGAAGTAGTGTTGTTCAGTGCAGCTTACATAAAGCGACACGCGTCCTCACTACTCAAAGGCTGTCGGGCGACTGTCGAGGGACACGAAGATCGCGCGTGTGCGACTGAACTAGCGACAAGTCCTGCAACCCGTAAATGTCGCAAGCGACGTCGGGCGACATCGCGCGGGACACGTGAATTTCGTGTCGAGCGACAGAGTCGCGGGACAAATGTCCCCTAGTGAAAACGCGGCTTTATGTTCCCAGATTTAGTGGAGTCGCGCCCATACAGTAAGATAAGCGGGAAAAATCATCCTCTTTTTAAATATAGAAGTAAGAAGTATAGATAAAGACATAATATAAATTGAAATGATTTCACTCGTAAAAAATGCTCCGAAGTAATAATCCTAAGTATGTACTCTGATATTAAATTGTATAATGTATTTATAATGGGTAAAATACTTTATCAAGCCCAATACTAAATAGCGACGATTTACTATAATTAACTATTTTTATTTTTGTATGATAAGTATAAGTTAATTATCAAATGTCTTCAATATTGAAATATCTATTTAAAATATGAAATGAACAGCCTTACGTTTGAATCGGAGGATTTTTAATATAATTTATTGGCTATATTTTTTTTGTATTATATCTTTTTTTTGTACCGGGAAGGGATTTTAATGACTGACATTTGAAGAGTCATTATTGTACTATTATAATCATTATTATTTCTACTTTTGGGCTCTATTTTGACTATTAAACAATATGATAAATATTTGTCGCTCGACCTAGTCGGACCGCACCGCCATGACACTTCACTTCACATTTGTACATGGCCACCATCAGATGATCTGGTTTTTTTATATTTTTCTAAATATACCAACAACAGCTCGTAATTTTTTTTTCAAATATTTATTGTATACTTACATACATTTCAATAAATGTATATAACATTTTAACTTTTAATATAATTCTATACGAACGAGCAAACTTCGATAAAATTAAAATTGATTAACACATGAAATGTCATGACAATGCGGCCGTGATTAAAATTAATAGGGGCTATTAATTCTTTGATATTGTGATTTATGTACTATCGATTTAGGGCTAATCTAGATATATGCAATCGTATTCTGAACATACCACGGCTTCGAAAGCTCACATCAAAATATACCTTACCCTCTTTGTATGCGTAGGTATAAACGGAAGTGATCACCGACCATGGACAACTCAGAACCGGCTGTATTTCTTTAGATAAGCATCTGTATTCAGTAAAGAGCATATTATTTACAATATAAACACCTCGCTATCAAAGGATTGCTATAAAGATATAGGCTATATTCTTCTTAATTCTTAAGCGGGGATGCCTAATATTAACAGGAGGTATAAATACAATCACACACGGCGACTGGTGTCTAAGAACCTTGTATTATTATTGGTTGGTATAATGTTATATGGTTTATAACATCGAATTGACAGTTGTATGTTAGCAATTATATAACATTACAACATTAAAAGTGTGATATATTTTTAATTAGTCCATATCGTTTTATAGATCTGTAGCATTTCATCAGATTTAGAAAAAAAGAAATTTAAATTTCTAGGTTTATAACATTGTATCAACCATAGTATAAACTGGTGTTGATATGATGTTATACGATATTGATTGATGATGATCTAGTGTTTATAGCATCATATCAACCATTCATTAAACGATGTGAAACGATTTGTGATGTGATAAGATGATCAAATCTAGTTGATAGAAGCCAGTCGCCGACCTGACACACGTGCGTGATGAATGATGATGATGATGCAGTGATGCGGATGATGTCAGATGAGAGCACCTAAACACTACGATACAGGCTCATATTCAGTCCGACCGATCATGGAGCTCAATACAAGGTTATATAACATACACAAAGCACATTTTACGTATCCATTTTTGAAGTTGATCATGTGTTATAAAAACCCGGAATGTAATTCAGAATAAATCAATTTTGTTGATTTTCAAACGTCGTATTAAGCTCCATTTTAAAGATTAATAAATGTAAATGGCAGTTTCGATTTAATTTAGAAAAAAATGAACTTTACCTAGAGTAAGTCTTTGTTAGAATTATAACCTAACATCAACAGTCGAATCGCTCAATATCCTCATCCAAAATTCTGTAAAAAACATACTTATTATTCATTTTATTCGCCACAAAATCCGCACCACTTTATTATAACATCTAACACGCACTATCACTAATAATTATATCACTTTTAATCACTTTGCGAGTAAGTATCAAATGTATAAAAACTTACCTAAATTTTTAACTTTAAACAATTGAGTAAATGTGCACATCATTTAATAAGCCCAGTAAATGTTGAAAGCGCTATTCACTTACAAATAAATAGACATCCATGATAATATAAAACCCTTAACCTAAATTATTCCGTTAGCAAAAGATTGAAGTAACAAAAATACCGAAGACCGGTATCGAAATTCAATGTTATCATATAAAGTTATGAACGATAAATGATGTCTGTTTATTTTGTATCCTTCATCTCGTTTTATCTTTTTGATATGGCACAATTCCAAAATGTACTCAATTAGTGATGCGTCAAACATCATTTATCATCGATAAAGTGTTGAAAGATTAAACAATTCCACGATACATAATACACCCTAACCACGGTAATCGTGCCCTAACGTAATATAGACAACAGACATGCTAATCATATTATTGGTGACACAGCATTAAGTTACTTACAAATAAAGTCCTCTACCATTATAAAAAGTAAGTGAAGGTATAATTAACCGACAAAGATTGAAAATGATATTTAAATACGACGTAAACATGGCATCTTTAGGCAATAAGAGCCCGCAGACGTCTGGTGCCATTTTGGTGGGAGGAAATAAAAGCAATAAATCCTAAATATTGTATAACACTTAAGTTAAAGTTTAAAATTTTGCTAAAATAAAACATAACTAATAAACTAAATTGAACTAAACAACATATCGCTCGAACTCCCCTATCAGATAGGGCACTCAGTATCACTGAAACCAAGGTAATCAATCATTTAAAATTCACCGTAAACTCCTTCAAAAGGAAAATTGCCGATCAAGATATAACCGAAAAACAAAAATGCAATTTCTGGCATTGATAAACCGCTAATCTTTCCCTCCGACAAAACACAACTTCTAATCAACAAAGTGCAGAATAAAATTAAAATAAAATCAATAGTACAATCTAAACCGCATAAAATTATTTTCAATAATACCAACTTAATTTTAACAGAAATAATTACTAACGTCATGGTGACGCCAAAAGTAGTCCAAGAGATAAAGTCATATGATATAATAACACAAGGAGTCCCGGTGGCGGTCAGTCGCGCACTCGCTCGCACTCACGCTGGCGCTGGTTCGCTCAAGCGATCTGGTTCAAGTAATCGATGAAGTTGTCCGAGAAGAGCTGCATGGAGGGCTCGGCGCGCGCGCGGCGCTCGCACCCGTACTCGCGCTCGGGCTCGGGCTTGGGGCTTGCGCGCAGGGTGGCCAGGTAGCGCTCGGCCAGTGACTCACCCAGGCTGATGGCCAGCGTCTCGGGGCTCAGGCCCAGCATCGCCAGGGATTCGGTGATGGTGGCGAGCGTGGGCGTGGGCGGCGCGTGGGCGGGGGCGGGGGCGGGCACGGGCGCGGGGGCGGCGGGCGGCGAGCCGGGCGCGCGCGACGCCATGCTCGTGTTGACGACGGGGCGCAGCGCGGGCGGGGACGCGCGCCGCGGCGGCGACACGGCCAGGCTCCATTCAGCGCTCGGGGGGGTGCCGGGAGAGGTTCCCGGCACCGCCGATTGTTATGGCCACTGCTGGAACAGCGGGAACGCCCGCTTGGTGAAGCAGTAGGACAGCGGCTTCACGAAGTGCGTGTCCAGCACGCGGCAGTGCGGGCACGTCACCGGGTGCGAGTAATCCGAGTAGTTGAGTCGCTGCTGCGGGTGCAGCAGGGGCTTGTAGCAAGTGTTGCACTGCAATACAACGTAACGTTGTTTATTATTGCGAAAATAGACGCGATAGTGCGCCGCATGTTATTCTCGGTCCGATGATGTCAGAGAGTAATCGTAAAATGCATTTGAGAGCAACTATGATTATGGTTAAGGTAGGTTATTTTAATGGTCTGACACAACATTAATTGCTGGAATTGCGACATTTGGTGGGGGTTATTTTTAGATGTGTACCTTGATTCGTTCAGCACAGCAGGGCGTCGCCATGAAGATGTCGTAGGAGTACATGGTGCCGAGCACCAGCGAGGATCCGTCCCACTTCTGGCCGCAGAACCGGCAGCGGATGGTCCGCTCGGGGTCGTACCGCTCGAGGCAGCCCATGCACACACACGTCAGGTATTGCGTGCGACCCTCCACTTTCACCTGCGAACCGCGTCATTTATGTTATTTGTGTTTGCATTCTGTTGCTAAGGAGTGAGTAATGTACGACTGCACTCTTGCATACAAACAGTATAAACATTTTGCAACATCTAAACAATTACTTGAAGTAAATGAAAAAGTGACTTCTTTTTAAAATCTTAAACGGTGTAACACAGAAGTCCAAAAATTTCGAGGAAAGTTTTTAAGTATGAATGGGAGACGGTCCCGAGTGCATACTAATTTTAACCGATTCATTGCTGATGGCACGACAGGCGTGTCATCAATTGTTTTAACTTATGGCTTATGACACGAGAGGCGTGTCATTTTTTCATCGGTTGTAACAGCCTCAAATTAAGTTTTAGAAGGGTCTGCCCAGGACAAAACTATCAAGTTTTTCCACGAAAATCTAGTCTGTTGTATTAGTTTCCGGATATTGTGTGAATTTCGAGGTTGCAGGGGTTGTCAACCTTTTTAAATTTACATTGAATTATTTTTTAACGTTGCTGATGGCACGACAGGCGTGTCATCAATTGTGTTAACTTATGGCTTATGACACGAGAAAAAATATGGAAGGCACTTGATCAATTTTTTGATCAGCAATTTCTGTGCATGTACCACTGTCCTCAAACTTCTTTTGAGGCTTGAAAGTTCCATCATCTGAGTATGATTGTGAATTTTGTTCAAAAATATAATTCATCGTTTCTTCTTCATTTTCACATTGAGTCTCATCATTGTCATAGTCTTCTGTTTCCGGAATGTATTTGCGTTTTCGTGTCGATTCTAAAATAAGACTGTACCGTCTTCGCGGTATTTCGTAATGCACGTTTCTAAACTGCTCCACCGACCTGGAATTTGAACCAATGGGAGCACGTCTTTTTCTATGACGTGCAGCGCTCGCATTGGTTAACAGGTTAACACAGACAGCCTGGCGGGAACAACACCTCGCCACTTCCGCACACGTTAAAAAACATGGCGAATGGTGGTTCATCTTAAAATCTATAAAATTCGTTTTCCCTATGCAAATTCGAGCTTCTTCATTATATACGTCATCAAAGCGGCGCCGCTGAAGGACTTAAACTGTGGTGTGTGTGGTGTGTCGTGCGCATTCCAAGGAAGGACCTAAACTGGACATTCCACGAGACCGCAGAAGGCAAGTCAGGTGCGTAGCGTCTTATTATCCTGTTTGTTCAAAGCCTAGAGAGCTGGGGTTCTTTAGAAACGTGCAGACAGATATATTAAATACCTAATATCAATCGTCTGAACAAAATGTTGAAAAATCATACAAAGACAGTCAATTTAACAAACAATCTGAATATTTAATTTTATGCACTTCCGACAGCTATGACGAGCTACAAACTAATCTTGTCCATTAATTGTAATTATTTAAATTATAAGCAAGATATCCCACTCAAATGTTACCTTCCCCACGAATTATTTTTTGTAAATAAATAAACCCTAAGTCGGAATATTTTTTTGTAGAAATAAGTTTAAAAATTAAAACAACACAAAAGGTTTGAAACACCTGATAAACCGTGAAAACGCAAGAAAAACATGTGGTTTATATACATGGCTGATGGCACAATAGGCGTGCCATCAACTTCTATGGCGCTTGACACGCCAGTCGTGTCATAGAAAATTTGTTCACAGCCACGGCGAAAAGTTTTAAAAAATGGGTGCCGCAATGAATCGGTTAACGACATACAAACATGGATGCGTCCTCACTCTCGCTCCGCGTCTAATTCGTTAAGTAAACACACCAAGTCAAAATGCTACGAGTTGTAGGGACAGAAATGTGCGCTTACTTATATTAACTTTTAAGTCTTATTTGAGTTTTGGGTAAATACAAATTGTACTTCGGATATTTTCGTGTTTTTATTTACCTCGACTGCGCTGCTGGTGTGTTGACGAGGACTCAGGAAGAAAGTGCCGTCGACGAGAGGATACCGGTCGAAAACGTGCAGGGTCTCTTTGCACAGGGCACAGGATACTTTGGGCTTGTGCTGACCGGCCAACGTCGACAGGATGAACAGCCTCGTGTCGTCATTGCCATGGTTCCCTTCATCTTCAATCTATAACAATAGACACACGAATTTAAAATTAAATTGAACTATTATGGAGAATAGGGAATGAACATTCAAAATCAATTACGCCGTAAATATTCCCCTGTTATTCGGCGGCATCGAATATAAAGTCATGTTAGCATTTTCAATATTTCATATCCTCGCATTTACATATTACGATTAATGCATCCACCCACGACACTTATGCTGGCTCTCCCTTCGTAATAACACAAGTAAATGACTGCATAAAGTTGAATAATGAAAGGCTGAAAGGCAATTACGCTGAATTCGGAGTCGAAGTCAAACAAAGGCTCACCAACGCCGCAGAGATCGATTGTGAAGCACAATTCGTTCACGTACGAGCAATTTGTGAGAGAGAATAATAATGAAAGTTTAACGAGTTGCTGTTCCAGCGTAGGCATTACACTACGCCTTAATTAAACATAATATTATGAACTGTCAAAGCGTAACACCATCCCCGTTTTCTGTACGCTTACGCTTGTATGGATTAATAAAGCATTGTTCTTCGTTTGAAAATAGCACGTCTGGTTAGTCACCGATGTTAATTATGATGTACGATGCGATTGCGTGGTCTATTGGCTACAAGGCGTCTACACATGGAAGAGAATGCATCGCGCATAACGTAAGGAACTCGCATTCCAGCGCGCATATTGAGGCATTCCGATCTATTATTAGTGACGTCGTGACACCAGGAACACATAAAACGTAGCAGTCGGGAGCGTTGACCTACGCAAACAAACTCGGTATGATTTGCAGTGTAGTAGTGCAGTTTGCCAAGAGGCAAGGCGCGCGGGGGCGAGCCATCCGGCAAACAGAACCGCGATATCTCGACATCCGACTCCGCTACTGGCGACTGCGAGCCCTGCCACTGCCCCGCCGAACAATCCCTTATTGACACTTAATTAAGCTTTATAGTTTAACGACTTTAAACCACCAATCCATTTGTAAATGGCGCCAGTCAACTCCGATCGACGATTTTGAGTGATAAATAACTGGCCGCGAGCCGAACACCGGTGTGATTGATTCAAACCAATGAAGCAGATGTTTGCAGCTCCACATACACGAATGATTGATAGCGAAAGCAAACACGGTTCAGACGAAAACCGTGTAAGAGACGAGTGAAGTGTAACGAAACCTTTATGAATTATTGAGTTAATTAGAAAGGCGCTTGAGACGTCGCCTTAGGACTAATGAGTGACAATTATTAAATTGTTAAGTGTCGCGCTCACGACAGTTTAGTGAGGTTGCAGGTCGCGGCCGACGAACCCAAGACATTGTGCAGCGAACTTGCACAATTTACTATTGTACTGCAAGATTGATGAGCACTCCGACACAGACTATTTATTTACTCAATCCGATCACGCTTTGTCTCGCAATCGTCGTCGTTTACAAGGTACATAACTCGTGGGTAGTAAAACGGCACATAAAACTTTGCGATGAGTTCAGAGTAACTGCTCTTAATATCGAGTCCGTCGTGTGTGAGATTCAGTCAGAAGTCAGTTAACACGAGCTGACGACCATTCGGCTGGCGTATACGATCGCAGACGTTTCTAATTACGGCAGAATTTACATACCACTGGAAACTTGGCAGCCGACAAACTCTACCTATTTAAATGGTTTGGAAATTCTCCTATTCTTTTATTACAGCCATAAGATTAGGTTAAAATTAAACGGGAATCTTCGGGAGAACGAATTAATGGTTTTGTCCGTATTTCGATTTTGAAACACTAGGAAAGAGGAGTGCTTGTAGTGACGGAGAGACAAGAGGCTTGAAGAGTGCTCGAGCGTCGTTAGCACTCGAGCACTGCCGAACGAATGTACACACATTAAAACTTCCCGAATTGAAGGTGACGCAAATTAAAGAGCTGCACGGCTTTACGCCCGCAGGAGTGTGGCGTCGGAAACGAAAAGATAAACATAGGGGTAACTTTTTAACACGAAAGTTTCCCAATTAACATTTATTATATTAACTATTTTCTTAATGCCCTTTTTTCTTTTTTCCACATCAGAAGCTGTTTCGTCGCCAACTTGGCCCATTGTTTTCAATTCACGATATTGTTTATGTACTTGTACTGATAGAATACTGCGGTAAATACAAAATGTTCACAAACGAGCTTCCATTATGAAGCGCCAGACGTCTCCGACTAAAGGTTGTATAACGACAATAAATCTGGATTGTTCCCGGGGGTGGCTTATTTTTAATTAGCCAAATGAAACTTTTCCTATTATATTTTGCCGTCGTCCGCACTCCGAAGTATAAAGCTATATTCTATCTATAAGAACAAAAAATATATACAAAGAGCGAACCGTTTCAGAAAGCGGAGCTGAAAGGTCGGGGAAAAATGAGAGACGACGCCGCAAATCCAATTAGAACCAACAAGATATCCAATAACTAAGGATTTGATGCCGATAATATTATTTAATTGAATTCTTAAATAGATATTTTTCAAGATGTTATAATGGTTTTCGATCAAGGTTTTGAAAGCAATCGAGACTGAAATATTGGAGTTGATGAGACGGTCTGGAGTGGCAATATTTCAGGGAGCTACCTCAAACAATAAGTCTTGAAGCGGATGGTATTTGCGGTGGTCGATACATTTATCCTGTCGGTTGCGTTGCGTTCCTTCGTGTTTGCCATTGTCTGAGAGCTTCACGTTAATACTTTGCTCTTTGTATCAGAAAATGCATTTCTACAGTAATGCAATTGAATGGATCCCCTGCCATTTCCCTGCGTAAGGATTTTTGCAGATTTCAGTCATAATAATATTTTTCCGGCGATCGATGGCGTCTGGGACAATGTTTTGTACAACTTTATCTGGCTAGAGAGTTATTATAATAACAATGCGAATCTTGAGTGAAGATATGAGGTAACCTCGAGCTCGCCTCGCTTACTCATGTTACTTTCTAAAGAAAATTATGGATGTTATTACTTGACATGTACCTTCTTATATTTTATTAAACATAGTTCAAGCTTTTCCATGTTTGCTCATTAGTCACCATTAAAATACATGTTTTATGTAAATCCCAACATTAGTCTTGTAAATATTTACGGTGCTGGTTAACTGCAGCGGTGTAGAATTAACAATTTATCGTTTGAAATGCGTAAAATCTGTAAAGGTAAAAGGAAAACTGAGATATGTTGAATATTTTATCAAGATTTTGATGGCACATATTTGCCAAAACGAATATCTTCAAAATTCAATGTGTAAGAGATATTTTCGCGCGTGAAGTATTATCACGTCCCAAACATTCCACATAACGCAGTCATGCGAGAGATACACATTCTACAGTATCTTGAAAAGTGCGAGGTATTTTAATTTAACGTTGAACTTGTGGAGTGGCAACATTATTCGCGTACTTAAGACAAAGATTCGAGTGAACCTCTCTAAGGTGAGAAGTAACTGAGTCGTTATTATTTTATTGTGCTGTCTCGGGAGGATATGAAGTGTCTGAGGAGCCATCGCCCCGTCACAACGGGAGCAAAGCAAAATTCAGATTCAAATGGGTGTTAAAAATGCTTCGATGCAAACCGTTTCAAACCAGTGGGGTTGGGTGGTTCTGATGCGATTTTGATGAGGTCCCCCTTCGGATGGGCCATTCTCAACACTGACATTTTTATTGAAATGTTACCTGACAGTAAAACGATGTTCTATGAACGAGATGCTCGTAAATTCTAATTGATTGGTTCGTCGGACAATCAGAATAAAAAAACGTTGAATGCTAAAAGAGTGAACGGTAGCGATGTTTGAGTTGTTTCGCCAGACGAGACTGTTACTGCTCTACTACATGGAAAACTACTTATCCTAACGTCGTTTTATCGTTAGATGTATTGTTACGTCAGTTAGTGCCATTCAGTCCGTGTCATTAGCACCGACTATATAGATAATGCTGCCCATAATTTACTTTATTACTGACAGTACAAAGTCTTTGGATTGTCAGGGTTACGAATGTTGTTGGTAAAAAAGCTTGTTCGAACTTCGAACACATCACATAGACAATATACAAAGTGTCAATTGAGTCGTAGACCCAACTGGTTACGTTCTAACTATAAACCAATTCGCATCAATTAGCGAAGTGCAAATGCAATTAATAAATACCCACTAAATTCAATTGTTCAATTTCTAGACGAGTGTAGGCGGGGGTTCTTTTGTAAAGGAAAAACATCCTTGGATCAACTATAGTTGGGCATACAATAAAGCGTTTAAAATACTACACAATTTGAGTAGTTTTATTTAGACTTCTATAGTCTATTCTTCTAGTTAAATTTAGGAAGATGAAAGGATAGTTTTAATTGTTTATTTTTAACTGATTTTTGAAAGGAAGGGTCAATCGGAATGTTTTTTAATGATATTTTGCATTGAACATAAACATTTTGATGCAGGCCTTGTCTGGTAAAAAAAGGACAAAAAGTTGTTGACATGAAACAAGGATGAATCGATGAATTCTAAAGACAAAGTGTCTGTTTTATCTGTGACTGTACACGTCTGCAGCTTGTACATTCGCCAAATATCAACGCCACTAACATGTTAACTAAACTATGCAGACTGCAAAGGTATTCCAATATTGATATAACAAATATTTTTAACATCGACAACGACTGATAATTTTTTTCAAGTTACGCAACCGCGATAATATGTAGGTACGTTCATAATGTGCTTGTTGTTATGTCTATACTCTATGGATCAACGTGGCTGACCACGTGCTGTCAGCACCAGCTGTGTCAACACGAGATATTGCAGCGAAAATATGTATTAACTAACTGTGACCGCGACTTTGTCCGCGTGGAATTTTGGATTTTTTTTAAATGTAGCGTCAATCGTCGTCGTTAAATCGTCAATTTTGTAGCGTCATAGGTATTTCAGAGATACGCCGGAACAAACAAATATTGTTAAAATATTTTTGTATAGGTATGTACCGTATATCATATGCATGTAGTAAAAGGTGGTTATTTTAATATTACAAACAGACACTTATATTTTATTTATCACTACATAGTATAAAATAAAGTCGTCTCTTTTTCGTGTCTGTTACACTGTTTGTCTGTCTGTATGCTTAAATCTTTAAAATTACGCAACGGATATTGATGCGGTTTTTTGTAATAGGTAGAGTGATTCAAGAGGAAGGCTTTTATGTAAAAAAAATCCCGAAATTCCCACGGGAACGGGCACAACGCGGGTAAAACCGCGGGGCGCTGCTAGTATATAATAAATGCTTTAAGTTGGAGTTTAAATGTAAACTGTTGATTAATATTTGATAAGAAGTAGCTTGACTATTTGTGAAGATTGTGGTTTGTTTTGCAGAGATAATAATCATGACCTTTCATTCAATTTTCTGACTGTACAAGTACACCTGTACAATATCAGTACTAAATAGTACGAAACTATTATGTACTATGGCAGTTAGACGTAGGTTGATAACGCACGGAAATCGAACCCGCATACATACATAAATATACCGGGTAGGAAAATGTCCTTCGTAAAGCAATAAACATTAAATCAATTAACTAAGAAGTAAGTAATAAATATAAGAAGTAATAAAACTATTTGCATATCATAACAAGTTTATGTAAATACCACTTATCTAATAATAGAACTTATATAACTGCAGATATAGTGAATCATAATTACTGTTTTGATCTGAAGAATTAAATCAATTAAATTGGTCCACGTACTTCACTAGTATGATGTTATTAAAGAAGAATTTTTAAATAGCTTAGTCTATGTTTTAGTTGAATGTTTACAAAGGCGCGACATTACCATAACATTCTAGTAGGTCATGATTGATTCAACAACGTGGGAAGCCCAATTCATTCTATGTTTGAATAAAAGGGTATTCGTAAACATTCTATTTTTAAAATCAATTATTGGTTATGGTTTTCAGGTATTATTGAGTTTATATAATTATAATGAGAGATTGTCTGTGGTCTGTGTGTCTGTGGTCTGTGTGTCTGTGGTCTGTGTGTCTGTGGTGTATGATTTTTTTATGCTTAATAGTTCCATTTTTAAATTTAAATAAATATGCACTGAGTAGGTTTTACACAAAAAAGGTTGAAATTATTTGTGAGACCCCTTTTTCGATACCTCTTGTTATTCGGATATTTTAAAGATACAGGGGTAGTTTTTAGCATTTTTAATTCACTGGATAGCTAAGTGGAAGAACCAGTAGTCATAAAACTTCGCTATATTAAGGTATTGTTAGTAATTAATTACGTAAGAGATTATAACAAGCACATAATAAAATTAGAATCGCTAACAAGTTGATAGGAATGTTGAATTTCAATGTTTGTTTTCTTATTCACAGCAAAATAAATACCCACTTTGATACTTCATTTTATATTTGTGGCTTTCGAGATTTATCGTCGAGAACTGAATATCTACTATTCGTTTACTTTATGCTATTTTAAATGTAAATAGGATTTATATGACTGCAGTAATATAAATAATAATTCAAGTGTTGTTGAATATTTAATTTAATTGTTTACATAAAATTAATGTTAATTTAAACATTACTAAAATGCAGGAGCAAATTGAAGTTGTTTTTTATGGTTTAGATTTTATCTAAATGCGGTTTTGTATTGGTTTGTATTGGTGTTAGATTCTATTAAATAATATATAAACTAACGGTGTCTTGGGTCTCAGGATATAATTGTTCTTTGTAGCAGATAAAATTCATCAAAATCGATGATAGTTCTTGAACATTTAGATAGTAAAGTGTTAACCTGTAATGTCCCACTGCTAGGCAAAGGCCTCTCATCTCACTGAAGATATCAGTACAGTAATTCATAGCAACTAACGTAAAGTGCATCAACTCTCAATTTCGTAATCAAAAATAGTATTGAATAAAAGCATAAATTCCAAAATTCCAAAAGAAACATGTCCACTATTAACTTCAACTTTTTGTACATTAAATATTGCAAAACAGCCGCCGTCATATCAGTTCCCACAACAACAATAACAAACCGAGAACAATACTGATAAACTCATTATATTCGAATACAAAAATAAACCGTGATTATACTATCTTGCCGATACAAACGTACAACCATTTGCCATGCACTGATAACCCTGCATTTAGTTATTGTCACCTCACTATCTGTTTTGCAAAGCTGACACTAGCCTTGTGGTTATCTGACAAGAATAAGAATGACATTAATGATGATGTACTGGTCTTCAAGCTTGTGATATGGGAGAAAGTCGGAGAGTGAAGTCTGGCTGACTTTAACTTTACTAATTATTATTACTAGCAGAGCCCCGCGGTTTTACCCGCGTTGTGCCCGTTCCTATGGGAATTTCGGGAATTATTATATATATAAAACTTTCACTCTATATATTTAAAAAAAATATTACAGGTATATTAATATTATAAATTGAAAGGTTCGGAGGACGTATGGATGTTTGGATGTATGTTCCCCTTTCAAGCAAAAACTACTGATTGGATCTAAACTAAAATTGGTAAAGAGATGGATTAGAGTCCAGAATAACACATACGCTTCTTTTTTCTTCCTGAAATTCCCACGGGAAAGTGAACAATGCGGGAGAAACCGCGCGCGCTGTTAGTATCAAATAATTTGCGAAAATACGAAACATTTAACCATACTTTACGATTATGTTTCTAAGATTGAACAGCTGTACTAACTTTCGATTTTTATATCTAAATAAACACTTATATGGAAGAGAAAATTAATTAAAGTTTAAGTAACAAACTTAACGACAAATTAAGGTTCTTATATGGAGTAGATGTGATTGTGTTATGGCTATATTAGATACTTGTACTATATTTGGTAATAGTGTTGCAGTGTTAAGTATTTTATTTTAGGATGTAAAGCAATTAAGTGTTGACGAAGGAAAGAACTGCAGCTATGAAGTAAATAAATACAATTTCGCTTTGTATAAGGGTCAACACTGCGTTAAGAGTGCGCCCGTAGGCGTGCGCACGCGAAGTCGTAAATATGAAGCGCTGAAACGTCTGAAGTGCAAATTGAATCTTAAGGCAATAGATCCAGTAGAAATATAACGACTGAACCGATTAAAATGTTTGGCATTAAGTTTTTACGGATAATCATTAATGAAAGATTACGTTAGTTTTACGGATAATCATTAATGAAAGAATACACTCGATTATTATATAGAAAATTTTTGGTGAAAAAATTCCTTTGAAACATACCTATATTGAAAATACCTTGTTTCTACGAGGTTCATTTTGCTTAAAAGTTGCAATAGCAAACACACCCAGATCAATTAATAAATAAATCATTACCAAAATAAATAATACTTAAACCCATATTAAATGAGACCTTAAATCAAGTCCAGTAAACTAACATTACAAGTAATTTAAGAAATATTTAATGTTTATAAATTACAGATTTAGTTTTATAACTGTTAATAAAACCACACGGCCATGTTTTAAGTATAATAAAGTTATGTAAGAGTTTAATGTTGAAGGTGAAGTTAACAACTTGCTGCGGCTTGGTTTACTTGTGATTTACTATTAGTAAAAATTAACTGCTTTAGATCCTCCAGTACCATTCAGTATTTTCTTTAGTACTCTTAGTAGGTTCATCTTGTTTTTTCTTCCTACTGGCTTTTTTTATATAAGTAGGTACTTTTTTTCTTTTGTATTGTATTGTACTAGCGGCGCTCCGCTGTGCTAACCGCGGGAATTTCGGGGTAAAATTTATCCTATGTGTTATTCTGATAATAACCTATGTTAGTGTTAAGTTTCATCCAAATCCGTTTAGTAATAGTTCGCTATTTAATGACTAGGAACTTTACGTTTGAAAATGTTTACTAGGCAATTAATTACATTTGAAAACGTTAAACTTCAATTCACTAATTGATTGGCGTAATGTTTCATAGGTAAATTACACGAAAAAATAAATCATAAAAGATTTATTATAACCAAAATAATAGTTATATACGAGAAAATTGTAACCTTTCTAAACAAAAGACATACGAAATAATAGTTCCCAAGAACTAGTCAACTGCATGCATTCATGTTGTCTTTTTCACTGCACTATAGTTCAGTGATGTGTATGAGCAAGATAACAATACTATGTGTTGGTACTTTACTATCAGCCCGCCATGGTTTCACTTGCATTTTAACTGTCAACGAATCAAATCCGAATAAAAATCTTTGTAACCGAAAGTTTACGTGAATAGTTACAGTTTGTTTGTATACTAGGTTACGAAATGAGATACAATTTTATCAAAATTAGTACAATCAATTTTTGAGTTATTTTTTACATGTTTTTAATAACATCCTTTAATAATAAATATTCAATGCATCTTTTCCGCTGCTTCACAGACAAGTCAACGATAACATTTCCAATAAACATACCTCCTTACAAACATTCCATTCCATATAATATGTATTCGAATTTTAAATACGAGGTATTATTCTGTAATTCAAAATTCGATCCGAATGTAACACGAAGCGAGATCGAGACATAACAATAACCTAATCACCGTTACACAAAACCTAAAGCCGCATTACAAACAACGTGCAAACAATGCATTACAATTAATTTACATTAACTCGAACTAATTACGTATTGACTGTTTAATGGGCGATTTAAACTAGAATGCAATTCAATTTAATACTTCAAGTTTCAAGATTGATTATGTTGTGTTTGGTATAAAGATGTAAAGCCGAGTGCAGATTGTAGTAAGACTGTCTTAAACTGACTATTGCTTTATAAAACGTAAGGCTCAAGTATGGATGTTTCAAGCATTCATAGGTTTTTCTAGTTATTCATAAGACTAACTATAGTTTTGTCTGCAATCAGGGTTTAAAAGTTATAAACTGATATTTTATTTAAGTAGAATTAATTCTTAAAATATCTCCAATCTCAATGTCAAATTACTTCAATCAAAACATAGTTAAAACTTTTATTCTTTACTTGTTCAGAATGAGTTTTATCCCGATATTCCAACAGGAATAGGGCCGCGGATTAAAAGGAATCGCTTGCTCATTAAAACATGTTGTTTACTACGATGTCATGGGAATATAAATTAATTGAAACCACGTTATCAAAGCCCCACGCATTGCGAAGATAATGCAAGTATGTACTCGTAACTTATTTAAGTATTTATCAGCGCGATAAAAATGGAAAACAATTACCTACAACCTACATAATATGGAATGGTAGAAACATTTAACTGCGATAAAAAATTTAGAATAACAACACATTTTCTATGGAAGAGGCTTTTTTAATAAAGGGAGACAAACATAACATTATGTTTAGTAAAGTTAAAAGAAGATAGATCATGACCATAGATAAGAGAAGGAAACTAGTTGATACCATAGATAAAAAGAAGAAATCATAAATATTGTTTTTTTAATGAGAGTTCTGAATTAAGAACTGACATTAACTAGCAAACATTCCAAATTCAAATAATTTGAATCACGACTAACAAAACAAAACCAATCTTACTAACATCAGCTCGATTTTATACTTCCTTTGTTTAAAAATCGAACAAGTCCTTAAATAACTAACAAATTAAATAAAGCCGCTCCAGTCTTCGAATGCAGTAAGTAGAAGCGATAAGCTTGACTGTATCGCGGTCATAGAGGATAATGCCCGCGTCAAGGCAAACGTACAGCCACAATAAACAAGTCCACAGTCGCCCTTACATAACACGATATACGTTGCTCTAGGCTAGACAAATTACTTACAACCAACGATTTTGCACCATTACACGCTATTTTGTTACTTGTCTACGCTTCTTTATCGACTCAGCAACATTGTCGCAAATAGTCTAGTGTCTAGCATTGTGATTTTATAGCAATTATTATTTATTAATGTTTATGAATTTGTAGATAAAAACAGTGTTTATAGAATGATTTATTGCTAAGCGTTTTGATATTATAAACACATTAATGAAAGTACTTGATATCAAATTGTATGTTGCAGTTAAATTATGTGTTTGTGCTCTCATGAGTTTAAATTATGGAACGCTAGTTGTTCCACGCAGTTTTACCCGCTCCCATATGAATTTTAATACAAAAAGTAGCATATTATTATAATCTTCTCTATGGTAATCTCTATCTATGCCAAAATTTATCAACAAATCTACGTTGGATTAGGCGTGAAAACGTATACAGAGTGACTTCGTGATTTAATATAAGCATTTTACAGACTTACAGAGATTCTTTGGGATTTTTAATATATGCTTAATAAATGTGTTAGTTTATAAGCGACTAGCAGCGCCCCGCGATTTTAACCGCGTTGTACCCGTTCCCGTGGGAATTTCGGGATGAAAATTAGCCTATAACCTTCCCGTTGAATGTGGCTATTACAAAAAGAATTATTCCAATCAGACTGATAATTCCTGAGATTACTTCGAACATACAAACAAACAAACAAACAAACTTACAAATTTTACCTCTTTATAATATCTATTAGTATAGATATGAAATTAAAGGGTCTCGTACATACTAATAGAGATCATTTGCGTATGTATAAACTCATTATGCGATCACCATCAAGCCCTTATGGAGTCGAACGCCTTAATCCAACCATTGAAATGTGTTCCACTTATCACATACATCCGCTGGCCTTAATAGCTAAATAATATAATCAGTGCAACTAAAAGTAGGCGTCATGTTACTAAGGCATTCACCTGGGACTACAATTATGTAACTGGCCTATACTTGTAAGTCACATAGATAAATTGATAAACACTATATTGTAAACTACATTAACATACCTACACATGAAACGGAATCAAATAACATGGAAAGTTGCAGAAAAGGCGGCCTTATCGCTAAGAGCGATCCCTTTCCGACAACCTTTAGATGGAGACAAAAAATCACTAAAAAAGCAGGTGACATTTGGCCATAGTTATTTTTCAAAAATGTTTATCAATATAAAATGAAATATTCTGTAGGAACATCTAGGACGAAAATGACCAATGTCCTGCCTGATATGATGACGCATTTTTAATGTTGGTAAAATAGTTAAAAACATCTCTGTCTTTTGTCAGTCTAACCAGTCAGTACAGACTGTGTCTTGACAGACGAAAAATCTGTTAAACGTCTTGTCTCTGGTGTGCGCTCCATAATATTCCATAGTTAAGACTGTCTAACTACAGTCTTGGCCGAGACTGTCAACTACAGTCTAGGCTATAGTGTGTTCACCCTCTTAGTAAGAATATAGATATCGGTCGTTGCA
Source organism: Cyclophora albipunctata (assembly GCA_963082685.1). Lineage (NCBI taxonomy): Eukaryota > Metazoa > Arthropoda > Insecta > Lepidoptera > Geometridae > Cyclophora > Cyclophora albipunctata. The sequence continues at coordinate 7,806,266 of OY720119.1, read as the reverse complement.
CTCGTTCGAAGTATTATGCAACCACCGTGACAATGCTCGTCAAAATAGTTTAAAGATAAAAATATCAATAGTTGTTAATTTGAGCAATACAACTCGAAGATAACGTACGGTACTTTTGAGTATGCAATACAATGCTATCAGACGTTCTTCTTCTTCTTCATCGAGTGGATGGTCAACCTGACCAATCCTGGTGTCAGAGTTATTGAGCAGCCAAAGGCCTCTGACATGGCTCAAGTAACGACTACTATCCGTGGAAAGTAACCGGGACCGACGGCTTAACGTGCCCTCCGAAGCACGGGAAGGACGTTGACTACAGGATTTATCAAAATTACTGTAATTAAGTTTAAATGACTAGCTGCGTCCTGCGGTTTAACCGGCGTTGTGCCCGTAGGAATGTCGGGATCAAAACAGCACATAACCTTTCTCTAGAATAAAGTTATCTATTACAAAAAGAATTATTCGAATCGGACAGGTACTATCCGAGATAAGTCGATACAAAGAAAATGAAAAAATTACCTCTTTATAATATTAGTATAGAAGTTCCGTATAGATATAGCTAATGGCCAAATCTATTAGAAATTAGTCTCTTATACTAAGTGTGCTCGTATAATATCCATTTGAAAACACTTATCTGCATCTCGCAATCCAAACTCACGATTCTAAACTAAATCGTACAATTTATGAGAAAACTAATAATAATTAGACAAATAGTGTTTGCACAGATATCTAAAAGATTTATTTCGCAGCTATTAGAAAAGGCTTTATTACACAAAAACACATCACTACATAGTATAAAATAAAGTCGTCACTTTTTCGTGTCTGTCACACTGTTTGTTTGTCTGTCTGTATGCTTAAATCTTTAAAATTACGCAACGGATTTTGATGCGGTTTTTTGTAATAGGTAGAGTGATTCAAGAGGAAGGTTTTTATGTAAAAAAATTCCCGAAATTCCCACGGGAACGGGCACAACGCGGGTAAAACCGCGGGGCACTGCTAGTAAATCTACAATTTAGAAGTAGTTAGCCTTCGAATTAGAGAATATTTGCATTCCGTTCCCATAATAACGATTCCATTATATCATTGATATGTAAATTAATGCAACAAATTGTGTTCGAAAGGATTTAGAATCCAGTTTGACGGTGATACAGGAGTTCAATTTGTTTAATGATATTGAGCTTTCTTGTTCTGGTCGGTGCATAGCTTGGTCTTGGAGTAATTGGACTGATGCGTCTCGAACAACCAATTATGTAGCAATATGTTGCATTCCATTATCACTATTTTTGGATCAAGCGTGGTGATTACGCCTAGTCCACTTCACCTGTGCTAAAATCTTTAGTGACATGAGAGACCTTTGCCCAGCAGTGGGACATTAGGCTTGTTTCTTTACTTGGAGAAGTAACCCATCTTCGTCGCCACAATGTCACTTAGGGCTCCCACACAAAACTGCGATGCGATGCGATGCGAATTCGCATCGCAGGAACTTGCGATGTTGTTCCATTAATTAGCGATTCTCATATTCATCTCTTTTCTTTGTACTGTAGTAATGGCGATAGATATACCTATTTCAGTTCGTATCGCAGAAATTCGCATCGCAAGTTCCTGCGATGCGAATTCGCATCGCATCGCATCGCAGTTTTGTGTGGGAGCCCTTAAGCAAAAGTGCAATTTTGTTTGTATCTGCTCTTGATACGGTTTTATTTCATTTGATAGCTAGTTTCTTTGCGCAGATTGCTGGCTATGTTTAGTAAAAATCAGTTCAGTCGATTTGCGCAAGTTTTTTTAAAAATATTTAATTACACTTGATATAAGCATTACATACTTAATTATCTTCTAAGATTATTATCATTCTTTGATACACATAAGTCTATTAGCCAAAAAGGAATAACAAAACTAAAACCAGTTTAAAGTTGAAGGTCTATTAAAACAATATAAAGTCTAGAAGATAATATCGCAGATGATAGATAATTGTAAACTTAATTGGATTTTCAGTTATTAATGCAAACAATTAATATTATGCCGGTGCTAGTTTCTAGCAGCTAGATGATCTATATCTGGTGTTTAAGGCGATGCTCGAAGCTTCTAATCCTACGTATTACTCTCATTAGATAAAGGTGCGGACCTACCACGATTTATAGCTCCGAGACACGATAGGGCGGGGCTGTTTAACAACTTACAATATACGAAGACTACTTACAAACCGTGAACTTTTAGAACTTTGTCACATTAATAAAGTGTAAAAATTTCGTTTACTTGTGAGAAGTATTATAAAATTTTGAGTACGATAAGGTTGTATGTTTAGTACGCTTTCGATGGCCTGACTTCACAAGCAACTTGATAGCCGGTACGTAACGCCATCAGCAGTTTTTTTGTAACCCGATATCTATGTAATTCTAAAAAGCGCGCGTACGTAAACAGGAAGTTATGACGGTGTCAAATTCTTTGAAGCAGAAAAAAAACAAAAAGTGCTGTGGTTTTAATTGGGTTATGTGAAGCCATTAAAATTAATACACATAGAAGTGCAGATATTATGTTGATCTTGATAAGTTTATTGAAATCTACATAAGAAAATACAGACGTTCGAACTAAGAAGCTAACAGACTTAAACTTTTTAGTTGTTTTTAGCGATCTTTGAGAAGAGCTCTTTAAGAAGTCAGTTCTCGTTTTATCCGCAACCCCTACTGCGATGTTAAAGGATTTAACACATTTACAAAAAAGAAACTGAAAACTAAGGACTTCGAAAGAATAGAGAAGATTTCCGCCGGCGATTCCAGTGTAGATAGCACTCCCTCACTACGTATTTATTTGTCTTACAAGCTCTGGAATAGAGCGACTACGATCAAAGGATTTAGTCCAACATCTAGTTGAATTTATATCGCGTTTTCAGAAGTGATCCATTGGCGATAGTTTTTGTATTGAATTGTATTACGAGTAGGGTCTATGAACTATAAGTAATTCATAGAATGAGCGAGTGAAGGTGCGGTGCGGCCCGATATGGCAGGTGTGTTATGTAAGCACCCAATGCAGTCGGTTCAACACCAAATGCTATTCCTATGCCAACTAGCTGCAGACTCGTGCCAAGGCCCCGCCACAATTGAAAGTTGATGTCCAATGAACCTTTCGAAACAAAGCTCTATATCTAAACAAATCAACGGCCAGTAAAGGTCGCGACAAATAAAGGACGGAATTGCACCATTTTCATAACAGGCTGAACAAAATCAAGAGTTAGAAGCGAGACAAATTATAATGTAACCCATTCCCGGTCAAAGTGTCTCATAACGATAACCGTGGATATAGTCGTTACCGCCGTACCCAAAGGACTTTAAGAGCGGACAATTTAAAACATAAATTAGATAGTGCAGTGTCTAAATACGGGAGAATACCGGGAGGCGGCCGACTACCCGACTACCGGGTGGGTAGAGCCGATGAATAACGAATAGACAGGGACAGCTTACGAGGGAACCATTGAGAAACGAAAGAGAGGGGAGACAGGAATCGGGTGCAGCAGCCAACACTGTGCACACAGACAGCGATCGATTAGCGGGTTTGCCCGCCGTATGACACTACCAATCTATCGACCTTTATTACGTCCTTATTTAAAATTTATAACTGCCCAATTGTTTCAATCATATTTGGTTAACAGACGTTTCAATTATAGCGTTAATTGTATGCAAGTTGACAGCGATTAGTATGCAGGTTTGATTAATAGATAATTCAATGTGTATAACAGTATCAACGTCTCGATTAAATGCAGAGTAAGTAAAATGGATGAAGGTGATTATCTCGATCTTGGCTGACAAGCATTCGGTTGCAGATCACGTTGGCTACGACCGGTGATCACTTGTTTAACTTGGATGTGCCGTGATACAATAGAATTGCGAAGCAGACATCGCGTGCATTTCTTATTTATGAATTTTCCTATCAGAACAGCTGCGGTAATGGAATAATTTCGATACTACTGATCAATATGCAACAAAACATCTAGATTCCTCCAACTTTTCATAGCTTCTTGTAACTCGCTAGTCAAGTTTTGTGCTCGTACAGAATATGAAATACTTTCCGAGAAATAGGAAATATTTTTGCCTAACAATAGACGGTTTGCCATTATTGTTATAACTTGAATACTATTACAACCGTATCCTTAAATAAATATATTAAAATTATTTTAATTTTTCTGTAATAACGTACGTGGACTGCGAAAACAATCATTGAATGGGTAATTCCTTTGAACATTCGCAGAAATAGATAACAGGTATTGTAATAGTAATATTTATGACGAAATGTTCAATAAAACATGAGATCACTATACAGTCAGTTTTAAAATGTGTTGAGTTGGTACTTTATCAAATTGTTAAAAAAACTGCCATGTTAGTAGGTACTATAGAAGTTGAATATGACAGGTTTCTAATCATTTGTTTTCATGACTGTACATGCTTAGTTGATAGCAAATAGTCCTTTAATCTATGTTAATCATTGAAGAAAGTTGATTCAATATTATTTGTACACTTGTGCGATAAAAGCTAAATGACCAAGATCTTGCTCCGGAAACGTTAAGTAGCTATATGTCCCAGGAAATGCGGCAAGTGATAAGAAAGTAGTAACTGTAGGGATAGCAAATATCGACGCATTTTCCTTAGAACAATAGCAAAACATTATCAAACTACAGGAAAACATGAAATGGCGTATTGATAACACTTTTACAGGAAGTTCTTTAATCTTATCCAAGTACTAGCAGCTTCCTGCGGGTTTACCTTCATTGTGCATGTACCTGTGGGAATTTCGGGATGAAAACTAGAATATAACCTTCCTGTTGAATGTGGCTATTCACTACAAAGAATTTATCAAATTGAATTGGTAGTTCCTGATGTAAGCGAGTTCAAACAAACAAAACACCAACTCTCAGCTTTGCTTTATTATATTGGTATGTATAGATTGGTACGGTGTGCAATTGCAAGTGTCTATAACAACACGCAGACGTTATTCATATTTATTCAAGCGAGACATTCATAGAGCGAGTCTCAAGTTCAAGGCTTCATTTCGCGTCTGAATATAGAATCGCTGAAGCGTTACCCCGGAAACAAAGCCGGGGCTAACTCGACAATGTGTTTAGTTTCCAGATAAGAGTCCCGTCCGACACCTAAACACGGATTTTAGATAACATTCAAACTAACACCACTGAATATAAATGAGATTTTAGAACGCCGCAACTTCTAGGACTCTCGTGCATAATTATTACTTGTAACAAACGTTCAACTCACTCTGAATGAACAACTTTATGGGCGCATAGAGTCGAACAATTAGAGATTAACCTTGTGGTAGTCGGAAGACGTACGAATGTAAATCTGTGTGGGTGTATTCGGGACGTCGGGGGCGGCGTGTCGGGTTGCGTGAGGGCCACCCTTACTACGCAGCTGTTTGAGTCTACTACGATTTCAATGTCAAGACCGATCAATACCCGCCGGGGATGTTTCGGGCGCTTTCGGCTCGTTCCGGGAGCGCCGAACGAGCTACTAACCTACCGTAATACGGGAGGGTGCGTGCTCACCCGATCAATAGCCAGAGGATCGTCTTTTATAAATAGTCTTGAACTTCACCTCGAACACTCCCGCCACGGGAACTGTGGGCGAAAGTTCACAAACAAATCCCCGGTTTCATTACGAAAGATTTACGAACAATAAAAACTGTTTTCTTTGTCTGAATGAGATGAATAATCTGAATCGGTGCGATAATAAGCTGTTGGAGCTGTAGTACAATGCAAGGGATATCATTATGGAGATGAGATGCACAAACCCCGACGGAGAGAAAGTTTCAACAGCTCAATATAACGTGACAATCGGCAGCTGATGTGAATATTTCACTAAGTTTTCATGTAAATAGCCCATCGCCGAGTGCGATGACGCGAACGAACTCGCAAGCCGCTGGGAAAATATGGAATGGGGAACATTTCCAAAGGCACTCGAAAAGCTAATATCAGTGCGGTTTGAACTCATCAGCATGCATACTGACGCAATTGAGGAATATAAGTATAAAGACTAGCCGCGCTTCGTGGTGTTACCCGCGTGGTATCCATTCCTGCGGGAATTTCGGGATAAAATCTATCCCGTGTGTTATTCCGATGTAAAGTATTACCTATATTACTGTAAAGTTTCATTCAAATCCGTCTTGTAGTTTTTTCGTGAAAGAGTAACATGATAAATACTACATCCTCAGAAACTTTCGCATTTGGAATATTAGTAGGATTTAAAATTGGAATCCGACCGTTTGGATGCGCTCGCGAAATAAAGGAATTAATTAGAGGAACACAAAACCGATGGGATGAAGTGAAATCAACCTCGAGCGCTATTACGAGGGAGGAGCGGTAATATTAAAGGACGAAAACGAGCGCTTCATTACTGGAATGCTGGCAATAACAATACGGCTAATGGTCGTCTCGCGATCGTCTCAATTCCCGACTCTACTTTAAAAAATCCCTTTAGTTACCAACAAATCCTTTGCGATCATGCTTAGAACATTGTATCAACAAAAACGTTGAATAAAACAGAAATAATTATAACGCATTGTTGAGTAACCTGTTACAAGCTCGCAATATAAATAACGAGTAGGTATTTATGTTAATTATCGTAACAATTACTGTTATTGTATTTGTAGACGATAAACATAACAAAACTACAAATGTTCTAGAAGTGCATCGCAGTAATGGATAACAGCTTAACGAGTGGGTAGGTCACGTAGGCAATACTTTATTTATTTTTATTATTATTCATAGTAGTGACGATAAACCACAATTTAACCTACATTGATGTATGAGTAATGTTTACGTGGCCGGAGTCGCATTAGCCTGATTGTTTTGGCTTGTTACGCGCCTTTGTGATTAGACAATGGGCAAAATATAGACACAATATGTACTAAGGAATGTCATACTCATATGGTGATATTGTCGAATATTTTCGATTTTGTAGAGCGATGAGTCTAGCATATTACTAGGAGCTAGGAGTTACCAAAGTGACGTAGGTATGTGGTGGTGACATAAAGTCGAACTAACCGGTAACGTGTGAAAGAGATAGACTACAAAACCGGAAGGCTTCCTTGACATTGGTTCCATATTCCTTTATTATTGTCTAAGATATTAGTCTAGCTAGAACATATCGTTTTTTTTTCTATAGTAAGGTAACTTCACATATACTTGTTCAATTAGACCAGGTAACAACCACGTAACAGGTAAGGTCACGATAGTGGTATGTATTTCTATCTGAGCGCTACCGTTCGTTCGGAGGGAACGTTAAATTGTCGGTCCCGGTTGTGTCAATCGATAGACCATGTCGGAGGCCTTTAGGCGGTCTAAAAAACTCTAACACACCTACTCGAAATTACTTACTTACTTAACTTCGGTACTTCACTTATACTTGTTTATTAAGACCAGTTAACAACCTTTAAGCGGGTAAAGGCTTAGATATCTGGGTACAGAAAGACCACGACTCTTAAACCGTAAAAAAACCGATTACAAATTGCGTCAGTATATAATTATAGTATTTGATTAGCGCTAGTTGTTAATAGAGGAGCGAGTATGCGTGACTGGTGCACACAGTCTCGCGTCTCCTCTGATCACGCAACTTTATCTCTACAAGTTATTATAATTTGCTAAAGCAATAAACTGTGTTCCACGCCTCACAATTACATTAGGGTTACCTACTATGTATAGGTAATTAGTTTGTTTTCCTATTAAAATATACAACGTTAATATCATCAACATTTTAATGAGCGTGTAGTCTTTAGGCATTGATTTTTTGTGATTCTTATCTGTTTATGGGTATTTTTTTTATCGAGTACCTCGATTTAGTATCAGCTAAGCCATTGTATCATTGTTTTTTAAATACAATATTTTGAATTTTGAATTCGAATCTAGTCAAGTCACAGGAGTAAAGAAACGGAACAGAGACAAAGCTTCTAGGGAGCGTGCGAAATTCTTACCTATTTTAGTAGGGTTGGCAAAAAATAATAAAATAAAATAAACTAACTTTTATGAACTTTTTATTAAGAAACATGTACATACATAAGGTATGTATATTTGGTATTTAAATAAGATAAGGTAAGATATTAATATTTACAAATTACTGACTCTAAATATTTTTTTTTTATAATTTTTGCATTTTAATAATTTGTTGTACCTTTTGATAGAATGGTAAATTCTGAATCTGATAAAAAGTCTTTTTAAATATTCGATTGGGAAGCAATCACATGGCATATTAAATTTACAATCTTGTACTCGTTTAAGAATATCATTACCAACATTTACAATATTTATGTCGAGATCAAAATATTCGCGAAACTTTTTTTCAAGCGTTTCCACAAATGCGACAAAATTGTCAGGAGGTATTACACACTACAATACACAATCATTTTGCAAGTCCTAAGTGCACCCCAACCCTAAATATTTACACTTGTATAACTATTTACAATATATTTAACATAAAACTATTTTTATTTGAACACAATCTAATAAAACACGCGTTATGCAGGCCCTCCGTTTGTCAACTAGCCGAGTGAGCGTAAACCGGTTTTATCCAGTGGCGGCGCGTTGGCGCGTGTACGCGACACAGCGGCCGGTTGACACGCACACATGCGCCGTATGCTTGTAGTGGTGTACCTACGGCGGCGCGGTTGTATGAAGCTTTGTCTCTGTTCCGTTTCTTTACTCCTGTGGTCAAGTAGAGAATAGACTTCCTTTCTTCTATGATGCCAGTTTTTGAAAATTTGACATCAAGAATATCCTTCCAAAGGCCTCTTGTTGCCATAGATTTGCTTTTCAAATGAATGCCTCGAAAGGGTAACTTTTTCGAAGTTATTTTAACTAAAAGCCCTAAATAGACTAAAATCAAACAATCTGCAAGCGAAGTAAACGCATTAGATACGTGTTAAACCATGTACTTACTCAATACAAATTAAAGCGTTAACTCGTATATTGATCTTTATAAGGTAACTAGGCGTATATTTTGCCCATATAAGATCATAACCCTTATGCGTATAGGTTTAAGTGCTATTTTTCTGATTAAAATCGCAATAATGTTTTAGATAAGTGACTTTAAAGTAAAAGGGAGTTCATTGAACTTTTGTTGCGAAAAAACGAGTATTTATAAAATACAAACTGCTTATGAAACTTGGTACCGAGGCCCTTAAAACACTATATAACTAAAATGTCAAAAGAGTCTTTTCGCTATAACTATTCGCGGTGTAACCCGCGCTGTAACCATTCCCGCGAGACTTTCGGGATAAAATGTACCCCATGTGTTATTCTGATGTATAGCCTATACTACTGTAAAATTTCATCCAAATCCGTTCAGTAGTTTTTTCAAGAGTAACAAACATAGTTACATATGTAAATTACATCCCCACAAACTTTCGCATCACTACATAGTATAACATAAAGTCGTCTCTTTTTCGTGTCTGTCACACTGTTTGTCTGTCTGTATGCTTAAATCTTTAAAATTACGCAACGGATTTTGATGCGGTTTTTTGTAATAGGTAGAGTGATTCAAGAGGAAGGTTTTTATGTAAAAAAATTCCCGAAATTCCCACGGGAACGGGCACAACGCGGGTAAAACCGCGGGGCGCTGCTAGTTTATAATATTAGTAGGATTACAGATAATTAAGTTATTTAACACAAAGTTAAATAGTTAACATTAACTCAAGTGCCCTTAGGGAAAATCTTAAACGTATGCATCGTTGAGATCTCATGTGGGTAGTTAATTACAGTCTTTACTGAGAAGAGTCAATCTACAGATTAAGTAACATTTGTTTATGTGAATGAATGAGATAATATTGTCTAGTAAGTTATAATATTGTCTAGTTAAACAGGCAGATTCAGTAAAAAAATATCAAGTAAAAATTGGCACTTTATCATATTCAAATTACTATCATACCTTTAAACATAGTGTTAACCTGTAATGTCCCACAGCTGGGCCTCTCATCTCACTGAAGATATCAGTACAGTGAAGAAGATTAGGCGTAATCACCACGCTTGCCTAATGCGGATTGGAGATCACAAACCCGAGCCATGTACCTATGAGAAGTAGGAAACATGTTTTCGGTCGACCTGGGAATTGAACTCGGGACCTCAGTCTTGCTTGGCAGGCGAGTACACGATACGACAATACGACTAAACACTAGTTGTGGTCGTAACATGTTAATGAGAATTTTAAATTTTTTAATGTGACAAGGTACTAATTTTCTTGCCCTGACTGAACGTAAGAGCGTATAAACGGAACGAATGTATAAACCGTAATAAACAAACAAAATCAGTAAATAATATTTGGAACTAATTTATTTGTATTATTACTTAATACTTATTGTTGAATTAAAACGTCGTTTGATTTTAAATTTTTATACAACTGAATCGTGAATCACTGCACCCAATAGAAAGCCAACTAATAAATTGTCTTCAATAAACATTACATGGGGTATTAAATGAAATATTCATTTATTGTAATTAGTTAAAACAAAAGCATTTGAACCTATGCCAACAGGTATTGCTGTGCTACGTAACAAATCAAAACTCGGAGTATGGCAACATTAGTCGCAGCTTAGGGTTGCCAGAATTAATTGATATTTATGGTCTTACTGGCTGTTCTATTGTAGTTCCAACTGCAAAGTAATAGATGGCGGCAGTTTTAAAATTATGTAGATCGAACTTACGTTATTTTGTCGTTATTTTGCACCCATACATTTCATTTTCTAACCAGACAATTTTCGACTTTATATATATCTTATATACCTATATAAAATTCTCGTGTCACAGTGTTCGTTCGCGTACTCCTCCGAAACGGCTCGACCGATTCTCATGAAATTTTGTGAGCATATTGAGTAGGTCTGAGAATCGGCCAACGTCTATTTTTCATCCCGAAATTCCCGCGGGAACGGGTACCGTGGTTTAAGTAACTCCTCCGAAACGGCTCGACCGATTCTCATGAAATTTTGTGTGCATATCGGGTAGGTCTGGGAATCGGACAACATCTTATTTTTCATCCCGAAATTCCCGCGGGAACGGGTACAACGCGGGTGAAACCGCGGGGCGCAGCTAGTATACATATATAAATGGTCTTACTAGCTGTGCCCCGCGGTTTCACCCACGTTGTACTCGTTCCCGCGGAAATCTCGGGATAAAACATATCCCATGTTTTATTCTGATGTATAACCTATATAACTGTAAAGTTGAATCCAAATCCGTTCAGTAGTTTTTGCGTGAATGAGTAACAAACATACATCCATCCTCACAAACTTCCGCGTTTATAATATTAGTTGGGATTCTGTAACGGATTGGCTAATCTTATGCATTGTTAGAAAGCAATAACCATAGTGTTGTGCACGTTGACCTCAAAACTCTGCCTTAGTAATTTCAGCGTGGGCAGAATAGGGATTTTACCACTTGATTTGGTAGGACAGGTTTAGTATATTCGGGATAAGGTTATCTACACGGAATCACTGAATAACACAGTTCGGTTCAGTGGTTTGGTTGTGAGAACGTGACATGGCAGGATGGGTAGTAATTTTGGGGACAGGTAGGATCTACGAGCTATTTTGGAGTTAACTAAGTGTTTTCCTCAATTTATACTATGAAACCTATTAAATTGTCATTACAAAATAAAGAAGTTAAAATGAAACCTACCGTCATTAATTCATATTAAAAGGTAAGATAAAGGTAAGTTTAAAGGGTTTAATCTACGCATAAAAAGTAGCTCAAAAATTCTCTTCAATTGCTCTGTTTATTAGTGCAATCCAAATACCTACTTGAATATTTTTAGATATAGATAAGTGCGAACGTACAGTCTGGTAAGGCGGACTAAGTTGTATACTAATGTAAAACTAAAAATTTATTCGGTAACTATCTACGATAAACTTTCTAGCAGTTGCTACATGGTCTGTATAATAGTGCACATAATTCACAGAATAACTTATAAATCGCGCACCGGCCATAGAAGCAGCCCTATTACAGAGATTTGCAACCGCCTGCGCCGGCGCAGCCACATCAACGTTCGTAAGTAGGTCGCGAGCGAGCGTCGACCCCGCGGCACGTTTCAGGGTTAACTTCTGCGGGGTTGTACAATACATGATTTAACGATCATTACATTGGTTTAGTTAATGAATGCTCATTAAATTTGTGGATTAAATGGACGTTTTTTAAATTATTAAATACATGTTCATTTAATTGCTGATCTAGTAAATTCCCAAATGATTTTTTTTTTAATATTTGCCTGTAAGAGGTTTCAGATATTCAATTATTTAACATTTAATTGAATGTTCAGTAAATCAGCAAATAATGTTAACTTATGGTCATTAAATTGGTAAAATTAATAAGTGTTCATTAAATTAAATTGGTTAATTAAATGTTCATTAAAACGATGTGTTTTGATGTATGAGTTATGAAATTGACCATAATTAATTATTCTTGGATGCAGTAAAATTTTACGGTCTTTCGGGTGTACCTCACGCTATCGCGCAATTCCAGGTTTATTTGGTTGTTTTTTTACTTTAGTCTTTGGTTTTAGTTCCTTTTCATGTTTATGGTTTTTCAGAATATTGTGTGATGATATACAATGAGATAAATGACGCAATCAGACACGTCCATTAAATCAATTCGTAAGTACTTAAGTTATTGACGTAATTTTTCATACAAGTCAAAATCTATAATATAAAAATTAATCGCTGAATCTGTTGGTAAGTGCGTAACTTCAGAACGACTGCACCAAATTGGATGATTCTTTTTTTCATGTGTTCCTTATTGTCAGGACAAGGTTTTGATATAAGAAAAATAAGGAGCAAAAATCTCTAAATTCCCACGGGAACGGGGGCGCTGCGGGTGAAACCGCGGGGCACAGCTAGTCACTCATAAAATCTCTACTAAGGCAGACTTGGACTAATTAATTTGATGTCTTTGAGTACGGGCGTACGAAATACTGTTCTTTCACTTACAACAGCAAACAGCAGTTATACTCACAACTTAAAATCATTATCAACATTCTATACATAATTGATAATTGCTACTAACTAATTTGAAGTGAAACAAGTTAACCACAAGTCTCACAAAACACTACTTCAAAATATTATCAAACTTTCAATGAGCAATCAAAAGCAATTTACAATCAAAATCAATTCCAACAACCAATAAGTTTTCTAGTAAATCGATCATTTGATATTTATTTACAAACTTTGTTCGTTAAATTAATCATGAAGCTGTTAAGAAATGATAAAGTCAACTTCTATTAAGTAGATATGGGCTCTTTCACATTAGGCATTTTCATGCTTAGAGATTTTCTGTACGGAAAACAGAACATCCGTGCGCGCAGAACGTATTTTGAAACAAAACGCACGTTGCAAGTACACTTAAAAACGCATGAAACTGCTTAAATTGAAAGGGCCCAAAGAAACTAAGTAGACTTAATAATGAATTATTAATTAGTCAATAATCTTAGCTATTTGGAATTTAAAACAGGACTTGTTTTCCAAACATTACTATTGCAGTTATCGAGATAATAATAGTAGAGCCGAGGTCAACGCCCGCCCTACATCTATTCTAGTAGATATGCACGTAAGTTTGTAGTTTCTATTAAATAAATTCGTACTGGCTGTGCCTAGTGGTTCTACCCGCGGTTAAAAGATGGCGCTAGGGTACAAGGTAGAATACTGGTTGGAATACAGGTTGTTCCTCGTGTTTGGTGGGCTATTAGTCTCGTACCAATGCAAACTAATGCTACCCTTCTTTCTCACGCACCTTCGTCGTAAGTACCCCAAATGTTGTCTATTTTTAATTCGAAAATTCCTATGGGAACTGGTAAAATCGCGAGCTCTACTACCAGTTAATACAATCTCCAAACCGTCACTAACAATGCAGCAATCGAACGATAAAGAAATAAATGAATGTTCTGTGGTTAAGTATCGTTCGGTGGTTTACCGAACTTGTCACAACAAGGAGAAAAACGTAGGCGCGAACCGGCAAAACGACTGCCAATCCTACGCATCGACAGATACATTATGCACTTAGCTTTCTATCTAATACGACGTACATACGAAAATGTTCTCTAATAATAATGTTCCAACATCGACAAAAGTTTTATAGCATCCATAAAAGTTTCAACATCGCCGCCAAATTATAGGAATTACTCAGAAACGTTGCATAAACCAGCCGTACGATACGCAAACTTAGTTTATCAAGATTTAATTCGACACAGCGAATGTTCAAAAAACCAGCTCCGCATTAACACCGTTTATGGGAATCTTATACAGGCAAGTTTCGATTTTTAAAAAAGTTGATCAGTACTGAGTCTCGCAAGGCGCAAGTCGCAGGTAGATGTATAAAGTTCGCACGCTTGTTTACCTTTTATAGGTAGGCTTGACCAGTCCAAGTGTCGAAAGCTGGACTGTACAAACAGAACCTATGCAATACGAATTTTCTGCTTAAATCAACTCCTTTATTTCTAAGAACTGATTTAATTGAGTAATCAGACCTACAACCGCACCAGCCGTTATGAAATTCTGTAATAAAAAGTTTGCAAATCTTTATACAAGTTTTTGCGTTAGGAAAGTTGCGTGGAGGTACTTATCCAGCCCTATTGTATCTATTAACCGGCTACTTTCTCATTTCTTGCCATTTACGGTCCGTTGAGAAAATCACGATGCATTTTGTATCAGCGTATGATGAAAAAGCCTACGACGTGGGCATAACTCGACTCTGCCATTCCACATAGTTAACTGATTTGCTTGTAGGTCTTACTTGTTAACGAGTCATGTACGCACGACAGATGCACATAAATTAACGTTTAAATAATGACTTAATAATAATTTATTACACTAGACTTTACCTTTATATAAATTTACAATTGTCAGTATTTATGTTTAACCTGGTTTAGGTTTAGCGTCATGATGTAAGTTATTAGAATATTCATTAAATTAATTTAATTAAAGATTTCTGAACTAAATTATTGAATTTATCGCATTCTATATTTGAATTAACACAAATAAACCATTCCTTTTATTTATTATGCCACACCACAGACTATTAATTCAACTATGAGAAAACGCGGTAAAAATCTCATTCGTTCATTTATTCAAATTTTAATATACGTTATATTTATAATACTTAAAATTCGAATCCTAATTGATACATCTGCTTCTCACATAATATATATAGTAAACAGCATAAGATTCGAAAAGTGCATCAATATGAGAAGCCTTGAGCGAGGTGTCAGGTTACACGAGCCGTGTCAGTTACCAGACATCTCCTTCCTACGTGTTTTATACATATTGTAATAAATAAGGCACAATAATAACATACTTTGTTCGCCATTAAGTCTTAAAATAAATTTAAGTAAACTTAAAGTACTCAGAATTGCATTTAATATCAAAATAACGTGTGATGTGAACTGTTTCTGTGGTATATGTATCTTGATATTTAATTAATGGTACATTATGGGTTCTTAATTTAAGATGTGAAATAAGGGTACGGGCGTTGCTAGAGTTTTGCCACGATTAGTCAGAATTTGGGAGAAATTAAACCAAAAAGTTTTGATTTTTGTCTATACACGGATTAGGTCCGAACCTTTATTGTCCTTGAATATTCCACATACATAATAATACATTGGAATACATTAACGTAGAACCTCATCCCTTTTCCCCCTTTATAAAAGATCAATATACCTATCTCATATATTTTCCAATAATAACCAACACACAACAAACTCATTTCTCTGTTACTCTCTGTTCACTTCCTATATTCAATCCTGAACGATGAACTCGTTAATATGAATGCTCCAGACAAATTAATAACCTCAGAACACCATATGAAGTAATTAAGCTTGTTAGTCCAATGTTTGATCATGTCTCGAATCTCGAAAAGTGTAGAAGGTAGAAATACAAATGTAGCTATAGAAGTCAAATATACGTGTCAAAATGTGCAATAGTGGGCAATACAATTGGTAAAATTGTATTATAGAAGAATAAGTTTAAAAATGGAATTTTAGGATGTTATCTCTGTCTTTATTTGGAACTTAAGAAAAGATGGCAGTATTGCCAATGAGACAAATGACGATCATGCGAGAAACAAATGGAACGTGTTCTAAATTTGAAATTATAGAAGATCCCGTAGCAAAAACTTATCTGCCAATTGAATTAGCAACCACTGTCTCAACAGTTTAATGTAAAATCCATGTTGCATATGTATGACTATTTTCATAATTAAACATTCCTGCTAGTAAAGATGGTATGGCTGGACCGGTTTCAAAGTCGCCTGAGAGTCTCGTAATTCTTGGATGTAAATGTGCAAGATAGTACAGGATAATAATCTGTTTAATATTTCCTAGATCTTACATTTTAATTAAGGATAAGATCGTTTATGTTTAAGAGGTAGACAGTACAATGTTAGTAAAGTATGTTTTTAAGAGAAAGGATGTGAATTTAAAACATCAAACATATTTTCGTAAGCAATTCAACTAGGTTTTTGTCATACATAACTGCCAGTAATAAATTAATTTAACAAATAGAACATATTGTTTGTGGCCAGCAAAAGGTCCTGCAACCCCACCAAACCTGAGAAAATAACAATAGCGATTTCTACAGAGATTCCTTGTATACCAGACTGAAGGTAGATTGAAGCATTCTTAATTTTATTTAGCACCTAAATATGTTTAAAAAACAAAAGACGTTCGAATTTTGAAGTTCGACATTCCAACTTCAAACTAACAGCTTTTGTATCTTAAACATATTTGTTTAGCTATCAAATGGTTTGTCACGTTCTGACATACGCAATTTACCGAAGAGGAAAAGAGACAATACACAGTATAACGGTGTTTTAGTTACACCTTGTTTATTAATAAGGCCCATATAATTTAGGTACTACTTAATTAGATTAAGAGTTCTTGTTCTGAATGCCATTTGGCAAATATATATTCCTTTTCGATTCAATCCAGGTATGCCTTTGACCTTAAAGCCTATCGCTATGACAATCTCAAACAAGTGACAACTATTAGTGATATCTCCTTAACTAAATTACATAATTATAAGAAAGTAGCAACTGAAAGACTTGCTGCAAATTCAATAGAAGAAAAACCAGTCGCATTCAACGCCGCTGGACTATTAAAGGGAGTGCCGTAGATACCTTATCTTGTTTAAAGTAGTTATCAATCAAGTTTACAACTCTTGTATTTGATATGATTTCTCCTGATTTCGAGGTAGAGTAGGGTGAATTAATAAATGGTATTAGTCAGTACTTGGGTTTGAAGAAAGTTTGGTTAAAGTTTTTTTATTGGTAAACAGCTCGTTGAAATTATGGTTAGCTCAGCTCTTCTCAGCAAATGAGTGTATTTCTTTAAATATAAATCTTAAATTACTCTTTATTTAGATACATATACAATCTGGAGAATGCTTAAAAACTAAACTAAATCAGACGGTGCAAACACTCCGACACAACTTTGCCACTAACCTATTCCAACTTATATTATGAAACTTAGGTGCAGCAGGAAACGTGAACAAACTTCGTACATCAAAATGATGACGCAAATAACCGTCTGAACTGAACCCAGACTTCACAGTTCACGTACTCCCAAAACTCATCAAAGAACCCTAAAATAAAGTTCTTAAATTAGAATATTCTACTAAATAAAACCCATTCTGGTGTCTACTTAAGTTATTTAAGGTAGCACGGCGCAGAATTATGGAAACACATTTGAATAAGGGCCCTGAATCACGCCACCGAACAAGACAATACCAAAGTTATTTACGGCAAAGATAAGTAAAGAAAATGTTTTTGAATTAGTGGCGCGATAGTTTGCACGTCAAGCAGATTGCTAGAATCACGACAGGCGGTTGACTACACTATTGGTGTGTAATATCGTTGACATTTACATCAAGACAGTACTTCAAGCTAGACATAAATAGCACTAGTTTAAGATTGAAAGTAAGTAGTTAAGTTCGAACAGGTTAGAGTCTTACCGTTGAGTTTTAGACCCCATAAATGCCTTCGATACGGCCGAACCATTGAAAGATAAGGGACCGACAACTCTTGACAAAAGGGTTGGGATTTTAGGCACTTTTTAGGAATAATCATAGATCACGGAAACTTTCGAAAGAACCCATGAAAAAGTAGACATTTTAGGCACTTTTTAGGAACTTCACATTGATCAGAGAAAATTTTGAAGAAACACCAACAAACAGGTATAATTTTTAGGCACTCTCTTACCTCACATTGGCCACACACTGGAAAAGTACTACTTACTAATCAAGCCATTACAGTTCTATAGTTAGGTTTATAACATTTAATAAATTCAAGTTACCCGACAGAATAATGCATTGGAGTTAATGAACTGCATACCGTTGGCTAATGTAATTAGCAATTATCTACGTTCATTGTGTGATAATAGCAAATTGTGTTGGTTTCATACTGGTCATGTAGGGAATATGATACTGGAAAACTCTGTAGGTTGTTTGTTTGGTAACTTTAGGCGGCTGACTTTTAGATGAAACTTGAAGTCTCGTGTAATTGTATCTATTAGTAGGAGTAGCCTGTAATGTGATACTGCTGAAGACCATCTCACTGAAGATCAGGACACTGAGGAGGATTAGGTATCGTCTCCACACCATACTTGAAAACGAAATTAAAGAAAAAAAGTAGAATTTTACAAAGTTACTTTTGTCCATCTACAAGAAGTGGTTTTCATAAGTGGAGTAATTGAATGGCCCGTTTCATTTTAAAATCTGTTGATGGTTTTGAATTTCAATCAGGGAAAATGTTTGGACATATTTTACGACACGACGAATTTATAAAAACTATAACAGAAGGACATATAGAGGCAAAGAGAGGAAGAGGAAGGCCAAGAAGGGCATTGCAGACCAACTGAAGGAAAGAGCAAAAGTCGTGTCGTACGAACAGCTGAAGAGGATGGCAGATGACAGAGGAAAGTGGAAAGAACTCCATCGACAAGAGCCCAGCTCTTAAGTTACTCTTAAGTAAAAGAAGTACACTTAGCAAAAATACACGGTTAACCTTCTATCAGTATAAACTTGTACAACAAATATCTCAACACAAGTTATGCCTCTACACAAAACAATGCTCCAATCACAACAACAGTAAAAAAGGTAGAAAATAATTACCTACATGCGAATGCAGTAATAAATAACAAAACACTTACGAGTAAAAATAGACGTACGTCAGTTCAACGACCGCCTGTTGACACACAACCAGCCCAAGGTCCATTCGGATTAGATACCAACGACGCATAACAAACATAATAACTAGACAATTGCAAAATAATCCGTGCTGAGAACAATCATCCCTTTATAAAACAAACGAGACATTGTTTGTGGATGTTAAATAAATCTAGGTCTTTTGAAATGAAAATATTGAGGGAACAAAGAGTGTTATCGCAAATGGTAACCTACTTTGAAGAAGAAAAAGGTTTCATATATGAGTCGGCGTCGTTGGCGGTTAAAAACAAATAACTTTACATAATGCCATCTGTTTTTGTGTCAAAATCTTCTTTTGTTTTGCTTCGATTTTCAAATAACAATTTTGTTTTTGGTATAATACTAATTAGCCGACAGCATTTGAAAAAGGAATCAGGTTCGCAGTCAATTAAGAGGCAAGTAGATAAAAATTGAATCAAAAAGATATCCTCAAAAAGTGTAATACTTATTTTTATCAGTATTATTATAAAGTCGCATATCGCTAGGCACACAATGAATTATGCAAATATTTTGTTTTCAAGGTAGTCTGACCTTGACATTTTGCATATAACGTTGATACCTGCTTACACATTGCTATTTATTGATACCACGTTGTTTTGTCGTGTTGGAAATGGAAATATGTGCATTATAATATCGATTTTATTTATAAACTAAATGTATTTACAGTAACCGTTAAGAATAATAACATGAAACTGGTTGAACAACGAATTGATGGTATGATCTCAAGCACTAGGAATACATTGATTTTCAAATATGGTTCCTTTCTACACTACACTAGCAGGGTCCAGTGGTTTTACACGCGTTGTGGCCGTTTCCGTGAGAATTTCAAGAACAAATATAGCCTGTAATCTTCCCATTGAATGTGGGTGCGCATTATAAAAATAATTATCCAAATCGGATTGGTAGTTTCTGAGATTACGGCATTAAAACTTTCCTATATTAGTATAGACTAGCAGCGCCCCGCGGTTTTACCCGCGTTGTGCCCGTTCCCGTGGGAATTTCGGGATTTTTTTTACATAAAAACCTTCCTCTTGAATCACTCTACCTATTACAAAAAACCGCATCGAAATCCGTTGCGTAATTTTAAAGATTTAAGCATACAGAAAAACAGACGCGACTTTGTTTTATACTATGTAGTGATACTTGAAATACTGTCAGTCTTCCCATCTTCCTTGGCTACATAAAACATGTCAGGACACGATTAAATAACAGCATTTCCCTTTCTATGTCAATCCACCCGAGACCAGTATCCCGACAGCGTTTTACCGTACAAACTGTCACCCTGTATTTTTACAACCCCGACAACAAAAGCAAACTTTCACCTTTGCTTTTTCAGCAATAAAAATATTTTATTACCCCCTCTGTCCGGCAGACGATCACAAACAGAAGAAGGTACCTTTGTTGCTTTTAATTTAGTTGCAGCTGAAGTAGACTCGTTTTTACAAGCTAGTTTCAACAATAATGTTGGTGCAGAAAAATTGGCACTTAACACTTCCATTATGTTAAGCCTTATTTCAAGAGGGAGTCATTTTAATCCTTTTGAAAAGCTTAAGTCGGAACAGTTTTATTGGCTTCATGATTATGACTTTGAACGTTCTGGAGAGTTCTGGAATGGCTGTAATAACTTACCTTGATCTGATATGAGTTGACTTTGTATTTGGGCAGCAGGTTGAATGTGGAGAAGTCCAATCTTCTTGAGAAGATGCCGTTGGCGCCAGCGCCAGCTCTGTCGGAAGAAAAACAACAGTTTTAGGAAGATTCAAACAAATTTCCTTATCTTTTAAGGGAAAATCAAGTATCCTTAAATATTTCCAAACATTTCTCTATAATGGATTGCTCTACCAAAAAATCCAATACGAGCTTTCCCAAACTTGGCAACAGAACAGTTTTCTTCTCATCTCTTACGTCTAAAACGAACCAATCGATGCAAAGCGCTAATGAATCAAAATCCAATTTGCTCATTCCCGACCGTCTGCATTTTGCGTCAGTATTGTAACGGGTTACCTAATCGCATTATATGGATTTACAGGAACGTGTACACTTACAAGTTTTTATATCTGCAGAATGAACGAACGAATGAACGATTGCAACGATTTTATTTACGAAGTCTGGCATTTCGCCCGAGGATTTGTTCAGATAGCGCTCATAGTCGTCTGGTTTTTAATCCAGTGACAGTCGTAAATTATAGCTGCATTTTAATAACATTTATATGTATGGAAGTCGAGCGTAGAACGGAAAATAACGCTTATTTTGAATGTGTGTCACGCGCACTGTAACGTGAAACTATTTGTTCCAAACTCGTTTTTGTATCGCGACTGTAAGCGCCGCGCAAAAAGGAGAATTAAATCTTTGAGGTGGGGTACATACATAGTGAGTAACAACTTGTTGTTCATTGCCAAGGCCATCTGAATATATACCGGCGACCGTATCTTTCCGAGCGTCAACAACGCTTTGTTTACATTTGCGTGGCGATAAAAAGTGGATTACGTTATCGACGCAGGCGTGCTTTTATGATACATAATATTTTAATTTTAATTTAATAACTGGTATGCTATCCGACGGGCAAATAAGACGGTGCTGTAATAATGATATACCTAGACTTTTTATCGCTAGTTTTATAACAATCGTGACGTTTTGACTGGATTATAATGGGCATCATTTAAAGCGGTCTGTAATTATTTTATTAAACACAATTCGTACGGGAATCAATTCCCTTAGCAGTAAGTACTTTGCTCATTCGTGATCGATTCGATCCAATCAAAGATTTTATTTTCCTTCGTTCTTCTATGCGCTATATGCGTTAGGTGATAAATATTGACTCCACTGCATATGGATCAAACTTATTAGTATTCCACATTATCACCAATGTTAACGGAAGTAGGCCATAGATTAGTTAACATTGCACGTGGTAGACTAAAATTGTTAACCTTGAAACAACAATAGACTGGTGTTCACGTCACTATACATAAGTAATGTATAAGTAGCGGACAAAAAAGCTGCTGGCCCAGTTGAGTGGCGTAACTTGATCATTATGGGCCTTCCTTTATGAGCGAAACGTGTAATTTTAATGATTTAAATATCTTCATATGACGCCAAGTAAATACAGTACCGTGTTATTATAGTAGTGACGGTTATTATGATTCCAGGTGTGTTTATTGCCTCGTCAATGCTCCACGTGGAAATGCCTTCGTCAGAATGGCATGCTTTTGGAACTTGAGATAGAGCTAGTAATACAATACCTTCTACTTCAAACAAATGTAAAGGGGGGTCTCAATGGAAATTACGAAATAATGCGACCTAAATTCAAACAATCCCAAGAAGCTTCTCACACGTAATTCAGAAGACGCATTCATACAAAGGACTATATGAACATTTTCAATTTGTTGATGCCTTTATGTTCATGATAAAAGACCGTACAGAGTATTGTCGGACTGTAGACTGCATCACTTGGCCTTGGTCGGTGAATAAAAATAACGATGTTTTTGTCCGGTTGGTTTTATAAGAGGCAACGTGGCAACTGTGTGGTGTGCAGCCGAGCAAAACAACACGCAACATGTCTATCTAGCTAGGCTGATACGTTAAGCCGACAAGTCTGATCTGATTTAGAATTTGTATTCGTAAGAATTGTAGGATTTAGGAGCATGAATAATAAAACTGGATATTTTATTCATAGTTTATGTATCTCAGAATGTTGTTATGGGAAAACGCAAAATGTGTGTCGTTTTAATAAAAGCAATAATATTAAAATTTATATGGACTTGCGCTAACGATCAATTTTAAATATTACTCTTAATAACACTCAACTATTTTATTGACCATATTTTTAAAGTCATACATAAAAACAAAACCCATTTAGAATATGGCATTGAATTCAGAGTGACTACCTTGATTTTCAATTCCCTCATGGGTGTCTAAGGAAATTATGTCAAAGCCAATCATAAGCAATAAGTCATGTCGTGCTAGATCAAAGATATACGAAGTTATTCTAGGAAATGCCACGCCTGAAATCCTGGCAGTATGTACATCAATATCAAGGCCCAATGCTGTTTGTTTAAGATTAAATCTACCTACACATTTAAAAGGTGTGGTAACTAACGATAACATGTCAACTCATCCATAACTCCAGACTTATTACTCAAGTGCTAAAAGCAATTGCATTTGTCCAAGTCTGCTCTCTGACGTTTTGTTTATAAAGTATTAACATTTGTGTTTAACAAACATCGTCAAGGGTAACCAGTGTTTTCAGGCAGAATGAGTCGCTTATACTGATTTAGTTCACTTTGAAAAGCTTGGGATGGCACATGTCACAGTAATGTTATGGACATTAAGAGAGCACAAAGGACATTTTGACTTTAATTTGTTATTGCATCTGCTTCTTATCTTAAACAAGCTCTCTCCAAACCATATACTTAATGCATTGAACATTAAACGCCCACAAATTCAAGAGCGTAACAATAGAATCAAGACCAGACAATAGCAGTACGTTAGCCCAAACCAATTTCTTTCCAAATCGAAACAGGTCAATGCACAATTTTACTGCCATTTTACGACCGATGGAAACAAATCACGGCATTTTAAGGTCGTATGGCGCTATTAGACGTTATACTATATGCTCGGTGCAGAAGTTGCACTCGAGATAAGATGAACGTCTATTGTGATTTGAAAGTAGACACCAAGTGGGAGCAACATTTGAACCGGTTACGGACTTTCTCATTCATGCGACCTGGCGTTAGACCGGCTCCACAGCGCGAACAAATTTAAACGGAACATTTTCTTATTAAATGTACCAATTATTTGATTAGATCTGCCACAATTATATTCAGTTTTCAAATAAGTAATCATTTTCGTATGGGTTTATTTAATGAGCCTCACAAACAAGATACCATCAAACAAATTAGCATAGTTAATGGTGTTTTTGATGGTAATAATGGCGATACGTATTAAAGCATGGTAGGTCTATTTATTTGACGCCACATTAAAAGTGACCTAGTTCGGCTTCCATATGGGTTCCCATGTTAACCTTGAGAACAAAATAATGGAGCAATTAACGTATATAATACAAGACAAAGGAAACATGCTTTTAAAACAAAGGCTCCAAGGTGCCTTTGAGGCGCCGTTCAAGCGAGGAAGGTACGTGCTTCGAAATTTCTTACTTATGACCCTCACTTACATAATTAATGCCTGCCTACATATTGACAGCATACTTAACATGCATAAGGCAAATAATGTGGGTATTGATTTAATGACTTCTTTGTAGAGTTGAAGGCTGGTTGTACAGTTCAAATTACAATGTCAGCCGATTGTTTACGAGTTAAAACGAAATACTTTACAAGACATTCTACTAAAGTTATTTTGAAGATTATAATTGTGGCCTAGCGCATAACTATTCGAGGTATTTGGTCCTGAAGTTCGATAACAAAGCCCACCATTACATCACTGTAAACAAATTAATTAAATTAACATAACCCCGTATAGTACAATTCACAACAAGTGCCACAATAGCATTTAACGCATTAATGTAAATCGTTGTAAAATAACGAGATTACAATCGCGTTTTACAGCTGGTATAAGAGACGTAATGAGTTTTACGGTCGTTTGATACAATTGTTATTATGAATTTGCAGCCAAGGTCACAGCCAAAATTTAAATACGATTAATGTTTGTCAGTTTTGCACGTGTACCGTTTTTTTTATTAGAATTCAAACGTTGTGCGTTGTTAAATAAGTCTGTTTTTGTTTTTGGTTCAGTATGGCGATGATTTGAATAAGATTATGGATTGAGTGTTAACTTTTGTAAACTGCTATGTTTGTTATAAGATCTATATGAACACAATATGTAGTAATAATGTTCTTACTCCGCCACATTCAACCTGATCCTCTTTTATCCATTTATAGTCTGTTTACTTGCGTAATCTAAAAATACTGCCACAATTTGTCCTAAAGACAGATCAAACAATCATTTTTATCCATTCATATTCATCAAGGGTTCTTTCTCCCCCAAAGTATCTCCAAAACAAGTGTCAAACGTTTATTTTTTGCGCGTATCGATGCATCACCGTCTAACCGCGCGATGTAAACAACACAGACCTTGGCCTCGGAACAATAAGCCCCACAGGCCCCGCTAAATTCGATTATCTAACAATCCGGCTATTTTGCTCACGATTTTTGCCATAAACGTTTCATTTATAAAGCGAGCTATTAAAGCAAATTGTTTGTCGATTCTTTTTTCAAACATTTGCTTTTATGGTTAGTGGAATCGTGGTTCTTTTTTCAAAGATATTTTTTTGGTATTAGCCGTTTTTCTTTAGCTGCTGTTGTTTTAGTTTTTAAATAGTTTTTTATTAGATACTTACTACAGCCTTATGTATGAGAACTTTGATGAGATTTCGAAGTTCGTTTGTAGAATAAGTGTTCGAGTCTTTACTAACGTGTTTATGTGTAACAAAAAACAAAACAATAAGTGCTTAAAGCGTTTGCATATTAAACAAACAAAAATATGGCGTCGTTTCAAAATGCCCAAACAAACACGACTTACAAAAAGCGGCCATGATTGCTCTATCTCTTAAATCTATTCTAGATTGTCTAATATCCGTTTATGTACATAGTCCAAACACAAAATGACTGACTGAGGACATTGTTGATACATAATAGTTTGCATATGCAAAGCAAACGAAATAATGTTTCATAAAGGATATAATGTGTACTCAAACAGTTTGGCTTGAACACGTTTCGACATAAATTCCATTAACAATAAGAATTTGTGTTTATAAATAAAGCACAAAGCAGCCGAAAATGATATAACTTGGCCATGTTATTTTTTGGAGGTTACTAAGATTCCATTTAAGATAAATTATTTGGTCTGGTACGCGTGGTTTTGTACAGATTTATGATTTTGAAGAAAATATTGCCATGAGAACCTTTAAATACCCCGAGGAATCAAGCAAGTGAAGTCCCAATTTTGATAGTAAAGATAGCAGCGAAAATGGGTAGGAAAATACTCAGCAGAGTTGGAAAAACCATATTTTTGAGATATATATGATATAGATATATGAGATATAGCCAAACAAACGGGTCATAAAAATAATTAGGCAATTTGTCCAATTGGTGGCGGGGGCGGGGCCGCAATCCACGACTATCTTCATTAAATGTTAGGGGTGTCACCGGTTTAAATCAAAGTTAAGGATCAGGACTTGAAAATTGACGAAGGTGGAGAAACCTTCTAACATAATTTATGTGTCCAAATCGAGATGGCTTCGCCTCCTAAGTGAGAGACTTCATTGTGAAAACTTAGATGTTTTTATGTTACAGAACCATTCCTGTTTTTGTCTGCCTACACATCTAACCTACCTTATTGGCTGTCTGTGTCTTATATTGTACTTTTGGTAGGTACTGAAGTATGCTAAAAAAACATAAACAAATGTATGACAGCTAAGAAGAAAATATACACTGCTAAGGGCCTACAGAGAATTATTGAGAACATGTTCAAAGAAAGAAGTAAAGTCTTATATTTTGGATCAACGTTAATTCACAATAACGATGACGATCATGCCTTCAATAAAGATGATCACAACCAACTAAAAAAATTAAAAAGTTACATGCAATAACCTACTACAATAAGGCCCTTTAAACTCAAAAAGTACAATACGGAGTAAAATCTATTTATTTATAGTCATTCTTCCTCCTAAAGTACCATTTATTATTATGCCAAGAACAAAGAGTTCGCTATCATTTGCTGGCTTTGAACTCAACTGACAGCCCTGATTACATATTAAAGAAGTACAGACTGACTCATTCAATCGACTGTAACGATGAAAAACAGTTTTGTTTTGGGTGCGTTCGAATTAAGATACATTACTGAGGAGAAGCCATTGTGATTTCAAATTTAGTATTCAAATCAAAGATGGCGGGTTTTTAAAGCTAAGGATTCCTTAAAATAGTTCTAATATGATTTTTGTAAGGATTTTAAATGGATAGATGTCTGTTGATGTTTCAATGTGAAACGATGAGTAATAATGGCATAGGACTTCTTGATTACCTGAATTAACTTCTAGACTCTTGGCTCTCTCTTGGTATCCCAACTGCTAAATGAAAAAAAAAGTCCGAATTATATCCAAACTCAAATAGCGAAAACCAAACTAATTGAAGTTGGAACGTAAATCACGTAACGACGTTAATTTACAATTGAAATAATAACGTATTTATTCTCAAAAAACATATTCAAAATCGATACCACAACATCAATGAAACAAAACTGGGATATTTCAATAAAAACAACATTAAAATCAAACAAGCCTTTGTTATTAGAACTAGTTTCGTTATTATATTCATAGTCCATAATGGAACCGGTCCCGAAATGGGTAAAATATTATAATGGGAACCAAAACGATATCATTATAGAAGAATTGACAATATACATTGATTAGTTACATAACTGCGGATTGCTATTCGCGATTGTGTTTCTTTAATTATATAGGTATTTTCGATATCAATATATTTTTGTTCTTCGATTTAATTCACGTCAAGACATGAATATAATTATAAGGTAGGTATAATGGTATATTATATGCAACTATGCGCGCCTTCCGGTTTTAACCGCGTCGTACCCCTTTCCCGTTGGAATTTCAGGATAAAAATAGCCTATAAACTTTCCGTTGAATGTGGCTATACATTATAGAAATAATTATTTGTATTGGACAGGTTGTTTTCCCGAGATTACCATGAACATACAAACAAAATAACTAATTGTACCTCTCTATAATACTACTTTTATATATTATGTATTTAACATTATAAGTCTATCAACAAGTAAACCAATGTTTTCGCAAATGCTACCATTTTAATATTGCTCCTGTTATTGAATATAATAATCTAATTTTTATATATTCAAATAAATTCGACCTCACAACGCGCGTTATAAATAAAATACGTGTTTTGCTATCAAAAAGCATTAGTCACAAAAACGACCGCCAAATCCGTTCAAAGATAAAAATCTACGTTCATTCGAATAGAAAATCCGCAAGAGTAACCATAGACTACACAATTTATCAATTTTACATTTCATTGAACATGTTGAATACACTAATCAACCCTGCGTCTGCGATTTATACTATATTTATCTTGTTTATGCTCGTTTGAAAGGTTTGACTGTTCTAAGAAACTAAAGTTCTAAGAAACCAAAGATTAAAGAATGCCGAAGACCGAATTCATAGATCGACCTCTCCTGAGCCTCTGTCCCATTTAATCCAACGACAGATGTTTAAATCGGACACAAAAAAGAACGATTTGGCCAACTGTTATTTATTCAGCTATAATTATATCCAGTTCCCACAGTGTTTAGTTAAAGAAGAAACAAAAACATGTTACGTAATATGGAAATTAATGGTCTTTATTGCTGATACTAGCACTGCCCCGCGGTTTTACTCGCGTTGTGCCCGTTCCCGAGGGAATTTCGGGACGAAAAATAGCTCATAGCCTTCCTCGATAAGTGGACTATCCAACACTGAAAGAATTTTTCAAATCGGACCAGTAGTTCCTGAGATTAGCGCGTTCAAACAAACAGACTCTGCAGCTTTATAATATTAGTGTAAATTACACTATTTGAGATCACGAAAAATGCGATTCCGATTATTTTGAATTAAATAAAACTTGGTTATAAATGCTGTGTGGTTTCGTTTGTTTGTCTGTAAACTGATAGCGGTATTATGATACTTCGTTTTATTGTTAACCGAAGAATTCAATATTTTTCTCGTTTCGCCACTGACATTTGTTTACAAATTGAAATGTTAAGATTGTACGGAAAATAATGTTGACATTTTCTGTGAACTTTGTAGAATTAATCTTTAAGTAAACTACTTTTGTTTTGCTTTTATTTTGAAGTATCTTCAAGGATAGTAATTAATACTCAATTGCTTAATTAAACGGAGTGAGTGTGTTTATACTTTAAGATGTTATTCCAACCATTGAAATTCGTCCTTATTTTTCTGATTAGGATGCTAAATGATTTGGCTTCACACAGATATGTGAGGTTATTAGAAGCCGTACTTTACCCTAATCAGGATCCTTAATGCTACTTATTAATTAAAGTAATTAACTAAATTTGCCACACGGCTTCATCCGTAGCGTTCCCGTTGGAATTCCTGGATTTGTATTACTAATTATCCTATTCCTGACCAAGATAAATAAAATAAAAAAGTATTACCAAAAACAGTCCAGCCGTTAAAATTAGGTACTGATTTAACCTTAAAAATTAACTTACCACAGCTCAATATAGCTATAAAGAACTTACCACAGCTCAATATAGCTATAAAGAACTATGTTAGTATATTTAAGTCTTCGGATCCAACGTCAGAACAAAATCTCGATCTTCACTTCCAAGCCGTCATTGTCACGTTTGTTCAAGTATAACATAAAGTCGGCTCTTGGGTTCTCAAAGCTATTTCCTCAGTGTAAACGACACAGACCTTCTGACATTTACCGAACAAGACTCTAGCATTTTGTTATCTCTTTAACGAGAGAGCCAATTACCGTAAACATAACAGGATCACTGAATATACGATGTTTATTCAGAAAATGTTTTGTTTATTAAATATTGTGGATCAGTATTTATTCAATAGATACTTTTAAGTATATCTTTAGTAACAAAAAAGCTGAAGGATTTTCGTTTGTTTGAACGCAATCTCAGATCTACTAATCTTATTTAAGTGAATATATATGTATAATTATTTTTGTAAATGATGGCCACATTCAAAGGGAAGATTATAGGCTATTTTACATCCCGAAATGTCACCGTGAATGGGCACAACGCGGGTAAAATCGCTGGGCGCTGCTAGTTAGTCTTCTTCTTCTTCATCGAGTGGATGGTCACCCTGACCAATCCTGGTGTCAGAGTTATTGAGCCGCCAAAGGCCTCTGACATGGCTCATGTAACGTAGAAAGTGGCCGGGACCGACGGCTTAACGTGCCCTCCGAAGCACGAACTATATAATTACTTTTATGTACCATAAACAACAATGCCATTCTGATATTTCATACAATCAGTGTCGAGGGCACGAACAATTGTATCGCGTCAGTATTATATAATCTAGTACTTTAGTACTTATATGCAGTATGACCTACTCTTATATTTACGTGTTGAGTAAGGTTAGTTTTATGATCGAGTTTAATACATTGTATGCAACTGCGCAGTTCACAATTTTCCATTACGCTTTGTATTTGTATATGTTATCTAGGTATAGTAATATACATAGCTCGAGATTGTTTCAACGAGGTAATCAGGGACTTCTGTATACTAGCCGCGCCCCACGGTGTTACCCGCGTTGTACCCGGTCCGATAGGAATTTCAGGATAAATGTATCCCATGTGTTATTCTGTTTTATAACCTATAACATTGTAAAGTTTCATCCAAATCCGTCTAGTAGTTTTTTCGTAAAAGAGTAACAAACATACATATTATGTATATCCATCCTCACAAACTTTCACATTCATAATATGAGTAGGATAGGGTGTAATACAGTTTAGGGTGTAACGCGGGTAAAACCGCTGTTAGTAGACAATACTTGTCATCCCGTAATTTTCACGCGGTTTGATACAACGTGGGTAAAACCTGGATCACTGCTAGTATTTTTAAAATAGCTTTGTAAATAAAAACACCTTGTAACTAGTTATTTGAGAGCCAAGTTCACATTGCGACACGGAACCTATGACTATGACAAGTAATAAAAACTATGATTTATGGTCAAGCCATAAAAATGTAAGTTACTTTATGGAAGTAATTTATCAGAAAATATGTGAGAAAATAAAATATTTTGTTCATAAAGTGTTAAAACATTTTTTTAAACATGAACAGTCAGACGAAATATGGGCCCATTACGAATTACCTGAACGCTGAAAAAAGGCATATTTTGGAAATCCGACCAATCTACACTAATAATCTAAAGAGGAAAACTTTTCTTGTTTGTAATGAATAGGCTCAAAAACTACTGGACCGTTTTTAAAAATTCTTTCACCATTCGAAAGCTACATTATCCACAAGTAACATAGGCTATTTTTCATCCTGAAATTCGCACGTGAACGGGTAAAACCGCGGGGCGCTGCTAGTATTTAATAAATACGTTTGTCCC
Organism: Cyclophora albipunctata; assembly: GCA_963082685.1. Taxonomy (NCBI): domain Eukaryota; kingdom Metazoa; phylum Arthropoda; class Insecta; order Lepidoptera; family Geometridae; genus Cyclophora; species Cyclophora albipunctata. The sequence continues at coordinate 7,774,927 of OY720119.1, read as the reverse complement.
GTTTGTGTAAATGTAAATTCCATTTTCAAATTGAGAACCTCGTCCTTTTTTTTTAGGTCGGATAAAAATAGATATATTAGTAACGGTTTTTATCTTGGTTTGCTTATAGATACGAGTATATACAGTGAGAGAACATCAACGTTCGTCGTCCCTTATAAATATACCCGGACAAATTCACTCACGGTCAATTAGACCCAAAGTAAGCTCTAAACTTGTGTTATGGAATCTAATTAACTGATACTACTACTTATACATACACAAATACTTTATAAGAATATATAATTGACACCCAGACGTCGTCGCCAACAACTATGTCTGCACATATTGTTGACTCCGGGCGGGAATCGAACCCGCAACCCCCGACACAGTAAGCGCTCTCACTGCCACTGTGCCAACGGGCTTGTCGTGTTTTTATCTTTCTTATCAATGCAAGTTTGTATTGCACTATGTATGAATCTCGAAAACAATCATTCAAGGACGGTAAGTGTCTGTCTATACCACTTCTTTAGAAAAACTCGGATTTAAAAGTATATTATATAGAAAGTAGCAGCGTACTGCGTTGTGCCCGTTTCCGTGGTGACTTCGGATTGAAAATTAGCTTATAGCCCCTTAAATGTGGCTATCCATTACAAAAAGGATTATTTAAAACTTTTCCACCAATTAGCCAATGATAGTTTAAAAAAAAGGATTATCCTCTGCTATGTGAGGGTCTCTCATCTCACTGAAGATATCATTCTATTATTAAAACAAAATAAAAATACAACAATACCTTAAAAAAACAATAAACCATAAATATAATGAAGCAATTACCACAGATAAAAAACTGCATAAAAATAGAACAATTACCACAGACATAAAACTACACAGATACAACAATTATACCACAGACATAGAACACGATATAACCATTATCATAGATCTAAGCAGAGTTAATATCCGTCGAGCGCATGATACGATATCAAGTATAACAAGTCAACGTTACTATAAATCTGATAGACGTCATCCCAGGCCTATTCCAGGCAATTTGCAGCTAATATATTGCTAGGTCTGCTAGCCATAGAGAACATTGAACTTATGACGACAAATCTCTATGATGTATGTTACTCGATTGTTACAGTAACTCGGTATTTAGGAAATACTTTGATGTTTTTGTCTAGGTATGATTTGGAAGGTTTTGGAGATGATGCAGTTAATAAATTAAGGTTCTGATAGTCTAAGTGCAAGAGAAGTTTATTATAGTAAAAAAACATGTGAAAAAGGACAGCTAGTGTCGCTTAGATTGAGCAGACAGCTAGGTGTTGCTATGAATGAGCGATTACAGAGCTTGCAAACTCGGTAAGCGAGGCCAATCTAAACCTATTTCAACTTTAAAAGGTATTCAAATAAGCTTAAATAATTCTCCAAAATCTACGCAATCTTCTCCCAAAGATTTAATTACCTCGAATCTAGATAGTCTACTTAACAGTGAGAATCTGCGAACTTATTGAATCTGAACATTTAATTTACAAGATTAAAGTGAGAGAAACTAGACAGCAATAGTTTCACAAAGAGAAAATTTGAATTCCAATGTCTACAGTCAGGTTTACGATTAAACATCATTAAATTTCATAATAACAAAATTATTAAGAGAAAACAAACATTATAATATTCTTGGCCATTCATTTTATAAATGCCATTTCAGTAATGAGACAACATTAATGCGAAAATATAATAATACAGACGAACCTAATGATATTATAAGTCCAACAATAATTAATTACGTCCCTAAATAATAATACCCAATAAGAAACAGATAATAAATGTGAACATAACTTATACAATAAAACATGAGCTTATATGTTTTAAAAATGGGTTATTTTCATAATAATAATTGCGAAACGGTTCAAGTTATTACATACACGAGTAATTAATTTTATTTGTTGTTATTAAGATGGCCGTACAACGCTCGCAGTCAAAAGTCAGACGGTGGCCATAAAACAAGCTCTGCAGATGATATATTACCTCCATGGCCCCAGAGAGTACTAAGCGTGCAATGAGAAATTTTAACCACGTTATTAACGCTGGCGTAATTGAAAGATTCTATTTGAAACTGTTTGCTGAAGCCTGAATAAATTTTATGCATATAGAAAATAGGTTTTATGTTTTTACGGTGCAGTTTGCCGTGGTCCTGAAGATCTTATGTGTAGCTTCGTAGTTCCTAGACAATCTGATTTTTATTTGAGAAATATGTCATAAACTTTACTATGTTCTCCAAGGAAATAATATACTTATAGTTAGCTGGGACATTATTCGCATTTGCATATTCGTTTTTTAAATGCTAAAATCAATTGGGCCCAGCATCGCTTTGTTCAATTACAATAAAACGTTCAATAAAACATAAGGAAGATTTCTCGTGAACTTTAAATAAGTAAAGGCGAATAAATAGGAGATTGTAGCAGTAATGTGACCTTAGTGAAGGGACAATGAACGTTAAAGTCTGCGAGCTCGTTGAACTACTGAACTTTACTAACGGGTGCGAATTGCTAAACCACGATCAGATTACCATTCCAATGACAAATTATTCAAATCAACCATTCAGTTAAATAAAGAGCGTAAATACATTCGAATTGCTTAAGCGGGATTTAACTGTGTAGTTCCAATTCCAAATATGAATCTCTGGCAAAGTTCCAGAACACAGCTTGAAGAGACCAAAGAGCCCTATAGGGAAATCGCGGGTGTCAAAATGACGAGAAATAACAGTTTAGATACAGCTTTTTTGATTGCAATGTAAAGTGTAAAACTGAGACTGTTCGTTGTTTACAACGCGGCAACTACGCACGAACGTCATATACTTAGCTCAGGAACATAAAGCTACGTTTACAAATTTAATTGCATCGAGCGATCGTCTGCGTCGGTACATAAATAGCTACGATTCGGCCCTGAACCTAACCGAACTTTCTCTTACTGAACCCAACGAGAGTATTTTGTTAGTTCCTTTTTATCGGTACAAGTTTCGACTTTGATGCATCGCTATTGGTTTCTGTTGCTGTAAAACAAATATATTTTCAGAGTAACAAAAAGTGAACAAATCATAAGTATGTATTGTTCTTTCAATTTTGACAAATGTTTCTTTAAAAATATTTCGTCTTGTATGACTAATTATTTTCCAGAAAGGAGAAACCATTACAATTTCAGAACTTAAAACAAAAGGATTGGGAGCTAGTGACTAGAAAGTCTACAGAGACGAATTAGTAGTTAGTTACTAGAATATTCTCGTGTTGCATAGGAATATGTTATCAAAGTTGCATTGAGGCTGTCCCGGTCCCCATACATTGCAAACGGTCAGCATCGTCTGGCGCGCAGAACTTCCAAGTCATTTTGAAAATTAATGGCTAAATTATGCATAGTTCGCTCTAAATTGTCGCTCCGTCTCCTGACTGCGTAATGAACCCAGAACTGACCCTGGTATGCGACTATAAATTACAACACATGTACGATACCGATCCAATATGAATGAGGATTACAATTATTGAGCCGAGCAAAGTGGCTGGAGGTAGTCGGCTAAAAATATACGGGAACGCGAGCACTTTCGAAGGCCATTAATATTTTGAAGCAGCAAAGTGCATTTTAGGGTTGAATCGATTCTGCAGCCATTGTCGCGTTGTGAGGGGAACTTGAATGTGGAGGCACAGTGGTGCGTGCCCACACGCGTATCCAACACAATGCATTCAATGCAACACGTAAATACATCTTCACCCGACTCCACTATGCATAATCACACAAATTTGCAAGTAAAATGACGCGACACGGCTCTTTTTGAACGTTGCAAATGTAAAAACACAGCATTGTCTCGACTGATCAGTGTTTTTGGAGTCGCGTGGTGAGTATTGTCAATTCTGGTTCAAATATTTGATACAAGGTCGATGGGTATGGTGTGCAGGTGACGATGTGTGTAGGAAGGGTTTGGATGTTTCGTGTTCTGGTGCAATTTATGCAAGCATGCGCCGTTGGTTCGATCACGCCCTAAAACAGCACTAACGAGCGAACCCGCCGGCTAGCGGCTGACAGACTCCTGTGAACGGAAACCATTCGCCTCCCACAAACGGGAAACAAAATCAGACGAACAATTGTCACCACTTTATTCCCTACACTATTAAGACACTAAAAAAACAACTATCCAAGAACGAGAATATTTATTTAGCTGTTCTGTACTTCAGAATACTGTAAAGAAAACATTGGCTAGCCCGTCGTTTCATTGATTGTCAACAAACAACTTTCACAATGTAGTTAAATACATTATTTATTCAACTTCGCGAATACATTTATGTAAAGTCGAAACCACGACTCGGGTGTGTATTGATTCATTGAGTTTAATCAAAAATGAATGAGACACTCGGTTGCATAAACACTATTAAACGTAAAACTTTAAAGGTTACGTTTTGGCTGTAGGCGGAGAACAAATGTTGCGATAAATATCATAAATTCTACACAAAACAAGTTGTAAGGAAAACCAGATAACAATATCAAAATTATATCACAATAAACGGCATTCGAATGTCAAAAACAGGTTGTTATGACTTCTATAGGAGCGAGATGAGATTATTTTTTGACAGCTAATATGAAGACGGCCCACCTGAATGCATTCGAGTCTATTTGTGGAGTAATATTTCAGTGTTACCATATCTGATAGTATACTTCAGATTTTATGTGAGCAGAATAGCAAATGGGCATGACTTTTGTCTGCTACAAGTTATACAGGACAGACAAGGACAAGGTAGATACTGATTTAGTCTTTACAATGTCCCACCTCCTCTGCAGCTGTCCCAGTGTCCAACCTTGGTGTCCCGAGTTTCCTTGGAGAGCTGGGACCGACAATTTAACGTGACCTCCGAAGCGCAATAGCGCTCAGATAGAAATGCCACTATCAGCCACCTTGAAAGAGGCCCAGTTATGAGATCATAATGCTTGAACGATGGCTTATTTTTTAAATTTTAAGTCTTTAGTATCATCTCAATTTCACAGACATTTTCAACCTTTAACAAGCATTCCAATAAACTTGCTACACTCAAAAAAAACCAACCATCAAGAGCTTCCAAATCCAGTCCACTTCATCCTCGACTGAAAGGCGAGATTTTCTCGCAATTCAAACAGATTCCCAAGACGTTTAACTCCGTTTAAGCAGTGATACCCTTTATCGGCCTCCCCTAGTCGTCCGAAGCGAGACTGGCGAGTTGGTTCACGCTCTGGCGACCTCGGAATCAACGGTCGCGCCTCAGCATTCTTAAGGGACACCCATCGCCATGTTTATTTCGTTTTAAAACCATACTGGATTTTCTTTGTGCCCTTTAGTAAGCTGAAAATTGAATCGGAATGTTTTTTAACACGCTTTTATTTAAAGGTTAATGGGATCGCTTTTTGTTTTGGGATTTAGTGGATTTGTATGTTAAGGTGGTTTGAACTGAACCTTTTTTGATATTGGACCTACTTAATTTTTTCAAATCTTTTGCGTTCTCTACGAAAACGTCAAGAAAATATTTTATCGTAGGTATTGAATATCTAGACAGCTAAAAATCTTTCAATAGGTAAAAAGTAAAAAAATATTTGAGTGAATATTTACTTTTCTCTTGCATATCGATAAATATTCGTTGTTTGATGTTCGCTGTGAGTCGAGGCCTTAGCGCAGTGTTTATTTTATACAAGGGGCTCGTCCCAAGGCCAAATCGGACGTGATCCGAATGTTTTGTTGGTAATTTGCCGCCAAAAACACGAACTCCGCGTGTTATATCTAGAAAAATATGTCGGTATGTTTTGAGGAAGATTTTGAGTATTTGAACACAATGTAGATAGAATTTGAACACCTTTGAACACTAAAGTATATAAATAATACCTAATAATAATAATACTTTACACATTCCCGGACATTTTGTACTGATGTGGTCGGGAGTGTGTCCCTGCAGTTGTAATCCATTACATTAAACATCTCCAAAGGGCCTCTACGAGTTGGATCTGCATGCCTCTCAAAAAGACCGGGCTTGTCCCGTGACTCCGAGGAGAAACATTAATAATACTTTTAAAACTTACTTGTATTGATGTTTAGTTGACTAAAAGTTTTACAAACTTAGTCAATTTTTCGGATACTGTTTATAATTAGTAGCACCCTGAAATTTTACTCGTATCGTACCTACCTGTTCCTGTGCAAATTAACATAATAACAGTAGTTTCTGTGAATAGCGAGTATTACTAGCTGCGCCCGCGGTTTTACCAGCGTTGCAGCCGTCTCCGCGGGAATTTCGGGATAAAATGTATCCCATGTGTTATTCTGATGTATAACCTATATTACTGTAAAGTTTCATCCCAATCCGTCCAGTAGTTTTTTCGTGAAAGAGTAACAAACATACATACATACATCCATCCTCACAAACTTTCGTATTTATAAAATTAGTAGGCTATATTGATTAGTTAAGACATTTTCAGATATAAATGTAGAAATATGATCGGAATAAAAGCACAGAATAATAAGTACAAGTATAAAAGTAATAGCACCGTAGACTACCGATCCACCAGATCTATCAATTTATTTAGAGACACACCCATCGTTTATTTTAAAAACGAGTTAGAAATGTTTTTAATGTATGAATAATTTACGTTCAAGGTGAAACACTGAATCAATAACAATCATAAACTTTTTATTATTTGGTAGCGGTAGGGTAAATCCACCTAATTATGGTCGCAATGTATTGTCACGGTGTATTGTGGCTCAATATTTAAATCCTCTTTAATCTGTACGAGTGAATTAAAAAAAACGCCTTGTGCCTGATCCCGTTGGAATTTCAGGATGAAAAATAGCCTATAGCCATCCCGTTGAATGTGGCTATTAGCGCGTTCAAACTCTTCAACTTTATTATATTAATAAGATAATATTGACTTTATATCAACATTTTGTCCAAAGAAAGTAGATGGAGTGTTAATAAAAATGCAGTCCGTAATGTCCAGCGGAAGATTACTCATTGAGCCTACTTATTGTTATATTTCCACTCATTATGGTAATCTTAAATAATATTATACAAAAAAGTTGCGTCTGCGCATACTAAATTCCTCATTGCTGTCTCGGTCTGTCTATAGACTGCATTGTATAACAATCGATATATTATTTATTTATGTCCAAGATATTGCGTTTTTTATTAAAAAAAATGCATTTTGAGAGATAATGTCAACTTATTGGAACAACCGAGACCGAAAACTTAACGTGTCCTCCGAAAATACTTTGTGTATTTGCTTTGTATGTTTATATTAGTAAATATGTTTTTTTCACATCTACAAAGCTTAAACTTAATTCCAAGGATAACAAACAATTTAAATGTGTTATTATCACATTTTTGGGTCAACACTGATAAGTCACAGCTTCCTACGTCTCAATCAAGAGCGTTAGGACTTCATAAAACATTCAACGCCTACATCTATTACACGATATGCGAGCAAATGATTCACGTGTCATAATACTAGCGTCCACGTTTTTGTAACAGGTAAAAAATAATAATATTATATAGGTAGTTGTTTTTTACATACACTGAACTAATTCTTTGAAACGAAACTTGTATCTTACTAATATTATAAATGCGAAAGTTTGTGAGGATGTATTTATGTATGTTTGTTACTCTTTCACATTCTTCTTCTTCCTCGAGTGGATGACCAACCTGACCAATCCTGGTGTCAGAGTTATTGAGCCGCCAAAGGCCTCTGACATGGCTCAAGTAACGACTACTATCCGTAGAAAGTAACCGGGACCGACGGCTTAACGTGACCTCCGAATCACATAAAACTACAGAACGGATTTGGATGAAACTTTACAGTAATATTGGTTTTACATCAGAATAGCACATGGGATACATTTTATCCCGAAATTTCCGCGGGACAGATACAACGCGGGTGAAACCGAGGGGCACGGCTAGTACGTCTAAAAGAAGGAAGCTGAGCCTTCAGCTGATTTATTTCTTGAAATATCGAGTTTTTACTTACAATTAAGATTAAAACATGGGCTGGTATTGATTATAGATTTACTTATTCGTGATATTTAAATATGAACAAAAACAAAGTAATGAATCACGTTACAAATATCTACGTAATTAAACCCGAACTACCAATTTACATCTATTTGCATATCGCAAGTTTTGACTCGGTAAACGCTTATAACCGATTTGATTTACTACGTATCAATTCTCTAGTCAATTAATTGGTGCATTTTATTTTAATAACTTCTATTTCTGCCGCTAAACTATTTTATATGGATTTTAATCTCATAAATTAGTAGTTTTACAAATTGATCAACCCATTTTATTGCATTTAACTTATAAGAGATAGAAGCTAAATGATTATTATTTAATATTTATCTACAGACTGGCTGCGTCATTGCAGAGTGGATATTCTAGTAATAAACAAGCGTAATGTAAAAATAAAACACTGTATTTAAAATAAGATAACGATAATACATTGTTCATTGTTTTTGTGCAACTTTTTTTGAACAATGTAATAATGTATGTTACATTATACCGACTCGGCCGTCGCAATTTTGGCAATGTGGAAAAGGGCAGCCATAATTTCGCCAGCCATAATTTCGGGAAAAACGCATTTTAGCCAGGAAACGGAAACCAGCTGTGCAACGGTGCGCGGTTAATGTATTAAGCCGGCGAAATTGCATTTTTAGGGCCTCCACCAATTTGGGAAGCGCATTGTTCCCGCGAATTAAAACGGACAGTTGTTCAAATACTTTTTAAAATTGGAACTGCAAAATGTAAGCGTTCAATTTAAAATATCGAACCGAAACGGAATACATTTTCACTCTTTATTCATTAACTCAAATCAATTGCAAATACTTACAAGGGACATAATTTATTTGTGTCAGAAATGTGATAGTCGAGTGGTCATTAATAATATTACAAGGTAGGAAATAGTAACATTTTCTGCGAGGGCCCTCGTAAGATCGTTTTATCAAGATGCTATAGCAACAGCCGGTTTGGAATAAGTCTCTTAGCACTTGCATTCAAATTGTGTTTAAGAACCAGTTCCCGCGAACGAATCGCTTGTTTAAACAGATGCTAAATGTATTATTGGTCTTTACATAGGTGTATTAGATACCTAAATCAAAAATATTTTTTAAGTAAATTCCTGCAAAAAAAAAATTGTACACTACAAAAAAAAATCGCATTATAAAAAAATCATGAAACAAAACTTAAATGAGTAAGATTTATAGCAATAGTATGTATAGTATTTAGACTTATCTACATGGGCAAGATATTAAGATACCTATGTAGGTATAATAAAATTAATAAAATTAGTCAAAAAAAATTTTTTTTTCAGTAAGTTGATAAATTAATCATTCAAATTGTGTTTAAGAACCAGTTCCCGCGAACTAATCGCTTGTTTAAACAGATGCTAAACGTATTATTGTTCTTTACATAGGTGTATTTTAGATACCTAAATCAAAAATATTTTTAAGTAAATTCCTGCAAAAAAGAATTGTACACTACAAAAAAAAAATCGCATTATAAAAAAATAATGAAACAAAACTTAAATGAGTAAGATTTATAGCAATAGTATGTATAGTACTTAGACTTATCTACATGGGCAAGATATTAAGATACCTATGTAGGTATAATAAAATTAATAAAATTAGTCAAAAAATATATTTTTTGAGTACTTACTCATCAACTTTGATAAATTAATCTAATTTATTTAACTTATTTTAAGGAGCGAGCCAGAATTAGAAAGATTTACCCTACGCATGTAAACAAAGTGACCATGTACCTAGCTATTTATTTACATTTATTGTTCTTTTTACGTCAGGCTTCTAAAAAAAATCAGTGCTTCGGTACTTAAATTTAATTGTTTGTTTTGTCAACTTAGGTACCTACCTATTATGTATAAATTCATTTTTTTAAATATTTACTAATAACTACGTGAAAAAGAAAAGATAGATTTATGTAGGTAGGTAAGTAAACAACTAAAACTATTGTACCTACCAAATGAAACGGGACTATTAAAATTATAACTTGTAAGGACTTTAGTGAGCTCATATAGCTATTTAATACCTATCTATAATAAAAATAAGAAGTCACTTAAAGGTAGGTACCTACTAGGTACCTCCCGAGAAATGTTGATTCTACGAGTGTAAATTCAACAAAAATATGAAACAAATGCGAGCGAAGTTTAGGTATTTTGCTGTGACATTATTTACGAAATAGGTAGGTACCTAGGTAGGTAAGTAAGTTCCTACTTAAGAAAGACAAACTATATTTTTGTTCATAGTAGACGAGTAGGACGAGTAGGTAATTCCTTTAAAGAGCACCTAACATCCTACCTACTATAGGTATAATAATAATGACGATAAAATACCTACAAGTAACATCGGAAATAATTTGCACCTTGTAGATATGCTTACCTTGTCTGGTAGCTTGTTCTCTGGCATCGTAGACCTGCTCCTACCCTCAAAGAAAAATAAATGAATGAAATCTTACCTGATCCTGTCGGATACTATTTCTGTCTTGGAGTTCCTCTTGACGGGAGTGACGCCGTGTGCGGGGGCATGTGTAGGGCTGGTGGACGGCTCCGAGGGCGCCGACGGGGGCGAGCAGGAACCCGAGCTGGACAGGCTGAAGGTGCGCGAGCGGGCGTCCACAACCGCCGGCGTGCGCCCCGAGCGGGCCCGGCGGCGACGCTTCTTCTCCTCATCAGCCCGCACAGCCGTCCCAGGAGGAGCCCAGTCCAAATCTTTCTTCAAGTGCCCCCGGCCGCAACGACAACCGCAAGCCTTGAACGCCAAATCGTAACCCTTCTTCGTCCATAGATTCTGGTGCCTCTGCCTCTCCGACCAGGAGCGAGCCCTGCCGCAGGACTTGAGATAGGCCAGCACTCCTCCCTCCCACTGGTCGAAGCATTCTCTGTGCATGTACCGGCCGGCGGCGCACGTGTCGTTGTTGCAGAGCACGCGGACCGCGTCCTCGGCTCGCACCGTCTCCCGTGGCCGGAGACACTCGCCGGGCACGCAGCACCCGCGGGCCTCCTCCGGCTCTCGCTCGCCGGTCGCACCTTGTCGACGAGGCGCCATGCTCACTCAACGAAAACGAACGTGTCGCGCAAACTAGTGGAGCACGTCACACGAAACACATGCTTGCCGGAGCGCGCGCGGCCGACTAATAACCGCGAGTGAACGAAAGCGAAATTTCAAGAGCGCAGCGCGTCGCCGCGCCGCCGCCGCGCTTCCCGCCTGCACGCGGGGCTGACCTTGCGGCGCGCGGGGCGCGGGCGGGGCGCGGGCGGTGCACCGGGGGCGGGACGATGCGCCCGCCACGCCGCCGCCGCCGCCGCGCACCCGCCCGCACCTCTCCCCGGAGAAAGTGCGCCGCAGATTTTCACTTTCGAGCGGTAGCGGTAGCGGAAGCGGCAGCGTGTTGACTTTGACTGCATGGGGAGAATGCAACTCGCGCTAACGACACGGTCAATACTAGAACTTAGCACCGGATTGGTAGGGAACAATGATCAATGAATGGTAGCCTTTCGTTTGGATAAGTAGGTACCAGTTCACACAAATGGACCGCTTAAAAGGTAATCTGCGTAGTTACGTTCCATTCATATATATAAACTTAACTTTAGATGCCTACAAAAAATGTAAACACAACAAATCCCTTATCAAATGTTAAGAGCAATGCCCATTATCGCGTGGAAATGCTAAAAAAAATCACAAACAAGCGGACACCCCTTTGAATACTCACAGAAAGTGTTTTTAACTGAATGAATAGAACCAAAAGTAATTGAAAAGCGCACGTGTGAGATGTAAAGATGGCCTCTAACCGGTCCAAGGATGTGGGGTAGAACAACACCTATTGGAACAACGTGTGACCCAATTTTATTGAGACACTCGTCCGGGAACACGGGTTTACTTGCGGTTTTATGGGCTTGGGTGTTTGTTAAGTATTTCTGTGCTTTTGTTCGTGTAACTTTTGCTTTTTCTAATTTTGTTCTTAAAGTAATATGACAGTCCTCTATGTTGCGTTACATTTATAACTTGCGTAATATTTAAGTTGTAGATACTAATAATAGAGCTACAAAGATAATCTAAAGTGTTAAAATAATAAATCTTATCTATGTCTATCACTAGGAAAGAGCATAAAAAATACTTAGTCTCTTCTTAAATTCACTAAAATATACAAAACCTCTTTTTCGGTTACAAAGAAAATTTAAAAACGAAAAACGCTTCTATTCTTCTGTGATCTGTCATTTCAAATTGATGCTCTCTTCCACCAATCGGCACTGGGTCCTAATAGAATACGCCCCCAAGCCTCCCTCAAGCTTTACCCAACGTCAAAACAGAGGGTGATGTTTCAGTGACCAATTTACTAATGACAAACAAACTCACAGATTGAAACACCATCATATTAGCACCTTAATATGCGCATTACGATATTCCCAAGCACCAGGTGATTGAATGCATTTAGGGGACCAAATACACACACGTGTTCAAAAAAGTACTTTATTCCCAACAATTTGACCTCTAAACTATAAATAATAAGGATTATTGTATATTTATGATTATATATCGGAACTGCGCTTCAAAACAAGTTTCAGAATTCATTCATATTGAACATCTGGGAATATTTCAACGGAGTTTTGTGTTTTGATTCGCTTCAATTTGGGAAAAAAATAATAGCGGGATACGGCGTTTAAAATTAACGAGTTTAAAAATAATAACTTTGTGTTGGCGAATCTTCTATATAATAAAAATGAATTGCTGTTCGTTAGTCTGCATAAAACTCGAGAATGGCTGAACCGATTTGGCTAATTTTGGTCTTGAAATATTCCTGGAAGTCCAGGGAAGGTTTATAAGGTAAGCAGTGACGGAATAAATGCGGGTGCAACCGCAGGGCACAGCTAGTTTAAAATAAAAGCTTTGATATTCGACTTGCTTGAGTACATACTTAGTATACAATGTATACTCGCTTAATCTTAGTAAAGTAAAGTATTCCTTCTAAGCGCAGCAGAGTCAATTGACCAATCACAATCACTACATCACTACATAGTATACAATAAAGTCGCCTCTTTTTCGTGTCTGTCTGTTTGTCTGTCTGTATGTTTAAATCTTTAAAATACGCAACGGATTTTGATGCGGTTTTTTGTAATAGGTAGAGTGATTCAAGAGGAAGGTTTTTATGTAAAAAAATCCCGAAATTCCCACGGGAACGGGCACAACGCGGGTAAAACCGCGGGGCGCTGCTAGTGCATTATAAAAATATTTTGAGAATGACAATGCGCTGTGATCGGTCTCAGCACAGCTCCGCTCCGCTTCCGAAACGAATCCTTAAAGCCTAAATTACATTACGAAATTAGTGGCATGAAATTAATTTCATGACATTAGTTTTAACAACAGTTTCACGTGTAATTTAATAGTTTCGTAATGCATGCATCACTTTCGTGAAACTAAATTAGTTTCGTGCCCTGCGCGATTTTTAGGTGAAATTAGTGTCATGCAACTAGTTTCATCATGTAAATGCGACGCGAAAGTAGTGTCGCTACAGAATTTCAGAGACAGCAGCAGCAATAGCTATGATAATGACAGGGCCATTTATCTCCGCGATACTGATAATTTCACGAAACTATAATTTAAACGAAAGTAGTTTCACATGTGCTGAAATTAGTTTCACGAAACTAGTTTCATCATGCATGACACTAGTTTCGTAATGTAAATCCCGCTTAAAGCCGGTAAAGATTTTTTTTTCTCTAACCTAGTGATGTGAGTTAATGATTCAAAAATTCAAAATTCAAACTTCAAAAATTCTTTATTAAAACAGCTTACAATCAAATACATAGGTGTGGAGGTTCCTCATCACTACATAGTATAAAATAAAGTCGTCTCTGTTTCGTGTCTGTTTGTCTGTATGCTTAAATCTTTAAAATTACGCAACGGATTTTGATGCGGTTTTTTGTAATAGGTAGAGTGATTCAAGAGGAAGGTTTTTATGTAAAAAAAATCCCGAAATTCCCACGGGAACGGGCACAACGCGGGTAAAACCGCGGGGCGCTGCTAGTTTAAGTATAACTTGTGTTAGAAGAACCCCCTCTCGTTAACCCGTGATACATTTTTTAAATCATATATTCATGATGGTGTGTGATTTGTTTGAGAAGTAGGTAGTCTGAATAGTGAGCTTAATTTTACAATGGATGGTATCGAAATGGCGACACATACCGAGTACCACTTTTTCTTACTATAAAATAAAATTAGACACCATTTTAAATAAACTCTCCGCTGTGGTTAATATTTATAAAACAGTGACTTTCAACACCCTTTGGGAGAGGGTTGATTTGATCTAAACTCGTCACGCACCCGGGAAGGGTGTAAAAAACACTGACATAATTATAGATATGACCATAAATATAGATTAAGTAGGCAAATTATTATTGATTAAAACAAATAAGGTGTAACTTACTTTTTTAGTAAGTAAGTGAGTTTGGTTACTGGCCAACCTTGGTGTCGTAGTTAACAGACCACCCAAAGACCTCCACCATAGCCTAACGATTGAAACAAATAAACTGACAATTATTTTACTCATGAATGATAGAATTTATTTATGAAATATTAGCTGTTTTCGGTTTTCGCGTTTTAGCGTTCTCGCTCCCATGGAAATTTCGGGATAGAAATAGCCTATAATATGTCCTTTCCAAAGGTCTAATCTATCTTTGTACTAATTTTCATCAAAATAGGTTCAGGGTGTGGTGAAAATTGATGCTAACAGATACGAGTTCTTTCACGCATAGGTTCATAGGCATGATAAAGAAAAATATTTGATTTTTTTAATTTTGATTTCTGATCACCCCTATAATAAGAAAAATAAATAATTTATGATGCAGTAGGCAGTCTACGTGTATAAGTATTTTTCTATTTAATTGTTAATAGATTCCTTCCTAAAGTTAATTGATGAATAGAATTAGGTAATTTGGCGATAAATTGGATAATTACTCACGTAATGTTTAACGCCTGAAATTTATTGAATTAAGTAGCACGGTTTTTTATTTTAATCATATCTTTTATGAAGAAAAAACTTTAATTTTGAATACCATTTTTTAAAACATTTTCGTTGGCAAAGCCGGTTAATATTTTGAAAACGATTCTCAGATGATATCATCTGGGTGATTATATTACGAGGTGATAAAATTCCACTAGAGTCAACTTTGTCCACTCTGATGACCAAAGTGGATTAAACCGAATTAATATTAATCTATACCTACTACATATGCTAATATAATAAAGAAGTAACATTTGTAAGTTTGTTTGTTTGTATGTTCGAGGTAATCTCAGGAATTATCAGTCCGATTTGAATAATTCTTTTTGTAATAGATAGCCACATTCAACGGGAAGGTTATAGGCTATTTTTCATCCCGAAATTCCCACGGGGACAGGCACAACGCGGGTAAAATCGCGGGGCGCTGCTAGTATCAAAATATTCATGGATGTCTAGGGAATGTTTATACGCACTGCACTGCAGTAATGAATCAAAAACATATTAATAATATAAAAACTTTAATTTAATATTCCCAGAATAAAATGACCTAACTTGAAGGCAAACTTACTTAAAAATCCATTAATTTATATAATTATCATAAGCGAGGAGCTTAAGAATAAAGTACCTCTTTACATACTCACTTTTACATACTTGAGTCATCTTCAAGAACATTACATTTTTGGCATTGACTTAATATATTTCTTATAAACAATGCCTATTACATTCATCTTTAGGAGGCACGAATTTAATAAAATGTACTAAGAAGGTTTCATAATTACTAAGAATTTGGGAATAAAAACTAAAATTAAAAAGTACACCCTAGACAGTTTTCATCCATTTAGACATAGGACTAAATATCATATAATGTATTGACTCATTTAAAAATATTATAGTTAATTACACGTTAAAAACGTGACTTCCTATGAAAGCACGTTTAAAATTGATCCAATACTGACAGACGCCAAAACAAACACACTCTTTTTGCGTCGAGGCTTAAAAAGGTACCCCCATTTAGCCAGTCCATGTTTCAATTTACTAATAGACTATGCACCAAAGTATGTTTCAATAACAACCACTGTTTTCGCAGACCATCAAACTTATCCAACCATCTTCGCATGCTATAATTTTTTTGGACCGCAATTTCAATTACAATATTCTTAGGGTCGTATACGTAAACACTAATTAACCTTTAAGATATGAATGCCATCGTGTCAGTGGGTAGACATAAAGAGGCATGCAATTGTAAAAAGGACAGTATAAAATGTATACATAAATAACCCATTTCCTGTAGTGCACTCAAGCGAACATGAACAAAAAAATGTATGGCGTAGTTCGTAAATATGTTGGTCCAAATGGTTGTAACAAAAGCCCTTTGTAATAACATAAGCAATGGTTCCGTATAAAACAAAAAATGTGTAAAATAATGACAATACTCATTCCAAGGTTCCAACATGGATATCAATTTAATTGACTACGTGGTTTAATTGAGATATTAAGTGTTATAAAAAATCTAATGTAAATCAGTAAAGTAATTATTAGGTAGTTAAAAGTTTATGCGTCGTGTGAGTCAAGTTGTTTACTTCATTCAACAATTACTAAGATGATTAAATATAAAGCATTTAACTAGATGTGTCCTTCGGTTTGACACCTGTATGACTGATTCCCATTGGAACTGTCAAAAATTATAATACACTATCTGTTAATCCTTGTAAAAACTATCTGCATCTCAAATATTATTCAAATCGGTTGTGCCATTTCTGCGTAACCGAGCAACAAACATACATGCATCCCAACGAATTCGCATTCATAATTTTTACTACATAGCAGGATAGGATATTAAAAAACACAGTTAACCACAGTTATGCTATCATTTGTCATCCTTACCTTTAGACTTCAGTCAGTTTCGCAGGAAAAAAGGTATAACTGACTCAAAGCTTCACACTACATCTATCCTACTATAATAAATAACACTATAGAGTAGTTGTGTTTGTCTGCAAGAATTATTTTTTATTCGTTAATCCTTAGTAGGTAAAATTCATTCATTAATTTCATGTAGGTTATAGTGGCTAACCTGTCGGAGTTTTTGGACCGTTTAAACTTTAGGTCTCGCACATGATCTAAATATTGAAACAAGCGTGATCTACTGCTTATTGCCCTCCCAAGCACAGTAGCGCTCAGATTAAATTGCCAGTATCAACCAACCCGTTTAAGTTGGGAGAAGCTGCACGTTGCTTAACAATCGCAATGACCTAACTAACTAATATTATGCTACAATTAGTTGATTCATATTTGCGAAAAGTTTTATTAGCCTCTCCACCATGGAACCCTAAAATTCCCTTTCTTGACCCACATCTAAGGCGTAATTGAAGAATAAATTATTTAATTATTACTTTTATAGGTCAGCGAATGAGGCAGGTGCGCTCAACCATTCACCTGCATGAGGGGTGCTCAAGGTCTCTTAGAGTGTGTGTTTTTTTTTTAGTTTTACTGGAATGTAAAGGAATAGTCTGATCACATATGTTAGTGTCGATATCTTGACACTCAACGGAGAGACAGCTGGTCTTTACATTTTAATTATGTTGTTGTATAGAATTTTGTGACAATATTTTTGTTAAGTTTTGAATCATCGTCAAACTTAAGTTACTGTATAGACACAACAGAATTTAGTTACACTGCCTTCATTGGGAGGCGATTGGGAGGAGGAAGGTTTATAATTTTATATGTATAAAAAATCCCGAAATTCGAACGGGCACCTCACGGATAAAACCGCGGAGCGCTGCTAGTTTAAGTATAATAGACAAACTTTTGGTTAATTATTTAAGAATTATTAGACATAGCCTTTACCTTTGCGATTGGAGAGTAAAATTAAAGGTAATAAAATAACTATAGGTAATACCTACAATAGATAGTATTGTTGTGTCCAGACATATAGTTTTTGACAACGAAAGACTAAAAATAAATACTTGATAATATTCTACATTTCCATTTCATAATAATATTGTATTTACATATTTCGCCATCTGCAGATGTATGCGTCTGGCAGGTGAACATATTTTAAGTACCTATCAACAGTACGGGGAAATAAACACATCGAAGAATACCTACTATAGCCACTTACACGCGTTATCATCGCACAACTAACTCATTTACTTACACGATTAAGCATCAAAACAAACCTTACAATGCTTCTTTATAGAATGCGGCTGCTTCGAATTTCATAAAGATTCGACTCACGCGAACAATCGTCAACAAAATTCCTCATACACAAATAAGTAGACGGTACAAAAGTATCCTGCAAAACCGGTGGGCCTTGATCTCATAGGGACTCACACACACACTGTGGACTAACCTTGAGTTATTTTTAGCCCAAGCCTGCATTCGAATCCCACCGAACCACTCCTTCCGAGTATTATATAATGCGAAGTTATAGTTTTCTTTTTGCAAAGCAGTCTCCTTGAAAAGCGTGTGGCCCTGGCCCCTGTCGTTTTCGTTTTATACCCTTTGTTTTCGCTTATATTTTATTTCTTTACTCCGAATCGTAAAAGGAAGACGCAATGAAGGGTTAGCGTTTTTTAGTATTATTTATGGTGCGTAATAATGAGTTTGCCGCCATTTTGGTGCATTTCGTATGTCGAACAGCTGTGAAAATTACGGAAATGTGGTATGTTTTCACATCGAATTCCTTTTTTGAAGTTCCTTTGGTTCAGTTAACATCAAAACAAGGACATATAAAGCTTATACACCTATTGTACCTTTGTGCTTGCCTTGTTTGCACCGAGTTAAGCTTAGTGCTATTATCACGGTAGCGTGCATACATCCCCCATTTTATTGTGTTGTTTGTGCATTGAAAGAAATTGGATATCGTATAAAAAGATACCACGATAATACCTGTACTCGTTATACTAGTTTCTCAATATAGAAGGTTTTGTTTTTGTTGCATTGTAACTGAAGAAGCAATTGTGTCCTTATTTTTGTATGGTTTTGACTTCCTCATAGCGTAATTATAGGTAAGCTACATGCTACGAATACAAACGAGTAAAAACTGGATCTTACCGATTTCGATTCGATATATAAGATAGCAGATCCAGTTTTGACATTCTGAATATGTTAATAAATGTCACAAACTGAATAATAAAGTTTGTCCAGCCGCTAATTGACTTTAGTGACATTAACACTGTCAAAACATTGTTTGCTATCTTTGACGAATACCGATATCTAGATCAGTTGGGACCAGCAAAAGCTAAGGTATGTTTTAAAGGTACATGTTATACACCTACCTTAATATTCTAGTTACAAGCCCATATTTTCCCAAACATAAAAGTCACCGAAGCACAAACAAATGCGAACAGAATTCGAAAAACATTCGATTAATTCGACGACGTTCCCATATTGTGTTCGGATCGGCAAAACCTCCGATGTTTTTCTAAAAATCACGTTTCGTGGAAGTATTCCGTTGGTGCTACTTTAGTTTCAACTCTCGGTTGCATAACTTCCAATAAAACAAAGCTCCACATTGTAGGGGATTATTGACCTGGCCTTAATCAAATTCTAAGAAAGAATAAAGATAGGATTGTGACTATTTAATTTATTGGTAACATTTAGCCCTTTATTATCTTTTGTATCGAATAAAGCGAGTACAATGGGACATGAAAGAGATTAAGCGCCGTTGCATGATATAAAATCGTAACCGTTTCAATTGGGCCATGAGTTGTGGTGTCCCGGCTTATTATAACACCTTGTATCAGGTTTCACGCGATTTGTGGATAAGATGTCATTGTTGTGAAGTAATTCATAAACTGCTACGTTATTCTAATGTCTCTGAGTATCGTTTAGTCAACACGCTAAAACGGCGAAACGGATTTCGGTAAAGATTGGCACAGAGGTAGATTACAGTCTGGCACAGAGGTAGTTTCCTAATTAATTGTACTTGTAAATGTATCTTCAGTGAGACGAGAGGCCTTTGCCCAACAGTGGGACATTACAGGCTAATATTTTTTATTTTATTTTATGTAAGGAGTTCTAAATACCAATATATATATACTATCATCATATTTACCTACTTAAAATAGCTAGTTTCTAGAAATAACAAGGTATGTTACCTAAAACTGTATTTATAGTTTTGTCTTTATATTAACGTGTGTTTTGTTTGACCTCTAGACAGACATAATAATGGTTTCTTGGTTTTAGGCAAATATTACACTAATTTTAAGCAAACACACCAAACAAACCAAAATCATATTTTGCTCATCAGTAATCTTGTACTGACATAATAATAACTAATACTTCAAGTGACCGATAGACCATGGTTCCTGTAATAAGCCAAATAATATAAATAACAGGTAGAATAACAAGAAATGTGCAGCAGAGTTGGTTAATGGTTATCGTATCTAACGTTCGTTAAAAAGTTCACGATTGCATACGCTGCTGAATACAAAAGCGTTGTTTCATATCCTAAGGCCGTGTCCACAGTAGGCAAACTACTGTGGACACGGCCTTAATGTCGGTCTGTTAACGTTATTCTAACTGCCAATAGAAAGGCACGATTTTTCATCTTCTTTCGTCTTTGGAGACTGACATTTTGTTAACGTTTACTGGTGCTTTAGCGTAAGCCGTAAGCTGCAGCAACCTGGCCTTAGTCAGCTAGATTCGAGTTTGTAGAGTATAATGTATCAACATACGTTATGTGACGTAGGTGATGTAAGTACTAACACAACCACTGGCGGTCTAGTTACGTTCAATGGCAGACCAGTGACGAAATTCACTTCAGTAGCCAGTATTGCGACAGGCATCGTTCTACGAAACCGAAACTAGCTAGACTATCCCTCTAAAGGTCGACAATTACTCTTTATTATACACACACTCACACTCTGATGTCTCACCTTCTGACATATGTCATATTAAATGTTTAAAAATCTAATCATTCGCGTAGCGATGGTGCCCGTACGAATGCATCAAAATTAAGAAAATCTTCGATTCGAATCCGGCTGGGCAGTATGTAGTAGAGTCAAGTAGGTAATCATTTTCTCATAAACATCGTTAGTACCTTGGTCGTTGGTGATAATAATGTAAAAAGCTCCTTCATTCCTTGATCAAAACAGTCACAGATTACTCAACACTCACTACTAGAACACAAAGAAGTTTTGTCAATTTCATTTGAAACTCTCATACATACTATCATAACAATTTACCTAATCACATATATTCTGGAATGTTCCAAAATTATGATTATCATATCAATAGGCCACTTAGTTTGACAAAACAAACATTTGAATAAAGATGTCTTTGTCCCGTTTTATCATATTGGACATTATGTTCACACGGTACAAAAGCCATATGGTTTTCATTGCGTATATTTTTATTTCTATTTATAATTCATATTGGGTGTCTTTGTTTTTTTTATGTAACTTAATGTTATTGTTGTCAATTTGAAATTAAGAACAAACGTTAATTGGTATATTTATTCAGATTACGTAATAAAAGTTTAGACCTTATGGTCTAACTATCCGCGCCCCGCGGTGTTACCCGCGTAGTACGCGTTCCCGCGGGAATTTCGGGATAAAATGTATCCCATGTATTATTCTGATGTATAAACTGTATTACTATTATGTTTCATCCAAATACGTACCGTAGTTTTTTCGTGAAAGAGTAACAAACATACAAACAAAGATACATCCATCCTCGCAAACTTTCGCATTTATTACTTAGGACTTACCGTGTGTGAATTGGGTTTTTACTAATTGATGGTCAAAATAGCTCACAACTGACAGCTATCATTTGACAACTACTTGTTTATCGCACTTTGTTCTAATTGTATTGGAATGACATCTGTCAGGCGTCTTAGAATAATTAACAATTATAGTTCTGCAACTGACTCTTACTGAATTAATTCACAAATGTTCATGTAATAAGTGTCATTATCGCATGACATGTTTGTTTATGACATAATAAAGTTTTTTATGACTATTTCTCATATGTTATGAAATGCATTTGTTTGTTTATATTATTACGTTAATTATGTCGATTAAGTTTAATGTATATTCTTAAGAGATCATAAGGTTTCTTATAAATGAAAATAACGGGATCTTGATCGTTAACTGTGTGCGAAATTTAAACATTTTTAATTTTTTTGACACCTATCTTTATTTGTAATCTGTTAAATTATTGTCGGTCCATTTTCATCCGATAACACAGATCCTTAAAACTTCGTTAATATTGAACGAATTGACAAGCGGCTAACCAGCAAGTTTATGTTTAAGCGGAGAGGAGTTGTGCTGAGTTCAATCTACCAATCACAAACATTGAAATTGTCAAACAACGCATTAACATTGTCAAAGACTTTTCGTGATACGTTGTGATTGGTCGGTTTAGTCCGTTTTCGCAATTGCGGTTTCACAATTGGCTGCGAAAGAAGAATTATTTTTCACTGTTTCGTAATTAACTTTCAAACAAGAATTTATTTTCTGTTTTAGTAATTGAGTTTCGTAATTAACTACGAAATAAGATTTTATTTACTGTTTTATAGCTATATTCTAAGCTACTATATAAAAAAATAACCCTAACCTACCGAATTGCATGTATTTTACGAGTACTTTGAGTTATTTCTTTGAGATTTATTGTGAATACAGAAAATAAATTCTTGTTTGAAAGTTAATTACGAAACAGTGAAAAATAATTCTTCTTTCGCAGCCAATTGTGAAACCGCAATTGCGAAAACGGACTACAGCGAATGATCAATGCTCCGCAAACAGCTCCGTTCGACTTAGTGGAAATGAACGTATATATAGAACGCGAGTGTCACACATATCAAACACCCAATGGGAACGACGCCTAATGTTATTAAAAACTAATCACAACCCAGAACTAAATCGACAATTCATTCAAGACTACTGAAACCAATAAAAATGAGTTACCGACGCTATTCAAATAAGCAATATTAAAACGAACGAATAAAACATTTTTTATTGCGCCACCGCGAGTGATTGTAAAGGTACATACGAAATAACTTACAAAAGGGAAGTGATTAAAAAGATATAACATTTTAAATAAAAAAGGATCCCTTTGATACTGTTCATAATCTTAACGACAGGCAAAAAATATGACGTCAGTAAAAAATTATAATGGACCCGCTCGTAAACTCCACATTTGAATAGGAAAGTAACATATCAAAAATTTTCAGTGATCCGTATTTTACGAGTTTGTCGTAAACGTGTACTTAGCGGGTCGAATGAAAGACCCTTGAGTTGTGTTTAAAAATCTATGTGAGCATACGAGGGGACGTAATCAGTTTGCTCGTGTTTATGGTACGATACAAGCTGTTTCTTCAAGGTTTTCCTGGTGTTTAAAGAAACTGAAAGAAACTGTTTTTCTTTGTTTATTGAGAACCATAGTGATAGAAACTATTTCCACAGAACTTAAATTAATCATAATCATAATCATTTATTAAAATAACAGGGCTAATTAGACCCAAACTAAGCTCTAGGCTTGTATTATGGAATCTAACTAGCTGATATTATTAAATACATATTATAAAACAACAAATACCTAGACTAACATACATAAAACAAACAAACTAAAACTACATACGAGCATACGAGGGGACGTAATCAGTTTGCTCGTGTTTATGGTACGATACAAACTGTTTCTTCTAGGTTTTCCTGGTGTTTATATTGTTGTTCCCATATTGTGATTTCACAATTTTTTTTAGAAAGTCTCTCTCAGATCTAATTTAGGTGCAAAAACCAAAGGTCGTTTCTAGATACAAATGACTACGAATTGAGCACATTTCATGAAGGTTTAAATTATATCGCATTACATGATGACTTAGTTTGAAGCATTAAAAAGCAACAAACAATTCATCCAATCAATCCACCCATAAATCCTTTCATCGTCTGAGGATATAAAGATGAGGAGCATCCTCACAGCTCCTCACAATCTATATATATTTGTGGGATCAAATCCAGTTTACAATATAAACATGATTTTATTATTCTCGTTTCCTTTATTAAACCCGATTTTACTTTATCATTTGACGCTTCGCATTGCACCGGTATAATTATACAATATTCAATCCATTATAATTGAACCGAGTTAAATTGTACCGTCATAAAATATAATAAATATTCCTTATTAGCTTTAAGTCCTGTTATACGCATTTATGAATTGTATTTTAAGCAGAGTATTATAAAAATGAGTAGGTACACAAGGGTACTTAATATTAAATCAAGTTGCACCCCAAGTAACCGGATGCCCATCACAACACAATGAGATTTAGGTACTTTTGACATAGCTAAAGGAATACAGGTGGGTCCACAATACGTTCCCTGGAGTACTCCCTCTTTTACTATTTTAATAAGAAAAAAGTCTTCTTTCACTCCCATGAATTACTTTGAAATGTATAAATAAATGAACTGTTGGATCAGAAGATTGAATTAGAAAATAATGTTGTGCGCAATAAGAATTACTCTATTCATAAAAGTTATGAGGGTGAGGACAATGAGTCGAAGGCTATACCGACGTCAGCGACTCACCGATGTATGGTTGACAATGATGCAAGGTATCAGACCGGAAAAAGGATCAGTTTTCCTTTTGATGTGACATCAAAAAGACTCTTACAAGAAGCCAATAGGATTTTACAAAAGTATCTGTTGGACAAATTGGGTTTTATATTATTATTCAAAACACCACATCGTATACGTTTATACGACCCTTTTTGGAAAAGGGAAAATTTGTAAAGAGATCGAAGTGGCTACTAAAATCCTTATTAGATTTTGTTCTTACAGTTTTTGGAGAAAACAGAAAACTACTATATAATGTTTACTTGAGTAAGTTTTATGTTTGTATCAGAGTAGGAATATTATATTTTTGTTGCGGTGTTAGTGTGGTTTAGAGTATTTGAGTGTGTTTTCATTGGTACCACTTTACGAGCAATGGTAGTAAGAGTGGCTTCTTCTTTTACAGCCACGTAACAGTGCTGAGACCTAAAGATCGCGTGTTTGATACTAATTAAACGAGTTGATGGTTGTTTTAAGATACGTGATTCGTCTGCGCCACGAATAATGTGTTTCTTACTGTGTTTTACGGTACTTAAGTAAAATATTGCAGGATTCTCTTTTTCTTTATGTTTATTCATTACTTTTTCATTAATCTTTAATAGCGTATAACGACTTTTATATTTGCAATGCTAATATGTTCGAATTAGTATCCAAACACTATTAATGTTCTAAATGAAAGTCATTAGTCTAAAACGAATCTATGCGTAGGTACACAACTGAATACGAAATAAACTGCTAGCAAAAATGGCAACAATAAGTTTCATTTAACGTCTTACCCATAAAACAAACAAAGTGCAAACAAGTTTAATAACAATCACGTGCAACCCAACTGAGAGGATTCAAATGAGATTTACAAATATAACTCCTTATGTCATCGTGAGATGATTTTTTAAATTAATACCGATTGTAAATCTTGTCGTGTTCGCGTTGTCACGGCGTTGTAAATTGGAAACACCTCGGTAGGGGCGTGCGTTCTATTCCTGTGCTTGACACCACCGCCCGCCTCGGGACAACCAGTCTTTGTTACAGACATCTCAACCACTTGTAATTATTTCCACTTACAATCTACGCAGTCACTTCGCGATTAATTCTCGCGTCTAATTCTGACATCTCCGAGGGATGATTTAGATTTACGTTCTATAATGATTTATGGGTATGATTAGGAAGTATTTCGTGTTTCAATGTTACTATTGCGTTACTAATTTGATGTAGTGTCTGTAATAGAGTGAATTCATTGGACAAAGAATGAGATTGATGATCTCGATCGCCAACATCGAACATAAACGGTGCATCAACAGTTTGAATTCGTTTTTTAATCAAACCGAGTGGGGCTCTCACGAGTGGCTGTTCTCGAGACTGTACAAACAAATGTAGCTGCGAAACCATTTCATCATTCAACGCATCCTCGGCATGTGTATGACGCAATGAAACTTTTAAATAAACCCGCTTCATGGACAAAGGAATCGAAAAAATAATATTTTGTTGTCGAGTTTGTAATGGCAGGCTGTCACCAGCGCGAAGATTTACACCATATCTGTCTTATTGGAAGACAAAGGAGCGTTGTCCGAAGTCGCGGGAGTGTGATGTCATGCCACGATCCCTAATTAATAGCTAGACGTTTATGGTCTGTTAGAAAATCCGAGATCGATTTCAAAGAAAAATAAGAATTATTAACCGTGGCCGCGGCTCAGCTTTATAGCCCGTTGTTTATTGTGAACCAAGCCAAAGTTGAAAAGTTAATTCTTTGTTTTCGGAATTGATCGCGAGGAAAGTTTCTAAGATTAGTTCCACACCAAATTGCTTATAATGATTAGGTTCTCTAGTTCAGGCTATAAAACAAAATAGTAGTTCGCCTAAATCTAATTTAAGGCAACAAAACAGAACAATAATTCAACTAGAATTTTATGCTATACATAAATTTGTAGGCGTAAAAATCAAAGCGTTTGTTATATTATAAGATCAAAATTTTAATAGGCAGATGGTTTTATTACCAATAACCTAGTTATTTTTAGCGTCATTTGTTTTATAATAATAGCAAATTTAAACTTCGAATTCCCCTTAGAACGAAACAAGGTTAAAATAGAACGTCTAAATCACAGTGACAATGATTTTGAAATAAGTTTTTGTTGGTTGTTGATCCAAACACCGAGTCACATAATGTTATCATTTCCATCAGTAATATGAGATCGTGCAGGAAAAATTCATAGTCACAGTGTGACCATGTATCAGGATTGTGTACACAAAACGTGATTTGACTGTTAACTTATGTTTAACATGCTTGTACTTAGATATAAGTAAAGCAACTTCAAAGAAATATAAATAAGCCAATAGATATGAGTGATGAGTTTTTAGATTCTTATCTTAATCAATGTACGAGTCTTGTTTGATACTTATGTAATATGTTGGTGCTAGTCAGTTGGCATGACAAGGAACAATACTTTTAGGTACTTATGTTTTAACTAAGGCCAAAAAAGCATATGCAGAACATCTGTAAGAAATAGCAAAGGTCGTGCCGTACGAACAGCTAAAGAGGATGGCAGATGATAGAAAAAATTGAAAGAACTCCATCGACAAGAGTCCAGCTCTTAAGTTAAAGAGATATATTTTAACACTGGATTTAGTTCAAGTAAAGCGATTCAAATTAAATAGTTTTTGGGTAGCCCCATGCCGAGACCTAGAAGGTACTAGCGTATGGGTAGATAACACAGCCAACTGAGAAGATATAAGACATGTAATCGCGTAAATAAATCAAATTTTACCCTAACAAATAAACTGCTAAGTCATACTACACAAATCTTCATGCTTCAGACAGTCAAATACCTATTACAAAGTTAATGAAAAACCGAAATAGCTCTCCAAACTTATAATCTACAAAGTTAACGTACTAATATTAGGAACTAGAATCCATTTAGGGTTTGTTGAGGGTAAATAAATCAGTGGAGGCGCCGTTTGTGGGCGTTCGACGAACCCTGGAGTTGAGAACAATTGGTGCGGAGATGTAAATTAAATCGAGTGGCTCTGTCGCAGACTTGTGCTTGTATTTACAAAATGTAGTATAGTGAGGTTTTCATGTCATGAAGGTTGGCAGACCGCAACCGCAGGCGGTGGCCGCATTGGTGGTGCAAATGGTTCTGAACGATCAGTACAAGCAACATTCAACAAGCAAACTGATTTTTTCTCTAACACTCCGACTCTTTCTTAAAACGTGTTCAATCGTAACAAACAAATAAAGATTCCTGCAAATGTTTTTTGGACCCATAAAGTAAACAAACGGTATCGTAGGTTTTCAAAACTTCATGTGAAATTAAATGAAACTTAGCAATAATTGTTTAAGAAGATTAATGGATCTTTGTGAATTATGTACATTACATAGTCGCTTCAATACATCTTTTAGGCAACTTAACCAAGAACAAAGCTCTAGTCGGGACATTTCCCCAAAGCCCTTATCATCAAATATCTAATAAAAAAACACCATTCCCCACGAGCGTTGTTCATAAACACGCGTCTCGGGTTCACAAGTACGGCCGAGACTCTCTTAACATCTTCGCAACGAGTTCTTTTTACTTTTCTAACAAGTTTCTGTGAGTCTCAAACGTTTGTCAGTTCGAGTGGACGTGGAAATCTCTAGTAACTAACTTGATAAGGTGTCCTTTACCGTGCGTGAACCTTAAGGTTAACTTAGGTATCGGAGTGGGAGAAAGTAGATGTCAAGACAAAGAAAGAGAAAATATTTGTCAAAAAAACCTTGAAAGTTTGTGAGGATGGATGTACGAGTACGTAAGTGTGTATGTATGTTTGTTACTCTTTCACGAAAAGCAGCTGGTAGGATTTGAATGAAACTTTACAGTAATATAGGTTATACATCAGAACACCGCGGGGCGCGGCTAGCACCTATACAGGTACTTAAAATGGCAGATTAAGTTTTTACATTATTTCGTGTCATTATATTAGCGTTGTGGAGTTCATTCAAAAACATGAAAAGATTTGTGTAAGGAGGGATACCAAAGGCGCAGGGAGCAGGAACTATGTAGAGCGCACTAAACCAAAAATGATTGTTGTTGCAAATTAACTCGAGTTGATGTATTTAATTTCGATCACACATTAAGGCAACTAGGATAGTTGGGCTTAATGTAACTCTAGACTTTTAATCATTACTGAGAAATATTTTCTTTTCACATAAAACTCATACAAAAGCTATTGTATACCTAAGTAAATCTGCGAAAAGTCCTTGATTGGACAAAGTAACTTTTGAGAGAACCTACATGTGTTCATGATTTATTCGCGTTCATATGAATAAATTATAGTGTCTTTAGTTTTATATAAGCGTCTTCGAAAATTTATGGTTGATAAGTACATACTGAGTGAGTTATTTATGTCTTCTGCCGTTCAATTGACATTATCATTGGTGGAACGAAAATGGGTACAAGGATGATGACTGATTGTATCCTGATCGAGGTAAGGAACTGAGGTTCCTGTATTTCCTTACAGATGGTAGGTATTTATTTATATATTTTTTTACTGTACGAGTATTGCGAGGTTTGGGGTCGTAGGTTATGTATTTTCCAATAGAAATAGTTTTCTTTGACATTGTCTTGTCAAATCGACGCAACATTTTGTTAAGCAACGTGCAGCTCGACCCCTACTTGGATAGGTGGCCGATAGTGGCATTTCTATTTGTTTTAAGAGCCTGAGAGCCGACTCCAGATAATGGTACTTACAAGTGTAAGAAAAAAAAAGAAGATTCTGTTGTCTTAACGAATTTTAGGGATATCGTAACTGCTATAACCCTGGTGAGTAGAAAACTAGATGCGACGGGGAAAACGATATTTATTTGTAAAATAGAACATAACAATGTTTTTGCAAGAGTGACTTTGGTTAAGCATCATTTTTTTGACTACATACAAGTTACAAGTTACTTATACCACAGAAACTTGTTGGCCCGCGTCGGCCGCGTTATTTGTATATACGCAGTTGATACAAATTACGCCGGCCCAAGTCACTCTACAAGCTACCAGTAAATTCTATAAGACTCAAACACGATTCACGCCATAAACGCGATATTATAAAAACCAATCTGTCTTATTCAGACCTGTTAAATCCTTTAAAATCTCCTCATTCGGCGAGTTGTTTCGCAACCAGCGCGGTGAGATCACTGCCAATATTTACATGAACAAATGAACTGGCTTAGGCACAACTGTGGTCAAGGACGCGGCTGACAGTCGTGACATAAGATATTCGGAGAAGAAAGTCATTGCCAACGGACCTTTGAAGGATGTTCTGCTGCTTCTGCAGAGAAGGTGCTTTTCCAGACCAGTGCAATGGTGTTGTACGTTAGTTTGAAATAGGTAATGTTATGATTGATAGATGTCACTATTGCTATTTTAAGTGGATATGCTACAATAGATATGATAATTAAGTGGACTCCAAACGTAGCATAGCAACGTATACTTACTAATGTAGTTCTGGTAGACCGACCTTAAGCCACCCATAACTCCCAATGTGAAGTTCGCTGCATTGTCAAAACGGCTGCCAACCTAAATAATTATTGGGAATATGACAAAGCTTTAAAGTCTATGTGTAACTGAAAATGCCACTCTTTTTTTTACTTTCTCTTTCAAGGTTTTTAATTTTTGCTGGATATCGTACCTACACAAACTGTGTAACTGTAACTATAGGACATAAGTTGTCTTGTATTCTGAGGTGTAACGTCAGCTGCGGCTTACAGACGCGACTGATTACTGTTTCCAGCCTTACATAGTACGTTGTTATATGTGTAAAAGTAAATTGTGACGTATTGTTTGAGATGCTTTATGAAAGTTTTTTCGTAATTGGATAAAAAAAGGAGATTGTTTAGGGTGATTACTTTCTCGTAAAAAATTTGCTTTTACTATTGGTTCGGGAGTCCCGAATCGGGAGCGCAAAATCTTTTACAAGTATTACTATGTTTGAGTGTAAATGTAATGGGTAAAATTGCCAAATCAAAATGCTACGCAATTTGGTACTTTGTCAATTTATTAGTTCTAAAATTCTGATTACATGTAAGTATGTGAAGCTATAGGTGTTTGAATTTGACAAAGTTCTTATTATAATAAACAAGTCAACCCATACAGATGCTGAACATACCACCATGCCATATCCAAACTTCTACATTAAAATTACATGCTCTTGTAAACCATTTGATGATCTGAGAAAAAAAAAATATAATTTCATTACAAACGTATTTACTTGCCTCCACTTAAGTTTATTAAGTTAACCGCAAATGACAGTTAAATTACGTACTTACTAACAGTAATGCTTCGACCGCAAAGCCTTCTTAAGTTATAACAGGGAGAACAATTAATTATGTACTTAGTATAGTACTTGTCAAGTTCAAGTTATGACTAAGTAATATACGTCGAGTATACGCAAAATTGCAGTAGTATTTTTACCCGACTGCGTGACGCCAAAAAGGGTAATGTTATTCAATAAAGGCCTTATTCATAAACGGGTATTAAAAGCATTTTAGCTATCAAATGGTTTGTCCCTTTCTGACATACGCTATTTTCTGAAGAGCAAAAGAGACAAAACACTTTATAACGTGTTTTAGTTAAAGAGTATTAATGGATAATACGGTAAGGATGTGGGTTTGTTTCTTCTACTAAAATAAATAAATAAATATACCTGGACAAATTCACACACGGTTGATTAGACCCAAAGTAAGCTCTAAGCTTGTGTTATGGAATGTAATTAACTGGTACTACACAAATACTTTATCTTATACATATATAAAATTCTCGTGTCACAGTGTTCGTTCGCGTACTCCTCCGAAACGGCTCGACCGATTCTCATGAAATTTTGTGAGCATATCGAGTAGGTCTGAGAATCAGCCAACGTCTATTTTTCATCCCGAAATTCCCGCGGGAACGGGTACCGTGGTTGAACTCCTCTGAAACGGCTCGACCGATTCTCATGAAATTTTGTGTACATATCGGGTAGGCCTGAGAATCTGACAACATCAATTTTCATCCCGAAATTCCCGCGGGAACGGGTACAAAGCGGGTGAAACCGCGGGGCGCAGCTAGTAAGAATATACGAGTATAATTGACACCCAGACGTCGTCGCCAACAACTATGTCTGCACATATTGTTGACTCCGGGCGGGAATCGAACCCGTAACCCCCGACACAGTAAGCGCTCTCACTGCCACTGTGCCAACGGGCTTGTCAAAAAAATAAATACGATTGAAGTGTTTACATAATTTGTATAATGAATACACTAACTACTAGAGGACTCCTGACTAGAGGCCTTTGCCCAGTAGTGGGACATTACAGGCTAATACTTTTTTTACTATATCTATCTACGCAAAACACAGTATCACTACATAGTATAAAATAAAGTCGTCTCTTTTTCGTGTCTGTCACACTGTTTGTCTGTCTGTATGCTTAAATCTTTAAAATTACGCAACGGATTTTGATGCGGTTTTTTGTAATAGGTAGAGTGATTCAAGAGGAAGGTTTTTATGTAAAAAAATTCCCGAAATTCCCACGGGAACGGGCACAACGCGGGTAAAACCGCGGGGCGCTGCTAGTAATATTTAAAACAAGTAGAAAATAAATTCGAAACATTTCACTTGGAGCAATTCACAAACACACATGGCAAGTATATTATAACAGGCGTTAAATAAGTAATAGGTAACGCCTAAACATTCATCATCTATTTACGAATTGCTCGTCATTTTTATTATTAGTAAAAAACGCAGATAAATTAAGTTATATTATGGCCTTATATAAGTAAAACTTATGCAATCAATTTGAAAAGCCATAAGATATTTTTTACTCAACGTGAAATTGCGTAAATTTTCAAAGTAGAACAAATTACGATTCAATATTTCGCAACGCAATATTTCACAACTTGTTAAATAAGATTTAAGAGGGTGACCCTTTGACTCACTACCCTAAAATCCTTGGGATGTATTACGTCATCGCACTCACCCCTCGGATGACATCATCTTAGAATATTGCTATGCGTAAAAAGGTAGGCGTTATGTGTTGTTAGTATTTGAGAAGGTGCATTTTGACAAACAGTACCTTTGTTTTGTAATTAGATGTACATATTTTGACAAGCCCGTTGGCACAGTGGCAGTGAGAGCGCTTACTGTGTCGGGGGTTGCGGGTTTGATTCCCGCTCGTAGTCAACAATATGTGCAGATATAGTTGTTGGCGACAAAGTCTGGGTGCCAATTATATAATTCTTATAAAGTATTTGTATATATAGATGTAGTAGTATCAGTAAGTTAGATTCCATAAAACAAGCTCAGAGCTTACTTTGTGTCTAAACCGTGTGTGAATTTGTCCGGGTATATATTACATATATTTTATTAGTATATTGGTAAAGGTAATCATTATATTATGTTAATAGCAGCGTCCCGCGATTTTACCAGCATTTACCCGTTCCCATGGGAATTTCAGGATAAAAAGTAGCCTATACCCTTCCCGTGGAATGTGGCTATATTCGAATCGGATTGGTAGTTTCTAAAATTAGCGCGTTCAAACAAACAAACAAACTCTGCAGCTTTATAAGTATACATAGATTTATACAATTGGGTATTTGAATGTTTTTTTTTATTCTTCCTATTAACTTATCTTGTTATCACGTGTAAGAGACTAAAATCCGTTTTTTTATATCGTTATTATTTCGAAAGTTACAGGCGGTCAAAGTTGCTGATTAGACAGAGACAGCACTACTAGCTCTGTGACGTCACAATGTTAGAGCGCCATAGACGTAGCATACAAAAAATCGTTTTGCAAGAAAGGGACAGCATCAGACAGGAGAGAATATTTCAGAGTTTATAATTTCTTTATTTATTAAACGATTTTGATTCTGATTTCAGTTTTGATCATAATTTTAGTTATTTTACTAATTTCATCTCTCAAATTGTACACTTTTAATAACATTCAAATACCCAATTGCCAATATATTTACATTACCGATTGTAAAAGGGAAATCCCAAAACAAGTTTCATTTACACAACAAAAGCAACAGATAAAGCTTAGGTACAATACAAACTAATCCCAAACAACATAACACTGTAAACTGAAATAACAGTTAAAATCAAAGCAAGCTTTCCTCTCCGTACATTAATTTCATATTTTGATCCCACCCGATCTGAATAACCAGAATTAAATTATTATTGCATCTGTAAACAGTTATGACAGCGATTAAAACTAACCACAAAGCGATTACGAGAGCAGCGCTTGAAGCATAACACAATAACATAGCTTTATATCTTATACTAGCAACGCCCCGCAGTTTTACCCGCGTTGTGCCCGTTCCCGCGGAAATTTCGGGAACTTTTATACATATAAACCTTCCTCTTGAAACACTTTATTTATTTAAAAAAACCTGCATTTAAAATCCGTTGAGTAGTTTTAAAGATCTAAGCATCCATAGGGACAGACAGACAGCGAAAGCGACTTTGTTTTATACTGTGTATATTACAACGACGCGTGAATCTTGCATTAAAATAACCCCCTCTAAGCAATAATTCTAATTCCACCTTAGATTTTAAACACGATAAAAGCTATCCAAATGATCGCTAAAACCCTTTCAGAATAGCCAATTCTGTGAAAGTTATAAAATGTGTATTTTTCAAATGGATTTTTGAGTGCCCCAAAGTTTGATTGGCAAATCTAAGTGTTAGAATTTACTGTACGCCGAATGAAAGGGGGGAACTTTAACATTCTTTTTATTTTTATAGTGTGTTGTAAAAGTTGCATCTGAATCTCTCTTTTAATGCTGCGTTAGGTATATTGATATCCTTGTTTACTTTGAGATACTTATTCTGGTCTTGTCGTTTTCGGGAATTGAAATGTGGTTTGTTTTTGACCCGCAATGGAGTTGTGCCCGTTCCCGTGGTAATTTCGGGATGCAAAATAGCCTATAACCTTCCCGTTGAATGTGGCTATCTATTACAAAAATAATTATTCAAATCGGACAGGTAATTTTTGAGATTAGCTCGAACATACAAACAAACAAACAAACAAATTTAGCTATATTCATTGGGAAGGTAAGGCTATTTTCCATCCCGATATTTCCACGGGCACGGGTACAACGCGGGTAATACCACGATGCATCAATACAATGTCGTGTTTCACTATACATCCAGAGCTAACAAGCTTTAGCGTTTCATTTACTTAACCTCCACTTGAAACTTCAACCCTTTAGTCCATTTTGTAAACCTAAAACAGAATACTTATTTCCATTCTCTATCAATTCATTTCAATATCAATCTCCCATCAATTCCAATAATAATACAATACAATAAACAGAAAACTATTTCCAATAAAGTACCCGAATCGGAGTTTATATCGATAAAGATTTTAAATCGATAACTTTCAATATCTTCTTTCATATATCTAAGGAGGTTTAGCGTGTTTGAGAAAGCTATCTATCTGCCGAATCGTTTTACCGAATAGCTTTATTAATTCCCCTTTATGTCTCACACACGACTCCGATTCACGAAATACATTAACTTTTCTTTATTATACTATAAAGTAGAGGAACCCTACTTAAGGTTCTTGTTTAATTGAAGCCGACCTTTTGCACCTGAGACTGAGACTGAGCGATTTCATCTTATTTATTCTCTTAATCACTACATAGTATAAAACAAAGTCGCTTCCCGCTGTCTGTCTGTTCCTATGTATGTCTTTAAAAGTACGCAACGGATTTTGATGCGGTTTTTAGGGTTCCGTACCCAAAGGGTAAAAACGGGACCCTATTACTGAGACTTCGCTGTCCGTCCGTCCGTCTGTCACCAGGCTGTATCTCAAGAACGGTGATTGCTAATCAGTTAAAATTTTCACAGATGATGTATTGCTATTGCCGCTATAACAACAAATAAAAATAAAATAAAATAAATATTCAAGGGGGCCTCCCATACAACAAACGTTTTTTAATGGCCGGTTTTTTTTAAATAGATAGAGTGATTCAAGAGGAAAGTTTATATATATAAAAAATACCGAAATTCCCACAGGGACGGGCACAACGCGGGTAAAACCGCGGGGCGCTGCTAGTAGTAAATTAAGATGATTATTAGATAAATAATAATAATAAATAATGCTTTATTCAGTAACAATTTTTTTATATATTTTGAACTAGGGCTGAAGTCAACCTTTTAGGCATACAATGCCTGTATTAGGAAACTTCGCTCTTCCATATCTACAAATTCATTAGAATATACAATATTCTGGGTATACATATTATTATTATACTTATAAACTATTCATATTATCATCTAAATAGATCATCCTTATACCTATTTGCTTTATCCTATTAGTTTGAGTCTTATGTCTATCTTAATAAGACTTAGTCTATCTTAATCTTGACTAAGTGATTTTCTGTTTGGGCTATTGTTAAAGAAAATGTAACAATTTAAATAATTATCACTTTTTTCATAATCGCTCTTTAACTTAATACACTGTTAAAGAGTGTTTTGTCTCTTTTGCTCTTTGGAAAATAGCGTTAATCGAAAAAGGACAAACCATTTGATAGATATAATGCTTTTAATAAACGTTTATGAAAAACGCTGTTAGGCCTTTAATAAATAGTTTTCTTAGTTACTAATTAGTTTTATGAACATCCTAACTAATATTATAAATGCTAAAGTAACTCTGTCTGTCTGTCTGTCTTTTACGCTTTCACGCCAAAACTACTGAACCGATTTGAATGAAATTTGGTACACAGTTAGTCCAGAACCTGAGAAAAGACATAGGCTACTTTCTCGAAATTCCTGCGGGAACGGGTACAACGAGGGTGAAACCGCGGGGCACTGCTCGTTAAAGAATAAGCATTGAAATGACACATACCTTTAAGAGATACACAGCAGTTCATATCTCACCTTGTGCCTTTGAAAGTGAATAGGTACAAAACTACCATTCATTCATATTTTTACCCTTTATAAGGTAAATTATTACAAGAATAAATACTGTGTCTATTAATACATTGTAGGAAGGAAGGAAGTGATAGGTGTACTTAACTTAACCTTCTAATTGCAATTTCCAGATATACTCGTAAAGATACATATATAAGCACCTAAGTATCTAATACACTTCCACAATTAACATTAAGGTACAAATCTTGATAAACAAAAACAGAAACTAACCTAAATCTACTAAATATATACCCTTTATGTTATCATACCTACAAATAAATAAAATTGGAGTTCTGTTTGTAATAATAAAATAACTGCTATTTACTATCTACATGCATATGCATATTATATATGGTAAATAAACCAAAATTTTTGTCTATCTATCTGTTTGTTTCGACTAATCTCTGAAATGGCTGGACCGAATTTGATTTTGGTGACATAGCTTCCCTAGACTGCAAGCTACAAGGTTCTAGGCACCAAGCAAGCCGCTTGCATTAGCGTTTGTAACCTAAAGCTTTGTTGACAGTTTACAAACTGCGACACGAAAGGTAACATTTTAATGTTACGTACGTATCGCTTATGGGACTGGGCTGGTCACGTCTGCCGCATGCCGGATACGCTGTGGGCCAAAATTTCCAATACGTGGCGCCCGGAGACAGCAAGACGACGTCGCGGCAGACCGCGCAGGGCGGTGGCGGGACGAGCTGGACGCCTACAAGAGCAACTGGCAATTGGTGGCCCAAAATCGAGAAGAGTGTTGGGAATGGGGGAGGCCTTTGCCCAGCAGTGGGACAATAAGGGCTAACAGTAACATTAACAGTAACGTATCGCTTGCCGGATGCTTAACAGAAGGTAAATAAGCCAAACTCAATAAAAATAAGTTTAGAAATCCATTCACAAATCTACCATTCATCTATCCTCATAAAGTAAAGTTCACAAGCCTCTAATGCTTTAAGTAACAAGTTGTGATAGAAATAAACACAAATAGCAGTCTGAAAGTTAGTTTGTTCGGTTACATTGCGGCGCGCAATCTTCATCATTACCGGTCCATTTGCAGAAGCAATCTAGTTAAACATTGACGTTAAATAATGATTTCTATTTCCTTCGATTTGAGCTCGAATTTATGTGAAAATACATTCAAGTTGTTTAGGCAAGCGATGTAGTGGAGACGGGGCGATTCGTTGAATGCAACGGACTATTTACTAAGAAATAAGTAATTTAAATATTACTATGACTTAGTTTGTTTTACTTTACTTACGGTGAATTGCACAAATATAGCGGCTAAATATGTTTAAAAACAAAAGTTGTTTAGTCAAATTTGTACTTTATGTTGCACCAAATAGGATACTATTTAAAACGAACGTCATTTGTCTTTAAACATTTAAACATTTTTAGCCGCTAAATAAACTTAAGAATATTTGTGCAATTCACCCTTATAAGATTAATTAAGAAGAATTAATTAAGAGCCTGAGCAGACTAAATTAACTGTAGTTAAACAGCCTTCTGACCGTGCTTCTGATCTATGAAAACATATGAAGCAGCGCACAATAAAATAGAAGGTAAGTACCCCTCTAATTAATAAATAAAACATAAGAGTCGTTTAATTAGTCGAAGTAGGAATATTCCTTGCCAATATTTTCCTTATAATCTGAGAATGTTATTATTGGAGTATTGTGGTAAGGAAATAACAAAATTGTTATCAATAAGAAGCATTATGAATAAGTTGAAGAATAAGTAATAGTAGCGGTTTAATGATAAGGTAAAAACTACTTAAATGGGTAGGCATATCTACTCAACTAACTGCGTCACTCAGAGACGTTCATTTAATCAATACTTAACTAATTGACGTAATTGTTCATACATTACATGTCCAAATCACAAGCATTTGACTCTGTCTCTGAGTACGGACGCAAATAATCAATCGAATATTAAACTTTTATACATGCCAATCTTACTTACCTTTACTATTAAAATGACTGCACCTATAATACTTATAACTTGATGTTTGTTTTATCTTTACAAACATAAGCTTCGAGATTACTTCAACCATTTCAACACACTTTAAGTATTAGGTACAACCAGTAACTATATAACTAACAAGATTATCTATCTACAACTTACAGCGCTCCATAGTTTTAACCGCGTTCTGCCCGGTCCCGGGTGACTTTCCTTCCCGTCTTCTTCTTCTTTTTAAATTAGCCCGCTCCAGTGCTTCGCTGCCCCTACGCCCTTGTCATTGGCGCACATGAGGTCACTCAATGTGCAGCTTTCAGGGTTCGAGAGGCAGGTCAGAACGTGCTACATGGTCTGTTCGGGCGCCCCGCAGAACGCCCCGTCTGTTCCTTCCCGTTAAATGTGGCTATCCATTACAAAAAGAATTATTGAAATCGGATCGGTAGTTTCTGAGATTAGCGCGTTCAAACAAACTTCAAACTCTTCATCTGTATTAGACAGATAACCATTAAAATGCCTGTTATACTCCAAATTAACATAATGACAAAGCTCTAAATTAAACGAACACAACAAATTGTGCCAATTCGAAAGAGCTTGATTGGGAGCTATCCACAATCGTTTATAACCGACAAACAAACGAGAGGTAAGTTTCATTCGAGTCACATTGATTTATCGTCTGTTCGAGTCAACAACAACGCTCATTTATATCAATGTACAGGTCATTCTGAAAAAGCTTTTAACGAAAACGTATTCAAAGCAAACAGGGACAAATTAATGTGACTATTAGACCGTACAGTCGGGGAAGTTGGTGGTAGATCAGTTGAGTGGGATATTTG
The DNA here is from genome assembly GCA_963082685.1 of Cyclophora albipunctata. Classification (NCBI taxonomy): domain Eukaryota; kingdom Metazoa; phylum Arthropoda; class Insecta; order Lepidoptera; family Geometridae; genus Cyclophora; species Cyclophora albipunctata. The sequence continues at coordinate 7,735,654 of OY720119.1, read as the reverse complement.
CTTGCTCATTATTAGTTGTCAATCAGCTGATTATTTTTTTATACATACTTGCTCAAATTGTGGGATTTGGGAGGCTTGTTGTTTTGCATTTTGGCATAGGACTTTGAGACTAAATGATTTCAAAATTTTACTTTTTGCCGTACTACGTCAAATGCAAATTAGATGTTAAATTACTAGATATTCAAAGAGTGATTTTGACATTAAATCTATGAAATATTACGTCACATATTTAATTGGCAATTTAATGGCCGTGTCTGAGTGGAGTTAATAGTAATCTTTTTCAAAATAACTCTTATTTTCACTACAAACTTTCCTCAAAATGTTAGTTCAAACTAACATTTCTTGCAATTAGTCTAAGAAATATTTTTGTTGTAATAACTGACCCCCAATTTTACCGATTGTACCAAAGTTCGATTACGAAGTTTGTTCAAAAACAACTTTATTTAACACTTTGTTTAGAATCGAAGTTTCAGTTGCGTAATGTTATTCCCGCTCATTATTTGTGATTCATATATTAAACTGAACTTTCGAAGGTTATATGAGTTTCAGGAGAAGTTGTTGTAAGAAAATTATTGCAAGGATACTTTGAAATACACGCGGATAAATTCACACACGGTTCGTTAGGCTCAAACTAAGCTCTAAGTTTGTATTATGAAATCTCACCAACTGATAATATTACATACACAAATACTATAATATGAATATATAATTGATACCCAGACGAAGTCACTTGCACATATTCTTGTCTTCGGGCGGGAATCGAACCCGCAACCTCCAAGACAGTTAGCGCTCTCACGTGTCACTGCGCCAACCGGCACTTCTTTAGACTCTGTTTCCCTTTAGACTTGAAGACCTTGACCAGTGTAAGAAGAAGAATATCTTAATGAATATAATAACGAGAAATCAACAGTCACGATTATTAGGCATTTGTTAGAGGCCAAGCCTGGTGACTAAGCTTGGTCTTACCCGTAATTTAACTGGGACCAACATTATAGTGTTCAAAAAGAAATTCCGATATCGACCACCATCATAGTAGTAACTGAGCTACACATTTAACAATCACGTTCAGTTAATATCGCATACTACGCCACATCACAGTGTTACTAGGCAAAGAAAAGGTAAATAATAGCTTTCAATATTAGCCTTGTTTTATTCCGCAACTTAGTCAGCTAGTCAAAATAGTCACCTCACTACTAAGAAGTATAATAATATGTATTTAAAATCTATTAATGCTAAGAAGTTCTCCATGGGAATACCCATGTGGAACCCGTTACTACGGGTATTCCGGGGTGAAACGTATTTGAAAATTGTTGTATATACGAGTACATACAAAATATTACCTGTCTGTATAATGCTAATGGGTGTAATAAACTTGAAGATCTTGTAAGTATCTCGGGTAATACCAGTCGTATTTAAAATATTATTTTTGGATATAAAAGTAACATTTAACAGGAAAGTTAAATGCAAATTTTACACCCAAATTCCAACGGGAACGGGCTCAAAACGGGTAAAGGAGAAGGGCGTTGCTAGTGCAATATACGAGAAGTACAGGTTTCAAAATGTAGGTAACATTATGGGTACGTACTGGTATTTTAGGTACGGAACCTATACAATTGGGATTTTTCAAACAAAAACGTGTTTGTATTGTGCGTAATTTGACTGTGGTTAGCAGTTCATTAATAAACTGTTTGCGGTTTTCGACATGTAAACAATCTAATACGCATTTCGGCGAATGCCAAATGTACCAAAATCATTTAGTGAAAAGATTAAACAAAGCTTAAGAAAACAATTTAAAATACACTTGAAAAGCTTATTTACAAACGATAAATCTCAAAAGTCAGACAAAATTTTCCCAGTTTCCTTTTAAAATACTGAAAAGTTATTCACAAGTACCAGGCGATCATAAATCTTGAGTAGTATAAGGTGTTTGCAATGCAAGACCTTCAAGTACGAACATTGGCCACCCAGAGACGTTCATAAATAATGCTTCGACCCATCGATAACTCACCGACACCTCGATGCTGAGCTATGGCGCGAATCCTTTCTATATTTCAATATTTTTCAGTCTCGTTTGCTTTTAGGATGACAAATGTTACTAAATTGTACGTTTAACTATAAGTTTTCGGATTTTATCGAGGAAAAAGTTTGAGATGTATTCAGTTGGATAATCAGATTATAGTTAGGTAGAACAGAGCATATAGGATGATGGGGGGGATAAGGGTTATCCCCCCCCCCCAATACATTCGCGGAACAGTTTTTCCAAATTAATAAAGTATACGGCATCAAAAGAAAATAATATAGATTCTCAAGAGATGGTTTCTTAACACGGTTTTCTTAAAAAAATAATCAATTATTAATATTTATTGTTCTTCGTTTTTGATTGAACAGAGTAACACCAAGTGCAATGTATTTATATGGGTTTTCCAAAATAGCTTTATTTACCGTATTACGCGATATTTTCGATAAATAGGGATGTTCATTATAATACAAATTACGCAATGTTACTGTGGTTACGTGCGGATATGCATTTATGTTTAAGTAAATAAATAATAATAGCGTTATTTGAATTTGATGCCCAGACCGCAATTAATTACGTAGTTAATATAATTAATAATAAATAAGTTCTTATAGTACTATGAGCTCTTGCAAGCAATATATGATTAATGATTATAAACATACAGGGCGCATGGCTCAAGAACTATTAATATTATTTAGCCCCTAAATATGCATAAAAAACAAAAGACGTCTTAAATAGTGTTCTATTTAGTGCAACATAAAGTTCAATATTTATCGAACAGCTTTTGTTTCAAAACATATTTAGGTTAATAACTATTATAGATTTAAGAGTTCTTATGCGATCCAACCTTTTTAGGCGGTTTGCTTCAATTTGGTACGATTAAAATGCTATAATAGGTTCTGAAGAGTAAGTCACTTATAGTCCAGACAATATTCAGACTGACTTCAGGACAGTTTTTAGACAATACATTAAAAGTTAACATTACTGTTAACAATATCAATAGTAAAATAACTGTTCCCGTTCTGACTTTCTTAGCCTATTACGAGTACCATTCTAACTCTATATAAAATTGATTACAAATCAGTATTAGAAACATGTAGCAAGTATTACACGTAATAATCACCCCGAAACATGATTAATTCGTCCAAAATGATGTAGTATTTTCGCTCATCGTCGAGTGTATAATCAAATCGCTGTACAGAATTGGGGAGGCAATACAATTAGCAGACGAGACATGAAAGTTAATGTGGTTAATCGTTAAACGAATTGCAGTCAGGAAATTGCGTCCCATTTGAGGGATATCTCGGTTGATTGGGCAGTAGGTCGGTTAGAAATGTAAAATGATTGTCACTTTTGAAGAAAATCGTTTGTAAACCTAGTTAGGTACTTAATTACCTTACATCTTCTAAGGATTAAAACTTCGTTTAGAGATACACTTCGCTGTCATTTTACATTAACAGTGTCCGCGGTTTTACCCGCGTTGTGCCCGTTTCCGTGGGAATTTCGGGATTTTTTATATATATAAACCTTTCTCTTGAATCACTCTGTCTATTTAAATAAACCGCGTCAAAATCCGTTGCGCAGTTATAAAGGTCTAAGCATATGTACGTAGGGACAGACAGACAGCAGAAATCGACTTTGTTTTATACATACATTGGGGGGGTTAAATTTGTTGCATATATGCCCCCCTACCTGATCCCGGCGGGAACACGTCGAGTTACCAATAGCTACGTATACAAATACAATGCTTTCTTAATTATTCTACTACTTATAAGGTAGCATACACATTGAATAGCAGCACTACTTTTAAAGTACAGTTACATATACAAAGCATTGATACTTTGGCAACAAAAACGAGTATTGTGTAATCACACAATTTCCTTCCGTACTGCACTAAAATTTGAATTTTATTAGACACGATAAAACTTATGGTTTCATTGTGAAATTCGAACTTGGTTATTCGAGTATAGTATTTTCTTAAAACTATATTCGCACGAAATATATATGAGGCGCATTGAGTGAAAATATTGCACGAGGACTTTTTGGTGCGTAAAACGGGACATACGCCCCAAAAAGACCCCGCAACATTATCACAATTTTTCGGTGTCTTGAAGAGGTTTCCGCAGGTAGCGACGACATCTGTTTGAGAACGTTGCATTGAGTGAAAATATTGCACGAGGAATTTTTGGTGCGTAAAACGGGACATACGCCCCAAAAAAACCCCGCAACATTATCACAATTTTTCGGTGTCTTGAAGAGGTTTCCGCAGGTGGTAGCGACGACATCTGTTTGAGCACGATGCATTGAGTGAAAATATTGCACGAGGACTTTTCGATGCGTAAAACGGGACATACGCCCCAAAAAAACCCCGCAACATTATCACAATTTTTCGGTGTCTTGAAGAGGATTCCGCAGGTAGCGACGACAACTGTTTGAGGACGTTGCATTAAGTGAAAATATTACGTGACGACTTTTTGCTGCGCAAAACGGGACATACGCCCCAAAAAGACGCCGCAACATTATCACAATTTTTCGGTGACTTGAAATAGGTTTCCGCAGGTAGCGACGACATCTGTTTGAGCACGTTGCATTAAGTGAAAATATTTCACGACGACTTTTTCGTGCGTAAAACGGGACATACGCCCCAAAAAGACGCCGCAACATTATCACAATTTTTCGGTGTCTTGAAATAGGTTTCCGCAGGTAGCGACGACATCTGTTTAAGCACGTTGCATTAAGTGAAAATATTTCACGACGACTTTTTCGTGCGTAAAACGGGACATACGCCCCAAAAAGACGCCGCAACATTATCACAATTTTTCGGTGTCTTGAAATAGGTTTCCGCAGGTAGCGACGACATCTGTTTAAGCACGTTGCATTAAGTGAAAATATTTCACGACAACTTTTTCGTGCGTAAAACGGGACATACGCTCCAAAAAGACCCCGCAACATTATCACAATTTTTCGGTATCTTGAAGAGGTTTCCGCAGGTAGCGACGACATCTGTTTGAGCACGTTGCATTAAGTGAAAATATTTCACGACGACTTTTTCGTGCGTAAAACGGGACATACGCCCCAAAAAGACGCCGCAACATTATCACAATTTTTCGGTGTCTTGAATAGGTGTCCGCAGGTAGCGACGACAACTGTTTGAGGACGTTGCGTTAAGTGAAAATATTACGTGACGACTTTTTGCTGCGCAAAACGGGACATACGCCCCAAAAAGACGCCGGCGCCGCAACATTATCACAATTTTTCGGTGACTTGAAATAGGTTTCCGCAGGTAGCGACGACATCTGTTTGAGGACGTTGCATTTAGTGTAATTATTGCACAGGGCTTTTTGGGGCGTATAGCGGGACATACTGCCCCATAAAGTACCCGCAACATTATCACTGGTTTTCGGTACGTTGGGTAACGACGAATTTTATGCTCAGTTATTTTTTTACAGTAAACAGAGAACAGTTAGAAATAAATATTTACAGAACAAATTCCGTACTGTCAATTAGACTCGCACTAAGCTCTAAGCTTGTATTATTGAATGTAACTAACAGTCTTCGCATCAATTCCTGAATTGCGATTGCAAAACGATTCTTAAAAGTTTACCTTTCTTTCACGACTATACAATTATTATAGGAAATTATACGTATATTAATACACTTATACAATACTAGCAGCGCCCCGCGGTTTTACCCGCGTTGTGCCCGTTCCCGTGGGAATTTCGGGAATTTTTTTACATAAAATTCTTCCTCTTGAATCACTCTACCTATTACAAAAAACCGCATCAAAATCCGTTGCGTAATTTTAAAGATTTAAGCATACAGACAGACAAACAGTGTGACAGACACGAAAAAGAGACGACTTTATTTTATACTATGTAGTGATTAACATGAAGCGTCTATTTTCTATACTTATTTATTCTAGCTGCACACTCAGAGACGTAAAATCGACACTTCACTAATTGATGTAATTATTACATTACATGTCAAAATCATGCATTCTTGTGTCACGTTGTGCGTAATTGAACTCCTCTGAAACGTAATTGTCCTCCTCCTGCGTAATTGATTCTCATGAAATTTTGTGTATATATCGGGTAGGCCTGAGAATCGGACAACATCTATTTTTCATCCCGAAATTCCCGCGGGAACGAGTACAAAGCGGGTGAAACCGCAGGGCGCAGCTAGTACATTATAAAAATGTTGTACACTCCTGTAAAAGGCCTCTTACATTGTTATATGCCTATATATTTCTTTATTTTGTTACTGTATGTTTTGTGAAGAAGCTGTTGGTGTGTCTTAAATAAATAAAATAAAATAAATATATAGAACGTAGGAACCTTATTTCAACATTTGCAAATTCTTTACAAAATTTTAATAACTTTCAATTAATAAATCTGAACACATTAATACCGTCTTCATCTTATTTACTATGTGCATAAAAAGGTACATATAGGTATAAGTCAAGTAAAAGTATTAGCCTGTAATGTCCCACGGCAGAGCAAAAATCCTCTCATCTCACTGAAGATATCAGTAGTAAAGAGAATTAGGCGTAGCCACTACGCTTACATAAAGCGGGTTGGTGATCTCAAACTCGAGCCACGTTGAAAAGGTATTTGAAAATAAACCAATTTGGAAACATGTTTGGTTCGAACCGGGAATCGAACCCGGGACTCCAGTCTTCGCAAAGGAATGCCCATGTCTCACGATCATCGAGGTAAAGATATTGAAAATGTATTACATGCATACATTTACAGTAAATAATAAAAATAATGCAATTAAATTATATTATTAACGGTCAAACTATTTGATAAATAATTGGGTAAATCCATGATTCAGTGCCAATCAGATCACAACAAATTATTTATTTTACCTGCTATGAGTAGGTAGGGTCATCAGATGACGTTACTTATATCAATTGTACGGATAGCAGAAAACGATTGCGAATTATTTTCGGGCTAAATAAAAAATATATAAATAGTATTTTATAGCACAGCCTCCTCGAGAAGTTCTATTCTTGCTGAGTCTGTAAAGGCAGAATGTGCTTTCATATTGTGTATATTATTATTTTCAAATAACAATGCCTAACAGTATAAGAGGAATTGTCGTTGTTTAAAACAAAAAATCTTTAAAATGTTTTAAGAGGGCTTGAGGAGTACCAGTATATTATAGTGCAACAATTATAATCATTGTAATAAGTAAATAAATATACACTAATTGCTATTAATATACAACTTAACCTAACAAGTGTCATGACTTAACTTAATCTTAAATTAAATTAAGATTTTACAGTATAAAACCGAAATAAAAAACTAACAACCACAACCAGTCCAAAATATTTAAAAAAGAGGCAATAATAATAATAATTATTCAACTCATCTAAAATAAGGAAAACAAACAACAGATGTATTTGCAAACGGTACCGATATGAGCAACAAAACGTATTCGTGAAGTATTTAATGTAGAGACTTGACCTCCAATAACCAGTACTGACGCGGCGGAGACACAGACAACCGGCTTTTATAACTCAATTAATATTTCACTTAACTATTACTACGAGCTACGAATCAAGTACTAACAGTACAACTACTAGTTAAACCAAACAACAGTCAGGACATACCTAAAGTGAAGTGAAAATGCGTGAACTAATATTCTTAGCATCATGCCTTTGGACTGTTGTCAGTAAGTAAAACTTGTTTATAAATGGCTTTATAAGGAAAAAACTACCTTTAATATAAACTTATGTTGTACTCAGTATTATATTATGTTTGTTTTACTGTAGTGGCTAATTTAAGATGACCCCTCAATTGTAAGTGGGTTAGTTGATAACAAGTGTCAATTTATAATGAACAGTGTTACCGGTATTTACGTAAAATATAAATAGCTTATTCTTTGACTTATTGAAGGTTCAATTGTCATTTCTAATGTGTTGTCTTAAAGGTGATAATGCAATGACACCTGTTGTTAGCATCACACCATAACAAGTTACTTGGGGTACAAGATTTGCAAAAACAATTGAATTTTCTTATAGTATGTAATCCGATTGATGGTATTGCTGCAATGATTACAGAAATTATAGCTTTATGACAATACGAATACAGTCTAATACATCTAATACAAAAATAATTAATCGAATCGAACTGGTAAAATACATAAGCGCGTTCAAGCAAAATAGCAAACTCTTCAGCTATTCTACGAGTATATGAGTATAAAATAAATTTGTGAACTGGAATTATTTTAATTGTGAACCTAACGAACAAAGCATAACAAACAAAACAAAATCGTGAGCGATAGAACGATTCAAAAAAGCGTCCGACGTTCTATTGTTTTTCAAATTTTTCTTTAAAATTCGCCGACTCGTCCGTCACATTCGAACTCACAAAATCAAACCGAAGATACCTTTACTAACTGCTGTACTCAGAGCCGTCAATAAAATTGAATTGAAGTGTTTTTCGTATAAGTTTACTCCATAACCTTTCATAAAGGAATCTTGTGACGTATCTGAATACAACAGGAAGAGTAGTTTGATAATCCTGCTAATATTATAAATGCGAAAGTTTGTGAGGATGTATATATTTTTGTTACTCTTGTGGATTTCGATGAAACTTAACAGTAATATAGGTTATACATCAGAATAACACATGGGATAAATTTTATTCCAAAATTCGCGCGGGGACGGGTAAACTGCGGGTTGAACCGCGGGGCATGGCTAGTACATAATTGAAAATACATAAGTGTATAGTAACACTTATTAATTTACTACTCACATAGGTACTAAAAACTCTTTAGCTTATCAGAACTTCATTAGAAATGTACATATTAATATTAAATACGATTCGCAGTTCTGTTCTTGGTATCTTAAATTAGTATCCGGTCGGAAAGTTGGAATTTACTTAACTTATTACTTGGGGAAATCCCTTACATATTATCTTTGTATGTTTTTTAGCAAGAATACGAAGATAATACGTTCTGGGCGAACCGATGATTGTAAATAACATAATAATACTTGACCGGGGTATGAGATCAATAATATAATGTGTACATACGTTAGACAAACCCATTCATTGCATTTTTTTCTTGACGGGGCTACTTACACCATACCGACTTGTGATTGACGGTTGAACCATGCCGGTTTTGCTTGATGGCGTTTTTAACCTCCTCTGCAAAAGAGGGATGTTTTAAGTTTGACTTCGTTGACTGACGTGTATGTCTTAAACTGATGAACCAATTTCAATGCGATTTTTTTCATTTGATCGCCAATTTCCTTGCGGTGGCTTGGTAAAAATCGGTCAAGCCTTTTTGCATAGGGGTTTTTTAAATTTAATGACCTATTATGATGGCGATTTTTATTGTTTCCAATGTGGTTATTTGAAGAGTGTTCTTAGTTAAACTTTACCAATTTTGACGTGACAATCTTTGATAGCTCTAATAAATTAGTTATTCTACATCAAATTTGAAGAAATGTGTTTACAATAATTGATAATGAATCTTGGAACATAAACTTTATCTTATAGGGTTATCATTTGAGTCACTCATTTGAGTAATAACTCATCTTAGAGATTTGATAGAAAGTAAATATTATACCAATATTATAGTTCCGTATAAGATCATTTGAAAATGTCATTTGAGTGAAATCAATTGTATCATTGCGATTAATGATCGCAAAACTAAAACATTGATCAGCTTTTATAGCAATTTGTGATCATTTTGTACGTTAATGGGAATATTGTCATTGCATTAACATGCTCAAATGATCGACTATCAAGACTATAGAAGTTAAATGATCTAAGTAAAACAACCCCCTTAACTTTTTAACACTTATAGAATGTCGACCTGTCTGGAGTCAAATTCCTGCACCAGCAACACAACCTGATTTTGACATGTGATCTTACTTATTAGTATTAAATTGTATTATACCTTGATTTAAAAAAATAACCAGCAGAATTTCTTGCCCATTCTTCTCTGCTGATGTTCTTCCGAATGCGTGGTACGTTCAAAAGAGCCTCTATGGGGCCAAAACTGAATAAAAATATTTGACTTTGACCTTGACCTATGAATTCGAACTTAGAATCTAACTAAGTATACAATTAATGTTTCCATAATTAAAATATACTCGTTGCGGGCATTATTAATAACATAGTTATGATATATTGTTAATAAATTATATTATTTTCCTCATAGCACTAAATATAATAGCCTACAAATTTGAATTCCAATAAATCCGTCTTAACCTTTCCTTGACAACTAAAATCTTTATATAACAAAGTTCTTTTTCCAAAACCTATTAAATTATTGTCAGTTTGTTGTAAAAAGATACATTTTGTTTAAAAATCGAATGATTATGAATGATGGTTTAATTCCGAAGTTTATATCAAACTAGCAAAGCCCCGCGGTTTTACCCACGTTGTGCCCGTTCCTGTGGGAATTACGGGATTAAAAATAGCTTATAACCTTCCTGTTGAATGTGTCTATCCACTCCAAAAATAATTATTCGAATCGGACCAGTAGTTCCTGAGATTAGCGCGTTCAAACAAACAAACAAACAAACTCTGCAGCTTTATACTCGTAATATTAGTATAGATAAAGTTGAGCCCGAAGCAAGTTTATACATATGTCCGTCTTGGTTGTTTCAATCTTTAGACCATGTCGGAGGCCTCGAGGCGGTCAAACGCCTACATCAAAGTTGACCACTTACCTACACGAATTTACCTACTTTATTATGCTCTCTAAATGTACTAAGCATGTACTTCATTCTTTTCAGATTCACAATCCTGCGTCACACCTTTGGGGCGAACAAGTGAATGCGTATCACTGTACGACTGCCCTCAATTATTAACAGCCTTCGAGAACAGACCTATAGAGACTTCGGTGGCCAGATACTTGAAGGAATCCCACTGTGGGTTCTCTGGTTACATTCCTAGAGTGTGTTGTGGGCCTTTGCCTTCGAATACGCCGAATCGTCCTCAGCCAGTTACTGTGAGTACACCACCCTTATGTCAGATTCATTCAGTTTGTGTCAACTCTTATGTTGGTTCACTGAAACTTGTCTAAGCCCCGATTTCACTGTTACATTGAACTCAATCAGTTCAATTTTATCCCAGTTCACGAGCTAAACTGAGATCAAAATTTAAAAATGATTCACTAAAAGCGAGTTCAGTTGATGGTGGTGCGAGATAGAAGCGGAGAATTTGGACCCAAAATTGTAAACAATTTGAACTTATACCTAAGTATTATTATAATGACCTCTTTTTTGTACATTAATTGATTGACGAATTACATTGGAAAAAAGACACACCTGTTTACAAAGAAATAATTTTTAGAAGTAATGAAGTATTATTTCTATTAAGAAGATTAATTTGTAGATAAAGAGCTTATTTGCAGAAGTAGAGCGACGTTAGACCACCGTATCTATACATTCATACATACATGATAATGTAGGTACATTATCTTGTAGTTGGCCTTTGAAGTTACTTGACGGATATCAGTTTAAGACGGAAGATATTTAACTATTCCTAAGGACGTATCCTTACTAGACAAACCTGACACGTTAATCATAAAAAATGGACTATGATTTATATAGGCATAAATGACATGACAATTTGTTATGTACTGGTACACTTTTTTTTACGATTTAAAATGTGGACAAATAAGGCCGACATTCCAGCCGAAGACGATTCCTTCTTAAGAGGAAAAAGTAAATATACATTCCATGATTCTCTCTTCTTTTCCTCAAGAGAAGAAGTTGTGTTTCATTTATTCTGTCATGATGTTTGAATTTTAACTTTCGTAAGAAGAAATAGAACATAGTCTCCTGGACTACTTTGCACAGTGCAGCTATTAATAGTTAACGGGTTATTCACGTGATAAACAGGAATGTTTCATAGTTGTTTCTCGCATTAATTCAAGTGGCAATTTCAATTAAACTTGCCCTCTGGAGCATGGTGGATAAACATGCCACTATCAAACAATCCAAGTCTTCTTCATCGAGTGGATGGCCAACCTGACCAATCCTGGTGTCAGAGTTATTGAGCCGCCAAAGGCCTCTGACATGGCTCAAGTAACGACTACTATCCGTAGAAAGTAACCGGGACCGACGGCTTAACGTGCCCTCCGAAGCACGGAATCATCTTACTTTTCGAGCAATAATTGTTAGGGCATTGCAGGCTGAATCACCAGCCTGCAATGCCCTAACCAAACCGAGGAAAGTCTCTCAAATAGATTTTTGTGAGATATCCCCACCGGGAATCGAACCCGGAACCTCCGGGTCGTGAGCCGGGAGCTCAAACCACAAGACCACGGAGGCTGTTAAATCAACATAATCCAAGTGACCTAGCTGCATATTAGCGCTTAACAACAGTGATAAGAAAGAATTTGCTAATAATAATAGCAGGCACTAACCTGCAGTAATATTTACCTAGTTATGATTTATAGCCTCGCCTACGCCTCGGTGGTCTAGTGGTATGTGCACTCGCCTGCCAATACTGAGATATCGGATTCAATTCCCGGGTCGAGCAAAAATTAACTATTTTTCAAACATGGATTGAGATCACCCACATTAAACAAGCGTAGCGATTAAGCCTAATTCTCTTCACTGTACTGATATCTTCAGTGAGATGAGAAGCTTTTACTCAGCAGTGGGACATTACAGGCTAATACTTACATACTTTTATTATGCACTAGCAGTGCCCCGCTGTTTTACCCGCGTTGTGCCCGTTCCCGTGGGAATTTCGGGAATTTTTTTACATAAAAACCTTCCTCTTGAATCACTCTACCTATTACATAAAATCGCATCAAAATCCGTTGCGTAATTTTAAAGATTTAAGCATACAGACAGACAAACAGACGACAAGGTAGAATATCTAGGACAACATACTAATAGACCTTTTTTTAAAAATTGAATCTACGATTACGGATACACTTAACTCTTATTTTACACTACCCGCGGTCCACGGTTTCACCCGCGTTGTACACGTTTCCGCGGGAATTTCGGGATAAATAGTAGCCTATGTCCTTTTTCAGGCTTTGAACTAACCATGTACCAAATTTCATTCAAATCGGTTCAGTGATTTTGGCATGAAAGCGTAACAAACTTACATTCGCATTTATAATATTAGTCGGGGTTTTTGCTGAAGTTCCGGCCTCTTTACAGGAACCGTGTTCACAGAAGACACTGAGTCTTCTGCATAGTTTCAATTCGAAATGAGTAGTGTTCGCTTAAACTTAAGAAACCTACGTACCCGACGTTTCGGATTACACCGCTCGTGGTCACGGGATAACGGGAGCGGTGTAATCCGCTCGAAACGTCGGTACGTATTTTAGTAAATACGTTTAATTATCTAACGCGATACAGACCCGTTTCATTTAGTATAATGAGTGCAAATCGTGTGAGTTTAAAAAGTATCTTAAGAAACCACTAAGAGACCTTTTCCACCTTTCCAGCCAGAATCACCAACAGTACTAAACGACCACAGCGGTAACATCGACCCTGTGAACAGTGCTGACTCCAATCCAGCTCCGAGAACCAACTGTGGTGTAGAAACTAATGGCGACAGGATCTACGGAGGAAACCTGACTGATATCGATGAGTTTCCTTGGATGGCGCTATTGGGATATAGAACACGTAAGTTTTTTGTTTCTTTCACCAATCTGTCGGAAAGAGTGGTGATTATGTCTTATAGGGGAGATTAGGTATTCACCACGCTTGCTTGACTCAAGTCCTTATATTTTATGAGCGTAAATCCCATAGTAATATATAGTATAATAGTAATATGCTCTGTGCAGGCATAACAGACTATTTTCTTTACATTTGACGCCTGAACTTAGGAGGCAAATATTGTTAACAAATATATTCAAGGCCAACAATACTAAATACGATATAGTAATGATTGTGATTGTCCTTCATCTCTAGTTTTCTAGAACTTCTTTCTTTCTCTTTCTTCTTCTCTCTAAAACTTAGTTCTTGCAACACCGAGACAAACTTTCTTAAAACTTCAGATTTCAATGAAATGGAGCACACTATTAAATATTTCAATGAATGAATATTATAGGATTTAAAATCCTATCAAACCATTCAATAATTACAAAAAACTTAGTTTAATTTAAGTATAGTAAAAGTGACATAAATATATTTTTAACAGCTTCGGGTTCAATAACGTATCAATGCGGCGGCACATTGATCAATAACAGATATGTGCTCACTGCGGCGCACTGTATCACCGGCGCTATCGAAGTACAAGTTGGAAAACTGTAAGTATTAATACAAACTCCTTTTTTCATAAACGATATTTAACTTTAACAGTGTTTTGTCTCTTTCGCTCTTTGGCAAATAGCGTATGTTGGAAAGGGACAAACCATTTGATAGCTAATAAAAGTGCTCTTAATAACCGTTTATGAATAAGGCCAAAGTATTTAATAAGTTAAGTATTTCAGTATTTATTTGAAATAAGAATGAAATAAATATATATACATACCTGTAAAAATCCACTCATGGTTAATTAGACCCAAACTAAGCTCTAAGCTTGTATTATGGAATCTAACTAATTGATACTACTACATATCTAAACATACACAAATACTTTATATTAATATAATTGACACCCAGACGTCACCAACAACTATGTCTTCACATATTGTTGACTCTTGTAAATATTTTAATTTCCCGATGTTTTAATTTTACCAACAAAATTAATGCATATGCGTAATTTTGTAATTAAAATATTATTTCTGACTACACTTTATTGTAAACAGTTTATTAGATGACATCATAGTTTGAGGAAAACTGTCGGTCATTCTAGAATTAGAAGAATATTCGTTTTGCATACAAACGTGATTAATAAGTTTTATGATTTATTATAAATACTTTAAAGAGGTCTCCTAGGATCTTTTAAGGTTATTTATAATATAAGTTCTAAATAATTTTCCAAGATACAAATTATATAGGTATTTTTTAAATCTTCCGAGTCGAAAAATCCCTTTGGACTCTTATTTGACCAACTAATTTGAAACTACCGGTGCCGTCACTAGAAGAGTTTATCATTATGAAGAGTTGATAAAGAATACCTTAAACACTTTTTATCCGAAAATGCTAAAAGAACGGTTACACTGAGCGAGAAACCTTTGCAAACTTTTGTCCTAGATAATAAACCTTAATGTAAAAGTAAAAGGATTAGCCTTTTTTTTTTATGTTTGGGGAATGCATTTACGCATCCCCGCATTGTTTGAGGAAACAACCGGGGTATGTGGGACTCAACCCCGGCACAAAAATTCGTGTCGGGTAATACCCACTAAACCCCATCCGTGTTCCTTAGTTATGGCCTAGGCTGAAATCGCGGGGCTACCTTTCGGCATACCAAGATGTCCGCTTCTTCAGCCACGCCAGCAGCTCGCATGGGCGAGCACGCCCCGGAGGGGAAGGGAAAGGCAAAGCGTCTCATCACCCCTCATCGCGTCTGCCGAGCGGCACGCTCAGAACACCTAACGCGCCGCCCGCCTCTGTGGGACCTCGCTCCCAAAAGGGACGTGAATGAACGTCCTTGTAATATCCCACAACTGGGCAAAGGCGTCATCTCACTGAAGATATCAGTACAGTGAGGAGGATAAGGCGTAATCACCACGCTTGAAACCTTAATGTAATATTCTATAATTGCAGAGAAACTGTACGTCTTGGCGAGTACGACACGCAGACGCCAATTGACTGCAAAGACGGTGTATGTGCCGACCCTCCTCAAGAGATACCGGTCCATCTAGCTGTACCTCACTCAGGATACAAAGACACCAACAGAAATAGGAAGGACGATGTTGGTCTAGTCAGATTGGCGCAGAGAGCACGTTATAATTGTAAGTTATCGAGACTACGATACTTATTCATCATCATCATCATAAAAAGATCTAGGATTTTATCTGTGAGGCAGTTTTATCCATCAGTGTAAGCTCCTTCACATCTCTATACGACATAAAGTATTAGTCTGTAACTGCTGAGCAAAGGCCTCTCGTCTCACTGAAGATATCAGTACAGTGAGGAGTAATATAACACGTAATCACGCTTGCCTAATGCGAGTTGGTGATCTCAAAACCGAGCCATGTTTGAAAAGTAGGCTACATGTTTTCGCTCGACCTGGGAATTGAACTCGGAACTCAGTTATTCAATGTACTGCATGTGTTATTCTGATGTATACCTATATTACTGTGAAGTTTCATCCAAATCAATCAAGTAGTTTTTGCGTGAAAGAGTAACAAACATAAATCCATTCTCACAAACTTTCGCATTTATAATATTAGTAGATTCACTGGGACAAATTAAAATTCAAACTGATAAGTGGTAAAGGACTTTGAGTCTAAGTAGCGTAGTATTACGATGCCTATTTCAAGATCAACAAGAACCGACGTCAGAAACAGTTAATAAATAATACGTCACAAGTTAAAAAAGTGTACAAAAAAGTCATATTTTTAGAACAACCTTATTTGATCCTGAGATCCGTCAATATCGTTGATTATTGACGTAGCATTAAATGGATTCTTTACGATCCAAAAACATATTTTTTCCTTAATACTGATTACTATTGAATAATAACTAGATCTTAGATTGAAAAGTTAATAAATTGGAATATAAAATAGAAATATTGGCAGCGCTACGCGGTTTCGTTTGCATGCATATTTTTCAATTTGTTTTGGACAAATGGTATATTTATTAAGGGTGTCACACAATTAGGTCACAAGAAAATTGAAATTTTTTATGAATCAGTTCCTAATATTAAGACGCCGTTAACATAAGCTGTTCGTTGAAAATTGGATTTTATCTCCCACCAAATAGAACACAATTTATATTGAATGCCAGTTGTTTTTTAACATATTTATGCGTTAAAAAGAGATTTAAAAATTCTTGTGCTCGCTCTTAGATTACAACTGATAGGAAATATATAGGTTTTTCCTCTGTCTTGAGGCGGTCTAAAACTCCGACGCCATGTTTGGGCACTAACCCACACGAACTTACTTACTGACTTATATACAACTAGCAGCGCCCCGCGGTTTTACCCGCGTTGTGCCCGTTCCCGTAGGAATTTCGGGAATTTTTTTACATAAAAACCTTCCTCTTGAATCACTCTACCTATTACAAAAAACCGCATCAAAATCCGTTGCGTAATTTTAAAGATTTAAGCATACAGACAAACAGACAAACAAACAGACAAAAATAGCGACTTTGTTTTATACTATGTAGTGATGATAACTATTTCCCTTCTGTTTCAGACTACGTAAAGCCGATATGTTTGGTGAATGCCAACGAAAGAATTGATGTTGGCAATGACGTTTACGTCGCAGGCTGGGGGAAAACCTTAAGCGGTAACTACTATTGATTTTATAACACATTTCTAGGAACACCAATGTTTGGATTTTACCCGCCATTCGATTGAATTACGAATACGTAGTGTCAATGACTTTTAAAAGTCGGTTTTCTAATTGGAACTCAATTTTAATGCCATTAAGCTAATTGCTTTGAAGAGTTGTCGCTATTAACGTTTTTGTGCTCTTTTGAGCATTTGTGCTCTTTGACTTTTGACTTCGAATGTTGAACGAGAGTTCTAGATAAATAACGTATCATAGTTTTTAAATCCCAAATTACATTTTTTATTTTATGTTTTGAAATGCATCGTATAGATAATTTTACTGAAATATGGTGTTTGGGAGGCAAGGAAGATATATATGAAAGTGAAATTGTTACAATATCACCACTTTATATTTTACAGTAGCCTAAAACCTTAATGAAATTTAAAGCTGCAATCGGGAAAACACTATAAACAATGTATGATACGTATTTCACTTGTATCAAACTTACATTTTATTAAACTCGCCAAAGCTTGTAAAGTCACTCAACACCCTAGTTCTATTAAAATTAATCACCTGATTCTAATCCGAACTTCTTTTACAGGTAAAAACAGTCCCCTCAAACTAAAGCTAAGGATGCCCATGTTCAGCAAAGAAGAATGCGCGGTCAAGTACAGAAACCTGGGAGCAGTTCTGACTGATAAACAGATTTGTGCTGGAGGAATCTTCAGCCAAGACACCTGCCGAGGTGACTCCGGTGGTCCTCTCATGAGACTACGTCCTGAAGGCATCTGGGAGACGGCTGGAGTGGTCTCCTTCGGCCACGGCTGCGGAGCTGATGGATGGCCAGGAGTATACTCTTCGGTAGCCAGCTACCTCGACTGGATCTTATCGACAATGAGATCTACTAACGTTTAATGATCTCAAAATAGTTTAATTGTAATAAAGTTAGTTTGATAATTTATAATTATTTTATTGTCCTTATTCGACCCGACCAGTCTCTTTTCATCGACCCGTATTCATCATCATTCGTCTACGCTTGGTGTAAGGGGTTCCTACGTGACTGTGGAATACTATTCTGCGAAAAATGATACTTCAAAAACTCGAAACAGCTACTGGCAGCTGAGACATCATTAAGATTATCATAGTTTACGAGCTCCATTGACGGGTGTCGAAATAACATGAGCTTGAACTATTTCAAATTACTCGCTCGCTTCCATTTGAACTCTCCAATTCTCCATTCGCCAACTTGCTCAGTCTAACATAAGATCTTACTTGTCCCCATCGATAGTAGAAGCGTTAATGTCAAGTCCAAAACTTAGATTTGACCATTTTATTAATAAACCATTTCTTAGTTTATTGATCAGCTGACTTTATTCGATTCCCACATCAATAATAAACAGTAATGGATTTACTAACATCGTTAGGTTATCACAAAGGTTAATATTATCGTTTCGATAAACTGTTCTACGTCACATATTGATATAGGTACATAGAGGTGGTATGAACTTTATTGAGAAGGAATACCAGTTGTTTCTTGCGACTTCTTTTGATAATTGTTTTAGTATTAACAAGAGCACTTCCTCCTAATATTATTAAAGGTTGTATGTATGTTTGTTACTCTTTCACGATAAAACTATTGAACGGATGTAGATGAAACTTTCCAGTAATATAGGTTATACATCAGAATAACACATGGGATATATTTTATCCCGAAATTCTTGCGGGAACAAGTACAACGTGGTTGAAACTGCGGGGCGCGGCTAGTCTTGTAATAATAGCATTAACATGCGCGAAAAGCATGATACATTTTTTTACATATTGCTTTTAGTGGTTTTTAGAGTAGGTACGTTATTTTTTCTGTTACGGCTGATGCAATGACTTGATTTATTGGGAGAATTATATGCCGTTTAAAAGGTCAATATATGTCTAAACGCCTCTGTGGTCTAGTGGTATGTGCACTCGCCTACCAAGACTAAGGTCCCGGGTTCAATTCCCGACCCGAGCCAAAATATGTATCCTACTTTTTAAACATGGCTCGGGTTTGAGATCACCAACCAGCATTTGGCAAGTGGCGATTATGCCTAATTCTCCGCACTGTACTGATATCTTCAGTGAGATGAGAGACCTTGGCCCAGCAGTGGGATATTACAGGCTAATACTATATTAATTTAGACTCTTAAGAAGTAAATAAAACCTTTATTAAGTCATACTTTAAAATAGCACTCGGGAATCTAATCTCATTATTATTTGCAAACAGTTCAATGTATATTGACATTCGCATTGAGTTGATATTATCAATCAATGCATTTTAATGTTCTATTACGCAAGCCGTGGGAACTTAGTAAACACGTACCGCAGTACAGATGGAATATTAATCTGAATATAAATAGACTCGTATTTATTTAATACTATGTATATGTAGTATTTTTTTATAATAGCGTATTACCCGCGTTGTACCCGTCCCCGCAGAAATTTTGGAATAAATTGTATCCCGTGTGTATATTATTGTAAATTTTAGCCGGATCGTGTATGTGTAACCCTAAACCACCCTTAGCCCATCATAACGTGCCTACAGTCATACTCATCACACCATGCTTATCAAACAAATATATTCCCAACAAAAGCACCACTCATAGCATATACTCACATACACATCATAATAGCACCATCAAACAAACTGCACTCCAACTAAAACACTCAAATGAAACACCCACATGAGTGAAACCCATTTCAATAATTTACGTAAATGGATAACTGATGTGCACTAAACTTGATTTGAATATTCATCTTGAGGGAGTCCCGAAAGTCATCGAAAGTTCCAAACGGTTCAGAACAAAGATATTCAATTAGACGTAACGCATCATTTGCATACAGGATAATGTACGTATCAACGACAATTGAGTTAAGTGATGTGTCTACGTAATTGATTTGGTTTAAATTAACTACCCCTTAATAATCTTAGTGACACCTTTAAATAATAGCTATAACGTTAGTCTTCTTCTTCATCGAGTGGATGGTCAACCTGACCAATCCTGGTGTCAGAGTTATTGAGCCGCCAAAGGCCTCTGACATGGCTCAAGTAACGACTACTATCCGTAGAAAGTAACCGGGACCGACGGCTTAACGTGCCCTCCGAAGCACGGAATCATCTTACTTTTCGAGCAATCAGGTGATTCAGCCTGCAATGCCCTAACCAAACTGAGGAAAGTCTCACAAAGAGATTTTTATGAGATATCCCCACCGGGAATCGAACCCTGAACCTCCGGGTCGTGAGCCGGGCGCTCAAACCACAAGACCACGGAGGCTATAACGTTAGTGATGGCAGTATTATTAAATCCCACCAAAAACATAAATGTAAAAAAGGAGAGCCAAGTTCAATACAAAAATTATGCATGGCTATGGGCTTCGCTGCAAAAAGAATGGAGATCTAAATGAGGGCCAAGTTCTAGGCAATATCTCAATATGTATTTATAGGAACAAAATAACATTATGAACAAGTATTGAACTCTATTTCTTCTCTTTATTCGATACCTATGACAATTGCTGTTATTTAAAAATGTGAGATCTTAAAGTGGGTTAGATTTGACTTGACCAGTTTTCATTACAGCAGTCATTTTATAAAGTTATTCAACATATAACAACAAACTGGCCAAGTTAAATCTAACCCACTTTAAGATCTCACATTTTTAAATAACAGCAATTGTCATAGGTATCGAATAAAGAGAAGAAATAGAGTTCAATACTTGTTCATAATGTTATTTTGTTCCTATAAATACATATTGAGATATTGCCTAGAACTTGGCCCTCATTTAGATCTCCATTCTTTTTGCAGCGAAGCCCATAGCCATGCATAATTTTTGTATTGAACTTGGCTCTCCTTTTTTACATTTATGTTTTTGGTGGGATATCATTACTTTTTGTAAAGAAAACTAGGTATTGATATTTATTGTTTTTTCTTGCGTTTCCGCTGCATAGGTACTTTGGTTCGTTCGCATTTTAAATCGTATCGTATAGCGCTTGTGAGCCGCGCGCTGCCCCCGCGTACAAGTGCAAGGCGCGAGCGAGTTCAACCAGCATTCTTAAATTAGTCAATACATACATTATATCGGTAACAATAATACATCGCTTTACTACCATGCAGGTATAAACCAACCGACTCGCTAAATTTTTACCAAATCGCTACCGCTTATAATTGTGTACTATTCATCAGAGCGTGACGCTGATTGGCTGGGGCGACGGTGGACCGACCGCGTCATAAGTACCTACCGCGCGCCGCCGACGACACACCGTTGGCCGGTTGTTTAGCGCGAAATTTAAGTTTTTTTGAATGGGGACACCACTTATTTTTTTTACTTAACTTTACGTTTATATTGCAGTTAAATAGCAAATATAATAATACATATATTGGGATAGTTTCAAATATCTGCTAGTAACGGTTCCAACGCTACAATTAAAAAATATATTTTTTGTATGGGGACCCCCCCTATTTTTTAACTATTTTATATTTTTAGATTTTTTCTTACGCTTACACACAATTACCGAGCTAGATTCCAAATTTCATCCTTCTAGGTCATCTGGAAGTAGGTTAGGTTTAGGTACTATATGTCAGTCAGTCAGTCAATACTAAAATTTACGACTTTCTGACGTTCATATCTTTATAACCGTTTGAGCTAGCTTCATGAAATTTGGGTTTCTAGATGTCCTAATGGATATAATTAAACACACGAAGTTTCATGTGTTTACGTTAAATAGGTTTTGAGTTATAGAAGGGTCAAAAGTGGCACCAAGTGGTTCGTGTAATATTACACTCGGCGCTGGCTAGCCGTTCCTTTGCTTGAACTTGGCTTGACACGCTGCCGCGTGTCTAGATTGCGAATTAATAGTTCAAAAGTGATTGGTACTGGGACAAGTGAATTAAAATATACTACACTGAAGCGTTGATAACTTTGAGAAAGCTTACACGCTACTAGTCGGTGTGGCGAGTTCAATAGTGTTTTTAGAATTCTATAACATGTGACATTACGCCTTATAACGTCGCCAGTACTTAATTTATAGGCCTATAATAAAGGTTTAATAATTCCCGGGTTCGAGCATAAACATGTTTCCTACTTTTCAAACATGGCTCGGGTTTGAGATCACCAATCCGCATTTGGCAAGCGTGGCGATTATGCCTAATCCTCCTCACTGTACTAATATCTTCAGTGAGATGAGATGCATTTGTCCAATAGTGGGACATTACAGGCTAATACTTTTACTTTAGTACAGGTTTAATAAAAATAATGCATGTACTTAACAATACATGAAAAAAAATTGTTTCACGATTTAAAAATACGAAGAATGTAGGAAACAAAATAGTGAAGTAGACAAAACACTCATGAGTAATGTATATCAAGGACCCACATACATTTTATTATAACAAAAACAAAAAGTTCCTTCCAATGATAAAACATTAGTGATTCGTATGAAAACACACGGTAAATCAAAACTGTGAATATATTCATTTGTTTCCCTATAAGATAACAAATGTAGGGAGGGGAAATAGAATCGGAATCTAAAAATTACGACAGTTTAAAAGTAGGCGTTCGTTTACATAAAACAACTATAGAATATGATTTATACTTTATCTGTGTTCTTGTTATTGTAACGCATTTTTTGTCTACATAAAAGGATAATTCCGGGTGATGTCTGTATGTAAGTTGTTAGAAATGCAAGTAAATATATAACAATAATAAGGCTTGTATGTTCCACTTAGCTTGTATGTAAAGCGCAAGACACATAGTGCGGGCGCAGACCGCATCCGAGCCGGTTGCGGGTCGCGTGACGTTGTATTCTTTATATTCGTATGAAAGGCGTCACACCGACCGGCCCACACCCGCACTATGTATGTCTTCCGCTTTAGGCCTCCCATCTCATTAAAGATACCAATAAAGCATTCATAAGACCAACAGAATAATTTTCAAAGAGAGTTTCTTCGGAATGTTAGGCGTAGCCGTATTAAACCTACCCAAGTGAAACCAAGCACAGTGCCAATGAAATTGTAAACAGTTCTAATGTCCTTCATTACAATAAGTAATAACGTTATCAGATAAAAAGTACATTACAAACAACAATGCATGCGACACGGCAGCAGTATCAACGACATCAAACAAGCACATTTACAACTGAGATCTGTATCGGTATCATATAAAATATGAACATGAATATAGTAACAACCTGTTACATTTTGAACAGGGATCATGGTTCGTTGGCTTTCTTACGTTTTACTATTTACTTTGTGCGGTTTTGAGTTCGGAAAATGTGGTGTAAGTACCAAATTAGAGCTATAGAAGACTATAGTTTAGTTTAGACTATCTCTTAATTGACTTGTTTGACGCAATCAAGTATATTTTTTATTACAATTGCCGGTACTATTTTTTTATTTAACAGACTGGAAATTTTGTGACATACCTACGAAAAGATATGTGCGTCGTTTTCGCTTTAATGTACGCTCCTTCATAGGTTTACCGAGACCTGAGAGTTTAGACTGTTTTTACTAACTAAAGAGGAATACATTTAAGCGATTTTCCATGTGACGTTTGCAATAATATGTTGGGGGCTCTATTTGGCCGGAACCATACATACTGAATCTGCTGAATCTCGATTGAGTAGAATTTCGGGACCTATGTCTTATATATGTCTGAAAAATCATAATGAACTGTTGTCCTAGTAATTTTTACTGATCGTTCTGAAAGACTGAGAATCTGAAAAATCAGAATGTGTATGGTAAACGTTTTATTTGCAATTCTGGGCGTGTGTGGTACTAGCCTTAGTCTAGAGATGCTGTTTTAAGTATAAAAAGATTCCGCTTTTCAGTATACAGCTGATTTCAACGATGCCATACATTCCTGTAAAAACTTTGACAATAAAAAGGTAAAAGTTGACATGGGCCTAGCTTTTCCCGAGGACTCTGATGGAGGTGTGGCACTGTCAGGAGACATCAATCTGGAGGAGGATCTGGATGAAGGAGTCATGGTGAGCTCAGTTGGGGATGAAAAAAAACTCTACGATTCATATACCTACACGTAAATGCTATCAATTTTCTTTAAGCAAAGTAATCGATTCAAAGTGTATCTTAAGGTGTCTAACTTTAAGAATTCCAGTAATTTCTTAGAAAAAACAGTTTCTTACAGATTGTTTCTCATTATTGAGATGAAAGGCCTAAGAAAGGTCCACTATTTTCTTTTTACTCAAACGTTTTGTCTCTGTTGTGCGCTTTGACATAGTGTGACGATTAAACATCCGGGACCGACTACTTAACGTGTCCTCCTAAGCACGGTAGTGCTCACTTAAAAATGCCATTATCTTACACCCATTTAACTAAGAATTTAACTATCACTATCTATCGTGGTCACAGAAGTCTTCTGTGACCACGGTTCCTGTAAAGGGGCCGAAACTTCAGATAAAAATGTTAAATAAAAGCGTATCCGTATGTAGTTTCAATTCAAAATAAGTAGTGTCTCTTAAACATAAGAAACCAGTTTCTATCTATAATTTAATATTTTTTATCTACACTAATGTTGTAACATTCTACTTATGATTCCAATACTTGACTTATAATTACTACTGTTATAGCACAGACAACTAAACCACTCAATTTAAGCAATTGTACATGATGTTATAATATCATTATAATTTAACATTATAACATCATTATAACGCGACCAATTAACCTGGCGAGCCTTATGTCAAAATCCTCATACTAGTTGTATAAAATTTTGATAATATGCTGGCTTTTGAAAATAGTTGGGTTATACGTGAAAACTTCGTCGAAACTACATACACAAAACTCTTTGGTAAGATCTCGCTCGCTCCTGATTGGCCCTACGCGCAGCTGCGCTCTCATTGGTTAGATTTTAATGGCGGCAAGTTCACTGTGACAATACACGTACCTACGCGTGAATTTAATGTTTCGCAATGTGTTTTGTTTTTAAAATTTTGTTTGATTAATTGCATTAAATAGTGAAGATAAAGTAGTGTATGCAACTGCATATAACACGGGTATTAAAACACTCGTTACTATTATGAAACTCGCTGCGCTCGTTTCATAAACTCACACTCGTGTTTTAATACCCTTCATTATATGTCAGTTGCATAAACTACTATTATAATACTTTGTCCAGATTGATGTAGAAATTCTAAAACAAACGGACACTGCTGCCGGCGCCGAATCCATGGCCCATATGGTGACAGATCTGTGTGAAAGCATGAAAGATGAGGATGCACCATGGTCCATGTTGTTTGAACTGATGGGCGTCTCCTCGTGTCCTATAGCAATGGTAAGCTATAATACTCTAACCGCCTTATTATAAACGCTGTTAGAATGTCTCTTTTGCTCTTCGGAAAATTGCGTATGTCAGAAAGTGACAAACTATTTAATAGCTAAACTGTTCTTAATACGCGTATATTAATATGGCCCTAAGGGCAGATTGCACTGGGAGTCTTAAATCTATTTAAAAAGAAAATGTGTTCGTTCGAAATTGTGTTTTATTGTGCACCAATTAGAAAACATTTTAAGACGAACGTCATTTGTTTTTAAACATATTTAGCAGCTAAATCAAATTAAAATCCTTGTGCAATCCACCCAGGACATTAATTTGTAAAAACCTTATAGAAGTTAACTTCGTGCTTATTCTTTTAAAGTATGGAGGTGTACCTATATACAGGTATTTTTACAAACGGAACCTGAAGCTGGTTTATTGAAATCGGATCTTATGGTAAATAAATAATTAAAATGGTGTGACCTGTGTTACTTACAGAGTACTAGATACAACTTTGATTTTTTATTAGATACATGTTCAAAAATGTGTATCGGTAAAACATTACCACTTAACTAAACTAAATCTCCGAATATATTTCAGGGGACGTACCACATCGATGACTTAATGATAGACCTTGACTTCTTAAAGAACATGGACGAAGCTAACCTGGATGGTAACTACGACATCGTACTAAAACTGCTGGACCGACAGCAAAATGAAATGTCCTGCAATCTATTAGATGTCCAAGTTTCCAAACTGGAATGAGATGTAAATGAAACTAATATATATTACGAAACATTAGGTAGAGTTACAGCGAGATCCTTTTGTGTTTAATAAAGCGTGTTTTTCTATATGTATTTTGTTTGGTTTTAGAATAGTTATTTAAGGGCCAACACTGCGTTAAGCATGCGCATTTCGCATGCGCCCGTCGGTTCACTTTTGTATGACACCGCACGCGACGGGTCACTTTTGTATGAAGCCACACGCCGCGGGCGCCCGCGACGGTTCACTTTTGTATGGAACCGCGGTGTGCGCACGCTTAACGCAGTGTCGGCCCTTAAACGTCGCGTCGTTATGAATGTGACTATATCCTAATCTTTCCTAAATATTCTATAACTTAACTTAATTTTTATTCTAATTATACCCTAAATAGCAGCAGTGCCACTGATAGAAACCATTAGTGGTGCTTGCGGTCGCTAGTTGCTGTCTCCTACTGCGGTTCGCTACCGAAAACATACATTTAGTCATATTTAGCACTTCAATTTTTTATTTCATATTTGGTTAAGCAATTTCACAAGTGAGGTAGTTCTAAAGAAAAATTTGTAAGACGAATGAGAAGCTCCTTTTCTTTTAACTCGCTGGTACGTAAGTACGCTCGTTAACTGACTCAATTTTAATATTCAAATTTTCAAATCAATTTCATAATTATGTAATAGCAATAGAGTACCAATTTAGTTGAAGTTATTCATCGTCTGCGAAGTCAATTTATTTATCCACAATTCCACATTATTATTTCGTCAAGTTTGCAATTCTATTGAACAAGCTTACTTCGAACTATTGGTGAAATCATAGTAATGAACTTTCATACGCTAGACCGAACTTACTGATTCGAAACACAAAGACGATGTAGAAATTGAGAATTAACATAAAGCTCGTACAAACTTTTCATTTCACAGGTCACAATTTAATGTCGAATTACGTGTTATAACCGCTATGACTAGTGAATAAGGTTCATTTTAGATTTTAAATAGAGAGTAAACGTCTGTAGGATAATGCAGTTGACGTCCTCTGAGTAGGAAATGCTTATTTTCGAAAAGGGTTGAATTGACAAGGAAATTATTTGAGGTTGCAGACTTGCTTATTTAAACCCCGTTTTGTTCATTTTGCGGTTATATCACCGAGTCTCTGTTGATTTATTCGTACTTAAATTCGTATTTTGACAGACGGGACTATGATAATAAATCTGAATCGACAAATTGTAATGAGTCTCGTCTGCGGCCACTCTGTGTTTTACTTTGAACAAACGAAAGACAAATTTTAATTAAAATCACATTTTGTATTCAAGTTTTGCTCATTTAAAATTAAGGTTTGATTTTCAATGTTTAGTCAGTTTACAGTTTTACAGTTTCTTGGCAGGTTAATAATAATTAATTAGATACAATAATAAGCGAACAGTAAAGTAAAGTTATTTTATCTACACTAATGTTGTAACATTCTACTTATGTTTCCAATACTTGACTTATAATTACTACTGTTATAGCGCAGACAACTAAAACACTCAATTTAAGCAATTGCACATGATGTTATAATATCCACATCGATATCGTAAAATCTCATTATAACATCGCGCCCAGCGCGGCGCGCGCCCTGCGGCCCTGCGCGCGCAGCTGCGCTCTCATTGGTTAGATTTTAATGGCGGCAAGTTCACTGTGACAATACACGTACGCGTGAATTTAATGTTTCGCAATGTGTTTTGTTTTTAAAATTTTGTTTGATTAATTGCATTAGTGAAGATAAAGTAGTGTATGCAACTGCATATAACACGGGTATTAAAACACTCGTTACTATTATGAAACTCGCTGCGCTCGTTTCATAAACTCACACTCGTGTTTTAATACCCTTCATTATATGACAGTTGCATAAACTACTATTAATAATGTAATATCTTAATTCTGGGAAAAGGCTCAAGTATATCGACCGATACATACACTAACGTACGTTATTTCCCCTTTTGAATAAGTAATTAAAAGATGTTTATATTACTCGAGATATCAGAAAGGTAAAAAGTAAAGTAAATTAACTAGCCTGTAATGTCCCACAGCTGGACAAAGGCCTCTCATCTTATCAAAGATATCAATACAGTGAGGAGGATTAGGCGTAATCACCACGCTGGCCTAATACGAATCGGTGATCTCAAACAACAAATAATTATTAGAAACTTTCTCGTGAACAAAACAACAAAGAAGAAAGTAAAAATGTTCAAACAAGTGTCTGATTCACTTCAAAGATAAGAATTGCTCCACTATTTCCTAAATTGAGAAGTCGTGTCCAATGGTGACACTTGAAAATTGACGAAAAAGGGAAAATCAAGACGGACGGACACTCGACGGAACTATCTGTAGTTATATGGACTTACAATCCGGTTCAATTTATTGAAAGTATCCATTTAGGAATCGCTGAACATGCTGTTTTGGTTAAACTTCTTCTACTTTTGCTTTAAAAAGATGAGTGCTTATTGAGTTATTTTCTTTGTGATCTAAGTGGTGGTTGACCATTTTTTAATTACATTGACGAATGTCAAGAGGTTTATTATTTTATTAGAGTCTAGTAGCTTAAATTGTTTTATTTGAATTGAAATTACAATTACGGATATATTTTACTTTTGTTGTAAATAGTATCTTACTATAGCCCTTTTTCCATAACCGCAGTCACAGAAGACTCAAATTATAAGGAACGTTAAAAATATTGCAGGTACCGTGAACTGAGGTTTTCTTTAATTTCATTAACAATAATCAGACAGTATAAGCCAAGGAAATAAAGAATAACAAACCAGTAAAGAATTTCTTTTAACGAGCAACACTAGTACCTTACGAACCAAATCAGACAAAGGTTACAGCTGCCAATAACGAAACGTGGATAAAACGGAAAGTAAACATCGCTTTATGAAATAAAACTCTGCTGTTTACACCTCAATCTCTCAACTCGAGCCAGATATCAAAGTGCGTCGTTAGCAGAACCACACTTGACAACTTTATTGCGAACAACCCACGGTATTGAGGGAAGAAGCGCACTTAACACCTCCCTTACGTTAGTTAGATCACATTTTTGATGTGTGAGCGTCTTTTCGGTCTCCTCTGCCCACTCAACGGTTCTCTGTTTGATAACCAGAATATTTTCTTTTATTAAAATTTGTAAGACTTCGACGCTTGTAAGTGTTCCTTTGAAATTGTCCAAAAGTCCCCTTTGGATTCGAACTGACATTTGTAGTGGTGAAACCCTCAAAATTTTCATTTTTACCTCAATTTTCTTTTCAGATCTATTGATATTAGAATGCTTTCATCTTTCATTGAACTGCCGGATACTTATTAAATAGAGTTAGTCATTTTGTGTTTTGATCTTTCGTAGCTCAGAAATTGCATCAAAATATTTCAGAGTCCACACGAGTTGGTCGGCTTTTACAATTACAACCTCATTTTCAGTAATTTCTTTAATTTCGTCCGCCAATGGAACCAATTTAAATCTTCGCAATGAAACGTCCCATTTCATTTTATAGTACAGGGAACCCCAATACGACACAGACATTTAGGAAAAAAGTTAATGGTCCTTAAAGCTTGGACGCTGTCCTGTAATTACGAATTAAAAAGTTCGTCCGCCGGACCCCAGTTTTTTCTCATTTATTAGGATGTGAAGAAGATTATATTGCACCCCAAATCTATATCACGCAAGCGGAATTAAACTAATCCTTAAATGTCAACAGATTAGAGTTCAATATCGTTTGTCGGGAAACTCAATTACTTTTAATGTTATCTTTACATACGACAGTTTATACTTGTGTCTATTTTACAAAGAGAACTTGAAATTAACATTAACGATGTTTTGAAAGGGATTCTTTTTCAACGAAATGTATTAGTGATATCCATTTAGTTCTAACGCAAACTTGATAAAGCGGGCATTGGATTCGAGCTATCTATGATCAAAGGGAATGAAAAGTCTGGTTTAAGATATAAATAAACAAATGCATCTCTAGTAACGAGATACATAAAACAACAAAGTTTCAGAATATACGAGTACATGGACCTTAGAAACAGGTAAGAGACTTTGTAAGGAAAATGACTCAAAGAATTCGCATTCGAGAAAATACTTGGAACAAACCGTTAGACAAAAGACGACTGACTACTGACAAATAAAACCTCTTAGAAATATATTTGATTTGAAAATAGATTTTCATTTTCAAACTGTTTGAAAATAGAATAATAACGTTCCCTGCTACAATGTTATGAAGTTATTACGTCATCAAGCTTTCTGTCTGTGACGTTGAGTCGAGACGACTTTCATTTAGCAATAAAACGACCGCGCGTTATATAAAAATGAATTACAATATGTAATAAAATCACATTTTGTGAGAACCGTTACGTCGAGATTAGAGGGAGCTCAGATTATTGTTAGCAGTATTATTTCGTTGTTTTACGACACGAAAATAATAAGCGAAGTGACATTTATGGGTGTATAATAAAATGTGATAGGCTGAGCTCCAACTGTTCATTCTCTCCTGGTAATCAATACTATGTGCATAGCTTTTTAATTCTTTATATGGGATAACAATAGCGAAACGTAACGTATTTTTCTATTTAATATTTTTATCAACCCTAAAACGGATTGATTGACTGCACGCTGGTAACTGTGGTCATAGAAAATTTAATTAAGGATCAAAACGACAAATAATCAAATTTGTGAAATAATAACGAAGGACCACCGTGAACATAATTCCAGTCAGCTTTACATAAGAAACCATTAACCAGAATATAGAAACTTATATTTTCAACCAGTCGCGTCTCTGATTTTACCAGGGTTGTGCTCGTTGACGTAGGAATTTAATGATAAAAATAGCCTTTACTTGAATATGGCTATCCATTACAAAAATCCATAAAAAAACCAATTCGAATTAGTACTTTCTGAGATACGAGTCAAACAAACAAAAAATCCACTTCTTCAACTTCATATATTAGTGTATCGATAGACAGTAAACGTACTCACACGGGTTTTTTTTTTGGGAGTACGTTTACTATTTGTTCAAATCGTGTAAGTTTAGAAAAGACTATATCGATAGATAATCAACCAGTTACTTACAAAAGACATTGAAAGGTTACAACCAAAACATTTTGAGAATGTCATCTGATTCTGTAATAAGCGCCTTGAAATTCCCGCTCATAATTTTACTTTTTTGCAATACCAGCGGTATACCAGATGACCATGCACAGTTAACTGCTCCGTAAATTCCGTGATATCTAAAGCCTGCGGCATTGTACCGGGTACAACACATTCCATTGTATCAGGGGTATTGATAACTTTGTACCCATTCATATGAAAAGTAATGAA
This sequence comes from Cyclophora albipunctata, assembly GCA_963082685.1. Lineage (NCBI taxonomy): Eukaryota > Metazoa > Arthropoda > Insecta > Lepidoptera > Geometridae > Cyclophora > Cyclophora albipunctata. The sequence continues at coordinate 7,703,929 of OY720119.1, read as the reverse complement.
AAATACGGGCGATTTTTGTATGGGCTTAGCATGTTGGTTGAGAGAGGGTTGATATAATATAATCACTACATAGTCACTACATAGTATAAAATAAAGTCGTCTCTGTTTGTCTGTTTGTCTGTATGCTTAAATCTTTAAAATTACGCAACGGATTTTGATGCGGTTTTTTGTAATAGGTAGAGTGATTCAAGAGGAAGGTTTTTATGTAAAAGAATTTCCGAAATTCCAACGGGAACGGGCACAACGCGGGTAAAACCGCGGGGCGCTGCTAGTATAAAATAAAGTCGTCTCTTTTTCGTGTCTGTCACACTGTTTGTCTGTCTGTATGCTTAAATCTTTAAAATTACGCAACGGATTTTGATGCGGTTTTTTGTAATAGGTAGAGTGATTCAAGAGGAAGGTTTTTATGTAAAAAAAATTCCCGAAATTCCCACGGGAACGGGCACAACGCGGGTAAAACCGCGGGGCGCTGCTAGTATAAAATAAAGTCGTCTCTGTTTCGTGTCTGTTTGTCTGTATGCTTAAATCTTTAAAATTACGCAACGGATTTTGATGCGGTTTTTTGCAATAGGTAGAGTGATTCAAGAGGAAGGTTTTTATGTAAAAAAAATCCCGAAATTCCCACGGGAACGGGCACAACGTGGGTAAAACCGCGGGGCGCTGCTAGTAGTTAATATAGGAGTATCACTATGGTTTTGGTTAAAGTAGAAGCATTCGGTTAGTTAATTAAGTACGTTCGTGTAGTTCAATGGCCAACTCTGATTTCGGAGTTTTTAGACCACCTAAAGGCCTCCGACAAGGTTTAACGATTTAAACAACCGACGACCGACGGGCCGATGATTTAACGTGCCCTCCGAAGCACGGTAGCGCTCAAATCGAAATGCAACTATCTGCCACCCATCTAAGTAGGGACCGAGCTGCACGTTGCTTAAGAATCGCAATGAACTAATATCGCCTAATTCGACTATGCCACGAGCGCTAGAATTAAAAGAGCTTTCTCTGCATAATAAATAAATAAGCTAAGTTATTTATAACGAGTACCTTTTATTAATTAAAAAGGACGTTTAAAAAAAGTAATTAATTTTCAGTGGCTATCATATCTCCGCTAATGATAATGACCAAAACTCAAAAACAAAACACGCTCAACATCCCAGAACTGAAACAAATGAATCTTTTTAATTCTAACAAAACACTTTTGTTCCGAGCCATGCAGTTGGGATTGCAGTTATGTCTCACTAATTGTGAATAAGAACATTCGCCAACGTTCTCCTTTGTTAACTAAATTAAATTAATTGTAAGGAAATATTTAAATAGAGTTGGGAGTCGCGGTGCGATTGGCAGAAAACCTTGAAACTTGCTATTGTCTAGACTTTAACCGAGACTCTTGTTACGGACGACGATTCTGTATTCTCAAAACGGTACTCTTATTTGCTGTTATTACGTTATAGAATATTTTTAAAGGTTTCAAGTTTAATTAAATTTTAACGTGATCGCAGGTTATTGCTGAGCTTTTGTGTTCAGCTTATGAGTGTATATATAACCAGTTCCAATAAAGATGTCTACCGGTATAGTATCCATTTAAACTCGTAGATCGAATACATTGCTTTTTAAATATGAAGATAGCTAGAAAAGAGACTAATAATTGTCATTTATTTACATACTAGTAGCGGCTCGCGGCCTTATCCGCGTTGTACCAGTTTTTGCAAGATAATTGAGATAAAATATACCCCATATTTTATTCTCATGTATAAACTATATTACTGTAAAGTTTCATCCAAATCCGTTGAGCAAATTTTGCGTGAAACAGTAATAAACACTTCAAAAACTTTCAAATTTATAATATTAACTAGCAGCGCCCCGCGGGTTTACCCGCGTTGTGCCCGTTCCCGTGGGAATATCGGGAATTTTTATACATAAAAACCTTCCTCTTGAATCACTCTACCTATTACAAAAAACCGCATCAAAATCCGTTGCGTAATTTTAAAGATTTAAGCATACAGACAAACAGACAAACAAACAGACAAAAATAGCGACTTTGTTTTATACTATGTAGTGATAGGACATACTCGTATGTATGTGATAAAGCTTGCTTTGCAGTCTAGCTACTAGAGATCGATTTATCGGCACCAGCCAATGTTGATTCCGTTTCGATAATAGCAAACACACAGACTGACGGTAGACAGCTTTCACGCAAGTATATAAAGTCAATTACATATCCCCTAACCGAGTTGATGTCACGTCGAATCTCGCAATCCGTATCCAGTGGGGTATTAATAGATTAAAGTGGCTTTGAGCCGAACCAAAGTCGATTTTACAAAGCTTACAGTATTGGACACAGTATGTGATTAACGAAAATCTAATAATAAAAGTTTAAAAACTGGTTACAGATCGTAAAACTTTACGTTAACTATTGTGGTTTGTCTTTTGTTATTAGTTTGGAATTTGTAATTTTATTTGGCTTCAGTTGTAAGCTCTCTGTTTGGTTTTGGGATCATTATCTATACCAATCCGTAATCCATAGATTATTGGAAAAGCTCGAAACCACCTTTCTAATAAGAAACTTTTGATTCAAATCTATACTAATATAAGCTCAGGAATTGCTTTTTTTGGGTTCATTCAGATTGTTTGAATATACAAGCCAACAAGTTCGTTAGTACTAGCTTAATATTGAAGTAACCGGCTACGTCACACATTCACAAAACATCGGTTTAGGCCCATCTCGTAGCCAGATTTGGTAGCTAGCTTCCAAATGGGAGAAATAATCCCGATTCGAAGCTGGCTACGAAATAGGAATTCGAAAGTCCAAGATTTAGGATTTTAACTAGTAAAAAAAAAATAACCCTAACCTACTGAATAGATCGTTCCCATTTAGTAGCTAGCTACAAGATGGGAAAACACTTTTCTCATTTCGTAGCTAGCTACCAAATCTGACTACGAGATGGGCCTAAACTAAAACATCTCTTTAAAACTCGCCAGCTACCAGCTTGTAATCTCGCTCAAACAACACGATTAGCACACGTCAAATATTTACCAAGATCAAAATAAAGTTATTGTTTTAACACAATAGCACAATAACATAACATTTTTATCTGACCCCAGCCAAGTTTTATCGCACTCAACAGCATTGTTAAGCTAAAATTAAGCTCCGAAAATTAATAAAACAAACGAACAAAGGTAAAATACATGTACCAAAGATATTAGTATTTGTAGAATGGGTATCAACACGAGTAATCTCAAGTATAACAATGTTGTTTTACAATAGTATTGTGCATCTAGTCTGTATCTATCTAGGTATATTCAGGTATCCCTGGACGATCCAGACAATGGCGAAACTTTTACAACAAGCACGAGGGCCGAATACAAATTGTTTCACGCAAATCGTAAAATGCAAGCTCTGTGATACACATTTGTTCGGTAAATTCTTATGTACTACACATCTGTTATATTGGTTGATATAAAATGGTGTTTTAACAAATGTTTGGGATTTTGACAAAAGATTTCTTTTAAGAATTATTTTTTCTTTGGACCAAAAATGTTTATGCGACTGCAATAACAAAATACTCGTACATCATGGATTGGTGTACACAATATGGTGTTCGATCAAGGCTTGTTTTTGACTAAATATATATTAAATCCTTCCTTCGTCAACCGTTCCTTTCAGATGACACGTTTAATTTTCTATTGGTATTTTCTTTGAATATTGCCTATAGAGTTTCAGCGAATGTGCCTACAAAGCTTTATGCTCAAAAATCAAAAATCTTAAATCCTTTTTATTCCTGTAAAATAGACATGGGAAAGCAATTTGTACATTACTATATATACTTTTGCAATGTCTCATATTCTTCTTACTTCAGGAAAGTAAAGGGATATATTTGTAACGGTAGACGGACCTTCCAATATAGAGGATATTGGAACTTAAACCCAACTTATCCACTCAAAGGTTTGATTGCAGTGTCGTGTGTGAACTTAATCCCAAAACGAATCGGTGCAAAAATTCTCGCAGCACCTACTTTCTTTGAAAGCGTTCCTATGTATTTCGTTGAACCGAAAACTTTCACAATACTTTGAAACGAAATATTTAAACTGAGAAGGGAGATCATCTGGTGCTTCAATAAAAGGCCCGTTGCTGAAATATGTTGTCACTGCATAAACTTTACGAGTTTAGTTTCGTCTAGATATGAGCGAAGTTTGGGCTCGTAATGAAGTTCGTATCGAGCGCAATGTATTCACATGTCAAGTGTAGTAACAGGAAAATAGATATGAGAAAAATCTCTCTTTTTGTTCTTCAAAACTGAAACAACAGTTTTTATAAGCTTTCATGACAGTCCTTAAGTTTTATTTAACAACTTGTGAAACAAACTGTGATAATCTTTTGCATTCTATTAGAGTTATTTGGTGAAATTTTATCTACCCTTCACTATACGAACGAACATTTACAAATGAACATTACTCCAAAAATATACATATTATTTAACAAAAATGTGACATAAAGCACGCAATTATATTAATTTATTATTTCCAATTGGTCGGTAGGCAAACTTTTATTGGTAGTTATTTTGTATAGTGTGTTGTTACGTCGGGAATGCGCGATAAAATGTGTACAGAGGCAATAATTTTTAGAGTTCTTGAATTAAATTTACATAATTCGGCTTATATTTGCCGTGTCGTCTATCAATAGGGGACCCCTTGTAGAAATTAATTCATGTGATTTCAAATAGAACAGTATATTTGTCGCATAGCGAAATCACAGTGACTGTTAAATACTCTTATTCTATGGTATATTATTGACTAAATATGTTGAAGCATATTATGTGAAAGGTTGATTGAACATGAGCTAGTACTGAATATAGTTTAACATCAAAGCAAAATCTATTTCAGAATCGATTAAAACAATTTCCAAACATCTAAATACATCCATCGATCGACCAACGACCGCTCGACCGGTTCGAATAAAATTTGTATTGATCCTTTCGAAAAATAGATAAAGTTTTGCCATTTTTAAATATGTATATTAATGTTAAATGGCGGTTAAAAAGTAGATTCGAATTCGATATTAATTTAATTGAAAAACAAATCTTTATGGGCTATCTTAGATAGGCTTAATTAATTTAGGCTATATCTAAGTTAACAAATAAAGTTTAAGAAAACGCAGCGGTGGACTGTCGACAACTGCACTGCAAACAATATGCGGTGACTGTAACAGTATTAAAAACTTATACTCCTACCACTAGTGTACCAATACTTCACTCACAAAATTAAAAATCAATGCAATATTTAAATAGCTTTTCATAAATCTGCAATCCTCCCTTCACCCCAATCGCGTAATTTAACATTTCGTACTGTATCACAGTTTCCAATTTCGCATCAATGGCTGTGATTTAAGTATTTCCCGTATCATTTGTTTCTCTCTACCAATATAGCATTTTTTTATTTTTGTTAAATTGCTTTTCTTTGTAGGCTCCCCTCTTCATAAAAACACGTGTGTTCGCTGTTGCGTATTACAGATTTGTTTTTAAGTATTCACGTTTATACGCTTAAGGCGGAATGCTCATTCTTATGGAGTAACTTTTATTGATATTTGTTCTAGTTCTATATATTATACTCTGAGCAAAGAAAAGTGGTTTTTATTTAGATTGAATAATGAGAGAATGAATAAAGTTGAATGACAAAATACTAATGAGTGGTAAGAACTTAAACTTTGTTGATTACCTACTCTATTTATATGAACCAAAGCATACCCGTTACAGGTATTTCGGGTTAAAGACCAGCATAGTATGGGCTTTGAAGGCCAAGTACATCTTTATGCCCAATTTCATTGAATCAGTTTCGTAGTTTAGACGTAAAAGTGTACCAAACTGACAGTTCAAACTGAGTTACTTTCGCATTAATTATATGTAATATAAAAAGTATAACATAAGAATGAATTTTAAAAGACATACGAGTATATCTAAGAATGTAAACCCCTTTATTAAAGTTATAATCCCTGTCAATACCATCCCACACTCAATTTGTAAAAAGAATCAATTTGTCACAAACAAAATTAAACGAGAAACAAAACAAATCCGATATTACCTTTTCCCGTTGAAATTAATTTTCCAAGCAAAAAACGGCATCAATAAATCTCGAAAGCTTCATAATTCAAATTCGTTTTTGATTGCTCGCTCACATGAAAGCTATGTCATATCCAAAATGTTTTTAACAAGCAGAAACACTCGCGTCAGCATTGGTGCAAAACATCATTCATTACCAACCCACTGACAATAAATAGATTATGATACAAAAAGTGCTGACGTAAGACGTTTTTTCCTGCCCTCGTTTCGTAACACAATAATCAAAGGAATACGAGGGGGAATCAAATGTCTACATATGGGAGCGATAAAAGAATTTTAAGTATTGGGGTCACGTTTCAAATGTGTGTAATTATTGAATACTTAGTGTATTATTATAGAATATTATGCAATTTGGGCATGGTCCTTTATTTGGTTGCAGAGTGATCTAAAATAAAACTCGTAAAAACAAATGACGATCGATGTGTTCATTGATTTGTGCAAATTTCGAATCAAAATCTTTTAAAAAAAAAATTAAAAAACTAAACATTTTAGCATGCAAGCTCACCATTTTTACTTTCCCAATTTTTATCACCACATCAAAATAATATCCTGGTAATAAATTCGAACATAAATTACTTTTATTAAAGAAAACAATTTCCATTTCTTCCTTCCCTCCTGTCTGTATCAAGTCATAAGTACCAGGGCCACAGAAATCAGAGCAGCTGTCACGCATGAGATAATCCAACAAGGAGCGGAAAGCGCGCCCTCAGCGTATTGTGAATTACCTCCAAATCCCCCAGACAAGTACCAGGCACACATGATAATGCAAAAGTAATTTTTATATTAAACTCCTGGAAAAACATAAAAGAGATATTATTCGAGCGATCTTCACCGTCCTGTGTGCGCCGCATAAATTAGTTTCGCGAGATTGTTTGCACAGTCGATGTTATTGTTACGAGCTTGTTTTTATATGAAAAATATAATTCAGACCGTCGTCTACAAGTTTTAATTACATCGTTTCTAAGGATGCGTGTTTTATGCAAATTGAATTAAAAATGTTGGTATGAGATGGGAAACTTTCCGGTATCTGGTCAGTAATTAATTAAAAGCTTAGGTGGTGCTATTATGGGTTTTATGCTAATAGCGAGCGGGTAATATGAGGCTTCAAAGGCCGCAGTACATAAGCGAAACATTAAATTTCAGCGAAGCGTACGGCACAAAGCACCGCCGGCGAGCAAGGGAGGTGATTAGATTAGCGATGCTATTTTGTTTTTGGTCATATTTGCTTTATTTGGAGGCATATGTACGTGCACTCGGCTTATTCCCTCAATATTATATGTAATATTGAGGGAATAAGTAGAGGTATGCCTCTAATATATAAAAAACATAGCCTGTACAGCCAGCCTTATTAATAAAGAAAGTAATTTAAAGTACAAGTTTCCGTAGTATAATTTCGACATTACTAATACAACCAATTTAAATATTCACATTACTATAATATAATATAAGACCGATAATGGTTTTATCATAAGACGGTTTAAGAATATAAAACATACCTTGTGCATAGTGCAAATTTTAAAACTTTAAATTCGTTGATACGAAATTGAATATGAAAATGATGTGCAATGTAATCAGGCGTTGATGTCGCAAAGAGGTGTGATATTCAGGAGTTGATTGTTCATAGCAACACATTGTGAGGGCGGGCGCGGCTTGGGCGGGCGGGCGGCGGACCGAGTACCAGTTAAATTGAGCACGCCTTCACAAGCCAGACTCTCATTTCCTCTATCCACCATTGTGCGCCACTCACAATACAAAAAACATTTTTTTACGAATTTCGACAAAAAGTGCTTTGAATTTTTTCCAATCTTCGCCTCTATTCAGAACTCGAAAACTTATTGTCTGCAGCTAGAGGACTGCGAATTAAACTGCAATAAAGTTACAAAGGACGCATAATTCAGTGTTGTCATGTAAAATGGGAAAGTTTGTTAATTTTATTGCTCTGATTATGATGATGATAACTCTCTAAGTAACATAACTCATTTTGGTAAAGTTCGCGGAGATTTGGAGTGGAATGGCCGTATTATACTAATTAATTGTACTAAGAAGATCTTAATGGCCGCTTTAAGTCTTTAAGATTTGTTAAATGTTACTTACTTTGTTAAATGATGCTGATTTATATTATACTTTTATCACATCTGTGTATAGCTACAACTGTAGCTATTACTACAGTTTTTTTTTTAAACGCAACATCGGATATTATAGTTAGCGACAATGTTAGTCGTGTCATGGGTAGATTTCCCGACGAAAATTTAAGTTTTTTCTCCTAGTACTACTAAATTATTTAGTTCGCGAGGATGAGGAAAGGTACCACAGGCAATAAACGATTTTTATTTGTCTATTTCTAGTCTAGTCGACACAATTTATTAATAAAAACCTCGGACCATGATTCTTGGTCCGAGATAAAAACCGATAACACTACAATAAATGCAAATAAATACGCAACTACAGCAAAATATAATAAATGATATATCTGTTTTCGTCTGAGAATCGTAAAATAGAATAAGAATCAAGGTATCGAGAATAAATATACAATCAAGGAACGAACGCAAACGTAAATAAACATTGAGAAATGGAAATTACATTTCAGTCTGACTGTACATGTTTGACAGAAAACTACATCGAGGTTTGAATACTAAGTACAGGTGAGCCGAGTTGGATGTAATAAATCAGAGTCGATCGGGTTATCGACTTGACTGTACGGATGGTTCTGTTTGCCTAGAGCTTAGGAGCGTTCGATAGAATTTGAGCTTTAAGTTTTGAAAGATCAACGTACGATGTAGTTAAAGTAGTAGAAATGTTTGAATCAGTAAAAAAATCTTTGAATTAGTAAAACCTATATTTCTTAAACAAATCGGGACCAGGCTTAAGTTCAATAAGTCGGAATTTCTAAAATATATTCTCTTCATGAAGCAATCAAGAAACGGCGGAAATTCTGACGCCTTTAGTGTTAACGGGACATAATCAGTGAAGAAGTAATTTAGTTTAAATGTCACGTAACATGACAATACGTCACGACGTTAAAACTGAAATATCACTGGCTTCCGCGAAAGTCATACTTAGTGCGGGTGCGGGCCGGTTGCGGATCGTGTGACATTATACATATATCCGTTGTATACGTAGGAAAAGTGTCACACTTAACCGTTGCGGACTCGCTATTTGCCCGCAACCGCGCTGATTATATTGCGAGTAGGTTAGACCGCCTGAAGTCGTCCGACACAGTCTTAAAACCTTATTAACAGCCTCCGCGGTCTTGCGGTTTGAGCGCTCGGCTCACGATCCGGAGGTTCCGGGTTCGATTCCCGGTGGGGACATCTCTTTGTGAGACTGCCCTCAGTTTGGCTACGGCATTGCAGGCTGAATCACCTGATTGCCCGAAAAGTAAGATGACTCCGTGCTTCAGAGGGCACGTTAAGCCGTCGGTCCCGGTTACTTTCTACGGATAGTAGTCGTTACATGAGCCATGTCAGAGGCATTTGGCGGCTCAATAACTCTGACACCAGGATTGGTCAAATTGACCATCCACTCGATGAAGAAGAAGAAGAAGAAAACCTTATAATAGATATTATCAATTATTTTTGTAACTTTCACAAAAGGTTATTAAAAACATTATATTTTTGTCACGTTATCCATTTATATCATTCGTTTTAATAACCAAATGGTTTAAGACAATTTTATGATAAAATCCCATATTTTATTACTTATTCAGTAAAATCGGTAATATAATATCTGTAACAAATCTCTTTACGATATGCAATAAAAGTAAGTGTAGCTTTATACATTTCCAGATCTCTTAAAAAGTGAGTTTAGTTATCTACTTGGGTTTCAGGAGGTATGATGTTAAAAAAAAAGGGTTAAAGGTCATATAGGTACAATCTGCCCAAGCAAATGTCAAGCGTATTTAAAACCATATCGCATTAAAACCTTTATAGCTAGTCCTTTATAGGGGGTGTCTAGCTAGTAAGTTGAATAATGTACCAACATTGATATGCTATACATAAATAAAATAAATATACCTGGACAAATTCACACACGGTTAATAAGACCCAAAGTAAGCTCTAAGCTTGTGTTATGGAATCTAATTCACTGATACTACTACTTATACATACACAAATACTTTATAAGAATATATAATTGACACCCAGACGTCGTCGCCAACAACTATGTCTGCACATATTGTTGACTCCGGGTGGGAATCGAACCCGCACCCCCGTCACAGCAAGCGCTCTCACTGCCACTGTGCCAACGGGCTTGTCAATATATGATATAATAATATAATATGATGGAATATATTTCATCCTCACTTATCTAATAATAAAATATTACTTTAGCCTTTCTAAAAGCCTATTACCACCAATCAAAGCGTAACTTCTTAAACATTAAACAATTTTTATGATGCCATTAACCCGATAAATCTTTCGATTACCACGTTATAAATTTGTTGACGGAAAAAAAGTTTCGTTCGCTTAATTAAACGTCTGTTATCTACAGCAATTTGTATAATTACAAGCCTGATAGGTAGCTATTTCAACTCTTTACGACCGCCTTGCCGTCGCGATAACGTTTCTAATTGTCAAATAAAAAAGGATTACAGTTAATCCATGTTTAATAAAAATGTTAATCATGAGATTTTCCAGTCGAATTATGTAAATTTTTCGACACCCCGGGTGGGTATTGTTATTTTAGTCTTTGCTGTTTATATAAAACTAGGCGCGCCCGCGGTTTTACCCGCGTTGTGCCCGTTCCTTTTTTTTTCCTTAATTTTTTATACATATACACCTTCCTCTTGAATCTCTCTATCTATTAAAAAAACCGTGTCAAAATCCGTTGCGTAGTTTTAAAGATCTAAGCGTACATAGGGACTAAGACAGACAGATAGCGGAAAGCGACTTTGTTTTATACAAGGTAGTATGTTAATTGAACACTGATTTTAATACTACATTTTCGGTCTGTTGTTTCAATAGTAAGTCTCTGTTGGATGTCTCTAAGTGTTTAAAAAAATCTGATACTGGAGTTGATAACTAACCTACTTGAACTTATTTACTTTGCACTAAGAGCGGATTGCACAAAACTCTTAAATCAATTTAGTACCTAAATATGTTAAGGAAACAAAAGCTGTCCCTTCCAAATTGAACTTTATCGTGCATCAAATAGAACACCATTTCAAACGAACGTCATTTGTTTTTTTAAATAAGATAAGCGCTAAATCAAATTAAGAATCTTAGTGCAATTCACCCTTAAAGTTTAAAAAAAGGTAACGAACATAAAAAAACAAAAGAACAGTTTATTTAGTTATCGAATATAGAAACATTAATACTGAAGTTTTCATGTAAGTTTTCATGTTTTCATGTATACATATATTTATAACCAAAGATAGCTCGTCAGAATTATAAGGTTATTGCAAATTATGAGACAGTTCGTATGAATGTAGTAGCTATATTCTACATTCAAATTAAGTCTCAACGGTTTAAATCATAAGATACATACTATGATACATTGTTATTCCAATTAAGTACATAATTACTAGTCTCAAATAAACGTAACTCAAGCTGAACCTTAATGCAAACAAACCCTATTGTCCAAAGAGACACCTTTTGAGATTAATTTAAAAGGTTCTAAAAAGGTATAATCAATGATTCTTAAAGGGATTTAATATGACGATACTTTATTCGTCCTAATTAGGGACCGTGTGGTAATACGAATATCAACGTAAATGAATGGCCGTACTATTAAGGAGAACATTCTTAGGGATTATGAAAAGGGTGCTTGGTCTGAGCACGTACCTAATTTTTAAAGCGTGGTTTTATGATCTGCATACGTAGTGAAGTAGGGATGGGCAAGTGAGTTGTAAGAAATCGGTACGACATAGATTTAAAGTGTGAATACGGGTATTTTCAAGTACTTTTTGATAATAATGATTGTATGATTGTATTAACTTGTTTAAGATATAAACCGACTTGTACTTAATGATAAGGTTGAAACGGAAGCTCAAATTATTTATTTTAATTTGTAGGATGAGGTTGCAGAACAGTCTTATAAAAACACATAATCCACGACACAATTATTCTTCTTCTTATCGATTTAATGAGGCGAACTTTGATTTATTTAAATTTTGAAGCAGAAGGTAGCCACTCTTATCATCATGAAAGACACAATTGAGACACCTCTTCTTGGAGACGTCAGTTTAATAATTGTGGTACATAATTATTTTTGTATTTGTTAGTAACATACATTTATAGCAACATTTTAAAATGTCATTTGACAGTTTTATCGATAGCATCTTCCTTGTTCGATGTACCCCAACACTGGCCCTCTACACGTTTCAAAAAGAAATTTATTCCAACAATGCACCGCCCACAAGTCGGATTATTGTAAATATGTATTACGGCCGACACCCAAATTAATCCGTGTTGCTTTTTAACGAAATACGAAAAAACTTTTGTTAACTAACTCAAAAAGTTTACGTTTACAAAACCACATAACGCAGGGTGGAGGTGAAATATCGCTTTTTCCTTTTAAATTATTTGTATCAATACAATGTTTGAACGAATTCTCCCTGTTCAAATACACCAAATTTTGGACGAGGTCTACTTTTAAAAGGTGTGTTTGAGTTTACTAATAAGCAAGCGCCCCCACGGGGGCTTCAACTTCATACATTAAAGTTTTCTCATGAACACGCTGTACAGAAAATATTTAATTTGAAAATTGCTACCAATTTGTTGATGTGAAAAATAACTCGGTGAATTTTAATGAACGATTTCTGTTACGGTTCGTTTGCTGCGACCTACATAGAACGAAGCTATCTCGTTAATTGACTGTTGGAATAATTTAAATATATTGCGGCCGATGGCTATATTTCAGCTGGATATTATAAATCAAAGGATAAGATACGTAAACGGGTAAATGGATACTGGCAATATAGATAATGCGATATATTTCGCATACGTTATAGGGCGATAACGACAATATAATCGCAGGGGAGGGGCGAGGGGGTGACACACCGGGGGGTGTCGGACAAAAAGTACTAAGTGCGAGTTAAATACCCTTTGTGCCGTTTGGCGAGGGTCTCTCATTATTCAGTTGAAATTCGATTATTTTCCCATTTCACCAAAATATCCATATCGTCCCCGGCTTTTATTCTAATTGAAAATGGAGAGTTCTGTCATAAAACCTATCATTGTCAATTTATTTATAAACGGCTACTTTGTGTTTGCAACTTAATTATTCGTTAGCTGTCTCTATTATGCGATGGTGAGGCTTTAATTAAATTTTCGGAACACCGATCCAACGATTATGTCTGCCCATTCAATCCACTATTCTAATAACCAGACCTCACTACATTTTTAATTTAGGCATGGATTTAGATGTTTGTTTAAATCGAGCTAGTTTAGAAGTTGCAACCAATCGAATCTATACCTAATATTATAAAGCTGCAGAGTTTGTTTGTTTGTTTGAACGCGCTAATCTCAGAAACCACCAATCCGATTCGAATAATTCTTTTTGTAATGGATAACCACGTTAAACGGAAAGGTTATAGGCTATTTGACATCCCGAAATTTCTACGGGAACGGGCACAACGTGGGTAAAACCGCGGGGCGCTGCTAGTTTAATTATAGGTCGCGAGCATCACTCATGTCAAATTATTCGCTCGTTCGCTTGCTTGCTTATTCGAAAGTCTTTAAAATTCTTTTAAAGAATGCAATTATCAATATGGCAACAAAAACCATTACATTTATACAATTAGGAAACTCAATAACATTTCCTCCACAGTTTACCCAAAAGCCTGATATAAATCACGAGCCCATACGGAAGCAAATATCCTGTCCGAAAATGATTACTCTGCACGCGTAGTTAACCTACTATACGACCGGCTTATACCCATTCCGGGAGTATTAGTATCGTGGCAACCAATTTATATAATTTATTAAGAGTTTCGCCCATAGCTGTGTTTTGAGGCTTCCACGGCGACCGCAAAGAAATATAAGTCGGACGCTTGATCAAAGACTCTCTCCCGCTACCCTGATCCTTAATATTTCACTCATAATTGGTTTATTCTAAGCTTCCAACGTTCCGTATGTGGTCCTTTGATCCGGCCAGTGTATTAACTTGTACGGAGACGTATGGCGTACATTATTCGTTTAGATCAGAAGACTTTACTCAATGACGTCATTTGCCGTATTTGGGGTGTTTGAATACTTTAATATTTGTTATTGGAGGTGTATTATTAAGGACTTTTGAGGAGTTATATTTCAAAGATAACCCAAGGGTATAATATAAGCCCGGAATGTTTTGTTGGGAAAAATGTTTACATACATGATCAGATCATAGACTCTTGTATCTTCTTCACTGTATTCATGTCTTCAGTGGGCGTAGAGGCCATTACCCTGAGGGCCATTACAGGCTAATTAATACTTACATACATTCCGAGCTTTAACATACTATCTTCTATGAAAAAAATATCTTTACCTACTTATTACGTACCAATATTTTCCATTTCTATTAACTAACTGACTCTCTAAATCTTCTTTCCCTACGCAACCTCAACGTAAACAAAAATGATTAATCCCCAATTAACCGAACTGTAATTAATTCTGCCCCAAAATTAATTGCCATACAAGATATCTTACTTACTATGATTAACGTATACATAAAAGTGAATTAGTTAAACCGCCCAACTATATTGTTTTCATATTGTTATCCGTCCCATTGCTGGGCGGAAGCTGTCCCCTTCTGTCCCTTCCATTTCCGGCACTGGCCACTGTCAAAGCTTTGTCTAAGCTTATGTTGTCATATAAAATATTGTGATATTTTCTTTGTTGTTATTAAAGTTTTTGATAAAGTTGGACGAAGATTGCTTGGACAATACAAGTTTGTATTGTAAAAAGAAAAAGTTGAAACTATATTTATTTTTAATCAAAATTACTTCACATATAAACGATCATTACTATATTTAGATAAAAGCTTTTGTTTTAGGTGTACTGATTAATTCAGAGAGATGTAAGGCACTTTCCCAGCAGTGGGATATAACAGGTTAATAATATTATTGTACTTTTATAACTTAAGGTTAATCTAATCTAAATGACAAATCGAGTACACAAGTTGCGAGTTGGGACAAAAGAAAAAGTTAGAAATATAACACGAATAAAATGAATGAACATGAAATGAACACGAATAAAATGAATGAATACGCCCACAGATATAACAAGCTACACTCGTAACAATACACTTTCTAAACGATTCTAAAAAGCAAAACATATCCTAAATCTAAAACATTTACAAACTTATATCACAGTTTAATATTTTACGCTCATAAGTTTCACTGCAGCACAACACTAAAACTAAACAAAACTTGAAGACATTACAGTAAATTAGCTGCAACAAAACACTAATATGTAGAGTCCTTTATCACGATTTAATGGCGTCTGCATCGGACTTAACCGTAATAGATTATTGGGAGCAGACTATAGTTTTCATTAAGGTTGTTATTTCGCATTTTATCGCAGCTATTGTGATAGAAATGAAGGCGTGTTGATTGAACCGTTCGAGTTTATCGTTTCGGATTGTTTTATCAATGTGTGAGTTTCATTTATTTTTTTTATTACTTTTTAGTAATAGAGGATTAGTCATAATAGATTAGTTAGAGTCTTATTGAAAGTTTGGATCAGTTTATTGTTTTATTTTGGAAATAATTCTTATGGAATAGATGTTATATTATATCTCTTGAAAAATAATAATAATATGGATTATGTATTACCCCTATTTGCTCGATCGTCTTCTAGAATCGTTTTTGACTCAAAATTAATTCGGTTACTATTCGATTTCGGTTCGATCGCGTTTCATTACTAACCTGGCAGTTCACTCTAACGATATCGTGTAAAAAAATTGTCAACATAAATCACTACGAACTTTCGTTAATATCACAACAACTTTTAATAGCTG
Source organism: Cyclophora albipunctata (assembly GCA_963082685.1). Classification (NCBI taxonomy): domain Eukaryota; kingdom Metazoa; phylum Arthropoda; class Insecta; order Lepidoptera; family Geometridae; genus Cyclophora; species Cyclophora albipunctata. The sequence continues at coordinate 7,687,883 of OY720119.1, read as the reverse complement.
TAATTACGTTTCAATCTCCATTTGTCCATAGCATAATAACTACAATGAAATCACAAATTTCCATAACTACAGATAGTATCTACATCACAATCCTAGCGGATATAATTAGAGATCCGCAAGTAATTGGGGTAAAAACCCTTGTTTAAAACATCCCAAGATCTGTAGGGGACAGTTTGGACCCACAGTGTCGCCAACTGACCATGGAATTCAAAATTGTTCGTTAGCAAACGGTTGATTGGACTTATTGTGTACTATTGTCAAGTTCGGAGGGATAGTTAAGGAAAATTATAGTGTTTTGGACGTACACACAAAACAGTACATACAAAACGGTTTCATTATAAATCAAGTTGGGTCTTTAGAGAAAATTGTATGGTAGTTTAATTGTAAGGTATTAATGAATACTTAACAAATTCACTTTCGTCAGCCCGTACTCAGAGCCGTCAAATGCTTTCTTAGTAGAGATTTAATACGTGACTTTCACATTTAAAAGTTACGTATTGACGTAACTTTAACTAATCATAGTTAAGTGCCAATTTAATGGATGTCTCTGAGAGCGGCAGTCTTTTACAAATTTAACAATTGTTTGTCATTAAAATGCCTGTCCATTTGCAATACAGGGTGGGTTGTAATATCATACAGAGAGTATGTAAGATTACATTACAGTGACAAATTTACCTAATTAAACTTAGTTCACTTAATGTGATGAGCAAAATACGACAGGATTTTTTGACATGTCTCGTCCAAGCTTCGGCTCTGTTCTGAACTCTTTTCAGGTTTATGGTTAAAAGGTTCTGTGGTAGAAAAAAGGAAAAAAGGTAGACCACTACAGACCATATCCTAACTTATACTTTATTCATCCATTACATTGCAAAATAAGTTTTTACTAATCTGACACTTATAACGTATTAAAATAAAAATATACCTACGCAGTATAGTGATGTTTTTACCCAAATATTTTTTATTATTTAAGTTCATTCACATCACTAGAAAGTTATTAAAAATGGACATTTTATTCTTATATTGTTAAAAAAGACTCATACTTATGAAACACTCATTGTTAGCGAAATATAAATGCAAGTTAAAATATTCCATTGTTGTTTGTAAGTATCAAATTAATCCTCATGTTATAATAAGTTTTTGGAAAGCTAGGATCATCTAAATTGCTATTGCTATATCTTTTTTAGTTCTATTAGTGTGCCTACTTGGTATTAGTATCAGTCTGTTAGAATACTTTAGATATATTTTCTAAAAGAATTAACTGGCAAATTGATTGCTTTTGTTATTTATACGTGAAAGAAGAGGACTATTAGGCACATGAGAAATTACTTATATTTTTATATTTATTTGAATTTACAAAAATGATACTTTGTCTAGATTTGTGGACGTAAGGTAACAAGAATTTATTTATTTTCGCCTTTTAAAAATTAAAAAAACTTTATTAACCATTGTGGACATAAGTAGGTACTATAATGATACTTTTTAACTAGTCTCTTTCCAATAAACATGTATCACAGATTTATACTACAACTATTTATTAACTAACTATTAATAAAAGAAGGGCCTGAATACAATAAAACATCCTTTTCGCAAGACGCCTCATATTACCCCAACTTTGATGATAAACCTACAACACAACTTCTCAATTAAAGCACACGGGGTCAAAGGTCTTCCATTCTCGAGTTTCTAATTCACTTAATTTGGGCTTTAAATCTGATATTACAGAACGTAGCGGACAATAATTGCGTTTGCTAAATATACTGTGGTCTAAAACCAAATTAAAAGAGAAGAGTACCGTCGTTATTTTATTGAAGCTGTATAAGCGTAAGGTGTAATTTGGTTAAAAGTAAGTAGGTTCGAGTAGGTTAGTGGCCAGCCCTGGTGTCGGAGTTTTAAGACCGCCTGAAGACCCCCGGCATGGTCTGACGATTGAAACAACCGGGACCGACAGTTTAACGTGCCCTCCGAAGCACGGTTGCGCTTAGATAGAAATCCCACAATCGGCCACCCATCCAAGTAGTGGCCGACCGGCACATTGCTTATCGCGATGAGTTAATACCGCTAGGTCAAATAACGCTACGAACGCTACCGCTACAGACTTTGGTTGAAAGTGAGTGTGTATGTGAACGTGTGACCTTTATACACATGACAGGGTATAATTTTAACTGTTAAATTGTTTAATTTCAACAGTAATCATTTTTTTACTTAATATTTGGTGTAGACTGCGATGACAATAACTTTGGACTTATTGTGAAACTTGAATGAAGCTCGAATTATACATAAATCGAATTAATTCAAGTTGTTTCTAGACAGTAAGGCGATGTAAAGATTTAAACAGATTCATGTGAAGTTTAGGCAGAATAATTGGTAAAGTTTTGAAATTATTAAGCTTTGCACATTGATAAAGTTGGGCAGTTTGATAGTTTATTTTAAAACATACACGCATTCAATTTGTTTGCGTAAAATCTGCACTAATTGAAAGCTGAAGGGTGTTTGTTAAATGAACTGATTTCATAACCAATGGATTTAAACAAATATTTTTTTACACGATAGCTTTATTCATTCTTTTTCGCAAAGTCGTGGTAGTTGAATGTTGATATAATAATTATGAAGCTGTGAGTAGGAGAATTCGATACAATTCATCTTCTACCGACTTATCACTTTTTCTTCGGTTTTTTTAGAAAGCTTAAGATAAGTAAGCTTGTGAGGTTACTGAATCTAACCGAACGCCTATCAAAAATGTGATATAACCACTATGTGTGCCCGTGTGCCTGTCCGTGAATTTCGGGATATAATATAACTTATCTTTCTGTTGAATTTGGCTATCGAATACAACAATAATTATTCAAATTGGATTGACAGCTTCTGAGATAAGCCCGTTCAAACAAACAATAAAATCAAGCTCTTTAGCTTTACGACAGTAATATCGATTAATATTAAAAGCCCAGCTAATAAAATCACACAGAAACCCGCTTCCAAGTTTCAAATAACACAATATCGAGATGAACCTGGGCATCCATTAGAGGGTGTCCTGGGCAGCGTATAGGCATAATTCAGGCAATTACATTGCCTTCCGCAGACAAAGGTGACTACGGCAATTAGTTTACGATGCAAATTGTATTGTTGGCTCGAAACATTGGCTTATTTTGGGAGCGGTAACATTATTGGATAGAGGTATTTATTAGGGGATGAGTGGACGGATTGGCTGATATAATTGTACTCTTTAAGTAGGGTTAGTGGTCAACTGTATTGTCGGATCTAACTTAACCTAACAGTTTTAAATAAAATCTGAGGATCGAAACAATTGTAACCTAGAGCTTGTCCTTTAAAGCATGTAGCAAAAAGCTACCCATCCAAGCTGTGATCGAGCTGCACGTTGCTTAACAATTGCAATTAGTAAATCAGTTAGTCGAACTACGAGTACGCTACATACAATTTTGTTACGGGTTATTCCTAATTTACCGAAGTATATCTGACCGAAGCCACGGAACACGATTTTACCGAAGTACCAAACGACCGATACCTTGTTTCGTCGATTTTTCATTTTCGCGGTTGTGGGACACGAAAGACAAAAATAAAAACAGCAAAACTATGGTTATTATGGGGTTGCGGGTTCGATTCCCGCCCGGAGTCAACAATATGTGCAGACATAGTTGTTGGCGACGACGTCTGAATATATTCTTATAAAGTATTTGTGTATGTATATGTAGTAGTATCAGTTAATTAGATTCCATAATACAAGCTTAGTGCTTAGTTTGGGTCTAATTAACCGTGTGTGAATTTGTCCGGTTGTATTTATTTATTTATTTATGGTATTTTAAAACTACGAAAGTAAGAATAAATCTAATGTAAAAATTACAACCCTTTAAAAATAGTATTTTTTAAACTTACGCGATTTGACCACGTTATTACTAACATCCCCCGTACCTATTATCCAAATCATAATTGGTCCAGTACAGCTCCAAGTCTTGCTCAATAAACAAATCTCTGCTTTATCCTATAATTACATACGGACATTAATTCCAACATTCACAATCGACATAATTCCGTACAGTTATGACGTAACAACATACCCCAAGTATAATAAAAATATTCACCCTTACATCGGTAACAATAAAAATGCGCACAATATGTTATTATTTCGTACTGGACATTAAATACATGTCTTGGGATTATTATTTTCGTGGACAATTGTCCACATGTTATAACGTTCTTGGAAATGCTTGTAATATTGGACTTTTGTTTGGACTTGTTCGTACAATGTGAAACATGGAACTTTATTGTTTGCTTGTAAGTAACATTCCTTTTTTTGTTAGCTTTGTAGTTTTAATTTTATATCACAGATTTTGTTGTTTCGATTATTTTTGCTTGTTTTGTGACTAGTTATTTTTGTACCTGTTAATATTTTATGTTATTAGTGCAAACAGAAACTTTTAAAAAACTGAGCAAGATTTTACAATACCACATCGGTAATAATAAAATAATACATCAGTTAATTTTTATCAAAAGCTTTCAGAAACAGGTTACAGAATACCCAAAACTTTTTATATCAATAAGGACAAACTTCAAAATAAACCAAAAGATTTATCAAATAATTGTATCTATTTCGGAATACAAGGGGTCCACATCCTTCAAGCAAACAATGCCAATCACTGAGACTCGAAAATCCGGCTAAGCAGATGCAGTGATTTTTGACAGATGTCCACTGCTGGAAGAAAGCGCTGGGTTTACTCTTAAGGCCCTTATTATAGGGTGCAAATCGAGAAGAGATGTAAAGGTTAAGTGTGGGTATTGTTAGAGAACCAGCCAATCAGTTCCACCGCTACTTGAAGGCCCAATGAAGCGATGCTAATACGCTTCACGAGGGTTAAGTCTTTACGCATTTGGTTCTGTCATTTTATCAATAAAGTCTCAATTCTCAATAGCTTTTTGTAAAGTTGAATTGATTTCAAAACACGCGTTAGGGACGGATGGGCGGAGGCTGTAATCTGGTGATAGCTCCAGTGAATTGGGTTGGATTTATCTGTGTTATCAATTTTGTACCTGAAATTGAAATAACTTTTTGATAGATTATTGAAAATACCTTATTTTCTTATATTTATTTTTATAAGAATTATTGGGTAAATCTTTTATTATTCAAATCACTATTCGAGTAGGTAGGCCAACCTTGGTGGCGAAAATTTTTAGGCCACCTACAGATCTTCGACATGGTTAATCACTGATCATTTGGCTTTATTGTTATTTACACACAAATTTTCTAATTTTATTGAAAAAACTTCACTTAGAATTAGACAATTTGAGATATCGCACTTTTATACAAATATGTACAAGGAATACAACGTTACGCGACCGGCAATCTTGGCCTTTAGTAAACATTAGATTGGTGATAATTATTCTCATAAATGTGTACGAGTTCTTATTCCTTTCGAGTCGAAAAATACTCAATAAACATATTGCGATCAGTCTATTTTCAAAACTGTTATTGAATCTCTCATAAGTCTCATTAGCCTTTAAAATGTTAACAAAGATATTGAATATTCATACAGCTTGTCAAGAAACTTATTAACTTACCATTCGAGGTAAATTCCAATAGCACACGAGAGGTTATTTACATATGAAATCCTTCAGTAAATTGCAATGAAGCCTAAACTCAGCAGGTGGTATTTCAAGTATTAATCTAGAATCTTGAAATAAAGCCCGTATTGAGTGCGTATGTCTAGGGATTATTTACGTATTGGAAAAAGCCTTTAGGCGCCCCGTTCATATTAATGTCAATGGCATTCACGAAGTATTTTGACCCCCGAACTACGCCTTTATCGAAAAGGTTTACACTCACAATAATGCAAAAATATTTTCTGTTTGGGACATGAAGTCTTTTAAATTTTAAATTTAATTTTTAAGTTGGGGTCTCGTAATTTTATCTGGATTTTGGTATTCAGATTGCGGTTAGCTGCGGGTTTTTTGTAACTTATGTTATCGATATTTTTTCGAAATGGAATTACATTTTTGCGGTTACTTTTACTCATTATTTGATCTTTATAGTAATTGTTAATTTATTTATAGAATTTTTCGCATGTTGCGTGCTATTACTATTATTAGTCTAAGAGAGTCATTTGTTTCTTAAAATAATTGGCATCTACTGTCATTAACAAAATTTTGCATCAGAATAAACTTGTATGTATATGTCACCGGAAAACTATAAACGCCGTTGGTTTATAATCCAACTGCGAAGGTTATGAACTGATAAATTGTGATCTGTACCACTATTTATAATTGAACGCATAATTTTTCGTTAACTCACACTCTGTTCATAGCAAATCTTACTATTTGGATTTATATCATCGGGCGTTTACAATATTATCTAGACATAATTAAAGACGTGTAATAATGGGCATAATATAAATATAATAATCCATACGCAACAGCAACAATCAATTACTTACTAAACTTACCACAGCAATTGTGGTTTTAACTACCATATATTTCTACAGGTATAACATTGTACAATCTTGGAACAGAGAGTAAAATCAGCCAATTATCTTCAAGGGGATTACCTCGGCGGTTTGTTGTCTAGAGAGTGACGTCATAGTACAGTAAACCTGATCCGATTAAGGTAATTGCCGAAAATCTTATTGAGCCATGGCTTAGCGACTTGTAATTATACATTTTATGGGACTGTACAGTTTAGAACCCTGTCGTTTTATAGATAAGACACGTAATTAAGTCGGTTAGTTGACGGTCCTTTATTAGACATGGTACTAAGTTGTTTAGTAAGATGAGCATGTATGTAAATAGTGGTATTTGACTTTACTGATTGGAGCCCTGTGATTGGTGAAGTGAATTAGTAGTGTCGAGTTTCTAATAGATTTCGGGTAAAGGGGTCTTGGGGAAGCTATGATTGTGCATTTAAAAGAAAGGCTTAGTATAAATAAATGATTGGTTCGTTTCATTGGGGTTTTCATGATAATTTACTGAGGTATAGATTTTTATGTATTGACCAGCAGCTCCCCGCGGTTTTACCCGTGTTGTGCCCGTTCCCGTGGGAATTTCGGGAATTTTTATACATATAAACATTCCTCTTGAATCACTCTATCTATTTAAAAAAAACCGCGTCAAAATCCGTGCAGTAGTATTTGAGTTTATCGCAAACAGACAGACAGACGCGGCCGGGAATTTTGTTTTATAATATAAAGTGATAGGTGTAAAACATCGGTAGAAAATTCCTACAACATACGAAAAAAATACGAATTCAAACTCAAATTTGCATACAAACAGTTCTATAATCTATATAATATCTGCAATAGATTGGATTCTTTACAAAAAATGCACCGTATCGTAGTGAGCCCAGTAATGCTGATGAAAGATTGTATAAAGACTATCACAGACTATAGTCCAGACAGTCTGTAGACTGACTTGATCGACGTAGTTAAGTCAGTTTAATAAATAGTTGTCTGAAGATTGACTTTTTTGACGCAGATAAGTCTGTTTTTAGTCAATCAAATAATGTTTTTTTATTATTGGAGTTTGAGATCACCAACCCGCATTTGGCAAGCGTGGTGATAATGCAAAATTCTCCTTACTGTAACTGATAACTTCAGTGAGATGAGAGATCTTTGCCCAGCAGTGGGACATTACAGGCTAATACTTTTTTTTAACCAAAAGTCTGTGACAAACGAAAAAGTGTGAAAGAAAATTAGATTCCGTGATTTTAGAATGCCTCCTTCATAAGTTATTGTATTGTTGAATTTGTAGTGCTCGTGTTGTATTACTAAACGAAGTAAGTTCATTGCTATTGCAATTCTATTGATAAGCAACGTGCAGCTACCTACTTGGATGGGTTACCTCTCAAAGTTATTCAAAGTACTTATTTGGTTAATGTACTAAAACTACTTTAACTGCAACACGAACCAGAGGACAGACTAAAAACTGTCTAGAGACTAGACTAAGGTCTGCACAGGCTGAAATGCTGATGGGGCATTGCATTAGACAACGAGATAGACTCGCAGACACCTGCCTTACCTTTCAGCTATTCGACCGGGAATTTGATTCGATAAGTTTTGCATTGTTTTTGTCTAGAATGGAGAGATAAAACTAAGGATAAAACATGAAGATTTGATAGGATTCTGATCGGCATTGAAAGGTTTCTAGTTTTTGTTTACGTATTTTGTTTAAGAAAATCATGATTGAAGTATTTTTCTTTAATATATACTTTAACATATTTATTTTTAAACTAGCGGGCCACGGTGTAACTCGCATTGTACCCGTTTCCGCGGGAATTTCGGGATAAAATGTATCCCATGTGTTATTCTGATGTATAACCTATATTACTGTAAAGTTTCATCCAAATCCGTCCACTCGTTTTTTCGTGAAAGTGTAACAAACATACATACATTCATCCTCACAAACTTTCGCATTTATAATTTTAGCAGGATGAATTAGTAAGCTTTGTTTTAACCGCAATAACCACAGTCTTTATTAAAATATACTCACATGAATTCACAACATTAGATAAGTTCGTCGAAATATTAAATATCATTTTCAATATTGAATCAATATTAATAAATACCTAACTCCTAGTAGACAATAAGGGCACATAAAGCTAATTATATATTCATCCCTTTACAAAACCCCAAGTTATTTATTACCGTCTGCCTTTACTTAATGTATCTAAAACCCTTAATGTCAATAAGGTTCAGGTAACCTGTCTTCAGCCACATGTTGCAGTAAAAGTGGTTAATAAGCTATTTTAAATAGAAACCAAATTCTTTGAATAACTTTGAGAGGTCGTTTACATATTCGTATCGTATTTATTTTGACGTTGAAGGCAAAATTAATGATGAGTTTAGAGCTAAAATGCCAGAGAAAATAAATGCCAATTAAAATATAATATCTTGGGGTATGAATACATTATTATTATTTTAGGTATCCTATTAATAATGAATGCGAAGGTTATGTATGTTTGTTACTTTTCCACGCAAAAATTAAGAATCGAATTTGAATGAAACTTTACAGTAATATTACAAAAACACATGGAATACGTTTTATCCCAAAATTCCCGCGGGAACGGGTACATAACGGGTAGGCACTACTATTATTAATATCAGCATTACCAATTGAAAATAACTTAAATTTTTTCATACCTAAGTGTTTATTAAGTAACCTCTGTAAATAATTTTACTTTTTCTTCCCTTTATCCTAGTTGAAATGGCCGTCCGAAATAGAACATAGAATAGCGGTTTTTCTACTTAAACTTTTATTTGCTGTCGCAGTTAAGTGACAAAAATAGAAAAGGAGAACTATTAGAGCGTGAGAATCGAAGGAATGTTTATTACCGACACTAATTTAAAACTTTTGTTGGCGAAAATTACGGACATTTTAGGATTAAGTACCTATCGTGATAGTTAATGGCAAACGTGTTTTTATGTACTCTGTATACGTACAATCATATTACCAAGAACATTAGGTAAGTTCGGGTAGGTGAGAGGCCAACCCTGATGTTGGAGTCTTAAGACCGCTTCAAAGCTTTCGACATGATCTGACATTTTAAGCAACCGCGACCGACAATTTAACGTGCCCTCCGAAGCATGTTAGCGCTCAGATAGAAATGCCACTATGGGCCCCCCTTCCAAGTAAGGACCGAGCTGCACCATGAACATTAAAAATCGTACAAAGTATTAACCACGAAGAAGAAAATCGGCAAGCATTGCTTATCATTATTATCATAAAAGTTCCAACTATATAGTTAGCAAACTTGCCATTATACTCAAAGACGTCAATTAATTCCTTAAGAGGCTTAATTACTGATTTTTGTATAATAACTTAGTAGTTTTATTTAATTTACTAGTCTTTGAGTTAGTACTTTCATGGAACTCAAAATGTTCAAAGTTAAAACTTTACGACGGTATCAATTAAGTTGTCAATCAGTCAGTCTTTTCAAAAACATCCCAACCATCTCAATTAACTACAACACAGTGACGTTTCAGTTCGATTAGCACGTCTTGTTTGAACTTAATTAAGAACACACGTTCACTTTAAATGAGCAAGATCAAAGAGACGCAAGTTAATATTTGCAAGCGGTTATTGAAAGAAGTCATTGCCACTTTATGTAAACTGAAACGAAGAAGTGAAAGCCATCGACTTCAATACTTAGAAGTTTAGAATGTTTAATTAGAATGAATAAAATTTTACCTTCTAATTTAGGAATTTTGTAAACGTTGTATTTAGACGTTTTCAATTTAGATTTAATATTTTTAACTATATTTCAATTTATATAGTCTATTTTAGATGAATAGTAATAGCGTAGTCATTAAGCATTTTTTTACAATGCATATACGCACCATACGTATTTATATTCACGTAAAAAAAACCTTTATCGTCCCGCAATTAACAAGAGATATATTGAGTAGTTTAACTAGTCTAAATCTTCTGTGACCAAGATTCCTATTAAGGCGCCGAAACGTTAGTCACTATCACTACATAGTATAAAATAAAGTCGTCTCTTTTTCGTGTCTGTCTGTTTGTCTGTCTGTATGCTTAAATCTTTAAAATTACGCAACGGATTTTGATGCGGTTTTTTTGTAATAGGTAGAGTGATTCAAGAGGAAGGTTTTTATGTAAAAAAATTCCCGAAATTCCCACGGGAACGGGCACAACGCGGGTAAAACCGCGGGGCGCTGCTAGTAAAAAATATAACACAAAAGCGACGTATATCCGTAAACCATGTTTCAATTCAAAATGATTAGTGTTCGCTTAACCTAAGAACCAGTATAGTTTAAATTAAATAGAAGCAACATTGTACATAATAGCAGTATACAGAAAGTACGAAATTCGGACCCAAACATCTACTAATATCGCAATAAACCGCTGAGACAGTCGCACGCCCCGCGGCCGCAAGTTTCCAATAAGTAATTAAAATCCGGAGATGTAGGAGATTACAACTGTCTCGAGGGAGTGTTTGTTCCGTCCTCAAACTCCTTAAGGCCCATGACATCCTGGTACTTTCCTATCATTATCCACTGTAATAAGGAAACTGAAAACACTTTGAAGATCCTCAATATTCTCTTAAAATACTAAGATACAACTATTTAAATAGCAGTCTTAAGAATAAAGACCTATGAAGAGATTTATGAAAGTTTTATTCAAATGAGCGAGCAAAGAGTTTCCTAAAGAAACAAAAATATAAGAAACAACATTTAAACAAACTTACAACTTAAGCTATAAATAAAGCTAAATCTGGACATCTTAAAACGGCCAAAAACAAATGCAAATTCAGGGGAAACCGCTAAAGAAGGATTAAGAAAGATACGATCTCACAATACACAAAATGTTATTAAGGATCCCTTGTTTATTTGCGACACTGTGCAGCATTTTTATGAAGAACAGTGTAAATAGCGCGCACAAACATTAATCTGTAGCATTCAACAAGATGTAAGGGACTGTACTGAATAAATATTGTGATAGGGACAGTCGGCTTTCCACTACCTCTTGGCACCAATTAGAGCGTGATATGATTTTTAAAGTAAACTTAATTTACTGGATTGTACGTCTCTTGTGTGTACTTTTGTTTCATCGTTCTCTTTTAGAAAAATATTTGGCTTGGTGCGGTGGAGATTAATATTTTGAGGCTTTGTAAGATCGTTTTCCATTTCTAAGGATACTGTTTGAATTGTTATTTTTTAATGCATTTGGAATTTGTTTATGGAAGACTTTTTTTTGACTTCGTATCAGATGATGGTTTCCGACAAGTTCACCCAGTTCTTGATCTTTTTGATTTTAAGTGCGTCGGTGGTTTAGTGGTATGAGCACTCGCCTGCCAAGACTGAGATCTCTGGTTCAATTCCCGGGTCGAGCGAAAACATCAAAAATTAACTATTTTTCTAACATGGCTTGAGATCACCCACATTAAGCAAGCGAGGCGTTTATGCCTTATCCACCTCACTGTACTGATATCTTCAGTGACATGAGAGGCCTTTGTCCTGCAGTAGGGCATTACAGGCTAATACTTTACTTAACTTTTTTGATTTTGATAATTTTTGTCATAGTTTTATGATTCAGAAGTTAACTGAAATACCAAGTCACAACACAATAAATTATTGAACTTTAAAATAATTATAGTTATACAGTATGTAACTCGTTTCACCCCAGTTTGCATCTCAGCGAGTTCCGCCAACAATTCAATTAGTAAAGTCGTTAAACAATCGATGCGTTACATTATTAAATTCTGTTATAGTTTAAAATGTGGTACGTATAGTCATATAACCAGAATTTATTGCACAAGACTGTTAATTTATCGGTGTTCTCTCAAGGGGTTGGAACGTGGTGACTCCGCGTTTTACCATTTACCCCTAAATCATGGTTGTTTTAATTTATAGAGTGATTTTGTTTACGTAATTATCTTTAAGATATTGAAAATTATTTTACTAAAAATGTTAAATAAATTTTCAGGTGAATATTTTTAAATTAAAACCTGTCCACAGAATTATCTGAATTTTGATCCTCAACAAACAATACCACTCTGAAACCAAATATTTTATGAAATTCAGATCAAAATTTCGTTTATAATTGAAAATATTTTCATCATATAATATCACTTTATTGGACCGTGTTAAACTCCCCGCGGTCAAAATTCAATTTGAAGAGGTGTTAAAATTAACACCCTGTATATTATTTCACCTTTAAATCGAAGTAGATTAGACAAAGTTTGGATTTAAATTAATTTAGCGGATTATTAATTTTGAATAATGAACTTACAACTTTAAAGTTTCGAAGTTGTTACTTACGATTTGGTTTTTGAATTTAGACTGAAGACAAAGGACTAGAACAATTTAAGTCCTAAAGTGTGTGCAATAATAAAGATTTATGCTGCGATAGAGGCCATTATGAGTTTTGTTTTATTGAAGAATAGCCAATAAATTTTAAAGCCTATCACGTGGAAAAATTAATGTCCTATGCAGATGAATCTATAAATCATTTTTAATATAAAACATTGTTTTAATGTGCATTGTTTTTTATACGAAATTTAAATACTTTTTGGAAAATTTTAATTTTCGAATTTATAATGTAATTAATTTGTAATGACCAATTGTTTTTATCACAAAGTAATTTTTTTTAAGGGTTAGTACATACTTACAAAATGTCAATTTTTATACTATTAAAGATCTTTCGGATTAAAAACTTTGTTACTTTGATACAGCTTGGTTAATCACTAACCTATACAAAAATAATTTAGGAGTTTGGAACTATCATACACATTTCTATCCCAACCCACTTATCTATCTATCTCTACTATCTCAGATATAATTCCGAAACAAAATATCCCTAATCTCCACTGAACCTCACACTTCCATAAATTCTGAAAGGTCCAGATTACACCGACTTCGGCATCCAAATCTAATTGCACTTGTAAGAGTTAGCGGCTCCCAACAAGATCTCTCTAAATCCGAGAATGAGTGCTAAAAGATTTATATCTCTAGATAAGATTCCTTAAGCCGATCCACGGAAATTAAGACATTTTGCTCAATGTTCGCGCGTTATAAACGAGAAACTTTAGCCGTTGCGTTATAGCGTTTTTGCTTCGGGAAATGAATTCGATATTTAAAGCTGTAGTGAGTTTTAATTGGTTGTAAATTGATCGTCATTTATTTTAATTAGGAACTTGAAGGTAAGGTAATGTTGCACTGGGCTGGGTCTAAAGACTTGCCTAGCCCTTATTAATAAACGCTCACTAACTAAAACACTGATAAAAAGTGTTTTGTCTCTTTTGCTCTTCGGAAAATTGCGTTTGTCCGAAAGTGACAAACCATTTGATAGCTAAAATGTTCTTTATACGCGTTTATTAATATTGCCCTTTAAGTATAATTTGAAGTTGTGAGATAATGTTGTCCTATACTGGGGTAAAATACTTATGATATTTTTTGAAGTTGTAAACAGTAAATCACTATTTTGGCATAGGCAGAGCAGAGTGCAGTTTGCTATGCATTTTGCTGAGTAACAGGGTGGTATATATATAAACACCACAAAATATTATAAAGATTGATATTGGTATAAAATAAACTTATTTTCCATAATAAGTACATAAAGGAATATTAATAACATGATCACTTTAGTAAGCTTTTAAGCCACCATCTATCAATTTAATCTCACCCTATGTCTTTTCAATATGACAACTAAAACATATTAATCTCATTTCAGTCTCTATCAATATTGTAGGCGTCAGTACATTTACAGATATGCGAGTATTATTAATAACTGATAGCTATATAAAAGACAGAATATATAAGTCTTGAATAAATAGAAGTGTTTGTTTGTAAAGCCCATATGTATACATTTTATGTTATTACTAGCAGCGTCCCGCGGCTTTGCCCGCGTTGAGCCCGGTCCCGTACGAATTTTCGAAAATCCTTTCTTAGTGTGCACTTACGTCACTTGAAGAACCTTCCTGCCAAACATGTTTCTAGGTGTAGCGGTCAGTCAGTCAGGACTTAGAATTTTATATGTATAGATTTACCTATTAGATACAATGACTTAACTGTACCATGTAGTATGTAGTATTTGGGTTCAGATCCTATACTTCAAGATTATTTTATTATTTTATATGAAGCAGCTCATGCTAAAATATACCGTGCCGTGACTGTGTGACGAGCTCGGACGTCTGACAATATCAAGACATTGTTGTATTAATATGAAACTTGTACAAGGCTCCGATACGGTTCCTGCTGATAAGAGCCCAGAAGAATCAACCTTAGGTTTTATTATAGGTTTTTTCTTTCCTAAAAACTATATAGATTTTGAACATAGGTAAAATGGCGGGACAGTAACAGTTTTAGTAATAATATATGAATTTATATTTAACACAACGTAACGCTCACAGAGCGTTGCGTGAATTTAATACATTTCAGCGAAATATTTATAAAAACCTCATCGTATTTTATTTGAAAAGCAATTTTGGTTTTATTTATTGAAAGGTATTTGAAGCACTAGACTGTTGATAACGAAATGTTTTTATAACGGTTTCAGTGTGTTGCGTTAAATAAATAAAGGCTTACAAATATATAGTTACCAATAATAAGTTATTAGCATCGTTGTGAGCGCTAAAATTGTTTATTTTTCTTACTATTTGATCATTCATTAAAACATTTTTAGAAATAAAGCTTTGAAAATAAATAGCAAATAGCAGGTATAGACCAATCCCTTGCCATTAACTCTTTAGTGCCGTAAGCACGCCTCGCGCGTTCACATGACTATTTAACGCCATGCCGTAAGCACGCCACGCGCGTTCATTTTTCAATGTATGGCAGCATGGCTAATAACTATAAGAAAGTTATTGCGGCATTAATAAGTGAAATTCACGTAGAATATTTATGAATGACATGTTTTTACTTATGTTACGTCAGATAAAATGTAAAATTAAAGCGAAGTGTATTCGTAAACGTAGTTTCAACTCCTTCACTACATAGTATAAAACAAAGTCGCTATTTTTGTCTGTTTGTTTGTCTGTTTGTCTGTATGCTTAAATCTTTAAAATTACGCAACGGATTTTGATGCGGTTTTTTGTAATAAGTAGAGTGATTCAAGAGGAAGGTTTTTATGTAAAAAAATTGCCGAAATTCCCACGGGAACGGGCACAACGCGGGTAAAACCGCGGGACGCTGCTAGTAAATTATAAGTTGGTTAGCGGCCAACCCTGGTGTCGGAGTTTTTATACCGCCTAAAGGCCTCCGACTTCGTCTGACGACTAAAACAACCCGGACCGTTATCAATTCAAAATGTAAGCTTACTATTTAAATGACTGATATCGCCAAATACCTTTTCTTGTGTTCAGACTCTCATAGTTTTCTCTACATGCCTAGATGCAGTTCAATACCCTCTACCATCAAAACATTATTAATCCATCTAAAATACAGACATTATACACATAGGTGTATGATACACACACAGTCTCACTTCGTTAAAATAGAGTGAAACCACTAAAGCGGGACAGTGATTCGATTTCACGATGAACGCTTATACAGATATCTCTAAATCTTAGTCAGTGATGTGATTTACGTTAATTTAATTTATCTGAGACGTTTTCGTGGTGTTATAACTGTTATTTTGTTAGCTGTTATTATGCTCAAACATGCAATAGTTTACTTATTTCTTAAGGCAGACTTGATAGTGTAAGCTAATGGGATTTGAAACTAAACGTCGTTTTATTTAATATTTGGATTTTAGATATACATGTATGATATGGGAAAAGGAAAAGGAAGGCCTTTGGCGGCTCAATAACTCTGACACCAGGATTGGTCAGGTTGACCATCCACTCGATGAAGAAGACTAGGCAAGTAAATTCAATTATGCCATCGAATATACATACATACATGGAGAAGCTCCTCGTATTTTTTTCTCGTTGGATTATAAAATAATTATAAAAGGACTAGCCTCGCCTCGCGGTTTTACCCGCATTGTACCCATTTCCTCGGGAATTTCAGGATGAAATGTATCCCATATCACATCTTAATGTATAATGTATAATACTAAAAAGTTTCACCCGAACCCTTTTTGTGATTTTATGCGTAAAAGAGTTATAACATTCATCCTCTAAACCTTTCGCATTCATAAGATTATTAGGATAGAATTTAGTATTACGAGTATAATAGCGCTTGATAAAAGTTTAATCAACACTTGTTTTGCTACTACAACAGTAAACAAAAGAGCATCTCAAAACAAAGATAAACAAAAACAGATTATTAAAAACACTATCTATTCCTAACTATCGCATTCTCATAAGCTACAAACAGTTAACTAAAGCACTTTAACAGCTTGTTAAATATTTTATAAATAAGTTTCTTTAAACAAACGATGCTCTCAGATGTTTTCAGTACTAGACGCTTGAGGGTCTAAGTAGGTGTAAGCCTTTCAGAGGTATCGGATGCATTTTGTATGAGTCTCTTAGAACGTTGTAGATTAACTTGCTTTAATTATGGCATACGTAAACATGGGAAGGAGACGCGTATGTAATCACGATTAGTAATTAGGATTCTGATGGGGAAGGGTTAAGATTTTGGGTGTTCAGTGCGTGGCTTGTTATTTAGCGGGTAGCGGAAGTGACTGTGAATTAACAGAAATTGGTTATAGGTATGGAAAAATCTATTTTACTTTTAATTAGGAAAGTGTTTCACGGAGTAATTTTTCGGACAATCAGGTGATTCAGCCTGCAATGCCCTAACCAAACTGAGGCCAGTCACACAAAGATATTTTTTGTGAGAAATTGTCCCCACCGGGAATCGAACCCGGAACCTCCGGATCGTGAGCCGGGCGCTCAAACCACAAGACCACGGAGGCTGTTATGAATGCACCGTGAAAACCCTTTTAGTATACAAAACAAGTAATAATTCCACTAAGCAAGTACTCCGTAGATCCGCTTATCGTCCTCACTATGCACGCATATCAATCGAAATCTAAGTCAGAAACACATGCTTAAGAAACTTTGTTAATATTTAATGAATTCCCCTGAAAACGGCGTTGATTTGTAGCAGCTTTCCTTTAATTTTCATTATGAACCGCTAATTCAATCATTTGACAGGTAGTCGTGTGTAGAACGCTTGTTTGTTAATGTAATGTTAATTATGTTGTTTTACTGTTCAAATATAATGTATGAGTGATCAAGGCTTTGGGTTTATTATATTTTTGGGGTACATTTTCACGTAAGTTATGTTATGCCATGCTGACAGCTTTTTGCTTTCAACAATTAGGGCGAATTGCATTGGATTGAACTGCAGTTGGATTAATTTTGTTTAGCGGCTTTTGTTAAACAAATGACGTTCCTTTTAAATAGTTTTCTATTTGGTACAATATGAACTACAATCTAGAACGAACAGCTTTTGTTTCTTGCACATATTTAGGTACTAAATATATATTTATGATTTGTTGTGCAAGCCGCATTAAAGGCACTAGATACTATTGGTTTGAGAAGTATCTTTTTCTTACAATTATACAGCATATTTCGCGTTTAACCAAACTATATACACAGATAATTATGTAAATTTGAATAAACTTTGTGGTGTGTACAGCAATTCTAAGACTTTTTATTCCTTATTTTGAGACATAAACTTTGTGAACGAATGTCCCACAACAAATATAAGTATGAACATATTTATATTGTTCTAAATTACATTTAAAATTTCAAAGTCACAACTTATTTTATTGGAATTATTCACTCGCTCGAAACAAACTCTCTATATTTAATTCAATGTTAACAAAAACAGAAATCTGTTTAATATTTCAATGTATCAAGTCTTACTATTTCGTATCTATAGCGAGAGAGTGCGCAAAAACTTGTAAGCTTCTGAATAAAATAAACAGAAGTCAGTCAGCGAGTTGTGATGGATGTACCTTCACAAACTTATTTACTCTGAGACAGACTAGCTTAAATTGATGCATCTCTATCTGGTAGGCCATTGACTTCGAAAATTTAAATTGGTATTCGTAAATTAATTTTAGTTCGTCTCTGATTCGGGCACTTTGTAATTAGAAAAGGAATTAGATTTCAGATTCCTTTCGATTCCATTTTTAAATTAAATTAATAGTAAAGTGAACTTTAATTTTTCAAACAGGAGACAAAAGATGCTTTATTAAAAGACATTTGTATGATGTTACCAGAGTAGCCAACACAATCGAAATTTAACTAAAATACGTAATTATTCTTATAATACTTGTCAAAAACTACTCAGAATCCTCTCTTAGAATCGTTTATCATCTCTGAATACGATAAATACTTATTACAATACATTTTTTATACAGCGATAATACCCGCGATAACAGCTTCAATCAAACTTGTACTACAAAAAACATCAAAACACAAAACACGACCAAAACATTGGCACAAAATAAGAACTCCTAATAAAGGGTTACAGGCACCTAGGGAATTATTAAAGGATATACACAAGGGGTATTTCAAGGTCAAAACCAACCATCGGCAAAATCCATAATGTTAACGACCAAACGAAAACTGTCCTTATTACAATAGTTTAAAGCTCAAAAGCGTGGTTAGGCGTATTTAGTATCCGTATATTGCATAAAGAACCCTAGTGCTGTATATTTAAAATACAATATAATATGATTATCAAGGCTGTCCCCCTAACACAGACAAAATCGATAGCGTCTGCAACAGGGTACATGCAAAATAAAGCTATAGGACGGTGCGCCATTGCGGAAAACTGAACGCACACATCGGTATTATGATTTCATTTTCATTTATTTATTAAAAGAGAGAGTTAAAAGTTTATGTGTGTATGTGTAAAATAAGGAAGATGTATGTGTGGAATGAACAAGTTGGGTAGCTAACTAGTAAACCTTAGGTACTAATAGAGTTTAGTGTAGCGCTCGTGGCGTAGTTTGGCTAAAAGATGTTAGGTCATTGCAATGGTTAAGCAACGTGCAGCTCGGCGATGGGTGGCCGATAGTGGCATTTCTATCTGAGCTCTACCATGCTTCGGAGGGCACGTTAAATTGTCGTTCCCGGTTGTATCAATCGTTAGAACATGTCGGAGGCCGTAAGGGGCGGTCTAAAAATTCCGACAGTAGGGTCGGTGACTAACTTATATGAAACTAGCAGCGCCCCGCGGTTTTACCCGCGTTGTGCCCGTTCCCGTGGGAATTTCGGGAATTTTTTACATAAAAACCTTCCTCTTGAATCACTCTACTACCTATTACAAAAAACCGCATCAAAATCCATTGCGTAATTTTAAAGATTTAAGCATACAGACAAACAAACAGACAAAAATAGCGACTTTGTTTTATACTATGTAGTGATGAATAATTAAAACAGTTTTACTTCATGTTAGGTTAGGAACAATGTAATATCAATTTTCTGAGGAGACAGTAAAGTGTGGACGGATAATTAACTTTTGAACAACTCTTCATTGATAGAAGTTTCACAATAAAGTTTTTTAGAAGTGTTCGATCAGTGTAGTTTTGACGAGATTGAGAATTATAATTAAAGGAATTTTGGAATTTTATTTCCTTAATATCACTTATAATAAAATGCATTTTTTTTAAATGCCTTTATTTAAAAACTAGTTTCTAAAAAGATACAAAAGAAAAGTTTTATCATTGCTTTTTAAATACATTCTTTTGTAGGTGCGTCGAATATTGTTGCTTCCAACTTTAATACAAAATTCTTGGATTTAATATACGAAAAGCGTGGGAGAAGAGTTGGCGGAGCTATTTAGAATCCTAACTGTCAATAAAACCTGGAAAGTGCTTTCTGATGTTTATTTACACTTTATAAGCGTTTGATGTTTAAAGAAGTATAAAAATAAAGTTAGTTTGAGACGGCGCGATTGATGTTTGGTAGATAAGTATTTTCTGTGTTATGTATGTTTATTTCTTATGTAGTAACTACGTAGGTTATTTGCTTAAAGCGGTCGTTGAACTTGTTTCAATGTATTTCTGTTTTTTACAGACAAAAACTTAGTCTTAGTCTTAGTATTGGGCAGTCAAAAGTCCGCGACTACTAGCAATTAATTAGTGGACTGCAGTCCGTTATGTGATAATTATGTTTTATTGCATATTTGTTTTCATACATTTTTTGAAAAAAATGCAGATCTTCTGTTTCTAAAATTGGTGACATGTTTAGGAACCATTCACAGAAAAGATCTTTGTATCTTATAAACCTCCCTGTATAGTGCACCCAGGCACAAAAACAGCAAATACTTTATTTTAAAAACATTCTACCAGTTTTCCTTCTACGCTTTTACAGCATATAGTCATAATGCAGTATTTACAGTGATTGTGTTGTTATATTTATGCGACGGCGTGGCGGTGACCGTCGGGCGGAGCGGCTTGTTTGTTTTAATAGCTTTTAAAGCTGCCCTTTGAGGCATAAAGACAACGTACATTAATTGCAAACAGGAATAAAATTGGTAACAACGTTAGTGTGATGTTTTGACTATGTTTTGTGGAGGTTTTTTGTCAGAAGTAGAAAATATTGGACTGTATTTGAAAAAGGAATTCAGCATTGCTTGTTTTTTCAGGATTCAAAATATCTTCGTTTAGTACGAGCGAGTTTACAAGCACGTTGCCATGATGTTGATGCCAAAAAATTATTTTAAATATTGATCTTGATTAACTATCTCAAACACTTAAAAGTTATGTCGAGAATAAACTATTATATTATAAGATGCAAAAATAAACTTATAAAATATACGAAGAACAATGTAAATTTTCAGTGATTTATGCACGTTTTAGGTCAGAAAATATTAAAATAAAGGCAACACATAAATAATGATACCAATTGAAGTAAAGCTTCGGGAATTTAATATTTTCCACAGCCATTATTTTGCTGTACATGTCAAACAATAAATCTAAAATAACTACGAGGGCCTAATACATTAGAATTTGTCAAAATATTTTAGTTATAACGATGTACTCGACTACTCGTATGTTGATTTTATTAGAAAACAATTTTTTAGACAAAAATGAAAAGTGTTTTCGTTCTAAAACTAAAATAAATAACGATACAGTATACTAATATCTAAAACAAATATTCCAAGTAAATAAATAGAAAAGTAAAAATGTATTCTATTTTCCAATAAGACTGAACTTAAAAGCAATAAAATACATCCATTTCTCAGAAACACTACGAGTCTTTAAAATCCCCGAATGACAATAACTTTTTAAAACGATACTTAAGAGACCTGTTTCGTTGTTTCAACAGCATTTTAATTTCGTTAAAATATTTTATGAAAAACTAATTAGATATTTTCAAAGTGCTTGTTTAAACTAACATGAAATACTTTTTCATAGTCTGAAGTTTAAATCATAATTTGCAATTATGATAATTGTACGTTGGCATTTTATATTCATGTCAATTCTTAGCTTTTAAAGCTTAATATGTTTCTCAGACAAGGCACAGATTTATAAACATGGAATTAAGCTTCTTGAATATATTTAATACAAAGTTAAATTTTTTGTTTGAAATTTTACAGAAAATGTCTATAACTGTCTATTCGTTATAATATTAATATAAAATAAGGTGTATTTTAAATAATTCCATTTAAAACCACGTATAAGCTTTAATATAAATTGGTTATTAATTTTCAAACATAACATAATAACTTTTTTGATATGTCATTTTAACTTACCACCCAAAATTACTTATTCAAGCATCTACGCATCTGTAGTAATCTCTTTACATATTCAATGTATTACATAAAGCGAGTATTAAGAGAAGAGAAAGGCACCTTTGCCCGTAAGTCCTTCTATTTGTGGGGGATATAAGGTCACAAAAATAGGTCAATAGTACCGCGTAGACAAACCCCACTGCGTATTTCAAATACGCAATACAAGTATTTTATTTGAAACGTAATAGGAATCAATTTGGTTTGTGCGAAATTGGAAAAGTTTAGGATATTTTGCTAGTTTACTATATGTCAGTTTAATTCGATTTTGTACTTTTAAAATTATTAGTATTGCCTCGAATTAGAAAGTCGATTGAACAGAAATTGAATTACGAATTTCTGTTTTTGATATAGTAATAATTCATGTTTTTTGAATGAGAACAACATTAACAATACTTCAGACAATCACAGAAAGCATTACGAATAAAAACCCATTCTTATCAAATTACAAAAATACTTTTTATGGCCTTTTAATATTCTTCGAGCAGACAATAAAGATACGTCCATTATGCGAAATTGGCACGAATGCTTGCCCATAACACATCTTGGTTGATACGCGTTGAGACAGGTATAAGCCATTAGGGAATAATAAAATAACGTTATCGGCCCATTAGGTGCTCGTAAAATAACTGTTAGTCATACCAATGTGATGGATTGTTAATAACAACGCTATTCCGTTTTGGGGTTATTGGTGCTACGAGCGCTACGGATTTGCTACGGTGCATCTTCGTAGCGAGATTTCTTGCAGCTTTCGTAGTAGACTTAGGCTCCAAAGTATATACAAAAAAATACTGCGATGTAACCTAGTAAATTGCTTTTTTGATACTAATACGCATTATCGAAGGTAATGTTAAAGCGTTTTATCGCTAAGATAAATCGTTATCTAATAAAGATAGAGCAATAACCGTAAATTTAATTTATCCCCAATCAATGATCAATTTCTGAAGTATATATAAATCAAACCTAATTTGAATGGAGTTAGAATTCTGATTCGATTTTCACGCTTGAAACGATATCGAAAATGAAAAATTGTATTAGTTGCCAATGGGATATCTCATATATGATTTATAATTTCGTAAGAATTCCATTCCATAATGGTATTGAATGAATTTGAATGATCACCTTTGTGTTTGATTCGTTTTTGTTTTTTTCAATTCAATTATTTTAGTGCTTGTTTTTTGAGTTTGAAAATTAGCCAAACTACATAGTCTTACATTTCAGATCTGCTTTTATGTAAATCTATTGGGAAAACCTTGTTACTAAACAGGTAAATATTTAACCTCTATTGGAGGTCAATTACCTTATTTTCTCTGAACAATATTGAGTTAGTAAAAAACTTTCTCTTACATCTTTCATGATCACAGCTTCTTAAAAAACTTTCTACAGCATTTCAAGTCGTTCCATAACTTTGAAAGACCTCTATAAATAAAGCAAAGTTTAAATCTTGAAAAATAACATTCTCTCGCAAATGACAATGTTATTTTACTACCAAAATAGTGTCTGGTATAAATAATTCATACATCAGTCACAAACTCAGCCTTGTTCATAGATAATCTGTCATGATTTATAGTTTGAATCTCACCTGAACTTTGGGTCTACTTAAAGTATTATATGCGTAAGATGTTTGTGTTTTGAGAAGGAATGATAATGCTTTGTTTTTGGTTTCAACTACGATTGTTAGGTATGTAAATCAGATCAGAACAATAACAAATGCTAATAAAATAATTGACAAGAATGACAATAGAAGTGATTTGATTTCGAAGACAGTATTCGTAAGTGAAGAGTTAGGGTTTGTTTCCATTGAAGCCGAGACGATTGTTTTTCGTTATGTGT
Organism: Cyclophora albipunctata; assembly: GCA_963082685.1. Lineage (NCBI taxonomy): Eukaryota > Metazoa > Arthropoda > Insecta > Lepidoptera > Geometridae > Cyclophora > Cyclophora albipunctata. The sequence continues at coordinate 7,663,893 of OY720119.1, read as the reverse complement.
TGTGATTATATTCATATTCATATTCATTTATTTTGCGAATAAAGGTACAATAAAGGTGTTACATTGTAAGTGAAGTTTGTCTTTATCCTGCCTCATATGTGAGGCGTGCAAATATTGTATAAATAATATAATCATTTGGGCTCCACACCGTTCTGCTCTTTTAGTGGAAACGCATCCAAACTGAGATTTTTATAATGTAAAGAGTTGTATAGATTGAGCGAGTTTATAAGCTGCTTGTGCGAGTTGGTATTATAATAGCAATATGTTGTTGCTGAGGCAATATATTGCTCTAAATGTTTCGATAAACAAGTGAGCTCAAGATGCCATTTTGATAGTTAACTAAATTATATCGAATCATCTAAATTATTATAATTCTGGTAACTAAAGGTAATGGAGCTCCGTAATACCAATTATGTTATTACATAAATTAGATGTTATAGAATTGATATTTGAATAAGATTAACTATTTACTATTTGATGACGTGTAGTACAATTTTGTAATTATTTATATTCAAACTGAAGGGGTAATCTTATATATTGTCTACAGTAAAAAGGGTTACATTCATAGACTAATTACTTAAATATAATATAGACTTAAATAGTTAACTGTCTACTATAATTATGATCTTTTAAGTTTATGTAGCAAAACAACTTTATGATACTATAAATCATTTTAAAGATGGTAATAAGTGGTTTCAAACTGTGAATTATACATATTTTTAAATAAGCGTGGCACCGTGCAGTTGAGGCAGATGACAATATTTACTTTTCAAAAGAGCATAGTCTTATAACGTAAGATTAAATATAATAAAGCGAATAAACATGTTTCCTACTTTTCAAACATGGCTCGGGTTTGAGATCATCAACCCGCATTAGGCAAACGTGGTGATTACGCCTAATCCTCCTCACTGTACTGATATCCTCAGTGAGATGAGAGGCCTTTGGTCAGCAGTCGGACATTACAGGTTTACTTTTACTTTTCTTATTGAAAAAAAAACACATCGACGTTTGCACCGTGGCACCCCGTTACCGTCCAATTTTAAAACTTGTTAAATCAAAATATTGAATAGTTTTTCTGAAATTGTCTAGAACACAATATTACTATTTTCCTACGAAATAACTCGCTTATTTAAAAGTGTTTTTTTACCAACTCTCATATTAAAAAGTCATTGAAAGGAAGATTAATTTAACAGCACATTTCAATTTTATATTTTACTCTTCTCCCACAAAACATTAGCATGTAAAATGTAATAGAAATGTCGAATTTCATTTATTTCAAGTAACTTTATTTCGCGGTAATACAATACAAGAGACTTTATTCGTGAAATGTATTAAAAGGTTTTAAAATTAATGAAAAGACAAGACTTAAGGTTACGTTAACATTGTGGCGAACATACAAAGTTCAATTAAAGGATATTATTAATTTCTTAATTTGTGTAAAAATGCTTTTTATACGTTTGCAGCTACAGAACTTGCAAAATCTCTACGCTTACTCAAGATATGAGCGCTTTGCAACATGCTATGCTTGACCCGGGGCTCTCTCATGGCAAAGTATACTCATAGAAGAAAAAGAAGAAGTATAAGCCTGTAATGTCCCACTGCCATTCAAAGGCCTCTCATCTCACTGGAGATATCAGTACAGTCAGGAGGATTAGTGGTAATCATAGGCATACTAAACTCCTCTGCACCGCCTGTGGTACCTACTAATATAAAGTTGTAGATTACAACGTAAGCGACGCTCATATTAAAATTATACTACGCAAAAATGAATAAGTTTAAAAATATCAAAACGACCTATAAAATAAAAAATATTTATCTACCCCTACCTACCCTACTTATTCCATTTTACATTATACGTCAGAAAAGCCCTTTAAACGAACTCATTACATAAAAACATCGAACAAAGCTATCGGTTCATCATATCTAAGTCCGTAACACTTTGGAGCTATTGGTATGAATGGAAGCAAAAGCAGCGGTTTATATTCAAACTGAGTGCTATCAGCAAGGTATTGAGTTGTTCACTCTGACCTAATAAAAAACAGGATACGATATGAATATTGAAGTGAAGCAGGTTTAGTTAGCGTTGTGTAATCAGTGAGGTGTAATTTATTGTGAAAAATTATAACTTTTATACGATTATATAGTTAAATATTTTAATAAGGTTTACTGTTAATTTGTGGGTATTACGGCGTTTTAGTTAAGAAGCATTTATATCAGATTGCCACGGTTTAATTCGCTAGGCGGGGGGGTCTTTAGGCGGTCAGAAACCCTGACACCAGCGTTGGTGACTAACTAACTTCCTTACGTACGGACTTAACTTTACGTACGGTGTAATTTTGGGTGATTCACTATATTGTAAACAGGGTTTGGTTTGGCGTTTTGTTTGGTTTAATGTTTTTTCATAATACATCGCGGCAGTTGGACCCTTGCGGTTGGGTGTCAATGGTGTTTCATCATTTTTATTTTGCATCTGATACCGTTTTACAGGGGCGAGTTATTTATTGACCCTAATGTATGTTGTTTATGTTTTGTACGTTTTGTTTAAAAATGTAATAAAATAAAAGCTAACTTCGCAATTTTTTTTGAATTAGATATTGTGATTGCGTAATAAAATAATTTAAAGTAGTAGTAGTTATTCATAGTTGTAGTCAATAGTAGTCAATAGTATTAGCCTGTAACGTCCCATTGCTGGGCAAAAGGGAGAGGTATTTGTCTAGCAGTGGGACGGTATCTACGATATCTCACCGACAATATCAGTACGGTGAAGGGGATAAGGCATAATCACCACGCCTTCTGCGTGTTTGGAAACATTATTTCTCTGGACTTATCAATTATTGCTTAAGTGTCTTCACATTGAGCGATTTTACAAGCTGCGATTCAAGTAATTTACAATCACTATTTACGGTGAATTGTTTGCGAATTTACTTTCATCCAAACCAATTCTGTTCATCATAACATTGCAAAGCAAATCTAAAAAATGATTTCAAATTTCGATCTCCCCTATTGGTATTTTTATAACAGTTTATTGGTAACTGTTGGTATAAAGCCGGGATAAAATTTCAATTGCCAACACTGCAGACAGGAGTACCGTGTCTCCGTAGTTTATTTATTGTGTTGAAACCCGAAAGTACTTTTGATACATTGATATAGATTTAGTAGAAGGGATAGGGTTTGTTCACATTGAAGCGGAGCTGTGCGAAGCTGAATCGACCAATCATAACGCATTGAAATTGTCAAACAACGCATTAGGATGCGTTCTTGAAGAAACAGATCTGAGATGTGCGGAGTTCAATTGCTCCTTCAATGGAAATGCGCCCTAAACATTATCAAAATCTTTTCGTAATGTGTTTGATTGAGATCCTAATAGCTCCACTCTGCTTCTATAAAAATGCACCCGTAGACATAAGGCATAACATACTCGTAGACATAAGGCACGATAGTAGAGTATAACAAGTTGTTTGCCTCATCCATCGTGCAGTAACAGTGTAAAAAATACGATAGTGTTTAAAATATAATAGATAAATGTATTGGCGGTTAGCAGTATACGTTTGAAGATGACGTTTGGTGACCGAAGTAGATTGAAGCACGATTGGCGACAGCAGTGTATTAGAGGTATTACTCGTAGAAGTATACTCTGATTATTGTCATGTAAATATTTAAATAATGAAAAGGATAATGTATGTAATATGAAATACTAGATTTCTCCCTAAATTCATTAATGTAACTGCTCAGTACAGGCATTAAACGTTGACCATAACAAGTCACATCCATTGAACCATAATCCAAAATATCACAGTAAGCCCTGTCGCTTCCACTCGAAAAATTTCAATCGTTTCTCGCCGCAGACCGCTCTCAATGAAAATCCGTAGAATACGTGAAAATACTCACAAACTCGTGTGCTAAAATGAGATACGTTTAATCTAGCTTCTAATTAGTTTCAATTCAGTGGGAGTAATGGAGCTGCAAAAGTATTTAAGCCAAATAAGCAGTCCAGTTGGGATCATGTTAATACCCAAATTCTATTTGAGTATTTTTATAATTAATCTGTGGTGTCCCACGGGTTGGTAACCCTGCGTTGAACTCAAAATCGTAGTAATGTTAGGATAAAAATTTGTTTTATTAGTAATTGAAACTTACGTTGATGTCAGTGCGGGGAGAGACGCTGTCGCGAGCGCTTCACCCACCTCCTGATGAAGGTACCGTACGTGACCGAAACGTGTTGAGGGACACTCAACAGTAACCTCCGTCGTACGTAAGTTCCCGTTTTAAAAATTTGTTGCTTATAGGTACTTATCAGTTACATGAGTCAGATAATAGAAAAAGTGTCTGTCATGTCGTATACATGTGAAGGAGCTTGCACTGAGCAGGAATAGATGGAGAAGTCTGCATCGGACTCACCGACAAGGTACTGCAATGTGCAGTGTAATTGCCAGTCAGTTTAAAGATCCCAATTCAATGAAGAAAATGCATGTTCGTTATTTACTTTTTAAACATGGCTCACGTTTGGAATCACCAACTTGCAGTAGACATGTGTGGTTTTCAGTGATCACAACTGTTTACTGCGATTTAGCAAATGAAACAATGTTATGATATCAATTGGCCTTTAGGACATGGCTCATCTCTTGTCCTGTCCTCTGTGCCCTACCACCTGCACTAAAGAAGACTTACTGAACGTATCAGACGCTGCCTGTTCGCTTATGAATTACTGGTCTAGAAAAATATAAATACAAAAATTATTTTGCGCCATTGACTCGAAAGAAGAAGAAGAAGAATGGGCCTTTCAGTAAAAGGCCCAATAATTTCAAGGTCTACCAAACATTTTTAACAATATCTGATTTTAACAGTACTAACATGAAGAATTAATCAATTTTCAATCAGAAAAGTCCCTTGTAACATCTGAATAAGCGCACAAATAAACACACCAGTCTGAAACCGTTTTTATCGTCGTGCTGTCCATAAATTTGGGCTTACATGTTCAAATCGGTATCGGTTTGAGGGTACCCTCCTAAACGTATTTCATGGTAAATCTCTGATTACGTCGTTTCTCATACTGTTTATTAAAATTACTTTTTTTGGTAGCCTTTGGCAAGTGATAGTAGACTATATAGATGGTGGATTGTAGATGATGGTAGATAGTAGTGACGGTATTGGTAACGCGCTAGATTGAGTCAGTTTACTTCGAGTTGACGGAATCTTGAAATCTTTTAAAATTAACAGTATATTTATTTTTATGCAAAGCTACATTCAAAAAGGTTATATTATTGACTATTTTATTCCGAACTTCCGAAAAATCCGTCGGCCCCGGTGTCAGAGTTTTAACCATGTTATAACCGTAAAAGCGGTACAAATATCAATAACTTAACAGATTTGCATATCAAAAGCAATTAAAATTTTTCCTTTCAAAATCCAACTTTAAAACTTTGCAAACCAAATGAGTAATTGTATGCGATACGTCTTATTTTACTGTGCATATTCGTAATACACATGCCGCGATAAGGTATAATATAAATTATTCATGGCCAGACAGAAACATCCACGAAGCGACGCTTTCAAAGATAATCTCCTGTGATTTACGATGGGAATACTGCATTTACACTATCTACAATTTATTTACATGTACAAACGAAAAAGCATTTTAGAAACATATTTTTATCGTAATCTTTACTTCGTATGCTGCGTTTAATTTTCAAGGTTTTAAAGTTACTATTTTGTTGTTGAAATACATCGAGGTATGATCAAAGTTAGGTATTCGTAAGATAAACGATCTGATATCATAAAGAGATTTTAATTTGAATTTGAACGAGTTGGCAGGCTGTAAGCATGAAATGTGTTTAGATTTTTTAATAGTCCTACTCGCTAAACCGTGTGGTTTGGCCCTTAGCGTGTGCTAAGGGTGCGTTTCCAATGAAACGGTACGGAACCGCAATCACAATGAAATACGAAATTATTTTGACAATGTCAATGAGTTGTTTAACAATTTAATTCAGTCAATGAAACTCCGCACCGCCTAAATGGAAACTCACACTAAGAAGAATATCTGACCCTTTTCGAAGGCAAGCTCTGGAATGGATACCACAAAGGAATAAAAAAACCGGCCATGTGGGAGTCGGACTCGCTCACGGAGGGTTCCTTACTTTAAAAAACGGCTGTTGCATGGGAATTGTATATTTGTTTTATTTTATTTTTTGTATTTGTTGTTATAGCGGCAATAGAAATACATCATCTGTGAAAATTTCAACGGTCTGGCTATCACCGTTCTTGAGATACAGCCTGGTGACAGACGGACGGACGGATGGACTGACAGCGAAGTCTCAGTAATGGAGTCCCGTTTTTACCCTTTGGGTATGAAGCGTGGCCATCCCAAACACGTTGAGACGTTCAGTGGCAACGGAACTTAAGGCAATCGGGCTGACGTCGTGGTCGAGGTGAAAGAACTATTCAAGACTGAACTCGATGGCGGAGCACTGTCTTCTGCCCCACCTAGGGGACCTACCATAGGACATTAAGTCGAAGTAAGTCAAATCGCTAAATCTAAACAACGCTCAACAGTGCAATGTAGTGAGAGTAAAAAATATCCATGTTCCAATGAATATTGAAATCCCGTCGAGTTAAGTTAAGTCGAGCTAAAAAAAGTAGCACGGCCGTACCATACTTTTTTCGAAGTACTTCGGGCCATTTTCGACCCCCTATAACTTCGTTGTAGATTAAACGAGAAGCCTGTATTTCTAGTATTTGCCTTTACCTATTTGCGGTACACTAAAAACAACTAATATTAACACCAAAATATTATTGAACCTTATAAAGAATTCTGTTATACAATTACATAATTTTCTCTGAAATCCGATTACTGTAGACGTGCCGAAATATCCAATACAGCAGCACGAGAACCGTAAATGGAATATAAACATTATTACAAGATAAGCTTCTAAGGGGCTCTAGCCAATTTCATGCGAGAGATTTCCTTCGCATAATACACAATATTGAACGTTCCCAGCAATACCTATAGGTGCTTAATCACTAAGCTTTCGCACCCCTTCCGCTGAGAATAAAAGGTACGTGAGAAATCTTAATATGAATTCGGAATCTCTTCTATTTACGTCACACTTCCGTCAGAGAAATCTGATAAGAGAAACTATACTATTCTTATTGAAAATCGACTTACCGAAATCCTGGACTTGGCAGCTTAATACATACCTGATCGATGGAGCATCGCACTTGTAGTGAAGTGCAACAATCCTTTATTCCACTCAGATTTTCAAATTTGAAAATGGAAGCCGCGTTTAGGCGTATTATTCTTCAGAGAAAATGCTGTATAGCAATCTCGACCACTCTAATAGAATATTATGAAGGTTTTTGATATATTTAGTTTATTATTTAATGACTTTGAAGTTATAATGGTTAGTATTAATGTGTTATTGGTACAAGAAGTTCGTTACTAGTGCCACAGATTTATTCTACCTGTTGTTCATGCGCAGAACATATGTCCCAGAAGTCTTTGTATGAGTAACGACCTATACTATTTATTTCACCATCACTATTTTTAGATTCGCCCACTTATATCTTTCAAGATTTTTCTTTGTTGTTTCTCATTTTAGTCTATCGTACGCTTTTTTAATTTAAAATATATTTAGTCGTTTATTAATTACTCCATCAATGAGTATTAAAAACATTATCACATCAGATTTTTTTTCCGCGTGTGGTTTTTTCTCAACGATTTTTTCCGAAACTTGAAAGTTTTAAAGCATAATATTTTTGGATTGCACTTGGTTATTATATAATTTTGAAGAGATGTACATTGATGTACTGCTATTACGTCAGGAAGTCCGAAACTGCAGTGCCACAGATTTATTCTACCTGTTGTTCATGCGCAGAATAAATTTCCCAAATGTCCTTGCACGAATACTAAAATAAATTTTAACCCATATAAATTAAGTGACAACTACAATTATTTTTAAGTTATGAGTCCCTTGTTACTTTTTAGAGTTTATATGATGATAATTTACCTAATTAAATAATAAATCTCTTTTCGATTGCCCGTCCATTGTAAACATCACTATTTTTAGCTGCGCGCGCGTATTTTCCTTCACGATTTTCCTTAGTTACCTTCTTCTTGATTTTGTCAATCATCTCCTTTTTATTTCATTATGTTATTAATGTAGATTTTAGTAGTTAATAAGTCAATGAGTGTCAAACACATTATCACGTCACATTTTTTTTCGCGTGCTTTTTATTGGACGATTCTTTGTCGAAACTTTAAATTCTGACCGCAAAATATTTTTTGGTTCCACTTAATTATTTTGAAATTTTAAAGATGTGTACTTAAATTAAATGCACTGTTATTGGGTCAGGAAGTTAGTTCGTAACTAGTGCCACAGATTTATTCTACCTGTTGTTCATGCGCAGTACATGGTGTCCAAAATGTCCCTGTATGAGTAACGACTAATTATTTGACCTATATAAATTAACTGACAACTCAAATTATTTTGAAGTTATGAGTGCCTTATTACTTTTTAGAGTTTTATATACTAAACAATAGCAATCTCTTATAAATTGCGCCCATTTTAAAAACGCTATGTTTAGAAGCACGCGCGTAATTTTCTTCTAGATTTTCTTATCTTTGGGTCGTTCACCTATGCTAATATTTATATTATCAACAAGTATCTAACACATTATCACGCCAAAATTTTTCAATTTTTTTTATATATCCGTACGATTTTTTTCGCCACTTCAAACAAAACTTCAAAACACAGTCACACATTTTTTTGTTGTTGCACTAGTTTATTATTCACCAATTTTGAAGAAGTGTTAGTTTTTATGTACTGATATTAGTTCAGGAACTCCGCAACTGTTTCACCACAGATTTATTCTACCTGTCCATGCGCACTAGAGACCAGCACTATCCCAGATGTCCTTGTATGGGTTTCTTTGTTCTTCTATTGGCTAGTGGTTTCTGGTTAGAAGTCCCATAACCGCACAAACTATTCATATGATTTATGGTTTAAGTTCACTCAAGAGTTAGATACTAAATGCTAATTAATATGACGTAACTTGTGACTATTACAAAAATCAGTTATCGATCACCCCGCCATCATTACCTATTTATAGATGCGCGCGCGTGTTTATCTTAAAGATTTTTCTCAGAATTTTCCTGTTTTTCTTTTCTCTGTTATAAGATATTTAGTTACCTATTGATAACATTTGCTAATGAGCATTATCACATCACTATTATTTTTTCCTCGCGAGTATTTTTCGGACGGCACACTTCCGAATTTTTCGCGACGCGTTTTTCGGACGGTTCTCGCGTTCTACGTCTTTACCCCTTTTTAAAATTATTTATTTGACATTTTATAGATTTTTTAAATTAAATTTTATAGGTAAAAGACGTTAGTATCAGGGCAATGCCCGATATTGACTATGTGCAGTACTAGTGGCCTACTGCAACGCGCGCAACTGACCTCGTGTGATAGGGAAAGTGAATCAATACGGTACTTCTTCATGACACCCTGGTGCTGCAAATGGCAGATGAGTTATATAACGTTATAAACGGAGATTAAACGACAATGTCCTTTTAAAATTAATTGCTGATAAAAACTACTGGTTTTTAAAGTTTAAGAGACACATTTCGACTAGTTTAAATTCAAAATCGGAACCTATCATGGTTAGTGTTGAACAAGCATTTAAAAACGATACTGGCGCTCGAGTATGTGGTAAGCCACAGCTTAAGGAACGCGTTGTCTTGGCCCAGTAGATACGTTCGAATAAGGACATATTCGAGAACTCACGTCATAAGAATAATATCGTATATACTAAAACACCTAACACACAAGTGTCATGTCACATTATTTATATAGAATGTATTAATATATGAATATCACTATCACTACATATTATAAAACAAAGTCCCCGGCCGCGTCTGTCTGTCTGTCTGCGATAAACTCAAATACAACTGCGCGGATTTTGACGCGGTTTTTTTTAACAGATAGAGTGAAGGTTTATATGTATAAAAATAAACCGAAATTCACACGGAAACGGGTACAACGCGGGTAAAACCGCGGGGCGCTGCTAGTGATTAAATATAAAGCATTATGAAGCTCTTTATAGAGAAAAATGGAAACAATGGGGGGGCCTTTCACGAACAATAGGACAACTGAGACTAATATAATAATAATAATATGAATGTATGTACACACATATATGGATTAATTATTTATACTTGGTTTAAAATGAATTCCCTTCGAAACGAAAGCAGGTCAATGAAATTCTTAACTCCCATGCAATTAATTAATATTATCTCTAAGGCGCCTGTTTTGTCAAAGTAAGCGAAGCGTGAAAGATTATAAAAGGGGCATGGAATCCTATTACGAAATATTCCTCATAAAAGGCTTTTAAAAATAATCCATTGACATTTTTCCTTTATATAAAAAGTATTTTTTCTTGTGATTATTATTGAATAAGTACAGGTTAATAACTCAATGTTTAACATGAATTTGCAAGTATGTAGTACTGTAGAGTGTGTTTAAATAAAAAGAAATGGGGCTAAATCGAAGTTCATACATTCAAAAACATTCGAAATTATTTTTGAGACATTCGAATCGAGATCATCCATTCCATTTTTTAAGTCGGTTATTATGAGGAGTAAAATTGAATAAATATTCATCTTTGATTTTGACTTGTTGTCTTTATACAATTTAATATAACAACAATAGTCGCACCCCGCGGTGGTACCCGCATTGTATCCGTTCCCGCAGGCATCTCGGGATAAAATGTATTTCATGTGTTATTCTGATGTATAACCTATATTACTGTGAAGTTTTATCCAAATCCGTCGAGTAGTTTTTTCGTGAAAGAGTAACAAACATCCATACATCCTTACATCCATCCTCACAAACTTTCGCATTTATTTACTTACTTAGTTTTACTAGGATTCTGTGTAAGTTTCTATGTTCATAGTCTGTTGTATCACACTGAGACATAGTTAGCCGTACATGCATATAATACCAACACTATTGTTATCTGTATACTACATATCATATTCAGAACTTCTCATCTCATACAAATACTTGCTTTGATTTCCTTTCATTGTCCCAAGGGATAAACACACCTATTGCTACACAGACAGAGTTTAAAATTGCCTATGTTTTACGGTTGACGTGATATGCATACGGTGGACCGAATCATATCGCATAGATCGAATTTGTCTGCAAAGTTTGGTTGTTTCTGTATACAGGGTGAAGTTGAAAACGGCTGTATATGAGAGATACGATGTAGATGTCTCTGATATGTAAATAAACTAAGGTTTAGTATATAGAACTTACTTAGTAATTGGTCTAAGATAGTATGTAATGAAACTGCATCAAAATGTAACAAACTTTGGTTGTAAAGCTTGTTGCTTCTATACAAACATACAAATAAAACACTGAATATACTTGTAGGTACTCGTAAGTATGAGTAGTAAGGTAAGTTGAAAAGAGGTTTATTATCAACCCTAGTGTCGGAGTTTATAAACCCCCGTAAGGCATCTGACATGGTATAATGATTTAAAAAACCATAACCAATAATTTCATTTAAATAAACACTGTACCACTCAGCTTAAAAACCAGTATCGGCTACCCATCCCAGTAGTAGTCAAGCCGCTCGTTGCTTTACACGTAACATCGGTTCCGCCGTGCTCAGAGCCGTCAAATGGTTCCTTAGTAAACATTTAATAACTGATTTTGACATTTAATGTATTAAAAATAACATCAATTAGTTAAGTGTCGATTTAATGGACGTCTTTGAATGCAGTAGTTAGTCGCGAGTGCTATAAGAATCGAACAAATAACAAAACAATGTAAATCTATATACAGCTTATATTTCTACAAAATAAACGCCCAAATTCGCATCAAACATTAAGTAAACAGTAATCAGCTTAATTGTTATAATACAAATTAACAGTTAATATAAATACTCCAGGATTAATGTAATTGGATCCAATGAGAACGAGAAAAGCTCTTGATTGGCTTCTTCAAAACATTTACTGTTTAAGATTATTTAATTTAAGAATAGCTTAATTTGTGACTGCGTTTAATTTTTCATTGAAAATTATGTTTATTGTTAATTCGTTTTGTTTTTGTGCGTGAGAAATATGGTTATGTAAATATTACACACAAAAGTGTTATATTTTCCTTCTCACTTATATTGGAAAAGCGTAGAAGTTAAATATTAGTAAAGTAGGAAAAAGTAGTATATACAGATATATTTTGCATAATATAGTTTAACAATTTCCTTATGCATCTTGTCCACTTCACTTGTTTACAAGGTAAATTCTAAATGTAACTTTGTAAAATACATCACAAAAGACCTCAAGTTAAGGGCCCTAACCTTGCTTCGGGGGGCATGTTAAATTATCGGTCCCGGTTATTTCCATCGCCAGACCAGCGTTAATGTGTGAAAGTATCGCTACAAGTCGTTGCAAGCGAGGCCCCAATCTTCCCAAAATAAAGAAAATAAATTTTTCGTTCACCGCATGAAAACAAAGAATTTTCAATAAAATATAACTTTCAAATATCAATATATTCTAATCTTTCACTAAAGATAATAATCCAAACGTATCGCCTTTTTGACACACCATTATTAATAGCTCCGAGAACATATTGAGAATCCTAACAATGCCTAAACTTGGCAACCACTTTAGCGAGACCTGAGTAATATTTATAGATTCTTTAATTTGTTAGTGATTTTGTTTAGTTGGGGGAAGTCTGGGGGTCTGGTTTGGATGGTCGTGTCAGCCGCAGGTGATAACAGGATGGTGTAATTAGAAGCTGACGTAGCACGTAATAACTAAGGAAAGTTTGACAGGCGTGCAGTGCTGGTGATTACAAGTGGAAGGAGATATTGTTTAGTTGTCGTTTGAAGCTACTATTTCGTAACCAGCTGTTTCAAATGAATTGGTTCATGTAACTTCTAACAAATACAAAAGTATCCAAACGCCTACAGTTCCTTAGATAAAAGTTAACGGGTATCAATCTAATTGGATAACGCTCTCAGAGACGACAAATTCTTCCATAATAGAGATTTTATGACTGATTCTGACATGTAACGTATGAAAAGTTACGTGTTTCATCAATCACCTTTGAGTGCGGTAGCAGGTTAAGGGAAGATAAAAATGACTTTACTTAGCTATGAGAAAATGTTTGAATTAAAGAAACACGTATTGCTTTTGTTTCCTTTTTATTTTTGTAAACAGAAACTATTTATTTGTATAGAAGCAAAATATAACTAACAAAACAAAATGTCAATATATACATATTTTTAAATTATTTGTATACTCATATCTTCTATTTACCAAAAGTAAATAAAAATATGAAATACAACGAACTCAAATAATATTTTTAAAGTGAAACGCATTTATTAAATTAAAAAATATTTTTTCAAAATGACTTGCCTCATTATTTTTAACAAAGAAAGTAATCAATCATTTTTATAGTTTCAACTACCTTTATTAATCAAATATCGAATTACTATGTTCTTTTGTTTTCAGATTAGATTTGATAAAAAAACGAATAATGAACGTTTTTACAAAACATAAAGGTACATCGAATTCAGAATCTTCTCTTTCTGTCGGTTAGTCGGTTCAAAATGAACACAACTAACATAACGTCAACTGAACAAAAACAAAGCTGTAATTTTTTTTAAAGAAGAGAACTTTTTCACCTCATACTTTGTCTCAGGGTAACCTCGCTATTCACTCTTTTTTCTGGGTAACCTTTTTCTATGCTACGAGTATTAACCGCGTCTTAGAAGTAGAAGTCAAAGTGGTTCTAAGAGCATTTTTAATTGTTTTTTGCCGTCATAATTTTTTTAATTTTTAACAATGTAGGAGAAGTTGAAGGAGATTTGACTTAGAAATCGACATACTCACTTTACTTTCTAAGTAAAGATTGTATTAAAAAGCTATTAAGATTCCGATTAAAAACTTGAATCTAATTTATTTGTTTAGAAGACTATCAGATGGTAAGTCCGTAACTTGAATTAATAGTCAAGTTTCGAGCAATATGTTCGAGTCCTTCAACTATTTCCATTAGGACTAACACCAATTTGAGAGCAAGAGAACTTCGTATTACCTTCGCTCGAAGTCCCTAAATTAGGGTGTCGTCCAACAAAATCATTTATATCAATTCCCTGCGTCCGTTGGAATTATTAAAACCGCAGTCTAACCGCGTAGTGTAAAGGCTTCTAATTAACTTCGGTCCACGTAGCGTCTAGAGGATAAATTGCTCGAATTAGAACCTTAACTCATTAGTGATAAGGCCCTATAACTATTAAGACTGAACATCTGTTCAAGCTAACGCCTTCGTAGTTATGGACTCCTGGTACTTGACTGGTTGGCTTGTAATAAAATGCTTGTAACTTAACGGAGTTTAAGCAAGAAATCTGTTTTTAATTTCTGAATAACTTAATATTTTTTCAGATAAATTATTTTTTACTTTAACGCCTCGGTGGTCTAGTGGTGACAATGTGGTGGTAATGTGCGCTCGCCTGCCAAAACTGAGGTCCCGGGTTCAATTCCCGGGTCGAGCGAAAACATGTTTCCTACTTTTCAAACATGGCTCGAGTTTGAGATCACCAACCCGCATTTGGCAAGCGTGGTGATTATGCCTAATCCTCCTCACTGTACTGATAACTTCAGTGAGATGAGAGGCCTTTGCCCAGTAGTGGGACATTACAGGCTAATACTTTTTTACTTACTATTTTTTACTTTACTTTGGAATATTTAGAAACATTATACATAAATATCTTTTGTTTTTACTAAGTTATGTCCATAAATACTTTCAGTTTTTTCTCAAAAGAAACTGTTTCTAAGAAAGTTTGTGTGCATTACCTAAGTTTGTATAGTATATATCTATTTTATTTACACAAAGAAACTGAAAAACGTGAAATATAAAATATTTCTTTTACATATTTTCTTGTACTTTCAGCCTTTGAGAAGCCAGTTACTGTTAGTTTTTACAGACATTTTTTTATAAAACCAAATCAATTTGTTTGACGGATTACTTTTAAAAGTAACAGATTACTGAAGCCATTTAAATTTTTTATGCATTTATATACATAGTAAAATATTCAAGGGCTTTCAAAATTTAAAATACTATTTTCTTTTTAATTCCATCCCTCTGTCTTCCTTTGTTACCGACAGCAATTAAAAATGAATAAAACGATCGAACGCTGAAAGCTTCAATGAAAATTTTAAAAGGTTTTGTGGTTTTCAACGCGACTTTTTATATTGAGAGTGACAGAATTTAAAATAGTGAACGCAAAAAGTAATGTTTTTTTTTGCTTTGTGAATACAGATTCGGTACTAAGTGACATTGCAATTAAAAAGTTGAACCTCCATCACATCAGAAAGCAATTTAACATCCAAAGTAATGTGCTTATTGATATTATATTCTATAATTGTATTAGAACCGAGACTATTTATTTTTATTCAATTGATAACTGATATCTTCAGTAAGAGGAGGAAGCTTTCCTGCAATCGGACATTACAAACTGATCACTTTTACATAACTGAGACGTATTAATTAGAATAAATTGTTACATATAGTTCATCTTATTTTTGCGCGTCTCTATGGGCCATATTAAGAAACTCGTATTAAAAACATTCAGCTATCAAATGGTTAGTCACTTTCTGACATACGCAATTTTCCGAAGAGCAAAAGAGACAAAACACATTATAACAGAGTTTTGGTTACACCGCGTTTATAAATAAGGCGGTATGTGTAAGTTAACTTCCGATTCGTACATCAAAACACGATAGGTAGTTTTTACCAAGTCGAAAATTCTAGTATCACAAACGCATACACTTATAGCGCCGCGCAGAAAGATCAGTTGAACTATATATAAGACTAGCAGTTCCCCGCGTTGTGCCTGTTCCCGAGGGAATTTCGGGATGAAAAATAGCCTACAACCTTCCCGTTGAATGTGGCTATCTATTACAAAAATAATTATTCAAATTGGACTGATAATTACTGAGATTACCTCGAACATACAAACAAACAAACTAACAAACAAACAAACTTACAAATTTTACCTCTTTATATTATTAGTTAGATTAAAACCCCTTGTATGTACCCACCGTAGTAATCATAATAAGTAAAACTCAGAAGCGTACCCTATCTCCATTTAAGCATCTCTACTAATATTTTTATCGTCTTCTCACTAAACAGGCGTTTAGAATTCTGGGTGCAACCTCGGTCAACCGATGCCTCGGGCCAAAATTATACGTTTTGCCAAATTGTCTCCGTTGGCCTATCCAGTTGATTTCGAGATGTCTGCTCCATGTACAGTCCGCGTGATAAATGTTCAATTTGACAAATTGCTGTTAATGATATTTATGTCAATGTGACAGATGTCAAAAGTGTGAATGTGAGATGGTTAATTGCCTTTGTGTTGAATGGACAATGGGGTGAAACAATATGAGTTTTTTTCTCCATAGCTAATTTTAAAGTTATTTAAATTTATATAGTTATATTGTTTCAGAGGATCAAAAAAATTAAATATCCGTAATACTTCTAAGTATATTTTAATCCTATTTGAATAGAGCACAAACTTACCAGACTTTCTAAGTACGTCAAAATTTTTATAAGTAGCTACTCAAATCTGACGTTATACCGAAAATGACGAGCTTGTTAGATGCCGGCACTAGACGGAAAATTTGTGGCTTTTATGCCCGACTGTACCTCAGAGCGTACTTCAAAAGTTAATAATTCGAAACCCGTTCTCGGTACTTGTCTGATTCCCCATTCATATTCATATTTATTTCGTTTCACCTATTCGCTCCGGGACTTCTCAAATTTAAATTTAAATCCTTGATTTTAACAAGACTCGCGGCATAACTTACAGCATTCAAACAAATTGTTTGACGGCGCGGAAGAGTGTAATACGATTTCAAATGAATGTATTTAAGTATTGTTTAATAACGAATGTCTTGTATTTATGTAAATTTGATGCTTTGTTTTGTTTAGCTTTGACTTT
Organism: Cyclophora albipunctata; assembly: GCA_963082685.1. Lineage (NCBI taxonomy): Eukaryota > Metazoa > Arthropoda > Insecta > Lepidoptera > Geometridae > Cyclophora > Cyclophora albipunctata. Next base: position 7,646,886 of record OY720119.1, on the reverse strand, counting down.
GTTAGATGAGTTTGATGAAAGAAAACCGCAGGGAAGTTTGTTCTAAAGCCGATCATTTGATTAATCTTATACATTACATACGCTTTTGTTTTGGGTCGTAAGACCCTTTGTTGATATAATTTAAACAATAATTGAAATTTAAATAGACTCTACTTATAACACGACTCGGGTTTGAGATCGCCAAACCACAGTAAGCAAGCGTGAAGATTACGCCTGATCCCCACACGGCTGTTCTGTAGCGCTCGTGCCTCAGTTTAGCTATGCGTTTGAGTTTAATTAACCGTGTGTGAAAAAAGAGTAACTTTAAATTTTTGAGTGCAAAGGCATAAGAACTACTGTATAAGTACCTAAAAAATAAATTAAACATAGTTCGAATACCGAAAAGAATCTCTACTGTCTCCAAATTCTAAATTTCAATAAAGATATGAGTCTCTGGACAATTATTCTAAGAATATCAGTAGATACTTAAGATCCCAATTTTATTTAAAGTAATTTATTAACGTTTAAGAGCCCTTCGTTAAAACTTTAAACAGTTTCTTAATTTTTTCTCAAATGATTAATATTGTAACACCAAATTTCATATTAAAATATTCTCAAGTACATATTAAACATAAAATCTAATTTATGATAGACGTGTAATTAAATTGAGAGCGATATTGTACGAGTATTGTATTTTAGTATATTTTATATACTGAACTTTTCATGCGTGGCAAAAGTACTTAATTGAATTCGTTCAGTTATTGGCTTTTCTATACGAATTTCTTTATTAACTTTTGAAATAAAAGCTAATGTATTTAGAGTCTCTTTCCATTCAAATAAAATGAAATATACAGGGCCTTATTCATATACGCTTGTTAACATAATTTCAGCTATCAAGTGGTTGGTCCCTTTCCGACATACGTTATTTTTCAAAGAGTAAAAGAGATAAAACACTCTTTTTAACAGTGTTTTATCTATAAAAGTGTTTATGAAAGGCGACCAATCGTTATTTATGAAAAGGTAAAGTTTGTTAGTTCTTATGTGTCTATGGAAGTAGTAGTAAAAGTATCGTTAGACATACATAAGCGAGTTAACAAAATGCAAGCTAGCTTATTCTTCTTCATCGAATGGATGGTCAACCTGACCAACCCTGTCTTCAGAGTTATTGAGGCCAAAGGCCTCTGACATGGCTCATGTAACGACTACTATCCGTAGAAAGTAACCGGGGCCGACGGCTTAACGTGCCCTCCGAAACACGGAATCATCTTCCTTTTCGGGTAATAAGGTGATTCAGCCTGCAATGCCCTAACCAAACTGAGGGCAGTCTCACAAAGAAATTTTTGTGAGTCCCCACCGGGAATTGTACCCGGATCCTCCGGATCGTGTGCCAAGCGGTCAAACCACAAGACCACGGAGGCTGTTGTTGCAAGCTGGCAAGTATAACGGAAATGTCATACATTCCAAAATTTCAATTTTTGTCTTTAGAATTTGTCGACTACAACGACACAGCTCGTAAGGCCTTTCAATGTCAACAACGCTTTATGTAATTTTAAGTTTAAAAAACGAATCAGAGTTCATATATCTCGTACCAAACTTATAAGATTGTAAACAAGTATTTCCTCCAAAGTCTGGGGTTATATTAGGATGCATAAACCCCAGACGATTTTCCTAAGGCACTAATGAAACCGCGCTGCATTCTATAGTTATGACGTTGGAATTTAAGCTTCGCTATTAAAGTTACCTAAACACCAACACACTTGGGTAACTGTAATCATATTTCAACTCAGGAATTCATATGCGATATTATTACGAAACTGTTTTGGTTTCTCTAGTCTGCGGTATTATTTAGACGTTTGCTTAACTTGGGTAAGACTAAGATTTGTTTCTACGTTAGTAGTAAGTTGTCAAATTATATGGTTGTATATATTAACTGGTGCTTTAGTAATTTTGTTGGTTCGTTAATTCATTTTCGTAAGTAAGTGGCCAACCCTGGTGTCCGGAGTTTTAAAACCGCCTAAAGGCCTCCAACATGATGATGACACGATTGCAACAACTGGGGCCGACTGCTTAACGTGCCCTCCGAAGCACAGTAGCGCTCAGGTGGAAATGCCACTATTGGTCACCCAAGTAGCGGCAGAGCTGAACGTTGCTTAACAATCGCAATGATCTGACAACGCTTAGTCGCCATTAGCGCCACTAGCGCTTACTTACTTTACATTCTGATAGAAGTTGTAGTTACTTAACTCTCTATATCTCGACAATATTGAAACGAGTATGAATTTACCTACACACGTAAGCAGCTGTTGGCATCTCGCCGGCTACGGACCCCTTTCCTTATATCGGCCCATAGATGGGCAAGGATCATAGTTTGAACAATGAGGGCACTGACAGGGGTTGTCAAAAAATAAGGTCATTGAGGCACGGATTTATACTGTTGTATTCTTTTTTTTTAATGTTTACTTTTCCCTTTGCTACACTGTCCGTGGTAATCCTTGTCATCGGAAATCATTTGTAATTACGTCATTTCTATGTGGCAAAAATAAATACCGCAGACATACTTATTACACGTATTAGGAATAATAATGGAATCCTAAATAAAAAACGTAGTAAACCCAAGCATTTAATAGACAAAAGAACCGTCTCCTAACGAGAAGAACGGATGATAAATGACATAAAATTAAAACGTTATTTACTCGGTGCTACGCTGTGACTTCAAAATAGTCGCCTGACAATAAACCGACAATAAACTTTCACTGATGAGATGAAAACTCAAAGGGTTGTGAAATTTAACGACTGGCATAGTCTCCTGTGTGAAATTTAATTAGGAACGTGTCAGAGTAGTCGTGATGTGGTATTTTAATAATGTCCTGTCGCCCCGAGCGGCGATTTACGACTCTTAAGCCAATGCTTAATATTGAGATCGTTAAATTGAGAATGCACAGTAAAATTTTAATTTGAACGTCGAATTTATGAGTTTGCAGCGTGGTCAAGATTAAGTTATAACAAACGGTTTAACTAGCGTTTTGAGTTGTGAATTATGAAGTTTTTTGCTTGAATGCGGCTTGAATAAATTTGCATTTTTTTGGAGATTGATCTTATGAGCACATTTTGAAAATTATTTGATTTATAGAATTTCATTAGTGATATTGCTCAATATCAATGCTATCCCTGATAAATGTATTTTTTTTAAGATATCACTATGCTATTTATAATTATTTGCAAACACCCTTGCGGAGTGTGCAGGGTCACTTATTAACTAAATTGCAAATAAAATATTTTGAATTTTTAAATATTTCTTACGTTCGAACAACAACATCCCCTTCTAAAATTTGAAGTTTGTCTACTTCACGGTAGCGCTTTGATAAAATCTACCCTAAATACATTATATTATATCTCACTCATATCCATTAACCCTCTAGCTAAGAAAACAACATGCGTTATATATAAAACGTTATTACCAAATAACAAGAAACACGGTCTATAAATAGTTTGAGTACAATGCCTCAATCCTGCTTATCGGTTGAGTGATAATCTCGCTTCCGTCACACGCACGACTCGCGACATTCACTTGCAATACTTAATATTGATTCTGAACGTTTTCGGAGAAGAATGGATTTTGTAGATGTTATAGAATGTATGGAAAAGTCTTTGCTCTCGTCAAGGCACCTATTCAAGGGGAGTGGGGATTAAACATAAATATTTTTTCTAAGGTAAGAAGTTTGGTAAGTTTACCAAATCTTTGCTGAGTCAGCAGATGAAATTGTCAGTCCCGGTTGTTTCAATTGTTAGGCCATATCGGAGGTCTTAAGGAGGTCTTAAAGCTCCAACTTTTAGCCACTAACCTACACGAAATTAGTTGAAATCTGCATAAAACCTAAAATATGTTGCAAATAAATAAATTGTTTCATTACATTGATTGCACCCGGACAGATGGGCAAAGATTGCAAAGGAATGGGAGTTCCAGGATGCCCGCAGGCCCCCAGGTCGGCCTCCGACTCGATGGCGAAAGGAGCTGGATGATTTTAAAAAGGATTGGAAGGAGTTGGCTATGGAAAGAGTTAAATGGAAAGAATTGGGGGAGACCTTTGCCCAGCAGTGGGACAGCGAGGTTAAGTAAAAAAAAAATTACATTAGAAAAGGTAAATTAATTTAACTCATACATATTGAACGTAATAATTTTTTCTCAACTAAAAAAACTCTTCCTCCTTTCAGATAGCTTGATAACTTCTTTCATATACCTAAATGCTAAACAGTTTCACATACCCAATGCCTACACTCTTTACAGTGTAACAGTTTGCGTAAACGTTACTCAATATTCTAAATATCAATCGTTCAGTAATGATGGCTGTCACGCACGTCCTGCCTCGAAACTACTTCAGAGATTATTGGGTACGATACTCGTTTGGCATCCATTTTTCACAACACAACATGTCGCATATGAATGGGAGTGAAATCAGTTTTTTATATCGTCAAATCTTATTATACTTTTGTATGAAATTGTTGCGTAAGTTATGTGTTAGGGATGAGGGATATATACTAATGTATAGATATACATGATATTCCTATCTATGAAATAGTGATGTAAGGGGATAGATAGGTGTATCATGTGAGATAGTGATGTTAGTAGTGTAAAAAATGACGATCCATATATCTTACTGCATCATATGACGAAAATGAGCATGAGATGATGAACAGTAAAGATCATCGAAAACTATAGTCCAGATAGTCTTTCGACTGACGTTTTGAACGCAGACAAGTCTATTTTTAGACAGTCTAACAACATCACAAATGTTTTTATTTCTCTCATATGTTATGTAGATCAAGACAGTCTAACCACAGTCCGGAATCTTGACTAAGGTCCACTATAACACATAGTTTATCGAGTTCAAATAACATATAGTTTTTCATTAAAATATGAGTAGATAGGGGGTTGATCTATAATTGTAATCTTTGTAGACCCAGACAGAAGTATGAAAATCTCTTTTCTAACTAAAACGCATGTACAAAAAAGATGTATTATTGATAAGGAATTTACGGCACTTCATTATTTACTCTTCCAAAACTAAAAAGATCCATTTCCCACCTATAATTTATATTCCTGTCCACGCCTTGACCAAAGGTCGAAACAATCCCTTTATGCTTATTTGAATAATGACAAAACTTCGACTTCTAATCAGAAGGCACTAAATAATAAGCCAACTAAAGGGTCAGTCCCTTGTTCGGAATTCAGTTTATTAAATATCAATATCGAATACTTGGGAGATAACTAATTTATTAAACCACAATGTTTATGTTACGTGACTTTGAGGATTGTGCGAGAATTTCAGTATTTTCTTTGATAATAAAGGGACTTTTCGTATTAGCAAATATAGAAAGAATTATTGATTGCAGTCCCTGCACTATGGCACCAATATCATCCGAAATATTTACAGTTATGATCATCATCATAAATACATTTATGGGCAAGGCTCTTGTCTCTCGGTTATGATCAGACTTTTAAATAACGATACAGTTAAAAATTAAGCGCTGCAATCCACGTGAACAAAGTCACGAGCACAGATAGTCATTAAATAATTTTAAGCCTAACCAAAATTCAACATTTTGAGGACACAAAGGAAGACAAAAATAAAACAACACAAACACAGTTAAAGTTATTTATTTTAACAATATGAACTAAGCACTCAACACAAGAGGTACGAATAATGAATCCTCCTGAGGGTAATAAGCTAACAAAAGAAAATCGCTATTTGTTTTTCTTCCCCAAACGGATCACGTCATTATTCTTTAGATATTCGCTTTTTTCCTTAGTATAGTAATTAAAGGCAAATATAATATAAAACCGATATGGTATAAAGAAGAGGAAGATCTGGTACGCACTTACTTTTGTTTGGCGTTTAAAGTAAGTCCTTGGGCATAGAACATTCATCCTATGTCTATTGTTACTTTTATCACTTCGGTTCTACTTACTGAATCAAATAATGTTAAATGTTTCTAAGTTTTTTCTCATATAAACAAATGTATACAAATAGAGTCACGCTGTTTTACCTACGTTTAACCCGATCCTGTGGGAATTTCAGGATGAAAAACCAATTTGTTTCATATCCAATGTAACTCACATAAAAGAAGATTTTTCAATTTTGATCGCTAGTTCCAGCGCGTTCAAGCAATGAATAAATCCTTCTTACTAAACTTTTATGACTTTCATTGCATATATGTAATCATTTTTGCATCCATGTATATGTCCATTTCAACGCAAGTTTTAGCTTCCAAAGTAAGAACGTACCGTATCTTCCTACTTTTAACTATCTTTGTACAAAACGGTTCAATTCTGTATCCTTGTATCTCGCTTCGGCTTTGTCTCGCTAAATGGACTCCTGTAGATAGATTGTCATCCATTGTTATCGTAATCTGGAAACGCCGGAGGTAAGAATAAATGATTTATAAGTAAGCTGTCTTGCCTCCATTGAGAAACAATAGCGTTCCATGAAAATAAGAATAAAACGTTTCATTGCTTGTTCAATTAGAGGCTATGTTTTATTTATAAGGGTTTAAAAGACAAGACGGTTTATAAGTACTTTATTTATTAACTGATTGAAAGAGAGGAGGTTCCTTTTTCTTTATAATGATATTTTCTATTGTTTAGTTTTTTCTATCTTTTGCCCATTAAGAATACATAGATTTTTTATGAAATTGTTTTCTCGTTTTGATCTTTAAAGCATTTTTGTAATTCAGTTTCAAATTAGTCATTTTGTCATCTCACTATTTTTTCATTACTATATAGTTTATGGAAATGAATGTAGGCACTAACAAAACGGATACTTATCAGTGGTCTTCAAAAAATAAATTCCCGACCTGGAAAGGAAAACACCTGAATAAAAGTTATGACACTCTGTGATATTGTTAAATTATGTCGTTACATCGTATAGGTACGATCTTCAAAATCTTGTAAAAAATGTCTTTGACGTAGCGACAGCATGGAAGTTATGAGTAAACGGACAAAAGTCATTCGATGGTTATTCGCAGTGAGGTAAGGATAATAACAAAAGGATATAATCAATGATCTTACGGACGGTATAGATAGTTACGTACACAAGACGCTTGTCTATAGGTACTCATTAGAACTACAAGTACGAGTATGACTCGAAGTGCGCTCGTGAAATAAAACAACTACAGTTGATGTATATCAATACTTCAATACTTCATCACATATTATGTATGTAGCGTGGGTTGACTGCGATGTTAGCCCATTGCAACTGTTGCGCAAATCGGCTCTGCCACTACAAGGATGGGTGGCTGATAATGGCCTTTGTATGAACACTACTGTGCTTCGGAGGGCACATTAAGCAGTCAGTCCGGGTGTTTCAATCGCTACCGTATCGGATGACTTTGGGCGGTCTAAAAACTCTGACATCAGGGAGACACCACTAACCTACTCGACTTGAAGAAATGAATACAAAATACTCACAAATTCTTATCAACATCACCATTCCCCATCATCGCCGTGTCTCCAGAACAGCGCGAACTCATCGCATCATCAACTGATTCACACTTAGAACCAACAAACTTATCAGGGTAGAGTACACTTGCCGAAAATATGTAGAATCCCCTGAAATGTGCACAAATCATGTCTATGCCACAACCGGGCATAAAAGTGCCGCCATCCGGATAAAAGTCGGCATGACCACATGGTTTTGTGGTTCCGAATACTTTGGCACATGTGTGGATACATTCTACGTATTGCCCGTCGGTTGGGCATAAGCGTTTGCCGTTATTCCAAGTGGGGCCAGCTGGGTCCATTCCTGGGAAAGGAGGAGTGGTACTTAATTGTTAGTACTAAAATTTAAGCTCTGAGTGGAGTATTGGTTAGTTTGTGTTATTTAGAAATATAAAGGTATTTCGCGTAAACTTGGTTTAAATCTTAGATGAGAAAGTAGGGTACATATTTTTCCATACATTTGAAAGCAGTATAGGAAACCGAAGCGTATAAAATTATATTTACGGTTTTGTGTTAATATGGCGAATTGTTCTTATTTAATGCTTAGTAAATCAGTTGCTATATTTTTAATAACATATATTTCATTAAACGAATAGCAATTGTACTATCAGAAAAAGTACAATAAAATGAGTAAGATTTACTTCTAGGCACATATTATTGTAGGACAAAAGGTGAACCATAAGCTACAAAATTAGGATACGGCATTTTGCAAACAATTACTTAAACATTTACCAGTAATTCTCCTCACTTTGCCCCCTGTTCTTCGACCTGCAAATCCAGAAATATGAGCTCCAAGACTATGGCCAGCAATATGTACCTTGTCATAGTCAAACCCTAAACTGGCCAGCCAATTAATGAAGTCACCGAGATCTGTACCAATCTTGGGTACAGCTCTGGATGAAGTGAAATAGTTTGATTTAGAGTATGCGCTCCAGTCAACGCATATTACGTTGACGTCAGAAGAAAGAAGCAAAGCTGAAAGGAATTATTGTTTTAATACTATGTTTATTTTAATATCTTATCTGCACTTTTCTTCTTCATCGAGTGGATGGTCAACCTGACCAATCCTGGTGTCAGAGTTATTGAGCCGCCGAAGGCCTCATGGCTCATGTAACGACTACTATCCGTCGAAAGTAACCGGGACTGACGGCTTAACGTGCCCTCCGAAGCACGGAATCATCTTACTTTTCGGGCAATCAGGTGATTCAGCCTGCAATGCCCTAACCAAACTGAGGACAGTCTCACAAAGTGATTTTTGTGAGATATCCCCACCGGGAATCCGGAACCTCCGGGTCGTGAGCCGAGCGCTCAAACCACAAGACCACGGAGGCTGTTCCTATGCCTCCTAATCCTAATCTGCACTAATGAGTTTGGATGAGGTGAATTTTGTTTGTTCAAGCTAATCTCGAGAACTACATGTCTGATTTTAATAATTCTTTTTGTATTGGATAACTGTATTCTGGAAGAAGGTTATACATAGATTATTTTTTTCTCACAAAACTCCAACGGAAACGCGGGCAAAACTGTGGGGCGCGGTAATTATTTATATAATGAAAAAACATTATCTGTTTTAGTTTCAGTATTATTTTAAAGGTGATGCGAACTTTGGTGACATATGTTCTTTTAAATAACACAAAACATAGTATAGATCTAAATATTTGATGTTCTTTTATCAACAATGTTGTGAGTCCTTCGTTACTTATCACTGTAAATAAAGGCTTGATATTGATGCTACTTTGACAGTTTAATATAAACGTTTTCGAACCTGAGACATGTTTGGAAAGTAATCTAATCGACACATGCCACTGCACTGTCGAATACGTCTTTTAAAATATATATTTATTTTAAATTAAACTTGACACCATTAGATAAAAGCGACACTAACCTCTAGTTATATTTGTGTTCAAGCCATCTGTGTAATATCCAAACCAACCGTGAACTAGAAAAACGGTCACTTTTGCCGCATCCATATATGAGTTACTGACGCTTTCTACATCGTTGTACAGTAACTGTTGTCCGTCTTCTGGATTCGCACTAAAATGGCGATTAATTATTATTTGATTATATTCATTAATAAAAATGTTATCTTGTCCATGAATATCTTTACTCTAAATAAATAATAAATAAATAAAATAATCATTTATTGCTACAATTACAAGAATACAAAAGAAAAGACAAAATGAAAATAAAAAAATAAAATAAAAAAGTAGCAATAGGAGGCGTCTCAGCTAATGTTATATGTCTAATCTATCATCTAATACTGATATAAAGCTGAAGAGTTTGTTTTGTTTGTTTGAACGCGTTAATCTCGGAAACTCCCAATCTGATTTGAATAATTGTTTTTGTAATGGATAGTCTCATTAAATGGAAAGGTTATGGGCTATTTTTCATCCTGATAATGTAAAACGAAACGTAAATTACTTTGCTCGCTCAATTTCAATTGGATCAATCTAAATCAAGGTGTGATTTAGATTGGGGTTTACAAGGTATTGGTAGTAACTTTAAAATTCCTTTTTTAAAAATTTCTTATCGACATTGCGTGCCCTGCGCACTTTAAAAGACATTCTTAACAACACAAATTCATATCAAATACAAAACAACGTCCTTAACAACACTTTTATTTACGTGTCTTATCAATAGTACTTTACTCTACCTCGTATAAAGCCAATATAGATTAACAGACTTGAATTTCTGGTTCTCTTCAGCAAATTCGGTGCTGCCTCCAAACATTGAATGAGTGAAACTACTCCACTTATTCATGTCTTGAGCATTCACTATGAACGCTACTAAAACAAAATACAAATATAAATTAAATTTTAATAACATTTGCACTGTACGGAATCACGATTGTTCAATAAAAATTGCATCTATAGACTGAACCTGGATAAAAAACGATGATGTTTTTACTGATAACTAAATTAAATTAAAATAATACTTATAGTGTAACAGATCCCACAGTTGGACAATGACTTCTAATTCACAGTGATATTATAAAACCCTGTTTTCACAACAATACCAAACACTTCCTCACTCGCTTTTAAACTGTGTGAAAGAGCGAGCAAGCAATACTTTCGGAATTGTTCGGAACTCATCCCTAAAAGACAAGTGACATCACGTTCTATTTGATTGTCTGTATATATCAGTATTTTTAAAATCACCTTCCATCTTCCTAAACATTTGAAAAGTATATACCCAATTCAAATACCAACTGTTTTTTTATAAAGTAGGATTAAGCATAATACATAGTATGTTAAAAACAGGTATACGAATTTATTCAAGAATATTGTCACAAAAGTTATTTTAAAAACGTTTGAATTACCTTTCAAGAAACAAACACAAATTAACACTCTCATTTTAATTGAAGTAAACTAGAATGTAACGATTAAAGTCAAAAACAGTAATATATATAACCGTCTACATGGTGTTTGTATATGTATATAAATATGAAACAAATATCTGCTTTAAATGTATTGAGAAATATGTGTTTTCCAACAGATAGAAGTATTAATTATCTACACTAATATTATAAAGAGGAAAACTTTGTTAGGTTGTAATGAATAGGCTCAAAAACTACTGGACCGTTTTTAACATAGGCTATTTTTCATCCCGAAATTCCCACAGGAATGGACACAACGCGGGTAAAACCGCGGGGCGCTGCTAGTTGAATATATAATAACAATAATAAACTCGTAAAACTACTATGAAGGTTACACGCTAACAACCACACTCAGAGACATCCATTAAATGGTGGCTTAACTAATTGACTTCATTTTTCATACATTACATGACAAAATCACTTATTAAATCTCTATTGGAAGCATTTGACTTCTCTGAGTACGGGTGTTAGGCATGATTACAGTAATTCGTTCGCCGTATACCACATGCGGTAATCGCAACAAAATATAAAGTACGGCAGCTGGCCGCATTCAGCGAGGGACTGCAGCTGTCAAATAATTAGATGTTGATGTCGCCGGATTTGGAGACCTACTCGTAAGTATATAGAAAAATGATCAACGACATTAGGTAGTGTAGTGTATTTTGAGCATTACCCAAAAAAGAACAGGAGGAATTGAAATTTTCTAACAACAAAAATGAAACGGAAGATTGTACGAAAGGTTTAGTAATCAATTAAATTAAGTTTTAAATTAGACAGTAATCTAATTTTATTAATATTTTATTAGATACGACAGAAATTTAACCCTTTTTTAACCTTCAATTTCTAATAACCTCGTCACATTTCTTTGTTTGATTTAGATAAACAAAACATTGGTTATGTTAATTTATGCCAAATGTATACTTTACGACATTGTACTTGTCACTAAACCCTGTTTTATTTCAAAGTCAATTTTTGAAATGGGTTACGGTTGAAAAAGGTATTATAAAATTAGACAAAATTATTGCACACATTTTGTCAGTGGATAAAATAACCTTGATTTTTGCCTGTAAATAGGATAATTATAATATTGGAGCCAGAAGCACATCACTTGCTAATACTATATGACTCAGTCGCCCTCAGTGACGTCCATTAAATCAACACTTAACTAATTGATGTAATTTTTCATGGCAAAATCACTCATTAAATCTCTGCCATTCGCTGAGTACGAAGGGATGGTATACTATTTTATTCAAATAAAATGCTTAAACACTCTGTATGAAACTCAATATGTACGAGTATATTTTAATTGTTCTCTTAAAATTTATGATAAAATGATAAAGTGTCAATTTATTGTTACGTTATGTCGGGCATGGAAATTATAAAACCTTCAAATATGTTTTCGCATACACGTCATTTAATAAGACGTATTTTAGACTAGGTGAGTTTTATAGCGGCCAGTGGGCCATTTTTAACACGCTTTTATTAGCTTGGCCTGTATGTATGTATGTATGTATGTACGTATGTAATGAAATCTTTGAACATCATTTTCACCAACTTCCAGAAGTCTGATTAATTTGAAACTTTGCATATGTATCAAGGACCGATGACAATGCAATAATTTAATAACAGTTTCCCGTTATCCTTAATGGATTTGCCAGATTTACTAAAAAAATATTACTTCATATAAAAGACATCAACGGGCGCTCGCTGTGGGACGGAACGGGAGTTCTGTTTTATTTTACTAAATGGTACTAGACACTAACAGCGTCCCGTGGTTTTCCCGTGATGGGCCCGTTCCCGTGGGAATTACGGGATGAAAAGTTGCATATAATGTTATGCTTACTAAAAAATAAAAAATAAAATTATAGTTTAAAAAAACTAAAAAAACACGCTTTTATTGCAAATTGAACTAAAAACTAGAAAATAATTTTTCTCCTCAAATCAAAACTATAATAAAATTTAAGTTGTAACACAATGATTTAATTCAGAGTAAAAAAGCGTGGGGTGCTTAATATTTTTAAATATTACAATCATCATTGGTAACTATCTATGAGAGGATAGTTATGAACTACATTAAAATGCACCCCACGCTTTTTACTCTGAATTAAATCATTGTGTTACAACTTAAATTTTATTATAATTTTGATTTGAGGAGAAAAATTATTTTCTAGTTTTTAGTTCAATTTGCAATAAAAGCGTGTTTTTTTAGTTTTTTTTTATTGTTAAAAGTCGTTTGTTGTGAGTGGAGTAACATCTAGCAAAATATATTAATGAAGATTGAGCCTCGTTCAGAATGAAAGCAGGATACGCGGTATACCAGCGCTGACCACGCTGGTTGCGTCGTTGGTCATAGCTGGTGTGTGGGTAAGATGCTGTGCCAACCACTTTCAGACAATCTTTTCTTTCTAGACGCTGTTGTAGATTTAATGAGTCTAGTTGAATGATTGATTTTTCAGTCGTTAGACCGCGTCGGAGGCCTTTAGGCGGTTTAAACACTCTGACACCAGGATTGGTCACTAACCTAAAGAAATGAATGAATGACCTGTTTTTTGTAATCATGATATGCACTTACCGTATCTCTTTGAAATCGACATTTAAATGGTGCACGTTTTTTCTTTCTTCATTGCATGTTTAGAGGTCTTCAAAATTATCTTGTACACTTATTATGGCCATTTCTGTAACAATAATTATTAATAGGAAAAGAGGTGCGATCAAAATCATTGTCACACAACAAAGTAATGATGAATCCTTTTGGTTTTACCGATTAAATATGATTATTAAATCATTGGTGTTGTAAGTCTTGATACATAAATCAAATACCCATGTGTGTTGTAAAAGAACTGTACATAATAATTGCAGTGATTGACTGATACGAGAATAATATGATATCATATAATAATATACTTATATTATATATACTTGTATGTCTTTTGTAATGTTTTTATCTGCCAGATAAACAATAATAAACGAACCCTTTTATACCTCCACGCAAAATAAACATATAATAATATTTTAATTTTGCTTGTTAAGTCAATTAATTTTTTTATTACTCATGAATTCCCTAAACAAAACCAACCTCTAAATATATGATCTAAAAGTTCAATTCCCCCTGAAAATAATCCATATAAAAATAACAAAAACTGCAAATAACTAACAAAAAAGTTGTACATCACAACAGTATCTCTACCAGGTGTCTATGTTCTCACAGTCTCAGGAGATTTACCTACAAAAGTTTACGGAGAAAAATGTATAAATATTTTTGTTTTTAATTCATTGAAAGTTTGTCATACTCGTAGTATCAGACGGGGTGTAATCAACCGGTGTATGCGATTATGTGTGTTTTTGTTTATAGAAAGTTTTCTATAAAATATTAGTGTTTCGGAATATTTGTGATGATTTAAGTATGTATTTACTGTATATAGCACATTGGATTAGCTGTTGTTGGGAAATAATGTTATCTTCTTCTATATATCAGTTTAAAGTCTAAAATAAATATTAGAATAAAAGGCCCGATACTCACTCATGGTATAGGTAAGATCTTATATGAAAGTTAATTATAGAATTATAACTATTTACTTGAACAATCATAAACAATAAAACGGAGATGTAGAATAACTTTAAAAAATATATTAAAACAAAATATTCATCAAAAGTTTTACAATAATTTTGGTAAAATTTTTCTACCTTTTCTGAGAACATCTCAAGCCAAAAAAGAAATACTTATGTAAAACGTCTACTGATTTTCACTAGTCATTATTTCTAAAGAGCGCTTTTACAATAACAAAGTTAATCCAGCGAAGGTGTTAAAAAAGAATAAAACACCTGAAATAAAAAAATCAACCAGGTACATAATATTTATGAAGAATCATAATCTTAAAACTGAAAGTCTTGTCTGCGCTTTTTAATGTTTACTTTTTAGTTGTGAAGACATCGTAAAGTGTTTTTATTTACAAACGAATAATGTGCGAGTCTGGGAGTGAACCCGTCACTTTGACGTAAAATAAGCAATTTCCTTTTGAATGAACTAAGGTGTATGCCGTGTTTATGACCTAAACTTTACGATTTGTTTGTGTATTCTAGACGAAGCGGTTTAAGATCGAATTGTTCAACACATAAAATTTTGTTTTACGTTTAATATACATGTTAATTTCAAGTCATGATCTGTTAAGTACTTCATTTGAGGTGTAGCCACATATTCATGTTAAAACACTGCTGTTTGAAATCATTTTACGATTATTATTGAACTAGCTTTCACCCGCGTCTTCGTTCACGTTCTGTAGGTAAGATTTACAAATGTCCGATCAGTGTAGTTACGATACAAAGACACGATTAAGAATATTGAAGGGCATTTTGATATATTTTTACTAAAATGATTGTTAGTACCTAGAAAACTATGAATACCTACGTTTTATGAATAAGTACATAATTAATTAATATTATCGGTAGAGCTTCATTCACTTTGAGCTTGTCTAGTACTTGCAAACCAAGTTTGAAGTTTATAATGTGTGCTGTTATTTTTTTATTAAACTCACTCCGGGTTAATTTGCAATATCACAATACTATACCAATATAGGTACTCAAGCCTTCATCATATGCCTTCAAAATTACCAAAATCACATACGTATTAACGTATTTCCTCTCCCTATCTACATTTATACAAAACAATTGCAAATAAAAATCAAGCACGAGACCATAAAAAACTAAAATCACTAGGAATTCCATTTAACAAGGTGCATACAAATACCGACGGTCCCAAATACAGGGTGGGACGAAAAACACTGTAATTTCAGTCAGAGCACATACAGTGACTGTCGAAAAAACGAACGCATACGTGAGTCGAATTTCTGTCCGATGGGGCCGGACACACGGACATTACTATCTATAAATATGAATGTAGAGTGAACAGTGACAGTAAATGGAAACAAATAAACCTAATTCCCTAAACATCTCTTTCCTCGACTTTATTTCTAAGATCCACAATTCTACAGGAACTTACAAAGTATTTTACGGCCGGGAGCGTGTCTTTTATAAGATCATGTCAGAGGCCTTTGGGCAGTCTAAAAACTCCGATACCAAGGTTGACCACTCTCAATGAATGAATTAATGACCGCACTAGTAGCGTTCCGCAGTTTTACCCGCTTTGGCACGTTCCCGTGGGAATCACTACATAGTATAAAACAAAGTCACTACTTTTGTCTGTTTGTTTGTCTGTATGCTTAAATCTTTAAAATTAAGCAACGGATTTTGATGCGGTTTTTTGTAATAGGTAGAGTGATTCAAGAGGAAGGTTTATATGTATAAAAATTCCCGAAATTCCCACGGGAACGGGTACAACGCGCGTGGTTTTACCCGCGGGGCGCTGCTTGTTTCAGTATAAAATATACTTCAGTAACCTTTCCGTTGAATGTAGCTATACGATATAAAAAGTATTATTCAAATCGAATAGGTAATTTCTGAGATTAGCGCGTTTAAACAAATAAGAAACAAACTCTATTCAACTTTATTATATCACTATAGAAAGAGTATACATGTCTTACTTTTCGACCAATGAAGGGGTTAGTCTGTTGAGTCATTGACTGATTTGTATAGAGTCATCGCTCTAATCATCAGTGGGTTTTACCAGTAAACCATTTATATAGGTAGCATGTGATAGAGATAATTTAATCATAGTAATATCGAAGTAATTTGGACCATCAATTACATAGTTCCAATATTTGTTGAATGGAATATACATTTTAATAATAATATATGAATGGCTACATATTCTACTTCAAACACACAAAGCCTCTTTGGAATATTACTATTGTATATAAATTCCAATCATCTATCGTCCTACCCGATCAATCCCTATTCATAGATGATATCAATTTACTATTGAAATATTAAATAACAGATTCGTCCGTGCGGTCAATACGCGTATGACCAGAATACCCTCTCACAGAATACATAACAGTTTCTACGTTACGTGATATACTGAAAATAGTTCATGGGACATTTAATCTATGAAATAAGATGTCGATTAACTTCGTAATATTTATTCGTATCGTTTTATTAAATTCATGGGATTTGGTGTTGGAGTTATGTTTTCATTTTTCGTGTGAATTATAGTGGTTAGGATATTTTGGTTTATTTGTATAGTTTGCTTGGTTCGAAGTCGATTGAAAAAAGTAAAGTTCATATTATTCTTTAATAGAGATTCAATGACTGATATCGACATATAGTAAATAAGAAAATACGTTTATTAGATGATTTTGAGTGCGGCATTTAAAGCATCACTACTTTTTTAACAAATAGCGAAAAAAATTTGATATGATATATGGCACGTAAAATTGTCCGTTCTAATTAATTCAATGGTTAAACCGTGTGTAGGATAATTTAAGCAGACTAGAATAAATAAACAAAAAACACATTTATTGCGTTTTAAATACACAAAATTACATTAATTAAAACGAAGCAATTGGACGCACAGCCAAAAATAAGTCAGATCCCACCGTTAGCGACGCCATACTTACTAACTTACTTCCACACTCATTATTACGCATTTCACACTCACTTTGCAACATAACCGACTGCCATACCAAATATAAGTAAACAGAGTAATGAAATAAAAGACAATCACTACAGTTGGAGCTGTAACAAAAACACAAGAGGCACTTAATATTCAATACGAGACTAGTTCAGACTCAGTTGCAGATGCGCCTTCTCAAACAGAACTTGTTTTACTTTACAAAAGGGAACTAAAGATTATTTTATAAACAGTGTTTGTTACTTACTTTGTTTGTTTTTTGTTTGTAGTATTTTGTTTTTTCTTTAAATTCTTGGGAGAAAGATAACGTGGTGTTTAAGTTATATTGTATTTCTTTATGTTCTTTCAAGTAGGAAGATGGTGGTGGTTAGGTTAGTACTGTTCTGGTACCTTCTAAGAGATGAGAGGCCGTTGCTTTGCAGTGGGATAATATACTTATTTGTTTTCAATGATATTTAAATAAAAATGATGAAGCGTTTAAGTGCTTACTAGAAATATTAAAACACTAGCACCGTCTCGAGATTTTATCCGCATTGTGCCCGCCCTTGAGATTTTTGGAGTAAAATATAACATTCCTGTTGAATATAGCTATCACTTACAAAAATAATTATACGACATGTTTTTAGATAAGCCCTTAAAAACAAGCAAACAAAGTTAAAACCTGTATCCTTTTATTATAATTGAGTATACTCGTAGATCTTATGTTAACTTCTTTATCATTTCATAATATTTTTGATTACAAACAACAATACATATCTATCGTATCATTTACTTATCTTCATTATTTCACGCTATATCATTTCATACATAATATAATATAATACAATGCACGACGTACTAATAAACATCCCCTTTCGTTTGTGAATCATTTTCACTCCTCGTTTAAATCATTTTTTCAAGAACATGTGTTACAATTGATTAGTCTATGTCGCGTTGGACTCCACCCATCAGTCATTCTCGATTAAAAAATAATTTCATTTGCATAAATAATTGCAGTGGACTTATTCGTAGCCGCGTAGCCCGTAGCCGCTCGTAGCGAAACCCCGTAGCACCTACCTACCAATTTATTTGCATCCGTGGCACATTTTTCCTTGCTTTGCGATGTCACCGCGTAATTTACGAGGGTCCATACAGTTTTAATACCTTTTCATTAACAATTTTAAGGTTCAGTTTATTGAGGTCATAAATAACTTCCAAATACGACTGCGCTTGAAATTGTTTGACAAAAAATACTAAATTAGTGGTACACAATTAGTACTGACTTTTATGTGCGTTGTACTGACTTTTTATTTTGGATTTTATTGCTTGGTGTTTCTAATAAAGTTGTTTAACTTAAACAATATATACCTAAAGGTACAGCTTTCTTTGAAAAAACACCTTTCTTTTAATATGTTTCCTCTTAAATCCATAAGATAAATGATTAAAGTTGCAAATAAACTAAAAAGCGATTACCAAAAGCTTCAGAATTAAATTAATAAGCTTCAGAATTCAATTAATAATTAATTATGGCGCCAATGCCGGCTCCATAGATTTCAAACAGGAAAAAACTGATCCACAAAATCCAACAAACATGCGAATGGAATTTAACGATGCGCGAAATCGTCATTAATAACAAACAACATACAAAATTCAACGTTAATACTGAATCAAGTTAATATTTGTTGTTATAATTGAATTGGTTCTGTTTAAAATGAATTGAATATTTAATTTATGAATTTTGAACTCGATTGTATCAAAAGTTGATTTTCAAATGTCAAACAAAGTCTATTGATAAATTAGAGTTGACAGTTTAATATCAGTTTAATTGAGATACTAATAGCTTCACGTTGTTTCACCTGCGTTGAACCTTTGTGAGACAACTTGTATCAATATTGAGACCAAAAAGTTATAAAAAATGGGTGCTAATTAAACAGGCTTCTTTTTAATATCATATTTCGCCCCCAAAAATGTATGTTGCCTTCTAAATTACTAAGTCAGCCACAATTAACGAGCATCTAAATAATACTATCTTAGCCACTAGTTATCTTCTAAATAAAAAAAAAATAACCCTAACCTACCGAATAGTACCTACGCCCGCGGGCTGAATTGACCCTTGGGTCGAGTTTCTATAGAATATTTAGTGGGCGTTGTAAAAAATACGAATTAGTTTATTAGAGGCTATGTCATTTTCCCGTTGCTTAGTTATAAAATTAGAAGTTTAATCACGTGTCCAATAAATAATTTTGTGGCTAGACTTATAATTTCCCATAAAAAATTAAGTTCGAGCAGGTTAGTGGCCATTCCTGGTGTCGGGAGTTTTTAGACCGCCTAAAGGCCTCCGACCTGGTCTATCAATTGAAAGAATCGGGGCTAATAATTTACGTACCATCTTAAGCACGGTAGCGCTCAGATAGAAATGCCATTATCGGCCACTCATCCAAGTAGGGGTCAAACTGCACGTTGTCTATCATTCGCTATGAGCTTACATTGCTTAGTCAAACTAGGCCAAAAGCGCTACCGTGTATAGCTAGCTATAGTAATGTGTGAGCATAAAGCAACAATGTATGCGGATTATTTAAGTTATCTGGTATGTAACTGTGAGTGAAAATTCACGTGAAAAAACATATGTTTTTAAAATCCATTGTTTTTATAAATACACTAGCAGCGCCTTGGGTTTTACCCGCGTTGTGCCCGTTCCCGTGGGAATTTCGGGAATTTTTATACATATTAACCTTCCTCTTGAATCACTCTATTTTAAAAAACCACGTCAAAATTCGTGCTGTAGTATTTGAGTTTATCGCAAACAGATATACAGACGCGGCCGGGGACTTTGTTTTATAATATGTAGTGATTAATTTTGATCTCTTATCAAACATTTTCTTGGAAATTACTTTACGTTGAGGTATATTTCATTACATTATTGATTATTCGTTTGAGTCTTTTTTATCCTTGTAAAGTATTTGTTTTACGAGTTAAAGTGTAATGTTAATTGATAGTGGCTTCTTCCAAAGTTCAAAACCAATTTGTTTCCAAAATCAAACTCAAGTTTGTTTAAATTACCACCACATAGATCTTAAACTTATAAACATGTGAAAACTTTTGTAAATGAACCGACTAAGTTTTGGTTTGTGACTAAAGTTAGTCATCCGATTTATTAAGTAACTAAGTTAAGTACTTACAAACATAAGTTTTATCTTCAGATAAAATCTTCTCTACTAAAAACCACATTAGCCACTGAAAAGTCTTTTGAAAACTTAGGACAGTCAAACATGTAATTTAAGTTTCTATTTCTTTAATTTTGTATTCGATAGGACATCGCTTAGTTCAAATACATAACTCTTTAATATATTTCATTCACTACGCACCAAATTAACTAATATTATATTACGCACTATGCTAAACTCCTAACGACGCACATCACCACAGCTACCTCAACAGTTACTAAAGGGTTAAATGCAATAACAAAACCATATATCTACATATACTAATACAGTCAACATTTAATAAACGTGCTTAAAATTCAAACAAGGTACCGAAATGAATCGATCGGACAAGTACTATGGTTCCCCTCGATAATCCTATAGCACTCACTATACATATGGTTATAAAACTTTTGACCTTGGGCTTTGAGCCCCTGGTAACCTAGCAACGCATATACTCAGATCCCCTAGCTTCATCTGCAGATAATCATACCTATAGGGTGCCTATAGTATACCTTTACGGAGCATACCATTTTGTGGCGTAGTTTGGATGTGGCATTTTGGTAAACAAAGAATCAATTTCGCTTTATGGACAGATACTTGAGTGTTTTAAACTAGTTTTATAAAATACTAGAATCTTAGTTTTTTTGGTTTTGCAATTACAGAATTAATATTACCTCTTACAGTACTTTAAGCTTTGGAGGTCGAAGACTACATTTAAACCGCATATTAAAAAAACTTCATAAACATTGAGTTCAAAGGTCTTCATCGGTATAGAAAGAAAACCAATTATCTATTCAACCGTTTAGGAGTTTCTGTGATACAAATGTTCACACTTACAGATAATTTTCACATATATTTTTTACTTTTTAACCGTCTTCACGCGGGTCGGTATAAAAATGTAAAGATATCATTTATTTGCCTCAATTACTTATGATATGTACACGGTAGTTATTCATGACATACGTCGCCGGTAGCCAGACGAACAAAAAAATTATAAAATGAATAGTAAGATATGTATGTATGTATGTATTAGCCTGTAATGTCCCACTGTTGGGCAAAGACCTCTCGTCTCACTGAAGATATCAGTACAGTGAGGAGGTTTCAGGCGTAATCACTACGCTTGCCTAATCCGGGTTGGTGATCTCAAACCCGAGCCATGTTTGAAAAGTAGGAAACATGTTTTCGCTCGACCTGGGAATTGAACCCGGGACCTCAGTCTTGGCAGGCGAGTGCACATTCCACTAGACCACCGAGGCGTTAGAATAGTAATATATCAACACATAAATATTAATACACTAGTAGCACCCCGCGATTTTACCAGCGTTGTGCCCAATAACCTTCTCATTGAATGTGGCAATTTTTCGATTTCATTTCGATTCCCGGTGGTGATATCTCACAAAAATCTCTTTGTGAGACTTTCCTCAGTTTGGTTAGGGCATTGCAGGCTGAATCACCTGATTGCTCGAAAAGTAAGGTGATTCCGTGCTTCGGAGGGCACGTTAAGCCGTCGGTCCAGGTTACTTTCTACGGATAGTAGTCGCTGCTTGAGTCATGTCAGAGGCCTTTGGCGGCTCAATAACTCTGACACCAAGATTGGTCAGGTTGACCATCCACTCGATGAAGAAGAAGATTGAATGTGGCTATCTATTACAAAAAGTATTATTCGAATAGGATAGAAAGTTTCTAAGATTAGCCCTTACAAACAAACAAAGTTAGAAACTTTACCTCTTTATAATATTACTCGTAGTCATCATCATAAACTTAAGAGCAAGGCTCTTGTCGGTGAGTCCGATGCAGACTTCTCCATCTATTCCTATTCAGTGCAAGCTCCTTCACATCTCTATACGACATGACAGACATTTTTTCTTTAATCTGACTCATGTAACTGATTCTAGGCCTTTTCCTACGTCGCTTTCCTTCAACTGTACCTTCCATGTTGTAAAATCCAACTGACACATCCAAACACCACACTCTTCCTAGGTTTACCTCCGATGTAGGTACTTGGTCTGAGCTCCCCTCTGTTGGCAACAGCATCGCCCCTTCGACCCCTAGTCGCGATACAATCACACTGATGAATACTCTCAACATATATATTGCTACATATTAAAATGTTGCAGATTTCATTCCAATTTTTGCTTATGACAATTGATTTTTGTTGAAAGGTGGGTGTAGTTAGTTGTAAAATTGCTCGCGAGTTTGTTATGATGAATGATTGCGTTGTTTGCGCTTTTAAGTAACGATTGCAGTGGCTTATTACTTAACTAAATATATACGAGTGTATTCGAAAAAAGGGCTTTTAGTTCAAATAAGGTGAAGTCTCTAGGAGTGTGGTTGGAATGTTACAAAAACCTATTGAGATGAAGCTTTGTACTGACGATAAAAATGGACTTAACCTATTTCAGACTCTAGAGTTCCGATTGACGATTGGCCATAGTGATGTCCAAATCAAACTACTTGACAAACTAAAGTGCTTTCCCCTATATTTGCACTATATTATTCATACAACATACATACACTTATAAATTGTATCACGTTCACACTTTCCATAACCCCAACAACACAAGTAAAAAACTTAAAATTAGTACATCCAAACGACATTGAACTTCACAAGTAAAATATTTCACACCCAATTAGCTCGAACACATTAACCCTTAACTGTCTAACACACATACCCATAACTCTAGAAATCAAAAAATCAACAGTGACACAGTGAACTGATGTGTATGTACGACACACTTTACCTTCATACGCCGTATTTTTGTCCTTACAACATACTCTCCCTCTGACACACTTCATATTCCCCTCCTAATTACGAGAACTGCGTCACTCACCCCAACCCCATGGTGCCTAGAGACCTAGGTATAACTGTACATGCTAGGATTTGCGAGGGAGACGTTAAAAGGGTTCCCCATCACATCTATAAATTCACATCAAAGTTATACGGTTAGTATTGTACGATGCGGACATATTTTGTTTGAATAAACTGACAATGAATTTGAAAGGTTGCTGCAGTGACGAAGTTTTGTTCAGTTTTAATGAATATTCCAGTCAACCAAATAAATTGGAAGTCACCTTAAGAGTGTCCATTAAAAAGAGTCTAACATCCAGCATCAAAATTAACTTTAGCGAAAGTTTACCCTCAAAATAATTAAGGATTCGCCGCAATTATCGCCGCAAAATCAAACTCTCTTTGATCGTTATCTGAAAGACTATCAATTGCAATTTGGAATCTAAACTCGAAGATAGAAAGCGCATATTTGATTATCGAAATGTGTTTACATCGTTTTCTGTTGGGAAAATTTTAATAACCGGGAGGGCGTTCCAAAAAGTTGTACTTTTGCCTTTTTGAATAAACGAAGGGAGCCACTGTGATAATTATAATTATTTACCAATTGTGACCAAAAGTTTTTGAGTAGGACTTGTAATTGCAGGACGGTTAAAGTATCATTTAATGAATAATGTTCCTGGTTGAACAGGGAGTTGAATCCACCTCCTTTTGGGAGCACAAAGCTATCAACGGAGGACGGAATTTAATTTTTATCAAAGAACTCGTTTTTAAGTTAAATTATTTCGCGTGAGGAAATTCTTCAGAGCTTTACAACTCTCGACTGAATATCTGATTCTAATTTTAAAAATATGAGAGCAATTTTAATATACTGTTATTATTGTGAAGCACGAGCGCCGGAGATTGTTTGACCTTTTGGCATTTCAATAATGATTTAGCTAGACTTCATTATTATTTAAATAACAGGACTTGGGTATCTTTTTAATCAAAATATAAATCTAGTCGTATATTATATTTTTTATCTGAACTACAACAGAGAGGTACTTCTTTTGAAGACGTCGCAAAGGATAGAAATAACGCTTTCTAAAAAAAAACCGCCGTATGGGAGCCTTCTCCTTTTATGAAAGTCGGTTTAAACCCGGAGCTAGTCAACTATCTCCCTTCAGAGGTTAACAAGTAAAACATGTATCTGCTATACTCTAACTAAAGACATTTACAATTTTTTCCTCAAAATGCAAGAGTAAACATGTATCCTAACCAAATCTGTCCCCTTTTATAAATGCCTTCAACATTATACTCTCAAACAGATGATACAACTATCACAGAACCCCTTACGATAGCAGATCATCTATCATAGTTCGATCAAAAACACAGCTTTATTTAGACGATGCCATGAAATAGAGCCGTCGTGCTTGAAAGGTTTTCGACGAAGCCATCAATCAAATAATGCAAGTACGGAATGCGTAACTGGGAACATGTCAAATCTTATCTCTCAAGTGCCTCAGTGGAGCGAATAATAGCTATTTACCTGCTGCCAACCCATGTTAGCGGTATTATCACGATCTGATTCGATTTTGATTCTTTTTGAGATACGAAGAGATTAGTAGGGGTCGTTTGTCGCAGTTTTATATCAAAATTCGAGTGTTTGGAAAATTGGAGAGGTTTGTTAATTGGTTTTTATTGGAGCTTTGATTTTGGGTTAGATGTCAATGTTATTGAAACTGTTGTTTACTCTTATTTCTTTTTTTACAAAGAGATGACGTACATGTGAAATTCCCTAAAAATAAAGTTAAAATTGATCGTAATAAATCAGAAATAATTACCCAATTAGATCAAAATCTAAACTCAGTACACCACACGAACACTATAACACTAAATAATTCAACACTTATGAAATATTGCGGTGCGTATATTACCAACACAATGCGGTCTTTTGGACGCAAAATTATCTCGTATACGCTAATTGTGAAGTGGTTACATTAAATATTCTGCAGACATATCACACCGTCGGGGATAAGCGGGCGGTGGAGATTAACACTAATTCACGTACGAAATAAAATACAGCGGCCTTATCAACATGGTTCCGTATAAAACGGTACGCCAGGGACCTTTTCTTTAATGGCCACTCGTAAATTGAACGAAAATAATTAAAATCGCATCGTCACCCAGTAGGCCAAAACATAGCCATTAGATGCAAGTGGGTTTCGGTATTCGGACTATACAAAAAGGGGTTTTCGGTCGATAAATAAGTGAGGACCGTTTAATGGTCAAGAGTAGGGGACACTATTGAGCAGTTTTCACTTTGGGATTAAGTGGATGAATGGATATTCAAGATTTGTTTACGTTCGGTATTATCAAATGGGAGCTTTAATTTTCACTGGAATTATTGGCAAGTTGACTGTTTGTACAACAGCGCATTGACGTCTATAAGAAAGATTTGTTATGGCACGATTGGTACAATAAAACTGGACTTATAAACTTAAATAACATAATGTTTTTGTTATAAAATGCTCAATTACAGGAGATAATTTAGTTTATTTTAATTGTAGATTACCCACCTACAATTTCAAAAAACTAAAACTAAATTAAACTAGGCTAGACAATAAACAAACCATACGACATACAAAAATAAAAAAATTAGCCCTAAAAATACGCCTTTTTATAATTAATTTACATTGCAAAGTGAATGCAAACTTTTAACTGAAGCACATAAAAATATCCGGAATACCAAATGGAATTTCAATTGTCCCAAACGAATGAGATGTTAAGGGTCGAGCCTTAATAAACAGTGTCCACCATCGTCCTACAATAAAACACGAACTCGCTCCGTATCGTCAATCACTCCACCACTCAGCTAGATTAAATTTGAATGTAGTTATAAAAGACCGATGGCCGGTTTTATTTCCGAAATGGGTTCGTGATACTCTGAATTATTTAAAAGTAACCGTTGTTTGGGAATGTAATGTACTCGTATATGTAATTCGAATTCTAGTTTAATAGTCAGGATAAGGTTGAATTAAGTGTTGACGTTTAGCTTGAGCGAATTTATAAGCCATGGGACGACTAGTTCAGTAGAACGCAAGCGAGTAATTAGAAATGTGTAGTTACGTTCGCATCTCACTGAACTAGCCAACTGACTGCGTGTAAGTTTGTTTGTTTTAAACGATAGTTAATTTAGGGTGAATCGCACGTTAATTTTATAAATCGCCTGAATATGTATTATGGATAAATAAATGAAAATTAAATAGTGTCCAGCTTTTGTATCTTAAACATATTATTTAGGTACTGTATAGACATAAGAGTTCTTGTGCAAGTCGCCCATAATCTATAACATTACCGTGACATTACTCTTTAAAAAAATTGGACTCTAACGGAAAGTTACACACTTTAAATAATTTAATTTATCATTCGAATTTAGAACGTTTTAAGAAATAGTAAAATTAAAAACAACACTAGATATCAGAAAGCAGTTTTTAATTCGTTTTCAGCCCCGAAGGAATAGAAGCACTTCTATTAATCCTGCCTTCATTTGAATTTACTACTCGTGCTAACTTTTCCAATGTATACGAATAAACTTTTAGACGACGTATTTTTTGCCTTACTTTCAGTTAATTTTCGCTTCTCTTAACGCGTCGTAATCCAATAGAAAACATAAATTTTGCGTACATTAGCGTTATACGAACCTTGCAATAGAAAAGGGGGAATTAATTTGTTTTTCTTACAATGGGTCGTCTAGACAAACGTATATAATTCAAGTTTCACTTAGCACTCGTAGACATTAATGTCCAAAACCGTGGCAATATTAAGACACCAACGGCTGTATATCATTTCAGAGGTGCTTGGCAGGATTATAATGCTTTAACTTAATCTATTATATTCGTGTATTCGGTACTTTATCTCGTTATGTGGTATGCGACGAGGATCCAATTTCATGCAACGGTTGCAATGCAAATCAGAGATTAATTAGAAACTGCTTTGAATTTCAATTTCTACTGTTTCAAAGGCTAGTATCGGTTGCAGTCTGTCTTTACTTCGTATCTACTTGTATTAAGAAGTACTCGTATAATCGTCGTTATTGCATACATAAGTGTGTTGTGACTCTAATACACTTCTTTGTTTGCCGAATATGGACTTCAGACTTATATATTAGGGGTCAATCACCTTTGATCAAGAAACCAGGTCTTCACACTAGACTGTCCGCCAACTACCAATATGTAAAGAAAAATGTAAAGGAGTACATATGTAGATTTTGAATGCTATCTTAATTATACACACCCGGACAAATTCACACACGGTTAATTACACTCAAACCAAGTTCTTATCTTCTTATATTAAGGAATTTAAGTACCTGATATTATTACTTAAAACATACATAAATACTTTATAAGAATATATAATTGACACCCAGGCGTCGTCGCCAACAACTATGTCTGCACATATTGTTGACTGCGGGAATCGAACACGCAAATTCCGACACAGTAAGCGCTTTCACTGTGTCAACGGTCTAGTCAAACTATATAGGTGACAGCTGCTGTTTCTCCCCGAATGCGACCGACTATAACATTCTTTACATTGTTGCAGTCAATGCATGTTGTATGCAGTGTACGCCCCTCGAAAACGAAAACATGTTTCTCTCAGTTACATTGGTCCTCTCTTGTATTCTTTATCAAATTGCTAAAAAACTTTCGCCTCTTTTCATAGTTCTTAAAACTCAAATATGCAAAAGATTTTCATTGTAATTAATTCGAAAATGAAATAAAACAACTACTAAAAATAAACAAAAAATTGAATATAAATGAAAAACTTTTTCCAAGAGCTCAGTCTCTGAAATTAATATTTCAGAACTTAAGTGCAATTATAAAGAAAGTCATTGACACATCAAGTTATGAACATTCCTTTGCGATACTTAATCTATTTGAGATGATATTTAGTCATTTAAAGCAGTATTTTATTGAAAGTTTTTTAAGAAAACATTATTTTTTCACAGTATCTGGTCTCAAGATACTTGTGACATCTTATCTGAGTCGGTTCGTTGGTTTTATTGCAAAAGTTTGCCATTTTTAACACGAGGGTGAGAGAAGTGTTTGTTTTATAACATTTTAGTTATAAATACTGGTCTTTTGTTAGAGAAATATTACGTTATAACTTCAGAGAGCTGATTAAAAACTATACTTCTACTGTGTACAAAGCGTAAAAACTATACAATAGAACTAGCAACGCCCCGCAACTTTACCCGCGTTATGCCCGTTCCCGTGGAAATTTTTAGATGAAAAATAGTCTATAACCTTCCCGTTGAATGTAGCTATCCACGACAAAAAAATTATCCAAATCTGATTGGTAATTTCTGAGATAAAGGCGTTCAAATTAACCAAAAAAAGAAAACATCAAACTCTTAGCTTTATTAAATTACAGTACCAGTGTACAAACTATATAATAGTATAAGAGATAAACGTCATAACAAAAGACAAATTGAATTGTAAAGAGCCTTCCTTTGACTGTGTCTGGAAATGTAGAAGTAAAACAATGATACCAATGTCTTTGTTGCGTTGAAATGAATTTTATATCAATATTTTGAGTTATCTTGGTATCTTTATTGCATCTTAAACTCTATTTGTTTCTACTATTACTATATATTGTCTCTACTCTACTACTCTATTTGTCTTTACTGTTACTATATATTGTCTTTACTCTACTACTCCAACTGTCTCTACAATTACTATATATTGTCTCTACTCTACTACTCTATTTGTCTCTACTATTACTATATATTCTCTCTACTCTACTACTCTATTTGTCTTTACTGTTACTATATATTGTCTTTACTCTACTACTCCAACTGTCTCTACAATTACTATATATTGTCTCTACTCTACTACTCTATTTGTCTCTACTATTACTATATATTCTCTCTACTCTACTACTCTATTTGTCTCTGCTATTACTATATAATTATAGTCTGTACTCTACTAATCTATTTGTATCTTCTATTATGTATTGTCTTTATTGTCTCTACTCTACTACTCTATTTGTCTCTACAAAGAATCTCAGCAGATTCTTTCAAATCTTTGTTCCCAAACCGAAAATGAAACATAAAATATAATTTTATTGTACATTAAAAGTTAGATTTTAATTAAGCTTATTCTAAGAACTTATAAAATTAAAACCATCCCCTAAAACAAATTAAATCGAACCGAACGTTTGACGAAGCATCAAAAATGTATTGCGGTGACTATATCCATTAATATTCGCTCGTTAAAACTACAGTCTAATAGCAGTTTTACGTCTTATTAAAAGGGTTATAAAATTTTATGTTGCGACGAAAGTTTCCTCAGTTATTTAATTAAAAACGTTTTCTGAATAATCAAGATAACTTAATATGTTTAGTGAGTCGTTAACACCGTGTATAAAGTATTTTAATATCTTCATAGCAATATTGTGAAGGGACATACTTTTTAAGCTGTTTTTAATTGGTAAACACATTAAATTGCCAGTCTAAGTTATTTCAACCACGATATAGAGACGTCATTACGCAGTAAGTACTTAGTTCATCCGTGGTTTCAACCAATTGAGAATGTATAAAGTCTTTAGGCGGTCTAACAGTCTGATTGATGGGGTTACTAGTCTATATGAACTTTTATCCTTCTCGCTGCACTGATATTTTCATTGAGATGATATACGATGGCTTTTCCCCAGCAGTGGGACATAACAGGCTAATTCTTAACTTATTTTACTACTGTTGAATATCTTTGAATCTTAATGAAATATTCAGAATACTTGTTTAATTAATAGAACATTGTATTGTGTAGAGCTTTGTCTTGATATTGTGCTTTGATTTGTTCAATTATTAATACAAATTGAAATCTTGAACGTTAATTTATACGTTGGTTTTGAACATCTGTATTGTACAATTTAATTAATAATTTAACATTATTGTGTACAAGTATACTATTGAGTGGTACTACTGTTACTATAATTATACTTATAGTAACTTTTGGGATGAAAAAATGGCCTATAATCTTTCCGTTGAATGTGACTATCTATTACAAAAAGATTTTTTCATATCTATTGGTAGTTTTTGACATTAGCAACAAAAGATTATTTCTAATTGATTTGTTGAAACAAACAAGAAATCAAACTCTTCAGCCTTTTTATATAATAAAAAGGATTGGAAGGAGTTGGCTATGGAAAGAGATAAATGGAAAGAATTGGGGGGAGACCTTTGCCCAGCAGTGGGACAGCGAAGTTACGTAAAAAAAATAGATTACCATAACAAGCTTACGTAAATCTATAGTTACTATTGAGAGCCTTTTCTTTAAAAAAAATATCTACTTATCCAATAATTAACTTTGCTTTTCAAAGTATTTTTAACCAGCTAATGTTCTTAAACTAATTGTTAAGGCTTAACTTAGCTAATGGTATTAATGGCTAAGATGACTTAGTACTATGATAATTAAATAAAGGTGGTTTCTGACAGGTATCAGTAATCGAATAAGTATTAAGTAAAACAAAGGTCTGACTCTACAATAAGGCTAAAAGTTTCTTTAAAGGCTTTTGTTCAGAACACTTGTCAATGTTATTTAAATTCAACGTATAGGTTAAATACCTTTTTGAGAAGTCAAATGGAGGCAGAATTTTAATATTTTGTAAGTTAAAATGAGACGTAAAAAGTTGTTCATTAACCGAGGGACATTCTTGAGCACGTACCAAAAGGATTTCTCAGCATCTGTGACAAGACATTTTCGTTTCACTAAATATTGCTTTACACAAGTTACGTTTTCAAAATACGTGATATTTTTATTATTAACTTACGTTGTTTTAAATTTAGATGATCTTGTTACATTATAACGTGTTGAAATAACAATGATGAGGTTAAAATTTTATTTTATTAACTGTTAACTGGGTTGCTTCGTTAACTTCTTAACGTTTGTTAAAAAGTTCATGGTTTAAAACGCTGTTAAAATGTCTGTTCAATACGTTGCTTCATAACTTAAATGACAGTCTTTTAAAGTTATTCAAGCGGCCAGTAGAAAGCCACGATTTTTCATTTTCTTACATTTGTTGGGATTAACATTTGATGTTAACATTTACTGACGCGTGAACGTAAGCTGAAGCAACCCACTCTAAATAGAATTTTCTAATCAGATGAATTTTGTGAACTATCAGTACGCCAGTTCAACTTTTCATTTCCTGCTACATCTTCTAGAACTACCAAACCATAAATATTACACATACATACACTATTCAATAAAAAACCTCTCTCATGTTTACTGCCACATATCTCTAAAAATTATGTAAAATCGTCTCCCAAACCATACGGCTACAAATTACAATTTTTATTGCATCTTACACTGAAAAACCTCTTAAATTACGACTGAACCATAAGAACTACCGGATGCCATCACACAAAGTATCTTTTGATGGTCGTAAACCCATCCCTTAACGCTCGTCCGATCTCTAAGGACCGCCCACCCTATGTATTACAGCTTTTACGCCCTGTAGTAGTCTTAACCCCAATAATAAAATGCGGGTTGTAAATAGATAATAACGATGGTAAGCTAGACGCTATTAAAGGCGCCGACGATATTTTGTAGCTGACAAAGAATGCTAAGTGGTGCGTTGGTAGTTAAAGGGTGTTTAGAGAAATGGGTTAGTGGTTGTGAATTCATTACTGGGAACTTAAAATCTGAACTTCAATTTTGGGGACGTTCGCTCAACATGATATGACAAAGTAATTCGTGGTTCCTATTTACCTTCTTGCTCAACGAAGCTTTGTTGAAATGCCTTCGCTCTACACTAGGCTTAGATTCTAAAAGCTGTAGCACTATAACATATGACAGATGAATGAAATGGCTATTTACTCGACTGCGGAGCTTTCATCACATTTCTGTTTTCGTTCTATTTTTATAGTTCTTTTTTCATTCTATAAAAGATACCTTGGATCTCTTACCAAACAGGCTTTTAAAGGCTATAAGATGTCACTTTAGAGTAAAGAAATCTCGCGTATGAATTGAAAAATATCATAAAGTTGTCAAAATATTTTTTATCTCGCTTAAATGCGAATAATTTGTACTAAAAGTATAGCTATCCTTGGCTATAGCAATTAATAATACGCCCCCAAATAAATCGTTAAGATAGTACTGGAAAACAAGAGTTGGTCTCAAATAAAGAACGAAGAATTTATTTCTTATTAACTACCCTTACGGTTTAAGTATCCTAGTACGTAAGGTAACAGCCTCCGTGGTCTAGTGGTTTGAGCGCTCGGCTCACGATCCGGAGGTTCCGGGTTCGATTCCCGGTGGGGATATCTCACAAAAATTACTTTGTGAGACTGTCCTCAGTTTGGTTAGGGCATTGCAGGCTGAATCACCTGATTGCCCGAAAAGTAAGATGATTCCGTGCTTCGGAGGGCACGTTAAGCCGTCGGTCCCGGTTACTTTCTACGGATAGTAGTCGTTACATGAGCCATGTCAGAGGCCTTTGGCGGCTCAATAACTCTGACACCAGGATTGGTCAGGTTGACCATCCACTCGATAAGAAGAAGAAGTACGTAAGGTCAAATTAACATTGAAATAACTGAAATTAACAATTCAACCTATCCAACTTAAGTACTTTTTGACTTAAAACTACTAACTTAATCATTTTGAAACAAGTTCACATGTCATTTAAGCATTCACATTCAACTCAAAGCATCAAATTATCTAACTAATTCTAATCAATTTAAGTGAAGCGTTTTCGCAACGTAAACGCTGCGACATTATCTAATAATGTGGATAAAATAGTGTCTGTGTGATTACGATGCTAGACTCGTGTGGTTCGTAATCGAGTTAGCGAGTTCGCTCGACGCTTACATTATACAGTGTATACGGACACGTAGACACACTGATATAGATTTAAACTGGAATGGTATCGTTTAATTTGAATAGAATTGTATTACAGTGCCATATTACGAGTTTTATCTACTTGTTCGTTTTTATTAATACTTACGTGTTGAGTGTATCGGATAATAATAAAACGGAGATTTTGCTTTTTCATTCAGTTGTGAGTTAGCATTCTAGCTATTTTAAAGAAAACCCTACATGACTATAAGTTTACTAGCTTTATGTAATTACTGCATCTTCGTATTTTGTACACTAATATTATAAAGAGGAAAACTTTGTTTGTTTGGTTGTAATGAATAGGATCAAAAACTACTGGACCGCTTTAAAAATTCTTTCACCATTCGAAAGCTACATTATCCACGAGTAACATAGGCTATTTTATCCCGAAATTCCCACAGGAATGGACACAACGCGGGTAAAACCGCGGGGCGCTGCTATAACTAATAACTATGGAATTATATACTATTCATTGAGACGCTAGTGGGTTCATTACATCTTATCCTATCAACACATTGTATTTCAACATACATCAGACAACAATTTAAGTGAATTACATAATTGAATATATTTTTTTCATATAATATAACTATCGCATCCAGTAAGTTCTTTGTCCTTGTAATTTTCTCCGTAATGACGTGTCAGCGATTTCCACAAATACAGGATAGTTCCGATCGCCTTCCAATAGTTCCTTCTCAAGGATCCTGGATAATTGGGATTCCTACTTCAGTTTGTGCAATCATTTTAATAATATAGGATTCATTTCGTTTACTGCTATTTTCAAGCAACGCCATGCATTTGATTAAAGTGTAATTAAAGTGCATAAAGCTTAAAGTGCATCACTGGTTTGTGTTGGGTTTCCGATTGTTTTTATAATTTCATATTCATTTAGATAGAAGTATTATTTTAACTTTATCTATTACTAGCCGCGGTAACCCGCGTTGTACCCGTTCCCGAGGGAATTTCGGTATAAAATGTATCCCATGTGTTATTTTGATGTATAATATGTCTTATATTTATGTAAAGTTACATCCAAATCCGTTCATTAGTTTTTGCGTGGGAGAGTAACAAACATACACTCCACAGACTTTCGCATTTGTAATATTGGTAGGATTTAAGGTAAGTCATTGGGGCCAATAGTAGTTGTATAAGATCAGTTGTTTGAATAAAAAATAATGTTCAGTGCTTATCTAAAATGCAATATTCAGGTCTCATAATAGTAAAAATAACTACCACATTAAAACGAATAAATCGAACACAACGTAATATCCCATAATCAACGTTAGAATGTAACCGGTACGCACGATAAATTAACTCGGCTGTCAAATGTATTCCCCATTATAATGGCATTTCCCAGTAATGTCGGAAACAAATAAATCTGCGCAGTTACATCGTATGTCAGAAGGATGAATGTGACGTCAATCGGAGACCATTTCTTGTCGACTCTAGTACCATCTAGAGGTCGTTATGCTACCGTACATACGGATGAAAAGATCACTGAATAGTAAACAAAAATTGGTTTGGATTTGTTTATGTAGGACATTTTGAAATGGTCCTAGATATGTATTCTAATTGTTTGTAATAATTTGTATCAAATGCACATAAAAATATTGAATTTTAAATGATTTTAACCAACCGTTCATGGGTAAAATACATATAACTGTGCGTCAGTTTGTGTCGAACGTTTCTGAGTGCGACAGATGGGCGTGTCTTCGCTATTAACGTATACATATAGATATACAGAGTAACCACTTCTTCATCTCAAATTCTGTACCTATATATTTATCGTAGACATAATATAAATATATTAAAAAAATATTTAGTCCGTTATGTTGTAATTGATATATATTATGTTCGTTAAACTTCATAGCCGTGTGTCGTATAACATAAGCAGCACACCCTGAGTGTAAGAAGGGGAAAGACAAAAACTTAATGACAAGTGGACAATGACGCAGATTCGAGACGGTTGTCAGCTCTGTCACACTGTCAGAGCACTTCCAGAAACTTTGGGGAGGAAAATATTGAGCAAATACAAAGGATTTAGCGAAATTGGAAAATTTGAGGAAAAATCGTGGGATTTAATAACATTAGAAAGAAAACATTGGGACATCCGGAAAGTTTATTTATTTAACACAACATCTCATTGCGATTGTTAAGCAACGCGCAGCTTGGTCCTTTGGATGGGTGACCGAAAGTGGCATTTCTATCTGAGGGCAAGTTAAGCAGTCCCGGTTATTTCAACTGATAGATCGTATCAGACGCCTTTAGGTGACGTCTATTAGGGTTCGCCACTAATCTACTCGGAAAAATTGAATGAATGAAGCACAACATACTAAGCTGTGATATTTTTGTAATGTAGTTATTTTAACCGACACATACTTAATGGAGGATATTCTAAATTTAGATGTTTTTATGTATGTCATAACGGTCAGTTGGATCATTACTAATCGGATTTTCAATTTATTTTATATTTGAAAGAAATTAAATACAAAATGGTTTTCTATATCTCATTGTGGGCCGTTAATGATTTTTAAAAGTTATTTTTATAGTAATCAATTTCGTTAAATCATATTTTGTTTCTAAATTAAAAAGAGAAATCTAGTCACTCTTTAATTAACAATATTTCAAGTATTCTTTATTTCACTTCTTAAGTTCTCTTACCTAGTAAAATATTTCTCAACACTTAATTTCTCAGTGTCTGCGTTTCTAACTTATTTCGTTTACATTTTCCATAAAAACGTTAAGAAAGTTTGTAGCGATAAAAAAGTTCAAAATGAAATAAAATACCTTTTCTTGCTTAGATTTTTTATCAAAAGTTTTCTTTAAAAATGAATCTGATTCTAGACACTAAACAAGTCGAACATTTCACAAACTCAAGTGTCAACTTTGAAATTCGCTAAATAGATTTAAGTTGTGCAATTTGTAAATCTATTTTACGAACTATTTTCCCAGACAAATATTCTGTCCTAATACAATTTACAATATGGACACTATAAAATATATTATTATATTTTATGTCACTTTGATTGTCTTTTTATTGACATTAAATACCTTCATAGATATTGTAAAAATTGAGAGATAAATAAGGTGTCGTTTGTTACTGATATAACATTTGATAATAATGTTACTAATAAAATATTGCTGAAGAGCATTTTTTGTGTCTTTACTTGAAAGAGCAATTAATCGCTCGAACAAGTCTGATTTCTAACATAACGTTTTTACATATTCAAAGGTATGGTTAAAGATAACTTTTCATCTCGTTATTCTTGCGTAAAATAAAGGTAAAACTACGTAGCATAACTAGTAGTAAATAAAAATAAAACAAAATAATAGATTTTCTAAAAAAAACGAGTATTTCGTAAAAAAATCAATCAGGGATTTACAAGACCGAAATCTTAAAAGCCGATTATAGTATGTTTGCGGAGAAACCGTAGAAAGCCCTCAAGAAAATCAAATCAGACAATCAAGTGGAAAAATCCATGTCCACTCTTCAAACAATCAACTCGAGTTACGCTTGCCGAAGTGATGTGGGGGTCCACACTTATTTGATCTCCACTCCTCAAGGGACCTCAGCTATTTGTTTTAAAGCTTTATTACTAAGTAATGTGTACACTGGTCAACCCTCTAAAAATTTAACCGTCCACGCTGACCAATACCGCTAATGCAAACCCATCCTTTAAAACATCTTCCAAACTCAAACTTCGAACGTCAAATCAACGAACGAATTTAAAAATAGAAGTGACTGATCAAAGAGTTCTGAACGTAAACAAACTTTATTTTCTTTTAAAGTTATCTAGTAAATATTTTAAGTTAAAGAATTCCATAAAAGTTAAAAGTCTTCGAAATTTATATCTAAATACATATTTTCCAATAATATTAGAATAGTAATACGAGAATTGAGAAACTGTAGTACATAAAATGTTTTGCTTTTATTCGCATTTTAGATTTCTAATATAGATAAGAGGTTTTAGGGTTAAGGTATTTTTATTAGTATTGTATTATTGTCCATTCCGAAATTGAGTTGTTGTAGTTGCTTTTTGCGTCCAATTATAATAAAAACCAAACCCAATGTCCATTACGATAAAATACTAAAAAATACTTCGGTATTTAAATTACAGACCATTATAGGTATCACAAAAAACAAATGTCAATAACAGACCCTGTTCGCACTATAAATTAAAAGACAGTCGTAAAACCACGGACGCGTTGTATCCTAGTAATTTATTCACCGTTTCAAATACAAAAAACTTGTTCGTCACAACGAGGGGTCCTTTAACCTCCTGTCAGGGTAAAAAGGTGTCAATTTTTGAAAGATTGCAACACGTCATGAATATTATATGAACGAATCGAGTTAAGGGTATTTTGCGATATTATTCGCCGTTCCGATCCCGTCAGCCTATGTCATTTTACATGGATTTTGTCCTTTGTTAAAAGTAACACGTATGACGTGATGGAGACTGTAAAGCGATGAATTTGTTGTCATAAAGCCTTCTCATGTTTACGTAATCGGGTATGATATGAGAAAAGTTTAAAGAAAATTTTGTTAGCATTTTGATAGTGTGCACTAGTCTTATCTTCACGTGCCTAATATGTAATTTTAAGTAATTAATAAACAATTTAAAAACTAGGACATATATACCAATTTATATATTAACTAGTAGTGCCTTGCGGTCTTACCCGCGTTGTACCCGTTCCCGCGGGAGTTTTGGGATAAAATGTATCCTATATGTTATTCTGATGTTAAGCTATATTACCGTAAAGTTTCATCTAATTTCATTCAATATTTTTTGCGTAAAAATAAAATAACATTCATACACACAAACTTTCGCATTTATGAGTAGATAGGATTCAAATAGATTTACTCATAGCGTTGTGTGTGACTTCGGAAACTACAAATCAAAGACAATAGTGTTGTCTATTTTATCGCTATTTTTTACTGAAAAACTTATCAAGTGCTATAAATTATAGATTTTCTTAAAGAACAATTCGATGGTACAATAGTTTTTTGGAACGGAAATCGTAAAATAAGTTTTTTTTCTACGTCGCCGCCCTCCCCATTGGGCGGTATTTGGAATCAACAAAGAATTCAGCAGTTTCTTATAACTGAATGGGCAGACTACTCACATATGTATACTTATTTGATATAATGTGTCTAAAAAATCCAATACCAGGGTTTATCAATAGCTACCTACCTACTTGAATTTACTTTCTTATCTATTTAATATGTTATTATTTTGGATAGTGTATTTTATAGTATAATGTAATTTATTTTCGTCGTGACAATCACATTCTTGGCGTCAGAAATTAAATATGTACTCTCATATTTTGTACGACCTACAAATTTTTAATAACTTACTACGAGTATGTCAAATAAAAAATCTCTATTGGATTTCATTATACTCATTTAAATCAGCAGCATAAAAAAATCGTTTTTGCTCAAAACATAAAATAAATAAACTATATTTATTCTGCGTAATTACTAATGATATGTAAATGATAGCTCGCAATAATTACAGCCTTTCATTACGGGTTTACAAATATGACTGAATGAACGAACATATTTACAAATGAATGAATGATTTCATTACATATTGTGTGGAGGCTAATGAATGCAATTAGTTGACTAAATTGGAAATGATGTTTATAATTGATTATCAATTTTGAATTATTTAAGTTTGTTTTATATTAAGATTGGTAAGAGGTTATTAGACGAAGGTAGTCGCACCTTATGTCTTGAGTTTATATTCATAGTAGCGCTCGTGGCGTAGTTAGACGAAGCGGAGTTCTCATCACGATTGTTAAGCAACGTGCAGCTCGGTCCCTACTGGGATGGGTGGCCGATAGTAGCATTTCTATTTGAGCACTACCATGCTTCGGAGGGTAAGTTAAATTGTCGGTGCCGTTTCTATTTTATCGTCAGATCATATCGTCGGAGGTCTAGAATAATTAAATTTAACATACTTTTTAAACTCGCATGATGAACTAATATAACTAACGGGTAATTTAAAAAATGAACGTGATTTAACCAACAAAAAATAACATATAATTTTAAGTTTAATGTCCCCAATCAATCCCAGTTCCAGATCATAAATAATGATAGAAAATGTTCTACATATTTAAAGTACTTACTATTGTCCACAATAAAGTCCGCGAGGGCATTATGTCAAACTATTATAGTATTAGATCATACCATCATGCAAACAAGATGTATATAATACAAACAAAAAAGCTAAATAAAATATAAACAGAAATTGTTACTGCAAAATTAAATGCGAGTGTCAAACGCATGCTCCTTCGTTCCATAGATTCAATTTTTAGTTAGCTTTCGACGCGTCGACTGAAGGCAGTACAAATAATTTCCACGTCAAACACAATGTTTGTAACAACAATGACGCCTGAATACTTCGAAGGTTGACGTCTACGTCGACGTTTCACGACGAAAAATACCCGAGAAATATTGAAAACTCAAACCATTGAAGAGTTACGTAGGTATTTTATTTTTGCACGTTCAAGTGAAATTCAATGGTTGAGTAAAATTGTTTGCAGGATGTGGTGAACGACCGAGGATTATAATAGAAATGACAATTGAAATATGAAATTCTTGGGTTAGGATCCTCTATTCTATGTTCTTTTCTGTACTCTTCGGTTTTACTCGCGTTGAATGCTTAAAGGAACGTATATATGTTCCTTTGCGTGCGTCTTGCTAGACTAAATACTATTCAGCAAAATAATATGTTATTAAATAAATAATAAATAAATATACCCGGACAAATTCATACACGGTTAATTAGACCCAAAGTAAGCTCTAAGCTTTGTGTTATGGAATCTAATTCACTGATACTATTACTTATACATACACAAATACTTTATAAGAATATATAATTGACACCCAGACATCGTCGCCAACAACTATGTCTGCACATATTGTTGACTCCGGGCGGGAATCGAACCCGCAACCCCCGACACAGTAAGCGCTCTCACTGCCACTGTGCCAACGGGCTTGGGCAATTAAACATTGTTTTGTTAATTTATCCCTGTCATTTAATGTTATAAAATAAATGAATATAATACTAGTTGCACCCCGTGGTTTTACCCGCGTTGTACCCGTCCCTGGTTGAATTTTGATATAAAAATTTGTCATAAACCTTCTTCTTGGATTACTCTGTATATTGGTGAAAACCGCATTACAATTTGATCTTTAGTTTTTGGTAAAATTAATTACATACAGACAGACAGTGTTAAGAGACTTTGATTTATAATATGTATAGGTAGATGGCCCAGTTGCTATAGCAAAAGTTATACCACGTGTTTGTTTCATAACCTAAACTAAGAACCTATGTACTATGTGTAACATCCTTCATTGTCATTAAGCTGTAAAAAAAAATCCAAAACAATGTTGTGTTTGTAAAGTATTATGTCTACCGAAACGCCGGCTTGTAGCTTGTAAACGCGCTCTCTGTCAAAAACGCTATGCTTATTTCCAAAACATGCAATATTTATTCAAGTTAAAGAAACATTTGATTAACTAAGCTAAGTTGTTTATCAAGTAACATTTAAACGTAAATCGTATTAATCCCCTACGACACTCGCTCGAAATTCATTAAAGTTGGTTCTTATTCAAACATAATAATTTATTTAGGCAAAAATCCCCAAAAGTAATATCCATTGAAGCGTATTTAACATTAAAGCTGAAATACGGAAAAGTGATATTGTGAGAGTGTTGACGAGTATCCGTATCGATATCGAAAATCTTTAACTGAATGGAATTATGAATAAATAATGGCTTACTTATGGTATACTAACCGCGCCCTGCGATGTTACCGTTCCCGCGGGAATTTCGGGATAAAATGTATCCCGTGTGTTATTTTGATGTATTATCTATATTACTGTAAAATTTCGATATATTTTTTTTAAACATCTACTGTATATTCTGAGGCTCAAGATCTTCCAAGAGTCCAAGATCAATATCAATATCATTCTTATATCGACAAATTAATTAAAATCTTTTCCCATCCCTACCGTCAAAGAGAAACGTATTATCATATAAATAATTCAGCATATCTCTCTTCGCATTATGTCATTTACGGTGTTACCTTTTAGATGAGTATTTACACAAAAGAAGAGAGAGAATCAAAAATGATAATTACATGCAAATCCGGCAACGTTTGAGAACCACTCAAAGGTTGTTGGCATTATTTTGAGAGAAGAATTACATTTTTCAAAGGAAGAGAGCCGGTGAACTGAATAAATGAAGTCTTTTAAAAACTTGCAGAGGGTTTTGTTGTGGTTTTGAAAACGACTGTACAATGTTTTTATGTGAAATCGATACAGCAATTATGTATGCAAGCTACTGTACTTTGTTGATAACATGCAAACTTATCCGTGTCGGGAATTTGAAAATAGAACGTAAGCGAATGATACTACCATTTTTCTTTCGAACTTTTCTTTAGAATTAGCCAAACGCAGCTTGGTAATCTAAACAACAAGCCTAAGGTTTTTAGCCAATCTAAATATACCTAAGAAGTTTATATTACAGATATTTAGTGGGTAACGTTGAGCTGAAATACATCTTGTAATAGTGAAAGTATTGACTACTATTTACTACGTTCGTTATTTTGTGCTACTACGAGTATATACCTACGGCTGGTCTACATTACCGATCTCTTTTTTATCATTTTCTATTTATCATGTGTTTTTCATCAACTCAATCAACTTTGAGTATCATATAGGATCTTTGTAAAGTCGAACACAGGTATTACATTAAGGTACAGTAGTTTGATTCAACATAATTATGTAATGCAGTGTCGATAAATTAAGTATGTACAATCAGGTTGAAAACTTACCAAAAAAACAAACATTAAAATCAGACGCACTTACGTATGTTTATTTGCACAAAAAACTATAAAGTGAAGTTGACATCAAGTATTCAAACGGCGAGTTGCCTTCGTTAGGGCAGCCCGACTGTACCTGCGCTGCATATGTTACTAAAGACAAAGTTTCACAAAACTAAATTCCATTTTGTTTATTTGTTACGGGTTGACGTACGAGCACGATAAATCGAATTTCCTTTGATTCAAACTTGTAAAGAAAAACAATGAGAGTTTCAAGATATTTTTGGTGATTTGATTTTATGGAATTATTCTGTTGTTGTTTTAAGTTTGTTTTATTGTTTTTATGTCAATCTGGTTACCATTTAACACGAACGAAATTTAAGCAAATTGATATCATATATCAACATTGTTACAACTGGCTTTAACGCGATGCGATAGGGCAGGTAGATAGTTTCAATTTGTACTTACTATTTAATGACAAAAAGGGTATTGTTTCAGAATATTTGGTTTGCACGATCAAATTAGAATCGTTATGAATTTGTCATTCATAATCAAGACGGCATTTTGTAATGTGTATGGATGGTAACCGCGTGGGCTTCTTGCTTGAAGTAAAACTATCAGCACTGCATCGCGTTGCTTCTTGCTTGCGTAGGAGTCGGGGAACGGGGGGATGTACGAATACATATTGTGTGATATTTTTTGGAGAATTAACATGGCTATCAATATAATCTATTTTATCGCTTCAACGCTTTGTTTTATCCTCAAAAGATAACCGAAGCGAAGTGAGAGCGGTTATATTCAAAATCGCTTTTCGATGACTATCTGTCTGTGCCTATGTATGCTTAGATCTTTCAAACTACGCAACGGATTTGGGCGTGGTTTTTTAAAATAGATAGAGTGATTCAAGAGGAAGGTTTATATGTATAAAAATTCCTGATATTCCCTCGGGAACGGGCACAACACGGGTAAAACCGCGGGCGCTTCTAGTAAATAATAAAGTAAACGTCTTACAACCGCATTAACA
Source organism: Cyclophora albipunctata (assembly GCA_963082685.1). Taxonomy (NCBI): domain Eukaryota; kingdom Metazoa; phylum Arthropoda; class Insecta; order Lepidoptera; family Geometridae; genus Cyclophora; species Cyclophora albipunctata. The sequence continues at coordinate 7,603,813 of OY720119.1, read as the reverse complement.
AAGTCATTACCAATTCAAGGTGAACATTCGAAATTGCACTCTTTAACTTTCTCAAGGTTTAATGAAGCTTAACAATTATTGTGCTCAAAGAGCCAATCATAATTTACTATTATTTAAAATCTTCAAGTCAGACAAAGGTATTAACGACATTTAAACTTACTTTGAAGTGAGTGAAAGATGTATGGTTACCTTAATAATTCAGTGCTATTATTTTATTTTATTTATTCTTATTATACTACAAGACAAAAGCATAACTGTTATAGATGATTGACGCTCATTTTCGAACACGCTACTTAATCTCTGGAGCTACAATATTTTCAAAATGTTTTTTATTTACAACTAATATTCGGGTACCTTTGACCTCGATAGTGTTTATAGTCACTAAAACCGCGTGCAAGTAGGACTTGTCGTGTCACAAAATGTGTCATAACAAGTCCTATTTGTCAAAATACTCACGAAATGTGTCAATGGTATTTTTTTTTTATCATAAATTTTCTCATGTATCAAACTACTCACAAAATGTGTCAGATACTTTTTTCTCATTACATTAAAAAGAAAGGAAATTTCCTAATTTTCTTGTCGATATTTGCATAGGAACGAATACAACGTGAGAACAACAGCACAGCGCTGCTAGTGTTATAATCTCTGAATATGTAAAACCATTAACATCAACCATCATACATATTCCATTACATTGATTCCTTAGATAATAAAACATAGTAGTTTGCTTTTAAGATATTAATTATTCATTAAAACATTTCTTAATTTCAGATATTTCATCTCATCGTCTTAGATCAGGCGAATAATATGCCCTTAACATTATAATGTTGTACATTAGAGAACGTCCAGGTTGACCTCTAAAGGCTGTAAAGCCTAAAGACTCTAGATAGTTGAATTCTAAACAAAACTGGTCGACTATAAACGCACTGCAATGTACAGCTTTTTTGCTGTCACACGCTACTTATGTGCAGTTTCACCATACAGCAGTCGCGGCTATTTTCAAGTACATATTTGCATGTACCTATCTATACCAATAAAATAATGGATCTCTACTTATTAAGTGTTAATGCCCCACTGCTGGGCAAAGGCTTCAATTACACTGAAGATATCAGTACTGTAAGAAAGATAGGTGTACTTCTACTTTACATAAATACAAAACGAATCCTAACTTAATATTATAAATGCGAAAGTAACTCGCTCTGTCTGTCTGTCACGCATTCACGCCAAAACTGCTAAACCGATTTTAATGGAATTTGGAACACAGTTAGTCCAGAGCCTGAGAAAGGACATAGGCTACTTTTTATACGCGAAAACAGGGTGGAAAGGGGTTGAAAGATAGTTTAAAAGTTTGTATGGACGTGTGGTTATTTTTGAAACCACTGGACGGATTTGGATGAAACTTTACAGTAGTACAGGTTATAGGTACATCAGAACAACATTCGGGATAAATTTAATCCCAAAACGGGAACGGGTACAACGCGGAAAAACCGCGGGGCGCGGCTAGTGTTAAATAAAACAATAATTAAAAATCACTTATCTCTATTTGAAAACTATATTTCACATTCGCAATCTGTAATGTTACTAAAAGACATTAAATGGCTACCTAATAATGTAGCCGAATGTTATTAAGATCTTTGGCTGTATTTATAGGTCTATTTAAGTTATATATGGGGGTCATAACACCGAATCGTTTGTCTCTGGGTCTTTATTACTTAGATATTACTATGTTAACCGAACAAAAGGTCTATTCTATATATGGGTTATTCACGAATTTTCAATTGATAGTGGTAAAGCTAAATGGTTTTAGATAGATGTTTAGCTTTTTTGGAATTTACTTTTTGATTTCAAAAGGAAGGTCTGAATTTATTTCTTTTATATTTTTTAGCCTGAATTAGTTTTGAATTCATTTCTGTTAATTGTAATATCTGTTATGTTTATTAAGAAGTGGCAATATCCTTTTTTAGATTTTTAAAAATTAGATATGACTCTTTTGAGTCTCATTAATTTAAGTAAGATTTTGTTGAGATTGAACATTTCTGAAAAAAAAAATCTAACCCTTTTAATTGAACATTGGTTTACAAAGTAAAAAATATGCATATATTTGAAAAAATACCTGCCTAATAAACTAATCTATACAACAAAAGTTTCTTTGTAAACAGAAATCAAAAGTAACATTCGTCTTAAAGATAAAAAGAACTAAGAACAGGCATAGTATTGTGCTGGAAATTGTTAAACTTCTTAAATGAACCCACTGTAACATACAATATAAATATTTTTTCAAATTCTCAAGCAAAAACTTAAAACCAAACTTTACTAAACATTCGATTCAATGAGCTCACGTCTTAGTACTTGTTTATTCGTTCAGATCAATCTTTTTAATAGCACTATGCGAAGTTTTCTTCAAAAATAAAAGGGAACTTGGAATGCATTAGGTATTGGAGAATACCTATAGATATTTTAATAACCCGTCTAGACCAAATATTTGCGGAGCGATTTCTGCATCGGCAATCCTAAGTTTTCCACTTAAGGAGTCGACATTGATCGGTGAACGTTTTATTGGTTCTATTTGAGCTCAGAATTCATTCCTCTTGTTTAGACTCAATCGCAATAAAACGAAAAATAAAAACTATAATGAACCAACTTCATCTTGCAAATATTTGCTGGTCTCAAAAGCGAAATAATGGTGAGTTGTGCAAACGTACAACTTTGCTATGTAAGCTTAAATTAACCATTTTATTCGTATTCTGATTTAGTTTATTTACAATTTTACGAGTTAGTTTCTGAGTCAATCAAGTGAGATATATAAATTGGCTTATAAATGTTTAGAAAGTTGGACGCAACACAATTTACGGTTCAATAAACATGATAGTTGTAAAGGAATATTTGTGTGGTTGTAGTACTAATAAAGATATTTTAATACGATTAGAAAAACGCAGTTACAACTTGACAGCAAAAACAAAAGAAAGAGGCGCCACAGGCGTACAAAAACAAAAAACTAATTTGGTTGCGTTCCATTTTCTAACAAGTTGTTAAAATTACAGTGAGAAAATAATTATATTAAACCTTAACCTGCTTATAATTATATTAAACCTTAATCTGCTTATACTTCGCGCAGTACTGATATCTTCAGTGAGATGAGCTCAGAAGTGAGACATTACAGGCTAATACTACAACTTCACGCTCGTGACGTAGTTGGACTGAGCAATGTTAACTCATTGCGATTGTTAAGCAACGTGCAGCTCGGCCCCTACTTGGATGGGTGGCCGATAGTGGCATTTCTATCTGACCGCTACCGTGCTTCGGAGGGCGTTAAATTGTCGGTTCCGGTTGATCAATCGTTAGACCATGTCGGAGGCCTTTAGGCTGGCTAAAAACTCCGGTAAAATTAGTGGGGAGCGTTAGGTTTTTTGCGTGAGGTTTTTTCGTTACGGAATTTCTGGATTCGGTCCCCGCGCTCAAGGCCCGCGATAGAAGCTATGCAATAGCTTAAAAGAGTTGGCCACTAACTCACTCGAATATACGTACTTTTTACTACAACTTCTACTAGTAAATGTTTTTAAGTATACTACTTGAGAAACGAGTTTCCAAGTTACATCCATCAAGAAATAGCTTTCCAAGCTTAAGCAAATACATTATATCAAAAAGCTAATACATTACAGACTTACATCGCATCTCAAGGGTAGCTAATATCCCTCTATGCAAACTTTCTTAACAACGTATCTAATATTGACTTAAGACCGTTGTCTTGTTACCATCAATCTGTTGAAATGGGTAAGGAATTACAAAGTTGGACCCTTTGCCCGTAAACCCGAGAGGTCACTTCCTACACTTAATTATATTAATTGGTATAAGTGCAGGTACCCGTGAACCGAATAGCCACTTTAATAACTACTTTGTCTTGTTTAGATATTTGTTAGTTTGGATATGGTTTGAGTAATAATTACTGGCCGGAGTTAAGTAAAATTGACGATGATTAGCTTCAGAAATTAGGTTAATAATTACTGGCTGAACTATAGTGGAGAAATTATTTTTCTGTATTCCACTGGTTGCTCAATTTGAGATTAGTTTGCCGTTTGTCTAGGGGAGCTTTGATGACTTTTTGCTTCATAAATTAGGTAAAGTTCAAAATTTGTTTCCTACTTTGTCGTTTGCTTGTTTATTTCTTAAGTAGCTCAAGAGTTGCGAGTTTTTTTTTATAACACAAGCGTTGTACGTGTCAATTTAATAGGTTACACTCGCGTTAGTTCGAGCTCGCCAAGTCTCAAGTAGCCAATTCCATCAGTGTAAACGACACCAATATTGTTACACTATTCTTTTGTATTTTTAAATACTCTCATCAAAATGTTAGTTTACTACAATATCGTATTTTAAACACAAATAAGCAAGTAATACTTAATTAAACCATTTCGGAAACAATATGAGACTCAATTGATAAATAAACTAATTACCTGTTTCAAATAGCACGAGACCCTTCATTTATGCTTCGTAACTTAATTACTTCCACTGACAGACAAGCACCACGGCTATACCAACGAGACCATAATAACATGACCCCTACTACAATACCGCACTTACACTTTCGTTCAGATAAACAAAACATTACGCTTCGCAATGAGGTCTTACTATGCTGGTTGTTTTAGCGTAGCTCGGTATTATATTTGTACTGTATTTGAGAATGTAGATTAGGTATTGCCTCTTATAAGAGGAGAATGTAAAGTAAATTACTATGGAATAGTTTGAACGTACGGAACGTTATGAAGAGCCCTTGTGGAAACTAATAAATTGACGAAATTGCCAATATGGTGGAGCGTTTGAACGGAAATCAAATTTTCAAGTTTGCCTGAATTCAATGGAAAACGTCAAGTGATACTGAAAACATTTTTACACGATTTTAAGTATTAAGGTACGATTTGGATAACCGACAGCAGCAGTCGACTGCAACTGCAGACACAGCTTCACTACTAGTTTCTAAAAAAATTATAAAAATAAATACACAAAATAATTTTTTTTTATTAACATATTTTTAAGTTTATGTAAAGAATAAAATAATTTATTTCATAATTAACTATAACAAAGGAGATAAGTTTAATCACTCATTATAATATTTTACACAAATTGTATATTTCAGAACAAATCAACTCGCTTCATTAAACACTCCAAAATAAAATACATTAAAAACCGGCCAAGTGCGAGTCGGACTCACGCACGGAGGGTTCCGTACTTTAAGAAACGGCAAAAAATCACGTTTGTTGTATGGGAGCCTTGAATATTTGTCTTATTTTTAGTATTTGTTATTATAGCGGCAATAGAAATACATCATCTTTGAAAATTTCAACTGTCTAGCTATCACCGTTCTTGAGATACAGCCTTGTGACAGACGGACGGACGGACGGACGGATGGACGGACGGACACCGAAGTCTTAGTAATAGGGTCCCGTTTTTACCCTTCGGGTACGGAACTCTAAAAATGAACATAAAATTATCGCCCAATAATTTGAAAAGAGAAACTAATTTATTTTTTGTGTAAAATATCTCACAGTAAATTGCCTTTTGTACTTTATTTGCTGTATAAATATACTGATTTAAATTCACCTTAAACTTTTTAATTTAAATTCGGATACCTACTACAGAATTTAAAACCTAGCTATTAAAATGGTGAAAGTCGAATAGAATAGGTTTTTTCAGAAAATGTCTGGTTATGTTGATATTTTGCCGGTAAACTTTTAATGTATGCCTGCTTCGCTGGTGAATGGGGTGGAATATAGTGGAATTAGGGATGGGGTTACATTTAAAAGATTTTTAACAGATATCGATATCATTTTATTAGTTATTGTGTAGTTTCTCGCCTAAAGGTTAGATAAAACTATAATATAAATAAGTCAAAATTTTCAATGTTTTCATAAACAATATTTTTCTCTAAGAACGTTAGTTGAACAAACATGGGCGTTTTATAATTGATTTGTCATATACTCGTATAAATACTCGCACGATATTTTTCTAAACACATTTTTATTAGCATAAAATAGTTACGATTAAGAAAAGTATTGTAGTCTGAATTAGAGCATTTAGACATAACGTCATTATGGTTATCTTGATATTATGGTATTAGCCTACAATGTCCCACTGCTGGGTAAAAGCTGCTCATTTCGCTGAAGATATCATTATAGTGAGGAGGATTAGACGTAATCACTACGCTTACATTTCGCTTACTTAGGTTGATGATTATAAACCCGAGCCATGAGGAAATAATAGTTTGTGCTCGACACGCGAATTGAACCCGAGACCTCTGTCTTGCAGGCGAGTGCACATACCTCTAGGCACATACCTCCGCCAAGGCAATCTTGGTATGTGATAAAAAAATCGTTCCAATATTCCAACTGCCGATATCGCTACAGCACGTCACTAAGGGGTGTGGGGAGAACAAAACTTGCTCCGTCGATTCCAGAAGCTTGAAGAACTAATTTAACTGCGTCCCCTAACTGCCACTTCAATAAATTCTAAACCAGTAATATATACCGATTTCAAGTACAATCTGTTTCGAAAAAACTATCCACATTATTCACGCGAATGTTCTTGAAAACTTTAAAATAAAAACAGTTAGAAATGAAATGTGTGTTTAATTTTTTGTTTTATAATTTGGAGTTTTGATAATAAATTAGTTTTTATGGGTAAAAGTTTACTAGTTTTTGTTTGTATTTGATGTACAGATTTAACTTCCAAAGTAATCAACTGTTGAAGCTGTACTGCCAGAATGCTCGTAGCTCAAAAATTAATGACTAGCATTGGTAGATCAAATTTATGGACAACAATATTTTTTTTTAAAACTAATCAAATTACGAGTAGTGTAATCATTGCTTCCGCGTAGCATTTACTTAATAGAGCGGCCATCTATCTGCCTAATAAACTAAGGTCATTGGATATTAAAGAAAATGGGTAATATCTTTATAATTTAAAAGGTATTTAAGCCTATCGCGCCTCGCCTCGGTAGTGTAATGTAATGTGCAGTTGCACTCGCCTGCCAAGACTGGGTTCAATACCCAGCTCGGGCGAAAACATGTTTCCTTCTTTTCCCGCATTAGGCAAGTGTGACGATTACGCCTAATCTTCGTAACTGTACCTTTGGTGAGATAAGAAGCCTTTGCCCAGCAGTGGGACATTACAGGCTAATACTTTTTAAGTATAAAGGTACTCTTAACACCATTTCTAAGTTCACTCAATGAGACCCCGTTTCATTATTATGATGGCTCCGGCACATTTTCATAACAATTTGCCTAAATGTTATCTGGAGTCAGTGACGAGGTGCCCTCGCTAATTAGACGACCGACTTCATGCAATGCATGTTAACGACTGACATTTGCATTCGGATCTCCCGTCATGTCCTGTTAAGGCACGGTTCGGTTGGAGCGAACAGCGAATTTAGTAATTATAAAGTGTTATATTTAGAAGAAGATATTTGGTAAGCATTTTCAAAGGATAACAATATCTGGACAATATAAGATTGTCTAATATACTTAAATTAAACTTAATGTTCAAGATTTTTAGGTCCTTTAAAGGCGTCGTTTTTTATAAAACGTTTGAGATTTGAACGCTCTCACAGTAAATAAGTAAGTCAAGTTTTATTATTAACTTTCTACCATAATCACTTTCGACTTCAATGTCATAGTATAGTATTGATCGATTTCAATAATAGAATTCGAGCGAACTAGGAAGTCATTTGACGTGTGTGTAATGCTCGCGTCTATTGTACTCACCGGCTTGTAGTTTGTACCTAATTTGCTCAATAAAAAGGATAAATCCGGTGCATAAAACTAATACTACCTACTTTCTTTATCTTAACAAGCTTTCTTACTAAATTCGACTTATACAACCTCGCCTTTAAGGGAGGTAGGGAGTTACAACTGTCAAAATCACCACGTGATCATTACACCAGGGAATGAGTTGGAAAATGAGCGCTCACGGATAATTGGCGTCCCGGAATGAATTTGTGATTCTCTGTAATGTGATATTTTGATGAGGTGCGGATGACGTTGGATTGTTATGACTACCTTCGGGTGTGTGCTGTGTAATATTATAGTGTTATCTATATATTGCCAACATATTCGGACCTCAATTTTAATGGCTTTATTATTGTAACTATTATATAAAAGTCCCTTTCATTTAAAACCTTAGTGATCGAGATAGTTAGAATCAGTATAAAACTTATCAGTACTTATAACATATCGGAAGCCTATAGGCGGTCTAAAAACTCCATCAAGGTTGACCACTGACCTACTCAGTAATGAATGAAGGGCTGATTACTGAATGTATCCTACATAATGTAATGAGCGAATATCAGTTTTCTCGTAAATCACAAGCAGAGTATTTTTTACAAAAAATATTAATTAACGAACTCGAGAGCTATTCGAAAATGGAATTTAAAAGGCGCCATCATTCTACTCAAGCCAGTTACAAAACTAAAAAACCAATATTCAATTTCAGAACATATTCAAACAACAAATAGAATTCAAACTGTCTCTATCGCATAAAAGCCATTGGAAAATAGCTCTTAGATCGTACACTTTAAAGCTATTCCTTATAATAAGAACGATCAAGAGTTTGTTTATTATTATTGCTTGTTTATAATATTTTTGTTGGCGTAGACTTGATACTCGTGAAATTGCAGTTTATTCCTGAGGGATATTAAAGCCACCCGCAGTGAACTTCCTGCACTACCATAACTGCCTTCCTGTTTATCGAACGCAGACGTTTTGTTATTTTATATATTATAAATATGGAGGTGCGTTTGTTTATGCTAAATTCTGTCTGGCGTTTTATGTTGGCGTTTTGTAACTGTGTTATTCAAATAGAAATATATGAATATCTTTGTTTTTATCAGGGTTTCTTTGTCGATGCTTACATTGTTAACAGCGGTCATAACTCCTCGCCTCGACCCTCTTACTGAAGCCTCTGTTTGTTATTGTATACTCTTTAAAACTAGATATGTAGACGAATATAGGCAATATAGGCATCTTAACCTTGTCCAAACTGATCGTTGCTTAACATTCGTTGCATCGTTGCATATAATTCCATTGTTTAAACAGACAAGAGATAAGCACTTCAGCACGCTCAATAATAACGCTCAATATCAGCTCTTATTATATTAATTCAAGTCCTCTTGTTTTATTCGCATTTCAAATATCGAAATAAATAAAATTCAATAACCGAAAACAAAAGAGACACGCATCCACTTTAATTACTTAGGACCCATCCACACTTGTGTTGCGCTTTTGTTTATTAAGAACGGAGGGTACGCTCATATGCTGCCGAAAGTATTATAAAAATCTTTTGTGAACTACCCTTTCATAGCCCAACCATTCTGCAATGAAATGCTCTTTTATACGAGTACGTCATGAGCATTTTTTGCCAATCATATGCCGTAACGCAACGAAATAAGGTTCCGAATTTTGGTGAAAAAAATCGCATGTTGTATTATGAAGACACGGCAGGCCTTACAAAACCAGATACTCGTTTAAACAATGCTCGTTTTGATAATATAACGCTTTTTGATGAGGGTCCGTATGAGTGGCCGGGAACAATTGCTGTGAAAACATTTTTGGACTTTTTTGAGAACATGAGAATTGAGAAGGTACTTCAGAACCTTTACAGGTGAACACTGCTTTAGGAGGCCCCTAGACCTACAATAACATTGTACAATATATTTAATTGTGCAATAAGATTGAATTGCGTTTGGATCCAAACGGTCAATTATATTGCACAATAAGAAAATTGTGCAATGTTTTCTTGTTCAGTCGGAGAATAGTTTGATCCCGAGCAACATGTCAAATATTGCGCAATACTGACCCTACACGAAGCAATATTGTTCAATATTAAATATTGTACAATAAAAATTAAACTCGCTCAAACTTTCGTTCAATCATTGCGCAGTCTTCAATATTAGCCCTAGACGGTTAATTATATTGCACAATATTCAATATTGCGCAATATAATTGATCGTCTAGGGGCCGCCTTAGGTAATTACATTATCATAATATATTATTAGGCCAATGCAGTACTGTTTCTTTAAGTAATTATTTTATTTTATTAAGGCGCTAAAATATTTAGGAAGGTTGACCATAAATACACAAAACTACTTGTACCACCAATACAATATATCAACCAATAACAATCTATCTAAATATAATCCATAATACTTAATACCTTCCCTCCACCATCAAAACAAGTAACTTCCCTTTAAACTTGCATCATAACCAATCAAAGGGCTTTATAATAGACAAAATTTACATCGTAAACACTAACAGGGTACTATCAAAATTCCCCAATAGCAGGATTACCTTTTGTAAACTAAAATGGGTCGCAATCATCATCTTATGGACCAGGATTACATGGGGGCAAAGGATTATGTTCAACTATGTCTTACTTATAGTGTAGTAGCCGGAGGCGTGACCCTTCGCCTGTACAAATATTCCATATAATGATTCGGTTTTAATTATTATTGGTACCGGCTAAGTTTTGTTTGATGTATTGATTAAAATACTGTTTGTGTTCAAGTGTCGTTGATGGGTAGTCGTGTCAATAGACGCGGTCTCGAGGGACCGCGGGGCAGTTTGGAGTACGGACCCTGTACGTACAAAGTGATTAGATAGATGTTTGTGCTCGTCTGAGCAAATGTTTATTAAATTTTAATTGAAATGCTGTGCTGTTAACGTATTAATTGTATATTAAAAACTGCTTAACTAGAATGTTAGGTTAGTACTCGTGATATATGAAGATTGATTGGAAAATAGAGAATGTTTTGTTGTAAAGTGTTTTGTTTATAAAATTACTGTTATATTCACTTATAAAGATAGCAAATCTTTATCCTTACGTTTGAAATGTAAATGATCAATAAAAATGCAATAACAAATAAGTAAAACACACTAAAGCTGCTTATCTCCCCGCATCATGTTCAGACAATAAATATCGCACGAACGACTATTACATTGAAAATTTCATATACGGAACATAAACACATCGGAATAACATTGTCGCCGAACTACTACCAACTTTACGACGATATAAACATAAAAAACTCATCGAAAAGAGGAGAGAAAAATATGAAAACACACCTAATAACACCTACATGTTTCACAAGTTTTTCCATTTAGCGATGCTCGTGTATTTCCCTATAGAAGTCGTAAAATTGTTAGCGGCCAGTGTGAGTTTTCCCTGCGTCCCTCTTTGCCCGCTTTCCCTTTTGAGTTTAATGGTTAAAGTTGAATTTTATTTTAGTCTTTACCGGTCTGTGTTTGTCGGCGATAATGTTGCTTTTCCGTTTATGAGCGGTGAAGTTACGGAGATTTCAGGATTTGTAAATAAGTATAATATTTAATGTAAATGTTTCGAATTATCTGTTTTACTTCGAAATTAAAATAAACGGTTTAGTTGTTTTATTTCATTAACTAAAGTCCTCCTTAACGGCTGGACCAATTTGAAGGATGTTTTTTGTATGCGTTTGGATGCACCCTGGATGGTTTAAATTCACAGTAGCGACATCTATTGGATCGCGGGTGGAACCACCGCGCGGGACAGCTATTGTCATATAATATAATAAATTCTTCTCCGTCAAACCTTCTTCACAAGTTAGCAAAACTACTCTCACTACTTCATAACATTTTAATTTATAATGATTACGTTTTTCAAAATAGTCCTTATTTCATTAGCTCTAAAGAACATAACAAAAATAATCCAAGCCCATTCGACTTCATAAACATTCTTAAACACAACACAAAAAAGCCTCATCTAAGTACTTTCTCCATCCAGATACGATAAACATTACACCATTAAATTAACCTCGGAAACCCCTTACATTTTTCTACCAACCTCAAAAAACAAATTACGTTTAAAAACAAATAACAGTAAAACATTTAACTTAATGAGAACCGCTGTAGCCGACCCACGGTCGAATTCCGGGCATAACAACATTATTGAATGAGTTATTTAATACACGTGCATTTTTGGTTATTATTATTATTAGAGCTTAGTTCCCTAATCCAATATACTCTCATTACGTGGCGTTTGGACTGTAACATTATTTGTGCACCCAGCTTTAGATGAAGCCTCTTCATACCCCTAATATCACGTTCCATAGACAATGTTAAAACGTTCAGGGAATGGAAGGTAATTATTAAAAATTGCTTCCAATGTTCCGCTAATGTAGTCTGTACGAGATTTACCGGCAATTTTATTAGTGGTTCGTTTGAACGGAATTACGTTTGGGGTACGTTCTTTTTTTAAACAATTTTCTTATAACGTAATTTATTGAACATATTGTTTAGCAAGGTGAGTTGCGTAACGTGATTTAAAAGTTATTTTGAAAGCACACGCAAAGAGTAGATACTAAAAACAAGAACAGAGATAGGTATTTGTTATAGAACTGAGTATTATGTCGATTCTAAGAATAAGTTTAGTAAAATCTTACAAGATTAACTTAATTTATTCAAATCATTAGGACCTTATTTTAAACATCATTTTAACAGAACATTATAATAATGATTTAAAAGTTATGTAATAAGGACATTATTTATTATTTATCAGGAAATTAATTTATATATTCCTTCACACATTTTATCCCATACAAAATTCATCCAAATTGAATTTTCCGTTTTACCTAAACACTGCACGTGCAACTAAAATAATGAACCATGCAAACTATACTAAAACTCTCGCAATTAGCTGGTACATGTTAAAATAAGCTATAAAATGATAAAACAGTATTTCACAAAGCATGCTAAACATCTTTATTGAGCTGTAAACGATGTGAAGCGATAACAAAATGTAACTCAGGTGTTCCACAGAAACTATTTCTGCTCATTTGGCTCGTCTATTGCACACTGGTGCAAATAAAATCCATTTTACAATAGATTTTCGCTGTTGTTTACAAGAAATAGGGCTGTATAGACGTGTTGTGTACTTTGAATTTTGTATGAGAAGTTGCTAAGTAAGTAAGGAGTAATTTTGATTGGCAGAGTATGCGAGCTGCTAGTTGGCTAGTTCAGTAGAATGCGAGCATAATTTGATTAAAGATATGGTAGACTTGATTGAAGTATGGTATAGTATGGTAGGTTTGAATGGAGTATCGGCAATCCAAATAACATTAGGTTATGGGTTACGATTTTTATCAATAAACGCTACACTACAAATCTACTACGCTACGTAGTCAGACCGTATAGACAACTAGCAATCCCTCCGCATTCTATTTGGATGTCTACTATCAATATGTGTAGAATGTGTAACCACATGACTATCTATTTACATTTCTGTACATATTTTGATGTAGATAATTCTATAGAATTCGAATTGATTGTCACTTGTTTATAACGACACTAGCTATTCTGCGCGGTGGTTCCACCTGCAATACAATCGATGGCGCTAGTGTATTTTTTTTAGATCGCGCTTCCATTATTTTCCCAAATTTAATGAGTTCATGAAAAAATCTTACTCTTTATTAAATAAGTATAGACAAGTTAAGATAAGTGCTCAGAAAGAAATACTATAGTATTGACCAAACTGAACATTACTTAACATTCACGAAGCATTACCACCGCTCAATCAAACTACACCTCTAAAATAGAAATAATAAGAATACAAATACTCGGAGCCACGTAGTTGGTTTATATCTTTTGTTTCCGTTCAAACACCCCCATAACATTATGTTGATGGTGGCAATAACGATTGAAATATTTACGAATATTCTAACAAACGAGGCGAGATGTGATAAATAGGGTATAGGCGGTGGATTGACCGTGCCGGAATAAAGATAAGATGCCGCGGTATTGTGCAGCCATTTTTTATTTGACAACTGTTTTATTTTTGGGTTTTTTTTCCTTTGCTGTGAAATCGTTCTGTGAATATACAGGTACAATAAGTAGGTAGGTTTAGGTAGGTAGGTAGGAATTGGTAGATACTGGTAGGTAGGTAGGTATAGTTAGTTACTATAGTTGACTAGGTATTCAGTAAATGGAAGCATTTTATAGAACCACTATTAAGCGCTAAAGCAACGTTTTGACAGTGCGATTTTACGAACTGCCAACCGGTAAGATTCAAATAAAGAACGGTAGGATAGAACGCTCGCGTTCTATTTATAAAATTTCAAATTCTACTGTTTCTATAATAAACTATAGTAATAAATCTCTACTCGATGCTAACCTCACTCAACTACGAAAGAAGGCATCAAGTCTAAATGAGTATAATCGTATAATAGAGGCTAAAGTAATAAATGTCTTGCCCATGTCATTTCAAAACAATATTTATCAAATTTAAGTCTAACAAGTCAATATCAAAAATATAGCTGAGATTCATGATTTTATTCACTGAAGATAGTTTTGTTCATGAATGGTACCTTTTGTTTAGTTAGATGCTTTTGTTTAGAACATGTTTTTGTTTCAAACACAAGCGATCGGCATTTGTTCGGATGGATTACATAAGAATTCTTAATTTGAGCTCTTTATTATACAAACAAATGACGTTAGTATTAATTAGTGTTCTATTAGGTGCAAAATAAAGTTTGATTTCGAACGAACGAAACTGCTTAATATTTAATTTATGACAAATTCAAAAAAGAACAGCTTCTCAATTTAGTAACATTATTTTTTAATCTTCACAATATCTCTATTCGGCCTGTAAATGTCCTTCACACCTCATCTTTCTAATCCGGCCAGCCGTATATTCATTAGCATTTACGTTCAAGAGTACCCCTCGTCTCGGATTATATCTGAATCAAATCCCTGGCGTAACAATGCTGCCCACTTACCATCTGCCAACGTTGCTCGTTTTGATATTCAAGGCAGGACATACGGGTAGAAAGGTTGGCTAGCATACAGTGGTATGAATTTTGCCTTTCTATGAAATTTACGTTTCTGCAAATCCTGTTATGTAACATTGTAAGGCAATGACCTCTATTATAATGAAGAAATTTGTAACTTTTATCACTACATGGTATAAAATAAAGTCTTCTCTGTTTCGTGTCTGTTTGTCTGTATGCTTAAATCTTTAAAATTACGCAACGTATTTTGATGCGGTTTTTTGTAATAGGTAGAGTGATTCAAGAGGAAGTTTTTTATGTAAAAAATATCCCGAAATTCCCACGGGAACGGGCACGACGCGGGTAAAACCGCGGAGCTGCTAGTTAATAATAAAATTGAAAGTGGCTCTCATGGAACTAAAAACATCAACAAAAACAATTACAGTAAAAATAATTGTGATACTCCACCAAATATTTCAATCAATCACAACGCTATATTATAGAATGTATCTTAAATAATACTAACGCTACGGGCGTTAGTATAAATAGCGTCAACTCAACCTCACATAATTATGTCAAATGATTCCTTAGGATTTAATGAGTGATTTGTACCTTTGGCGGCTCAATAACTCTGACACCGGGATTGGTTGACAATCCACTCGATGAAGAAGAAGAAGAACAAGTATTATGAAAAAAAACGTCAATTGTTGAGTGTCGATCTAATGAACATCTCTAAGTGCGGCTGTAAGGAAAGGATGAAATTGAAAGGATGTTTTCCTCATAGAGTCAAAAAGTAGACATAAAGACTGTACAACTATTACTGTCCACCACATAACTTGAAACACTCAAGTTACCTATAAGATAAATAAATTCAATACAATCATATATTCATTATCTTCTATATCCGTGTGTCTCAACACTGGTCAGTTACAAGCAACAATGAATAATATTGAATATGAAGTTCCCTAATTAGGATGGATACACCCTCGTTGGAGCCAATTACGAACGAACATTTTGAATAGTTTCGTTAATAAATTGGTCCTCTTTTGATGTCCGATGCTCGTGTACGGTCAAGCAATGGACAATAATTAGACGTGATTAGTTAGGTTCATGTGATAAAGCCCAATTAAGAGGTAGTGTTTTGTTCCTTTTTGAATAAGTAGCCCCAAAGTGTTACCCACGTTGTACCCGTCCCCGCGGGAATTTCAGGATAAAACGTATCCCTTGTGTTATTTCGATGTATAAACTATATTACTGTAAAGTTTGATCCAAATTCGTCCATTATTTTTTTCCATAAAGAGTGACTTACATCCTCACATACTATCGCATTTCTCATATTCGTAGAATTATATAGTTTAAAAAAAATAAAAATATTTCATACCAAAAATACTGCTTGATCACGGAAATGATAGCTGCTTTCTCAACTTCAAGCCAAACATTAAAACAAGTCCAGATTAAATTAAAAAAGCTTATAAAATTTTTGTTACTTAACACACAAAAATCGATACCCATAATTCCAATTTCATTGTCTACCAAACCCATAAAAATAACAAAGCAATCTATAAATCGAAATAGCCTTCAGAATATTCAAACATTAAAATTGTTCAATAAATCATATCAAAGGTAATCATAATCGGGTGGTAGCAAAGCTGATGTCTCTATCCTGAAAGGTTGTCCCTCAGGACTCGCCACAAGACAGGCGTACAAGGATATCTAATTACGGAGTCGATGCGTCCAATAAATATTCCAATAGCATAAAATTTACATAACTCTGACAGAATTTGCAATATCAAATACAGGGTGGGCAAAGTAGATGAGATCTACAGTAAGTTATAGCTGTGTATGTTAGTAGTAAATATACAGGATGACTCTTTAAATAGGTCGGTCAGATTGCTGTACTCGGAGACGTCAGGAGACGTCGTTCTTCCTTAGTAGAGATTTTATAAGTGATTTTGACATGATAATAGGTATAATAAGCCGCGGCCCGTGGTGTTGTACCCGTTCCCGCGGAATTTCGGGATAAAATGTATCTCATGTGTTATTCTGATGTATAACCTATATTACTGTAAAGTTTTATCCTAATCCGTCCAGTAGTTTTTTCGTGAAAGAATAACAAACATACATACATCAAATCATTCATATACCTACATCCATCCTCACAAACTTTCGCATTTATAATATTAGTGGGATTTTGACAATTTGAATTAAAACTACGTTAACGAATACAGTAGTGCGTAGTGTTTGCTTAAACTTAAGAAACCAGTATGATTTTGACATGATAATTTATAATGTATGAAAAATTATGCAAATAATTGATTGTATAGGCATCTATGACTGCAGCAGCACGTTACTAAGAAAAACTTGAGAGGTGTCAAGGGACACCCGGATGGAACGAAGTTTATTTATTATCAACAAAAATAATCGTTGCGACACCACACTGTTCAATGCGAAATAGAAAGACGAAACGAAAAATTTAGCTTGCTTTCTATATGAAAGAGAGAGACAGACAGAGAAACATGCGCGCGCGTGTTTCTCTGTCCGTCTCTCTCTGACGTGCGCAAGTTTCTCTGTCTGTCCCTCTCTGGCCTAAAAAATGTCGTTACCATTTTTTCCGTCTAGCCCCTTTCGCAACGCGCGATAAGGAACTTCGTTCCAAAAAATCTTCATATCTGAGCGAACTAAAAAAATTACCCTGTATGGTTTAAACTATGACTTAGAAAATGGATTGAATTATATGATTTTTACTTAAAGAATGTCTCAAACCTAGTGTAAATGAGATTTGGTAATCAGGACAGAAGAGATTTTTCGTAGTCATCAGACGATCTTAAATATCTACGTCAAAGTCAGTACCTATACTGACATTTAGAACTTTACTTGTAAACTTATAGGAAAGGATATGTTTACAAAAGCAATCAACTAAACGAAGCCACAATAAAAAATAAATTCACAAAACCAAATTACTATTCGATATGATCGAAAACAGTTTGTTTTCAGTTTAACAAAGCAGAAAGTAAATCAAACAATAATATGCAGACGACATCAAAGAATCTACAAAGACTCAATTACTATTTCGAATTGATAGTTGCAACCCTTATTAGGTAGACCACAAAATAAGGCAATTTCGAGGACAAAAGGATGTCCCTTATTGCGTCGAGGATGGACGCCTGTCGGCGATTCGAAAGTTTCTACATGACGGGTCAGCATGGCCACCCTAGTCACAATTTATTGAATTTAGTCGAGAGATGACCACACGTTTATTGTTCTCTCGGACTTTGATTAGGGTGTCTTGCTCGCAGGTATATCGAATATGATTTAATGATGTAGGGTGTATGTACATTGTAAATTTTACTTTGTAAATATTCATTCGTCCATATTGAATAGGTAAATGTTGCTTAATTAAAATTGTTGAACATAAACCATGTTTTGTACGTTTGTGTAGACAATACTTATTAAATCTGTTTTGTTTTGCGTTCTATTTACATGAAGGTATATTTCTACTTGCGGTTATCTTATGGCGAGCAGGTATTCAGGCAAATTAAAATTTTAATATTATAGAAGTAAGTATTTAGAAGTGGTAATGATTACGACGTTCAAACAAAATCCTCATCTATGTATATACTATTATATTAAGGTGAACAGTTTGAATTTTTCGTTTGTTTAAACGCACTTATCTCAGAAACTACTAATCCAATTTGAACAATTCTTTTTGTAATGAATAGCCACATTTAACTTGAAGGTTATAAGCTATTTTATTCCCAAAATTTCCACAACAACGATCACAACGTGGACAAAACCGCTGGGCGCTGCTATAACATCTTTATTATAACATTATAAGCAGACATAAGTCCGACGCTGCAGGTAAATCTTACAATAACTTCTTATTTCACCCAAAACTTTTGTCTCATCACTACATAAAGTACCCCAAATATTATACTCCATCCACTCTGTTCAATAAAGGACACCCGCGCCGGTAGCCATGGTATTACCTCACATATATTGACCGGACAATTTGTCCTGCTACAAGGGGCTTTCAATAATAATTCCGCGATAAATTATCTACCAAACGGACCACCACGAAACTTGGAAATAAATAAATACACCCGGACAAATTCACACACGGTTAGTGAGACCCAAACAAAGCTCTATGCTTGTATTATGAAATCTAACTTACTGATACTATTATGTGTACGTACATAATAATATATATGACACCCAAATGTCGTCGCCAACAACTATCTATGCACATATTGTTAACTGCATAATTTAAAAATATACCTAAAGGTTTATTGTAACTAAATAAAATCTATGATATAAACAAATCCCAAAACCTTATTTTTTATCACAAATCTTCAGAACACTAGAAATAATAGCCATTTAATTTTTAATCATCCCACACAGTTGTGGTTAAAGCAATTTCAAAAGAATACTTAATATTAACAAGCTTCTTTATAAACATTTTAGAAGAGAAAGATATTAAAATTATTGGATGTCATTATTATTTTGAGATTTTGCCGAAGTTTCGTGGTGGCACCCCTGTGGCTACCTCGAATGGACTAGTGGTGAACTTAAGCTATTAATTATTGTACTACATTTTGACAACATACCCCGAATATTTTCTATATTGAGATGTCTTTGTGTCAGAGCGCTCAAAATTTATTGTTTCCTAACATGTTATTTATTACTTTCTGTACGTTAAAACAATTCAATGAACTTTCCCTTTTTATGGGTTTTTATTTAATAAATTGTGTTTTGTTTAACCTTTTATGTTTGAAAAGGTTTTACGAATGAAATGAAAGTAAACTCAAGGTTCATTTATTCATTAGGTTAGTGTAACTACTATAAAAAAAAATAACCTCAGACCACCTTAGAGGCTTTAAAGTGGTCTAAAAATTTCAACTCCAGGGTTGGCCACTAAAATTTTGACTCTCTCTGGAACTCGAACTTCCTTACTTAATATGTCGACTAAGGTCAACCATGGTTTCAGAGTTTCAAGACCGCTTAAAGACCTCTGATCGCCAACCAGGACTGATAATGACGTGTCTTCCGAACCATAAAACACACACACACTTTCTCTCTAACGCACAGACACACACGCATTCTCTCACACACATAACTCTTCTATTTTTAAAACACAAAGTAGCATTAGGTAGTAATTGGCGTGCTGTAAGGTCGTCTGATACACATACACTAACACTTTCTCTCTATCACACAGTACACACGCACTCTCTCACACACATAACTCTTCTATTTTTAAAACAAAAAGTAGCATTAGGTAATAATTGGTGTCCAGTAAGGTCGTCTGATACACACACACACACTAACACTTTCTCTGTAATACATAAAGACACAAACGCACTCTCTCTCACTCACCTACAAATAACTCTTCTATTTTTAAAACACAAAGTAGCATTAGGTAGTAATGAGCGTCCAGTAAGGTCGTCCACCTCTATGTCTGGGGCAATTCGTTACTATAATGTCGGCAATCTGTCGCTCAGCCAACGCCATAATTCAAGACAATACACGATAACGACGTGCTTTATATTTAATGGCATTACAAACTTTGTAGTTTAAATGGTTCAGTGAAAGTAGTTTATAGATTGAAATGAGGAGTTTAAGTGGTATACATATGTGATTAAAAATCAATTTTGCAGTCTGTAGTGTCAAGTGTCTAGATGTATCTGCAATGTTAGTTATTTGTGTGATGTTTTAAAGAGGTTTTTCATTAAACACTGATTGGAGAGAGCTACATAAAAACGGTTAAGCGTTTAGCGAAATGCGTTAAGTTAACGACGTTTCGGAGACCTTTGTGTAACAATGGACAGTATAGATTAAAAAATAAAGCATAAAACCAAAACATTGATCTATAAAGATCATCATAATAACGTGTTGTTAAGGTTAAATCTTAATATTCCTCAATAAATGACAAAATACAACATGAAGTTCTAAAACTTCTAATTGCCTACAAAACTTTCTATAACCTACCAAATCATAACAACAGAACTTCGAAAACTGCATCATTCGCGCCCCGTCTCCGCTATAGATACATCTCAAAGGGAAAATTGTACACTTGCTACCTACAAAGATGAAATATGTTAACACCCAGAAAGCCAGCTGCGATGTGCTACGAATTAAGGCGCACTCATAAATAGACACTTGCTACACTTATTTAGCAAGACAGTGTTACGAAAACACAGGCTAGCGTGCTACACGTTTTCGTAGCAAGTCTCTACTACACCTTTCTAAATAATTTTTGTAGAACATTGGAATTGCTTAGACATCTTTCGAAACTCGTATAGCGCGTATTCCGTTAAGGCTTAGATTATACTCGTAGTTATCCTTCTGGGTGCATTTACTTTGTGCGAGAAGCACACACGAGGACCTTATCAAACTTTAAGGTCCTGCGCCATTATTCATGAGCGTCTCGCTTGATTCCCCACACGTAATAGTCACTATAAATTGGCCAAACTTTATTGGCTATTAAAATAAGTAATGAAACCGTCCCGTAGTTTTGTTTTAGAATTATTCTCTTATTTGTGTCGCTATAAATGCGATTTATTATGGTTCATTGGTTTATGGAGTAATAGTATCATTTAGAGATTCGCTTGTTTATCTTTTTTGATTCAATAAACTTGAAACACTTGGTTAAAACTATTAAGAACGGTTCAGATATCTGAAAAGAAATATATTTTTTACAACTTAGTACTTAGAGTTAGGTTTTAAATTGATTTTCTTAATGGCCTCTGTCGTTAGCTTTTAAAGTAATCTTCAAAGTGAAAAAAGAACTTTTTAAAAGGTTTTACAAGTAAGTATTTTAAATTCACTTTTAGAAAAAGCGTTTAGATTGAGCAAGTTTACAAGCTGCAAGCTGCCAGCGTTACACGCTCGCGTTCCACGCATATCGTCTTTCAAACTTTGCTTTGGCAATCCCGCAGCTTGCTCTCAATAAACTCTAACTCAAATATTCCATTAAATCGCTTTTCATATATTGTAAATATATCTAAAATCACTATATATAAAACTCTTCTAAGGAATCGTTTCACGACTCTGAGTACGGCTGTAAGTAATCCTATTGTATATTGTTGAGTTACATCTAACAAGCCACCACAAATAAATCTTATATCACAACTAAGACAACAAAAACCGTCAAGTCAATTTGAAAATACGAAAAACCTACTTCAGATGCTACATGCATATTATAAAAGTACTTATAACACAAAAGAATCAACTAACAGTCTCATTAAATATGCAAGTATCATGACTGAAATATTCAAGTACAGTCGCAGAGAGAAACTGAAACTAATTTGCAACTTTATTTACTGTAAAAGTGTACTTTCAGTAATACCTAGGTCTTCATTACGGAATGTTTTAATTAGTAGAATGTGAATACTTATCGTCCGTTGAAGCTTGGAATGGGCGAAGGTACAAGTAGACGCTTTTTAAGAGTAACTTAGAAACTACTTACGGGGTTGTTTGTATTTACGAAAAAACGTTGAATTGAAGCAACTTTTGTATAGAAATTGAGAGATAATTAGGTGTATTATTTTTTTCATATTAACGTTTTTAGAAACTTCGTTTTTATAATTAAAAGATGTTATTAAGCTGTAAGTTGGCACATTGCAACAGATGAAGTTAGGTATGTAACGCTCGCTAAACTAGCCAACTAGCAACTTGTAATCTAGCTCAATATAAATAAATAATTACACCCGGACAAATTCACACACGGTTAATTAGACCCAAACTAAGCTATAACCTTGTATTATGGAATCTAACTAACTGATACTACTACATATACGTACACAAATACTTTATAAGAATATATAATTGACACCCAGACGTCGTCGCCAACAACTATGTCTTCACATATAGATGACTAAGAAGAAAATGCCTTTTCCCATATCAAGGCTTCTTACCACTAATTAAATCACTGAACTTTCACTCCATTGTAAATCTCACAATCAGATACTCCCAGATTCATTAACTCTCAATCGCTCAACTTCGCAGCACGCATTCACTCAAGTATTTCCGTCAAATTAAACACGATCTTTGCCCAACTATTTATAAAGATTCTTGTGAAGGGTTCACCCATTCAGAATGTGAAATTTGACGTGTGAGACCTCTATTGGTTCAAATAAAGTACGCTCTCATTGTTGGAGCTCGGAGGTAAATGTACTTCATAACCAAGACTGGAATATCATTCTTTCCGTCTTATTTGAAGGGTAATGGAAAATTTATAGAGATGATGATGCAAGAAACAAGTCTTCCGTATTTTAATGTAGGTACAAAAGTTTGTTTGAATGTTTTGCCTTATATGCCTATCTCATTTTTCTGTGGGCAATAACATAAAGCAAGAAATAATAGACAGAAAAGTTGACTCCCGTACTGAGACGTAAAATGCTTTCTTAATAAGGCATTTAATGAGTGATTTTGATAAGTAACGAACAAAAAATTGCGGCAAATAGTTAAGTATCGATTTAATAGACGTCTGAGTGCGGCAGTTAGTCAAAGCGCTCGGCTCACGATGCGGAGGTTCCAGGTTCGATTCCCGGTGGGGACAACAATATCTCACAAAAATCTCTTTGTGAGACTGTCCTCAGTTTGGTTAGGGCATTGCAGGCTGAATCACCGAATTTTGATGAAGATTGCCCGAAAGATGATTCCGTGCTTCGGAGGGCACGTTAAGCCGTCGGTCCAGGCTACTTTCTACGGATAGTAGTCGATACATGAGCCATGTCAGAGGCCTTTGGCGGCTCAACACCAGGATTGGTCAGGTTGATCATCCACTCGATGAATAATAATAAGTTAGTCAAACTTGGGCAGTTATGAATTAAAAGATTCCTTGGCAATGTTGTATGTATCTGCAGATCTTTTATACCTTGTTACTAAGTTGTTACTTCAGTACAAAGTGGATAACAACTGCATTCTAAGTATAATATCATCTCTCTACATTTCAAGAAGATATGAAATCGTATCCCATTGCACGGGAATAAGATATACAAGAACTCATACGATCCACGTGAATATAGTCCAGTAAAACATGAGCTGTTATACGTAAACGTCACCTTCGATCTTCTATAGAAATAGGGGCGACAGTAGTTCTTCTAAAAATGGTTATCAAATAAAAAGCGTGTAAGTTCGCATTTATAAAGATTTCAAACACATTCCGCAAATGAACACAATTTAAAGACGAATGCGTTTTTGGATTCTCATTTCAATGAACATTTGGTTCGCTTGATTCAATCGTAATGACGTAATATCTCTCTTTTATATCCTGTTTTGAAAATAGATTGTTTTTTGTTACATTTCAATCGACTTAACTATATAACAATGTTTCGATTATCTTTGTAAGTAGATTTTATTTTGATTATTTTTGGGTACAATCTTACAAACAAATGATTCGCTACCTAAATCTAGATAGAGTACTAACATTTTATTTTCTATTTCTTTTTATTAATCTACTAGCAGCGCCCCGCGGTTTTACCCGCGTTGTGCACGTTCCCGTGGGAATTTCGGGATTTTTTTTACATAAAAACCTTACTCTTGAATCACTCTACCTATTACAAAAAACCGCATCAAAATCCGTTGCGTAATTTTAAAGATTTAAGCATATAGACAGACAAACAGACAGACACGAAAAAGAGACGACTTTATTTTATACTATGTAGTAATTTACTTAAGTATCTTTTCTATATATACAACAGAGAATTCTTCTACATCACGTTAATAACGTCAATACCTAATAAGACTTTTCAGTCTAATCCATATATCACTTACATACCAACTGCGTCCAATTTTCATCAATCACAAAGGACTATATTTCGTACAATGCCATAGGGCCCGCATTAGTATTGAGTAGACGACACACCATCGGATTAAGTCATATTATTCATGCATCAAAGGCTCTCAGAGGAATCAGTGTGCCCCTTCCGCAATTCAAATAGCGAACAATACTGGCAAATTATAAAGCAATCGAGATTTGAAGAGCTTCTTGACCTGTTTGAGTAATTTGTATTGGATTTGAATGTGACTGTGTCTATTGTGATGTGTATTGTGTACTTTATAGTACACATGTATTAAATACATTGTGTTGGTTATATGTATGATGTGATTGTGATACAATTTGTTGAAGTTAAATCAATGCTTGCAAACTATCTGTCCGATTTGAATAATTATTTTGAATTGGATAGGTGCATACCTGCAAGACGAAGGTTAAAGGTAATTTTTTGTTCTGAACACGGATTCCCGTGTGAGTAAATCACGGGTAAAACTGCGGAGCACGGCTAGTTATTAATAATGAATACATTGTGTAGCTATACAATATAATTATATAGTTTGTTAAAGCATACGACCTTAAAAGACGGAGGCCCTTATTTACCCTTTTTACTGCCATAAAATTTAAGATTTTAGTAACTATTCACTTACCAAGCACTTACTAAGCAATTACAAGTATTTTAGAAACTTTATGTTGAACTAAAGATTAATAAAGTGCTTTAATACTTAAAAGGTATTTAGCTATTAAGCATCGATAGATAGATTAAAGGGACGAAATGACATCTGATTACAAACAAAGTTATTATTATTACTGAGCCAATAGGTAGTAATAACTAACCTTTCTTTTTCATGAGAATCGGTCGAGCCGTTTCAGAGGAGTTCAACCACGGTACCCGTTCCCGCGGGAATTTCGGAATAGACGTTGTCCGATTCTCAGGCCTACCCGATATGTACACAAAATTTCATGAGAATCGGTGGAGCCGTTTCAGAGGAGTTCGATTACGCACCCCGTGACACGAGAATTTTATATATTAGAAGATTATAAAGCTGCAGAGTTTATTTGAACGCGCTAATCTCATGAACTACTGGTCCGATTTAAACCATTATTTTTGTAATTTATAGTCACATTCAACGGAAAGGTTATAGGCTACTTTTCATCCTGAAATTCCGACAACGCGGGTAAAACCGCGGGGCGCTGCTAGTATGGGATATAGTTGAAGAGACACGCGAAAATCTTATCCAGATACAATTATACTACAAATGTGATTGTGAAATTGGAATACGTTTCATTTGCATTAGTTATATTAGTGAACTCAGTACCTAGACTAGTGATGTATCTAAAAACAAACGTCTTTGGTTTGGAAGAGTACTTATACCCATTAGATGGGACCCCTTTCGACAAAGTGAAGTGGTATGTTGCCTACTCTTGGAAAGGATTAGGCATTTCCATCGTTATAACGATATATGCGATCGTTAATATGTTTCATTTGTTGTACAATGTATTTGCATGGAACTTGAGATTTTGAATAACAATTGAAGAGTTCGTTACTGAGGATGATATTAATGATATGAACCCGTTATAGTGATGTGCAGGAAAGAATTTATAGGAGGTTTCGGTTAATAATTGAAATGTATCTACGTTAAGCTGAGTCGTTATATTTTATTTCATTTTATTTTAAATTGAAGATGTTAAATAGTTTGGTGACAAAACAAACGACTCGCTACTTCGATAGTTGTAATTTGCTGCGAATATTTGAGCCATAAACTTAGAATAGGTTTTATATTTTTTCAATTACTCTAAAACCATGGTTCTTACTTTGGGTGGCCGATAGTGGCATTTATATCTAAGCGCTACCGTGCTTAGGAGGGCACGTTAAATTGTCGGTCCCGGTAGACCATGTCCGATGCCTTGAGAAAGTCTAAAACCTTATTTGGGCACACGGATGTTAGAACATAGTAGGATCACTGAAAAAACTTAATTCGAAAGAATGATTTTTTTTTCAGGATGGCGACTATGGACCGTGTCATGGAAGAAATATTATTTCTCATTTATATCCTTGGATCAATCGTCATGTGTCTGACTATATTTACTGCTTCAGTGAGTAGAAAGTCAGAAAGGGGGAATTTGGACAGCCACTATGGGTACATTTTCTACGTAGTATTAGTCAGTCGACTATTTAATAATTATAAACAAGTAAAGATATTAATATCATAATACATTTTGTCACCATCGTATAACAGAAGTTAAAAATATTATTATGTAGAACATTTAATTAGTATTTAAAGCTCCATTTGCGAGCTTTATTTTCATAACATAGAGGCATAACTGTACTGATATCTTCAGTGAGATGAGAGGTCTTTGCCCAGCAGTGAATTAGAAAATAATTTACAATTAAATAAATGATTACATTGATAGTGTATGTGTATTTTTCTTAACCCCTGCTATAAGTTAAGAACTAACGCTAGTCCTCAGAAACGTTAAATGATTACTTAGTAGAGATTTAATGATTGATTTTGTCATGATATATATAAAAATTACGTAAAATATTAAGTATCGAATTTATGAACGTCTCTGAGTGCGGCAGTTATTCCTTACTTGTTACAAATTACCAAACTCAATTCCCCTTTTCTTCTTCTTCTCTTCATCGAGTGGATGGTCAACCTGCCCAATCCTGTTGTCAGAGTTATTGAGCCGCCAAAGGCCTTTGACATGGCTTATGTAACGACTACTATCCGAAGAAAGTAACCGGGACCGACGGCTGAACGTGCCCTCCGAAGCACGGAATCATCTTACTTTTCGGGCAATCAGGTGATTCAGCCTGCAATACCCTAACCAAACTGAGGGCAGTCTCACAAAGAGATTTTTGTAAGCTATTGTCCCCACCGGGAATCGAACCCGGAACCTCCGGATCGTTAGCCGAGCGCTCAAACCACAAGACCACGGAGGCTGTTACTCAATTCCCTAAAACACAATAAGTAAGTTATTTATAAAACTTATGACCTGCACACGTAGGGGCTTGCAACAAATAGCTCTAATATTGAATACGACGCGATCTGTGAAGTCGTAAACACAAGCTGGTAGCTGACTACATTCATATGATTCTCAAGTGCCTACGACGGCATATTGACTGTGAAACCAATACGAATGTAAGAATCTATGGGGCTCTATTGCGAATCCGAATTGGGTGTTTAATAAAACACCGGAGGTGTGGGGTTATTTCTTAATATGAAGTGTGAAGGAGGTGCTATGTAGGTTTTATGAGTTGATGTTGTTGAATATATAACTTGAAATTATGTTCTTACAAAGTTTACTTCATTCAAATAATACATTTTTAATTCATTTAATTTTACACACTTATCTCTTGAATTATACTATGGATTTAAAAACTTATGAAGTATAGTTAACTACATTTAAAAGGAAACCGCAGATGATACTAGATGACAGTATAAATTATTGTTTAATCTGAAAATACAAACACAATAAATTTTAATGGTCAAGTTACTAAAGCACATAATACACACAGTGCGGATGCCGGATGCGGGCCGTTTGCGGTTCGGATGACATGATATTCCTTGTAACAAATACAAGCAATATAACGTCACGCATCCCGCAACCGCACTATATGTGTCTTGCGGTTAAAGCCTCTTTTTTTCACATGAGTTAAGAAATTTATTAACTACTGATGTTTCTTACCAAAAAGTTCTTACCCAAACTATCCTTGTACTATCGAAAAAACAAATGAACATAGCTTACACTATTTATAAGATGCAGTGTACGGGTAATTAAATGAAGTCATGTACATTTATGTAATAAAATTAAAATGGAAAATTATCTTTCATTACACTAATTAACAAACAATTTATGATTAAACCATGTAGAATGAATAAAAGTGTAATCACGAAAATTATTCACGTGTTAGTTTTATTTATTTTTTTGGTATAAAAGGGGGTTGGTGTAGTGGTGTGGTATCATCGGTCTGGAGTCTTCAAAATGGGGACATCTGGATTGACTTGGTCTCTTGCGATTTTAGTCATTTTGCCGTTGGGACTTCTTTGTCAAGAAGCAGGTAAGAGCTTTTGTTCGATTAATCATATTACTTCGATTAATTTAATTTAATTAGTTCGATTAATTATATTATTGCATTAAAAAGTGACTTATGCAACAAAAAATACTGAGATGATAAAATGAAAATATTTTTAGTTTATAGAACTAGCAGCGCCCCGCGGTTTTACCCGCGTTGTGCCCGTTCCCGTGGGAATTTCGGGATTTTTTTTACATAAAAACCTTCCTCTTGAATTACTCTACCTATTACAAAAAACCGCATCAAAATCCGTTGCGTAATTTTAAAGATTTAAGCATACAGACAAACAGACACGAAACAGAGACGACTTTATTTTATACTATGTAGTGATGTTAAATTCACTTTTACATACCTACTTACTGGGAAACATATACGAGTATGTATCACAGTTGAAATTCAACTTCTTTTGATGTTTTTTCTTTGTAAAGAATATGATATAAGAAATTAATTGAATTGTTTATTTTTCAGGAAGTACTAATGCCGCGTTACAAAGATTGATGGCCCAAACTGAAGGTAAATAAAATATTCCTATTTTCTAGTTAGATTGATTTTGAAAAAGTAAAGTAAAGTAAACTATTAGCCTGTAATGTCTCACTGCTGGGCAAGCGCCTCTCATCTCACTGAAGATATCAGTAAAGTGAGGGGGTTAGGCATAATCATTAGGATTTTGAAAAAGGTATCTTAAAAAAAGCTTACAGTTGAACGCATTCTAAAATCACTCCGTAGATTTCAGTAGTAAGTTTTCACTCATGTTGTATTGTTTTTTAGCTCTTCAACAAAATGCTGAAGCAAACCTTAATAAACCAATAACCCTCCCGCAAGGAGGATCAGGTAAACTAATTTTCTATTATATATATATATTTTATATCTTGGGATATAAAATAATCTTGGATGATTCTTGGATGATTCTGATGATGACGGATGATGATGCTTCGGAGGGCACGTTAAGCCGTCAGTCCCGGTTACTTTCTACGGATAGTAGTCGTTACATGAGCCATGTCTGAGGCCTTTGGCGGCTCAATAACTCTGACACCAGGATTGGTCAGGTTGACCATCCACTCGATGAAGAACATATCTTGGGATCTTGGGATATGGGATCTTACAGACCCATACTTTTTATTTTTTAATTTTATCGAGCACTTCGGCGGTCCAAAACCCTCCGACATTAGGGTTGGCCACTAACCTACTCGGACTTATTTATACCAACTTTTTTATAGGTTCATCATCTTCCTCGTCATCTTCAAGTAGCTGTAAGTATCCTTACTATAATATAATAATAGTGAAGAGTTTGATTTAGGGCCGACACTGCCTTAAGCGTGCGCACGCCGCGGTTTCATACAAAAGTGAAGCGTCGCGTGCACACGCTTAGTGCAGTGTTAATAAGCCTTAGTTTCCTTGAATGTGCTAATCTCTAGAACAGTTCACGATTGATCTCTCTCGGTTGGCCAGAGGCCTCTGAGTGAAGATATCAATCAGTACGGTGAAGGGGATTAGGCGTAACCACCACGCTTGCCTAATGCGGGTTGGTGATCTGAAAAACCCGAGCTATGTTCGAAAATTAAATGGGATACATGCTTTATTCGATCCGGGAACCCGCCGAGACCCCAGTCTTGATAGGAAATGCATCTGGCACTGACAACCAAACCTAAGTGTACACTGTACAATACTTATTATTATTATTTAATACTTTTGCCATTACTGTCCCACTGCTGAGCAAATGCCTCTCCTCTATCCCTCCATGCATTCCTTTTCAGTACACTGTACAATACTTAAAAATAATTATTAAAAAATGTTTACAGCAAGTTCGAATGGAGGTGTAACAAGTAATTCCGCAAGCTGTAAGTAACAATGAAATCTATACTAATATTATAAAGAGGTAATTTTTTTAAGTTTGTTTGTTTGTATGTTCGAGCTAATCTCGGGAATTGTCAGTCCGATATTAATAATTCTTTTTGTAATAGATAGCCACACTTCAACGGGAAGGTTACTGGCTATTTTTCAACCTGAAATTCCGTAAAACGGCGAGGTACTGCTAATTATTGATATACAGATTTTATTTATAGACGATCAATTATAGACGAAACAATTAAACTAATAGTCAGTAAAATGGGAATATAACAATGGATTAACTATCTTGAATAAATATATAAAATAAAATAATACTCCCGGACAAATTTACATACGTTTAATTAGACCCAAACTAAGTATGGAATCAAAGTAACTGATACTACTAAAACTACTTGTTAAATAATCCAAATATGTAGCTTCACACTTCATAGAATTACTAACTTCAACATCTAACTCTAAAGAAACATTTGTAAGGAAAGTGTACTAAGTAATAACGCTCGCCCTCAGAGGCGTCAAATGCTGTCTTAGTACAGACTTAATGAGTGATTTTGACATGTAATGTATGTTAAAAAAACTTGAGAGGTGTCAAGGGACACCCGGATGGAACGAAGTTTATTTATTATCAACAAAAATAATCGTCGCGACACCACACTGTTCAATGCGAAATAGAAAGACGAAACGAAAATATCTGGCTTGCTTTCTATAAGAGAGAGAGAGAGAGAGAAAGAGAGAGAGAGAGACAGACAGAGAAACATGCGCACGCCAGAGAGAGACAGACAGAGAAACATGCGCAGGCCTGCGGCGTGACAGACAGACGTGACAGACGTGTTTCTCTGTCTGTCTCTAACGCAAAAAGTGTCGTTACAACTTTTCCGTCTAGCCCCCTTTCGCAATGCGCGATAAGGAACTTCGTTCCAATTACATCAAGTAGTTAAGTGTCCATTTAATAAACTTCTCCGAGCGCGACAGTCAGAAGGTCATTTATATAAGTGATCCTTTCCATAACATTTAACTTCATTAATTGTTTCGTTCTATAGCTGCTCAAGATGCCAATGGCGATACTAGTTCTTCCGGAAATAGTGGTAAGTCGAAAATATGCTCTCTTCGGCTCTATATGCTTATCTGCTGTAGGTTTCATATAAATGTGTTTATTCTTCAGCGGTGGCTGACGGTAATGGAGATACCAGCACATCTGGTACTAGTGGTAAGAAATCTATATATAATAAATATGAAGAGTTTGTTTTGGATTGAACGCACTAATCTCAGAAAATATCAATCTGATTCGAACGGATTCCACGGGTACGGGCCCAATGCAGGTAAAACCGCGGGTTGCTGCTAGTCATTCAATAATCGTTTTCTTTCACACATCTATACCATACTAATATTATAATGAGGTAAAAGTTGTACGTTTGTATGCTCGAGCCAATCTCGAAAAATATCAGTCCGATTTGAAAAATTCTTTTTGTATTCGATAGCCCCAGTCAACGGGAAGGTTATAGGCTATTTTTCATCCCAAAATTCCCCCGGGCACAATGCGGGTAAAGCCGCGGGGCTGCTAGTTTTCTTAATAAAATTTAAATATCTTCGTCGCATTGAATTTTCTTTTATTTGTCCATATCATTAGCTGCCACCGACGGTAATGGGGATGCCAGTACTTCTGGAACCAGTGGTAAGTTTATTAATAATTAATGAAATTCGAATTTACCTGTATCCAAATAATACAAGTGTATCGTTCTGAAATACTAAATATGGTTTTACTAATTAGGCGCTGCTGACGGCAATGGCGACGCCAGTACTTCAGGCACCAGTGGTAAGTTTATTTATAACTAGTCGCGCCCCGCAGTGTTACCCGCGGTGTACTCGGCCCCGCGGGAATTTTGGGGTACAATGTATCCCATATGTTATGCTGATGTACCTTTATTTATAATCAAATTCTTATTTACGTGTATCCAAATATTACCAAGAGTATTATTTTAAAATATTAAATATGGTTTTACTTATTAGGCGCTGCTGACGGCAATGGCGACGCCAGTACTTCAGGCACCAGTGGTAAGTTTATTAATGATTAATCAAATTCGAATTTACGTCTATCCAAATAATACCAAGCGTATCGTTCTGAAATACTAAATATGGTTTTACTTTTTAGGCGCTGCTGACGGCAATGGCGACGCCAGTACTTCAGGCACCAGTGGTAAGTTTATTAATGATTAATGAAATTCGAATTTACCTCTATCCAAATAATACAAGTGTATCGTTCTGAAATACTAAATATGGTTTTACTAATTAGGCGCTGCTGACGGCAATGGCGACGCCAGTACTTCAGGAACTAGTGGTAAGTTTATTAATGATTAATCAAATTCTAATTTACGTCTATCCAAATAATACCAAGCGTAACGTTTTCAAATATTGAATATGGTTTTACTTATTAGGCGCTGCTGACGGCAATGGCGACGCCAGTACTTCAGGAACCAGTGGTAAGTTTATTAATGATTAATCAAATTCGAATTTACGTCTATCCAAATAATACAAGTGTATCGTTCTGAAATACTAAATACGGTTTAACTAATTAGGCGCTGCTGACGGCAATGGCGACGCCAGTACTTCAGGCACCAGTGGTAAGTTTATTTATAACCAGTCGCGCCCGGCGGTGTTACCCGCGTTGTACTCGGCCCCGCGGGAATTTTGGGATACAATGTATCCCATATGTTATGCTGATGTACCTTTATTATTATACAGTTTCATCCAAATCCATCTAGCAGTTTTTTAGTGAAAGAGTAACAAACATACATCCTCACAAACTTTCGTATTTATAATATTAGTAGGATTAATCAAATTGTAATTTACGTCTATCGAAATAATATAAGCGTATCGTTCTGAAATATAAAATATGGTTTACTTAATAGGCGCTGCTGACGGCAATGGCGACGCCAGCACTTCAGGAACTAGTGGTAAGTTTATTAATGATTAATCAAATTCTAATTTACGTCTATCCAAATAATACCAAGCGTAACGTTTTCAAATATTAAATATGGTTTTACTTATTAGGCGCTGCTGACGGCAATGGCGACGCCAGTACTTCAGGAACCAGTGGTAAGTTTATTAATGATTAATCAAATTCTAATTTACGTCTATCCAAATAATACCAAGCGTAACGTTTTCAAATATTAAATATGGTTTTACTTATTAGGCGCTGCTGACGACAATGGCGACGCCAGTACTTCAGGAACCAGTGGTAAGTTTATTAATGATTAATGAAATTCGAATTTACCTCTATCCAAATAATACAAGTGTATCGTTCTGAAATACTAAATATGGTTTTACTTATTAGGCGCTGCTGATGGCAATGGCGACGCCAGTACTTCAGGAACTAGTGGTGAGTTTATTAATGATTAATCAAATTCTAATATTCGTCTATCCGAATAATTCCAAACGTATCGTTTTGAAATATTAAATATGGTTTTATTTAATAGGCGCTGCTGACGGCAATGGCGACGCCAGTACTTCAGGCACCAGTGGTGAGTTTATTAATGATTAATCAAATTCTAATATTCGTCTATCCAAATAATTCCAAACGTATCGTTTTGAAATATTAAATATGGTTTTATTTAATAGGCGCTGCTGACGGCAATGGCGACGCCAGTACTTCAGGCACTAGTGGTAAGTTTATTAATGATTAATCAAATTTTAATTTACGTCCATCCGAATAATTCCAAGCGTATCGTTTTCAATAAATATTAAATATGGTTTTATTTATTAGGCGCTGCTGACGGCAATGGCGACGCCAGCACTTCAGGAACTAGTGGTAAGTTTATTAATGATTAATGAAATTCGAATTTACCTTTATCCAAATAATACAAGTGTATCGTTCTGAAATACTAAATATGGTTTTACTAATTAGGCGCTGCTGACGGCAATGGCGACGCCAGTACTTCAGGAACCAGTGGTAAGTTTTTTAATGATTAATCAAATTCTTATTTACGTCTATCCAAATTATATGACCAACAGTATTATTTTAAAATATTAAATATGGTTTTACTTATTAGGCGCTGCTGACGGCAATGGCGACGCTAGTACTTCAGGCACTAGTGGTAAGATCAATTAACTTGGATATTTTTGATAAAATCTTGCCATCAAACCTGTGATCCCACTGCAAATGTCTATAAACTGATTTTTTTGACCCGTGCATCAACTTAGAACCGAAACTACATTAAGTGTGCGCCCGTCGCGGTTTTATACAAAAGTGAACCGTCGCGTCGCACGCGACGGGCGCACGCGACGGGCGCACGCGATGGGCGCACGCAGCGGGCGCACGCGGCGGACGCACGCAACGGGCGCACGCTAAAAGCAGTTTCAGCCCAGAGCCTGAATCCACTAAAGTCGATTTAGTCTTCAAACTGACTTTTCCAACGTGATCAAAACTGTCTTTTGTCAGTCTAACATTTTACGGTTCAACTTGTTTAGTTTTACAAGCAAAAGTTTATATAATTTTTTTTAATTAGAAATATTTAAGTTCATTTACGAAATTTAATATATAAAATTAAGTTTTGCATGCACTGAATGTAATGCAAACAAACATATACATGTATAAGCCTTTTTTATTATATTTATTTTCTGACTCCGAATTATTTTCTCAATCTCTTGTTGTCTTATCAATTAGGTGCCGCTGGAGGTAATGCAGGTGGTGCCAACACTTCCGGAACCAGTGGTAAGATCAAATTAAAATGAGCACCTAAGGCCTAATACACCGTTTCTACCTCGAAAACTGTCAACTGATCTTAGAAATTCCATTTTTAAAAATCTCAGTTTGGCATGTTAAATTGAAATTGATCTGATTCTGATTCATTTGTTACGGTGAAATTAGGACTCAGGCGTTCGTTTTTTGATTAGAGGAAGTTAGCGAGCTACGAGTTCAGTAGAATAATTTGCATTGCCAACAGGCGGAATTAAAACGAAGAATATTTGTTTTTATTATTTTATCACTAAAACTTTACTAAATAAAATCGAAGTCCTACTCGCATAAAAATCATAAAAAGGATGATAAATCTAACTTTATTTCAGATATCTATGCATTACGAGTAATTGAAATTTTTTCATAATTTTAGCATCTGAAAGTTCACCAGCCTCCTCGCCAGGCAGTTCCACTGGGTCTACTCCAGCTAGCTCACCAGCTTCCTCACCAGGCAGTTCCTCCGGCTCTTCTCCCGCTAGCTCACCAGCCTCTTCACCAGGCTCCACATCAGGAAGCTCGCCAGCCTCCTCACCAGGCAGCACGTCTGGTTCAACTCCAGCTAGCTCACCAGCCTCTTCGCCAGGCAGTACCTCTGGCTCTTCTCCAGCTAGCTCACCAGCCTCTTCACCAGGCTCCACTTTAGGAAGCTCGCCAGCCTCCTCACCAGGCAGTACCTCTGGTTCAACTCCAGCCAGCTCACCAGCCTCCTCACCAGGCAGTACCTCTGGCTCTTCTCCAGCTAGCTCACCAGCTTCTTCACCAGCTGCAGGAAGCTCGCCAGCCTCCTCACCAGGCAGTACCTCTGGCTCTTCTCCAGCTAGCTCACCAGCCTCATCACCAGGCTCCACTTCAGGAAGCTCACCAGGCAGTACTGCAACCTCTACAACTAGTGGTACGCTTTTATTTGTCCTTTTTATTTTACGCTACTACAGCTGCAACGATGGCAGTCACAAGTATTTCTTTTAAAAAACATTCCTTTCTTTTTTTCAATGCTCGTCTCTTTCGTTTACCTGCACTATAAAGAGTATCAAAATTAATTCTGTTATTAAGAAGCAAAGATTATTTTCCCTA
Organism: Cyclophora albipunctata; assembly: GCA_963082685.1. Lineage (NCBI taxonomy): Eukaryota > Metazoa > Arthropoda > Insecta > Lepidoptera > Geometridae > Cyclophora > Cyclophora albipunctata. The sequence continues at coordinate 7,567,536 of OY720119.1, read as the reverse complement.
AATGAACCTAAGAACAGTTCTAAAATTTTAGTCATTACACGGTTACCATTAAATCATAAGAAGGTCCCCTTATTTAAATATTTTACTTATTTTCCAGGTAATGCCGGCCCTGGCGGCTCATCAACCGCGTCTACCTCTACAGCAAGTAAGATTAGTTTTAATTTTTGATGTAATACTTCTCTGTAAATAAAGTAACTCGAAAGTTGATTGGTTATTAAACTCAAATCCTTAATTTCAGCATCAGGAACCTCAACAGGAAGCTCACCAGCTAGCTCACCAGCCTCCTCACCAGGCAGTCCCTCTGGTTCAACTCCAGCTAGCTCACCAGCCTCCTCACCAGGCAGTACCTCTGATTCAAGTCCAGCTAGCTCACCAGCCTCTTCACCAGGCAATTCGACTGGCTCTTCCCCAGCTAGTTCACCAGCATCTTCACCAGGCTCCACGCCAGCTAGCTCACCAGCCTCCTCACCAGGCAGTACCTCTGGTTCAAGTCCAGCTAGCTCACCAGGCAGTACCTCTGGTTCAAGTCCAGCTAGCTCACCAGCCTCTTCACCAGGCGATTCGACTGGCTCTTCCCCAGCTAGTTCACCAGCATCTTCACCAGGCTCCACGCCAGCCAGCTCACCAGCCTCCTCACCAGGCAGTACTTCTGGGTCAACTCCAGCTAGCTCATCAGCCTCCTCACCAGGCAGTACCTCTGGTTCAAGTCCAGCTAGCTCACCAGCCTCCTCACCAGGCTCCACTTCCGGAAGTTCACCAGGCAGTACTGCTACCTCTACAACAAGTGGTACGCCTTTTATATCTTCTCATTATTTTGGGCTTCTACGATTGCGCCTGTGACCGGCACAAGCATGTTTTTAAAAATACATCCATATCTTTTTTTATTGCTCGAAATTTTCGTAACCTGCACTGTAAATAAAATCTAGTTTATTTCTTTCATTTAGAAGCAAACTCCTTATTTCTGTTTTATCACATAACAGTTTAAAAATCTCAACTTTATGTACTTACAAGGTTACCATTCACTTGTAAGATTATCCCATCATTTGAATATTTTACTATTTTTCCAGGTAATGCCGGCCCTGGCGGCTCATCAACCGCGTCTACCTCTACAGCAAGTAAGTTTAATTTATTATTCAAAGTATGACTTTTACTCTTCAAAATTATAGTAAAAATAAGTGGTCAATATAAGTTAGTATAAAGTTGATTAGTTATTAAAACCTTACATGTAATTTCACCAGCCTCTGCACCAGGCTCCACGCCAGCCAGCTCACCAGGCGCCTCACCAGGCAGTACTTCTGGTTCAACACCAGCTAGCTCACCAGCCTCTTTACCAGGCGATTCAACTGGTTCTTCCCCAGCTAGTTCACCAGCATCTTCACCAGGCTCCATGCCAGCTAGCTCACCAGCCTCTTCACCAGGCGATTCGACTGGCTCTTCCCCAGCTAGTTCACCAGCATCTTCACCAGGCTCCACGCCAGCTAGCTCACCAGCCTCCTCACCAGGCGTTTCGACTGGCTCTTCCCCAGCAAGTTCACCAGCATCTTCACCAGGCTCCACGCCAGCCAGCTCACCAGCCTCCTCACCAGGCAGTACTTCTGGGTCAACTCCAGCTAGCTCACCAGCCTCTTCACCAGGCTCCACGCCAGCTAGCTCACCAGCCTCTTCACCAGGCGATTCGACTGGCTCTTCCCCAGCTAGTTCACCAGCATCTTCACCAGGCTCCACGCCAGCCAGCTCACCAGCCTCTTCACCAGGCGATTCGACTGGCTCTTCCCCAGCTAGTTCACCAGCATCTTCACCAGGCTCCACGCCAGCTAGCTCACCAGCCTCTTCACCAGGCGATTCGACTGGCTCTTCCCCAGCTAGTTCACCAGCATCTTCACCAGGCTCCACGCCAGCTAGCTCACCAGGCAGTACCCCTGGTTCAGCTCCAGCTAGCTCACCAGCCTCTTCACCAGGCAGTTCCACTGGTTCTTCTCCAGCGAGCTCACCGGCCTCTTCACCAGGCTCCACTTCGGGAAGCTCACCAGGCAGTAGTGCAACCTCTACTAGTAGTGGTACGCTTTTATTTCTCCTTAATATTTTCCGCTTCTACGGCTGCGACGATAATGGATACAAGCTTTATTAAAAAGAGCCAGTGAGCCCTAGACCTTTGTCATTTTATAAAAGCTGAGATTTTGCCACCACAAATTTCAATGAGAGAAACTTTCAGTTTTTATAAAATGACGAAGACAAAGTCTATAAAGAATGCATCCATTTTCATTTTTCAAATATGGTTGTCGCTTTCGGTAACCTGCACTGTAAATAGTATCTTCACTAACTCTGTCATTAAACAGCAGACTTTATTTCTGTCGCGCTATCATATTGATTTAAAAAAAAATCTCAACTTTGTGTAATTTCACAGTTACCATTCACTGATCAGGATGTAACCCCTTATATAAATACGTTAATTTTCTTCCCAGCTACTGCTGGCCCTGGCAGCTCATCATCTGCGTCTACCTCTACAGCAAGTAGGTTTTATTTTAATTTTCAACGTAATACTTCTCTGTAAACAATATACATAAGTACAATAGGTCGTCAATATAAGTAAGTCGAAAGCTAATTAGTAATTAAACCCTTACACAAAATTACAGCAACAGAAACCTCGCCTGGAAGTTCACCCGCAAGCTCACCAAGCTCCACGCCAGCTAGCTCACCAGCCTCCTCACCAGGCAGCGCGTCTGGTTCAACTCCCGCTAGCTCACCAGCCTCCTCACCAGGCAGCGCGTCTGGTTCAACTCCCGCTAGCTCACCAGCCTCCTCACCAGGCAGTACCCCTGGTTCAAGTCCAGCTAGCTCACCAGGCTCCTCACCAGGCAGTACCTCTGGTTCAAGTCCAGCTAGCTCACCAGGCTCCTCACCAGGCAGTACCTCTGGTTCAAGTCCAGCTAGCTCACCAGCCTCCTCACCAGGCAGTACCTCTGGTTCAAGTCCAGCTAGCTCACCAGGCTCCTCACCAGGCAGTACCTCTGGTTCAAGTCCAGCTAGCTCACCAGCCTCCTCACCAGGCAGTACCTCTGGTTCAAGTCCAGCTAGCTCACCAGCCTCCTCACCAGGCAGTACCTCTGGTTCAACTCCCGCTAGCTCACCAGCCTCTTCACCAGGCAGTACCTCTGGTTTAACTCCCGCTAGCTCACCAGCCTCCTCACCAGGCAGTACCTCTGGTTCAAGTCCAGCTAGCTCACCAGGCTCCTCACCAGGCAGTACCTCTGGTTCAAGTCCAGCTAGCTCACCAGCCTCCTCACCAGGCAGTACCTCTGGTTCAAGTCCAGCTAGCTCACCAGCCTCCTCACCAGGCAGTACCTATGGTTCAAGTCCAGCTAGCTCACCAGCCTCCTCTCCAGGCTCCACTTCCGGAAGCTCACCAGGCAGTACTGCTGCCTCCACAACTAGTGGTACGCCTTTTATATTTCCTCATTATTTTGCGCTTCTACGACTGCGCCTGTGACCGGCACAAGCATGTTTTAAAAAATACATCCATTTCTTTTTTTATTGCTCGAAATTTTCGTAACCTGCACTGTAAATAAAATCAAGTTTATTTCTTTCATTTAGAAGCTAACTCCTTATTTCTGTTTTATCACATAACAGTTTAAAAAATCTCAACTTTATGTAATTACAAGGTTACCATTCACTTGTAAGATTATCCCATCATTTGAATATTTTACTATTTTTCCAGGTAATGCTGGCCCTGGCGGCTCATCGACCGCGTCTACCTCTACAGCAAGTAAGTTTAATTTATTATTAAAAGTATGACTTTTACTCTTCAAAATTAATGTAAAAATAAGTGGTCAATATAAGTTAGTATAAAGCTGATTAGTTATTAAAACCTTACATGTAATTTCACCAGCCTCTGCACCAGGCTCCACGCCGGCCAGCTCACCAGGCTCCTCACCAGGCAGTACTTCTGGTTCAACACCAGCTAGCTCACCAGCCTCTTCACCAGGCGATTCGACTGGTTCTTCCCCAGCTAGCTCACCAGCCTCTTCACCAGGCGATTCGACTGGCTCTTCCCCAGCTAGTTCACCAGCATCTTCACCAGGCTCCACGCCAGCTAGCTCACCAGCCTCCTCACCAGGTGATTCGACTGGCTCTTCCCCAGCAAGTTCACCAGCATCTTCACCAGGCTCCACGCCAGCCAGCTCACCAGCCTCCTCACCAGGCAGTACTTCTGGGTCAACTCCAGCTAGCTCACCAGCCTCTTCACCAGGCGATTCGACTGGCTCTTCCCCAGCTAGTTCACCAGCATCTTCACCAGGCTCCACGCCAGCTAGCTCACCAGCCTCTTCACCAGGCGATTCGACTGGCTCTTCCCCAGCTAGTTCACCAGCATCTTCACCAGGCTCCACGCCAGCCAGCTCACCAGCCTCTTCACCAGGCAGTACCTCTGGTTCAAGTCCAGCTAGCTCACCAGCCTCCTCACCAGGCAGTACCTCTGGTTCAAGTCCAGCTAGCTCACCAGCCTCCTCTCCAGGCTCCACTTCCGGAAGCTCACCAGGCAGTACTGCTGCCTCCACAACTAGTGGTACGCCTTTTATATTTCCTCATTATTTTGCGCTTCTACGACTGCGCCTGTGACCGGCACAAGCATGTTTTTAAATATACATCCATTTCTTTTTTATTGCTCGAAATTTTCGTAACCTGCACTGTAAATAAAATCAAGTTTATTTCTTTCATTTAGAAGCTAACTCCTTATTTCTGTTTTATCACATAACAGTTTAAAAAATCTCAACTTTATGTAATTACAAGGTTACCATTCACTTGTAAGATTATCCCATCATTTGAATATTTTACTATTTTTCCAGGTAATGCTGGCCCTGGCGGCTCATCGACCGCGTCTACCTCTACAGCAAGTAAGTTTAATTTATTATTAAAGGTATGACTTTTACTCTTCAAAATTAATGTAAAAATAAGTGGTCAATATAAGTTAGTATAAAGCTGATTAGTTATTAAAACCTTACATGTAATTTCACCAGCCTCTGCACCAGGCTCCACGCCGGCCAGCTCACCAGGCTCCTCACCAGGCAGTACTTCTGGTTCAACACCAGCTAGCTCACCAGCCTCTTCACCAGGCGATTCGACTGGCTCTTCCCCAGCTAGCTCACCAGCCTCTTCACCAGGCGATTCGACTGGCTCTTCCCCAGCTAGTTCACCAGCATCTTCACCAGGCTCCATGCCAGCTAGCTCACCAGCCTCTTCACCAGGCGATTCGACTGGCTCTTCCCCAGCTAGTTCACCAGCATCTTCACCAGGCTCCACGCCAGCTAGCTCACCAGCCTCCTCACCAGGCGATTCGACTGGCTCTTCCCCAGCAAGTTCACCAGCATCTTCACCAGGCTCCACGCCAGCCAGCTCACCAGCCTCCTCACCAGGCAGTACTTCTGGGTCAACTCCAGCTAGCTCACCAGCCTCTTCACCAGGCGATTCGACTGGCTCTTCCCCAGCTAGTTCACCAGCATCTTCACCAGGCTCCACGCCAGCTAGCTCACCAGCCTCTTCACCAGGCGATTCGACTGGCTCTTCCCCAGCTAGTTCACCAGCATCTTCACCAGGCTCCACGCCAGCCAGCTCACCAGCCTCTTCACCAGGCAGTACCTCTGGTTCAAGTCCAGCTAGCTCACCAGCCTCCTCACCAGGCAGTACCTCTGGTTCAAGTCCAGCTAGCTCACCAGCCTCCTCTCCAGGCTCCACTTCCGGAAGCTCACCAGGCAGTACTGCTGCCTCCACAACTAGTGGTACGCCTTTTATATTTCCTCATTATTTTGCGCTTCTACGACTGCGCCTGTGACCGGCACAAGCATGTTTTTAAAAATACATCCATTTCTTTTTTTATTGCTCGAAATTTTCGTAACCTGCACTGTAAATAAAATCAAGTTTATTTCTTTCATTTAGAAGCTAACTCCTTATTTCTGTTTTATCACATAACAGTTTAAAAAATCTCAACTTTATGTAATTACAAGGTTACCATTCACTTGTAAGATTATCCCATCATTTGAATATTTTACTATTTTTCCAGGTAATGCTGGCCCTGGCGGCTCATCGACCGCGTCTACCTCTACAGCAAGTAAGTTTAATTTATTATTAAAAGTATGACTTTTACTCTTCAAAATTAATGTAAAAATAAGTGGTCAATATAAGTTAGTATAAAGCTGATTAGTTATTAAAACCTTACATGTAATTTCACCAGCCTCTGCACCAGGCTCCACGCCGGCCAGCTCACCAGGCTCCTCACCAGGCAGTACTTCTGGTTCAACACCAGCTAGCTCACCAGCCTCTTCACCAGGCGATTCGACTGGCTCTTCCCCAGCTAGCTCACCAGCCTCTTCACCAGGCGATTCGACTGGCTCTTCCCCAGCTAGTTCACCAGCATCTTCACCAGGCTCCATGCCAGCTAGCTCACCAGCCTCTTCACCAGGCGATTCGACTGGCTCTTCCCCAGCTAGTTCACCAGCATCTTCACCAGGCTCCACGCCAGCTAGCTCACCAGCCTCCTCACCAGGCGATTCGACTGGCTCTTCCCCAGCAAGTTCACCAGCATCTTCACCAGGCTCCACGCCAGCCAGCTCACCAGCCTCCTCACCAGGCAGTACTTCTGGGTCAACTCCAGCTAGCTCACCAGCCTCTTCACCAGGCGATTCGACTGGCTCTTCCCCAGCTAGTTCACCAGCATCTTCACCAGGCTCCACGCCAGCCAGCTCACCAGCCTCTTCACCAGGCGATTCGACTGGCTCTTCCCCAGCTAGTTCACCAGCATCTTCACCAGGCTCCACGCCAGCTAGCTCACCAGCCTCTTCACCAGGCGATTCGACTGGCTCTTCCCCAGCTAGTTCACCGGCATCTTCACCAGGCTCCACGCCAGCTAGCTCACCAGGCAGTACCCCTGGTTCAGCTTCAGCTAGCTCACCAGCCTCTTCACCAGGCAGTTCCACTGGCTCTTCTCCAGCGAGCTCACCGGCCTCTTCACCAGGCTCCACTTCGGGAAGCTCACCAGGCAGTAGTGCAACCTCTACTAGTAGTGGTACGCTTTTATTTCTCCTTAATATTTTCCGCTTCTACGGCTGCGACGATAATGGATACAAGCTTTATTAAAAAGAGCCAGTGAGCCCTAGACCCTCGTCATTTTATAAAAGCTGACTTTTTGCCACCACAAATTTCAATGAGAGAAACTTCCAGTTTTTATAAAATGACGAAGACAAAGTCTATAAAGAATGCATCCATTTTCATTTTTCAAATTTGGTTGTCGCTTTCGGTAACCTGCACTGTAAATAGTATCTTCACTAACTCTGTCATTAAACAGCAGACTTTATTTCTGTCGCGCTATCATATTGATTTAAAAAAAAATCTCAACTTTGTGTAATTTCACAGTTACCATTCACTGATCACGATGTAACCCCTTATATAAATACGTTAATTTTCTTCCCAGCTACTGCTGGCCCTGGCAGCTCATCATCTGCGTCTACCTCTACAGCAAGTAGGTTTTATTTTAATTTTCAACGTAATACTTCTCTGTAAACAATATACATAAGTACAATAGGTCGTCAATATAAGTAAGTCGAAAGCTAATTAGTAATTAAACCCTTACACAAAATTACAGCAACAGAAACCTCGCCTGGAAGTTCACCCGCAAGCTCACCAAGCTCCACGCCAGCTAGCTCACCAGCCTCCTCACCAGGCAGCGCGTCTGGTTCAACTCCCGCTAGCTCACCAGCCTCCGCACCAGGCAGTACCCCTGGTTCAAGTCCAGCTAGCTCACCAGGCTCCTCACCAGGCAGTACCTCTGGTTCAAGTCCAGCTAGCTCACCAGGCTCTTCACCAGGCAGTACCTCTGGTTCAAGTCCAGCTAGCTCACCAGCCTCCTCACCAGGCAGTACCTCTGGTTCAAGTCCAGCTAGCTCACCAGGCTCCTCACCAGGCAGTACCTCTGGTTCAAGTCCAGCTAGCTCACCAGCCTCCTCACCAGGCAGTACCTCGGGTTCAAGTCCAGCTAGCTCACCAGCCTCCTCACCAGGCAGTACCTCTGGTTCAAGTCCAGCTAGCTCACCAGCCTCCTCACCAGGCAGCGCGTCTGGTTCAACTCCCGCTAGCTCACCAGCCTCCGCACCAGGCAGTACCCCTGGTTCAAGTCCAGCTAGCTCACCAGGCTCCTCACCAGGCAGTACCTCTGGTTCAAGTCCAGCTAGCTCACCAGGCTCCTCACCAGGCAGTACCTCTGGTTCAAGTCCAGCTAGCTCACCAGCCTCCTCACCAGGCAGTACCTCTGGTTCAAGTCCAGCTAGCTCACCAGGCTCCTCACCAGGCAGTACCCCTGGTTCAAGTCCAGCTAGCTCACCAGCCTCCCCACCAGGCAGTACCTCTGGTTCAAGTCCAGCTAGCTCACCAGCCTCCTCACCAGGCAGTACCTCTGGTTCAACTCCCGCTAGCTCACCAGCCTCTTCACCAGGCAGTACCTCTGGTTCAACTCCCGCTAGCTCACCAGCCTCCTCACCAGGCAGTACCTCTGGTTCAAGTCCAGCTAGCTCACCAGCCTCCTCACCAGGCAGTACCTCTGGTTCAAGTCCAGCTAGCTCACCAGCCTCCTCTCCAGGCTCCACTTCCGGAAGCTCACCAGGCAGTACTGCTGCCTCCACAACTAGTGGTACGCCTTTTATATCTCCTCATTATTTTGCGCTTCTACGACTGTGCCTGTGACCGGCACAAGCATGTTTTTAAAAATACATCCATTTCTTTTTTTATTGCTCGAAATTTTCGTAACCTGCACTGTAAATAAAATCAAGTTTATTTCTTTCATTTAGAAGCTAACTCCTTATTGCTGTTTTATCACATAAAAGTTTAAAAAATCTCAACTTTATGTAATTACAAGGTTACCATTCACTTGTAAGATTATCCCATCATTTGAATATTTTACTATTTTTCCAGGTAATGCTGGCCCTGGCGGCTCATCGACCGCGTCTACCTCTACAGCAAGTAAGTTTAATTTATTATTAAAAGTATGACTTTTACTCTTCAAAATAAATGTAAAAATAAGTGGTCAATATAAGTTAGTATAAAATTGATTAGTTATTAAAACCTTACATGTAATTTCACCAGCCTCTGCACCAGGCTCCACGCCGGCCAGCTCACCAGGCTCCTCACCAGGCAGTACTTCTGGTTCAACACCAGCTAGCTCACCAGCCTCTTCACCAGGCGATTCGACTGGCTCTTCCCCAGCTAGCTCACCAGCCTCTTCACCAGGCGATTCGACTGGCTCTTCCCCAGCTAGTTCACCAGCATCTTCACCAGGCTCCATGCCAGCTAGCTCACCAGCCTCTTCACCAGGCGATTCGACTGGCTCTTCCCCAGCTAGTTCACCAGCATCTTCACCAGGCTCCACGCCAGCTAGCTCACCAGCCTCCTCACTAGGCGATTCGACTGGCTCTTCCCCAGCAAGTTCACCAGCATCTTCACCAGGCTCCACGCCAGCCAGCTCACCAGCCTCCTCACCAGGCAGTACTTCTGGGTCAACTCCAGCTAGCTCACCAGCCTCTTCACCAGGCGATTCGACTGGCTCTTCCCCAGCTAGTTCACCAGCATCTTCACCAGGCTCCACGCCAGCTAGCTCACCAGCCTCTTCACCAGGCGATTCGACTGGCTCTTCCCCAGCTAGTTCACCAGCATCTTCACCAGGCTCCACGCCAGCCAGCTCACCAGCCTCTTCACCAGGCGATTCGACTGGCTCTTCCCCAGCTAGTTCACCAGCATCTTCACCAGGCTCCACGCCAGCTAGCTCACCAGCCTCTTCACCAGGCGATTCGACTGGCTCTTCCCCAGCTAGTTCACCAGCATCTTCACCAGGCTCCACGCCAGCTAGCTCACCAGGCAGTACCCCTGGTTCAGCTCCAGCTAGCTCACCAGGCAGTTCCCCTGGTTCAGCTCCAGCTAGCTCACCAGCCTCTTCACCAGGCAGTTCCACTGGCTCTTCTCCAGCGAGCTCACCGGCCTCTTCACCAGGCTCCACTTCGGGAAGCTCACCAGGCAGTAGTGCAACCTCTACTAGTAGTGGTACGCTTTTATTTCTCCTTAATATTTTCCGCTTCTACGGCTGCGACGATAATGGATACAAGCTTTATTAAAAAGAGCCAGTGAGCCCTAGACCTTTGTCATTTTATAAAAACTGAGATTTTGCCACCACAAATTTCAATGAGAGAAACTTTCAGTTTTTATAAAATGACGAAGACAAAGTCTATAAAGAATGCATCCATTTTCATTTTTCAAATTTGGTTGTCGCTTTCGGTAACCTGCACTGTAAATAGTATCTTCACTAACTCTGTCATTAAACAGCAGACTTTATTTCTGTCGCGCTATCATTTTGATTTAGAAAAAAATCTCAACTTTGTGTAATTTCACAGTTACCATTCACTGATCAGGATGTAACCCCTTATATAAATAAGTTTATTTTCTTTCCAGCTACTGCTGGCCCTGGCAGCTCATCATCTGCGTCTACCTCTACAGCAAGTAGGTTTTATTTTAATTTTCAACGTAATACTTCTCTGTAAACAATATACATAAGTACAATAGGTCGTCAATATAAGTAAGTCGAAAGCTAATTAGTAATTAAACCCTTACACAAAATTACAGCAACAGAAACCTCGCCTGGAAGTTCACCCGCAAGCTCACCAAGCTCCACGCCAGCTAGCTCACCAGCCTCCTCACCAGGCAGCGCGTCTGGTTCAACTCCCGCTAGCTCACCAGCCTCCTCACCAGGCAGTACCCCTGGTTCAAGTCCAGCTAGCTCACCAGGCTCTTCACCAGGCAGTACCTCTGGTTCAAGTCCAGCTAGCTCACCAGGCTCCTCACCAGGCAGTACCTCTGGTTCAAGTCCAGCTAGCTCACCAGCCTCCTCACCAGGCAGTACCTCTGGTTCAAGTCCAGCTAGCTCACCAGGCTCCTCACCAGGCAGTACCTCTGGTTCAAGTCCAGCTAGCTCACCAGCCTCCTCACCAGGCAGTACCTCTGGTTCAAGTCCAGCTAGCTCACCAGCCTCCTCAACAGGCAGTACCTCTGGTTCAACTCCCGCTAGCTCACCAGCCTCTTCACCAGGCAGTACCTCTGGTTCAACTCCCGCTAGCTCACCAGCCTCCTCACCAGGCAGTACCTCTGGTTCAAGTCCAGCTAGCTCACCAGCCTCCTCACCAAGCAGTACCTCTGGTTCAAGTCCAGCTAGCTCACCAGCCTCCTCTCCAGGCTCCACTTCCGGAAGCTCACCAGGCAGTACTGCTGCCTCCACAACTAGTGGTACGCTTTTTATATCTCCTCATTATTTTGCGCTTCTACGACTGCGCCTGTGACCGGCACAAGCATGTTTTTAAAAATACATCCATTTCTTTTTTTATTGCTCGAAATTTTCGTAACCTGCACTGTAAATAAAATCAAGTTTATTTCTTTCATTTAGAAGCTAACTCCTTATTGCTGTTTTATCACATAACAGTTTAAAAAATCTCAACTTTATGTAATTACAAGGTTACCATTCACTTGTAAGATTATCCCATCATTTGAATATTTTACTATTTTTCCAGGTAATGCTGGCCCTGGCGGCTCATCGACCGCGTCTACCTCTACAGCAAGTAAGTTTAATTTATTATTAAAAGTATGACTTTTACTCTACAAAATTAATGTAAAAATAAGTGGTCAATATAAGTTAGTATAAAGCTGATTAGTTATTAAAACCTTACATGTAATTTCACCAGCCTCTGCACCAGGCTCCACGCCGGCCAGCTCACCAGGCTCCTCACCAGGCAGTACTTCTGGTTCAACACCAGCTAGCTCACCAGCCTCTTCACCAGGCGATTCGACTGGCTCTTCCCCAGCTAGCTCACCAGCCTCTTCACCAGGCGATTCGACTGGCTCTTCCCCAGCTAGTTCACCAGCATCTTCACCAGGCTCCATGCCAGCTAGCTCACCAGCCTCTTCACCAGGCGATTCGACTGGCTCTTCCCCAGCTAGTTCACCAGCATCTTCACCAGGCTCCACGCCAGCTAGCTCACCAGCCTCCTCACCAGGTGATTCGACTGGCTCTTCCCCAGCAAGTTCACCAGCATCTTCACCAGGCTCCACGCCAGCCAGCTCACCAGCCTCCTCACCAGGCTCCACGCCAGCTAGCTCACCAGCCTCTTCACCAGGCGATTCGACTGGCTCTTCCCCAGCTAGTTCACCAGCATCTTCACCAGGCTCCACGCCAGCTAGCTCACCAGCCTCTTCACCAGGCGATTCGACTGGCTCTTCCCCAGCAAGTTCACCAGCATCTTCACCAGGCTCCACGCCAGCCAGCTCACCAGCCTCTTCACCAGGCGATTCGACTGGCTCTTCCCCAGCTAGTTCACCAGCATCTTCACCAGGCTCCACGCCAGCTAGCTCACCAGCCTCTTCACCAGGCGATTCGACTGGCTCTTCCCCAGCTAGTTCACCAGCATCTTCACCAGGCTCCACGCCAGCTAGCTCACCAGGCAGTACCCCTGGTTCAGCTCCAGCTAGCTCACCAGCCTCTTCACCAGGCAGTTCCACTGGCTCTTCTCCAGCGAGCTCACCGGCCTCTTCACCAGGCAGTTCCCCTGGCTCTTCTCCAGCGAGCTCACCGGCCTTTTTACCAGGCTCCACTTCGGGAAGCTCACCAGGCAGTAGTGCAACCTCTACTAGTAGTGGTACGCTTTTATTTCTCCTTAATATTTTCCGCTTCTACGGCTGCGACGATAATGGAGACAAGCTTTATTAAAAAGAGCCAGTGAGCCCTAGACCTTTGTCATTTTATAAAAGCCGAGCTTTTGCCACCACAAATTTCAAAGAGAGATACTTTCAGTTTTTTATAAAATGACGAAGACAAAGTCTATAAAGAATGCATCCATTTTCATTTTTCAAATTTGGTTGTCGCTTTCGGTAACCTGCACAGTAAATAGTATCTTCACTAACTCTGTCATTAAACAGCAGACTTTATTTCTGTCGCGCTATCATATTGATTTAAAAAAAATCTCAACTTTGTGTAATTTCACAGTTACCATTCACTGATCAGGATGTAACCCCTTATATAAATACATACGTAAATATTCTTCCCAGCTACTGCTGGCCCTGGCAGCTCATCATCTGCGTCTACCTCTACAGCAAGTAGGTTTTATTTTAATTTTCAACGTAATACTTCTCTGTTAACAATCTAAGTAAAATAGGTCGTCAATATAAGTAAGTCGAAAGCTTTATAGTTATTAAAACCTTACACAAAATTACAGCAACAGAAACCTCGCCTGGAAGCTCACCTGCAAGCTCACCAGGCTCCGCGCCAGCTAGCTCACCAGCCTCCTCACCAGCCTCTTCACCAGCAAGCACACCAGCCTCCTCACCAGCTAGCTCACCAGGCTCTTCGCCAGGCAGTACCTCTGGTTCAAGTCCAGGTAGCTCACCAGGATCCTCACCAGGGAGCTCCTCTGGTTCAACTCCCGCTAGCTCCCCAGCCTCCTCACCAGCCTCTTCACCAGCTAGCTCACCAGCCTCCTCACCAGCCTCTTCACCAGCTAGCTCACCAGCCTCCTCACCAGCTAGCTCACCAGGCTCCTCACCAGGCAGTTCCTCTGGTTCAAGTCCAGCTAGCTCACCAGGCTCCTCACCAGCCTCTTCACCAGCTAGTTCACCAGCCTCCTCACCAGCCTCCTCACCAGCTAGCTCACCAGGCTCGTCACCAGGCAGTACCTCTAGTTCAACTCCAGCTAGCTCACCGGCCTCTTCACCAGGCTCCACGCCGGCTAGTTCATCAGCCTCTTCACCAGGCTCGACTTCGGGAAGCTCACCAGGCACTACTGCAACCTCTACTACTAGTGGTACCTACGTTTTTATTTCTCCTTATTAGTTTGCACTTCTACGGCTGCGCCTGTGACTGTGACGGGCAGAAGCATTTCTAAAGAATACAACCATTTTCATGTTTCAAATTTGGTTGCCGCTTATGGTTACCTTTATTGTAAAATAATATTGTTATTTAAAAGCAAAGACTCTATTAATTTCTTCCTGCTATTGCAAATACTTACAATATTTAACTTTTTGTAATTCTTCGATACCATTCACCTAGGGTGTAACCCCTTATTAATACATTTTACTATTTTTCCAGCTAATGCTGGCCCTGGCGGCTCATCAACCGCGTCTACATCTACAGCAAGTAAGTTACATTTTTATTTTCAATGTATGACTTCACTCTACAAATTAATGTAAATATATTCTATAATGTAATTACCCTCACCCTCAGCCTCTTTACCAGGTTCCACGCCAGCCAGCTCACCAGGCAGTACTTCTGGCTCTACTCCAGCAAGCTCACCGGCCGCTTCACCAGGCTCCACACCAGCTAACTCACCGGCCTCTTCATCAGGCAGTACCTCTGGTTCAAGTCCAGCTAGCTCACCAGCATCCTCACCAGCCTCCTCACCAGCCTCCTCACCAGCCTCCTCACCAGCCTCCTCACCAGCTAGCGCTTCAGCCTCTTCACCAGCCTCTTCACCAGCTAGCTCACCAGCCTCCTCACCAGCCTCTTCACCAGCTAGCTCACCAGCCTCCTCACCAGCTAGCTCACCAGCCTCCTCACCAGCTAGCTCACCAGCCTCCTCACCAGCCTCCTCACCAGCTAGTTCACCAGGCTCCTCACCAGGCAGTACCTCTGGTTCAAGTCCAGCTAGCTCACAAGGCTCCTCACCAGCCTCTTCACCAGCTAGCTCACCAGTCTCCTCACCAGCTAGCTCACCAGGCTCCTCACCAGGCAGTACCTCTGGTTCAACTCCAGCCAGCTCTCCGGCCTCTTCACCAGGCTCCACGCCAGCTAGTTCACCAGGCAGTACCTCTGGTTCAACTCCAGCTAGCTCACCCGGCTCCTCGCCAGGCAGTACCTCTGGTTCAACTCCAGCTAGCTCACCCGGCTCCTCGCCAGGCAGTACCTCTGGTTCAACTCCAGCTAGCTCACCGGCCTCTTCACCAGGCTCCTCGCCAGCTAGCTCACCAGGCTCGTCACCAGGCAGTACATCTGGTTCAACTCCAGCTAGCTCACCGGCTTCTTCACCAGGCTCCACGCCAGCTAGCTCACCGGCCTCTTCACCAGGCTCCTCGCCAACTAGCTCACCAGGCTCCTCACCAGGCTCCACTTCGGGAACCTCTACTACTAGTGGTACGCTTTTATTTCTCCTTATTACTTTGTGCTTCTACGGCTGCGCCTGTGACTGTGACGGGCAGAAGCATTTCTAAAGAATACATCCATTTTCATGTTTCAAATTTGGTTGCCGCTTATGGTTACCTGCATTGTAAAAAAATCTTTGTTATTTAAAAGCAAAGACTCTATTTCCTCCTGCTATCGCATATACTTACAGTATGTTTTAACTTTTAATTCTTCGATACCATTCACTCATCAGGGTGTAACTCCTCATTTGAATATTTTACTTTTTTCCAGCTAATGCTGGCCCCGGCGGCTCATCGACCGCGTCTACCTCTACAGCAAGTAAGTTTAGTTTTAATTTAGTATGACTTCTTTCTACACATTCATGTAAATAAAAGTCGTCAATATAAGTAGGTCAAATGCTGATTAATTATTAATTTGTAAAATGTAATTACCCTCACCAGCCTCTACACCAGGCTCCTCACCAGCGTCTTCACCAGGCTCCTCGCCAGCCAGCTCGCCAGGCAGTACCTCTGGATCTTCTCCAGCAAGCTCACCGGCCGCTTCACCAGGCTCCACGCCAGCCAGCTCACCAGCCTCGTCACCAGCCTCGTCACCAGCCTCGTCACCAGCCTCCTCACCAGGCAGCACCTCTGGTTCAACACCCGCTAGCTCACCAGGCTCCTCACCAGGCAGTACCTCTGGTTCAACCCCAGCCAGCTCTCCGGCCTCTTCACCAGGCTCCACGCCAGCTAGCTCACCAGGCAGTACCTCTGGTTCAACTCCCGCTAGCTCACCAGGCTCCTCACCAGGCAGTACCTCTGGTTCAACTCCAGCCAGCTCACCGGCCTCTTCACCAGGCTCCACGCCAGCTAGCTCACCAGGCAGTCCCTCTGGTTCAACACCAGCTAGCTCAACAGGCTCCTCACCAGGCAGTACCTCTGGTTCGACTCCAGCTAGCTCACCAGCCTTCTCGCCAGGCAGTACCTCTGGTTCTACTCCAGCCAGCTCACCAGCCTCTTCACCAGGCAGTACCACTGGCTCTTCTCCAGCTAACTCACCAGGCTCTTCACCAGGCTCCATGCCAGCTTCTATTTCTCCTTCCAATCTTGTGTGTTTCAATGTTCCGTCAAGCGGAAGTATTTCGCGGAGACGTCTGTCCAGGGTTGACCTGAACACACTCGCGAACATTGTCTCAAAATACCGGTCTTCTGCTGACATCAACACCCTGAAGAACTACTTTGACCAATTAAGTAAGGATCAATTTTTGTATTAATACTTACTCGTATTTATTTCACAGACTAGTGAAACTCCTACAAATATTATATCAGAACTGACATTGTTGGTTGGCCCGAGGAATTTATTTGTAGCTATTGGGTTATCCGAATATTTCATATTAAATTATTAATTTGTGGCACGCCTTCATGGTATTTAATGCTGTGGCTGTTTTTGGTGCCCATCAAAGCTCATGTATCAAACTTACTCGAACTTTGGCGAACGCAACCTTTGCACACATATAATCTGGGGGCACGGTAGTGCCCCCGCCAAGTCGAGCGCGAAGCAAACACTGCCGTACCATCCTTTACTGAAACCATTTCGCCGCATTTTCAGGCCCCTATTTGAGAACCTCTAGATAAGACCAGAACGTAGAAATTTTCGTCATCTAGTAAGCTATAATCACACACGTAAAATCCAAAATTTCAAGTCTGTAGGTCATTTAGTTCCGAAGTTAAGCGAAACCAAAGTTTCGCATTTATGACACTCACTAATCACTCACTCACTCATGATCATCAAAATAGAACTTGTACTTCCCATAAACATAGAGAGCTGCAATTTGGTACAGAGTTAGAGTTTAATGGCCACATAAAGGGAAAAATATAAAAACTAGGATAATCGAAGATCTGGAGTACCTGGTGACCCTGATTGGAAAACACAAAAGCCCAACCAAACTATTAGATATCGACATATACCGCCTTTACAAAAAATATTCAACCTGGTGGGCCGCTTTATTTGATGTTAAAAAACTGCGTCAAATAAGAAAATCTAACAAAATAAATCAATAAGCCCGCGTTTCTACAAAAAGAAGTGAAATCCCATCAAAAACATTCTGTAAAAAATAAAATAAATAAATAAATAATAAAGAAATCGCAGTAAGGAACCTTAAACTTGGCACAACTTTGTCAAGATTTCATTACTTTTTAGAGATAAACAAGCAGCTCCATCGAGACTTGGCTTGTTTTTTACAGAATGTTTTTGATGGGATAATAATCTTACACTGGGTTATAAATTGAGATGAGGATTATAATGAAATCTTTGCGATAATCATTTCTCTTTTTCAGTTGATGTGATTGGTCAAATCCGAAGTTCGAGCTCAGCAAGTCCAGGCCGCACTTTGAGGCCTTGCATCTGTAACTCTTAATTAGTGGAGTATGTAAGCGGTAAGAATTTTTGCGTTTGATTTTATATTTGAATGAAGTAGTTGATGTGGAGTATTTGATACGATTCATCTTCCTTGCCAGAAATATTCATACAGTTCACCACTCATTTGAATCTTAACAAATATTTGGATATAAGCAGTCAACACATTTTGATTAACTATTTTGAAGTAGTAAGGTTGGCGATTGTAATATTTGTTTAAAGTTTTTACTAAGTTCAGTTGTACACCAACTACGCTCCGCGGTTTTACCCACGTTGTACCCGTTCAACATAAAGTTCAACAGAAAGAGCAACAAACATACATCCATACTCACAAACTTTCGCAATTATAATATAAGTAGGATAAGACTAGTAGGAAGTAGGATAGGATAGAATAGGATAGGTTGAGTACTTAAAGTGTGTGTGTTGAAATAATCAAATCTTGTTGCAGATTACTGAGGACAAAACAAAAGGCGACTACCGTGGCATGAAAAGGAAATCGAAACTGTTTAAAATAATCCATAAATCAAATCATTTAAAGGAACCTAGAAACTTCACACTATTAATTACTTGGACAAATATTCTAATTACAAATGTTCTAAGTAAAATCGAAAAATATTTTGTGATTGTTTACTTTTCATGATTTGTTTATACTATGTTAATCTTTAGTTATTAAGGGGAGCATTAAAAATGGTTGTGGGACAAAAAAAATAAACATGAAGCATTCTAATTATTTTCTGTATTTTAATTAATATACCCTTTAAGTTATATAAGCGTCTTAAACTACCTTTCAGCTAAGATTTATAAATGTTATGAAACAAACTTAGGGCCGAAACTGCGTTAAGTAAAAGTAAAAGTGAACCGTCGCGTGTGTTCGTCGCGTGCGCCCGTCGCGTGCGTCCGTCACGTGCGCCCGTCGCGTGCGCCCGTAGCATACGCCCGTCGCGTGCACCCGCCGCATGCGCCCGCTTAACGCAGTTTCGGCCCTTATAAAGCTCCTTACCACCGAGCTTAATAAACATTATTATATCAACGTAAAATAACGTTACAACGGTGGAAGCACCATAGACTATTTTAATAATGAATCTTGACCACAAATCTTTACTCATTGAAAGGAAACCTAAAAACAACTTACTGCACAGTGTATCGCACACACACTCAAATAATTTTACATCAGGAACTAAAAAGGTGTAGTGTACCCATAGAAGAAAAAACTACTTCAAGTAAATTGTAACCTCAACTAAATGAAATGATAGATAGAAATATTCTACTACTTAGTATTTTATATTTGCTTAGTAACAAACAATTTTAATAGTCTTTGCCACTGAGTTTCAAATCAGTTTACCAAAGTCAAAAATCAGTTTGCCTTTTAAAAGCCATTATGGCAAGTCTTTAAGTCGGTCCGCCAAAATAATAAGTATCTGCCAAGTTTGAAAAGCATCCTGACAAACTTTATGAACTTGGAATTTTTAGTTTTTAAACTTTCATACTGAACCAGCAAATATTTAACATAATATTAAAAACATAAAAATTATATCATATTTATATTATGTTAGTTATTGTTTATTGTAAAAATTCAAGTTATCCAAGTTACACAGGTAACTTGAACTTGTAAAATAAAAATATTATGAGCTTAGTGAACTGTCTTGAAGTTAGCAAATGGCTTTTGAACTTGTCAAGCTTACTTTTAAACTGAGCAAACTGACTTGAATTTGGTTATAACCATTTCAATTATGTTCTACTAATATCGACAATATAATAAACTAACTTCACCCCGCGGTTTTACCCACAGCGCACTCTATCCCGTACGAATTTTTAGATTTTTATTAGTCATTATCCAATTCCTGTGAAGTATTTAGTTGGGAAATGCGAACAGCTCTTAATTCAACTCTCAATTCCATCTCTTAATTTTCTCGTCACTGCTACGGAAAATTCTTTAACCTCTATCTAAACGAAACACACGGAATCTACCCCAAAAGTATCAAAAACTATTGAAATATAAATTTAATATGAAAGGAACTAACTTTTTTTCATCTGACAAGTAGAGACACATTAAATTAAATTAATCAAATGGTTTGTCACTTTCTGACATACGCAATTTTCCGAAGAGCAAAAGAGACAAAACACAGTGTAACAGTGTTTTCGTTACACCGCGTTTATTAATAAGGGCCTAATTATTTAAAGCGTAGTAGCCAAGCATAGTTTTGATAAAAAACATCCTTTTCTCCAAAGTTCCACTACACTAAAGCATCTCTTAAACATAAAGCCACTTAAACATAAACTTTTTAGTCCAGAAATAATCTTGTACAGTTCTTACTTGATAGCTAATAATAAAACAAAAACAAAATACTTTGAATCTAATTGCCTAGTTGAGTTTAACGCCTTTACTCAAAGACATCAATGCTTCCTTACTAGAGATTTAATGAGTAATTTTGACATGTATATGACGTTTTATTTCGTGACACAGTTAAGTGTCGATTTTATGGTCGTCTCTGAGTGCGCAGAAAACTTATTTAAAATTCGTATTCAGATAAAGCAGTCGCTGAGGCCGAAACTGACAAGGAAATTTTCCTTTTGTTGTTACATTATGGCGTTTCTCTTTGGAGACATGGGATAAATAAGGCTGATCTTTTTGATAGCCATGCGATACAGATCCAACTCCTAGAGGTTCTTTGGAGAAATCTAATGTATTTAAATTATTATTACACTAGCCGTGCCCCGAGGTTTTACCCGCGTTATGCCCGTTTCCATGGGAATTCCGGTATGAAATTCCGGAACCTTCCCGTTGAATGTGGCTATCTATTACAAAATTATTATCTATTAAAAAAAATCCCGAGATTATCTCGAGCATACAAACAAACAAACAAACTTACAAATGTTTTTATATTAGTATATTCATTATAATATTAGTATAGATGAGACATGAGTCTTAGGAATCAATTTGCATGATTTAGTTTACGACAAGCATGAGGGATATGCAACCTGTGAAGAACTTACAAAATAAATATGGTCGTGATGTCGTGACATTTTGATTTTATTATTATTATACACATGCCAATATTTAATGTCTCGAAAACCTAATTAAGTATACATCGTTAACCATAAAATCGATCATCAAATTTTTATTTATCAACAAACTATTAAATCTGGCAATCGAGACTATTTCATATAAGTTATTGCTTTTCAGTGATTAAGTTTGGAATAAATAAGCCGAACCATAGCTGTGGTTCATCAATTGCTGTTTTCGTAGTAGTTCTTATCTAAATCGAGATGGTTAAATTAACATTTGTTTTCGTTTTCCTAGCTTACATCTTGACTTTGGCATTTGGTAAGACTTTTGTTTCATTGGTTATTCCACTTAACAAAATTATGTCATTTTTTTTGGATCTTACCGTTAGTATACGTTAGCATGAGTAAATCGAGTATTTACAATGAAAGGTCCTAACAAATAAAATTCCAGGTCAATTTTCATAGTAAAAAGATCTGTTTTTGATAGTCATTGTAAATAGCAGTGTCACCACGCTCAAAATTAAATAAGATTCATGGAAAGCAGAAGTGATGCTTACGTCGGCAGTTGCTGTCTGCTGCTGCCGTTGCTACTGAAAACATACCTTAAGTCACTTATGGGAGATTTTTATTTTATTAATGAAAAAATAAGACAGTTAAAAAGAGCAGACAAAAATAACAAATATATTTAATTTTCTAGCATCACCAACGTTCCCGATATTCCCATTCTTCTCATTCCCTGGGATTCCTGGTTCTCCTGGTGTAACTGGTGCTCCTGGCCAAGCTGGGCAGCCTGGGCAGCCTGGTCAGCCTGGTGTGCCAGGAACACCGGGTCAGGATTCAGGACCTTCATCCAACGTAGCTAATGTGGCTGCCAACGAAGCTAACTCTGCCAGTCCAAACTCTCCGCAAAGCACGATTGTTGACCAAAATGCGCAGTGACGAGTGGTAAGATTAAGGGTGTTTTATTACAAAGAGATAATAATAAAAAAGCATTTTTTTTAATGTGGAACAACACAAAATTGTTTATTGCAAGAGCTCATGTTCAACTTTTTTAAACCTCTTCAAAAACCGGTGGCGGAGGGTCTGAGTTGAACTATTTGTTTTTTGTACGTTTACCATTTATAACCTGATTCTGGAAATTCTTTCGGATT
This sequence comes from Cyclophora albipunctata, assembly GCA_963082685.1. Classification (NCBI taxonomy): domain Eukaryota; kingdom Metazoa; phylum Arthropoda; class Insecta; order Lepidoptera; family Geometridae; genus Cyclophora; species Cyclophora albipunctata. The sequence continues at coordinate 7,545,780 of OY720119.1, read as the reverse complement.
GTACTTACGAAATTATCCCGTTTTTAACAAAAAATGGTTAAGGGCCAACACTGCGTTAAGCGTGTGCCCTTCACTTTTGTATGACACCGCACGCGACGGGCGCATGCGACGGTTCACTTTTGTATGAAACCGCGGCGTGCGCACGCTTAACGCAGAGTCGGCCCTAAAAGGTGATATTACTTACACAAACGGTTTTTTAATTTGGCTAGTCTCCGTACCTACACTGTGTCCTAGTACCCTCTGAAACGCAGATATCGTTAAAAAAATATTTAGTCACGTATTTTTCAACTTATTTTAAAAAACGCATTGTCTATTAATATTTATGTTATATTCTTTTCATGTACTCTACAGCCCAAAGGCCATCTTCACGATTTTTGGTAATGGGTAACACAAAAATGTGACAATAAAATTTGTTTGTAATTAGTTATGTCTTTTTAATTTGAACCTTATCAATTTTAAATCTCGAACTGGGAATTGAACCTGTGACCTCAGTCTTAGTAGACATGTACTAATATAAATAACTTATAACTTTCCTAATGAACAAAGCTATCTAATACAAAAATAATTATACGAATCGGACTAGTAGTTCCTGAGATGAGCGCGATCAAACTCAAAAAATCTACATCTATACATATAATATAGATATAGATAGTATTAATATTCAGGGTAGCTCATTGAAACCGGTCAGTATATTTTAATAAATAGAAAAATATATTTTTTATATTACCGTTTTTAATTATAAGAAGAATAAGAAAGCATTGAATTTAATTCGTAACTACATTCTAAGCAAGATCAATATTTGATAGGCAACTATACAGGCATCACTCGTAGCAAAATCTCGAGTTCGTAGCCAACTTCGTAGCATAATCAAGTTTATTTTGGGCATCTTCGTAGCATAGTTCGAGTCCGTCTATCTTTGTAGCATAATCAAGACGTGGTCGGTAATTTCGTAGCAAATCTATATTCAGGAGCCATCTTCGGTTTTGAGAGGTATCGTAGCAAAACCTCGAATCCGTATCCAACTTTATAGCATAGTCAAGTTTTTACAGGCCACTTTCTAGAAAAGTACGAGTCCGTAATAAGATGGTCAATATTAGATAAGCAATTTCGTAGGATAATCTAAATTTCGTAGCCATCTTCAGTTTTGAAAGACAACTTGGTAGCATAGTCTGTTTTGGAGTAATAAACCATCGTAGTAGCATCTTCAAGATTTGGTAGACATCTTCGTAGCAAAACCTTAAATGCGTAGCCCATTCCGTAACTTGGTCAAGAAAGGCAACTTCGTAGCAATGTTTCGGATCCGTAGCGCTCGACGTAGCAATTAAGATTTGAAAGCCTACTTTGTGGTCCTAAACACAACAGTAATTTCAAGTACTTGGTTTTGTATTTTAAAAGAGTTGTTTAAATTTATCACCTACCCGCATTAGGCAATCTTCAGAGTAAGAAGAGAGGCCTTTGCCCAGCGGTTGGACATTACAGGTTTATACTAAATTTTTTTTTCATGGGTCATGTGTAACCATAAAAATAATTATATGATTTAATTTTTAAAGCTATTAATTCTATTAAGAAATGTAATAACAAACAAATTAACAATCTCGCCATGACTCAGTAATAAATATTTATCATTCGTTATCAAACTAAATGTTAATTAAACTTATTCGTCATTCATTGGTAACTATCGATCGAAGAACACGATGCTAAAAATATTGGTTTATTTTATTCTGATATTTGCAATTTTAAATATATTATGCGGTATGTTAGTTGACATTAATAAGACTTAATTTAGATTTGACATCAGTTATCCATACTTATTAAAAACTAGCAGCGCCCCGCGGTTTTACCCGCGTTGTGCCCATTCCCGTGGAAATTTTTATACATATAATGAATCACTTTGAATCACTTTATGTATTTAAAAAAAACGCGTCAAAATCCGTGCAGTAGTATTTGAGTTTATAGCGAACAGACAGACGCGGATGGGGACTTTATTTTATAATATGGAGTGATATATAATATTGATTATTGTAAATATTTTTTATTTATAATATTTGGATGATGACTGAGATGAGAGACTTCAGTGAAATAAGAGACCTTAGCCCAGCAGTGGACCATTATAGGCTAATACTTTACTTTTTACTTTACTTTTATTGTAATATATACATATAAATAGAACGCTAAATAGAATCCTTCTATAAGCAGCGAAATGCTTCGCATTAACCAAACCATCGACAATAAGTGAAAGAGGCAGATGGAATGACTACTAAGCTTCTTAATTCAAATATTTTCTCAAACATTTGTTGATTATAATATTTTTTATTATTTCAGATGCCAATAATGATCGTGATCGAAAAGACAGGCGCCGAGATAAGAAACAGCCACCATCAACTTCAAACCCACCTACTTCATCAGCTCAAGGGACAGCCAGTAACGTAGCCAACGTGGCTACAAACCAAGCCAACTCCAACAGCCCAGGAGATATCCAAATAACTATAGTCAACCAGCAAGCGCAAACTGCTTAAATGATTATGATTATGAAATGATTATCTCATAAAGAATGACTATTGAATGTTTTATTTTCAATTCTACTATTGTTTATTTTCTTGACAAGTCTTAAATGTGCAAATAACATTATTATCATCCTAACTAAGCTATATGCAATTTAAAGGTCCTCTCAGGAATCGAACCCGCAACCCCCGACATAGTAAGCGCTCTCACAATATCCCAGTGTGTCAAAGGGCTTGTCATATTATTATAAATTACAATTTAGCATCATTTTCAAAAATCAATGATTTTTTTTTTTAATCTATGCAAGGAGTTTAGCGATTAAATGCAACACCATGATGATACCGTGAACATTTAATTATGATACCGTGTGTTGGATGATGGAAAGCTCAATTATTCCACCAAAATCATGTCTTCTCAAAGGATAGTTACCAGGAATAGAACTCTTAATAGGTATAGCATTGTTGGATAAACAGCAAAGTAGAGCAAAAAAAGTAAGTTTCTGTCCTGGTAAGAATAATGATCATAATTTATTGCAGAATATTATTGTATGAAGGATAATTGGATTACGCTGAACTTTAATGATTTATAATGATGAATAATACAATTTTAGATTAACTATCTATCTATAAATATAAAAATCAACGCCAATTTTCGTTGTAATTTTATAACTCAAGAACGGGCTCATCTATCCAAACCAAAAATGTTTAGGCTTTGTGCGCACTATTTAGTAGATGGTTTATGTGAAGTTTACACAAAATCGGTCGAATAGTTCTTAAATTCCCACGGGAACGGTCACAATGCGGGTAAAACCGCAGAGCGCAGCAGCTAGTATTATATAGTAAATATTTTCTCCACTTTTAGCATAACCACGGATAGAAACTCTGAATAATAAAACTTAAAACATCGTCACATACAAGCAAACGTGTTTCAGTAAAATAAATGTAGATTAATTCAACAAAGTCAACAAAGAATGCTCTCAAGCTCTTGAGCTCTCTGCTCTCAGAAATGTTCTCAGTTACCTCATAGTTACTAACAGGAAAAGCTACAACCAATACATTGACAACAGCTTTTCCAAGAATCAACCCAGGAATCGAACCTGGGATTTAGTAGCATTACGATTAAACATACATTTTCTTTTAACTCAAAATGGATTTCAGTTTAATTGATTTAATTTTGTGTAATAATAGTTAGCGGTAATTTTATCAAATATCGTGATATTATATTATTATTATATAGATACGATATCATGAATCAATTAAATAAATAAACTCGTGAACAATAAAATAAAAAAGAAAGTTTTATCATCAGTAAAAGTAAAGTTTTATCAAGTGATACAAAAATTTCCTTTACGTTATTCACGATCTACGTATATTTTTTTACTGATTTTTGATAAGAATTGACATAAAAAGCCAAAAGCCAATATTTCTTAGTTTGTTTCGTTCGAAGAATAAACGAGATCGTATAAAATGATTAAATTAATTTTATCTTTGGTTTTTGCGATTGTTGTGTTTCAGGGAATTATTGGTAAGGTATTTCTATAGTTTAAAGATGCAATGTTAGCAAAAAATGGGATAACATTTTATAAGATTATCTACTTCTTTAATGTCCATTAAAAAATGGTAAAAATTTACTTAATGTTCTTAATAAATGAATGAATTTCCTATGTATTAAGTGTTAAGAAAAATCTTACATTTTTTTATTATTTCTCCGTCATTCACAGCACCTACAGTAATGCGACATACACCATAGAAAACTATGAGTTTTGCTCGTTATACGATTTTTGTACGCCGTGGGTAGGTACCTATACGCACTGTCGACTAGTCGCCGGCGACTGGCAGTCGATTGTGAGTCGCCACTACGCGGCGAGTCGCCGAGTCGCCTGGGCGACTGACGACTAAGTGCGTAACCACCTATTTAAACTGCAGTAAGTTACAGTCGCCGGCGACTAGTCGACAGTGCGTATAGGAACTTAATTTTCCATAGTATCATGGGCATTACCTTTAGGTTACTTTTTCCCAAATTTCCCACAGGAGTGGATAACACATGGGTTAACTCGGGTGCTCCTATTTTGTATAACTAAGGATTACTTTTTCTTACAGCGTCAGTGGTTCCTGTCCAAAACGGTAACCCAGGGGCGAGTAGCCAAGCGACTGTATTGCCAAGTCAAAATAATACGAACGTCACTAATCCCACACAAATAACTATAGTCAATCAAGATACACAACAAGTGCAGCCGGCTCCAAGTATGTATTATATAACTCAGCTTATCACACGTCATGTCGTTTTGGGTTCTTTTAAATCAGAATGACCGTTTTAACCGAATTAACATCCTAAGAAAAAGTCGAGAGAAAACGCGGCATGACGGCATTTCAGGCCATTTCCAACCCTACAACATTGTTGTGAATAATTCAGTAATTTATTTTATGAACATTTAAAAATTCATTCCTTATTTTAGGTGCCTCAATCAACTTCAATGAAGGTCCAAATTCTGACTGCATTTTCCCAGTAAGTATGTTCCGTGCATTGTTTACGGGGTGCCACGTTAAAGCAACGGTGATGGCGACAAATTTTTTTTGAAAAAAAAAAGGTTTATCTTGTGTTTTTATTTCAAAGAGATTGTTGGACGCCGACGCTTCTGTGGTATCCCCTACATTGTTTTTTTGCTGTTATATACTTTTTAAATAAAATCTCTCTTTCATTCAGTTTTGCGGGCCGCCGAACTTCCAGAAGTGACCCCAGGTCAACCAGGATGCTACGAATTTGATATAGGTAATACCAAAATATTTCGATTTGGTGTATAATAAAGCATCTTAAAATATCATAACTATTTTTCTTCTTTAGAATATATACTTTGTCCTGTACCAATTTAAGTAAGTAAATAAGTAAATACCACTTGATAAACTTTCACATGGAAAAAATCATTAAAATGCATACCTACGTTTCCTAGACTAGATTGTGTAAAGTATAATGTTAATTATTTATAAATTGATTTGATTAATTTGATTTATTGAGATCACCAACCCGCATTAGGCAAGCGTGGTGATTACGCCTAATCCTCCTCACTGTACTGATATCTTCAGTGAGATGAGAGGCCTTTGCCCAACAGTGGGACATTATAGGCTCATAATCTTACTCTCTAAATTGATTTGAAGAAGGAAGAAGGACGAGGAAGAAGGAGGCCCTTGGTGGAAGATACACCAAGTGCCTAACAGATTCACTCTAGAGCTCATCTCTCATTAATCCTTGACTCTTGTACAGTATAAATACGTTTGACCGAAGCTCTACCGAGCAAGATCCGTCGGAATATCAAAACACCAACGTCATATTTCAGTTCCTCGCCAAATATTATTTCGATCATTTACTTCTTCGGTCAAACGTTACTTTGCACACTGAGAGTTTAATTAGGATAGTATATTTTTATTGTAGCTTTTAAATAGATGAATGATTACTGGCATAAATAAAACTTTTATTTTCACAGTTTACATTTTTATTTGACTTAATCCTTAATTATAAGTAGTAACATTGTGACATAATCTTTAGAGCTTCGTTAGGCAGGCTGCACACTGCCCGATTTTTGCAAACATTCCTGCCAACATTAAATTATTAATTGAAGCAGATAATGAGGTCCAAGTTGATACAAAGTGGAAAGAAACTTAAGAGTATTCAGGTCGTCGTTATCTGAGTCTATTTACCAGGGTTCTCAAGAAGTAAACTACAGAAAAAAATATACACCATCCTATATTACACGAGAAAAGCAGGTCAGCAACTTTACAATCAAAGAGTACATTATACTTAATAGCAAACTAATTCAATTTTAAATAGAGCTATTGCTATTTATCATAATTTGGTAACATATGTAGGTCACACAATTGAAATTCATCAAGAATAGTTATGACTTTCCAACAGAATTATGCTTTACTTAATTGCTATGCTACGTATACTATGAAACATAGCTCAAGCATAACATTACTCTGATGACAATGTATGTTAATGTAGCCTACTATCAAAAAACTAACAAATTATTACGTCAACTGCATCGGATTCCAACCGTTTGTTACATACTTACTCATTTATATTACAGTTCTGTCTAAGAACCTTTTATTATTACTGAGCCGATTGGGATATGGGACAAGAGAAGCCACTGTATAAGAGTAGTTCAAACAACAAAAATATACATACATAATCGAACACAGAACACTGTGTTTGGTACACCTTCACTGGTACACTCGATGCCACAACTACATTATTTCCCCCCGGATTCGTCCCTGGAACAAGCTCTTTACAATTCAATAAGAATACAGCCTTTCTTTAACCAAATATAAAATGTATTTCACGCTCGATAATACCATAATATGGACCGGGGCCGAATCTGAATAAGACCCTTTGATTTGAGCCGGAGTTTTGTGTTATAAGAGTAGACCCGATGGAACTAAATGAACCAGGCCCTGATGTTATAATACTGTTTTGACCGGGAGACCCTGCAATGGAAAAGTCTTTTTTAGAATCTTTACTGACTTATGTAGTTCTAAGGATAGAGTGATGGTGGTATAATTAAGGTAATGTTAAGGACTTTGTCACATTACAAAAGATTAAAATTCTTATAACTCATTACTAGGTATTTGAAATTTGAAATTTGACTTGGCGATCCGCGTTTTTACCCGCATTGTGCCGTTCCCGTGGGTATTTCGGAATGAAAATAACCTTTCCTTTGAATATGGCTATCCCTTACAAAAATAATTATTGAAATTGGATTGGTTGTTTCTGAGATATGTGTGTTCAGAGAAACAAATAAGCAAAATAAAATCATACTCTTCAGCTGTAATATTTAAGTATAGATATTATGTAGATAAGGATCTAATATTTACCTTGAATGATTTGCACCCCATCTGGACCTCGGTTGATGATCAGGTTATTTCCAGATTGTATACTCACGCTATTTTCAAAAGGATTGAGGTTATCACCAGATTCTAGAACTTCTAATAAAACAATTAGTAAAAATATGGAATTGGAAATACTCGTATAGGCTTAGAGCAATATCAAGAAAGATGGCTGAAAGCTAAGCTTAGGTTGTTTTTCATATTTTGTAATACTAGTTTCATATTTCGTAGTTTCGTAAGGTCTGTATTTTTTTTCTTGTGCGAGTTAAAATTCAAACCATCAAGACTGATTTTTCAAACAAAGACGACATCTTCCATTGAGGAAAAGAGTTCAGTGATGGGTTAAAAACGGAAAGAAACCACTTAACCTTATTCCTCTTCAGAAGGAATCGTCTGTTACTGGAAAATCGACAAGATTATTCCTCATTTTAACTCTCGTAAGAAAAATAGAGTGTACATACAATTATGAAAGACAGTTAAACTAAGTCGACCTATTTTTCAGTGTGCAACAGTGAGCGCTACCGTGCTTCAGAGAGCACGTAAAATTGTCGGTCCCGGTTATTTCAATCGTTAGACCATTCGGAGACCTTTAGGTGGTCTAAAATCTCTGACATCAGGGTAGGCCACAACACGAACTTACTTATATAGTATGCAACACATACTGTTTCGCGATTATCGTGCACTGAAAGATTCATTCAAGTGATATCCATACCATCATCAAATCCGGGATTCTGGTCTGCTATTATAGAGGATGAACTCGCACCGTTTGTACCATCTGGTGATGTAATTCCACTGTTACTGCTTAGTATTGTTTGACCTTAAACAAAATAAAAATAATACATTTTTCTTACAATTACATATTAATGATATTTAATAAACTATCTGTCCCGCGCGGTGGTTCCACCCGCGACCCAATAGAAGTCGCTAGTGTGAATCTAAACGATCCAGGGTGCCACCCAAAGGCCTACAAAAAAAACATTCAAATCGGTCCAGCCGTTTAGGACGAGTTCAGTTACTATATACGAAAAGTGGCATTGATTTTTATATATATGATAATGCGTATAGTGCGGTACTCAGAGATGCCCATTAAATCAATACTTAACTAACTAACGTAATTATTCACACATTGTTTGTCAAAATCACGAATTAAATCTCTAAGGAAGGATTAGAGGTACGGGCGTGAGTGTATAAGTTATTTTTCAAAGTCTATCCTGATTCATCATAAAAGTGTTTGTGCACTATTTACCTTCAAATATTATAATTATGAAAGTAAGTAAGTATGTGAGCTCTTATTTTGACAAGCCCGTTGGCACAGTGGCAGTGAGAGCGCTTACTGTGTCGGGGGTTGCGGGTTCGATTCCCGCCCGGAGTCAACAATATGTGAAGACATAGTTGTTGGCGACGACGTCTGGGTGTTCATTATATATTCTTATAAAGTATTTGTGTATAATCAGTGAGTTAGATTCCATAACACAAGCTTAGAGCTTACTTTGGGTCTAATTAACCGTGTGTGAATTTGTCCAGGTATATATATATTTTTTTATTTTAACTACTAGAACTTAACTATCACAGCAAGCTTTTTAGCTAAACTAGTACATATACAGATTACCAAGTACCTAAAACAAACCCTAATCGAATGTAATAAAACAGTTATTACTATCACTTTCAAAAGGTCAAACTATTAAATGATAAAAAAGTTAAAAAACACTTAAAATATTAGAAAATACTAACCTGAAATAGAATTCAAGATTCCTAAGCAAAATAAACGAAGGAACAATGGACTTCGAAACATGATTGAAGTTATAACTTAATTTGAATACACGTGTATTTAAAATGAATATTGTCTACTTAACCAAAGTAATGGGGTTTCTAATGTTTTCTTATGCACGATCAATTTTGAAAAATCACGTTTTCTTTAAAAAGATACTCATGAAAATAATATAAAATGTCTATAGTTACATAAACATTTCGTGATTCAATGATCGTGTTATATTAATTAAAATTTACAATTAAAATTATATTAATAACTAGCAACGCCCCGCAGTTTTACCCGTGTTATGCCCTTTCCCATAAGGATTTTGGGATGAAAAATAGCCTATAACCTTCCTTCTTAATGTGGCTATCTAGGATAATAAGAATTATTCAAATAAGACTGGTAATTTCCGAGATTAAGTCGAACATACAAACAAACTTACAAATTTTACCTTCTTTGTAATATAAAATTATAGATAAAAAAATATAAACTGAGGGTTATTAAAATCTAGTAATCATTCATTAAGGTTTTTGTCGCGACGAAGTGTTGACAAAATTAAAAATCAAAATGGCGAGATATATATTTCTTATATCATTTTTAGTTATAACTTTATACTCAGTTCAAGTAATTGGTTAGTACTTTGAATAATTACAGTGAAATTAATCAAAATATCCCGTTTTGACAGCTACCTATACCTAAGTCATACCATTACTGACTTGGAAGTAATGAGATGATATATACTTACTGTTACTGTTAGCCCGTAATGTCCCACTGCTGGGCAAAGGCCTCCCCCCATTCCCGCCACTCTTCTCGATTTCGGGCCACCAATTGCCAGTCCCTCTTGTAGGCGTCCAGCTCGTATAGTTATCTTTCTTTTGTTTTCAGGGTCTCCTGTGTCCACGTCAGTAGTGAGTGTGTCCTCCGGAGGGACGAGTCTGTCCTCTGCTGCAGGTGGTGGGACCTCAGTATCCTCTATCGGTGGCTCCCCATTCTTTTTCCCCTCCGATTTCAGCAAATTCTTCCCACCTGGATTCACCTCGATAATTAGCCAAGCGAACCCTGGCTCCTCTTTTAGTGCTATTCAAGCGTAAATATCTATCTACAGAGGACAGTCTTGTTTGTATTTATTTTAATTAATATTATATACATTTTAATTTTTGATTGGAAGGGTTTTTTTTGCTCTCCTCAACCAATAATCATTTTAATGTTCTTTGACTTGTTTAAAAAAAAAAAACGTGTAATATATGTAATATGTAATTGTAATTCTGGTCTTAAAAAACATATGTAAAATAAAATTTATACATTCATTAAATTCTTATTAATTTTTTTTGGTTCCTTTTTCAGTACGTAAAATACTATGTACTAAATAATATATACAGTTCAGGTATAAGACCAACCGACAGATGGATACTATCTGTTCATTTGCTTTGCCTGATCTTAGTACTCTCAAAACTACAGGCATCCAGTAAGGACCGTCGCAGAGGACCTATACACCAACCACCTTATTAATAAACACGGTGTAACTAAAACACTGTAACAATTTGTTTTGTCTCTTTTGCTCTTCGAAAAATTGCGTATGTCAGAAAGTGACAAACTATTGATCGCTAAAATGTTCTTTATACGCGTTTATTAAGGCCCCAAGAGCTCAAATAGGGGTTCCTCCAAACTTTCTTGTTCGAAGCAGACATATCTGGGCTTAGTCAGTCTTACAACAGCATTCAGTAAAACTTTTTATAAACTAACACCAAACTCTGTGACGGACAAAGAAAGTAGTTAGACTTCTAATCCAACATGTCTAACAATTGATTACAATTAGGAAATAGTGCCTCAATAACATAAGGTCCACAGTTCCATTGCTCCAGGTGCATTCTGGACAATCTACAAGACAATGTAAACATGAACGCAACTTAACTGATACTATTCCACTAAATTCAAATTGAAAATAGGTAAAGGAAACGATTTTTGAAAAGTTTTATAAAATGTCAATAGTAGTTTAGCAGCCCATGAGAATGCACTCTGAGTAATATTCAGCTAGAACAACCTGCGTAGACAAATGACAGTCGCATCGCATTCTATATGTTTATCGAGTACCACAGAGCATAGAAGCACCACGCGCTCCTACCGTGGCGGTGCTTGTATGCTCTGTGTCGAGTACCTATCAGAGGTGCCATAGTGCAAATTTATGCTAGGAGCTTTGGAGATTTAAGATCGATTTTTTAATCGATTCCGTCTTTAAACTTGTTTGAAGATTTGAACTCGGATTGAAGTGACGTGAAATATGCTCTTTGTTTTTTAGCTGTTATATAAAAAAATGTTGTCACCTATTTTTAAAAAATCACTATAATGTATAGTATAAAACAAAGTCGCTTTCCGCTGTCTGTCCCTATGTATGCTTAGATCTTTAAAATTACACAACGGATATTGATTAGATAGAGTGATTCAAGAGGAAGGTTTATATGTATAAAAATTCCCGAATTTCCCACGGGAACGGGCACAACGCGGGTAAAACCGCGGGACGCTGTAGTTATCAATAAACATTCATGACTAATAATAAAGCTTCAATATCACGATTTTCATATAAACATTTGTTTATTGCCATGCTTTCTTTAAACATTGAAAAACCACTCAGTAGTTTTTGGAGCAGCATACAACATGTATCACATTATATTTTTCATTTTTTACTTGATAGGTAGCGCTGTAGAAGCTCAGATAGGTACAAACTCATTTAATTACATCTCTTAAATTTACATTTTTATGTACAGTCAACTTCAAAAGTTGTTGAACACATTAAATGCACAAGACATCTCAACACTAATAGTTTGCATATGAAAAATTGATGGTATTGACTGTACATTGTTTACTAATGATCAGATTATTTTCTTCTCTTGTCACAATAGTTATTAATTAACTTTTTAATAATATTTTTCATAATTTTTGCTGCTTTTAATTAATTTACTTTATTCTAGCATCACAAAACAACTTAAGGTCCAATCCAGTACAAGAAGGTGTCGTCGGAGACAACTCAGGAAATGTGATTAATCGACAAACACAATTGAGCCAGCCACGAGTAACAACAGTTCAAAGTAAGACCGGTATTTATAGTACAGTTGACGTCATACGAGTATAAAAGCTACATATTGAAGCCTTCTCAATTTTTCAACTTCTGTACAATAACCTCCTCAAAACATGCGTTTCACATTTTCAATTTTTTATAATGGCATAAAGTGAAAAAGTGTAAACAGAAATATAACATCGACTGTACTTTCAATGTACTATATTTTTGAAAGTTCATAATTATTATTTTTTAACACAGATCCCACATTAGTGACGTCACGACCGCAATATTATATACCTGAAGACGGTAAGATGATTTTAAATAAGTATACTGAACATTGAAATATATTACCAAATTATTTACAACCCTTTAATATTTTCCTTTAACAGGTACTCAATATGGTCCTCAAGGATACGTCCAACAATCACAACCTAGTATTGGTATAATCTCTTCTATTCTCTACTCTATTCTCTTTGATATATCCTATCCTATCCTATCCTATCCTACTAAACTTTCTAATAATATTATAAATGCGAAAGTTTGTGAGGATGGATGTATGTATGGATGTTTGTTGCTCTTTCACGCAAAAACTACTGAACAGATTTGAATGAAACTTTACAGTTATATAGGTTATACATCAGAATAACACATGGGATACATTTTATTCCGAAATTCCCGCGGGAACCGATACAACGCGGGTATCATCGCGGGGCGCGGCTAGTGTTCCATAATATAAATAGAGCCTATAATTAATTTATTTTTCTTTTATTTCTAGTGTCACAGAGTAGTTTAAGGAGTAACCCAGTTCAAATAGGTGTTGGTAGTAACTCTGGCAATGTGATCAACAATCAAGCGCCTCAACTAAGTCAACCACAAGTGACTACCATTCAAAGTAATGATATAACACAAACCAGACCCCCTATTACAAACTACGATTCTACAACACACACGCACACATAGATGCGCGCTTATACAAGTTTCGGATGGGTTCAAACTAATATGAGTAGAGATTTGTTCTAAAACATGAAAGCGATAATCTATGTGTGTGTGCGTTAGTCGTGACATTACATATATTTCTTGTGTAAGACCGAAATATATTTTTTCTTTCTCAATAAATAGACTTTTTACAGATCCTACGGTAGTGACCTCACAACCAACAGTTGTGCCGGTAAGCGGTAAGAACATTTTAATAAAAAATCATCAGTCAATTAAAAACATTTGAAATGCTAATTAAAATCTTTTCTTAAAAACAGGTGGTCAAGTTGTACCTGAAGAAGTTCAAGAAGAACCTAGTGTTGGTAATTTTTTTTTTTACTTATTGGTTAACGCGCCTCCGTTGTCTAGTGGTATGTGTACTCGGCTGCCAAGACAAAAAAAAGTCATGCAAAAAAGTGATTCCTACTTTTCAAATATGGCTCGGGTTCGATATCACCAACCCGCATTTGGCAAGCGTGGTCTTTAAGTCTCACTTAAATCTTTACTTAAATTTCTTATATATTTTGTGCTTAAATCTCCCTTGGAGAATTCCAACAACCCAGTGTTAATGAACTAATGCTAATTCTCAAAGTAGCATAGTTTTATACTTAGTCCAAAGAGTGAGATATTAATCGCTGATACTTTTTTTATAGTCCAAGGACCGCCCGTGGTTGTAGCACCTACCTCCTCAACCTTGGCGCCAGTACAAGGACAGGCTGTGTCTCCAACAGGCGCGGTTACAAGTAAGTAAACTTTAAAATTAGTGACAAAAAAACTAAATTGAAATGGCTTTATACATCGGTTCGGGAGCTATGATGCCACAGACAGACAGAAAGACACACAGACAGAAAGACACATCAAAATTATAATCCCCTCTTTATGCGTCGGGGGTTAAAAATACGTTGTTTTATATTTCATGTAAATAAGAGCCTGAGCACACTATACTCAAGACAGTAATAAGACAGTTTTCTGAAGTAATGCACTGTAGAAACAAGATGTCTTTTTCAAACTTTTTCACCTGACACAGATGTTTCCATCGTCAGAAGAACTCTTAAATCAATTTAGTACATAAATATGTTTCAGAAATAAAAGCTGTTCGTTCAAAGTTGGATTTTAAATGGCATAAAATAGAACTCTATTTAAAACGAACGTAGGCACTTAGTACTCAAATTTAGCCGCTGAATATAATTAAGAATGCTTGTGCATTCGCCCTAAAAATATGTACAGAAAACTGTTGTAAGACTGACTTGACTGAACCCCAGATTTGACTGCGTCGAAAGAGTCCGTCTAAAACTGTTGTGATTATAGTAGGCTGGGGTCTAGGGCTGTTACTTTCAATTTTCATATTGTGTTATTTTTGTTCAAGGTGCTTCGGGCAATGTTGGGAATCCTAACGGTAATAACAACTTTGGATACGTTTAAGTATTCAATAGATTTATTGTCGGCGGAAACCTCTGCCTTTGCTTCGTAGACGACATCGAAAAGTCAGAATGACCTAAAAATAATATTTCTTTACTTACTCTAAGAAAATTAAGAACCTGTACAGACCATAGTTCAGACAGTGTTTAGGCAGTTTTCTGGTTGTATAACAAATTTTGTGGTCTGCCACAAACTTTTTTGTTAATCTAAAGAATTGTAACTAGCTATCTAATAAACTTAACTCTATATAATAACTGTTAAAATGAGTATAGATAAAATTGACTGCGTCTAACTATCTAGTTTAGAATGGAAAGTATTTAGGAGTTAAAGACTTTTTGAACTATATTTACGATAGACCTAATAGGTATATTATTATTATTCGCAGTTGGGCCAAATAAAGTACAATCTTCAAACACAGGCCAACAGATTGACTCAAACTATGTTGTTAACAATATTAACCCCCCCGAAAATGTATTCGTAAGTAACTTTAACATTTTTTACTCTATAGCAGCGCTATTGCGGCAACAACTATAAAAAAACATTTTTTTGAAAAAAACATAAATAGGTTAGTGTAGGCTAGTACTAACCTTGGTGTCGGAATTTTTAGCCCGCACAAAGGCCTCCGACATGGTCTATCGATTAAAGCAACCAAAACCCACTACTTTACGTACACTACGAAGCACGGTAGCGCTCAGAAGGATATGCCACCCTTCCAAGTACTGCTGCACGCCGCAAGCTGCACGTTGCTTAACAATCGCAACGAGCTATCGTAGCATGGTTGACCTAAGCGATGTCACGCTTAGGTCAACCATGCTACGATAGCTACTACTAAATTATAGAATAATAGTTAAGGTTCATTGTTCCGTCCTGGTACTGTGGCATCATTTTACATAACAAGCATCTCCACAGAAATTTAATACCTAAATCAGTAGAATTTGGTTTTTGTTTAAATGAGGTAATTTCTAGAACTTCCGGGTTTGAAAAAAGAATTGCATTTGATAGTTTCTGAGAAGAAGATTATAAGTTAAGCTAGTGTTAATAAAATTATAAGTTTTTAACTGGTTTTACAAATGATGTTACTAGAAAGGAAACTAATATGTGCTGATATTTTTCAGGGTTTTCTGTCTAGCATTGTCTAACAACGATCACCGGGAAAATTGAATAAATGTTTTTAAGTAATAAACATCAGTTAAACTGTTATTGTGTTTTTTTAAAACCAATGATGGAGTGGACACCCTGTGTATATTGTGGCGAGCTTATGTGTGTCTGTGTGGTACTACTATGATAGAAATAATTCATATTTAAATACCAGCTCTTTTACCCGCTCCGTACTCGTTTCCGGGGAAATTTTGGAATAGACAGATAGATACTGTCAGTCTCCATAACAATTCTGTCTACTCTAACAAAATGTATCAAAACCTGTAAAGAATTTTAAGTTGAATTTGAACAGACAGAGAGAGCTACTTTCGTATTTGAAATATTAATCAATTTTAATCATTTCAATCAATTTTAATATTGGCAAGAGTGGTGATTACGTCTAATACTTCTCACAGTAAAAAAGAGTAAATCATATACAAACTTATTATTTGCGGATGGTACAATTATTGATTTAAGGGTACCTCCACACTGGCTTGCTTAGCATCGAGAGGCTAATAACATACTTACAATTTGATAACTTCTTATAAGCTTAACCATAGAAATATTTACGCAGCGAAGAATTTCTAAATCTATGGCTCAAATCGATGTCAAGTATGTCCTCAAGCTACTTGACAAACAATTGGGCTTTTGAAAAAAAAATGTTTTTGTGATAAATGGAAAGATTATATATTAGTTTTATAACAAAACTATTTTTAAGCTATTGCATAGCTTCTATCGCGGGCCTTGAGCGCGGGGACTGAATCCAGAAATTCCGTAACGAAAAAACCTCACGCTCCCCACTCCGACGGGCAAGGAGGTGTGGCTTGAAGGCCGTGCATCGTCTAACGTCGTTTCAGTTCGGCAGTCTTCGACACGGCGTTGTGTGCGATTAGACGTATTAAATTATAATTGCATAAGTTGATACAAAATGCTATGCAATAGCTTTACCGCGGCAGTCCCCGAGTGCCACACGTCTTTTTTTTATTTTATTTTTTTCGCAATAATTCAAAAGTTATTTCAAAATAAAAATTAATTTTTGAATCCAGTACCGAAAACACTCGGACAACTCCCGAACAAACCCGAGCGCGGTGTGATGTCAAAATGTATAGCCCCATTCGGTTACACGTGTAATAGCCGTAAACGCTGTACGTACTTATGGTTAAATAGCTATACATTTTCACGTCACAACCACGGTGACCAATTATGGCGCGTTTATAGTCACGTGATTTTTATTCAATTTTTAATTGTTTATAATTAATTGAAAAAATATTTTTTTTAAGTTTTTTGCATTAAATATCAATATTATTAATAATAAAGTTTTAAAATACATAAAAAAAATCATTTTTTTTTCAAAAGCCCCATTAGACAATTTGGACAAGCTATATGTCGAATATTTGATCTACTTCTCAATTATACAATAAACATGGTTGCTATTTATGATATTCAATAGATTCTAACGCATTTAAAAGCTACTATATATTTTTTACTGGGATAAATGTTCATTGGCTGTATGCTGTGGCTGTATGCCAGTGTCGAGAAACGAAATTCGCTATCTAGCCGCTTGCAAAGATATTTTATAAAAAACATTTGCACAGAGCAATGCATCTATGTAGTTAAGGTTATCATAATATACCTGCCTGGCTAGCACAATGACTATCACAAAAGGCAACAATACATAATAAATACTGTGACTTGATTGGTGCAATATTTAAAATTCGAGTGTTCTATCAAGGCCGATTTACATCAGGCGAGCGAATGCTCATTCTAACCCCACTCTATAAAATTCTTAAAGGAATTTACAAGAATTTTATAGAGTGGGGATAGAATGAGCATTCGCTCGCCTGGTGTAAATCGGCCTTAAGACTAACACCAATCAACACATATTATTTATTACTAGCAGCGCCCCGCGGTTTTACCCGCGTTGTGCCCGTTCCCGTGGGAATTTCGGGAATTTTTTTACATAAAAACCTTCCTCTTGAATCACTCTACCTATTACAAAAAACCGCATCAAAATCCATTGCGTAATTTTAAAGATTTAAGCATACAGACAAACAAACAGACAAAAATAGCGACTTTGTTTTATACTATGTAGTGATACATACAGGGTTATATAAATAAACGCGTATTTGAACAGTTTAGCTATCAAATGGTTTGTCACTTTCTGACATACGCAATTTTCCGAAGAGCAAAAGAGACAAAACATTTTATAACAATGTTTTAGTTACACCGCGTATTATTAAGGCCCATAATGTCTTGTCGACTTCTATGACATTTATTTTGCTAGCCTGGCTGATGAGTATGCCTGCACAGTTGACCATTAAACAGTACCATATACATATTATATTACGCAATAAGTATGGTCAGGAAAGCAAAACTAGCCAAAACAAAACGAAACTAGCAAAACATCGTTTGAAATTTTTGACAAGCCCGTTGGCACAGTGGCAGTGAGAGCGCTTACTGTGTCAGGGGTTGCGGGTTCGATCCCCGCCCGGAGTCAACAATATGTGAAGACATAGTTGTTGGCGACGACGTCTGGGTGTCAATTATATATTCTTATAAAGTATTTTGTGTATGTATATGTAGTAGTATCAGTGAGTTAGATTCAATAACACAAGCTTAGAGCTTACTTTGGGTCTAATTAACCGTGTGTGAATTTGTCCAAGTATTTATTTATTATTATTATTTATAATTAAAAGAAATATATTTTACCATCATTATTCTAAACTTTATACAAGCGATCTTGGTTCAAAAGTGGTAGATCGCCAATTTCCCTTACGTACATAAAGCTTTTGTACTGTAAGGGTACTTTATGTACTGTAAGTAAAAATATTTATTAGTAAAACGTTAATAATTAATACAATCAATTATCACGTTTTCACGATTATCGATAACCGTTTATGTATAAAATAGAATACCGAGGGTAGTATGGTATAGTTGGAGGTAAAAATTCAAAATGTTACTATTAAGTCTGTTTGCCGCTTTGTCTATCTCGGCTATCAATGCCCAGTTCAGTAAGTCATGTTATTTTTATTATATTTTTCAATATATAGTTCGTTTTTTTTTTGTTAGTAATTTAATTATAATTTAATTTAAATTTAATTTAATTTTATCTGTTCATTTTTTTAAAGTTTTTTTTGTTAGTTAGCTTAACAATCACAATAAACTAACATTACTTTGTGAAACCATGCCACGAGCGCTACTACTAAGCTAATTATTTTCATATACTTTTTAAATTCGCACGATTTGCACTATTATAAGTAGAGAATGAAACGTATTTATTAAAATACGTAGCCGACGTTTCGAGCGTGTTACACCTCTCGTTGCCACGGGTTGATTTTTATACAAATATCTATCATTACATAGTATGAAACAAAGTCGCTTTCGCTTATGCTTAAGTACATCTTTAAAACTACGCAACGGATTTTGACGCGGTTTTTTTAAATAGATCTCTATCTAAGAGATTCAAGAGGAAGGTTTATATGTATCAAAATTCTCGAAATTCCCACGGGAACGAGCACAACGCGGGTAAAACCGCGGGGCACTGCTAGTTGTTAATAAATGTTTTTTATGTGATTTTAGCAACACAAGGTGAATTAAAAAGTAATCCATCTCAATTTGGTATTGGAGCTAATTCGGGAAATGCGATCAACAGTCAACAGCAAACGAGTATCCCAATAGTGAGTTCAGAACAAGGTACGGATACAATTATTTTTAAATTATGTTTTTTTTTATTAGACTTGAAAATAAAGGTGCGATTCCATTGAAGCGGGGCGGAGCTGTCCAATCACAAGGCATTACAAAAAGATTTTGACAATATCAATGCATTGTTTGACAATCCCAATAAGCTGTGATTAGTGAATCGATGTCGGCACAGCTTCACTCCGTTTCAATGGAAACGCACCCTTATTTTTATGCCCAAAATATTTTTTATGGAGATTTTTTGCCATGGAAACGTCACGCAAAAAATATTTTATTCATATATTTTTGATATTTCATTCATATTCACAATAAAGAGGTATAAAAATAATTTTATCATCAATTTATTATATAGTCCTAAAATTTTATGCAATCTGACATTGTTTAATTTTTAGCCTAAAATATTCTCTCAACGTGTGTTTATTTTTTTCCAAACAAATGAACTGTATTAATTTTTTTTGTTTTCTGTTTATCAGATCCTACAACATTGAATACTGGGTATGGTTCGCCTTATGGAGCAGGTAAAAAGAAAAATATTATTTTTAACAAAATATAAATAAAATAAAAATAAAAATATTATTAAACACTATGGGCCTTAATCATAAACGATTATTAACAGCACTTTAGCTATCAAATGGTTTGTCCCTTTCCGACATACGCTATTTGCCAAAGAGCGAAAGAGACAAAACACTTTAAAACACTGTTTAAGTTAAATATCGTTTATGAATAAGGCGGTATAAGTTTTGATCATTTTTAATGTGGCATTAAAAGCTAATCTACCATTAAAGTTCAACTCATTTCTAAATTACACGATTAATTGTTACTAAGTTAAAGTTTTCCTCTTCGATCAACAATACACAACTAGATATCGGGTCACGTACAAAATCAAAGCTAAAATACTGTCCGCGTGGATGACGTGTGACAGCTTATTTTGTTTACTACCGAACTGAAACAAAAGTTCAACCTAATTACAACCATGACACCTAGCAATAAAGTAGCAAATCTTATGAATAAAATAAGAGCTCACGTTTCAAGTGCGCTCTTATTCACCGAGACGTATTTTTTGCGCCGACTCGACATCTAGTTGTGTATTGTTGATCGAAGGTTTTCCTAGTTATTGTACTTAAACTGAAACTTTAAAAATGTATTTATTCTTCAAACCTTAATCTTAAAACCAAAACGATTAAGTTTCAGATGATTTAAATTATACAAAATATTACTTGAAAATTTTAACATATATAATGAACTAGCCACACCCCGAGGTGTTACCCGCATTGTATCGGTTCCTGCGGAAATTTCTGGATAAAATGTATCCCATGTGTTATTCTGATGTATAACCTATATTATTGTAAAGTTTCATCTAAATCCGTCTAGTAGTTTTTACATACCATCCATACATACATACATCCATCCTCACAAACTTTCGCATTTATAATATTAGTAGGATAAGATAGGATTAACCCGAGGCAGGCCACTAATATCAATTAACAACGATTTTATATTTCAGTAGGCAGTACCCCTGTGTATATTACACCTGCAAACGGAGGCGCGATAGGTATGAAAAAAAGCTTATATGATAATACTTTAATTTTATACATTTTTTTTAATACAATTATACATTTTTTTTAACTGTACCTACGTGGCTACAAAAGTTACTATTATTGCTATATTATACCTTACTATTATTTATTTTACAGGTGGACAAGGAGGATATGGTAATCCTAGTTTTAGACTGCGTTAAGCGAGCGTTAAGCCCGTCGGTTCACTTTTGTATGACACCGCACGCGGCGTGCGCACGCTTAACGCAGTGTCAGCCCTAAGACCCTTAAATGTTTTATTTTTTATGAAGACTATACTTAATATTTATTTTACAGGTGGACAAGGAGGATATGGTAATCCTAGTTTTAGTAAGGGTCAACACTGCGTTAAGCCCGTCGGTTCACTTTTGTATGGAACCGCGGCGTGCGCACGCTTAACGAAGTGTCGGCTCTAAGTCCCTTAATTTTTTTATTTTTTGGTCTTTACAAAATTATTTATACTTGATATTAATTTTTTTACAGGTGGACAAGGAGGATATGGTAAGCCTAGATTTTATAAGTACCTTAAAATTTTTAGTTTTTTTGAAGACTATGCTTTACATTTATTTTGCAGGTGGACAAGGAGCTTATCCTAGTTTGAGTAAGTTTCTCAAAAAATAAATTGACAAATTAGTTATATTGTTTCGCCTCCCTGCTGCACAGTAGCCGACTGCAGTCGGCACTTCAACTGCAGCCTTTTTAGGCTTGTCGGCTGCAGTTAAAGTGCCGTGAGCTAACCTAAAGAGCTTACCTATAAAATCTTCATGTCAAGAATACGTACCTACTTACAATAATATGTACTCGTATATGGTACTGCTAGATGACTGTTGATATTAATAAGATAAATTACCACCGCATAAAAAGGGCCATTCGTTTAGAAACTACAGACAGATACCCCTAAAGTGCCACAGACAGATACCCCTATTATATAAGCATCGACGTCAAACGTTTAACACCCGTCTTTGCATCAATGTCTGCCCTTTGCTTTTATCAATTTAATTTATTTTTTCTTTTTCTAGCCTCACAAGGCACTTTGCAATCTAATCCAACACAAGTAGGCCTTGGTGGTGGTAATTCCGGCAACGTGATCAACAACCAGGCTCAAACAAGTCAACCATCGTTGACTTCAGATCAATGTAAGCACATAAAGCGCTTTAACATAAAAAAAAATACAAAGTTGCTTTTTCTTAGTAGGTTAGTGGCTAACCCTGGTGTTGGTAAAGGAATTCTATGTAGCCTTAAGGTGCGATTCCACTGAAGCAGAGCGAAGCTGTGCTGAGTCTAATCGACCAATCACAACGCATTTCGAAATGATTTTTAAAATGTCATTGCTTTGTTTCATATTTTCAATGCGTTGTAACAGCCGTGGTCTTGTGGTTTGAGCGCCCGGCTCACGACCCGGAGGGTCCGGGTTCGATTCCCGGTGGGGATATCTCACAAAAATCTATTTATGAGACTTTCCTCAGTTTGGTTAGGGCATTGCAGGCTGAATCACCTGATTGCTCGAAAAGTAAGATGATTCCGTGTTTCGGAGGGCACGTTAAGCCGTCGGTCCCGGTTACTTTCTACGGATAGTAGTCGTTACTTGAGCCATGTCAGAGGCCTTTGGCGGCTCAATAACTCTGACACCAGGATTGGTCAGGTTGGCCATCCACTCGATGAAGAAGAATGCGCTGTGATTGGTCAATTTGACCACGCAAAGCTCCGCCCTGTTCCAATGGAACTTATCCTTATGATCGGTATAATTGGGATCTTCAATAGTAAGCACGATAGCGCCCAGCTAGAAATGCCACTATAGGCCATTCATTCAGCCTACTTTGTAAGTCTTCTTCTTCATCGAGTGGATGGTCAACCTGACCAATCCTGGTGTCAGAGTTATTGAGCCGCCAAAGGCCTCTGACATGGCTCATGTAACGACTACTATCCGTAGAAAGTAACCGGGACCGACGGCTTAACGTGCCCTGCGAAGCACGGAATCGTCTTACTTTTCGGGCAATCAGGTGATTCAGCCTGCAATGCCCTAGCTTTGTAAGTGACTAGTGAACATCGCTGAGTTAAACTACGTCACGAGAGTTAATGGGTCAGAGTATAATTTTATATAATAATATTTTTATTATTTTACAGCACCTACATTCGCAAATGTACAACCGGTATACGGCGGTATGTAAAAAAAATGTTTTATTAATTCAAATATTGCCATTTTCATACTTAACTAGAAGTTATGATTCAATTCTTGATGTTCTATAATTTCGAATTATATTTTAAAATATAATTCGAAATTATAGAACATTCCTTAAGGAATTGTTGAAGATTTTTTTATTAGAGTTTTTTGTGTACTATGTAATAAATAATGTTATGTATGTAATCTTATATATAAAATTCTCGTGTCACAGTGTTCGTTCCCGTACTCCTCCGAAACGGCTCGACCGATTCTCATGAAATTTTGTGAGCATATTGAGTAGGTCTGAGAATCGGCCAACATCTATTTTTCATCCCGAAATTCCTGCGGGAACGGGTACCGTGGTTGAACTCCTCTGAAACGGCTCGACCGATTCTCATGAAATTTTGTGTGCATATCGGGTAGGTCTGAGAATCGGACAACATCTATTTTTTATCCCGAAATTCCCGCGGGAACGGTTACAACGCGGTTGAAACCGTGGGGCGCAGCTAGTAAAATATATACAATCATGCATGGGTATGACATAACAATGTTACTACTTTTTATTGCAGAAGCAGTCCCTGTAGATCAACAGCCAGGTGTTGTGTATGGTAAATAAATAAAGGTTAAAAGAGTCAAAAAACATTTAAGAAGATTTTTTAAAAAGTGCCAAACCCCCACCGAGTTTCTTGTTAGTTCTTCTCAGTGGGTGCCGCGTTTCGAACTAACGTAAATTTAATTTTAAGCTGAAGTTTATAAGTTGTATTGGTCCTTTTCAATAAATGTTTTTGACTTTAACTTTGCTTTTAATTCTATATTTGCTAGCTAAAGCTATTTAAGCGTTAAAAAGTGAACCATGAGCATAAGCATCTGATTTTTAAGCGAAAATTCGCGGCAGCACTCTATTTCGAGCCCGCCTAAACACACGAATCTGAGTTGAGCAGACTGCTCATAAACACCATTATGTAATACTAATATTGGCAAACCGCTTGCAGTTGTTTACACTAATATTATAAAGAGGAAAACTTTGTTTGTTTGGTTATAATGAATAGGCTCAAATACTACTGGACCGTTTTAAAAAATTCTTTCGCCATTCGAAAGCTACATTATCCACGAGTAACATAGGCTATTTTTCATCCCGAAATTCCCACAGGAATGGACACAACGCGGGTAAAACCGCGGGGCGCTGCTATTATGAATACAGTCGAACTCGGACTGGCACCTTAATATCTTTTTACTACTGTATACACGCTACGGTCTAACAGAGAGATTACCTGCGCAGACATTGGGACGTTGCAGAGCATTTTTATTAAAGCGGAAAGGAGCTTAATCAACCAATCACAGAGCATTGAAATTCAAAAAAGGCATGAACATTGTCAATATCTTTTCGTACTGCGTTCTTCTTCATCGAGTGGATGGCCAACCTGACCAATCCTGGTGTCAGAGTTATTGAGCCGCCGAAGGCCTCTGACATGGCTCATGTAACGACTACTATCCGTAGAAAGTAACCGGGACCGACGGCTTAACGTGCCCTCCGAAGCACGGAATCATCTTACTTTTCGGGCAATCAGGTGATTCAGCCTGCAATGCCCTAACCAAACTGAGGACAGTCTCACAAAGTGATTTTTGTGAGATATCCCCACCGGGAACCTGGAACCTCCGGGTCGTGAGCCGAGCACTCAAACCACAAGACCACGGAGGCTGTGTAATTGGTCGATTGAGCTCTGCACAGCTCCGCTCCGTCTTAATAGAAACACACCCTAAACCTCAGCTAGGGACGTGTCAGGGTTAACCGGAAATAGTATTTCCCCACATCTTCTCCGATGGACTGTATCGTGTTTGCTCTAAATTAAGAACAACATAATTGGAACAAATAAATTTAATTCTAAATGTATCTTGATAAGTTCAGAGTCTTGGTGAATTCGTTTTTTAAATTATATTTTGCTGATTTTCTTTTTCAGTTCAAAACCAGCCTCAAGGAACCATAGGTACAGTTTTTTTTACTCGTGTTAAATATTTTAAATATTAACGTAGAAACCATTTTGAAATAGAAGTAATAGTTTCACGGACTATCTCTTACATATATTGACTAAATTGATATATTTTCAGTTCCATCTCAGCAATATTCAGGACAGATCGGTAATATACTTTTTAATATACATCTTTGTACGTCATATTCTTTCAATGACATCATCATACTCAACATCATACTTATAATGTCTATCTACACTCAACAGGGAAACATCTTTTACAATTGCTTGCTCTTTGTCAAATTGAATCTCTTTATCGATATTGGTTTGGTGTTTGATAGATAAATCGACCGGCGGGTGCCCACATGTGTGTACTATGCTTGACACAAAAACCACATCACTTAGTTGTGAGTTTGTATCACAAATCACGCGTTTGATTTTATTTTAACCTTTTTTGTTCAAGTTCCTCAAAATACTGCTGTCATAGCTCCAACACAAGGCGCCTATTATCCGCAAGGAATAAATGGTTATACTACAGGTAAATATTAACTAATGGAGACTTTAAAGGTGCAAGTGTCTGAGTCAAGTGCACTAATGGCTAATCTATATTAAGATAATAAACCTGAAGAGTTTGATTTTTGTTTGTTTGAAGGCGCTATTCTCAAAAACTACCAATCCGACTTCAATAATTCTTTTAGTAATGGATAGTCACATTCAACGAAATGGTTATTTTTCATACCGAAATTTCCACGGGAACGGGCACAACGCGGGTAAATCGGCACGGCGCTGCTAGTTTTATGTATAAGTTAAGGTGGGGCTGCAAATTACAAGCAAATTCGCGAACCACCTTCGCAAATGTTGCTGGTGAAGTCAAAGGTTGCCGCTTCTTCTTCTTCATCGAGTGGATGGTCAACCTGACCAATCCGAAGCACGGAATCATCTTACTTAGGTTGCCGCTAACGTTTGCATATCGCTTGCCGTTGCCGTTTGCAACTGAAATGGGACATGTGATCTTAATTTTGACCGTGGTTTTTTTGTTCTTTTAGGTGATGGCAGTATTGGAAACCCTACTGGTTAGTAAATAATTAAAACACATAATAGGCTCTTAAACATAAATAAAACTAGTGTTATTCATTTAAGCTTATAGCTCAAAATATAAGCCATTAACGAACCAGAGTTCATTAAAACAGACAGAAGTATATGAGCTTCCGTAGGAACAAATAAAAAACAAACGAATGAGAGTGATTAATAAAATATTTTAAAAGGGATATCATATACATATATTTTAATTCATTATTAATTTTGAATTATAGTCGGACCAGATGAGGTACAAGATTCAACTAAAGGAAAGCAAGTTGACAATAACCAAGTTACTACCAATGTTGGAAGTCCACCTGGTATTCTGGTAAGATGTGGAGTATTTTTAACTGACTTCAAAAAAGGAGGAGGTTTCTCAATTCAACAACTTAATTCCATATACATATAAGATTTTATATTCAAGTCACCATATACAACAGAGTAGCATAGTAATGCATTCATGACAAAATATGATCTAATTTTTGATTTGAGTACTGTAAAACATCTTAATTTTTCAATTGTTTTATTTTCATATATGTTTTGGTTTGATCTGTTTACACTGTAACCCATTTTCTACGTTACCCTGTTTGCATAATCTCTGCCAATAGATGTCGCTTGCCGTTGTCATTTCTTATCTGCTATGATGTAGCTTTACCAAACTAATTTCTTAATTTTTTTTTCAGAGCGGCATTGGATCGGCGTTATAATTATTATCACTTGGAAGAAAGAAATATGTATTAAAATGTTCTAGTTATTACATCAGTATCAATTTTGTAGCGTCCGTGAAGTTTATAAGAATATGGTTATATAATTATTTCGTCTAGAAACGAACGGTTTACTCGGTTTGAAATATATGTCACATAATTTCAATTATTGTATAGAATTGTTATGTATTTTTTTAATAAATTCATTATTTACATACTATTTTTGACTATCTTATTATTATCACTATAACACCTTCTTCTATGTAGGCCGATATAGATGATGTAGGTATTCATAATAAGGTTTTATAACGTAAAATCAACTTAGTTTCTTGTCCTGTTAGGCGTGTTAGGCACTTTAAGTAATGTTGTGTGTCAATCATGAGGGTTTTCACGAAAATGACACTTTTGACAGTTTTCTGGACCTCGCGTCTCAGTGCTGCCGCCTAGTGGGTGTCATTTCAGTAAACCCTCATTGTGATGCTATGTGTAATAGTTGTGACAAACTCGATAAAAAGCAATATAAAAAAAAGTTCGCTTTACCGATTTTAATGCAACTTCTACTGGAAGACAGAAGAATTTTGAGGTCTCCTCCAGACTTTATTATTATTTTATCTTAGCTAAAAAAGTATCATTGCTATGCAGTCAAAAGTACTTTTTAATTTTTCATTCATAAAAATGTCTAGCGCATGGTATGAATAAAATGTATTGTTTATGTGTTTATCAACTTCTTAAGAAAGCGAACACAGAGTAATGGCACTGTCACACTACCTGTGTGAAATTCGTCGGTATATGTCAGTTATTTATTACGAGTTGGTTAGTAGGCAACTCTGGTGTCGGAGTTTTTAGACCGCCTAAAGGCCTCCGACATAGTCTGACGATTGAAGCAGCCCGGACCGACTGCTTAGCATGCCCTCCGAAGCACGGTAACGCTCAGATAGAAATGCCACTATCGGCCACCCATCCAAATAAGGGCCAAGCTGCACGTTGCTTAACAATTGCAATGAACTAACATCGCTCAGTCAAACTACGCCAAGAGCGCTATATTGTCAATGGCTGTCCAATTCATGACATAGAGTAATGTAGTACTTCGCTCTTTCCGTAGTGTCAGTACCTCAATCACATCAGAAGACGTGTCAGTAATATGTGGCTGGTAAGGTATATTCTCATTTTCAAGTCTCTACGTTCAGCGAGAGTGCGTTTTCATTGAAGCGTCTCGGTACTAAACTGACCAATCAAAATGCACTATGCAAAGATTTTGACAGTGTCAATGCGTTCTTTGACACTCCCAATGCGCTGTGCTTGGTAAATCAGGTTCTGTACCGTTCTGTTCTGCTTCAATGACAACGCACCCTAAGCCGGGCATTGACAAAAAAAAGTATCAGAGATAAATTTTGACTTCTCCTTTTTGAGCTAAGTAACATAACAAACGCACAACTTTGCTAAGTAAGCACGTAACTTTGCTAAGTAAGTTCGTGTAAGTCACAGGCCAACCCTGGTGTCCGAGTTTCAAGACTGCCTATTAGGCCTCCGACATGGTCTACAGATTTAAACAACCGTGCCCTCCGAAGCACGGTAGCGCTCAGATATAAATGCCACTTGTTGCGGCGCCGCAATGCAGAAATCTGCGGCGGCTCGCCTGCCCGTGTGCGCGAATGAAAGCGGTTTACAACATGTCGCACATTGTTGCGTTCATGTTTATGATTTGAGTCTTATGTTTTTTTCCGATGATATGCTGAACAATATTTGTCATAAATAATTGGACGAGTTTTGAGGCTGGAACTCTTCACAGAACTATTGTTTTTTCCTATATAGAACTCTCTGGCTAGATTAGATAGTTTAAAAAAATTATCTGCTTACTTCGCGGAAGCTACGTTATTGTTTTCCAAGATATTCATTTCAAATAACAATGTATAAGAAACTTAAATATTAAATATTTCACCAGAAACCAAAAACTTGAAATAAAACACATTGTTTTTAATAATCATTGTTTATTTTATAAGCCGAAGTATCGAGAGATGCCGAGAAGATCGTTTGCTCATCCCACTAATCCTGGCTGAAAACGCATTTTTTTTAAATCACACACATTAGGATTCAAAGAGGTTACGACACACACAAATACGAGAATCCTACTAATATTATAAGTGCGAAAGTTTGCTTGAAAGCTCTTTCACGCAAAAACTACTGAATGAAATTGAATGAAACTTTACAGTAGTATAGGCTATTATACATGAGAATAACACATGTCACCAACAGCCTAGCCCCGCGGTGTTACTCGCGTTATACCCGTTCCCAAGGGAATTTTGGGATAAAATGTATCCTACATACATCTAACCTCACAAACTTTCGCATCCTACTAATATTATAAATACGAAAGTTTGTGAAGATTGATGTATGTATATTTGTATTTTTTTTCGTTTTTTTCGTGGAATTGTTACGCTGTCACGAAAAAACTACAAGACGGATTTGGATGAAACTTTGCTGTAATATAATATAATTAAAACATTTTACTTACAAGCCCTGTCATAATTAGTTTTCCTAGTGAAGAACCCAAGCCGGCCACTGTTTCTGAAATATTCATGTAAGTAGCATAAAAAGAATATATTAATTATATTCCATTATATTTATTATGTTGCACTCATTCAGTTACACCGCGTTTATTAAAAAGCGGTGTAACTAAAACACTGTTATACTGTGTTTTGTCTCTTTTGCTCTTCGGAAAATTGCGTATGTCAGAACGTGACAAACCATTTGCCAGCTAAACTACAAATCCATGTCCTGAGTATCATCTGGTGTATGTGTTGTTTGTAGCTTTTACCTGAAATATAAACCGCTTTGTTTCGCTTCAACACGAGGCAAGCGTCACCAAAAGCGCATTATCATTAAATGTCCAAACTGTATTTCTTTAGCTTCCGGTTGAAGTTCACGCCCCTACCGTATAACTTAAACCTTATTTACAGTTCAGAAGCAACAAATGAATGTTTTACTTCAATGCCTCGAATTAGTTTAGATACATTTGTTTTATGATATAGATTTTTTCTTAGGCCATTAATATATTTTTAAAGAGCTGATACTGATACTGAACTAATAAGCAAAATGATGAAGGGCTGAAACTGCGTTAAGCGGGCCACGGACGGGCAACCGTCGCATGCGCCCCGTCACGAGTGGGCACCCGCGCGGTTTCATACAAAACTGCTACGTCACGGAGACCCGCGCGGGCGTCCACCCGCACTATAAAACATTGCAAGATGTTGTAGAACACCAAAATACATATCATAATTATTGAGATTGCTTACTATCAATTTCCACTGCACTTGAACCTTGAGCGGGTTTTCCTGGAGTCATGCCAGCACCAGCACTACCAAAGGTGTTGCCAGAGTCACTGCTAGCAGTACCGGAAATTATACCTTCATTGGTGAAACTTAAAGTTTCTGTAAAAAAAATACTAAATTAAGGAATACCAAGAGCACAACATAACATCGTAAAACCGCAGGGCGTTGATGCTTTAGGATATGACGCTCAAAATTACTAATGATTCCTCATGGGAGGTTAACCAGCTCTGCTTGTATTACTATATTGGCAATAGGAAAGTAAATTATTAGCCTGTAATGTCCCACTGCTGGGCAAAGCCCTCTCATCTCACTTAAGATATCAGTACAGTGAGGAGGATTAGGTGTAATCACCACGCCATCATCACTATATTCGTAAGTAAGTAAGTAATTAAAAAAAAATGTATTTATACTCTTATTAATGTCGACATTAATAATTTATTTGTTAAAATAAATCTACAAATTACATCAATCCGCCATGAGAGATCACGTCTCTGTAAACGTCATTTTGTTTCGTTTAAGCGTATACGCGATCTCTGCATTTTTGGCTGAGCCGTGACGTAATGAAGAGACGCCATGACACCGGCGAGCGTTTTGGCGTGAATTTGAAACTTAAAATTTAAATAAATAATAAATAAATAAATAAATACTTGGACAAATTCACACACGGTTAATTAGACACAAAGTAAGCTCTAAGCTTGTGTTATGGAATCTAACTAACTGATACTACTACATATACATACACAATCTTATATATAAAATTCTCGTGTCACAGTGTTCGTTCGCGTACTCCTCCGAAACGGCTCGACCGATTCTCATGAAATTTTGTGAGCATATTGAGTAGGTCTGAGAATCGGCCAACATCTATTTTTCATCCCGAAATTCCCGCGGGAACGGGTACAACGCGAGTGAAACCGCGGGGCGCAGCTAGTACTTTATAAGAATATATAATTGACACCCAGACGTCGTCGCCAACAACTATGTATTCACATATTGTTGACTCCGGGCGGGGATCGAACCCGCAACCCCTGACACAGTAAGCGTTCTCACTGCCACTGTGCCAACGGGCTTGTCACACAAATGTACTTTTATTAAAACGTAGTAAAATGTACTT
The DNA here is from genome assembly GCA_963082685.1 of Cyclophora albipunctata. Lineage (NCBI taxonomy): Eukaryota > Metazoa > Arthropoda > Insecta > Lepidoptera > Geometridae > Cyclophora > Cyclophora albipunctata. The sequence continues at coordinate 7,514,440 of OY720119.1, read as the reverse complement.
TTATTGCACAAAAACCTTAATTTTCTACTGAAATATGATATATTATAGACATAATAGATACTTCTCAATATCATAGAAGAGATTTTGAAAATTAGTCATCATGCCTCTTGTGCACTATACCTTGAATAAGACAAATAGCAATCAACGCAGCACAACTCAATATTGAAAAATTTTTTTTTGCCATTTTTCCTAAAATCGTGTAAATGTTAGTTGAACTCAACATAAACTAAATAAAAATATTATGTACCTTTGTTAATATTCTTCACTATATTTTAAATGTTATTTGTTTTAGGTATAATAAACTGAAACCATCAAAACATTGATTGCCATTTAGTCATGTACTAATTTCTATCAGATAGTATAATTTTGGTCACGAAAATCGTGATACCTATTTTTAATTGAGTCTATTACAAGCTATTGCGCGCGGTTTCATCCGCGTAGAATTCAAAAGTTGTTATAATAGAAGATAACTCAACGGACGGTAAAGGGTATTTACAGTTTTTTTATTCTTTCTAATAACTCATCTTTTTATCACGTGTTAGAGACTAAAATCCGTTTTTAGTATCATTATTATTTCCAGAGTTACAGGCGCACAAAATTGCTGATTAGACAGAGACAGCACTACAGGCTTGTGACGTCACAAGCTTGTAGCGCCGTAGACGTCGCATACAAAAAATCGTTTTGCAAGAAAGGGACAGCAGAGAATCTTTCAGAGCTTTTTTTGTTTTTAATTCCTAATCGGTTTCGATTCTGATTTCAGTTTTGATCATAATTTTAATAATTTTACTGAATTCATCTCTCAAATTGTACACTTTTCATTTCAGTCAAATACCCTATTAGTCACCGAGGACACGATAGGTCAGACGTAAAAGTTTCATGTAACATGCATTTCATTGCAAAATCACGGTAATTTTATAAAATTACTGTGACTTCATGATCCACTGGTGTGAACAATTGTAAATTATTCACTTAAAGTATTTACTCCATATAAAAAAACTCATGAACTTAGCGGGATTTACATTACGAAACTAGTGTCATGCATGATGAAACTAGTTTCGTGAAACTAATTTCAGAACATGTGAAACTACTTTCGTTTAAATTATAGTGTCTTGAAATTATCAGTATCGCGGAGATAATGGCCCTGTCAATATCATAGCTATTGCTCCTGCTGTCTCTGAAATGCTGTCGCGACACTAGTTTCGCGTCGCATCTACACTATGAAATTAGTTGCATGACACTAATTTCACCTAAAACTCGCGCAGGGCACGATACTAATTTAGTTTCACGAAAGTAATGCATGCATAGTGAAACTGAACTTTTACACGTGAAATTACTGGTGAAATTAGTTTTATGAAACTAGTTGCATGCCACTAGTTTCGTAATGTAAATCCCGCTTAACACACGATTACAATTATTGTTTCATTAGTAACACGTCACGCATATTCGTGAATAATTTGAATAAAAACATTAAATATTGACCGATAAAAATATCATAAAAATCATGCTTAATGCATTGTATTGTTTAAGCAAATAGTCTTATTCTTTTCAATCAAGTTTGCAGTTTGATTTTGTCTCTATCATAAAAATGTATAACATTATTTTAAATAAGAAAACAGCTATTTCTGTATTTCTGTTCGTTTTTTGTTTAAAACGTTTGTATTTATTTTATTTTATTCTTTGTACATTCATGCTTTATTTATAAGTAAATTACAATTGGTTATTCGATAATTACTGTAAAAACTTAATAAAAATGTGTTCAGTTTCAGACGCCAAACCATATGACTCGAAGGAAGGTCCTTACGGTTTTGGTCCTAACAGTCCAAATGGGCAATTTGATCCTAACGGTCCAAATGGGCAATTTGGTCCTAACAGTCCAAATGGGCAATTAGATCCTAACGGTCCAAATGGGCAAGGTCCTCAAGGATTAGCTGCTCAATGTATACAACCCGTACTAAGCACAGTTTGTACCACAAGTGAGTTGAGTTTACCGCATTTACCGCGTGCATTAAAGGCATTTTTTTTGTCCCATTAATTCTTAAAATATATTTGCAGTACGCAGCGTTATGTATGACCTTCAACTTTCGGTAAGACTAATTCATATTATTTTGTGATATGGCTAACATGTAGTGGTTTCTTAAGTTTAAGCTAACACTTTGAATTGAAACTACGTTTACGATAAATTTCGCTTATATTTTACTCTTTCTGACGTTTATGGCCACAGTCTTCTGTGAGCACGGTTCCTGTAAACGTCAGATCAAAGCGTAGTTAACGTATTTTCAATAGCAAATGGCCAAATTTTATTGAAAGTCAAGTACGACAGCAGCATTCTATACTAATAATAAAGCTGAGTTAAAGTTGATTTTTTGTTGGTTTGAATGCGCTACTCTCAGAAACTACCAATACGATTTGAATAATTCTTTTTTTAATACGTAGCCACATTCAACAGAAAGGTTATAAGCTATTTTCCATCCTGAAATTCCGACAGGCACAATGTAGGTGAAACCGCAGGGCATTGCTAGTATAGGATATGACGACGTCTTACTCAAAATTACTAATGATTCCTTATGGGATATTAACCTTTCTATTTTGACATGTAATGTGAGATTTAATCAATCAATTAATTAATTATTTAATATAATTACGATTTAATTATTTAAGGCTCATTGAAATAGAAAATACCTCTATTCAGGATAGGCCAATTACAAAGATCTTCAGCTTCATTATATTACTGGTGTTGTTAAAATAATTTTGATGTATGTATGTTTTATTTAGCAAATTGGAAGGGACCAGCCCCTCGGTCTCGGTTAAATAAACAGCAGAAAAGAAGATTAGTGGACCTGTTAATCTACTTTATATCAATAAACCAATATTGAATTGAATAAATCAACTTCAGTTTTATTTACCGGGTATTTTTTAAGAATAAAATTCAAAATTAAATTTTACAACCACAACACGAGTATACAACACTAACCGCGTGGCGTTACCCACGTTGTACCCGCGGGCATTTTGGGATAAAATGTATCCCATGTGGTATTCCGATGAACTTAACTTAAACTTTCGCATCCTATCCTATAATCCTACTTACATCTTATATATAAAATTCTCGTGTCACAGTGTTCGTTCGCGTACTCCTCCGAAACGGCTCGACCGATTCTCATGAAATTTTGTGAGCATATTGAGTAGGTCTGAGAATCGGCCAACATCTATTTTTCATCCCGAAATTCCCGCGGGAACGGGTACAACGCGAGTGAAACCGCGGGGCGCAGCTAGTTATACATAAATGCGAAAATTATGGAGATGTATGTATGTATGTCTGTTTCTTACTCATTCACGAAAAAACTACCTGCACGCATGAAAATTAGTCATCATGCCTCTTGTGCACTATACCTTGAATAAGACAAATAGCAATCAACGCAGCACAACTCAATATTGAACAATTTTTTTTTGCCATTTTTCCTAAAAGCGTGTAAATGTTAGTTGAACTCAACATAAACTAAATAAAACTATGTATCTTTTTAATATTCTTCACTATATTTAAAATGTTATTTGTTTTAGGTATAATGAACTGAAAACATCAAAACATTGATTGCCATTTAGTCATGCACTAATTTCTATCAGATAATATAATTTCGGTCACGAAAATCGTGATACCTATTTTTAATTTAGTCTATTACAAGCTATTGCGCGCGGTTTCATCCGCGTAGAATTCAAAAGTTGTTATAATAGAAGACGGACGGTAAAGGGTTTTTGACAGTTTTTTTTATTCTCTCTATTAACTCATCTTTTTATCACGTGTTAGAGACTAAAATCCGTTTTTATATCATGATTATTTCCAGAGTTACAGGCGCACAAAGTTGCTGATTAGACAGAGACAGCAATACAGGCTTGTGACGTCACAAGCTTGTAGCGCCGTAGACGTCGCATAACAAAAAATTCGTTTTGCGAGAAAGGGACAGCAGAGAATCTTTCAGAGCTTTTTTTGTTTTTAATTCTTAATCGGTTTCAATTCTGATTTCAGTTTTGATCATAATTTTAATAATTTTACTAAATTCATATCTCAAATTGTACACTTTTCATTTCAGTCAAATACCCTATTAGTCACCGAGGACAAGATAGGTCAGACGTAAAAGTTTCATGTAACATGCATTTCATCGCAAAATTACGGTAATTTTATAAAATAACTGTGACTTCATGATCAAAGGAAGTTATAAAGAAAGAAATAATATCTCTTTCTTTCTTTCTTTTTAACTTCGCTGGTGTGAACAATTATAAATTATTCACTTAAAGTATTTACTCCATATAAAAAATTCATGAACTTAACACACGATCACAATTATTGTTTCATTAGTAACACGTCACGTATATTCGTGAATAGTTTGAAACATTAAATATTGACCGATAAAAATATCATAAAAATGTATTGTATTGTTTGAGCAAATAGTCTTATTCTTTTCAATTAAGTTTGCAGTTTGATTTTGTCTCTATCATAAAAATGTCGAACATTATTTTAAATAAGAAAACAGCTATTGCTGTATTTCTGTTCGTTTTTTGTTTAGAACGTTTGTATTTATTTTATTTTATCATGTATTCATGCTATACTTATAAGTGAATTACAATTGGTTATTCGATCATTTCTGTAAAATCTTGTTTCTGTAAAAAAATTCTTCAGTTTCAGACGCCAGACCATATGACCCGAGGCAAGGTCCTTTCGCTATAAATGGGCCGTACAGTCGGAATGGGCAATTTGATCCTAACGGCCCAAATGGGCAATTTGATCCTAACGGCCCAAATGGGCAATTTGGTCCTAATGGTCCAAATGGGCAATTTGATCCTAACGGTCCAAATGGTCAATTTGGTCCTAACGGTCCAAATGGTCAATTTGGTCCTAACGGTCCAAATGGGCAATTTGGTCCTAACGGTCCAAATGGGCAAGGTCCTCAAGGATTAACTGCTGAATGTAAACAACCCTTAATAGACAAAGTTTGTGGGACACGTGAGTTGAGTTTACCGTATTTACCGCGTGCATTAAAACAGGCATTTCTTTTTTGTCCCATTAATTCTTAAAATATATTTGCAGTAGGCAGCGTTATGTATGACCTTCAACTTTCGGTAAGACTAATTCATATTATTTTGTGATATGGCTAACATGTAGTGGTTTCTTAAGTTTAAGCTAACACTTTGAATTGAAACTACGTTTACGATAAATTTCGCTTATATTTTACTCTTTCTGACGTTTATGGCCACAGTCTTCTGTGAGCACGGTTCCTGTAAACGTCAGATCAAAGCGTAGTTAACGTATTTTCAATAGCAAATGGCCAAATTTTATTGAAAGTCAAGTACGACAGCAGCATTCTATACTAATAATAAAGCTGAGTTAAAGTATTTTTTTTTGTTGGTTTGAATGCGCTACTCTCAGAAACTACCAATACGATTTGAATAATTCTTTTTTTAATACGTAGCCACATTCAACAGAAAGGTTATAAGCTATTTTTCACCCTGAAATTCCGACAGGCACAATGTAGGTGAAACCGCAGGGCATTGCTAGGATTTGACGACGTCTTACTCAAAATTACTAATGATTCCATATATGGGATATGAACCATTCAATTTTGACATGTAATGTGAGATTATATCAATTACTTAATTGTTTAATATAAGTAATTACGATTTAATTCATTGAAATAGAAAATACCTCTATTCAGGATATGCCAAATACAAAGATCTTCAGCTTCATTATATTACTGGTGTTGTTAAAATAATTTTGATGTATGTTTTATTTAGCAAATTGGAAAGGATGGTCTCGGGCTCGGCAAATAAACAGAAGAAAAAAGAAGATTAGTGGACATGTTAATCTACTTTATATCAATAAACCAATATTGAATTTAATAAATCAACTTCAGTTTGATTTACCGGGTATTTTTTAAGAATAAAATTCAAAATTAAATTTTACAACCTCAACACGAGTATATAACACTAACCGCGTGGTGTTACCCACGTTGTACCCGCGGGCATTTTGGGATAAAATGTATCCCATGTGGTATTCCGGTGAACTTAACTTAAACTTTCGCATCCTATCCTTATAATCCTACTTACATTATACATAAATGCGAAAGTTTGTGAAGATGTATGTATGTACATATGTCTGTTTGTTACTCTTTCACGAAAAAACTACTGACGGATTTGGATGTAACTTAACAGTAATATAGGTACATCAGAATAACACATTGGATTCATTTTATTCCGAAATTCCCGCAGCAACGGGTACAACGCGAGTAAAACTGCGGGGCGCGGCTTATAATATTAGTAGGATTATGTCTGCTTCATGTCATTAAGTACCCTTCAGTCTAGATTTAATAAGTTGCGCTGTAATCTCCACTTGTTTGAGAAACAAATGAATGTCCGCGCGTCGTACGAACGCCTCAAAACAAAGTTCTTACTTGGTCGTTCCACCCACGATCCCAATAGATGGTGCTAGTGTTAATATTTTGTAGATCGCGCTTACGTTATTTTCTCAGATTTGGCGGGATTGCCCTCATACCGTTTGGCTAGCAGCATTATCTCATTCCGCATTAAAAAATCTATACTAATATTATAAAGCTGAAGAGTTTGTTTTGTTTGTTTGTTTGTTTGTTTGTTTGTTTGTTTGTTTGTTTAAACGCGCTAATCTCAGAAACTACTGAACCGATTTGAATAATTCTTTCACTGTTAGATAGTCTATTTATCGAGGAAGGCTATAGGCTACATTTTATCCCGAAATTCCCACGGGAACGGGCACAACGCGGGTAAAACCGCGGGGCGCTGCTAGTAATTAATAAAACTAACATATTAAGTGAACCTACGTAATTAATTCATTAGTAATTTAAGTACCAGAGTAGGGATGGCGATTCTTTCCAAAACAGATCGATTTTTAAATCGATCCGAATCGTAACCTGACATAGATTCATAAAAAAATCGGGGTCTAAAAAATCGATATTTTTCAAATTTGTATTCACAATGTAACGTAATGGAACCAGTCATCGACATGTTTAGGTCCGTGCGTGACACAAACTTAATTAAAACAAAATTTGAAAACGTTACGATACTAGTTATTCTTTAAAACGATAAAGGATAGATTAAAGTTACATGAGTAATAGAATTTATTACTCTCTGAAATATGAGCTTACGAAAAATTTAATGTAATGTAAAATTTATTGAAATCACCACTAACCCACATTGAATCTCCATAGATCGACTACCAGTATTCGACATATGCCAGAAATTGACTACCAGTATTCGACATATTATGCCAGAAATCGACTACCAGTATTCAACATTTACCACTTATCAACTTTAAATTTGTAAATACTCTATAAACAATAAATCAATTTGTTGACGCTTGTCAATGATGAGATATAATTATAACAGGGCAGGGCAAAAATTAAAACATTATTGAATTTTTATATACTTTAATCAACATTTAAGTAACAAATTTAAGCATACTAGAGTAATTCTGGGTACACCACATTGTTTAGCTGCTGCAGCTATCTTTTCGCCTTTCCTTACCACTTCCATTGCCCACCGCATTTGTTCTGGGGTATATATTTTTTGGAGCCATCTGGAACAAGTTTCTCAGTATTTAAAGTATTTTACTATTAATTGAAACGTACGTTAATGTCATTATTATTTGTTTAAACGGGAACTTACGTACGACGGAGGCTACTGTCGAGAGTTCCTCATTACGTTTCGGTCACATTCGGTGACCTTCATCGAGGTCACCGAGTCTTCATTGAGGGCTGATTCCCACCACCACCCCTCGCACACCGCATCGGTTCCAAGGACACGAATCAACAGAGCCCTGAGATTATCAGATCCCGAATACGTGGACGCCGAGCTCTCTCATGTACGGGGAGTACTAGAGAGAAACGGTTATAGCTGGAGACACTATCTACGGGTTGCAAATACGTCGTGCCGCATCCGGGAGCCCACAGCAGACAGAGCGCTGATGTACCTACATAAGGGGTGATACTGACAAAATCTTAGACAGGGATCTTAGCCCGGGAAAAACGGTACGTCACCCGAAAGATTCGCGAGGCCATTGAAATAAGTCGTTGTCCGAACTTTAATCGAGATAGTGGATGGATGCTGCCTGCGGCCTGGAAACCATGTCTTCAGTTATGTTCGGAGAGAGTCACAAACAGAGTTAGTGAAGACACCGTGAGTTCGTTCTGCGTTCGGCCTCTACATGAGGCCAAACGCAGAACAAACTCCGGGAGCACGGACTCCCGTGAAGGCTCTCTCTCGCCTATACAGCGCGAGCCCACTCGTGCGCAACCCCCACCTCAACAACCACAACAACAACTCGAGACGAGGCGCGAGCCTCGAGATCAAGATCGAGCCTCCTGATGAAGGTCACTGAATGTGACCGAAACGTATTGAGGAACTCTCAACAGTAGCCTCCGTCGTACGTTAGTTCCCGTTTATACAAATATTTAAAGTATTGACACTATTTTGACCCAATGTTCTACACTAATTATAACCAATGTTCGACACATTGTCGTTCACTGGTAACGTCGTCGTGGACGTCAATGCATGAAATTCAAATACAGATTTTATTACCATCTCCTGCAGAACAAAGGCCACATGATAACTTAGAAAGTCACAATTAACGTAAGAATCGACACACGTCGAACACTAGAGAACTATATGAATTATTCATTTAACGAGTTCTTATGCCGGAACTCTGTGAAATATGTTGTAATACAAAGAGAACTATCGTGTAGGACTACAGCAGAGCCCAGAACTCTGTCTAAAATATCAGAATATCACGTTTTTTTCAGATGATATGCTGATAAAAATTCCTAATAATTAATTTAACGAGTTCTTATGCCGGAACTCTGTGAAATATGTTGTAATACAAAGAGAACTATCGTAAAAGACTACAGCAGAGCCCAGAACTCTGTCTAAAATATCAGCATATCACGTTTTTTTTCAGATGTATTTTGATAAGAATTCGTAATAATTAATTTAACGAGTTCTTATGCCGGAACTCTGTGAAATATGTTGTAATACAAAGAGAACTATCGTGTAGGACTACAGCAGAGCCCAGAACTCTGTCTAAAATATCAGCATATCACGTTTTTTTCCGATGATATGCTGAACAATATTTGTCATTAATAATTGGACGAGTTTTGAGGCTGGAACTCTTCACAGAACTATTGTTTTTTCCTTTAGGCCCATCGCAGACGACAGACTTTTTGTGCGATCGAGTCTGCGGCGCACAAAAATTCGGTCGCGGATTGTCGCGGATTTTTGCGCGTCGTGTGCGTTACTGCATATACCTAATTACATAGGTTCTATTTTCACAGACTAAAAAGTGCGTCACGGATAGTCTGTCGTCTGCGATGGGCCTTATAGAACTCTCTGGCTAAATTAGATAGTTTAAAAAAATGATCTGCTTACTTCGCGGAAGCTAGAAGATCATTTTTGAAATTTTCTGTAGAGGGGTTTAATCAACAGAACTATTGTTAAAAACTATCAGGAACAGTAGAACTCGACTGCATGCGAAGGGAACTCCAATTTATTTTTGGTCTGCTAAGAAGTGATCTGCCTAAGTTGGCAGTCACACTTACATGTGTGAAGTCACACACATGTAAGTTCGTGTAGGTCTGTGGCCAACCCTGGTGTCCGAGTTTCAAGACCGCTTAAAAGCCTCCGACATGGTCTATAGATTGAAACAACCGTGCCTGACAATTTTACATGCCTTCCGAAGCACGGTAGCGCTCAGATATAAATGCCACTTGTTGCGGCGCCGCAATGCAGAAATCTGCGGCGGCTCGCCTGCCCGTGTGCGCGAATGAAAGCGGTTTACAACATGTCGCACATTGTTGCGTTCATGTTTATGATTTAAGACTTATGTTACGTTATTGTTTTCCAAGATATTCATTTCAAATAACAATGTAAGTATAAGAAACTTAAATATTAAATATTTCACCAGAAACCAAAAACTTGAAATAAAACACATTGTTTTTAATAATCATTGTTTATTTTATAAGCCGAAGTATCGAGAGATGCCGAGAAGATCGTTTGCTCATCCCACTAATCCTGGCTGAAAACGCATTTTTTTTAAATCACACACATTAGGATTCAAAGAGGTTACGACACACACAAATACGAGAATCCTACTAATATTATAAGTGCGAAAGTTTGCTTGAAAGCTCTTTCACGCAAAAACTACTGAACGAAATTGAATGAAACTTTACAGTAGTATAGGCTATTATACATGAGAATAACACATGTCACCAACAGCCTAGCCCCGCGGTGTTACTCGCGTTATACCCGTTCCCAAGGGAATTTTGGGATAAAATGTATCCTACATACATCTAACCTCACAAACTTTCGCATCCTACTAATATTATAAATACGAAAGTTTGTGAAGATTGATGTATGTATATTTGTATTTTTTTTTCGTTTTTTTTCGTGGAATTGTTACGCTGTCACGAAAAAACTACAAGACGGATTTGGATGAAACTTTGCTGTAATATAATATAATTAAAACATTTTACTTACAAGCCCTGTTATAATTAGGTTTCCTAGTGTAGAACCCAAGCCGGCCACTGTTTCTGAAATATTCATGTAAGTAGCATAAAAAGAATATATTAATTATATTCCATATTTATTATGTTGCACTCATTTAGTTACACCGCGTTTATTAAAAAGCGGTGTAACTAAAACACTGTTATACTGTGTTTTGTCTCTTTTGCTCTTCGGAAAATTGCGTATGTCAGAACGTGACAAACATTTGCCAGCTAAACTACAAATCCATGTCCTGAGTATCATCTGGTGTATGTGTTGTTTGTAGCTTTTACCTGAAATATAAACCGCTTTGTTTCGCTTCAACACGAGCCAAGCGTCACCAAAAGCGCATTATCATTAAATGTCCAAACTGTATTTCTTTAACTTCCGGTTGAAGTTCGCGCCCCTACCGTATAACTTAAACCTTATTTACAGTTCAGAAGAGTTCACTTTATAAGCATCAAATGAATGTTTTACTTCAATGCCTCGAATTAATTTAGATACATTAATTTGTTTAACATTGTTTTATGATATAGATTTTTCTTAGGCCATTAATATATTTTTAAAGAGATTAAGGGCTGAAACTGAACTAATAAGCAAAATGATGAAGGGCTTAAACTGCGTTAAGCGGGCCACGGACGGGCAACCGTCGCATGCGCCCCGTCACGAGTGGGCACCCGCGCGGTTTCATACAAAACTGCTACGTCGCGGAGACCCGCGCGGGCGTCCACCCACACTATAAAATATCGCAAGATGTTGTAGAGCACCAAATACATATCATAATTATTGAGATTGCTTACTATCAATTTCCACTGCACTTGAACCTTGAGCGGGTTTTCCTGGAGTCATGCCAGCACCAGCACTACCAAAGGTGTTGCCAGAGCCACTGGCAGCAGTACCGGAAATTATTTTCCTATTATTAATATTAAATTATTACCTTCATTGGTGAAACTTAAAGTTTCTGAAAAAAAATACTAAATTAAGGAATACCAACAGCACAACATAACATCGTAAAACCGCAGGGCGTTGCTAGTATAGGATATGACGACGTCTTGCTCAAAATTACTAATGATTCCTTATGGGAGGTTAACCAGCTCTGTTTGTATTACTATATTGGTAAAAGTAAAGTAAAGTATTAGCCTGTAATGTCCCACTGCTAAGCAAAGCCCTCTCATCTCACTTAAGATATCAGTACAGTGAGGAGGATTAGGTGTAATCACCACGCCATCATCACTACATTCGTAAGTAAGTAAGTAAGTAATTTCAAATCAATTTATTCTCTTATTAATGTCGACATTAATAATTTATTTGTTAAAATAAATCTACAAATTACATCAATCCGCCATGAGAGATCACGTCTCTGTAAACGTCATTTTGTTTCGTTTAAGCGTATACGCGATCTCTGCATTTTTTGCTGAGTCGTGACGTAATCAAGAGACGCCATGACACCGGCGAGCGTTTGGGTGTGAATTTGAAACTTAAAAAAATGTACTTTTATTCCACAAAAACCTTAATTTTCTACTGAAATATGATATATTATAGACATAATAGATACTTCTCAATATCATAGAAGAGATTTTGAAAATTAGTCATCATGCCTCTTGTGCACTATACCTTGAATAAGACAAATAGCAATCAACGCAGCACAACTCAATATTGAACAATTTTTTTTTGCCATTTTTCCTAAAAGCGTGTAAATGTACTCAACATAAACTAAATAAAAATATTTATCTTCTTCATATTTTTCACTATATTTAAAATGTAATTTGTTTTAGGTATAATGAACTGAAAACATCAAAACATTGATTGCCATTTAGTCATGTACTAATTTCTATCAGATAATATAATTTTGGTCACGACAATCGTGATACCTATTTTTAATTTTATCCATTACATTAGCTATTGCGCGCGGTTTCATCCGCGTAGAATTCAAAATTAGTTTTAATAGAAGATAACTCAACGAACGGTAAAGGGATTTTGACAGTTTTTTTTTATTCTTTCTATTAAATCATCTTTTTATCACGTGTTAGAGACTGAAATCTATTTTTTTATCATTATTATTTCCAGAGTTACCTACAGGCGGCTAAAGTTGCTAATTAGACGTCACAAGCTTGTAGCGCCGTAGACGTCGCATACAAAAAATCGTTTTGCAAGAAAGGGACAGCAGAGGATCTTTCAGAGCATATATTTTCTTTAATTTTTAATCGATTTTCATTTTGATTTCAGTTTTGATCTTAACTTTAATAATTATACTAAATTAATATCTCAAATTGTACACTTTTCATTTCAGTCAAATACCCTATTAGTCACCGAGGACACGATAGGTCAGACGCAAAAGTTTCATGTAACATGCATTTCATCGCAAAATTAGGGTAATTTTATAAACTGTGACTTCATGATCAAAGGAAGTTAAAAAGAAAGAAAGAATCTCTCTTTCTTTCTTTTTTTTTAACTTCCACTGGTGTGAACAATTGTAAATTATTCACTTAAAGAATTTACTCCTTAAAAAAACTCATGAACTTAACACACGATTACAATTATTGTTTCATTAGTAACACGTCACGTATATTCGTGAATAGTATCATAAAAATGTATGTATTGTATTGTTTGAGCAAATAGTCTTATTCTTTTCAATTAAGTTTGCAGTTTGATTTTGTCTCTATCATAAAAATGTCTAACATTATTTTAAATAAGAAAACAGCTATTGCTGTATTTCTGTTCGTTTTTTGTTTAGAACGTTTGTATTTTTTATTTTATTTTATTCTATGTACATAATGTATTCATGCTATACTTATAAGTGAATTACAATTGGTTATTCGATAATTTCTGTAAAAACTTGTTTCTGTAAAAAATGTCTTCAGTTTCAGACGCCAGACCTGGCCTGAGGCAAGGTCCTTTTTCCTTCGGTATAAATGGGCCGTACAGTCGGAATGGTCAATTTGGTCCTAACGGTCCAAATGGTGAATTAAGTCCTAACGGACCAAATGGGCAAGGTCCTCAAGGATTAACTGCTGAATGTAAACAACCCTTAATAGACAAAGTTTGTGGGACACGTGAGTTGAGTTTACCGTATTTACCGCGTGCATTAAAACAGGCATTTCTTTTTTGTCCCATTTATTCTTAAAATATATTTGCAGTAGGCAGCGTTACAAATGACCTTCAACTTTCGGTAAGACTAATTCATATTATTTTGTGATATGGCTAAACATGTAGTGGTTTCTTAAGTTTAAGCTAACACTTTGAATTGAAACTACATTTACGATAAATTTCGCTTTTATTTACATTTTTTCTGACGTTTATGGCCACAGTCTTCTGTGAGCACGGTTTCTGTAAACGTCAGATCAAAGCGTAGTTAACGTATTTTCAATAGCAAATGGCCAAATTTTATTGAAAGTCAAGTTCGACAGCAGCATACTATCTATACTAATATTATAAAGTTGAAGAGTTTGTTTTGTTTGTTTGTTTGTTTAAACGCGCTAATCTCAGAAACTATTGAACCGATTTGAATAATTCTTTCACTGTTAGATAGTCTATTTATCGAGGAAGGCTATAGGCTACATTTTATCCCGAAATTCCCACGGAAACGGGCACAACGCGGGTAAAACCGCGGGGCGCTGCTAGTACTAATAATAAAGCTGAATTAAAGTTTTTTTTTTTGTTCGGTTGAATGCGCTACTCTCAGAAACTACCAATACGATTTGAATAATTCTTTTTTTAATACGTACCCACATTCAACAGAAAGGTTATAAGCTATTTTTCACCCTGAAATTCCGACAGGCACAATGTAGGTGAAACCGCAGGGCATTGCTAGTATAGGATATGACGACGTCTTACTCAAAATTACTGGGGGATATTAACCATTCAATTTTGACATGTAATGTGAGATTTTTCAATTAATTAATTGTTTAATATAATTACAATTTAATTATTTAAGGCTCATTGAAATAGAAAATAACTCTATTCAGGATAGGCCAATTGCAAAGATCTTCAGCTTCATTATATTACTGGTGTTGTTAAAATAATTTTGATGTATGTTTTATTTAGCAAATTGGAGGGGTTGGTCTCGGGCTCGGCAAATAAACAGCAGAAAAAAGAAGATTAGTGGACCTGTTAATCTACTTTATATCAATAAACCAATATTGAATTGAATAAATCAACTTCAGTTTTATTTACCGGGTATTTTTTAAGAATAAAATTCAAATATAAAATTTTACAACCTCAACACGAATAACACTAACCACGTTGTACCCGCGGGCATTTTGGGATAAAATGTATCCCATGTGGTATTCCGATGAACTTAACTTAACTTTCGCATCCTATCCTATAATCCTACTTACATTATGCATAAATGCGAAAGTTTATGAAGATGTTTGTATGTATGTCTGTTTGTTAGTCAGGACTTTGAATTTTATATATATATGTCGGAGATGGACGTATAATCAAGCTATAGAAGTTTAAGAGTAGTTTGTAAATTCAGCTGACTGATGGAATCTGTAGTGTTGTTATTCCGTGACGTGAGTTCTACCTTCGTGGTGTAGTCTGTGGTATGAGAATAGACTATGTTAAGTCTGTGGTGTTACGCACTATGACAGTTGTTCGATGTGAGCTTGTTTGGTGGTCTGTGGCAGTGAGTGAGTGAGTCTATGATAAAAAAAGATGGCATATATTAGAGGTTATGAGAGGAATGGAGATGGTTGGATGGTGATTGGATGGAAAACGTAGATTGGAAGAATGATGTGTTGACGACATCACGATCGTATTGCGAATCGAGTATAGAATTAGGAAAAGATATTCTATGGCGTGGACAGGACGACTATGGGGTGAAGGGAGGTCGTTTAGGTTCCATCAATCAATTGAATCTAGACGTATCCTAACTGTAATCTGTAATCCATGATGATCGTGTGTAAAATACAAGCAATGTCATTGTAATGAAGTCCTGTGAGTTATTATTTCAAGATCAAGACCTAGGAATCCTAAGATATCTGATGTTGTATTCACAGTATAATGCTCAAGCTTATCCTGATGTGACATGTCCCCGATATCAGAAGTGGGATAAATATCGCTGTTCCCCGACATACATATATGTACCAGTGTATAAATATATGTATTCACCATGTCCGTCGATTTTTCAGCACTATCACTCTGGAACTATAAGTAAATACTGAAAATATTTATTTTTATATAAATAAAATTGAAATAAAAAAGGCTATTAGACACCCCAACAAAGTTGTCTTTCTAGATAAAAAAATATGGTATAAGAGATTCGTTTGTAAAGGAGTATTACGTATGGATAGAGTAGTAAGAATGACCGTATCCGTAATTAGCGTTGAAAATAATATTAAAAACCATCTTACTTATCCTTCCTCTTATTTACAAATGAATATATCCTACTTATATTATAAATGCGTTATAAATGCGTATGGATGTATGTTTGTTGCTCTTTCAGCAAAAACTACTGAACGGCTATAGATAAAACTTTGCAGTAATATAGGTTATACATCAGAATAACATATGGGATAAATTTTATCCCGAAATCCCTGCGGGAACGGGTACAACGCGGGTAACACCGCGGGGCGCAGCTAGTTGAATAATAAATATATCCGGGCAAATTCACGCACGGGTAATTAGACCCAAACTTAGCTCTGAGCTTATAATTATGGATTCTTATCTAATACTACTTATCTATACGTATATTATAAAGCTGCAGAGTTTGTTTGTTTGAACGTGCTAATCTCATGAACTTCTGGTCCGATTTGTTCTTCCAGTGTTGGGTCTAAAAACTCCGATACCAGGGTTGGCCACTCATCTACTCGAAACAACTTACTTATCTCGAAATTTCTACGGGAACGGGCACAACGCGGGTAAAACTGCGGGGCGCCGCTAGTAAAAATAAAATTGACGCATAGACGTCGTCGCCAACAACTATGTCTGCACATATTGTTGACTCAGAGCGAGAATCGAAACCGCAACCCCCGACACGGTAAGCGCTCTCACATGCCACTGTGCCATCGAGTTTGTCATTGCGAGCCCCGTTTATGAAGGAGTCACGTTTTATCGTGAAGTTATAGGACACGAATATTAATTTTCGAAATTAAATATAAATACATTTTATGTGAACTTTTATGTTTAACTTATTACATTATTTCTTATTATCATGTTTAAATTGACTATTTTTTTTAATGTTTGTGCCTTTGTTGCCGTGCTGCTTGCTCCTTGTATAGTTATAGGGTTGTTGGTGCCTCATAATAATATGATGCATGTTGATGCCTTGAGGCATGTGTCAATAACGGCGCATGCCTCGAAATATCTGTGTCCAACTTTATTTCTATTGTTTCTTGTCAGACATCTATCCAAAAAAGGAAGTTTTTTTTCTGTTTAAACAATTGTAATTGTATGGGTGCAACCACACTAAATCTGAAAAATTATAGTAAGCGCGAATTACAACATTTTCACACTAGCATGTTCAATCAAAGTAATGCTTGAATATTACTTTAAAACGGACTATAACAAATAACGTTAAATAAATAACGCTGAATATGTTAGGTTTGAGATACTAATATTAATATTATATTACCTACTAATATTATAAACTAGCAGCGCCCCGCGGTTTTACCCGCGTTGTGCCCGTTCCCGTGGGAATTTCGGGAATTTTTTTACATAAAAACCTTCCTCTTGAATCACTCTACCTATTACAAAAAACCGCATCAAAATCCGTTGCGTAATTTTAAAGATTTAAGCATACAGACAAACAAACAGACAAAAATAGCGACTTTGTTTCTGTTCGTTTTTTGTTTAGAACGTTTGTATTTATTTTATTTTATCATGTATTCGTGCTATTACTTATAAGTGAATTACAATTGGTTATTCGATAATTTCTGTAAAAACTTGTTTCTGTAAAAAATGTCTTCAGTTTCAGATGCCAGACCATATGACCCGAGGCAAGGTCCTTTCGGTATAAATGGGCCGTACAGTCGGAATGGGCAATTTGATCCTAACGGCCCAAATGGGCAATTTGGTCCTAATGGTCCAAATGGGCAATTTGATCCTAACGGCCCAAATGGGCAATTTGGTCCTAATGGTCCAAATGGGCAATTTGATCCTAACGGTCCAAATGGTCAATTTGGTCCTAACGGTCCAAATGGTCAATTTGGTCCTAACGGTCCAAATGGGCAATTTGGTCCTAACGGTCCAAATGGGCAAGGTCCTCAAGGATTAACTGCTGAATGTAAACAACCCTTAATAGACAAAGTTTGTGGGACACGTGAGTTGAGTTTACCGTATTTACCGCGTGCATTAAAACAGGCATTTCTTTTTTGTCCCATTAATTCTTAAAATATATTTGCAGTAGGCAGCGTTACAAATGACCTTCAACTTTCGGTAAGACTAATTCATATTATTTTGTGATATGGCTAACATGTAGTGGTTTCTTAAGTTTAAGCTAACACTTTGAAATGAAACTACGTTAACGATAAATTTCGCTTTTATTTACATTTTTTCTGACGTTTATGGCCACAGTCTTCTGTGAGCACGGTTCCTGTTAACGTCAGATCAAAGCGTAGTTAACGTATTTTCAATAGCAAATGGCCAAATTTTATTGAAAGTCAAGTACGACAGCAGCATTCTATACTAATAATAAAGCTGAGCTATAGTTGATTTTTTGTTCGGTTGAATGCGCTACTCTCAGAAACTACCAATACGATTTGAATAATTCTTTTTTTAATACGTAGCCACATTCAACAGAAAGGTTATAAGCTATTTTTCATCTTGAAATTCCGACAGGCACAATGTAGGTGAAACCGCAGGGCATTGCTAGTATAACATATGACGACGTCTTACTCAAAATTACTAATGATTCCATATATGGGATATGAACCATTCAATTTTGACATGTAATGTGAGATTAAATCAATTACTTAATTGTTTAATATAAGTAATTACGATTTAATTCATTGAAATAGAAAATACCTCTATTCAGGATATGCCAAATACAAAGATCTTCAGCTTCATTATATTACTGGTGTTGTTAAAATAATTTTGATGTATGTTTTATTTAGCAAATTGGAAAGGATGGTCTCGGGCTCGGCAAATAAACAGCAGAAAAAAGAAGATTAGTGGACCTGTTTATCTACTTTATATCAATAAACCAATATTGAATTTAATAAATCAACTTCAGTTTTATTTACCGGGTATTTTTTAAGAATAAAATTCAAAATTAAATTTTACAACCTAACACGAGTATACAACACTAACCGCGTGGTGTTACCCACGTTGTGCCCGCGGGAATTTTGGGATAAAATGTATCCCATGTGGTATTCCGATGAACTTAACTTAAACTTTCGCATCCTATCCTTATAATCCTACTTACATTATACATAAATGCGAAAGTTTGTGAAGATGTATGTATGTACATATGTCTGTTTGTTACTCTTTCACGAAAAAACTACTGACGGATTTGGATGTAACTTAACAGTAATATAGGTACATCAGAATAACACATTGGATTCATTTTATTCCGAAATTCCCGCAGCAACGGGTACAACGCGAGTAAAACTGCGGGGCGCGGCTTATAATATTAGTAGGATTATGTCTGCTTCATGTCATTAAGTACCCTTCAGTCTAGATTTAATAAGTTGCGCTGTAATCTCCACTTGTTTGAGAAACAAATGAATGTCCGCGCGTCGTACGAACGCCTCAAAACAAAGTTCTTACTTGGTCGTTCCACCCACGATCCCAATAGATGGTGCTAGTGTTAATATTTTGTAGATCGCGCTTACGTTATTTTCTCAGATTTGGCGGGATTGCCCTCATACCGTTTGGCTAGCAGCATTATCTCATTCCGCATTAAAAAATAATTAATAAAACTAACATATTAAGTGAACCTACGTAACTAATTCATTAGTAATTTAAGTACCAGAGTAGGGATGGCGATTCTTTCCAAAACAGATCGATTTTTAAATCGATCCGAATCGTAACCTGACATAGATTCATAAAAAAATCGGGGTCTAAAAAATCGATATTTTTCAAATTTGTATTCACAATGTAACGTAATGGAACCAGTCATCGACATGTTTAGGTCCGTGCGTGACACAAACTTAATTAAAACAAAATTTGAAAACGTTACGATACTAGTTATTCTTTAAAACGATAAAGGATAGATTAAAGTTACATGAGTAATAGAATTTATTACTCTCTGAAATATGAGCTTACGAAAAATTTAATGTAATGTAAAATTTATTGAAATCACCACTAACCCACATTGAATCTCCATAGATCGACTACCAGTATTCGACATATGCCAGAAATTGACTACCAGTATTCGACATATTATGCCAGAAATCGACTACCAGTATTCAACATTTACCACTTATCAACTTTAAATTTGTAAATACTCTATAAACAATAAATCAATTTGTTGACGCTTGTCAATGATGAGATATAATTATAACAGGGCAGGGCAAAAATTAAAACATTATTGAATTTTTATATACTTTAATCAACATTTAAGTAACAAATTTAAGCATACTAGAGTAATTCTGGGTACACCACATTGTTTAGCTGCTGCAGCTATCTTTTCGCCTTTCCTTACCACTTCCATTGCCCACCGCATTTGTTCTGGGGTATATATTTTTTGGAGCCATCTGGAACAAGTTTCTCAGTATTTAAAGTATTTTACTATTAATTGAAACGTACGTTAATGTCATTATTATTTGTTTAAACGGGAACTTACGTACGACGGAGGCTACTGTCGAGAGTTCCTCATTACGTTTCGGTCACATTCGGTGACCTTCATCGAGGTCACCGAGTCTTCATTGAGGGCTGATTCCCACCACCACCCCTCGCACACCGCATCGGTTCCAAGGACACGAATCAACAGAGCCCTGAGATTATCAGATCCCGAATACGTGGACGCCGAGCTCTCTCATGTACGGGGAGTACTAGAGAGAAACGGTTATAGCTGGAGACACTATCTACGGGTTGCAAATACGTCGTGCCGCATCCGGGAGCCCACAGCAGACAGAGCGCTGATGTACCTACATAAGGGGTGATACTGACAAAATCTTAGACAGGGACCTTAGCCCGGGAAAAACGGTACGTCACCCGAAAGATTCGCGAGGCCATTGAAATAAGTCGTTGTCCGAACTTTAATCGAGATAGTGGATGGATGCTGCCTGCGGCCTGGAAACCATGTCTTCAGTTATGTTCGGAGAGAGTCACAAACAGAGTTAGTGAAGACACCGTGAGTTCGTTCTGCGTTCGGCCTCTACATGAGGCCGAACGCAGAACAAACTCCGGGAGCACGGACTCCCGTGAAGGTTCTCTCTCGCCTATACAGCGCGAGCCCACTCGTGCGCAACCCCCACCTCAACAACCACAACAACAACTCGAGACGAGGCGCGAGCCTCGAGATCAAGATCGAGCCTCCTGATGAAGGTCACTGAATGTGACCGAAACGTATTGAGGAACTCTCAACAGTAGCCTCCGTCGTACGTTAGTTCCCGTTTATACAAATATTTAAAGTATTGACACTATTTTGACCCAATGTTCTACACTAATTATAACCAATGTTCGACACATTGTCGTTCACTGGTAACGTCGTCGTGGACGTCAATGCATGAAATTCAAATACAGATTTTATTACCATCTCCTGCAGAACAAAGGCCACATGATAACTTAGAAAGTCACAATTAACGTAAGAATCGACACACGTCGAACACTAGAGAACTATATGAATTATTCATTTAACGAGTTCTTATGCCGGAACTCTGTGAAATATGTTGTAATACAAAGAGAACTATCGTGTAGGACTACAGCAGAGCCCAGAACTCTGTCTAAAATATCAGAATATCACGTTTTTTTCAGATGATATGCTGATAAAAATTCCTAATAATTAATTTAACGAGTTCTTATGCCGGAACTCTGTGAAATATGTTGTAATACAAAGAGAACTATCGTAAAGGACTACAGCAGAGCCCAGAACTCTGTCTAAAATATCAGCATATCACGTTTTTTTCCGATGATATGCTGAACAATATTTGTCATTAATAATTGGACGAGTTTTGAGGCTGGAACTCTTCACAGAACTATTGTTTTTTCCTTTATAGAACTCTCTGGCTAGATAAGATAGTTTAAAAAAATGATCTGCTTACTTCGCGGAAGCTAGCAGATCATTTTTGAAATTTTCTGTAGAGGGGTTTAATCAACAGAACTATTGTTAAAAACTATCAGGAACAGTAGAACTCGACTGCATGCGAAGGGAAATCCAATTTATTTTTGGTCTGCTAGGAAGTGATCTGCCTAAGTTGGCAGTCACACTTACATGTGTGAAGTCACACACATGTAAGTTCGTGTAGGTCTGTGGCCAACCCTGGTGTCCGAGTTTCAAGACCGCTTAAAAGCCTCCGACATGGTCTATAGATTGAAACAACCGTGCCTGACAATTTTACATGCCTTCCGAAGCACGGTAGCGCTCAGATATAAATGCCACTTGTTGCGGCGCCGCAATGCAGAAATCTGCGGCGGCTCGCCTGCCCGTGTGCGCGAATGAAAGCGGTTTACAACATGTCGCACATTGTTGCGTTCATGTTTATGATTTAAGACTTATGTTACGTTATTGTTTTCCAAGATATTCATTTCAAATAACAATGTAAGTATAAGAAACTTAAATATTAAATATTTCACCAGAAACCAAAAACTTGAAATAAAACACATTGTTTTTAATAATCATTGTTTATTTTATAAGCCGAAGTATCGAGAGATGCCGAGAAGATCGTTTGCTCATCCCACTAATCCTGGCTGAAAACGCATTTTTTTTAAATCACACACATTAGGATTCAAAGAGGTTACGACACACACAAATACGAGAATCCTACTAATATTATAAGTGCGAAAGTTTGCTTGAAAGCTCTTTCACGCAAAAACTACTGAACGAAATTGAATGAAACTTTACAGTAGTATAGGCTATTATACATGAGAATAACACATGTCACCAACAGCCTAGCCCCGCGGTGTTACTCGCGTTATACCCGTTCCCAAGGGAATTTTGGGATAAAATGTATCCTACATACATCTAACCTCACAAACTTTCGCATCCTACTAATATTATAAATACGAAAGTTTGTGAAGATTGATGTATGTATATTTGTATTTTTTTTTCGTTTTTTTTCGTGGAATTGTTACGCTGTCACGAAAAAACTACAAGACGGATTTGGATGAAACTTTGCTGTAATATAATATAATTAAAACATTTTACTTACAAGCCCTGTTATAATTAGGTTTCCTAGTGTAGAACCCAAGCCGGCCACTGTTTCTGAAATATTCATGTAAGTAGCATAAAAAGAATATATTAATTATATTCCATATTTATTATGTTGCACTCATTTAGTTACACCGCGTTTATTAAAAAGCGGTGTAACTAAAACACTGTTATACTGTGTTTTGTCTCTTTTGCTCTTCGGAAAATTGCGTATGTCAGAACGTGACAAACATTTGCCAGCTAAACTACAAATCCATGTCCTGAGTATCATCTGGTGTATGTGTTGTTTGTAGCTTTTACCTGAAATATAAACCGCTTTGTTTCGCTTCAACACGAGCCAAGCGTCACCAAAAGCGCATTATCATTAAATGTCCAAACTGTATTTCTTTAACTTCCGGTTGAAGTTCGCGCCCCTACCGTATAACTTAAACCTTATTTACAGTTCAGAAGAGTTCACTTTATAAGCATCAAATGAATGTTTTACTTCAATGCCTCGAATTAATTTAGATACATTAATTTGTTTAACATTGTTTTATGATATAGATTTTTCTTAGGCCATTAATATATTTTTAAAGAGATTAAGGGCTGAAACTGAACTAATAAGCAAAATGATGAAGGGCTTAAACTGCGTTAAGCGGGCCACGGACGGGCAACCGTCGCATGCGCCCCGTCACGAGTGGGCACCCGCGCGGTTTCATACAAAACTGCTACGTCGCGGAGACCCGCGCGGGCGTCCACCCACACTATAAAATATCGCAAGATGTTGTAGAGCACCAAATACATATCATAATTATTGAGATTGCTTACTATCAATTTCCACTGCACTTGAACCTTGAGCGGGTTTTCCTGGAGTCATGCCAGCACCAGCACTACCAAAGGTGTTGCCAGAGCCACTGGCAGCAGTACCGGAAATTATTTTCCTATTATTAATATTAAATTATTACCTTCATTGGTGAAACTTAAAGTTTCTGAAAAAAAATACTAAATTAAGGAATACCAACAGCACAACATAACATCGTAAAACCGCAGGGCGTTGCTAGTATAGGATATGACGACGTCTTGCTCAAAATTACTAATGATTCCTTATGGGAGGTTAACCAGCTCTGTTTGTATTACTATATTGGTAAAAGTAAAGTAAAGTATTAGCCTGTAATGTCCCACTGCTAAGCAAAGCCCTCTCATCTCACTTAAGATATCAGTACAGTGAGGAGGATTAGGTGTAATCACCACGCCATCATCACTACATTCGTAAGTAAGTAAGTAAGTAATTTCAAATCAATTTATTCTCTTATTAATGTCGACATTAATAATTTATTTGTTAAAATAAATCTACAAATTACATCAATCCGCCATGAGAGATCACGTCTCTGTAAACGTCATTTTGTTTCGTTTAAGCGTATACGCGATCTCTGCATTTTTTGCTGAGTCGTGACGTAATCAAGAGACGCCATGACACCGGCGAGCGTTTGGGTGTGAATTTGAAACTTAAAAAAATGTACTTTTATTCCACAAAAACCTTAATTTTCTACTGAAATATGATATATTATAGACATAATAGATACTTCTCAATATCATAGAAGAGATTTTGAAAATTAGTCATCATGCCTCTTGTGCACTATACCTTGAATAAGACAAATAGCAATCAACGCAGCACAACTCAATATTGAACAATTTTTTTTTGCCATTTTTCCTAAAAGCGTGTAAATGTACTCAACATAAACTAAATAAAAATATTTATCTTCTTCATATTTTTCACTATATTTAAAATGTAATTTGTTTTAGGTATAATGAACTGAAAACATCAAAACATTGATTGCCATTTAGTCATGTACTAATTTCTATCAGATAATATAATTTTGGTCACGACAATCGTGATACCTATTTTTAATTTTATCCATTACATTAGCTATTGCGCGCGGTTTCATCCGCGTAGAATTCAAAATTAGTTTTAATAGAAGATAACTCAACGAACGGTAAAGGGATTTTGACAGTTTTTTTTTATTCTTTCTATTAAATCATCTTTTTATCACGTGTTAGAGACTGAAATCTATTTTTTTATCATTATTATTTCCAGAGTTACCTACAGGCGGCTAAAGTTGCTAATTAGACGTCACAAGCTTGTAGCGCCGTAGACGTCGCATACAAAAAATCGTTTTGCAAGAAAGGGACAGCAGAGGATCTTTCAGAGCATATATTTTCTTTAATTTTTAATCGATTTTCATTTTGATTTCAGTTTTGATCTTAACTTTAATAATTATACTAAATTAATATCTCAAATTGTACACTTTTCATTTCAGTCAAATACCCTATTAGTCACCGAGGACACGATAGGTCAGACGCAAAAGTTTCATGTAACATGCATTTCATCGCAAAATTAGGGTAATTTTATAAACTGTGACTTCATGATCAAAGGAAGTTAAAAAGAAAGAAAGAATCTCTCTTTCTTTCTTTTTTTTTAACTTCCACTGGTGTGAACAATTGTAAATTATTCACTTAAAGAATTTACTCCTTAAAAAAACTCATGAACTTAACACACGATTACAATTATTGTTTCATTAGTAACACGTCACGTATATTCGTGAATAGTATCATAAAAATGTATGTATTGTATTGTTTGAGCAAATAGTCTTATTCTTTTCAATTAAGTTTGCAGTTTGATTTTGTCTCTATCATAAAAATGTCTAACATTATTTTAAATAAGAAAACAGCTATTGCTGTATTTCTGTTCGTTTTTTGTTTAGAACGTTTGTATTTTTTATTTTATTTTATTCTATGTACATAATGTATTCATGCTATACTTATAAGTGAATTACAATTGGTTATTCGATAATTTCTGTAAAAACTTGTTTCTGTAAAAAATGTCTTCAGTTTCAGACGCCAGACCTGGCCTGAGGCAAGGTCCTTTTTCCTTCGGTATAAATGGGCCGTACAGTCGGAATGGTCAATTTGGTCCTAACGGTCCAAATGGTGAATTAAGTCCTAACGGACCAAATGGGCAAGGTCCTCAAGGATTAACTGCTGAATGTAAACAACCCTTAATAGACAAAGTTTGTGGGACACGTGAGTTGAGTTTACCGTATTTACCGCGTGCATTAAAACAGGCATTTCTTTTTTGTCCCATTTATTCTTAAAATATATTTGCAGTAGGCAGCGTTACAAATGACCTTCAACTTTCGGTAAGACTAATTCATATTATTTTGTGATATGGCTAAACATGTAGTGGTTTCTTAAGTTTAAGCTAACACTTTGAATTGAAACTACATTTACGATAAATTTCGCTTTTATTTACATTTTTTCTGACGTTTATGGCCACAGTCTTCTGTGAGCACGGTTTCTGTAAACGTCAGATCAAAGCGTAGTTAACGTATTTTCAATAGCAAATGGCCAAATTTTATTGAAAGTCAAGTTCGACAGCAGCATACTATCTATACTAATATTATAAAGTTGAAGAGTTTGTTTTGTTTGTTTGTTTGTTTAAACGCGCTAATCTCAGAAACTATTGAACCGATTTGAATAATTCTTTCACTGTTAGATAGTCTATTTATCGAGGAAGGCTATAGGCTACATTTTATCCCGAAATTCCCACGGAAACGGGCACAACGCGGGTAAAACCGCGGGGCGCTGCTAGTACTAATAATAAAGCTGAATTAAAGTTTTTTTTTTTGTTCGGTTGAATGCGCTACTCTCAGAAACTACCAATACGATTTGAATAATTCTTTTTTTAATACGTACCCACATTCAACAGAAAGGTTATAAGCTATTTTTCACCCTGAAATTCCGACAGGCACAATGTAGGTGAAACCGCAGGGCATTGCTAGTATAGGATATGACGACGTCTTACTCAAAATTACTGGGGGATATTAACCATTCAATTTTGACATGTAATGTGAGATTTTTCAATTAATTAATTGTTTAATATAATTACAATTTAATTATTTAAGGCTCATTGAAATAGAAAATAACTCTATTCAGGATAGGCCAATTGCAAAGATCTTCAGCTTCATTATATTACTGGTGTTGTTAAAATAATTTTGATGTATGTTTTATTTAGCAAATTGGAGGGGTTGGTCTCGGGCTCGGCAAATAAACAGCAGAAAAAAGAAGATTAGTGGACCTGTTAATCTACTTTATATCAATAAACCAATATTGAATTGAATAAATCAACTTCAGTTTTATTTACCGGGTATTTTTTAAGAATAAAATTCAAATATAAAATTTTACAACCTCAACACGAATAACACTAACCACGTTGTACCCGCGGGCATTTTGGGATAAAATGTATCCCATGTGGTATTCCGATGAACTTAACTTAACTTTCGCATCCTATCCTATAATCCTACTTACATTATGCATAAATGCGAAAGTTTATGAAGATGTTTGTATGTATGTCTGTTTGTTAGTCAGGACTTTGAATTTTATATATATATGTCGGAGATGGACGTATAATCAAGCTATAGAAGTTTAAGAGTAGTTTGTAAATTCAGCTGACTGATGGAATCTGTAGTGTTGTTATTCCGTGACGTGAGTTCTACCTTCGTGGTGTAGTCTGTGGTATGAGAATAGACTATGTTAAGTCTGTGGTGTTACGCACTATGACAGTTGTTCGATGTGAGCTTGTTTGGTGGTCTGTGGCAGTGAGTGAGTGAGTCTATGATAAAAAAAGATGGCATATATTAGAGGTTATGAGAGGAATGGAGATGGTTGGATGGTGATTGGATGGAAAACGTAGATTGGAAGAATGATGTGTTGACGACATCACGATCGTATTGCGAATCGAGTATAGAATTAGGAAAAGATATTCTATGGCGTGGACAGGACGACTATGGGGTGAAGGGAGGTCGTTTAGGTTCCATCAATCAATTGAATCTAGACGTATCCTAACTGTAATCTGTAATCCATGATGATCGTGTGTAAAATACAAGCAATGTCATTGTAATGAAGTCCTGTGAGTTATTATTTCAAGATCAAGACCTAGGAATCCTAAGATATCTGATGTTGTATTCACAGTATAATGCTCAAGCTTATCCTGATGTGACATGTCCCCGATATCAGAAGTGGGATAAATATCGCTGTTCCCCGACATACATATATGTACCAGTGTATAAATATATGTATTCACCATGTCCGTCGATTTTTCAGCACTATCACTCTGGAACTATAAGTAAATACTGAAAATATTTATTTTTATATAAATAAAATTGAAATAAAAAAGGCTATTAGACACCCCAACAAAGTTGTCTTTCTAGATAAAAAAATATGGTATAAGAGATTCGTTTGTAAAGGAGTATTACGTATGGATAGAGTAGTAAGAATGACCGTATCCGTAATTAGCGTTGAAAATAATATTAAAAACCATCTTACTTATCCTTCCTCTTATTTACAAATGAATATATCCTACTTATATTATAAATGCGTTATAAATGCGTATGGATGTATGTTTGTTGCTCTTTCAGCAAAAACTACTGAACGGCTATAGATAAAACTTTGCAGTAATATAGGTTATACATCAGAATAACATATGGGATAAATTTTATCCCGAAATCCCTGCGGGAACGGGTACAACGCGGGTAACACCGCGGGGCGCAGCTAGTTGAATAATAAATATATCCGGGCAAATTCACGCACGGGTAATTAGACCCAAACTTAGCTCTGAGCTTATAATTATGGATTCTTATCTAATACTACTTATCTATACGTATATTATAAAGCTGCAGAGTTTGTTTGTTTGAACGTGCTAATCTCATGAACTTCTGGTCCGATTTGTTCTTCCAGTGTTGGGTCTAAAAACTCCGATACCAGGGTTGGCCACTCATCTACTCGAAACAACTTACTTATCTCGAAATTTCTACGGGAACGGGCACAACGCGGGTAAAACTGCGGGGCGCCGCTAGTAAAAATAAAATTGACGCATAGACGTCGTCGCCAACAACTATGTCTGCACATATTGTTGACTCAGAGCGAGAATCGAAACCGCAACCCCCGACACGGTAAGCGCTCTCACATGCCACTGTGCCATCGAGTTTGTCATTGCGAGCCCCGTTTATGAAGGAGTCACGTTTTATCGTGAAGTTATAGGACACGAATATTAATTTTCGAAATTAAATATAAATACATTTTATGTGAACTTTTATGTTTAACTTATTACATTATTTCTTATTATCATGTTTAAATTGACTATTTTTTTTAATGTTTGTGCCTTTGTTGCCGTGCTGCTTGCTCCTTGTATAGTTATAGGGTTGTTGGTGCCTCATAATAATATGATGCATGTTGATGCCTTGAGGCATGTGTCAATAACGGCGCATGCCTCGAAATATCTGTGTCCAACTTTATTTCTATTGTTTCTTGTCAGACATCTATCCAAAAAAGGAAGTTTTTTTTCTGTTTAAACAATTGTAATTGTATGGGTGCAACCACACTAAATCTGAAAAATTATAGTAAGCGCGAATTACAACATTTTCACACTAGCATGTTCAATCAAAGTAATGCTTGAATATTACTTTAAAACGGACTATAACAAATAACGTTAAATAAATAACGCTGAATATGTTAGGTTTGAGATACTAATATTAATATTATATTACCTACTAATATTATAAACTAGCAGCGCCCCGCGGTTTTACCCGCGTTGTGCCCGTTCCCGTGGGAATTTCGGGAATTTTTTTACATAAAAACCTTCCTCTTGAATCACTCTACCTATTACAAAAAACCGCATCAAAATCCGTTGCGTAATTTTAAAGATTTAAGCATACAGACAAACAAACAGACAAAAATAGCGACTTTGTTTTATACTATGTAGTGATGCGAAAGTCCTAACAAAGGACGGATGTTTGATTGTGTATATATGTTTACTACTCTTTCATGAAAAAGTATACAATAATTAAATATTTAATTTATCTCTCGTTAGACAGGTTACTGTGACCGGATCGGCCGTTACAAGCGCAATATGTTTGTTTCAGAACACTACAGGAAGCAGTTAATAATCAAAACCTGCTGTCTAAAAAGGAGACAAGATTATGTCTGGACTGTGTCGGGGGTTGCGGGTTCGATTCCCGCCCGGAGTCAACAATATGTGAAGACATAGTTGTTGGCGACGACGTCTGGGTGTCAATTATATATTCTTATAAAGTATTTGTGTATGTATAAGTAGTAGTATCAGTTAATTAGATTCCATAACACAAGCTTAGAGCTTACTTTGGGTCTAATTAACCGTGAGTGAATTTGTCCGGGTATATTTATTTATTTATTTATTTATTTATGTTAGGGCCGAAACTGCGTTAAGCGTACGCCCATCGCAGTTTCGGCCCTTAAATGAAAATAAATATAAAGTAACTTACAAAACCAACTTTATTTTTAAATATATATTACAAATTATTTTATTTACATCAAGATTCATTAAGCACATTTATTTTGATTCATACTGACATGTCCACTCATACATTTATTAAGTACTTAACACAGGTACTGTTATTAGTTTTATGGTAACTTGTATTTAAATAATGATCACCTTATTCACAAACGCTCATTAACTAAAACACTCTTTAACTAAAACACTGTGTGTTTTGTCTCTTTTGCTCCTCGGATAATAGCGTATGTCGGAAAGGGACAAACAATTTGATAGCTAAAATGCTTTTAATAAGCGTTTATGAAGGAGGCTTTGAATCTTTATCACAGTAGTTTTATAATTTAAAATAATAATTTACCCCCAATATGGTTAGGGTGTTTCAGCATTATAACTTTTTTTTAATCTTATTTTTAACCCCCGACGCAAAATAAGTGTTAATTATGACGTCGATTTCTTTATGTACTCGAAGGTCTGTCTATCCGTGGCACTCTTAAACGGATGGACCAATTTCGATGTGCTTTCTTCATTTGAAAGATAGTTTCCTTGCAGAGATACTTGATTGGTGTCTATGGCAACAATCGGTCCACCCGTTTTTTGGCGTAGGGGGTTTTTTATATAAAAAAATATTGTTATAATTAAAATAGCTAATCGCATCGCTAGTTAATCTATCGATACAGATCCAACTCGTAAAGGCCTATTGGACATTTTTAATCGATTACAACTGCAAGGACACAATCCCGATCATATCAGTACATGACCGCAAAGTATATTGCAAGGATATTGTATTGTAGAAAGTGAAAGAAAAAGACTACAATTGTAATTTGAAACTTATGCCAAGGATACAAGGTTTACAGTTGCTAAATATACATTTATACTAAGATAAGTATATATTTAAACACTGTAAATCGTATTCGATACAAATAACATTCTATATAATTTAAGCATCCGTGTAAAAGCTCGTATCTATATTTTTGAAATTGGCTATATTTTCTTATCTTCTTCCGAAAAATCTTGAGAAATACAATCCAGGGACGGCTCGGCCTGAAAAATAAAACACCTATGTAGCTGATTACACAACAAATTTACTAAAAAGTGTAAAGAATGACATATAAGGTAAACGGAGAAAAATCATTCGATGGTTATACACTAGGTATGTCAAATGAATATAAACTAGCAGCGCCCCGCAGTTTTACCCGCGTTGTACCCGTTCCCGTGGGAATTTCAGGATGAAAGTAACCCATAACCTTCCGGTTGAATGTGGCTATCTATTACAAAAAGAATTATTCAAATCGGACAGATAATTCCTGAGATTATCTCGGAAATACAAACAAACAAACTTAAAAAATTTACCTGTTTATAATATAGTATAGGTACCTATGTGATCTATGTATGTTACGCACACAAAGACCCGTGTCTATACTCGTTACAACTACAATCATGAGTCCAGGGCGCTCGTGAAATTAAACAACTTTAAACCTTAATATTACCTTTTCCCCAATTTGCAATTAAACTTAATTAATTACCTACTAGCACGGTTTGTTAGACCAATTACTAAACCCAACTAGTTAATTTACATCCCGATAATATGCAGTTAGTAAGTACTAGTCAATAGTTACGCAATACATACATAATTTAACGGCTACGAATTTAGCTAGGTTTCAGTTTTAGACTTGTTTTCCTTATCTAAAAGCTATCAAGTGAAGCAGTGTTGTAAGTGGGTACCTATGTTACATAGAAGTATATTATATAATATAATAAACTCGGAAATATTCACACACGGTTAATTAGACCCAAAGCAAGCTAAGCTTGTGTTATGGAATCTAACAAACATTATACATACACAAATACTTTATGAGAATATATTATTGTCACCCAGACGTTGTCGCCAACAACCATGTCTTCACATATTGTTGACACCGGGCGGGAATCAAACCAGCAACCCCCGACACATTTTGTTGCGGGCTTTTTGTTCATTTAGTTCTAATTAATTTTAATAGCTTGTAGTGTTACCTATGTTTATTTTTTCTATTTTACGTTTAAATGAACTGTGAAGTTCGTAAAAGAAAATCATGAAGTGCATTGCTCACACAATAAATTAAGGCGTTAGCGTACAAACATATAAGTTTTATATCATTATGGTTTAACTTAGCTCAACACATCTACGAGTATACTAATATAATAAAGCTGAAGAGTTTGATTTTTGTTTGTTCGAATTCGATTATCTCAGAAACTACCAATCGATTTGAATAATTATTTTAGTAATGGATAGCCACATTCAACGGGCAGGTTATTATTTTTCATAACGAAATTCGGGAACGGACTAATCCGCGGGGCGCTGCTAGTTGAACCAATCAAAAAAGCGATCACATAAAAGTGTCATCCATCGAGATAAACCAAGCTGGTAAATTCACATGTGTGATGGGCGTGTAATGCATTCGCCAACTAGATCAATCTAACTAAACAAACACACTTTAGAAACTACAGTTATTAAGGCAATACCATTATCATTACTTTTATGTTTATTTCCCTTGTTTAAAACATAATACTCAAACTTTTTGATCGCATCTACTTATAACTTTAATCTGCTCTTTGGACCAAACAAAATGAATACAAACGAAATAATACGAAAACATTTTTAATATCATCGAATGAATCACTCATGTGAAATTTTAACTGTTACTAAAAAGTGTAATCTATTTTGGGCTCTCATTGTTCGGTTTTAAAGTTTATTTTAGTGTATGGGGTGTGTGTCGGATTTCACGCTCGTCGGTTCGGAAATGCACAAAGTTTCCTTTTGTGGCGTTCTCATAACTTGATTTGTGATGGCGCAACCCTTCAGTTGGTTCCGGCGTGGCGCCGCAGTGCCGCTGAACGTCACTTCCGGCTAAGGGCGGGGGTGTGCTCATAGGCGGAAGTGTAGCGGGAGCGATTTGAACTAATTATTTTAATTTACTTTCACCAACTGGTCCAAATAAGTGTGGTTAATAACCACACTTATCTACTATATCTACTTATCTACACACTAATCTGTGTTCGAAGGTGTAGATACAAGTATAATGGGAGCGTTTCGAACTAATTATTTCAAAACACTTTTCAAACGGCAGTAGGCAAGACTTATGATGACTTTGCCTAATCCTCCTCTCTGAACTAATATGTTCAGCGATACAGTCTACTCTGAGGCTTTACATACCTTTTATTTCAACCTTCAACTGTCAAAGAGCCTCTCTACAATCTTCTTGTTGACTCTAAATATATGTCTATGCGGAATTGTCCACCTTGTTTCATGATACAAGTTTGGAATTGAGGTTTTTAATTTGCCTTCTAATCCGCACTTTTCTGACTGGACTCGGGTTTGACCTAACATAAAGAAACCAACTTCCGTCTGCCAAATTAATAAGTTACTTTGGACAAGGTGTGTTTTTAGTTGCTACGAAAACATAGAAATGGTTGATAGTTTTTATGTTAATCAGGTAAGTTCAACTGTTTGTTTTCCTAACCCCATAAAATAAAATGATAAAACCGCTTATTATCCCACAACCGACACACCCTAACAGAGATCAAGTCGTGCACGTAGAGGGTACGTGCAAAGTTTAAACTCTAGACAAGAACCAGTGTTCATTAAGAACAAACGTACCATTAACGTCTTATTCAGTACCAGTGACAGATGCAGGTTTCACTTAGCTTTTAGTACTTGTTTTATTTACTAAATAAGTTCGAGCACGTCTGCAGTCAGAAAGTAAGTAGGTTCGTAGCCAATCCGGATGTCAGACTTTTTATACCACCTAAAGACCTCAAACATAGTCTAAGAATTGAAATAACCGGGACCAACGTGCACGGTAGCGCTCAGATAGCAATGCCACTATCAGGCACTCATTCAAGTAGGGTCTGAGCTGCACATTACTTAACAATATCATTGAGTTAACATTGCTTATCTAAACTACGCTACGAACGCTACAATGCTATGTCGTATTATATTATAGGTTAGTTATGTCGTATTATATTACAGCTAGTAAGCTGTGCCCCGCGGTTTCACCCGCAGCGCCCCTGTTCCCGTGGGAATTTTGAGATTTTTATTCCTTACTTTTCTTATATAAATACCTTGTCCTAAAAATAAGGAACACATTAAAAAAAGAATCATCCAATTTGGTGCAGTCGTTCTGAAGTTATGCGCTTAGCAACAGATTCAGCGATTCATTTTTATATTATAGATTACACTAGTAGTGCCTCGCGGGCGTACCCGCATTGTACCTGTTTCTGTGGGACATGAAAGTAGGCACTTTCATCTTCTATGCATCTATTCTAGTTTCTTAAGTTTAAGCTAACACTACTCATTTTGTATTGAAACTACGTTAACGGACACACTTCGCTTTTATTTTACATTTTTTATGACGTTTCGGCCCCCGAAAATCTGAAATCATAGTTTCTTTTATGCATCTTTCAAAATGTAACATATAAATAAATAAATAAATAAATATACCTGGACAAATTCACACACGGTTAATTAGACCCAAAGTAAGCTCTAAGCTTGTGTTATGGAATCTAATTAACTGATACTACTACTTATACATACACAAATACTTTATAAGAATATATAATTGACACCCAGACGTCATCGCCAACAACTATGTCTGCACATATTGTTGACTCCGGGCGGGAATCGAACCCGCAACCCCCGACACAGTAAGCGCTCTCACTGCCACTGTGCCAACGGGCTTGTCAAAATAAAGTAGCTGTCTTCCGACTTATAAACTCGATATCAGCGAATACTTTACTAACCATTCCATTTGAACATAAAAAAATCTAAACTCACATCTAACACAAAATTCAATCGAAAAACTATCAATTTTAAAACTACAACGTTGCAAAACAAACAAATACTCGTACTTCTTAAGAAACTACATGTCTTTGCTGTCACACCAAAAAAGCTTATGAAACTGTCTTAGTTGAAAAGTTTTACAAGTTTCCCGCGTCGCATCCGCTCCCGACTCCCCTTGCCTACCCTCTTACATCCCCCGTTTGAAACAATTCGTTTGTGTTAAATGTTTTCAAACATCTACACGTAACACAAGTACGCAGACTCCACTTTTATTAAAAGACCTCACTTGTAGCTCATTGTCACTTTTGTGCACTAGTTTTTATCGCACAAATCCCTCCGACATGATCTAACTATGTATTTAAACAACTGGCATTCACTATTTAACGTGCATTGTCATCGTAAGCTAACCAATGGAGAAATGTCACTATCGGCCATCCATTCTAGTATTGCAAATGATGTACATTGCCTAACAATTGCTATTATTTTAACATCGTTTATTATATATTAATAATTAATAACTAGCTGTGCCCGCGACTTCGTTCGCGTGGAATAGTGACTATGAGCAGCGTTTTTTTTTAAATATATACTTATTTTTATTTTGGATCATAATCACAGTCATTTTGGGTAGCTAAAGAACCTACTTTACTGTTATGCTTCTCTATATACAATATTAGACGTATGGCCATCGGGGGTGAAAGCATACAGGCTGCTGGGATTGCTAACACGGGACAGAGCCACATACAATTGACCGTGCGAAAAACAGCTGATACTTAGATCTTTTAGACCCACAACTTTTAGAGTCTGACCTTGAGCTTTATTAATTGTCATGGCGAAACATAGGCTCACTGGAAACTGAATTCGTTTAAAACTAAACGGAAAATTGTTTGGAATGAGAGGAATCCGAGGAATAAAAACACTATCACCTTTTCCGCACCCTGTTAAAATCTCTGCTTCTATCAGATTTCGTTGTAAATTTGTTACTTTTAATCTAGTACCGTTGCAAAGTTTTGGTGGGCTTAAATTTCTAAGGAGCATTATGGGTACGCCGATTTTTAATTTTATTTTGTGAGCTGGTAGTCCAGGAGCACAGAGATTCTAAAAATTCTACTGGGTAGCTGGTAGATTCTCCTTCTTCCATAACTCTGTTAATAGAGTACTCTAGTAGTAACGTAAGTAGAGAGTAACTCTACATTATCCCCCGAAACTAAGCTCAAAATTTCAGCGTTTATTGCTGCTGCTTGGTCGTTTCGTGGAGTCAAAATTGCTCTTTCGCAAAGCCAGGAATTTTCGCAGGTTAGTATTTGCGTTGGGTTTCCATACACCTTTGAAATGAGGTCTCGTATTGATGAAACTTTGCTGCATAAGTTTTCATTGAGAACAACTTTTCCTTGTTCTTGCGGATACACACCGTTACCGATCTCCAGTAATAACTCTGAAAACTCTTGAGCATTTTGATTGCCTCCGATTTGCGCTCGCATATTTAAAGTCAAATGCAAAGGGATAATGTAATGCCACAGATGAGAACTCTTTAGACAGGCTCTAACTTCATCAGCCCTTGTTCCGCGTAAAGTAGTTATTCATAATAGAATTAACTCTTACTAATAATATAAACGCGAAACTTTGTATAGACGCATATTTGTTAGTCTTTCTCGCAAAAACTACTGAACGGATATGGATGAAATTTGGCAAACAGTTAGTTTAGGCTTGGAAATAACAACACTTATGTTACTTTTTACCGCGGGATAACATCTCAGACCCACGGGAAACTGGAAGGAATCTGTTCGACATTATTCTTAAAATTCAACAGCTTACAAACTACCTTCAGCCGTAAAAGAACAATGTTTTTTCATTCCCATGGGAGTACTATGATTTCCCTCGGTAAATTATTCTTATAGTTTATGATATCAGCCTAAACTAACTTAAGTAGAAAGAATTTAGATGAGCCCTTTTAATTTTTTCCCATGGTAATCCAGTCAATTCCAAGGTAATAAGTAGCTATAACATATTCTATTAATGATTGTAATTTACCTATCTAGTAACAATGATCGACGTCGTTCGTTGACCGGAACAGGCGTTAAAAAAACAATAAACTACCGATTCCCATGGGAAACGGATGTTTTCCCGCGGTAAAAAGTAGTCTTTATGTTGCGCCAGGCTCTAAAATATGTCGGTACAAAATTTCAACCAAATCCGTCAAATAGTTGCGGAGATTAATGGTGACTATGTATAAGCCTCAGAATACAGAATAACCAGAACCCGTGAGCGCGCATAATACTGTAGCTACTCAAACTAGCCTTAAATAGTGTAGTTTGATGCGCAACCGATCAGTCACTTTGTGACCGTCGGAACGCGCTAACGTGTTTTACCCGTGACCAATTTCACGAAACTATGCCGTCTTGTGTCATTCCTACCTGTAAAAATGCAGTGGGTCTGAAAAAGAAACAGGATGGGATCACATTTCACGTGTAAGTATCGCATTTAGGTATCGTCTTATTTAAATATTTAATTATTTTCTCAGATTTCAATTGTCATAGAGAGTGATGCGTCAATCTATGCTAGTGTTGCCAATATAAGAGTTTTGATTTACCCTTCTTTTTATTACCTTTTGAGGGCTTTAATTCGTTGTAGAATATTAATAAGTAATATAATAAAAAATAACCAACTTGAAAAAAGAAAGTATAAAGCGTAAGTGCGGCTCCTATGTACCTAACCTAACAATCCTATTAAATAGTAAGTATGTTAGTCTATAGGATTTCTAAACAAATTTTTGGTGTACGTGTGAGGTAGAAGGGGAGAGGGGGAGCGGGTATAAAATTATGTTTCTATATTAGCCATCTTAGATAGTGAAAAATTGTAATTGGCCCTAAGTTATTATTCTTTTTTTATGTAACTCTTGTACCTAGCTGTAAGTTTTCCGAATACTTTAAAATAAAATAAAATAAAATAAAAATATATAATTTTTCCATCACCCGATAAAAGTGTGCAAACATCCACCTTAACACCGTGTTTTATTTAATATACCTATCTATTTCTTGAGATAATCAGGTAGGTACATAGTTATAAAGAAAAGGACAATTTTTATTCTATTATCATATTACCTCCGAATCTCCCAAAATTTACCCCAAAAATGGGCAAATAATGCGAGAGCTAACAACACTACGCGAGGGACTTTGTTCTGTTTTTGGACACAGCGTGTAGCTTGTAAATACATTTGAATGCTACATCTAGTACTTTCTATAATCTAAGGTATAAGCATAGAATAGTGATCGACGTGATTCTTTAATTTGACATAACTTTTTTATTTATGAACCGATTGACATGAAACAAACACTAAAGCATAACTGAAGCATACCACAATATATTCGTGAAAACCGCATCCAACTCGGATCAGCCGTTTCTGAGATTAGCGTGAACAGACAAACAGACAAACAGACAAAAAAAAAGTTGATTACATTTTTGGGTTCGACATCGACATAACAATAACCCCTGCTATTTTTTTTATTTTTATTTTCAATGTACAGACAACACTTTTCTACAATTTTATTATATGTATAGATAAATATGTATATTTATCACAAATTAAGACCCTATTTCGTGGTACAACTATGACACGAACCCTACAACTTATTTCACTATCTCGTCAACAAAAACGCGCAGACTGGTCAAACAAAGGGGTTTAAATAAAACATTAATAATAAAAAACTTCAATTTATTTTAATAAACGTTTCAAAAGGGCACCTAACTAATGTGAATTAATATAACAAACACGAAAGACCCCTTCTTTTGTCAACATATAAATATGCATTAGATCAATATCTAAAAAGGTCCGCTTATGAACGTCGGAGGCGAATTTGGAGGTCCAATTAATTTAAAGTCCAGTTCTTTTATTAAATCATAAAGTGTTCGCGCCACTGCTCTTTCCAACGAACCTGTGATATGTCAATTTTATAATTAAAATGCGTTTGACCGTAGGCCGGGAGGGATTAAAACTCCGCGCAAATTGAATATTCGAATGAACACTGAACCCCAAAATATAAATGAAGTCATCGAGAAATTTCTACAAACACAAAAAGGTCGACGATGAATAATGAATATCTTGTAATGAAACCAACTTAATTTAGAGAGGTTTATTGAAAATTTTGTAACTGAGGGATTCAAAATTAATGTATCAGCATTACGCAGCATTGCAGATTATCGTCTATGGAAGAACTTGTTTTTAAAAGACAAAAATCATTTATACACATTCTATAGACTGATTTTTTCGACGCGTTCAAATCTGTGTTTAGTTATAACTAGCAGTGCCCGAGGTTTTTCCTCTCACGTTGTGCCCGTTCCCATGGGAATTAACCTATACCCTTCCTGTTAATATGGCTATCTATTTCAAAAAGAATTATCCAAATCGGACTGGTGATTCCCGAGATTAGCTCGACCATACAAACAAACAAACTAACTTCTTCCTTTCTTCTTCTTTGGTTTAATGTCAAAAGGGTAATCTTTATTGGGTAGTAACTAAAACATACAGTCTAATTTTTTTCTAAATTTATAGTCAATATTAATACAATTAGCCTCCAGAAAACAAATATATCATATTGTATAATTAGCCCTCCATGTATTGAATATAATTGATGCAATACTTGACCTACCAAACAATATGAAATAATCGAACGTACATTAGCTCCTTAGCTAATTACAATTATAACCTTCTCAAATTGATTTAATCACTGTTCCGTCTTTAGCTCAATAATTTGAAAGACAATGAAACGTAGCCTACGGCGAGCTTTAGCCTACCGAATATCAATTACATATCTGCCTAATGATTACTTAAAACAGGAAGCTATGTTAATCGTACTACTTAATATTACAACTGTTTATTAAGTATATACGAGTACTTGTATATGTAACAATGGTATTAATGATATGGTAACTTTGACTTTGATTGAAGATAAGTTTCGATTAATGCTAAAGCCTTTTACATGTAACACGTTTAGTGAATAAATTATAACTTCATTCATTAAAATTATTGTAGAGTTGTAGCGTAGTAAAAGTATCATCACTTCTTCAGTAATATTCTCCTGGTAATTTAAAATTAGAATCCCAGTGATGTCTCTCTGAATAATTGAGTTTTTTTTTTATAGACCTTCTATACAATTCTGTTCTCCTGGTGATTCAAGATCGATATCAATATTTTTTCTTGTTTATATATTTAAGCTCAACGCTATGCTATGCTTTCTTAAGTCATAAATGATCTATTAATATCTATATATCCATTTTGAATTAAACCTTTTTTACATTCTGTGACCACGGTTCCTGTAAAGGGGCCGAAACGTCAGATAAAAATGTAAAATAAAAGCGAAGTGTAAACGTAGTTTCAATACAAAATCAGTAGTGTTCGCTTAAACTTAAGAAACCATACTATATATTTATTGATGATTGTAAAAATACGATTATTCGAGAGTCATGAGCGACAATCACGCAAAGGAGAGAACTAAAATAAATAGTGATAGGGAAACGAGCGGCCCTCTCTCTAGTCCGGCAGCTGAAGGCCGCACGTACGCAGCCACAACCTGGTTTAGGACATGTTTGGACAATAACAAAAACATTATGTAATATGCTTACAGTGTGGAGTTGCCCTTTCGTGAAGTAAGCACATAGCTTATCTTTAGAATTAATAATCGGGGCTTTTTTGTTCTCGTACTGATCCTTGGTTAAAACAATATTTTTGAGATTTTTTCATTCATAAGCTCTATAAATCTGATATTAGGTAATTCAGTTTTAGTTAATACGGTTTAAGCGGAAGAAACACGGCGAATGGTATGTATGTACTGTGTCACACTGGCCCGCCCGCACCTTTCATACAAATACAACATCACGTGACCCGCAACCGATCCGCAACCGGCCCGCGCCCGCTCTGTATGTGTCTTGCGCTTTACAAATCTGTATCGACATAGTAATATAAATAGTGTAACTGTATCTAGACTAGTGTATACCCTTAAGTAACCCATCAGCCATCTAAATTACTGACTCCATAACTAACTGATGGCATCAGCATTTGAAAACATAATATTGGAACCAGACAGTGGTGGATCCACGATTTTGGTCTAAAACGTTTGACCCAGATGAGAGTACAGAGAAGGTAGAACCTGGTGAAGGTGGGGTAGGTTTTTTCTAACGGAAAACTTATGGGAGGAATTTGATGATGGAGGGAGGCTTGAGGCTTGTAATCCACCTATGGGCATGGGCCTATGGGCATGGGCCTATGGGCATGGGCCTATGTTGCTAACGTGAAATTTAGGTTGCACTAAGCATTCCTTATACCTATATTCCTTAACTAAACCATACAGAGTGTATATCACACCAAATTATGTGAGTTGAGAGGCACCTTACGGCCTTATTCATAAACGCTTTTTAACCAAAGTGTTCTTTCTCTTTTGCTCTTTGGAAAATAGCGGTTGTCGAAAAAGGACAACGCATTTGATAGCTAAAATACTAAAAATAAGCGTTTTTGAACAAGGCCTTTTGTGTACTAGTGTAGCCTATATTGGTAACTACTTGCTTGCCTGAATAAAAAGGTAAAGGGTGAAAAAAAACTTAATTAAATGAACTCTAAGTACATTATAAGTTGTTGCAAATAGTTTGTATTGTGTACGTTTATTGATAACCGGTGTTAGTAATAATACCTGACCGACTTTCAAATAAAAACGCAAGCATGCATAATCATGAGGCAACAAGGGACCAATAAATTAAACAGACAAAAATATCAGTTTCCATTTATTTTTTCATTTACATGGGCATTTTATTTACAGCATTATCTAGATTAAAATTAGATTTAGAATAGATATCGCAATATTTAACAAAGTTATTAAAGTTTTTTTTTTACATTTTTGCTTGGCTACAGTTTAAGATAAGTAAATAAATATTGTGATATCTAGTTCCAAAGTACAATATTCCAAAGGTGTTTAACTGTGTAGGGTATTTAACCCTTTCCAAGGAAAAGGGATGTTCTAACTACAGGTACTAAGTACATGCAAACCCATGCATTCTACATTAATATAAGTATAACAAAAATAATTTAATATAAAATAATGTTAAATGTTGCAGTGTTCAAAATATTTTTATAGTTATGTGGGCCATTCTCAAGGAATCACGTGACT
Source organism: Cyclophora albipunctata (assembly GCA_963082685.1). NCBI lineage: Eukaryota > Metazoa > Arthropoda > Insecta > Lepidoptera > Geometridae > Cyclophora > Cyclophora albipunctata. The sequence goes on along the minus strand of OY720119.1, from coordinate 7,472,327 downwards.
CGATTCCAATACAAAAAGTGATTCGTTTATAAATTATTTGGATCGGTTCTCGTTATTCCTTGGGAATCACCCTGCTGTCACAAAATAATTGTTTGTGTTATTATGTTTGTTCATTGTGGAATGACCAAATTGAAGCAGTAATATATGGCGTGCTTTTTTGTAAAGTAGTGAAATAAAAATATTTTAAAGACTGCACTAACTAAATATAATTTACATAGGTACTGTTTATTTATTACATAGCGCAACACGAACAAAAAATATTACACCTACATTTTATTTAAGATTAAATTCGACATTATATTCCTTTCTTTACTAAGTATACATTTTTAATATTTACAGAAATTGAAGTAAAGTTTTCCAAATTACATCCAATCACAATCCATTATTTTTTTCGTTATATCAATCGTGTTACACTATGAATTAATATTACTAGGTAGTACACTGGCTGGAAAAAATATTGGCTTATCGAGCTTATGTTTATAGAGTATTATGAACAGTTTAACTATGAAATGTCTGTCACTTTCTGTCATACATAATTTTCCGAAGAGCAAAAGAGACAAAACACAGTGTAACAGTATTTTAGTTTAGTTATACCGGTACAACACTGATAGAGAATATGTATTGTTTTTTGATTATATTTCAACGTTACAGTATTTTCACGACATTGAGCTGTAACAACATTTTAAAGTTCCTAATACGTATATATTGATATCTGATAAAATTCGCTATCATGCTGTTTTGATTTAAATGAACAGTAAAGTAACTAAGTTCATGCAGGTAAGGCCAACCCAAGTGTCAGAATTTAAACCATTTGTTTTAAAAGAAACTTAATCTTGCTGGGGTTTTGGTCCTTTTATTTAGCAACTCTTTAAGCCAATATAACGTGCACAATATTAGTTTACAGCATTAGTTCTAACTACATACATACTGACTGGTCTACCGTCCGAAATGGTTACCTTGACCGCCGGGGGGTACAAAGCCGTAGCCGGACGCCCCGACCACCACCCCGCTGGTTTGGGAGGGGTCTCCGTTGGGAGAGGGGGGGAATAGCACCGGACCTGGAATATGGAAAGCATCTTATTAGTGGAAGTTTATGGGAAATATTCTCATCAGTATCTATCTCTTATCAGTAGCAGATATGTCCCCTACATATCCCCTATATATCATCGTATTAGGTAAAATTTAAAGGAAAAAATAAATCTTATTACTAACTAGCTGAATCTGCAATTGTTGTTTTGCCATATAAAAATTAAGGGGTGGAACACCCTTAATATTATTTTTAATGAAAAATAGATGTAGACCGTTCTCAGACCTACCCGATATGCACACAAAATTTCAAGAAAATCTGTCAAGTCGTTTCGGAGGAATATGGTACCTAACTAAGATTGTAGCACGAGAACTTTATATATAAGACTGTCATGGAATAATTTTATTGTATAATTCCTTGTTTATGAAGCATATTATTAGCTGATGATAGTATGATCGGAAATCTTAAAAACATTCTTAATTCCCGTCTCTTTCTTATTTTCATTCCTAAGACAAGAATACTTGATTCCTTTCACGCGCCTCAATGCGTCATGCAGGAAATTCTGTTGAAAGTGTACCATTGGACCTTGAAACATTAATACCGTGCAGTAACTTCCGTTTCAATATCATATTGTAAAACTGATATTATCGTTGTAATCTTGACATGGATTTGGTTTTAGAATGATGGAGTATGTAGTGGTAGTAGGCATGAATTGTTAATCGACATAGAACGGTAATCAATCTCCTCTCGTCTCCTCAATTCATTTGTTTGTGGACTAAATAAAAATCGTAAGGCCATGTCGGTGGCCTATAGGCGATCCTCCGAAAAAACTCCAACAACGTTAGGAACGTTAGCAAGCCGCAAATCACGGGCGGGTAAGAAATTTGACGTGTGTGACGATCGCGTTCTATTGAACTGGCTAACTCGCAGCTTACTCGCTCAATCTAACAACACTTCTGTCGTAAGAAATAAACATCATCGTTAATAAGTTTTGATTATTGGAATTATAACTAACTAACTGTTTTTTTCGGTTCCCGTGGGAATTTCGGGATAAAAAGTAGCCCTTTATCCTTTAACAAGCTATAGAATATCTGTGTAATAAATTTCATTTAAATCAGTTTAGTAATTGTGTAACACCACTGACAACTTCACTTTCGCATTTTTATCAACAATTTATCCATTTTGTTTAACCAAAATAAAACAAAATTGTTGTGTAAAGACAAAAGATAAAATTGATCTTGACCTCTGTAGGCGTATTATTAGGAAAACAGTAGGTATTGTTTCGTGCCTGTCAATCAAACTAACGAGCTTTAAAGAGGAAAACGTGACAATTGTTACGGTGTCAATCTTCAACAAAATAATAGGCACAGTCGCGCACACAAGATTAGAAAAAGATCTTTCATTAAAATCCTAAACAAACTTCTTTATTGATATTTCATAGTTGCCCTTATGTTTTCTTAATTCATATTTTATAGATGTTAAGTTTACGTCAATGAAAATTTTACTTTAGTCCTAGGCATTGAGTTAGATTTGGGCGAGTTTACCACATGCAATTTAGAAAATTCCAAAGAAAATGCTTAGGCCTAGAGATATTGTAATGAAATGTATTTACTTTGAAATAAGCACTCGCAAATTTACGATAATACTTTTAACGATACCTGTACATAAACAAGATTTTATCGTTCATCTGATCAAGTCAATAAATATGTAACTTCGTGTTACTGCGAACTGTCGATTGCATACAAATTTTGACTTTCGACCGTCAACATTTATTTTGAATTTTGATCCTAGATAAAAAAATTGCAGCATGGTCACTGGACTATCGATTTCGAGGTCTTATAGTTAAATTGCAGACCAAACTTACGTTCAAAAGTGACATTTCAAAAGTAGCATATTATGTGTTATTTTTTAATAGTAAAGTACTTTGGTAAAAGAATAACTGATAATAACTGAATAACTGATGAATATTCAAGGTCCTGTTACTGATATATTAGGTGTTAGTTTCAAAATACTATTTTTTTTTTACCGTCAGCCGATACTGACACTTATTCTAAGTAATGTCATTATGTCACTTAAAAACTGACACTGTGCCAAGATCAAATATAATATCACCAACCAAGTAAACCGATATCTTCAAACATATAATTTCCGTACGTGTGTATATAATAAATATTTCAAATAAATACTAGGTACCAACCTAATAACAGGGCTAGAAATATTTACTCATTACTTTTCAAATTATTTCGATACTTAACTACGTAATAAAATTTCGATAAAGTTATTAAATCTTTAGTAAATAACTAGACCTATTTCAAATGAAAATTTAAATTATTTGAACATAAATAAATATTCCTGTTAGAAATCATAAAATAACGTGATACAATAACAGTATAAATAACTAATATTTAATAACAGTCAAGCAAGTAGTAAGTGATATTACGTTAACGACACGTACTTTATTAGGCACGAGTATTTTCTATTATTAAATTGTTTTAAAAGGTCAAACCTATTTTCAATAACGGTGTTTTCGTTATTTACTTAATATATCCAATTTTACGATAAATTATTCGTTTCTGGGCTAACCACGTGTTCACCGTGTTTATAAAGTACAGTTCTGAAATAATTCATTCAGCATTATAAAAAAAATAATTAAGCTGTCAATGTGTTGTACAAAAGTGACGGTTACATTTTTGCCTACCATTACTAACCGTGACATATATTCGGGGGCGTATCATTCAAATGCATTTATGCTATCATAATTAGGTTCAGAATATATCGTGGCTTTGTATAAATTTTATAAAGAGAAAGATTAATTCATCAATCTTCTTCTTCTTCATTGAGTGGAAGGTCAACCTGACCAATCCTGGTGTCAGAGTTATAGAGCCGCCAAAGGCCTCTGACGTGGCTCATGTAACGACTACTATCCGTAGAAAGTAACCGGGACCCACGGCTTAACGTGCCCTCCGAAACACGGATTCATCTTACTTTTCGGGCAATCAGGTGATTCAGCCTGCAATGCCCTAACTAAACTGAGGACAGTCTCACAAAGTGATTTTTGTGAGGTATCCCCACCGGGAATCGAACCCGGAACCTCCGGATCGTGAGCCGGGTGCTTAAACCACAAAACCACGGAGGCTGATTTTCAATTCATCAATAAAATGTATGGGCACGACACCACTAAATCTTGGAAAATAACGTAAGCGCGATCTACAAAATATTCACACTAGCGCCATCTATTGATGCGGATAGAAACAACGCACGCAAAAACTAGGAAAAATAAAATTAAAAATAACTTTTGAGTGTTGCAAACAATAATACATTAAGTTTCCGTATGATTTATTGAAAAATATCTATAAAACTGTGTCCTTTACAATCACTTAGCTTGCTAAAAGTGTCACAAGTGAGCAAATTCTGTTTCATTTCGAAATAACACAAATTAAAAGCTTAATTCGACTTTCGTTGACCTTTACCAGCATTCATTATAACAATAACTACTGTATGTTTAGTTATCTTAGCGAGAATATTTAATTATGTATAGTGCAGTGACGGTTTAAGTAGCATTGCCCAGGGCGCAATGTTATAATGTGCATTGATAGGTGATGGGAAACGTCAAAAATATTTTGTATTTTAATGTTATAAATATAAGTTTTTTAAATATTTCCTAGCTAGTAATTTTATGTAGGTTTAAAAGCAAAGTACAACAGTACAAAATAAAATAAACAAAAGCATCTTAGTACATGAGCTAAGTAATCTTAAACTTGTCAGACATAATATAAACTTAAACCCAACTCGCAATAAATGTTAGATTTTGAAGCAAAATTCCAATAACTCTCAATATTATTCATGAACGATTTGTACATTTTGTTACGCCCTGGGCAACTACTGCCCTGCCCTGGGCGAGCGGTCGAATGAGATGTTACAAGCAATTTATCTGGGCCGATGTTAAGTATAGTTGATTTAACATTCAAGGATATTTAGTTTAATATTATGCAGTGAGTTACTAAGTAAACAAAGAGTCGGTATGGAATTATGCCATATTTCCATAAAATCGTTTCATAATCTAGTCTATTTGACACATTGACCTACATTGTAGGTACCTAGTATCATCCCACGTAATTTTTACCTCTCAGAAGTCCTCCTCCTCGCTGTACTGATATCTTCAGGGAAATAAGAGGATTTGGCCAGTAGTAAGACATCAAGGGCAATACTTTACTTTTTATTTTATGTTTTACGCCCGTACTCAGATACGTTCAATACTTAATTAATGATTTTAACATGTAATGTATGAAAAAATAATGAATTTGGTCTATAATAATGAAATAAAAAAATCTAATATATAGAAAATCTCGTCCATTTTTATGACAGCCAACTTTTGTAATTATCAACCGGAATACTTTAATCAATGCTAGCAGCGCCACGCGGATTTACCCGCGTTATGCCTGTTCCCGGAATTTCGGGAATTTTTATTGAAACACTATTTAAAAAAAACCGCGTCGAAATCCGTTGCGTAGTTTTGAAGATCTAAGCATACATAGAGACAGACAGACAGCGGAAAGCGACTTTGTTTTATACTATGTAGTGATTAATATTAGGAAGGATTAAAGATAACAAATTACAACTTCGAAACAGTTTGTAAGTATGCATTTAATAAACAAGTTAATGTAATAATTAATCAAATTATGATAATCATTAATACACTTAAAATGACGCAACTTAATTAATAACAGTGTTCTTTATTACACTTAACGAGATTTTGCAATAAGTTTAATAACTGTTAAATAAATATATTGTTAAAATAACTGATTTATAATAATATTAATAAAACAAATATATTTTTCTATGAAAACGCAAATATTTTAAACGCATATTTTTTTTTATTGTTTGAGTGCGCTAACCTCTGAAACTACTTAACCTATTTAAAAAAATATTTTTGTTTATAAAAGTCACAATAAAGAGGAAGGTTAAAGGTTTTTATCCCAAATTTCCCACAGTAACACGGTCCAAAGCACTACGACAACAGAGACCGACAATTTGACGCGAATCCGTAACATAGTATCGTAGTTACATCAGTATGTAAGACGTTTCCATTTACAATGTTGAATAAGTATACATTTACTCATTAATGAGTACAGTCATTAAATGAATATAATAGATAATTAGATATCGTAATAATAAAGACATTGTCCTATATCACGCAAAGATATTAAATAATTGGATATCATATGATTGCTGACTTCCTTGCTACGTTTAAATGACGGGGTGTTTCATGTAGCTACGACATATTATGAAATCTTGGTATAATGTTTTATGATGAATCTTGTATGAAGCTCGAAGTCAGTGGGGCTCAGATGCACGCCAAGAATAGGTTTTGTCTTATTTTTCACTGCACTAGAAATATATCTATCCAGCTCTTTCAATTTATATGTGAAGAGCAGAGATAAAAAATAAGAAAACAGAATCTCTTCACAAAATGGTTAAGTTACGTTCAACAATTATCTATGGGAAAAAGTGGTGACTATTTGCTCCTAACTCTTCTCACTGTACTGATATCTTCAGTGAGGTCTGTACCCCACAGTTGGACATAACGGGTTCATACAAAAAAAGAAGTCAAATAATTTTCTTTTGATCAACTCACAAGATCATATTATTGTTATTTATAAAGAGAACACTCTTTAATGAAAATAATCGCAACATCAGTATCTGCAAAGATAATCTAAATTAAACATAACAAGAATGGATACGAACAATTATCCATTTCACAACAAAGAAATCATTCTTACAAACTAAGGATCTAAACACACTGTAATTATGCTATCAGGGTATCCACACTACTGTGAGTCCAACCTCTTTGCTCTAATAACCATACCATGACATTGAGATTTGAGGATATGATTTGCAATCCTACATTCACAACAATTAAACTAACCACTAGATAGGTGCCTAAATAATTAGGCGATAAAATCAAAATTTGGCAACACTTAACTAGATTTCTGTATATGTTTAATTATGTTTCGATAATAATCTAAAAATCGGCGAATGTTACAGTTCTTATTTGTATCATGAATGTAGTTGAATCAGACTACTTTCAGTTTAATTAAAAATGTAGTTAATTAATTAAAAAGTAATTGAGATATAACCTCGATATGTTAGTTTTTGCTCTTTTGTCTTTGTTATATTAAATTTGATATAAAACCAGACTAGAATTAATCTAGTCTAGTTTAGATAGTCTAGTCAAGATTGTCTTTAGAAGTTTAGATTGTCTTTTAGGCTATGAACAAAAAACCTATGAAGGAACACACATTACCGACAAGACGACTAACAGACTTTATTGTCTGTAAATCTACAAAAAATACCGACACCTATTACGAGTAGGTACTATACAGACAAAAAACAAAAGTAGTCGAACTAGTCGGTTAAAATACTGTCCAGTGTGTGCAGCAATATACCCAACATTCTCAAAAAACTCTGCTATAGTCTTTGAGACACAGTTCCATACAATTTGATACCAAAGCGAGCCGAATGCGAAGCGATTGTCACTTGTCTTACTCAGATACGTCAAACAATTTGCTAGAAGAGGATAATCACGAAATAGTGAAGCTAGTAAGTATTTCAGTGTTCCTTGAGATTAAAGAGTAATTTTTGACATGTAATCTACACTAATATTATAAAGCTGCAGAGTTTGTTTTTTTGTTTGAACGCGCTTATCTCAGAAACTACCAATCCGATTCGAATAATTCTTTTTGTAATAGATAGACACATTCAACGGGAAGGTTATAGGCTACTTTTCATCGCGAAATTCCCACAGGAACGGGCACAACGCGGGTAAAACCGCGGAGCGCTGCTAGTATATGAAATATTACGCCAATGATTTTATTGTCGATTTCATTAACGTCGAATTATCAAAGTACTTTAAAGATATATTAACTAAGTGCGTACTTTAAAGACACATTAACTTTATTAACACAAAGTGCGTTGATCGGATGTCGCAAATTGATGCTCAACGACCTTGTACCATAATGTTTTATGGTTTAAGTGAACGGTGTTAGAATAGCGTTTCTTATATTATGTTTTGTTGGCATAAAAACGTGTTAAAGTAATAATACTTATATCTACAACAAGCGGATGCAAAGTGAATGGATCATCTTGTTTTGGTTATTTTTTGTACTTTATTGGTATTTGTTGTAACAAGATGATATAACTGAGATGATGTTAAGCTGTACAATATAAGATGACTTAAAAAAGGTACATATGTGAATTTGGAGTACGTAAGTAGCAATTTAATAGTAAGTAATGGTTAGTAATAACATTGCCTACAAAAACTATGTCATATTGAGTGAGCTCTTTAAAAACACAACTTTCGGCGACAGACAGGTCTCTTCTTCTTAAAATAAAATATCGAACAATATTACAGTACAATAACAACAATGAGTAATATCAGGGGTAGGAATAATCAACAAACAAAGTTATGCTTCGTCGAGCAAACATTGAGTTAACCGCGGTCGGCATGTGACATTTGTACCCCAAAGTTACTATCTAATTATGATAAAACACTGTTTGACGGGGATTTGGAACTGTACAATAAAGACACATTAATAATAATATGTGTTGTTTAGAATGGAATGACAGTAAGACTAAGTTTTTCGATTTTGTACAAGATTCTCTCCGTCAATATATTTCTTTTTACAAGACCTAAAATGAACCTAAATCTGCCAACTTATGAAGGAAAGATAACAAGTAGTTATGTACAAAAACTACACGTTAGCCATTCAACTATTGATAAAATATGCTTTATTAGCCAAATAAAATGTAATAATATAAACAAACTTAAATATTACGATTGAAATACTGACCACTAAAATTAGCAAGTCTAAAATCAATTTGTAGATACATTTTGGATTAATCGACGCCTCGTGTTGTAACAAGAGATACTTAACTAGACCCTACCTAACTTCCTAGATTACTTGTGTCTTGAATATTATTAACAGATATTAAAATTATTCCATTTATCGCAACCATGAATTAATTTTCGAAATATTAAGCTGACTTGACAAGTGTTTGACAGATAATATTTAAAGTAAATCGTTTTAAAGGCGTAAATAAAACTACCTAAGGTATTACAATATTAATACAATATCTAAAAGATATCTTATAGCATTAAAATATAGATTTCTGAGACTAGTTAAGTTATAGGTAACCTAAAATGTGTTATAAAGGTACATTATTATTTGCCAATGAAGTATAATTAAACCAAAAAAAATACCAAATTTACAAACACCTTTTTAGAATAGACCTCTTTAAAAACAACATAGACAAGAAAGATTAGTTCAGAAAATCTGCCAAAAAAAAACCGTTTACGTTGGTAGTAAACTGAACTAAATTGCAACATAAATCCATTTACTACCTAATTTAATTAACAGTCTATGTGTTCTCTTTCGACAAGCATTGATTGATAGCTTAAGGTAGAGTTATTTAAATTTAAATCAAACCTTTATCTACCTTCTGGTTTTGAGCAATCTTTGAATTTATAGACGAAATTATAAGGAATAGATAAAACAAATGAAAGACATTGGCTGTTTGAAAATGGAACGAAAGGGAAAAAGGTTTGTGAGAATAACAAATTAGTTCACGTTCTATGAATTAAAAAGATTTAAGAACTAAGGTAATCTGTATAGTATACACAATTTAGAATCCATATGCATAAGTTTAGAATCTATATACACGATCATTTACTCAAATTGTACCAAAATTGCATTATGTTTATATATTACTAGCTTTGTCCCGCGGTATCACCCGCAGTGCATCCGTTCCCGTGGGAGTTTCATTTTTTGTTATCTTATTCCTGATCAAGATAAATAGAATGAAAAAGGAATCATTAAAATCGGTCCAGCCGTTCTCGAGTTATAAATAGTGTAACTAAAACGACTTTTTTTTATATATGATAGGTAGATAATTTAGGAATATATTGACAAAAACCAAATAAAAAGAAAACACTTAAAAAATGTTTCGTCGGTACTTTTAGCTGGTTCTTAGTCGTACCGTAAAATAAAGCGAATCCATTCATAAAGTCAATTTACATTTAATTATAAAACGCGGCAAATTACAGCTAACATCATCAATTCATATAAGTAGTTAATACTATATCAAAGTACAGTGCAAATGAAATCGTGTTAATTAAGTTTAACATTCTGTGATGATGGCCTAAGGGCCGACACTGCGCGCCGCGGTTTCATACAAAAGTGAACTGTCGCAGGCGCTCGTAGCGTGCGGTGTCATACAAAAGTGAACCGCCGCGTGCGCCCGCCGCGTGCGCCCGCCGCGTGCACACGCAACGGGCGCACGCTAAACGGACTGTTGACCCTAAATGATTTACCCATTTATTTAGATCATACAAATAGCTCTTCTTCTTAAATTTAAGAGCTTTTCATTTTTCTTCATCTTCTAGGATCAAAATATGTAATCTATTTACTAATATCCTACTAATATTATAAAATCGCAAGTTTTTAAGGATCGAAGTATGTGTGGATGTATGTATGTTTGTTACTCTTTCACGAAAAAACTACTGGACGGATTTGGATGAAACTTTACAGTAATATAGGTTATACATCAGAATAACACATAGCATACATTTTATCCCGAAATTCCTGCGGAAACGGGTACGACGCGGATGAAACCGTGAGCCGCAGCTAGTAATTAATAATTCTAACTATGACTTATTGCGATCATATTAATAAACGCGCGTCATAATTAATAATACCAGCTGTTTGTATTAATAATTGCATGTTGCGTTATGTTCCCGCGTGTTCATTTGAACAATGGTGCATTTGTTAACAGTTCAAGGGCTGGACCTCTTACTGAGGTCTGTGTTCCGTGTTGTGACGTGTTTAGGGTTGTAGGACATGCTTTTACACGTTGCGGTTGTAAGCAAAATCTACACTAACATCACTACATAGTATAAAATAAAGTCGTCTCTGTTTCGTGTCTGTTTGTCTGTATGCTTAAATCTTTAAAATTACGCAACGGATTTTGATGCGGTTTTTTGTAATAGGTAGAGTAATTTAAGAGGAAGGTTTTTATGTAAAAGAATTCCCGAAATTCCCACGGGAACGGGCACAACGCGGGTAAAACCGCGGGGCGCTGCTAGTAGTATAATAAAGCCGAAGAGTTTGATTTTCCATTTTAATTGATTGTTTGAACACGCTAATATCAGAAATTATCAATCCGATTTTAATTATTCTTTTTGTAATGGATAGATACGAACCCTTAACTTTACATCGTATTAATTATAATAATAAATGCGAAAGTTTGTGACGATGGATGTATAGATGTATGTTGTTACTCTTTCACGCAAAAACTACTAAACAGAATTGGATGAAACTCTACCGTAATATAGGTTATATACATCACAATAACACATGGCATACATTTCATCTCGAAATGCCCGCGGGAACGGGTACAACGCGGGTAACGCCACAGGGCGCGGCTAGTATTATTATAAACTGTTTTATTATATCAATTGACTTGATTTATATCTCTTGCAATAACCACAATCGTAGGCGTCATCCTGAATATGTATCTGCTATAATCTAGATAACTAGGTATCCTAAGTCTAGCGCTAGGCTAGTCTGATGAAAGTATATCATTACTAGTTTATTTATTACTTGAATGCGGTTTGACCACTTTACTCGCCGATTGCTACTTGAACGATTCTAATGCATAGAGATTGTGCTACGGTCTTGATTTTATGGTATACTAGTATCGCCCCGCGGTTTCACCCACGTTGTACCCGTTCCCGCGGGAATTTCGGGATAAAATATCTCAGATGTGTTATTCTGATGTATCATCACTACATAGTATAAAACAAAGTCGCTATTTTTGTCTGTTTGTTTGTCTGTTTGTCTGTATGCTTAAATCTTTAAAATGACGCAACGGATTTTGATGCGGTTTTTTGTAGGTAATAGGTAGAGTGATTCAAGAGGAATAAAAATTCCCGATATTCCCACGGGAACGGGCACAACGCGGGTAAAACCGCGGGGCGCTGCTAGTAACCTATATTACTGTAAAGTATCATCCAAATCCGTTCAGTAGTTTTTACGAGAAATAGCAACAAACATACTTCCATACATCCATCCATACATCCATCCTCACAAACTTTCGCATTTATAATATTAAGTAGGATAGGATAGGATTAGTAGGACTACCAGCGCCCCGCGATTTTACCCAGTCTGTGTCCATTCCCGTGGGAATTTCGGTATAAAATGTATCATAAAAGCCTCTCATCTCACTAAAGATATCGGTGCAGGGAGAAACAAATAAAAAAAATTACATTTATAAGTACCCTAAAATATTTTTAGGTAACCTAAGGAGGTTACGATTATTACTTCATTTAGTTCTTCGAGTATTTACTACAATTTAATCACTGATAATATAAGTTTATTAGTTAATTCGAGTATTTTTATTCAGTTGTTCCAATTAAGAGTTAGGATTATAATTATACCTAGTTCTCGGTATTTAGGTACTAAGAATTGTAATTCGTCACTAGCTAACTAGACAATTATTTAACAATTTAAACAGACAGTTATTAGAACTATGATTATAACGGTCTTAACCTCATTTTGACTCATTAACAAGGCGTTTTACTAATACTAAACTTAATTGTAGATCTAAATACAAAAACACATTGCAGTCGCCATTTTGAATCGTATTTGACAAGAACCGTCACAAAAATTGACAGTAGATATATTTTATTGATTTTACAAAAATCAAACATAAACTTGAATATTATTAAGTTCTATTACTGAAGTAGTATTTATTTATAATAACGTGTTCGGATACATTATTATAAGCTCGCTTGTTATTAATTAAAAGGTAAGTAAAGATAAAACAATGCTTGAATTAAACATAAGTATGAGTTTATTGTTTTATCACACGAGACTAAAATTATGTCATTGTCAAGAACTATAACACACACGTGAACCCAAATGTCATAATATTATTGTACACAATGTGCGTTATCGCTGAGATAATGATATTTTTTCCCATCACCTTCTGTACGAACTCAAAGTAACAATTAAAATAACATTTGACATTGTCTACGCCAGGGAAACCAGTGACATTGTTTTAGTGACAAAATGACAATACAATTAAAACAAAATATTATATCATTAATAGGTAAAATAATTTGTTTTTAAATTACGAATATCGAGCTTATCGAGCTAATTTAAAACAAACAAACGAACATCAGAAAAAAGTTTAGTTCGAATTTTAAGTTTTAACCACTTTTTCACTAGATGTCGCTGTACGGAGTTAGAACACGCAAACGTTATTCTCTGGCGGAATGGTATAGGCAGCGGGCTATCGCGTCGCTCTTCGTGCCTCAATCTATTGAGTAAGGAAATTATTGGGCCTTGGTAATACTCGGCAATGTCCTGCACAGGGCGAAACAGTTTTTGAAGGGTAAAGGTCGTCCCATAGAGCTGGTCACCTACTTTGTGACCGGCTCTGGTGAAGCGATCTTGCCCTTAAAATTCCTTACTACATTCTGCGATTTGCATACGCTTATGACAGGCTGAGCTCATGACGACAAACCATAATATTTTGCTATGAACTTCAGTTACTTTATCTACGCTCGTAAATGTCTTCAACTCATTAATGTATTAAATAATGCCTTCATTAGAGTTCAAGAATTTCATTCTCTATTCAAATAATGCCTTTAATAGCGCCCAGGAACAAAATCCATTCTTAATTCAAATGTTTGACCGTAACAACGATTCCAATCGCGCTACATTCTATATCTCTTATGTAAATATGAGGGGAACTTTACCAAAACAAAAAAACACAAACTTACCTGTATTAGCTCTGGGGTCTCTCGCGGCCGCGAAAGCGTTATAGGAAGGAGCTCCACTGAAGCTGGTCGCGAAATCGGAGTAGGAATAGTGTCCGAACTGCGCTGAACTGAGCGCTACACACGCGCATAGTACTAAAGCCTGTAACAAAAGGAAAAATGACATTAGTTTTCATATAATTATTTGTATTTTTGTATGAAGAAAATAGTTAGGTAGAAGAAAGTAGGTCATAGTTAGATTATATAAAGTATAGGTGTACTCGTATTGTTTGATTTCGAATATAGCAAATTCTTTTTGGATTTACATTTTATTTATTGTGTATTAAGGTTATATTTAGGGGCTAAATAAATCTAAGAGTTCTTAAGTAAAAATGCAAATAAAATCACAACTTGCCCCACCATCAACCTTGTCAAATATCCACACTAACAGTTCCTTAGAACAACTCCTTAACCTCAATTACTTTATAAGCATAACCAAATAAGTCAATCTCGTAGATTACAACAAACATTACACAATGAATGTTCAAAATATATAATAACATACATTAGCCATCAATCTCAGGTAAGTATGTCATTTAAAAACTATGATAAGCATCTAATTATAATCCGATCTAATCTAGACCTAATGGACAAAACAGAGTATTTAATAACTCATTCGTTTTTAACGAACGTAATTTGAAGTTACGTTACAATCATTCTAATTAAGCTGTAGTTACGTGGGTGATAGAAATATATGTCAAGTTTAAATTGTTTTATAACAAACAAGCAGCGCCCTACAGTTTTACCCGCGTTGTGGCCGTTCCCGTAGGAATTTCGGGATTTTTTATACATATAAACCTTCCTCTTGAATCACTCTATCTATTAAAAAAACAGCGTCAAAATCCGTTGCGTAGTTTTAAAAATCTAAGCATACATAGGGACAGACAGACAGAGAACGGAAAGCGACTTTGTTTTATACTATGTACTGATTCGGGACAAATCAGGTTATTACGTTGACATGTCTTAAGCTCATTTGTTTCGAATCTTGGCATAACTCGCGATATTATATGACGAGCAATTTTTTTTCATTGACTTGATGAACACATTTCGAAGTATGGGTGGAATATAAGTTACACCTATAAATAAAATGATAGTAAAGTAGCCTTTAAATCTTAAAGTACTTCCGAAAACCTTAACCACACACTCGAAATTAGCATAACATCATCAAAAACCATAAAAAATACAATTACAATATTATCAGTGCAAGACTAGGAAGGGAAACCGCGGAAATATTGCATTACGTAACAAACGAGTGTGTAGCAAGACTTTATAGTGTAGGTATAAAGACAGGTTTTGGTTCGGAACAAGTGTGTGAACTTGATATGTGACCTCATGTAAGGACTTTGCCGTGCGTGAACTCTCGGAATGCATTCAACTGATAATAAACACGTGCGGTGTAGTTGCTATTTGTTTGGTCGCATTTCAGAGAGCGATTCAGTTATTGGTATACTGTTCATGATTTTATACGATTAAAGCACTGATTGTGTAATCGTGATTTTTATGGTCATAGGTTTTAACGCTTGTACAAGCATCGCCATTGTCAAATGTGCAGCTCGGTCACAACTTGGCTGGGGGGCCGTTAGGAGCATTTGTATCTGAGCGCTGCCGTGCTTCGGTGGGAAAATTACCACGCATCAAAGCTATAAGCACAATAAGACATCGGTCCCGGTTGCTTCAATGGTTAAAATCACGGAGGATTGGCCAGTAACCTACACGAAATAAATGAATTAAGATGTAACAATCGGTCAGTTAGCTGCACGTTGCTTATCATATACGATGACTTTTTGCAAACACACTATTATATTGACTGTTATAAACAATTTTAGTAAACTGCGATTACCACATTTTATCGACAAAATCAGTTCGTATCGCAAACTGAGTCAAGGACATGTTCATATTGTACAAGTATGTCGAGTGTATAGACAAGTAGGTATGTGTATTATGTCTGTCTACCAAGATTCATGAAATAGTTACGTGGTGGTATGCAGAGTTGTCTGTGTGGTAGGTCAGGGCTAATGTCTCTTAGCAATAACTTTTATTGTTTGTTTTGAACTTATTTGTTTAATATGTTGACATTTCAATGTATGTATTTCATGTTAACTTAAACCACCTTATTAATAATCGCGGTGTAAGTAAAACACTGTAACACTGTGTTTTGTCTCTTTTGCTCTTCGGAAAATTGCTTATGTAAGAAAGTGACAAACCATTTGATAGCTAAAATGTTCTTCATACGCGTTTATTAATTGTTAATATTGTTTGTGTTAGAAACTTTTTCACCTACAATTGCTTAGAAATGTCAGATATTATTGACGTATTTTTATAACATAATTCTGACTCACCCCTATATTTAAAAAAAATATGGGTCTAGTTGAATATAAAAATTCTAAGTTAACATCTAAGCAAAATTGCTTAAGTTATTTCTAGATTACATTAGATCTGAATTAAGTGATCACTTTCAATTAGTTTCATTGTTTGGTAGACTGAATCACTTCACTGGTCAAAATACGGGTTGCAACCGAATTCGCTCTAAGCAACTAAAGTAGATCTTACTTAACATTTGTAGGAGATCGTCATTTGTTTCACCGTGTACAGTCAGCTTCACACATGTGTATACACTCTTTCATCTTATTACCATGGCATAAAGTAAAATCTGTATACAATAGTCCTACTAATATTATAAATGCGAAAGTTTGTGAGGTGGATGTATGTTTGTTACTCTTTCACGAAAAAACTACTGGACGGATTTGGATGAAACTTTACAGTAATATAGGTTATATATCAGAATAGTACATGGGATACATTTC
Source organism: Cyclophora albipunctata (assembly GCA_963082685.1). Classification (NCBI taxonomy): domain Eukaryota; kingdom Metazoa; phylum Arthropoda; class Insecta; order Lepidoptera; family Geometridae; genus Cyclophora; species Cyclophora albipunctata. The sequence continues at coordinate 7,455,616 of OY720119.1, read as the reverse complement.
ATCCCTAAATTCCCACGGGAACGGGTAATACGCGGGTAACAACGCGGGGCGCAGATAGTATAATATATATGACGTTGACTGTACCACAGTATATCTACTACGCAACTTAACCCATTTAGGCATCTGTTACAGTTACTCACTGAATATGGAAATTAGCCCGCGATATAAATTTCAACACACACAATGACAAAATGTTTGTAGCCCTTTGACGGTGTCGAAAGGCTTTTTAGCGTAGATATGTAATTTAATTTGCGACATTCCAATAATGGTGCTGCGATGGAATTAAATTGATTTATGCTGAAATATTTTGGTCAGAATAGAATACATTAACTATAGTCGAATTTCGACAATAAGACGATCTCTAGTATCAGATAACACAGTAAATATTTGGAGTTGCAGAAGGAATTTACGACTTATAAGCTATAAATCAACAAAAAAGTGGTTTGGATATTTATAGTTAATCTCAGTAACATTTTGAGTCAGAGTCAGATTTCAAGCATCAGATTTTTCTCTACCAACTCAACCATCCCATCGCTGTACAAAAGTTTTCACAAAGAATCACCAATCATTTATAACAGAGACGTTCGTAATAGAATGAGGTTCCAAAGTAATCATTAGAAGGTTTAAAAAAAAGAGAAAAAGAAAAGTATTAGCCTGTAATGTCCCACTGCAAACAAAGGCCTCTCATCTCACTGAAGATATCAATACAGTGAGGAGGATTAGGCGTAATCACCACGCTTGCCAATTGCGGGTTGGTGAACTCAAACACGAACCATTTTTGAAAAGTGGGAAACAGTTGTCGCGCGACCCGGGAATCGAACCCGAGACCACAGTCATGGCAGGCAAGTGCCCATACCACTAGACCACCAAGGCGGAGAAGGTTAAAAAACAAAGTAATAAGTTGAAATCTGGTTCTAACTAGAGTTAGAACTCAAGTAGCCAGCTTATTTTAAAGTGAAAGCTTCAATAAATATCAGTTACTTAAACGAAACTTGAATTAGCTCTAAGACACAAAACGTACTATTAAGATTTCTAGATAAGATAGAGTAAATTAGAATGTCGCAATATTTGAATTTTGTTTTGATAGTATGAACCATACTGTGGTAATTTAAAATCCAATTTAAATGTATTTGGATTATCTGACATAATCTTTATTTACTAAAACTATGAAGTTTATTTAAATAAGATATTATTTTTAGTTTTAAAACCGAGAGAATTGTTAAAATTGTATATAACTACATGTTATAAAACAAAGTCCCCGGCCGCGTCTGTCTGTCTGTTCGCGATAAACTCAAATGCTACTGCACTGATTTTGACGCGGCTTTTTTTAAATAGATAGAGCGATTCAAGAGGAAGGTTTATATGTATAAACGTTCTCGAAATTCCAACGGGAACGGGTACAATGCTGGTAAAACCGCGGGGCGCTGCTAGTGTTGTTATAATACAAATTTTTAAGTTTTAAAGAATCTAATCTTAAGACTCTAATAACGTCTTGCGTTGATGTCTTTTGTTCTTAAAACCGACAGGTCTTGTTTAGATTTTCATTCCTTCTTATATCACTATTCCTTATATCCATATTATCAATATCACAAGTAGAAAATAGGCTCTTTTGGCGTTTTTTCAATTGCATATGGGTGCCCATCAAACCTGAGAAAATAAAGCGCGCGTCACGCTTTCATTCTAATAAATGCTACCTATTCATCGCGAGTGGAACCGCAGAGAACATCTAGTTTAATCAGAATCACCATTACATTGGACAGACATTTTTATTAGCAATTCTATAAAATGTTACGCCATGCGAAGGGTTAGAATCAGAGATTGAAGAACAACCTTCCACTCTAAAGCGAGAGTTTAATCTAATTTCCATATCCCACGAGGTCGTATTGCAGTGTATCCTTATTGCCTCTTTATTACCACTAGCAACGACCCGTGGTTTTACCCGCGTAGTGCTCGTACCCGTAAGAATTTCGGGATGAAAAATAGCCTATAACCTTCCCGTTGAATGTGGCTATCTATTGCAAAAATAATTATTCAAATCGGGCTGGTAATTTCCGAGATTACCTCGAAAATACAAACAATTATACTTACTAATTTTACCTGTTTATAGTATCTATTAGTATAGACTAGATACGTTTTTACTACCCAAAGGCGTCGATTTTGCTTATTCTAAGTCTTATCTTATATTATTATATATGTGTCAAATGAGCATCATTTGGATAGCGACAGAATACTTTCATAGTTTTGTTCTAAGCAGAATCCCAGAAGTATTTAAATTGAGTCTCAATTTAGTCCCAATTCGAATATAGAAGTTTGTAACCTACTTTGTAACCTAGTGTAGTAACTTTGACGTATTTTTAATCCTCAACAGAACACGAAAATTTCAAACTATTCATTCTTCTACTAAATCTATTCCGTACGTACTTAAATAACATACATTTTATATAGCAGAATTGAACCCCGAAATGTTAGCAGTAAAGTATGTCGGCGGGAAAAATTAGAACTAATAAAATCCAGAACAAAGACTGACTAATAGTATACGACATAGTGACAGTAGCGTCCTCAATATCAAGCATACTTATCTGGTATTCAATGTACAGTACAGAATAGACCTTGATACCGTGCAGATTCTAGCTTAGTAACCTAAACGCATCTGTCAAATGATTAAACTCTAATCGATTGGAATACGACATGAATTAGCTTGAAACAATGTGAAGGGGTCAATCGACCACATGACAGCATGCTCTGTGCATATTTGTGGCTTTTATAAGGGCTGTCGGGTTTGTAAGTAGATATTGTTATGTGCGTCTTAATTAGACGAGATTTCATTATGATGTTAATTAGTTTGAGTCATTTTAATAATAATGTCGCATTGAGATGATTATGTTTCTTAGTGACATTGAGCATAGTACGTTAGTACATATAAATCAATTCTTTGTGAACTGATTAGGTGACATGAAACGTCGTCGCTTTGAGCAAGTTTACAAGTGTGCGAGTTGTATAAAAATTGAGCGTCACACATGCAACCGTTGTATTTCGAATTCTTCAGAATAAGTCATACCCCATCAAAGCTCAGAATCCTCTTTAAAATCAATACTTGAGAGGCAATGAAGAAGAATGCGTAGGAAGGTACAACAGTGGCAGCAACATTTTGGAATAAAGAACACAACATTAACGTGTAAAAAGGTAAATGCTCAATGTTCTATTTTCATAAAATACGGGTCGTATTACTAACCTATCTTAACTAGACCTCTTTTTAAAGTAAAAGTGTCCTTTACACACATTAAAATTTATTTAATAAATGTCTCCCCTTATATGTCTCAGCCCTATTGCAGTACCATTCCCAATCCACGCACATGCCTCAGTGAAACTAAATCAAGTGTGTTGTTGCAACACTGTGACGCAAGCGCAGGACGATGGCTATTGTGTTAACATCTCAGCTCGGACTTAAGTAATACCGCAATATCTTTACATAGTTGAGTAGTAACGTTGAGCAGTGAACTATTGAGTGTAGTGTTTTAGTATGTTTACCTATTTGATTTTTAGTTAGATAGTAAGCAATCTCTCTGCTGTTTTTAGAGGCAATTCAACGAAAAATTTAACGATCGAAGTAATTTGACATAGATTAACGGATTGCTCAAGAAATCTGTGTAGGTCTATATTATTTATTAATTTTTTTTTTTTTTTAATAAATACTTGGACAAATTCACACACGGTTAATTAGACCCAAAGTAAGCTCTAAGCTTGTGTTATGGAATCTAACTCACTGATACTACTACATATACGTACACAAATAATTATAAGAATATATAATTAACACCCAGATGTCGTCGCCAACAACTATGTCTTCACATAATGTTGACTCCGGGCGGGGATCGAACCCGCAACCCCCGACACAGTAAGCGCTCTCACTGCCACTGTGCCAACGGGCTTGTCAAAAATAAATGTATTTTATATTGTACAGAATAGATTTTTTTTAAAACAAACATAATTGGTTTATTAAACATATTTAGGCGCTGAATAATCGGTCCTAAAATCACTCCTTAAACTAAAAGAAGATCGCTGAGTTTGAGTGCACAATAGTGTTGTGAATATTTCTTTTTGTATATAGGTTCTCATTTTTCTACTGAAGACTATTCAACACCTCCCCAATTAAAACAATGTTCACAGAAGTAATGAAATAGCACTAATAATTACGTGAGTAATACAAGTATTGCCTCAAATCATGAAATAGATGACTAAGATAACTCTTGAGGGAAACTATTATCTCAGACAAATAGCACGATATTATCGCACGCGAAATGTATGAACAACTCACCACACGCAAGGGTTTTACATCAGCACTTGTGTATACAAAGAAGAGGATTACTCAGTTAACAATTATAATAGTAGTTCTCTAAACGCCGTACTCAGAGACATCGAATACTAGCTTAGTAAAGATTTAATTGATGATTTTGAAAATAATTGCAGCCTGTAAATTTTGTTATGATTGTAGTAAGATATTCTACTGAATTCAAGTGAGTTTCGAATAGACAACTGTCCAACTCTGGTTTTCTAGTTTTTAGACCATCTAAAGGCTTCCAAAATGGTCTTAATCAATGAAAGAGCGCACACCAGAGACAAGACGTGTTACAACCATAGTCAAAATAATTCGTGTCAAAAACAAGCAAGCCAAACCATCCATAATAATTATATTATACCTATACAATTTAATATGTAAATTCATAAGAATAATAAATGAAGAACTTTATTTTGATGCAAAATCTATTTCCTAGTGTCTTAATTAGCATTTTTTATGTCAAAAAAATTACTATAATACCAAATAACAAGGTTGCTTCTGTTAGGAATTCAAGTCATTTTTATTGCTAAATATTTTATAATTATGTCAAATTTATTATTATTGACATATACAACGAAAATGCAATTCAATTAGGATTATTTTTATATTTTTTCTGTATAATTAATACATTTATAATCGACCTCATAAATTATGATATAGACAGCTGCAATATGAATACTTTTTAGTTTCGTGATCTTTATCGTGGCCTTAATAAGCCGCACTAATAAATAAAATTGTGAAGGAACATTAACAAATTAAATAAGTTCTTTGAATACAGGAATTTAAATATATATACGATTTTAGACATAAACCGTCAAAATGGAGAGCACAACCACGCTTACAAACCTACATACTATAATGTCAAATACAGAACCTCCTTTTTTAATTAATAATGTATTTTTAAAGTCGGTTACAATGGTCTAGAACTATAAAATAAAATTACAAAATATTCTCCTAAATTTGAAAATAACGAAATCTTATCATAATATATTGTATAGTCACAGATACCGTAACAGTTACCAAACACAACGTGAATGCACAAAGCTTGATATAAATATCAATAAGCGAAGTTTGATCAAGGAAGGCAGTGATTAAGTTGCATTTATGTCACCTAGTTCTATCGAAGGTTATTCGGATATAATTATATCGGTTTGTGGTCATGCGACTATCGTCTGCCTCGCCTCCACCACGCCTTTGTATAAATTAATAATTTTATTTTAAATTGTACAGAATGATTATCGCTGTCCGATCAAGAAACGTACTGAACTGATAAGCAAATTGAATTATCAATGCAAAGTTTTAAAAAGTTTAAGTTAGTCTAAAATGACTTCGATTTTTGTGTGGTATTAAGTTCCAGTTTAGTGGCCAACTACAGTGTTTTCGACCGCCATTAATTAATAGTTGAGTTCGATAATTAATACCCCCGAAGGAAGGGAAAAGAAATACCACTTCTAAGTTCGTCGGAATCAATGTATCTATAATTAATTATCACTCTATCTATCTAATACACTCTACTTTTTAAAGATAACTTAATTTGTAAACCCGTCGTCGTCTCAACTAATTCCTTCACAGTTTATAAAATAACAAGTGCGTCTGCAAAGTTTAAAAAAATATATACTCTACAATGTTTAATAATGTACAATCTATAACTCTATACTTTCATAAAAACCAAATCTAACCCTAAAAGTCATACAATATAGAGTTCAATTTAACCTACCAATGTCACACCGATGCTGAACTTAAACGGGTCATTCTATATCGACAGTAGCCATTGAAAGCGAAGGCTGTTCCGACCCCGAATCAAACCTGTGTTATGTAAAAACATTACTTTTCCGTTAAGTGACAATTGTTCACTATCGACAGACAATCGAAGGTTTTTATTGTGTATAATGTTTGTAAAGTGAAGTGTGATTTTTATGCTTTATCTGTACAATTCAAAGCAATAGGTTTTAAAGGCACTTGCTTAATATCGTTTTATTTTTAAAACGGCAAAAATGAGATTTTGTATGTACTTGTAATGTCTCTAAAAATAACATTGTATTGAATGGAGTAGAAACATGTTAAAAAACAAATGACGTTAGTATTCAATTGTTTTCTATTGCTGCAGTTAGAGATATTTTCCTACTAATATTATAAATGCGAAAGTTTGTGAGGATGAATGATGTATGTTTGTTACTCTTTCACGCAAAAAGCACTGAACGGATTTGGATGAAACTTTGCAGTAATATTGGTTACACATCAGAATCCGTGATTGCATTCACAAGCAAAAATTCACACTTAGTCAATTAGACCCAAAGTAAGCTCAAAGCTTGTATTATGGTATCTAACTCACTGATACTACTACATACATACACAAATACTTTATAAGAATATATAAATTGATATCCAGACGACCAACAACAATGTCTTCACATATTGTTGACGCCGGGCGGGAATTGAACCCGGAACCCCCGGCACAGTAAGCGCTCTCATTCCCTCTGAGCCAACGGGCTTGTCAAGTAATCTATAAACTTCGCTTAACCCGGAATATGGGATCTCAATTTCAACAGCGGTAACACTAACTAATACCGCAACATTGTTGCATGCCTGTTACAATTAAAATAGTTCTCAGAACTATTTGTTTTGCCGAAGACATAATTACTTTAACACGTCTTTCGTTGGTCACTTCATTGGTTGTATGAATGCGGATTTGTTGCCGCTCACGGAAGTTAGAAGCTAACATATTTACATTCAATTGACCCGTATTAAATAAACTTAAATATCTGTGTCTAGATGTTGAAGTATATAATTATAAACTTGTAAGAGTCTAATATCTATGTACTTAAGTGGTACATACGCAGATATGTTAATTAAACATGCTTACATGTATTTCTAATATAAACACAGAATTTATTATAATATGTACGTAACAAACTTTCTGAATATAAGTATAATTTTTATGCGTAGTATAATTTATAGTCCTAAGCGAATAATTGAGTAATAATTATATAATATTTTTATCCTTAAACTAAAGTACAAGTTTATCTTTAATGCTGAGGACACACGGCGACACTGACACTCATCACAAATGTCGACACTAGTGTAGATTGCGTCCTCATGGTAAGCAATTTTTTGTGTCGACATCGGTGTAAACATTTTAATGTCCCGGTTATGTGTGGTTAGCTGTCTACACGGAGACACTGCAATTCAGTGTGGTACATTTCCTCGCCATGAACATTTGGTCGGTTATTGGTCTAGCTAAAAATTTCGCGCAAGTTCGAAATTCGCGACACTTGTGTCGGACACTGCGCACGACCTGTCTCCACGGCTGCAACACAGACACCGACAGACATTGCCACAACAACTGCAACTAAGTGTCGCGGCAGTGGACACACACAGACATTCGATATATACATTGAGTGTCTAATGTCAAGTGTCGCCGTGTGTCCTCAGCATAAGACAAAACAAGATTGCGCAATCTAAACTCATTTGAATGCCCACAGTCAAAAAAGGTCGTGATAAAATAGTTTTTATAACTATTATCTCAACAAAACTACATAATAGACACGTTAACTGGCATAAAAAAACGATAAAAACTACTAAATTAGATTTGTCACCTTCTCACGATGTTAAATGTTAACACTCTATAGAGCAATCATAATTATGTATTTAAAAAAAGAACCATTGTGATAACTGGCGTGGAATATAGTATTATAATTATTTTAAATTCATTTGTTTCTTTTTGTAAATAGAATTCCTTGTCTTTGAACTACAAAAAAGAATGAGTTAAATTTAAATTTGTTCTTAAATGTTATGTAAGTAGGTAATTGCTTTCTTACATTGTAATTTATGAATCTATTTGCAGTAAAAGTTGTTTTAATAATTAAGTACTTTTACTCTTTACTCTTCAAGTTTTTCTTAGTAAACTGAATTTCTGATGGATATATAAACAAATTTTGTCCTAGATTATTTTATGTATTACTTTACTTTAAGTAGATGGTGCTTCTATGTTTCAGTTGATTAAAATAATCGATCTTTAATCAAAAATAAAAACTAACTTCATAAACTTGATACTAAGTTAGTTAAATGATGTGCAAAAAATTAAGTCAAATCTACTATGTCCCACTGCTGAGCAAACGCCTAAAACAACTATATGAAAACGAAACGAAAATATTAAAAGGCATAACAATTAGCCATTAACTACCTATTACGTAATAATAAAAACCTTACAAGCTTACCATGAATGGAACGGGAAGCCTTGCGAACATATTCCTATACAGACATCTACTAAAACCGGTAATATTTCCGCCACACTCAATAAAATCATACACTGCGATAATAGAGTATGTCAACCTATATAGGTGTGGGTATAAAAGTAGTCACCTATACATGCTTGTGTAAGCTCTTAGACCAACTATTAGGTAACAAAAAAGCTCGGAAAGGTAAAGAAAATTCATAGAGTATTGGATAAGCAAGGGCGATCCAAATTCAAATAAAAAGTAGTTTCGGAATTCGAATGTTTATATTTTTAAACTATAAAAGGAGGTTTATGTATTATAATATGACGGATTTTTTTAACGTTTTAGGATTTGAAATTCGAATAAGGTTTATATCAAAACGTTCCTATATTTTTATTGCAATGTGTAAATGTTTATTAAAGTATTATTCCAAAATTCTTTAAAGGGGTACAAGATATATCTGAATGAAACCCGCCATGATTATATAATGTTATATTAGCTTGTTGATCTTTACTAGTCATACAATAAACAAGTATATACTATATTTATCCTTAATACCATAATGAATGACTTGTATTTATTAGTTCAAATATTGTACAATCATCGGAAATATTTTGTAAAGTCTTCAATGTAAGGAAAAAATGCTTCGTAATAGTATGTAAGAATACCATCGGTAATAACAAATATTGTTAATGAATTTATGTAACACATATTTGTTAAGGTCGATTTCTCTTTCATTTTATTGTGGATAGACTATAATATTCTCACAGATTTGCCCACACTGTACCCGTTCTGTACATAGACTTATCCGCAGCGTATCCATTTGCATAGAAATTCCGTGTTAGATAATAAAAGTAGGGTATGACTGCTCCCTATATATACAAGTAAATAATCAAAATTAATCAAAATCGGTTTAATGTGTAACAGACAGACAAACAGACTAAGTTACCTTTGCGTTTCTGTAGGGAAGTAGGAATAGACATTTTATTACATTCCTATAAATAATAAATAGTTTTTTTACGATAGTATTCTCTTCTCAATATATTATAGTTTAATGCTAATTATATTAGTACCTTTGTATGTTATTAAGTAGTGTTCTCAATATACATGTTCTAGTTTACTTGATTCAATAAACAACAATCGTGTTTAACAGATCTTCTTGTATGCCTTCTTGGTCAAATCGATGCGTTTTCTTCATTTGAATACCAGCTGAGCTACTTTCAAATAGTGTTACCATATTAAGACAGAGCGCATCGCATTGAATGCACTACTGTGTACTTGTATGCTCTACTTTTACTTTAACAACTTTAAAAGTTCAATTTTAAGCATTTTTCCATATAGATATCGGTGTTAAATGACTATCATCCAATCAGGTAGACACTTTGATAGACTTAAATGGATGAAACGAGATTAATGAGTCCATAAGTATCTCGTAAAAATAAGCTCTGAGTGTTAATAAATAAGGTTGATTTTTTTTTATACGTTGACAAGTCTCTTTTGACAGTAGTGATGGGAATCCGCGAAAGATAGGAAGGGTTATAAACGTTTGGTGGAGTCTTTTGTCCAGCTTGGGACGACAAAGTTGAACAAAAAAAAATTTTCGGTTGAAATTCCTAACTAAAGCAACTGAAGATTAAAATACCAATGTATGATTTTATTCCCGAAAATTAAAGCTTTAAGACTAGAATAAACTTTACTAAGACATTGTCCTACTTTTAATTTCTTTTCTCATCTATCAACTCTTAAAATACTCCTTCGCTATTTAAATAATGAATTAGCTAACGCCCAATTATCTTCACCTTAAATTATTTCAATCACGCATAAGGTCTTTAACAACTGACACGCAATATCAGCCTAACAAATATTTGAACCAATTATATAGAAACTGCAGAGACGAGGTCAATTGTTATGTAAACTGTACAATGACAAGGTTCCATGTAGTGTACGAGACTAGTGCATTGTATTACCTTGATTCTTTTAAAAGGTCTGTGGAAGGAAGTTCATCCGTTGGTATTTTCGGTACCTATTCACAATTAACCGTTTTGGTTGTCGTCAAGGCTTCAACCCAGTTAGTCAGGTTAACAAAGTAAAGTAAAGTTGTTTTTAAATGCATATTCATACATGCATTTAAAAACAAGTTTTTTGATATCATTTTCAAAAGATCATTTGACTTGTTTTTGTATGAACTTTGAGGTTATTAAATACGTGTCTTCGTTTACGGGGTTTCGGAATTACCACGGATTTTAACTAATTTTGGGTAATACTGTTTTTATTTCAATAAATTATGGTAATAGATGTACAAATTATTTGATATGCTTGTGATTGCTTAATACTGTATATCATCAGCTTTATACTTATTGACTATGATTTAAGATTTGTTTTTTGTTTTATATTTACAATATACATAGAAATACACAACCAAATCGGATTTGTTCAAGTAACATCATTTTAATACAAAAAAGGTTTTATTTTGCGTAAATGTCATTTAATTTTCGAAATTAACAGACATCTAACATCTAAAACTTGTGCAATCATGGATCTTATAATAATGTTGTGTGTGTGTGTGTGTGTTTAGCCTGTAATGTCCCACTGCTGGGCAAAGCCCTCAGGAGGACGCCAGACACCAGTGAGGAGGATTTTTTTTTGTTGTTGTCCAATTGTTTGTTGTTCAGTACAAAAGCAAATGAAGACTTACAAAGAAGTTTGCTCTACAAAGATTCTACATGAAAATAATCAAATGACTTGCATATTCCGTAAAGAAAGTTGCATATATCCGTTAGTCCGTTACCACAGATAAATAAATGATTCAATAAAAGTAAAATTAATGTACGTACATAATAATTACTGACAATGACTCGTAAAACAGTTATTGATATTACTTTATGATTTATTAAGTTTATAAGTGTTTTATACCAATTTTAAAGACGTATTTATTATGAATAAATTAATATGATAAATTAAATATCACTGTACTGATATTTTCAGTGACCTTTGCCCTGCAGTGGGACAATACAGGCTGTATACCTCACTTTTACTTTCACGGAGATTTTTTAAATATTTGCCCTGCATTAAGAACTCACAAGCTGTTTAATTTCATCAAAATTTGTTGCCATAATAATATGTTCTGTATAGTACTCACGCTTCGTATACGAACGAACATATTACACACATTATGTTCCTATTAAATAAACGATGCAACAACGAATTTCACTTTCGACTGTTAATTTAATTTGGAGCGTTTTACAATTACACTTTCTTCATTACACAATGCTTACGTGGTAATCCTATTCTTTTGTTGTCTAAGCTTTTGTTCCTTTGGCAACAAGAGGTGAGAAATGAGGCTTTGAAAATATTTCTTATACAATAAGGCAAGTCTATTCGTCCTCACTGTACATTTATACATATTTTGAGATAAGAGCTTTGCCCAGCAATGGGACATTCTAGTCCTCCCTGTACTATATCTTCGGTGAGATGAGGCCTTACTAATGGGGCTTACAGTAGCCTGTAAATTATCATTTTTATATATACAAAAAGTTAGAAATATATATTTGAGAATTTAAGAAATTATGGCCATAATAACTTCCTATAAAGTACTCAGGTTTATGCCCAGAATTATCTCATATTTGAATGACTAAGTAACGAAATAGTTTAATTTCGTTGTGCGTCAGCTTACAAATATTTACTTAAATGAATGGATAAGTACAGTAGTTGCATACCGATATTTACAGTCAATTATACTATAATATAACTATGTAGCGTGTCGTAGTTTGACTAAGCGTTTGTTAGTTCATTGCGATTGTTAAGCTACGTGCAGCTCGGCCCCTACTTGGATGGGTGGCTCATAGTGGCATTTCTATCTGAGCGCTACCGTGCTTTGGGTGGCACGTTAAATTGACAGTTCCGGATGATTCCATCGATAGGCCATGTCGGAGGCTTTTAGGCCTAAACACGCCGACACCAGGGTTGGCCACTGCTTACCTACTCGTACTCTCTGTTTATACTATAGTTTAGTTGCATAGTTAAATTGAACCAATATCCGAGTTAAATCGCGGTATGGACCAATGTATCTATGGAGAATTTATTGTTAAACCTTTCACTTAGTGTTCGCCCTTGATAAGAGTATTTACGTGTATTTTAACAGAAAAAATATCGTTAGAAGGAATATTAATCTTAATACATTACTAAGTATAGGGTACCATTGATCATGTGTCACGAAGGGCATAATTTGTCAGTTCATTTGTAAGTTTAATGACATCTTGTAAAAAACCTAATAGATACCAAAAAAAGCTATTCACAGTATAAAGTATTCTTACAATCGTACTCTCTCTCTCTCTCTCTGAGTACGTCTAAGCTTCCTTAGAGGTTTAATGAGCAATTTAGACATGTTTGATATGAAAAATTAAGTCAACAAGTTAAATGTTGATATAATTAACGTCTTTAAGTAAGGAAGTCAGTATTATGTATTATTATATTAATATGTAACTCCATTGCCAGCCAATATTGATATATTGACAGCATGCTACTATACCGAACCGTGAACCGAAAACCGTATCAAAAAAAGCTGAATTGCCTTGATAGTTAAACTTAAAATATAACGAAAGTAATTAAAACGAATCGCATATTTGAACTTCACCCATAAACTTGAAAAAATTCCGTCAGACATTTATCATGTAAATCGATTAAGCATATCGCACGCTAACGCAGTGGAATGTATCTTATAACGCAAGGTCAATAACATGCGATATGTAGTATTTAATAAATATATATTATTAGCTGTGCCCCGCGGTGTTACCCGCGTTGTACCCGTACCCGCAGGAATTTCGGGATAAAATGTATCCCATATGTTATTCTGATGTATAACCTACATTACTGTAAAGTTTCATCCAAATCCGTTTAGTAGTTTTTGCGTGAAAGAGCAACAAACATACATCCATACATCCATCCATACATACATCCATCATCACAAACTTTTGCATTTATAATATTAGTAGGATAGGATTGATTTGCGGAACGTACTTGTAAAATAGGTCATTGACCTCATAAGTCGTCAAGGCTCAAGGAACTATGTCACGATTAAGATTATCGTTAACGTGTTAACTAAACCGCAAAAAATGCTATTATCATTACTTGAGCTATTGTGATCAATGCATCACCCTTGGCCGTAATTAAAAAACAAGGCATAAGATTACATTTTATATGTATAAATATTCTGTGTATTATAAAATAATTATTATAATTACCTACATTACTTAGTTTACCTACATAACACTGTTACACATCTATACATAAGTTTTCAATTTATTATTTTACATAATCATATTCTACTAATATTATAAATGCGAAAGCTTGCGAGATGTTCGTATGTTTGTAACTCTTTCACGAAAAAACTACTGGACGAATTTGGAAATGAAACTTTACAGTAATATAGGTTATACATCAGTATAACACATAGGATACATTTCATCCCGAAATAGCCGCGGGAATGAATACAATGCGGTAACACCGTGAGGCGCGGCTAGGCCAGTCGGCTAGTCATATTAAATTGAACACTTTCGAATATTTATTTAGGTTTTGTTTACATTCTAGATTAGTTATAAAGAAAAAGCGCCTTATTCATAAACGATATTTAACTTGTTTTGTCTCTTTCGCTCTTTGGCAAATAGCGTATGTCGGAAAGGGACAAACCATTTGATAGATAAAGTGCTAAGCTTTTATGATTAAGGCCCATAGAGTCTACAGCTAAAGTTCTGCTTTTTATTTCATTTTATTTCATTTTACCAACAATTTACGAATACTGATAAAATGTGATAAGGTCTATAAAAAAAATGTTACAGTCTATCTAATTAATCATTACGCAACATAATTTAATAATTATATCTCAACTTCCGTAACTCAAATTTGCATTTTTTTTAAATCAATTGATTTATGTCTTGTTGCAGCTAACGAGGAAGTGATATCAATTTATTAGGAGGCAATTTAATACGGGTTTCGTCGTCATGAGATTAATATATGTTTATTTAAAAAATATTTGCGGAAAACATTATTTTTATAAAGATCACAGATCGGGTTTTGAATTGTTTTTTTTAATTTTTGGTTTATATTACCTATAGTTCGTGTTGACTATTTATATCTCTCAATTAATTATAATGAAGTCGTATTAGGTATTTATGGTTGAATATCAAATCAATTCTGATAGACCATATTTTATTGTGAACGAATTCGCAGAAGATTAAGTGTTACCCACAGATAGGGTAGCTTGACGATGTTTGGGAGAGACTGCGTCAATGAAGATAGTGCGTGCAGTGAGGTGGAGTAGGCGTACTTATAACGGATTAGTGATCTCAAACCCGAGAAATATTTGAAAAGAAAATAGAAATCATGCTTAGAACAAACTAAGTAAAAACTAAACTTAGTCAAATCTCGTCATAATTTATCACCTACTGCCCCAATACAGCCAAAGATCAAAGAAGTTTACACTGTCAAGTAGGACGAGGTTGCGACGTTACATGCGCAGGCGCACGCGTCGTTCTAACACGCTAGTTGTACACGCACACATGCGAAGGACAAATGACAATGTTCATTATAAAGAACCAATACTAAGAAACAAACCCTAATACTAGATAATTAGGTATATTTGTAATGAGAGGTGATGGTTAGTAAATTATACCTTATTACTACTGCTTAGAGTAGATATTGGTACATACATTGTAATGTAATGTTAGAACGTTCTTCGGTTAATGTTTATTATGGCAGTAACAAATATTAAATCGTAATACTAATTTGTATGAAGTACTATACTTATTTTTAGTCGGTTGTTAATTAGTTTTTGAACAACCAATCCTGGTGTGATGGTTTTTAGACCACTATTAGCTATATATATATATATATATTTATACCATGCCATATATTTATACCAATAGACAATTTGACAAGCTCTCTGAAGCATTCAATTCCGTTCAAGTAGCTAGAATTTACGACAATAATTATAATATAACTAGCTGCGCCCCGCGGTTTCACCCGCTTTGTACCCGTTCCCGCGGGAATTTCGGGATGAAAAATAGATGATGTCCGATTCTCAGGTCTACCCGATATGTACACAAAATTTCATGAGAATCGGTCGAGCCGTTTCAGAGGAGTTCAATTACGCACCCCGTGACACGAGAATTTTATATATTAGACGAGAATTTTATATATTTCATTTGACAAATTCAGACACTGTTAATTACTTTAATTAGACAAGTAAACTCTAAGCTTGTGTTATGGAATCTAACTCACTGATACTACTACATATCCATAAAGATTCATTCATTCATTTCGAAGTTAACGAGTTTTTAAACCGCCCAAAGGCCTCCGACATGGCCTTACGAATGAAACAACCGGAACAGACAATTAACGTATGAAGATAACCAAATGCATCGAAGGCGTGGTATACTCAACACAAAAATGTTTAGACGGGGCGTGGACTGGTAATTCAAGTTACCTAATACAAGACAAAGGCTTTAAGGCTTCGATCAACAATACACAACTAGATTTTGGTTCGGCGCAAAAAATACGTCTCGGTGAATAAGGCCTCATTTGAAAAGTGAGCTCTTATTTTATACATAAGATTTGCTACTTTATTGCTACGTGTCATGGTTGTATTTAGGTTGAACTTCGAACTGTTTTAAAACTTTTGTTTCAGTTCGGTAGTAAACAAAATAAGCTGTCACACGTCATCCACGCGGACAGTATTTAGCTTTGATTTTGTACGTGACCTGATATCTAGTTGTGTATTGTTGATCGAAGCTTTAAAGCAATAAGTATACAAACTTATAAATGAGAATTGGTCAACATTTCAGCACATTACATTTTCTCAATTAGTAGATAAATTGCGGTCATTAACTTAGTATGAAAGACCATTTATTTCACAGATTGTAAATTGTTTCGCTAAATTGCGGTCTAAAGTACTACAAAGCTGTTAGAACTAAACAAGGATAAATAATTCTTTGTGTGTGCAAAAATATATATTAGAAGCGCCATTTTACCGGTGTAGTAGCCTTTCCCGTAAAAAAATCGGGATGAAATGAAGCCTTGGAAAAAATATCAAATCACAATAAAAAAATCGTATATACATTTTTTTATTCTAGAGTATGTTCCTGGAATGTGCGAACAAAGAAACTCTATTAGTTAGTATTGAACATATTGTTAATTACAATGGCATTTAGCCGTCAAAAGAATGAGACAATAATTTGCAATTTTCTTTATTAATGAATTTAATAGGACTTTAAGTTAAATTAAATGGCAACTTCTACTAAAACATAGACAAAACAAAGCAATCTCTCAAATGTTTCTTAATCTATTCCAAATTCAGTAGACTTAAACGATTACAAAACATTGAAAGTAATCGTACAATCTATTAGTTATAAATACGTCTAAACATTGTCTCACCACAGTTATGTTCAATAGGATTGCTAACTAGGATTACTAACTTAGGATACTTAACTAAGTATCGATTTAATGAACGTTTCTGATTGCAGTAAAAAATAAAAACTATGCACACATTCACCTCTGCAGTAAACTCCTCTTGATCGAACTACAGTTCTGGAACTAACCTTTTTTACTGAAACTAACCTTTTACAATACATATTATAAAACACTTCCTTATTCCAATCAATCTACTCACAACCTTTGCCCCTAATAACTAACTCTAAACTAAAAAGTAGATCAGTTCCGTACTCTTATTTATAGACGCCTATATCGTTACGCAAAAAAGACCTTTATATAAAACCTATATATTTAAAGACTAAATACTCATGGATAGTTAGTATCGCAATTGTTCAAGAGACCGATAGCTGTGTAGTGTTGTATGCAATCAGAGGCATAAATAAAATAGGTTTTAGTATTCTTGAGACATTGTTGCGTTTATAAAATGGGATCAATTATGTGAAGGATAGAAACACTCTTATTTAAATAACATTATTTAATTCTGACTTTTGCGAAATTAGTATTTTACCTACTCATTGAAAGTTTTAATTCGAATTTGAGTAAAAATTTGGCTTATCTATACAAATATTATAATTAATATTATAATTTGTTGATTTGTATGTTCGAGCTAATCTCGGGAATTACGAGTCCGATTTGAATAATTATTTTTGTAATATCATTCAACGGAAAGGTTATAGACTACTTTTCATGCTGAAATTCCCACGGGAACGGGTACAACGCGGGTAAAACCGCGGGGCGCTGCTAGTAGTTGTATACAGTAACTCCCACTAACGACAATTACTCATAATATGTATATGTACTAAAATAAGTTCAGGCTTTGAAAAACAATAGAAATCCCAATTCAACCCGACCTTGATTAAAGTTATTGTCCTGTCATTACAGTTACTGTCCAATGCAGGGCAAAGACCCCTCATTAACTAAAAACATTTAACTGGATACCTACTTACAAACAACACATTTAAAAAGCTTCCGTCCCACTGCAGGGGAAAGACCCATCTTCAAGCTTACAACACGAAAGTCTACTTAACTTGATAAATTGCTTAATAATAATACGTGTAAAAAGCTTTACATTACAGCACTTTATAAAAAAAAGGTTTACGCATTTTTTAACCCGGATACTTAACCAGATAAGTGGCTCTAACTACGTCTAGGAAATCCGTCTGCTTCATGTCGTCCGAAATTGATAAATGAGTCTCATAATAAGCCCAAGTAGTAGAGAATACACATTATATATTATGTTCTGTACGTAATAATATGTAAGTATATTATTTAATATAATTAATGGTTGTATTATTCATATTTCGTAAGGAAAGAAGCAAATAGATTTAAGTTTTGTTTTATGTGTCATGGTTTTGGACGTCGTGGTACTTCGATCTGAATGGAATATGTTGTTAAAGATTTAATAAATGCTTTGTTTTTAGTCAAGCTTTGGTGCTTAATCATTGGGTCAGTTTTAGGAGCTTTGTTACCGAACGCTTCAAAACCAATTATAATGTAATGTCCTACTGCAGGGCAAATGTCTCTACGTTCATTAAATATATCTACAGTGACAAAATTAAACTATTCGAAATTTCGTTATCTATGTATATATAATTATAATCAAAGTCCCCAAAAAGTCTATCTGTATGTAATTGATTTTTCCAAAAAACTACTGAACTACTGAACGGATTTTCATGGTTTGTAACCTTTTCATGCCAAAATTTCCAAAGGAACTGGTACAACGCGGGTAAATCCGCTGGGTACAATTATTATAATAATAATTATCAATCAAATAAAGATTTGCCTCTCAAACTCCGATTACTTACGGCACTGACATTTTATAATATACAATTCATCGAAAAGCCAAGATTACTCAACAGAACAGTTTCATCTCTTCATATGGTAATCTGCTTTCGAATTACGTTTTAACAATTTCGTATACAATTGCTTTGAATTAAGTAAAAACTCTTGTATCTATGTGTTACATCACATCTTTATTGAACTTGGCACTAATAAATTACGAGTCCGTATTATGTTGAATGCATCTTTTGTTATATATTAAAACCTCTCATTTTGACAGATTGACAGATTACACGGATATTTTGTTAAACAGGAAGAACCAAAAATCATTTTTTAGTTGTTTCTGTCTATTTAAAATTGGGTCAGATAATTTATTAAACAGTTTAATAGAATATAAGTCTTTGTTAGCGAATGCTTCTTCTTGTGAATTGTTTAAGAGAAAAACATTACGAATGTCTTGATTTTTCATTGTCTCTTGTTATCAGTACAAAATACAATCAGTCTACGATATGACTTTATTTAACATTCTGTGGAACCGCAGGTCTAAGTTTAAGTATTCTTAATTTACTTTAAGTTGTAATAAAGCAGATGTATGTTACTTTACGACATGACAAGCGCAATTCTAATAAAACTGGACATTTTAGGTGAAAATAAACTTTACCTTTTATGAATATAAGTTTTTTAAGTAGACAATTTAAGAAACACTTTACTATACATATTTTTTTTAATATAAAACTTTAGAACAATTTTTGATTACAGATTAAATTATTTGTATTTTAACGAAGTCGGTAGAAATTTTGAATTTCGAAGCTACGTAACGTACACGCATTCGGTTTTAAAAATGGAGTTAATAGTTTATGTCAGAATTTCTTGTCACATCACATCACACGTTAGTTAATATATCACGAACCATGTAACAAGTTAACGGTTACGCATAACTTATTAAAACTTATGCAATGATAATTTGCGCGATGATTGCGAACTTTTTAACTCATTAACAATTTTAAATGACACTTTCCTTTTGACTCAAATACATACTTCGGAGTTTATAAAAATATAGGGATTTTTAAGAATTTTTGTACTTACGATTTTGATGTATTGGTTCATGTTTGTTGGTTATCACTGTCACAGTATCACAGTAGAGTTGTCGGTAGTTGCGCGCACACTAAGCGTACTCGTGGATGCGTGTGCGCAATAGTTCCCTCTGCAACAACGGTGGTGGTAAGTAACTTCCAATGCCGCGCGCTACACATTTAAAATACGATTAGATCACGTCTAGTTTATGAAAAATAATTTCACAATCGGCCTCTAAGTTTTAATTGTTTTTTACGTACGTTAAACCTCGTCTGTGGGTGGACGGCAGGAGGGCGACTGTGCTAGTAAGCAGTTTATCGTTCTGTTCACATTATATAGGACAGAAGGCGACCTCCGGACGCGGGAAGTATCAACCACGTGGCTCTATCACTTAACGACAGATTTAATTCGTGCATTTTAAAATATTTCCAAATTTATTTTTAAATTTTCGATTTGGACAGGAAGTCCTTTTGTTTATTTATAAGTGCATACCTTAAAAGCTTTTAGTGTTATATCGATCGGTCAATTCAGTTTGATTCCTTTGAATTAATATAAATGTTTAACCGATTTCAAAACTGAATGAGGTAGGTTCTCAATTCTGTTGGTATTTTCAACTTGTAATTTTTGAAAACGATGGTTAAATAAGTTCGCACATACTTTCTAATAATATTTATACAAAATCGTAATATATGTATATCACTGCTTCACCGTTTTTAGATATCTGTATTAATTTATTGAGAACCTTAGATAGTTGCAGTTTTATGGTTGCATATATTAATTTTATAGTTTAATTAAAGGTAACATTAAACAAGAATCTGTCAATACTAATACATTTTCACAAGCTTATAGATAATTAATATTAACGGCTGATGTTATCATGAAAATTCTGAATCTTTATCTGTATAAAAGAAAGTTTTGTTAGTTACACCATTTATAACTCGAGAACGACTGGACCGATTTTAATGATTCCTTTTTTAATTTATTTATCTTGGTCAGGAGAAGGACAATATGTAATAAAAATCTCAAAATTCCCACGGGAATGGGTGCGCTGAGGGTGAAACCGCACAGCTAGTTGTAAATAAAAAAAAACCTTTTTATGTCAATATCTGATGAACTATTTTTTAATGTTTATTTTACATAGTTTGTTGAACTTGAATTAATATTATATTATACATTATATATTATTATATTACGACGTATTGTTATGTTTATAATTATTTCATGATTTACCTTAAGATAATGGAGTTTTATCAATATTGTGCATCTTTTATGAATACATTTCAATAAATTTGTATAAGTTTAGCCTCAAAAGGTTTTAATTATTCAATTACAGTGCGAAATATTTATAAAACGATTAAGAATTTTGCACATCCTTTAGATATTGTAGTAACTTGCATTTGCATAGCAATTTGAATTGGATATTAATTACTACATACGTAGTGATGTATGTATTCATTAAAATCATAGAGTAAATTAAGATGGCATAATTGAGCCTACAAGATACTTATAGTACAGATTATGTGGTATTAAAATAACATAATAAAAAACATCAACAGAGTTCAATTGATATGTGACCATTTAGTTAAACTATGACAAAATGACAAAAACCTTATTAAGACTATGACAAAATGACAAAAACTTCATTAAGACTATGACGAAATGATTAAGTCAAACCATTAGATTTTGGAAATTAAAAAAAACATTCGGATTGAAAACATTGTCCTATTTTGAAGTGAACAAAATCGCTTACTGTGTCTGTCTGCCTTTATTTTAAAGCACACACTACGGATTTTGATACAATTATCACCATCTTAGTGAGTTGAATTTTCAAGAAAGTTTAAACTATATTTATAGTAGGAGGTATTACGTTTAACATATGTAGTTAAACTTTAGTTATAAAGTCAAAGTGGGCGTTAGCTAAGCTACAATTGGATATAACATAACTGTAATTTAGTAAATACTTATTTTAATTACCTAAGTTTTTAACTACATATTTTGGGTAATTCAGGTCAAGATTTTTTATTTATATTTTGTGAGAAGGTATTCAACGTAGTTATTATAACCAGCCATAGATTATTATTATTAAATGAAAAAGAGACCTTGTATTTTAGCAGTATTATAGGTCGACTAACGGTGCCCAGTGGATTTACTTGCATTGTGCCAGTTTCATTGGGAATTTGGGAATAAAAAGTAGCCTATAATTTTCTCCTTGAATATGACTATCATGCACGGAAATATTTTTCAAAACCGACCAGTACTTCCAGAGATTAACCTGTTTAAACAAACAAGGAAACTTACGAGCTTTATTAGTTACAAGCCGCGCCCCGCAGTTTTACGCGCATTGTGTCTATTACCGTAAGAATTTCGGGATGAAAAATAGCCCATAACCTTCCCGTTGAATGTGGCTATCCCTTACAAAAATAATTATTCAAATCGGATGAGTATTTTCTGAGATTAGCGCGCACAAACAAATTCTTCAGCTTTATTATATTAGCAGATATCAAAGTTTTTAACTCTACCAATATTTTGTTTACTTGAATAAAACTGAAGATAAAAATCACTTCCGCAAACTCGTCACATAAATAAATAAAAATCACATAAAATATTTCTTTTTTGCTCAATTAAACGATTAACACCGGTCGTATGATAATTACCTGTGTTCGCTTTGCGAAAAATAATGGAGAATACAATAGGCAGTTAATTCATTCATTGTTTGTATTCTTAACTGTTGTTTATTTCTTTATTCATTTGGATAATACTCGTATTATGGTTGTGCAATTTGAGGTATGAATTATTTATTTGTGCATTCTTCTTCTTTCTTTCTTTCATAAATGTTTGTTTCATTCGTTCATTCATTTTTATTCTTTGTCTTTTATAGATAGATGGCATTCGTAAAAATATAACTTATAGCAGCGCCCCGCGGTTTTACCCGCGTTGTACCCGTTCCCGTAGGAATTTCGGGATGAAAAATAGCCTATAACCTTCCCGTTGAATGTGGCTATCTATTACAAAAAGAATTATTCAAATCGGACTGATAATTCCTGAGATTACCTCTAACATACAAACAAACAAACAAAAAACAAACTTTTGCCTCTTTATAATATTAGTATAGATAATAAACTCTGAAGAGTTTGTTTGAACGCGTTAATCTATAAAATAATCAGTCAAATTGTAAACTTACTTTCGTTTATGGTAGAACGTTAAAGAAAAAAGTAAGGCTAATAAGAACTACTGTTCCGAAATTAGGACAGGAAGCTATTGATCTAGGTAGTTGATCTTCGAGAATGAGATTAAATGCAAGGCCTCCCAACTCATTCATTCATTCCGAATATGTAGGTTAGTGGCCAACCCTGGTGTCGGAGTTTTAAACCGCCTACAGGCCTCCGACTTGGTCTAACGATTGAAACAACCGGGACCGACAATTTAACGTGCCCTCCGAAGCACGGTAGCGCTCAGATAGAAATGCCGCCACTATCGGCCACCAATCCGTGTTATGGCCGAGGCACACGTTGGTTTACATTCGCGATTAGTTAACATTGCTGTCATACCATAACCAACCTTAATCAGATATTCAGCCTCCAGATCCAGATAATCTCAGCTGAGGCCATATTTATTTTTTATTTGGAAATCATCATTGACATTTCATATTATTATTAAGATTTTCTTCAATCAAAATAAACTTCCTCAAAATAAATGGTGTAACTCGACCAAAAAATTGTGTAATTTATTCAAAATATGATTCTCATACGCAAAATACGACCGTGAATTTATAAACAATCGCGGTAAACCGTTATTATAAAAAACAAATATATCACACTTTTTGTTTTGGTTTTATTTATCGTTACGTACTTTACAACTTATAAATATTGAAAACGGAGTCCTACAACTATATTCGTAGCTGTAATGTCCTGCCACTTTGAAATTGAATATAAATAAAAAAAATCTGGACATTTTATTCTTTAAATCTGAGCCTGCTGTAAATAAAGCTTTATATCCTTTTCTTTTCACACTAGTAGCAGTAGCGCTCGTGTCGTAGTTTGACATAGCGGTGACAACTGATTGCGATTGTTAAGCAACGTGCAGCTCAGTCCCTACTTGGATGGGTGGTCGTTAGTGGCATTTCTATCTGAGTGCTGCCGTGCTTGGGAGGGCACGTAAAACTGTCCGCCTCAGCTGGTTCCAAGACCAAATTGAAGGCCTTTAGACGGCTCAAAAAAGTTCCACCAGGGTTGGCCATTGACCTGTTCCAACTTTACTTACTTACTCTTTTAGACTATCAAAATATTACAACACATTTTGTAATATAGATATCATGAACCTAATTTAAAACAATCATACTCCATTGTAAACTAATTTCATTTAATATCTCAATGACCGCGTCAAAAACGTAAATGGTATCACAATGCCAAATATAAGTAATTATAGTAACATACATAAGTATTACGTAGGCATATTATTAATACAATACAGTTTACTTTCGATATAATAAATTTGCTGTTTCACATTTGCCCTTGCTACCTATTATTTTAATGTTGCAATTTAAACTCCGCTAAAAACTGAGTTATGCAAAAAACCGTTATCGATATTATTTTGTTGTTTATTGTTACTTACTTATGGTATATGCCCGTTGTCCCCGAACACCAATCACTTTACGGGGACATTGATACTTTAAATAAATATTCAAAATTACTTCCCTCTATTCTTAATTATGAAACAAGAATCCTATTTACGTATTTCATATTAAGACTTACATAATTTTGTTCATATCTCCTAGATAAATAAGATACCTCGCCGAGTATCCTTATATTAGAACTCAACAAGAATTTATTTCGTATTATTCGATCACTCATCAAAAATTTCCGTCGATCATCTGTTTGATCGAAATTTCAAAAATAAGATGAAAGGTGCGTGTTCCTTAAATAGGCATGTGGTCATTTTACTTCCGTAATCTCGAAGGTGAATGCCCCGGGCAGGGACCATGCAATGTCAGTACAAAGTACCACTTACATTAAAAATCTTTAGGTATTTTTGTACGTATTGTCACAATTTTATTTCGTTTTTTTACATCATCTTAACGCATATTTTTTGTTTTACAAAAATAGCGACATGGTTACGTTAAAACAACGCAGATATTTTTGAAAAAGGTAAGTTAGAGTTATTTTTAATTTCGAAAAAGGAAAGGCTTTTTGAGTACATTTTTGAATGAAGCAAAAATATTTAAAGGTCATTGAAAACGTGTGTAATTAAAATCCTGTAGGTTATTTCTGATCTTCTTCTTCATCGAGTGGATGGTCAACCTGACCAATCCTGATTTCAGAGTTATTGAGCCGCCAAAGGCCTCCGACATGGCTCATGTAACGAATACTACCCGTAGAAAGTAACCGGGACCGACGGCTTAACGTGCCACAATTTTTGATAAGTTTGATAAAAGAAAGTTAGTACTTCAGTTAGATTATCCCAGGGTTAACCGATTGGTATAATGTTAATTGACAGTCGCTGATTAATTTTAATTTCGCTCTTATCTTTTCTCAATAAAAGTTACCAAAGTACTTAATTATCATAATAAGGCAGGTAAGTAAACATTACGAAAATAATCGGTTAACCCAAATTAGTTACTTTCAAAATATTTTGTAGCCAATAAACTTACTTAGGATCAAGGTTAGATATCTTGAGATAGATAGATTGTACCATCACTATCTTAATTTAAAACTAGGTATCCATTATTATTAGTAAAACTTTTGTGTCTTCAATAAAATTGCCTTAAACCTTTTGGGAATATTGACGAATATTTAAAAGAAGGTATTTTCCATAAATATTTAAGTTAACTATAATGAATGATTTATCTGCACTTAGGAAAGAATTTAGAAACAGTCTGTCGCAGACAAGACATTTGCCAAATGCTTATTATGTTAATACCTAATAAAGTGCGGATTGTTAACACTTTTGGGCAGGATTTAAAGAAATTAACCCTATTATTTTAAATTATTATGAATATGGTTTAATTATCATCAATATGGTGTTGTAGTGGCGGAAGGGTGGTGTTTGGGGTGGAAAATGGGTGCTGAGAGTCTGCTGGTCGTATTTTGAGGAAAATGTATCCTGTTTAACAAAGGAACAAAAACGTTATATTCCTCATTTGAAAGATAATTTGTTATTGACCTATTTATCGCATCGATGGTTCAACGAGCGTCCGACAACCTTTGCAGATGCATCATAATTTTTTTAAACAGTTTCAGCTGAATAATTTCTATTTTAACAATCATTTTCCTCGTTGTGTTGCTATTTTATTACCTATATACAAATAATTACGACTAAAACCGATCTTAAAGGATTAACTGAAGGAAATACCACCAGTTAGGTTTTATTTATAACTTTAAAAGGTTTAATTGAAATAAGTGCCGCGGTTGTAAAAGATAATTATTTTTATATCTTTTTGATTTATTTATCTTCTGTTTATTAACTAGATAACTTACCTATTAATCTAGGTACTTCAATTCTTAAAAAACTGAAGTCTATGTCAACTTTGTGGTGTAAATTAAATTGAGCTAATTTACGAGCTGCGAATCCATAGTTAACAATTGTGTTTGACTCGCTTTTAATTTATAGCTGTCATTTCGCTAGTAAAGTCGCTTAATGTTAACGACGCTTTAAAAAGTGATACATAAATAAGCTGTCAAAATAATAAATACATCCAACTCAACTCAAGTATTTCAAAAACAGGTGACTGGACTATTAATGGCCAAAAAATATTCCATCAAAAATTTACGTAACATTTTCTTTAAAACCAAAGAAAATCTCGTATAACATCGAACGGTTCTATAGTATTCTATAAATTTTCATGCAAATAAGCAGTTTCGGTCGTAACATCCAGTGAACTTGGCCTCAATAGCGTACTTATTAGGTAATATTAGGCTTTTTGTTGTCGTCACGGTCGATTCCTGCGATCGGCAAGGTGAAGGTTCGGGGTGATAGTGAATGAGCATCTTTAGTCTTTTGCAGTGTCATTGATGGAGACGGCAACGGAATTATAAAAAAGATGAGAATTTGTTCGTATGTTTGAGTTGTAAGAGATGTACATATGTACTTTACTGTAACACATCGATGGTGTAGTGTAGTGATGCAAGCGTGGTGATTACACCGAATCCTCCTCACTGTACTGATATCTTCAGTGAGATGACAGTTCTTTGCCAAACAGTGGAACATTACAGACTATAACTATGAATTTACTGCAACTGTATTAGTGCGTACAAAAGAGCATCTTTAGCGCCAAGTCTGAATAAAAATATTCAGTTGAGTAATGTTTTAAACCTTTCCCGACATTTAATTTATAACATAAATCACCATTAATAAACCAAAATGGTAATTATTAACGTTCTTTAATTTTAGGTTTTACCAAGACTGACAAAGAGTAATTGTAACACATCTTCAGAGATACCAAGAAGATAAAATAATTCTCTTCTTCATAAAAAGTCTTTATTACCTATATATTTATGTAATCGCATATTTAACGAACTGTTAGTTAGGTTGCTATGCAAGAAATTGTACCGCCTTAAATATACATCAACGCGCCCGCGGTTTCCAGCGCAACCGCGCTTTTCTACAGTCAATAATAATATGAACTAATATATTATGACAAGCTAACTGTGACTCGTGGTTTTAGTTGTGATACCCTCTGTATAGTTTAGATGGTGGTGTAGTTTGTTTAAGGTTAAAAAAGATCTTAAGATTAAGGCCAGTTTTTGCCATAGTTAGCTTACCAAATTGCATACAAATTGTTAAAAATTGCATATATTATTTGTATTTGAATTGTCATTTTTAACCATTTGTTAGCTTAAAATCAACTTACTCTTAGGTATCTATAAAATGTAAGGTTATATTTACTATAGTAAGTATACAAAACAAATAATATTCTTCCTAGACCTGTACGGGAACTACGCTTACCTTCTGGTTCACTTATGTATCCTTAAACAGTACAAAATATTAGGTAAATATTATTAAAAAATAAGTACTTATTCAGGTAACATAAAGGCCTTATAAAAGCTAAGAAACAGAACAAAACAGAACGACTCTTAAAATTATTGAAAAAACAATGTCATAAAAATGGAACATGCATGACCAATCAGACATTATCTATTGCAACATATTGTAATGTATGTCTACGTGTATTAAAATAAGACATCTAATATACAACGGAAGGAAGAATGGCAGCCTTGTTGTTACTTCCTAGCTATCGGAACTAAGATTACTCACCGACCTCTGTACGGCTAATGAACTGAGTAATGCATTAAACATAACATCTGGTCATTGAGAGGTTATAAATGTTATAACTAATTTTGTAGCTATATAGTTACGGTGTCAGGTATGGTTATACATTTATACGTATGTATTATAGGTAGGTAACTACTGGACATGTTCTATGCACCGTCAAGACCAAGAGTCTTTAGTTTTAGTTTTACAAGCATTTTTTTTTATTGAGCTTCACCTTATCCAGTAGGTATCTGTACTGTAATCAAATATCAGGACCTTTAATCCGATATGAATAATTATTTTTTATAAGCTACATTCCAGAGGTAAGTTATAGAGTTTTATCCCCAAATTTCGATGGGAACCATAGGCACTGTATAATGATCAACTACCTCTAGAAAGACATACGTGAATGTCTCGTACAATCAGAATGGAACTATTGATGTTTATACTTACGGGAGATCCATGTGTTTACTTCGCTAATTCATGGTACATTGGCGGTACATACAAATCCAAGCTATTCAATAGCATGCAATCGAAATACCAAGATGATTACAAAGATGTTCGTAGATGCTCATTCAATGCGGAACCCAGACTTGAGTTCTTCTTACTGCCTATATTAGACGCAATTAGACTAACTGCTACGGTTTATTACTAACCTGCTAGTTTTAAAGAATACTAGGTTAAATAAATAACGGGTTGATCACACTGCAGAGGCTGATTCTCTCTGGTTTTATATTTGACATTTTAAAAACGCTCTAAATGGAAGATAACATGTTGTGGGATAACAACACAGGAGTATTTTCATTCAAGTCAAGTCTATCTATCCTAAGACAGGTCTTGTAAGAATGATTTGAAAAAAGGAAGGAATTGATGGTGAAGTACTATTTGCTAAATGTCTAGGAAATATTGACAACCCCCCCTCCTCTCCCCAACCCTAGTGAAGATAGATACATAATTTTAGTTTGGGGTGCCTCGGTTTGGTCTTCGGAATAATGTTAAACTAGCAGCGCCCCGCGGTTTTACCCGCGTTGTGCCCGTTCCCGTGGGAATTTCGGGAATTTTT
The DNA here is from genome assembly GCA_963082685.1 of Cyclophora albipunctata. Classification (NCBI taxonomy): domain Eukaryota; kingdom Metazoa; phylum Arthropoda; class Insecta; order Lepidoptera; family Geometridae; genus Cyclophora; species Cyclophora albipunctata. The sequence continues at coordinate 7,426,416 of OY720119.1, read as the reverse complement.
TTACATAAAAACCTTCCTCTTGAATCACTCCACCTATTACAAAAAACCGCATCAAAATCCGTTGCGTAATTTTAAAGATTTAAGCATACAGACAGACAAACAGACGACAAACAGACGCGACTTTGTTTTATACTATGTTGGTGAATAAACTGTTAATACAATGAAATTAACAGTTACGGAATGTTACTTGTTACCCCTAACACGGTATTTTAATCGTCCTACATAAACTGAATGTAGCAGATCACTACATAGTATAAACATCACTACATAGTATAAAACAAAGTCGCTTTCCGCTGTTTATCAGTCCCTATGCATGCTTAGATCTTAAAACTACGCATCGGATTTTCACGCGGTTTTTTTTAAATAGATAGTGATTCAAGAGGAAGGTTTATACGTATATATATTCCCGAAATTCCCACGGGAACAGGCACAACGCGGGTTAAGCCGCGGGGCGCTGCTAGTAAATTCTAATTCTCGCAATTAGTTTGCTATGCAATAAAAACCAAGCCAAATAGTAAATAATCATTATACCACAGAACCGGAACCAAAAATTGACGGTCATAAATAACGAATGCATAAAAAATGCTTGTAAATTAGCCGTAGGAATATATTTACGGTCTATTGACAGCATGTGTTTCCGCACACTGGTTAGAGATAAATTATAATCTGTGTAGGTATGTAGGCCAGGTTGAGGGCTTAACCGGCTTCATAAAAGTAGGTTTTTAATGCTCGTGTTTATTAAAGTTGGTAGTACCACGGTTAGAAAAGAATACCGTAGTACTACTAAACTGCTTGGTAGTACCAACATAAACACATGTTCAATCTCGGTCGCACATGAAAGTCAAAATTGATCCCTTTATAAATTAACTAGCAGCGCCCCGCGGTTTTACCCGCGTTGTGCCCGTTCCCGTGGGAATTTCGGGAATTTTTTTACATAAAAACCTTCCTCTTGAATCACTCTACCTATTACAAAAAACCGCATCAAAATCCGTTGCGTAATTTAAAAGATTTAAGCATACAGACAAACAAACAGACAAAAATAGCGACTTTGTTTTATACTATGTAGTGATTTGACTATAATTGGAAAATTCGACTAGTAACGTTTTAATTAAAGTTATATTAAAAAAGAATACACTAATTCAATACCAATTTTTGTTCTTGGCGAATGTACAGTTAGTAAGTAAAGCTAGTAGCTTAATAAGTATGGCTATGCACCGCAGTAGTGCGCGGTCGAGAGCGCGCACAGATGTTCTTTTGTTTCTTATGAGCGGACGAAGAAAACGGTTAATCTGGAAGAACCCTTAATGAGATTGTTTCCTCAGAGGAATATAAAAATAAAACAATAATTCTATTTCACAACATATATTGTTACAACGGAGATGATACAGACAATTGATTAATTAATTAATTGTGCTAAAAGTACTATTTCAGAAAATGTTTAGTTAGAAACTTACCATCGAGTACTATTTTATTGTATTCCCAAAATAAAATAAAAATATCACACATTATAAGTAATCAAATCAAATTAAAAAATACACCATTTCAAATATTCCCATGCAATAATAAAGATTACTAACGTGATGGATCCAGTTATCGACGAGGTCCAGTAACCGACACTTTTTTTGGTCCATCGCCAAAAATAAGAGTAGTTGTTTATTTTATTAATATGGCAACACTGCGATGGGTGACAGCTGACGTACCACTGACTTTGACAATGAGTTGACAGCACTCGGACATTTTGGTCAAAAAATATGTATTCGCGATTGGCGCGTTATGATAAAAATCCATTTTGTTAGTGAAATCGATTAGAAGGTGAGTAAATTGTTTTCACAAATACTAAAAAATATAGGTTTTGTAGCGGAACTTTTACTTGTTTCGGGGTTTGGTGTTGAGATTTCAAGGGTATAGAATGTAGTTTCAAAGCGAATAGCTGTTTTTAGGTGAAGTTGATGTTCATGTCGTTTACTGGTTTTGGAATACTGAAGTTCTCTAGTGTTCGACGTGTGTCGATTCTTACGTTAATTGTGACTTTCTAAGTTATCATGTGGCCTTTGTTCTGCAGGAGATTCTAAACAAATCTGTATTTGAATTTTATGCATTGACGTCCATTTACCAGTGAACGACAATGTGTCGAACATTGGTTATAATTAGTGTCGATCATTGGGTAAAAATAGTGTCAATACTTTAAAATTTAAAGTATTGACACAATTTTTACCCAATATTTAATATTTGTTTAAACGGGAACTTGCGTACGACGGAGGCTACTGTTGAGAGTTCCTCAACACGTTCCGGCCCTTCATCAGGAGGTGGGTGAAGCGCTCGCGACTCACGAGCGCTTCACCCACCTCTTGGTCTCGGGGCTCACGCCTAGCGCGCCGCTGTTCGGAGCACGCGCGCAGAGAGCTGTTGTTGTGGTTGTTGAGGTGGAGGTTGCGTACGAGTGGGTTCGCGCTGTATAGGCGAGAGAGAGCCTTCACTGGAGTTGTCCGTACTCCCGGAGTCCGTTACATGTAGAGGCAAAACGCAGAACGAACTCACGGTGTCTACACTAACCCCGTTTGTGACTCTCTCCGAAGATAGCTGAAGACATGGTTTCCAGGCCGTAGGCAGCATCCATCCACTATTTCGATTAAAGTTCGGACAACGACTTATTTCAATGGCCTCGCGAATCCTCGCGAATGGTGACCGTTTTTCCGTTTTTCGTTTTTCCCGGGCTAAGATCCTCGTCTAAGATTTTTTCAGTAACACCCCTTATGTAAGGCAGGTACATCAGCGTTCTGTCTGCTGGGGGCTCCCGGACGTGGCACGACGTATTTGCAACCCGTAGACTGTGTCTCCAGCTGTAACCGTTTCTCTCTAGCACTCCCCGCATATGAGAGAGCTCGGCGTCCTAATTCGGGATTTCATAATCTCAGGGCTCTGTTGATTCGTGTCCTTGGAACCGATGCGGTGTGCGAGGGGTGTGGTGGGAATCAGCCCTCAATGAAGGTCATTCGGTGACCTCGATGAAGGTCACCGAATGTGACCGAAACGTGTTGAGGAACTCTCAACAGTAGCCTCCGACGTACGTACGTTCCCGTTTAAACAAATAATAATGGCATTAACGTACGTTTCAATTAATAGTAAAATACTATAAATACTTAGAAACTTGTTCCAGATGGCTCAAAAAAAAACCCCAGAACAAATGCGGTGGGCAATGGAAGCGGTAAGGCAAAGCGAAAAGATAGCTAAAATAATATGGTGTACCCAGAATTACGCTACTATACCTAAAGTTACTTAAATGTTGATTAAAGTATATAAAAAATCAATAATGTTTTAATTTTTGCCCTGCCCTGTTATATATCTCATAATTGACAAGCGTCAACAAATTGGTTTATTGGTTGAAGAGTATTTACAAATTTAAATCTGATTAATGGTAAATGTTGAATACTGGTAGTCGATTTCTGGCATATGTCGAATACTGGTAGTCGATTTCTGGCATATGTCGAATACTGGTAGTCGATTTCTGGCATATGTTGAATACTGGGGGTCGAGCTATGGAGATTCAATGTCGGTTAGTGGTGATTTCCATAAATTTGACTTTGCATTAAATTTTTCGTAAGCTCATATATCAGAGAGTAATGAATTATATTACTCATGTAACTTTAATCTATCCTTAATCGTTTTTAAGAATAACTAGTATCGTAACGTTTTGAAATTTTGTTTTACTTAAGTTTGTTTCACGCACGGACCTAAACATGTCGATGACTGGTTCCATTACGTTATATCAATGAATTATTCAAAATATAATTTCAGTTCTTATCTAATTTAGTTGTTGTAAAGGAGCGTTTCCATTATGCAAGTGCTTGCATGCATGTATGACGTCACACTTGTGTGCAAGGAGTTTGAATCGGAAACACGAATTTGTTCAACTTGCAGCTTGCATACAAGATTTTAGTGGCATACAAGTTAGTTTTCCACTTAGCAATCATTTTTACAAAATAATCCTGCACTTCCCTCTATACACGAGCACATGCGCTTGCAACTTGTATGCAAATAAGCTGACTTGAGTGTTGCGCGTACAAGTTCAAACCTAATTGCATACAAGTTGCAACTTGTTGGCAAGTTGTGGTTTCCACTATACAATTTGCATGCAACTTGCAACTTGTATGCAAGTCACTTGCATAATGGAAACGCGGCTTTATAACAAAATATATAAAAGTCGAAAGTCTTATCATAAATCTATATTTTCTAATTCCTCCTTCACCCTCCTTCAAATAAGGTAGCATTTACGTTAAAAGAATTATAACTAAAAAGATGAATAAAGAATACCAGTAAGACATAACTTTATTTTTGAATTCTAATTTGGCCAATACTTATTATATTATTCTTTATTATTTTTTTATTAAAATTCCCATCTGTGACGGCTTATGAATACTTTGTAAAACTGTTAAAACATTCATTTCTAATATAATATGTGTAATTATAGCAAGTTCGAATATATACTTGCTACTTTTTATTTTTGTTGTTTTATATTTTTATTTAATACAATAATTATGTCTGATGACTAATAAAACATTGATACTATTACAAAGATTACTTTACTTCTTTTAGAAAGTTTCTACGAACACAATATTTATAATAAAAATTATTAAAAATCTATCAAACAAACGATCTCATTACTATTATAAAGGCTGTGATAAAAATGGACTAAACTGTAGGAGAAAAATAATAATGTTCAAAGTTCAAATAACATGTATAAGAATTCCGCTTCATATCTCTATTATGATTTTAAATTCGTTCACACAAATACATAGTAAGTGAAAATAACGTTATTATTCATAACTCATAACACACATACGAATAAGTTTTAATGTGTTTATAATGTACTACTAAAAGTGAGAAAAATTACATCGATATTAACGAAAGCAAGAATGACAACAAGATCAAGATTCGGATTTAGCGAGTTTTTCGCTTTGTCACAAGCTTCTCAATTTTATGGAGTTCTTAGCCATGCTATAATAAGTTTTATGCCCTGTCGTAATTGTTCTTCGAAAGATTGGAAAGTCACTAATATGAATAATACGTTTGACGTTTTAGTTTGTCAGTGTGTTAGTATAAGAAGTGAAGGCGGTAGAATAATTCCTGTGTCCAAATCTGATGGCCTAGTGATGTTGGTATACAAGTCCTTGGAAAATAGTGTCTCATAATCTTTCCATTATTGTCGGTTGTTAAAATACATATTCTTGCTCTCGTTAACTACAATCCGCTAACGCTCCCCATAATCAATCTCCATCTAGTCGTACGGATCTAGACAGTAGATAGGTTTTATCATATTAAAATTCGACATTTAAATTAACTTCATTGACATTAAATACTTGTAAATATTTTTCAGAGATAACAGACAATTGATTAAAGATTAGTTATTGGCACAAGCCTCTTTACGAAATATTTTTTAAACGAAGAACATTCGGCTGAACTCCAGCATTTTGTCCAGCACTCGAAGACGTTGCGGTTGTGTCTCGAGCTGTCTGTTGTCAAATTGATGTCCACTGCGGATAAAATATATCAAATGAATACATAAGTACTAGTAACTATTTAGATTGCAGTAAGATTAAAAAGAAGGAAAGTAGGCGGGTAGTAGAAAGGTACAGGATATTAAGGGAGAGTTAGATAGTGTCACAAGTGGAACGTAAGTGTCACAGTTAAAAGAGAAGTGTCTGAAGTACATCTAGGTGTAACACCTATTTGAATGACATAAGTAGTAGTATGATATGACATGAGGTATACTGACTAGGTGAGCGAGCGCGCCCGCAGGCACGCGAGGTGCGCGTAGTAGGTGGGCGTGGGGTAGGAGACGGCGCGCGGGCAGCGCGCGTACAGGTGGCACAGGTAGTAGTATGATATGACATGAGGTATACTGACTAGGTGAGCGAGCGCGCCCGCAGGCACGCGAGGTGCGCGTAGTAGGTGGGCGTGGGGTAGGAGACGGCGCGCGGGCAGCGCGCGTACAGGTGGCACAGGTAGTAGTATGATATGACATGAGGTATACTGACTAGGTGAGCGAGCGCGCCCGCAGGCACGCGAGGTGCGCGTAGTAGGTGGGCGTGGGGTACGAGACGGCGCGCGGGCAGCGCGCGTACAGGTGGCACAGGTAGTAGTATGATATGACATGAGGTATACTGACTAGGTGAGCGAGCGCGCCCGCAGGCACGCGAGGTGCGCGTAGTAGGTGGGCGTGGGGTACGAGACGGCGCGCGGGCAGCGCGCGTACAGGTGGCACAGGTAGTAGTATGATATGACATGAGGTATACTGACTAGGTGAGCGAGCGCGCCCGCAGGCACGCGAGGTGCGCGTAGTAGGTGGGCGTGGGGTAGGAGACGGCGCGCGGGCAGCGCGCGTACAGGTGGCACAGGTAGTAGGCGAGCTGCTCCACCTCGTCGTCGGGCACGCGCCCGTCGTTGCACACGCTGTGGTAGCGCGTGGGCCGCGCCGTGCCTTTGATGGCCTGGTGCGATACCTGCAGCACACGGCACAGATGTGAACACTCAAACGTCCGTAGCCGGTCGTGAGTCGTCAATCATCCGTCATCCATCGTCCGTCATAAGTTTCGGTCATTGGTTTCCGTTTGCCGCTCACCAGTCACCAGTCACCAGTCGCCAGTCACCGGTCACTGGTCGTCAGTCGTCAGTCATTGGTTTTTAGGTCACCTGTTGTAGTCGTCGGTCCTTTGGTCTGTCGGTACGGCAGTATGTCTGTCTAGTCCGTCGGGTTGGTATTTCAGTTAGTCAATGGGTCTCTATGCTAGTCAATCCGATTAAAAGACAAAAGTCTTTTCAGTAATTAACTTACCAAATAAAAGTCCAGTTCTTTAGGATGCACAATATGTGTGTCAACTACAGTGCCAGGAGCGACATTGGCAGAGTGACTACTACCCAAAAACAGTCTGTAATTAAATAAATCTATTGTAGTTACATAATTTTAAAAGAAACCAAATGAATCTTGAAAATTTACGACATTAGTCCACATTTTGGGACAAGTAAGAAAAAATAGAGTATCTGCAATTTGCTATATTTACCGAGTATGATGTCGTTTTTGTACCAACAAGAACATAACTTCCGGTTTAACGTTCAGCACCAATTTGGCGTACGCGCTGTGCACTGCGGCCAACTCGCTGTTCATTACCTTTAACAAAAATATATGTAAGAATTGAAACTAAGTTTACGGATGCACTTCGCTTTTATTTTACATTTTTATTTGTCACAGAAGATTTCTTGTGTCTTCTGTGGTGACGGTTCCTGTAAGCTTTAACCAAGTGTGACGCCCCGGTAGTCTATAGACATGTACTCGCCTGCCAAGACTAAGGTGCTAGGTTCAATTCCCGAATCGAGCGAAAACATGTTTCCTACTTTTCAAAACATGGCTCGGGTTTGGTACGTCTAATCCTCCTCATTGTACTGATATATTCGGTGAGACCAGAGGCCTTGCCCAGCAGTGGGACAATACAGACTATACTTTATTATTTAACCAAGTATTTCATAAAAGATATTGTAAATATATAACTATCATACAGCTATCTATCTATCTATATATCTACTCAAAGCTCCATGCGGAAGACAAAACTAGTCGAAGATTTTTCAAATTTTCCTTTTGAAATAAATTGGAATTGAAAGTAATTACCTCAGCAAATTGACCTTCAGAGACGCCATCTCTGAAGATGTACATCTTCTTCGGCAGTTGACCGTTTCGCTTACGGTACACTTTCAAATGATCCAAAATCATGTCCTCGAATTGAACGATCATCTCTTTCTGTAAACATAACAAATTAATATTAATTTACTTATTGCTGATCGGTGTTGTCATTATACTGTATGTAACGGCTCGGTCAAAATTAATTCTCTAAGTTTTGACATTATTTGACAAATAGCCGCGACCCGCGGTTCTACCCACGTTGTACCCATTCCTGGGGGAATTTCGGGATAAAATGTATCCCATGTGTTATTTTGATGTATAACCTATAAACCTATATTACTGTAAAGTTTCATCCAAATCCGTTCAGTAGTTTTTTCGTGAAAGAGTAACAAACATACATACATACATTTATCCTCACAAACATTCGCATTTATAATATTAGTAGGATGTTATGCCATTCAGATTAAATATTACACAGAGGGAGGGAGCAATAGGTAGCTGTCAACGTCAGTTAGTTTCAAACACTGTAGTGACAGAAGAGAACAAACAGTTAATATGTACATACATTTACATTATAACTACAAGTTAGTCCAATGGCGCCCGTGAAATAAAACAATTGATTTATTACCTTAGGTGTTTGGATACTGAGTTCAATATTGTACAAGAAACATTTCGGGTCCAGCGACGCTGTCACCGCGGCTATACTCGGGATGTTCGACTGAAAATAAATAAATACATTACTAACAGAATGAATCACGAAAAAGCAGGGAGTTGCTTTTCATTTAAGAATTATTAGCCCTCCATTAAATTAGACAAAGACTTATGAAAAAAGTATTATCTTTCTGTGACAATTTATGCTCCATTACAACGACTCCGAATCCTACTTATACTGGTATCTTCAGTGAGACGAGAGTGTCCTTTGCCCATCGATGGAACATTACAGGCTATGAACGCTTTCAAATTAAGCGTTCTCAGTCTATGTACTGCTATGAGCGTTTTATAAGAAAAACAACAAACATCCGAGCGAGCAGTGTATTATTTCATACAAAACGCACGTAGCCGGACGACTAAAGCTAACCGCTTTAATTGAACGGGCCCTAATACTTTTCTTGATTTACCTGATCAGGCGATGGATGTGTGACGTCAGCGCCGATGATCATTACTCCACCGCCTTGCATACATCTCGGTAAGCTTCGAGTGTCCAACGACTGATTAACACCCATCAGTTTTGAGTTCACCTAGTAACATAGTTTATTATAAGTTTAGAGGTTTACATAATATGACATTGGGTAAGTTAAAATGTCAAGCATTTTTCATACTCGACTTTTAAACATATTTCAAGTTAAGAAAATATACAAATTATAAAGAGATACGTATACGTATACGCATTCAAGAAAAAAAATTAAACAAAAAACACTTTCGAACTTCGATCAACATTCTAAATGTCAGTGCAAAAAATATGTCTCGGTGAACAGCGCACTTGAAACGTGAGCTCTTATTTTATTAATAACATTTGCTACTTTATTGCTACGTGTCAAGGTTGTAATTATGTTGAACTTAGAACTGTTCCAAAACTTTTGTCTCAGTTCGGTAGTAAACAAATGAAGCTGTATAAGTATATATCCACGCGGACAGCATTTAGCTTTGATTTAGTACGTGACTCAAGTTGTGTATTGTTGATCAAAGCTTTTGAAGGATTCAACACTGTTGCCATTGGTCACCAAATTGTTACCCCATTGGCAGTTACTTAACTTGACATTACTGTGTTTACTTTTTTGAATGCAGACATCGATTTTAACAACAATTATTCTAATGCTGGGGCTCCATTAGCGGGCGAAGATTCGTGTCGCGTTGTCGCGACAAAAACATCGTGTTCGCCCGAACACGATGTTCCTGTCTCCACTAGCGGGCGAAGATTCGTGTCGAGTTGACGCGATGTATCGTGCCGGATTGTGTTGTTCAATTCCCAACTGTGCGGCCGAGACGTAGGTCGTAATTTAAAAATGGATGCGATGACACGATGTACCCGGCCCCATTATCGCGTTAACACGAATATTCGCCGTAGCCCGCCCCCGATGCTACATCGTCTTCGCCCGAATACTTCGCGATGACACGATGTACGCGGCCCCATTATCGTGTTAACACGAATATTCGCCGTAGCCCGCTAATGGAGCCCCAGCATTAAAGATTCAATAAAACTTTACCTTTAGGAGTATATTCCTAATAGTCTGCGGGTTCATTTTATTCGCGGCTGTATTCTCTTTGATACACTGTGTGAGAATACCGACGTCGGTTTCAGCTATTTGCTTCACCTAAACAAACAAATGAATATAACACATGTTACAAATAATACTATAGATCTTTTCTGTGCCCTAAAATGAAGGTAATAAGGTCGATTTTCCAACTGAATACAACTGATAGGTATCTTTTAGATATTAACAAACTTTAAGCTTAGTCTTGGTGAGCACAAGACGTGCTTCGGTCTAATTAACCGTGTGTGAATTTGTCCAGGCATATATATTTTATTTCTTTATTGGTTTATTAACTGGATTTAACATAATTTGTATTAGATGTTAATAAAGCAAACAGTAAAGAACAATATGTTAATCCTACTCGAAATAAACACAGCATGCATATAACACTAGGCTAGTTTACAAACTAAAAAACAAAAAAAATAAACTAAGTAATTGAAATTAAAAACAACTAAATTCTAAGAGATTAAATCAATGAGATCGGATATAATAGCAAAAAATTAATGAGATATTTGGTACAAATACTGCTTAACAGAATTAGTTGTTGCACTGAAAATGTCGAAATCTTGACAGATGTTGTTGTAGGAGGTGCACATACGATGGAGTGGGGAGTGCTGACCGTAATTTGTACGACAGAAGGAAGGTAGTGATTTAATCCTATAACTACCTTATTACTAAGAGCATTATTAATAAACGCTCTGTAACTAAAACACTGTTATAAAGTGTTTTGTCTCTTTTGCTCTTCGGAAAATGGTATATGTCAGAAAGTGACAAACCATTTGATAGCTAAACTGTTCATAAAACGCGAGTATTAAAATATGGCCTTAAATGTTTTAAGCGTGTATTATATATATCGGCGTGACTGTGGCAACAAGCATCAGAAATAAGATTATAATAATCATTTTATTTAACATTAATGGTGATTTTAATGTTTAACAATAATTCACTTCATTATTTAATGTTTGAACAGTTATTCAATTGATTTCCATTTGATTTTAATGTTTTATAATTATTTGATTATCAATTTATGTTTAAAGTTAATTGGTTTAACTATTGTAATATCAAAAACCAATGTAAAATAATTCTGTACGAAAATGGTTGTTATTGAGTGTCTATAAATAAGACTGCTCGACGCTCCGCAAGTCATTCTGGCGCGGATCGTCGAACAGTCAAGAGCTCCTGAGCATTATAAGAATAACCTCCAAATCGAAGAAGCGTTTCATTTCAAAACATCCAAAATGGAATATCCCAATGGAAATGAAATCAGAGACGTCAGCTCAGCTGACGTCACGGTTTTTTTAAAAACCATTTGGGTGTCCCAGCTCCGTTATATACTATACTAGCAGCGCCCCGCGGTTTTACCCGCGTTGTGCCCGTTCCCGTGGGAATTTCGGGAATTTTTTTACATAAAAACCTTCCTCTTGAATCAATCTACCTATTACAAAAAACCGCATCAAAATCCGTTGCGTAATTTTAAAGATTTAAGCATACAGACAGACAAACAGTGTGACAGACACGAAAAAGAGACGACTTTATTTTATACTATGTAGTGATTATCAGTAAATCTTTTTTTACTAAAGTATGAAGAAGTTTAGTAAGTAAGAGATAACAACAAGTAAAATTATAACTTTAAATCCCCTAAGCAAAAACGGTGTCGCCGATTTTTTCCAAACATAATCCTTTCAAATGAAGAAAACCGTATCGACATCGATCCATCCTAGCTACGGATCCTAGCTACGAATGCCACAGACACACACACATTAACACAGACAGAGATCGACGTCGAGCTTTTAACAGCCCTCTTCTGGGTCAGGGGTGTAAAAACCTAAATATAATCTAGTAAAAATAAATATTACTAACCCTATGGTATGTATCCCTTCCATATCTGGACACAATAACGAACATAAAGTTGATCCTCTCTTCGACAGCTTTGAGTAAAACGCTACGGAACTCTGAGATTCTCACTTGGAACTTTGTCAACCTTGGCTCGGCCACTTGCATTCCTAATTGCCTTCCGTTGCTTAAAATCTGAATAAGTACAAAAATATAAACTTATTTGATTGTTTTCAAAGAAATGAAGAAGTTTATAAGCAAGTTCAATTTGGTTTCAAGTTTAAATAACTATTAAACGTTAAAAAATATAACATAAGTTTTGTCACGGCTTAGTGTCATGGCAAGCAAACTCTTCAGCTTTATTGATATACTAGCAGCGCCCCGCGGTTTTACCCGCGTTGTGCCCGTTCCTGTGGGAATTTCGGGAGTTTTTATACTTATAAACCTTCCTCTAAAATCACTATCTATTAAAAAACGGCTATCTATTAAATTCGAAATCCGTTGCGTAGTTTTAAAGATATAAGCATACATAGGGACAGACAGACAGCGGAAAGAGACTTTGTTTTATACTTTGTAGTGATTAGTAGTGATAGATGCCTGTAATTGTTTTCAAATCGTAGTTTCATAAACGGCCGAAAGCAAAATATGTAGTTACCAAAGCTCTTATTGTTTCAAAGTTGCTGGATCTGCAGTCACAATCAATGGCGGCGAATCCCCAATGGATCAATGACTCCGGTTTCAGAAGCCTCTTTGCTTGCCAAACGCCATTTCTGTGAAAATAAATAATGTTACAGAAATATGTACCCTGAAACGGGAACCAACGGAGAAAGAGTAGGGAGGGAGATATCCTTAAAGAATAACAAAAAGTTAGAATAAACTTCGTCTTGGCATCTAACCCATGCTGGTCTTTCACTAAAATCAAAAAGGATTTTCACTTAAACTCGTATAATACTATTGATAGCTGCATATAAAAAGACGGTCAGGATCTCATTTTGACGGTCTCCAGTTGATTTGCAGAAAAATAAACGCAACAACGCAATTCGCGGGCGACCCACGAACGAATTTATATTACATATTAGCATTTTTGTATGTGACGCACTCTCAAACTCAGAGAAAAATTATCATTGTTTCAATCGTTACACCATGTCGCAATCTCCAACTCAAAGCTCTTTCAGTAGGGATGGCTTATAAGAACCTACCTCTAAGAAAAGAATGAATGATCAAGTACAGATTAAATACATACCTCGGTATTTCCGATCTGGCGTCTCCAATATCAATAGTGGGCGCTTGAAGTACCTTCGCGTTCACTTCAAAGAACTTGTCAGATATTTCGAGACCAAACTTTTTGAAGAACGCATTGTTGGAATAGTTCATCTGTGGACAATTGACATGTTATAACATGCTACTTTTGTTTTGGTGTACATATTGTATTCTGTGTGTTGTAGCACTGATTTGACAGATATCGACCGTACTATGCTACGGCGTACAAAGTATATTGAAGTTATAGTCAATACTAGTTGCGTCCCGCAATACCTACTCAACGAATTTTGATGCGGTTTTTTTTAAATAGTTAGAGTGATTCAAGAAGGAGGTTTAAATGTATAAAAAATCCCCACGGGAACGGGCACAATGCGGGTAAAGCCGCGAGGCGCTGCTAGTCATTATTAAAAATTGGCTCCAGAAATGCGCTCAAACAAACTCGTGACGTAGTTTGACTAAGCTTTGTTAACTCATCGCGATTGTAAAGATACGTGCAGGTCGGTCACCACTTGGATGGGTGGCAGACAGTGGCATTTCTATCTGAGCGCTACCGTGCTTCGATGGGCACGATAAATTCGAAAAACACTTGACACCAGGCCTGGCCACTAGCCTATTCTAACATACTACATTGTATGTATTAGTTATAGATAATTGAACGTTATCTTAATATTGTATAGTAAGTTGATAAAGTGAGTCATATAATTCTTTTCCACAAATTAAAACATTATGGGATTCATGGCAGCCTACTTTTGTGGTTCCTGTCGTACCTCGTAGATCGGGTGTTGACTGTTACTGCTAATGGTTTCAGATCTGACAGTTTTACAGCAACTTCTGGTGTTCCGCAAGGTTCACATCTTGGACCCATTCTATTCCTTCTATTCATTAACGATATTGCATCCTACATTAAGTATTGTAAGTTTTTATTATTCGCAGACGATCTAAAGTTATATAAAGAAATCAAAAGTCAAATAGATATGGACCTTTTACAAGAAGACATTAACTCTATTGCAGTTTGGTGTGAGAGGAATGGAATGAGTCTGAGTGTAGAGAAATGCTTCTGCATATTTTTTTCTAAAAAACGTAATATTTTACCCCTGAATTATAAGATGAATAACATTAATCTGACAGAAGTTAAAGTCATTCGTGATTTAGGCGTCTTGTTAGATAATACACTCAGCTATAACAACCATTTAGATAATATCATTAGCAAATCCTACAAGCTGTCCGGTTTTATCAAAAGAATTAGTAAAGATTTCAGAAATCCTTCCACAGTTATTTGTCTTTATAATGCCTTTGTACGCAGTAACCTGGAATACGCATCTGTCATTTGGAACCCTAACTACAAAATTCATAGTGATAGAGTTGAGAAAGTACAACGAATATTTACAAAATATCTTGCTTATAAAGATACTAAGTGTCCTTATCGTGCTGATTACCCTAACCGTCTCAGGCATTTCCACATGCATACTCTAGAAAAAAGGCGTCAAATGTTTGATGCTATATCTTTACATAAAATTGTAAATTCCATATTATGTGATGTTCCCCAGTTACTAGACGAGATCAGCATTGCTGTACCCCGCAACATACCTCGCCACCCTATAACGGCGACATTTTCAAGACACACATTTAGGACAAATACTGGCAAATTCTCACCGTTTAATCGTTTTTATAAAATTTATAGTGACATGGTCAAGAAAGATCATGATGTGGACATTTTCTCTTTTTCGTCTTCGCGGATTAAGGCTTTGGTTCTCAAATAAGAGTTTTTATTATTATTTTTGATTCTAAAGACTTGGAAATTTGTGGCAGAATTGTGGAAGTCTAAGTAATAAACTTAGATTTCTATAATTTTGTTGCAGATTTTTAAGTCTTTAGAATTTTATTAGTCTATTAGTTTATTATTTTTAGTAGTTTTATTGGTTTATTAGTTCCTACTTTTTGATATGATTATAATATGTACATCACAAAAATGTTGTACACTCCTGTAAAAGGCCTCTCACATTGTAATATGCCTATATATTTCTATTTTTTGTTACTGAATGTTTTGTGAAGAAGCTGTTGGTGTGTCTTAAATAAATAAATAAAAATAAATAAATAAATAAGTTGGTAACACTATGTGCATAGTATATGGTCACTGACTGATAGTGTTTTGTTTTTATAAGTTGTCTGTTACTATTTGTGTTCTTCCTTATATCTGTACCGAATGGAATAAATAAGATTTTCTGTTGTAACTAAAGTAATAGTATCAATAGATATAATTAAACATACAGCTCTAGCGCATTCTTCAATTTTTCGTTTGCGTTCGTCGGGTGGTGTTGCCGCTTGTCTCACCATGGTGGAAAGTTGCATTTCAGTCAATTGTTTCGAAGTGGCCTAGGGAATAAACAGAGAAGTGAATGAATGAACGAATAAATAGTGAATGAACGAATGTATAATGAATGAACGAATGAATAGTTAATGAACGAATGTATAATGAATGAACGAATGTATAATGAATTAACGAATGAATATGTTAAATAGGCCACGGGGAGAGTGCCCAGCAGTGGACAATGTTAAAAACAGAAACCATTTTTATACAATATTTTACATTACAATACCCCAAATATTAAATACATTATTAAAGTATATGATAAAAATAATAAAGAGATGTACCTGTCCATAGACAATGTCTAGAAGTTCCATTGGATAGAAAATGTGTTTGTCTCTGGGCCCAACCCAGACGCAGTTCAATCTAGGATATTTGATACTGAAATCATAAACAAAATTAAGTTACTAACGTATTCCGTTGGATATTTCTCAAATACAAATTTCAATAACGTTTAACTCGCGTTGTACCCGTGCCTGTAAAAATCTCGAGATAAAAATAAATAGCTTAAATTATAAGCTATCAGTATGGGCCCTATAACCTTTATATTGAACTAGCAGCACCAGCGGTTATACCCGCGTTATGCCCGTTTCCGTGGGAATTCCGAGATGGAAAATAGCCTGACTATCAATTGACTATCAATTAAATAAACAATTATTTAAATTGGATTGATAGCTCCCGAGATACGCTCGAACAAACAAACTTTTCAGCTTTACTATTCACTACATATTATTAAACAAAGGCCCGGCCGCGTCTGTTCGCAAACTATTAATTTAAACTCAAATACTGCACGTATTTAGACGCGGTTGTTTTAATAGATAGAGTGATTCAAGAGGTACATGTATAAATATTCCCGATACTCCCACGGGAACGGACACACCGCGGGTAAAACCGCTAGTGTTAGTATAGAGATTAGATAGATATACTGTTACCGATAATTCTTTTCTTTGGCGAAATATTCCAAGACAGATATTTTTTTCTCTTTATCTCCTCTGGTGACGGTAAAGAATGTCTTGTCTGGCGGTTGAAGGAGGTCATTGCAAATGAACTCGCGAGTTTGGTTCGTCCCAAGTAACCTGGCGGTAACCTGAAAATATAGTCATAATATAAATATAATTATAATCTATTATATAAAATTCTCGTGTCGCGGTGTTTGTAGTTAAACTCCTCCGAAACGGCTTGACCGATTCTCATCTAAGATTCAGACAACATCAATTTTTCATCCCCCTAAATGTTAAGGGCAACACAGTGACACGTTGACACAGTGGCGGTGAGAGCGCTTTCTGTGTCGGGGGTTGAAGGTTCGATTCCCGCCTGGAGTCAACAATAATAATTATGTGAAGACATAGTTGTTGGCGACGACGTCTGGGTGTCAATTATATATTCTTGTAAAGTATTTATAATACAAGCTGAGAGCTTACTTTGGGTCTAATTAACCGTGAGTGAATTTTTCCGGGTATATAGGTACATATTATCTATAATATAAAAATGAATCGCTGAATCTGTTGCTAAGCGCATAACTTCAGAACGACTGCACCAAATTGGATGATTATTTTTTAATGTGTTCCTTATTGTCAGGACAAGGTTTTTATATAAGAAAAATAAGGAATAAAAATCTCAAAATTCCCACGGGAACGGGGGCGCTGCGGGTGAAACCGCGGGGAGCAGCTAGTATTATTATAAAGGGAAATTATAAGTCTAGCCACAAAATTATTTATTGGACACGTGATTAAACTTCTAATTTTATAACTAAGCAACGGGAAGGAAAATGACATAGCCTCTAATAAACTAATTCGTATTTTTTACAACGCCCACTAAATATTCTATAGAAACTCGACCCAAGGGTCAATTCAGCCCGCGGGCGTAGGTACTATTCGGTAGGTTAGGGTTATTTTTTTTTTATTTAGAAGATAACTAGTGGCTAAGGTAGTATTATTTAGATGCTCGTTAATTGTGGCTGACTTAGTAATTTAGAAGGCAACATACATTTTTGGGGGCGAAATATGGTATTAAAAAGAAGCCTGTTTAATTAGCACCCTATTATAAATATGAAGACATACCCTCAAATTCTTGATGAAGGCCCTAAAGTTTTCCACATCACCACGCTGTTCCTCCAGTGGGCAGTTTGTTTTGAGTCTAAAACTGTTCTCTAATGCGGCCACAAGGTTCTGCTGAATCGGGAATCCTTTGTGTGCAACTGTTAACAAACAAGATATTTGTGTGCAACTTTCAACAAACAAATATGTAGTTGTGTGCAACTGTCCACAAACAAGATATTTGTGTGCAACTGTCCACAAACAAGGTCTATGGAACACGGACCGTGTCTTACCCGAGCTATACCAGTGCCCGGACGAATAGGGTATAAAATCCGTTTTTTTATTTCGCTATTATTTCCAGAGTTACAGGCGGTCAAAGTAGCTGATTAGACAGAGATAGCATTACTAGCTCTGTGACGTCACAAAGCTAGCGCCATAGACGTCGCATACAAAAAAATCGTTTTGCAAGAAAGGGACAGAATGAGATAGGAGAGAATATTTCAGAGCTTATAATTTCTTTATTTTTTAATCGATTTTGATTCTGATTTCAGTTTTGATCATAATTTTAGTTATTTTACTAAATTCATCTCTCAAATAGTACACTTTTAATAACAATCAAGTACCCTACTATGGTACGACTATGTGATCGTGTCTTGAATGTTGTTATCTAACAAAAGTAAAATTAAGATCGAGTAGGTTAGTGGCTAACTCTGGTGTCGGAGTTTTTAGACCGCCTAAAGGCCTCCGACATGGTCTAACGATTGAAACAACCGGGACCGACAATTTAACGTGGCCTCTGAAGCACGGCATACCTCAGATAGAAATGCCATTATCGGCCACCCATCCAAGTAGTGGTCGTGCTGCACGGTGCTTAACAATCGCAATGAACTAACATCGATTAATCAAACTACACCATGAGCGGTACCTATACAAAAATTCGAGTTGGACTGGATTCGTCTTATCTATATTATCGAACTATCTATGATGACCTTTTGCCTTTTGTCTTACGTGTTTCAAGAGGCAAAAGAAACTATCACTTAGCTACTTACCATCAATGTTGATAAATCCACTTGATGTAAATATAGCAGACTGGAACAGCCCCGTCCACATTTCGAGACCTCCGGTAAGATTCACAGGATTGCTTGGCCGTTTAAAGAACTGCCTGCCGCACTAAAAACAAATAGAAAATAAATTTTAGTTGAAAGTAAAGATACATTCGACGCCATTATGTATGTATGTTTATATCTTATCCAGAGGTTATCAAATAGGGGCCTGAAAATGCGGCGAAATGGTTCCAGTAAAGGATGGTACGGCACTGTTTGCTTCGCGCTCGACTTGGCGGGTGCACTGCCGTGTCCCCAGATTTTTCACCTTATTACAACGGAATAGGTCATTCATTAATTTATCATTTCGAGTATGTTAGTGGTCAACCCTGCTTTTGGAGTTTACCGCCTTAAGGCCCGCGACATGGTTGAAACAACAGGACCAACTGGTTAACATAGCCTCCGAAGCACGGTAAAGATCATACAGTGCCATTGGCCACCCATCCAAGTAGCGGCCGAGCTGAACGTCGCTTAACAATCGCAATCATCTAGCATCGCTTAGTGAAACTACGCCACGAGCGCTACAGGTAAGGAATAAGGTAAAAATGAAGGAAGTAAGAATTAAGTTCTTACTTTCACATAGGACTCCAACGCGCCTTGGCGCAGAATTACGTCGATGCACTGGATTTCTTCGCTTGCTGGGCTTAAAGAACTGCCACCCATCTGCATATGCCTACAAATACAATTAGTACATTATAAAGTTATAAATCAAATATAGGACAATCTATACTTCACTACATAGTATATGAAGTCGGTTAAAAACAAAGTCGCTTTCCGCTGTCTGTCTGTCCCTATGTATGCTTAGATCTTTAAAATTACGCAACGGATTTAAAAGCGGTTTTTTAAATAGATAGTGTGATTCAAGAGGAAAGTTTATATGTATAAAAATTCCCGAAATTCCCACAAAAACGCGGGTAAAACAGCGGGGCACAACTAGTTTTTATAAAAAATTACGTGTCACTTTGTTTGTCCACGATGGATTCCTAAACTACTGAACCGATTTTAAATTGTGCAATCTAACTTGAAGGATAGGATCTTAGCTTACATCTCAATTTATTGTGATTAGGGTGGTCCACCCCTTAATTTTTATATGGCAAGTATTATTCTGATGTATAACCTATATTACTGTTAAGTTTCCTCCAAATCCATTCAGTAGTTTTTGCATATCCTGTTAAGTTTCATCCAAATCCATTCAGTAGTTATTGCAGTCCATCAATACTCACAATTATAATATTAGTAGGATATTCATCGCTTACCGGGTTAAATTAGCCAAGTCAACTATTCCAGTGAACTTAAGTGAAACTTCAAAGGTTAAATTTTTTCCATTCGGATCCAGAATATCGACCTGAAATAAACATATTCTATATGAATATATTGCACGTATTGCACGTCAGTCTTCTGTGACCACGGTTCCTGCAAAGTGGCCGAAACGTCAGTTACAGTGGCCAGTTACAGGTAATGTTTCCCTATGCCCGTAAAATATATATTCAGAGAGATGGAAAACTTGTTGTTATTTTTATTTATTTCTACAAATTAAATAGGCCAAGAATTCACACATGGTTTAGGTTTGAGATCACCAATCCGGAGTAAGCAATCATGATGATTATGCCTAATCCATCTATTCACCGTACGGATATCTTCGGTGTAATGAGAGGTTTTTGCCCAGCAATGGGACATTACAGGCAAATTTTTTTTTACTTTACTCACATTCACACCAAATCTTCCTTCGCTCGGTACATTCTTCAGTTGGTGCAAGCTGTAGCAATTCTTTATTTGGTCGAAAGCAATGAACTCCCTAGCATAATACTCTTTTTCAACCAACTTAAATGCTTGGGGCAAGAATTTCTTCGGTCTCTCTGGTTTGAATGAGACGTCGTAGCGGTACTGAAACAAACAAGTACAGCAAGATCAATTTATAATACAGTGCATTAATTAAAAGGGATGTTATATGATATATGGTTCTAATTAACTAAACCCTTAGGCTACTTGTCTACCTTGACGGAATTCGTGGAATGGAAAAATAGTAAAAATGCCAGTAATATTGCACAAAACCAGCACTTTCTTCTAATCAATTCTAATGGCAGAATTTACTCTTTTCTTTTTCAGTCAAAATAAGAGAGCCTGAACTTAAGGTGATTGAACAAAACATACACCAAATACAAACATCAGAACTTTACTTACAAGTTTAATTGGCTTGAACACCAACGGTAAGTAGTTGGTCAGCACCTTGATAGGGGTGAACCGGACCTGGTTGCCAGGAACCCTCTCCGGTATCTTATAACGACAGATGACTTCCTTCCGTTTCGTGTAGGGTGGTTTTTCCACATTTACTTTCGGTTCGATTGGCTGAGCAAGGCCGTGGCCACGGCTTGATGAAATCGGAAAGTTTTTTGTGGAGCCAGATGGAGACGGGATTAGTTCTGCCGCGGGTGGCAATTTTGGCTTTTGCTGCGGCTGCGGCTGCTGAGCCCCCGGAGGCGCCGCTGGGCCACCCCACGGCGCTGGAGCAGGTCCTGCCGGAGCTGACTGTTGTCGAGCACCCGCTGACCAGGCTGGTACAGTGCTCGGTTGAGGTCCTACTTGAAAATAAAATAAAAATTAAAAAAAAGAAATCATTTATTGCTTAAACTTAAAGTAGGGTGTGTACCTTGCGCAGTTGGAGACGGCGCTGACCATGATTGCTGAGATGGTCCCGGTTGCTGCACTGGAATAGTACCTGGCCAAGCTTGTGGTGGCACCGACTGCGCTGGAGCTGAACCTGCGGCTGGTTGGGCCGCAGGTTCAGCCGCAGCTGCTGCCGCTGATTTCTTTTTACGTGGTTTGTTCTTCTTCTTGGGGCCACCAAGCCCGAGTCCTTCTTCTTCCTCTGGAACTTCAGTAGATGCTGAAGGTACAGGTTCAGCCGCAGCCGATGTTGATGGTTTATCATCCAGAGAAAGCTCACTTGTCTGTGCTTCTACTTTTTCCTGGTCTTTGCTATCTCCTTGGCCCAGACCCTTTTGTCCACCTTTTTTTTTACCTAACATAGGTAAAAGGCAAAATCATTTTGTGTTTTTAAAGAATACTCTATACAAGTTAATAAAATTGGAGTGCCTGTTTCTGATATTAAAAAACCTACTTTTTACTACATGCATAAGTATATAATTATACATGGTACGCAATTTACAATTTTTGTTTATCTGTCTGTTCTGGCTAATTTCTGAAATGGCTGGAAATTGGACCAGCCATTTCAGAAGTCATTCAGAAGATAATCGTATCACGGGACTTTTACTGGCAGGTAGCTGATGTAATATGGAGAAACTTAAGCTACTTTTATTTTAGAAAATTACAAAATTCCACTCGGAAGAAGTCGCAGGCACAGCTAGTCTTTGAAAATAAAGGCTACTTTAAATCCCAAATTCCCGCGGGAACGGGTACGACTCGGGTTACACCGCGGGGCGCGGCTAGTCTCTAATAAATTAATCATTTATTTAAATAGCCAGGGTAATAATTAGGCCAAACTAGGCTTAAATAATATTGTGAGTAAAGAATATTGTGTATTTTGTTAAATATTATCTATATGAATATTATAAAGCTGCAGAGTTTGTTTGTTTGTTTGAACGTGCTAATCTCAGGAGCACCTGGTTCGATTTGAAAAAATCTTTTTGTAATGGAAAGCCACATTAAATGGGAAGGCTACTTTTCATCCTGAAATTCCCACGGGAACGGTTACAACGCGGGTAAAACCGCGGGGCGCTGCTATAAATTATACAATGCAAGCAAATGCTCAGTTTCAAAGTAAGATCTTGTAAATGGTTAAATTTGTGGCGAATAACTGTTAAATATTAAATAACTAGCAGCGCCCCGCGGTTTTACCCGCGTTGTGCCCGTTCCCGTGGGAATTTTTTTACATAAAAACCTTCCTCTTGAATCACTCTACCTATTACAAAAAACCGCATCAAAATCCGTTGCGTAATTTTAAAGATTTAAGCATACAGACAAACAGACAAACAGACACGAAACAGAGACGACTTTATTTTATACTATGTAGTGATTAACTACCCATATTTCTGTTATGTTTCATCCAAATCCATTCAGTAGTTTTAACGTGAAATTGTAACAAACATTAACTACATACAGACATGCATCCTCACAAACTTTTGAATTTATATTAGTAGGATTTCTGGAAGGCCAGTCACAGTGCAACAGATCTGGCTAACTTCTGGTACAACTTCAACTTCTGGTACAACTTCAACTTCTGGTACAACTTCAACTTCTGGTACAACTTCAACTTCTGGCTAATTTCATATCCAGTTTTAACCATTTGCTGTATTGAATATTTATACTATCATCACAAGACAAAAAAAATGATTTTTAAAGCAAGTTGTAACAAGAGCAAGCTAGTACCTGTATGTGTTGTATCAATGCAACAATACTAATAATATCATTAGATATTAGAAGGAGAAGAGATTAAGAAGAAGAATGACTCATAAAATGTATGTAGGTACCTATTATAAAAGTGAAAGATGACACATACTTATCACAAAATCTCAGAAAGTGTTTCTATAGTACTATTGGTGCCTCAAATTTTTAATGCGGGTTCTTCAATGAATTTAGATGCTCGCTAAGAAAGGATTGTGCGAAATTAAACCCCTAACTAAGGAACACCCCCTTTCATCCGAGAGGGTGGGCCACTAGTATTAACTAAAGTAGGTAGGCATAATGTCATAACTTACCTTTCCCCATTGCTAATTATCTGAAAAAAAATTAAACCAATTAATAATAATAAAATGCACTTAAAACACAATTAAATCAATTTGAACTAATGTCAACTAGGAATACAATTATTTAAAATTGTTGAGAGGCCTTTGCCCAGTGGTGGGACACTGTAATGTGTTACTTATATTATACTTTACTTTATATTTTACTAGCCGCGCCCCGCGCTGTACCTGTTCCCGCGGGAATTACGCGATAAAAATTAGCCTATGTCCTTTCTCAGGCTCTGGACTAACTGTGTACCAAATTTCATTCAAATCGGTTCAGTAGTTTTGGCGTGAAAGCGTAACAGGCAGACAGACAGAGTTACTTTCGCATTTATAATATTAGTTTGGATTTAACCTCAAACTTCATAATGATTTTAGCTCTATTGGATGTGTTATGATCCTTGATTGTAATATAGGTACTACTTCATTTTAAGCCTTTCCTTTGCTGTGGGACAATACCTTGTAATTAATTATTAGTAACTCGAAATATTTGAATAATGTGATGCAATACTACAATTTGCTAGAATATTCATTGGAAGGGTGAAGGGATGTAATTGAGCGAACTGCGAATCTTAAAATGGGTCTGTAAATCAATACAATACAGGAATTATTTAGTATGGTATTGCGTTGCACTTGCACTGATAGAGCAATGGAATACAAAATTGTTTATCCTAAATAATGTTGTATTATTGAGTTAAGAAAATGTTAAGAGTTTAGAAATAATAATTTTATTTATCAACAAGACAAGAAGTACTTACTGAAACAAATAAATGTAGATGTATCGATATTTTTTCACTAAAAACTTTGAAACAAATCACAAGTTCAGAGAATGATACGTTTATTTTATTTTGTAGTAATTCAGTACACAGATTCCTGATTCAGTATTGGATTGGATTGAAAATCTGAACTGAACAATTTATCCCAATTCCCAATGTCTCAATTGTCTCAAACCCAAACTCCCAAATCACAAACAAACAAAACAAAACAGAGTAGAGAGCGATCAGGTCAACCAATCAAACAGACGATGAATGAATGAATGATTTGAATTCACTAAATAAAAATAGGCTAAAAAAAATAGAATACAGGGGGATCCTAACGAGACACTAAATTTGTTATTGTCATTTGGTAATTTCTATTCTTTTACTATTACTCAAATAAAATTTATCCTGGAAAATACTACATTTATCGACAGTTTTGACAATTTTACATTTGAGTCCATATTGCCGTCCGCAATTACAAGTTTGGCGTCGATGTTTGTGTTTGTGTGTATTTCAGTGGCACCGTAGCCCGCAAACAGATTTTTTACCAACGTCTGTATACCCGTTTTGGCTCTTATGGCGGTGCTTTGTATGCGATCTGTGCAGTTCTCGCCTAGCACGCTACGTTCCATGGCTCTTTGGCATACCTTGAGCTTGGACTTTTAATGTTCAGTCAGCGACCACTTCTAAGCGCCTCAAGCTAGGGTTGGCAAGATACAGATGTCGATGAGTCTACGCCTTATGGATAAAGGAACATTAGGCATAAGCTTGATTAGTTCCCTAATTTCTACTTAAAATCA
This sequence comes from Cyclophora albipunctata, assembly GCA_963082685.1. Classification (NCBI taxonomy): domain Eukaryota; kingdom Metazoa; phylum Arthropoda; class Insecta; order Lepidoptera; family Geometridae; genus Cyclophora; species Cyclophora albipunctata. The sequence continues at coordinate 7,401,595 of OY720119.1, read as the reverse complement.
ACATCATATCTACACGTTCCAAATAACACCCATTGCCGGGTTATTATGGAGTTACATTGTTTTTGCTATTTTCCATTAAATATGCCTGCAAATTTTGCTAAAATTCGCTAGGTATAGTCAACAAGCGATGCCACAATTAGATTGAAATCTAGCATTCATCCACACAACCATTGACGAGAAATTACAGTTTGTGTAAAAAAGTCCCGAATAACACCAGTTTACTGCAACTAAAATGTCAATGATCGATCATCCTGTATGCAAATTTTTAGATGAGTGAGCGACGCACATAGATTTGTCATACAAACGTGCCGCATGCTTGACTTGACACCTAAAAATCAACTTGTTTATGGTTTGGGAAGTCCCCTAACAAATATGACGCAATAGTTCGAAATGATTAAGTAAACGGTGTAAATTAAATATGTAGTACTAGCTGCGCCCCTCGGTGTTACCCGCGTTGTTCCCGTTCCCACAGGAATTTCGGGATAAAATGTATCCCACATGGTATTCTGATGTTTATCCTGCATTACTGTAAAGTTATATCCAATTTCCAAATCAGTTTAGTAGTTTTTGCGTGAAAGAGCAACAAACATACATCCATACATACATCCATCCTCACAAACTTTCGCATTTATAATATTAGTAGGATAGGACAATTGTAGCAAGTTGCAGAATTTTATTAATTTATGCTGGAATTTGGTACTTACATTATAGGTAAAATAGAATGAGTGGACCTTGTCTTGAATGGTTTGATCTGTGGTGGGTTTCATGATGAGTTTATCGAAGTCTGTGGTTGGTTTGATTGATTCTGTGGTTTGTGAAGAAAGTTTTTTAATTTTTCCATAATTTTTCTTTCTGTTGTTGTTAGTCGTAGATCTTCGATCAACAATGTGTATTGTTGATCGAAGTCGTAGATAGAGAAAAGTTAGTCAGTTTGTTCCATGTTTGTTCCTTTGGTTTGTTCAGTTTGTGGTTCAGTTCATTCTGTGAGCTGTGAGTTCATTCATCAGTCCCATTCAGTCACATTTGTGGTCCTGGTCACATTCATTCAGTGTTCATACTTCATTCAGTTCTGTAAAGTGAATTGTGTTTGATGAAATAATCATACTACAAACAAATATGTATTTTAAAGTTAATGTTGCGATTTAATTGTTAAAATAAATTTTATTCATGCTCATTTGAAATTGGATTAAAATTACTTAGGTAATTTCTTTTTGCAGTTTACGTTTTTCTTCATATATTTTTTCTACTGTATTGTCGGCTGACTGTACTCAGTCATGTGTGTTGAACTTTTAATGTGTAATATACGGCTAAAACCAAGTAAAGTATGGCTTTTTACCAAGCCGAAAATGCTTTAAATTCAAACGATAGTTCGAATTTGTTGGATGATACAAACGACATTGACGATTTATCAATAATTCCGCTTGCAAAGGATAGTTTTGGTGAGTGCATATTCATGTATTTTTAATCGATTGGATTGGCGTGTATCTTTATACGAGCATCTATTTACATCACATTTATCTTGCTCTTGCTATTGGCGTAGTCTTGATTATTTACATAAACTATTATAATTTGAATAACCTAGAAATTCCAGAAAGTAATTAGGGCAGTCCACTGTTTACATTTTACGAGGATGCTATCGTGCTATAAAAGTTTTCTAATTCGACAGCAATATGTGAGTTGTGTGGCCGCGTCGGTCGTCGTGGGCAGTTTTATTCACGAAATAACAAGTTTTGTTCCCTGAGATGTCACGCGAGTAATTCGAGAAGACGCCGCTGTAATTGGAGATTTAAACTCATGGAGGGTGCAGAGCATATGGCTGGTATGATTCCTTTGGAGCCGTTGCCGCAGTTGGAACAATGGCAGGTTAACTACCAGGATTTGCAGGTACTAACCACTTAATACTGCTATGCTAAGTTGTCTTATTCCTAAGTTGTCTTATTTCTTTCCCTTAATTTAATACTAAGGAAAAACTTGTAAAAGACAGTTCCTAAGAATAAATACCAGTATTTTGTCAAAATTTAAATCAATTTTGTAATAAGTAGTTATTAATTGTTAATCCAGTGTAGTAAGCTTTATTTAAAACTAGTGATGCTGCTTGTTTCCATGGCAATTTAAGATTTTATATGGTGCAGTAGTTTAAGATATCAGACAAACAAATTTACAGAGATACTGTCACATTTACAGTAGGCAGATTTCATAATTCTAACTACGAAGTAACTAATAGTTTCCTAAATACACTGAGACCAAAACTTTACTTCAACTTACATTTCAGGCAGGGCCCATAAAACAGTCCGCAGCCCTAATAGCCAACAGCTATGAGTGGAAAGACGAACTATTTGGTTGTGACTTCCTTGCTGCCCCAGTGAGCCTGTTCAAGCATGCACCGTTACATGAAATGTGGGACAGTACATTCGAAGGCATGAAAGTGGAAGTTAGAAACACGGACTGTGAGAACTTTTCAGACAAATTGAGTGACTTTTTTTGGGTGGCTACAGTTTTGAAGGTAAGTTCAAATAGTCTTATGTGACCCTATCCTATATAATAAGAAGAATAATAATTTTTTATTTGTTGAACATGAGTATTGTAAAGGTGGTAAATAATATTATAAAGTATCTTCATGTTCTGCCTGAAGCTCAGGCGTACAAATATTATGTATGCTCTACAAGAGTAAAAGTGGGATATCAAAACAAACTATGATCTATGCTATACATTACTAGATAATTAAAAAATAAGCAAGGTCCAGCTATGTAAGCCTGATGTCTGAGTTTTAAGATCACTCAGCAATTCTGTAGCTGACAATTTAATATGTCATAAATAAAACATCTTATCACTTAACTTTGAATTTATCAATAAGGCCAAAATATACATGGCTGTAGCTGGTTTATTGGCATGCCTGTATCTGAGCTGTGCACTGTGCATAATTATATGTTTACATACAATTAACAAGCATTTCAGTCACTGCTCTATTTAACAGACAAGATTCCCACTTTGCTTAGTAACAAATTATAATTTAAAGAATAATATATATTTTAGGTCAAAGGCTACATGGGACTTCTTCGCTATGAAGGGTTTGGCAGCGATGATTCCAAAGACTTTTGGGTCAACTTGTGCTGTTCAGAAGTGCACCCTGTTGGATGGTGCGCCACTAGAGGAAAGCCCTTGATACCTCCAAGGAGTATTGAAGACAAATATACAGATTGGAAAAAGTAAGTTACCCTAACTCTAATACAAGGTTGTGTATAAGAAGAAAATCCTTAACACTTTTGAAGTGTGAAAGATTTTCTTCTTCAGCTGTACATAAATGTAATTCTATTATGTCTATAAACAATATTTCTGTTGGCAATACCTGTATAGTAAGGTCTTCACTGTGAGAATGCCAAGACAGATTGCACTACCATAGAGAGAATATAGAGTAAATTTTGTTTGATTCTTGTTTCTTTACTTTTATTATAATAGGAAAGAAAAACCACTTGATGTTAAACATTGTAGGTTTTTAAGTTTCCATTATCATTGCCCATTGGCACAGTGGCATGTGAGAGCATTTGAGAGACTGTGTCAGACTGACTGACTGACTGTGAGAGACTGTGTCAGGGGTTGCGGGTTCGGTTTCCGCCCAAGTCAACAATATGTGCGGACATAGTTGTTTTTAACTATGTCTGAGTGTAAATTATATATTCATATAAAGTATTTACGTGTCTATATGTATTAGTTTCATTTAGTTGGATTACATAAATTAAACTAAGAGCTTAGTTTGGGTCTAATGATTTTGTCTGGTTGTATTTATTTTATAAGAAATTAAATTCTGATATTCCAGGTTCCTAGTTAAGCAGCTGACTGGTGCAAGAACACTGCCGGCCAATTTTTACAGTAAGCTTCACGACAGCCTTGTATCAAGGTTTGTCGTCGGCTCTGTCATGGAAGTCGTGGATAAGAACAGGATCTCACAAGTTAAGGTAATGTATTATATGTTTTTACTTGTAAATTTGAAAATATTATATTGCTGATAAAAAGGTTTATTGATCTTTTATTATTGTTTTTGGGTAGCCTGTGTTATTCGATTGCAAGGACTAGTGTAGTTTATATGTATAATGAAATATTTAGAATCCATCTTTAATTATTTAACCTCAACTTATTTATTTTCCAGGTGGCCACAGTATGCGAAATAGTTGGTAAGAGACTACACGTCAAGTACTATGACAGTTCACCCGAAGACAACGGGTTTTGGTGTCATGAAGATTCCCCTTTGATCCACCCTGTAGGGTGGGCGTTTAGGATCGGCCACCCATTAGACGCGCCGCAGAGCTACTGCCAAAGAGTCGCAGCTGGACGCTTCACGCCCAGCGACACAACGCCAGACATGTTTTATAAGTACCCCACGAATGAACCGCCACTGTTCTCTGAAGGCATGAAATTGGAAGCTATTGATCCGTTGAATTTGTCGGCGGTATGCGCTGCGACTGTTATGCAGATTCTTAATGAAGGTAATTAACTTTTAAGTCTAGTTTGTAGGCTTCCCATACATTATTTTAAAGATTTTAAAAGTAAGTGTTTTAGAGTAAGTGATAAGTGATAAAAGTTTTAGAGTATGTGATTTTTAAAGTAACGTAAAAGCAAGCTAGATAGGAAAGCATACTATTGCATAAAGAGTCGTCGAGTCATAAATAAAACTCGACGATTCAGTTAATAATACGCTTACTGTTAAAATATGGCAATACACATTTTGAGATTCATAGACTAGATTAAGAAAAAAAAAGAATGGCTCTCTGTCATGGCGTCCCTAGGTAAAATTAAGTATTGTAAAGTCTAAGAAGTTAAATAATAAGAAACAATAAAGTAAATGGTAATTTTATTCAAGTCAAGACATCCCATCAATGACCTCCTAATACTTACAATACTTATTTATACAAATCCTTGTATCGTTCTATGATCACGCTAAAAATATCTCTTTCTCTTTCATCAGGATACATGATGATAAGGATAGACTGCTACCCAGCTGACGCGTCGGGCGCGGATTGGTTCTGCTATCATCAACGATCGCCGTGCATATTCCCCGTCGGATTCGCGACCGCTAACAACATACCACTTATACCTCCGTCTGGGTAAATATTATAATCCTTTCTCTAAATATTATAAAATAGAGACCTTTGCCGCGTTTCTCTGTCTGTCTGTATGTTCGCCATTAACTCTATTACTCAACGGACTTGCAAGTCAGTTTCACCGAATAAACAGAGTGATTCACGAGGAACGTTTGATGCTGTTTATCCCAAAATTCCACTTGAGTGCTCGCAGCTAATTTAAGATTAGACTAAAGTTGCACCCACTCGCTATTTGCAGCTAACTTCAGGCTTACATTAACTTTACAGATTCACGCCCGAAGACTTCAATTGGGAGAGTTATCTCAACTCCTGCGAAGCGATAGCAGCGGGAAGAAATCTATTCGCGGCTCGAGGACACGTTGTGTCGCACGGGTTCGTCTGCGGGATGCGGCTGGAGTGCGCCGATTTGATGGACCCGAGACTTGTCTGCGTTGCTACCGTGGCTAGAGTAGTTTGTGATCTTCTTAAGGTAAATAATCTTATTGTAGATTCTTATGTAACGTTAAATAAATAAATAAATAATAATAAATAAATATACCTGGACAAATTCACACACGGTTAATTAGACCCAAAGTAAGCTCTAAGCTTGTGTTATGGAATCTAATTAACTGGTACTACTACATAATACATACACAAATACTTTATAGGAATATATAATTGACACCCAGACGTCGTCGCCAACAACTATGTCTGCACATATTGTTGACTCCGGGCGGGAATCGAACCCGCAACCCCCGACACAGTAAGCGCTCTCACTGCCACTGTGCCAACGGGCTTGTCAAACGTTAAAAAATATATTCGTTATTTATTTATTACTATCAATAAATAAAACGGGGCCGTAAAGCCTCTTCATTAAACCGACAAGTTTCAGATCACCGCGATCATAGACAGGATCGAGATCGCGCGCAATCGTGTTTGATCGGCGATCGTGAAGACTTTAGGGCTCGTACATTAATGCGCCGCTACGCAAAAATGCACGGCTAATTCTGCGTTGCGACGCCGCGGCCGGTTAGTTTACGTGGTAATGTGTGACGCAGGTGCACTTCGACGGGTGGGGCAGCGAGTACGACCAGTGGCTGTGGGCGCACAGCACCGACATGTACCCGGTGGGCTGGAGCCGCGCCGTGCGCCACCGCCTCGAGGGGCCGCACACGCGCGCGCCCGCGCGCCCGCGCCTCGCGCGCCCCGCGCGCCACCCGCGCCGCCGCCGCAAGATAGGTACCTACACTCTATATACTTCACCGACATGTACCCGGTGAGGGCACCTTAAGCTGTCGGTCCCGGTTGTTTCAATCGTCAGACCTTGTCGAATGCCTTTAGGCTGTCTAAAAACTCTGACACCAGGGTTGGCTACTAACCTTTTCGAAATGAATGAATTACCATACCAATATTAAAAACATATTTAACATCTCCAGGTCCAAAAATAGCAGCCCAACCACCGAACACGACTGAGGAAAGCTCCCAGAACTCCGATATGGGTGATACTAAAAGTTTGTCGCCTCCCACTAGCGTTTCGGAAATGTCCGGCGATACGGAGACTAGGACGGATAATGATATCATCAGCAACAAGATGGATGTCGATACAGAGTCCAAGAACAGTACAGAAGCGCCCGATGAAAGGAATTGTGAATCAATCCAAGAATTCACGGTAACACATTTTTTACTTACTTCCCATTTTCATAAATGTTGCTCCTTTTCAAAACTCCTTACTGCCATACAACAATCAATAGTCTTCTGGAGATATCCCATGGTATGTCAAAATCTCCTTTATAAAACTACCACATAGATTCTATTACTGAGCTACAGTTCTTTTTACTAAAGATATTAGAAGTAAAACAACTGGAAAGGGCCCACAACAAGCCAAAATCTCCTTTCACTTGCATTAATAGTTATAAAATATTATTAAATCACAAATATTCTAATTTAAAAAACATATTTTCAGAGCGGTCCATCAGATCCAACGGATACATCACAAGATTCGAGCCAGAACGCGCCTCAGTTATCTCCAGAAATACCTACAGAAAGTGCTGAAGAAAGCAAAGTGATACCTAGACTAGTCAACACAACAGTGCCCTTAGATATACTCAATTCAGTCGACCCAGAGAACTGGTCAACGACGGACGTCGCTAAATTCCTAACAGTCAACGACTGCCAGCCATATTGCATAAACTTCACCAATATTACTGGCCCAATGATGCTACATTTAACAAAAGACGAAATAATAGAACTCTTAGAAATGAAAGTGGGACCTTCTCTCAAGATTTTCGATCTAATACAACAACTAAAGTGTAAAATCAAGCAGCCACAGTGTAGAATGTTGAGTAGCTTTAAGTAGTGGTTGCTTTCTGGTCTCTTCTCTGCGCGTTTTTGAAGATATTCTCTCTAAAAATGAAGATTTGTCTGATTATTGCAGATTTTTATCGTATTTCGTCATTTTTTAATACAAACTTTGATCAATAATATACAGCAGGAAAAAACTAAGTTTATGAATTTACTAGGTAGTAACATTTGAAGTGACTATGAAATGTGTTCAACATTTAACATTTAAGCTTTGACACATCTTGCCATTTACAATTCTGCCTAGTTTTACTAACTACTACGGAAGAAATTACGCCGAGAATTCTCGCAGTAAGTTTGTATACAAAGAAAATCTAACTGGGTATTGTTGATCGAAAACTACAAACATATTCCTACCGAGGATTGTGATAACGGGAATTGAATTGGTGGCCTTTACAGATTTACGATATAAACAAATCTTCACAAACGCGCAACCAAAAGACCAATGGACTATCATGAATAATTTAAGTGTAATAACATTAAAATATTTTAATCCCGCCTATACATAAACAGCATGAAGAATAGCCGATTTATTTTTTAAATATTTACCAGTGAAATAATGTGTGTGACTTTCTATATAGGAATTATGTTTTACAAAGGTATTTAAATTAATTATTTCACCTCAGAACAAATAAAAATTCCGGACAATGCACTGTCAACAATAAAGTGATACTAGTTTTATAAACACGAGTGCACCATGTGTCATAGAGGTTATAAGTCAAACTAACTTAATCTTGACGTAATTACGTAGAAAATGTATGCGTGAGACGTGTATGCATTACGCCCAGCATAAAATTTTGCATGCTTCACTATATTCATTGTAGTGCTTGGTCTGAAGTTTTTATTTGGTCTAAGCATTTTAGATGTAAATTCTTTTGATTTTTATTAAAAACGCATTTATAAGTTTTATAGGCTGTAATCGTTATTAAAAACAATAAATTAACGAGTGAGCTTAGTGTGTGATAGTGTATGTGTTGTATGATTTCAATGGTTTTAGTTCAAAAAGTTAGCACATTTGTTTGCCGACATCACTTCGCTCGCGATCTAGATTTATATCACAATAAACACCATCCATAGTACATATATACATATTTATAAATATTAGAACTACATAATATGATTATTTAATATTTTTATATACATAATAATTCTAAGTAATGTTGTGAGATTCTGGTTAAATATTCAGCTGATTTCAGGTATATTCCACTTTTCGTCACTAGCTAAGTTTGATGAAACGCATCAGCTACAAATTCTCCATCTAAGGGTACTTTACCACTAGAGCTTATGGTATAGCTCATGGAAAGCATCCTAAATATATAAGTATTACTTATGTAAGAGTTTTTTAGTTATCATAAATTCTATTTCGTAAATACATCGATATTATAGTTTAGTGGGAAAAGTGGAATTATTTGGATTTTATAATAGAATTTAAAGTACAGTTCAAAGTTAGTGAATTAACCCCAACACTCAAACGTCTCTCAAACTAAGGAGGCCCCTAGACCTACAATAACATTGTACAATATATTTAATTGTGCAATAAGGAGGCCCCTAGACCTACAATAACATTGTACAATATATTTAATTGTGCAATAAGATTGAATTGCGTTTGGATCCAAACGGTCAATTATATTGCACAATAAGAAAATTGTGCAATGTTTTCTTGTTCAGTCGGAGAATAGTTTGATCCCGAGCAACATGTCAAATATTGCGCAATACTGACCCTACACGAAGCAATATTGTTCAATATTAAATATTGTACAATAAAAATTAAACTCGCTCAAACTTTCGTTCAATCATTGCGCAGTCTTCAATATTAGCCCTAGACGGTTAATTATATTGCACAATATTCAATATTGCGCAATATAATTGATCGTCTAGGGGCCGCCAAGAAGGTAATTAATTATTTTTTAAATTGACACCTTTTTGTCCATATTTTATGTAAACAGAAACTGCTTAATTTGAGTGTTTTAATATTATTGGCATATGACTATTACTTTTTATTCATTTTAATGTTTAGTAGTCTTGATGAAATAGTCTGAAATCCATCACAAAGAATAAAATGTTTGAAAATGCGTGATTTTATCTTTTGCATTCAAGTGTTTACCATATAATGGATATCGCTGTATCAGTCCACTCATATTTTTACACAGCCAACTTATGATACTTCCGATATACATTTTTTAGTAAATTTTAATAAGATATGTTTAATTTCCATCAGTATTTCTTAACATTTTGACAGAATTAGAAGATCTTAATGAATTGTGATTTGTTTTAAAACTGTGACTATTATTCCATTTGATTTAGGTTGGTTCGAATAATCATAATTATGTATGTTTCTTGAATAGAAGAGTTGAGTTGTACGTTTTTGGGTGATATGGAATGCTGGCCTTCGGAATGTATTATATCCAGAAAATATCATGTAATAAGTTCGATTGTTCTGCTATTAAAACAATTTGAACTGTTTAATATGATTTTTATTTACATGGACGGATTTTTATAACTCATTTTTATCGCAGTTTTTTCACCAATAGATTTCTTTGTTCGTGTTAATGTCTTGAAGTAATTGGTTTGTTATCATCCTGCAAAGAGAATAAGATTATTGAGAGAAAAAAAACCATTCACTGCAACAACTAATGGTCATAAACATAATTAATGAAATTCAGGATAATACATGAGATAGATGTATCTTTCTAATGGGGAAATTTTCAAAATTAAGTGTACCTATAATTGTAGTAGTAATAAACCCATTATTTAGAACAGATACCTATTAATTTATTTATTATAATTTATCATTAAATACTTACCTAATAGTGTGTGTAGGAACCGCTGAAGAGTAAAGAGCGCTGCAAATCAAATTGCCTGACCTCAGAGCATGACATTTATGGTATTCTGAACACCAATACACTTCTGTCATATTGAAGCTTTCACTTGAATCTAAAAGATCAAGACCATGATAAGACATAATCTTTAATTTAATTAATCGCTGAATGTTGGCTAACTTCAGAACGACTGCACCAAATTGGATATTGTCAGGACAAGGTTTTTATATATAAGGAAATAAGTAATAAAAATCTCGAAATTACCACGGGAACGGGGGCGCTGCCGGTGAAACCGCGGGACACAGCTAGTAAGTTATACATATTACCTATTATTGTAACTGAATTCAAAAAGACGAAGTGGTGCGAGTCGGTTGGGCATTCAGTTATGGAAATAAGGTTGAGATCCCTATGTTCGTAAATACGATGCTTCGCTTTAACGATAAGATGAAATGAACCTAGGGCTATTCCACATTTGATAAATTGAGGGATACCTTCGTCTCGCTAAGCTATGTTTGATATGATTGGTGGAAACCAAATGAGCATAGCATTCGTTGATAATTCGGAACCCAGCTCATCGGTCATCAATTCCAAACGTAAAATTTACTTGTTCCCTATTTTTTTATATAGCAGCTTTGGTGAAAACGATTTTTCTTACCATTGTTATCTATACATTTTAATTCCGGAGCCAAGTCTCTAGCAGTATTGACATAGAACGTTCTAAGGATGTCCATTTTGTGAGATCCAGACATGCCTCGGTTTTTCTGGCTTCCTGGGTGTAAATGCCTTGAAAATACGCATCGCTTTTTGCTAATGTTGATTAACATTACTCTGAAATTAACGGTTAAATAAATGGTGAAATGTTCAAATCTTACAAAAATAAATTATGTGTGTATCTAATATGTATGTCCTCCGAAGCACGTTAAGCTGTCGGTCCCGGTTTCTTTCTACGGAGAGTACTCGTTACATGAGCCATGTCAGAGGCCTTTGGCGGCTCAATGACTCTGACACCAGGATTGGTCAGGTTCCATCCACTCGATGAAGAAGAAGAATATATTATGTCTATATCTGTGGCATTGTTACTTCCAAATATCTTACCCTAATATTCCATTTTCAAATGAAAGGCTTACAGGAAAATTCCTTGGGAACACCATTTTAGCTTCCTTGATCGTCTGGGCATACCCTTCCCAACAGTGGAGGACTATTTCATCAATTTGTGACAATGCTGGCGTAGCACCACATATGACCAATATGTAAACATCAGCTAATAACTTGCATGTTACTGCTCGAAATGCGACCTGGATAAGGACAGTTGTTTTGGTGTAATAATCCCATTAATATTATAAATGCTAGTTAGTTTGTAAGGATGGAGAATAAAACTTCTGAATGGAATGAGATTGAAATAGGATAATCCTATTAATATCTTTATATATAAAATTCAAAGTCCTGACTGACTGACTGATAATCAACGCACAGCCGCTACACCTAGAAACATGAAATTTGGCAGGAAGGTTCTTCAAGTGATGTAAGTGCACACAAAGAAAGGATTTTCGTAAATTCCTACGGGAACGGGCTCAACGCGGGCAAAGCCGCGGGGCGCTGCTAGTTATACATAAATGCGAAAGGGTGTATGTATGTATGGAAATATAAATTTTTGTTGCTCTTTCAAAAACAACTCAACGGATTTTTATGAAACTTTATAGTAATAATAGGTCATTCGTCAGTATAACACATTTTAACCCGAAATTCCCGCGGGAACGAGTACACCGTGGATAACACCGCGGGGCGCGGCTAGTCTACACTAGTATAATAAAGCTGAAGAGGTTGGTTTTTAATTATTTGAATGCGCTAATCTCAGGAACTACCAATCAGAATCATTAATTGTTTTGTAATGGATACATTCACATACTAGACACATTTGTAATGGAGTTACTTACATTAGGACTCATCTGAGGCAAGTAAACCGGGGTGTCCCTCAAAGGAGCACCGTCTTGAGCTGTAGCCAGCAGCAGCAACAGCCTCGCTTCTCGAGGGTCCAGTTCATGAAAGTCCGAGCTAGTTGCAAACAGATGGCCATGGATACTGAGGCATGCCCATCGACCGCTCACACTATCTGCATAGTGGTCTAACGCTTGCTGTGGAGATAGATATGTAAAGTAATTAGTACAGTTTAGAGGAATATAAATAATCTAACAGCGCCCCGCGGTTTTACCCGCGTTGCGCCAGTTCCCGTGGGAATTTCGGGATAAAAAATTAGCCTATAACCTTCCCGTTGAATTTGGCTATTCATCACAAAAATAATTAATTGAATCGGACTGTTAATAACTAGGATTTGCTGGAATAAACAAACAACAAAATTACAAGACTGAACTTAAGAGGGCCCTTCCCGGGCCGTCAATCTCCAACGCGAACATTATTGAAAAGCTTGTTGTTTCAACTAGCGCAATGTTAGAAAAAGAGGCACTGCGAAAAGAGTGAGCAAGTGCCTGAGCGCTCGTTTGGCATTCGATAACTTTCGTCGCTCACTCGGGGCGGCCGGCCGATGACGTTACGTACGATGCCATTCATAAGGCGACGATTACACGTAAAGTATTTACTGTGATCCGTCAATACAGTATTTATTGATGGATTTTAGTATTTACTGATGGATTAATACACCGGCCTACACGTACAGTATTTATTACGTCAGTATTGTGTCCGGTCTCCTGCTGTTTACACGTCTAAAATGGCCACAGAGCTGAAAATTAAAGGTTGCGTGGCTATTATTTTAGCACTTAGTTTAAATAAAAAGGCCAAGCGAAAGCGATAGGCATAAAATTGGTTACAACAAAGGGAAAGGTACACACATTTGAATTTAATGGCAGAAATTAAATTACATGGTGAAATGGATGATTACGAGAATTATTTTCGAATGCCTGAACCCTGCTTTGAAGAACTTCTGACAATAGTAACACCTTTTTAAATCATAATCCGACGGATCATCATTACAGAATCAAGAAATCTAGAAATCCATCAATAAATACTGACATCCATCACAATACATTAAGTTACACGTTCAGTAAATACCACGATCACAGTAAATACTTTACGTGTAATCGTCGCCTAATAATATCACAGTATCTAGATATCGTCTTGTACGCGCGCCTCGCTACTTGCTACTCGCTACACGCTACTCGCTTCAAAGTTGGTTATTGGCGTGCGCTGCTAAATCTATTGATATTATCACTACATATAGTATAAAACAAAGTCGCTATTTTTGTCTGTTTGTTTGTCTGTTTGTCTGTATGCTTAAAAATCTTTAAAATTACGCAACGGTTTTTGATGCGGTTTTTTGTAATAGGCAGAGTGATTCAAGAGGAAGGTTTTTATGTAAAAAAAATCCCGAAATTCCCACGGGAACGGGCACAACGCGGGTAAACCCGCGGGACGCTGCTAGTGATACATAAAAACAATGTTCAACATAATCAAACTTTGATTATGTCGAACATTGCGTTGCATTGGTCATTGCTCATTATTGCGTACAAATAAGTTCGCGAGAGCATACGTGTGGGATACTATGGAAATATATAAAAATCAATGCCACTTTTCGTTGTAATTGTATAACTCAGGAACGGGCTGACCCATCCAAACTAAATATTTAGGCTTTGTTCGGACTATTTAGTAGATGGTCTATGTGAAGTTTGCACAAAATCGGTCGAGCGGTTCTTAAATTCCCCCGGGAACGGGCACAACGCGGGTAAAACCACGGGGCGCAGCTAGTAAAATATATATCGTAGGCACAATACAAAGAACGAAGAACGTTCTATACGAAGCGAGCGAACTAGCGAGCTAGCGAGCGAGTGCGCCATTCATAGATAGACTCGCCCCCCCGCATACCTCTTTCCGTCACTTGACAACAAACAAGGGAGACCGCGATAACGTTGAACAAAATATAGTGTGCGGAATCTTCATAAAACATGTTCCAGGATATACGTGTTTTTTAAAAAACCTTGCATATTTGTAAAATAAATGATTGTTATTTAAAATCTCCATTATATTTACGAGGTTTCTATCATAATATTTTCTTTAATTTTACAATTTATAAGTACAATATGACCGCCCAAAGTTCAGGTAAAATTTGTGCAAAAAGCCGGTTTTCGGAGGCTTATACTGAATTTGTTTCTAAAAATTTAGATTTTCTGTTACGATAGAAACCTAGATATAGTGCATACGATACTTATTAGCTAAAAAGTTTCAAAGAAAGATCTATAACAACGCCGTAATCACGTAACAGCGTTTGTATGAAAAGTAAGACGGGTTGGCCGCTCTTAATATGTCTCTTGTAAGTTCACTCAGACTGGCTCAGATTAGAACTTTTCAAAATATTTAGTTATGGTCATTGAAATAAGCTTTATTAGAGCCATTCTGTCAAAATAGAGGTGTCTTATTAACTTAGTTATATTATTGCATTATGTAGTTTTTATTGCAAACTACATCGGAGAATTGTAGAAGCTATTGCTCATCAATAAGTATTGTATAAACAAATTAAGCCTTGTTGAATGTTTAATTAAAACTTTTGAAGGAAGATATGCAAGCTGCTAACTAAAAAAAATATTAAAAAACTGCTGCTATAACCGCTAACCGCTGCTATAAAAAACATATTTATTGTTTTCACCTGTAGCTGTTGCGCCTGAGGACACAGTACACTCTGTATAAGATCCAACACCAACGTCGGCAATGGACTGGACACCGCATTAGGGTCCAAAGACTCAAGCAAATAATCCAATATATTATAGCACTGTCTCAGGTCCCGTTTTAACTGGTCTATATTCTTTATGGTCTCCAGTTCTTTGAGACCGACACAGAACACCATGGCGTCATGTACACAGGATAATAATAGCTCGAGATCACACTCTAGTCCACTTGTAGCTATTCCAATAAGAGTCACACTGAAAAATAATTTTCAATTAGTATAGTTTCTTTGTAGTTTAGAAACTGTGATGGTAAGTTGGTTTGCTAAAGGTTTAAAGGTACATGTCTACTACAGCTGCGACATGCTTTGTTTAGTATTCATTCAGCGATCATAATTTATGTAGCTTAACATAACATAGCTCTGGTTAGTTAAATGGCATTCTTATAATCTCATAGCTTGTGGAATAATAATGAATAATGGTAGGTATATGACATACCTTAACTTACTATTAAATTTTAAAAAAGGAAGCACAGATTCACAGTTTCTTAGACCTGGACTTAAGCTTTGGGTTCTTTGAGCAGTGTGTCTTCTTTAGTACTATGAAATCTAAGAAGATTCCCAGAGGCGGGAATAACAAATTTTCACTTACCTTTTGCCATATTCCTTCCAAACAATCCTGCCGTTATCAACTTGAGTGTTGATCATTGATAAATTGTGGCATTTACTGAACATGTTAATCCCATGTAGAGAAGCTATTGTGGAGAATTGAATCTGGCAAGAAAACATTAAGTAAAACATTGTAAAACACTTGTGATGGAGTATTAGTAAATAAATCTTTACATCAATATATAAAAGAAAGTCGTGTTTGTTACACTATTTATAACTCGAGAACGGCTGAACCTATTAGGCTGAAAATTGGTGGGGAGGAAGCTTAGAACCAGGAGACGGATATAGGATACTATTTATCCCGTATTACCTACGGGAACGGGTGCGCTGTGGGTAAAACCGCGGGGCACAGCTAGTATAATAAAAGCTAGTTTCTATTTTTGTTTGTTTGAACATGCTAACCTCGGAAACTACACACCCGATTTGAATAAGTCTTTTTGTTACTATTCAATGAGAAGGTTATAGCTGTTTTCTATCCCGAAATTCCCACGGAAACGGGCATGGCGTGCGTAAATCCGCGGGGAGCTGCTAGTAGTAAAATAAAATGTAAATAGAATTTTTGAATGAGACAAACTTTTATCAGTTGTTACTTACATTTTCAGTGATTCCTCTTTTCCTTGAGAATATAGGAACACCACTATCTGTAGCAACTGCAATTACTATTATTGCGGACATTATTATTGTTTGTATTAAGATTGAAAAAAAAGATATAATAGTTTTGATAGTAACTTTTTTAGATGCTATTTATTACTCATAAGTGTAATCTTTTACAAATATTCTGTAGGTTGTTTTAACGAAAGCACTTATTATCGTCTTGTTTACTTAAATACTTTGTGAAAGAAACAAAACAAAATATGTGAAAAAATAAAAAGTTTTCTTTGAAAAACTTTTTAATTTGTTTACTAGGGATGGGTAAAAAATATCGATATATCAAAATATCGATATTTTTTCAGAAAAATATCGATACTAATTAGCGATATTTTTTTCCGCGATATATCAATTTTCGATATTTATTTTCAGATATCAAAATCGATATATTTTTAAAGCTCTGCTGTCTGCTCATGCGTCACATCATGATTTTGACCAATCCGATTTCTTAAATTTAGAAAATATGCAGTATTTTTTTGTTTCTTTTTTTTATGTCAAGCAATTCGATTTTTTTTAAATAATAAAACTTATGTTTGAAACAGCCAGATGTGTATTTGCTTTAAAATTTCGATAATTTAGGCAATTTTTATAAATAATTGCAAATTGGGCAAAAAATATCGATATATCGAAATATCGATATTTCTTGGGTGATATATATCGATATATTTGAAAAATATCGATACGATAAATATCGATATTTTTTTTCCATTTGCCCATCCCTATTGTTTACCATTGTTTACTTTTTTAATTTTTTTCAAGTTCAAGGCCAGCACAGAGAGTTCATTCAATATCATTCATTCATTCATTGCAGTCAACAACGTAGAAGAATAAATTTGGTAGAAATTATAATGTTGCTATACTATTGTGTAAAATTATATTTATTTCAAATTACTATTACTACAAGTAAATGAGGTACTATTTTGTTTCAGATCCTATTTAAGTACTGATATTTTAACTTACGACTATTACATTAATAGAATAAATTAAAGTTCAATATGTAAAGTTTACATCAGTAAACAGTACAGAGGTAAGGTTTGTTTTGTTATAAATCCGTAGTTGTATATTGTCCATTGTTTTCTTCCACGTTGCTCCTTTGACCTAAAATAACAAATTCCTGGTTCAAAATGACTCCGCACCGAAAAATTAACACTGAGTAATATGACCATGTTTTTTGAAAAAATTCAAAAAATTGCTCAAGCATGGTAATTATTGCCTATATATAGGAGTCATCACGTGAGAGTACGAGAGTTGGCCATCAAGTTGATAGACTGGTTCGTAAGGCAAGATACTAATTTTAATTATCAATTGATTTGCATTGAACGACGCCCTTCACTATACTCACTCAAAAATGTTGAGTGTGGGTGCCTATACCTAAGTAAAAGGGTAGGGTTAATATACTTACTTGTAACACCTTTTTGAAGTAACTTCGGTCCTGTTAAAGCAATTAGCAACGCACCTAAAGGCGCTGATATCACCACACTCAGAACGCTCATAGTCAATATAGCTTTTGCATGCGTTTCATCTGCTACTTTATCGCCAGTAGTTTGACCAGTATTTACTAAATCTAATGCTGCAGGGCCTAACGCCGCCTAAAATATTAAAAAAAAACATAATTTTGGTAAGGTTATCAGCGTCAGGGATGAGAAGACTTAGGAGGAAAATAAAATTAACCAACCTGAACAGTAGCTTTAGCAGTCCAAGTTAAGCCAATAAATAGTTTCTCTTTAGCATTCAATCCACAGCCAAAGGCAAATCCAAACGTAGCTATTGCTCTGATCAATAAACAAGATACGAGGCATATTGCGCCCATTTTAACGACTTCTGGATCTAAGGCACTAATCTGTCAAAATAAAAATTATAAATGATTTGTGAATCCTTCAAAAATTTTGATGGCGTTATAAATAAGATCTATAACAACTTACAGTAATTTGCGCGCCAGTGAAAGCAAATAATATTGGCTCAAAGAATATCCAAAGTATTCGAAATAAGTTGCTCACAGGGTTTTTGTTAACAACCCAGCCTTGTTTATCCCAAAAATAGGCAGCAATGAAACCTGACGATACTATAGCTAATGGACCTATAATGAAAAATAAAAACATACAATAATTTCGTCTCGTAGATGGAAAAGGGACTTCTGTAAGTCTTCAAGTTCTCAAAGTTAAAGATTCAAAGCACTTTCGATTAGTAGTAAATGATGTATTCGGAATATTTACCTGCACCGCTCCACCCAATCATATTAGAGATAAACAAAGAAAATAAACCCCACAAAAATAAGGCGAGGAATCTTAATGGAACGACGTATATATCTCCTTTCTCTGGAATAATTGATAACATTGCTCCCCATAAAGATCCAAGCAGTACTCCAGCAACTATCGAAAGAGGTCCCTGAAAACAGAAAGTAAATAAGGAAAACGATGAATTTCTTTAAGCAAATATTTGAAATTCTTTTCTGGTCTATATTTACTCATCAGCACAAACATTTATATTTACAACACACGTGTAAAGTAATCCTATATCAACATTAAACTAACCTTGATGATGTTAAATGTAGTAGAGCCAGTGGAGAACATGGCATTTAATATTATAGCAAAGACAGCAACGCTAACTGAGTCGTCAATGGCGGCTGCAGCGACGACAATAGTCGGTATGCCTTTAGCGACTCCATAGCCAACATCACGAAGGCGGAATAAACATGGAACCACTACAGCAGGAGACACTGATGCAATCATTGATCCTAATAGGAAACCTATAAGAAATGTAATCAGTATTAAAGCCAAATCTATAATACAAGTGAAAAAATCTCATCTTAACTAAATCTCTCTGTTCTATTAAAAGTTTGTGACCGATCCCTAGAATCCCGGAAATATTCACAAATATCTTATCTTTAAGGAACCCATCCTTGGGCATACATACCCCATATCCAAGGTAAGTTTAGAAGATAGTGTGTAGATAGAGAGATAGCAACACACTCAACCAGCCAAGGAAGAAGACCCAGCTGCAGAACTGCAGCGTAGTGTTTCTTCATCACAGATGCGTCGAGGCCTAGCCCGGCTCTAGTCAAAATTATTACTAGGGCTATTTTCCTAAAATTAAGACATTTTTAACTAGTCAGCCAGTGAGTCTTAACCAGGTACAACATTATTTTTTACATGTTCTATAGTTCTGTACCTTAAATCTTGATTAAGTTTCCTGTAATCATCCGTCATATGAACTAGTTTAAGGTTTTGGAACAATATTCCGGTGAATAACATGCCGATAAGGGCAGGTAGAGTTGTGATTTTTAACCAGATCCATCCAATTAAGTACGCGGCTATGACTAGAATACTCATACTCAATAGTTCTCCATTGAGACCTACTGATTCTCCTAATTCTGAGTAAAGTATCCCCCATGTAAGTAAGACTGAAATGGACAAATTAATTGTACATTATTAAATAGTATTAATCGTCAAATACCTCAATTTCAATAAATGGTTTGAATATACTCACAAAACATTACAATACAAAGTTGCTGCACTGTTTGCCTGTATGTTGAGAATAAGGGGAATGGGCAAACTTTGGACCACCAAGATGGTTTCCAAGATGGCGTCGGGTCAGCTTGATGACATCGCAAGCAGAGAAGTTCCCACCAACTTCTGTAATCAATAAAATGTTATCGGTAACACCTACTAAGTATATCAATGAATCTTAAATCAATTAAAAATAAATGGTTTTGCTCACTTATTGTCATGTTTCGTGTGACCATTTTCATCTGCGAAAAAAGCTCTATGTTACTACCTCTACGTAAAAAAATATCTACAATCTACAAAAATGTGCAAAAAGTAAATATGAAAGCTTTGTGGTTAGAAAGCAGTGACAAGTTTTTCCATACTAAAGTTGTGCTATAGTACCTAGCTGGATGAGCTAGACATGCAATGCACACGCACACACCTACCGACACACGCAAAAAATTATGTGTAAACTCTTGGTATTATCATAAATTATAAGTAAAATCAAAAAGAGTTTTTTCCCCTAATAACGTTTAACATTAACCAACCCATTTAGGAAAAAATCCCCTGCCATCATTAATTTAAAAAAAAAAGGTCATAAAAAATGGTTTTACTGTGGCTTCCTGTATAAAAAAAAGAAATTAACATTATTTAGGCAAGGGATTTTGTGCAATTTAGTTCCCGTGAGAATAATTTAACAGAACCAAAAACCTGGTTACAGAATAAAAAACAGACATTACCTACGAACGAATAAACACGAACACCTATAAAACAGGAATTGATTATCACAATTTGTTGGTAATACACATGTAATACACAATAATGATTGACAGGATAATTCGTCGACACAATAAATTAGATCATAATATTGACACAACGAAATACTTAAGTATTGGTAGTTACAATTACTGTATTAGTGTGAAATCGATGGAGGGCTGTAAGATTGTATTTACAGGTATAATGATTTTTACTCCCTGACTCAAGCATCAAGTAAATCTAATAAAAGGTTTGACTTTCGAATGTAACACTAGTCAATTTGAACAAATTTTAGTTTAAAAATGTTGCAGCAACACAAAAAACCCTAGACTACACATACCTAGGTGTACGTCGTGTAGTGCTTAAATAAATCTTAAGAATTGAAATTACTTTTATTCTACAAATTTATCTGACGGCTCCTTTACATGAACCGTGTTCAAAGAAAGCTTCTGTATCATTAAACATAGATTCAATTCAAAACGAGAAGTGTTCGCTTTAACCTAAGAACCTAAGAACTAGTAGGTAAAGCTTAAAAAATTAAGAAAATCTAAAGAATATAAATCATACATAATACATACCTTGACTGTGTAACTCGTGGTCCATTTTATCTAAATTAACGTACCCAGAACGTTGTCCTGTAAATAAACGAACACATTTTGAAAGCATTTTCTGAATTTTAGCAAAATATTAATCGAAATTACAGGATGCTAACACACTTGTGATTTGATAATAGTGACTGATAAAATACTATAAGATTACGAGTCTCGTGTGACTGATAACGATTGACAGTTGAATTAAGGACATTTTAAAATAAACTTTCAGCGGAAAAGGAAGCGGTTGGAAATCTGCATTATATGTTAAGGTTTCTAAATTAACAAAACTACTCACAATACAGGAGGCACACTAATAAAAAAGACTTTTAGTAGCTATTAGAAATTCACTTTACATACACAACACAAAAAAAACCTTGCTAAAATATTACTGTAACTTTTTTATAGTATAATTTATATTATGTCATAGTTTAGCACCTTCGGTCATTTAAATAACCAACTTTCTCACATAATTCTTTAATTTATAAACTAATTTAATTTTTTCTGCATCAGTTTCACGTTAGATTCTCTTACCAAATATTTACGCACTGATATCTACAAAGCTGTTAGCTCAGTTTTTATTTACATGATAATATCCGAGAGAAGGCCATTGCGAGTCAAAAGTCAACAAGATAAATTAACCGGCGTTACATAGAAAAACAAACTCGTGACTACTTAGTCAGCCACAAACGTTCAATGATTCCAACTGTGCCTTTGATTCCTTCTATTCAATTAGGAGCGAAAGTTTCTGAATAAGTACTTAAATATGGATGGTTCTCTACAGCATCTTTTTCATTCACGTAAAAAGCTACGCGGATGAAAGTGACAAATATGAAAGGATAGAATATTGTACCGAGTAAGAATTGAAAATTACTGTGTTTTGATTAGAAAATCAAAAATCGACACATATCGAGTCGCACTTCTTTATCGTCAGCGTTATTTTTAGGAAACTTTTTTTCCAAAAATTTTAAATACTTATGTCAACACATTTTTGGCACCTACCTTTTTATAAACGAGAGATCTGAGATATTGCAATAAAAAGGAAGGTTATAGGCCGTTCCTTACTATGTATCAAGTGATAGAATGAGTACCTAGTGATAGATATTTTAAAGTTGATTTTCCTTTTATACGAAAATAATGTTTATCATCGACAATGAGTCATTGTAGGTATTTGTCATAAACATGTTACAGTGTATTATGAAATGGTTAGTAGGGTAAAATGTCCAGTTTTTCATAACTTTGACATTATTGAGCTATGTATTTAATTTATTGCAATTCTATATACTGTGTATATTTTTTATGCCATTCAGGGTTTTAAATTTTATTATAAATAAAATTAATAACATTAACTTTTTACTAGTAACTGGCAACTTAGATAAATCTCAGTTCAATCTTACTATCTGCATAGCCGCATAGGAATATTAAAAAAAGCGGCCAAGTGCGAGTCGGACTCGTCCATGAAGGGTTCCGTAGCAGCAAGTGACATAGTATAAAAGTTTTTGTAGTTCGATGATTTGAGTTGATTGAATGAAAGGTAAATTGCGGTTATTAAATAAAACTGGAAGTTTGCATGGTAATGTAAGGCAATTAATTTATACGCTTATACATTGCGAAAATAAAATACTTCTTTTATTTCAAATAAGATAAAGCAAGTTACTGATCGGTTTCCCCTATTCATAGTTAAAAACAACAGCCTTTAACATCGTTAGATACGTAGGTATTGATTTAGTTAATTGGTTACAAAAAGGTTGCAAATTTGATGAGTACGTAATATTAAGTACAGAACCATCTAACAACGAACTACTTTTGATATGACGGTGAACAGGCTGTTTATTGTACTGTAATTAGAAATATTAGAAATCAATCGCGCCAAAAAGTGTTGCACGTACAATTAAAAATATATTCGATTGAAATTCGGATGACAGATCGGTCATCGTTGGTCGTCGATCGTCGTCCGTCGACCATCGTCCGTTCGATCGTCGAAGTCGATCGAATCGAACAGGCCAAATGCCGAGCCGACTGACGTGACTTGAGTGAATGAGAAACTATAAGGGTTCCGTTTTTGCCATTTGGCTACGGAACCCTAAAAAGAATGATGATGATAATATGATTGGAATTTTATTGTTGATCGAAGATATTATTTTATTAATGTAGCCTTGTTTGGTTTGGTCCTAATAAAAAAATCATAGTAAATTTAAGCAAAAAACGAAAATAATGAATAAACAAACCAATAATGATATATTCAGTTTGAGAGTAAATCCTTATTTTATGAAAAGAAAGGTAAGCTTTCTACCCATTTACTTCCTTAAGCTTTCTATGTGCTTTCTATCTAGGTCAAAATGTGGACCAATGTCGTCAATTTTCCAGCCGAAGACCGAGTGATTTTATTTCATTTTTACCCTATCTCTAAACCTTTTTCCTCTTCAGAAGTAGCCGTCTTGGGCTAGAAAATTTACGACATTGGTCCACATGGGACAAGTAAGAAAAAAAATAGAGTATACACTGTTACTGTTACTGTTACTGTTAGCCCGTAATGTCCCACTGCTGGGCAAAGGCCTCCCCCCACTCCCGCCACTCTTCTCGATTTTGGGCCACCAGTTGCCAGTCCCTTTTGTAGGCGTCCAGCTCGTCCCGCCACCGCCTGCGCGGTCTGCCGCGACTTCGCCTCGCTGTCTCCGGGCGCCACACAGTGGAAATTTTGGCCCACAGCGTGTCCGGCATGCGGCAGACGTGACCAGCCCAATCCCATTTTAGTTTAGCGGCCTTTTCACCTGCATCAGCGATTTTTGTTCGGGAGCGCAGTATTGTGTTGCGGATGCGGTCAATTCGTTTGACTCCAAGAATACTGCGCTCCATCGCCCTCTGGCAAACCTTGAGTTTGGATTTCTGGATGTTTGTCAAAGACCAAGTCTGTGAGCCATAAGTGAGAACGGGAAGGATGCACATGTCCATGAGCTTGCGCTTAAGCGCGATAGGAAGGTTGCCCTTCATCATCTCTTTCATCGACCAATAGCTCCTCCAGGCGCTCTCAGTGCGTCTCGCGACTTCTTTATCTTGCCTGCCTGCCTGGAGGGAGACTAATTGGCCGAGATAGATGTATTCATGGACATAGTGCATCACTTCGCCGTTTACCGTGATACGGTAGGCTGAGCTGTTTGTCATGACTTTGGTCTTTGACATGTTCATCTGCAATCCAACCTCAAGGATTGCGTTGCTTAGTTCTTCGAGCATGGCCTGTAATTCTTGGGCTGTGTTAGCAAAGAGGACAATGTCGTCGGCGAAGCGAAGGTTTGTCAGCCTCACTCCGCCGACAACAATGCCTCTATTTCGCCAGCCCGCCGCTAACTTTCTGAACACCTCTTCTAGTGTGGCCGTAAAAAGTTTAGGAGATAGAGGGTCACCTTGTTTGACCCCCTTTTCTATTGGAAATGGTTTACCGGGAGATTGTAATTTGATGGATGCCGTGCTGTTTAAATATATAAGTTTGAGAAGGTCAATGTAGGTTGGATGAATGTTTTGTTGTTGAAGAGCGAGAAATATGAATTTGTGAAAAATGCTGTCGAACGCCTTGCTAAAGTCCACGAATGCCATATACAGTGGTATGTTGTATTCGTGGTGCTTTTCTATTAATTGGTTAATGGTGTGGAGGTGGTCCGTGGTGGAGAGTCCGGGGCGGAATCCTGCCTGTTCGGGAGGCTGTTCGGAGTCTAGTTGGCGTGCAATCCGAGTTTCGATCACTTTGATGAAAGCCTTATAGATATGAGAAACAAGACATTGTCTGTTAATAACATTGGTTAATAATAATGAGATGAATTTATTTATATTTACCTAGTTACCTTATTATCTAATTATTTGTATCGTAGATAACTTGATTATTTTCAGCATGCTTTTGTATATAATATAGTTTTACTATAGTCTTATTTAGATCCCGCAGTGTAATACATTATTTAATCTATAAGAAAATTACATTTTTAGGTTATAATAATGTTTTTATTTTGGTACAAACAATTACGTACGTCAAACAAGCTTCGATCAATAGCAAACAAGCGTCAAACAGATGCCTTTCCATTCATTCCTTATTAAATTAGTCCGATAAGTTCATTCATTCATTTAATTTGACATTGACAGACTTAGCTTACAACTTAGTACAACGTGTGCTTTCTAGATGGCACTGTTTGAAGTTCCAAGAAAAGTCAAATATTTTACCGGTCAAAAGAAAAGATATCCAATTATCCATGTAGTCCCGAGTCCAGTTACCAGAGTTCACCAGAATAGTCATATAATTATAGGTACCTACTCTTTGCCTCATTTGCCTGCCTATCAGTTGCCTAGTCAATTAGGTACTTACATGATGGATTTACCTACGTTCTGTAGGTCCCAAATAAATGCCTTTTAGTGAAGTAGAGCTTTCTACTACGCGCCTCTAATGACTACTATTTATTTAAATAAGGAGTAAATTGTTATCTGCAAAAATAAATTATATTTGTTTGAGTTAAACCATTCTAAATAGGTAATGAGCAAACTTAGATATTTTTAATGGTAATAACATAACATATCTCCTGAGATTTGTAGTTAAGAAGTTAATTCCTCAAATTCCTAGTACTAATTATCTAAAATTCTTCGGGCCTAGGAAGAAGTCTAAAGTAAGTAATTTGTAGGTAATATTCAATGAAGTTTTTACTCACAAAAATGTTTTATGTTGCAAATATTTTTGCTGTTATTTAAACATGTGAGATCTTAAAGTGGGATAGATTTGACTTGGCCTGTTTTTATCAGATTTAAAAAATATATACACCTATAGTTATGTTGAATAACTTAATAAAATGACTGATGTAATGAAAACTGGTCAGGTCAAATCTAACCCATTTTTAAATAACAGCAATTGTTATAGGTATCCAATAAAGAGAAGAAATAGAGTTTAATATACTTGTACATAATGTTATTTTGTTCCTATAAATACATATTGGGATTTTGCCTAGAACTGGGCACTCATTTAGATCTCCATTCTTTTTGCGGCGAAGCCCATAGCCAAGCATAATTTTTGTATTTAACTTGGCTCTCCTTTTTTACATTTATGTTTTTGGTGGGATTAAATAATCTAAAATAATCAAAACTTTCTTTGCGATGCTTCGTAGTTAAATGTCTCGATCCATAAATAACATTTAAACATAAACAACTACGGAATATAAATCGTTTAATCTGATGACCGAATTTCAATTGCGTGTGTTATGGAAAATACGTTGAATGAATACTTTTTTGTGTTGGATTGATGTCGTCGTCGATCTGAGCCCAGTTACCATTTCACCGTCGGCTTTCGAACACAGTTGGCTGTTTTTATAATCGAACGTGTTTGAAAAAATTTATTAAAGTGTAAATTGAATTTTCTTTACAAAACATTAAACTAAAATAATAGGTACCTTAAACTTGAGTTTGTTTTGTAAAAATAAACTAAAATAAATATTAAGTTATATTATTAAGCTTACAGTAAAATGTGCTGAATAAATACTTAAAAAAAAGTATTTTTAGTTTTTGTGAACTTTATTTTTTTCTATAAGAAGTTAGTTTCCAAAATGTATCGGACTATGTGTTGGATTTTATTCATTGCAATATTTGCGATAGAATTTGGTAAGTTTAATTAAAAATATTCTCACGTATTTAGTTCATAGTAAAGGCAAGCGTAAATCGCGTTTATCGCTCAAATCGCGCTTAATAGACTCTCTTCTCACTACTCCGATATAATCTTCAGTTAAATGATAGACGTCTTCTTTCTAACAGTGAACCATTTAAAAAAAGAACTCAATATTAACATTATGTGTACCTAAAGTTATCTATTCTAAATTCTTCAATGTTCGGAAATGACAGTAGCTTTCGCAGCGCCCGTAGCACTCTAGAATTCAATTTATTTAAAATCAATTCAATTTTTAAATTTCTATTCAAGTACTGTACTTGATAGGTCCTTTTCTAAGTAGGTACTAGTTATAGTAACGTACTATCACAGCCAAGTAAGCACAAAGCAATCATCAAATTATCTCTTCTTCTCATTGAGTTAAATTGTTTTCGCTCTATTGAACAGTGTCAGTGAAAGAGAAAATGAATTATTTGCTCTCAATTGGGTATTGACAGTTATTTGTTGTTTCGACGTTCAAACTAATTAGATGAGAGGACTAATGGATTTACAATAAACCTGTTATCACCACGAGTTTTGTTACGTTTTTAAGCAGAGTATTCTGAGACTTTAGATATAATATATGTATTTAAATTAATCGTGTAAAATATTTTATGAAAGTTTAGTGCGAGAATAGGTTACAAACATAATCTTTAGGACTCCAAAAGCAATCCATGAACTAGGTAGGTGTTCAAAAATAGAAGGGTCTCTTATTTAATAGTAAAGCTGTAGGCTCAAAGAAAAAAAATAGTACAGTACAGCTAATTAAAGTGCTAAGCACTTAAAACATTGTCACATTATAAAGAAAATCGTCATCGACTTGTCCGTAGGCTTTATAGGTACAAGTTTTAATTTGAGATGGTTCTAAATGCACACGCTTTATGCTTAAAATTTATTTGATCTGACTAAGTGACCATTATACATAATTAATATCCATTATCCTTCCAACTCTCATTTTTGAGAGTCGGAAGTATTCATTCATCTTAAAATGAACATGTCTTAATGATTGTGACATAACTTAAGTACATCCTCGTACCTAATATTGAAAAGGGACATCGTTTCTTTGGACACTTATTATTGTGATCCTAAATTGGCGTGATGACATTAAGATCATTTGTCAAACGAATAGTAAATAGAAGCACGTTTTAGTGTACTGCTCAAGTAGTTTTAATTGAGGTTTTTAAGTTATAGTTTTTTTGCTTGTTTTCAAGTTTTACTTACATTACGACTTGTAGACCATGTAGACAACAGCATGTTAAGCGTGTATCAAACTGTAATCTAGACATTTGAGACTGAACTACATAGCGTTAAGTAGGTACGTGTGAGCGGAGATTTAGATATAATATAATAACGATCTATGTCAAAACGTGAAGGACGTTACGGTCTGTACCTCCCATTTTCAGTTATCATGACCTAGTTTTCTAATGTCACAATTTTTTTTTTTTTTTCTAGTTAGTAGCTAGTTTTGATAAAATATTATAAAGCTAGATCATTAAAAAAGGCAATAGTATGTCCCACAGCTGGGTAATCTCTCTCATCTCACTGAAGATATAATTAGTAGATAAACTATTAAGAAGTTCTGAAAAAATATGGATCGAAGTTTGTGTTACACATTGAACCTACAGAAGGGAATAGCACAAAGTTTAAACTATCTAGAAGCGAGTAAAACAGCAGAGAACTTAATAGTAAATTAATAAAATTATGAAGTAAATTAATCTAAATACATAGCTGTATACTTTGGAATGTTTTTTCGCATATCGTTCACTTACAATACCAACTGATTAACTTACAATGATGAAAGTGTACTGTTTCCAATGAAAGTGTCATCTTTATTAAACGTATGAGAATCTTATGAGAAGATCTTTCACTCTTTGTTTCTATCAGGCACAATACAATTTGTAAACTTGAGACTTATTTTAAGACTTAATTGTTGTAAATATTATCTTATAATCGTAGACCTTACTAGCCCGCGTTGTACCCGTTCCCGCGGGAAATTCGGGATAAAATGTATCCCATGTGTTATTTTGATGTATCACTACATAGTATAAAATAAAGTCGTCTCTTTTTCGTGTCTGTCTGTTTGTCTGTCTGTATGCTTAAATCTTTAAAATTACGCAACGGATTTTGATGCGGTTTTTTGTAATAGGTAGAGTGATTCAAGAGGAAGGTGTTTATGTAAAAAAATTCCCGAAATTCCCACGGGAACGGGCACAACGCGGGTAAAACCGCGGGGCGCTGCTAGTAATCTATATTACTGTAATGTTTGATCTAAATGCGTCCAGTAGTTTTTTCGTGAAAGAGTAACAAACATACCTACATACATTCATACATTCATACATCAAAAGGTTTAGTGATTTTATTTCATTCTTACCCTATCTCTTAAACCTTTTTCCTCTTCAGGAGTAGTCTTCGACTGGAAAATTGACGATATTGGTCCACATTTTGTGACAGTAAAAAAAAATTGAGTATACGCATTTATAATATTAATAGGATATTAAAGTGTGAACATTAACCGATACAATTTCAACTTATGTTTGTTAATCCGTTTGCCATTAATTTAAACACAGGCCGTTTCCGAATCGGACACAATATCTAAAATCGAAAGCTAGTCTTATCTAGAAAGCTCATGAATATTTCTGTTTAAACCGGGTTTAAAAGAAATATCTAGTTTTTTGTTTTAATTCATCTCAAAGCCTATCACCCCTGTGTATTAGTACTAGCCGCGCCCGGTGGTTTTACCTGCGTTGGGTCCGTTTCCGAATGTACTCGTACCTGCGGGCATTTCGGGATAAAATGTATTCCATGTGTTGTTCTGATGTGTAATCTATATTACTGTAAAGTTTCACCCAAATCTATGAAGTAGTTTTTTCGTGAAAGAGTAACAAACATACATACATCCATACACATATCCATCCTCACAAACTTTTTTATAATATTAGTAGGACATTTTCATGGGCTGCGTGCGTTGACTTGCACTAAAATTTTACAGGCATATAAAAATCAAAGTTACAAAGTTTTTTTGCATAAGTCCTATACACAAGAAAGTAATTACGTGCCACATAAAAGTTACATTATATCGTCCACTGTTTAAAGAAAATGTCTTTTTTTTTTTTTTTTTTTTTTTTTTTTTTTTTATTGGTTTATTAACTGGATTTAACATAATTTGTATTAGATGTTAATAAAGCAAACAGTAAAGAACAATATGTTAATCCTACTCGAAATAAACACAGCATGCATATAACACTAAGCTAGTTTACAAACTAAAAAACAAAAAAAAAATAAACTAATTGAAATTAAAAACAAAACTAAATTCTAAGAGATTAAATCAATGAGATCGGATATAATAGCAAAAAATTAATGAGATATTTGGTACAAATACTGCTTAACAGAATTAGTTGTTGCACTGAAAATGTCGAACTCTTGACAGATGTTGTTGTAGGAGGTGCACATACGATGGAGTGGGGAGTGCTGACCGTAATTTGTACGACAGTGAGGGAGGTTGAATGTTTTCCGGTGTTGAATTCGAGATCCTGGGCGCGGAACTGCAAATTGGATTCTACTGAGAAAGTCAGGAACTTCAATTATACCTTTAATAACTTTATGGAGGAGTAAGATATCGGCTGTGTTGCGTCTGGATTCAAGTGTGTTTAATTTAAAGTGATGGAGTCTGGAGTCATAAGTGGGGTGGATGAGACATACATTATTTACATACGACAGATGATATAGGAATTGTTTTTGTAGTTTTTCGAGTCGTTTAATATGTATATCATAAGATGGATTCCAAATAGGACTACAGTATTCCAATATAGATCGTACGTAGCTGTTGAATAGCAAAATAGGTATTTCATGATCTTTAAAAAACTTAGTTTGTCGGATCACGAATCCTGCAAGACGTCCGCCTTTTTTGGCAATATGATCTATGTGTTCCCGAAAATCAAGTTTTGAATCGAGGATGACGCCCAAATCTCGTATGCTTGAAACCTCTGACAGTCGAGTATTATTAATAAAATAGTTTGCCGAGATGGGCGCTTTCTTTCGCGAAAATTTTATGTGGTAACATTTAGAAGCATTAAGGAGCATCCCATTCGAGGAACACCAATTGTTAATGATATCGATGTCAGCTTGTAGTTTCGTGATATCGTCAGGGTTGCGGATAATTCTGTAAATTTTGAGATCGTCCGCAAATAATTTGTACTTGGAAGTAATAATTGAACACAAAAAGTTAATGAAAATTAAAAAGAATAGAGGTCCTAAGTGAGATCCTTGGGGCACTCCTGAAGTAACAGCTTTAATAGCGGATTTAAATCCTCTGACAAGAACAAGCTGTGACCGATTAAGTAAATAAGATTCACACCATCGGAGTAAGGAACCACAGATCCCCCCGTGAGCGAGCTGAATAAGTAGGAGAATGTGGCTGACTAAATCAAAGGCTTTGGAGAAATCGGTGTAGATAGCATGAATTTCGTACTTGTTTTCCATTGCTTCTAACAGATCACTAACGTATTCTAGAAGGTTCGATGTAGTCGATTTGCCAGGTAAAAAACCATGTTGATGACTGTCGAATAACGGTTTGAAGTGATGGTATAGTATTTTTTGGACAAAAAATTCAAGTAATTTACCAACAGCAGAAAGTATTGAAATCGGCCTGTAATTTTGTATGTCATTGAGATCACCTTTTTTATGGATTGGGGTTATGTGAGCTATTTTCCATAATTTAGGGAAGGTACCGCTGGTGAGGGATTTATTGAAAATATAATGTAAGGGTTTGACTAGTTGTGATGCACAAGTTTTTAAGAACATGGGAGGGATGCCGTCTGGCCCAGCACCTTTGTTAATGTCTAATAACTTGAGTTCGTTGAGTATGTCTGTTTCAGTGACAGTAAATGAATCCAAGCATCTATTATTACTGTTGTTAGTTTCTGGTGCAGGCGCGTTTGATGTTGCTATAGGATTGAAATTACTGGTGTATACTGAATGAAAATAATCTGAAAAAAGATCACTGATTTGTTGTCCACCTTGAGCTGTTTGGTCGTTAAGAAACATTTCATCGGGTATACGGGTACTATTTGTCTTGGTTGATTTAATAAATTTCCAAAAATATTTAGGGTTCTTTTTTATTTCTTTTTTTGCCTCGGTTTTAAATGAAGCGAGACATTCAATGATCATGTTATCACAGCGGTCTCTTAACAATTGGTACGAAATTTTGTCTCTGGAGTTTGAGTATAATTTGTATCTCCGATGGAATTTTGCTTTTTCTTTTAAAGCTTTGAGTAAAGGCCTGCTAAACCAAAATGGATAGTTATTATTGCTCATTATTGTAGTGGGGGTGTGTTTGGTGATAATTGGGTTAATTATGTTATAGAATATATCAACTGTCTCGTCAATCGAATGGTGAGGTTTAAAGTGTTCGTTCCAGTTAATGTTATCGAGATCTTCTTTTATTTTAGAATAATTAGCTTTGAAGAAATTTAAAAATGGGGTTCTGTTGATTTTTGGGGGTTTACATTTCTTTATAGTTAACATTATATTTAACGCAGGATGATGAGTGTCTAAATTCACTAGTGGAGTGGTGCTATTGGCGACGTGGAAGGTGTCTTTGAGATTAGTGATGATTAAGTCTAGAATACGATCATTTTCGTTGCTAATACTGTTTAGTTGATAAAGGTCATTGAATGAGAGAGAATCGATTAGCAAATTATCTATTTGGTTAGAGTTGCTTGAAAAAGGAACTAGAGAGTTTGATTGTAAGTCGTAATTCCATTGTAAATTAGGGAGATTGAAATCACCAGTTATTAATAACAGAGAATTTTGAGGGATTTTATGTTGTATAGTGTTTGTTGTGTTGATGAGAAAAGCATCTAAACAATCACGTGAAACTGGAGGAGGGATATAAGCTACGCAAATACAAAGGGGAATAATTGTGCTACCTTTATTTAATTTAACCGTGACCCAGAGGTCTTCGCCTTCGGATTCCCATTGTAACTTACGAACAGGTTGGTATGATTTTAAAATAGCAATAAGAACACCACCTCCCTCACTCTTGTTACTGGCAGTAGTGCCGCGGTCTCTGCGAAATACAATGTACCTACTGTCAAAAATTTCGTGATCATATACAGATTCATTTAGCCATGTTTCAGTTAAGATTATGATGTCAAGTTCAAGTTTCAATACACTAGTTAAAATACATTCAGTTTTGGTCCTCAAACCTCTTACATTTTGATACAAAATATTAAGATTTAAGGTCGAGTTGAAAGTCACCATAAGCACTGAAGGTTGTTACAAAATAGCAAAATAAGATAAAACAATATAAAAAAAAATATAAAAAAATGCACTATAGTTTCTCAAGAAATAGGTGATCAGGAACAAGAAAGCTTTTGGAGTTGGGATCTTTTCTCATGAATATACGTCCGTTGCGAATCCACACAAACTGAATGTTTTTTTCCCTGGCTATCTTGCGTGCAGCGGCGTGAAGTTGTTTGTTGATCGGGGA
Organism: Cyclophora albipunctata; assembly: GCA_963082685.1. Taxonomy (NCBI): domain Eukaryota; kingdom Metazoa; phylum Arthropoda; class Insecta; order Lepidoptera; family Geometridae; genus Cyclophora; species Cyclophora albipunctata. The sequence continues at coordinate 7,368,374 of OY720119.1, read as the reverse complement.
CAGATGTTCGCAGACGTAGACAGGAACTTTATCGCCGGCAAGTCCAAGATGAGAGGAATTTAATTTATTGTTCTTGTTAGTTTTGTTAAAGGTTTGAACTGCGGCAATTACTTTGTCCCGGGATAGAGGGCTCGGGAGCTTAACGATAATCGATCGAGGGCGCTTGGAGTCTTGATTTACCTTGGCGACTCGGTGGTAGTTCAGGAGCTCGTGTTCGTGCAGCTTGCAGCCGACGGTGTTTGCAAGTTGTTGTATAATTGTTTTGATATTTTCGGACTTGTGTTCAGGAACGCACTGGATCTCAAGGTTTGATTCACGAGATTGTTGATCGATATGGTTGAGTCTATTATTTAGGTCTGAAACTTGGGAGCGCAAAGCAAAATTTTCGGCTTCGAGGTTGTCAATAACTTGAATTTTCTTATTGAAGGTTTCCTGGAGTTGATCGTATTTGGCGGACATGAAGTTAACGCTTTCAGTGAGTTCTTGTATTTTTACTCGGGTATCACTATTTTCAGCTATCAGGTCACGTTTTATTTCTTTGAGAAGGCGGGAAAGTGATTCTTCAAGTTTGTTGTCAATATAGGACTTAAGTTCAGATAAATCTTCTACATGAGAAATGTTCTTTTTCGTAGATGTGCTCAAGGAACCATGTTTATCCGCAGGTCTGCAGTCTGTGCACTTCCACGTAGATTTGTATGTTTTGGATTCCTTACTGAAGGTATCTATAGGTATTCCTAGGCACTGGTAGTGAAATTGAGCGTTACATTTGGTGCAAGCTTTTAATTCTGTGGGTTTTACTATTTTGTTGCATTTATCACAGGCGCTCATGGTGGTATTTGCTTAACTTCCGGGACTATTAAAAAACTGGCAATACTTTATTCGTGTGAATGATGGGAATGTCAATGTCATCTGAGGTAGTGTCACTTTGAATTTGACAGTTACGTATGATGAACGAATGAATTTATGTATATTCAGTTCTGTGGTAAGGAAAATGGAGCGCAAAATAGGAAGAAAGTTCAACTTATCTTTATCGAATTCTGTTAAAATTCGGCTGTAAAATACACTGATAACACTTAGGCAGGATTACTGTACAGTAAACTTCACTATTATGTCACTTGATGGGTTGAAAATGCGGATATTATTTAATAAATAATATTTTGGTGACTTGCCAATATTTGATGTTCGACGACAAATGAATGAAACTGTTCAATATACAAAGTGCGTTTACTTCTATGTACGAGTATTGCGTAAGGTTTTGACAATAAACTTTTATGGGGACAAAATCGTGAGCATTTCACTGACATAAAGGCTATCTTTATTTTGTATACAAAAAGTTAAGCACCTAAAATGCTACCAAGCAAGTGCGGAGGCACTGGCCAAGACGAGCCAAGAGGCCTATCTTATTATTAATGACTAGCAGCACCCCGCGGTTTTACCCGCGTTGTGCAGTTACGGGAGTTCATTCGTTCGTGGATAAAAAATGGCGACTGGCAGTTCCACAGTTAAAGGTTCAAACAAACAAGAAACAAACTCTTTATCATATTTGTATAGGTAAGAAGGTATTGAGAAAATACATATCCCACGAAAACACCCGTTTTTAAAGTCGAAAGATAAGTAAAAGGTGTCAATTTGTGATTAATCGATACAAAAGTTGTAAAATGTCATTGAACCTGCTCCCATTCCGGTCCAAGATCGCTGCACATCTGGGTCTCTGTGACATGCAGCAAACCAGTTAATGAATCAGAGCAAATGGAGCGATGCAAATCGCTACATAATTAAATACTTTTAAAAATAGATAGTTCACCTTTGAAAATAGCTTTCTTTCGTTTTATGGTCTTGTTTTGATGACGCAGTTATTTTGAAAAGTCTAATGTGTTTTGAATGCCATTAAATTGGATACCTTAACGATAGATGTATGTGGCACATTTTTAGGTGACTATGTGTGTGAATCTATTGTAGTGCAAAGCTATACAATATAAGTATTAATGTCTCACTGCAGGGAAAAGATCTCTCAACTCATCAAAGATATCAGAACAGTGAGGATGATACAATATAAAGGATTAGGAAAACATAATAACGCTAATAAACGCTTGCCTAATTATTAGTATTATTGTCTACAATAATTAAGAGACCATATTTGACCTTTTATTTAATCTAAGTTATCTTGCAGTGCAGTACAAGTGAATTAACATATCATAAATTAGATTAATTAATAGGGCAAGTGTATAGTCCACAGAGGACATGTCAATAATTATTACCATATTGTACCCTTGAAAACCTGACGTTAGGCCATCGTAAGATTCAAATCTTCAAATAGAACAGTTGGATCTTACAAGTTGTTTTCTTTGAAAAGGAAACTGGGATGCGATGCAAGTGAATGGGGCTAACTGCATCCACTTTCTCCACCTGTTCACATTATCTGACTGACCGGTAGAATGCACAATGCACTGTAATAACTTGCATTAATACCACAAAATGTAGTTCTTAATTTCGTGATATTACAATCGTTTGAAGATGTGTTTAAGTAGTGTTCTTCTGATAAATGGGTAGTTAAAAACTATTGGTTTTCGAATTGAGATCTAATTTACTTTTGAAATTCAAATATACTTAATACTGATAATTTAGGTACCAAAATACCGTACCAAAAATGATTTCAAATCTTATTTTTCTCAGTCTACTTATTCTGTATTGTTTTTGCACATTCATTATTATGTAAGTCATTATTATGTAAATTCTAATCTTATAGAAAGTAAAAGTTGATCAGAACTTTCAATGTCCTAGTGTTTTATTTTTGTTTTGGCGATTTAATATATTCATAGCTTATTGGGTTTTATTTAAAGACTAACGAGTCACTTTTACTTTGAGAACACTCCCTGCCTTAAGTAACCTAATAGAATTCAATAAAGTTAAAAGAGTAAAAAAACCAACGAATAAATAAATAACATAAGTGCCATTACTTAGTTTTTGTAACACTCCCGTTATTACTCATACTTTGTACTTTTAGGAGTGCTTACAACTTACAGTTAATAAATAAGTTGCTATGTAACTAACACACACCGTGCTGTGCTAGTACTAGCACAGCAACATATTTGCTTCGTGTAACGTGTAAATCACAGAGTTATGAGAATTTATTGTTCCTGGAGAATCTATGTAACCCCAATATAATTGACTAAGAGAAACATTTGAAATAGTTCTATCCCATTTAATGATTTTAGCGGAGTGTCTTTTATTTCCTTCTATGTAAGTTTATCGTAATAAATAAGCATTTAAAAATATACTTACAATATAGGTACCTATATCAGGCTCCGTGGCATATCATCCAAAAGATCAGTGGAGCTATTTGCATCGTGATGCCATCTAATCCCTATAACATATCCCCCACACCTAACTGTAGGAGCTAACATTTCCACAAAAATTGGTCTTTTTTACTGTCATGGTGCCACCTATAGTACAGATCTGTTTTCGGTAGCAACCGCAGACAGCGACTGCCGACTGCAAGCATCTCTACAGGTTTCTATGAATCTATATGAAATTTCGAGCGAGGCGACACTACTGCTTGTTGTCGGCAGTTGCTGCCTGAACAGACCTTAATCTGTTGTATAACCTTACCTAAATATTCAGGGGTTATTATTAAACTTCCAATGTATTATTTCCCAGTGGACGAAGCGGATGGTGACCTGATGTCCTCAATGCTAGACTTCAGGTACTGGCGGTGCGTGATGAAACGCGACTGGAAGTGTCCTGACAGCGAGATCAACTTCTTTCTGTACACGCCGTGAGTAAGCCATCGTTTCACTGTTACGTTTTTATTTTTTACTAGTCGCGCCCCGTGTTGTTCCCGTTCCCGTAGGAATTTCGGGATAAAATGTATCCCATGTGTTATTCTGATGTATAACCTACTGTAAAATTTCATCCAAACCCGTCCAGTAGTTTTTTGGAGAAAGAGTAACAAACATACATACATACATCCATCCTCACTTTCACAAACTTTCGCATTTATAATAATAGTAGGACTTATTCACAATCAAGTTTACCGTCAAGTTTGCAGCGGACTTGATGCGGCGTCCAGCAATCTTGACGGTGTAAGTAGAATTGTCCTGCACACCTATAGCTATACATATAATTTTTTATACATATAAATCTTCCTCTTGAATCACTCTATCTATTTAAAAAAACCGCGTCAAAATCCGTGTAGTAGCATTTGAGTTTCTCGCGAACAGACAGACAGATGCGACCGGGGACCTTGTTTTATAATATTTTATTATTGAATTACTTTTTTTCTAGTGAAAGACCATTCAGGCAGTGGATTGATGTGCGGTACCCGAAGTTACTGGATGTGTACGGCTGGGACCCGTCGCGGAAGAATGTCTTTATAGCCCACGGGTTCAACGGGACTTATTCCAAAACACCCATGACTTTTATACGAGATGGTAAGTTGGAATATGTGATACTTTATTTAGTAAATACTAGCAGCGCCCCACGGTTTTACCCGCGTTGTACCCGTTACCGTTGGAATTTCGGGATAAAATTAGCCTATAACCTTCCCGTTGAATATGGCTATCTAATACAAAAATAATTATTTGAATCCGATTGGTAGTTTCTGAGATTAGCGCGTTCAAACAAATAAACTCTTGAGATTTATTATATTAAGTAAAGAATAGATACCTTCATACATTATTTTAATTAATGAGGGAATATTTTGAGGGACGTCAAATCAAAGGGTTTTTGCAATCTAGAATACCGATTACTACAGGTGTATGATTGTTTGCATATCACTATCCCTACATAGTATAAAACAAACTCGCTTTCCGCTGTCTTTCTGTCTGTCTGTCCCTATGTATGCTTAGATCTTTAAAACTACGCAACGGATTTTGACGCGGATTTTTAAAATAGATAGAGTAATTCAAGAGGAAGGTTTATATGTATAAAAAATCCCGTAATTCCCACGGGAAGGTGACAACACGGGTAAAACCGCGGGTCGCTGCTAGTCTGTATATAAAAGACAAACCTGAATGACTGACTCACTGACTTATATATGAACAAATACTGTACCTAGAAACTAGAAATTTGGTACAGCGGTTCTTTTCATGATGTAAGTTACTAGTGCACTAAAAAGGACTTTGAGAAGTTAAACCACTAACAAGAGGGCGGGCCACTCCCTATAAATATTTGCTAACTACATGTTAATCTATACATAACTAAAACTGCTTCTGCAACGTATGGAAAGTTCACCTTAGCATAGTTCGACCAAAGCTAGTTTCCAAAGAAAGTAAACTTGACATATTATAATGAGATAATGGAAAAGTTTTGAATCGTATATCTTATTTATGATAATGATGTTATGATATGCTCTATTAGATACGTAAACGCACTATTTAGAACCGGTTTCTGTGTAAACTTAGGTTTTTTGTTGTATCAAAAATATACTATCTTGTTATCTTTCTAGTTAGAAGACAATTAAGAAAAAACGTTTTCAAGTATTACCTTACAGGCCTTAATTTTACTTTTTGTATTTTATTTTATTTATACTAATAAAATAAAGCTGAAGAGTTTGACCGTAATGCCGTTTGGAAATAAAGCCGATTTTGATAACTCTTTATGTAATGGATAGCTACATTCAACGGTAAGGTTATAAGCTTTTTTTATCCCGATATTCCCACGGGAAAGGGCACACCGCGGGTAATACCGCGAGGCGCTGCTGCTAGTTTGTAATGAGTGCAAATCATATGAGTTTAAGAAGATTTTTAATGTGTTTTATTATATAAATATTAATATCTATTCCAGCCTATCTCTCCCGTAAAGATTACAACGTGTTCATGGTCGACTGGTCTCCCCTCAGCCGGTTTCCTTGCTATTTGTCGTCGCTATCAAATCTCAAGTAAGTTTCTACTAAATTGCTTAAATAATCAACAATAAAATGGTTTTCTTTTCTAAAGCAGCCGTGTAGAACATTTTATAATTGAACAAGAATTTGTTTCGATCTTGATGTAAGTCTGATTTTTATAGACTCTTAATTTCTCCAGCAAATTTCTATTAATGATACGTGTGTTTTATTTTCTTAAGTTAATACTTAATTATAAATAATCACTACATACATATAAATCAAAGTCCCCAGCCGCCTTTGTCTGTCTGTTCGCGATCAACTCAAATACTACTGCATGGATTTTGACGCGGTTTTAATAACTAGAGTGATTCAAGAGGAAGGTTCATATTTATAAAAAATCCCGAAATTCCCACGGGAACGGGCACAACGCGGGTAAAACTGCGGAGCGCTGTTAGTCTTTTAAATCCGTGTTAATCGTCTGTCAAATAATAGCAGATCATCAAATTACTCAAAAAATTGAAACATACGAGCACAATTATATAGACGCATTAAAATTAATATTATGATACAAGCTTTCGATTAGATTATTTGTCTCGGTGCCTGTAACTTAATCTTACCTACCATTTAAATCAGCTTAGAGGAGGATCCACATCAGTCATTCTATTAAGGGGCCATTCGCGCGATCAAAGCCCGTCATATCTTCAATTCTGGATGTTTTTATTAACTTCTTATTAACCGGATTTAGACCCAAATTGAATCTAGCCGCCTGGCATTTGCACCCCTCTCCCTCTGTAAAAACCCTTACGCATTTCACTGGGTTACTTTACCGTGTGTCCCTTCGGAGACAGGATACACGGTAAAGTTACCAAGTAATCCGATCCTAGCCGGGCACTAGCACGGGCCTAGCCGTGTCTGACTTTTGAGCCGAAAATAAATATTATAACTTTTATATAATACCTAAAAAATAACCTGACATTTCAGATTAGCAGCCCAATGCACTGCACAGCTATATTCATACCTGACCCAAGCTGGTGCTTTGGCGAAGATGATCACGTGTGTGGGCCATTCCTTAGGAGCTCATTTATGCGGCATGATCTCCAACCATTTGACGGAGAAGCAGTATAAAATTATCGGTAAGTAGGCATTCATTCTTAGGCAAAGGAGTGGAGTTATTAGTATGACGTTGATGTCTATGTGTCTATTTGTTGCCTCCAAGTTCTCAAACGGATTGTCCGATTCCCGTTTTTTTTGCGTAGAGTTTTTTTTTAATATTTAATTTTACTTGTGTAAGTAAATAATACGTTAGCGTTGGTCAGTATTATTTAGTAAGTGAGTATTGATTTTAAGAGTTGTAAGTAAGCAACTCAATCAATAGGTACAGAAAGCTATAGTTAATTGAGCATTACTGATTGGTTGTTTTCGTTCTTGTAATTGAGTAGCATTTGGCATTTTGTCTATTCTAGTACTATTTCTAGAATACACAAAAACTATGTCTACGAGTATACATAGTTTCAAAATTAAAATACTATTTAAAAAAATAACGTGTATATTTTGAATACAGAACAAAACTTTACAACTACTTTTAAATACATTTGTATAAGATTTAGAGACACCTTTAAGGTCTAAAGTTGGGGTATTTTGGGCAGGGCCATGGTTACTGTTTTGCATTCCAAATAGTTGCTGATGCCTTCTTCGCCCCTGAAAATAAAATCTGATTTAGTGGAAAAGATTTCACAGCTTTTTAGCAACTTCTAAGATTTAGTAAAACAACTTACAATTCCCTTCCAAGCCCTGATTCTTTGAATCCGCCGAATGGAGTTTGACTCGTGGTGTGGTCGAAGGTGTTGACCCTGAAAAAGGATATCCAATTAAGTGTACTTATATCTAAGAATGTGAGAAATTGTTTGTAGCCTTTTAATATAAAAGAAGAAACATCATTTTTGAAGGTAGGGAACATAATAATCCAAGTATACAAGCATACATAAAACTAACTAAAGATCCGTTAAAGATATATTAATAATAGCTGCCGTCTCGCAGTTTGCAGCTTGTCGCAGTAAAATTCACTTTACTTCGAGCTTCGAATTAAGGCTAGTGTGAATAGTTTAAAAAAACGAAAAGCTAATATCCCAACAAATAATTGCCTACTACTAGCTTTACTAGGTGTAATACTGGTATGATACCGAATTAACTTTCTTATTCATAAGAAAACCTTATCTACTTACCAAATAGATCCAGCCCGTACAAGTTTAGCAAAAGTCATCGCAGTAGTAAGATCGTTTGTGATACAGCCGGCAGCCAGTCCGTAGTTCGTATCATTAGCTCGGTCAATAACCTCTTCGAAAGTATCGAATTTGAAAATACTTTGGACTGGGCCGAAGATCTGAAAATTGCATGTTCAATAAAGTATTGTTTTAGGGTAGTTTATCTTCCACTGCACACTGTACTGACAAAAAACAACTTTGTTTTTGTAGGGATATTATAGAGTGTTGCCAAATTTTATATTTTCACCCAGGCAACTTCTCGAATCATTGGCCAATGTTGTGGTATCATCAGTAGATCGGAACCTAATTAATGTTTATTGTATGTAGTAAGGGATTGCTAGGCTCAACAATTTACACAAATATAGTAAAGTTTTTAGTTCTTTGATTTACGATATCTTTACTCTTGATTGGTTTTGTAAAACCTCTCAACTTACTTCTTCTCTAGCGATTTTCATGTTATCAGTAACATCCACGAATACAGTAGGCTTGATGTAATATCCTTTGCCTTCAACCTTGGCTCCTCCGGCCACGCATTTAGCACCTTCTTGTTTGCCAGCCTCAATGTAACCCAGGACTCGATCGTACATTTCTTTGTCGATCTGAAAAAAGCAATAGTTGGTCATCTTATCTATCATGGAGTGCCTCCATCTATTCTATTTATTTTAATTAAAACTTCGTAGCGCTGGTGGCGTAGTTTTACTAAGCGATGTTAGATCATTGCAATTGTTAAGCAACGTGCAGCTCGGACTCTACTTGTATGGGTGGCCGTTAGGAGAATTTCTGGTTGAACACTACCGTGCTTCGAAGGGCCCGTAAAATTGTCGTTCCCGTTTCTTTCAATCGATAGACTTCGTCATAGGCCATAGGCGTCGTAGGCGGTCATAGGCGGTCTAAAAGCTCCGATGCCATGGTTGACCACTGACCTAATCGAACTTACTTAATTAAAACCTAGACTGTACCTGGGGTCCTTGTTGAACGTCATCAAAGGGGTTTCCAACAGATCTCTTGCTAGCGATCTCGGCTGCTTTCGTGATGAACTGGTCATAGATGCCGGATTGAACGTAGGTCCTGGTGCCAGCACAGCAGCACTGACCGGCGTTGGCGAAAGCTGCTGCATGCGCTATTAGAGCTGCCTTTTCAACTGAAATTTGGATAAATTGACATTAATTACAATATTTCAGTAATAATATTTCACTTTAAAGTTATTCAAAAGGACTATCAAAAGTATTTTTTTTGAGCCATGTCAGAGGTCTTTGGCGGCTCAATAACTCTGACACCAGGATTGGTCAGGTTGACCATCCACTCGATGAAGAAGAAGAAAAGTATTTTTGAATGTCTTTTATAGTATAGATTTGGATCCCACACTAAAGAAGGTAAATTGATTGTAAAGTTAATTTCTTGTAGATTCAACACCATGTTAGATCCCACTATGAAAGAAGCATACATAAACAATGAAAGATAAAAATTGTAATAATTGGGGTTTATACTTTGATAGAAGATTAAATACACTATGACATGTCTGTAAGATATTTAAATTCTTTTGCAAATGTTACATCTACGAGTATCTGTATTTGTTTAGAGGTTTCTTCAAATGGGGACTAATAATGGGAAAATAATAATTATAACGCTCTAAGTGGTCTGCTTACCATCAGCATCATTGAAGACAACCAGGGGGCTCTTGCCCCCGAGTTCTAAAGTAACCCTCTTCAAATTAGCGGCGGGTGCTGCCCCCATAATAAGTCTTCCCACCTACAAGCAACAAAACTTACATTAGAATACAATTAGAACCCTGTCAAATTAAAAACTTATTTAATATGTAATGATAACTTGACAAAGTTACTTATAAAGTGTCTCGAGCTATTGTCACTCTACGTACCGTTAGCGCTTATGGCATAGCTTGACAGAGCTAAGAAGTAAATCGAAGTAATCGCAAATGTTAAGCAACGTGCAGCACGCCACAACTAGGAATGGCGGCCGATAGTGGCATTTCTAACATTTCGAATTCGAAATGAATGAATGAATAAAATACTTAGTTAATTTAATTTGGACAATGCTGTACAATACCTGTGAAATTGTGAAGTGCTACTTTACTTAATACTAGCAGCACCCCGCGGCTTTACCCGGGTTGTGTCCGATCCCGTGAGAATTTAGGGATGAAAAATAGCCTTCCCGTTTAATGTGGCTATCTCATACAAAAATAATTATTCAAATCGACTGGTAATTTTCGAGATAAGCTTGAATATACAAACAAAGAAGCAAACATACATATTTTCCTTTTTTAAGAATCGATTTGCAAAACTGGCTGACAATCAAAGTATTAGGTATATCAATTTCTAACATCGTCCGTAACGATTTTAAAATTGTCGTTCTAATAAGCCTTCAATCTCATCAGTAAATACTATAATGGTATTGTAATGGGTTGGACAATATAGTACATTTATTATACATATTGTAAGTCCCTATTACCATTAGCATCTATAATCATGTCATTGTAAGCAGCGTATCATCATTTTTTCCATTTGAATCAGCAAGGCCACTTGTATCACGAGGTAAAATAGCGTTTGGAAGTCTAGGATCTATTTAATGAGCTTAAATGACTCATACTAATAAACAGAAAAGATAAATAGCTAAAACGTATTTTATCTGTACATAAAACGATGAGGAAAAAAAGCTTTTTCCATAAAGTTTAATTTTTTGACATTATCATCCAGACCAAAATTCAAAAAGTAAAATTTCAGCTCAATCAGTAAATTAAAAACTTGCAAGATTTCATTACAAACCAACACCGGGATAGGTGAAACTAAATAAAAGCTCATCAACATAAACATGCATTGAATGAACATCTTTATCATATATCATTACAATATGCCCGTCTTTTTCATCATCTCTTTCAATCAAAAGAGTTTAGACTGCCCAAGGGTGTGAAGATGTATGAAGATTAAATTAGCCTTGACTCTAAATACACTATACCTTTCGAAGCTTACTATTCAACTGTCCATTCCCAATATAATCTATCTCTACCTAAATATAAAGCAATCGCTATTTTAGAGAGGTGTTTGAGACGGGCCTTACTTCAAATTAACATCCGTTTAACCAACCTCCGTAGATCCAGTGAATGCCACCTTATCCACATCTGGGTGATGGGACAAAGCCGCCCCCGCAGTAGGACCATACCCTGGCAACACATTGATAACACCCGGGGGGAACCCTGCTTCCTTCACCAGGGCCGCAACGGCTAGAGCTGTTAATGGAGTCTGTTCCGCTGGCTTCAGGATTATGGTGCACCCTGAAATAAATGGATTGAGTTGTCTTGGTTGTTAGGTGGAATATCACCATGATATAGCGCTCGTGGCTTAGTTTGACTAAGCGATGTTAGTCATTGTGATTGTTATGCAGCTCGGCTCCTACTTGGATGAGTGGCCGATACTGGCATTTCCATCCGAGCGCTACTGTGCTTCGGAGGAATCGTTAAGCAGATCATTAGGTCGGAGGTCTGCAGTCGTTATAAAGACTCCGATACCAGGGTTGGCAACTAATCTTCTCGAAATGAATGAATGTTTGATGTCTTTTGTTGTCTTATGATCGTTATCTTTAGTGGTGAGTAGCTTTGGCTAGGCAGTAGGACATGGCAGGCTGCATGTTTTACTTTGATGGCTATTATTTAATTTTTTCTGTTATGCTTAATGCTACAAACCGTGTGATTGCATCTTTATCTTCTGTTCATCTTTCTCCGTGTTCATAGTGGCTTAAATATTGTGTTCCTCATTTGCATAGATTCCCTAGTAGTTAATGAAGGCTAATCAGCCGTATTGCCGATACATAGGTGCTAAAAGTGTAGTGTGATTCAGATATGTTAATGTATCTACCAAATTAATTTATCTACCTGCAGCTAAAGCCGGTGAAATCTTCCATGCGAGCATCACAATTGGGTAGTTCCAAGGAATGATTTGAGCGCATACTCCTACGGGTTCTTTAAAAGTAAATGATAGCACTTCACCATCTGAAATAAATAATTAAGTACTTTGTAGTTTTCTATGTTCTTAAACATTGACATGACTATGTTTTTGTAAAAAAACATCAGATGTAATAGATACAAAGTAATCCGAAGGCCAAATAATATTCTTTAAATATTGAGTATTACTAACAGGCTTAGGTACTAATCCAAAATTATGATAGTAAGTTAAACAATGTTTAATAAGAAACTAACTAGAATCAATACAATACTTAATTAATATTCCTGTTTACATCAAATTGGCGTTTAATAATCTTATCATCACTTAATTATATTACGTTTTATAATTACTTCAAGCGATCACGCCGAGACGTATAGGACCTAACGTGGATATTCGTAAATGACCGATTGCAGTAAACAAAATTGATACTTTGTTCTAAGACACGTGTCGTATAGTTTTGAGATAGTTTACTTCTTTTCAAGCCGGCAAGATTGTTTAGTGAGACGTGTTTTTAGGTCAGACTAGTATCCCGTCGGAATTTTAGGATAGAACACAGCCTATGTCCTTTCCAAATTTATATGTATCTCTAATCAGGTGACATAGATAATATCGGTTATGTGGTTTACGCGTAACAGCATCAGACAGACAGTTAGTTTCGCATTTATAATATTAGTAGGGATTATTGTTTTGGTTGGAATAACCATTATTGGCGTATTCGGAAAAACTTTCACAACTCAATTCCTATTCCCAATATTTAATAGATATATCCATAATTACCTGCTGGAATAGTATTCCCAAGAATCTTGTCTGCTTTGCCAGCATAATATCTCAGAACAGTGGCTGAATGGTAAACTTCTTCTTGAGCCTCCCTTACTGGTTTTCCACAGTCCAAGGTTTCCAGTTCAGCTAGGTACCTGGATTGGGACTCGATCAGATCAGCTAACTTGAGCATGAGAAGACCTCTGGCTGACGCGTCCATGGTACGCCATTCGGAGTAACGGTGGAACGCTTTCTTTGCAGCAGCTACTGCTAAATCTACGTCGGCCTGTATAAATACATATTATAGATTTTTGTCAATGCCTTTAATTAAAAATGTATAACATACTTTGACGTAAGACATAATCAGGCGGTCTAAAAACTCCTACACGAATGAATTCATAACTATAAATCACTTTGCATTCAAAGTGATAAAAGATTTTTATGTATGTGATAGGCTAAGATGTGATAGGCTATGTTGTTATTACTATGTATCAAATGTTAATATCGAACTCCTTCATAAACCTAGCTCATGGGTATACGAATTTCGCAGTTTCTTAATCTGCCTATAGCTTCTAGTTAAGATCAACAGAGGTTACTGATAATACCATCAATTAGACCACAACGTCATCAAAGTCTTTAATTTAACCTAAACCTTACCTTATCTGCTTCTGCGACCTGAGCTATGACAGTCTCATCCTGAGGATTGATGGTGGGGAAGGTCTTCTTGCTGACGGCATCCACCCACTCGTTGTTGATAAACAACTAGAATAAATACAAACACTATAACTTGATTTTCTCGGCCTCTGTGGTGCTTCGTCCGTAGCATGTTATTTAACCCCTGCTGATTTTTGTTTAGTTTGATGACATCACTAATACCTTTCATTTAAAAAGATGAAGGGAATCGGCTGGAGTTAGACAAACTCGAAATAGATTTCATCAATTCTTTTAATTCTTCAGTCTTTCGGCCTTTGCCCTGCTGTGAGATCGCGCATGTTGCAATTATGCTTTAAATCGTATTATGTTAAAAAGCAGTCGGTCCCGGTTGTTTCAATCGTCAGACCACGTCAGAGGCCTTTAGGCGGTCTAAAACATCTTACAAACTTATACCGGTTTCTACAAAGGTATTTATTCTGCATGACTACTTCAGATTTCATTTATTACTATTGCATCTTGGAGTTCCTAAGTGAAATATTTATTTAGCATTAGACAATTCATGTCTGTGTTTTCAGATAATCTTTTAATTCAAAAATCTTATTTTTTTATGATAGGTAGTAAAACTGGGTTGCTCGACAATCGACATAATACGTAATGATAAGTTTTTAATTATACTGACGAGATAATTTTACACGTGTTATCTTTATTACAAAATAAGTTTAGTGAATGATTGTGTTCTGAACAAAAAACAATTATTATAATGCACAGCATCACTACATATTATAAAACAAAGGCCCTGTCTGTCTGTCTATCTCTTCGCTATAAAATCAAATACTACTGCACGGATTTTTTTTTACGATTTTTTAATAGATAATGTGATTCAAGAGGAAGGTTTATATGTATAAAAACTCCCGAAATTCCTACGAGAACGGGCACAACACGGGTAAAACCACGGGGCGCTGCTAGTTATATTATAATTGATAGTAATAAGTTAGTAGTCAATTCGTATTATATTCTTTTATAACATTTTTTTTGTTATGAGTAAAATGAGACACTGCTCTACGTAGCTATAAAGTAAAAACAATGTATAAAAAAGTATTAGCCTGTAATGTCCTACTGCTTCGCAAAGGCCCATCATCTCACTGAAGATATCAGTACGGTGATAAGGATTAGGCGTAATCACGACATTTGCCCAGTCACTACGGGTTGGTGATCTCGAACCCGAGCCATGTTTGAAAAGTAGGAAACATGTTTTCGCTCGACCCAGATATTGGACCTGGGACCTGTCTTGTCAGGAGAATGCACTAGAATGGACTAGACTAGACTACTGTGGCATAACAATAAGAGAGCAACTATTTTTCTAGAAGTTCTAGTATACTAATTACATAAAACATTTATGTAATGCTTATCCCATTGATAGCCAAAAAAATATTAACCTTTGCACACAGAATACTAAATAACTAGTACGTTCTTTTGATTAAAATCCTCACGGAATTGTATATTATCTCGTTGTTACATTCAGTGAATTGTTGCTAACGGGTTGATAAAAATAGTAAGTAATCGCATTTTCTCATTAATAAGTGACAATTACGTTTAACTTTACACATTTTTGTTAATTTTATTGGCAATTTGTCGTTCATTTGCTTCTGTAAATGTGAAATCATGCAAGTTCGAGTATAGTACATACTATTTTTATATGAAGTTTTCAAAGTTTAATTATTTAAAAAAATACCAGACTTCACCAGAAATATCTGGTATTGATAACCAACAATAATAAGCGGGGTACGTACTTATACGTCTTACTAGTGGGGTACGTATAATATTTGCACACCCTCTTTCAAAATTAGAACTAAAATTATGTACAACAGTGTTCTTGTTCTTTTTGGATCAATTTCTGAGGATTTAAAAGGTATGTTTACCAACATAATGCTAACAATATCGCGTAAAGTTTTAAAATGCTCGTATCAAGTCCAGACATTCAGTTTGTTGTCGATCGAAATAACCGGCAGATCTTGTTTCAATATTCACCATCGTTGCTTTAAATAAGCCTTTGATTTTAACTAAAATCTTTCAATCGCAATGTAAGAAGTATAGTTATTTAAATACTGATTGATTTTCAACCTTACCTTAGTGTATTTAACGTCCACTTTAACCATTTTGCTAGATGATCCTCGACACGTCTGTTTTTGAAGCCGGCACCCAGCGAACTGAAGTCTGTGGTATGTATGTGCTTTGATATGACCTTTCGTTACACAAACGAAAAGCAATTGTATACCTCAGCAATAAAGAACATTTTACAATTAACTGAGTCGTGATTATTGTAGTAAATATAATAAATCGTTGGTAAAATATTGTTCAAAAATGTGTAGACAGTTTATTGACAAGGCTGTCATATGTGACAGGTTATTGTTTTTTAAATATGGCAAGATTTAATTCAACCTTATTTTATGGCAATATTAATTAAACAACAGTAAAACTTCATCCTTTACTTATTTACTAGCTTATAACCTTCCCGTTGAATGTGGCTATCCATTACAAAAAGAATTATTCAAATCGGATTGGTAGTTTCTGAGATTAGCTCTTAGAAACAAAGTTAGAAACTTTACTTCTTCATAGTATTAGTATAGATTTCCTTCCTACCTGTCCACACAGAAAGAGGCGAGTTGTTTTACTGAACATGGCAATACTATATTTGATACTTTTTGCTAAATTACATTACGAAATTAGTGGCATGAAATTAATTTCACATTAGTTTTAACAACAGTTTCACGTGTAATTTTATATTTTCGTAATGCATGCATTAATTTCATGAAAGCAAATCAGTTTCGTGCCCTGCGCGATTTTTAGGTGAAATTAGTGTCATGCAACTAGTTTCATCATGTAAATGCGACGCGAAAGTAGTGTCGCTACAGAATTTCAGAGACAGCAGCAGCAATAGCTATGATATTGACAGGGCCATTATCTCCGCGATACTGATAATTTCACGAAACTATAATTTAAACGAAAGTAGTTTCACATGTGCTGAAATTAGTTTCACGAAACTAGTTTCATCATGCATGACACTAGTTTCGTAATGTAAATCCCGCTTAATACCTAATTGCTTAAGCAATATACGAACGTCCTCATCTACTTTTTACAAGGCACTGGCATTGTTAAACGTTAAAATAATTTTGCAAAACCGTCTATAGGTATTTGACGGAGTTATGCTCGAAAATATATATTTTTTTAAACATCCGAATTGAGATCCCCTCCTTTTTTAGAAGTCGGTTGAAAATTGTCTTCTTTTTGATTATAATTGATGTGATCTTTGACATCACGACACTCAAATAGTTAAAAACTGATTTGGAAGTCCAGACATACTCGTAGTACATACAAATAGTTTTATTAGATTACATGATTGTTTGAAGCCTTCTAATACTTATTCGTAAACACTTAATATCACTATTTTAGCTGTCAAATGGTGTATTCCTTTCTGACATACGCTATTTTCCGAAGAGCAAAAGAGACAAAACACTTTATAATTACAGACGATTTTAGAATGGAGTCCAATATAATAAGCTAAAAAATGTAAGGTATCTGTTGATAAATCTGTAATTGTTAAGTTACATACAAGGAAGAATCTCCTTAAAGTGAAGTGATTGCATTTTATATTCAAGACACATCTGCAATACATTAGTTTAGTGTGACCGTGAGCATGTTGAGTGCTTACTCTATAGAATGGTAAGCGGTATACTGTGATACCATATGTGATACAGATAGTATAAATGTCTGTTTGTTATTGTCAGTGTTAGGTTTGTGCCAACAGGATCCTACATAAAATGGTTCAAGCGACTCTGTTTTGATAAGAAGTCGATAAATCACATGAAAACTGTCAATGCTCTTTTTAAAGATTATCCCATCTTCAAATTTAACGGCGGTTAACTTTTAACAAAATACACGTAGTATAAAAGTAGGCGGTTTATAATTCCGACACCAGGATTGGGCCACTAACCTATTTTACTTAATAATATAGTAAAAGTCCCAAAGCCCACTTCTGGGCGAAGGCCTCTCATCACACGTAGTAATCTTTACAAATTATAATTTTATTAAAATTTTCGTAGTTCCACGAGCACATTGATTACTGTCGACTTTTTACAGACTTTTGTACTTTTAGCAAATAAAGATTTACATTCCAAGCACGATGATCTAATAGAGCAAATTCCATAATAAAACAAACATCGAAGATAATATAAAATATATATTGGATATATTTTTGGTACAACAGGTAAAAAATAAAATCAGTTAGGGTTATAATATGGCATGTTTACAGTTGGGGGATTTTCGGCAAGTTGAATGTTACGGTTTTGTTTTCCAAGTATTGTGTGATGCCTTCCTCTCCGCTGAAAATAAACAAATCAGTTTTGAATTTTGCTTTTAATAACCTACAAAACCTCGCTAGCAGTTGAGCGTTGTCGAATCCGGATTTCAATCCGGTTTTTATGATGGTAAGCAAATCCGATATAATCCGAATAATTCGTAGAAATATTCCTGGAATGGGAACATCCAAATTGGTCCATGTTTGTATGTCAATATACTCGTCAATAAATAATAATGTATGCATTTCATAACAAAATGGTTGGGTCTCATTTACGAAAATTCTGCTCAGTCGAAACCGATATATGTAGATAAATTGGCTAAATTGATGGCAGAAGAGAAGAATTTCTTAAGTTATAATACTTACAGCTCGCGGCCAATGCCAGACTCCTTGAATCCACCGAAGGGAGTTTGAGGAGCAACATGCTCATAGGTATTCACCCTGAAAATGAGCAATATTACATGAATACACATAAATAACTACACCCGGACAAATTCATTCACGGTTAATTAGACCCAAACTAAGCTCTAAGCTTGTAATATGGAATCTAACTAACTGATACTACTACATATACAAACACAAATACTTTTTAAGTATATGTAATTGACACCCAGACGTCATCGCCAACAACTATGTCTTCACATATTGTTGACTCCGGGCGGGAATCGAACCCGCAACCCCCGACACAGTAAGCGCTCTCACTGCCACTGTGCCAACGGGCTTGTCAAAAGTTATTAAGTTGAATTATTAAGTTCTTTTTTAATCACATCACAGTCTTTCTCTAATTCCCAAGAAATTCATTGAAGAAAAATTTATAAATCAGTTGGATAAATGGATAGACAGTTTGATTATTACCTCGTATATAAACTACGTCTCTTTATTACAAAGAAATACTAAGATAAATAAGACCAGGAAGTCGGTAATTTTACTAGGTAGGGATATTTATTTAAATCACTAATAAATTTACATATTATTATAATCTAATGACGGTATCTAGGTATCTTGTCACCTGCATATTAACATTCCTACCAATGCAATGGAATCATTGAAGTGCAGGATGTTAGTCATTGGATTAATGATGATTGATTTGTTATTCTTCGTGATAGATTTTTGATACTTTTCATACTGGGTTTTGTTATTTCTGGCTAAAGAATATATTCAAAGATGAGAAGAATGCAGGGCTTTTATTGACTGGAGACCTCTCGGGGTCTAATAAGAACCCTAAGTACTATGCATTTAGAATTAAGCAAAACCAAGTTGCATCGAATTGAAATTGTATAGATACAAAACCCCATTTCAAAATTGGATTTTAATGAAAAGAAATCACCCTTTCAAAGCTTACCAGACGGATCCAGCCCTAATATGTCTGATGAAGGACAGAGCGGTGGTGACGTCATTGGTGACGACACCAGCTCCAAGACCGTAGTTGGAGTCGTTGGCACGGTCGATAATTTCCTCGAATGTTTCGAACTTGAGGATGCTCTGGACTGGGCCGAAGATCTGAAAGAAGAGGAGAATTTTAAATAGAGGACGTATAAGACGAGAATTTTTGACAAATAGCATATTGGTATCTGTCTTAATAGAAATAGATCTGGATCTATTAATGAAGTCAATACATTGAAATTTATGTTTTGGCGTGAAAGTTGGACATTACCTCTTCCTTAGCGATTTTCATGTCATCCTTAACATCAGCGAAGACAGTAGGCTGGACGAAGTAACCGACGTTTCCTTGACGGTCACCGCCGGCGAGGCACTTGGCTCCTTGCTTCTTACCAGCATCGATGTAACCCAGGATTTTGTCGAACTGTTCCTTGTCAATCTGTTGATAAATGTTGTAAAGTTAGATATAGATTTAAAAAAGATGATGAAACACCTTCCGACAGCTGTCCGGCCTGACACGACTACGATACAACGCAGCGTTATATACGGCATAATTAATTATACTCTTAAAACAGCGTGCTTTACAATTTCATAGAGTAATGCTCCCACCGTTGTTAAGTCAAGCAAGGCGGCAACGGGACCAGCGAGTGTTGCGGGACTCATTTGCATATAACTTATTTTATCTAATCTCATGATACCAACCTGAGGTCCTTGCTCGACATCAGTGTAGGGGTTGCCTACAGATCTCTTCTGAGCAATCTCGGCAGCCTTAGCGACGAACTTGTCGTAAATGCCAGATTGCACGAAAGTTCTGGTGCCGGCGACGCAGCATTGACCGGCATTGGCGAAGGCAGCACGGTGAGCAATGAGAGCTGCTTTCTCCACTGTAAATGAAAATAGTTGACTAAAAAATCTAAAATATTTTTTCATTTATTTAAGTATTTGTCTATTATTTTACACTATACTGAAAACGTACCATCAGCATCATTGAAGACCACCAAGGGGCTCTTGCCTCCGAGCTCCAAAGTGACACGCTTCAGGTTGACGGCTGATGCAGCAGACATGATGATGCGCCCGACCTGATAATTAAGGGATTTATTTAATTTTATCCGATGATTAAATTTATCGGACAGAACGAATATATGTATAGCAGAGATGCTTAAATCTTCTTAATCTCAACTATATGGAATTAAAATCTGCATTATTATCTACAATGATAAGTTTTGTAAGCAGAAAAATATCAATAACGTGTCACAAGAATACACCCGGCAATAAAATTGTATATCGTAGAACTAAGTTTTCTGCCACTCTCAAGTCACTTTGCTTTCAATCCAACTATAGTGCTATGAGGAATCAAAGTATGCCTTACTTCAGTAGACCCAGTGAAGGCAACTTTGTCAACATCACGGTGGTGAGTCAAAGCAGCTCCGGCTGTGGGTCCGTATCCTGTAATCACGTTGACAACGCCCGGAGGGAAACCAGCCTCCTTGACCAAGGAAGCAATGATCAAAGCTGTCAGAGGGGTCTGTTCAGCAGGCTTGATGACCAAGGTACACCCTGAAAGGAAGAAAATGTAATGTAAGGAGGAAATGGGTCATTGGAGAATATTAATGTACTAAGTACATCACTACTACATTTAGAGGAAAAAAAGAAGGCATGTGAATCTAGCTGTTTTTGTAGTTTTATTAGGATTTAGTAAATCGGCGTTAGCTTGCGGGTTACAACATGCTATCGTTATTTCCTCAGATATATTGTGGGTGTAACGCCCATTCATTTTGTTGGTCAGACAAAAATGCGATTACGACCTTTGTTTTAGCTTCGTGATTACGACAGTTCAAAGTTATGTTGCTTGGTATTCTAATAATACATTTTGATGGCACATTTTCATTGTTTTAGATATTATCTACGTACAGCTTATCTGTCATTTAATTGATTCTTATCTTTATCCACCTGTGGTGATATTTCTATTATTATGCCTATCTAATCCCAGTAATATATTTAAAAAGAAACAATTATTTATATGTTTATAATAAATTAGCTACAATCACTATCACTACATAGTATAAAACAAATCCCGGCTGCGTCTGTCTGTCTGTCTGTCTGTTCGCGATAAGCTTAAATACTACACGGATTTTCACGCGGTTTTCACCAATCGATAGCATGATTCCTCCGAAAGGTTTATATGAATAAAAAATCTCGAAATACCCACGGGAACGGGCACAATGCGGGTAAAACCGCGGGCGCTGCTAGTTTTTAATAATACCAGCAAGCTTACATTAGCCATTACCAGCGTATTCTCATTAAAATTGTTTTGTAAAAACCATCATGATACAAAAAAAAAGTTATTCAAGCACTCATTATTCCCGCAAATAAAAGGTCCATGAATAGACTTAGTAGAATATACTCGTAGATACATTATGCCAATACAAATCTCTTAATTAGCGTATTACTCGTTTGATACATTATTCAGATTTGTCAGTAATATAATACGTACCGGCAGCTAAAGCTGGGGCCAGTTTCCACACGAACATCGGAACGGGATAGTTCCAGGGCAGGATCGAACCGCACACTCCAACTGGTTCCTTCAGGGTCATTGACAGGACCTCGCCGTCTAGAAAAGTAGCATATTGTTAGATTTATGTTGAGACTCGTCAATCACGTCTCGACTTTAAACCTTAAACTTAGGTGGTCTTATTACTAAACGCGGTGTAAGTAAAACACTGTGTTTTGTCAGAAAGTGACAAACCATTTGATAGCTAAACTGTTCTTAATACGCGTTTATTTATATAGTCCAGGCAGTATAGAATAATTTTCTTAAGAATAATTATTGTGACAGTCGACTTAAATGAATTCTTTCAATGGGGCAAATATTTTTGCTACTTCTTTTGGAGATTGACTTCTCACTGTAAATACAAATATCATCAGTGAGGTATTTGCCCAGCAGTGGGATATTACAGGTTATTACTTTATTTTGTTGGGAGTTTAAGTTCTGGTTCTGCACTGCGACATACAAATAATTGACCGACATTATGAATGTTAATCGATCACGAAAGTTTATGGAGTATAAATAACATAAATCGATAAAAATAAAAATTATCATAACAATACCAGCAGGAATGGTGTTCCCAAGAATTTTGTCGGCTTTTCCAGCATAGTACCGGATGATAGAGCAGGACCACAGTACTTCTTGTTCAGCCTGCTTGATGGGTTTGCCGTTGTCTAACGTTTCAATGTCGGCAATGTACTTGTAGTCCCTTTGGATCAGGTCAGCCAGCTTCAAGAGAAGCAGGCCTCTTTGGGAAGCGTCTAGGGTACGCCATTCCGAGTAGCGGTGGAAGGCCTTCTTCGCTGCACTGACGGCCAAGTCTACGTCAGCCTAGAAAAGTTTAGAAAAATTAGGACACGGGATGAAAATGGTCGAACTTACACTGTCTGTTTTTGTAGATGCGCTTTGGATTTCAATGTTTTCTTTAATGTTCTGAACATTTTGTTTTGAGGAAATGTTTGCTATTCTGCCGGTCTTCACTCATTAAAGAAAATGCGTATTTTCTATCGATGAGAAAATGATCAGTTATTCCCAACCGATCATAACTGACCGTTCGCTCAGATTGTTCAAGTTGTGAAAACGAAAGAACGTTTTGAAATATTATATACGGATTCTCAATGTCAATATGTGATAAGTTGTAAATAAAAATGATAATTAACTGAATTAATAATAAAAATAATTATGTTTTTTATAGTGTTCAATAATAATAAATGATTAAAACCATCTGTTATCAGTTTGACCGACCTGTCTTAAATGCCCTGACTCACTGATAAGACGAAGATATGCTTTAATAATACAAAAGACGTCTTTTTAATTAAGTGACTTTCGAAAAGTAATAAAGATAGGTCTAGGGTACCTAACACTAATGGATTGTCACGATGTAAATAAACGGCGATAAACGATTTTATTTTTGAAATAACTGAACCTACCGCCTTATTCGATATTTAACTTAAACACTGTTTTAAAGTGTTTTGTCTCTTTCGCTCTTTGGCAAATAGCGTATGTCGGAAAGGGACAAACCTTTTGATAACTAAAGTGCTGTTACTATGCCACATGTGGTGTCACTATGTTGTGACTGCACGGTACCACACTAGTATCATTCATTACTCAATGGTGTGACAAAGAATTCTATACCTTAATCGGGTGTACGAAGTTTATTTTTGTATTGAACACTTCTTGTTACCTTGTCGCCTTCAGCCACCTGAGCCAGGACAGTCTCATCCTGAGGGTTGATGGTGGGGAAGGTCTTCTTGCTGACGGCATCCACCCACTCGTTGTTGATGAACAACTGCAAATAAAATAATTTCTTAATTAATATGTTCAGATTTAGTTCACACCCCGTTTGTTAGACCCAAACAGTGTTTGTCCAGTGCTTGGCCCCTAGGAGCCTCCGATGCGGCACGCACAAAAGAACTTGTTAAGCTTTTAGTTGTTATAGAATTTAACTAACCGATTCTATAATATTATGGCTAGAAGTTAGCTAGAAATAAAACCGGATGAATGTAGTGAAAACGATAAGTACTAGTTTTTACCTTAAGTTTAAGAAACAAGTACCTATATAATATTTTATCATTTGAAGTGGCAAAGTGGCAAATACTCGATACAATAATACATGGCAATATTCATATCATTCAATCAAGGACGAATGTTTGTAGTGGTGTTTTGAATAATATGATACTTATAGTATGACTACTATAATATTGACTAATATATAATACTAATACCTAGCAAGGTGCATAGCATACGTTTACGAGTTTCAATTTCTAACAAATTACGAATTAAAATATAAATAGTCTATGATGTAGGTGCGGTATCGAACTCTTCAACCCAATTATTCCTTCATCGAATTCGATTCAATTATCAAAGCATTCTGTTGAAGTGTCCATTGATTTCAGTACCCAGTACTGAAGTCCGACAATAGGCAGTTACCGTTAGCGTACAATTGTGCAGTCGGTTAGCGAGTAACGCGGAAGTGTGAAATTACAGTTGTTATGTGGTTGGGTACAATATTTTAATGCGACACGGTTTTAGAATGTTTATAGTCTCAATAAAATATGAAGTTTTAGTACTTTTGTGTTTTGTTGGTTTGTTACGAGTTTTTAGTATCGTTCATTCATTTTTAATGAGATATTCAATTGGTAATTTTCGGGAATGGCTCCTAACATTTGAAACTCGTTCGAGAGAGACATAAAATCTCCCGGGAAGAGTAGATATGTCTTCAGTTATATTCTTGCTCCGCATGTTATTACAACTACAAGTATGGTTCAGGGGCACTCGTGAAAAAAAACAACGATAACAATGGATCCCCATTAGATAACCTTTGTCCATTGTAACATATAACATAACTAGCAGCGCCCCGCGGTTTTACCCGCGTTGTGCCCGTTCCCGTAGGAAATCCGGGATAAAATGTAGCCTATAGCCTTCCTCGATAAATAGACTATCTAACAGTGAAAGAATTATTCAAATCGGTTCAGTAGTTTCTGAGATTAGCGCGTTTAAACAAACAAACAAACAAAACAAACTCTTCAGCTTTATAATATTAGTATAGATATAAAAAACTAAACTAAATAACCTTGGGCTGAAGTATATATGTGGTGGTACATATATATAAAGTACCCACTTAATATGCCTATGAGTACGTATTGTACTACATGCCAATTTACTTATTAAAGGTTGTATAAGTGTTTGTCATTAATGATGTATGTTAGACTCATTATGATAATTACGACTACTTACGATGTACTTACTACTTCTAATGTAATCTGAGTTATCTTTAGTTGTATGGGAATATTCTAGAATACCCATAGCACCACAGCTGTAATTATATTACGTACGTTAAACTTATAGAAATGGTATAGGAATTAAATGTACATAATGACGAGACTGAATCAGACAAGACACAATAGAAACGATTGAAGTATCTAATAGTCTTTCTTTATATATTCTACTAGCAGCGCCCCGCGGTTTTACCCGCGTTGTTCACGTTCCCGTGGGAATTTCAGGATGAAAAGTAGCCTATAACCTTCCCGTTGAATGTGGCTACAAAAATATTTTTTAATATATATTTTTATAACTTAGCAGCTTTATAACATTAGTAGGTGTAGATTAACATTAGTTTACAAAATCATACATATTTAGGTTTGAATATTTTGAATATTAAGTAGGTTTATAACGGTAATTTCGATGACAATGTATTAGGTATTCTGTTCGTTAAAGAAATATTATTATATTTTTGATAACTTAATAATTTTATAACTTGATAGTTGCAATTACCTCGAGATAGGAAACTAATTTTAGAAACCAATCGAAATGCAAACTTGTAAAACGCATCACAAATTAATACAACGTATGTGGGTAGTTTTTTGCTGATGCACCTTGTTAATTTTTTCGAAAAACCAAACGCATTCATTACCGATAGTAAATCATTAAAATACATTTCGAAACAGATTATCAGCCAGATATAACTAAACATAATTTATATACAAATAATATGTTTTTTATCTTTGGCACGTGGAGTTCCTTAAAAATGTATATTCAAGGCCGATTTTGGCTTTTTATTACGTTTGTCTGGTCTAATCAGAATAATCATTTGTGCTATAACCGGAATATGGCGCTTTCAACGCGCTAATATTGTACAAAGATGTACATAAGTGTAAAGGGGCCCATACACGGTAAGATTTATCTGTACGATCCGTCGCGTCAAACCGATCGAAACGACGAATCGATGGCGTATGTCAAGATCGTCCATCGGCTCGATCGATCGGTTTGACGCGACGGATCGTACAGATAAATCTTACCGTGTATGGGCCCCTTTAGGGTGTGATTCTTTTGAAGCGGAGTGGAGATGAGTTCAATCGACCAATCACAAAGCATTGAAATTGTCAAACAAAGCATAGACATTCAAACTCTTTTCGTTATGCGTTGAGGTTAGCCGATTGAGCTCCTCACCGCTTCGATGGGAACGTATCCTCAAAGTACCTATACTCTATTTTTTTTGGATTGGCACAAAATGTGGTTAAATGTCGTAAATTTGCCAGCCGAAGACTCCTGAAGAGGAAAAAGGTTTAGTAATTTTATTTCATTCTTACCCTATCTCTAAACCTTTTTCCTCTTCAGAAGCAATCGTCTTCGGCTGGAAAATTGACGACATTTAACCACATTTTGTGCCAATCCAAAAAAAAAAAATGATTATACGGAGCGAACTTTGCCCAGCCTTGAGACCTTACAGTTATTCAAAAAAGTTCTTATTTGCACGTAGGAGGCAGTTACGTTTGTTCTAGAAAAATTGCATTTCCAAATTTAAATTATTTTGCTCTCTTATATAGTGATAATTTTATGTATATAATATAACGTTTAAATCATCACTATTTTTTGCAAACAAGTCGTAAAAAGTAATTGTAAAAAGCTCTACAGTAAAACACTGAGATAGGTTATCTCAAACAACGCCCAATCGATTTCATTTAACTCAATTCTTCTTCTTCCAGCGATGTTGTCTGTCGTTTTGGTCTATAAATACACATGTCGGCTAGCGAGTCTATTTGTTTAGTCAACCGTCTTCTAATAACATCTATGCACATAATAATATTAGATTCAATATTTGTTCGTTTTATTATAGGTTCTCATACTTTTAGTTTTTATTCCACTCGTGTTATTATAAGGTAGGAAGAGAAATATTTGTTAAAGTAACAATGTGCTTAATCATTCTTTTTTGTTCTCTTCAAGTTCTCTTATATAAAGAAATATGCACATAAAATAATAGTAGCAATATGTATGTTAAAATAATTACAAATATGTATTCAATTATGTTAAATAGATATAGGTAATATTACTTTTAAAACGCATTCCCCTACGCCCACTAAACTAAGTATTATTACGATATTGGATAATAAAACAGAACAATTGATACCTATGGCAAAATATTCTTTCACAGCAAAAGTCATACGCATAAAACTGTAAGTATTTAATTAAAATACATCTTAATTCTTAAAAAATACAACAAAAAATTGCTTACCTTTGTAAACTTGATGTCTTTTTTCGACATTTTGTTGTGGTGGCGTGCTTTACCGTCAAATGCCGGGCGCGGAGTAACGACTCTGACGAGAGAGAGACCGCCGCTTGCTCGATGCCGGTTTGTTATCAACAAAACTATTACATAACAACGATAAACTAGCTAGCTATGATCACATACAGTGCCAAGTTCAAGATTAAATAATACGATGATAGACTAGACTGAACTTTCAAATAAATGTTTCGAAGATTCTCGTTAGTTCGCGAGGGAAAGGATAAGTTGTACGGTTAAATAAATTAAAGGAATTATTGATTCACTTCTTTTATTATGTCAGTGGTGACAAAAATGTCTATGTGTAAATTAGTGAAGAGGTTTCTTATATTAATAATAATAATATTTTTTTATTCCAACAAAATTCACTAACTGGATAGATTAACTAGCAGTGCCACCGCGGTTTTACCCGCGTTGTACCCGTTCCCGTGGGAATTTCAGGATGAAAAATAGCCTTTAACCTTCCCGTTGTAGGTATGTCGCTATCCTTTACAAAAATAATTATTCATATCGGACGGGTAATTATTGAGATTAGCCCGAATATACACAGAAACAAAATTTAAAATTTTACCTCTTTATAATATTAATAGTACTTATAGATATATATTTTTATGTTTATCCGATTTTCTTCACTTTGTTAATAATGTTCCATAAAAAAAAAATATATAAAATTAGCCTTGGGTGTCCCATTGTTGGGCAAAGGCCTCCCCCTATCGTTTCCACAACTCTCTATTTAGAGCTTCACGACGCCAACCAGGCAAAAATCCGTCGAGTTTAAGATATTGTCATGAATATTAAACAGACAAATTAAACTTCACATATTATTATTTAACGTTTATCAAATACGCTTTAAATGACGAACTTATTTATAGAGATATTGTTCGCATTTACATATGTTTTTCGGATTTATAATATACGTAGGGATATGATATTCTAATACGCAGTGGTGGCCATAAGTTCATAACCGGTTTTGAACCGTATTGTGTTATTTATCAATAATATTATTATCTAATATATAGAATTCTCGTGTCACTGGGTGCGTAATTAAACTCCTCTAAAACGGCTCGACCGATTCTCATGAAATTTTGTGTACATATCGGGTAGGCCCGAGAATCGGACAACGTCTATTTTTCATCCCGAAATTCCCACGGCAACGGGTACCGTGGTTGAACTCCTCTGAAACGGCTCGACCGCTTCTCATGAAATTTTGTGTGCATATCGGGTAGGTCTGAGAATCGGACAACATCTATTTTTCATCCCAAAATTCCCGCGGGAACGGGTACAACGCGGGTGAAACCGCGGGGCGCAGCTAGTAAAGAGATACAATTTGTAAGTTTGTTTATTTGTTTGTATGTTCGAGCTAATCTCGGAAATTACCTGTTCGATTTGAATAATTATTTTTGTAATAGATAGCCACATTCAACGGGAAGTTCATAGGCTATTTTTGATCCCGAAATTCAAACGGGAACAGTATTAAAGCTAGTATTAAATAGAATTGTGTTATTGAGTTATTTATGTTATTCTAGTCACATACAGAATAACAGAAACACGTTATCCAAATCTTTTCGTAAAGTTCCCGTGGAAATTTCGGGATTTTTATACAAATAAAACTTCCTCTTGAATCACTCTAGCTTTTTAAAAAAACCACGTCAAAATCCGTGCAGTAGTATTTGAGTTTTTCGCGGACAGGCAGACAGACGCGGCCGGGGACTTTGTTTTATAATATGTAGTGATTAAGGTATTTAATGGACTATGAAAAATAACTGTCACGATTTGTTATTTCAACGACATAGCAATAATTCAAGTTATTATGTATACTTTTTATAATATTGGTTTTAACATTATGATGTTACTAGAGGGGGGAAATACTTTAACCTGATCTTATCAGCCCGTATTAGAATCGAACCTGGAACCCTGCAAGGCGAAAGGTTGTTGAGTTTTTTTTTTCTCTTCTCTTCTCTGAATCATCTCTCTCTCTTGCTCTGTCTATTTCTATATGATAAAGAGAGATAAGATAAAACTTTGCTCATATATAATTGATAGAAGCCCGATAGATAGAAAATGTTATAAAAGAGGATTAT
The DNA here is from genome assembly GCA_963082685.1 of Cyclophora albipunctata. NCBI lineage: Eukaryota > Metazoa > Arthropoda > Insecta > Lepidoptera > Geometridae > Cyclophora > Cyclophora albipunctata. The sequence continues at coordinate 7,339,003 of OY720119.1, read as the reverse complement.
ATTAGTACTAGCAGCGTCCCGCGGTTTCACCCGCGTTGTTCCCATGGGAATTTCAGTATGAAAAATAGTCTATAGCCTTCCCGTTGAATGAGGCTATCTGTTACAAAATTAATTATTCAAATCGGATTGGCAGTTTCTGAGATTAGCGCGGTTAAGCAAACAAAAAAAAACAGTTTTTAGTTTTTTTATACAGAAAGTGGTATCTATATATATAAAATTCAAAGTCCTGACTGACTGACTGACTGACTGACTGACTGATAATCAACGCACAGCCTCAACCGCTACACCTAGAAACATGAAATTTGGCAGGAAGGTTCTTCAAGTGACGTAAGTGCACACTAAGAAAGGATTTTCTAAATTTTCTACGGGAACGGGCTCAACGCGGCAAAGCCGCGGGGCGCTGCTAGTCATCGATAAGTGACTTAGTTCATAAATAAAACACCTAATCTTCATAGCATTGAGTCAAGTTAATTCCTTCTACCCAAGCGTGCTTTTAACGTCCCTTCCAAAAATGGTTCAGAGTTAAGCATTAGTAGGTATTGATCTTTATTGCTGACAGCCTCCGTGGTCTTGTGGTTTGAGCGCCCGACTCACGATCCGGAGGTTCCGGGTTCGATTCCCGGTGGGGATATCTCACAAAAATCTCTTTGTGAGACTATCATCAGTTTGGTTAGGGCATTGCAAGCTGAATCACCTGATTGCCCGAAAAGTAAGATGATTCCGTGCTTCGGAGGGCACGTTAAGCCGTCGGTCTCGGTTACTTTCTACGGATAGTAGTCGTTACATGAGAGACATGTCAGAGGCCTTTCGCGGCTCAATAACTTTGACACCAGGATTGGTCAGGTTGACCATCCACTCGATGAAGAAGAAGTTTATTGCTGAAGATTTAAGTTACGGTCTCGTTCAGTTAAAAATGGGGCGTTGCGGGGTGCTTGACCACTTGAGTAAATAAATGTGGTCTCACTATCAATTAATAACAATAATATCTGTTCATTATTATTTTCTTCATCATTGTTCATTATTAGTTCATTCATTGGTTCATAAAAGAGCGTGGTACATAATATCAGTTCAATTAACTTTCAAGTCTATGATACTGTTGTTGTGTCCGCTCGGGAATTTGTTCATGATGTTTAATTTGACTGAATTCTTATTGATAAGAAATGATTCGAGAAATTCAGGGATTTTTAAAAAGCAAATTAATGGTACCTATTTAATTACCTAGACACGGAGTAATGTTATCTAATAATTATTAATTGGTTACAGACTGATATTTTTTTTGTATAATACTAACAGCGCCCCACCGTTTTACCCGCGTTGTGCCCGTTCCCGTGGGAATTTTGGATTTTTTTATACATACATATAAACCTTCCTTTTGAATCACACTATCTATTTTAAAAAGCCTCAAAATCCGTTGCGTAGTTTTAACGATCTAAGCCTACATAAAAAATCCCGAAATTCGGGACACGGGAACGGGCACAACGCGGGTAAAACCGCGGGGCGCTGCTAGTATACTATCGTTAACAAACTACTCGTCAATGATACACATGATACACAATAATACACACAATGAAGACAGTTAAATAAATAATAAACTTAGTTAGTGAATTATTATTGTAGGTAAATCAGTCAAGAATAAATACATTCAAATGTCTGAACTTTTGAAGTGTCCTTCTCATAATAATAATTATTATCTATCATCAAATATTTCATTTGCATTATAAATTTTGCATTACCGTGATAAAAACTTGAGTTATTATGGTATTACTATGTACGTCATTTAGACTATGTAATATGTATTAGGTGTAAATGTTTCGTTGATAAGATCTAGGATCCTTTTAAATTGAAACAGTTTCTATTAAATGTATTTCGCTTGTATCTTACATTGTATTCGTAAACGTAGGAGTTTGAATTCAAAATGTGTGTTATGAGATCTTGTCGAACAATTGCGATAAGTTCGTTTTCTTTTACCTTTACGTCGATATGCGATTATTGCAGAAGGAAAAGTAGTACTAGTGCCTATAACCTAATACATTTTGTCCGATTTGTCCGAATTTCGTCCGTACGATTATGACAGAATAGTCACGCCCCACGATGTTACCCGCGTTGAACCCGTTCCTGCGGGAATTTCGGGATAAAATGTATCCCATATTTTATTCTGAGGTATTACCTATATTACTGTAAGGTTTCATCCTAATCCGTCCAGTTGATTTTTTGTAAAGAGTAACAAAACTTCGGTTTAAAGAACTTTATTTCTCATTAGGACACTAAGTCACTTACATGAGAACAAAAAACATTAAATAAATACAATTTTTTGCGGGTGGTTTAACATAATATACAGAGTATTTAAAAGTATTTGCAAGTTGTAGTTTTAGTTGAAACAAGTAAAGAAGAAGCGAGTTCGTTTCGTTATCTAAGGGTGTGGTACAAGTTACACGATGTGGGTTTTTAGTATTTTAATTTCCAAATAGGTAATTAAATTATTATTAAAATTACATATGGTATATATATTATTATTATTTTTTTGAAATTTAATATTTTATAATGTTGTTTGTGTAATAATGATCAGTACATAGTTTCGTCTTGATAGATGTGAGTAATTAATCTTTTTTTAAAAATACATAACGAACTCGACTCTTTTACATGTTTGGGAAGTTTATTGTACAATTGTGCTCCTCCAAAGGTGAGATTATTTTTGCCATAGTTAGTCCTTATGGTGGGCAGGACTACTAGATTACCTCGACGACTCGAATAATTATTTACTTGACTTTTCAAAGTAAGCTCGGTGTGTGTATGGATAAGTTTGTGAATAATTTTGTAGATAAGAATACATGTATTATATGTGAATAGCTGTTTTATATTTAGTATTTTTGTGTTTTTGTAAATTATCTTGGACGGGGTTAAGAAATCGTAATTATATAATATTTTGATTATTTTGTTTTGTAATATTTGAATTGGTTTTAAATTTGTTTTAGCAGCATTACCCCATAACTCAATGAGATAAAGTAAGTGGGGTTTTACCAAGGTGTTATATATAAGAGGTCTAATATCTTTTGTTGTACATCTAACTATTTTATGTAATAAGCCAATAAGCGAAGAAAGTTTGCTTTTGATTTTTTCTAAGTGGGCAATCCATTTTAAATTTTTATCTAGTGTTAATCCTAAATATTTTTCATGATTTGCTTGTTTTAAAACCACATCATTAATTTTTAAGTCAAGGTGTTGAGGGATATTTTTATTTTTAGCATTAAATATTACATATGAGGTTTTTGAGGTATTGATCGTTAAGAGGTTGCATTGGAACCATTTTTGAAGTACGTTTAAGTCTTTTTGGGCCTTGTTAATAATATCATGTATATTGTTTCCAAAGTAAAATAAACTGGTATCATCGGCATATAAGGCCAGGTGACCTTGTAATCCTGCTTGGTGAATGTTATTTAAATATATGAGGAATAGTAGAGGTCCCAGGATTGAGCCCTGCGGCACTCCGCACGTTAAAGGCTTTGGTGCACTTTGATATGATCCTATTTTGACTATCTGTTGACGGTTTTCTAGGTAGGATTTTAGAATTTTTAGTACATTTCCAGTTATACCCATTTTTTGTAATTTCTTTAATAGCAGTGAGTGGCTAATGGTGTCGAAGGCCTTTTTTAAGTCAATGAACAACCCAAGTGCTATTTCCTTTTTATCTATTTTAGTTTTGATATTGGTAACTAGGTCTATGGTTGCACCAAGTGTGTTAGATTTGGGTCGGAACCCATATTGCTGGCGGCACAGAAAATTTATCTTATTTAAATATTGCTCTAGTCTTACGTAGATTATTTTTTCTAAAATTTTAGATAATATTGGCAAAACTGAAATTGGCCTATAGTTTTCAGGATTGGATTTAGCACCTGTCTTGTAAATAGGAGAAACTTTGGCAATTTTTAAACTATCGGGAAATATTCCTTCACTTAAGGCTTTATTCAGGCAGTCAGTTAGTTTTTGGACAATATTTGGGCATTTTCTTAAACATTTAATTACTTTAGTACTGATGCCATCAGTACCAGTACTAGTATTGGTGTCCAGGTTATCTATTATTTTGGATACTTCATCAGTTGTGCAAGGGGAGAATTCCGAAAGTACATTACTTTGCATTGATTGATGAGTTTTGGGTAGAGTGTATGCGTCATTATTACGAGAAGTGGTTGGTATATTGTTAGCTAAGTGTGGGCCTATGTTAACGAAAAACGTGTTGAAGGTATCACATATTTGTACTGGGTCTGTGACAACTACACCACTTTCTGTTACCAGACTTGGAGGAACACAATTTTCTACTATTTTGTTATTAGATAATGTATTAATAAGCTTCCACATTTTTTTAGGCTTTTTCTTACATTGAGTAAATTTATGGTAGAAGTAAGTATCTCTTGTATTCCTTATCCTCTGAAACAATGTGTCTCTTTTTATTTTGAATTCATTTTTAACCTTTTCATCATTAGGGTTTTCCTTGAGTTTTTTCCACAACATATTTCGTTCATAAATTTCATTAGTTATATTTTTATTTATCCATTCATTTTGAGGTCGATTTATAACTTTATATTTTTCAGATCGACTTTCTGTTACCATGTTGTGGATGTTTTCTTTAAAGAGTTCAAAATTATTGGAATCATTGCTGAAATCTGACGTTTCTGCGCTTTTGTATAGTTTTTTGTAATCAATGGTCTCAAACATAACTTTTCGTTTTGGCGGGGGTGGCAGTCTTTTAACCTCAAGATATATATTCTTATGATCCGATAGAGCCGTGTCCACTATAGCCATATGAAAGTACTCTTTTACATTAGTTAAGACGTGATCGATTATTGTTTTGGTCGTTGATGTTTCTCGAGTGCAGTACTTATGTCTAATTTTATTGATTATTTTGTATCCAGATTCATGGATAAGAGCATTATAGCGTTTTGTTGAGTTGTCAGCACTTAATAAGTCGATATTTGTGTCACCAAATATAATAGTTCTTTGTTTTTGCAGTAGATCATTTTCGAAATTTTCAAGAAAATTATTAAAGTTAACGTGGCTTGGTTTATAAACGGCCCCGATTCTTATTCCATACTTCCGAATATTTACACTCAGGTAGTTAACTCCATCAATAAAAGATCCTGTAGGTAATTCGTGGGTCAGATCGTTATGTACATATATAGACACACCTCCTCCGATGATGTCAGGTCTAATATTGTAGTAATGTGAATAGTTTTGTATGTGGTATTGTTTGGCTTGTTCATCTGATCTAATCCATGTCTCAGTGAGGATAATTATATGTATCTGCTTTTTTAAAGAATGGAGGATGCATAGTAACTCTTCAAATTTTCCTGGTCTACATATGCTTCTTATATTGGCATAGAAAAAATTGAGGCCTGACTTGTAATTGTGTATACATTGATAATCATCTGCTACCTCATGTGTGGTCTCTTCTTGTTTATTGCATGCTTGAATAGAATCGGGATGGTTTATTAATTTTTTGTATTCTTGGTAGAGATTATTTTAGGGATACCTTTTATATATTTGATGATGATATCCGTTTCTCCATTAGACATTCTCTGTGTGAGTTCGTTTCGTAGGTTTTTCATTAGATTCTGTTGAGCAGGTGTTTGGTCGGAGTAAATCTTTATGTCACTTTGGAGTTTTTCTTTTGTGCGAAGCAGCGTCTTAGATGTGCGAGTTGAATCAAAGCATACTTTGATACTGCGGACCTTTGTAGGATTATATTTTCCAAGGCGAAATACACGAAGTGGTTTTGGACAATCCGGAATTAAGCTTTTGAGCATAGAATTTATTTCTTTATTGTCTAGCTCACGGCTTTCATTAATATCGGATGTGTTGTGTTCCGGTATGCCGACTACAATAACATTTTTTGCTCTTGATTCTCGTTCGCGCAATTCATTTAGAAGATCTTCATTGATACTCGAAGTTGAAGTAGATGGATTTGTAGAAATGTTTGTTTTGATCGAATCTATTTCTGATTCTAGAAACTGAACTTTGGTGTGGGTTTCATCAGCCTTTGCATTTATATCAGTGATTTTAGACTTCATCGAAATTTGCTCGTTGTGAAGTGCTTCATTGGACAGTTTTATGTCGCTAAGTTGTATCTTCATTTCATTTACGCTTTCACGCATAAAATTCATAGTGGCCTCTTGTGAGGTAGTGAACTGTTGTAACATCGCCATAATGTCCTTACGAAAATCTTGAAGTTCATCCTTCCAGTTACAGTTGCACGTATAATCTGGTTGTTTGCGTTTTCTATAAGTAACTTGATGGTCTTTTGCTAATTCGTTACTAGTAGTTAAATCGTTTAGTGAGCCACTATGGCGAGTTGGTGAGCGGAGCATTGAGTTCATGATTTGGACCACACACCCTCTGATGTCACTATATCGTATTAGTGTGCGTAAGCGCACTGCGAATAGTTGAGCGGGACAAAAAATAAGAGGAGGTCTTTTTCACTCACGGGGTGCGCGGCGCTCCTGTTGCAGCTGCTTGATGTTACAATGCCGTTAGTTTGGCTGTAGTTTCCAACGAAATTCGATCCTATTACGTAGAACGATAACAAGTATTTTTGCATGTATCACTATTTGTATTTTATTAAAATAACTGAATACACGTCTGCTCTGTTAAACCACCGACGAGGATTCCCTTATATACATTATATACATTAACTTATATACATCCATCCTCACAAACTTTCGCATTTATAATATTAGTAGGATACTTTCTTGTAACCCTTCTCAGAAAAGTTTCAAAGACCTATATGCATTTTCATCCCCAGGTTTAGACCCAGCCAGGCCCTTAGTAACTGCCTACGGTTCTAAAGAATTCCGCCTTGGAAGAGATGATGCCCACGTAGTTCAAGTGATCCATACTAATGCTGGTTTCCTTGGAGAAACGGGGCTGGTCGGACATGCTGACTTCTGCGTCAACGGCGGTAATAGGCAGCCGGGGTGCCATGGACATTATATGAGTAAGTTATCAGTATTTTGACACCCAATTAGGGATTTTGAACTGGCTTAATAACTCTGACACCAGGATTGATCAGTTTGACCATCCACTCGATGAAGAAGAAGAACTGACTTTTAACATGTCATATAAAACAGAGTGATGAAATACTAAGGTTCAAATTCACCGTTTCCACCCACCCGACCCACGATCAATTGAAATCAGTTTTAGTAAAATATTCAGACCTCCCACTTGGATAGGAGGCTAATAGAAGCATTTCTATCTCAGCGCTACCGTGCTTCAGAGGGTACGTAACATTGTTGGTCTAGATAAACCATGTCGGGAGCCTTTACGCGTTTCAAAAACTCCGACACCAGGGTTGACCTTCTCGAACTTTCTTTTACTTTAATGAAAGCGCATATCGCAGCTGTTAATCCAATAACTTTACGACCTTCAGGAATGTCCCGATGCAGTCACTTCATGAGCTCGTGCTACTTCGCTGCGAGTGTCAGGAAGTCTATTCGTTTAGTCGGCATACCCTGCGACACTTCATGTCCGAAGAAACCAACGCGATGGGGAATAGACCTGACCAAGAAAGCAGTCAGGCTTGGAGACGACGTTCCTGATCAGTAAGTTGTTTTAGTGCCTAAGATTAGGATAACTCTTGTAAAAGCATTAGCCTCTAATGTCCCATTGCTCGGCAAAGGCCTCTCATCTCACTGAAGATAGGCCCGTCGCAATTAATCTTATTGCATAAATTATTTTTTCCTAACCTACATATATTGTCCCACTGCTGTGCAAAGGTCTCCCCTAAACATTTCCAACCCTCCGTTATTATACTATATTATTTATATTCTTTGCTGTCTCCCACATTTTTTTTTCTATTCAGTAAATAGTTATATGAAGTTCTGCTATGACATCAAACATTCACAATAGCTTCAGAAGTGCTGCTATATAAACAATATGTTATTGAATTGAATAGTTTATTACAATGTCTACACATAAAAGTAGTGTTTATCAGGCGTTTCCAACATGGCGTTGAGTTACTTTATAACTCGATGACGTATTCGCTATTATTTACACTGTATGATATCGCATCGTGCGGTATCCCGCGCAGTGCCTTAGGCTTTCAAACATGGCCTCATTTTGATCCATTCCAATTCCTCTTTCACTTTAAATTGAATCTAACCAGAATCCCTCTCTTTCAGGTCTCGAGGCATGTACTGCATCAGTATAGACCACAATCAAGATTGTCCGTTCGATTAGTCTAATTAAGTATGTACCTAATTTATTGCTATTTATTGTACCTTAATTTATTTTATAAGTTGTATAAATAAATAATTTCTGATGACAATTTCTGTGTTTTGGATGTACTAACAGTATAACAGTAGGAAATTGTCATAGTCAGCCATGCATTCTTAGGTGGGACTGGTCTTTTTCGTTCGACGCTATAGTAAATTATTTAATGGAAGTCATGATTAATTGATTCCAAAAGGAGCATCCTAGCTATGGTTAGAAGGCTGCCCAATGGGTTCCATGCTATTGTAGAGCTTGTTTGTTTTTATGTTGTTTCATCCATTACTCTGATGCCTTATTCTAAAGGAGAATAAAATCACTAAAGTAGAGTATTAGCCTGTTATGTCCCACTTTTGGGCAAAGGCCTCATCTCACTGAAGATATCAGTACAGTGAGGAGGATTATACGTAATCACCACGCGAGTTGCTGATCTTAATCCTAAGCCGTGTTTGAAAAGTAGGAATAAGTTTTCGCTCGACCTGGGCAAACTAACTAAAATAACTAAATCTGTCTCAGTTTCTTTATTAGCCAGTTTCTTTGTTCTTGTTCTGGGGTGCTATTTGGACCCCTATCACTGAACAGGAGAGATTGCAATGGTCGTTATGGAACATAGATTTGAACGTCCAGGATCCGTAAATGAATTCCCCGCCGTAGTATTTTCGGGCTATTTCTTGGATATCAATTTGGAAGTGGTATTGACCCTGAAAAGGAGAAGAAAACCTTATTTCATTAATGCCTGTTTTTTTATCTTTATATTATTTAAGGTTGGAACCTTTAAGGTTCGAGCACATTATGCCGGGCCGCAGCGTGTCGGGGCGGAGCGCAAAAATCCGCTCAAATCGCTTTAATACAATTTGTATAGAATTATCGCACACTGTGCCGGGCCGCAGCGGCTCGCATTAATGCGAGGCGGATTCTCGTCCGTGCGATGCGGCCCGCCCCGCCCCGCTGCGCCCCGTCAACAGTGTGCTATAGCTAGCGGATTGGTGCGCACGCGCGCACGTGTTTATTTGAAGAAAGTTCTTCGTCAGAGCTATCCATAACGTACAGTTGCATGCAAATTCTGGCAGTACACTGAACTCAAAATCCGTCAATGCACTGTGACCCGGCCCGTCACTAATGTGCTAGGTAAACATTTTGCGCTGCGCTGCGGCCCGCTCCGCCCCGCTGCGGCCCGGCATAATGTGCTCGAACCTTAATGCGACATTACGCGATTTGATTAACAGAAGTGAAACGAGATTGGGTCGCTTGTAAACATTGATTGTATTAAACTTGTACAGAGTAATTTTGGTAAAGGTTCTGGTTACAATGATGTCCATACAGTGAATCAACATTTTTACATCCATTACTAAAGCTTACCTTAGGAATCAAACAATCATTAGTCACGTTAAACATTCCCAGAAATAAAGGTTTCAAGAACAGATGTTCGCAAGGATTTTTCACTTGCAGTCTGAACGTTTCTCTGCCACTAGGATTGAGTACCAATATCTTTCCCTGAAAAATAATGGATGTTAAAGTAAGTTAGTTTGAGTGAGTCAGTAGCCAACCCTGGTATAGGAGTTTTTAGACAGGCTAAAGGCCTCCGGCATAGTCTGACGGTTGATGCAACCGGGACCGACAGTTTAACGTGCTCTCCGAAGCCGGTACAAACAGACAGACAAAAAATGGAAAAAAGTTATTTTGTATTCACATGAAGCGGTTATTTTAATAACCCTACTGTCACCCACAGATTACACAACAGTTACCGAGTACAAAGTTAGGAAGTAACACATTTTTATCTGAGTTTTACGTGGTTTTACTAGTTCTGTACGTACCTTATTTGGTTTAATACTTTCATTAACATCGAGATAGTAATCCAAAAATGCTTCGTGGACTATTGTTGAATTAGCGTTAGCACAATTCTTGCGTTTAGGGCCGTTGCACACTTGGAAGGTTTTAATGAGTAAATCGAAATTGCCCTAGAACACAACCCATTATTCATACGAAACAGTAGTTAATATTAGAGTAAAAAATATATTATATTTTTTTATATTAATAATTATATTTTATCACCTTTTCAAAGTGCGTTTCTAGGCAGAATGCATCAACAATTTTTTCTGGCAAGTAATTCATATAGATAACATAAATAAAAAATCCTCCTCACTCTACTAATATATTCAGTGAGATGAGAGGCCTTTGCCCAGCAGTGGAACATTACAGGCTTATAAATTAAACTGTAATGTCCTACGGCTGGGCAAATACCTTTATTGGTTAATCAATGAATAATAATAGCCATTGGCGGTTGAGTACCTTTAGGTTTAGTATCGATGACTCCCAGTTAGAAACTTAATTAAACATTACAGTACGTTTTAGGTATGTACTAAGTTACAGAAGTGTATAAAATTTGACTTAAAGAGGTGGCTAAGGGTACCTGTTCATTAAAACGGAGCGAGGCTGCGGAGCGGAGAAACAGAGAAATATTAACCAATAGAATTGCATAAAATCCCCGTTCAGATATTATATAGTGACAAGCCCGTTGGCACAGTGGCAGTGAGAGCGCTTACTGTGTTGGGGGTTGCGGGTTCGATCCCCGCCCGGAGTCAACAATATGTGAAGACATAGTTGTTGGCGACGACGTCTGGGTGTCAATTATATATTCTTATAAAGTATTTGTGTATGTATAAGTAGTAGTATCAGTGAGTTAGATTCCATAACACAAGCTTAGAGCTTACTTTGGGTCTAATTAACCGTGTGTGAATTTGCCAAGTATTTATTTATTTATTTATTATTTTTATTTATATGCAATCCTATTGGTTAATATTTCTCCGTTTTCTCCGTTCCGCAGCCTCGCTCCGCTTCAATGGGCAGGCACCCTTAGGAAGAGGATCTGTTTTTGTTATGGTTAAAGTAAAAGATGTTTTTGTTTTCAAAAATCATTTAATTGATTTAAGATCTTTCAAAATTAATTTCTGAATAGTTACACATGAAGTTACAAGATTTTCCATAAAAAACTGACTTGAGAGTTAAGTTCCCGTACATAAACTGGCGGTCTCGAAATTTTCTGTTAATTTCTGCTACGTCCACTGATACGGTATATTTACCCTAGAAAATAATACTATTTTATTGGTGGCTAACTTCGATCAACAATACACAACTAGATATCGGATCACGTACAAAATCAAAGCTAAATATGATGCGTGGATGACGTGTGACAGCTTATTTTGTTTACTACCGAACTGATAAAAAGGTTTTAAAACAGTTCGAAGTTCAACCTAATTACAACCATGACACCTAGCAATAAAGTAGCAAATCATAGGAATAAAATAAGTGAGAATAACGCCTCACTTTTCAAATGAGGCGTTATTCACCGAGACGTATTTTTTGCGCCGACATCTAGTTGTGTATTGTTGATCGAAGGTGGCTAACGTCATTTTCAATTGTAGGTTGATATAAAAATGAGATACGTATGAACCTAAGCACACTAGTTAAAATGTAGTAAGACAATCATCTGTTGTATGAAAACAGTAGCCGCGGCCCGCGGTATTATCCGCGTTGCACGCGTTCCCGTGGGAATTTCGGGATAAAATGTATTCCATGTGTTATTCATATTACTCTAAAGTTTCATCCAAATCCATCCAGTAGTTTTTTCGTGAAAGAGTAACAAGCATACATACATCCATCCTCACAAGCTTTCGCATTTATAATTAATAGCAGCGCCCCACGGTTTTACCCGCGTTGTGCCCGTTCCCGTGGGAATTTCGGGATTTTTTTTACATAAAAACCTTCCTCTTGAATCACTCTACCTATTACAAAAAACCGCATCAAAATCCGTTGCGTAATTTTAAAGATTTAAGCATACAGACAAACAGACACGAAACAGAGACGACTTTATTTTATACTATGTAGTGATAAGATATAAGGGAATCTGTTGTACTGACAAATGTTGTTAGATTGACAAAGGTCAGTTTTTAACACCCCCGATGAAAAAGGGGGGCGTTATAAGTTTGACGTCGATGTTTGTGTGTGTGTCTGTGGCATCGTAACTCACAAACGGATGGACCGATTTCGATGCGGTCTTTTTCATTTCAAAGTGTTTCTCAGTTTAACATAAGTGAAAATCGGTACAGCGGTGTTTGCTTAGGGAGTTACTTATTTTAACTTGTTGTAATATTGAACAAGATTGTTCAATTTTAAGTTTAGTAAGAAAATATAAAGAATATATTTATGTATAGGTCTAGATAAATATATCTAATACTTACTTTGAAAATGGTGCAGTTATCAGTTAAGTTTAGCGCTACTTTAAATATTGAATAAAACATAAAATTGTTGCACATAGGTCTTGCCTGCATTTTGACAACTTCCACCCCTTGCAACATTCCTGATGATTTACCCTAAAATAAATAACATACCAATTAAAAATAAATAGCCATAAACTAACATGATTTAAATAAAATTACAATTCGTAGAGGTCGTCGCCAACAACTGTCTTCATATTGTTGACCCCTACAGTAAGCGCTCTCACTGTCACTGTGCCAAACGGCTTGTCAATGTTTATTATACTATGTTAGGTTCAGAGGTTAAAATTAACTATCAACAAGATTATAAATTGAATAAATGAGAACGTTATACGAGTATTATCAGAATGACATTGCGCAAACTAAATCGACCAAATGATGACTTTCCTTTGCTTGGAAAAAGTAAATTATGAACAAAAAACTTGCATGCAATTGGTAGATTTGCTTATAGCTGATAAGAGATGATGAAGCTCTTAAACGAATGGACTGATATTGTTAATAACGCTATTTGATCTGCAGTGTTTTCTGCAGTGATGGGATAAAAATATTTGGAGATTCCAAGGTTTTACACTTCGAATTTTAAATATGATTCGGTCTGATGTTTCAGAGCATCATATTATTATACCAATATGCCATGCTACAATCCTCTCGCGAAAAAGTCGAGCATATTTAGAACTTTATCATATTCAACTATTATAGTAAATACGTCGGTATTGTTGACAACACATTTAAAATTTGACAAAGTACTAAAATGCCCAACAATTTCATGATTACGTCTTTATTCTTACGTATATCAGCGTGACATCTTCCGATACGGTAATTTCGACTCTAACTTTCGTGTATGTTTCCAAAATATATTGTGCTGTAGCGCAATCCGTTCTCTTTGGACCTTTGCATGGTACCAACTTCTTGATTCTGATAATAGCTGGACCCTAAAAAGAAAATTTACTATTAATAATTTGCGAAAAAGCAGTAGAAATAGGCAAACAGGATAAGTGAATGAAAAGACTTACCTATTTCTTTATACGTCCGTTTTTAAAACAATTCACTTAGATACCGAGATCAATTGTTTAATGAGCTTTGGGTACATTTTTTTTCCTAAACAAGGACTTAAATACCTACTTACTTAGTTCAATGAATCTAAAATTATATCTAGGCGCATTATGTTTCTAGTGGCAATATTTATAACAGTAGGTATAATTTATAGTTATTTGATCAATTTGATTTGATTTGATTTGATACCTACAGTATTTGCAAAAAAGCGCGATTGAGTCATGATGGCACAATCACATAAGCGATTATTTAATCGATGATCAATACTATTTAAATTGATTAATGCTACCATGTTTTTAAAGACAAGACTTTGTACCTTACCTCGAACAAGGCATTTAGATAATAATTACAATAATTATACAGTTTTATACTTACGAAATCTTTAGCTCCACAAAGATAATTGGCAAAATAAGCGCAACAAAACAACATTAACAGCCATTGTTTAGCACACATCATGATTTTCCTGAACATAAGCAGCTAATGATAGACTAAAATACGAATGACATTATGTTAATCCATTTCTGTTCCTAACGATCTGATGATGGAAATTTAATGGATCAAGAGAATAATGCAAATAATAATAGATCCCCTCTTTTGTTATGCTCGTTAGGTTTTGGGAAATAGAATATGTATTAACAAGGATAAATGCAAGTCATGAACATACTGACTTCCTTTTGCCAAGTTCCTTGTATTTTAATTTTATCTCTGTGTATATTTCAATTTTTTAATTTTTGGCAATAAATTTATTTTATTCTTATTTTTTTTATTCTTAGCTACTCATTTTGAATTGAAACTTCGTTTACAGATGTGTTCTGTAACTATAGTTCCTGTAAAGGGGCCGAAACGCCAGGTAAAAATGAAAAACAAAATCGAAGAAACGTAGTTTCTATGCAAGTCATGAAGTTTAGTTGCAGCTGTATAGTGTATTCAATTAAGAGCATCCCAAGATTTTTTTATCAGCCCATTCTGTCTATCTTCTATGCAAAGTCTTTCTCTACGACTTCCGAACCTTCCCATGTCTTGGGCTATATTTTGCCGAACCTTGTTGAGGTTATCATCATTACCTTTTCCTTCGGGATCAGCTTCTACTCCTTGCTCCTTCTGTCACCCATTGGATTGTGTGGCAAGGAATAATGAAGTACTATAATACGCAAATTTACGAAGAAATCGAATCTTTTGTCATGTAAGAACTTGTAGCCTAGTGGCCAACCCTGGTAACGGAGTTTTAGGCCGCCTAAAGGCCTAAAGACTTGGTCTATCGAATGACTCAACTGGGTCCGACAATTTCACGTGCCCTCTTAAGCACGCTCAGATAGAAATGCCACTATTTTCACACATCTATTCTAATATAATATAAAATTCTCGTGTCACGGGGTGCGTGGTTGAACTCCTCTGAAACGGCTCGATCGATTTTCATGAAATTTTGTGTGCATATCGAGTAGGTCTGAGACTCGGACAAAATCTATTTTTCATCCCGAAATTCCCGCGGGAACGGGTACAACGCAGGTGAAACCGCGGGGCGCTGCTAGTATTTACATAATTAAATTCACATTTTCTTAAGACGTTTGACTACCAATTTTCCAAATTCTAAAATGTCCATTGTTCTTCTTTTCAAAAAGTAGCAAAGGCACAAGAAATAAAAATATGCGCTATTTTAGTATCTAAAATCTTTTAATGTTTGGGAACTAAAGCTATTTCCATAACGGAGCAGCTTAATGTGCAATTCTTGTTGAAGTAGACAGATTTAAACATGAAAGTCCCGTAAATGAATGATCCTCCAAAATATTTGTCAGTGGTTTCTTGACCGTTGATTTCCATGTGGTATTTTCCCTGAAAAAAAACCATATTATTCTATTAAATTTATAAGTGCAATGTATGAGAGATGAAGGTATGGTTTTCCTTACAGTTCGTACCTAATTGTCAGCGATCGGGGTCTAAGTTTAATAGGACATCCCGAGTGGGCAAATTTTTCCAGCTGTTTTCAGTTATGTAGTGTCTGACAGACAGCAAAAAAGCTGTCACAGGCACTACAAAGACTTAAGATACTTTAAATCGTTCGCAACATGCGGTTACTGCATGTAAGAATACAATAGTTGGCCGTATTAGGAGATCGACAGCAGTTGTCACTCAAGGTCTGATTTGAAGACGAAGATTATTGCCCGAACTTGAATGAGACGAGTTCGGCGACCGCATTAGACAGATGACCACATATATACTTGTATTACCAGCCGCAAAGTTTCATCCAAATCTGTACAGTATTTTTTGCGTGAAAGAGTAATAAACATACATATATTCATCCTCTTGGTACGTTTAAAAGAGGGGGGCCAAAACTGAATAATAAAAATATTGGACTTTGACATTTAGTTTAAGTCAATTTTAGTTCCAGTGATTATGTGACGACAGCTGCACTTAAATAATCGGTTATTGTCTAATTTTGAAGAGCTCCAGCAGAAGATATGCAGAAAAATATATAGGAATTTTAACGCAAAATTTCGCTACCGACTAACTAGTGTGTTATTATTTATTTCTGTAGAATGATTACTTTAGATATTGGTATTACGAAAGTTCAACTTACCTTTCGAATAATACAGTTTTTAAAACTTATTAATTGTTCAACAAATGGGCGCCAAAATGCTGAATCGCAAAGTTTCTTCATTTGCAGTTTAAAAGACCTTTTGTTCTCCAATGTCGCAACTAATTTTCCCTGAAACAGTTAATATGTAGTAAATATGACTTAAATATATGTATATAGATTAGATGTACCATCGTTGTATGGATGTTTTTTAAATATATTTTTGCGATATTAGCGGTGATGGCAATCGCTATGTGGCAGTAAAGTTGAGTGGCGGTCGTTAGTAACACTGTGGTAGCGACACCAAGCTTCTGCCTTAGCCTAAGCCCATCAGACGGTGATCTCTTTAGAGACGAGGGTCGCTGTGAACTGTCAGGCAGAGTAGCCAACCAGATTTATTTTGGACAATTACTTCACATTTGCGCACGTGATATTTACGTGGTCATAACATAATATCTTATGTTTTTATGCTTAACGGGTACTTGATACTCGGTATTTAGCTTTGGCCCCTATCAAAACTAGGTGCTGTTCGTGTGTTCAATTAAATGTTAGTGTTTTGACTTTTACGAACTTGAAGCAATTCCGCCATTGTCAAGTTCGTGGACTAGACTGGACGTCTACTGCCTAGTGCAGAGATAAAAAATATGTAGAAAAACAAACGTTCCACTTCACATTATTCATCGATAATACTAACTTGACTACGCCTGATTTAACCTTTAATACCTACTTCAATTTCACCAACATCTTCAGTGATATCCATGTCGAACATTAATATAGTGTTGTTTATTATAGTTCCGTTGTTGGTGCCACATTCCCTTCTTCTGGGACCTTTGCAGAATGAGATACTTTTCAGAATCACGTTGAATGGGCCCTGTTAGATATGATATAATGATTAGAGTGTGTTTGAAGGGGAGCGGTGCGGAGCAAAATTTGCCAATCACTGTTACTCCAGTCATTATAGTAAGTTCACCTCGGAATTCGAGATACCCAGCTGTAAGTCTGTAAATACTTGTATATTGACACCCTAAAAGTTGTCTCAAAACCTACCTATGGTAGGGTGTACGCAACTATTACATTTCAAGTTAGAGAATTTTGTATTCTACAATATTGATAAAAATACAAATAGCAAAAAACCCATAGGAAATGAGATATTTACAAAAAAAGCGCAAAAAAACGATTTTTGTGACCTTTGACCTTGAAATTTAATAGTTGCGTACACCCTACCATAGGTTAGTTTTGAGACAACTTTTAGGGTGTCTATATACAAGTATGTACAGACTTACAGCTGGGTATCTTGAATTCCGAGATTCTTACCTAATTTAAGCTTAAATGACTGCACTATGTGCATTGAAATTGTCAAACAACGCATAGAAATTGTCAAGATCTTTTCGTAATGCATTGTGATTAGTCAGTTGAGCTCCACACAGCTCAGCTCCGCTTCAGTGGAAACGCACCCTAAGATATGATGGCCATTATCATAAGTCTAATTTACTCGGTACGTAGATATAAAATATACAGTGAAATAGTTATTTATGCATTATGAAACATATAATTATATTGATTATGGCTTTACTTTGTCATGCATTTTACAGCGGTTAGATTCAGACAACATTTGCTAACGGAATGTTACTTGCATGCAATTAAAAGCATGCTTCTGGCTTTTAGACAATCAACCTTATTTCAATGACCCATAAACTCCTTTTAACATGATGAATTTCTTTGATCAGCTCAAAGCAGTTATGAGGTTTTGATCTCTGTTTAGCTCGTGAACTAGGATTAAGATGTTGTAATGGTGAAATTGGCCCAAGGAGATGCACAAAACAATTGGTGGCGGCATATATACAAATAAATAATAATTTGAAAATTTCTTACAAAATCTGATCCTGTATTCACAATCCAAAAATTAAAACTGATGCTGAACAAGAGTATTATAAACCGATCTAATTTTGACATGACTGCCTGTCCGAATGTGTACGTACAAACAAAATTTGTATGGATGAAATAGCATGTGATGATATTAAACGGCAGCTATTAAACATAATTAAATTGTTTCTGGTACAAGTTTATAGTAAAAAAGATGATGTTATTAAGATAAACTAAATATATTATCTGGTAAAATGATCAGGATTATAAAAATAATATGTACTTAACTAGGTATTTTCCACTGCCTAAAATTAATTTGCTATTATTTGATTTTATCTATGTACAATACTGTTGTACTTATGTATCTACGGATGAATTCATAGAGGAAACAATCACTACGTTTTATGGTGAAAAGGAATCTTCTAGAATGACATAGGCTTCACGCCAAGAACTGACTGGGGTTTCCTATCTATGGTACTATACCTATATCTTGCAATATCATATCACCTCTCATCTCATCTATACTAATATTATAAAGCTGAAGAGTTTGTTTTGTTTGTTTGTTTGTTTAAACGCGCTAATCTCAGAAACTACTGAACCGATTTGAATAATTCTTTCACTGTTAGATAGTCTATTTATCGAGGAAGGCTATAGGCTACATTTTATCCCGAAATTCCCACGGGAACGGGCACAACGCGGGTAAAACCGCGGGGCGCTGCTAGTCTATACTAATATTATAAAGCTGCAGAGTTTGTTTGTTTGTTTGAACCCGCTAATCTCAGGAACTACTGGCCCGATTTGAAAATTTAATTTTGTAATGGATAGCCACATTCAACGGGGAGGTTATAGGCTACTTTTCATCCTAAAATTCCCACAGGAACGGGTACAACGTGGGTAAAACCGCAGGGTGCTGCTAGTTCGTAAATAAGAATCAAGACTGGATCGAGTGGAGATGATAATATCTAATCCTGCTAATCCTGCTGGATTTAATATCTAAGTTGAGACAAAACATGTTTCTATACAACATTCACTTGGGTGTGGATTCGTGTACTCGCTACATATCTTCGCCATACATATTATATTCCACGGTCACCAATGTTCAACAGAAGCTACACCAACTGTAACAGTAACACAGTTAACAATGAAACAATTAGATAAAATTACAGTTGGACATGGTGTAGGTTTTATTTCCTGTATCAGATGTACTAGACTAAATAAAGTATTTCAACTAACATTGTTATAGCTAATTCATTTATAAGTTAATTAATTAATCCATTGTATTTTCTGTTCCTATGACAATTCACAAAGAGTAGGTAAAAGTATCAAATATATACATTTTAACAAGTTTTAATACTACCTTGACTTTGTAGATGATATAGTGCAGGAGCCAGAAAGTGAATTTAAGGATTTACTCGAATGCGTCAGAATTAGACGTGGGACATATTATGCACCCTATTACATAGGTATTTAATATACCAGTTACTATGGGAACTTGTAGATGACATGATACCTATAACTTTTGTGTGTGACTATCATATACTAAAGTATTATTTCAAATCCGATTCGTTGGTACAGGTTGGTTTGAACCCAAGGATTATTGATTCCCTGTTTAAATATTTTCATTTAAATCGTCTTAAAATTAAGAGGTGGGCTCTTGCCTATGGAGTTCTTTCTACTTTTTTCTGTCCTCTGTCATTCTCTTAATAGTTCATACAACACGACATTTGCTCTCTGTTTCAGTTGTTCAAACTTATAAGGGCCTTATTCGTAAATTGTTATTAACAGAATTTTAACTATCAAATGGTTTGTCCCTTTCCGACATACGCTATTTTCCAAAAAGAAAAGAAACAAAACATTACACGGTATTTTAGTTAAACACTGTTTATGAATATGGCGGTAAATATGCATGGCCTTCCCATTTATGTCTGCTCTATATATAGTTCAAATAAAATAAATTATTATTAAAAGAACATCATTTAATTATAAATTCAAAATACAAACAGTTGGTTTGACCTCCTTGACCATAATTAAATTATAAATATTATTTTAATACGAAATAACACAATAAGTTACAAGTTTTTTCTTGGCATTAATTCAGTGTCCAATACGGAGCATAGAAAGTTGCATTGATCACTGAAAAACATTGAAGTGAAAGTCCAGTTTCCGTACAAGAACATACCGTTGTAGTACCTTTGGGAAACTCCTGCCATATCCAATTCGATGTGGTAATGATTCTGTAAAAAAAGCGTCTACTGAAAAAAATGTGAGGGCGAATTTCCAAAAAAGTCCTAAAGTGAATAGCACAAGAGCTTTTAATTTTTTTAACGCCTAATGTATGTTTTAAAAGCGAATAAAGTTCGTTTTAAATATGACCTTATTGGTACACATTTAAAATTAATTTTGACTTGTTTTTGTTTTTAAAACATACGAGTATCTATGACCTAAATGAAATTAATTTCTTTATCTACACTAATGTTGTAACATTCTACTTATGTTTCCAATACTTGACTTATAATTACTACTGTTATAGCGCAGGCAACTAAAACACTCAATTTAAGCAATTGCACATGATGTTATAATATCCACATCGATATCGTAAAATCTCATTATAACATCATTATAACGCGACCAATTAACCTGGCGAGCCTTATGTCAAAATCCTCATACTAGTTGTATAAAATTTTGATATAAGGCTGGCTTTTGAAAACAGTTGGGTTATACGTGAAAACTTCGTCGAAACTACTTACACAAAACTCTTTGGTAAGATCTCGCTCGCTCCTGATTGGCCCTACGCGCAGCTGCGCTCTCATTGGTTAGATTTTAATGGCGGCAAGTTCACTGTGACAATACACGTACGCGTGAAAAACTATTGTCAGCTTTTACTCTTGTTGTTTGATTAATTGCATTAGTGAAGATAAAGTAGTGTATGCAACTGCATATAACACGGGTATTAAAACACGAGTGTGAGTTTATGAAACGAGCGCAGCGAGTTTCATAATAGTAACGAGTGTCCTTATATGACAGTTGCATAAACTACTATTATGCAATCCCCTCATATCAAAGAGCAAGCTCGATGAAATTGTACAAAAACGATTTTTATTTATTAAAAAAAATTACGACAGGTTTATTCAACGAAGAAATTTAAGATTCATTTAGCGTCTACTTCCGAGATTCGGAGGGCACGTAAATTTGTCGATCCCGGTTGTTCAATCGATAGTCTTTTAAGCGGTTTAATAATTCCTTTAGGCGGTCTCCAAACTCCGAGACTAGGATTGGCCAAAACCCACCCGAACTTACTTACTTAACGTTTTGAATATTCTCTAAAGATTAAATAGGCCCCGTTAGTACAGAAATACGTCAGTTTTCCAAAAACACGTCTTACATTTAATATCTTGCAATTCTTCTCCGTCGCATTGAACAGTGTTGTCAGAAATGGTTTTATGAACATGTGTTTGCACGGATTGTTCATTTGGAAACGCAAAGGTGGTTTGTTCTTTATAGCTGCCAGTATTTTAGCCTGTACATAAATATTCAGTTACTTTTTTTAGTTTTTACTTTAAATCATAAAATTGACAAAATATACAGTAGGAATTAGGCAGCAGTAGAGTACTGGTATAGCAAAAAATATACAGTTAAAATTTGGAATAGGGTATACAGGATGGAATTTTGCATGGTGTTTATTTTGAGTAACAAAATATATTGTTCAGTATACAGAATATCAGTTCAGTATTCATATTACAACACAGGCTATGCACGGAGTTTCCCTCCAACTAAGATTCACACCAAGACTAAGGTTTAATTTTAATTTTTCTCTCATACATCTCTCTCTATTTCTAAATGAAGATAAGAGAAAGAAGATAAAAGAGATAAGACAAATCTTTTGTCATGAGAGCTTTGCTTGTGTATGCACGATGAAATCATGGATTGTCTGTATGTCTCGAAATCTCGAAAATTGTATACCTTTATTATATATAAATCATAAAAGCAATAACATAAAAATATTTACATGAGTTACTGTGACAGGCTCGTTAACGTCGATATCATAGCCAGTGGCCGAATCATTGAGCACGCTCAATGTGTAGTTTGTACAATTTTTTCGCTTCGGTCCTTGACACTGCGTGAAACTACGAATTGATGTTTGGAAATTTCCCTGAAATTAAAGATTTATCATTAAACTAGCGTATATGTCCCAAGCGTGGTGATAATGCCTAATTCTCCTCACTGTACTGATATCTTCAGTGAGATGAGAGGCCTTTACCCAGCAGTGGGACATTACAATACTTTACTTATATGTCCCACATCTGAGTAAAGGTCTCCCAAGCAGTACCCCTCAGTTTTGCCCGCGTTGTAGGAATTTTGGCACAAACTTCCCTTTTCAATCACCCTGTATGTTAGTGAAAACTGCATGAAAATCCGTTTTGTAGTTTTGATATCCTGGTGCTCAGTAAAGGATATCAAAAACAGGTGGTAAATATTATAAAATCGAGTTTAAAATTGGAATTACGATCAAAAAAAATCAGCAGTTCTTAAATTTGAAATGTAACCCGAATGCTTTATCCACATTACAATAGTTTATCTTTTAAATATTACTGATAATTTACTTACAAAATTGTTATCACCGAAACAATACAGAAATGAAAATGTCAGAATAATCACAAAGTTTCCTATCGATGACATGATATCTCCTGAACTCTTTAGAATTATCAAGGTAAGTAAGTACTTATTTAAATAACCAAAGTCTGGTGACTACTGGTGAAATAGCAATTTTGTCGCTATATGAAAGAGTATACGATTTTGTATACCTGTCCAGCAATATTAATGAATTTGAAAAGGTAAAACTATGTGGTTTTATGATAAGTATGAAGAATGGTTGTTTGTGTTCGCTTCACCCAATCGCACTGTTAAAAGCATAAATAATAGTATATAAACGTTTATGTTATTGATAAGCCTTATTATACTAATTTCAAACACAATGAGACATACCGGATACATCAAATATAATTAAACCTATTTTATATCATTAAGTACCTATTAATTTAGAATACCTGAATACGTAAATGTTCATTCAAATTTAGCAGTCCTTAACGCCTCGGTGGTCTAGTGGTATCTGCACTCGCCTGCTAAGACTGAGGTCCCGGGTTCAATTCCCGGATCGAGCGAAAACATGTTTCTTACATGGCTCGGGTTTGTGATCACCAACCCGCCTTAGGCAAGCGTGATGAGTATATCTAATCCTCCTCACTGTACATATATCTTCAGTGAGATGAGAGGCCTTTTCCCAGCAGTGGGACATTACAGGCTAATACTTTTTTTTAATTCCATATAATTTTGTAAAATCATTTTCACAAACCTTTCAACTACTAGAGGTAGCGTCGAGCAGCCTCGACTTGAGGCAAACAGCCTACAATAAGTACAAAATGTATATAGTGTCGCAGCGGTCCTCAGGGCGAGGCAGTGTCTCCACCCCGGGGCGAGGCAGCCCGAGACCCGAGTCTGCCTCTAGAGGTTAAGTTCAGTGGAGTTTTGTTATTCGGAGGTAAGAACTCCCAACCCTTCCCTCCCAAACACTTCTGATTTCTTCCATGAGTGTGCTTGGATCCAAATCAAAAACTAAAAAGAGGTTCATAATTCTTTCTCAAATAAAGAAAAATACCTATCTATGGTAATCCAGGAGGTTAACCATGGATTTATGGTGATGGAAACCTAATTATTTGGTTTGCTTGTCTTTCAACGTCAAGTGCGTTAATTTCCTATGACATGAAGTCTTGGCAAATGACATCATGGCTGTAATGCTGTAATGATTACCTACGTGATGATTACTATTTTTAATTTCAAGTAAACAATCCAGCTTATCCAAGCTTATAAACGAAATATTAAATTAGAAATGTGATTACAAATGAAACTGTTCGTTTGTTTAGGATTGAAGTTAGCTTGTTGGATTTGCATAGTTTTTGCTATTGGGCTTTGGCTAGGCGCTGGTGTGGACACTAGGCCAAAGTATCGAGATGTTCAGACACTGATTGGTGGCACTTTATGGAGTCAAATAATCGTACAATTGGGCTTGATGATGAGCTATGTAGCAAAGGAGAAGATGAACAGTTTCATCAACGCATACTACCTTGTTACTGGCATTATGTGTTGTGTGACGACGTCTGCGGTTTTGGTAAGTAAAAGTAAATTTTGACTTTTATTCAATAAATATTAGAAGATAGGTATAGGTCTTTTAAGGTTACAGCTTGCCTCGAAATGGTTTGAAGGCATATGCCTGCCCGATCCTAAGCAATTAATTTTTCAGATTTAGTTCTAGATTAATTTCGGAAGATGGACAATCAAAGACCCATATTTCTGAAATGTTTTCACAGTTGCAACTTAAACTATACTCGTACAAACAACAGGTTAAAAAAAAAAACTATTACGTACCTTCTACGTCCAGACCTCGTCGCCAATATCTATGTCTGCACATTTTGCTAACCACAGGTTTTCCTGTCATGCTGTTCTCACAAATCACTACGCCAAAGGCTTGTTATATCGTTCTTTAAGATCAATGTGATGCTTAGGTGGTCTAGTGGTATGTTCATGCGCCTGCCAAGACTGAGCTCCTGAGGTTCAATTCCCGGGTCGAGCGAAAACAAACATGGTTCGGGTTTGAGATCACCAACCCGCATTTAGCAAGCGTGGTGGTTATGCCTAATCCTCCTCACTATACTGATATCTTCAGTGAGATGAGAGGCCTTTGCCCGGCAGTAGGACATTACAAGTTAATACTTAACCTAACAATTACAGATAGCTGAAGAGTTGAAAAGAATAAAAAGAATGAAAAGACAGAATCAGGTACATGCTGGAGAAAGACGATTTTCACTGCTTTGGAGCCAGAGAGAGACATCATACAAACGACCGTACATGGCTATTGGTATCTCATGTTTATTTGCTGGCACTTTTCTCATTATAGAATTAGTATGTTTGTTAGTACCTATAGGGTTTGATTGAAAAGATGTCTAAGGCGAATTCATGTAAGCATGAGCATATAGGCATAGCTTCCACATCATCATTGAGTAACTTCAAAAGGAGGTTTTAAATTCGTCTGAATCTTTAAATAGGGTGTTTTTGTATGTTATTGAAGCGTCTTGTTATTGAATCTTTATAGAGAAGGGTGAAAAAGGAGAATTTCGTCATTAAAAAGTTAAAATCTATAGATACTTACTAATATAATAAAACCACGACCTTTTGGTTTATTTCTTTGTTTGAAAGCGCCTGGCCTCTCGAACAAGTACGATTTTCATGTAATTATGTTTGTAAGAGCCACATTCAAGGGAATGGTTATAGCCTACTTCTATCCCGAAATTCCCGACAGAACCGGCACAACGTGGTAAAAGCCTCTGGTTGCTGCTAGTTATGTAACTTCGGAGAATATAAACACCCTTTTTGGATATCTATTATATTGAATATCGTTCTATGGTTGTATTGTAATCAAACCATATGTAACCAAACCATATGTAAACAAACCATCTGTAACCAAACCATATGTAACCAAACCACATGTAACCAAACCACATGTAACCAAACCATATGTAATCAACTCATATGTGACAAAACCATATTATGTAACCAATCAATTTGTAACCAAACCATGTGTAACCAAAACATATGTAACCAAACCACATGTAACCAAACTTTAGACCTCGCAGATTCTATTTTTAGACAAACTCCGATGTAAGTGATGAGATTTATTAATAAATATATTTTTCTATTGATTGACTGATTTTATTTTAATGTACTGTTTTTACTATCGTATTAGAATTCCATCATCATAATGCTAGAAGAAAGATAAAAATGGAAAGAACTCCATCGACAATAGCCCAGCTCTTAAGTTTAAGAAGAAGAGAATGCAAAGTCATCCCTATATTATACTAGCAGTGCCTCGCGATTTTACCCGCGTTGTGCCCGTTCCCGTGGGAATTTCGGGAATTTTTAGACATAAACATTCCTCTTGGATCACTCTATCTATTAAGAAAACCGCCTCAATGTCCATGCAGTATTATTTGAGTTATAGCGAACAGACAGACAGAAAGATATGAAGTGAATATAAGTAAAAGCACAATTCTGATAAAGATTATATACGAGTATTTCCATTGGCTTATTCCAAAAAATCCTTTCCGATAATTCCTTACATTTACGACGACTGCCAGCGAACACCTCAAACATATATTAAAAATCGTAGCTTATTTAACGGGGCTATATTAATAAGGATAGCGTCCTCTATGCCCCAAACTAACTCAAACCTTTGTGAGTCAGAGCGAATTTTTTAAAATTTCAAATCTACTTATCCAATTTTTTTTTTTGCTAGAAAGTTAAAAATATAAGGAAATCAAAAAAGTATGTATGGCGAAATCGTATGTGAGAAAACTACTTAGTAACAAGGTACTTACAGATTTTAAGTAATATACTCGGACAAATTCACACACGGTTAATTAGACCCAAACTAAGCACTAAGCTTGTATTATGGAATCTAACTGATACTAATACATATACATACACAAATATTTTATAAGGATATTTAATTGACACCCAGACGTCGTCGCCAACAACCAAGTTTTCACATATTGTTGACTCCGGGCGGGAATCGAACCCGCAACCCCCGACACAGTAAGCGCTGCCACTCTTGATTGTATAATTAAATAATTTAGTAAAGTTAAATCTGTGTGCCTATATCAGTATGTTTCCATTAGTTCCCTACCCGGAAGTATCAGTTCAACACACAGTCTAAACTTACAGCCATTCATTATATCGATAAGCGGATGTCCCTTGATTAATATCTATGTCTATGTTTTAACAACATTAGAAAAATGTATTTAAATAATTAATATATTGTGATCTTGTTGCACACTGTAGGATATTATCGCTTATATAGCTGCGATAAAACTCATTTAATTTATATTCTGAGTGTTACAGGAATACCGCGATAAAACTCTTTATATTCTGATCTTGTGATTGGATACAGATCTTTGCAGAATCACTGTACACTTATATAATCATTTAAAACTACGAGGATACATTTTCGATTAGATCTATACAAAATCTCTACGAATAGGCGGCAGAAATAGGATAAGAAACGAAAAAACGGGTTATGATATGAATCACTACATAGTATAAAACGCTTTACGCTGTCTGTCTGCCTGTATATTATGCTTGTATATGCTTAGATCATCATTAAAACTACGCATCGAATTTTCATGCAGTTTTTTAAATAGATACAGTGATTCAAGAGGAAGGTTTATAAGTATAAAAAATCCCGAAATTCCTACGGGAACGGGCACAACACGGGTAAAACCGCGGGGTGCTGATTGTATAAAAATAAAACTTACTTTAGAAAATCAAGATTTGTAAAATAAGTAATGAAATATTTCAATTGAATTCCATGAAATTCCCATTGAAACCAGTGTACAGTCAACACGATGGCGCGCTGCTAAAAATATTACCTATATGTCAACGCAGTGGATCCAAAACCTTATAATGGAAAAGGTATAAGAATATTAGTTTCATTAGCGACGGATCAATCAATTCAATTCGTTTGATATGACTTAACTTGTCACAAGAGTCTTCATATTATTCGAAGATGCCTCTTGGTTTGTGAGTATTCATTTTATAATTATGTACTTAGTTAGATGTTAGATGTACAAAATCTTAAGAAACTGTATTTTGTGTGTAACCTATAATATTGCTGGCATCTAGACTTATTGAGCTGTATATTAACTTTGAATCAGTGGCAGCTATGCACGTTTTAATTTAATTTACGTGTGCCTGAATTTTGTTGTATGTGTTCACCTCATCATTAAAAAACTTGGAATGTTTAAATAATAGAGTATTGCTGATTGACCATGGTTTATTTCTAAATCACATTAAGTATTTCGGAAATAAATGAGCATTTCGAAATGGCTTAGTTTGATAGTTTAACTTTGAAATATTTCATAAAAAAATTAAATTATTTAATTCTTTGATTTTTCAGTATTTTGATCACTGGTCTGCTTGCTTTTGGAGCTTACTGGACTACCAAGTACTTCATGAATGTGACGCACACCAATTTGGATGGACTAGGGAGTACCCACGTACCACCGTATAATGTAACCAATGCACCGTATGAAGATCATTACCATCCTAGGTTTGTTAATTTACGGCTCATATAATCGGACTCCATTACCCGGATTTGATTGGCCTTGCAAAGGCTCGCAGTTGATACGAAGTTTGGATAAATAGTTGATTTGTATGCAACTGCCTCCTTTGAGGCAAAAATTCTTGAAATCTCGCTGTCTTTGACTAACGATTTAAGAGCCACTAAAACCGATGATTTTGGGGCGTTGGGCGTGTAATGCCATTAGGAGAAGTGGCCAACAAGACAGCAATATTCAATTTTTTCATACGAAAGTTAAAATTCAAGCTATTAAGACTTTTCAACAGAAAACAATCTTTTCCATCCATTGAGGAAGGGGTTCAGTGATGCGGTAAGTATAGAATGGAATCACTCAACCGTTTTCCCCTTCAGAAGGAATCATCTTTTCCGTGCTATAAAATCGACCAAATAAGTCCTCATTTTACTTTCGTAAGGAAAAATAGTTTGCATAAAGACTTATACAATATAGTCTTGGGAATTTGGCCCAACTACTCCTAATGTGCAAGCTATTAAGAAGAGCTTCAATTGAGATACAATAAATTAATTTGGTTGAAGTCACTCTGATTAAAAGGCCCTGTAGCCTTGGGCCATTGTCTTTAATGGCCCTATGGTTGGGATGGCCTAACCTAATAAAATCCATTACATTGTTAGTTATATTCTTATTTAACTTTCGCAATTTAAACACATAGGCCTTTATTAATAAACGCGTACAGCATTATAGCTATGAAATGGTTTGTCCCTTTCTGATATACGTTATTTTTAAAAAGCAAAAGAGACAGAACACTTTATAACAGTGTTTTAGTTAGGGCTCCCACACAAAACTGCGATGCGATGCGATGCGAATTCCATTTAATATATTCATCTCTTTTCTTTGTACTGTAGTAATGGCGATAGATATAACTATTTCAGTTCGCATCGCATCGCATCGCAGTTTTGTGTGGGAGCCCTTTGTGTTTATGAATATAGAATAGAAGTTATTAGTTGTTTTTGTATATTTGTAGTTATTATTAAAAATAAAGTATTTTCCATTTTTCTGTTACCAAGTGTGTCGATTATTTATTACTCCTGTATTTTTGTTATTTGATTGTTGTTACTAAGCACACTGATTGTTACTAATATGTTACTTAGGTATTAAATATAAAAGTAACGAAAACTCATACCGATTGTGGTTCGTTTACAGGTCGGTCCCTTTAAGTGAAAAACACTCAGTTTAACTTAGTTAGTAAACTAGCCCGAATCGAAATCGAAGTTCTAATGTAAATGAGCTATATGTAAAGGTTGCCCTGTTGCAGCTATGATTCAATTTGGAACTTATTTCATAGTTTAGTAAAGTTTATATTTATGTAATAACTAAACAATATTGTGAATGTTTAAAGGCAAAATAAGATTACAATTCGTACATTTTTCCTCTTCCAGAGACAAAATGGCAAAGGTTTACCGGATTGTAACAGTAAACGTTACATGAGCTAAAATGTCTGTCTCCTTAATAAGATAAAATATTACTTGCAGGGGTAAGTATGGAAAAATGGGGACTAATAAATGATGTTATTGTCAGCAATTTTTTTAATTATAATTCAGTTTTAAATTAAATTTTAAGTAATATAAATAAATATTTTTTTTAATGTATTATATGTATTGACAATATACTGAAATATGTCCATATGAAAACGCTAGGCACTTACCATGTCAACGGCGCTTCACTAGTACGGTGTTATCAGGTACCGGGATACGGGTATTTTCAAAGAAACTAGCGCAAGTTTCATGAGGTTTTGAATTGGGAAGATAAAAAAAATATGCTGAAGGGGTACCGGTCTTCTTCTTCATCAAGTGGATGGTCAACCTGACCAATCCTGGTGTCAGAGTTATTGAATCGCCAAAAGCCTCTGACATGGCTCATGTACGACTAATATCCGTAGAAAGTAACTGGTAAAAAAATATGATTATATTGCACGACTAGACCTTTTAGTTCTTAGTGATAAAGATACTCGGGACTTGGTTACCGCTGGTGATGGTGTGGTAATGGTGGTTACCGAAAGGATGAATATATCAATAATATCCTTGTGATATATCTACATTCTACACTTTTTCTACACTTTGTCTACACAATACTTGGTAATTGCAGAGAAAAGATATGAACAAAGATTCCTCAGTTAAACTGTAGGAGATAGTGCAGCATAGTCCTGAAATAGTGTAGCCCTAAAGGACGGCTGAAGGCCAAGTTTATCGAACTCCCCTTTATCACATGTGTCCCATTATCACGTGTCGACAATCAAACTTGAACTTGGCCCAAGGCGATGTGTCTTTTACATCGCCTTGGGCCTGTAGTAAGGCCAAATCCTTAGCAGTGCCAATTGCCTGCATGGAAAACAATGTTGTCTTATCCTCAAATGCTTTTAGGACTTCCACAATCCTAACTAATATTATAAATGCGAAAGTAACTGTCTGTCTGCATCTTTAGGTTAATATCTTGAGGGCACTTTAAGCCGTCGGTCCCGGTTACTTTCTACGGATAGTAGTCGTTACATGAGTCATGTCAGAGGCCTTTGGCGGCTCAATAACTCTGACACCAGGATTGGTCAGGTTGACCATCCACTCGATGAAGAAGAAGGTTAATATCAACTAGTTTAAACAATAAAACATAGAAAAAGTTTTTAAAAAATAATCTGGGCATTACTGGGTTAAGTATCTAAAGGACTTATGAATGGCAAAAGGTAGAACTCAGCTAGTGATGGAAGAGGAGAGATTATTTAACGATTAATATGATCAAACATATCCTAACATATTATAAAGAGGTAAAATTTGTAAGTTTCTTTGTTTGTATGTTCGAGCTAATCTCAGGAACTACAAATCCGATTTGAATGATTATTTTTGTAGTAGATAGCCACATTCAATGGGAAGGTTATATTTTTTATACCAAAATTCCCACGGGAACGGGATCAACGCGGATAAGACCGCGGGACGCTGCTAGCATAATATAAATGTTTGTCTATATAAATTAATAATTGTTAAGAGATGTTTTTATTTTAACTATTTTTTAACCAATGTAATGAAATTTTGGGACTGTAAATTTGTGTTCAAAATACTCTTAGGGCTAGGCCAACACTGCGTGAAGCGCGCGCACGCGGCGAGTGCACGAGGCGGTGCACATTTGTATGAAAGCGCGGCGTGCGAACGCTTAACGCAGTGTCGGCCCTTAGCATACATTCTAGAACTATATTATTTATTAAAGTAAATTTCCTATGTAAATAAAGTCAAAATATACGTTTTCCGAACATTCTTTAGTTACTTCATTTGTGTACCTCTTCCTGAAAATTCTCGTTTCCCTGTTAGCGCAGTCGGGGCAGACATTTAAATAGAAAAAAATCCGGGGAGCGATTTTTTTAAACGTCGGGGGGGGGGGGGGGGGGATGGGTCTAATCCCGGTAGAGGGTTCGCCGCCATCTTGTTTTAAAGTTCAATTTTTTCGTTTTTCTGAAATAACTCGTTAATTTTCAACTTTAGAGCAAAAATGGTTATCCAAAGTTGTTGGAAATTTAATTTTCCACAAGTTTGGCCATAATCATTTTTACGCTAGGATCAATATTTGCAGAGTTATACTACCAAGTTTATCGAAAAAATCTTCTTTCTTTCCCGTTCCCGTTCCCGAAACTTTCCCGTTTAATGTGGCTATCCATATCAAAAATATTTTTTCAAATCGAACCAGTAGTTCTTGAGATTAGCGCGTTCAAATAAACAAACAAACTCTGCAGCTTTATTAAATAATATTTGTATAGATTTTAGAGCTCTAAAGCTGGGTATCCATTTGAGGCAGCCTCGGGCCGAGCGGCTGCCTCGGCCCGAGGCAGATCTAGTGGAGACCGTGCCGCGAGTCGAGGCTTGCCGCGACTTGAACCAAACGAGGCGGCCGCGCAGCGAGCCAAATCGTGTCGGTAAATGGCCATGCTCAAAGACGCCTCAGCGTGAGGCGTGCGTTAAGTGGAGACGGACGTACGTGTGCTCGGCACGCAGCAAAATGGATAATGAGAAATGTATCGAATTAATTAAGTTATATGAAAACCGTGGCTCGGGTTGAGGCTTGCCGCTCGATAAGCTGGGTATCCATTTGAGGCAGCTTCGGGCCGAGCGGCTGCCTCGGCCCGAGGCAGATCTAGTGGAGACCGTGCCGCGAGTCGAGGCTTGCCGCGACTTGAACCAAACGAGGCGGCCGCGCAGCGAGCCAAATCGTGTCGGTAAATGGCCATGCTCAAAGACGCCTCAGTGTGAGGCGTGCGTTAAGTGGAGACGGAGGTACGTGTGCTCGGCACGCAGCAAAATGGATACTGAGAAATGTATCGAATTAATTAAGTTATATGAAAACCACCGACATTTGTGGAATCCAACTTCACCGCATCATTATACTCGTAATAAACAATTGAAAGAAGATTCTTGGACAATAATAAGCAAGGAAATGAAACTACCCATTTCCGAAGTAAAAAAAAAAAATACTTCGCTTTGCGAAACGATGTATCTTTTTTTCCAATTATTGGTTCAAGCTTGATACATAAATCTTCAAAGGTTTCAGAGTTCATTCTGGTAAAATTTTTAATAATTTCTTCTACGCCTTCAAAGGTCATATCTCACAACAATTGTTTTGCATGAACATTTCGCTGACGATATATTTCCTTAATCCACCATCGATGTTTCCGTTTCTTATGTTGCTTCCTTTTGTAGTGACTAATTACTACTAATGCTGCAGCGACTTTACTTACGTCCGTCAACCATGGTGGTTAATGAGGAATTGAGAAAATCGTGGCTCGGGTTGAGGCTTGCCGCTCGATACGATATTATGTGTGCTCAAGTGGAGACGCATGTACTTTCCGAAGCCCGCGGCACGCTCAGGATGAGGCAGCTCGCCACGAGGCTGCGCAAATGGATACCCAGCTTTACGATATTATGTGTGCTCAAGTGGAGACGCATGTACTTTCCGAAGCCCGCGGCACGCTCAGGATGAGGCAGCTCGCCACGAGGCTGCGCAAATGGATACCCAGCTTAAGAATAATCAAATTTTTCGGCGCGGTCTATTAAAATCGCATTCGATTTATTCCATTCCTTTTCACTACATAGTATAAAATAAAGTCTCTGTTTCGTCTCTGTTTCGTGTCTGTTTGTCTGTATGCTTAAATCTTTAAAATTACGCAACGGATTTTGATGCGGTTTTTTGTAATAGGTAGAGTGATTCAAGAGGAAGGTTTTTATGTAAAAAAATTCCCACGGTAACGGGCACAACGCGGGTAAAACCGCGGGGCGCTGCTAGTATCTAAATAAATGTCAAAAAATTCTTTTTTATTTATTTTTATCAAATATATCAAATAAATATTGTTATTATCAAATATGGTGAATATTTGATATATTTTACAAGAAAATATCAAAGCTCGTTGCTGTCACTTTGCAGTGTTGTGAACAGTTCTAAGCGAGCATTCGCTCGTTGTTCGTTCGTTCAGTGATTATCGGCTAAGAAACTCGTGTCTTTTATTTTATTAATTGAGTGAATATATACTAATACTCGTATAACTAAGAGTTTGTTCTTTTATTTGTTTGAACGCTCTGTGAATCTGTGAAATTACCAGTCTGATTTAATCATGGGATTATGGGCTATTTTTCATACCGACTTTCGCAAAGGAGCCCATCGATGGGATTTAAACTCTAATATAAAACAAAACAAAACAAAGTCAAAGTTGAACTAATACTCATAAAACAATTAAAGGGGGACTCTCTACAAAAAAAATACAACAAAATAAGGAGCCCGACTCACCGCCGCGACCGCCAGGCGGCTCCACTGTAGCCGGGCGGACAGACAGACTATAAGAATCAATGCCACTTTTCTTTGTAATTTTATAACTCAAGAACGGGCTCACCTATCCAAACTAAATGTTTAGGCTTTGTTCGGACTATTTAGTTGATGGCTTATGTGAAGTTTCTTAAATTCCCACGGGAACGGGCACAACACGGGTAAAACCGCAGGGCGCAGCTAGTATTAGTTATAAAAAACGCAACTAAACCCGACGGCAAATTGTATAAGTACTCCGAAGTTATTAAACCAAGAACAATCTAAAAGAATAATATTAACTTAAAGTATAGTAAGTATAAGAGAATATTTCCCATTATTGAAACCGGTTCTCAAACACAACATCGTTTGCTTATAAAATCGGCCCTTTGAAGTTTTCCCTTCATTACTGTTTGGCGGCCGAAGGGTTAAGATTGAAAATAAAGGCATTCGTTTATAATTGTATTATTTAACTTATTTGGTTGAATATAACTTTGGAATAGAACTTTATGTGGAATTTAAAAAAGATTTGATAAAATATCTCGTAATGGCGTTTATCGTGTAAGTATTTTTTTTAAATAGGTAGTTAAGTACCTGCAATAAGCGACGTTTTCGCCTAGATGACTTTTTGACTCTTTTCTAAGGTCCAAAGATAATTATATTAATTGCCTTATTTAACTACTTACCCATTTAACTGAGAGCAAAAAAAAATTATAGTTTAAAAAAACTAAAAAACACGCTTTTATTGCAAATTGAACTAAAAACTAGAAAATAATTTTTCACCTCAAATCAAAATTATAATAAAATTTAAGTTATTAACACAATGATTCAATTCAGAGTAAAAAGCGTGGGGTGCTTAATATTTTTTTTAAATATTACAATCATCATTGGTATCTATGAGAGGATAGTTATGAACTACAGTAAAATGCACCCCACGCTTATTTACTCTGAATTGAATCATTGTGTTAATAACTTAAATTTTATTATAATTTTGATTTGAGGTGAAAAATTATTTTCTAGTTTTTAGTTCAATTTGCAATAAAAGCGTGTTTTTTAGTTTTTTTTAACTATAATTTTATTTTTTATTTTTTAGTAAATCTGGCAAATCCATTAAGGATAATGGGAAACTGTTATTAAATTATTGCATTGTCATCGGTCCTTGATACGTGTGCAAAGTTTCAAATTAATCAGACTTCAGGAAGTTGGTGAAAATGATGTTCAAAGATTTCATTACATACGTACATACATACATACATACATACATACATACAGGCCAAGCTAATAAAAGCGTGTTAATAAATTTAATTAAAGATTTTGTAAAGTCGTTTAAAATCAAAATAGTTGACCGATATTTGGGAAGTTGCCGCTTTTAATCGCGAACCTTATTATGTATAGTGCTGCGAATGTGCGAATAAGGTAAGGAGGGAAGGAGACACAAAGTGCTCGTTTGCGTATGTGTGTGTACTATCGTGATACAACAAAACGGAGCGCGGGGTGTGCGGGGTGCGGCGAACGGCAGTATGTGTGCGAAGCCAGATAACGGGCGCTGTTGCCGCTTTGTGTTACTGCGCGCGCCACGTTCGCATCGGTTGCCGAGGAGAAGTGGGGGGCCTCATTCCGACGGGCAGTCAGTTGTTATTCCAATTTTAAAGTGTGAAGCACGCTTCGTCAAAATGGCGACGCTGGATAAATCAATCAGAGAAAAATATTACTTCAAACTAAACAAAATATTAAACTACTCTGATGAAACACAAGAAGAACTTTTGACGAGCGATTGGGTGAACTCTACTATCAAAAAAATTATGGTGGGAGAAGACGAAGAGTTGAAGAAGAAATACGAAGTCCGGACGTTTAACGGTAAAAACTTATTACTTAAAAAACAAACAGAGCCCGTTGTAACTTCCAAGATAATTGTACCATACGAGGATTCCTTTGAATTTATTCATAAGGCATATGAAGAGAATAATAGAAATACAAACTCTATTAGGTCTTGGTGTGAAAACCACGACCATATGTTCGTAAGCAAAACGTGTGTCCTGGCTTTTATAGGGTGCTACAATATAACAAATTACGATCGTGTCTCTGCAAGAATACCAGCTTCGACAGCTAAACCTGTTGACTTCGAGAGCAATGTAATGCGGTATTTGATAACGAGAAATCAAGATGATGTTGAAAAAAGCCACGTAATAGTTCAGAATACAGCCAAAGAAAATGACGATCCCGTAAAGACGTATGCTTATGTCGACTTCATAGACATACAACCAGATGACATATTCACCTGCCTGCTCATAGTTCAGTACAGGCCTTACCAATTCATACAATTAAGGCCACTACAAGGCAGCGACAACAGTAACGAAATATGCGCTGAATTGTACAAGATTTTCATGGACTTTGTCATTCCTCAGGGAATTATCATCGATGCTAAACATATCGCTATCTTCGGAACTATGATGAATAAACTAAAGTGCTTGTGTTGCACAGATGTTTTGATGAATATCCAGAACATGGATTGCAGTGAACTCAAATTTCAGGTCCGAGAAATGATTAAGGAGTGGGTTGTTAATGAAAGTACTTATAACTGGGCTTTTGGTTGTAATATGGTTCAATGGAAAATGAATAACATAGGGGATGTCCATGGAATTACACCGTATTATAGGATGTTTAAAAAATCCGGTAAGAATACGACTGATATTCCAATTATTGAGATACAATGAACATTTTTATATTGATTTGATGGTGATTTAAAGTGGTTTTAATTGATATATACTTTGTTACCTTTGTGCTAAGAAGATGAACAAATATTAGAATTTGTTTTTTAATTCGTCATTTGTCAGTTTTTCATGGTTTTAGTTGTATATTTTTGTAAACATAATATTGAAAGTGTTTCTACTAAGTCAAGTGAACTGGATTACATTTTTAAATAAAAAAGATGGTAATGAATATTATATTTTATTTTACTTTTTCCTCCTCCTAATCGTACGTTCAGTGAGAGAGAGATATATATATATATATATAGAACGAGAGAGCTTTTTCACAGGTCGATGATAAAAGCTGTAAGCATTATTACTATGAGCCAATTAATACATTTGCCTCTTTAGTAAAATTTATGCTTTGATATTTGAAGCCTAACGGCTAGTCCTAATAACAGAGCAATCTACCTGACTTGCCCTACGTAATTGGCAAAAGTGGTGACGCGAAGCGATGCTAAAAAATAAAAATTATTTTATATCTTGTATTTCCTTTGTCATGTTTGAAATTGGTCGGTTTACGTACCAACGGGTCGCTTTCCGTCACTCACGAAAGATAGCTGGGTAAGATAGTTGCTCCTCCGACATTGTCCGTATGTAAATAAATCTCGAAATAATTAATTGTTTTTTTTCAGCGGGCCGAGATTGCTATTTAGCACTGCCTGTATAGCTTGATAACTAAACACGTACATATACTTGGGTATATACATATTTAAGCTTACATTTTTGTTTGTGTTTTTCTTCTAGGATAATAGCATCTGCCATAGTCGCCCTCGTGCTATACTTGGGTGTCGCCAACATAGAGCGTTCAACAACCGAAAAGTCAAAAGCTGCAGAAGTGCTTATAAGAACTAGAGTCGATAATAAGACGACAAAAATGACCACGGTTGCGAAAGAAGTAGTCACTGAAAAAAAGGCTGTGCGTGGAATAGTCAGAGGGAATATGACGGAACCTAATATTATAGTTACTTTAATAACTCGTCCACTATGATAGTTAATATGCTTATACAGGGTGGCATCGGGGTGGTGTAGTAACAAAGTAACATAAGACTTGCCTATTAATTAGGAATCTAACGCTGTGGATTAGAGAGCGTTACATTAAAAAAAATTGGTCGATATAAAAAAAAAATCTCTTTTAGGTCGTATGGTCACCCTACAAACTCGACCGGATAACTGTCTAGTGACGACTGACTTTTATTACTCATCTAATCAGTTTTCAAATAGGTTTGAGCATGAATTGTAGGTTGAACATAAATTAAGCATTTATCAGTTTATTAAATTTATTCAATTACTACACATAGGTGTATTTTATGAAATCTAGTTTTATAACTGAAATCGCAATAATTAACTGAGTTTGAAACAATAAGTTAGAGTTACAACCCAGATGCCGCCCTGTGAACGTTGTCCTGACGTGCTCTAAATGTCATCGAACTTGATCGCGCTCACCGTTCGGGCTGAACATCAAAGCCCAACCTCCTAATAGCCAAATAAGCAGTCGCTGTGACCGAAATCGGCCAGGAACATTATTATTATTAATACGATACGTTAGCCCTAGAGAGATATAAAGCTAAACCGCCTTAATCATAAACGATCTGCAGTGCCCTAACAGGATGTGATGTATACTCTATTTCTTTTGGATGGACACAAAATGTGGACCAATGTCGTCAATTTTCCAGCCGAAGACGATTGCTTCTTAAGAGGAAAAAGGTTTAGAGATAGGGTAATAATGAAATAAAATTACTAAACCTTTTTCCTCTTCAGGAGCAATCCAAAAGAAATAGAGTTTACCTATTTTACACTATGGCAACAAAAAAAATTGAATGTAACCAAAACTCTGTTATAAAGTGTTTTGTCTCTATTGCTGTTTGGCAAATAGCGTGTGTTGGAAAGGGATAGACCATTTCATAAATAGAATGCTGTTAATAAGCGTTTATGAATAAGGCTCTAAGTCTATTAGTATTTCATACAATTGCAACAACTAACATACTTTTTAAACTCACACAATGTGCACTCGTCATAAATAAAGAATGGGGACTGTAGATATCGCGTTCAAACCACCAAAACGTTTCAAGTGGATTCCTACGGGATATAGTCCCGATTTATATTTAACAACTACTTAATTAAAATGTCAATTAACAAGTTAACTGTCCAGTGTGCCGGGACCCTAAGAGGATGAGGTACTGGACAGTGCACTTGTTAAAGTTGCAGACGCCCCGTACTCAGAGACGTCAAATGTTTCCATAATAAAGATTTAATGAGTGATTTTTAACATGTAATGTAGGTATCAAAGTAATGATTAATATCATTTGTCAGAATGTGTATAAAATATGTACGATTTGTTTAAAATTTTGTGTCAATAAAAATAAATAGATTAGACTAAGGGCCGACACTGCGTTAAGCGTGCGCACGCCGCGGTTTCATGCAAAAGTGAACCGTCGCGGGCGCCCGCGACGTGCGCACGCCGCGTGTGGCTTCATACAAAAGTGAACCGTCGCGTGCGCCCGTCGCGTGCGGTGTCATACAAAAGTGAACCGGCGCGACGGGCGCACGCTTAACGCGGTTTTGACCCTTAATAGACTAGATTACTATAGTCTATTCACTAGACTAATAGTAAACTATAGAAAATAGACTTTATTGCTTAATATCTCCAAGAAATTGAGAGGTCTCTGCTCCCACGCCGATGACATTACAAGCTAAATAAAATAATACTTTTACGTAAAACAATCAATCTCTCCTTGAATGAAAATTTCAAAATGGTGTTTAAAATATTTCAATGTAAATATTTATGTTTAAGTATTCTTATGCTATTAAAATGACAGGAACATGTAATCAAATACGATTGTTTGTTTGTAAACAAAATATAACCCTAAAATCCAAGGTACATTTACAAATTTCTTGTACTCTCAGTTAAAAAAGAATTCACACAGTTAACAGACGTTTTTTATTTAACTATTAGTTAATATACTTCAGTTCATATCGAGTTTTATAAAGAAGTTTGGATTATAATGATCGTATACGGCGTGTAAGTAAACATATTACCTAATAAAACTATTCATCTCAATTTAAAACTAGCAGTGCCCATCAGGTTTGCCCGCATTGTGCCGATTCCCGTGGTAATTTCGGGATAAAAAATAGCTTATAACCTTCCCGTTGAATGTAGCTATCAATTACAAAAATAATTATGCAAATCGTATTGGTAGATTGTGAGATAAGCTTGTTCAAACAAACATAAAAAGAAACTTTTCAGCTTTATTAAATTAGTAGTTAGATTAGTAAAAATTTAGATTCTTTGATTCTAATATTTTTCCCATTAATTATACAAATAGTACCTAGGTTATCTGATGGTAGTATGAAATCTTATCCCTTACTTTGGTCAAGCTGAACCTAATTCCTCTACTCTAACTCAAGTTCTTAAGGGCCTATGAGTTCCTAAAACGGGCTACTATAAAAAAATTTTTAGCCAAAAGTCTTAACGTTACAAGAACAATTTTTGTTTGTTTTTAATCTTGATCATATGTTTAATCATACTACTGTTTCCGAAACACGTTGACTATTAATTTCCTCGATAGAAAAAAATCACAAAGATGGGTCTTTTATACCTTACTTTCACACATAGTTTGTTAAACAATTTCAAACGCATATTTCTCAAATTAATTTGAGTGATGTAAAATAAACTATGACTCGATACTGCTGGAGTAAAATTTCGATTCAATCCAACGAAATGTGATGATTCTTAAAAATGAGTCGCAAAATTCTACCACCACCATTTCCGCGCCGTAGTGTTTCTCGCTCTTTTCTACCCAGAGTGACAGTGACCGAAATGGCTGGGATATCCTGGCCTTAATATAAAATTCCATTTCCGATTGATACAGAAATGTCCTTAACGCCTACCATTATTCATATAGCAATCTCAATGTGTTTCTTTGTGTTGTTGCAGAGCTTTTCTAACAGGCGCACTAATGGTCACCGCTTACCTAACAACTTTGTATCTAGTTCAACAGGATCAAAAGAACAACGAAGTAACAATACCAGATTTAGTAAAATATTGAGTTTCTTTAGCCATGAAAACTCGGGATAAATTTAAATATCCATTGTATTAGAATATATAGACGAATTAGCAAGGTCACAATGTTTAGAATGAACTTATAACGAATCCGTTTCAATTCCGATGCAGTCTTACTGATAAATGTATATAATTTTGTTAAGTATTTTACTTTGTTATGTTTGTACAGTCAACTACGAAAGTACATAAATACTTTCAAAATTACAAAACACATATACATACTCGTAGTTTTGACACTATAAGATTCCATAAATAAGTATGTTCTGGTGTTTTGTAATTAATGTGTTTATGAACTTTTGTAGATGACTGTACCAAGTTACCTATTATGTATTACAATGTTAATTTCAATTCATAAATTTACTTTATAGTTAAACTGAGCAAAGTTTTCTCAGAGCCCATACTTATTAAAATCCAGTTAACATAATAATGATTTTAATCGACCGTCGGCGCTTCTGCTTTGCGTATCAAAATGGACATTAGAAAACAGTCTGCCAATGAAACGTCCGATAAATCCGGGCCCGACATCCGACAAATCCACGTTGTTACAGCAATGCAATCCAAACCTAATTAATCAGAAAATTGACTTTTTTGTAAGATTTTGTAAAAAAATCAGATTGAGTAATGTTGACTATAATTAATAATTATGTTGACTATATTGGTGTATTATTTGTTCAAACGGGAACTTACGTACGATGAAGGTGCGGGGAGAGACGCTGTCGCGAGCTTCACCCACCTCCTGATGATGGTCACCGGACGTGACCGAAACGTGTTGAGGGACACTCAGCAGTAACCTCCGTCGTACGTAAGTGCCCGTTTTAACAATTAATACACCAATATAGTCATCACACATCAACGTACCTTTTCAATATATTGAGGTAGTTGTAATATTACCAGCCAACTATTAAAATGAAACAATAACTTACGTAATTCATAGTGTAATATGCTGAGATCAGTAGCACAAGACAGTATCTCTTCTATCTTTTATCTCTTTTCTTCATATATATATAGAGCAAGAGAAGTAGTCTTTAGAGAAGTGGAAAACGAAGACAACACTTTTGTTTTGGCTTGTATCTTAGCCCTGCCATCTGCCATCCGATCTCTTAAATACATACCGTTGAATGAAACTTTTGCAAAATTCAGTTTATTCCATATTTTCTATAGATTATAATAACAGAGATCTGAAGACATCATCGTTTCATCGCTGTTTATTTAATAATAAAATCTAGAAAAATGCAACGCTAAAAATAGAGGGAATGTTTTCATTATTGTTAGAGTAAATGGAATTATTAAGAAAACTACACTAGAAACCCGTTAAGCCTCGTTACAACGCTAAAAAGCATCTACTTTTAGTGCATCCCCATTGATTTGGAGGTATGTATTTGATTGATAGTGAAAGACATACCACAAAGAGATCAAGTTTCATAAACAACGGACAACTAAAATAATGAAAAAATTCGGGGATACCGAATTGAGGTAAGTTCATCTCTGAACATTTTTCTGAATTTAACGCTCAGCCGATTTTGTGCAAACTTCATATAAACCATATTCTACTAAATAGTCCGAATAAAGCCTAAATATTTGGTTTGGATAGATGAGCCCGTTCTTGAGTTATAAAATTACAACGAAAAGTGGCATTGATTTTTATATACATAGATATTAAGTCTAAACGATAACTATGCAATTTCAACAAATTACTTATATTGATATATTATGAACAGTAAAAACATTGGGTTTTACTTCCATTAGTACCTATATTGGTTTTGTAATTTTAAAATTCCATTGGGATTTAATTTTAATCATGATTGTATCATAATATGAGAAGGACATTGAAGAATTGTAGAACGTACCTATCAGACTGATATCAGTGATTTTGCACCTAGCAATGATGTCCAATGCAATGCAGTGGGGACAAGGGATACTCCGAATACTCTCAGGCCCATAATGACAAAGAGTGTGTGATCTTCTCCATCATCAAAATCAGAAAATAAAAATGCTGATCTAAA
Organism: Cyclophora albipunctata; assembly: GCA_963082685.1. Taxonomy (NCBI): domain Eukaryota; kingdom Metazoa; phylum Arthropoda; class Insecta; order Lepidoptera; family Geometridae; genus Cyclophora; species Cyclophora albipunctata. Next base: position 7,296,204 of record OY720119.1, on the reverse strand, counting down.
TCGGCGAGGACGAGGAAGAGCTCATGGACGTGACATACTTTGCAGCCAAGAAAGGAGCCACGATTCTAAATAAATTTTTCCCCGAACAATTTCTTTGTATCTCATTTTGTTTCTTCAAAATCAATTATTTTCTGAAATAGATTATTCGCATACTAAATCTACTAGTTAGATTCTAGGTGACATTAAAGATCTTTTAGATATATCCAAGATTTTTATTACCTTTCATTGATGCCATTGGATAGGCACTTTTAGTTTGTGACAAAAGTTTGTGAGGATGGATGTATGTACGAGTACTCGTAACATTATCTGAGTAGATAAAGTTATACAATAAAAATATAGGAAATAAACTCAACATCACATCAATTTTAAGTGAGTAGAAAATCTTAAAATATGTAATAACAAATGTAACGACGACGTCAACTTAAAGTGAAAACTAATAAAATATTAAACGTAACATAAAACAATAACCTAAATCTCAGTCAGTATCAGTATCAGCATAGGTACCTACTACTCATAATTTAAATAATGTTTTAAATCATAATATGTATTTATAACTAGGAATCTATTCAGGACGGACTGTAAATATTATGCAAGATTAGAAATCAATATTTGAATCGTTTTTGCGCCTACTGAAAAATTTAGGTTTCTCACTTAACGGTCTTTTTGTAGAGGTGTTCACCGTACATTACCGAAAGATTATCGAAACGGACGTTATCGAAACATCTTTATGTTTAGATTACGTAACGTTAACGATAACGTAAACATATTTAGGTGATTAACGCTAAATCGTGGCGAGCATGAGCCGTTCTCGAGTCCCATACGTGATATTATGTTCAATGTTCATACTACAGTATTCTAACTTTAAATCGCCTTAGTTAGTAGCCAGTGGACCTAGCATACAAGTGAAGAAATATCTCTACTGTTCCCGAGAGTTTTATGACTGACAGTGACATGTTCGATACATTTTTCACACAAAATGTAGAGAATACTCTTGAGACCGTGCCTGTTTCGTGCCTTGTAAGTGGTATTGGCTAGTATAAGAGGGGAGTTTAAAGGGGCTGGATTCCTTAGCCCTTCATTAGCCCGCAACCCCACCCCAGGTTGGAACCACTCTATACTTCTTCATCGAGTGGATGGTCAACCTGACCAATCCTGGTGTCAGAATTATTGAGCCGCCAAAGGCCTCTGACATGGCTCATGTAACGACTACTATCCGTAGAAAGCAACCGGGACCGACGGCTTAACGTGCTCTCCGAAGCACGGAATCATCTTACTTTTCGGGCAATCAGGTGATTCACCCTGTAATGCCCTAACCAAACTGAGGACAGTCTCACAAAGTGATTTTTGTGAGATATCCCCACCAGGAATCGAACCCGGAACCTCTGGATCGTGAACCGGGCGCTCAAGCCACAAGACCACGGAGGCTGTTACCACTCTATAGCATATCACATTACCACTGTCTTCCTAAGTGTCCAAAACCAGCATAGCAATAGCTATGCCTGGTATGGTACTCAATTCCTCTAACGGTCTAGCACAAAATAGGTATCATCCTTAATCCGTAGATACTAAGGATGAACTAACAAGATTTCGTTTATATTTCATTTATAATACAATCATTATATAACCTATTCTCTTCCCAAGGTAGACAATAATGCCCGATATTATGATTAAAATAACAACTTTGTAGATATACATTATGTGCCTATTGTACCTTAAATATTTATTGAACAGTTATCAAATAAAACATCTTGATTTTCTTAATTTGTTTTTCATTAAGCACGCCATCAAAAATGTAGTCAATAACATAAGTTAATTAACAGAAATGTCAATGAAGACAACTTAAATGAGGTGAGCAAACATGAATACACACCATACTTGATATATATACTGCCGTACTCAGTGATATTAATTAAATCTACAATTAAATTATTGACATACAGTGACAAAAGTCACTCAAAATCCACTCTGAATGAATCATATTGGGTGCCTTACACGAAGAGTCTTAGTATTACGTTTGATATGAATAACATCGTCATAAGCTTTGTTGGATAGGTACCCTTTATAAGGGTGAACCGAAATTTACCTTTTGTCATAGCAACAAAAACCAGTTACACCTAGACACACGATGTACTATGAGTATGCCTATGTTTCAAAGCTTGTATACAATAGTAACGGCCTTCCGACTCCACATCCGGGCAAAGACAGAGAACAATTATGTATGCGTGTATGTATGATTAGAATTACCTACTACGTTAAAAGTGCGTTGAAGAGTGCAAAGTTCAACATTCGCATCGGCTTCACTGTGCAGGTATTACAGTAAAATTCCATAATATAAGCTTAGAGCTTAAAAATGGATGAAAATTTCATCTTACTTACCCTGTGATAATAATTATTCCTGTACATATTAGTAACAGAGATTAAAACTTTAGTTGTTGACTGTCCCTTACTTCTACTAGTGTGAGACTAAAGTAAGCGTCTATGAAGTCATATACTCTCACAATAATAGATCCTAATCATTCAGTGATCTCAGTGACAAAAGTATAAACAAATTGCCTAATGCTTTGTTATGACGACTGTATTTCACAGAATCATTAGCTCGGAAAACTTGAAGAAAGACACTTGTCTTTAAAACAATCGGTGTTATTTAACTATTGAGTTTTAAAATGGGAGCTGGATTGTAAGTTTAAGTTTATTTTTTTAACAGTAGGTATCAGTTGTATTTAACTCACTAGTTTGCAACTTGTTTACACATTCAGTGACAGCACAAGAACTCTTAAACCTATTTAGCATCTAAATGTGTTTAAAAAACAAAAGCTGATCGTTCAAATTTGTATTTTATATTGCACCGAATAAAACGTCATTTGTTTTTTTAACTTATTTGGGCGCTAAAGAATTAAGAATGGTTGTGCAATCCGCCTTCGATGTTAATGCCGCCTGTGCTAGTTTAATTAGACTTGTGTTTCTGTAAATTCTGTAACACCCAACTTAATGTAATGTTTGATAACAAAAGTGATTAAAAACTTGCTTGAAATTGCATCAATTCATTAAAGCACAAGATGTCTCAGGTAACGCCTTTCGTACAAATGCAAGGAATACAAAGTCTTGCGATCCGCAGTCTGCCCGCGCCCGCACTATGTGCTTTCGCTTTAAATAATACTAATTTAGTTGGTAAATGTAGTTTCTAGATAGGTCCACTATTTACTTATCAAAGTAACTAATAATTTGTTGTGATTTTGTGTTTAGTACTTATATTTTGTTTTAATATTTCGATGTTAACGCCAAAGAATATATTTTAAATTAGAAATGCGTAGTTCTCTCTTAAACCTAAGAAATCGTAGATAGATACTTCATTTGCTAACTTGGTACTAACTGCTTGGATCCTTCATAATGATAACTGATAGCCAATGTGAAGTAAATTGCAGCTCAGCTTTAACTTAGATGGGTGGTCGCCTATTGCCTATTGCCATTTAGGTAAGTATATTTGTTTTTTAGATATTATGTAGGTACCTACTCGTGTTAGTAACTAAGTTTTGAATTTTTGGAACGAATTTCCTTATCGCGCGTTGCGAAAGGGGGCTAGACGGAAAAAGAAAAGACGAATAGTTGTAACGACACTTTTTGCGTTAGAGAGAGACAGACAGAGACAGATGCGCACGCCGTGCGGCGTCTCTGTCTGTCTCTCTCTTTCTCTTATAGAAAGCAATATTTCGCATTGAACTTCGTTCCATTCGGGTACACCTCTCAAGTTTTTAATTATATGTTTAATTACACGTGTTATATTTTTAAGTACGTTTTATACGGACTTAGCACACGTGTTATTTTTTTTCAAATGGCTAAAAACAATTTTTTATTTATTTAAGGTTAGTAAGTTGCTCGCGGAGACGAAGGTCATTTTTCTAAATCTCATCATATTTCTGTACAAAAAGAAAGTAATTTCTGTGGCGTACATTGTAGCCCTACTGGTTGTTGTTGGTATTAACCTAGTCGATGTTAGTTAGTCACTCATTCATTCATTTCGAGGAGGTTAATGCCTCCGACATGGCCTAACAATTGAAACAATCTCAACCGACTGCTGTGTCCTTCAAAGCAAGGTAACCTTCGATCAATAATAGACAACCTATTATTGATCGAAAAAGTTAACGCTCAGATATAAAAGCCACTATCGACCACACATCTAAGTAGGGGCCGAGCTGCTTAACAATCGCAATGAACTATATTATCGCTTAGCTACGCCACGAGCGCTACACAAGTTAATTAAAACTGTTCTTTCTCACTACCTACTAATATTTTCAAAGCTTTTCTTTTATCCTGTCTCTTCATATTACTAGACTAATATAATTTCTGTAAATATCACAATTTCAAACCACCTCTTTCATTACAGAATAATTTTAGCGTCTGTTTTCTCACTATTTTGGACATTAAAAGTAGTCACTGAGCTTATTCAGCAAGGAAATAACCATTTTCACTACGAAAACTTAAATCTACCCGATTTAGTAGGAAAAGGCGATTTAACCGTTGCAGCTGATCGTGTGATCACGCCTCCAACAGAAATCGGCCAGTATCCAACATTTTCAGAGGTGTACGTCGTGACGACACCGAAATTCGTCGACGGCTATATAGAAGTGAAAGAACCGTGGTGGGTACGAAAATATTTTTTACCATAACATTTTGCACTGGAAACGTTTACCGAAAACTGTAACTGAAATATTGTATATTTCTAAGAAAAAATTAAAGTGCTTGTAAGTACTAGTAGGCCGAATAGAGATTGTGTAATTTAAATAAAAGTTGCTGATATGTAAACATTTATTAGGTAAGCATAATTTGTACATATCCTGTAAAAAATACTTGTAAATATTAATGTTAAATGTTTTGTACATATAATTATTTTTAATGTGGTTTTGGGTATATATCCACAGATCCCGGGATCAGATGTGATTATCCACTGATCACATCAACTTTTTTACACCGATACCGGGATCCGTTTCCAATAATGAATAATCACATATTTTAACTCACTGATCTACCATGAACTTTTCCTATTTTCCTTGTGTGTATGTACCTATACCTAACCTATGTGTGGTGGATATGTGTCCCACATGGTGGTGGGGTCAACCTTCCTTTGTGGAAACGGATCCCGAAATCAGTATGAAGAAACGTAACCAATGGCAATGTACCAAGAGCAACTGTTGGTAATAATAGCGTATGTAGTTAGTGTCGAGGGGTATATTGGAGTCTGAGTCCACTGTAGTCACAACAGACTATAAATTGACTTGAACAAAACTGTCTACAGATAGTCTAGCAACAATTGTCAGTACTTTAATGTAACGAAACAGTCTTCTCTCCTATTTTTTTCCTGTAGAACAGAATAGACTGTCTATCTACAGTCTATACTATATATAGTGTGGTCAGGCTAGAATGACTATATAGTGTACTCTTGTGTAGATAAAACTTTAGGTGTCAACTCTATATTTTCTATGTATCTGACGAGAGTTAAAATTGAGACCATTATGACTGATTTTCCTTCCATTTGAGGAAAAAGGTTCAGTAATGAGGTAAAAATGTAAAGAAGTTACGAAACTTTTTCGTCTCCAGAAGGATCGTCTTCAGCTGACAAATTGACCAAATTAGTCCATATTTTAACTTTCGTAAGAAAACATAGATTATCCTATTAATATTATAAATGCGAAAGTTATTGAGGTTGGATGTATGATGTTTGACAAGCCCGTTGACACAGTGGCAGTGAGAGTGCTCACTGTGTCGGGGGTTGCGGGTTTGATTCCCGCCCGGAGTCTACAATATGTGAAGACATAGTTGTTGGCGACGACATCTGGGTGTCAATTTATATTCTTATAAAGTATTTGTGTATGAATATTTAGTAGTATCAGTTAGTAAGATTCCATATTACAAGTTTAGAGCTAAGTTAGGGTCTAATTAACCGTGAGTGAATTTGTCCGGGTATATTTATTATATTTTATTATTATTATGTTTCTTACTCTTTCACCAAAAAACTACTGGACGGATTTGGATGAAACTCCACAGTAATATAGGCATCTAAATAACATGGGATACATTGTATCCCGAAATTCCCGCTGGAACGGGTACAAATCGGGTAACACCGCGGGTGCGGCTAATACTGAATGCAGTATAACAGCGAGGGGTGACGCATACGCTGACTATTTTGTCTGTAGAGGGTAGTGGACTGTTTAAGTTTGGTACTATTCTTCTTCTTATCGAGTGGATGGTCAACCTGACCAATCCTGGTGTCAGAGTTATTGAGCCGCCAAAGGCACTATTTATGTAATGTTGATTCATATAATGTATGTTTATTAATAAAACGTTTTAATTTTACAGATTGATGCTGACTAGTGTGATCTTTTTCGGTTTCTATCTGATCACGAAACCAGTTCGAGATCTTATCTTGGGAAAATATAACGCACAGCCCACAACCACCACAACCATTATGCCAAAGCGGACGTGCCATACCAAGGCCACTACGAGAAGAACCACTACTAAAAATAATACAAATGCATCATCAGTTTTCGATTTGGGCCCTTAAATAAAACAAAATGTTATCTTTCAATACATAATCATAAGTTGAATGTTTTTTATTTATTGTTTTTTAATCTTATTGTACTTTTAAGTTAAGTGAGCGAGAGGCCTGTCCTGTATGGGAAACTAAGTGGTTATAATGAAGACTGAAGTACAGAAATAATTAGAAATATTATGAGACTCAAGTTCTGTAAAACAGCCATCCCTACTAATATTAAATATGTCACTGTAAGTTTGTTTGTTTAAATGAAACGCCGCGTGCGCGGGTCGTCGGTATCATAAAAAAATTACCCGTCGCGCGCGCCCGCCTAACGCAGTTTCGGCTCTGATGGTTTAGATTTTAGATCTGCTTAAAATAAAAAGATCACATACTCGTTATATACTAAATTTTTTCTTATGAGAGTTTAATGTGGTCTTGCCAGTGGAATATGATTCCTTCTGAAGAGAAAAAAAGTTTAATGATTTACTTCCATTCTTACTCCATCACTGAACCTTTTTCTCAATGAAAGAAGTTGTCAATCAGGATGGTTTGAATTTTTGATTCTCTTCAGAACAATAGAATATAATATATGTGTACTTCGGTATTCAGTGATTGACATTCAAAAGGGAACATGTAATTTACCTTGACGTGTCATTTTTACAGGACATTAGCATATTATATCTTACAATTTTTTTTATGTGTGAGGACAGTAATGTATCTATTATAATAGGTAAACCAAAGATTCAGTTAATTAATACTTAATGGCAATTAAGTACTATTATACTCTTTCACACTATGCGTTTCCAGTCATTTAGCGCGTATTTTATGAAAAACAAAAGAACATTAGTGCGCGCGGACGACTAAAAACGAAAAATTTAAAGAGTCCTAAAACTTAAAAATAAGTGATGTTTTTCAGATTCGTTATCTTACATACCTAAGTCATTAAAATATAATAATAAACCCATATATATCTATCTAATTATATGCAAATATAACTACGTATAATATAAAATATTGAATATCCTACATGATTGTGCGTAGATAATTATACTATACATAGTTACGTACTTTTTCAATTAATAAATAGTAGGTAAGTATATATGTACTGGTTTGATGTTTCATAACTTTAAGCGAACACTACTCATTTTGTATTATAGGAACCGTGGTCATAGAAGACGTCTTCTGTGTCCCCGGTTCCGGTAAAGGGACCGAAACGTCAGTTAAAAATTTGAATTTAAAAAGGTAAGTATATATGTGTATATTGATTCTTGCATTATGTCTCCGAGTGTAATAATAAGTTCCAGCCTCCGCAGATTTTGCCAATTTGGCATCTATTTATAAAAATATGGTAACACTTATCTGCGGATTCAACGAATACAATACATACATATACATATATTAATATATATCTTAAACAAATAGAATAATTGTTAAGTTTGTGGAATTATTACAATTGTGGCAAGAATCATCAAGAGAATTAACTTAGGACCAAGAAAATTAAAGCTACAAATTTATATGTAAGTAGAAATTCAGTATTTTTTTTTTATTATATGAAGAAAGAAAATGGGCAAACAAATATTTTGCATCAATACAATTAAAAAGCTTAATAATATATTGTTAACTTGGATTATTAATGTACTTCACACAGACTATAAACTTGGCAAAAATGACAAATAAAATAGGTTGCGCAAACCATCAATATGCGAATTATCTTCAATTGACATTTCCAATTGTCAATCGAAAATCAATTTACATTCGCTCATTACATTAGTTATCGAGCATTTTTTACGTCAAAACTTTTTCACGTCAGTTTGACATTTGATTGATATTCGCCATTGATAGTATACAGTACCTCTCAGATTTACATGTGTCTAAGTATAGCTTCAATACCCTACAGATTATTTTACAAGCTAGGCCGTAATACTTATAGTTAAGTTATCTTAGGTACAATAATTTCTAAGGCTGAGTTGCACCATAGAAGAAGTTAAAGTAAAGGTTTGTGTCAAATTTAACACTAACAGTAACGCTGACTTAAACGGTTAGAGCAAAATGTGTTGCACCAGCGAATTCATTAGCTTTGTTAAAGTTAATAGTGTTACAAGTCAAATGAGGCGTGATTTAACCCAAATTCGATGCGGGTAACAATTTTAAATATGACAATACTAAATAAAACCGTAAAAACTCGTTTCTAGCGCTGTCATTAGTGTCACTTGTCACTTCATTTCGATGTTGATGTCAGTTCGGTGTCTGTTACATACAAACAAAAAACAAATAAATTTTTCAAGGAAGCTTAGAAATATTCCTAATTTTCTAATTTATACTCTTTCGGATTCTGGTGAGCTGGAGAAAATAAAAAAATGGAAAACAAACAACAAGATCATCACATTCGTCTTCCGAACTGGTTTCCGCGAGTATCTCTTGGAGCAAGGACATGATGTCTGTAGGTTATATTCAACGCGTTTGACAATTTGACGGATAATTTGACAATAACAATAGCACTAACCAGCGAAAAGTGAGCGGTTACAGTTACAGTTAAAGTTATGACGTCTTTTAACTATTTGTCAAATGGTGCAACTAATTTTAGGCCTAACCGATACTTTAACTGAAGTTTCGATGTTTGTTATTGTTAAAGTAAGATGGTGCAACCAAGCCTAAAAGTATTCACCTACCCGCTAAGTATCTAATAAGTAAAAAGTAAGTAAAAGTATTGCAGTGGCTTTCAAAAGCAAGTTTTATATATCGAGAGTGGCCAGTATCGTTTTTGGTAATAAGTTTTGGTATTATGGAGAAAAGTGTTGTAGGTAAAATAATATTTAAAAATACAATTTTTTGTATAAGGTAAAAAATAACTTTCGAGAATAATAGGTTACTGACATATTATAAATGAAATATTGTTTTAACGATTTAACTTTAACTGTAACATTAAGGCAAATTGTATAATAATTCTTAATTTGGTGTAGCGACTAAATATGTTTAAACAAATATTGTGCGTTTTATATAGTGTTCTATTCGATTGAAAATAAAACGCAATTTTGAACGAACATATTTCTAAACTCCATTTATAACATCTGTTTTTTAATGCTCGTGCTAATTGATTAAATCTTTAAAGAGTGACGTTATTTTGCCTTTACCTCAAAAATATTAATTTATGTGAGTCAAAATATAGCTGAGATGTAAGTACATAAAATGATTGGATTGAATATGGTATGCACGCAAATTAAAGCAGTTAAAAGAACATAAATATATTAGGCAAGAAGTAGGTATATAACTAATTATAGTACAAACATACATAACGTACTAATTGTGATTGATATGTCTTATATTAGTGATGCGTCTGACTCTCATACTCGTATTTTATAATCGTTTTTCATACACAGAATATACCTAAAGTCTATTCTTCGAATAAAATTACCATTACCTCATATCATAAATCTTCGCAGATACAATATAATATACATGTCGTAGACATATCGTAGATATGATTTCTCATCATTGTGGCCAAGGCGAATCATGATGTAGCCAATAAAAATTGAATAAATTCATGAAATGCAACCATTTCATGACATTTTTGAGAATTTATCGAGTCTTTCATGATATGGGCAAATCTATGATATGGCCGCGACTAGCGTTGCCAGGTCGCCAAACCTAATAGCCGGACAGACCAGCCAGTTTGGCCGGACATTTGGTTAAAAAAGCCGGACACCCTATATTATTGAGGATTTTGTCGCGACGGGCGGCACTTCGGTTCGGTAGTCGACTCGCCTACGCTCGGCCACGCTCGGCGGCGCGGCGGCAGTGCTCGCTTGTTTGCGAAATGTAAAAAGCCTAACAAAAGCCCGACAAGACGGACACCGTTTATTTTAGCCGGACATGCAATCAAAAAGCCTAACTATGTCCGGCTTTATCCGGACGCCTGGCAACGCTAGCCGCGACATACATATGCTCGAACTTGGCTCGAACGTAGAGGCCATCTCGCTTGTCAGCCTTTAGAGGGGATAGAGGGAGTCAACTAGTTTCGGATTTGTAGAGCGCTGTCTCAGTCAAACGCTAACAAAGTGAAGTTAGAGCTACTGTCACAACCACTGATAGACTAGCGACAACTTCACACAAGTGATAGAACTGCTCTAACGCTCGTTCTCAGAGACGCAAACGCTTTATTAGAGATTTACTGAGTGATTTTGACAGGTAATGGATGACAATAATTTCAATTAGTTAATGGCCGATTTAATGAATATGAAGTGTGGCATCCATCGCTTTATAAGTCGAAACTAACTGATTGTATCACCCGCTAGAGGCCGACGGCCTCTGTAATAGGGAGCATTTATTTGGTAACTAGATGGTAATTAAAATCGGTCCTAATCTAAATCTTTCGGACTGTTAAAACTACATATCTAAATATAAAAAAAACTGGATTCACGTCCGTTCGAGTCCGTATTATTTTGATTGTAAGTTCTTTTTCCGTTTCGGGTAGAGGCCATCCATGCCTTTACCGAATGGCGTTTCGCCGTTTGTTGTCAAATAGTATGATCCTTGAGCACTGGAAGTAGGAAACAATACGTTAGATTAGAAAGTAAGTGAAGTCGAAATACGAGCAATGCTTATAAAATGAAAATGCTCGCATTTTACATATTATGATTTTCATACAGTAAGCTAGAAAAACAGGAAATTGAACCTTGGCAGGTTCACTAAAGGTCTGTTTTCGGTAGCGACCGCAGAAGCAGCCGGGAGAAGCAATACTGGTTTCTATGAGTCTATGAAAGTTACTTTCACATTAATGTTATTAAGTAGTGAAGTATTCCTCACCTAGTATCACAGTTGTATCCCATGTAAACCATGTTCACTTCAGGATTAGGGTTCTCTTTGAACTTCTGGTAGCCGTCCGCGGGTGACGCCGGGAAGGCCTCAGGGTTCCGTACAGACTCCGCGTAGAACCGCCACGATCTCCAATGGCTGCAAAGGTCTGGAACAGGAAGTATTTGGTAAAGAAGTTCGAGTTGGCTAGTGGCCCACCGTCTTCGAGTGGCCTCCGATATGGTCTAACGATTGAAGCAAACGGGTCGACATTTTAACGTACCCTCAAAAGCGCGGCAGATAGAAATGCCATTATCGGCCACCTATCCAAGTAAGGGCAGAGCTGCACGATGCTGAACAATTGCATTGAATTAACAAGTTATTATTAATAACTTTGCACTAACTTTGAATCATAAACAGCTTAAACCTAAAATATATATAAACTATAACATAATATATAAACTATAACTTAATATATAAACTATAACTTAATATATAAACTATAACTTAATATATAAACTATAACTTACTTTCATCAGAAAGGGGCAAAGGCGCGAACCGAGGGCATCCCGGCTGCACGCTCTTCCCGCCATTGGGCCAGAAGTCAGCTGTTCCAGTCTTGACCGGCGCCCCGTACCCGCCGGCGTCAGTGTGGATCACATCCACGAATTCTGCGTCCTTGGCGCTGACGTGTTCCATCATAACGCCGTCAGGGTAGAAGGCAGGAAAAGCTGGGTCCAGGGCTGTTAGCCTAGAATGAAGGTTTTGGTAGATATTACTTTGTTTTATAATCAATCATTTATAATCTTCTCTGAACGTGTTGAAGTTTTTAGACCTCCTTAAGGCTTTCTACTCGGTCTATACTACTACGGAATTACAAAACCGGGACCGACAACATACCCTCCGAAGCATAGTAGCGATCAGAAAGAAATGCTACTATTGGCCACTCATCCACGACTATTGTGGACACTGAAATGAAAAATTTGAGAATAATTTGTGTCCAATCAATGAATGTAATGCCTCGGTGGTCTAGTGGTATGTAACCCGCAGTAGACGTGGTGAATACTCCTAATCATCCTCACTGTACTGATATATTCAGTGAGATGAGAGGCCTTTGCCCAGCAGTGGGATATGAGAGGCTTATACTACAATGTAGTGTAATTAGATTGAAAATCAGTAGGTATTGGAGTTATTTTGTGTTCTTTGCTTTAGATCGCAGTTCTCGTTCTATACGTGTTATATGGCTAGAGGTGATTGGTCAAACACCACTAGCTTGTACCAGATGTTGATTAATTCATTATCCTTGGATGTAAGGTTATAAAATATCAAGAGGTAAACTATATAAAATACTCATAAAGGACATTTATGGGATAAACATGTTTTTTCCTCTTCTCGTGTATGTGGACAACATAAAAAAAATTAGTATGTACCCGCAGTTACAGCAGCAGTGAATTAATGTATAATGCTCTGAAACATTCGTGGACATTAAGCGAGATGGCAACTTTAGTTACTAGCATGAATCATGGATGTCTTTAAAACTTTATCTTTGATGTATTTCCGGCTTGCAACTTGAATGGTGCCGCGATGCAGCGACGGCAATTATCTAATTATAAAACGGAATTTCGAAAATAGAATCCTTGTGTTTTTTTCTTAAATAGCTTTTAGTCATTGCCGCAGAAAAGGGAATTTCGAAAATAGAAGTCTTTTTTAAAATGGTTAGATGTTATTATACATTAACTTTGACGCCATTGTACAAGATGCGAACCGTCGAAACATAAATTACTATCATTTGTGTATCGTAAACTCAACACCAACCCGCTTTCAAAACGTTTCCGTAAAATACCATAAAGCTGTATTCCTTATTGTTACCAAGATGAGTTCATTCGATAGACGTTTCTACTTGAATGAAACACAAAAGGTCGAAGAGACATTATCGCCCGTTCTCTCTTAATGAATGGAGGAATCCGATGGTTTATCTGTTAATGCTATTGTCACGGTTCCTGTAGGTCTTCAATAGAGAATAGTTTATTGAACCTATGGTGGTGCAATAGGGTTGAAAATTAATAATTGTTTATGGAGCTAGTAAGATTTATTATATGAAGAAGGGTGTCAAAAGATCTCTGTCACATTATTCGACTCTGATGTGTGCTTATCTGAGTATATTTCGACATTATGTTTATTTACCCAAACTAAGCTCTAGGCTTGTATTATGGAATCTAACTAACTGATACTACTACAAATACATACACAAATCTTATATATAAAATTCTCGTGTCACAGTGTTCGTTCGCGTACTCCTCCGAAACGGCTCGACCGATTCTCATGAAATTTTGTGAGCATATTGAGTAGGTCTGAGAATCGGCCAACATCTATTTTTTATCCCGCAATTCCCGCGGGAACGGGTACAAGGCGGGTGAAACCGCGGGGCGCAGCTAGTAATTTATAAGAATACGAGTATATAATTGACACCAAAACGTGGTTAAGGACAACTATGTCTTCGCATATTAATGACTTTGGGCGGGAATGGAACCAGCAAGCTCCGACACAGTAAGTGCTCTCACATACCACTGTGCCAACGGACTTGTCAATCCTACTAATATTATAAATGGGAAAGTTTGTGAGGATGGGTGTATGTATGTTGGTTACTCTTTCACGCATAAACTACAAAACGGATTTGGATGAAACTTTCCAGTAATATAGGTTATACATCAGAATACCACATGGGATACATTTTATCCCGAAATTATGCGGCTAGTATTTCACTTATAACAATTACAGGTACATGAATGGATTAGATTTTTAAAACAACACAAAAGACAAAAGATATGGAAATAAGACCTTACGAAAACCTTAATAAGTAACATACCTTTTAACAGTTTTATTGTATTTATTCTTCAGTTCTCTGGCCGTGTAGCCAGCGACGTGACTTCCTAAAGAATGTCCGATCACGTGGAGTTTACTTAGAGACAGGCCTTCTTCTAGAAGTTTGTTTAATTGTTCGGCAGCGGCTGCTCCTACCTGGAATGTAAGGAATACACGTTTGTATTTTCTAGGAATATGGACAAATTCACTCACGGTTAATTAGACCGAAACTAAGCTCTAAGCTTGTAATATGGAATCTAACTCACTGATTTTACTATATATGCATACAAAAATACTTTATAAGAATATATCATTGACACCCAGACGTCGCGAAACAACTATGTCTTCACATATTGTTGATTCCGGGCGGTAATCGATCCCGCAACCCCCGGCACAGTAAATGCTTTCACTGCCACTATGACAATGGGCTTGTCGGGTATTTAATTTATTATATCTAAATCAAATACCACTTGGCCTATTATTATAAGCAACTTATAAATCTGTGCCTACATGTACATACATCATTCATACACATTACAAATCTAACGATAAATTCCTCATAAACGATGCAATTTGAACGCTCGAATAGCCGTGTATGTCACCGTAATATTGTTAACGCCGTTGCTTTATAATCCAACTAGTAAGATCATTAACTGTTAAAGGATTTTGAACTAACAAACCATTTACAATTTAACGAATTATTTGATTAATTTTCACAATTTTACGGATACTATAGACATATTATGAACCATCGAAAAATTATGCGTTAAATCATAAATGGTCAGGTTGACCATTCACTCAATGAAGAAGAAAAAGTACAGTTCACAATCTGTCGACAGTTTATAATCTTACTGGTTGGATTACAAATAAACAGTATTTAAATTTTTCCGGTGACATGTACATTCTCTAAACAACCTTCTTATGTATCCTTAACATAGATGTATAATAAAACAATTTGCATATAAACTTATCCCATTTCACGTACATTGCAAGTGTATGCAAAGTGAAGGAGTAAAGTTTAACTAGCGAACATGTTATTACTAGCAGTACCCTTTGGTTTTACCCTTGTTGTACTCGTTCCTGTGGGAATTTTGTGTGTGTCTCGCTCTCTAAATAGGGTTAAGAAGTAAGGGTAGCGCTCGTGGCGTAGTTTGACTAAGCAATGTTAGTTCATTCCGATTGTTAAGCAACGTGCAGCTCGCCCCCTATTTGGATGGGCGGCCGATAATGGCCGTGGAATTTTTATCTGAGCGCTACCGTGCTTCGGAGGGCACGTAAAGCAGTCGGTCCCGGTTGCTTCAATCGTCAGACCATGGCGGAGGTCTTTAGGCGGTCTAAAAACTCCGACACCAGGGTTGGCCACTAAACTTCTCCAAATGAATGAATGAATAGGGTGTATTTTAGATAAATTAGAGAAGACTAGCTGTGCCCCGCGGTTTCACCCGCAGCGCCCCCCTTCCCGTGGGAATTTTGAGATTTTTATTCCCTATAAACCTCACGGAGCCCGAGACCTTTCCAACGAATGCAAAACCGTGGAAATCGGTTCGTGCGTTCTGGAGTTATAGCGTCAGGAAGGAAAACCCGACTTATTTTTATATAGTAGACTAGCTGTGCCCCGCGGTTTCACCCGCAGCGCCCCCGTTCCCGTGGGAATTTTGAGATTTTTATTCCCTATAAACCTCACGGAGCCCGAGACCTTTCCAACGAATGCAAAACCGTGGAAATCGGTTCGTGCGTTCTGGAGTTATAGCGTCAGGAAGGAAAACCCGACTTATTTTTATATAGTAGACTACCTGTGCCCCGCGGTTTCACCCGCAGCTCCCCCGTTCCCGTGGGAATTTTGAGATTTTTATTCCCTACAAACCTCACGGAGCCCGAGACCTTTCCAACGAATGCAAAACTGTGGAAATCGGTTCGTGCGTTCTGGAGTTATAGCGTCAGGAAGGAAAACCCGACTTATTTTTATATAGTAGACTACCTGTGCCCCGCGGTTTCACCCGCAGCTCCCCCGTTCCCGTGGGAATTTTGAGATTTTTATTCCCTATAAACCTCACGGAGCCCAAGACCTTTCCAACGAATGCAAAACCGTGGAAATCGGTTCGTGCGTTCTGGAGTTATAGCGTCAGGAAGGAAAACCCGACTATTTTTTTATATTGTAGTAGATTACAAATATTATAACTAAAATGATGTTTATTTGAGACCTTGTCCATTCCAGTAAAGTTAAACATCTTAATATAGTGATATATACTATTATTTGTTTTTCATAAAAAACCTGTAGATTTTCGTATATAATTTTAATTTAATTATAATTCAATGTCCCACATAAATGTTATATATTTTGCGCGTTTTATTTGTTTGCGTATAAATATTATACATAATATTTATTTTAAGTCTTTTTATAAGCACTTATAATAAAATATGCTGATTCTGTCCCGGCAATTTTGTCAAACTGCTCTTGTGTTTTGTATTCTGTGTTCAGGCTTTTAGGGCGCGATTCCACTAAAGCGGAGTGGAGCTGTGCGAAGCTGAATTGACCAATCACAAAGCAATATAAAAATAATTTGACAGTTCAATATTTTGTTTCACTATTTCAAAGTTTTGTGATTGGTCGGCTGAGCTCCGTTCAGCTCCGTTTCAATGGAAACGTACCCTTAGTCGTGTTATGTCGTGTACTTAATAATAATATGAAAGTTTTCTTACCTTCTTCGTATTTCTCGCAGCATTGACTAAGTAGGATCCATGAGACATATTGGACCAGTCCAAAAGTATGATGTTTGTGCCTGGCCTCGCTTCCAAATACGCACTGACCATAACCTGAAACATTGCAAAATGTTAATGCACCTTCCAAGAATGTTGTTCGATTATGATTTCTATTTAGAAAGAGATAAGATTTAATTTGGCTTTAAAATCTTTTAGTTTTTATGTTATGTCATCGTTGGGAATTTCCCACTATTAATTACGAATTGACAACAAAACAGCCTTCTATGGAAATCCTTGCAAAAGTTCAAGTTAATAACCACATAAGGTATATTATCACTAAAATTTGAAGGTTAAATGCAAAATCACTGAACGGGTTTATCAGTAGATACAATTTAAATGAAATCTAAACCGACATGGAAAAATTCCCATAGTTAACCATTTATATTCCAATGAGCTAGCGGAAAACCTGTAGTGTATAAATAGCCATAATAATTTACATAATTTTGTTTAGAATTTGTTTTTGTGCGGATACTGTTGACCTTCTAAAATATTATAAATCTGTGCGAATGTTTAATAGATATTATGTCGGGTGGTACGTTCAAGAGCTTCTTTGGAGCCAACA
Source organism: Cyclophora albipunctata (assembly GCA_963082685.1). Classification (NCBI taxonomy): domain Eukaryota; kingdom Metazoa; phylum Arthropoda; class Insecta; order Lepidoptera; family Geometridae; genus Cyclophora; species Cyclophora albipunctata. The sequence continues at coordinate 7,278,700 of OY720119.1, read as the reverse complement.
CTGAATAAAAATATTTGACTTTGACATCGACGTTTAGCATATAACACCCTTGGTTGCGTCGGGGTTAAAATGAAAGAGAATTTTGAAAAAAATTACGAATAGGATTGCACACATTCACCGTAGGATTGGACACATTCCCCGTGTTGTTTTGAGATTTTTGTTATTTTCTCGTCTTTGCAACTTAGCTCTATTTTGGTGGACAGGTAGTTTTCCAGACAAATTCATCTACATATACATATACCTATGAAAATAGGACAAAATAATTGAGAACCTTCCTCGTATTTTGAAGTCGATTAAAATCATCGTTCTTTTGTTTATGCAATTTTGTTGGTGGATTTTACTATTTTGTCGTATTCAATAAAGGGAGATTGATAAAGGGGGTTACTAATTAATAAGAATATGTACAATAAGTTACCTGAACACTCTCCTGTTCTGCGACTTCAATAAATCCATGGATGTACAACACTGTTGGGCTGTCTTTATTGAAAGTGCTTTCGTTGGACATTCGCCCGAGTTGACTAAGAGGGACATCGACGTATTCTTCTATCGTTTTTCTAAAAATAATAAGCATCATTAGTAGTTGGTAATTTTAATAGAACAAAATATTATGGAAGAAAGAGAGGTTTTTGTCTTAAGTAAAAGTAAGTTCGAGTGGGTTGGTGGCCAACCCTGATGTCGGAAGTTTTAGACGGCCTGAAGACCTCCGACTTGGTCTATCTATAGAAAAAACCGGGGACGACAATTTTTGTCCTTACATAAAGCATAGCTCCCCGTGTACATCTAAAGCCGCATTTCAATTTAACAACCGTTGCTTTTTGTTAAAAAATACTAGCAGCACCCCGCGATTTTACTCGCGTTGTTCCCGAAGGAATTTGAATGAAAAATTGCTAATAATCTTCCCGTTGCATGTGTCTATTACAGAAATAATTATTCAAATCAGATTCGAAGTTTCTGAGATGACACGCTCAAACAAAAAATCAAACTCATTTAGTATAACGAGTGACCGAGCAACAATAAAATATACCTTACATTCTACTATAAATAAATACCTTACAAACTAACATATATACATTTATATAACTATAACTATTCAGGGTTTATTCATCGATTTGCTTCCCTGAAGCGGCGATATACGACTCTGGGCCAAAAGTCTGGAGAGAAAAACATTGTCTTGTACTTCGCAGGCACTTGAAGCACATGAATGATACGACTTGAATGTCGTAGTCGTTATGAATTCGAATGTTTAGTTTAGTCGCTAAACTGCCCAAGTGCCCAGTAAACGAAAGACATTGATCGATCAATCACAGAATTATTTGCCGTTTGACATGCTAATTTACTTGCACTTTCCTTATTTCTGGCCAATAATTTCATAAAGTAATCTACAAACAAAGCACAACACGCACAAGTAAAGTTATCGTTATGAATTATTGTTCTAATTGCGAAAAAGAGTAAATAAATATAAATATTAAATACCGCGGAATTTTGCCGGTATCCAATCTGTTGAACCTTGGGTTCAACAGATTGGATACCGGCGGATCAGACGTGCTTTAAAATAGGCTAAAACCTACCTACCTAAGTTAGGTTCAGTCGGGTAGAATAAGAGAAAACTCTAATTTAGAACAATTTAATAAAAAAAAGAATTTACAACAACACGTTAATAGAATGAAAAGTAATTAAATGCATGAACTTTTAAAACAAGAAAGAACTCAGGGTCGTACTAAAAGGCGCAGGCAGTCTCCCGGGGAATGAAAATGGGAGACTTATCTTTTTAGGTTATCGGACAAGCGTTGTGTGGTGGCTCGCTGGCGATCCGCCGTCGCTGCGCCCAGCAGTGGGAGTCCGGCTTGGGCCAACAAGGTTAACCGCACATGCGGTTATACCGATGACCCCAAACAGGAAACTCCACTAAGCGCAGCCCGTCGGATGAACCCCGCCGGTGGAAACCCACCGGTGGAAACCCCGGATTGGAACCCTGGAATGAGATTAAGCCAAGCTAAATGGGTTGCAAAATAAAAGGCATGGGGTAAAAATGGAGACGTGATCACCTAAGCGAGAACACCAAAAAGACACAAGGTTATAAAAAATATTAAAACTGCAAATAATTTGGTTTAATGCGAGGGCTTAGGTTTAGTGCATTGTGCAAAGGCTAGCAGGTGATGGATGACGTGAATATAAAAGGCCTAAGCGTCCTGTAAAGGAACCATGATTCGCACACGCGGCACACACACATGTGGTTACCCGGCGTGGTCCCGCAATTCACCTCACATCCAGAATACGCACAAGATGGATTGATAAAATGGCACTGAAACTCTAGTCTAGTAAATTCACAACACTGATTAGTTTTTAAATGGAATCTAAAGGGCGAAAAGGACACAACTCTTACCAGTAAAGGCTGGGTTCCGATCCGTGGGAACACGGTTAAAAAGAGAGATATCTGAGCTTAAGCGCTCTTATTTATAGTCTTTGCTTCAACCAACTTCAATTTAATTACAATCAACCAACTTCATTAGCAATCAATATCAAACTGACATTACAGCTGTCAAGTAACTTTGACGTTTTTATAACTGAAACAGATTGTGTTAATATCGACTAATTATCGATTGATCGATCTCAATAACTGACAAACTAAGAAGGAAACGTCAAAGTCCTAGTTATATTACTTGTCAGCTGTCAATTGTCAGACATGTTTACAATTTTTACAAATTCGTTTATAACATACAACATAAATTATTGTATGTTTTGAAATACAATTTATAAAGAATTTCACTGAGATATGGTGTTTGTGAGCCAAGGAAGATATGCCAGCAATGAAATTGCTACATATCTCCCTTCGCAGACAAGAATTTTACCTCAGCAAAATTCTTTACAGAAAGTAGAAAAATACCAAAAACCAAAAAAATATAAAAGTATATTAAAATACTTTGAACTAGGAAGAAAACAAACATGCTATTACTACTAACTGTTCCCATGTACAAGGGAAAACAGTACTTAATAATATAGTGAAAGTACAATCTTAAAAATTAATAGTTGTACAAATACAAATAATTATAAAAAAAAGATTTAATGCAAATCTTAAACATAATGACAAAGGAAAAAATAAATGGTAATGACCAAAAATGATTAAGGCAATGTAAACAGTACACATAATGTACTAAGCCCAGGGAAGACAACAGTAAGGATTAGGCGTCGACCACAGCAAACAGGCGAAATTAAAAAAAACAAACTCTGCAACTAGCCCATACGGTTCAATGTCATTAATGACAAAGAAAAAAGCCGACTTGGGTCAACAAGGCTAACCGCACTTGCGGTTAATACCGATGACACCAAGCGGAAGATATGGCAAAGACCATATAAAATACCGAGGGTTCCGTCACAGCTCACTACAGGCAGAACGCCGTAGTCCAACCACATTGGTTTAACAAAAACCACATAAAACACCTGACGTGGACAAACACCACGATTTGCCATAATAGCCTTCTGCCAATCTCCATTACACTATGTCTATCACCTCAAGCTAAGCAAAGTAATAAATATTATTTCAAATTATTTTTTTCCTTTTTCACACATGTTTCCAGTCAATCCTTAGAAACACTTAAATACTACTTCTCATAACCTTACTTAAAGTAAAACAATTACTTTAACAATAAGAAAAAAATAAACGTGTCCAAAAAAAAAAAAATAAACGTGTCATACGTTTTTGCAAGACAAAAAATTACTTTTACAATGCAAAGAAAAATTCAGACACCGTATCAGCTGGTGCTGAACCACAAAGGGCTACTTCATATACTAGCAGCTCTGCCTTATTAAGGCATAAATAGTTAATGCAAAAGCTATTAACAAGAAATAAATAAAGAATGCAAAAAAAAAACTACCAACGAGCGTACTGATAAGAGTTGTACCGTAAATAAATTATAGTTCTCGCTTAGGATTAAATAACTTAACAGTAAGTCACCCAAACAAATACAAAGTGTGTGTGTGTGTGTGAGGTATAAAAAAAACAAAATAGTTAACAATTGCCAATTATAAAGGCCGAATATCAAAAAAAGTAAGTAAAATTAAGTTTAGAAAAACTTAAATACCAAATTTAAGTTTCAAAAGTTAAGAAACAACAAATAAAATTAAGTTTAGAAAAACTTAAATATTAAAATTAAGTTTCAAAGAAACTAAAATAAGTTTCAAAAGTTAATTAACAAAAAATATATAAAGGTAAATTAACCAGTAAATCAGAAAACCCGTTGGGAAAAAACAGATATACTGGTGGAGCAGCAAGTTCTTAGCGCTCGGGGTGCTTTGTACTTTGAGACGGCTCTCCTGACTACCTTAGGCTAAAAAGCTTAAGGCTCAACCTGACAGGAGGGTGGTACTACCCCGTTCGAGCCTCGCACCAAAGGATCTCCCACCGTAAAACACAAATGCTGACACTATTTTTTCACACACACACAAAACACAAAAAACAATAAAAATATAAAATAAGGAGGACTGTCTGGCCTTTTGAGTTCGTAAAGGGAAGGGCGCCACTATAACGTGCTTTAAAATAGGCTAAAACCTACCTACCTAAGTTAGGTTCAGTCGGGTAGAATAAGAGAAAACTCTAATTTAGAACAATTTAATAAAAAAAAGAATTTACAACAACACGTTAATAGAATGAAAAGTAATTAAATGCATGAACTTTTAAAACAAGAAAGAACTCAGGGTCGTACTAAAAGGCGCAGGCAGTCTCCCGGGGAATGAAAATGGGAGACTTATCTTTTTAGGTTATCGGACAAGCGTTGTGTGGTGGCTCGCTGGCGATCCGCCGTCGCTGCGCCCAGCAGTGGGAGTCCGGCTTGGGCCAACAAGGTTAACCGCACATGCGGTTATACCGATGACCCCAAACAGGAAACTCCACTAAGCGCAGCCCGTCGGATGAACCCCGCCGGTGGAAACCCACCGGTGGAAACCCCGGATTGGAACCCTGGAATGAGATTAAGCCAAGCTAAATGGGTTGCAAAATAAAAGGCATGGGGTAAAAATGGAGACGTGATCACCTAAGCGAGAACACCAAAAAGACACAAGGTTATAAAAAATATTAAAACTGCAAATAATTTGGTTTAATGCGAGGGCTTAGGTTTAGTGCATTGTGCAAAGGCTAGCAGGTGATGGATGACGTGAATATAAAAGGCCTAAGCGTCCTGTAAAGGAACCATGATTCGCACACGCGGCACACACACATGTGGTTACCCGGCGTGGTCCCGCAATTCACCTCACATCCAGAATACGCACAAGATGGATTGATAAAATGGCACTGAAACTCTAGTCTAGTAAATTCACAACACTGATTAGTTTTTAAATGGAATCTAAAGGGCGAAAAGGACACAACTCTTACCAGTAAAGGCTGGGTTCCGATCCGTGGGAACACGGTTAAAAAGAGAGATATCTGAGCTTAAGCGCTCTTATTTATAGTCTTTGCTTCAACCAACTTCAATTTAATTACAATCAACCAACTTCATTAGCAATCAATATCAAACTGACATTACAGCTGTCAAGTAACTTTGACGTTTTTATAACTGAAACAGATTGTGTTAATATCGACTAATTATCGATTGATCGATCTCAATAACTGACAAACTAAGAAGGAAACGTCAAAGTCCTAGTTATATTACTTGTCAGCTGTCAATTGTCAGACATGTTTACAATTTTTACAAATTCGTTTATAACATACAACATAAATTATTGTATGTTTTGAAATACAATTTATAAAGAATTTCACTGAGATATGGTGTTTGTGAGCCAAGGAAGATATGCCAGCAATGAAATTGCTACAACCTGTCAATACAATGACAATTGACATTTGACAATGACAAACAAGGGCGGGCCAGGCGGCAGGCGGAGGCGCGCCTAGCCACCACAGACAAATAATCTGTTACAAAACCCGGTCAAATTAAGAAGTTCAATTTTCCTTTAAAATTGTACGTACGTTGGATGATATTTAATTTTACAGACTATTTATCGGTACTTACCGGTTTTTGTACATAATAATAGAGATGTCCAAAATTTTTAGTATGTTGGCAGCGTTAATTAAGCACTGGGCTCGAGATGCCGCGGGAATACCAATTGCTTCACGTCCTTCAAGCGCACCACAGAAGCGCACTGAGCTTCAAGCACCGGTGCGCACACTGGACCGGGAATAGGGGGGCTGGTGTTGACACACCTGTCACTTGGACGGTTCAGTGGTTATTTTTAACGTAAAAGTTAAAACTTGAGGAGTGAGTAAAATCACCGACATATTCAACTAATCAACAGGCTAAACCGTTAACCCTAGATCCCTACCCAGGGTGCTAGGGCACCCTACTCATTATTCAAAGTGGTGTAATATTTTTATGTGTAGCAACACAGCTTTGTTTTTTTTTCTATTTACTTGTCATCTCGCACTATTGTGACATTGACATTTCATCAGTTGTCAATCGGCAAATACATCGGTAAGTTGTTAAAATATTTATTACTGGGTGCTGTAGCACCCATGGGTAGTAAAATGCGTATATTTTTAACCCAATCTGTATGCTACTATATGTATATGTAAACAAAGTACTTATAGTTTTTTGAATACATTACTTTACTATCGACAATGCGCATTCTTCCTGATAAAAATAATACTGTTACTTTGCCAGAGATGGTTGACTTTTTTAACAAAACAAAAGGAGGAGTTGACACATTTGACAACTATCAACTAACTATCTCACACTTATTCAGTGTCACGTAAAACACGTCGTTGGCCGTTATGTATGTTCTACGGTCTCCTGAATACAGTTGGTATCAACTCTATGATATTGTTGAAGTTTAGTTTATCAGCTAATAAAGAAAACATACGTAACAGACGCACGTTTTTGAAAAAATTGTCTCTACAACTGATAACGCCGTTTTTGGAGGAGCGAAAAAATTGGCCCACTTTGACTACATAGTAATATTCGCCAAATGATAAATGGTATACTCAAAACGCCCGATGAACCTGATCGACCAGCTCCTGGCGCGATGAAACAAGGACGTTGTAGATTCTGTCCTTAAGTACTCCAAGGACAGAAAAAGTAAGACGTTTTGCAACAAGTGCAAAATGCCTATATGTGCCGAGCATCAAATAAAAATTTGTGCTAAATGCCAATAAAGCATTTATGATTACTTTTTCTTATTAAAATTCATTGAAACTAAATTAATAAACACATTTATAAATAAAACACTGTGTTTTTATTAGTACTTTTAAAAATATGACCCATCAGTTTACAGGGTGCTCAGTCACCCTGGGTAGGAAAAGTCTATGTTAAATATGGGTAGGGATCTAGGGTTAAAATCCCAAACTTTAATGCTACTTCGTCTGGAGCGTAAGTTGATTTATTTCAGCAACGTACTGAAATCTACGAAATAGGTACCTATGCAAGTTAGTAAACAATAAAATAATTGTACCTACTTACCTACCCACTTTCAGTAATGGTATGAAGAAATGAAGCTCAAAGACTTGGACTTAGTTGCATTTTCGAAGTTAGTATCACAACAAGTTGATCAAGTAACCTGTCTTGAATGGTAAGTTTCTATATAAACGATTGTTTTTGAGGCTGAATTAATTAAATTATTATTATATCCCAAGTTACTTATTTATTTTTTTAATAATAAAACTACTTATTACATATTGTGCCGCCAAAAGAAATATCACAGAATGTTTCTTGAAAGTTGAAATATTGTATGGTTTTATTTAACTTATAAATGGTATCTCTCTCATAGCTTATATTTAACGTATAATTTTTCCAGTTGTAAAACATTCACAAACCCCGAGACCACTAAATGTCATCACACCTTGTGCCACAACTGCTGGGGCGGTCGTCGGACGTGTCCCTTGTGTGCGGCTCCTTGCGAAAAACGAGATTTGAGGGTCAACACCCCTGTTCATAACTTAACAGAACATGTTCAGACCTTACGTAGTTCATTTGAAAAACTTTTCGCAATAAAATGTAAGTAACTAGGTACTCACTCAATTGTTCAATTTATTACAACGAGACTTCTATTGTATCATGAAAAATTGATTTATCCAGAATTTTACCTGGTGAGTAATAGTAGTTTATGCAACTGTCATATAAAGAAGGGTATTAAAACACGAGTGTGAGTTCATAATAGTAACGAGTGTTTTAATACCTGTGTTATATGCAGTTGCATACACTACTTTATCTTCACTAATGCAATTAATCAAACAAAATTTTAAAAACAAAACACAATTCGATACATTAAATTCACGCGTACGTGTATTGTCACAGTGAACTTGCCGCCATTAAAATCTAACCAATGAGAGCGCAGCTGCGCGCGCAGGGCCGCAGGGCGCGCGCCGCGCAGGGCGGGCGCGATGTTATAATGAGATTTTACGATATCGATGTGGATATTATAACATCATGTGCAATTGCTTAAATTGAGTGTTTTAGTTGTCTGCGCTATAACAGTAGTAATTATAAGTCAAGTATTGGAAACATAAGTAGAATGTTACAACATTAGTGTAGATAAAAGCATTTATAAAATTATCAGTTAACATGCATTAATAATTTCAAACTATTTTTTTATGCATAAATTTTGCAATGCAATACACAGATTCCTCTAGTAACAACATTATCACTAAGATACTTTTACTTTTCAGTGGAGGAGTTCCTCTTAGACACTGTTGATGACCCATCTGATCCATCAAACAACGTTAAGGAATGGCTAGCAAGCTCCCAGAACCACTTCTCAGCACCAGCTCAAAGTTCCGAACAGTCATCCGATGAATTACAGAAGTCTAATACTTTAGAAGTGTCTTCCAGTAAGATTCAAATACATAACAATAGCAAAAAGACAGTAACTCCAGAAAAAGTTGTCCATGTCTCTATTCCACAAGATGATTGGGATAAGATAGAGACTATGGCAGAGACCGAAGTTGTGATCAAAGACAAGGAGAAAATTATAGGACCAATGGATATAGAGCCTTTTCTCTATAATGATAATGAATATACAAAAAACAACCCAAGAAGAAGCTCCAGGAAGAGAGACAGAGAAAAAACGTTTGATTCAATTGTTAATAATGAGAATAATGCAAATGACAAACTTAATTTTAAAGATTCTAGTAGAGAAACAGATATTGTCAAAAGAATGAGAAAGGAATTCAGTAAATTGAACAAAAAGAATAGAAATAAACTGAATGTTTCTATAGAGATGTGTAAAAAGGCACAAAGTGTGGCGAAAACTACTGAAAATAAAGTTAATTCTGAAGTCATCTATGAAATAGATGATAATACTCCTAGTGTACTACCACCTACAACTAATAATGAAAATATTAATAATGAAAAGGAGAAATCAGAATCCAACAAGGTTATTATTGTTGATGACAAAATTGAAGCAGCAAAAACTACTCAAACCATTATTCAGAAACCTAGTAATTCTATCAATAATTTAAGTAATACTAATGTATAAGTATAATACAAATCGTGTGAGTTTAAAAAAATAGTAAAAAAGCAAACTTTTAAAACTTCAGTTGTATTATATGTATTAGTATAGATAAATAGTATTGATGTCGACGGCTAAACGAACGAATGTTTGAAAGTTATTTACATACAAAACTCTATCGAAGACTCTAGGGATAAGTTATTGGGAACAGCAGTGCTCTAAACTTTCAAAGATGGATACGATGTGAAGTTTCTTTTAAAGCGGCATAAAACAATGTCTAGAAATTGTAACACTCGAACAACATTTTGTAAAGAATGCGCTAGAACGCACGAAGTACCAAGTTTTGTTATAACAGGATGTAATGCATAATATTTATGTTAAACATGAACATGCAAACATTATCCTGGTATTTCCTTCCCATTGGATTTTGCATAGCAAAAGTCCTACTGACAATACGAAGCGGAGGAAAAGGAAACATTACTCCTGACTTTTAGACATAATGATCGACAACCGGTTACGTGACTATTTTATTTATCAAAATATTGATAGACATAGATATATGAAGGTGCGTTTAGAGTATCGAAGAGAGAAGTAGGGTAAAGTGACCAGTATTGTTAAATCGGTAAACTACCAAGTGGCTTGTTACTAAAAGTGGCCAGTTACTGGTCGTTTTTCCCTGTGTCTATTTCGTGGTTTAGAGCATAAAGTCACCACATTTGTTGAAAATAAGCGAAGTAACCCGACAAGTATAACAAATGTCACAGAAGGCGGCAATATAATAAATACTGTGAGTTGATTGGTGGAATATTTAAAATTCGATTGTTCAGTCATTGTCACCAATTAAAACACAGTATTTTATCTTAACATGTCATGTCGCTACTGCCACATTCGTTGTGTGATAGGTCGAACATAATCTTTCGCATGCATTTAAGTTTCCCTTGCTAGTTGTAACGAACTGTTTAAATTTTATTTGAAGCTGAATTTAACCGCCATGATTTGCCATTTTGAACCATAATAGTATATTGTTGCTACTTAGTTCTTTTGTTTTTTTTTGTACTAGTTAGGGCTAGTACGCACTTAGCGGCTGCCCGCAATGCGGCTGGCCGCACGGCTAACCGGTAGCTCAAAATTGTATGTAACCGTATCATCTATAGGTACGCATTAAATTGCGGCTGCCGTCTAACCGCTCCGGTCGCTCGCAGCGCTGCGGCCCCTCGGGCGGGCAGCCGGACGGTCGCTCTACGCACTACGCGTTTTCACTGCGGTTGCCAGTTATACTTTGTTATACTGGGTTTCAAGATGGCTAAAAGTTCTTCAAATGATTTTTGACTCATTCTTGTGAACTTAAAAAACTTATTGTCGTACATTTTGAGCTCCTCGAAGAACATTTCTAAATGTTTGCTCTCATCTCGTGTTGATAGTAATGGATGCCCCCAGAATCTGTGTCTTCGTTTCTTTTTCTTTATGTAACACGCGTAAATATAATAAATACCGACGGCCTCTTCGACGTCCATCTTGGAAATGGTCGAGTCGACCGCTCGAGTGCAGCGCGGTCGCTGTATGCACTATCCGGCTGGCCGCGCTGCGGCTAGCCGTTCGGTTGGCCGCAAGTGCAACCGCAACCCGCGGTCAGCCGGACGTCCAGCCGCATTGCGGGCAGCCGCTAAGTGCGTACTAGCCCTAAGTGACTTGTGTTTTTTGTTTTAAATCAGTCATGAGTACATTACTATGGATAGTGTAAGGACAAACTTACTCAATTAATAACTAGCTGTTTCACGCGGTGGTTTCACCGGCGATCCGATAGATGGCACTAGTGTTAAAATTTTGTAGATCACGCTTACGTTAATTTCCCTGATTTATAGTAGGGTCGCGCCCAAACATTTTGTGTAGCAGTAACATCTATACTAATATTATAAAGCTGAAAAGTTTGTTTTGTTTGTTTGTTTGTTTGTTTAAACGCGCTAATCTCAGAAACTACTGAACCGATTTGAATAATTCTTTCACTGTTAGATAGTCTATTTATCGAGGTAGGCTATAGGCTACATTTTATCCCGGATTTCCTACGAGAACGGGCACAACGCGGGTAAAACCGCGGGGCGCTGCTAGTCAGTTATATACTCGATTTGAATGAAATTTTGTACACAGTTAGTCCAGAGCCTGAGAAAGGACATAGTACTTTTTATCGCGAAATTCCTGCGGGAACGGGTACAACGCGGATGAAACCGCGGGCGCTGCTAGTATTAATAAGAGTAAAATAAATAGCAATGTCTAATCTACTCTATCGTGAAACGCTACTTACGCGCATGCATACGGTGGAGGATACAATGTAATTACAACTCTATTTAAAGAGTAGTAAAGATATATTCAATTCGTATTTCTTAATCTAAGTGAGAAGTAAAGCGCTTACCCATTATAAAACCTAAAGTAAATATCTTCAATTCGATTACTTCTATCTGGCAACACACCTGAAAAAACAAACGGAATTATTAATCGCTATTTACAGTAAATAAGATGACATTTATATTATTTCTCAGTGTTTGAATAGTTATTCAGTTGAATAAATAAAGTAGATATACCTAGTAATGTTAGTGTAAGTATTTTTGAATAATTTAGAAGTAAACGGGTTTTCATCGAACATTATGGAATTAAACAAAATTGAAATAGAAGTTTAAAACGACAATATTAGCGCATGATCGAGTAGATAGGTATCACAAAATAATAACCGTCTTATTCCTATGCCTGCTATAACCCACAGCCTCCGTGGTCTTGTGGTTTGAGCGTCCGGCTCACGATCCGGAGGTTCCGGGTTCGATTCCCGGTGGGGACAACAATATCTCACAAAAATTTCTTTGTGAGACTGTCCTCAGTTTGGTTAGGGCATTGCAGGCTGAATCACCTGATTGCCCGAAAAGTAAGATGATTCCGTGCTTCGGAGGGCACGTTAAGCCGTCGGTCCCGGTTCCTTTCTACGGATAGTAGTCGTTACAAGCCATGTCAGAGGCCTTTGGCGGCTCAATAAGTCTGACACCAGGATTGGTCAGGTTGACCATCCACTCGATGAAGAAGATAAGCCTGCTTTAAAGTGTTTTGTTTCTTTTGCACTTTAGGAAATAGCGTATGACGGAAAGGGACAGCCATTTGATAGCTAAATTGCTGTTTATATAATAAGCGTTTATGAATCAAGCTAAGAACTGACGCACGCACTCAGAGACGTCAAATGCTTTATTAGTAGAGTAGAGATTTAATGAGTGATTTTGGCGTGTAAAGGATGAAAAATTACGTCAATTAGTTAAGTGACGATTTAATGAACGTCTCTGAATTAGTCTCGAAAGCATAACTAGAGTCTTCTAGGAAAACCATAAATTAAATGAACTGGACAAAAACTTACTCATTATTACGAATAGGTAAATGGATATGAGAGGTTGTATAGTAAAGGTTATTCTTCAGCCACGAAATAACTACTGAACCGATTTTAATAAAATCCTCGTATTTAACTTAAGTTTAAATCTTCCTACGTTAAGTAACTTTGTCCTTTAAGGATAACTTAAAGTAACTTATCCTTGAAGGAAAAGTAACTAATTACAAATGGAAATTCAAACAAACAAATTATTATTGTTTAGTATTCAGCCGTAACAGTTGCCCATCGAAGTCTAGAGGGAGATGGTCGTCTAGTTATCTAGAGCGATATCTCTGTCACACAATTTAAAATTTGATATACATATTATAATTAGTTAGTAGTAATCTTACCGACGGTACTGATAGTTACGCACACAAAGACGCGTCTCTATACTCATTACAACTACAAGAATGACTCAGGGGCCTTCATGAGGTAAAACTACTACTATACTGACAAACAAGCGACAAACTTCACCCTAGAGTATTTGATACTTGTAAGACTGAAAACTATAAAACTGAAACTAGCTATCTTTCTCCCTTCATCTTACATGTCCAAGAGAGAAAAATGATAATATTCGCTCTTTTGCAAAGTAGTTAAGAATTTGCCCTGGGTGACTCCTTTCTTACCGAAGTTCCGAAGAGTGAAGTTCACTTTATCCCGGATTTATCGAAATATGAATTGACCGTCGCGACTTCTCTTTTCGCCGATATAACGTTTGACCGAAGTTAAAAATTACTGAAGCAATATCCATCAAATCAAATTGCCAAAGTATTATGCCCTATCATCAAAGCAGAGGATTCATTTGGTCATGCTCTGTTTGATAATTTGGCTGATTACTGTTTTGTATGTTTCATTGTGGGCTTTGTCCAAATCACGACGGACTAACGGGTAAACATTTTGACACAATCTGACATCACCTGCAGCAGGTCTGTATGCACTTTGTGAGCACATTCGGCTATCTATACCGATGACACATACTGTTGTTGATCTATACTTTTAACTATAGTTTCAGATAATCTAGACCTGATTGTACTATTGTCTTTGTAAGATCCGGTACTGGTTTTTCCTTGACTTGTTTCTGTCTTATTTAATATAAAATAAAATAAAATGTATTCCCACAAAAAATTCACACATTCACAAGTTTTACTTAAAGCTAAAAAATAATGTAGCAATGGGAGGCGTCTCAGATAATGTTCTGCTGAGGCCTCGGTCTCAGTAGAACGCTGGTTTTCAGTTTACTCTTCTTATTTACAATTTCATTTCAAAACCACACCACGATTTTAAAACTTAACCCTTTTTGTCATACAATATTTACTTCAAAATTGAACTTCCTGTTAGATATCACTCAATGAAATATCGTTTTAAATGCCAGTTTCAACAACAATTCGATCTCATTTCGATAGTTTGTTGTGGTTTCAAATTTAAAGTTAACTAATCGGGTTGATATCATAAAAATATTTGTTTAAAAAATACATTTACAATCTACAATCTTAACCAACCTTGTTTAATGGAAATAAAGCAATAGACGAACATAAACCAACCGATACCTACACATCATTAAAAAATATCAATAAAAAGTAACATACTACTTCCGTCAACTCCGGGTGGCCAATAATGGCATTTATTTTCTATCTGACCGCTACCGTGCTTCGGAGGGCACGTTAAATTTTCGGTCCGGGTTATTTCAAACTTTAGACCATGTCGGAGGCCTTAAGGCGGTCAAACCTCCGACACCTGGGTTGGCAACTGTCCTGCTTGAAATAACTTACTTTTACCATAAACTCTGCGATTTCCTTCACTATATACAAATATTTCAATAACAAAACACCACACTAACATCATGACAGAACTCAAACAAACTGCCATTGTCTTTCTAGAAATAGTTTTGATGAACTAACAAAGATTTCTCACGCGAACCTCTTTATATCGCATGTTCAAGTAAATTGGTCCATTGGTACACTTAAAGATAATAACGTATTAGTATTGTTGTCTAAGTACTTCAAAATATACCTAAATTTCGCTATTAAATGCTTGTGACGTACAAAACGTTTCTGGTAACAACGGAAAACTTAGTAAAATAGGTACGTAAGAGTTGGAGTAGTATTGAGTCAATTCTTTTCTGAAGCTGGTATCATTTACGATGAAAAGCGTAATCGTTTGCTACCATCTAATGTTGAAAAGCTTGTTTTAATCCATCACAACTTACCGCTAATTTTTTTACTTATTAAAATATTATTATTATTAGAAACCTCCTCACTGTACTGATATCTTCAGTGAGACGAGAGGCCTTTGCCCAACAAGTGGGACATTATAGGCTAATACATATACTTATTATTTTTATTAAAATATTGTAATTTGGTAATAAATACAAATCTTGAGTAAAATGATGTGTCTTTTTGTCCACGATTTGGTATTCGGCCGAATAATAAGTACTATTCGGTCGAATACTTCGGTATTCGACCGAATAGTACTTATTATTCGATTATTACCAAAAAAGTGGCCGAATAGGCCGAATACAGAATAGTAGCCGAATATTCGTGGCATCTCTAGATTGACATGTAAGTAAGAGATGAAATGCAAGAGAGATTGATATGTTAGAGAGATGTAAGAGATGACATGTAAGAGATATTGATATGTATGTACAGATGTAGTGAATAATCCTTTCCTATCGGCAAAACTCGGAACAACGATAACACCCGAATGGTGCCGATGTGTCTATGAATTACTGTATTATTAAATTACGTGTAGGTATCAAATAAATCGCATACAGTCCCACCATCTTATCTGTTCAGTTGACAGCGTCGCTAGTGGAGAATTTGGTTTTGCCATAATATAAGAAATTCACCAAGAAACAAAGGTAATTAAAACATGTCTTGCAAGTCAGTCTATAGATATCATTAAAATTTAAGAAACTACAATATCAATCATATAAAGCCTAACTAAGAGAGAGATTCAATATGACGCGGCTGTAGTTCCCATTTTGCCCACCTGAACAGTTAAGTTGGTGGCACTGTACTTTATTTATCAATGTCAAATGTCAAACTGTTGTCTCGATGGGTACTGAGTGCGAGTGAAGTAGTAAGACAAAAACGAACATTTCCGAGAAAATACGAAAGGAAAGGATTATTCACTACATCAGATGAGAGGCCTTTGCCTGGCAGTGGGACATTACAGGGTTATACTACAACTTTTTGTATTATATAAGGGATTTTTTTTTGTAAGTGAGATCTCTACCGTCACTTCGATGAATTTTTGGACAAGTTACATAAAACTCGACTTAGCCACAGTAAGTTTGAATAAGGTAGTGGCCAACCCTGGTGTTGGAATTTTTATACCGCTTAAAGGCTTCCGACATGGTATTACGATTGAAACTACCGGGACCGACAATTTAACGTGCCCTCCGAATCTAGGTAGCGCTCGTCTAAATGCCACTATTGGCCACGCATCCAAATATAGGCCGAGCTGAACGTGCTGTAGGTTATTACTTGCTTTATTAACTTTCTTACGCGAAAAAACCCGTGTGAGTACGTTTACTATGTGTTCAAATCGTGTAAGTTTAGAAAAGACTATTGTATTTTTAACAATCACTTCAATTTTCTTTCTTTTTTCTCACTGAAACATTGGATGCAAATATCAATAACTAATGAAACAAATCAGACACAATCAGAACATAACTCCCCAACGATATTGTAAGTTCATGAATAAATAACTTAGTTACCAAGTATCGACGGCTAATACCACTTCACGGACAATAATATGAAATATCTTAAATAAATAATAACTACAACTTTATAAGGATTGACTATGATTGACGGACAGAGTAATTAAAGTGACTGTATGTAATGATTTACTTAACCATACGTTTAAAGGTTTCGATAGAGTTGCACGTTAGGCCGAATGGTTTTAACTTACTTTTGGTAAAAAGTTAAAGTATGAGCCTGTAATGTCCCACTGCAAAGCAAAGCCCCCTACGGTTATTGAATAAAGAGATAGAGATAGCACTCAAAATGTTATTTCCAGTAGGTTAGTGGCCAACAGTGGTGTCGGAATTTTAAGACTACCTAAAAGCCTCCGAAATGACTTAACGGTTGATACAACTGCGACCAACAATTTAGTGTACCTTCCGAAGCAAGGTAGCGCTCAGATAGAACTGCCACTATCGGCTATCCTTCCATTAGAGGCCGAGCTGCACGGTGCTTAACAATAGCAATAGGCTAACATTGCTTTCTCAAGCTACGCCACGAGTGCTACTAACAGACGAAATACCTAATCGCAACGCTTACTTAATTGTGAATTGCGGGAGCCATTTTTGAAAATAAAATTGAAAACAAAAGTCCCACACATAATGGCTTGTAATAATATTTCAAAAGCTCTGTTGATATATGACAGAATTTATCAAGTTGTCCCAATAAGATCATATAACTAATCAATAACATATTGAGGTGCATTGTTTCATCATATCAGTTGCCAAGATTCTTCGAATTGAAAGAGAGCTCGTTGTATTTGAATTCCTCAGTCAATTTTGCATTACGAGTATAAAGGGTTATGCACACATTTGACTGCAAAGTCACGTTCGCCCATCGCTCTCGCCGAACGGCAGTAGTCGCCAGTTGTGACTTGATGCGTGGAATCAACTTCTTTAATTCCTCATTTTTCTGACGTGACTTTGAACAGCCAACACCATACAACGTGTGCAATAACCCTAACACTGTATGGTACAGCAAATTTATAATACGTTATTTCACAGAATATACTAGAACATTATTATAGGTTACTAGCAGCGCCCCGCGGCTTTGCCCGCGTTGAGCCCGTTCCCGTAGGAATTTTCGAAAATCCTTTCTTAGTGTGCACTTACGTTACTTGAAGAACCTTCCTGCCAAATTTCATGTTTCTAGGGTGTAGCGGTTGAGGCTGTGCGTTGATCATCAGTCAGTCAGTCAGTCAGTCAGTCAGGACTTTGAATCATATATATATAGATAATAGGAACGGAAATCATTACCTATCGGCCTTTGGAGATTCGGTTTAAATTATTTTTGTACATCGTTATCATTGTCAAATTTCCAATTTGTATCTTAGTTTTTACTGCAGAAAATCGGTTATTTACGTTTTTCAAATCAAAACTAGCTGCTCCAAAGTTCGATATCTTGTAATCGTTTCTGTCCGGTACTACATACACAAGTATATTATGTAATCACGTAGGTATGTAATCACTTGCTTTAATTTCTATTCAACTCTCATAGAGCCACTTTGATGTCACGGAATTATATTAGTGCCTCTACTTACCTACTACGGTTAGCTTTAACCGCAGAGTGAGGGCATTGGGTAAGGTTGTACCTAACCGATAGTGCGTATTATAGACAGGAAAATAGTCCTTTTATACTACTAACATCTATACTTATTATTATAAATAGCTGATGTTTAAAACTTTGTTTGTTTATTTGTAAGGGTAAATCTCAGAAACTACCATTCTGATTTGAATAATTCTTTTTGTAATGGATAGCTACATTCAACGGAAAGGTTACAGGCTATTTTTATCCCGAAATTACCGCGGGAACGGGCACAATGCGGGTAAAATGGCAGAGCGCTAGTTGTTATATAAAGATAAGAATGACTGTAAAGAAGGATGGCTGTAAAGTCGGTTACTTAATAATACGGATATTATGGAATCTGACCCTTAGCAGGCCTGTGTCACTCCGCGTGTAGGTATTAAAAACATACCTACGGGCGGCGGCCACTGCGCAAGGGCCAATCTAGTAGGCTGCCACAAGCGAAAGAAAACACACGCGTGCGCGCTATATGTTCGACCACGTTCAACTTTGATTGATTCATTATTGCAAGATGGACACAAAACGAAAAAAAGCAAAAAGATACTGTGCAGTATTTAATTGTTTAAATACTGCACACACGCTCGTGCTGTGCGCTAGATGGCATAAGTAGTTTCTCGAAGTAAGCAACCCTAGTCCGCGGCTCTTTCAATACGTATAACCATGTATAACTTATTATGAACCGTAGTATAGTGAATTAAGGCCCATATTCCTTCAAAAAGAAATTGGTAGGTATGTAAATGAACACGTGCTCGACTGGACCGCGAGCTAAATTAAATCATATTGTTTATCAGATTCGAGTCATATTTCTTTGAAAACCATTGCGAAGTAAAGCTTCTGTACGTAGTACTAGTTATTATTCTGTGCCCTTAGTGATATTAAATTCACTTTTTGTTCATAGACGTCACTTTCTAATCCTTCTCACTGTATTGATATCTCCAGTGAGGTGAAGGGCTTTTGCTCAGCAGACATGGTATGCCGATTGCAACAACCGAAACCGACGATTTTACGTGCCCTCGTGAAATGCCACTATCGGCCACCGAACCAAATAAGAACCGAGCTGCACGTTGCTTAACAATCGCAATGAGTTAACATCGCTTAGTCAAACTGTCCCACGAGCGCTACCTATATATAATTGAAGGTAGCCGACTAGCCGTCCTCTAGTATACTACTGAAAAGTGTGTCAGACCATCACAAGTAGAACCACAGTCGACAAACGTAGTTAATTGGTATAATAAGACTATTACCATTGCGTAGTTTTTTACGATACCAATTTGGTATGAACAGAACTAAATCACACTCATCTGTTTGAAGCAAAGATGCCACGAATAAAAAGAAAGATTGTGACACTTCGCATAACCGTTTTCTTTTTACCGATATTTTGGAATAAAACTTAGTAGAATAAGGAGACGATAAGAGAACTAAAGAGTTAGTAATTTAAGTTTCAAATTAGCAGTAGTAACATGAGCCCATAATTCCCCAGTGCAAGGTAAAAATAACCTCTCACCTGGCCGAAGATTAGTACAATGAGGAGGCTTAGGCGTGATCACCACGCTTGCCTGCATTAGTAAGCAAGCAAAACTAAACTCTAAGATTTTTAATATGGACCAAAAACCAGTGCAATATCACAAAAGTAATTAAAAATCGATCGCTCAAGCGTCTTTAACTGTACCTACGCCAAGTCCCTACGGATTTGAGAATCGTGGGCCAATGGCCCGTTCTGTCCATGGTTGTACCGAGTGCTTCTCAATGAATTTTTAATCACACGATCCGGGTCAGCTGGCCCTTGTATCTTGGAGGTCATGTCATGTTCCACGCCACTCACATGTCAACGACGTACGTCTGTGTGAGTGCTACCCAACACCGGAATATATGGGAAATGTTCCGGAAATGGAAATAAAATTTTGAGTTCAAATGATTTTTGTACGTATCTGTACATTTTTTATTTGGTATGTGAGATTGATATTGATTGGTTGATGGTTAATATTTTTGATTTTGAACTGATTCAAAACTATGAATCAGTCAGCATTTTCTTTCAATTTTCATAATATCCAGAAACTCTCGAATAGTAGGTACCTAATGTATGGCTAAGTTCTCTTCTTACTATTTCTAACACTCTTCACCAGTTGTAACCAAACGTATTGGGCAACTTAATAACAATATTGCCAAATGAACCCAAAAATTAAATTCAAAGGCCAAGTACAAAAAAGCCTCAAGAATTTGTCCTTGATAAATATTTCAAGTCGGAAAAACCGGTGGAAATAGGTAGTTGAGTATTATAAATACCTACAGTACTAATCATTGGTACAAAATCTTAATTTACTGAGTTCAAGTTTGTAAACTGATGAACAGTGTTGTTATAATGTATACTTATAATTATCATACACTTATTATTATCACAGTTTAACGCTTAATCAGATTTTTTTGAATAAAGAGGAGCTTTCTTTATGAATATACCTACTAGCTGTCCCGCGCGGTGGTTCCACTCGCGACCCAATAGATGCCGCTAGTGTGAATCTAAGCCATCCAGGGTGCCACCCAAATGCATACAAAAAAAATCTATAAAAATATATTCTTTACTAGTTCTTTCATTCATAACCTACCGCGATCAAAAAGCCAGAAAACTTTTCTCGTAAGATCAGAAATGAAGACATCCTATTTACTTATTATTATCGATCAATGTTTTGCTGATACCAATTGTAACTGTGCTGTTTCTTCATAGGTATGATCTTTTTACATCTACCTATAATATAAAAATGAATCGCTGAATCTGTTGCTAAGCGCATAACTTCAGAACGACTGCACCAAATTGGATGATTATTTTTTTAATGTGTTCCTTATTGCCAGGACAAGGTTTTTATATAAGAAAAATAAGGAATAAAAATCTCAAAATTCCCACGGGAACGGGGGCGCTGCGGGTGAAACCGCGGGGCACAGCTAGTAATATTATAAAACAAAGTCCCCGGCAGCATCTGTCTGTCTGTCTGTTCGCCCCGAAATTCCCACGGGACCGGGCACAACGCGGGTATAACCGCGAGCCGCTGCTAGTTTATTATAAATTCTGACAATCACACGTATCGAATACGTAATTCCGTATCATAACTAGCCCAGTAGGAACAGTGTGTCGGTCTGTATTAATTATCGAGTACAATCAACATTGCACTAGTATTTGTAATAGCGTTTAATAGACCGATGAAATCGTACAAGTTCTTCGCTGATTGAGTAGTACTCGCACGTCGAAATGCGATGGAGTCAGCTGGCTTCGTGCTTATTTTTAAATTGAGATTTGGTATGTAGGCACTTGTTTAAGTATACTGGCTAATAGACTCTAATGAGATCTGCTGAATTCAAATGGTAGGCGGCGGGTTACATTTGCAGAATGCCATTCCACAAATGGACTAAAACTGTCTCTCAGTGGATTCGCATAGTGGGTGCTACCGAGGCAGACCATGGAAACGGCGGAGACCTTGACGGCTTTGAGTCCAACTGGTCATAACGGACCTCGGATAGAGACGACTGGAGGTCAAGGGAGAAAATCTTTACCCAGCAGTAGGACACGATAGGTTAGTAAAAATAAAATTTAATAATGTAAAAAGAGTCCGAAACAGTGTTAAGTTTTATGTCCTACGTATATAAAAGAGCAAAATTAAGCTAAAGGGTTTTGAACGCGTTAATATCTAGATTGACTTGTTGAATTCATAAAAATATTTTTGTGTTCATTAGTTAGATCAGGAGGAAGGTTACTTGGCTTAAAATATGAGAAGGTTTCTCAATTCCACCGTATAGTATATGCTTTTACCCAAATATTCCCTCTGAAGCGTGGGTACAACCACAGGTTGAAAACATTTATAGAATCCACTTACTTAAGCAACATAAAGGTGTAGATGTCATATAATTTACGATTTCCGCAAGCTGGAAGACAACTTAAATTAATACGTAATCAAACTAGGGGAGTTCCTAATTTAGATTATTTATCGTTCGTAAACTCGTGAGTGAAACCGCGACAAAAATACGCAACATTAATTAAACGTCAGATTTAGGTAATAACTTGGATAATTTATTGCTAATTTATCCGATTATTTATCTAGTCAGTTAAATTTATCAGTGCGTGGTAAGTAAGACCTTGTATACTTAATGGAACGGCTGTTTGCATGCGGTTTCTTGATAGTATATGATTGAAGATTATAATCATACCTTTTGAGTCAAAGTGCATTCGAATGGAATGTATTAATTACGTTAGTTAATTGAATACTGAATCGTTCAATTCTCTATGATAGGTTCGAGTAGGTTAGTGGCCAACTCTGGTGTCGGAGTTTATAGACGGCCCAAAAGCCTTCAACATGGTCTAACAATTGAAACATTCGGGACCGATAATTAGCCGAGCCTTCTTTATTTTATGTTTGTGTTCATTCCAAAATATGACTTAGGTACAATATCTTACAAAAATCTCTTTGTGAGACTGCCCTCTGTTTGATTAGGGCATTGCCTGATTGCCCGAAAAGTAAGATGATTCCGTGCTTCGGAGGGCACGTTAAGCCGTCGGTCCCGGTTACTTTCTGCGAATAGTAGTCGTTACATGAGCCATGTAAGAGGCCTTTGGCGGCTCAATAACTCTGACACCAGGATTGGTCAGGTTGACCATCCACTCGATGAAGAAGAAGAAGAAGACTTAGGTACATTCTTCTCTAATTGGTTTAGATTTTGATTTTAATTCGGCATTCGATTTAAGTCAGTCCATACCCCATAGAATGACAATTGACTGACCCATGTTCGTCATAAGCATAATGAGAAAATTGTACACATCATGTAAGCATCATTTATGCTATTATGTTCTATACTTTATTGTGTAGTATCAGTAGTACTGAAATGATACGTCTATTAGTAGATTACCTTCAATAAATGATATGTAGTAGAAGTTACACATGAAAAAATGCGTAACAATTTTTTTACATTTTTTTTAGTCATCAAAGGAATCGTCTGTAAATGGTCATTTAATAGTCATTGGTAGTCAAACATGGTAATTTAATGGATATAGTATTATTTAGCACTTATCTAGGAACGATTATAAGGAAATTATTGATAACTTGATGATTCATAAAACGAAATAGTAGCGCTTGTGGCGTAGCTTTCTTCAGTAATGTTAACTCATAGCGTATGTTAGGCAATGCGCAACCTACCAATACTTAGATATATAATAGGCCGCTTGTGGTTATTTCTATTTGAGCGCTACCGTGTTTCGGAGGGACGTTAAATTGTCAGTTTCTTGAGCCCAATGGATCCGCTTTACATTACATACACTTAATTAGAGTCTTACTTTAAAAAAAGGACCCTTCCATTCCTTCCAAAAAAGACTCTACCATAAGGTAGAGTTAGTAAGTGCACTATCATAGCTCTACTGTGAAAATAGATTAATCTGCTTACATGAATATAAAGATAACAATATTCTGGTACAATGGTACAATTTTACAAATTTCAGACTACAAATATCTTATATATCTTCTTGTTCTGAACATCATTCAATTGAAAAAAAGGCCAATCAAAGGCCTCTCATCTCACTGAAGATATCAGTACAGCGACGAGGATAAGGCGTAATCACAACGCTTGCCTACTGCGGGCAATACAATACAACTATCAAACACAAATGTTTTTGTTTAGTCTAAGCCCTAAAGATTATTTTAAATACACCACTACTTATGCTATGCTGCATTCAGACTGTATTTATTATTGAGTAGTGAGATAAATGACTGAAAAATGACTTTTCAGTAGGTACCGTTGATGTACGACCTTCATTAAATATGCACTTAGGTATGTTACTATGTAGAGGTAACAGGTATAAATGTAAATTACCTACATTCAAGATAATACACACATCTTTACGATGTAGGTACGCTGAAAATTAAAACTATTATATTTAAATTATTCTTTCTACGAAAAATATTAAAACAAAGTTTTTTTCTACATGGATACCTAAAATAGTAAATTAATAGGTATTACAAAAAACACGACGCGACTCTCATCCAAAAAAATTAATGTGCAACCTCGAGTTATGCAGACAAAAATAATATTTAAAAAAAGAAATTTTAATGAACTTTGCTTGGTCAACCGTCTTTTTTCCGTGATCATAGAGTATTAAAAAATCGATTCATCTTCTTCTTCTTCATTGAGTGGTCGGCCAATCTGACCAATCCTGGTCAAAGTTATTGAGCCACCAAAGGCCTCTGACATGGCTCATGTAACGACTACTATCCGTAGAAAGTAACCGGGACCGACGGCTTAACTAACACAGTAAATCACAGTGCGCTTAAAATATAAGTCAAAATAGTAACAGAATTCAATAGTAACAATATTCAGTATCTACTAACACAGTAACAGATAGTAAAAATACTAGTATCACTAATAGTAAACTATTCACTCGTAGTATCGTAATACTATCAACATTATTATAAGTAGCACGGTGGCTGTGATATGAACCGCCATGACCCCGTTTTTCCCCTTGTATTCTTTTTGTTTCACGACAGTTTAGATAAATTAACTCACAATATCAACAGACAAGAGAATCACGATGTGCATTTTTAACCTTTTTTCGTTTTTTTTAAATTCTCCTCACTGTACTGATATCATCAGTGCTATTGCTATTTATATTTTTTTTAGTATTTTTTTAGATTCATAATTGTAATATACTTAATATTATATAATAATACATGTATTTCTTTCTCTTTTTTTAAGACTTTTTTGTATATTTTTTTAGTTAAGTAAATGTACCTAAATTTTAATTTTAACCTAAATTTAAGTTCTAACATTTAAAAAAAATCTTTGAACGAATGAACAAGTCAAATGTGACAACATAACTAATTAGTAATTATTAGTACCCGGGCAATATATTTTTTTTCAAAGACACGTTCTCACGTACCCTTTACCAGATTATCAATTTGCTATCGCATAGATTAGATTAGATAAAAATATGTATAGTTACGTTAATTTATTTAAATGTGTTCGATTGTGTGTGTATTTATAAATGTGTGGGTAGGTTCCGCAAAAAATATAAGCATTATGTTTTTTTCCGGTTGACATTGGTTTTAGATGAGGTAAAAATAAAACCACAATAAAACTGTTGGAAACTACCTACGTTATTTTAAAGTCATTGTTTTTTGTTAGTGAGTTTACATAATATTAATTTATTGATGTATTTATAATTTATACGAAAAACATAGCTCGGGTTCGAGAAAAATAAAAAAGGCGGAAGTGAACCGAAAATAGAGTTACGATAAACGCGTACTACCTATCTTATCATTTAATTACTATCAAAATTGATATAACTTCGATTTGATAATAATTTATTGCTATGTCTATTTTTTATCTTATCAATTTTGCATCACCTGTCAAAGTCAAGGTAGTATTACCACGTGGTCCGAAAATAACCGAATGTATCCGAAAACGACCGAACCGAGACGTAAATAGTTTTGAACTTTACAAACATACCGCACTTCGAACCGTCTTGCTCTACCGCTTATAATTTAAATTGTATAATTAACAATGTAATGGTTAGTAATGCCAATAATAATACTCAGTTAAACAAACCGGTTTAACAACATCGACTGCATAATGCCAAGAAAATGTTACAATTTTACGATCTCTACTTGTAAAACTATAAACAATTTTAAAGGGTATCGCTCAATGAAAAATCAGTGCTCAGGAGGAGTGTTATTAAATAGGTTAGCATGTTAATAGTTAAGTAATTTATTGAGGAAGTTGTGATTATGTTTCGTACCTGTTCCCCACCAATAACGCTTCCAGCCGTCAGAGACCGCGCGGAACATCACGACACGTGCGCCGCCGACAATGCGTCGCGACCGACTAACACGCATTCAACTCCCGCGAGACAATCAAAACATTACAATTTTTGAAAATCGAACTTCGAACTTCCATTGACGGGATCGAAATAATCCTCTTAACATTATTGCTAATTGGCGGGAAATAGCAAACGGGCGAAAAGGGCTTTCTATTCGCACCACCCTGATTCAATTAATCTCTAATTAGGGAGTAGAGTGCTCTTAATGTTGAGTAGATGTGGATTTGACATCGCAGCTTGTCACTAAGTAAATGGAAATCTGACAGTGCGACGAGCTTACAGCCAGGGTGTACATGAATTCAGGTCAACTCACACCGGGGAGGTGAGTTTTGTTTACGGTACTTTCGCAAATTGCGCTGGAGAGTTTGAATAGGGTTGGCCGTTAGAAATATAGTGTCGCCGCACGCAAGTTAAACAATCAATTAGTTGGTTTTAATTACTATATATTTTATGTCAATATTTATTTTACTAGCTAGTTAAGTTTGATACCTAATTGGTTTAATTGTTATTTACTCTTACTGAGTGAAAACTCAGACTACTGAACTTGGCGATTACTTATGATAAAAGATAGTAAATATCTATGTAAAGATTGTTGTATTTTGTTATTTAGTGACTTAATAACAAAATACAACAATCTTTACATAGATATAAATAATTCTGACTATAATGTGACTAAATTTTAGTCACATTATAGTCAGAATTATTGATACTTACAAGTTAATACTGCGGGGTAAACATCTGTAGACTATCCAGAATTTAAGTTGTTCCGTTTTCATAGATGGTAACCGCAGACAACTGCTAGTGCAAACGTAACTTTTTAAAGCAAAAGACTTCAAACCTGGCTTTTACAAGAACTTTTATTAAATCGGTCAGACATGCGACCAACTGCAAGTATACCTTTCCAAAATCTGTTGATAAACAACATTAAAAAAATACAGTATTTGGTTGAAGTCGGTTAAAAATCACACGCTATACTTATAAATGATGTAAAATATAACCTGTATCAAAGACCTAACTTCCTTCTTTTAGTGTTTCTCAAACGGTAATTTGTGGTGCTAAATGTGTTAGATCAACCTTGATCTTATCTCAATCGACATATTATTTTTATCAAAAATAAATTTGATAATTAATTATATTACTTTAATCATAAGCTATTAATATTACTGTGATTGATTATTGGTTTAATTTTCACTGTTTTTTATTAGTAAAATGTATGTCCTAGGTTTCTTAACGCCCATACTCTTCAAATGCTTCCTTAGTAGATATTTAATGACTGATTTTTATATGTGATGTATGAAAGATTACTTCAATTACTTAAGTGTTGATTTTATGGACGTCTGAGTCGCACTCAAAACAAAACAACTCAGTAAAAGTATGTATCTACTTGGAAACTTTTCGATCATTAATAAAATCATGAAAAACGGTTTGCAAACGTGCACAATTATAGTTGAGACACAAGGTGTAGAGCACTTATTGTGGGTATGCAACAAAAAAAAAAACCATCGGAAGATCAACGAGGATCAACACTCCAAGACGTGTCTGTAGTGTGCAGAAACTAAACACACAACGTGCAACCAGAAGGGAAATTTGATAATAATATTATGTAATAAAAAAATCACTCGCATCGGGTCATTTAGTCTACTAGTATCCAGCATTGGCTCAAGCTCCTGAAAATCATCATAGTATTCCTATTGCAACATATTTCTATCGATAAAGCATTCACAAAGGTCATAAAGGAAAGACTCATCACAACGGTAAAACCTAGCCTCCAAAATCTTCTACTCTCAGAGTCCTCGGAATCAAAATCCTGGAAGTGTCACTACCAAATTATGGATGTGATGAAAACACGCCACTAAAATCACGTTAGTGTCGAAAGTATGGTATCTAAACAATGGTATGGTTTGCTCTACATTGGTTCTATTAAAGCCAATAAATTGTTATTTACTCTTTCATTAGTGTAGTTATGTAGCATGCGTGAGGTTCATAATTGGTGAGACAAACATCGATCAAGAGATCAATAGACTGTGTGGTTCGTTTGAGCATGACTATTTCAAAAATATCGTCTTTTTCTCCAAATAATTCGTTAACTGTAGACTCAGAAATGACAATTAAACCGACAATTAAGTAATTAACAAATTTTTCATAAATGGCATGTCAAAAATCACTTCGAGAGATAAATACCTGGAAATCTGGAAGGTTAATATCTCGAAGGAAGCGTTTAACATTTCTGGGTAATTCGGTAACTGCCTAGATGGGCTACATAACGTCGTGTTCACTAGTGTTGTAGACTATTCACATTTGTCGGAATGTGCTATTTTCAAGAACACTTTTTGTTGCAATTTTGAATTTTATTATGTATTATAAATAAACTTTATTCATGCAGAAGTAGATCGAGGAGTTTGATTTAGAAGGGGCTTGTCTGACGCCGGTGAAGGAAGACAATTTCGATATATAAAGCACTAGCAGCGCCCCGCGGTTTTACCCACGTTGTGTCCGTTTCTGGCGGTGTCCCGGTATCAAAAATAGTCTATAATCTTTCCGTTGAATGTGGCTAAAATCCATTGCAAAAATAATTATTCAAATTGGACTTCCTAAGATGTCCCTTACAAATAAAGTTAGAAACTTCATTTATTTATATTAATAGTACAGAAGTATAGATTAGAGTCTGGGTTAACTACCATCCATGGTACTACGAGTATGTTGATCGGTGAGTACCATCACCAAGTTAAGTGATTATGCTACGTCTGTTAGTTACGAGTTACTATGTATCTCACCCCAGCAGTTAGCATAGCATAGCTCTAGTAGAAAAGCACCCTTCCTTCTCAGTGATTCATTCTTCTACAAAAGTCGTAGTAGTTAGTGTGATCATAACCGTGAGTAATGTTTATGAAGTGCTTCAATTAATCTGATCACTTTTTTAGTTCGACTTTATAACTACTTATAACTAACTGAGCTTTTAGTTGTACTTTTTTCAGTAAATACATTAATTATATACTACATTTTGATAGAGCTTAATCTCGCAATAAGTAGGTGCTAGGTTTTATTTAGTAATATGATTTTATTACTTTAACGCTCTTGGTATAGTTTGACTAAGCTATGTTAGTTCATTGCGATCGTTAAGCAACGTGTAGCTCGAGCGATTTTTGGATGGGTGACTAGTAGAGGCATTTCTATCGGAGCACTGCATAATTAATATCTTTTGGAAGGGTAAATATCTTAAAGCTTTTTTCCATCAGTTCAACAATCATAGCAGTTTGTCGATCAGCGCCATCTTTTAACAGTACCTTGAACTAACTAACTCTACAAATGAACTCAGACTCTTCCTTTTTTTAAAAGATCTTTTGCAAATATTAGTTAGATGGCGTTACAGGTATTATACAACAGGTTTAGAGTTATGAGGGTGGTACCTACGGTTGTAAAGCGGTAATATTACTTTCGTAAACTTACGTAAAATACCATATTTTAGGTAAAATACGAATAAATTACGGTAAATTACGGTAAAATTGGTAAACCTAACCACCACAGAAGCAAATAGAACGAAAGAAAAAGCTGTCAAAGTCAACGTCACACAGACGGACGAGGGGTGCAGTTTGCAGTAGTGTTTGTTTACCCATGGTGTTTACTTACACAGACACACTTTTTACATTTGTTAAAATGTTCCGTCATCCGAGTAGCATTAGCATTTTTGAACTCCGTATTACAAAATAGACACACCACATGTTTTATTTTATTATGTTCATGTAAAATTTGGAAATAATCCCAAACTTTGGCTTGATTTCGTGGCATCCCGCCGCGCCGGCCGGCTTGCTGTATGCTTCGTCTACCTATTACGGAACGGCAACAACGCAAAATGTTATTGCAAACTGCACTAATCGGAAACATCCTACGCAAAGCGTGACGTTGACTTTGGCAGCTTTTTCTTTTGTTCTATTTGCTTCTGTGGTGGTTAGCTTTACCAATTTTACCGTAATTTACGGTAATTTATTCGTATTTTACGAGCGTTTTCGGTAAAATTACGTAATTTTGCAACCCTAGTGGTACCTCAGTAAAAAACTTAGGTTATCACTCGGCTACGTTTGTTATAGATATCTGTCTGAGTACTAATAGAGTACTCATAATGTACTTATAGAGTAAAAAAATAATAGTCATAATACATAAAGCTGAAAAGCTTTTTTATTTGTTTGACCATGGTAATCTGCCCTGCGGTTTACACGCGTTGTGCCCGTTCCTGTGGGAACTTGGGGATAAAAAAACCTTCCTCTTGAATGCGGCTATCCAATACAAAAATAATTATTAGAATCGGACTGATAGTTCCTGGGATTAGCGCGTTCAAACAAAAAAAAGTAATAAAAAAATACGGAAGGAGGAGCGAAGTACAAGTACAACTATTTCGTGCAAAAAATACCTTTTTCAGCTAAAAAATGAGTTGGTATTTTTACTTTCAGGTTGAGTAAAGTTTGTGAATGCGGTGGTTGGTTAACCACAAAAATACTCTAGGTACAAACTGGGCACAGCAAAGAGACTTCAACGTATGTATTTAAGACCCAGACCATAATATATCCTTGTTTTTCTTTACGAGAGTTAGACAGTTTTTTATAAACGCTCTAATTGTGTTCTTTGTCTTTTTTTACGTTGGAAAATAGCGAATGTCGGAAAGGGACAAACTATTCTATTGCTAAAATGCTGTCATAAACATTTATGAATAACGGCGTGCCGTGCACACGCACGGCGCGGGCGCCCGCGACGTTTTACTTTTGTATGGAACCGCGGCGTGCGCACGCTTAACGCAGTGTCGGCTCTAAGACCATTAAAATTCAAACAATCATGTCATGACATGACTGATTTTTCAAATTTTACTTAACCTCTGTCCTCTTCAGAAGGAATTGTCTTCTGCTCGAAAATCTACCATATTAGTCCACATTTTAACTTTCGTAAGAAAAATTATAGACTATGTTTCGCTGATATTGGTTTTAGTTACTCGTGTTGTACCTGAAAGAGTTTCTGGACAGTGACCTAAAACTTTAGAAAATATTTTTTTAAATCCGCAGTATCAAAGTCAAATATTTTACTTAGTTTTGGCCCCAAAGAGGCTCTTTTGAACGTACCACCCATTCGGAAGACCATCATAGAGAAGACAAAGACAAACAAACTCCTAAGCTTTACTATTTAATAATTATAAGTATAACAGCACAGAGCTTGTATATTCCATTAATCCCCCGCGGTTATCAAAATAGGTAACCTGCAATCCTACCAGGAAATTGTTTCCATACAGGTATGCTTGAAATTTCAATTTAGTTTGCGTTTGAACCGCTCGTTGTAAATCAAAGGATTATTACTATCTCACCCCAGCAGGTTAGGGGTTTCATTTGTAACAGTTTTTGTAAAATGGCGCCTATAGCTCATACGCAGTGAAAGGGTTAAAGTAATTAGCTTTTGGTTGAAATTTATTTGTCAAGTATTTTAGGTACCTACATAACGCTTTTTAACAAAGAGTGGAAAGACATTTTGAAAATGACTATAATTTTAGTCACTTCTATCGTATTATGTACTAGCCGCGCCCCGCAGTTTCACCCGCGTTGTACCCATTCCCGCAGGAATGTCGCGATTAAAAGTAGCCTATGTCCTTTCTCAGGCTCTGGACTAACTGTGTACCATTTCATTCAAATCGGTTCAATACAATAGTTTTGGCGTGAAAGCGTAACAGACAGACAGACAGAGTTACTTTCGCATTTATAAATTATTACTGGACCTAATGTCAATGTCAGAAATCGTGATTAATGATAATTAAAGTGTATTAGTATGACAGCTATCAGTAAAGTGTTGATATAGTAATTTTGGTATAGCTGTTGGATAAGTCATATTTGTTAATGCATGAGATATACACATATAATATAGATTAGATTCTTATGCATATTGGTAATAAGGATGTACATACATAATATGTATATGGCAAAGTATGAACATTTTCTTTCATGGGCGTTTAAAAAGAGTTTTGAGCCATTGCAATAATGTTGATTTTATTCATTGAGTTATATCGGGACTCCCAGATTTTTATTTATAAAAAGTGAAATCAATGAAATAAAAAAATACATAATAGTAGTTTATGCAACTGTCATATAAGGAAGGGTATTAAAACACGAGTGTGAGTTTATGAAACGAGCGCAGCGAGTTTCATAATAGTAACGAGTGTTATAATACCCGTGTTATATGCAGTTGCATACACTACTTTATCTTCACTAATGCAATTAATCAAACAACAAGAGTAAAAGCTGACAATAGTTTTTCACGCGTACGTGTATTGTCACAGTGAACTTGCCGCCATTAAAATCTAACCAATGAGAGCGCAGCTGCGCGTAGGGCCAATCAGGAGCGAGCGAGATCTTACCAAAGAGTTTTGTGTATGTAGTTTCGACGAAGTTTTCACGTATAACCCAACTGTTTTCAAAAGCCAGCCTAATATCAAAATTTTATACAGCTAGTATGAGGATTTTGACATAAGTCTCGCCAGGTTAATTGGTCGCGTTATAATGATGTTATAATGAGATTTTACGATATCGATGTGGATATTATAACATCATGTGCAATTGCTTAAATTGAGTGTTTTAGTCACGGTTTTAGTTGTCTGCGCTATAACAGTAGTAATTATAAGTCAAGTACCTATTGGAAACATAAGTAGAATGTTACAACATTAGTGTAGATAAAATACTTTTTGTAACGCCTTGAAAATTTAAATCCACTCATTGAGTCTGCCAGTGGCAACTTACACTTAAGGTAAATTAATTTAATTTAATTTAAAAAATACCTATATCTACATTTTCTATATGTTACAGGGTTACCTACAATTCAAACAAACCTGAACAGTATGGCTAAAGTTTTGAAATACTTTCCGCTAAACGAATAGAATTTCTTCGAAAACGAAAACGTGAAGAACTTATGGAAATCACTATCGGAACTCGATAAAAGGTTATTCAATTTCGACGTGATATCTATAAATTGAGAAAGATGCTTCGAAAACTATCTTTACGGGAAAGAAAATATTGTGATGAAGGAAAAATCTGTTTTTATAGAACCATGGTACTCAAAGTACATAAAATTTTAAAAGTTAGTCAATGTTAGGTAAACAATACGCCTCGGTGGTGTAGTAGTATATGCATTGTCAAGACTAAGGTTCCATTCCCGGGTCGCGCGAAGAATGGCTCGGTTTTGAGATGTCGATATTCTCCTAACTGTACGGATATATTCAGTGCGATGCCTTTGCCTTTCAGTGGGACATTACATGTTAATACCAACATAAATTAGTTTAACAATAGATTCTATTTTTCAATTGTAACTAAGAGTCGTCAATTAAATAAAGATAATTAAATACTGAGGTTTAACACAAAACTGTCAAAACTTTAATTTACTTCTCCTAATTATGACGTCGCTGAGTACTCTAGTAAGACTCTAATGTGATCAAAATACCTGTATTATTAGTAAGCTAAATTAATATTAAGAGTACCGACCCTTACTATTAATTTAACTTACTATTAAATTTGAATTTAACCACCCATCGCAGCACCTAAACAGTCACAGCAACCGCAAAAATCAGTATTCCATCAACAAGACAACAATCGTAACATTTCTATTAAAAGCGCAGATATAAAGCACGGAGGGAGTTGAGATGACAACAGAACGCAGACATTGGCATCACATCTGTCGAGAGTTTCTTTACTGGAAGTTGTCTCACAAAGGGAAACTCGTACTGAATACATAGTCGTCTCTACCTTCTACCATGTTGAAGGTATCACAGTTTGAAATCTCAGTGATTGTTAACTTTAATCTGTTTATATCCGGCTTTCGGAAACTGCCTTGTAATCCTAATTACGAATTACCTACGTGATTGTAATAATTTATAATTTATGTAATAATACGTAGTTTTGTGTGAAAATAATTGTGCTAAGGTACTTGTTTAAATCTATACTAATCTATACTAATATTATAAAGCTGAAGAGTTTGTTTTGTTTGTTTGTTTGTTTGTTTGTTTAAACGCGCTAATCTCAGAAACTACTGAACCGATTTGAATAATTCTTTCACTGTTAGATAGTCTATTTATCGAGGAAGGCTATAGGCTACATTTTATCCCGGATTTCCTACGGGAACGGGCACAACGCGGGTAAAACCGCGGGGCGGGGCGTTAACTTTCGCATGTGAATGGTGAGCAGATTATTAAAATCACTACATATTATAAAAGTCCTTCCAAACCAAAAGTCCTCGGCCGCGTCTATCTGTCTGTGTCTATCGCGATAAACTCAAATACTTCTGCACGGATTTTGATGCGGTTGTTTTAAGGTGACGTGAGTTCAGCAACTCGCAAAACGCGGTTTTTCCATCCAACTATTTTCATATAAATTGTCACAATTTTGATTCTAAAAAACTATTATATTAAAGTTGAGGATATATTCTAGTGGCAAAGGTATTTCAGTACACGATTAGATTAATTTCCCTCGATAGAAAAAAATCACAAAGTTGCCTCTTTTATTAATTTAAAAATAATTTTATGGCTAAAATAAACAGATTTTTCCCAAAGAAAAACAACTATAATATAGGTCGTAGCATGAGCTAGGGCATTAGGTATTTTTTTGTAACCTTTCATTTCATTCTTAAACACAATTTCAAAATACCTAAAAAAATCGAGAATTTGCCGTGTTGCGGGTGACGCGGGGCGTGATCAGTCGCGCTCAAGCGCTTGTGGAGGACGGACCTATGCCAAATATTTGCTGGAGCGCGGAGATGCAAAATTTAAAACTTTTTTCGCAGTAATAAATTTGAACTATGACGGTTGCGTGAAAATGAGGTTTTAATATAAATAAGAACTGTCTGAATTATAATCCGGTCAATTTAAACCAAAAATTTAGAGTGATGTTACATAAAGTCCCAACAAGCTGAAAATCAGGAAAATTGTTCAAAACATAATTATAAACAATGTCTAAAAGTTCCCCATCATTTCCGTGTATGGAATTTTTTTTATTCAAGGTCCAAAGGTAAAAAAAATAGTTTTTCGCGATTTTCAGCAAAACGGTAAGTTTTCTCTTAAAGTACCTGAGAAAATAAAAAAGCTTATAAAATTGTCTATAACTTTAATTCTATCCACTTTTTCCATATTCCCAACCGTTATTGAAGTACAAGCTCCAGAAATGTAAAAATTAAGGACCTCGGTAGGTCATGTCACTGTTGAGCATTGGGGCAGGCTCCATAGTTACCTGCCCGAGGTCCTTAATTTTACATTTCTAGAGCGTGTAGTTCAATAACGGTTGGGAATATGTAATAAGTGGATAGAATTAAAGTTATAGAGAATTTTATAAGCTTTTTTATTTTTTCAGGTACTTTTATGATAAAACTTACCGTTTTGCTGAAAATCGCAATAAACTCTTTTTTTTACCCTTGACCTTGAATAAAATAAAATCCATACACGGGAATGATAGGGAGCTTTTAGACATTGTTTATAATTATGTTTTGAACAATTTTCCTGATTTACAGCTTGTTGGAACTTTATGTAACATCGAATGTATAAATTGACCGGACTATTATAGATTTAGTAGATTATTGCTTTGAAAAAAAAACAAAAAAATATGTTGTGTCACAGTATAAGAATATCAGCAGAACAACTATACAGCTGCAATGTTGGTAGTGGGGATACCTATAAGTACTCGGAATTTTAATTCGATTCCAGATTTGACAATTTCAGTGTTGCAACATTATGACAAGTACTAAATAGTGACGTTGCGAAATTATTCGATATGGAAATGGAATATTTCTGGATCGATTCTTCTCGCTTATAATTTTACTCTCGTAAACTAAGTATATCAGGAAATTAAATATTTCCTAACCGATAATTTAGATTTGACGATTAATTAACGATCTTAGACTTTTCTTTTATAATTGTGTGTGAAATAAATAAAAAAATGTGATCATGAAGGAACATGACAAATAAAACAGATAGATGTATAATGGTAATAATTTATTTTATAAATTGTCGCCGTCATCGCTATCGCTGTCACTTTCTGTAACATTTATTATAAATGTGTCTGTGATATTGTCAATTAACATATCTAGCCTACTCATTTTTTCCTCTTCATCACATCACTACACTATTATATGTGGTATCATTATTTCACAAAATGACAGTAGCTAATGTCAAATCTGGAATCGAATTGAAATTCCGAGTATAGGACAAGACTTATCTCCTAAGACGTGGCTTATGAACTCGGTGGCATGCACATTTTATTTTGGTATTTTTACGATTATTTTATACTAACTTATTGAAATATATTTTTAGATCGAACCAACCTGGAAATTCAAACACTTAAAAATATTTCTGCTCGTAATATTAGACAATAAAAATGATTTCACCCAGTGATAAGACCGATATTTTTTTTAAACCTTTTATCTCTTTTTAGTTATTTTTCCCAAGGCTACCTACAATATAATACTAACCTTCGTAATATCTACGATTAGTTTTGCTTGATAGGCTTTTTTTACTGTAGTCACTACACTGTGGCATCTCAATGAGTGACATATTCAAACTTAGCGCGCAAACTACGCGCGAGCGGGAGATCGCCCGCGGTTGGACCGCAGGCCCCGCACCCGCCCCCTCCGTAGTAGCTAAGCGCTGAACTCACGTCACCTTAAATAGATATAGTGATTCAAGAGAAAGGTTTATATGTATAAAAATCCCGTAATTCCCACGGGAACGGGCACAACGCGGGTAGAACCGCGGGGCACTGCTAAATAATTCCAGTAATTTAAGAGGTTTTCTACTATTTACATTTTATTAGAATTCCACATGAAAATTAAAATGAAAAGCGTATACCTAATTGTTTTTTAGTATCTTTGATTTTGATTTACGCTACGCACTTAATTTCTGTTATCACACTACCAAGACACCAAAATTTCTGCGAATTAACACAAATGACATAGAGATGAATATAAATAATAAATTATATATATAAGTATCATTATCTAAATATAATGAATACACAATATTTTAAAATTAAATAATTACATGCTTACTCGGCGAAACCATACCCAAAAAATACAACAAATCTAATCTTAAAATCTAAACTGCTCCATTCTCATACTGGTTGCTTAAGTTTAAGCGATCAAGTCTTCTGTGACCACGGTTCCTGTAAAGGGGTCGAAGCGTGAGATAAAAATCACTACATAGTATAAAATAAAGTCGTCTCTTTTTCGTGTCTGTCACACTGTTTGTCTGTCTGTATGCTTAAATCTTTAAAATTACGCAACGGATTTTGATGCGGTTTTTTGTAATAGGTAGAGTGATTCAAGAGGAAGGTTTTTATGTAAAAAAAATCCCGAAATTCCCACGGGAACGGGCACAACGCGGGTAAAACCGCGGGGCGCTGCTAGTGTAAAATAAAAGCGAAGTGTATCCGTAAACGTAATTTCAATTCAAAATGCTCCATTCTCGATACAAGAAGGCCTATATAAGAAACGGCTACGAGTATGTATTTCCTATTATTTACCAAACCTTTTTCCAGTTAAATCAGTCCTGAAGGAGTCGTTTCCAGGATGGATGAACAATTGAAATAGTCCGACTGTTTTATTTGTAGGGATGAACTCTGAGGCTATGGAAGTGATGGTTGGACGAAACGATAACGTTACCGGCTTGATTACGTCGCTAATATATACTTACTCATATTATAGAGAGGTAAAATTTGTAATTTTGTTTGTTTGTATGTTCGGGTTCATTTCAAGAATTACCTGTCCGATTCGAATTATTCTTTTTGCTTTGGGTAGTTATATTCAAGAAGAGTGTTATAGGCTATGTTTTATCCCAATATTCCCAAATGAACGGACACAACGCAAGTAAAACCGTGGGGCGCGGCTACTATACTAATAATTACAGTTACGAGATGTGAAAAGTTAAATATGTTTAGTAGTTTAAATATTAACACATAGCTGAACGTAGACTATCAATTATGAGACTACTAGCAGTGCCCCGTGGTTTTACTTGTGTTGTGTTCCTTCCCGCAGGAAATTCAGGATTTTTTATACATACAAACCTTCCTCTTGAGTCACTCTGTCTATTAAACAAAACCGCATCAAAATTCGTTGCGACAGACATTCATAGGGACAGACAGCGGAAAGCGACTTTGTTTTATACTATGTAGTGATGATAATTACTTTGTGAAAACCTGAAAATGTAAAAATCTGTTCTGTGAAACCCGAAAATGTCTTAGTAACATCTAGTCTCTAGTGGTACATTTCTACGTTTTCATAGATAGAACAAGTTGGTCTTTCTTGTGTCCGACTTTTGCTGTGAAAAGATCTTTTAGACGTCTAGTGTGCGCACATCCATTAAGTAAGAAAGTTCGGATAGGTTAGTCGCCATACCTGGAGTTTTTAGACCGCCCTAATAAATCCGACATGGTCTAACGATTGGGATCGAAAATTTGACGTGCCCTCCACGCAGCACGCAGACACTGCCTCGTGGCAAAACAGCAACTGAGCTGCAGCCAAAGGGATGTACAGGGATCCTTCAAAGGCCTCCATCCTTCCATCCAGGACATAGGAAGGAAAGAAGGAGGCCTTATGTACATAAGAAGGATCAATGGAAGGATGGAGGCCTTTGCCTAGTATTGGGACAGGAATGGTTCATAATAATAATATTCTTTTTTTTTAATTAAAATCATTGGACCGTCACCTGTTCTGACCAACAATAAACATGTAACTATTTTAGATGACAAATTATTACTAAATTTGACAACATGTGGTTTGGACATTAATAATTTTAAACCACAATGTGATCCTTTATCAGACGCTGTCATTACAATAAATAAGCCAATACTCGCGGTGCATCGGTTCGATTACAGGATTATGATTATAGGATAAAAAGTACCTTATTTTTATAAAAACAATTTCTTATTTTTGCATTATTTTGATGAGATAATATTTTTTATTACATTTTATTTTTCAGTCAAATGCAAGTACAGCGTAATAAGGAGGATGGATGGAAAGAGCTTTTTTATACTTTGGAATGTAAGATAAAAATGTGAGAGCCGAATGCCGGTTGTTGATCTCAGACCTGGAAATTAAACCTGGGACTTCAGTCTCGGCAGGCGAATGCGCATACCTTTTTAGCTCAAATCAACCACTTATTTCCCTTAATGTTAATAACTGTTATTGCAATGCTTATTTATAAACTCAAACGATTGAGGAGTTCGCGTACGATTCACAATTATATCAACGTGACATGGAAATTGTAATGTTGGTAATTCAATGATTACTGCAATTATCAACCTTGATTTTATTTGGCAATATCGTTTTAAGTCTCAGGATTTTGGTTCATCGTACTGTCAACGTAATTCGTAATTACAATGGCTTGTTAAGATTGTTATTGCCTGTTGACATTTGTACGAATGATCCACATATTTATTATGACACCTCTGTTTTTACACCTTTATTATCTTTTATTTATGTTAATAGTTTTACGATTTAATGTTAAAGTAGCTACCACCTGTTCCACAGTAACAGTTTTTGCAGTAAATATTGTACGGACAGTAATTGAAATGTGTTGCATTTATTATTGTAATTTTTCAGTTTAAATTGTTTTTTATTTTGTTGTATCTTTGTCTATCGCTTCACTTCGAGTATATTGGACCTTATAGCGGTTGGATTTCGTAATTATTTTTGTAATAGATAGCGACATACAAGGGAAAGCTTATGGGCTATTTTTATTTCAAAATTCCCGCGGGAACAGGAACTGTCCAACTACGCTGTTAGACGTGTATAAATATAATCAAAATAATATATTAATTAATTGCGAGTTCGGTTAATATCCAACCCCTAGTGTCTGAATTTTGAGACAGCTTAAAGTCTCCGACATGGTCTAACTATGAAACAACTAACATGCACTCCGAAGCACGGTAACGCTCAGATGTAAATGCCACTTTTGGCCATCCATCCAAGTAGAGACAGAGCTGCACGCTGCTTAACAATCTTAATAATCTAACATAGCTTAGTCGTACTATGCAACCGGCGTCATAATTATGATATGATTTTTTGATTCAAAATATGGTGCATGTTATCGTCTGCATCAGTTTATCTCGACACAGTTGCTATTGCAACTCTCGTCCTTGCTAATTCTCGTAACAAACGGATGACTTTCGAAAGTTCAACCCAAGGCGGTTTGAGCAGTAACTTTGATATGCGAAATTATATTTTGCAACCAACTATTTTACTAGGGTAATTTAATTTGCTTGGTTCAATTAAATTCATACCAGTTGCCAATTTATGGTTAACTATAGTTAGTTGCTTAATTGTCGATATTATAACATATATTAAAAGTTAATTAATATTGTGTTTTTTTTGTAAACTTTAAATTTATTAATTCTACCGTGTGTTGATATTATTAAGGGTATGTTATAATATAATCCTTTCAGAGATAGTTTCAACCAAGAACCATTAAACAAAATGCCCATAGAATTCTAATATCCTAACATTAATTCCGAACTAAGCATGAAGACATCAATTAATAATATTGTCAAATTGTCCGTTCCACTCAGCCGATCAATTTGTATTGAAGGACCATAAAAAGGCACTATTATTCTTTGTAATCTCCACTAGTTTCGCACAAGAGGAATATCCCTTATCAGTAATAGTTGGGCGAAGGACAATGGGCTCTTATACCCGGGCTTGATACTTATATCTAGTGAAGAGTTAATCCCTTGAGATGTGTGTGCGTACCGGTTTATATTTACAAGATAAGGAGCCAAGTATCAATAAAAAGGAAGCATTTTTCAAAGGCTTTTGTACAGTTCAGAACCTTGATTTAATATCCGAAGTTGGTATTGAAGTTTTGCTGCTGCACTCAGCCACGTCTATTAAAAGGACAATTGAATAATTGACGAATGAGGGTTTTCTGAAATGACACCCACTAGGCAGTAGCACTGAGACGTGAGGTCCAGAAATCTGTCAAAAGTGTCATTTTCTTGAAAACCCTGATTGAAGCAACATTTACTTGCAAGGAGAGCCAACCCCATCATGCCCTGATTCTTAAAAAACAATCTAGATATAAAAATTCAAATTTAAACAAACATACTTACTTGAAACTGTAATACGTTAGTACATACTCAATGACTTGAAATTAAAATTTCATCTTTTATAAAATAATACTTACATAGC
Organism: Cyclophora albipunctata; assembly: GCA_963082685.1. NCBI lineage: Eukaryota > Metazoa > Arthropoda > Insecta > Lepidoptera > Geometridae > Cyclophora > Cyclophora albipunctata. Next base: position 7,237,518 of record OY720119.1, on the reverse strand, counting down.
AGAAAGCGTCATTTCTTGCTCGTATCAAAAAAAATTAAATGTACTCAAATACTTTCTTGATTGTTGACTTAGGATTTTGTTATTAACACTAATCTAGACGGGACTTAATCGCGAATAAAAACATTTAATGCATACCTCAACGTTTCGGTCGTGTCGCAACGGCCGTGTTCACGAGGGTACCCTCGTATTTTTTCGTTTTTATTCGCGATTAAGTCCCGTCTAGATTAGTGTTAATAACAATGTGTTCATATCGTGATAGTTTAAATAGTGACTTAGGATTTTATGAATGGACTTTTAAGCTTAAAGGTGTGCTTTCGGTACCGACCGCAGCAACAAGCAGCAACTGCCGGCCGCAAGTAGCAGTGTCGCCGCGCTCGGAATTTTGTAGAGATTCATAGAAACCTGTAGTGGTGCGGTCGGCAATTGCTACCGAAAACAACCTTAACGCATACAATATATAGGTTAAGTTGGTCCTTCTATCGCCGGAAAAAGATGATATTGGAATATAAAATAAAATACCATATATAGGTGCCCTTTATTTTAACAATTCCCTTGCAAAAACATAAATGTACTTAATTTAAATTAGCATCACATTGTCTTAAATTAAGTTATCACATATTTCTTATAGTTATTTTACATTAATATAATAACAAACTTAACCTCACTGTAATTAAAGAATTAAAAACATCAATATATGGTCAAACTACGTGTTTTTTTGCAAAAGTGTTTGTAAATGTGCTGTTAGTTTTCTGTTATATTATGTTGATGACTACTCCTTGACAACTGTTTACTGGTAACTATTTTTATTATAATAAAGGTATGTTTTGGATTGTGCCTGCAGTCTGCAGACCGAAGCTTCACGAATAGTTCTTACGAAATTTCGAGCGCGCGGTGACACTCCTGCTGCGGTCGGCAGTTGCAGTCTGCTATTGCTGTCACAGTTCAAAACATACCTCAAATCCCATTTCTTTAAATACACCCCTAATGCTGAATCTTCCTGCGTCTAACTACCCGAAGTCCTGAAGTCTTTTTTATAGCTACTAAAATTATTTTACAACTTTTAAATTTAACGTACGTTAAGTATAAACATGAATTAACATATCTAATTAATTAAAGGCGGATTACACAAGCATTCATAATTATATTTGGACACTAAATTAACAAATGACGTTCGTTTTAAATAGTGTTCTATTTCGTGCAGTATAAAATATAATTTTGAACCAACAGTTTTTGTTTTTTAAACATATACGTATAGATTTAAGAGTTTGTGTGCAAACCGCCTTAAGTGACGAATTACACAAAAGATTCACTTTTTCAGTCTATTCATTTTAAATTTTGAAATTTCCTTCCCTTTCTACTGATTTTCAGTGAGACGAGACCTTGGGACATAATAGGCTAATGCTGCATACTACTACCACATTCAAAATTCACACCAATTTTTTCGTATTCCCGTTTCCCCATACCATGTCCACTATTAACCATTGGCTGGTGTAATAAAAGAAGTTTTCGATGTAAATATAGGTCACTAGGATGGGTAGCTTGTAGCCGGTGAATAATTTGAGGCCTGGATATATGTATTCACCGTTGAGGAAGCTTTGTACACATCTGCAATGATAAAAGGTTGTGATAAATTATTGACTTACTGGTAGTATCAGTATTACTCGCGTTATACCCGTTCCTGTGGGAATTTCGGGATAATAAGTAAGTTATGTGTTACTCCAGACTTTAATCTATTTCTACGCCAATTTTTATTTTATTTCGCTTAGTGAAAGAGGAACAAAAAGCAAACATTAATACATCATCACATTCATCACAGACTTTCGCATTTATACTAAAGTAACTGTCTCGCGCGGTGGTTCCCACGACCACCACCCATTAGATGTCGCTAGTGTGAATCTAAACCATCCAGGATGCCACTCAAACGCATACAAAAAGTCATTCTAATCGGTCCAGCTGTTTAGGAGGAGTTCAATGACATACACTCGTACAGTAGACTTATATGTATAAAGATTGATCACGTCAAATTTTGTTTGTTTGTAAAGGATATGTAAGAATAAATTAGATAAAAATAAATTAAGAAAAAAAAAACAATTAAAAAATATTTAAGAAAAAAATATCGAAAACTACCATTTAATTTATAAAGTATTCTTTGATTTGAACATAATTCAATGTTACAGGTAAATGTCGAAGTCAAAAACTTTTAATTAGAATATCATGTCTCAAGTTACGTTTATAACTTAAATAAAAGTTATGAATAAGAACATGAAGTCTTCAGAAATATAACTTTGTTTAAGACGATGTTCCCCATCATCATTACCATTATGGGTATTAAAAATGTAATAACCCTCAAATTCGTCATATATTCGTCTTTTGACCTCAAATAGATATGTTTAGGAAAATCTCTTCTTCTCCGCTCTGCCTTCCCCAATACCATAACTATTATATTACAAGCTTATATTGCTTTTATTTGCTCGTGTTTGCGATCACCAACCCGCATAATATAGTTATTATAGCATCAGACAGTCATTTAAGTTGTGAAACAGCGGTTAGTATTTAACAGACATTTAACGGCCTAAAAACCTGAACTTTTTAACGAACGTATGTTACGATAACCACCCATTAAAAACAAAAAGGGAAACGAGTTAAACATTAATACAAAAAAAAGAGGGGATACTTATGTGGACGGTCTTCTGTGACCACGTTTCCTGTAAAGGGGCCGAAACGTCAGATAAAAATCATTACATTACATAGTACGAGTATAAAACAAAGTCGCGTCTGTTTGTCTTCTGTTTGTCTGTCTGTATGCTTAAATCTTTAAAATTACGCAACGGATTTTGATGCGGTTTTTTGTAATAGGTAGAGTGATTCAAGAGGAAGGTTATTATGTAAAAAAAATCCCGAAATTCCCACGGGAACGGGCACAACGCGGGTAAAACCGCGGGGCGCTGCTAGTGTAAAATAAAAGCGAAGTGTATCCGTAAACGTAGTCTCAATTTAAAGTGAGTAGTATTCGCTTAAACTTAAGAAAACAGTAGGAGATACTCACACAAAGACATAAGCTGTCAGAAAACACGTCAGCATAGTGATTCCTATAGCCATGTTCTTGGGTCTCTCTTTGGGAACTAGTATTAGATCCAACAGTATGACGATCAAGGACACAGTGTGCATGCAATGCTGGCTCCAAAACGGAACCATTTCGTCCACTGTCACCGGCGCTATTAGTTCTCGGTCTTTGTTCCAAACCCGCCAGAAAAGGATGTCACCGAACTGAAAAAAAAACAATAAATGATGTAGTGATGTTTAAAAAATATTTCGATAATAATCTTTACTATATATATAAAAGAAAGTGGTGTTATTTACACCATTTATAACTCGAGAACGGCTAGATCGATTTTGTTGATTTTCTTTTTTTATTTATCTTGGACAGGAATAGGAATTTACAGCTTCCGTGGTCTTGTGGTTTGAGCGCCCGGCTCACGACCCGGAGGTTCCGGGTTCGATTCCCGGTGGGGATATCTCACAAAAATCTATTTGTGAGACTTTCCTCAGTTTGGTAAGGGCATTGCAGGCTGAATCACCTGATTGCTCGAAAAGTAAGATGATTCCGTGCTTCGGAGGGCACGTTAAGCCGTCGGTCCCGGTTACTTTCTACGGATAGTAGTCGTTACTTGAGCCATGTCAGAGGCCTTTGGCGGCTCAATAACTCTGACACCAGGATTGGTCGGGTTGACCATCCACTCGATGAAGAAGAAGGAATAGGAAAATAAGTGATAAAAGCGGGAACGGGTGCGCTGCGGTGGGTGAAACCGCGTCGTATAACTAGTGACGTTTTCAAAAGATTCCGACGCATTATGATCTTCCTTCTTTTGAGTTTCATCTTGAAAGTTGGTTAATTGTAACGGACTGGCAAGCAACCCGCGGTTTCCCCGCTTCATAGCCATTCCTGTAGGAATTTAGGGATAAGGAGCGTATAACTAATAATATAACTTAAAGTATAATACGTTCCAGAGCTTAGCGCGTTCAAACAAAATTTATCTTTATTACATTATTATAGAAGATACTTGGAACGGAAAATTCTCTACCGTTAAGCGGAAAATCGTTCGACTAAACAGAAATATTCAAAGTCTTGAAGTCTTTGAAGTAATAAATCAAAAATGTTATATCTTGACAAAGACTTTGTAAGTTGTATTGTCTTTGTGCAACATAATATTTAAGTATTATTGTTGACTTAGTTACTACTCGATCCGGTGTAAACAAATTCAAGGATTTCTCACACTTTTGTCACCTTCACATTATGTTTGGGGATCAATAGCCAATATTATCTATGGTTTGAAATGGTAAGCATGAATAAATAAGCACAATTCTCAATTACAAATCCTACTAATATTATAAATGTGAAAGTACGAGTATGTGAGGATGGATTTATGTATGGATGTATGGATGTATGTTTGTTGCTCTTTCACACAAAAACTACTGAACGGATTTGGATGAAACTTTACAGTAATATAGGGTATACATCAGAATAACACATGATATACATCTTATCCCGAAATTCCGGGACGGGAACGGGAACAGGTACAACGTGGGTGAAACCGCGGGGCGCGGCTAGTATGAATATACTGTTATTCTCACACTCAATTGGAATTCTTTCGATATTTGAATTTGAAATAAAAAGAGTTCAAACGGTAAAGTATTTAAAAGTAAAGGATTTCCTTCTGAATTAAAAAAGATTTATTTCATTCAAACAAATATATTAAAAATAAACCAAGTTTAATAAAAGAGATCGTATAAAACTGATCTCTCAAACAGAATGTCAGAGTGAAACGTTGATATCAACCGGAGGGTAAAGGTTAAAAGGGTATTTTGAGAACATAAATCATTTTTGACTCAATTTTCCTGATCGTTCAAATATAAATAGGCTTGTATGACAAATTGATCGTTTTACTTTCCCAAGATAAAGATTTTGACGAGAAAAGGCAAGGTGTTTTATATGTAGAGACTAGCCGCGCCCCGCTGTGTTACCGCTTTGTACCCGTTCCCGCGGGAATTTTGGAATAAAATGTATCCCATGTGTTATTCTGAAGTATAACCTATATTGCTGTAAAGTTTCATCCAAATCCGTCTAGTAGTTTTTTCGTGAAAGAGTACCTAACTAACATAGATACATACATACATATATCCTCACAAACTTTCGCATTTATAATATTAGTAGGATTCATGACAGTGACTTAAGTTTTCAGCGTATAGCACGATAGTGTACTAAGTATGAGAGCAACTCTGCGTTAAGCGTGCGCCTGTCACGTGCGCCCGCCGCGTGCGTACGCATCGGTTCACTTTTGTATGACACCGCACGCGACGGGTGCAAGCTACGGTTCACTTTTGCATGACACCGCACGCGATGGGCGCACGCTACGGTTCACTTTTGTATGAAACCGCGGCGTGCGCACGCTTAACGCAGTGTCGGCCCTACGGATGACAAAAACTAAAGGTATAATTTAGGTTAAAAAAATTATTCGATTGACTAAAATATTTATACTGGACCAAATGACAACCAAACTACACTAGTTTAGGGTACTTGGATTTGTCGAAAAGTTACTAAATCATCAAAATAAACAAAAGACGACTGATGCCTTAAGCAACGCACGGAAAAGACATTTAAAATTAGATAAAACTATATTTTTTATTGGAGCTACATACAAAGGAAAAGGCTAAAGGCTTTTTTATACCGCAACTAGCAGCGCCGCGCGGTTTTACCCGCGTTGTGCCCGTTCCCGTGGGAATTTCGGGAATTTTTTACATAAAAACCTTCCTCTTTAATCACTCTACCTATTACAAAAAACCGCATCAAAATCCGTGGCGTAATTTTAAAGATTTAAGCATACAGACAAACAGACAAACAGACACGAAACAGAGACGACTTTATTTTATACTATGTAGTGATTACCATGGTAACAGGTAACAATAGGTAAAACCGTGTGACGCGGCTAGTCTATATTAAAAAATATGGTAGATACCTGTCATTGCAGGATTAATTATTTGATGAACAAAAATTTTATCAAATAATAACTCTCCAATAATCTATACTAATACAGTAAGGCTGCGTTTCCACCAGAGATGTGCGATGGAAATGTGTCGTGCGAAGATGTCTAGCTGTGCTGTGAAAATGTGTGGGGGTTTCCACCAAAGCTGTGCGATGAAAATGTGCCTACGAGGATGCGTTGCGAAGCTGTGAAATGTGTCGACGGGGGTATGGTGTAGTGGGAGCGGAGTAACGCAACACATCCGTTCGCACACATCTCTCGCAACACCTCCCTTGCACACATCCCTCGTACACATCCCTCGCACACATCCCTCGCTTGTTTTGTATGCACAAAAATCTAGCTCCGCTGATCCGTTTCCACCAGAGCTGTGCTGACCGAGGCGAGGTAAATGAAGCGATTCCATTGGTTCATTACAAACACATCCCTCGCTACGCATCCTCGGTCATCTCTGGTGGAAACGCAGCCTAAAGCTAAAGAGTTTGTTTGAACGCGCTAATCTAAGAAACTACCAATCCGATTTTAATTATTATTTTTGTAATAGATAGCTATATTCAACGGGTAGATTATAGGCTATTTTCATTTCGAAATTTCCTAGGGAACGGGCACAACGCGGGTAAAAGCGCGGGGCACTGCTAGTTTTAGTATAATACCAAAATATTTAGGTATCTACTTACGGAAGTGGTTGGCAGCAGGATGCTTGTAAAACAGATGTACCTCGCTTTGTTCAAAAGCTTAACGTGCCTCTCGTGGTGTTCTCTTTTGAGTTCCTTCCAATCGCAGTATATGCAAGTCGGAAAGTACATTATTGATAACAACTGAAAATGTAAAGTATGAGATTATATTAGCTGTCACTGTCAAATTGTAAAAAAGTCTGCAAGCCCTTTCGCATAGGGGCTTACTGTGTGTGTGGAGTAAACAAAATGTGCAGATATAATTGTTGGCGACTACGTCTGCGTGTCAATTGTATCTTATATATAAAATTCTCGTGTCACAGTGTTCGTTCGCGTACTCCTCCGAAACGGCTCGACCGATTCTCATGAAATTTTGTGAGCATATTGAGTAGGTCTGAGAATCGGCCAACGTCTATTTTTCATCCCGAAATTCCCGCGGGAACGGGTACAACGCGGGTGAAACCGCAGGGCGCAGCTAGTATTCTTATAAAGTATTTGGGTATGTGTCAGTTAGTTGGATTTCATTATGCAAGTTTAGAGGTTAGTTTGGGTCTAAATAATAGTATGTTTGTCCGGAAAAGAGCCATTTTTTTACAAGACTAGATGAATGTAGCAATGTTTTATTTATTTTACAATATGTATAACAAATATGCTAAAGTAAATATTGAACATATTAACGGACTGGGATAACAAGCCGGAATTTGGACCAAAAGTTTGAAACATGTTAACAATGTAAAAATCTGCAAGTTATCAATCGTTTGCAAATTGTTTTACAAATTATCTCGTACATAGGGGTTTGAACAAAATGTCTACTAGACATCTACTACCCTTTTACAAACTAGACATTATGCGAAGGTTCGCTAAGGGTGCGTTTCCTTTGAAACGGAGTGGAGCTGTGCGGAACTCAACCAATCACAACGCAATGAAATTGTCAAAAATTGCTATTGACAAAAAATATTTTCGTAATATGACTGAGCTCTATCAGTATAGAGCTCAGTCCTAATACGCGGAGCAGTCTCCGCTCCACTTGTTTTTTTAGAGCAATGACTCTATTACTGTGAAGCTTACGATAGTATATCAGTCAGTGGTTTATTAGAAAGACTACAACTAAAATAATGCAGCAATAGGAAACGTCTTTGCTGATGCTGTACAGAGGCAAATTAATAAATTATTAATGTTAAGGTCGAAATACATTAATAGTTAACGTACTCACACGGGTTTTTTCGCGTTATAAAGTTAATAAACTGTCAGTTGTGTGTGTGTAACAGCCTCCGTGGTCTTGTGGTTGGAGCGCCTGGCTCACGACCCCGAGGTTCCGGGTTCGATTCCCGGTGGGGATATCTCACAAAAATCTGTTTGTGAGACTTTCCTCAGTTTGGTTAGGGCATTGCAGGATGAATCACCTGATTGCTCGAAAAGTAAGATGATTCCGTGCTTCGGAGGGCACGTTAAGCCGTCGGTCCCGGTTACTTTCTACGGATAGTAGTCGTTACTTAAGCCATGTCAGAGGCCTTTGGCGGCTCAATAACCCTGACACCAGGATTGGTCAGGTTGGCCATCCACTCGATGAAGAAGAAGTGGTGTGTGTCAGTCTAATGTGGACGCACCGTTAAACTCTAACATTGACCATGTGAGGGTACTTCCAACACTTGGAACACCTATCCTCGCATCACAGCGGTAACTCCGATGTCTTCAGTTTACCCGCGACCACGCGAGGTGCAATCCCCTCGAAACATTATTAACTTTCTAACGCGAAAAAACCCGTGTGAGTACGTTTACTATGTGTTCAAATCGTGTAAGTTTAAGTTTAATCGGTTAAAAGAAATTCATTACGTCTGGACCTCAGTTTACGGCGTCTAATAGAGACTGTTTTATGTCATTAGAGTACGACAGGAAGGAGGTGGACACGCTATACATTTTTGCTTAATATCTATAGTTAAGGTGCCAATCTTACCGTTGCATTACGAGTAGGCCCCTAATGCAATGGTAAGATTGACACCCTAATGACTAGGGTTTCATTAAACATGATATATGATCTATCATAACTCTTTCTATAACGACTAGTAATAATGTTATAAAATTATTCCCTATTATTCGGGATATTTATGATATGATATGTAAACGGATATAGTAGCAACGCCTCGCGGCGTCGACCGCTTTGATTTTTTTGTGTAAGTCTACTGGGGTTACCTCTAAACATCAAAAAAATCCGGTAATCATAGTTTTTTAGTTAGTTAAGGTAATAGCTATAAGAGAAAGACAAAGAGATAAATGGAAAGAATTGGGGAGACCTTTGCCCAGCAGTGGGAAAGCGAGGTTACGTAAAAAAAAATAGTTATAAATCTAAAATGATTTAAAAATCTTCGAATGAATTGAAAAACCTTAGTCTTTATTAACAGCCGTATAGTACTCGTAAGTATAGCCGTAAAATACTAGTCTATTTCAACCGGCAATCTCTATTTAGTATAACGTCTGCTATGTATGGCCAACAGTCGGAGTTTTTAGACCGCCTCAGGGCCTACGACATGGTCTAACGATTTAAACAACCAGGAGCAACAATTTAACGTGCTCTCCGAAGAACGGTAGCGCTCAGATAGAAATGCCACTACCGGCCACCGGCCACCCATCTAAGTATGGGCTGAGCTTTACGTTGCTTAACGCAACGAGCGCTTCGATATTATGTATATAAATAAATGATAAATTTGAATCCGTATTTCAGCCGCCCAAATTGAAACAATGTCAAAATCTGATATTTTAGTGGGATACGTTAAAAGTATATAATACGGTAAAACATAAAATCTGACATGACACTCTAATCTGACTGAATGCACTATGTATTTAAATCCGTTTTGTATGTTAAAAAGTTCACCATTTATTTCTATTGTAAAAATTCTCTGCGGGAACACCTAAAAGTTTATTCGATACGAGTTTTATGAAAAAAACTGAAAATAGCCATGATACTTTTCATGAACTACGTTTGTATCAACAGTAACAGTATTGTTAATCCAGTTAAATATTGTGTGTGCGTTTGGAAACAATATGATGTTGTCAAAAATTTTGTCCAAACATGGAACGTAAGTATTAGTATTTTTCATCAATTTTTATTTTATCTCAATGATCATAACTATAACAAATGGAACGGATGGAAGAGATAAAAAAATATAAATATGTTTTATTCCTTTAAACTTACTTCTATTACAAATAACAAAAATGAATATGAGCTTGAGCAAGAATTAGCAATTTCAGACAAAACTGGACTATATGACTAATAAAGAAGAAGAAAGAGAAGTATACGTAACATAATCACTACATAGTATAAAACAAAGTCGCTTTCCGCTGTCTACCTGTCTATCTGTCCCAGTGTATGCAGATCTTTAAAACTACGCAACGGATTTTGACGCGGTTTTTTGAATAGATACAGTGATTCAAGAGGAAGGTATAAATGTATAATAATCCCGAAATTCCCACGGGATTGGGCACAACGCGGGTAAAACCGCGGGACGCTGTTAGTAAAATATAAATAAAAAGAAAGAAGCGTTAAATACATTAACGAGGGTATAAGCGATCGGCGACAACTAATAAGGTTTTGTTACACAAAAGATCTGTAATTTTTAGCAAATTTTCAAAAGAAAATCGCCATTTTTGGTCTCCCTTAGCTACATACGAGTATATAGGTATGATTTTTTATCTTCTTATCATATGAAATGTCTGCATGGAAAGAAAATAAAAAAAACACACAAATTGTTATAAATTCTATAGAAATAAAATGTCACACAAAACTTACATTAAACCAAGAAGTTAACAATTTCCATCGTATCTTCTGATACGACCACAAACTGGGGTCCGATGCTTTGGTAAAATCAATGGAGAGCAACCAACTCGCTATAACCACTAGATGTGTCAACGATAACACGTAGAACCATAACCGCACTTTGATAAGAGTATCGCTCTTTCTCAATATCGGTTGAGAAAAACTATCTAGGTTGAACATTTTTATGTCTTTGTCCGCGCACGTTTGAAGTCTGAATGTATTAAAAAACTGTGTTCATGATTATATAGTTTTTAATCGATTAAAGTGTTAAAGGCTTGTTGTTTCACGTCTTTAATAAATTATACATAAATATTGCGGGTTGTTTCGCGTTTGTGATGTATAAAATATGAATACGGCGGGTTGTACGCGACTGTATGTAGGTATGACAGAGAGCAAGGCAGAGTGTAGTGTTCGATGTTTGTCGCGTGACTAGCATGCGCTCGCGCCGCTCGCCGGTACCAATGCTCGTTTGTTTACATTTTCGAGGTTGCACCTGAACTTAAATTCTACTATATAATATGACAGTTGACGGAATATAAAAGACATAAATCATATTGAGGTCGCAAATAAATTAAGAATCTATTAACAAAAGAAGATCGATCGTCTATTTATGTACAAAAACATAAAATTCGTCGTTTATTTTTTAGACATTAAAGTACATACTTAATGAAATGAAGAGTTTTTATGTAAGCTCTAACGCCCGTACTCAGAGACAGCAGATGCTTAGCAGAGAGCTAATGACAGATTTTGACACATAAGTAATGTATGAAGAATTACGTCAAATATTTAAGTGTCGATTTAATGAGTCTCTGACTCTGAGTGCGGCACTTAGTGACATTTACAATATATTTTAACACTAGATATGCTAGGGTGTACTAAAACATATACCAACCGAAACGTATTCAAAAACACAAACTCAAGAGTTTGGGTCTTATAGGTATAATTAATAAGGTATATTACACAAGGCCACAAGATATATTTCCGAAGCCGTTATTCAAATTTTACAGCACAAGTTCAAGGACGAAGTGACAAACTCGTCGTTCGTGTCGTGATAAAGCCCACTATCACAAACTTTGAACTTTATTAAATGTTGAAAACTTAGCCTAATTTATTTTAAACCTTTCAGCATAACAAGTCCATTAAGTTTACATCATAACAACGTTCTTTAAGAGCGCGCCCTTGACAGTTAGCAAAATAATATTTTTGCTTTCACAAACAACTGTCTGATATAAACAAATGTTGTAATAATTAGAAGTATTGCAAAATTGAATCCTGTTTATTTGAATATGAACTTTGCGTTCGGTTCAAATAATGTTACTGTTTTAAACCTTGAAAAATAGAAATTTAGAGATTTGTTATATACAAGCCGCGCCCCGAATAGTTACCTACCCGCATTGTACCCGTTCCCGCGGGAATTTCGGAATAAAAATGTATCCCATGTGTTATTCTGATGACCTATACCTATTACTGTAAAGTTTCATCCAAATCCGTCCAGCAGTTTTTTTTGTGAAAGAGTAACATACATACAAACATCCATTCTCACAAACTTTCGCATTTATAATAAATAAACTAGCAGCGCCCCGCGGTTTTACCCGCGTTGTACCCGTTTCCGTGGGAATTTCGGGATGAAAATTAGCCTATAACCTTCCCTTTGAATGTGGCTATCTATTACAAAAAGAATTATTCAAATCGGACTGATAATTCCTGAGATTACCGCGAACATACAAACAAACAAACAAACAAACATGCAAATTTTACCTCTTTAGAATATTAGTATAATAAATAGTAGGCCTCTGACGTGGTAACGATTGAAACCAACAATTTAGTATAACTCTCTCTCCCCCTCTCTCTCTCTCTTTCTTTCTCCATCTCTCTCTCTCTCTCTGTATGGGCGTGTTTAAAAAACTCAAACGGACGAACAGATTCTGACGCGTGTTTTAAAATTCCTTGCTCTCTTAGCTATAAGTATTAAGTATCTCTATAAATAAATGAAAATCTTATAAATAATAACAACTCATCGTTGTTAACGTTGAGTGAGTTTACAAGCTGCAAGCCGACAACTTCAATAGAATTCCTATGAAAAACAACCATCACACATTAAACTCTGTACGTTGAACAATTTTGCGTTAAACACACAACGTTTTTCCCTTTAAAACTTAACAATATCTTACTTAGAAAAGGTTTTAAAGTCAAATTTGGGTTTCTCCGATTTCTTTAAATAGAACAACATGTTCAAATAACTCATATTCCTTTAAACTTTATGAGCAAGTGGTAAAAAAATAAGCAATGATGACTATTTCAACAACGGAAGTGTTCTCTCTCACACACTTATGTATTTTATAATAATACTAATTAAGAAGGTAAACAGTGTGGTTGCAATCTGTACACGATTTGGTAGTTTTTTTATATTTATGACCTCAACATGATCCTAATTCAGTCCTAATTGTACAGATCCAGTCTTGTTCCTGATTATCGAATTCAATTTCGATTTCGATCGTATAGTAGTACAATCATGAAACTATGCTCACAAATAATATTTACGTCAACCAATTGCTCGGTCGTGGATTTGTGTCGTTTTAAATAATTTTCCAATTTCGATTGCAAAAATCTACGTAAACCTATGCATTAAAGTAATTAAGTTCTAGTAGGTTGGTGGCCAACCCTGGTGTCGGAGTGTTCAGACCGCCACAAGGCCTCCGACACAGTCTGATGATTGTAACACCAAGACCGACAATTTTGCTTACCCTCCGAAGCCTGGTAACCTTCACCACTATCGGCCACTCGTCCAAGTAGGGTCCGAGTTGTACGTTGCTTAACAATCCCAATGACCTAACATCGTTTAGTCAAACTATGCCGCGAGCGCCTACGCCTACTCACTGTTAACTGTTAATCTTATTTACAAATCAATTATAACTAAAAGGTTCTTAATTTCTCCAAATTAGGCTCGTTATTAAAGATTAATTCACATTTTCCTCTCAATTTTTGAGATTTCGCAATGGTTGTTTTGGCTGGCGTGACATGAGACCTTGCAGTTTTTTCATTTTCGCCACTACGGCTTATAATAAGGTTGACGTTTTATTTATGACATCACGAACAATATATCGTCCTTAATTGTAAATAATTAAAGGTACACATAAATATGTAATCAATTAACTAGGTACATGTTTTATTGTTTAAAGTTGAATAATTTGTTATTACAAAAATGTCCTGTAATTAGGTACTTGTACGTCTGTACCAATGCCATTCTTACAAATTGGTGATAATACATTGTTGTAAATAAAATGAGCCAAGAGCGAGTCGGACACGCCTATCACTACATAGTATAAAATAAAGTCGTGTCTGTTTGTCTGTCTATATGCTTAAATCTTTAAAATTACACAACGGATTTTGATGCGGTAGAGTGATTCAAGAGAAAGGTTGTTATGTAAAAAAAATCCCGAAATTCCCACGGGAACGGGCACAACGCGGGTAAAACCGCGGGGCGCTGCTAGTGAAGGGAATAAAAGAAAAAAAAATATTCTGTCGTGTCTCACAAAGTTAAGTTTGCGCTTGGGGTCGGTCTTGGCGTCGGAGCTTTTAGACTGCCTAAAGGTCTCCGACATGGTCTAACGATTGAAACATCAATTTTACGTATCTTCCGAAGCACAGCAGCGCGCTCAGATAGATATGCCACTAAAAATAGGTGCGGTGCATACAGCCCTACAATTGGGCTTTTGAAAAAAAAATATTGATTTTTTTTATGTATTTTAAAACTTTATTATTAATAATACTTTAAAAACAACTTTAAAAAAAATGTTTTTCAATTAATTATAAACAATTAAAAATTGAAGAAATTTAAATAAAAATCACGTGACTATAAACGCGCCAAGATTGGTCACCGTAGTTGTGACGTCTTAATGCTATAGCTATTTAACCATAAGTACGCACAGCGTTTACAATCAAGATTCCCGCCCTTTTATTCTCTTTCCCTCCAAAAGTTTGCGATGTAATGTAACCGAACCTCTTTTCATAAACATATAAAAAGTTTGCGATGTAACCGAACCTCTTTTCATTAACATTAACTAACATTATCACGTCACACGCGCTCGGGTTTGTTCGGGAGCTGTCGGCGTGTCTTCGGTACTGGATTCAAAAATTAATTTTTATTTTGAAATAACTTTTGAATTATTGCGAAAAAAATAAAATAAAAATAGTTTTGTTATAAAACTAATATATAATCTTTCCATTTATAACAAAAAATTTTTTTTTTCAGAAGCCCAATTACGAGTACTCGCGTACTCGAAATTCCTAAATTGCGATTTATCTGCCACATATGGACCTTTTATAGTTTGAATGTTTTTAACGAGCAATATACAGATACAATAAATATTCTTCCGATGCATCGCTCTGCATATTTAACTAGACATTATGACGTGTTAAGGCCTCTACAGACCCCTTGGCCTTAACCAGCCTATAACTGAATGAAATTATTGCCACTATCACATTAAAAACAAGTCAAGTTCCCTTTGTTGGACAGATGATATCCGTTGTGTCAGGCTTAATATTTACTGGTATAAATATAATTGGTACCATGTTGTTACTGTGAAAACCTGCTGTTTATTGGTTTCGAATAAGCTTGATTTGGGGATTGCACAAGAACTAACAATTTTATTTGACGCCTAAATTATGTTAAATAATAATAAATTATGTTAACCTAAATTTTAATCGAGCAGTTTCTGCTCGATTAAAATTGTACTATGTTTGGTACTACATAGAACACTATTTGAAACGAACTTAAAAGAACAAAATAAGTAAAACTTATAAGTATTTGGCATGACTTATCAGCTGATTAATTACATTGAAAAGGCGACATTCGTATGACAACTAACATTAAGTTCAAAAACCAAGAAACTGCAAATACGGAAATAAGTTCTGTAGCACAAAATGGCTTATGGGAATATAATAAACATGATCTACAGTTCAAATGTTTATTGTTACTATTTGTTTGCGATTGTCTGCCATTTCGTATCTTCGCACGTCCGTTAGAAGGTCTACCTATAGTCCAAGTTATGGTTTGTATATAAATGCCCCATAAACCTTTAATATCCGCGCTAAACCACCTTGCACCTGCGATATTTAGCGAAGTAATAATATTTGTAACATTTTAAATACTTTAGAGTATGTTTGTATGAATAGAATAGTTCCATGAAAATATACGACAAAGTTCGAACCTTGATATATCCTTAGTAATTAATACCTATTAAAACAGAATGCTTGTAGTCTCCCACTACTAGTCGAAGATATCAGTACAGTGAAGATAATTAGGCGGAATTACTACGTTTGCCTAATGTGGCTTGGTGATCTGAACTCGAGCTGTGTTTGAGAAGTAAATAAGGAACATACGATTACTTCGCTCGAACCACGAACCCGAGTCTAGGCAGGTGTACATGCTTCCTAGACCATTGAGGCCTCAAGCATATTCATAGACGTAGCAACCTTTAGTCTAGCACACATATGTAAAACAATAGATCAGCGATCTCCTTAAGAATTTGTCCAGCTTTGAACTGATTAAGGATAACTGAGGAAGGGAAAACAAAGCTAACCCAGCTCCATACATTCATGAAGGATTGATCCAGTCTAGCACTCAATAGAGAAAAGTGAAAACAGGGTAGGGTTTGCCCTGCAATAAATAACAAATAACCTAATCTTTTTCTTGGCGTTGTTAATTTATCAAAGATTAAATAACCCATCGAAGAACCTTCAACTTTTAGCGAAGCATCTAAGTATTGTTGTGAGGCGTGTCACGTATCAAGAAGCATGAATAATAAAAGTCATATTGGTATGACAATGACAATGATATTAATTATTAGTACGTGATACATTGCGTATTTTACGCACGGATCTACATGACATAATTGGTATAAACTTCTAATAAGCATCGAGATAAATGGTAAGGGAGTATTCTCGATTCGATAACAGATTTAGAATCTAAAATATATATGTTATCTATATGATCATACATATATTAGACTAGGCAATCTAATCTAGCGTTGATTAAGCAATTTATTAATAGTAACATTGATTGAGGATTATTATTAATTGAAAGAGTTTTCGAAATAGTTTGAACTTTTAAATGCCAGTCTTAAACTCAATTACTAAAATTTTGTTGGTCGCCCGTGAAACTTTGTGTTACAATCCTCTTTAATATTCTGCACTTTTACGGCTCTTCAAAATGAGAAAATAACAGATTTAGCTTTCTTCCTTAAGGGACGAAATCTAAAACTAAAACTGAATTGCCCGACTTCTAAACCAAATGCTAATACATATACTCTAAAATGCACAATAAACCGTTATCCATAATTTGCAACCTTAAAATATGAATAAATCTGAAAATGAAAAAGATCGTAGTTATAATGTGTACGAATTCTGATCGAGCTTAGAGCCAAACTTGAAATAAGAGATTTAATTTAACATACCTACGAGTATAACAATAATGTGCCACTTCATCTACTTCACTGTACTGATATCATCAATGAGGTGAGAGGCCTTTGCCCAGCCGTGGGACATTAAAGGCTATTACTTAATTGATACTAATAACATAATCTATAGTATTTATTATTCTTGAACAATGTTTTAAGATTTCATTAAACGTAAATCAAATACATTTGGCAGGTTTATACTACTCCTACCAAAAGTTATGACAAAAGTGTGACGTGTGACTATTGTGTGTCAATGTTGTGTGTCATTCCTTGACACTATCCTTAAAACGATAATATTATGTATCTGACATACCCAAAATTGTTTCGAATACCTATGACCTCCTTTTTAGGCTCCTATATTTATGGATAAAGAGATTTAAATTAATGCCTAATTATTTTTCTTTAATATAATTTATTTTTAATATAAATTACTAGCCGCGCCCCGCGGTGTAACCCGCGTTGTACCCGTTCCTGCGGGAATTTCGGGATAAAATGTATCCCATGTGTTATTCAGATGTATAACCTATTATATTACTGTAAAGTTTAATCGAAATCCGTTTAGTAGTTTTTGCGTGAAAGAGCAACATACATACATACATACATCCACACATACATCTATCCTCACAAACTTTCGCATTTTTAATATGTATTAGTAGGATATGTCGTTACGATTAAAATCGTATAACGCAAGATTTTTTTAAAGGTCCATTACCTACAGACAACGTCTCGGTGGTCTAGTGGTATGTACATTCGCCTGCCAAAACTGGGGTCCCGGGTTAAATTCCCGGGTGAAATAAGAGGCCTTTGGGGGGTGAGATAAGAGGCCTTTGCCCGGCAGTGGTACATTACAGGCTAAGAAAGAGAAAAACAAAGACCATACTCTGTCTTCGCTTGTATCTTAGCCCTGCAGGAAAAGGTTTTATTTTACGATGTAACTAATAGCTCAGTCAATTTGATGGGATTTATATTTGATATTTTTATTATACAAAAGGTCATGTTTACGATCTTTTAGCTATTCAAACTGCCATAAAAAATAAGATTCTATCTCATTGTTTCAGCAATCTCATGTTCTTTTAGAATTATGTTTTATATGCTACAAAAGGAGACTTGTGAATCATTTTTAGTTCCTTTTAACTTTCTACATCTTTAAAAAATTAAGTTATTTCGATTTTTAGTTACTTTGGACGTGCTCATCTTAGGCACTACCAATCTGATTTTAATTATTATTTTTGTAATAGATAGCCATATTCATGGAAAAGGCAATAAGATATTTTTATCCCGAAATTACCACGGGACCGGGCCCAACACAGGTAAAACTGGAGCTCAGCTAATTTGATATACATACTTTTTAAACTCACACGATTTGCACTCATTATAATAAATGAAACGGGTCTTATCGCGTTAGATATTTTAACGTATTTTACTAAAATACGTACCCGACGTTTCGAGTGGATTACACCGCTCGTGGTCACGGGATGACACATGATGGGATGATGTGTCATCCCGTGACCACGAGCGGTGTAATCCACTCGAAACGTCGGGTACGTATTTTAGTAAAATACGTTAAAATATCTAACGCGATAAGACCCGTTTCATTTATTATAATAATTTGATATATTTAGTAAAAACATAACGTGTAATGGAACCACAGATTGTATTTCACAGAGCACAGTGACATTCATGTAATTGAACTTTCTGGTTAGGGTTTCAGACTTGAGCGTGCGGTTTTATTATGAGTAAATACCTAGATTGAGTAATAAGGTTTAGTTTTCAAGATACTTGATACTACAGACTAGCAGCGTCTTGCGGTTTTACCCGCATTTTGCCCGTTCCCGTAAGAATTTCGCGATGACAAAGTAGTCTATAACTTTCTCCTTGAACTATTCATAACCAGATTATTATTCGAATTGGACTGGTAGTTTCGGAAATTAGATCGTTCAAGCAATCGAGCTAACAAATAAAAAAATACAACACCATCAATTTCTTCAGCTTTGCTTTATTATTTAGAAGTCTCATTATAATAATAAATGTCTAAGTCATGTGGCGGTGTGTGGCTTAAATGTATGATTAATATAGCAACGCCCGCGGTTTTCCGCGCGAGTATTTGACAGCCACGTTCTCCAGGAAGTTACCATTCCAACCCGCGGAAACGGGTAGGACGCGGGTATAACCACGGAACGTTGTTAGTGTTTACACATAAAAACTAGGTATCTAGGTAGTATAGTCTAGGTCATCTATGTAGTTGTAAACAAACCTTTAACTTCAGCGGTTATTACACTAATTGAAGTATCTGATTGTAATCGTTATTATTACAGGTTCGTGTTCGTAACAGGTAATTAGATAAACAATCTGCTGAAAGTTCAAATGTCATGTCAGTTAACACTGACTGCTTAATTAAACGATTGCACTCAAACGATCTACAATGTCAATTATGAAGGACTTATTAGGTATAATAATACAGTAGTATTACTATTAGCCTGTAATGTCGCACTGCTGGGGAAAGGCCTCTCATCTCACTGAAGATGCAGTGACTATACTAATATAATATACTAGCCGTACCCGTTCCCGCGGGAGTTTCGGGATAAAATGTATCCCATGTGTTATTCTGATGACCTATAGTACTGTAAAGTTTCATCTAAATCCGTTCAGTAGTTTTTGCGGGAAAGAGCAACAAACATACACCCATACATCCATACATCCATACATACATACATACATCCATACATACATACATCCATCCTCACAAACTTTCGCATTTATAATATTAGTACTCGTAGGAAGTAGGATAGGATAGGATGAAAAAACTAGAGTTTGTTTTTTAACACGCTTTTATTAGCTTGGCCTGTATGTATGTATGTATGTATGTACGTATGTAATGAAATCTTTGAACATCATTTTCACCAACTTCCAGAAGTCTGATTAATTTGAAACTTTGCATATGTATCAAGGACCGATGACAATGCAATAATTTAATAACAGTTTCCCGTTATCCTTAATGGATTTGCCAGATTTACTAAAAAAATATTACTTCATATAAAAGACATCAACGGGCGCTCGATGTGGGACGGAACGGGAGTTCTGTTTTATTTTACTAAATGGTACTAGACACTAACAGCGTCCCGTGGTTTTCCCGTGATGGGCCCGTTCCCGTGGGAATTACGGGATGAAAAGTTGCATATAATGTTATGCTTACTAAAAAATAAAAAATAAAATTATAGTTTAAAAAAACTAAAAAAACACGCTTTTATTGCAAATTGAACTAAAAACTAGAAAATAATTTTTCTCCTCAAATCAAAATTATAATAAAATTTAAGTTGTAACACAATGATTTAATTCAGAGTAAAAAAGCGTGGGGTGCTTAATATTTTTAAATATTACAATCATCATTGGTAACTATCTATGAGAGGATAGTTATGAACTACATTAAAATGCACCCCACGCTTTTTACTCTGAATTGAATCATTGTGTTACAACTTAAATTTTATTATAATTTTGATTTGAGGAGAAAAATTATTTTCTAGTTTTTAGTTCAATTTGCAATAAAAGCGTGTTTTTTTAGTTTTTTTTACTTGTTTGAACGCGCTAATCTCAGAAACTACCAATCTGATTTGCATTATAATTTTTAGCATCTTCTCTTGTCGAATCAAAATATTACAAAATTCTCCTCGGAATGCAGAGCTATTTGTGCTAATATAAATTAGTCAATAGATACCATAACATAAATAAAACTTTGGCGTAGGTTGTTAACTATCACCCATATTAGTTCAAATATCATTTTTGACCGCCAAAAACTGCGAATGAAACAAGGTCTCAATGAAAGCCGGTTTCTTGTTTCTTTCGTCACTCAAAAGTTAGCATTAGCATTTGAAATAATTTAATTATAATTTTAAATTTATTTTTTTCGAATATTAAACGTGTTGTGTTTATGTTAAGTCGAGTAGAGAGCAATGGCCGGTTATCTGACTTTTTGGAACTATTTTTTGTTTTATTAGATTATATCGGTCGCCTAGTAGGAATTTGGATAAAAGTTATATAATTAAGTTACTATTAGCGCCCACGGGTTTACCCGCATTGTGCTAGTCCCCGTGGGCATTTCGGGATGAAAAATAAACTTTACCTTTCCGTTGAATGAGCCTATCCATTACAAAATGAATTATTTAAATCAAATAAATTAAAGTATTAGAAAAGATATAATGGAATAAGATATGGGCTACATTTTATCCTGGAATTCCTGTGAGAATGAGTACAACGCAGGTAAGTCGGCGTGGCGCTACTAGTTAGCTTATTATACAAACTCGGTTGCCAAACAATCAAATCAGTTCTGCGGTTTTAGTGTAAAACAGCAACAACCATATCTAAAATAATTCAAACATTATCGTTTATAATATTAGTGTTATTCGGTTATGTGGTGTGAATAGATATCCTCTATATTATATAGATTAATTGTGAAGGTATTAATTAACCCATTATGCCATATAACCATAACTTGTGGTAAAACCATAAGGTTCTTAACTTTTTAACAAATATTTGTAAGCAATCATCATGTTATTTTTACTAACTTTTGTTTAAACGAAAATTAACCAACAACATTTTTCCCAGGCTTTAATGAGGACTACCACTTTATTTCAAATCTTGTGGTCTTGTGGTTTCGTGTTCGATTCCCGGTGGGTATATCTCACAAAAATCTCTTTGTGAGACTTTCCTCAGTTTGGTTAGGGCATTGCAGGCTGAATCACCTGATTGCTCGAAGCTTCGGAGGGCACGTTAAGCCGTTCGGTCCTGGTTTCTTTCCACGGATAGTAGTCGTTACTTGAGCCATGTCAGTGGCCTTTGGCGGCTCAATAACTCTGACACTAGGATTGGTCAGGTTGGCCATCCACGCGATGAAGAAGATTTTACGAGCACCCCAAGTCCCAGTTAGTTGTAGTTGTGATGAGTACGGACACGCGTTTTTGTTAGCGTAACTATCAGTACTGACGGCAACATCATTGTTTATTGTATTTGACATACACGGTGAATAACCATCGACTGACTTTTTAACTTAAATCTACTATGCTGTCGCTACTTCAAATACAATATACAGTCAAATAACGTTCAGTCGGATTGGGAAACACGTTTGGTTTTTGTAGTCTGTTAAAAATGATTTGAATCAACCAATTTTATATTCAACTAATTTCTTGTAATCTTTCAATTAACTAAACTATTAACTTGTTATATTGAGGCTAAGGTTGTTTTATTTGCAAATACATATTTCCAAAAGTTTTGAACTTGACCTATTCAAGAACATTATGTATTCTTTGGTGTATATTGGAAAGGAGAATGTTTCGCTTTTCTCTTTAAAAGTAATCCTTATGTTTAGACGATGTCATACACTGAGTGGCTTTTTTAAATCGGTCAGTATCGGCAAATCTGAGACTATAATAATAAACTCAAATACTGCACGGATATTGACGCGGTTTTCAGGAAGGTTTATACGTATAAAAATTCTCGAAATTCCCACGGAAACGGGCACAACGCGGGTAAAACTGTGGGGCGCTGCTAGTAGAATATATAATTATAAATGAAGGAGACATTTCAATGGGCATTGTTATGCAAATACATATTTAAATTTAATTATGTTGGATTCGCACCGCAGCCGCCAGACAGAATTATTAGATTACTCGATTATTTCGTATTAAATATTATTGATAAATCCAGATCACACATTATATACTAGTTATTTTTTTCGTAATTTATCGTAATTTTTTCTTTTCACCAGTCCCGGAAACTGAAGGGTACCTACCATAGCGGGACTTTTTGGTAAGTATTTTGCGAGGGTGCCTTAGTGGAACTAACCGATCTTCTTCTTCATCGAGTGGATGGTCAACCTGACCAATACTGGTGTCAGAGTTATTGAGCCGCCAAAGGCCTCTGACTTGGCTCATGTAACGACTACTATCCGTAGAAAGTAACCGGGACCGACGGCTTAACGTGCCCTTCGAAGCACGGAATCATCTTACTTTTCGGGCAATCAGATGATTCAGCCTGCAATGCCCTAACCTAACTGAGGACAGTCTCACAAAGTGATTTTTGTGAGATATCCCCACCAGGAATCGAACCCGGAACTTCCGGATCGTGAGCCGGCTGTCACAACAAATACTAAAAATAAAATAAAACAAATATTCAAGGGGGCTGCCATTTTTGCTAGTTTGAACACGTTTATCTTAGGCACTACCAATCCGATTTTTATAATTATTTTTGTAATAGATATATTCATGGGAAAGATATGATTTCTTTTTCCCAAAATTCCCATTTTAGATTAGATTAAGTTAGACACATTAAAGAGAAGACAGTTTTTATGTACTTTTAAACTTAACTTAGTCTTTGAAGTTTAAAAGTTGGGCGAAAGATCAACAATTCGAAGATATTTGACAACTCTGGGAGTAGAAAACAAAGTTCAAACTCGAAAGCTCTGGCACAACTATTTTCTCATGTTAGAGCCTGAATAGTGAACACACTATAGTCATGACGTGACAGAAAGACAGTATTTCTATGAAACCATACATCTACATATAATTATAAGAAAGTCGTGTCAGTTACACCATCTATAACTCGAGAACGGCTCAACCGATTGTAATGATTATATTTTATTGAGTTCGGCACAGCTCTGCACCGCGCCATACCGACTCTATGAAAACCAATCCTTAGGGTCAACACTGCGTTAACCGTGCGCCCGTCGCCTGCGCCCGCCACGTGCCCACGCGGCGGGAGCACGCGGTGGTTTACTTTTGTATGACACCGCACGCGATGGGCGCACGCGACGGTTCACTTTTGTATGACACCGCACGCGACGGTTCACTTTTGTATGAAGCCACACCCGGCGGGCGCACGCGGCGTGCGCATGCCGCCAGCGCCCGTGACGGTTCACTTTTGTATGGAACCGCGGCGTGCGCACGCTTATCGCAGTGGTCCCTTACTCTCTTTGAATAAATAGTTGTCAAGAACTCTGAACACAAAAACAGATCTTCATCTCAGCGTTTCATCTGGTTTAACAACATGTCAAGTATTTTGAGTCACATGTAAGCCCGTGACTGGGTCAAGGTGTATACTCCGGTTGTCGATGGCTGAGCCATATTTGATATTATGTTCTTACTTTAATTGGTATAAGTGGTTAATTATAATAATTGAGAAATGTTAAAGGAAGTGTTGTAAGTGAGTTTTGTGCTTATATATTATGAGCACGTTCAATTTGAATAAGACTTTAGTTTCAATATAAATTAGATGAGAATTATAATTGATTATTTTTTAATGTACTGAAAAAAATCCTGCTTTTACCAATTCTATTCACTAATTCGTAGTAGGCAAGCCAGGTGTTTACGCCTAAACTAAATATCTTGAGAGAGTTGACAGGCGTCTACCATGTAGTGAGTATCACATTACAGACTAATGCTTCTGCTACATATTATGATTTTATGATATTACTCACTAATCACACGGTGGAGCACAAACAACGCGGAAAAACTATAATAAAAATTACGCCTCGGTAGTCAAGCCTGCCAAGTCTGAAGTCCCGGGTTCAATTCCCGGGTGGAGCGAAAACATGTTTCCTTTTCAAACATGACTCAGGTTTGAGATCACTAACCCGCATTTGGAAACCAGGGTGGTTATGCCTAATCCTCCTTACTGTACTGATGTTGCGAGATGGGAGGCCTTTGCCCAGCAGAGGGACATTACAGGCTAATGAGGCTAATACTTTTTCTTTTTGTTTTCTGTCTGATACTAATAAGTCCTTTTTTCTTACATTCTCACTCTCAAACTCGTATCTGATATGATCTTTCTGCCATTTTCGACCCTGTGTCATCTCCTATTAACCGTACTATACAAGTAGTTCCGACAAAGAGCGAGTTCAACAAATGAGGTGCAAGTTGCAATATTTTTTGTGAAGTTGTAAACAAGTCGGTAAGGTCTTAACCTTTTTAGTTAAGGTCGATTCATGTAATAGGTCAATGACTTCCTGTGTCGTGAGATTAAAGGGAATTAAGGATAGTGCTAATTAGTTTGGAGATAAAAGTAGCTGAAATAATATGGGAAAGCGATATTAGTCAGTATTTTTAAAATTTTACCAACAAAATAAGTTATAATTTTGGATTTCTAATTGTTTTTAGAAATTTTATCTTTTTCGATAGGTTTGGTTTCATATAATACCAACTTATTATATAATTTTTCAAATATTTTTCTTTTTTCAGTACAGCTAGGCTATACTCATAGTATTACAATACCTTGGTGACTAAATACATAAATACACCCAAACACAATAACATGGTCAATTTGATCCAAACTAAGCTCTAAGCTTGTATTAATAAATAAATAAATAAATCAATATACCTGGACAAATTCACACACGGTTAATTAGACCCAAAGTAAGCTCTAAGATTTGTGTTATGGAATCTAATTAACTGATACTACTACAAATACATACACAAATACTTTTATAAGGATATATAATTGACACCCAGACGTCGTCGCCAACAACTATGTCTGCACATATTGTTGACTCCGGGCGGGAATCGAACCCGCAACCCCCGACACAGTAAGCGCTCTCACTGCCACTGTGTCAACGGGCTTGTCAATTGTGTGATATAAATAAATATTCACGTATTCTCTTAAAAATCCGCAATTTAGCTCGGCCGCCAGAGATGGGAAATTAGTTATCTTAAATAGCTACAACGAGATGTGAACAATGAATTGATTTGTCCATATTATTAATGTATTACTACGGGTTTTATCGCGGAACAGAAGGTTGTTTCATTCATTTATTACTATTATTTTCAGCCTAAATTGTCCCATGGCACGGCAAAGGCATCCATACTCTACCTTTCTCTTTTGAACGCTAGACAGGCTCAATCCTTCATGAAGGTTGTTTTATTAAGTTGAAACACTTACTTTGATATCCCGACGTTTCGAGTGAATTGCAGCATTAGATCGCGGGCAGACTCATCGTGAGTTCACAAAAAAACCCGTAGTAATACGTTAACAATATCATGAATTTACTATAGCTATGTTATTGACAAACCCGTTGGCACAGTGGCAGTGAGAGCGCTTACTGCGTCGGGGGTTGCGGGTTAGATTCCCGCCCGGAGTCAACAATATGTGAAGGCATAGTTGTTAGCGACGACGTCTGGGTGTCAATTATATATCTTTATAAAGTATTTGTGTATGTATATGTAGTAGTATCAGTAAGATTCCATATTACAAGCTTAGAACTTAGTTTGGGTCTAATTAACCGTGAGTGAATTTGTCCGGGTATATTATATTTATTTATTGAATGATACTTCCAAGTATCTATCGTAAATATCAAAGTACACCTACGGTATCCTCTTCAAAAGTTGCAAGAGCACTTGTACTATGTAGCCGGAACCAATATTTGCGCGGATACAGGTTCTCAGAAATCACAGTCCAAGGAATAGTTTAACAGACACATTGATTCATTGTTAAGGGAAATATTGTACACTGGAGCTCTGGGTAAACGATTGTTTCGTTTGATACATAAATGTAATCACTACATAGTATAAAACAAAGTAAGTTTCCGCTGGTGATTCAGGCGGAAGGTTTATATGTATAACAATTTCCGAATTCCCACGGGAACGGGCACAACGCGGGTAAAACCGCGGGGCGCTGCTAGTCTCAATTATAGTCTCATAAGCATACATTATTAGTAGAACTTTGTAGTAGTATTAGCCTGTAATGTCCCACAGCTGGGTAATGGACTCAGGTTAGGCCCATCTCGTAGCCAGATTTGGTAGCTAGCTACGAAATGAGAAAAGTGTTTTCCCATCTTGTAGCTAGCTACTAAATGGGAACGATCTATTCGGTAGGTTAGGGTTATTTTTTTTTTTACTAGTTAAAATCCTAAATCTTTGACTTTCGAATTCCTATTTCGTAGCCAGCTTCGAATCGGAATTATTTCTCCCATTTGGAAGCTAGCTACCAAATCTGGCTACGAGATGGGCCTAAACCATGGACTCTCGTCTCACCGAAGATATCAGTACAGTAAGGGGATACTTAGGCACTAGTAAAATAAATAGTTACGTAACACTAATCTAAAGGAATCCGTACACTCTACACAAACAAACTTTGGTATAATACGAAAATAATTAAGTTTTTCTTAATAAGGCAATTAATGTACTTTAGTATGGAGATAAATCCGACTGCCAGTTTCAAACGTTTATACCTAAGAGCCTGTAACAATAGTCGTAGCAAATCTCTACCAACTTTGGTATATATAATTATCAGGCGCAATTCAGTACCATTGCGGTTAAATGTAAGTAACCTACATGGTTAGTGGTTAACCCTGGCATCGGATTTTTTAGATCGCTTTAAAGCTTCCAAAATGGGCTGACAATTGAAGCAAATTGGATCAACAATTTAACGTGTCCACGGAAGCACGGTAGCGCTCAGATAAAAATGCCACAATCGGCCATCCATCCCAGTTAAGACAATCCACGTTGCTTCACAATAACAATGGATTGATGTTGTTTAGCTAAGCTACGGAAAACTAGCTAAACGCGGTAATAAATACAGATGAAAAAGTTGAAAAGGAAAAACCAGACAGAAAATACCAATCAATTTCCAATATATCCAACTAAAATTCGAAATAGCTATGAAAACAGTCTTCAGTGGTTTTCTGATAAAATTGCAATTTTGAAGAGTCTCTTTAAGTCTATAAAAGTTAAAAGGAAAAAGTTGGTTCGAAAATAATTCGCCAAAGTTAGTTTTTACTAAACTACTTAGGAAAGATGGAATTTTCAAAATTGACAATTTGCTTTTGAACACAGTAGGAATCAGTATATTAAGGCATCGAACTAGGGAAGCGCAGAAAGTACCTACATACCTACATAGCTCAGCCATGATTAAGGGCTCCCACACAAAACTGCGAATTCGCATCGCATCGCAAATATCTGCGAATTCGCACGAACGCATCGTAAGAATTTCCGATCTGCTTCGCATCGCACATTCCTGCCATATTACGTCATCCTTGGTGACACCATTTTAGTCCGTTCTGAGACATTTTGTTTTACTTTACCTGATAGTCAGTCCCAGCATTTCCAAAGGCATAACAGGAATTCTTCCCTTGTACGATCGTTTTAGAAGGCATGGTGATAATAAACTCAAAAGCTCTTCAAATGAAGATATGCTCATTCTAAAATAATCAAAAAAACTATCTTCTTCAGTTCTCAACGCATAGTACTTTTGAGTAAAATAGTTCCCATCAGAGTTCATAATTGTAATAAATGGATGAACCCAGAATCTTCTTTTTCTTTTATAATTATCTATTTAACAATAACAGCAGTGCAATAATCTTTTCGCGATCCATCTTACGCTTCCTAAAAACACGTCCAGTACGGCTGACTACACTTGAAGGCATGGTCGCCCTACCAAACGGTTTGCCGCACTAAATCGTATCGCAAAAATTCGCATCGCAAGTTCCTGCGATGCGAATTCGCATCGCATCGCATCGCAGTTTTGTGTGGGAGCCCTTACTCTGAGTAATTCAAATTCAAATTATTTATTCATAATAAAAAGAGTACACTGGTAATAGCAACTAATCTTATTCTATGTACATACATGAAACACATCACAGACAAACATATCTTACAACACTAAAACACAGCTAATAATTAATTATACACTTATTCAATAATGTTGTAAAATGGTGTATGCCCATGTGAGCGCGTGCGCACTTAGATATGAATGGTGGTATGTGGGGGGTAGGGGTTATAGTTACTAGATACCATTACACAGGAGTCCCTGCCTCCCAAACTAGGATGCCCTGTACTATGGGAGTAATAAGATACCTTAAACATTACTCTGAGTAATGTGTAAGGTATCCTATGTCCTATCCTATTCTATCTTACCTCCCTTAAAAGATAAACTTTAAAGTCCCTTCCCGTGAACTAGCGATATCTTTCAAACACCTTTATCTACTAGATTAAACTATCATTGCGTATAGTTCAGCGACCAGCTAAAGGACATTAACTTAATATGGCGAAGCCTCGTTAACGGAGTAAACTTATCGTGTAGGATAATCCTTTACCGTATTATGTGACGTCAAACAGACGATAAGGAAGTGCTTGTTATAAGGGATTGATTACACAATGAAGTCGGGTACCTATGTTAGAGTTGCGACAAGTTTTACAATATAGGTTCTGGTGGCAATATGGGAGGACTATTTCGAAGTGATATTTGTATGCACGGTGTATCTGTCTGTATGTTCACAATAAACTCAAACACTATTTAAAAGATTTTCATACGTTTTTCATCACTGAAAATATAGTTCATGAGGAAGGGTTTTGCTTAGTTTTTATATCGCCTTACGAAATGGAATATTGATTAACCAAAGAGAAGCAACAGGAAGGCATCCGTTTTGTTAAAAAAGTGACAACTATTGGTCTTACTATACTAGGATATTTGTAATTTTTACTCAGTGCCATGATGTATTACTAACATATTATGTAACTTTTTAACATTGTCCGATTGTATTTTTTATTAAACAGGCCACAGGTTGCTAGTTAGGACTCGATATTTACAATCTAAAACGATTGTTCACATAATAGCTAGGTCCAAACAGGCATGATCCACAATATTTCACAATGCGGGATA
The DNA here is from genome assembly GCA_963082685.1 of Cyclophora albipunctata. NCBI lineage: Eukaryota > Metazoa > Arthropoda > Insecta > Lepidoptera > Geometridae > Cyclophora > Cyclophora albipunctata. The sequence goes on along the minus strand of OY720119.1, from coordinate 7,207,898 downwards.
CCGTCTAAGCTCATTCCTCATCTGGCATCCAACACAAACCTATTTAATTATGCCCATTCGTCTATGTCACTCCATACTAGAGAGCCATCTAGCTTAGAACATAAAATATCGGGTTTGGACATTGACTTATTAATTAAAGTACTTGATTACGATTGAGTTTAGGATAAAGTAATGAATAGGAATATATTAATAAACTATTTGTTTATTTTGATTGGAAGATTTAGTTTGTAACTTAATATAATTTATTTACTTAATTTTAATGATTATGTACCTAATACAAGAGACATAATATAATATTAGAAATAAGATTTTTAGAAAGCAACTGTTCTGTAGAACTGAAAACTACTAAAAACAACTATCCTTCGGGATATTATTTTAATAAAAAGGGAATGTCCTTCCTGTATTCACTCGATACGTGCCTTCAACCATGCTGAAAAAAAGTTAAAATATTGTCAAACATTTACAACAACGTAACGTCAATATTGTCAAATACTCGTAGGCGTTGTCCTAATAGAACGCGAATCGCGCGAATTTTACTCGTACGAACGCGCGATCAAACATATTGAACTCTAATAGGTGTCCTAACTGACAATCGCACGACGCGGTCTCAAATGTTTGAAACACGCGATGGTCGCATCGCTCGCATCGCGCATTCGCGTTCTATTAGGACAACGCCTTATTGTATCGAAATAATGTTGTATGAACGATGCTAATTGAAAATGAATCCCTGATTTCTTTATCTTACACTCAGAGACTTCCTTAATGCTTCCTTAATAGATATTTAATTAGTGATTTTGACATGAAATGTGTTAAAAATTAGTTAAGAGCCAATTTTATAGACGTGTCTGATGAGACAGTTGGTTAAACTGGTACTCATCAGTTACAAAATATGAAATTAACAAACGTAGAGTCTACTTACAGCAATTTAGTCAGATCTTCTCCACCAACATTCAACATGTTGCTGGTACATCTATTGGTCGACAACTGAAGACTGCTTGTACATCTATTCCCATACAGCTTCTCACTTTTAGACAAAGTAGCTGCAAACAACTCATAAGCTCTGTTATGAGAACAACTGTGTGTATAGCAACCTGGCTGGTTATTGCCACCGTTGACGAAAAAGTCCACGTGACCCAAGTTCGTCCCAATCCCGTTGCTAAGAACTCCACTACCATCTGTATGGATAACTTCGACGTAGATGGCGTCGGTTTTGGTGAGACGAGGTGTGTTGCTACCCCATTGGCTGCCTGCAGGGTCTAGACCTGAAAATAAGGAGTAGAGGGTGGGTACTCAATGGTAAGTTTTCATTTGAAAAGCTATAGTTAAATCGCAAGACACAAACAGTGCAGGCGAAAGTAGGGTATGGAGCGGCAACCTGCACTATTATATTTGTTATTAGATGATTCCGTGCTTCGGAGGGCACGTTAAGCCGTCGGTCCCGGTTACTTTCTACGGATAGTAGTCGTTACATGAGCCATGTCAGAGGCCTTTGGCGGCTCAATAACTCTGACACCAGGATTGGTCAGGTTGACCATCCACTCGATGAAGAAGAAGAAGAAGATATGTGTCTAACGCTTAAGCATAAGGATAGGCTATCAAGTGATGATACGAATTAGGTTGTCGATGGAGGTTATCTTTCATCACAGACTACTACGGCCTCTACACTATCGTCTCTTTATTCTATCCTTTGAAACTACTTCCAAATATACTAATAGAATACTGATTAACTCAAATACAGGTGAGGTAAAATTGAGGGCAGTTTGAGTATCGTCGCAGTATACGGATAAGTAAGCATTCACTTCACTTTCATTTACATTTTTATCTGATGTTTTGGCCCCTTTGCTGGCACTGTGGTTACAAAAGAAGGTAATCTCAGAAGGTGTATTCTTAGTCCTTTCAAAATTCAAACCAATTCTCTCTTACCAGTAATCCTAGCTGCCTGACCTCCTAGTCTTCTTCCAGCAAATCCAACAATATGAGCTCCCAAGTTGAATCCAACCAAGTGAAGTCGGTTGTATGTTATCGTGCCGTGGGTTTGCAGACGTTCTAGAAACTCTCCCAAACTGGTGCCAATGTTTGGCACGGCAGATACAGCGTTAGAATAACTAAGCTTGGAGTATGAAGACCAGTCTACGACGATTACGTTGGCTTCCATTTTGTCTAAGTAATCTGGAAGAATAGTATGGAATCACTTAAGTGTCAGTACTGGCAGACTGAAGATCTAAGAATTTTGTTTCGCAGAAGACGCTTTTAGGGAAATAATAATTTCTATTTTTATTATTTATATCGATGGAATGGAAAATCGGCTATTTAGATGGTTAAATCAAGTCAAATCAAATTGAAGCGTCGATATCACGGAAACTGCACAACGTAGATAAAGTCATATAATTTTATTTTCTGTTTAAATTCATCAAGTCTAACTATCATATTATGATGATGACTAATATATAATTAAACAGGTTTAATAAAAACACATCTGCCTGAGAATCCATTAAGGAAGTTAGAAGGGTACTTACAGTTTTTAATCATAGGGTTCAAGGTAGTGAAAGCATCCCCTTCATGACCGTGCACAATAACGACTGTATCATGGTTTGGATTTAAAGGAGTCCCAGTTCCTAACTCTATGTTAGCTGGTATTATAAAATGATAATTAGGAAGTAATCTGAAATAAAAAAGTGACAATAATTTACAACAAGGGTAGCCATTTTAAATCGGATCCATGCTTATCATTATATGTATAAATCAAGTTGATCTTGAATAAAGGTCAGATGTCCCTCAAATTTGAGATTTAAACGGAGTTTGATACTTAATTATATTGTTAATGCTATTGTCTGGATTTCTCAAGAAGATCAAATTAAAAATTGTTGAAGTTTCGAAGTGTGTATTTTAATGGACCTCAATAAAAAGATGATGTCAAATCTAAGAAGAACTATTAAAATCAATTACCTTGTGTATGAGTAATATACATTTAGGTTTCCTTGTCTTTCTGCTATATTTGTAATAACATTGCAGTAGATGGCTGAAATAATAAAAATTCGATGTAAAAGATATGTCTAAATTTCGCTATAGTGAAACACCTTTGCAAGCATACTCGTAGAATGACTGATAGAGTTTAGAAGGTGCTCGCAAATCAAAGAGTTTTTAAGTCGTTTTCATCGCGTGGTTTGTACGACAAATGCCGACTTGATCGTTCTTGTACCGTGTCTGAACTATGCACCTCTAGTGGCACCAGCGTAGCAGGACGAATAGAACTTGAAGGACACCAAGTTCCAAGGTTTTTAATTAATGCGTATGTTATGGAGGTTAATCCATTATTATTAATGCTTAAATTTAACAGCCTCCGTGGTCTTGTGGTTTGAGCGCTCGGCTCACGATCCGGAGGTTCCGGGTTCGATTCCCGGTGGGGACAATATCACACAAAAATCTCTTTGTGAGACTGTCTTCAGTATGGCTAGGGCATTGCAGGCTGAATCATCTGATTGCCCGAAAAGTAAGACGATTCCGTGCTTCGGAGGGCACGTTAAGCCGTCGGTCCCAGTAACTTTTTACGGATAGTAGTCGTTACATGAGCCATGTTGGAGGCCTTTGGCGGCTCAATAACTCTGACACCAGGATTGGCCAGGTTGACCCTCCACTCGATGAAGAAGAAGAATGCTTAGTTACACTAGTAATTTATGCAACAGCCATTGGATTTTACTACTTCACAGTTTCAATATAAAAAATGGACCGTTTATAAGCGCTCCTTTGGGACCAAAGCTTGCCTATTAAAAATACTCGAGTTTGACATAAAGCTAAGATTACACAGTAGATACTTAAGTAAGTCTTTGTATCGGTTTGTTCTTAAACGGCTGTTGTTAACCGAAGTGATGGTGCAAGCCACATTGAAGTTAGACTAACAAATAAAACTGCCTTTAGGCACAAACAGATTTGGTTTAGCTCAGCAGCGTTTCAATTTAACATATAGGTTATAATAATCAAATAAACGTTTTAACGTTTATTTGATTATATAACTAGTCCCACAGCTGGGCAAAGGTTCAGTGAATATATGATGACAGTGAGGAGGTTTTGGCTTTATTACTATGCTCATTACTTAGTTAGATTTTCGGTGCTTCAGAGAGCGCATTAAGCAGTCAGTCCCGGTTGATTCACTCGGTAGATCATGTCGGAGGCCTTTAGGCGGTCTAAAAACTCCGATACTATGGTTAGCCTCTATGGTTATCCTCTAGCCTAAATCAATGAACGAATGACTTACTTTATAGTATTTGTATCTGAACAATTATAAACAGTGCAATAATGTAACAGAGTAATATAATAACATACCAGAGAATGCCGATACAAAAATGAGTAGCGCCAACATTTTTAGCCCCAATGGACTTTCTTCTAGACTAACTTAGCCTATTTGTAAACAATTATATTTATATCATTAACTAAAGATAATCAGGAAGTGATTTTGATAGGAACATGATCTGATAATACATATATTATCAGTCAATAGATTTTTGCATTAAAAATATATTACCGCAAATGATTGATTTCTTATCACTGTTTTTGTTTTTATTTAAACAAATAACTTTTTAAAGTGAAAAACAAACTTCAACCAAGATTTTTATGAGGATTACCACCTTTTTATGAAATCGGTCAAATATACGACCTTAGCATCCCTTTCATATACAACTAGCTGTGCCCCGCGGTCTCACCCGCAGCGCACCCGTTCCCGTAGGAAATACGGGATAAATAGTATCCTATATCCGTCTCCTGGTTCTAAGCTACCACCCCACCAATTTTAAGCCAAATCGGTTCAGCCGTTCTCGAGTTATAAATAGTGTAACTAACACGACTTTCTTTTATATATATATATAGATAGAAGATTTTTTGAAGTCAGTTCATCCGTCGCGCGTCCTTTACAAAGATTTAAAAAAACACATGTTGTAAAGCCAGTTCAAAATAACACTTGAGTTTTTCTGCGATATTCCCATAGTTTATAATTACGAGTAACTAGCAGCGCCCCGCGATTTTACCCGCGTTGAGCCCGATTCCGTGGGAATTTTAGGATGAAAAATAGCCTATAACCTTCCCGTTGAATATGGCTATCTGTTACAAAAACAATTATTCAAATCAGACAGGTAATTCCACATATCAGCTCTGAACATACAAACAAACAAATAAACTTACAACTTTTACCTTTTTATAATCACTACATAGTATAAAACAAAGTGGTTTTCCGCTATCTATCTGTATGTCCTTATGTATGCTTGGATCTTTAAAACTACGCATCAGATTTTGATGCAGTTTTCTTTAAAAGATAGAGTGATTCAAGAGGAAGGTTTATAAGTATACCTAATAATTCCCGCAACTCCCACGGGAACGGGCAAAACGTGGGTAAAACCGCGGGACGCTGCTAGTATTGGTATAGATTAGACATAATAGTGGAATTAATATCTAACTTGGACTGAACGGATGTGATAATAACAGCTAACACAATAGTGACCAACAATATCATAACAGTGACTAATTGGTAATTTTATATATCCGCAAGTAGTAGTAATTATTCTGTTAATTAACGAGTTAAAGTGCTTTCATTTTAAAGACTACGTTTGTGGTATGATTTAACTAGTGTTAACTCGCTGGCTCATATCTTTTGAACTGGCATACCTGTGGATTCAATAATTGCTTGCACGTACCTCGCCTTGGAGCTCTAGTGGTATGAGCACTCGCCTACCAAAACTGAGGTCCTTGGTTCAATTCCCGGGTCCAGCCAAAACATGTTTCATTGGCTTGGGTTTGAGATCACCAACCCGCATTAGGCAACAAGCGTGGTGATTACGCCTAATCCTCCTCGCTGTACTGATATCTTCTGTGAGATGAGAGGCCTTTGCCTAGCAGTGGGACATTACAGGCTAAAATTTTTTTGCTCATACTAATGTCAACAAGACTATACTTTACATACATATTTTACAGTAAAAGAAGTAAAAGTGTAATCATTCCTATCAGTAAATGGTCTTGATTATAATCATATTCCTTTAAATAATAATCAAAATAAGTTGTTGTGTGAAGAACCTTGCACTATGATTAGCGGTGATTAATATTTTTAGATAATGAGTTACTTTTTCCAGCGAAGTTGTTTGTATGATACAAATATAGATAATAAATAAAAAACATAATGGCAAACATTTCGCATTGGCTCAATCGCTTTCTACAACTCGGTCTTCATTTTAATTAACAAACTAGCAGCGCACCGCGGTTTTACCCGCATTGTGCCCGTTCCCGTGGGAATTTTGGGATGAAAAATAGTTTTATATCTTTTCGTTAAAAAGAATCATTCAAATCGGATTGGTAGTTTCGCATGTATGTTTGTAACTCATTCACACAAAAACTACTGAACGGATTTGGATTAAAATTTAACAGTTATATAGGTTATACATCAGAATAACACATGGGATACATTTTGTTCTAAAATTCCCGTGGAAACAGGTACAACGCCGGTGAAACCGCGGGGCGCGGCTAGAGACATTATATACGTAACGTCTTTAACTCATGAAAAACATGTTGAATGAACATTACGTAACCGAAGCGAACCGAGCGAAGTACTTACTGACACTTCTCTACTTCGTGATACAACCTCCGTAATATCTAACCTAAATATGCTGAAATCCATATCGCCTAAGTACTAGTAATGCCTCAATCTGAACATTGCTGATGCTATTATCTTAACTTACCCCTAAATGGGGTGTACAGTGCGTCAATCTGACGCACCCATAGCCAACTTGGCAGTAATACAGTGTGGCGCATCCAAGTGGTTTGTACCGTCTTACTGACCTGAAATATCTTGGCATGGTGTCTAGTTTAAGCCGGCGAACATATACTACCTCTTTTATTTATTAGGGCAGTTCCATTTTTAAAAAGGATTACGAGTTAATTTTAATAATTATAGTAATAATGGTTGGGAATGTATCCCTACACTTGTAATCCATTACATTAAACATCTCCAAAAGGCCTCTACGAGTTGGATCTGTATCCCCTCGCATGCCTCTCAAAAAGACCGGGCTTGTCCCGTGACAAATTCACACACGGTTAATTAGACTCAAACTAAACTCTAACTAACTGATACTACTACAAAGACTTTATAAGAATATATAATTGACACCCAGACGTCGTCGCCAACAACTATTCACATATTGTTGACTCCGGGCGGGAATCGAACCCACAACCCCTGACACAGTTCGCTCTCACTGCCACTGTGCCAATCGGCTTGTCAATTTTGATTGGTTAGTATGTTTTGTTTAGTTATGTAGAGTTGTTTAGTGTGTCACTTGTTGTAATTGAAAATAGCTAGATCTTAATATAAGCTTGAGTCAAATTAACTAAAGTTAATAAATGATTACGCCTGTCCTCGCTATACTAATACTGGTAGATGAGCGCGTTTACACTTTTGTTATTTCATTATACATAGGTTGAGCACATAATTACTTATTTAGCTATCGAGTATATACATATACACAAACGCACGTAATTTTCCATTTTTAAAATACGTTCTTACTTAATTCGGCAAATTAATACTGCAGTGGGGAAATACAGCTAAAATTGCCCCTATTACAAAAAAATAGAAAAAAGAAAAAAAAAAGACGTGTGGCACTCGGGGACTGCCGCGGTGAAGCTATTGCATAGCATTTTGTATCAACTTATGCAATTATATTTGATATCTCTTCTCTCTCACCCCACCCGCCTCCTCTCTCTCACCCCTCCCGCCTCCTCTCTCTCACCCCCTCTCTCTCACCCCCTCTCTCACACCTCTCTCTCACCCCTCTCTCTCACCCCTCTCTCTCACCCCTCTCTCTCACCCCGCTCTCTCACCCCCTCTCTCACCCCCTCTCTCACCCCCCTCTCTCACCCCCCTCGCTCACCCCCCTCTCTCACCCCCCTCTCTCACCCCTCTCTCACCCCCCTCTCTCACCACCCTCTCTCACCCCCCTCTCTCACCCCCCTCTCTCACCACCCTCTCTCACCACCCTCTCTCACCACCCTCTCTCACCACCCTCTCTCACCACCCTCTCTCACCCCCCTCTCTCACCCCCCTCTCTCACCCCTCTCTCACCCCCTCTCTCACCACCCTCTCTCACCCCCTCTCTCACCCCCTCTCTCACCCCCCTCTCTCACCACCCTCTCTCACCACCCTCTCTCACCCCCTCTCTCACCCCCCTCTCTCACCACCCTCTCTCACCACCCTCTCTCACCCCCCTCTCTCACCACCCTCTCTCACCCCCCTCTCTCACCCCCTCTCTCACCCCCTCTCTCACCCCCTCTCTCACCACCCTCTCTCACCACCCTCTCTCACCCCTCTCTCACCCCCTCTCTCACCCCCCTCTCACCACCCTCTCTCACCCCCCTCTCTCACCCCCCTCTCTCACCCCTCTCTCACCCCCTCTCACCCCTCTCTCACCCCCTCTCTCACCCCCTCTCTCACCACCCTCTCTCACCCCCTCTCTCACCCCCTCTATCACCACCCTCTCTCACCCCCTCTCTCACCCCCCTCTCTCACCCCCTCTCTCACCCCCTCTCTCACCACCCTCTCTCACCCCCTCTCTCACCCCCTCTATCACCACCCTCTCTCACCCCCTCTCTCACCCCCCTCTCTCACCACCCTCTCTCACCACCCTCTCTCACCACCCTCTCTCACCACCCTCTCTCACCACCCTCTCTCACCCCCTCTCTCACCCCCTCTCTCACCACCCTCTCTCACCCCCTCTCTCACCCCCTCTATCACCACCCTCTCTCACCCCCTCTCTCACCCCCCTCTCTCACCACCCTCTCTCACCACCCTCTCTCACCACCCTCTCTCACCACCCTCTCTCACCACCCTCTCTCACCCCCTCTCTCACACCCTCTCTCACCACCCTCTCTCACCACCCTCTCTCACCACCCTCTCTCACCACCCTCTCTCACCACCCTCTCTCACCACCCTCTCTCACCACCCTCTCTCACCACCCTCTCTCACCACCCTCTCTCACCACCCTCTCTCACCCCCTCTCTCACCCCCTCTCTCACCACCCTCTCTCACCCCCTCTCTCACCCCCTCTATCACCACCCTCTCTCACCCCCTCTCTCACCCCCCTCTCTCACCACCCTCTCTCACCACCCTCTCTCACCACCCTCTCTCACCACCCTCTCTCACCACCCTCTCTCACCACCCTCTCTCACCACCCTCTCTCACCACCCTCTCTCACCACCCTCTCTCACCACCCTCTCTCACCACCCTCTCTCACCACCCTCTCTCACCACCCTCTCTCACCACCCTCTCTCACCACCCTCTCTCACCCCCTCTCTCACCCCCCTCTCTCACCACCCTCTCTCACCACCCTCTCTCACCACCCTCTCTCACCACCCTCTCTCACCACCCTCTCTCACCACCCTCTCTCACCACCCTCTCTCACCACCCTCTCTCACCACCCTCTCTCACCACCCTCTCTCACCACCCTCCCTCACCACCCTCTCTCACCACCCTCTCTCACCCCCTCTCTCACACCCTCTCTCACCCCCTCTCTCACCCCCTCTCTCACCCCCCTCTCACCACCCTCTCTCACCACCCTCTCTCACCACCCTCTCTCACCACCCTCTCTCACCACCCTCTCTCACCCCCTCTCTCACCACCCTCTCTCACCCCCTCTCTCACCACCCTCTCTCACCCCCTCTCTCACCACACTCTCTCACCCCCTCTCTCACCCCCTCTCTCGCCCCCCTCTCTCACCACCCTCTCTCACCACCCTCTCTTACCACCCTCTCTCACCCCCCTCTCTCACCCCCCTCTCTCACCCCTCTCTCACCCCCTCTCTCACCCCCTCTCTCACCACCCTCTCTCACCCCCTCTCTCACCACCCTCTCTCACCACCCTCTCTCACCCCCCTCTCTCACCCCCTCTCTCACCCCCTCTCTCACCACCCTCTCTCACCCCCTCTCTCACCACCCTCTCTCACCACCCTCTCTCACCCCCCTCTCTCACCCCCTCTCTCACCACCCTCTCTCACCCCCTCTCTCACCCCCTCTCTCACCCCCTCTCTCACCCCCTCTCTCACCACCCTCTCTCACCCCCTCTCTCACCACCCTCTCTCACCACCCTCTCTCACCACCCTCTCTCACCCCCCTCTCTCACCCCCCTCTCTCACCCCCTCTCTCACCACCCTCTCTCACCACCCTCTCTCACCACCCTCTCTCACCACCCTCTCTCACCACCCTCTCTCACCACCCTCTCTCACCACCCTCTCTCACCACCCTCTCTCACCACCCTCTCTCACCCCCTCTCTCACCCCCTCTCTCACCACCCTCTCTCACCCCCTCTCTCACCCCCTCTATCACCACCCTCTCTCACCCCCTCTCTCACCCCCCTCTCTCACCACCCTCTCTCACCACCCTCTCTCACCACCCTCTCTCACCACCCTCTCTCACCACCCTCTCTCACCACCCTCTCTCACCACCCTCTCTCACCACCCTCTCTCACCACCCTCTCTCACCACCCTCTCTCACCACCCTCTCTCACCACCCTCTCTCACCACCCTCTCTCACCACCCTCTCTCACCACCCTCTCTCACCACCCTCTCTCACCACCCTCTCTCACCACCCTCTCTCACCACCCTCTCTCACCACCCTCTCTCACCACCCTCTCTCACCACCCTCTCTCACCCCCCTCTCTCACCCGCTCTCTCACCACCCTCTCTCACCCCCTCTCTCACCCCCTCTCTCACCACCCTCTCTCACCACCCTCTCTCACCACCCTCTCTCACCACCCTCTCTCACCACCCTCTCTCACCACCCTCTCTCACCACCCTCTCTCACCACCCTCTCTCACCACCCTCCCTCACCACCCTCTCTCACCACCCTCTCTCACCACCCTCTCTCACCACCCTCTCTCACCCCCTCTCTCACACCCTCTCTCACCCCCTCTCTCACCACCCTCTCTCACCCCCTCTCTCACCCCCCTCTCACCACCCTCTCTCACCACCCTCTCTCACCACCCTCTCTCACCACCCTCTCTCACCACCCTCTCTCACCCCCCTCTCTCACCCCCCTCTCTCACCCCCTCTCTCACCACCCTCTCTCACCCCCTCTCTCACCACACTTTCTCACCCCCTCTCTCACCCCCCTCTCTCACCACCCTCTCTCACCCCCTCTCTCACCCCCTCTCTCATCCCCTCTCTCACCCCCAACGCACAATCGCACACAACGCCGTGTCGAAGACTGCCGAACTGAAACGACGTTAGACGATGCACGGCCTTCAAGCCACACCTCCTTCCCGTCGGATCGGGTAAGCGTGAGGTTTTTTCGTTACGGAAATTTTGGATTTGGTCCCCGCGCTCAAGGCCCGCGATAGAAGCTATGCAATAGCTTAAAAATTTTAGTAGGAACGCAAAAACTAAATATAATTTATTTTCAGGAACAAAGTTTTAGTAAATTTATTCCTGAAAATAAAAATATTTACTCAATCCTTCCTGGAAATGCAGTTACAATCAACACATGTATATCGCTACAAATTAAATTATTTTCAAACCAAATCTCGAAAAATATTTCAAATAGTAGCAATTAATGCGACTAATAACAGAGGTCATGGTTCGCGCATGCGTGTCAAAGGTTACGAGATGGCTCGTGAGCACTCCGTTAAACGACACTAGTTTCACAAGAGAATCCGGCACTGATCCTCGCTTTCCAAGCCTCCCACTCGTTCGGACTCGCGGAAAAGTTACCAACGAAATTCTCAAGTTATAGAATTTATGAAGTGTATTGTGACAGCGTGAGAATGAAAATGAAGTGGCGAGTAGCGATTTTGGTTTGCTGTTTCGTGTGTTCAGGTGAGTTTGTTTTTGTTTTTATGTATTTTTTTGGTTTTGCGTGACCGTTAAAATTCGCAGGTTTTGCGAATAGAGTGTATGGTTTTGTAGATTTTTTTGTTACGTAAATTGTTTTTAGTTTATCTTTCAATTCGATTTTGTTAGGATTGTAACTGTTGAAATTAAATGGAGTAATTGGAATGCCGCGATATAGCTGGGAATTACTTTTGAATAAGGATTTACTTAGGTATTATCCTTGTAAGTATCCGTGTTATTTCTCCTGTGGTATTTATGGGTCATATTTTTTCATATTGTGATTTCTATACGAGCGCTTCCGTGCTTCGGAGAGTGCTTTAAGCAGTCGGTTCCTTTTGTTTCATCATTAGACCATATCCCGAGGCCTTTAGGTGGTCTAAAAAACTCCGACACCAGGCTTGGCCGCTAACCTACTCGACATTAATTAATAAATTACTTTTAGATTGTTTATAGTTACACCACAGTAACACCTAGGTTATCCAGCCCTCCTCTGTTCATTTCAGTGTGTCTGAGAGCTCACTGAAGATATCGGTAGAGAATACAGATCTCACTGAAAGGCAAAAGTAAAGGCAAAGGTTTCTTGTCTTTGCAAGACTGTAAGGCAAAAACAAAACCAACATTTGCCACTTGTTTTTGCCCCATAGTGGAATCTTCTTAAGGCTTCTTCTTCTCATTAATGATACTACGACAAAGTTATTTGTGACGTCGAGAAAAGGACGGAACGACCGTGCCGCTTTTTTGCTCGACTTGGCGGGAGCACTACCGTGCCTCCAGGTTACTCGTTTATTTTCTGTGTAGGGCAAATAACTTAGACTTTAATAAATAAACTCCCGGAGCACAAACAAATATTTATCTATCACACAATCAATATTAAAGGAATCTTCAGGGTGGTTCCTGAAGGATGACTGTCACGAGCTGTCAGTATTCCTGTCACGTTCCGTTTCGTGTGGAAAAAACCTGTGTACGTGCCTTAGTTTATGATTAACAACTTTCGCATTACATTTTCCGGGTAAATTAGATACGTTTTTGCAAGAAGACGCTTTTGCAGATGACAAGTTTTTCTGTCATGATATCTTAATATAAGTAAGTAGATTGACTTTTGACATAAGTTTATCTTAGAGATGGAAATTATTGGAATTATCCCTGGAAGAGAGAAGTACTTATTGGAATTACTCATGTTGTGATGCGGAAATATTCGTAATTGGGAGGAACTTTTTGATCTTTACTTTTTTATAACATTTGTTATTAAACTGTCGATTTTACCGGAGATCAAAGAAATAATGTATATTTTTTGAATAATTATTACAGAGCCCTGCGGTTCTACTAGTGTAGTGCCCGTTACTGTAAGAATTTTGGGACGAAAAATGGCCTATAATCTTTCCGTTGAGTGTGGCTATCCATCATAAAAAGAACAATTCAATTCGGATTGGTAGTTTCCGAAACAAGCATGTTCATCATAATATAGACTAGCAGCGCCCCGCGGTTTTACCAGCGTTGTGCCCGTTCCCGTGGGAATTTCGGAAATTTTTATACATCTAAACCTTCCTCTTGACTTACTCTATCTATTTAAAAAAACCGCGTCAAAATCCGTGCATTAGTATTTGAGTTTATCGCGAACAGACAGACGCGGCCGGGGACTTTGTTTTATAATATGTAGTGGTTATTGACTTGGCAGCTATCATGAAATAACACCACATCAAATACCAAATACAAGGTGTATTTGATGTGTGGTCTATGGTTCGAGTTTTGTTTAGTAGAAGCCGTTTTTAAGTAATAACTTCCTTTGGACCAGTTAATCGCAAATCTTAAAGAAAACAAAAACAAAAGCAATCATTAAACTGTCAATAAAATAAAATATTAATGGTTAAAACAAAAGTTAACAATGCTCGCAGCAGAAATAGATTAACATTGACATTATTGTTCGCATAATGGCGGATAGTGACGTCACGATGCCATGGTCGCACCTATTCCATTAGGGATGTTACTATTTTTATTTGCACTTTAATTTGGAGTTTAAACATTTATTTTATAGTGTTGTTGGGCAGTGGCCGGTGGCTTAAAATTCGGAGGTATTTAGGATAAACCCTTGCCAACTGTCTAAATAAAGTATGTCATACTTTCTTGGCAAGACACTTACAATTATTCGTAGAAAAGCTTGGCTGTGACGTCATTTAAAAATAATGGTTGGGTTTGATCTCAGAAATGTACATTAAAGGCGGGTAGCACAAGCATTCTTAATTTGAATAAAGCGCCTAAATATGTTTAATAAACAAATGAAATTATTTTTAAATGGTGTTCTATTTCGTGCAATATAAAAAAAACAAATTTGAACACACAGCTGTTTTTGTTTCATAAACATATTTAGTTATTAAATAGAATAATGAGGTTTCGTGCAAGCCATTTTGAGTGATGATGGGTATGTCTCCTCACTGTTTGGTCTCAGTAAGATAGAGATTGGGACAGACATTTGTCCTGCAATGGAATGTACAGGCTTTTATGTCTTAGTGTTATTGTACAGGCCGTAATTTTATTAGTGTTTAATGCTTGTTATATCAGTAAAGTTTTAATACAGAGGCAGATGCTGGGTGTAAAAACGAGGCATGGCTCACGCTCGCTTTTAATTGACAGGTCAGCCGGTGTCTCCAATTATAGTTCATTCAACTAATGAGGTTACGCACCAATAAATTTTATGGTCAATGACGTGACTGTCCAATATAACAGGAATCATAGGCACCGAATAACACCTAGATCACCAATGACATCATTATTGAGCAATTACAATTAGAAAGTGTATTTTCCATCAATTTACTTCATTTGTGGTTTCAAAAAACTTTTATCAACGTTTTCCTTTGATTTAAAACCGGAAATTAGCTTTGCCATGTTAAATTTTTTATATTATTGTCGCGAAATATGAATTTCTTATCGTAAGATGAAAGTGTATTAATGTCAGCTTCCTCAATAAAAGCAAAGTTGACTTTACGGAAAATGAGACACTAATTAGATTGACTCTGTTGGATAAACTTTTAAGAGACTTGTTTCAAAGGAAAATGTTCGTTTTACAAGCATTGAAGGGTATTTTAAAATCAGATAATATAATACAGGCTATCATTTATAATAATGGAGTATGACTAACTGCTCTGTCATTTTGTGAACCAAATTGGTTGGTGATTCAACGCTCCCTAAAATGTTATTATAATAACATTGACGACATTCAAGTACATGACTAGAAAATTAAAAAAGTGGCAGAGCAAATTCACTGGGCGAAAACTTTCAATATAACAGAGTTAATAAATTCGCCCGGACAAAATCACACACAGTTAATTAGACCCGAACTAAGCTCTAAGCTTGTAATTTGTAACTTTATTAACTGATACGGTATCAGTTAATAAGGTTCTATAACATAGGGTATCAGTGATACCCATACATATACACACACAAAAACATTATAATATGACTATATAATTGACACCCAGACGTTCGTCGCCACCAATTAATTATGTTTGCACATATTGCCTTCGAGCGGGAATCGAACCCGCAACCTCCAAAACAGTAAGCGCTCTCACATGCCACTGTGCCTACGGGTAGTCTTTTCAAAGATCCATTCATGATGTACGGTACTGAAAATTGGGCGCTCACCAAAACGTCGATCTATTGCATGCACGTCACTCAAAGGGCTCCAGGGACTAAACAACGCTTGGCATCTCCGCATCAACGTGAAAAATGCAAAAATATAAAGAAAAGTATGAACTAGATACAAAGACAGGCATTGGACAGGATGGACAAAGCAATATTGGAACGTAAGCTATAAAGAATTCGAAGGATTTCGGTTTAAAATTAACGGAAGATGGAATAAGGACATGCTAGCGGGTATTATGGACATGACAAAGCAATGGCAGAGAAGGTAAACTTATGAAGTTATTGGGAATATATAAATATCTTCATAATATAGTGTTGTGATTACGCCTAATCCTCCTCACTGTACTGATATCTTCAGTGAGATGAGAGGCCTTTGCCCAGCAGTGGGACATTACAAGCTAATTCTTACTTACTTCATGATACACACAGCACTGTCAAAACCACGAGATTTGGAAAGAAGCCGATATTCCTATTTTTCATATTCCCCTTCCTCATATTTTACCTTCAATAACTTTGTTTTCAGCATATTTTCTTTACTTACTTTATATACTTATATACTTACTTACTTTTATATACTTACTTTAATAATAAAAATTATTAATTAACATCTATCAACATTCATCATAATATGTATGTATCTTCATTTCTCAATACTAATAATTTTGCAAACTTCCTCGTACTTAGGAGAATGTTTGTAGAATATCTACTGTATGCTTCTCTCGAGATTTCTCTTAAATTAGTAGACGAGAACTTGCGTAATGTTAGATGGAGTTCCTCGGAATTGTACTCTATATTTTAATGGATACTGTTGTTTGGGCTCGATCTCATTTTTAGTGTAAATGTCGTTGTTTGTGTACATTAACATAGGAATTATCGTTTGTCGTAAAAATAAAGGTCTTTTGTCCGAAAAAAGTTACTGAGGTTACACCATTATTAAAGAAAAAAGTTACTGAGGTTACGCGTTGTTTTCTGGACTCGGTTTTCTAAGAAAATAATACATGAGGTACATTTGTGCAATGAAAAAGTGTATTACAGCATGAATAGCAAAGAAATTAGCTACTTAAGTTCTGAAAAGCACAATAATAATTACTATTCTCTGAAAGCTATTTTTAAGAAAGGAACGTAAGGGGCGTATAGAAACGTCTACTTCTCAATTTACTTCCAAATCTAAATCGTTTGATAACTTGTGTTCTGCAAGACCAGTGTTAAAGTAAATTGAATTTAAGCTTAAAGCAAGTATTAATTAAACGTAGTTTAGAATGATTTCTCTGCAAACGGGCTTTAAACATATAAAGGTACTAAATAGATTTAGTAGTTATTGTATCCGCTTAGACCACTTTCAAATCTCTTCATTTGGCAGTTTTTAGTATAAAGTTGAGGTATTGTTGAGAAGCAATCAAACTGAAACGGCAAACCAAGTCTTAATAGATCTACCACCTTTTTTAAAGTCAGTTAAAATGGCTCCAATTTGTAAGAATTCCTTTCTATATACCGAAAGAATTTTCGAAATTGGTAACGTAACAAAAAAGTAAAGTAACAAAAGTAGATATTATTGTCTCACTGCTGGGCAATGGCCTCTCATCTCAGGGACATCTCACTGAAGATATCAGTACAGTGAAGAGGATTAGGCATAATCACCACGCAGGTAACAAACACACAGATAAATACATACACTCAAATCGAGAACCTAATTTAGTTTTTGAAGCCGGTTAAAAAGAAGAGGACTCAAATAGTAATCGACTAAAGCGACTTGTTAAACATGATATAGCTGCTGCAGTCAACAAGGTGTGGCGGCCGAACCCTCAGGATAATATGCTGTGTAGTGTACAGCCAGGTCAACGAACTGTGCCAATAGTCGTTAATAACCACTCTACTTGTTACTTCGTTGATGGATTTTATAATCCCCTAGGAAGTGGGGATGAAGATTGATATGTTATATGTGATATTTAGCTTCGATAAGTTTTGCTTTGTTGACGACTGAAATATCGTTTAGTTCTTTCGTGTACTCGATTCGGAGGATCTTGTTTTATGGAAACTGCACCGTTAAAACTATTTAATACATGCCTATGTTTTAATAAGAGTTTTATTATTTTGTAATTAGATATAGTACAAAATTATACAAAATGTTCGTTTACTTTTTAACCCCCAACGCAAAAAGAGGTGTGTACTAAGTTTGACGTGTCTGTCAGTCGGATGAAGCGATTTCAATTTAGTATTTTTTTTATATTTTCAAAAACAGGAATTTAACCTTAGGTATAATTGATATATTGGCATGTAATAAAATAATATTAAGATTTAATAAGAGCGTGTTTGGTAACAGATGGACCTTAACAATGGACTTACTAAAAATTAAATAATTATTGCTGGTTTCTTTTAATATAAGACAACCAAACTAGCTGTGACCGCGAATTCAGCTGAATTTAAATGGCTCCTGTAGTATATACTCCTAGATTTCACACATTATTAAGATACTTAAACTAGACAAACCAGCCCAGCCGTTCTCAAGTTTTAGCAATACTAACGAACAGTATTCAATTTTTTATCCTTTAACAGAAGAGACGTTACTTGAAACAAGATATTACACAGATAGAAATACCACTGTCAGTCATCAAAGCAGAAATGTTCCATTTCTATCTTTGTACCGCTCGTGACGTAGTTTGATTAAGCGATGTTAGTTGCGGTTGTTAAGCAACGTGCAGCTCGACCCCTATTTGGATGGGTGGCCGATAGTGGGATTTCTATCTGAGCGCTACTGTGCTTCGGAGGGTGCGTTAAATTTCGGTCCCGGTTGTTCCAATTGTTAGACCTTGTCAGAGGCCTTTAGGCGGTTTAAAAACTTCGACACCAGGGTTGACCTTTTCAAGAATAAGAATAAAGTAAAGTAGTATTAGCCTGTAATATCCCACTACTGGGCAAAGGCCTCTCATCTCACTGAAGTTATCAGTACAGTGAGGAGGATTAGGCATAATCACCACGCTTGCCAAATGCGGGTTGGTGATCTCAAACTCGAGCCATGTTTGAAAAGTAGGAAACATGTTTTCGCTCGACCCGGGAATTGAACCCGGAACCTCAGTTTTGGCAGAATAAAGAATAAAATAAATTTATTGCCAAAAATCAAAAATTGAAATATACACAGAGATAAAATTTAAATACAAGGAACTTGGCAAAAGGCTGCAACTCAGCTGTTGCTGTGCGGAACGGATCCCGCACGGCGCTGGTTTTCAGTTGCCGCCTGCTCCCTGAGATGGAGGGAAACTCGAACTTACATATCTTTCACTAAAAGTAACATCGCTTAGTAAACCTTAACTACAAGAGGTAAAACTACGCACCTTCAAGCTATTAAAACTTTGTAGTTGTTTCTAAAGCGTAAAATTTAATTTTTAAGTATCCATTTTCTAGTTCATCTCAAGTAATTACTCAACGTGTGGGCACTAACTTTGAATATTCAAGTGTTCTGAGCTCCAAATTAGCGTTGAAGGAGTCGCATTACCGACTCCCCTTTGCCTTTTGTGAGGCTTCTTACTTTACTTTCATAGTGGGCTGTTAGTGCTCTAATGAAACCCTATTAAGATGTATGTCTTGGTATGCGATAAACTTAGTATCTATATCTATACCTACAAATAGTAGAAACAGGTAAATTTTGTATTTTGTTTGTATGTTCGGGGTGATATCGGAAACTAGCAGCGTCCCGTGGCTTGACCCGTTGTACCCGTTCCCGTAAGAATTTCAGGATGAAAAGTAGCCTATAACCTTTCCGTTGAATGTGGCTATCCATTACAAAAAGATTTTTTCAAATCGGACCAGTACTTCCTGAGATTAGCGCGTTCAAACAAACAAACAAACTCTGCAGCTTTATAATATTGGTATAGATTACCAGTCCGATTTGAATAATTCTTTTCGTAACTGAATAGCCACATTCAACAGGAAGGTTATACACTATTTTTCATCTCGAAATTCCCATGGGAACGAGTACAACGCGGGTAAAACTGCGGGGGGTTATTAATATGCATTGAGTTAATTAACGTTAAACAAAATACAGTATCAAAACTTTGCTCGCTCCAAAAATGAGGCCCTAATTTTAAATTCCAATAAAGGACATAAGCAATTTGACGTTATCCAAACGTTGCGCATGAACTATCCTCGGGCAACGGATCACAAATAAATGTTTATTGAGGGAAAATATACTTAATACGCCATGTGAGGCTAGTTTTAGTACACAAGGTGAGAAGCAATGTGTGATCTGAGCGGTTTACAAGATATGAGATGAAAAACAGCCTATTGAATGTGGCTATCCATTACAAAAATAATTATTAAAATCTAATTGGTAATTTATGAGTTTTTTTTCACTCTTAGTGCTCCATTACATCATAAAAGGAATCCCTGCACCGAATTTCATGTTTCTAGTACAGTAGTTTCTGCTATGCGTTAATATAAGTCAGTTAGTCAGTCAGTCAGGTTTGTCTTTTATATCATATCAATATTATAATTGTGAAAGATTGTGCGGATGTAATTATGTATGTTACTCTTTCACGAAAAAAAACTACTGAACAGATTTGGATGAAACTTTACAGTAATATAGGTTATACACAAGAATAACACTAGATACATTTTATCCCAAAATTCCCGCAGGAACGAGTACAACGCGGGTAGCACCGCGTGGTGTGGCTAGTAATTATATAGATGACGAAGTAATAAACTGCCTTACAGGCCTGACTGTACTTTAAAATCTACATTCCTTCTCAAACTCAGTTTACCCCTTCACCCTTCAAGAATATCAAAAGACTTGATTTCATGGCCCATAAAATTTAAATCTAGCTCTAGGTACGATTCCTTCACGGGAAATAAGTTTCCAAGATTTCTCAAGCCTATGAAGGTCCAAGCTAATAAAAGTAACTACTTGGTACTATTTTTCGTAACCGCAGACGATGTAAGACGTTATATGGAATGCCTCAGTTGTAATGTCGACTTCGTAAAAAATAATGAGATGCCCCACAAGCTTATTTAGTACGTGAGGGTTTTGTCAACTCGTAGAGGGAAAAAATTAAGCCGATTCTGTTGAATGTTATTCGAAAAAGGCTTATTAATGTTCACCGAAATCTACTTACTCTTACGAGAATACATTATCGTTCGGTTCCATCTAAGTCAAAAGCAATGGAAATAGGCTTCTATTTCGTATCTATTTCGTGTCATTTTCGTCTGCCAGGGTTGGCCACTAACTTACTTGTTTCGTCTGCGTCTAAATTAGATGATAGATATAGGTCAACTACACACTTTATACATTTTGTATTTCGAATGCTGAATTTTGCCAGAACGTAGTTAGAGAGTACATGTTTACCAATTACGTATACGCCTCGGTGATCTAGAGGTATATGTACTCGCTTGCCAAGACTGAGGTCCCGGGTTCAATTCCCAGGTCGAGCGAATACATGTTTCCTAATTTACAAACATGGCTCTGGTTTGAGATCACCAACCCGCTGTGTCCTCCTCACTACTGATATCTACAGTGAGATGACAGGCCTTTGCCCAGTATTGGGACATTACAGGACACAACAGTAGTTAGTGCCAATTTTTTGTGCTTATACGTTCAAGCTAACTGCTTCAAGTTGGTTCCCGTGGAGCCGCCTCCTAAGAAAGAGCACGCAATCGGAACCGAAAGGCTCCTCTTATTATTTCAGACGAAGCGCTTTCAAGCATTCTTAATGACAAACGAAAATAAACCTTACTACAATAATTGAAAACTCTGTTTCAAACGTGATAAAAATCTGCTCTCCTCTCCGAGCAGGACTGTATGAACGGACCCTAATGAAACTGTATTGAAATTAATGTCTGGGTCTATAGTTTTGTTTGACGTTCTAAATTAGTACAAGCATTAGCAAGCTCCATGATTCAGTGTTCCAAGATCCAAGTACTTGCAGCTATTTACTGAGTGCTAATTGGATAAGTTTCTACTGTAACGGATTAGGTTTGATATTGCTTTTGTATTTTATTTAAATAACTAGCAGCGCCCCGCGGATTTACCCGCGTTGTGGCCGTTCCTGGGGGAAATTCAGGATTTTTTATACATATAAACCTTCCTCTTGAATCACTCTATCTATGAAAAAAACCGCTTCAAAATCCGTTGCGTAGTTTTAAAAATCTAGGCATACATAGGGACAGACAGACAGTGGAAAGCGACTTTGTTTTATACTAGGTAGTGATGAACAAGAACAATTATGTACTAGAAAAATAACCTAGATTATTAGATACAAAAAAGTTTATTTATAAAGTGATAAATTTTGATTTTGTATCATTTATCACTTTGACTAAATTGAGCGAATATTAAGCATAACGACCGGTCATTGTGCATAATCGCTGATTAATCACTTTGGCTGGAACAGATACTTTTTAAATATGGTTTTGTAACCGTTTAAACAATACAGTCACCCATTAATGTAATTTATTAAACATGATTTGACACGTGGTATTTAATTAAGTTTTAGATAATACACTTATGCGTACCAAGTACAATATAATTAGGTAAATTAGATACTTTAATAATTTGTAATCCTACAGAGAAGAAGAGTAAATTCAGCGGGCGAGCGAGCGAGTATTTTGACTAGTGTGAACCTCGCGTCTAGTGAACATGCAGTTAGAAAACTCGCTAATATAAGAATGGCTATGCATCTTTTTTATCTAATGAGGGTAATGGACAAATGTTACAAGGCGAAATATAATGTAACGTGTTACGCGAGCATTCGTGCAGTCAAATACGGGGAATCACGTCGCTCGCAGCGAGCTACAAACTGCTCTTTGCTGTGAACAAATTGCTCGGTGTTCGTTGTGAATGTTACATTACGCCTCATAACGTTACATTATGTCTCGTAACTTTATAAATGCTATAAAAAATGTTACACCTTTAAATTTTATAACAACCACATTATTGTTAGAATTCAGCTCTGGTTTAGCTGAAAAATGTACAAAAGAATTTGCTTGAAGTAATATAATTAAAGTAAAACGTATGTTTGAAGAGGAACAAAGCTGAACTCGAATACAATGTTAAAAGAGTTTGTTACACAATTGGTTATGACATGTAGAGGGAAATTGTTAATGTAGAGTCTAATTGTTATTGTTGAGTGCATTCATTCATTTGCTTACTACATTTCTGTAACTTCTGATAATTTGGTTCTGCCTTTACGGGAACATTCGATTACTTTATCAAAATACTTTTTTTATTTTGTGTTATATTATTTGCCCAGCACTGGCTACAAGCTACATTACAAGCTTGCTTTAGCAACCTTTACTAGGTATTTAATAAAATCACTGTATTTCCGGCATTAGTTTACGCCATTTTGATTCCCCAATAATAATATATATTGACAAGTTATATTGCTTACCGTACTAAGCTAGTCTGAGATATTAATAGCAGATCCATTAAGACATTAGGTACATAAGGATTAATAATATTCTATGATAGACGGTTGAGCATCTAACTTGGTTATTGAAAGGTTTCGCTCGTGCGTAATATCTCGGATGAATTACATACACTATAGGTAGAATAGTGATGTATAACTTATACATAATAAAAATCAATTGTTGAGAGTGAGGGTGTGCCTCACTAGCCGATACGATACCACATCGGTGAAGGTGGAATTCTATGAAGCGGCACACTGGTATATTCACGGATCCGACTAGGTACGGCACGATATCGCCGGTTCGTGCTGTGTAGGCAAACTTCTATAATATGGGTGTGCGATGTCAAATAACAAAGGATTTTGGTATTATTATAGGTTTGATATTGAGGCATTGAACTGTATGTCAACCTAATGTCATTATTGAATTATGTTTTATTTTCTGTGTTATTTATAAGACAGTATTTATTCGTGACAGCAAGCCGGTATGTGCCGCCATGTATAAGAACGGACCTATTGCTGTCATGTTGTGGTGTCCGGCCAGTGCCCGGACCCGCCAACGGCCCGGACCCGGCCGTTGCTAAGTGTGGCATCAGCATAGTGTAGGGATTCTTACGGGGAACAGCTTAACGCGATATGAAGACCGCGGGATGCTGCTCGTTTACTATAAATTCTGATTTAATATTAACTATAACACAACCCTTGCTTAGGTTACTGACTAATACTTGTGTCGGTGTTTAGACCACTTAAAAGCCTTGGACATGGTCTGATAATAGTGATAATTTAACCGATCATTCAGTACTATTTCGTGCTTTAGTTCTGTTATAACAAAATGTCGAAACAGTTTGTTAATTAAACGGCAGATTGGAAATAACACACATGAGTAGTTAATAAAATTGGGGCTAACTTATTAACAGCAGTTTAGCTATCACATGGTTTGTCCCTTTTAGACATACGCTATGTCACAAAGAAAAAAAGAGACACAAC
Source organism: Cyclophora albipunctata (assembly GCA_963082685.1). Lineage (NCBI taxonomy): Eukaryota > Metazoa > Arthropoda > Insecta > Lepidoptera > Geometridae > Cyclophora > Cyclophora albipunctata. The sequence goes on along the minus strand of OY720119.1, from coordinate 7,184,038 downwards.
ACTTTAAAACAGTGTTTTAGTTCAACATAATTTATAAATAAGGTGAGCTAGGAACCAGTGAATAGGTACCTACCGGCACCTCTCACCAATATTACTGACGCCCGCACTCCGGGACGTCAAATACATACTTCCATAATAGTGATTAAATGAGTGATTTAACGTGTAATGTATGAACAATTACTACAATTAGTTAAGTGTCGTTTTAATGGGCGTCACTGAGCAATAGTATGTAAGGATCAACTTTGTGTACATGTTATAATGAAAGTTCTATAATTTTTTAATACACTTTGCACTAGCATCATTCCGTGCTTCGGAGGGCACGTTAAGCCGTCGGTCCCGGTTACTTTCTACGGATAGTAGTCGTTACATGAGCCATGTCAGAGGCCTTTGCCGGCTCAACAACTCCGACACCAGGATTGGTCAGGTTGACCATCCACTCGATGAAGAAGAAGAAGAAGACGAAGACTTGCATCATTGTTTTCTTTAACCTGATTAACCTACGTTTAACTACCAAAATAGATACAGTAACTACATGCGCCTCTATCAAATATTCATTACTCATTAAGTATTATTGAATACTTTGACAATTTCAACATGAACTCTCACGAATACATATCTATTTAGGTCTACTGTTCAGTTAATTGAGTCAAATAGCGTTAAGCGTGTTTCCTGCGTCAAACTCGGCTCACAATTAGAATGTAGTAAGTGCAATGAACTGGCTAATGGAATTTAGTACAATGTTGATGAGCCAAAGTGAAATGTTCGCGTGCAAAGGGAATGTACCAAATGCGGGTAGTTACTCGCTGGGGAAATTTGTTGCACTTCAATGCATGGTAAATGAATGTAAAATTCTTATTTATAACTGTTGTTACAAGCTTTTGTTTGACTTGTTAATTTAACTTTTACTTTTGTTTGACTGTATTTATTTTTTAATTGTTTAAGTCGTTAGAACATGTCCGAGGCCTTAAGGCGGTTTAAAGATCCAACACCAGGGTTGGCCACTAACCCACTCGAACTTATTTTTTAACTTTAGCGAAACCTATTTTGTAAAAATAGCTCGGGTTTGAGATCACCAACCCGCATTAGGCAAGCGTGGTGATTACGCCTCCTCCTCACTGTACTGATACCTTTAGTGAGATGAGAGGCCTTTACCCAACAGTGGGACATTACAGGCTAATACAGTTTACAGTTTATTTTTGTACCCAATAGCATAGCTTTATACAATGTTCGAGATATAATTTACTTATTTTAAGTACTGTTGGGGGTTTCAAAAGTTTTGTCACAGGAATGCAACTCTTTCAGGATCCTGTATTACATGGGCTTATACGATATTGAAATCATCTGTTAATCTAATTAACACCTTATCTTCTTTCCGTGTCACTGGCACTAAATTGAACCAGCCCAGAACTTGGGCGGGGTGACTGCATCATCTGTAGCCCTGTTGAGGTCTCATGTAGTACATACATCTAAGAGGGCATCAAGAGCAGGTCAGGTAATGCTCCATCGCTTGTGATGATTCTCTACTGCGACAAATTTGAGATTTGCCAAAAACAAAGGTTTAAGTTCAAAACTAGACGTATATTTTTTCTTTATCAATGGACCCAGATACAGATTTTTACGACTCTTTGTTCAAATTGAATTATATTAAAATCATACCGATAATAAAAGGTGATAGGCTTAGCGTAAACACGAGATTGAACTTTCGCAAAATATAACAGTATACATAAAAATAAACGATGCTCGGTTTACCAGAAGAAGCCCTATCGAATAAAAGGGAAAAAATATATGAAATTTTATTCCAATCTCCGGATATGCATAGCTGGGCCATATTTGCGTAGGATTTTTAAAAATGTCGGTATAAAATATTTAATTATGGGAGTACCTGTTTTTAATTGTATTATTTTCAACGTTTATGTTATTTTTCGAGTATATACTAATATAATAAAGGTGAAGAGTTTGATTTATTGTTTGTTTGAACGTGCTTATCTCAGAAACTGCCAATCACATTTCAATAATTCTTTTTGCGATAGATAGTTACATTCTATGGGAAGGTATTTTGCATCCTGAAATTAAAACGGAGGATATTCAAAAATGTCGGTCCCGGTTGTTTCAATCGTCAGACCATGTCAGAGGCCCTTAGGCGGTCTAAAAACTCCAACACCAGAGTTGGGCGTTACCTACTAGAACTTACTATCTACCTATGCCATGCTATATCGAATATTATAGTCACATGTAACGTGCATGAAACATTTACGTACAACAATATTCGAGACAAATCATTTCAATTTATATTGCACCCATTACAATACTCGTATAATTGTTATTTACCTATCCATTGTGCGGTCTGTATGCATTTGTATAATAAAGTATCTTGTCCTATAGTGTTACTTAATTATAATATGAAAATTAATAAAATCCATCTTGTAATATTAAGATCAACAAGCTTATTAAAAGTAAATATTGTTATAGGAAGTAAAAAATGAGACAAACCTAATTTCCTTTGAAGCGATTCTCTTGAATCTTATCGAAGACAGCGCTCTTCAGTTTTGTATATTTTTTATCATAATATTCATCTCAGTTTAAGATAATAGATCTATTAATTAACTTGTAACTAAAGTAGCGTTCGGTGTAAAGGAAAATATCTTGAAAGATAATACAGCGGAAGCTTACCCGTCTATTTATTTAGAGTTTATGGAGTAACGTTAAAAATTAAATTAAACCCTGATTCAAATTGTTATATTTTAATAGTTTCCAACCTTCTAAGGGAGCATTCTTGACGCCATTTAGTAAAAGCCCCTTTAGCGAAGGCCTTGCAACTTTGGTAGTATAATTTTATGTAATAGCAGAAGCTGTAGAAGGTATGTCCTATTTACATGTCTAATGAAATTGCTCTCATTAACTTGGCTAGTAAAGGGAGATAGGTTAATAAAGGTTTGATCCGTGTCAAACGTGCAGCAGTGTTCAAGCAAACTATATGCATCTCTGATTTAACCTATCCGCTCTTCAATCGAAGCTAAATCTTAGATGGTGTCAATGATGATGTTGGTCCTTTGTTTATTTTAAGTTTTGTTTTGACATGGCTTTGAAAGAACAATTTATTTTTTTCTCGACTAATACCGTCCCACTGCTGAGCAATCCTCCAAAGGCACCCCACTTTTCCTTTTCCAAATAATAGAATTAAATATGGATACCACACTATTAGTTAATTAATTACAAACACTTGATAATTCAAATATACTTGTTGATTTGGACCCTCTTCAAATGTGATCGTTTTCATCTACATCGCCTCTTGATATCACAACATAAATAAGGGAAAGTCTCGTCCAAAACCCTGAAACTAATTTTATGGCTCCTACAGACAAACGTCTATACTATTCAGCGTCAGCGTATTGGGGAAAAAATGAGAAATTTGTGGGAAACGTCAGAAGCAGTAAGCAATTTATTCCGGCTCAGGTCGCGAAAGGCACACAGCCAAAAACCGTGAAATAATTCGTTAACTCGAAAACAATGCTCGCAAACCTCGTATATTATGTGACAACTTTTTATTAACACTTCTAATGTATGTTGTTGAGTTTTGGAATATGGTGTAAATCGTACTTTTGTTGAACTGCAAAAAAAAAAAACAATTTAAATTTGCTTGCCAAAATAATGTTTTGAATCTGCAGTTTACTGGGACAATAAAACATAATGATCCACCTTTAAATAATTGTCTACTTTAATTAGAGTATTCAGTATAGACTGTTATGTCCATTTTGGATGAAATAATATTATAATGATGAAATAATATTAATAATAATTTTTGCAAGCAATTTTTCCACAAACTTAGCCAACCCAATCCTTACTTATAATAAGAACAAACTACATATTATTATGTTACGGCTATACCTGAAAAGATATTTACGAGTAGCATAACATTCTCTCGAACCTTGCATACAGACTACAATATACACTAATTAAAATACTAGCAACAAAAATATGTAAATCAAATGTAAACCCAAAGTATTTGAGTCGAATCAACTAACTTTCTGAGTCACGTCTTCCGTTCATTTCTAATAGTGGTGTGCAATGAAACTATTTAAGATATTGCTGCTACCTATCGTTACAAATGAAATAACCGCTCGGTAACTTTGTTACGAGGGCAAAGGGTTAAGTACTCGATGTGCCGGTTGTTATTGAGATAAATATCACTTTCGATTCTTGACATGGTTAGGATGTTCAACATGTCACAGTTACCCTGGTCTTTAAACTATATGCTCGTCCAAAAAACGCGTAACTTACAAAGAGAATACTTGCAGTTTTGGGGAATGTATTCTTTATATTTTGACTGGCTCATTACCGGTATTTAAACAATGTAAAAAGTAATATTATCTTGATCTTGATGGGAGAGTGGAAAGATCCGTCAAATTAAATAAAACCACTAAATGAGCGCTACTAAACCTATTCATGAAATTATTATAAAAAATAAACATACATATAAAACATAAGATTGTGAAAAGTTTCTAAAGTAAAAAAGGGCAATATCTATTTAGATGATCGCTTACAGTTTTTGGGTGAAAAAGGGCCCTTGAATTCGTAAACAGGCATTTGTGGATATTTGTACAAGAAGTTGGGCGCATGTGTTCCGTAACGTGACGCCAGATGTCGCTTCAATCGATTATAATCAAATCATTATTATGGTCGTGATTTATATTGTAAAGTTTTGGAAAGAAACCTCTTTAAGTTTACCGTTGTTTTAGGGCTGAGTTATATTTTGCTACGTTGTTATGTGATTCAGTAATCACCAAACGTATTTAAAGTAAGTACTTAAATTGCCCCATACACGACATAACATAGTTTTGATGGATCCCGCCCTTAATACCTACACTAGAATACATTTATTTCTTAGCCTACGCATAGTAAACATTGTCTAATTTGTTTACACAGAAAACAGTAGCATCTCATTTCGCCACAACTAATATGATGTGAATGTTCACGTTTTCCGTTGGAAACTACGGTCCACTGTGAATATTTTTCTCGACAGAAGACTTTTAAAACCCAGTGCGTTTTGTTAATAGTCTGTGGACACAGTGTGCTTGTTTTACTGGGTCGAGAGCAATTTCATCAAGCGAGCTATGATCCAATTGGAATTGTGTTCCGACGAACTATTGTTTTTTGAAATGAAGTTCTGTATATAGTTTTTAAATATGTTGTTTAGGAAGGTGTGCAATGTTAAAAATATTTTGTTATATATTTGGGGTTTTAATAGTCGAATGATTTTTGCTGTTACGGACAATTTTGTACCAATGTATTTGTTTATGAAACGTTTTTGATTTTCGACAAACAATTTACGAAAAAATAAGTTTAGTTATTTTAATACAGACACTAAACTTCCCAAAAACATAACAGTCTAATTTTGATATGCAAAAAATGTAAAAGACTTTGTGTTTATCTTATAAATAAGACTTTTATTTCTACAACATTTTTGGACAATTTTATCAACAAACAAAATCTCAATTATGTTAATGGATATCATTAAAACTAGATTCCCTCAGGGACATCTAAAGGGAGGTCATTGCAAAATATATATTTTCAAAGCTGAAATGTTAGTTTCAAGCATTTGCATATAGATAGGATGGTTTTGACTCTACGAACTTTTCAAACATATCTTTTGACTTTGCGTATTGAAGTCGGAACAGCGTTCAACAAGTTAGCTTCACTTTGAAATTATTTCGAAGTGGTTTCTTTTGAACTAATATTCGTCGACGTTCGAAAATTATTTAAAATTGTAGTCACTTTAGCGTTCCTTTATTTTATTTTATACTCTGTCTGAGTTACTTGTTACTTACGTCCGTACTCAGAAGCGTCAAATGCTGCCTTAGTAGAGATTTAATGAATCGCTGAGTGCTGCAGTTATATTTTAGCAGTTTTGGATGGTGTTTAAACGTAAGAAACAAATCATGCGGGTGCGGGCTAAGTACGGGCCGGTTGCGGGTCGTGCGACGTTGAATTCTTTGTATCTGTATGACTCACTGGCTCGTGGCCGCACTACGTGCGTCTTGTGGTTTAACACGCCCAGTGAGGATACCATCATACTTATTATTCGGTTACATCATTGATTTACAAAGTAGTTAAAAAAACTGAATTCATTTCAAAGTCGATTTTAACTGGTATACTTCTTTTTGTCCCTGAATATTCAAGGGAATTGTTACAACTTGGGCACAATTAGGAGCTACTTTACTTTATTATTTTAAACGGGAACTTACGTATGACGGAGGATACTGTTGAGAGTTCCTCAACATGTTCCAGTGCGGGGAGAGACGCTGTCGCGAGCGCTTCACCTCCTGATGAAGGTCACCGAATGTGACCGAAACGTGCTGACGAACTCTCAGTAGTAGCCTCCGTCGTACGTAAGTTCCCGTTTATACAAATAATAACGACATTAACGTACGTTTCAACTACTTTACTTTACTTACCTACAGATATAAGTATGAACTTTCCGTTTCAGACGGTTATTTGGCAAAATAAACCCTAAGAACCTTATTTAGCTATCAAATGATTTGTCACTTTCTAACTTATACTCAATTTTCCTGAGAGCAAAAGAGACAAAACGCAGTGTGTGTGTTAGTTACTCCGCGTTTATTAATAAGGCCGTTAAGGTCTAAAAGTTAAAGCAAACCCTTATATGAAATGGTAATATTTAATGTTGCTTCATCAAAAGTTACTGAAAACAAAATAAAATCCATTTAACACAGCTATTTGTTTTATAACATACTAGCCGTGTCCCGCGGTTTTACCCGTTCTCGCGGGAATTTCGGGATAAAAAATAGCCTATAACCTTCCCGTTGAATGTGGCTATCTGTTACAAAAAGAATTATTCAAATTCGACTGATAACTCCTGAGATTACCTCGAACATACAAACAAACAAACTTACAAATTTTACCTCTTTTTAATATTAGTATAATAGATATGTATATGTTTTACACTGAATACGAGTACGTTGTTATTCTTTAAACATTTCCAAGTAAATAAATCTTCGTGATTTGCGTAAAATCTCCCAAAGGTTTTGAAACAAAATTGTTGCCGAGTTTACATTCATTCGTCGTGAAAATTGTTCCCAGTTAAGCGGTAGAAAATCCTAACGTTTTGTCCTTTAGCACTTAACGAAGGCATGTGAAGCGTATTTAAAATACTCCAGGGAAATCTGGATTAACGATTTCCACAGTCACCTTTAAGCTGTTAGTAGGGAAAATATTTCTTGTCTCTGTCGTTAACGTTTTAAATATTGCCATGTATTAACTCTTATAAAATGCTCTTTCTGATATCGTCATGTGCACTCTAATCTTCCTCATTGTACTGATAAAATCAGTGAGCGTTGAGACTTTTGTCCAGCATTGGGATAGTGTAGGCCTAAAACTAAACTTATGAAATCTTTGAATATATAGTTTTATATCAAATGTGTCTACATTTGTTTGTCCTCCTCACTGTATTGATATCTTTAGTGAGATGAGAGGCATTTACCCAACAGTGAGACATTAGCCTGTAGCTAATACAACTGTATTGGCTAATAAAAAAAAAAAAAAGTATTAGCCAGTAATGTCCCACTTGTTAGGCAAAGGCCTCTCGTCTCACTGAAGATATCAGTACAGTGAGGAGGTTTAGGCGTAATCACCACGCTTGCCTAATGCGGGTTGGTGATCTCAAACCCGAGCCATGTTTGAAAAGTAGGAAACATGTTTTCGCTCGACCTGGGAATTGAACCCGGGACCTCAGTCTTGGCAGGCAAGTGCACATACCACTAGACCACCGAGGCGTTGGCTTATAAAGGCTTATAAAGAAAAAGCAAAAATGTTTTGTATGTAAGTGGTTATACTAGCCGATAACGAACTCAATGTTTGTCAAACTCTCGAACTTTTCATGAAACTCATATTTTTATTGCATCGAACCGTCTTTGACTGAATGCAAACTTTTGCGGCGAAGAAACTGCTTACAACTCAAAGTTTATATTAAGACTTAACCTCTCCTGTATAAAAGGTTCTACTCTAAGGTTGAAACTTATCCAATAACACCCACTGTTCGGGACAGAGTTACTTTTCTCGTTTCTCTTAAATATTGGCTTCAAAATGGGAAAAAATGCAGGTCATGTTGAAGGTTTTTGGCACTATTTGGACGGTCCAAGGAAAATAAATTGTTAGTTGTTAGTGTTATATCTTTTTTTTGTTCCTCCTAAGAATACGAAGCTAAGTAAACTTCTGTTGTTTACCCAGTTAAAACGAATTCTTTGGAACAACTCAGCTATTTATTTGTTGTTCTTATTGAATACAACAGCCTCCGTGGTCTAGTGGATTGAGCGCTCGGCTCACGATCCGGAGGTTCCGGGTTCGATTCCCGGTGGGGATATCTCATTAAAATCACTTTGTGAGACTGTCCTCAGTTTGGTTAGGGCATTGCAGGCTGAATCACCTGATTGCCCGAAAAGTAAGATGATTCCGTGCTTCGGAGGGCACGTTAAGCCGTCGGTCCCGGTTACTTTCTACGGATAGTAGTCGTTACATGAGCCATGTCAGAGGCCTTTGGCGGCTTGATAACTCTGACACCAGGATTGGTCAGGTTGACCATCCACTCGATAAGAAGAAGATTAAATAACGTATTGGGAGGTACTGACACGTTTTATTTAGTTTCAAACCCAACGTTATTGTTGGCGTTTGTTGGATAATTCTGTTACGTGGGCTTCGAGATAAATATTGAGTATGTTGAGATAAACTGGGAACCGATGAAAGTATTAACTATTTATAGGCATCTTGTATACCTATATATCTTTTCTTTCAAAACAGTGCGAGATTACTAAAAACAATTGGAAGTACAGAAATCTAATGGTCTTAAAAACATATTGGTTTATTTTTCATAGCATTGTAAAGAAGAACTAAAATAAAAGGTATAACATTTTATTACGCACTAAGTTTTTCTAGGTATTAAGCATTTATTTATTACTTTGTTTGTTAGAGATAGTATTTCACCGCTTTATCGAAGACAAAATCATAGTGCAACAAACTAGATTATGTGAGAATATAAAGCTCAAGAGTTTGATTTTTGGTTAATTGGAACAAGCTTATCGACTGATAGTTAAGCCATCAGTCCAATTTGATTTCTTTTAATAGTAAAATTTAAGAGAAAGTTCAATTTATTTCGAAATTCGTTCGGAATCGCATTATAATATTTCAGTGGTGACTTTACCCTCACCCCTTTCCGTCTTAGACAAGTCTCGATGAATACAAATCAAAACTTACGATGCCGAAAAATGCAGACACATAAATAGATACATAACAGAGGGTGACATGTCTAAATACATGTCACCCTCTATTATGTATCTAATCCTCTGAAGATAAATAGTCTACTATTTTTGTTTTTACTATTTATTAACTTACTACTTAACTAGATTTTGTTTTAACCAGTTTAAATTGTCAAGACAGTTCAAATGATTAACCTAAAGTGGTCGATGATGCCAGTGACTACGTTTCTGAAGTATATGTGTAAAGCAGCTCTTAAGGCTACTTTTGAGCACACCAGCACGTGAGCACTAACACGTGACAACGACAAGACAAGACAACGCTCTACATAATCAAACAGCCGACTGTATCAGTTCAGAAGTGCAATAAAAATGCCCTTAGTTGCCCGTACATTAGGTATGTACATACATACAATATGTAAATGATTAATCACTTTCAAAGACATCTTAACACTGCTCAACTCAATAGGTTATAACTAACATTCGGATGGTGCCAACGTAATTTGCCGCATTGCCTATTTGGCTCACTCCTGGCTGATCATCTGGTCTATCGATCCAGGGTTGTGACGTCACGGGCGCCGAGGAGTCCCGCCATCCCGTCGCCAAGACTGGGGATGGACCCGACCTCTTTCCATAGTTTATGGCATTATAACTTTGTTTTGCTGTCTATAATGGGGTTGGCTGTTCTTTCGTATTGTAGGGTATCGAGGGTTATATTTTTACGATTTTGAAAATGCCGTGTTATGAGTTTAACATGTGTGGGTGCATCGTAGTTTCAAAAGTTTTCAGTTTCAGTCAAAAGGTTGGTCCAGTTTTTGTTTAAATAATTTTTTATCATGTGTTTTTTAATACTTTGAAATGAACAAAATATTAAATATTGAATTTAGCATCAACTAAACCCTCAACTCTGTGGCAGTGGCCATGAGCGAAAGTGGTATTTAAAAAAGAAGATGAACATAGTTCCATCCTCCTCAGTGTACTGATATCTTCAGTGAGATGAGAGGCCTTTTCCCAGGAGTGGGACTTTACAGGCCAATACTTAACTTTTTTTTTACATAGTTCATTGTATTTTTTTACGTTTCGTGTGACGCCCTTGCTGTCGTTATCCCTGCATCGTGGTACCTCGTATGACAATATGGGTATCGCCATTTCAATAAACTTTCAAAACATTCGTATATGTAACTAAACAATTATTAACTAAGTAATGAAAACTTATAAAGGTAATCATATAACAAATTAAATTTAAAGCTCAAAATAACCGTCGAATTACTTAGACGAAGCATTAAAAGTTTATCAAGTGTAAACATTTATTAAATGGATACCCAACTTGAGTTCCAATGATCGATTTCAGATTAATTATGTTTATCCATACAGTTCCCAAGTTATTTTACGTTTATTGGAATTAATTATTGGCTGTCGAACATTTTCTTACATAAGTTTTTAGGAAAACAATAACGTTGTTTACGAGTAGGGTTGATAGGTAAATTTTGTTTTTTGGTTCTCATTATTTAATTTAAATACGAGTATATACTGTAATTTTTTTAGCACCAGTGTAATTTATTTCTGTACTCTACATTTTATATATATTTTTTCTGCAACATATATCATGTTGTGTGTGAATTGCACAATATGGCATGCCATTCTTCTCTTTAGTGTCGTGATATTTTACGAGCTTACAAACTATGATCGGTAATAAGTGGCGAATTTATATGCAGTTTGAAATTAAATTAAATTACTATCCTGTAATGTCTCTGTTGGGCGAACGCCTCTCATCTCACTGAAGATATCAGTACAGAGAGGAGGATTAGACATCATCACCACGCTTGCCTAATGCGGGTTTCAAATTAGACAGACTCTTTGTGTAACCTTTAAAGTTGTTTTTGCACTAACGACGTATTGAATTTATTATTGAAGTAGGGAACACTTATTAGGTATCTACTTGGTAAGCGGAACAGTTATTTTTTTTAACACGCTTTTATTAGCTTGGCCTGTATGTATGTATGTACGTATGTAATGAAATCTTTGAACATCATTTTCACCAACTTCCAGAAGTCTGATTAATTTGAAACTTTGCATATGTATCAAGGACCGATGACAATGCAATAATTTAATAACAGTTTCCCGTTATCCTTAATGGATTTGCCAGATTTACTAAAAAAATATTACTTCATATAAAAGACATCAACGGGCGCTCGATGTGGGACGGAACGGGAGTTCTGTTTTATTTTACTAAATGGTACTAGACACTAACAGCGTCCCGTGGTTTTCCCGTGATGGGCCCGTTCCCGTGGGAATTACGGGATGAAAAGTTGCATATAATGTTATGCTTACTAAAAAATAAAAAATAAAATTATAGTTTAAAAAAACTAAAAAAACACGCTTTTATTGCAAATTGAACTAAAAACTAGAAAATAATTTTTCTCCTCAAATCAAAATTATAATAAAATTTAAGTTGTAACACAATGATTTCATTCAGAGTAAAAAAGCGTGGGGTGCTTAATATTTTTAAATATTACAATCATCATTGGTAACTATCTATGAGAGGATAGTTATGAACTACATTAAAATGCACCCCACGCTTTTTACTCTGAATTAAATCATTGTGTTACAACTTAAATTTTATTATAATTTTGATTTGAGGAGAAAAATTATTTTCTAGTTTTTAGTTCAATTTGCAATAAAAGCGTGTTTTTTTAGTTTTTTTTTTGTTTGAAGGCGTTCAGAAACTACCAAATCGATTTGAATAATTCTTTTAGTAATGTGTAGGCACATTCAACTGAAAGTTTATAGGATATTTTTCATCCTGAAAATCGCAGCGGCACGCAACGCAACGCGGGTAAAACCACAAGGCACTGCTAGTATAAAAACATACCCACTGATTTTAACTTTACCATATTTTCGATAAATATACGTAGGTTTTATTACGAAACAATAAGGAAAGCCGACTACTTACAGAAAACATCAAGTATTTTGTAATATCATCTATCTTCTAAGATAAGGTCACTGGGTCTGAAATCGCGACTGAAATATTTGGCCGAACGCAATCTATCTTCAGAGAGACGTTTACACTTTTCATTCAGTTGCGGTTCTTTTTCACCTACATTTGTGATGTGAAGGAAACCTTAGAGAAATAGATCAAATACTTTGGAACGGGGTTTAAGTTCAGTATTTGATACATATCTTAAGCTCTCAAGGGCTATCACGAACATAATCACGACATATTTTAATGATGTCTTCGGTTTAAACAAACGTGTCACAAATTATCCATTTATTTTAAAAATGAAACTTAAGTTACAGACGCATTGGGTTTATAAGGGCCTTATTCATAAACGCTTATTATAAGCATTTTAGCTATCAAATGGTTCGTCCCTTTTTGGGTTTGAATTTTGGGCCTATAACCTTCCTCGTGAATATATCTACCTAAGGCAAACTTAATTATTCGAATTGGACTGGCAATACCCGAGATTAGCCCAAACAAGCAAACAAAATTACAATATAAGTATAAAAAAATATAAATATAAGTATTGATCGATTTCGAATTGAATTGAATTGAATATTAGTATAGATGAAACCGTTCTAGATGTAAGCATTTTTATCTGATCGAGCTTATTACAGAAACTGTTTTCACAGGTTAAAAGAAGGTAAAAGTAGATTAACCTCTTCATTAGGTTAATAGCTAGCTTATTTAACAGAAACCTAAAAACTGTCAGTCACTACGACCTTGAGCGAATTGTTTGTATATACCCAGTAACCCACATAAAATACCGATGACGCCATCGCTGTTCCCGACAACAAGTCGCCACTAGCACCTATCTGTTGCCAAGTTTCGCCCATTCATGTGGACATCCCCTAAGGTTGTCGTGAATAATCGCTTGCCAAATAAGATTAATGATAGTATTGTGGTTTGGACCCCCTTGGAGGTTCTAATTGAGATCCTTGGCAGTTTTAAAAAACGAACTTTTTTTAAACATTATAAAGTTTTTTTTTTCTTTTTCAGAGCTCTTTTTTCACTGTTTAAAGTTTGCTTCGTAAAATTGTGCCAGCAAATGTTAGTTGCGTCGTAATTCGTTATTAAGTTAATGTAAGGAAAATTAGAATGGTATTTTTGTGGCAAAAAAAAATAATTAAAGAATGCTCTCAGAAAATTCCATAGAAATTAAATGCAACGAGCCTTGTCGTTGCCCTTTTTGTATCTTATAATGAAATCGTGGAAGCAGCATTAAACATAAGTCACAATTCATTTTCCTTTACCTCACTTTGAACGTTTAAAAAGGGAGATTAATCACCATGACATCTGAAACCATTTGCGTAATGAAACAGAATATCAAAGTGTAAAAATTGCTGCGTACATTTTGTAGATCAAATAGCATTTGAATTATTCTGTCGGTTCTTTTATAATAAAATGTCAATTGAAAAGTTACTATGCAGTACATAATTTATAAGAACCTTGGTATCCTGAATCTATAAAAATCATACAAACCACCGAATGTTTCTACGCTTTACATTCAACGACTGAACCAAATTGGATATTTTTTGTTTTATTTTTCGTTATTGTCAGGCGAAGGTTTATATGAAAAAACTGTTTGAATTACCGGGTCAACTAGTTCATTATAAAAAATAAATTCAACATGTTTTGATATTCAAATTCGGGCATTCGGTGCAAAGTCTTCATCTCATCATAAATTACTGATATTTTGTAACTTATGTGCGGGAAACCTATTGCTAATATAATAGTGCTATATAAAACGATATAGAGAGATTACGTAGTAAGCACGTCGGTCTTCCGTTGATAAGAAAATGTTAGTTTAATCAAGAAACGTTATGGGACGTTAAGGCAAGTTAACGCATGTCCTTTTCAATTAATCTAAAAGCCACTTAACATTAAATCATGAAACTCTTGCTCAATTTTCCATGAAAGTAGAGCCCGCACAATACGAGACAATATGCAAATGTATGCAAATCAGTGTAATGTGCATACACTGAATGACTCACTTTTATATCTACAGGGAAATCGAGCACTAAATGAACTAGTTTTTAGGACAAAGCACTATTGTAAACCGTGTAGTAGAATAAATTAGTACGTTGTACTTCCCTAATTGTATTAGAATGGAACTGAATAAAAAATCACTTTAGTTGAAGTGCTTTCGTAAATAGAGTTTAATTATAAAATATTTTTATTGTTATAATGCCATTTTCACTTGTTATATATAGGTATTTATTATTATTTATTTATTTTCAGCCTGGCTTGTCCCACTGCAGGGCAAAGGCCTCCCTACCCTCTTTCCACCTTTCTCTATTGAGTGCTAGACTGGGCCAATCCTTATATATTTACTAGCTGCGCCCCGCGGTTTCACCCACGTTGTACCCGTTCCCGCGGGAATTTCGGGATAAAAAATAGATGTTGTCCGATTCTTAGGCTTACCCGATATGTACACAAAATTTCATGAGAATCGGTCGAGCCGTTTCAGAGGAGTTCAACCACGGTACCCGTTCCCGCGGGAATTTCGGGATGAAAAATAGATGTTGGCCGATTCTCAGACCTACTCAATATGCTCACAAAATTTCATGAGAATCGGTCAAGCCGTTTCGGAGGAGTACGCGAACGAACACTGTGACACGAGAATTTTATATATAAGATAATAACAAAAATTTCAAAAGAAAATATCAGATTTGCAACACTCAACAACTTAAGTATTTATTTAAATTATTAATCATAGGTCCCGTCTCATATAAGTATTTTAAAAAACATAAAATAATATATAAGCCGATGACAAACAAGTGCATTTTTCTTTTAACTAGGATGCCACAATAAGGTACACTACACAAAAACCTTTTTTGTTGAAAATAAAGAAGAAAATTGAGTATTTTTAAGGCTATTATGAACTATCTGATAAAATAATAAAATACTCGTATGTTCAGCAGATAAAATAATTTGATTCACGTCATCGCTATAACATGGGCAAAATGTGACGTAAAAATTATTGGGTAGCTTGTCAAGTCATATCGCCAATTTTTATATTATAGCCATCAAGTCCTTGCGTCTATCATAAGGGCCGTGACGTCATTTATTTATGCCACTTCCAGAATATTAAGGATCGGGAGTTATTCAAATAATAGCTAAGAGGCTGATATGAGTGGCTTTCAGCGTCTAATAAGGGTTATTGAAATGATTGCTTGCTAATAAGGGAGTATTCTATATCGTCGTAATTTGATGATAATATCATCATATTATGATATATAAATATTTTTTTAAATGTTTGGTAAAATATTAGTTAAAGAAATGATGAAAGGGATTGAAGATTCATATTTGATTAAGAATAATTTTAAGAGGGGGTGAGGAAGATTTTAATTTCCTTTAAATCGAAATTGTCACCTACGTTCATAAGAGTTGCGAGTCCACTAACAAACACACAACACACACACACACATACAACTGATACATGTATGTATCGAAGGATAAAAGTACCTGATTGGTGGATAAACACTCACACAAACAATTTTATAGGTATCACCTTTCAGGTGTAAAGATACCCTTCTTCGAACTCAAAGTAATTTGAATTTCAAGGTGTTGATATCTTGATATCGAAAGATTTTTCATAGAAACCCCGTGAACAGCTCACGGAAATCATTATCCGTTGGGGATCATATCGACGGGACTGAATGAAGAGTTCAGCTAGTTTTTTTTATGAAAAGTCATCGTCCCTTTACCTGTGATGAAAAATTTATGTTCACTTTGGACCTACCTATAAAGCATACGCGGACTTGGCGTTTGATCTGCAGAAGACTAAAGTCTCTTACTATTACGAGGAGTTTTAGTCCCTCATGTGCATCACTGGATACAGTTCGTAGTTTTCTCTCGGACAAAGGTCTTTCGTGGACAGGAAGACAACATTTCGTTTACAAAATCCTTTACCTAACCAGGAATAAGCCAGTTTAATTTTAAAACTGCAAGTTTCTGCCATTAACCTAGTTGCGATAGACAAAATCAAGCTTTAGATCTTAATTGAGTTAAAGCAAACGCTACGCTAAAGTGAATCGCGAACTAATTACTGATTCTCGATGCAGCCTCGGTATTAGTGTTAATGTCTATAGTTGTCTAAGTGCTTACCGATTCATTTAGTTCAATCCTTGGACTAATCGATCCTTTGGTATTCGAGTTTTATTATGAGAAGTGAGCGTTGTACTGTTTGTTTTAAGCTCAAGACAGAGGCACACATAGCGCGGGTGCGGGCCGGTTGTGGGTGACAGTAAGCTGGTTGCGGGCCATTGTGATAACTTTCCTACAAATACAAGAAAAACATCGTCACGCGACCCGTCCGTCTGATTTCATTTAGTTAAATCTTTGGGTTTATCAATAGAATGGTATTCTTAATTAAAGATTTACAACCATTTGTCAAAAAATAATACGTCTAAACGCCAAAGTTAACAAAACTATCTTTAATTAGTCTAGCAATAGTTTTTGTATCAATTCTTAAGTATAGCATACAAAAAGTCTGTAACAAATACAATAGTCTGATAGGCGTCTGGTATTCTTACCGGTCCTTTTTACCCGACTGCTACAGAAGGAGGGTTTGTTTATGACAAAACTCAATTATTCGATTGCAATTGGTTTGAAGATTTATACATTGCAATATTGTATCAATCATACTGTTAATTACATAGTTACATGCGTATCTTATTTCAATTGGAATGGTCAATTAAAATGGAATTGATATGTCAGCTGTAACTGAGACTAACAGAGCACTATTAACAAATGGATCTTGGACTAGAAGCTGGGACAATGTATGGTGATGTATATATACATAGTTCTAGCATTACAGTCCCACTGTAGCTTATAAAATGATTGAAATTGTTTTTTTCGCTTCGTTTACGTTTTTTTTGTCATTGTACATATTGTATTGACCCTTGTTGTAAATTCAAATATAAAGGTGAATGTTCAACACATTTTTACACAGAGGATTACGTAGTATGAATGTTTGCTGAGAATATAATTTGAACATTCTTTATACGTTAATGGGTACAAGTCAACGGCCAAGTCACACAACATTAACTATAAATAATAAATAAATCGCAGTAAGGAACCTTAAACTTGGCACGACTTTGTCTAGATTTCATTACTTTTTAGAGATAAACAAGCAGCTCCATCGACACTTGGCTAGTTTTTTACAGATAATCGTTTATGAATAAGGGCCATAAGATTTATACCTATTGATATGACTTTTTAAAAACAATAAAGCATTTATTTGTTACTATGGCCATATTAAAAAAGAAATTATTTTGCTTCTTCTCTTCTTCTTCTTCTTCATCGAGTGGATGGCCAACCTGACCAATCCTGGTGTCAGAGTTATTGAGCCGCCAAAGGCCTCTGACATGGCTCATGTAACGACTACTATCCGTAGAAAGTAACCGGGACCGACGATTTTGCTGATTTATGTATTATTTTCTTTCACACTGTCAACTCAACACCTACAACTGTCATTTGTGGGTAAAGATACGTCGATATACGCCTATAGAGCGAGAGCTGGCTGCAAAAATCCTGGCCGATCAGTTAACAGAATGAAATGTTTTTTAAAAGTTAGTACTTATATCTAGAATGACAAATATCAATGTGTGCCTGGGCGGAACTTGTGCATAAGTTTTATATGTGTTGTCTTTGGAGCTTTTTTCGTACAATAACTGTACCAATGGAGTAACACTTTCAAATTATTTTCAAAAGTTAGTTTTCAACAAGTAAAATAAAATTGTTTTTGTGTGCCTCATTAAATCCTGTGCCCATGCCTTGGCACACCATATTTAAAAAATTTTTTTTTTGTTCGTTTGTGTACCCATCGTGTAACAACTTCAAATTAGTACCAAATTAAAGTATAAACATTCCTTTATTAAAAAAAAAAGGTGTGCCACGCCTATGCCTGTTACTAATACATGGCACACACCATTTCATGTTGAAAGTCTTATACTATCACTAATATAATCTATTGAGGAAGTATTGAGGAATGAGGAATCAAAATGATTAAAAACAAAACTTTTCATTTATTTAGGTAATTAAAAACAAAACTTTCATTTATTTTGATGTAAACAAAGTCGGAATTTATAATATAAAAAAATTTGTCTTACATATATTCATAAAAGTGATAAAAAAATACATATCTAAAAACATACGTTAGAACATTCATACCTTTCTGTTCTTATCAAACATCGTCATAACTATCATCATGATCATCATCAGCATTATCATCATTATCGTTATTATAATCGTCATTATCATTATCACTTTCATCGTATTCTAATTCTACTGACACAATGTCTTGTCAATGTCAATGCTGCAACAGGTGTTTGCAAATTTGAATAATATAGATGAAATTGATAATTTTAGAAGCATGGAAATATTACAACAATATACTTGTAAGATTTATGGAATTAATTGTAACAGTGTGAATGATGCTAGATTCATTTTTCAAAATAAATTCGCACCAACGTCAGCCGCAGAATACTTCATGAGAAATGTTCAAAAATTCGATTCCACACAAATTCCACCATGTTGGAAATCACTCAAACAAAAAATTTTAAGGACAATTTATCTTACTTCGATGTGGCAAAATGCCACTGAAACAAACTGTGTAAATTTATCGCTCGAAGAATGCGGATGGACACTTGATCATAATAAAACTGAACCGTTTTGGTTCGAAGGTGATCCAACACCGCTTTTAATTGAAGACATTGTGTCAGTAGAATTAGAATACGATGAAAGTGATAATGATAATGACGATTATAATAACGATAATGATGATAATGCTGATGATGATCATGATGATAGTTATGACGATGTTTGATAAGAACAGAAAGGTATGAATGTTCTAACGTATGTTTTTAGATATGTATTTTTTTATCACTTTTATGAATATATGTAAGACAAATTTTTTTATATTATAAATTCCGACTTTGTTTACATCAAAATAAATGAAAAGTTTTGTTTTTAATTACCTAAATAAATGAAAAGTTTTGTTTTTAATCATTTTGATTCCTCATTCCTCAATACTTCCTCAATAGATTATATTAGTGATAGTATAAGACTTTCAACATGAAATGGTGTGTGCCATGTATTAGTAACAGGCATAGGCGTGGCACACCTTTTTTTTTAATAAAGGAATGTTTAAACTTTAATTTGGTACTAATTTGAAGTTGTTACACGATGGGTACACAAACGAACAAAAAAAAAATTTTTAAATATGGTGTGCCAAGGCATGGGCACAGGATTTAATGAGGCACACAAAAACAATTTTATTTTACTTGTTGAAAACTAACTTTTGAAAATAATTTGAAAGTGTTACTCCATTGGTACAGTTATTGTACGAAAAAAGCTCCAAAGACAACACATATAAAACTTATGCACAAGTTCCGCCCAGGCACACATTGATATTTGTCATTCTAGATATAAGTACTAACTTTTAAAAAACATTTCATTCTGTTAACTGATCGGCCAGGATTTTTGCAGCCAGCTCTTGGACTACTACATGCTTCTAGAAACGAGCATACTTGCGTATAAATAAATCACTGTCACTGATATATAATAAGTAATGATAGATAATAAGTCTGTCTGAAACCGCCATAACCATAAAAGCGTAACAGACAGACTATATTAAGTACGAACTTAGTATTCTACAGGCAGTCTTTAAGTAGATATTAATTTGCATTATGACATGTCACTAGACAGTTGACATTCTCTGTTTATAAACTAGTTTCTCTTAGGGCTCTTTCAATTTAAAAGATTTTGTCATCTACGAGTAAAAAATTAGTAATAAAAATAAATATTTAAGGCCTTATCTTACTAGCAGCATTTAAGCTATCAAATGGTTTGTCCCTTTCTGACATACACTATTTTCCAAAGAGCAAAAGAGACAAAATACTCACTAACAGTGTTTTCGGTAGAGAGCGTTTTTGAATAAGGCAGCTAAAGGATAAATTTAGACCACAGTTATTTAGACCCAAACTAAACTCTAAGCTTTATTTTGAAATCTAACTGGTACCATTTCATAATGGAACTGATATATTGTTTTATATGAATAACAAAATAAAGTCCGTGCATTATTTATTTATTTAGTGTTAGGAGGTCCAACAGCTTGACCACTTATTCTAAAAAAGTACAGCATATCTTAACATAAAGCCAATTATAGGTCACATTATGAACACAGACTGTATAGTTAACTCTCATAACTGAAATTAGTTAATAAGGCCATTTGATGATGAGGACCGGGTACAGCTGGGAATAGTGAGTAATATTCAGTTTTTATGTAGGTATTTCAGGACTTTAACGTAGTACCATAATAGTAGTCTATTTTACACGCAGTTGCTGTAAAACGTATGCATTTAACTAGCAAGTCAGAATACAATGTGTACTGGTCAGATGCATGCCAGTAAGTACATACATACATATGACATTTTTAATAGTGTTTACTGTTTCCTCGCCTCGGTTGTCAAGTGGTATATGCACTCGCCTGCCAAGACTAGCTTCCCGGGTTCAATTCCCGGGTCGAGCGAAAACATGTTTCATACATTTCAAACATGGCTCGCGTTTGAGATCACCACCCCGTATTTGGCAAGCGTGGTGATTATGCCTAATCCTCCTCACTGTACTGATATCTTCAGTGAGATGGGAGGCCTTTGCTCAGCAGTGAGACATTACAGGCTAATACTTTAGATTTACTATTTCCCTTGATGTTTATTGTTCGAAGACCTTTAGTCTCATTTATTCAATACACTTTTGTCTCCTTATACTGAAGCATTATTGCCGTATTTTGTGCTGTCGCAGTCTTCATTACAATGTAAGCTCCAGTGTACTGTCCTGCCAAAACATTGTCCGTTTTTATTGCCTAAATTTTGCCTAAATATCTCAAAGGATACATCCAAGAAAGGTTCCTTCCTTTAAAGGAGGAAAATTTAATATCTTAATAACATAATACGTTTGAGAACATAATTCTAAACACTATGATACGCCTTCTACATAATCCTATAAGCTCATTACAACAAACGGCCTTCAAGGCACCATTGTCCTAAATCCTTCAAATTTCAACGCAAAACAATATGATACAGATCATAATAATACCGCAAGTATTCCGCATGCAAAGGCGAAGTTGAAACAACTTTCGAAATATGTTTCATTTGCGGGATTTTGAAGGTTTTGACCCTTTGTAATAAATACTTTGATGGTACGAAGTTTTGTTGATAACATGAGAGATCATTAATACTAAACACGTGAACAAGGAAACCGGATATTTGTTATTAGTAATATAACGCTTTTAACCTTTAAGTATTGAAGAAGTTTTGGTATTGAAAATTATGGGCTATCCAAAAATGTTTAGGGGACCAAAAGTGTATGAATATGTTTGACCTCCTTTTTGTGTCTTCTGCTTGTTCCATTTCAAACATAATTCGCTTGAAGCATAACTCGCTTTTTGCTGAATCCATTTATGATAATATTTGCGTAGTACCATAGTGCAAGAGATAACAGCGCCTCAGCAAAACAAAGTCCACAAAAAGTCGCTCGCTTGCACCTGATACCCACTAGCTATGGGCAATTAAACAAAAGAACATCAAACCCCAAACATCCAACAACCACCGCTTAAAACAAACAAATTCAAAGCACAAAGCGTACATACATGACACTGATGTAAACTACATTGAAAACCATAAAACTTTTGTACCTATCGGTCAGACAGGTCGGTTTCATTGTTATTGCTAGGTCATATTTCGGCACTGTAACGTATGCACATGTTGATTTATTGATAACGGATCCAGCTCGCTTTGTGTTAGGTTATCCTTCAGATTAACCCGAATTCAAAATGACAGCTAACAAAGTGCCGTCAATATATGCAGCAACATTTTTGTTCAGAATCTATATCTATACTAAACAAGTATATTTTTTTTTGATTGCGCTTAACTATGGAACTACCAATCCGAATTAAATAATTATTTTTGTAGTCGATAACCACGGGGCGCTGCTTGTAACATATAAAAATATTTAAATCGAATGAATAATAGAATGTTAATACTTTGTCAATTATGATTGCAAGTAACATAGCGTCCTTACAAAGAGCAAGACATCATACCATAGTAAGATAATAGACTCGCTTAGATGATGTTCCCATATAAATGAACTAAAGGAAAAAATTAATACCTACCAAAAATTTAAGAGAAATTTAGTTTTAAATGGTTGGTTATTGTGACATACGTTTTTAAAAAGTTCACTATTTTTTACGCAGCTAATTATCTGTTAAATACTAAGAGCTGTTTCATATTTTAAATGACACTCTGTTTAAATTATTCGTGCAGCCACTAGCTACGATTTTTCATTTTCTCTCGTCTGTTGATTGCGTGCTGATTTTTGTATTAACATTTACTGGTACATGAGCGTAAGCTGAAGCAACTCTTAATTAGTCGTGATTAAAAGAAGGATTCTCAGACCCCTTAAAAACCTGAGTCCATCTCTGGTAGGTCGTGTTCCGCACTCCGTATATACTCGTACGTC
Organism: Cyclophora albipunctata; assembly: GCA_963082685.1. Taxonomy (NCBI): domain Eukaryota; kingdom Metazoa; phylum Arthropoda; class Insecta; order Lepidoptera; family Geometridae; genus Cyclophora; species Cyclophora albipunctata. Next base: position 7,161,253 of record OY720119.1, on the reverse strand, counting down.
AGTACGTCAAAGTGTTACGTTCAGTTCGATGCAAATACGCCAAACAGACCGAGAACTAACATGCTTTGCGTTGCTTTATTGATTAGATAACTTTCTGCCAAAGGTAGACAAGTTGGATACTCCAATATAAATAGTTGAAGGGAGTTCCGTACTATTCGGCTTTATTTACGGATGAATTTGAATGGAGTTGAAATATAAATACTAACTTGGTGTTTTGTCTTTTTCAGGTAATTCTTTAACTGACGGCATGGCGTTTTATCTGAGCGCTACCGTGCTTAGGAGAGTACATGAAATTGTTGACAATTAATTTAAGTTATAACTAAAAGGTAAGCATAAAGCATAATTCAAACTACAAAATAGTTACATACACTTAAACGCCATCATGACTCGACTCGTCAGAATGCAAAGTCAATTGATCAACAAATCATTGCGTAATAGGCATTTGGTCATCGACAAAATGTGTTTAATCTCCAACTGATATTTGCATTCCCTGCGTTCAAGCTTCATGTCCGTTTGGATATTCATCGCGCGCTGCCAACGTTATGTTCCAGGAGGTTCGACAGGCATTACTGTAGGGACGTGTCGATGCATGCTCCGGAACTATAATCCCGTAGGCCTCAGATATTCAAACCAATTGTGAACCATAATGACGTGACGGTAAACCTTTGTGGCGAATGGGGTATGGGATTCGACTTGATCAATTATTTTGATAGGTGGTTAAGATTAATGGCAAGTTCTGAACTATAGGAGATACGGAGATTTTTTCTTAGGATCCATGTCATCGATTTTTGAGATTAGAACTTCTTCGAAAACATATAAAAGTTATGACATAAAAAGTACGTTAATTTGAATACATTTGTCGATATTTCTTTAAACTTTTATTTAATCAACTATATTTCGTTACAAGAAAGTTCGTCATAATTAACCTTATTAATTGGCACAATAAAATGCAGGGTGTTCTTTTCACGTTTTTCCCGGTTAAATTCCCAGGTGAAGCGTATTTTCAAAAATGTATAATATAAAGTGTGAAATATTAAAATCGATGACATGGGTGCTAAGAAAAGATCTGACGGATTTAAAAAAGCCACCCTGTACAAAAGTGTTCTAGCAGTAAATACGTAATGTTTTACCTTAGTAAATATAAATAGTATCGGCAATCTCGTATTTTTCCGAAGCTCCTTTGACCCAGACGATATCTCATGTCACGCTTATCGGCTTTTTATTTTTAATATCCTCGCTCAATATGTTTTCAATACATACTTCGCGCTATCAAAATTAATTCCCTATACAAGAGAGTGACGAACCGAAATCACGTACAAATTATTCGACTCAATCGCTACAAGAAGATTGATTTTAATACAATGAGGTTCTTGTAAAGTACTTAACATGAGTATGTTATTATTGGAAAAGCTTTTAACATTGAAGGTGGAAAGCGGTTGTGTGTATTTGACTTTATTTGGATGTTGTCTTTTACATTTTTTTTATCCATTTGGTATAACCCTTTTTAGTGATATTGGGAAAACGGTTTTTACAAATTAAAAGAAGTTTTAAGAATTGGGGGAGACCTTTGCCCAGCAGTGGGACAGCGAGGTTACGTAAAAAAAAAAAAAAAAAAAAGAAGTTTTAAAAATTAAGACATTGAAATGTACAAAGCGATTGAGTTTCGGTATTAATAATCAATAGCATACTAAAGTGTTATTGTATTAGGCCGAGATATACCTACATGTTGCATATTGCTAACGTACTGGCATAATTAGTAGATTTAAGTTATAATTTGTACTAAAGATTTTAGACTAGCATGAGCTTAGTAGCATATCTGTGCTCACTGACATGCCATGATATTTCCGCCTACTTACTTACATACCTATACCAAAATAACATGTTTACAATTTGCCGTACCGGCTAATATCTGAAATGGCTGGACTGATTTTGACAAGACTTTTAGCTTTGTAGCTGATATAAACGAGTAACTTAAGCTACTTTTTTGTTAAATTCCACGCGGACACACCTAGTCAACAATAAAATAGGTAACAAAACCGAGAAACCAAATTAACAGTAGCGGTAACCCTTACCTCATTTTTTATCTAGAAAACTCAACATTCCGAATTTAATTAAATTTCATTTAGCTTACGAAGGCTTTCACTTGGTTGTTCTTTTATGTCCCACAGATATCGGTGTTGGGTCGCACTAGAAAAACCAATTCCGTTTTACAAAGGACGCCAATTTATGAGCCGATGCACGCCGGCGATGCTGACCACCTCTCGTATATCTATTTAACTCTTAAATTATATTGAGCTCCCACTACTTCTAGCGTTTAAAGTGAATCATTTTGTGAAACTATTCTGTAATATATAAGAGAGCTTTTGTGTAAGGAAAATGAGATAGAGGATAAAAATTTCAATATGCAAAATGTTTAACTTTTATTTTTTGTCAAAACATTTTAATTACTTAGTTTATTTAATTATCGATAATTATCTCCCCTTAATCAAAAATAGGATCATTTTATATAAAATCCAAATGCATTCAATTCATGAGCTTAAAAAAAATTCAAAAAAAGCACTTGGTGAACATACCTTATTATTATAAAACACTAGCCGCGCCCCGCGGTGTTCCCGTTCCCCTGGGAATTTCGGGATAAAATGTATCCCATGTGTTATTCTGATGTATAACCTATATTACTGTAAAGTTTCTTCCATATTCATACAGTAGTTTTATTCGTGAATGAGTAACAAACATACATACATAAATATATCCATACATACATCCATCCTCACAAACTTTCACATTTATAATATTAGTAGGATAGGATAACATACTTTTCTATTAGTAGCTGAACATGGATAGAGTTATTTTGTAATATTGAATGTTTTCATCAAATTTTCTAGTTGACTGTACCCAAGTAATCGTAAGTCGAGTACATGCCTAATCACACAAAAGAGTTTCACGTACAAAAATATAAATCACGGAATATAATTTTCTGTCAATACGTGCTTATGTCAGGATCAGACGAATTTCAGTACGTTTCAGATTGAGTGGGGTCTTATCACTGAGCGTTATTATGAGTTTTATGAGCTGTCAGTCGGCATTAATTGTATTATCCTGCCACCGTTGGGGTGTAGAGGTATTCGGCAATACGTTGATTAACTTGAGTTCCGCCGTTATTGTTTGTGCCTGGATTCGTGCTAAGCAAATTTGATGGGTTTGATGACTTCATTGAAGAGGGAGATAACGAATTATGTTGTAGGCGTAGTCATGTGTGCTTCGTAGTTTCGCGTCTTCGTTAAGATATGTTTTATAGGTAGAATTTTCAAGAATATTTAAACAGCATTTCAATGAAAAAGTAACTTTTTAAGCATGTATCTCTTCTAACAGTTTTATCAATAAAACCTCTATCCTCGGTAAAAAATACGATACAACATGACGATTTTGTCAAAATACGGAGAAAAAATTCTGATAAAAATTTTTTATTATGAAATTCTGTGCTCCGAATAACTTAATAAAATATACAACCAATGCAGGTAGTATTACAGCTATTTATAAAGTTATATACACATTATAACTCGTGGCTCAGATAAGCTAAGCAATGTCATTAACTCATTGCTATTGTTAAATCTATACTTTAATATTATAAAGCTGAAGAGTTTGTTTTGTTTGTTTGTTTGTTTGTTTGTTTGTTTAAACGCGCTAATCTCAGAAACTACTGAACCGATTTGAATAATTCTTCCACTGTTAGATAGTCTATTTATCGAGGAAGGCTATAGGCTACATTTTATCCCTAAATTCCCACGGGAACGGGCACAACGCGGGTAAAACCGTGGGGCGCTGCTAGTCATTGATAAATCTCATTGTTAAACAACGTGGATATATTGTGAATACTAGGATGGGTGGCCGATACTGCCATTTTCATCTGAGTTTTACCGTGCTTTGGAGGGCACGTTAAACTGTCGGTCCCGGTTGTTTCAATCGCTAGATCATGTCGTAGGTCTTTAGTCGGTCTAAAAACTTTTTCACCAGGGTTGGCCATTAACCTACTTGTTACATGAACTGTTTGTCACCAGGGCTGGCCACCTACCTACAGAACTTACCATACACATTTGATTCACGTAATAAAATTCAAATGTAACAGTTTTACATAACAATATAACAAAATCCACCTTGTAAGTGAAATCACCAGGATCTGATTCCTAGACATAGACATAGTTTTAGACACAAACATTATTATCAACTTAACTTTATTTTCTATTTGAAATGTTAATAGCTTAAAGTTGGTACTCGAGGTAGTATCTGCTTTTAACCGTTCACATTATTATAACAGAGGCTAGGAGATTCTAGATATTAGTTTCAGAAGGATGAAGTTTTGATAGCCTAATAGCCTGGTATAGAATAGTTGCGGCTAGCAAATAAGCTTAGAGAAAAGTTTTCCTTTTACTTCACTAAAATTGGTTTCGTTGTTGTTTTTGTGTGAGCACTAAGTATTTCAATGATTATTGTTGTTTCTTTTATAAGGTTGATTAGGTTCAGATAACCACGAGTTTCTAATACATAAAACCTTTTTGTTATTTAATGGCAACCATTTTTCATCAGCCATTTTGAATTTATTTGGTTATTCTTTTTTTTAAAGTATCAATTTAAATGGTTCTATGTTTAAAAATTGTTAAAAATTATAAGGTTATACAAATTGTTAAAAAGTGACACATTTCGTTTAATGAAAGTTAATTCATAAATATAAATCGAAGCATATTCCACATTTGAACGCGTGATAAGTGAGTAAATAAACCCCTTTAACAATAAACTGAAGCAGTAATAAACATTTTAATATCAAACCTGTTAAGCTCAGTGACAATCGATACGACGTGTATTGTTTTTCCTAAAGGTACGTCTTCGTTTCATTATGGTAATTCAATGACGGCATCTGTCGTATCCTTAAACATTGACGCTCCTCAACTGGAGTTTGTACCTGTTTTTAATTAAAATTTCAAGGAAATCTTAGCATTGTTTGAGTATAAAATTACGATAATGTCGTTTATATTTGAGAAGTTTTGAATTTTGATATTAATCTGCATTTAATTGAAGATTTTTATTTTATTTTATGGTTTATTTTTAGCCAATTATGGTTTCGCTAAATTGCACCAGTTAGCATAAGAATTTCAATCATTTTTTTTTAAATTATGTTGTAGGCGTATATTACATATTTTTTGTTTAAGAAACTCTTTCAATGTTTTCTCTTACTCATATTTACTTAGCCTTGTAATACGTGACTTTTATGAAAATCAAAAGAACTTTAAGGAACCTACGAGAATCATTTAACAGCCTCCGTGGTCTTGTGGTTTGAGCACCCGGCTCACGATCCGGAGGTTCCGGGTTCGATTCCCGGTAGGGATACCTCACAAAAATCACTTTGTGAGACTGTCCTCAGTTTGGTTAGGGCATTGCAGGCTGAATCACCTGATTGCTCGAAAAGTAAGATGATTCCGTGCTTCGGAGGGCACGTTAAGCCGTCGGTCCCGGTTACTTTCTACGGATAGTAGTCGTTACATGAGCCACGTCAGAGGCCTTTAGCGGCTCTATAACTCTGACACCAGGATTGGTCAGGTTGACCATCCACTCGATAAGGAGGAGGGGGAGAGATTGAAGCCAGTCAGGAGATTTGTGAAGTGTGTTATATGTACCATTTGTCTCTATACCTTTGTCTCTACGTAAGCATTTCACTTGTAGTCTGCCAATTTTAATTACAGTTAATTGTTATGTCTTATTGCTAACTACTAAATGGAGACTTGACATCTCGTTGACGCCATCTCTGTCTAAATTATAAAGGACTTGAACCGTTCTTTTAGCAGAGTCCTACGTAATTAATTGTTAGTGCTGACTGTACCCATTTCATTTTTGTTTTACGTACAATTTTATGTTCCTGCCCCTAATAAAACAGATACGAAAACTTTGATAGCTCATTTGTGTCATTATATTGAATCATAAAGTTTTTATGCCCATATTGTAAAATGGAACTATGACGGAATATCTTTTTGGATTCCATAGTGACAGATTGTGATGTAATCCACTAGGCTACGGTTATATAGAGGTATTTAATAACTACTAAGATACTTTCAATATAACAGTGCTTAATAAAAGTTAGCTATTTGTTGTACTCTTGTGGGCGAAGCGCGAATCGAATAAATATTAGTCGTATTCTAATAGGTACACTATATCTATCAATTTAAATACTCGTTTGAAATGAAAACACAGATTACTTTTTAGTGTGAAATTATACACACTTTGTCAAATGTAACTACAGATGTAGTGAATAATCCTTTCCTTTCGTATTTTCTCGGAAATGTTCGTTTTTGTCTTACTACTTCACTCGCACTCAGTACCCATCGAGACAACAGTTTGACATTTGACATTGATAAATAAAGTATGCGATTTATTTGATACCTACACGTAATTTATTAATACAGTAATTCATAGACACATCGGCACCATTCGGGTGTTATCGTTGTTCAGAGTTTTGCCGATAGGAAAGGATTATTCACTACATCTGTAATCTGTTTAGAGAGAATAAAAGAGAGTGAGTTTATTAGTGCAAAACACTAATGTTACTCATTCCATTGTTGGGCAAATGCCCCAAAAGTCATAAAGACAGTAAAATACAAAACACAGATTTTGACTTACTTAGAATAAGTCGAAAAAATACGACCATAATCGTTTACAATAACAAAGAATACAGAACATTATACACTATTCTATTCCACGCTAAAATATGATACAAAAGTGACCACTAACTCTGCCAAGTCGATAAAAGCACTTTGAACAAAAGATACCCATATGTAATGCGGTATATGTAAGTAATTCTGAATGGCTGAATGCTTGGAATCCGATGCAATAACCAGTGTAACGACACAAGCAGGTGGTCCACATCCAGCTCGCTTGCCACCTGCATAAGCTGTTTTTTCAACCATCTAGCCAATAACTCACGAGTTTAATTCCTTCCGTAGTTTAGTAGCCCGACGGAGATATTCTTAATGCACCAGACATTATCCGCGCTTTCATTAAGGTTCGCTGTAGCTTTATTAAGAAAATATCTCGACTGAAAATCTTATTACTTTGATGTAGCGCTCTTGGGTTATAGTGTATTGATCATTGTAGTTGGCTTCTTTGGGACGACGGTTTTATTCATTCCTATTGTTGTCAGTATTGAGGGGTGCCATGCGTTGATGCAGAGCGAAGAAGCGTTTCTTTTAAAAGAAGATAATATTATGGTGTAAGAGCTAACGTTAAATGATAATTTTTAATAATTCGTTTTTTTCGTTCGTGAATCGGCGAAAAGCGAATTCTTTTTTTTAGTTAAAAAAAAAAGAATTCGCTTGTCGCCGATCCATGTCACTACAGTATCAATTTAGTTAAACATATTTTTTGATATTCTGAAAATCTGATACGAGAAAAAATAAAACAGTAGGTTATGTTATTTCACAGTATTACAATGTTATTTCTATACTCCAAATTTTCCCCCGTTTCTCAAGGTTTGCGCTCACAAAGTTTCTGAGGCCAAAAAACTTCACCGCCACACGTCGTCTTTCTCGATTAAGGACAATATACACAGGTACAAACTTACCTACATTTTTCATAAAAACCAAAACGCACACGTGTAGCGAACGTTCGGCAAATGTGCGGGATTCCGATAATATTTCATAATATTATGTTATGCCACGAGAATCGAACATGAAGTCTTGTTATTAAATCGAACGAGGATGGCAGGTGTGCGCCGAATATTACTCTCAGACTATGATTTAAAGTACAAGAAAATGTTCCCATATTTGCATATCCGGTACATAAATTGAACAATTTTGACAGTATTGGCTACGTTTGTAGATATTTTCAGGTATTTTGTTGAATTGAAATTGTATGTGGAATTGTGGTTGGATGTTTTGGTGGTCATAAAATATATGCCTACGTTATAGTTGGATTGAACAAGCTTATAAGGTCATGTAAGTGAATTCGTTAACTCTCAGCTTGTACACTCGCTCAACCAAGATTGAATCCACTTATTGTAAAAATACCAACCGAATTGAGTACTTTTTCAGTGTTAAGTCGGTCAAAAATAATATGTTTATCTCACTGAGCTTACTCAATTAAAAGTACCTTAATGAAAATTTCACAGATATTTGAGATTCGAGGCAAATAAAGTGAGTTCTTTGTTAGAAAGACATTATAATAAAAGTTTTTAGAAAATAATTCGAAAATGTCGACATCAATCCTAAGTTGAAGGGACCACTTGATGGAAAGAATGAGCAAGTTTCGAAACTTATAATAAGTATTAATTCTTGTTCATTGACGGGTTTTATTAGAAAAAATCAGTTTCGTACTTTATTTTTTAACATTTCTTTTTTTAACCTTTAAGAAAGTGACATTTATTCTTCTTTCTTCTGACCTTTGATCTTTAATGACCAATTTGGCCAATGAATATCCCTCAAGGAAGTAAGTACATTATTGTACAAAATACACTGAATGCCAAAAGAAAGTAGTACACTTTTAAAATCATTCAAATTTCTCTTAGACTACAGGCGCTAGAGTTTTGAAATAAAAAGCACATCTTTCAGCAAGATGGCCAAAATGTTAGTAAAAAAATAAGTTTGAGAAGGTAAATAGGCAACACAGTTCGAGAAGGTTGATAGTGCACGTTAAGTAGTCGGTCCCGGTTGTTTCAATCGTTAGACCATGTCGGAGGCTTTAATGTGGTCTAAAAATCCGACTAGGGTTAGCCACTAACCTACTCGAAATCACTAAATAGTATAAAATAAAGTCGTCTCTGTTTCGTGTCTGTTTGTCTGTTTGTCTGTATGCTTAAATCTTTAAAATTACGCAACGGATTTTGATGCGGTTTTTTGTAATAGGTAGAGTGATTCAAGAGGAAGGTTTTTATGTAAAAAAAAATCCGAAATTCCCACGGGAACGGGCACAACGCGGGTAAAACCGCGGGGCGCTGCTAGTGTATTAATAAATAGGTGTCGATTTTAGACCGCCTAAAAAGTTAATTTAGCTCTTATACCTACGTATAAGAGCCACAGGAGATGATGAGGCCCTACGGCCTTATTCATAAAGACTCTTTAAAGACTCTTTACTAAAACACTGTTTAAAGTGTTTTGTTTATTTTGGAAAATAGCGCATGTCGGAATGGGACAAACTATTTCAAAGCTAAAATGCTGTTATAATCGTTTCTGAATAGGGCCCGTAGTATCATGGACCAATATATGTTGGTTCATGGTAGTATCTATCGGTATTACGGTGACAGCACGAGTTGACAGTAACAATAGACGCTTTTAGTGCTAGTGCTATTGCTCTCAATACATCGGCATCCATGATCTAAATATCGTGTCAATATGAAGCCATATCGGTATTGAGGGTTATTGGAACTCGCTGGTGATCTGGTGATGTTTGTAAATAAGTATTGTGTGCCAATTAAAATATTACTATTCGTCAGCCAGTATTGTTTTTTTTAATATATATCGGTTGCTAAAGTTTTAAAATGTTATGTTTGCTATAGTCTGCTTTCATAATTACGGGTTCGTAATTGGTAATCAATTATGAAACAGTGTAAAATAATTCATCTTTCGTAGCCAATTACGAAACTAAAATTACGAAAACGGACTAAAGGTTATGTTTCTATCAGATTGTTTATTATAATTCCTCTTTATCGCCCTGTCTGCGAAAATCGGATGAGAATCTGTTTTGTAGTTTTGAGTTAAGCCAGCCAGGGTCGGCCACTGACCTATTTGTTGTATAAATTGTTAGTTATATTTTTGAGTGGTCTTAAAACTCAGTTTGAGAACTTAATTAATTACTTTAAAAGAATAATGGCAACATACACAGACAACATGTCAAACATAAAACCCTGATTTGGGAGTTCAAATTGCAACAACATAAATAGCTAAACCTATCTCCAACCGTACAAACCCGGTTCAAATTGCCATTTCGCCGTACATGCATTGAACGTAATGACTAGAGATTTGCACTTTCCATTCAGAGAAGTTCTCAATACCTAACTTCGCACTTCACTTGGGAGATAATCACAGGCTTTGCGTCTTGTATATAGTGATGTTATTATGCTACTTGTTAGTGGAATTGGGGTTTATGTATGTGTTGCGTTCAGGGTGGGTTATAGATTGGACGATTGGTGTTATAGTTATGGTAATGGGTACGCAGTGTACAGAGCAAATCTCTCACAGAATTTAGTAAGCAATGGATGGCCGCTTGATATTCGATGATTGATACTTGGACGAATGGTCAATTGCATTTCAATCTGAGCTCTATCGTGCTTCAAATGACGCTTTCATTACATGGAGTTATCTTAGCTACAATAGCTTAGCAGTGAAAACCATATATACCGTCGAATTGAGAAATCTCCTCCTTTTTGAAGTAGGTTAAAAATAATGAAAATAGCTCGCGGCAAACTTGATTTCCGAGACAAGACCAAACATAACTAACCATCTGTGTAATTAGAAGAAGAAGATTACCTATTTTATTTTCATAAACAAAATCACTACATAGTATAAAATAAAGTCGTCTCTTTTTCGTGTCTGTCACACTGTTTGTCTGTCTGTATGCTTAAATCTTTAAAATTACGCAACGGATTTTGATGCGGTTTTTTGTAATAGGTAGAGTGATTCAAGAGGAAGGTTTTTATGTAAAAAAATTCCCGAAATTCCCACGGGAACGGGCACAACGCGGGTAAAACCGCGGGGCGCTGCTAGTAAGTGTATAAATAAGGTATTATGGTATGAACACTATACAATATTGGTCCCATTTATATTGTAAAGAGTGGGCAATTATGAAATACTGCCAGGTCCGCCCATCCTGCAACTAAGTGCCGAACGACAGTGCATTTTGAAGTAAAGCCACGTTATATACTGGGCATTCGCTGGGCAATATTATATTGCATAGAGGTACTCTGTATTTTTAACTGACAGCTGAAAGATAGTTATAAAGATAGAGACTTTAAAATAGTTCTGTTTAAGAAAAGGGGTTCATTCTACATATTTACTGTTATAACTAATCATTTCATAACAGCAGGAAAGAAAAATGTTCAAAGATAGAGATTGACTGAAAATAATGACGATGAATGATGAATAAATTGTATTAAAACGTATTATTTTCCTAATTGTTAGACAACTCAAGATGAAAGTTCTTTATAAAATTGTAAAAAAACATAAAATGTTCGAAAATAATTTGACCCTTATTAATTCAAGCTTAAAGTTATATTTAAGTTTATGTTATTATATAATGTACAGAATTCAGAATACAAATGTAACATTTAAGCTATTTACGTAAATAAGAGTTATCTGAACTTTAATTTTCACATACATTACGGGTATAGAAAGCTTCAAACTTTCCTTTGGCCCAGCTCTCGCCATATTTATTTAAGCTCAAACTACATGTGATTTATATCATTTCTCAAACACAAATAAACTAAATGCAGCTCACAAAGTGAATAAGTAATAGCTTTTTAAGCGCAACGAATTGTGTACATAGTGTTAGCACTTCTCGTGTTAAGGTGGGTTCATATGATCCGGGTGTGATCGGACCGAGAACACTCACACAACTGATCGAATAAATTAAACAAAATATGAACTTTGATCAGTGCCAGGTGGTTGAACAAACTAAGTATTATATGAAAAAAGGGCCATCATTTTTAGATAATTTTATCGTAAGTAGGGTAATTTTAAATTCGTAAATCAACAAGACTGGATTGTATATAGATGGTATTTTCTTCTACTGATCTCTTTTCTGAGCTATTATCTTAATTTGAACTCACGCCATCATCCAAGGGTTCCAAGTAGACAACAGCTTAGCTAAAATGCCCGTCATGACAAAGTTTTTGTCTTCGATATTCTCTTTTCTAAAGATATCACACTCTCACTCTTTCTTTATGAAGAGAAGAGATGTTGTCTTTGGTTCAGACTTATGGATGAGAAAACTAGTTCGAGCCGAATCGTTTGGTCTCAACCTAGCTTTATATCGTATATCATTACCTTAATTCGGTCACCATCAAACAATCAATTTGCATTTTAATCATCTACACGGTTAACAGTGATCAATTATGTTCCGTTAAAATAGATTTAAAGTGAAATTTTAGTTTGTTCATTTTGATTTATTGAAGCTGAAAATTCAGCTTTTATACGCTAAAAATTGGTTTTCCACACTTTATGAAGGATATTTTTGGGTACAATGTAGATTGGAAACTTGTTAATTTGTGCTGAAGCTTGTTTACTTAGTTTATAAAATGCTGTGAATAAAATTATGGATATACTAAAGAGTCGTTTAGAATGTCTTACTGTCTCAGAGTCACTAATGATTCCTTAAAAGAGGTTAATGAATGATTTTTGACACGTACCTATAAAAAATTACATCATAAGTTTTAATTTTTGATTTCATCATCATCTCTGAGTACGGCAGTAAGTTCACAAACTGAGCATTGGCGAATATTAAACAGAGTTCAAATTTGACGTGTGTGACGTACCAGGCGATTAAGAATAGAACTCACGAACCATTGAACTTCCCGCTCACAGCCGGTCAGGTCGCTCGATCTAAACGAAGCCTTTCCTTACTTCTCCTTAATAATAGTTTAGCCTTAGATATTAACCATAATTTGAAATAGACAGAGCTATCAATAGAGGCTTCAAGGAAACGTTGCTGCCTCCGGATTGAGGTTTACTCCTCAATTCAAAGCAACTTAAATTATTCAAGAACTAATAATAATAGATGCAAATTATTTCACTGTTAAGATTCTGGGCACAATATGGGTAGTCTTTAATGGCGGCTTGCAAGAGAATTATATTTCTATAATCGGTTTAGCGCCTAAATGTGATCTATTAAGAAACAAAGCTGTTCATTCAAAATTGTATTTTTTATTGCACCCAATCGAACACTATTTTGAAATGAACGTCATTTGTTTACTAAAGGTGCTAAGTTAAATTAAGAATGCCGGTCCAATTTGCCCTTACTCTATGAAAAATATAAGATTTTTTGTCCGTCACAGACAAGGTGGCGGTTCGCGCCGCGACGGAGACGGGAGACCGAGACAGGACACTGAGACCAGAGACCGCGACAAATGTCTCGGTCTCTTCGGCATGTACTGTGGGTCGAGACTGAGACCGAAGCCGACAAGTGTCAGTTCAAGAGAGTCTGTCGATGTCAGTGTTGTCATAGTAGTAGAGTAGTACTTACTAATTCCATGGTCTTTGTATTCTAGGCGCATAACCTATTGAAACACACGTAATGGCTGTACATAGACTAATCAATTTATTTATTACAAAATAGACAATACAAACCATTGACTTCTATTCAAACTCATAGATGAAACAAGACTATTTTTATACTAATTTCAACACATCCACGAGCGCGACACGCGACACTACTGGTCCGGAGCAGCGACCGTCTCGCTGTCTCCTGCCTCGCGTTTCGGTCTCCTGTCTCTGTCTCGCTCGCGAACTGTCGTGTTTACATTGCCTAACGTCAAGTAACGGTCGCGGTCTCTGATCTCAGTTTCCTGTCTCGGTCTCCCGTCTCCGTCGCGGCGCGAACCGCCACCTTAGATATACAAAGACAGTTATTTTTGCTTTGAATATGTCTGTATAAATATTGTTATGACTAATGGTCTTTGAGTGTTATGCTAGATTCAAATTTAATCAAAATGGGATTCTATAATATGTTGTATTATGAAATAAATTTTTACTTCATTTTTAAAAACCCAACCAGAAAACAAATTAAAACATAACACTCATGATGTAGCCATTTACCAAATTGGTTTAATGAACAAAAAGCTATCAGAGTTTTTTGAACTTCCGCCCGGTGATTTTTACTCGCTTTACTTGATATGAGAGTTTATTTTTTCATTAATATTGTAGTAGTCATCGTTAATTTAATATGTACCTGTATAGAAGACAAAGCAAGCACTATGTTAGTTTAAAAATAAACGATGAACATGAAATCAATGTATGCTTTTATACAATTAAGGTTAAATACAAACGATACATGTGTGCTACGTGTCGAATACAAAACCTTCTTTTAAAGGCAATATTATTTCAAGCAAATGTCATAAAAATATATTGAGACAGCACCAATAGACTAACGATTGTGAAAGGGTGCATCAACAAACAGCCTATTGGATAGCCGAAGTTCATCCATTCAATTAACAAATGGAACAAAACATTACTCATATTAAAAACAAATACAAACGGGATTATATTTCACAAATCGTTCGGATAAAATGCGCCATGATTGAATCCGACAGACAGTTGAAAAAGTTTAAAAAATAAATTCGTTAAAAGTTACCAATTGCCATTTTGGGAATTTGTTTCATGAGTTTTTATGAACTTCAATAAACAATTTCGTTGTTAGAATAAATTAATTTGGAGGCGAAGCGTTGCGTTCGTTAGAACGTATTCAAGAGAACATTTTGGAAGTGTAATGGAATGGGCCTAACGGGCGTTTGTTTGGTTCAAATTCATGTATTTTGTTATTCGAATCCTACTGGTAATAGTTGGTACTCGCTGCGGACCTTTTGAAGTTCCTCTCGGTTTATACATGACAGAGCAAATGTTTTCCAACTAACAACATAACGATTCGACGTTCACGTTGACACGATTCTAGTTTGACATGGTTTGACAGCAGTGGAAAAGTTGCTTTAGTTATTTGATGTCAGATAAAATGTATTGCGTATTGCATATTTTATAACCATTATGTTTCATTGTTTTGTGTTGTTGTGTCGATATGAATCAATATTTAAATTTAATAACGAATCTTAATACAGAGTAAATAAAGTCCATTGTACATATGCGATTTCGTTAAAATCACGGTTTCTTCAACAGTGTAGAAAGGCAGCAAAGTGCTGAAAAATAATTAAATGCAGATGTATCTAAACGAGCATGTATACATACGGCGAAATAAATAAACAGTTTGTCTTATCATAAAACGTGCGTGTACAAACGGCCTTAATATAAACAAATAATACCTTATACACTCCGTTTCAAATAAGGAAGCACATAATTCAACGTTCCTGTATTATTTATTTCTTCCCTAATAGGATAACAAAGATAAAAGAATAAAGCTTAGCTCCAAATCTCTCGGAATGAATTAAATAATCACTGAAAATTTTCTCGCGGCGAAGCTTAATCACGAGAGACAAATATATTTTGTTGCAATAAACGAACGATTTTGTAGCCGTTCGTATTGTTTAATCGCAATAATTCTACTTCGATACCCAGCTGTTACTCGCCTTATCTTGGCCTAATAACGAGGAGCCAATTCTATATTGCCGCAATCTGTGAGTTATGTGGGCAATAAAAAGTGCTTGCCCGATAATTTTGGTTTTATCTCGGGTAGTATATATACAGTTTTATTTTCTTCTTAACAATAAGCGGAAACGTGATGACTTGATATCTAGTCACAAGTGCGGGTTGTTTTACATTTTTTTTTATTACATTTTCTCTTCTTTTAAGCCTTGTCGCAAAAAGAGGGTTGTGTAAGCTTCACGTGTTTGTGTGGGTATATGTCTTTATGTGGTATTGTGGCTCTCAAATGCGTGAAATAATTTTATTCAGTTTTTGTACAAATGAAATTTGTTTTTGGTAATTTGTGGAAAAAACATTTGTGCTCCCTGGTGTTTTTTTTTGTTAATGTTGAAATTAAAATAAAATCGGTTTCTTCATTTACATCACATTGAAAGATTTTAAAATACATCTGTCATACTTGTATGTATATAAATTCTTTTAGTTTGAGCGGGTGTCAATTTAATCGCTCGCTCGTGAGATTATTGCTTGCTCATAAACTCACTAACTCTAATCAAATCTCATATATCTCATTGATGTATTCACATCCAACTTATTTTGCCACAAAAAATATGAAATCGGTAGATCTAATTCCATTTGTATGGAGCTTGTTATTTTTGTAATACGTCCCATTATATTTCCACGTAATTGGCTTCTGAAAAGGGATTTTTCTCTTCGATTCTCACATACATCATAGGTTCATTCATCATTTATAAAATTGATGTATGTTATGTGATATTTTATATGATTACTATACGACCTTGGTATCAATATGTTTTCCGAATAAAGGCGTCGTTTCTATTGAGATAATTAGGGAGCAAGTTTACAATTTGCGGTTCAGGATTTTTTTTTTAAACTGATTAATATTTGACACGTGTAAAAAGCGTAGAACACACAAAGTGCGGGTGCGGGCCGGGTGCGGGTCATTACATTGTATTCCTTGTATTTTTATGAAAGGTTCTGCTTGCTCTTTACGCCGTAGCTACTTCGCTTACAAACCCTTTTGATCTCATTTATGATCAAACTTTAATCACGAAATACCTTTAACTGACTATGTCTTATAAAGAGACCGAAAAATAAAAACAAAATATTCCGTACCGTAGTCCCAGTTCAAAATGTGCTCTCCTTTAAACCGTTATCAAGTTATTCAAAGTGCATCAGCTATTCTAGGGCTGTTGTTAAGTCTATTTCCATACTCCGTCTAATACAAGATGTTGCGTTCCTGATTCAACCGTCAGTTGATATACATGTTAACCGTGAGAGCCACGGCAGCGTAAAGATAAGCACGTTTCATGTCGGCTCCCGTTTTACCCACACAACACTGCTATATCGTTAGTGTTTACTTATGTTTATGTTAGACTTAGGAAACTATTCGTCAAATCTTGACAAGCAATTTGTTATAAGTTTTTCTGAGTTTGATAAGTTGAGTGCGAACAATTTCAGGAGTGACTTTGCAGTTTTTATTGTAGTGGTTTACTTTAGCCGATAATGTGATGCACGAAATGGTTTGGGGTTGAAGTAAACACTTTATTTACTTAAATTTTATGGACGACTAGCTGCGCCCCGCGGTTTCACCCGCGTTGTACCCGTTCCCGCGGGAATTTCGGGATGAAATATGAATAGATGTTGTCCGATTCTCAGACCTACCCGATATGCACACAAAATTTAATGAGAATCGGTCGAGCCGTTTCAGAGGAGTTCAACCACGGTACCCGTTCCCGCGGGAATTTCGGGATGAAAAATAGATGTTGGCCGATTCTCAGACCTACTCAATATGCTCACAAAATTTCATGAGAATCGGTCAAGCCGTTTCGGAGGAGTACGGGAACGAACATTGTGACACGAGAATTTTATATATAAGACTAGCTGTGCCCCGCGGTTTCACCCACAGCGCACCCGTTCCCGTAGGAAATACGGGATAAATTGTATCCTATATCCGTCTCCTGGTTCTAAGCTACCTCCCCACCAATTTCCAGCCAAATCGGTTCAGCCTTTCTCGAGTTATAAATAGTGTAACTAACACAACTTTCTTTTATATATATAGACTAGCGGCCCGCCCTCGCTTCGCTTCGGGTAATCAAGATTTCATGTAGGAAAATCGGGATAAAACATTGCGTGTCTCCCGCAGGAATATACACAATAAAAATTTCAAGTGGGAAATTGGGGATAAAATATTACATGTCTCGCGCGAGTATATATGTATACACAATCAAGATTTCATGTGAGGAAGAATTCGGGATAATACCTACATAGCACGTCTTCGTCGTTCGTAGTTCGTAGGTAGGTATATCCCCGCGCGCTTTGACCGCACGAAACAGTAAGTGGCCATAAGAGACCCGCCATCGAGCATTATTATTTTGTAAGCAGCGCCCCGTGGTTTTACCCGCGTTGTGCCCGTTCCCGTGGGAATTTCGGGATTTTTTTACACAAAAACCTTCCTCTTGAATCACTCTACCTATTACAAAAAAACCGCATCAAAATCCGTTGCGTAATTTTAAAGATTTAAGCATACAGACAAACAGGCACGAAACAGAGACGACTTTATTTTATACTATGTAGTGATATTTCTCATCATAACTCTGAAACTAACTGTCCGATTTTAATAATTTAAAGAGGTACACAAAGAAACATAATTAACCTTGATTGTAGAGCCATTTATTTTGATGTAGATTCATATCATCATATGAATATCATCAACTTAAAATTACACTCCTTTTTTAACTAATTAATTTTAACTTAAAACGGTTATTGTGTCTTAACTATAATAGTTAGACATATGCCCTCGCGAACTTATTTGTTTGCAATGATATGTACTTTGATTGTGTAGAACATTGTTTTTGTGTATCATCAATAGATTTAGTAGCGCACGCCAAAAACCAATTTTTTTAGGCATGTTTTTCATACCTTGGGTTACATATACCCGCGTTGTGCCCGTTCCCGTGGGAATTTCGGGAATAAATATAGCCTATGGCACTCAGGGATAGTGTAGCTTTCGAATGGTGAAAGAATTTTTTAATTCGGTGCAGTAGTTTCAGAGCCTATTCGAGACAAACAAACAAACAAACAAACAAACAAACAAAAAATCAAACCTTTCCTCTTTATAATATTAGTATAGATTAACACTGAAGTTTATTTTGAATCTAGGTTTTAATCGTAGTAGTAGACTGTTCTGTATAATTATTTATTTTTAGCCTAACTAGTCCCACTGCAGTCAAAGGCCTCCCTACCCTCTTTCCACCTTTATTCAATTAAAATAAACGTTTCGAAGAAAAAACACGAACGTCTTTAAACCGAGCTACATCTCACAAGTTTTTGTTTCTGTCATATTCGTTAACAGCTTGTAAGCTTGCTCAATCCTGACACGCCTAATTATTACTTCTAATCGGGTAGGACTTCTCTTCAAAATATTAGAACAAAGAGGCTTTTACATTTATATTTCAAACTAGCAGGGTCCGCAGTTTTATCCGAGTTGTGCCCGTTCCCGGGGGAATTCTGGGATAAATAATAACCTATGACCATCCCATTGAATATGACTAATAGACTATCCATAACTAAATAATTATTCAAATCGCATTGTTAGTTTCTGAGATTAGCGCGTCCAATTCAAACAAAGAATCTTCAAATCAAACTCCTCAGCTTATTATATTTATACAGATGAATAGTTACATACCATCAATAGAACTTCAATATTGCGTAAAACTTTAATACTTTTCCCGAAACTAATCAAGTGAGATCAAACGCCAAAGTACACGTGACAAGTCAAATATCCCAGTAAGGTCAATTTGAAAAGATATTCGAGTCACGCCCCGATCTACCAAAGAGGCCTAATCTCAGATACCGAGATAGGTTTCCGGCCATGGAGCAGCACAACTTCCGTTCTAAACGACTGAAATATAAAACCCTTGTCAAATATATTTTAGGATAAAAACTGAAGAAAAATATTCAAATGCAAATTGATTTCTCACAGGGTTGAGAGTAGAGCCTGAAGGCCGTATTGTACTTGTTTTCAGTATACTTGCTTATTATACTTGCTACTTTTCAGATAATTGGCTTATTGTCAATATTGAACGCCTCGGTGGTTTAGTGGCATGTGCACTCGCCTGCCAAGACTAAGGTCTCGGGTTCAATTCCCGGGTCAGACGAAAACATGTTTCCTACTTTTCAAACATGGCTCGGGTTTGAGATTACCAACCCGCATTTGGCAAGCGTGGTGATTACGCCTAATCCTCGTCACTGTACTGACATCTTCAATAAGAGGTCTTTACCCAGCAGTGGGACATTACAGGCTAATACGTTACTTTACTTTTTACTTATTGTACGATACGTGTAGGTATGTGCTATATTATGATTAAGCTAAACACTGAATCACATAAAAAACATATTAATATGTTAGTAAGTGTTATAAATTTTTAAAGCTTTAAATACGCTTTAAATTTTCATGACCTGATTCAATGTTTTTATTGCAGCTTTTTGTGTTTGTAAAAATATACTCTCTTTTAGTTATTAAGCTGGATAATAACCATTAAACGTATGATTCAATGTTTACATCCACTCCAGAAAATACATTTTTTTGACCACGAAAAATTAGGTCGAAGCTTAGTGTCGCCAGACCGAATCTGAGCCCTAACATTATGCTACGTTTCCTAAAAAGTCACTGAAACAACAAAATATGAAATTCCCGTCTCAACAATCATCATTAAAATGACGTTTTAATATAAAACGTGACTTGAACTCTCCCAGGAAAAGTGGGTTACAAAAATGAGTACAGAAATGTTTTCAAGAGGTAAAGAGTATTTAAAACGGCGTACAATCTTATCTTCTACTACATAAGAGTATTTAATTGAAAATTATTCAACTGAAAAATCAGATCCTGAATTACTCGCGTAACTAAGAGACATGTGAAATAAACAAATGAGTTCAAACATGGCGTTCCTTAGCTTGTGTAAACATTTTCTCAGAATTGAACTGAATGTTATGTGAGCTTTATTACGAGAAGTCGTATTAAATAAAGCTTCTGTATAAAACATTTCGAATGGAAAAACGTGTGATTTGTAATCAGAGCGTTGAAATAAAGGATTACTTACGTAAAAGGTGTTACTTTACATTTAATTAATTTAATCATGCGTAATGATCTGCCAATCTCAAATAACCGATGAAGTTTTGACATAATTCTTCTTCTTTAAACTTAAGAGATGGGCTCTTGTCGATGGAGTTCTTTCCACTTTTCTCTATCATCTGCCATCCTCTTGACATAATTAATTATATATAATTAACTAGCAGTGCCCTGCGGTTATACCCACCTTGCGGGAATTTCGGGACGAAAAAATTGCCTATCCTTTCCATTAAATGTGGCCTTCATTATAAGAAAAATCAAATAGGATTGATTTTTTCTGAGATTAGTGCATTGATACAAAAAAAACCTTATCAGCTTTACTATATTAGTATAAGATATAAGTTTAAAATCTATCTGCCTACTGAAAATAATTTTATTGACAGCTAGGTAAGTGAAAAAACTATGTTGGACCATATAGAAACCTCAAAATTTCGATGACATTTGCAATCATGGGGTAATTTCTTCTTAATCGCTATAGTTGATAAGTTAGATGGGTACTCCAACTTGAGTAGTAAATTGAAAACAAAGAAGTTATTAGCTTCCTCACACACTGTTCTCTAGTCTACAATACAGCGCAAGACATTGGAGACAACTTGAGTAAAACAAAAGGAACTTAAGATTCCAAACACTTGTTCTCATTACGAGCGGCTTTGTCCTATTATTTACGGGCTATGAGAACGTGCACTCTTTAAATTTCACAGTTTTTCTATTAAAATTCAGAATGTAATTTATCTCAGACAGTTTCTTATTTTATAGTTCTTGAAATAATTTAAAATATTCTTACTGTGCTGTGCTCTATTCTTCTGTGATTCTGAGATTTTGTTCATAATAAAATGGAGATATAAAAATGTAACTGTGTTCTACATTTTATTTACTGAAGTACTCGGCATAGTAAAGTATTTTTAATGCTACTACAAGTTATAAGTGGTATTGTCTATTGGGTTAGTTGTCACGTGATATTCACTTAATCATGACCCATTCTTCAATTTGACAAGCCTGTAGGTGTCGGGGGATTTGTGGATGTAGTATGTAGTAGTATCAGTTAGTAAGAATCCATAAAACCAGCTTAGTTCGAGTCTTATTAACGTGTGTGAATGAAATTAGGTTTGTGTGGGTTAGTGGCATGGTGGCCAACCCTCGTATCAAAGTTAATAGAGTAGGATCGACCATTGAACGTGCTCTCCGAAGCAAGGCAGCGCTCGGATAGAAATGCTACTATCGGCCTCCGTTCTATGTTTTGTCCGAGCTGCACGTAGCTTAACAATCGCGAGGAGTTAACATCGCTTAATCAAACTTCGCGAGCGTAACATTATCATTTTGGTTGTAGACAATGAAATTGCAGGTGAAAAGATTCCCACTGAAAACGGCCGCGGTTGTCATAATTCTATTCAAAGTCAATGTCAAAAGTCAAAGTCAAATATTTTTATTCAGTTTTGGCCCCATAGAGGCTCTTTTGAACGTACCACGTACGTATTAGAATAGGTACTATGCTTATTAAAATAAAGCGGTTAATGAAAAAAAGATATGATAAATGTCCAGAGAATTGTACGTAACCCATTCGATATAACTACGTATTTAACTACAACTCTTACGAGTACACCATTTAATTTACGTATTGGAACTTGAGACTACAACAAACGCGACACAGTAATGTAAATGACATTATATCGCCAACACACCCTAAACAAACAGTGCTGTTTGTTCTGTATGATATTATTGAAGCCAAAACAAACACAGAAACGGTGTTAGAATGTTTTGCCGTACCTAACGCGCTGAAAATAAAATGAATGTTCTTACAGCTTATGACTACGTAAATAGAACAATGACCTTGGGCTAAAAGACTCTGATGTTGTGTTGTGCTAGCCTGTAATGTCCCACTGCTGGACAAGGCATCTTATCTCACCAAAGATATAAGTACAGTGGATTAGGCGTAATCACCACGCTTGCTAACGCGGGCTTGTGATATCGAAACCTAGCTATGTTTGAAAAGTAGAAACATGTTTTCGCTCGACCTGGGAATTCTGGGCTTTATACATGTAAACCTTGCCCTATCTATTAAACCACGTCAAAATCTGTTGCGTAGTCTTAAATATCTAAGCATACATAGGGACAGACAGATAGACAGCGACTTTGTTTTATACTATGTAATGATAACCATCGATTCGCTTGGAAGAAGAAGATAACTTAATATAATTGCACCTTAGTCTTAAAGACTAAATTGCCTTTAACTTTAAAGATGCTCATTTGTTAGCAATACTTTGATCAATTAGTTTCTAGCCTTGGAAAATGTTTTTCTATTCATTCATTTTCGTAAACACTTGGTTTATTCCTCAAGGGTTACTTGGAAAACAAAACACTCACAAACACACAATGAATGTTATTTCAAGGTAAATATTATGATGAATAGTAAAATGTTGCATGTTGCATATTAAATCAGTGAATATGAAATACTTCTCATTGAATGAAAAGCTCTGTTTTACGTAAAAATATTGAATTGACTTCTATTAAAAGCTTACCAAGTTACTAGATTGACAAAACAAAGAATATCAAACAAATCAAAGCAATATTAGATTATCTTACAAAAACAAGTAAAGCCCTGCCTTAGGGCAGCTACAATACATTCGCTATTCAAAATGAAGACATTAAATGTGGAATTAAACTTTTAATCTAACAAATAGAATTCTTATTAATTAAACAATTCAAACAAAAGGAAGTTAATTGAAACGCAGAGAACAACGCACTTAAGATAAAATAACGTACTAATTAGAACATTTTTAAAGAGAAAACAAATTGTTTTATACAAAGTCGAATAGCGGGTAAATAAATTGAATTCCTGTTGTAAAGAAAAACAGATAAAAAATGTACTGGATTCTCTTCATAAGGGGATGAAGTCTAGATATAAGAATGAGGTAATTTATGAAACTATCCGATAGGAAAAATATATTCTTCCGCATTTGATAGTATCATGAGTTTTAAATTTAGTTTCAAAGACTTTTCAACTTAACATAAAAAACATACGAATTAATATTCTCTAAAACTCTACAAAAAAAACATATAAAAAATTGGTCCATTCGTTTAAGAGTAACAACAAAGCCAGACACACACACATCAAACCTGTCACCTATTTTTTTGTCTAAGTCTAAGGGCCGACACTGCGTTAAGCCTGCGCACGCCTCGGTTTCATACAAAAGTGAACCGTCGCGGGCGCCCGTCGCGTGCAGTGTTATACAAAAGGGAACGCGGGCGCAGTGTTGGCCCTTACGGCCGTACTCAAATACGTCAAATGCTTCCTTATTAGAGATTTTGACATGTAATGAATAAAAAATTACGTCAAATTATTAAGTTTCCATTAATGAATTAATTTATTAATGTCTCTGAGTGCGGCAGTAAAAATAAACACAATAATTCCACACAGACAAGAACCTGAAGTTTATATACCTTAAGTAAAGCCAGCCCTTGTTCCCAGGTATCTTTGAAATGTATCCCGGTCAATCCCATTAAGATCCCACACTGGTAGTCAATACCAACATAGATTACATAGCAACGTACTCTATCAATCCAAGTACGCCAATATTGTTCAAAGATAGTTGATAAACGGGCATTCCTGTGAATTCTCTGCTCTGTACCTATATTTTACTACCTAAGGTATCTAAATTAATCACGGTATTATGACCTGACGTGGACTTTATTAAGCGACCCAAGGTTTATTATTATAAGTCGTGTCTCACAGCAGAAATTCCTTTGTACCTAGTTTCATATAGGTAAAATGCCTATTTGATAAGGTAGAAATAGAGTTAATTTGCAGCTCTGAGGTCGAATACCATTTGGAAACTTTATTTTATGACAAAACCTTACAATTACATTGATCAAGCTTGGAGAAAGAACAAAAATGTGTACAACCTCCGAGCTAACGTATTAATTAGCAAAGAAGTATGCATAATGCTCATGTTTTCTAATTTCACATATTACACTTCACCGGCTCACAGTCTACCACGCTCATTATAACTAACCCTTAGATAATAATTAACTGTCATTAGCCTCATAACACAGCAATACGAAACTAGTCATTCAATAAATAGTCAATCAATTATAAACCGGACATTATCTGAAATTCTACACAGTTAGAATGCTCATAACGTATTATAATTACATCAATCAGCTTTTGACGACAAATTATGTCACGTTGAATGAGATTAATCACATGTATCGATAATGATTAATATGTCTGACCAGTGGGGGGAGAAGCGATAGCAGTCTACATACAATATGGCCGTATAGACAACTGCCGAGACGTTTTAAGTCAGCCCAGCTATTTCACTAATTGATTCGAATATGAACCTGATCGAAATCGGATAAACGCAACGTCTGTCCACGAATGACCCATAAGGATCATTAACATAGGTAGGATTATTCTATTAGGAACTAATTTAATTGATGTGACTTCTTCTTTTTAACGAGTCGAGATGGTTAGACCAGAATTTGGCCAGGTCTATTGCACTGTCATTTACCTTCCAAAGATCCTCCACAGTTCATGACACTGTACATGTTGGGTCACTGTAGTAAGTGAGACATGGTTTGGACAGCTCCACACTCGCAGCTCGATGGGACTGAAAGTTATAGAGTTTTGAAATATCCATTTCAATATAAAATAACGACGTATCAATTTATTCACTAACGAGTTCAATATCACAATTTTATTGCAAACATAAAATTAAGTCTATTTTTTCTTTATAATAAACTTATTAACTTATATTAAACTTGTCGTTATAACGTTCGTATTTACGTCACATACAAAAGAATGTTTGCGTCTTTTTGTCTGAAAAATACTCCACATATTTTACTTTAAAATTGACATCCTGAATTACTAGGCAGTGCTTGTTAGTGTGGTGAGCTAGGGAGCTCACTCTTGACATAGCTTGTTCACAATCACCGTGTGTCTACCTAACCTAACTGTGTAAGGAATACATACGAGGCTCGCAGCGCAATAACGATCTCTAAGCTAAGAAAGAGTTCGTTTAAATGAATGTTTTAGACTGAGTTTGTAAAGGAACTGGTTTTGAAGATAAATAGTTAATTTGGTTTATGAGAGGGTGGTTAGAGTTTATTGCTTGAGCTATAAGTAAATATCTACTTAGAAACTTTTTACATTATGTACGAGTATGTCGTCTGTAGGTTAAGTGGAAAAAATTTTGGGTCAAAGTGCCTTCAGACTAGATCTGAGCCTCAAAACATGATATTTTAATAATGATCTAACGCATATAAAAGTATCACGTCTTTCTTAGTATAAAGTGTCATTTTATTAGCTTTAAATCTACATTCGAGCATTCAGTTTCAGTTAGTCGTAAAATCTACATTCAGTTTTGGAATGATAACTCATATTTATTTACAGAAAGATATAAATATCCCCATTCAATATATCCGTTTGAAACACCCAAATCCCTCTCCTTCGGGTAAGCGGATAGGGAACAATTGTATTTTAGAATTCTTCAATACGTTTGAGGTCAAAAAGCCCCATAAACTAGTTCAAACTTACCCCATACTGAGGTCCTGTAACTTCGATTGGAACCCGGATTGGGTTCGTCACAAATCAAACTTGAATTCCGAAAATTTCCATACGTATGACTCGACCGGAGATCGAACTTTGAACCTTTCACAATCTCGGTCATCATCACACCAAATGCTGCGAAAGGCAAGGTCTATTCAATAATCATTGAATTTTATTCAACGAGGTCATCTGGGTCAATTATATATTTACTAGGAGCGGCCCGTGGTTTTACCCACGTTGTGCCCGTTCCCGTGGAAATTTCGGGATGAAGAGTATCTTATAACTTTTCCGTTTGAATGTGGCTATCCATTACAAAAATAATTATTCAAATCTGAGGGATAGTTTCTGAGATAACAGAGTTCAAACAAACAAATACAAAGAAGGGGAAGGTTATAGGCTATTTTTTATTCCGACATTTCCACGGGGATGGTTACAACGCGGGTAAAACCGCAAGGCGCTACTAGTGTTTATAACTAATACCTAGTTATAAACACTAGTAGCGCCTTGAGGTCTATCTATATTATCTACTAGCAGCGCCCCGCGGTTTTACCCGCGTTGTGCCCGTTCCCGTAGGAAATCCGGGATAAAATGTAGCCTATAGCCTTCCTCGATAAATAGACTATCTAACAGTGAAAGAATTATTCAAATCGGTTCAGTAGTTTCTGAGATTAGCGCGTTTAAACAAACAAACAAACAAACAAACAAACAAACAAACAAACAAAACAAACTCTTCAGCTTTATAATATTATTAGTATTATCTATAAAATAAAGTTAACCCCATAGGTCCTCTATAGACAAACCTTTTGATTTTTAAGTGTTCATTTACTACATATATTAATTGTTAGACCGTGTCGAAGGTCTTCAGGCGGCCTAAAAACTCCGACACCAAGGTTGACTCAATAAGAATTTACTATATTCATGAACGTGACATTCACGAACGTGTTAATTATATACATCAATACGAAACTAAACAGTTTTTCATTCCCTTTCCACTCTATAATCTGTGACCACTCTCGGTAATCTATGGATCTTTCACTCTACTACTCGGACATGTTTAGTAATCCCTGAAACAGGGATCGGTTTCCTCCGTCTGTGATTTGTGTTGCTCAGTTTCGTTTCAGTTTCGGTTCACTTGTCACTAGGTTAGTTCGATTGTACAAAGTCATGACTAAACTTCAGACTGCAGTGGATAAAGAAACATTTTAGACATGCTAGCGTTGATAGCCATGAGTAGATATACAGTGTGGCTTTTTTAAAGTAGAGTATAAGTATTGTATGACCTCTGTACAGTAGGTGTAGTTTTGATAAGCCGGTTGGCTAGTGGCGAGTTGAGTTACGAGTTGTTGAATGGTCCAGTGAGTAATTATTGGACATTGTGATATGTTAAGGTTCTATTGAAATGGCCAACTCGCCATTCGTCAAGTCGATCGATCGACAAAACGGTATATAGATTCAAATATGTTTCCATGATTTTTCCGAAACAATGTAATGTCAAAAAGCATCATATCAACATAGCAAATGGCACAAGTCATGCGACTTTTCATCGACTAGGCTAATGCGAACGGCGATGAAACACACATGTGCACGCATATAATATGCACGTGCAATAGTATATTATGTGTGTTAGAATCGTCGGTCCGATCACTTTATATGTAAATCTATTTATGAGTGCTTAAATATGTTCAAAATATAGTAGTTTTTAGTAGTTTTATTCAATCATATTTTAATATTATTTAAAAAAATGAATGTTTCAGTGAACGAGGCCAATATAAAATTCTTTTTATATTTTAGTTGAATGAAAACTGTTTTAATATTTAACACTTAGCTCAGAGTTCGTTGAATTGTCTCATAAAATGTTTTTGATTTCGAATTTTATGAAGTGAAAACAAATCTGTTGACCATTTAAATCGCGATCCATTAACAGAGGAGTGAAATAAAACACTTCTACAAAAGTCTTAAAAAAAACTGTAGAGATACTCCTTCTAAAGAGACAAGTATATCTAAATAAATGCGTCCTCTCCGAACTTCCCAAGATAGTTCCGTATTCAACAAAAACCCCGTTCTCTAAGTTTTGCTTTTTCAGTACTTTAACTTCCTGTTTTTTGAACACATCCCGTTTAAAGAGAAAGGAAACTCGTCTTCATTATAATAAGTTATGCAAGTTTCAAGTTAAGCAAGTGCACTTTAGTTAGGGTTTCTTTTGTGAGAACAAATGTTAAGAATCTACATAGAAATATTGAGGTTAGGGGTTTTTTAGACTAGCAGGGCTCCGAGGTTTTCCCGTGGACCTTTTCCCGTGGGAATTTAGAGATTAAATAGTCAAACCTTCCTTTTGAATGTGGTTGAACAAAAATATTGTTTTTTACGGGTCGACCTTATTTCAATATTTTCAATTGTTGAATGGAATTGGAAAAAGACAAAATTATACTCAGGGAAAGTGTATACTCTGAATAAATTTTCCTATATTAGGTGCATTCAATATTTTAAGAAGGGACTGGAAATAACTTCTTTGGGCAAGTCTTTATGCTGCTCAAAGCTGTTAAATAAATTACATTTTCACCAAAATATGATAAATAGACACATCGCACGCCCGCAAAACTTTTCTCATATTTTGTGGCTCGCCTAGGCTTGTCTAAATACTTTTAAAATAAATTGAGTGACGTTTGCAATAACCATGCGAATGTTGGCAGTATGTCGGAATTCAATTTAGATACTAGCTATCTTATTGATTTGAACTGTGAGCGATGTTATTTCAACATAATTTCCATTCTAGAATATTTCTTTCCACGAACATTTGAAATATTATATTAATCTTACTTATAACATTATATTAATCTTACTCACTATATTCACGCCTTTACTCCGTGACATCAAATGCTTTTTTAGTAGAGATTTAATGAGTGGTTTTGACATGTAATGTATGTAAAGTTATCAATCAAAAAAAAAAAAAGTTATCAATTAGTTAAGTGTTGATTTAATGGGTCTCTGAGCGTGGCAAGTTACCTACCCTATTAATACTGAAATAAATTTCAAATTTCATAAACGTCTAAGATACTAAAAATCACACCAATAGAGAAATCCTTTCTGGTTTTTTTAATTAAAAATAACAAAGATTGTTAATGATTCGACTGGCAATGTTGGTATTCTACTATTCTATTTTAATTATGAAATTTTGATGAAATTTATTTGTTAGTTCGTAACAGTTGAGGTAGACTTCTGGATATCCGGCAAAGCTTATTGCATTCAAGCTTTGTCTTGTGAAGTAATTTCGATATGACGTACCTAATACCTGAAACTGATAATAAATAGAACAATAAATATGAATATAGTTTGCAATATAAGATACGCTGCGAGACGTACAGGGTTTAGTCTTAAACCCTTTAATTTTCCCGGTTAATAATTTTGGCAGGCCCCCAGGTCGGCCTCCGACTCGATGGCGAAAAGAACTGGACGATTTTTAAAAGGATTGGAAGGAGTTGGCCATGGAAAGAATTGGGGGAGACCTTTGTCCAGCAGTGGGACAGCGAGGTTACGTAAAAAACAAACTTTTTTGGAATATGAGATTCTGTTGACCCTAACTATATCTGTACTACTTTTATAAAGAGGAAGAGTTTAGGCTGCTCGTCTCAGTGTATGGGCGCGACCCCACATCTGGAAAAATAACGTAAGTGCGATAAAAACAACACACTAGCGCCATCTATTGATCCCACTGCGCAGACTAGCTAGTAAATTAATTTTATTGGTTAATAAATATTACACTTGTTTATATTTTTTGATGGATGTGCTAGAAGAGATCGGCTATTAAGATCATCAATTAATCTGCAAAACGCATACGCTCATTCGCCGAGGAATAACAATCATCCGCACCATGCCAATTAAATTGGACAATATATTTCGATACATCTAAGAACAATTATTAAGCAATACAACTTCCAAGAAAGTACTTTCAAATATAAAGTTCGTTTAAAAGTAAACAGTATTCGTAATAGATAGGTATCGCCAGTGCGGTAGATCTATTCAGCTCCCTGGACACAAAAGATAACAAAAGAGTGTCGCAATGTGGCTTCCGAACACGGTTCTTAGCCGAGGATAAACTTGTCGCTGAGTGCAGCTTTTGTTAAACTTTTTTCCCGTTTATGTTGTTTCATCTTTATTGAACTTTAAAAATGATTCAATCGGCTTTGGGGATTGAATTTTTAATTCGTTTTCCAAGAAATTGTAACTAACGTGAAGTCTTTTAATGCTAAAGCAAATTTTATTTTAGGCGTGTTGTTTATGAGGTCATAAGCTGTGAGTTGATAATGCTAAAGCAAAGTTTAAATTATAGAACGCGAGCGTCAGTCGCTCAAGCAACTTGCTTCGCATTAAAGCATAATTTTAATTCAAGATCAAAGCACTGCGGTATATTATTCTAGTCCCCTATTAGATATAAGAACTCAAAAATTGAATAATTTAAAAGTGCAATTCTATAAAGGCAACAGTTACTCAATACAACATTAACAACAGTTAACCGTTCGCTGTTACTACTTAATCGCTATTCGGGGAGCGAAAGCTTAAAGTACAAAAGACTGAAATGCCCACAACTCCGTATGTAAAAGCATTTGATGCGGAAACTTTGTTAGCCCGGCATGTTACAAATGACGGTCACGGAACTCAAGAACTTAGCACAAAATATTTGTAATAGTGAAGTGGTTGGAATAGACAGCCGCTGTCACATGTTTTTAATAGTTTACTGTAGTATGCTGCAGCTTTGATTTTTTTTTGTCAAGGTGCCTTTCTTCTAGAGCTAAGCTACGCATTGGTACGCTACATTGCTACGCCACGTAAGTTGCTACGTAACGTTACTACGCCATGTAAGTTGCTACGTTGCGTAGCTACGCTACGTTGCTACCCTACGTTGCTACGCTACGTTGTAACGTTACGTTGCGTCGTTATGATGCTGTTATAAGTAGCTATGCTTCGTTTGATACAATAAGCGGATATGAAACGAAGAATAGTATTACTCTGATATAATATAAAAGCATATTATTATCTTGCAAGTTAATAAGTAATAGAAAAGCTACTATTCCTTTCCAGAGACTACAAATAAAATTATTGACAAAAGAGAATAAAATAATAAAATACTTTTCAATTAATTAAACAATATAGAATAATTAAAGAAGAAAACACTGCATAATTCAAGACTAATAAATACAAAATTATGCATGCAAAAACAATTTAAAACACAACTTGCATAAATACAATAAATAAAATAAGAAACAAATAACAAGAAAAGAAAAGACAAGATCTAAAGTTTGAAACCATTTCAGAATTTCATCAGAGCATTCATTAACAAATTCACTGAGAAATCGATTAGTCAGTGCATCAATGGCTGGTAAGATATATGGCCTCTTTCGACGCAGAGCACTGAAATGTGCTGCTTCTAGAGAGATCAATAAGTACTTCATCATGGAGGATTACGGTTTAAGAGACTCAGACTCTCGAACCGTTATTAATGAACCCATACAACATCTGTTTATCATTGCAAAGTGTGTTGCAGAAATACATCGATTCAATGAATGTGTGTTTAAGATTTTTGTTGAAATATTCAAATTCAAATCTCTTTATTATATCAGATCATTACAATCATTTATAATCTTCTTTATATCTTCTTTATATCTTCTTATAGTCTTATTGAGATTCATCTCAATAAGACTAGTGACTAGTGACGTTTGAATTTAATCTTGAATGTGGACTTTTTATTAAGATACAATTATATACATTAGGTACGGTTATTTCATTAAAAATCTATCGTAGATGAAGGACAGATAGAGTCAAAGGGCGAAAACGAAATAAAGAGATCTGTAGCCATACCATGACCTCTTAGATGGCGTCTCAAGATCCAAGCAGATTAGTTTAGGTTTGCGTTTCAATTCGTACCGTGACCTTATTTAAACAATATCGCACTTGAATCGCCATCGCTTTGAATGAATGAACAAACCATTTTGCTGATCGGCTAATTGCGTCACTTCCTCTAAGAGATGTTATTAAGGTGCGTTCGAAAACCTTAATAATTAAAATTACGGAAAGTTACGGTTTTTATGAGAACCTATTTAAAATGATAAGTATTATTTAAAACAAACATTGGTTTGTTTATACACACAATAATTATTTTCACCTAATTTGTAATCATAAAATGTTTGAACTATAAAGTATTTATTGCTCCAGAAACCAATGGTATTTTTAATTTTAAACAGACATCCAAAATAAAATTAAGATTTAAGTGTTCGGAACGTCACTGAAAGTGGCATTTCATTTTTGGCAAAGATCAAACAATTCATAGAATATAAAATAGACATAGATTAAAATATAGACATAGATTAAAATATAGACATAGATTATAATATAGACATAGATTAAATATATTATTATAGGTATATTTTTTGCATTTAAATTATTACCTTCAAGCTCGTTTGATATAAATTGCGATTGATAAAGATTTATTTCTACGAGTATTATGGATTAACCAGGAATATAAGTTAAGTCTCAGAATTCTAGAGCCTTGTGCCTTGTCGCTCTCGCTTCATTGGGGAAATTCGGGATAAAACAAAGCATATCCTCCATGTTTATATTGATAGTCATGTTTACCCTCGTAAATACCTACCTACTCGTACATCCCCTGCGCTCAATGTACACTATACAGTACTACAACCCGTCCGCGCTCGTATTTTATTTTGTGTAAGTACATATTTACTTCTCATCATAACTCAGAAAAGAAATGTCCAATTTTAATAATGTAAAGGTCTGTTGATTTTATTGGGGTCTTTAGACAGTGGTCTCAGTGGTCTCAGTTTGCACCAATTGTTTGGTGAGGCTATATCGTGTAAGAACTAATAAATTCTTCACTCTCCAATCATGTAATCATTCAACGGGTTCGACTTAATCTTAGTATCTTAGTGGACATCGCCTCAAACGTCGATTAACTTTTTCTTCGTTAATCTCCAAAGCTCCAAAGTTCTTAATTTAATATAAAAAAAAAGTATTAGCCTGTAATGTCCCACTTGTTGGGCAAAGGCCTCTCGTCTCACTGAAGATATCAGTACAGTGATTTAAAAATTAATTTAATATAATTAATTTAATTTTTAAATGCAAACTCGCACATTTTAATCAATTCTTTCAGTTGAATATCATTAAGTTATTTGCACAAATGCATTGTTTATAGTAAGGAACAATTAAACATTAATAATTAACTAAAATACATACTTATTGTTGTTAAAAATATCAACAACGGTTCAATTTATGTTAGAAAAATGTATCTTTTATTGAATTGCTAATTTTGACAGCTGAGACGCTTTACCAAAGCCGCAAAAGACGCTCATGGTACCAAATGAATGAACGAAAACATCTTTAGTATGACAAATAGCGAATCAGTTTAGGTAATTTGCTAAGCAACTACAATTTGTCACTCATTGATGTCATGGTACGAAAACTGACAGCGAACTAGTTTAGGTCCGCATTTGTATCGCGCTAAGAGGTCATGGTATGGCTCCTGAGAGGGGAAGTAGCAAAAAAGCTTGCAAAAGTATTCTGAATACTGTATCAGAAAATCAACCTGATATGAAAGAGACAGGTAATAAATCAATATTGTCGTATGGACAACTAAAGGAGATTGTAGATGACGGCTCGTCACTTATTGCCGTCGGTCCCGGTTACTTTCTACGGATAGTAGTCGTTACAGGAGCCATTTCAGAAGCCTTTGGCGGCTCAATAACTCTGATACCAGGATTGGTCAGTTTGACCATCCACTCGATGAAGAAGAAGCTTATTTGTGTATTTTTATTGGTTATTGAAAAGTACAACAACTTGTTAAGAAGTTATATTCAATTAAAACTCCAGACGTAAGATTTGAAGTGAAGTTTAAATTTCAAGTTTTTTAACTTGATCTGGTTACTTGGACTTTCGACTTCTTATACATATTTTTACTTTTTAAGCAACAGGTAAAAGAAATGTTGCATAGTTCTTCAAGTCGGATGAGAAGATATTTTATTAGCGCATGTTTTCCCCGCTCTGATATATTAGTATAAATATCAAAATCATTATAAACTAGCTGTGCCCCGCGGTTTCACCCGCAGCGCATCCGTTTTTGTGGGAATTTCGGAATTTGTATTACTTATTATCCTATTCCTGACCAAGATACCTATGTACATAAAAAGAAGAATCATTAAAATCGGTCCAACCGTTCTCCAGTTATAAATAGTGTAACTAACACGACTTTCTCTTATATACCCAAGATTCATCAGATACACAGAAAAATATATTAAATTACTCATACATGCATATTATTTCGTACATCCTTCAAATTGCTCACCACCATATATTTCACCACATATAAAGCAATAAACTTATTCAATATAAAATCAAAACTAATAGCTATCGAGAAACTAATTT
The DNA here is from genome assembly GCA_963082685.1 of Cyclophora albipunctata. Taxonomy (NCBI): domain Eukaryota; kingdom Metazoa; phylum Arthropoda; class Insecta; order Lepidoptera; family Geometridae; genus Cyclophora; species Cyclophora albipunctata. The sequence continues at coordinate 7,126,851 of OY720119.1, read as the reverse complement.
AACTCAATTAAGTATCGATGAGTGGCAATATCTCTCGAAGCACTTCTCGTGTACAATCGGGTACAATAGCCTAGTGGTGGCGTCCATCTAACCTCTAGAGAGGTATAATGCATATTAATTAGTCAAGGTGATGTTAACCGGTCGATTTACTCACCCACTGTTATATATGTAGGTAGGAGCACTAGTGACGCATTAAGTGCTCTCTAATTAGATTACTCAGAAAATACCGATATTCGCTTAACGCTGTGACTGTACTACAAACAGGTCATTTATCCCTCTAGGGGTTTCTGAAGAGAACTGATAAATATAAGGTTGTAGGTTCTAATCACTACATAGTATAAAATAAAGTCGTCTCTTTTTCGTGTCTGTCACACTGTTTGTCTGTCTGTATGCTTAAATCTTTAAAATTACGCAACGGATTTTGATGCGGTTTTTTGTAATAGGTAGAGTGATTCAAGAGGAAGGTTTTTATGTAAAACAATTCCCGAAATTCCCACGGGAACGGGCACAACGCGGGTAAAACCGCGGGGCGCTGCTAGTAATGGTATATTCGCTTGCTTGCTCGTTGTATTATGCTATGCTTGGCTTGCGTCGCGCCTCTTGATTTTATTATTACACATCAGTAATATAATAAACCTGAAGACGTTGTTTTTTGTTTGTTGGGGAGTGGTAATACCAGTCGGATTGAAAAAATATACTACATTTAATATATATGTGATGTTTTAGGCTATTTTCTATATCAAAATAACCACAGGCATTATTATAAAAAAAATATAGACTTTGATATAAAATGGTTTTAACGAGTTTTCAATAAGAGATTTTTATGAGCACTTGCTATTTGGACGTATCGGGGATGCCAAATAAAAATAAGTCTGTTTATGATTTACTAGCCGCACCCCACGGTGTTACCCGCGTTATACCCGTTCCCGCGGGAATTTCGGGATTAAATGTATAACCTACATCTGTAAAGTTTCATCCAAAGACGTCCAGTAGGTTTTTCGTGAAAAAGTAACAAACATGCATACATCCTCAAAAAAAATCGCATTTATAATAATTCGTAGGATGTGACAACATTTTAAGTCTATGAACGTTTTAGGGGTTTACTTTTCAATAAGGAAAACTTACCTAAACGACATTTTGATAATAACTTCCAACTTTCTGGTAAATCAGCTTAGTCCTAAAATCCGGCATTATATACCAAATTTTATTAGTAAAATTCGTAAACATTTTAACGCGAATCATTTGAGTCTCATTGAGTGAGGCGCTCAAAGGAACGACTCACCGTATATTTATCAAGAGGCCTCGTAGACTCCATTTTGTATTGAATCCATTAAATTTATTAAACAGCCATTGTATTGGAGAGTTGTTTATGAATATTTGTGTTTTATAATCCGCCAGTGAACAGTTATCTGAAGAGGTCTGTCATGTAAATATACAAAAAATCAGGTAAAAAAATGGTCAGGTTGACCATCCACTCGATGAAGAAGAAGAACAACTTTTGAAAGCAAAAACGCCGTTATATAATATATTCAAAATCATTTTTTAAGAAAACTGTTTTCAAGCGTACTCTTGTATAACATAAAATAATTTTAGAAATCGGTTCAGTAACGAAATGAAGTAACAAACATATAAGAATTTTGGAAATAGGTTCATTGACGAAACAAACACTGCTGTTCTAGATATAGTCTGAAGTAGAACATAGAATACTTTTACACCCCGATACACCCACTGGAACGGGTATAAACCGAGCAAAACTACGGGAAATGCTAGTCTAAATTGAAATTCATATCACGTTCAGTTGTAAGATCTAACTGAATTACGATTCTTGTTGGTATCCATTTTATTGGCTTGATCTAAGAATTTCAGGTCAGAACCGTAGAATATGGTGAAAAGGAATGCAGGAATATAATTTTTAAATTCTTTGAATCAAATATCGAAATTCAATACACGAAAAAGAAATGTAATGCCAAAACGTTTTAGAACTCATACAGTCTTATAGTCTATGGAGACAAGACGTCTTATATATTTTTGTCTGTCATAGAGTCTAGACATAGACTATGAAACAAAGACTAGACTGTCATAGACTCATTTGGTCTGTTGTTATCTTTGAATTCAAAAATATGTAGCCCAGCCCAGCTCCAGACCAGGGAGGGCCGGCGAGGTTACGGTTTAAAATACTGACAACTGTTAGACTTACTACAGACATTTCTGTTTGCGTCAAAAAAGTCAATCTAATGACTGCTTTTACTCAGGCTTAGTATCAAGTTAAAGTTTACGTACCAATAGAAGATCTTTGTTTATTTAAGCCCAGGTTTTTGAATGTTCTTCCCAAAATCCGAAAATATATCCAATTGAAGACATAGCTGAAACTAAGTACCCTATCCAAGTTAAATAGCGCGTTTTCAACAGAAAAGTCGGTTCGTTTGGTTAATATGGGAGATTGAGCGTTCTTATTATAGCGTTTTAAGGTTATGTGTTTAGTTTTTGGTATAGGAATGTTTGTTTATCGGTTAAGTTTTGAGAATAGTTACAATTTTATTACTTTTTAGTTTTTTAAGACACTAAGGCCTTGTTGACAGTGGATTTGAAGTTATATTTGTTTCTTCAGAAAAGCAATATCATCACAAATAATACTTTTAAAAATGTTCTTAAAACTAAATTCTTATGCGAGACATTTTTATAGGAACGAAAAAAAAATAATGAATAATTGCTTCATTATGTATAAATATTATATATCGGTATATTATTTATGAAATTACTCTTAACGTAGGTTCTAGACACACAACATCGGCATGCTCATACATACCAATAATATTAAAACCCCCAAATTGTTCAGCGCAACAGAATCATTATAGGGCAACCATTTAATAATTAATATCGTAGATTCGTTGCTTTGTGGAGTATCCAACTCAATATAATGCGGTTTAGCCATCTACACAATGATTAAACTGTACCGTCAGCAACAAAACATTAAATTATTTGCCGGTCCGGGACAAATGTAGCTTTGAATCTCATATCTGAGTCTGACGTTTTAATTAAAGTATAGGAACAAACATGCTTCCACTAAATAAGCAGTGCTTATAAAACTTTGACTTTGGCTGGGAAATATGAATTTTTAAATCTATGAATAGTAATGCCTCGTTCTGTTAACTTCTAAGACCTCTTGAGCGTTCTACAGAACAATGTGTAAGGCTTCTCTCTTGCATTAATAATATTATGTATTGATTAAGACATACCCAAGTTACGTACTCAAGTAAACCATTATATAAGCTAATATTTTGTTTTAATAATGCTTATTATTATTGTTATTTAATGTACATTCTTACTTCATTCGTACTTCAGTGAGATGAGAGGCCTTTTCCCAGCAGTGGGACATTACAGGCTAATACTTCACTTTCTTAATGTACATATTTTTATTTTACTTAATAAGATATCTGTTACCCCATTTAATGCTTACTGGTGGCAAAAATAGTACTCAATTATAGTTGAATTGAGTGATGACGTTAACTTTGACAAATTTTAATGATTTTTAGCAAACAAAGGAATAAGTTTTATAAATTCAAAATAAGTACAAAAGTAATTTATGGGTAGTTAAATAAATTAAACTGATTTGATTATTTATTAATAAAAAAATAACAACGCATTCAAGTAGCATTTTCCGTTCCTTTTTAAACGGCGAGTAATGAATAAAAAAACAGATTGAGATCATAATACTGCCACTATTAATATTAATAGTAGTAATTTATGCAGTATTATAAATTCATTGATTAATTTTCTGTCAATGCTTGGCAAAATATTGAGCTCCCACAGCGTGGTTAACATATCCTATAAATATCCTATAAATATTAAAATATTATCGCTTTTTAAACAGGTTGTGAAAATGGAAGTTATTTTTTCATCGATGGTTATCAAGTGACAATGTTTTTTCATTACTTCTTTTATTTAATCTATGTTTTTGATATTAATTTTATTTGTCAGTGGTTATTTTAAGAATAAATATTTTTAGGAACTTGGAAACAGTACAGACATACTTTTATCAATTTGTGTTTGTGTTATTGGGGATTTATTTTTAGCCAGGAACAATTTATGACTGTTGGCTCATATTTCGATCCATGATTTAAGATTTGATTTGTTGTACCTCGTCATCGTCGACGCCTTGGTGGTCTAGTGGTATGTGCACTCGCCTGCCAAGACTGAGGTCCTGGGTTCAATTCCCGGGTCGAGCGAAAACGTGTTTCCTACTTTTCAAACATGGCTCGGGTTTGAGATCACCAACCCGCATTAGGCAAGCGTGGTGATTACACCTAATCCTCCTCACTGTACTGATAACGCAGCATTAACCCAGTGTTGGCCCTAGTGTTTATATAAATAGTTTTGTGCTATTATAAGAATTTTGATAATGTGATACAACAAAACAAATTGAAGTAAAAAAATACTCATTATAAGTGCTGTGAGTTTAATTTTTTTTCTCAATTAATATTTTGTTAAATTTAACGTTTCCGATTGATTGACTAGTATTTTGAATTTGTGTTAGTTTGTTCAAAGCTGTTAATCAAGTTATTGATAGCCAACTCTGTTCTTTCAATTTTGCTACCACATACCACCACTAACTAACCCATGTTTGTTTGTTAACCGAGTTATTGGGAACTCTCGTATATTTCAGCGAAACGGTAAATTTATGAATGACATTCATTGCCGCGTCGGTACTACGTTTGATGTTACGGTGCGCTGGTGAACCGGCAATGTATCACGGTGTAACACTTGAAACTAGAACAGTGTGTGATGTTTGCTGATTGTTTTTTGAATGAATCGTTAATCAGTTTTAAAAAGGTAACACATTATTTAATGTATTTCGATATAATGTTCTGAGATTATTCTTTACTAGCAGCGCCCCGCGGTTTTACCCGGGTTGTGCCCGTTTCCGTGGGAATTTCGGAATTTTTTTTACATAAAAACCTTCCTCTTGAATCACTCTACTTATTACAAAAAACCGCATCAAAATCCGTTGCGTAATTTTAAAGATTTAAGCATACAGACAAACAAACAGACAAAAGTAGCGACTTTGTTTTATACTATGTAGTGATTAAGCTACCTTTTAATGCTATTAATGCTATTGGAGCAAATGATATAAACTATTTCTAATGCTCTCTTTTTGGCTTTCATGATTTATAAGGGTACCATAATCCAGCGGCGACGGCGACGGCAACAAGCGATATCAAAAAAAGAACATTGAAGCTCTTCCCCAATAACACGGTACGGTACAAGTATTTTAGTAGGTAATGGTGTGTTCCTACTAACTACCGTAGCACTCTTTACTCCCTTTTGCAAAACCGCTGTGCCCGCGCTCAATATGCTGGAACACCGACATAGACTATCAAAACGTAATAAAACTTGTTACAAACTCCAGAACTATGCTTCCGCGGCTACATCCATCATAGTTCGTACAAATTATTTACCTCACTTTGCAATTCTCTATAGTCGAACCATTCTTACCAGTAATCTGAAAACCTCCACTAACTTTTCCAAAGAAAGCATACTTCTGCAACAATTAGGTAGTTGCAGCCGTTATTTCAAAGATTAAGTTTGTGAAATTGAACCTTAAATCCAGATGGTGAGCACAACTTTTTGCAGACATTGTAATAAGACATTAGTGTCGACGCCAATAACTCAGTAGAAAATGCCTGGATTTAAAATTGTTTAACTCTATTTCAAGAAAGACTTCTTTGTGCAATTAAGGAGGTTTGGAACTCTTTAGTTTAGGGACTTGTTGTGTGGTTCGAGCAAATATTTACCGTTCTTTGTGTTCAACAGTGTTTAGGCCGTAATATCCGTTAGTACGGTATTGTGTAATAAAGTTGAATTTAATTAATTGCAAAACTTTTTGTAATGATCTCAAGATTTAAGATTTACAGACAATGGCCGTTACATCGAAATATCTTAATGATTTTGATATATTTCTAAATTTAAAGAATAGATGAGAGTCGCTGAGCGAGTCTAAAATCGTATTAAAAAAATATGATATCGCTATCTCTAACTCTTGTACTAGCTCAGTATCGACGAATATTTGAAAAAACCTATAATATAATCCTGTTTTGTAAAAACAAATGCATATTTAAGTTAAACAAAACAAATACTCACCAACAGTCAGTGCAAATTAAATATTAAAAGGATTTCACCTGAAACAACTTGCATCACAAATTCAACAGTAAATCATTTATTTTGTTTTATAATGAATTAATGATAAACTGCCCACGAGATAACGTAAGTATTTGTTACATTTAGAGCATAGTTCGATAAACCGATTTGTCAAAATATCAACAAAGTCCCAATGGTGATAGTTTGAACAGATTTAATTAGCATCGTATTTGTATTGCATAATTTTTTTACTTAATTTTTATTTGAAATTGTTTTAATAGCACTTTTTACTTCTCTAATGTCTAACTAGCTATTCCACGAGGTGGTTCACTCGCAATCCAATAGGTGGCGTTGGTGTGAAAATCTTGTAGATCGCGCTAACGTTATTTTCCCAGATTTAGTCGAGCCGCGCCCAAACATTTTGATGAGCAGGAACAATTCTTACTTCCTGTTTATAAAATTAGTTAGTATAGAAGTATAGATTATTTGTTCCTAAAGACAAATGCTGTCAAAAATGGTATATTTGGTTGTCTGCTGTCTAAATATGATATATCGCATAGACACACACACGTCTAACCAAAACTTCTGTCACGTACAAAATCTTCGTCACAAAGCCACGGGGTTCCTCTGCCTATGATCTCTCTCTAAACGAACTTTCAGTAACTGAAGTATTTACTTCAGCCATCTTCTAAAAGAGGATCGGCGACGCTCGCGGAAAAGCGATGTACTTACAGTATAATGTGACTTAATAAATCACCCGTCCTAGTGTAATTTCATTAAGTTAATTCCAGCACATCAAAGAGATTTTTCCATAACACACTAAGTGTGTACCACAAAACATTTCCACAGTAAAACCGATGGCGCCGACCGTATAACTGAAACAAGGCCGGTTGGTCCGTTCCGTTACCACAAATTGTTTTAATCTGTTATAAATCAGTGAACCTTTTTGTAGCCAGCCGCATGAATGACTGTTAGAATGGCGATAGCATATGAGATTTTTAAGCAGAATTTGTCGTTGGTTATTTCTCTGGTAGATACTTTGATCTTTGTTTTAAGATAGGGCTCACTATGTAAGTAAGTAAACTAAAAATAAACTCAGACAGGAGACGACAAGACATTATACGATAAATACTTAACTGAAGTTTATTGGTCGTTAGAATACTCAAATTTTATTCATTTTTCAACTTATTATATGATGTATTTAACTAAGTTTAAAAATAAAATGGAGGTAATCTTCTTTACTGGAAAACTAAATAATGTAAAAGCACTAAGCAAATGTTTTAGCAAAAGCAATTGCACAGTCGTATCATAGAATCTCAAAAATCTGTCATCTTATATTAGATTGAAAGAGAACACACACGATAAAAGAAAACATTTGAAGAAAGTACAAATAGCCAGTGTGAAGTTCTACTATCTAAACTAAGAACGTAAACGTCAACTAAATCTGAGATCTGAAATTCTGCCAAATAAGACCAGGTCACAATGGCGCCATGATGTCTAGCCAAGACTAAATAGTCCATATAAATTCATGAGACATGTTGTTACTCTCCTATATTTCGATCTGACCTTTGGTGTTTCAATACAACATTATTAGAAACAGCTGACTGTTTTTTCAATGAAATATTGGTATTTTGGGTCATGATGCTGTTACAGAATAAGTTTTTATTTACTTAAGTAAAGTATTAGCCTGTAATGTCCCACTACTGGACAAAGGCCTCTCATCTCACTGAAGATATCTTCACTTCTCTATTTTTGTTATTGTAATTTGAAGATTATAATATTATTCCTTGATCTCTTTTTAATGTTTATTTTCATAATTAAGATTGCATAGGGCAACATTTAGTCATTATTATTATTGTTTTCCTTTGAATGTTGTACGTTCCTTTAAAATGTCTCACACGGGAATTTAGTTCCAAGAACATTTTTACGAGTATTATTTGTGAAAATATTGCTGGAATGTCTTAATATATAAATAAATAAGATATCAGTACAGTGAGAAGGAGTTTATCTACTTATATTACCTTATTTTGTAATGTGAGAAATCGAGCACGGAAGTCCAGACTGTAGTTATAAAGTCTTAGGGCCTTATTTATAAACGCTTATTAACAGCACATCAAATGGTTTGTCCCTTTCCAACATACGCTATTTGCCAAAGAGTGAAAGAGACAAAACACTGCTTAAGTTAAATATCGTTTATAAATAAGGCGGTTACGGTTTATGAAAACATAGATACTCTAGGGACGAGTCATCTAACAACAACTCGTTTCTTAATATTAATCCAGTCTTGAAATTAATGTTTAATTCAAACTTTCGTTAAGAAAGTTAAAAATAGCGTAATAAAAGTCAGTCATTGCAATTATTCAGATCTTGCCTTCAAAGTCTCCGTAAACCTTTAAGTAGATAAAGTCTAAATGAGTCTTACTTAAGACTCAAATAATGGTGGGAAATATTCAAAATCCTTTAAGCCGAATCGCTATAAAATTCAGAGACGCATACAGCTAGCAGATTAATTAAGACTGAACCGAACTGGTCAAATAAATTGCAAGTAAAATGAGTTTTTTAACATTTTATTTTAATGTTTATTCGAGAACTTCGGGTATAGTAGAACTCGCTTTACTTATAACTTACCTGTGCCGGCCGTTATAATCAAATAATTATAGATTTCGTAAATAATAAAATAAATTTTGTAATGTTTATAATATTTTGGCCTATAAGCACTACGACCCAATAAATTGATCCAAAAAAGATTTTTTGTTTTTAACTTTATCTCAATTTTCTCAATTTGACCGTTTATACAATTTAGACCTACTCAGTGTGAGTACTCTTTTTTATTTTAACCGGCTTCAAAAAAGATTTTTGATTTTGATTTGATCTTTGACTTACTCTTAAAGAATAGAGCAAGGTAAGCTCTTGTTAAATTAATACCGGTTAAAAAATATAATATATGCATAATAACGTCAATACCTATAGGTAAATATAAGTTATTGCCTAGGATCCTAGAATATTTGATTATTATAAGACACAGCTGTGACCCGTGTCTCCGTCTATTAGACAGGAGACCCTCTTCCCAATATTATCTATTATGATTTCTTGATGTTCATGCCTGTAAATATAACTCAAAGGTATATTACATGAACATATTATTTCGTTAGTTATTAGTAAGTTCGTTTGGTAAGAGGCAAATGTCGAAGTTTTTAGATCGCCTATTCCGTTTACAATTTATTAGTTACTAGCAGTTCCCCGCGGTTTGCCCGCGTTGTGCCCGTTCCCGTGAGAGTTTTGGGATATTTTATACCTATAAACCTTCGTCTTGAATCACTCAATCTATTAAAAAACGGCAACAAAATTCGTTGCGTAGTTTTAAAGATCTAAGCATACATAGGGACAAACAGAAAGCGACTTTGTTTTATACTATGTAGTGATATTATCCTCGTCCCTGTATAAAAATAAATTGTTATTTAAGCGCCATTTACATGATGCAAGTTTCTTGCCTGTTGCATATAATAAAATTGAAGCAATAAATTACTTGCATGGTCTAAACAGTACGTAACATTTTGATCTTTTGCGCAAGTTTTGCTTGCCAAAATTGTCTTGGTGTAAACAGCACATACAAAAATTTCTTAGGCGATTCTTGCATTCAATTTTCTCTTCGTCTAAATCACGCTTAGCGTGATTTAGACGATACCATTTTCTTGTACATTCAAGTGCAATTATTGAATGTAATAATTGAAGTGCGTTAATTGCCCTTCAAGAATTGTACGCAACTGTTTACACGTGGATATAAGTAAAAAAATTGAACGCAATTATTGAATGCAAGTCTTGACAAAAAATAGTTGCAAATGTCTTCTGTTTAGACCAATACAATAATGTTTAGGAGATTCTTGCTTTCAAGTTTTGACTTGTCTAAACAGAGAGTTGTATGTGCTTGTACCATTCATTGGCGGGTTGCTTCAAGTATTGCACGTATTTGCGTTGTCAAATTTTTCATTCAAGTGTTGGAAGCACTGACAAGACACTGACACTGCAAGAAAATGGCCCCCGTAACAGCGGCGACGGCGAGTTTTTTGTGTAATATAATTTGTGTATTGTAATATTATTTCGTGGTATTTAAGTGAAATTTCATATTTAATTGTGAAAGTTGAGCTAAATAAACATGATAAAATGTGTGTTTTGTAAAGCTCGCTACAGAAAAGGGAGTAAAACGTCATTTCACAGGTACGTGTATTTTATTGTTGTTTTTATGCAAATTTGTCTTGAAATTGTGTTTATAGCATTGATTACTATCTGAAAATTGATTGCAATGATATCTTAATAAAATAATGATGTTAAAATGATAAATTTCGTGAGAATTGATGTAAAAATTAGTTTTATTTATGTTATTGTTTATGCACTAGGGATTGATAAATTCTTATCGATAAAATGTCGATATTCAATACTAAAAGTTGACATACATAGTATAAGCTCAGTAATAAATATATGTTATGTTATGTATAAGTTATCAATTATATTTTTGCAGATTTCCTTCCGAGTTGACGCTAAGGGTGACAAATCAACATCGAGCTGTGCTGCGCTGTACTGCGCTGTGCTGTGCTGTGTTTCTTAAGCTACGTTTTTTTAACAATTAAACGAAGCTACGCTGTACTGCGCTGTGCTGTGTTGTGCTGTGCAGTGCTGTGCTGTGTGTCTTAAGCTACGTTTTTTAACAATCTAGCTCAGTATAAAGTAATCAGCAGCTCGTGTAGTCGTTTATCTCGTCAAATATGACCCTATTTTCAAAAAACGTAAACATTACGACATAATTGAATCCGATGAAGATGAAAGTGAAGAAGAAGCGGATATGGATATTTTATGTGTTATTTTGTCGTTAAAAGAGTCCAGTCACGGTATCTTGTTACCACACACCATACATGAAAAATACGGAGAATTTAATTTAACTCCAAACCTAGCATAGCTCGACACAGCGCAGCATGGCAGAGCTCCATAAAAAACATAGCACAGCTCGGCACAGCGCGGCACAGCACGGCGCGTAGCGCGCCTCGCTCGAGTCTGCTGCGTTTTTAAACAGAGCGCAGCCTCGCACAGCGCAGCACAGCATGGTTTGTTTGCATCCTCATTAAAATATTAGACGAGCGAGTTGACCAAACATAGCACAGCGCAGTACAGCGCAGCACAGCTCGATGTTGATTTGTCACCCTAAGAAACGTGTGGTTACAAAATATGAATGCCTTAAACTGGACCCCGAAGAAAATAGATTATCTCTGTTCCAATTAATATTTATTTTTTTCAATTAAAATGTGAAAGTATTTTTGTTTTTTATTTTGTCTAAGTTACCCAGTTATAATTGTGTTGGTCTAGTTCGTCCCGCCAACATAACACACAATAGCCCACAATAGCTCAGGATAGAGATCAGTGGAAGGAGGGTAGGGAGGCCTTTGCCCTGCCGTGGGACATTTATGGCTAATTAATATTATTAATAGACATAGCAGTTTGCAATACACATAACCTCCAAACCAATTTATTAGATAACGTACATATATACTTAATCATCGATATACTTTTATTGAGATTTATCGCAGTCATGAGTGTATAAAATATTTTAATGCTATTTCTAGTTTTGTTCGAGCAGGAATAGCATTACGCATTGTTGTATTTTGCCTTTGTATAGAAGAACCAATTTTATCTAATGACTACATAGTATAAAATAAAGTCGCTTTCTGTCTGTCGGTTTGTCTGTATGCTTAGATTTCTAAAACTACGCAACGGATTTTGATGAAGTTTTTTTTAAGAGATAGAGTGATTCAAGAGGAAGATTTATAGGTATAAAAATTCCCGAAATTCCCACGGGAACGGGCACAACGTGGGTAAAATCTCCGGGCGCTGCTAGTAAATAATAAAACTGGGTTCTGTTGACACGAAACATGTTCTTAAAGTCATCTTCATTTTCTATTTGTAGTTCTACACAAAGATTGTTAGACGCTCCAAGAACTCCTCTTCTTGCTATCCATTTTTTGATCCAACACCTCTTTTTACGACGATTTCTCAATATTTCTTGTCTCAGGCAAGCAAAACTTGCGCAAAAAATCAAAATGTTCAGTTTAGACGGCTCAGGGTGAGAACGACAACTTCCTAAAATGACAACTTCCGAAAACGACAACTTCCGAAGACGACAACTTTTTAGAATGACAACTTCCGAAAACGACAACTTTTTTAATATGTCAACTTTATTATTTTTCAATAGCTTATTTTCCTGGTAGGTTTTCTTACCACTCGCGGCTAAAAAAAAACCCTAACCTACCGAATTGCATGTATTTACGAGTAGTAAAACAATTTTCTTACTATTCGGTAGGTTAGGGTAATTTTTTTTTTATAATTTTTGGAAGTTGTCATTTTAGGATGTTGTCATTTTCGGAATTTGTCATTTTCGGAATATGTCATTTTCGGAATTTGTCATTTTAGGAAATTGACGAGTTTAGAATAGACGTTCTCGGAAATTGTCGTTTTCGGAAGTTGTCATTTTAGGAAGTTGTCGTTCTCACCCTGAGGGGGCGCTCATTGCCAACATGAGTGCAGTAAGTGAAGGTGTGTTAATCGTTGCTGCTCTTCTGAGACAAGAAATATTGAGAAATCGTCGTAAAAAGAGGTGTTGGATCAAAAAATGGATAGCAAGAAGAGGAGTTCTTGGAGCGTCTAACAATCTTTGTGTATAACTACAAATAGAAAATGAAGATGACTTTAAGAACATGTTCCGTGTCAACAGAACCCAGTTTTATTATTTATTAGATAAAATTGGTTCATCTATACAAAGGCAAAACACAACAATGCGTAATGCTATTCCTGCTCGAACAAAACTAGAAATAGCATTAAAATATTTGGCAACTGGAGATTCGTTTGGTACACTGTCACAATTATTTAGAGTACCTAGGTGTACTATAAGTACATTCTTGGTCGAAGTTCTTGAAGCTATTTACTCTGTATTAGAAGATTTTATAAAGGTGAGTTCAAAATAAAACAGTTTTTATAATAGAATCATATATTTTCAGCAAAATATTTAGAAATTGTTAATTACTTGTTGGGGACGTGTCACATCAGGATAAACACGAGCATTATACTGTCAATACAACATCAGATATCTTAGGATTCCTCGGTCTTGATCTTGAAATAATAACTCACAGGACTTCATTACAATGACATTGCTTGTATTTTACACACAATCAACATGGATTACAGATTACAGGATACGTCTAGATTCAATTAATTGATTTCACCCCATAGCCGTCCTGTCAACGCCATAGAATATCTTTTCCTAATTCTATACTCGATTCGCAATACAACTGTCATAGTCCGTAACACCACAGACTTAACATAGTCTATTCTCATACCACAGACTACACCATGAAGGTAGAATTCACGTCACGGAATAACAACACTACAGATTCCATCAGTCAGCTGAATTTACAAACTACTCTTATACTTATATAGCTTGATTAAATTGACTACAGACTTATTTCTTTATTTATTTATTTATTTAAGGACAGCCAGTGAAATATATGTCGGAGCGTAGCATCAGTGGCGCCACACCAGATAGCGGTTTATCACGTCACTACATTATTTTTAGTCTGTAGTCAATTTAATCAAGCTGTCAGTTGATCTATCAGTCATTCTGTTTACGTTCAGAAACGTCAAGCGGGTAGCTTGGGTGAGGTCGATGCGGGGATGGCAACACTGGTTTGATAGAGGACGTTTAATCAAGCTATAGAAGTTTAAGAGTAGTTTGTAAATTCAGTTAACTGATGGAATCTGTAGTGTAGTTATTCCGTGACGTGAGTTCTACCTTCGTGGTGTAGTCTGTGGTATGAGAATAGTCGGTGTTAAGTCTGTGGTGTTTAACACTATGATAGTTGTTGGACAGAGGGAGGATAGTCGATGATATAAAAAGATGGCGTATATTGGGGTTTTATGAGAGAAAGGGAGATGGGGGGAATTGGATTGGAAACGTAGATGGGAGGAAGGATGTGTTGACGACATCACGATGGTATTGCGAATCGAGTATAGAATAGGGAAAAGATATTCTATGGCGTGGACAGGACGACTATGGGGTGAAGGGAGGTCGTTTAGGTTCCATCAATTAATTGAATCTAGACGTATCCTAACTGTAATCTGTAATCCATGATGATCGTGTGTAAAATACAAGCAATGTCATTGTAATGAAGTCCTGTGAGTTATTATTTCAAGATATCTGATGTTGTATTGACAGTATAATGTTCGTGCTTATCCTGATGTGACATGATTCCCGATATCAGAAGTGGGATAAAGATCGCTATTGCCCACTAAGCCTCCAGCAGAGAATGATAAATTTCATCATAGCAACTGAGAGATTGGTGCTGAATATCATATCGCCATGGATTGTGGTATTTGAAATTTGGATGCTATATTCCCACGGGTGGACTACGGCGTTGATGGAAAAATGGCTTCTTATATTTTGAGAAAGAAATTTAAGATTTGTTATTCGTTACTGGAATAGTTCAAGATTAGCTCCGTGGTTTATGATAAGATGAAAGAATGTTGCGGCTTGCCGTTCTTTGGTGCATGTTGTCGACGACGACGGCGATGACGACGACGAGATTGCAATTCGTGTGCCTTCCCCTGGATTGTGAAGCTCGTAGTATTCAGAGATATGTCTGAATCATCATCCCGATGACAGTGGCGCTTTTCGTAATGTTTGTTTTGGAATTGGTTACAAAAGTTGGAATGTTCTGTGAGTATAGCTAGTTAGTTTTCTACTCTATTGTGGAGTTAAGAAGGTAATTATGAGCTTCCGAAAGAGTCAAGTTTAATCTTGTACGTAATGTGATATGTTCTAATATGTTTTCTTATTTTCATGTTGGTTCAATGCTGGTAATTATTGTGAGCATTGATAAACCTCGTCCAGGGTAGAACGTGGTTCTCTTCTCAATCCTGTTACCTGAGGAATATGAGGGATTGCGGTATTCCGAATTATTCAAGAATCTATCACGACGAATTCACATTGGATGTTAAATTGGTGATGTATTGCGGTAATGATTGACATGAATTGGCGTATTGAAGTATCTTAGTTGGGAAATATCCGGTGAGCTATTTTGTGATATTTGAGTCAGTTAACATTGAGAGTTTTGTAGTGAATCTTCGAACCACTTGATAAAGTAGAAAGCTTATTGAAAGTATTTTGGAAGTTTATCCCATTGTAAAATATGAGAGTATAAGTAAGGGTTTGTAAGTGCCTTATTGAGTTCAATGTTCGACCTCGGTGATGGTCGTGGTCTGGATTGACTGTACTGTGGAGTGGTCTGCTGAGACCGTGTGTTGTTGAGCAATGTGATCGCTGGTCAGCTGGTTGCCGTGACTCTAGAGAAGCTTACTGTTACCCACTCGTGGCTCATATTGTAATGTGGATTTTAGATTAATAGTCTATTGAAGTTAAAGTTGAAAATGACGTGGTACCTAGTATTCATGTGTTACATGATAGCATTGATGATTCATGTGAGATTTTAATGATTTGAAGACAATCCAATTATTGATAAACTAGTAACTGATAGTTAATAGTCAATTCTGATAACTGTTAGTAGTTTTTGAGTACTTTAATTGAAGTAGCTTTTGGGAAATGTTAGTTTGAAGTTAAGCGTTAAAATAATAATTTGGGAGTTCAATTCAATTCAATTTTTGTTTGATGGCTTCTGCTGACATTACGTCGCAAATAATTTGGGAGTTTAAGTTAATTAGTTCACATAACAGATTACACAAAATGCCCGAGAGTACTTGTGACATCAAAGACAATGATGTTGACGCTGACAGTTAGGGTGTTTTCTTATTTTGTTAAACTGACAAACAGCACCTAAATTCCTACATTCTTGGTAGCGTTGTCAGACTTTGATCGTAGGTTATCTTGAGGTTTATCAGACGCTAAATGTTGTTTGGTACCAAGCGATTTGCAAGTTTTCCTTATTTTTGAAAGTATGGTTGAAGTAACTGGCTTAGAACTTGGTGCTGTCTGGCAGATTGATTTCCTGTGTATTTTTGATTACCGATTAATAATAATTGTAATTAACTTTTGATTGAAATCAAGAATTTAAAGAAGAACAAGCTTCTTAATAGTCAGGTTGAACCTCCATCCGGAACTCTTGAGCATCAAGGTCAGTCGTTTCGATTTCATTACGATTCTGGAGCAGAGTGCTGGCTTATTAAAGAAAGTGTGGCCGCGAGGTTTAGAGGAAAACGAGTACACAATATAGTGTCATTGACTGGTATAGGAAAATGCCTGAAGGGCAAGTACCCATTGTTAGTGATTCTGACCCTTGTGATGATGAACTGTAGTCACTTTAGACTGTGTGGTAACTAGTTGTGCGTGTCCTCTTGAGTCTTAAATTTGGGTGATCACGAGAGTGACTGATCATAGGGATGATTAGGGTTATGGGTGATCACTGGGATGATCACAGCCAGTCACAAGGATGACTGCGTATTAGGGGTACGGGGATAGCCGGACAATAGAGACACACACACTTGATTTGAAACTTTTACTTTGATTTGAAATTAATTTGATTTTTAATGGGTATTTGCGCCTGACGATGTTCTAGTTCTAATGTTTAGATAAGCAATGTGATCATGAATATTGAGATAGTTAAATTTGTTCATTGGAAAAGAATAATAGTTTGAGCTTTACTAAGTCTTTTGTTGAAGTAGAGTTAATTAGGTCAGGAGTGACCGAACGATGGTGACCGTTACACGTTGAAAGCTTTGAACTCTAAATGTACTTACAAGTAGGCACACGATTCATATAGACTTCACCGGCAAACTAAGTGGAAAAAGTGACCGATCAACCACACTTACAGCAGAGTCTGATACCCTAAGTAACATCTCAAATCGCGAAATCATTGACCATGAGGTCCAAATTCACGCAGAGCAAGACAGCCCGTAAATTATAGGTATGTGTAATCTGTAAGCATTGTTTGCATGTAGTCTACTTAACTATGTTGGCACGTTGAGTGAGAAGAGTCATCGAGTAATGTGGTGTGCGGAAGGTGGCCGAATGTCGTCCGGGAAGGGACACATTCATCAGGTCCAACCTTAATCGAGTAATGTGGTGTGCGGAAGGTGGCCGAATGTCGTCCGGGCCATGCAGCTTATAGCGGCTGGTTGAAGGGACACATTCATCAGGTCCAACCTTAAGTGTGATTGGTCGAAGGGACAGTGTCATCCGGGCCATGCACGTGTGGCTGGTCGAAAGGAAACACCCGTCCGGTCCAAATTGATAATGTGTGAAAAATTGATCCTAAGGGAGGGACATGCCGATAGAGAGTGCAATGTTTGTTGAGTGATTGGAGAGGGGTGCCGTACGGTCCATGAGTGGTCGAAGGGACGCACGCTTTTGCTTTGTTCTGAGACAGTTATAGTTGTGTGACAGTAGCATTGCGTCTACTAGTCATAGCTTGTCAGGATTGACCGAGCGAGTGCAAATTACTGTGGCAAAACTTATTTTCTTTACAGATACCTCACACGAGGACGTGTGAAACGTCATGATGGCCGTGTCGGAGCGTAGCATCAGTGGCGCCACACCAGATAGCGGTTTATCACGTCACTACATTATTTTTAGTCTGTAGTCAATTTAATCAAGCTGTCAGTTGATCTATCAGTCATTCTGTTTACGTTCAGAAACGTCAAGCGGGTAGCTTGGGTGAGGTCGATGCGGGGATGGCAACACTGGTTTGATAGAGGACGTTTAATCAAGCTATAGAAGTTTAAGAGTAGTTTGTAAATTCAGTTAACTGATGGAATCTGTAGTGTAGTTATTCCGTGACGTGAGTTCTACCTTCGTGGTGTAGTCTGTGGTATGAGAATAGTCGGTGTTAAGTCTGTGGTGTTTAACACTATGATAGTTGTTGGACAGAGGGAGGATAGTCGATGATATAAAAAGATGGCGTATATTGGGGTTTTATGAGAGAAAGGGAGATGGGGGGAATTGGATTGGAAACGTAGATGGGAGGAAGGATGTGTTGACGACATCACGATGGTATTGCGAATCGAGTATAGAATAGGGAAAAGATATTCTATGGCGTGGACAGGACGACTATGGGGTGAAGGGAGGTCGTTTAGGTTCCATCAATTAATTGAATCTAGACGTATCCTAACTGTAATCTGTAATCCATGATGATCGTGTGTAAAATACAAGCAATGTCATTGTAATGAAGTCCTGTGAGTTATTATTTCAAGATATCTGATGTTGTATTGACAGTATAATGTTCGTGCTTATCCTGATGTGACATGATTCCCGATATATACATCAAACTTAAAAATAAAACTGACGACTAAATTAATGAATTAGATGCACTTTCTATAGGTGCCACAACATGCATATCTTAAAATAATAATAAAACTTTAAACAAAAATAATAATGAACTTTATGCAAACTTTAAGTGATAACATTTCCATATCATGGGTTAACGAATATTAAAATGACAAACAAGTTAAACAGAAAAAAAATATAAACTCTTAATAAAACAATTAATAAAAATGAAAATGAAAAATGAACTATAATATTATATATAATATTATATATTATATATAAGGGATTAAAAAAAAATTAAGTACTGATAATAATCAATAATCAATAAATTTATATAAAAGTAAATAACTTATTAATTGGTGAGCAATATTTTGCTTTTGACTATAAATAATGTAGTGACGTAATAAACCGCTATCTGGTGTGGCGCCACTGATGCCACTCTCCGACATACTATTGATGCTCAGAACGAAAAATAAACAATATTTATTAATTATCAGAATATAAACTACGGAATCAGATATTTAATTAAAATAGAAAAAAATTACACGTTCAACCATGTGTCTTCGCTGTCTTGTTTCGAATACGGGGATTCTAGTATTGGAGTAGAGTTTTGTCGTTCTTTTTCTCTAAGATCTTGCAGTTTATATTTTGATAATATTGCTTGTATTTCGTCCTGAGCATGTATGCTATTTTCGGTATTCAAAATTCGCAATGAAGACGCTACATATTTTCCGAAATTGTCCAAATCATCGTCTTTTTTTTCAAGTCTTGCTCTTTTTTCAATATTGTCCAGTTTATTTAAGGCCGTTTCTATGTAACCTGCTCTTTTAGTTGTTTTTTTAGGCATTGGAAACGGAAGCACATCATCGACGACTTGTATATTTGAATTTAGGACATTTTCAATATTTTCCGTATTTTCATTTTCAAAATATTCAACAACTATTTCTTGTGATGCCAGGGACGTATCATTCTGAAAACATACATTTATTTCATTATTTTACAGGTGCCAAGATCTGAAGAGGAATGGAATCAAATAATAAGGGGCTTTTTTATAAGATGGAATTTTCCCAACTGCGTTGGTGCCATTGATGGAAAGCATATAAACGTAAATTGTCCCCCTGGCACAGGATCAGACTTTTTTAATTATAAAAGTACATTTAGTATTGTGTTACTAGCTTGTGTTGATCACGACTATTGTTTCACATACATTGACGTGGGAGCAAAAGGTAGAAACTCTGATGGTGGAATATTTAATAATTGTACTTTAAAGAAGGCTATTGAAGAGAATACCATTAATTTGCCAAGTAATGCAGTACTTGTCGGAGATGAAACGTTTCCTTTAAAACCTTATTTGATGAAACCATATCCTCGCCGTAACGATTTAAGTAGAGAACAAAAAATCTATAACTATAGATTGTGCAGATGTAGGAGAATCGTTGAAAATGCTTTCGGAGTTTTAACATCCCGATTTCGAATTTTCGAAAAGCCAATCACTACAAGTATAGACAAGGTAGATGTCATAGTGAAAACATCATGTGCTTTACACAACTGGCTTAGGAAAACTTCACCTGCGTCGTACACCCCACCAGGTTTTATAGACGAAGAATGTCAAAGAAGTGGTCTTCGTCTTGGTACTTGGAGACAAAATGCTTCAGGCGGAGCTTTTGAAAATATAACATCACAGAACAACAGGAATAGTACAAGGGAAGCTATAAGAATCCGTGATAATTATTGTCATTACTTTAACAATGATGGTGCTGTACCTTGGCAAGACAGTGCCATTTTTTAACGAAAAAAAAGTTTAACATTTATAATATTACTAGCTGACTAATCCCGTAAAAGAACAACTCAAAGGAGGGTATAGAGTGCGTGAGAGGGTACCTAAGCGATTTCTACAGAATCGTATTCAGGGTGCTCAGGGGAAAAACATACTAAAAGTCCTGACGTCTAGGAGGTGCGCCGGAGGGAGGGGGGGGGGGTGACAAAGGTCTCAATTTTAGGTTATTCGCGAATATCTCAAAAACGGTGCAATTCAGCAAAAAAGTGTATGATGAAATGAAAGCTTACATAATTCTCCATAACTTTAATTCTATCCACTTTTTCTATATTCCCAACCGTTATTGAACTACACGCTCCAGAAATGTCAAAATCAAGGACCTCGGGCAGGGAACTATGGAGCCTGCCCCAATGCTCAACAGTGACATGACCTATGTCATTTGAAAGGTCTTGAAGAGTTGTACAAGTTACTCCTAGACAGTTATATCGAATTCGACGGCCAACTCGGTGTTTTCGACCACCGAAGAATTACCACTGGAGGTGCTGTGGAGCCTGGACAGAATGCTCAACAGTGACATGACTTACGCATTCGAAAGCTCTTACAAGTCACTTTTTGATAGTTATATCGAAATCGACGCCAAACTCGGCGTTTTCGACCACCGAAGAAAAAACACTAGGTGTATGTGCACTAATGTGCAGTTGACCCTGATCGTATTGCTCAACAGTGACATGACTAATGTCATTTGAAAGCTCTTACAAGTCACTCCTTGACAGTTATATCGAAATCGACGGCCAACTCGATGTTTTCGACCACCGAAGTATCGACACTGATCGTATTGCTCAACAGTGACATGACACATATCATTTGGAAGCTCATAAAGAGTTTTATAAGTCACTTTTTGATAGTTATATCGAAATCGCCGTCCAACTTAGTGTTTTCGACCACCGAAGAATGGAGTTGGGCTATGCTATACCGAAGTATCGACCCTGATTCTAATGCTCAACAGTGACGTGACCTATGTCATTTGAAAGCTCTTGAAGAGTTCTACAAGTCACTGTTTGACAGTTATATCGAAATCGACCGCCAACGCGGTGTTTTCGACCACCGAAGATCGACACTGGGTGTATGTGCAGTTGACCCTGATGGTATTGCTCGACAGTGACATAACTTATGTCATTTGAAAGCCCTTGAAGAGTTGTCCAAGTCACTCCTTGACATGTATATCGAAATCAACGGCCAACTTGGTGTTTTCGACCAGAAATAAATAAATATATATACACATTATTTCAATAAAAAAAAAATATTTTATTTTATTTAAACATACTATGCGTCAATCTATCACGTAGAATGGGATGCACGTTAAATCGTCGACTTTCTCTTCGTTTACGACGTCTCCATCGACGGTATGCAAGCCACAACACAACCGCTGTATCCGAGTCCATGTTTATAACTGACTAAATCCGTCTCATCACGCGCGCATGTGATGAGACGGATTTAGTCAGTTATAAACGTGCATCCCATTCATTCTACGTGATAGATTGACGCATAGTATGTTTCAGAAAAAAAAAATTCTTCCCAGTTCCTACGCTTAATGGTTCTATTAGAATAATCAGATGATTCCATATTCCATATAGCTGCTACCCTTTTCTCAATTTCGTCAATAAAAAGTTCCGTGTCAAAGTTTTCTCGCTCCACTTTTAACCGAGTACATCCACTCGCCACGGACACCCGCGTAGTACTGGACGCTACAATGGCGCCGGAGTATCTCGACTCGCGCGGCGCACGCGCGTAAAACGAGCGAGTCGAGAGTCCCGCTCATTGCATACGTTTTACGCGCGTGTGAGGTGACGCGCGAGAGCATCTGGACGGAATGTATGTAGCTCTAGTAACTCGAGAACGCGCGAGTGCCTTCGCGCGAGTGGACACGCGCGTAAATCGCGCTTTCTGGACAGGCTCTAAATGTATATTTTTCATAAATAAATACTTACCATATTTGATGTTGTTTCTCTGTGTTCAGAAGTTTTCCTTAAAAAAGAATCCATTAAATTATACCAAGAGAGTTTGGACTTGTAAATATCTGCAGTACCGGAACCAGTGCTCATTGAATTTTTTATCTTTTTCCTTTCCGCATGATACTGCGTTCTTAAGTTTTTTATTTTGTTCGTAATTTCCTTAGGTCCCAAACCGTCAACTCCAAATTCTTGTGCAAATGCTACAAGTGCAGCATTTCGTGCATCACGATTCTTGTAGATTACATTTTCAGTGTCCCACAAACACTCATGGCTACGGTAAATCTCTATAAACTTTATTAAGTCAGCAGAACCAAATTTTAATATTTTTTGACTCATTTTTTGAATAAACAGACTCTACAAAACCTCCCAACACTTGAATGAAAAATTTGACAACGCAAATACGTGCAATACTTGAAGCAACCCGTCAATGAAATGGTACACGCCATACAATTCTCTGTTTAGACAAGTCAAAACTTGAAAGCAATAATCTCCTAAACATTATTGTATTGGTCTAAACAGAGGACATTTGCAACTATTTTAAGTCAAGACTTGCATTCAATAATTGCGTTCAATTTTTTTACTTGTATCCTCGTGTAAACAGTTGCCTACAATTCTTGAAGGGCAATTATCGCACTTCAATTATTGCATTCAATAATTGCACTTGAATGTACAAGAAAATGGTATCGTCTAAATCAGGCTTTAGTCTTTGCATCTGTTAAAATAGTGGGCAGATTTGCCTAATTTTAACAAATATAAAAATTTCTTTGGTATAATAAGTCCAGGGAAGTGGAAAACGAAAGCAGTAACGGATTTAATACGTGTGAGACCACGAGACAAGGCTAGTGGCTGATATTTCATAACACTTTGACAGTTTAGTGACATGCACTTGTCAGTCAAATCTGAATGTCCAGGCTTATTTACCGGATTTTAATATCCGCATAAATCGGAAATCACACTACAATATTTAATTCAGATAAAATCGCGAGATTTATTCTAGGCCCCGTAAAATATACGGTTGATTCAACTATTAATTTTATTATTAATCAAATTAAGCGCTTAGTTACTAAACATTGTTTATTTGGTATTTAAAAAAGATAATTCTAATAATTAGATTGATACGCTTATGTGCTTAGTTCGCAATGTGTGTTTACCCTAAAGCCTCGTTAATGACAAACTAAATTCACAATTAGTCCATCATATGATATGTTTATGTCTACATGAGTTGCCTAAGTCATATTTACTTTAGCTAATTGCTGTGTAAAATAGGTCTCTAAGGATTCGATAGCAAATAGTAAATACTAGGCTGAAGTAAATATCTTTGAAATATGAAGTCATATTTCCTTATTAATGAAAGCAAGAATGTATTAATTTCGATTGTAAGGTAAGACCGTATGTATTTAATCATAAGGTAGGTTCACATGTGTTGATTTTCCGTTGACTGATGATAGTGTGTGTGTATCTTGACGCAAGCCCCTAAAAGGCAGGCTTTTAGCTATAGTAATATTCATTATATCACCCGCGCCCGCGTAGTGGTTTTGTCGCAACCCGAGGTCATGAATTAAGGTGGGAACCCATTACACTAGACAGGAAATTTGCACGCCCCGCGCTCGGGTGCGTATTATAGCTGTTGTGTCACTAGCTTTAACCATATTAGTGCAACGCTTTTGTCCACTTGTAATTTGTGGAGTTGAATGGAAACATCGGATTTTATAATGTTCATTAGTCTTCATTAATCTTTGCTAATGAGAGTGTTACGTCTGGTCACTTGCTGTAGCTAAGCTGCTAAACCGATTGATTTATGGGCTAGTTAACGGTGTATGGATATCTGAGCTATGTTTTGGTAAACTCATAGTATTGGATAGTTGAAACTTAATCTGACGTCGCGGTTGAAATGCCGTACTGATGTTATATTTCTTGAAGTTTCTTACTAAGAAGTCTAGGCTTTTAATATAAACAATAGTATATTAATAACCGATCTCTATACTTAGAATTTTCGAAATGGAAATCTGCCCTCTTATTTACTAAGTAAAGTTTAATTACTGGATGTTTTCGAAGAAAATAATTTGATTTTGAACATTATTAAGTATATTTGAACAAAATACTTCGAAACATTTTGATAGGAGTTTGTAATGATGAATTTTAGATTCATTCGGTCTAGTATAGTCATATCTTTTATGTTCCTAATAAACTATTTTAAATTTAAAAAAATTAAAAAAAAGAAGTATATCTACAATTAGAGCATCAAAACTCGTGTTAATCCGAATTAGGTATTCTAAAGTTAAACTAACAAAATGAAGGACAGGGCTTGTTTGTTAGTAACATCTAAAATTAAAGAGGTGGTCACGCAAAATACTTGTTGTCATGAAATGTGGCGTTCGGTAACAGACAACCTTGTGTCCATTGTTATCAAAATGGCCTACATTTACAATAGGTAATTAGCAGCAGCGGGATTATTTAAATTGTTATTTTTTATGCCATCGACACGAAGAAGAAGAAAAAATACAATTTTGAATTACTACGTTTACGGACACATTTCGCTTTTATTTTCCATTTTTATCTGACGTTTTGGCCCTCTACAGGCACCGTGGTCACAGAAGACTTAAACGTAGTTCCAAATTGAGTAGAAACCAGTAGAATAAAGACAATTTTGAAAAAGGAACACAGCAAAAGTGTAAGAGCACATAAGAGCATAAGAGCAAATAGAATTTGGTGTTCCTTTTTTAAATCTATAGTGACCGCCCCCTTGTACCGTCGTACCCTCATAATAAACGGGTATTCGGTTATCCGTATTCAATTGCAGACCGCATTTGGTTCACCGCTAGCGTATACGGGTATTCAGTTGCAATACGCATGGGACCGTCCATGATATTGTTTGTAACTTGATTGTTAATGCAAACTTTTTTGTCAGAACCTGTAAAAAAATCGGTCAACTAACATATTATGTAAATGATCCAAGATATTTTTCATATTTATTCATTATCGTTCGCATATAAAATTGTCATTTTGAAAGGTCCAAGTGACTACATGAAAATCCTAATCGTACTATTATTATAAATGCGAAAGTTTGTAAGGATGGATATAGTATGAATGTATGGATGTAGTATGTTTGTTACTCTTTCACGAACAAACTACTAGACGGATTTGGATAAAACATTACAGTAATATAGACTATACATCAGATTACCACATGGTATACATTTTATCCCGAAATTCCTGTGGAAAAGGGTACAACGCGGGCAACACCGCGGAGCGCGGCTAGTGGTAATTTTTTTTTAATGCCCTTAAGAACATAAACAAATCAAGTACTCACATATTAAGATATATTCCTACGTGATATATTTACGCAAGTACCAACAGTAATGTGTTTTCCATTATAAAAACATATTAAAACTTTCCTAAATTCTTATTTCGTTGTTTGTTTTTTCTTTTTTGTACAGTCGTAAATATGTTAAGAAAAACCTTACTTTTGCATAACTTTGCTCTTGGGAAAACAAACAAAAAATACATGAATGTTTTAAGAAAATTATAAGGGTTACTCTTTTAGGATTATCATGTGTAATTTCGGGGAATGTAATGAATTTAGAAATGTTTGTAAAAGGTTATCCTGTTGCGTATTTCAACGAAATTATGGCAAAAAAACTTTAAGTGTATTAGGTGTTGCAGTGTCCTGCAGCTCTTTATTACTCTGCTAATGCGTCCGCGAGACGATCAAGTGCACTTGACAAGTCGCAAATGAATAAAACTTGTCAAGTCGCGTCAAGTCGCATCAAGCTCAAGTTGGTTCAAATTTGTTGTCAAGTTATCATCAAAATTATTGTCAAGTCATGTCCAGCACGTAGATACTTGACGGGAATTGTCAAGCCAACGCTGTAAACGATCAATATTCACTTCAAGCCCGTAGACTTGTCAAGTGCACTTGATCGTCTCGCGGACGCTTTATAATGATAAGTAAATCTTAATGTCGAATTTAACGAGAAAGATCTACGACTTCATTAATAAAACTATACTATAATATAATTAAGCTGAAGATAGTTTTTTGTTTGTTTGAACGCGCTAATCTCGAAAACTACTGAACCGATTTCAATAATTCTAATTATAATGGATAGTCATATTCAACGTTAAGGTTATAGGCTAATTTTCATCTCGAAATTCTCATTGAAACTGCACACCGTGGGTAAAGCCATGCAGCGCTGCTAGTAGTAAATATAATGGATAGTAACTTGATCATAACAAAGCGAATAAAACACATATGATTCTAAAATGAAAGATGGTATAAACTTCCAAGTTCGTTCCATATTATAAGCAGTCGATTCTTGTAACAATAACATACAATGCGAAGAAAATCAAACGTGCATTGAAGTTTCTAAGAATAGTTATATTGTCTTAGGCTCAATACACTGGAAATATAGTTTTCTTTCAGTGTCTACTTATTATTAAAGTTACTACTTGTATTTGTAACGTTCAGTCTCTGTATGGTTTGCCTTATGTTTTGCCTTGATAATTGGTCTACGTTTACGATATAGTTTGCCTTTTTTTACGTTTATATTTTACTAGCAGCGCCTCGCTTTATTACCCGCGTTGGAACTGTTAAACTAGAAAATTTTCAGGATAAAAAATAGCCTATAGTTTTCTCTTGAATGTGGCTGTTTGATACGAAAGAATTATTCAAATCGGATTATAGTTTCTGAAATTAGCGCGTTCAAAATAACAAAAATCTAACATCTCAGCTTTATTTTATAAGTACAATGTATTAATGAGTCAAGCTGTATCACTGATTAATAACTTTATAGGAGGGTGGCATAGTGTGCGCAGGAATCGGCAACAAGCGAAGTTTTTGAAAAAAGAACACAACGTCAAAAACAAAAAACCTGATGTTTAATGTTTTTTTTGTTCATCCTGTATGCACTAGGGTGGGTTACCGTTGTATGAAGAAAAATAAAAGTTTGTTTTTTGACATGTAATAGCACTAAAAACTTGTGTTATGGTTGTAAGAACTAACACAGAAAATTTCAGGACAATCGGATAATTTCTTTTGACGAATAAATCTTAATGTTGTATATTATATTATTGTTTATTGTATATGGAATGTACGGGTATATTGAGTATACTGGGTATTGTATATTGAATTATATATTGTAGTCTTTCATCTCTTTACCTCAATCTCTTTTTCAACGAAAGGTTAATTTGGTATTCATAAAAACGAATTTAAACACTGGAATTTTAAAAAATCAATTAAATAATGTGAACGCTCATTAATAACGAGGACAGAGAGGTTTTAGCGGTATAATTTATCGTAACACCTGGTCCACTGAAACCAGAGGTGTTATAACTAATCGCTCGTGAAATTGATACGAAAACTTTGATGAATTCCACTTTATTCGTTCCGTTTAGCGTAATAAATATTCCGGCTTTGCTGCATGCAGTATTCAGTTAGTTTATTCGAAAACTAGTTATACCTATGTTATAGTCAATCACTATAAGTACGTAAAAATATAATTTTTCATTTACATTTTTCAAAAATGATGTATAATGTCTAGCTAAAAGGTAAATCTTAATAAAATAGAGATAAGTATATTTCACCCCACAAGCATTTCAATTGCTACGAGCTACGTTCGTAGCGAGCGTAGCTCGTAGGCGGTCGTAGCAAGGCCAATATTTTTGGGTAGGAAAATTTTGGTTAAATTTTCGTGATCTAATAATACATAGATCACGAAAGTTTTCCTTATATATATGTATATAGTATGGGAAATTATATTCTTTATGTACGTTCTCAGAAACGTCAAATACTTCTCTAGTAAATATAGTTAAGTGGTTTGGCCATGTAATGTATGAAAAATAACTTCAATTAGTTAAGTGTTGATATCATGGACGAATCTGAGTGCGACAGTTAGTTATATAACATAGTAGACTCACTGAAGCGTATAAAGATCATTATGTATCTCCGTATCTAGACCATACTGTTTCTTGGAGCATTTAATAGTAAACAATATGAGTTGTAAAAGGAAGTAACATTGTAGACCGGATTAAATTCCTATGCACTCACTATCATACGCTGGTATCGGAAAACTGTTCTTGCAATTCATGTCACGAGTTGGACAGCTAAGCCGTTCCATTGAATACGTACAGTACTAACTGTAGTTAGACACCATTTTATTTTATTCCCTCTCAGAACGGGAAAGGAATATTTTTACTCTTTGTCGTCCGTAATTGAATTTCGTTCGGTTGGAATAAGTACGACTCGTTTTGCGGTAACGTAGATTCTTTTTTGAAAATTCATTGTTTGAAATCTTTTTATGAGTTTTCTAATTTGGGAGGAAAGAAACAATTTGATGCAGGAAAAGTAATTGTAGTGCCGCTAATTGTGACGTTAAGTAACGCTAATTATGTTTGGAGTAATGAAGGCAATCCGGTGTTGTCCTAATTGTTGTAATACTCCCATAAA
Organism: Cyclophora albipunctata; assembly: GCA_963082685.1. NCBI lineage: Eukaryota > Metazoa > Arthropoda > Insecta > Lepidoptera > Geometridae > Cyclophora > Cyclophora albipunctata. The sequence continues at coordinate 7,098,172 of OY720119.1, read as the reverse complement.
GCAAGCTGTGTCCTAAGAATCTCTTGAAATTCTTACGCTTTCAAAAGAAAACTTTTTTTTAATGGTACACCCCGGAATATTTTAAATTCGTAAGAATACTCTTCAAAGCACCTTTTCAAAGAGAAAATATATTAAAATAAAATAGGTATATTTGAGCTATATAAATAAGGAGTTACAATACCACCGACAGACAAACATGGCGACAGATAAAACTTCTATTTTTGCGTCAGAAGTTAAAAAATAGAAACATTCGAAAATCAAAAGAGGTCCCTCATTTTCGAAGTCGGTTAAAATAAGCTCGCAATTAAATTTTATTTCAAGACCGTTTTCAAAACCAAAAATAATGCGTCTTTTCTTATTGCATTGTTATATTAAAAGTTTAACAATGTTGATAGAATATAGGTACCAATAAAAATTCTTTCGGAAAAAAATTAAGTGTAAATTTTCTAACACAAAGTAACTCCTGGTGAAGGTAATGGAAGGAAAAGTTTAAGTCCAACTTTCTACATTGATATCATTTTCTCTTCGAATATCTCCAATGAAAACTCGACTCTATTGCAATGGGATATATATTATTATATATTGTTAGAGTCAACAATATGTCTAAAATAATATACTAAAGCTGAACTGGTTGTTTGTTTGCTGATCTTACGAACTACCTCATGGATTTTTTTAAAAAGTAATTGAGCATAAATAGGTAAGTTATTTGTAGCTTTTTGCTTCTTTAAAACTTTAAAAAATATATGATTCAAATTAGAATTAAAAGTACAATCTAGCACTTTTAATTCCAATATTAAAAACCAACTGTTGCTGGTAATATTAAAAACGTATTGAAACTAAATAAAGGAGGTTGATATGTATATACTTAAACCTTCTTTCCTTCTTTACCTTACCAAGAAATGCATTCTAAGGAGTCAAACATCTTATTTGCAAAATACCTAAAGCCATTTGTTACACAAAACTTGGGGTATTAAGCTAAGCGTTTTCGGATAGCTCTTAATGATCGCATGTTTAGTAAAGTAAGCAAGAACCTAACTTTAAACCAGACAATGCAGTTTACAGTAAAGGATATTTATTAGAACTGTAACAAATTACTTGATAGTTAAGGCGGATTTCATAAAAAATCTTATATAAATTGAGTGCTCGAATATGATTAAAAACATAATTTGTTCGTTCAAAATTGTACTTTGTTTTATACTTAATAGAACACTATTTGAAACGGACGTCTTTGTTTCTTAGATGTATTAAGGCGCTACATAGATTTAACAATTGAAATCCGCTATAAGGCTTCTTTATATTGAGCTATTATTTACTAAGTGCGGGCCAGCGAGTTTCCGCGTACTTTCGATTGGCTGGTAGCTTAAAAACTCGCTGAGCCTTAACGCCAGTGTTAGGGTGCGTTCCCATAGAAGCGAAGTGGAGCTGTGCTGAGCTTATTAACCGATCACAACGCATTACGAAAAGATTTCGATAATGTCAATGCGTCGTTTCACAATTTTAATGCGTTTTGATTAGCTGATTGAGCCCCGCATCGCCTCTCAGCTTCAATGGAAGTTTAAAAGCAGATACTTTTCCAAGAAAATGAATAAAACTCTCACAGCTGGGCGTTTAACCTTTCTCCTTTCGCGTGCTATTTAATGGACCAACAAAAACTGGACAGAGATTTATATCTCGAGATAAAAAAAACAATAGGCTACTTAAAATATCGGCGAGATTACCGACCTTTTCTTTCTCATCCCTGTTTTTTGCAGAGCCAACAAGATTCTCACTTGAATCACAGATTTGTCCCGATAAACGAATATTTATGTAAATGCACCGTTTTCCCAGACGACCGCATAAAATGGTAAGCCATTTCACACGATCTCCTCCAATTTCTCATTGAAAATTTCGTACGATTTCAATGACAATGCTGTTTCGTGATGGGTTTTAGAAGGGAACAGGTATTTTACAATATATGAAGGCCAAGTGAACTACTATTAATAAAAATTGTCTTTCAATATGACAGAGTACGTAATTACTGCACGAGGGAGGTGTGTGTGTGGTCTATTTATTACCATAGTTCCAATAGAATCAGATAAATCTAATAAAACTATCTATTGTTAAGGGGTTTCGAAATTGCGGCAGCGTAGTCTTCGCTAATCCTAAATAAACCAATTGTTTTATATAGTTTATTTATTAAAATATGTAACGTTCTAGAAATTTCAACATATTATTGAAAACTAAGTAGAACCACTTACTTAAATTCAAAAATCGATCACATGAACATTGTAAAGTACATTATATTATGTATTAAATCAATCAAGAGTATTTGAGACGAGTAAAAGGTTCGCCCTTGTAAGCAGAAAGGTTCAACAGGTAGCCCTGTGAACTGGGGAATGTTCAATAAATGACCCTTCAAAATTGTTCTGAAGAGTTACTTATTTATTATACAGGTCAATAAATAAAAGATAAGTGCTTTAAGCTTGTTTTTCGGCAGGAATTCTGAGAATTTAAAATATACAACTTGCGATTCTCAATTGATTTTTATTATTCTAGAACACGTCAGCCTTGTTTTCTAGAGTTTATTTGTTCAACTTAAGTGTTCTAATTTTGAAGGAAACAATATTTTAAAACAATTGTTGTTCAAATTGTCATCACTTGGTATAGTCCTCGGAGCATATTCTCAGGTCGGAGTGCACAAGAATTTTTAATTTTATTAAACACCTAAATATACCTAAAAAACAAATGACATTCGTTTTAAATAAAATTCTATTCGGTAAAAAATAAAGAACAAATTTCAACGAACAACTTCTGTTTCTTAAACATATTTAGGTAAACTACTTAACTAATATTTTAGAGTTCTTGTGTAATCTGCTCTTGGGCAGTTATCTTATGAATCCTACACTTTATTTCCTTTTGAAAATCAAGCTGAAACTGTACAGACATTTGAATAATAATTTTAAGTATAAATTCGAGCTAGTTAAAGTTACATTAAACTACTTAAAGTAATGCTGTATACTCACAATAATTTTCCTCATATTAAAGTAAAACTCAATAAAGCATAGTGTTAATTAAGTTGCTAATATTAACTAACACCACATGACACATCTCAGAAATCAAATATAATAAATACGTCATTTCCGTCGTTATTTAACTACACACTAGTTCACATTCAATTTCTCCGCCTAATGATGCGTAGTGAAAGGGGTCACCAACTTATTAGATAGTTACGTAGTTACGAATAATAGGTACACCAAGTTCACGAAGACCCTTCTTCAACTAGGTCAAGCTAACGTTTTAACGTTTGTTTACAATGTGCCTATTTTTACATTCCGACGTGCTTTTACTAACTGGGGCAATTGTACCTTGGGGATCTTTGTGAAGCTTCCCAGGGTCTATTGTATTAGCTCTTAATTTTATTCTGATCACCTTTTTCTAACGTATGTTGATAGATATACCTTTCTGCTTTATTTACTTGCTAGCGGCGCCCTGCATGTACCCGTGTTGTGCGCGTTTGTTTCAGGATGAAAATTGCCTTAAACCTTTTCGTTGAGTGTGGGTATGCATTACAATAAGAATTATTCAAATTGGATTAGCAGTTTCTGAGATAAGCGCGTTGAAACGAAAAAAATCTAACTGCAACTTTATTCATTAAAACCAAAAAAAAACAGGAGTGATTTTTTTAAATACTTGTTACCCCATCTTTATCAGTTATTTTCAAAAAAGTGGAAGATGAGAACTAGATTAAAAGATTCTAGTTCTCGCCTAAAAAGTAATCAAAATTTCCTTCTTCTATACGTAGATCGTGTTTTATTCCAAAACAATTTCATATTTGCCAAGCATAACTTATTACAACCGTATTTAACCAAACGAAGTACATAAATTTAATCTCAAAGGAATATTATTTCATACGCTAGTTACACTTCTCGGTTAATCTGGATGAGTGAAAAGTTTGTACCAGGTAATGTAATATACAAAGTTTGCTAAGTGTTTAAAGCAAAAACCTCATATATTCTGTAGGTAATGCCTAAAACCATCCTGTGTAATGTGTATTACGTGCCTTATAGTACGCAAGGTGCGTGAACATAATTTGACGAGATATATATGAGAAATATTTAACGTTGAGTTCATTATGAGGTACAGTTTATCAACAGCACTTTGTACAATGTATAATTATTCAATATTGATTAATAAAAAGAGGTATTTCGTTACTTTTTATAACAAAATATATATTATATTAATAAGTAATTAAAATGCCGAAAAGGCCTCTCATCTTCTCGTAGAGAGGAAAAGGTTTTTATTTTTTGTACTGATATTTTCAGTGAGATGAGAGGTCTTTGCCCAGCAGTAGTGTGACATACATAACAGATTAATACTTTACTTTTTTTAAATACTCACTTTATGGGCTTTTCCTAGAAGTGTGTTATTACAAGGTATTACTTTTTTTTTTACCTGTGTGGAACCGCTATACTATGTACTATGCATGTACTGAACAAAACACTTTTTTGATTTGGTAGTATATGTCTTAAAAACAAATAAAATCTTACCAAAGTATCAGTTTAATTCAAAGTCTACTTTTATTAAATTGGTTATACATTAATGTTAGAATCAAAGTCTTAGTATAAATCAGAACGCATAAATTACTTCAACAGAATACAAATTATAAAGCAATAATGCGCAAAGGAAATGAATTCAGAATATTTTATCATATTGATACTATGAATAAAACAAATCGAAGATCTGAGGAGAGAAAATCGAATAATAATTAGAAAATATACCTTTACCTACTTCACTTTAAAAAAAACTATACAAGTGAGGATTATAATAATGACGAGGTCAGATACGTTTTATAATTAAATGAAGAAATTTAGTTACTTTATACTTTAAAGCAGCCTTGCAAATTGACGCACGTTGAGTTCCTTTGGGAATTTCGGGATGAAAACTATAGCCTATAACTTTCCCATTAAATTTGAGATAAGGTCGTGCAAACAAAAAAACTTACAAGGCATTATATCTCATATAATAGCATTTATTTTTTGGGAAAAGTACATGTACAGTACACCTACCTCACTTATTTGTACAGTGTACACCACATATGTTTGTATGGTTTATTACAGGGTTCACATTCAAAATTCTAATCATACAGTCTATGTCTAAAATCGGCATGTCTGTTTGACTGTTTGGTATTCAGCACGGAACCCTCTCCACGCTAGTGTTATCCTAGTGTGATGTAGTATAGTGCTCTCTCCCTCACGTACGTATATTAAGACCTCTGGTGCACAATAACTTACCTGTACCAGGCCTGTGTCACTCCGCGTGTAGGTATTAAAAACATACCTACGGGCGGCGGCCACTGCGCAAGGGCCAATCTAGTAGGCTGCCACAAGCGAAAGAAAACACACGCGTGCGCTAGTAGGATAGGATTATTTCAAAAGAGATCATTTAAGTAATAAATTAATTTATTAGTGAGGTAAAAATGATACAATTATTATGTTTTGTCCGAAACAAAAACAATTCCACACATTCATTTCTACACATTCATTTTTACACATACATAACATCTATTATTCTTTTGTCTATATAAGTATAATGAACAAAATGTGTTTTATTTTTTTTTATATTTTTGTTTATTTGTGTTTTATTTTTATTACTTCATTAAATTAAATCTTTGGCAATAATCGTATAGCATATACAATTATGCAGCTAGGTCTTAGAGTACATGAACGTACTCGGCGCTGCCTGCTGCGCGTTGCCCGCCACAAGTAGGAGTAAACGCTCGTGCTGTGCGCTAGATGGCATAGGTAAGTAGTTTCTCGAAGTAAGCAACCCTAGTCCGCGGCTCTTTCAATACGTATAACCATGTATAACTTATTATGAACCGTAGTATAGTGAATTAAGGCCCATATTCCTTCAAAAAGAAATTGGTTGGTATGTAAATGAACACGTGCTCGACTGGACCGCGAGCTAAATTAAATCATATTGTTTATCAGATTCGAGTCATATTTCTTTGAAAACCATTGCGAAGTAAAGCTTCTGTACGTAGTACTAGTTATTATTCTGTGCCTGTACGTAGTTCATCAAACAAGTATTTGAACCGAAAACCAACATGTATTTGAATGAGTTTTTACATCACGTTGAGTTATGAAAACGTATCGTTTGTGAGTGCTATACTCGAAGTGTGTTTTGTTTTAAGATGTGAGAGGATTGCATCGTATTCTATTTGGTTGTCTACCAAAATGTATTGGAATGTCACGTGATAGTCACGTGTCATATTGATAGCCAATAAGATTAGGACTAAAATAGAATTCGATTGTTATTTATTTATGGAGGCAGCAAGTACCCTATTACTTTATTGGAGAAAATGTGAAAATCGAATATTACTTCAAATCTAAACGAGCAAAAAACCAATATTATATTCTACAAATAGATATGAGAACCTTATTTCACAGTTCATACATTCATAACACAGTTCGCAAACAAATCTCACATCAATTCCAGGAAAAGTAACTCGAAAATCAATTTCAATTTCACACATTATCCCTACTGACAACGCGTTCCGCTTCCAACACTTGATTGAACCATATTTGTCACATAAACATCAATACTACAAACCTCTATCTAGTTTGAATACAAATGCAGAAAAGTCACTCATGTATCAACATAAAACAAATAGAAAGAGATATATTTTTGAGAGATTGCCTTCGGTCTACGTCAGGTCGTCACGTTTCAGTCAGGTAACAAAATTTGTGCCAACAGCATTCGTGTGCCACAAAGGAAAGTGGTTTGAATTCACCACGTGTCGCCGCGCTCGGGTATTCTCCTGTTTATATTACGAATAAGTGTTTTATTTTGTACACAATTAGTTATACTTTTGCAGAAGATTGTTGTTTGCCACGTGATTGGAATAAATGAAAAGCGATGGGGTTGAAGAAAACAAAGCTTTTGATGTTTACGAAGCTTTGTATAAAAAATGTACCAGCATAATTTTTGTTTTATAAAGTATTTTATGTGATTTAAATATTTTGCTGCCGCACTTAGAAGTGAATTATATTATACTGAATCGACTTCACTAATTGACGTAATTTTTCATACATTACATGTTATTACTCTTTAAGAGCCTTATTCATAAACGATTATTAACAGCACTTTAGCTAACAAATGGTTTGTCCCTTTCCGACATACGCTATTTGCCCAAGATCAAAAGAGACAAAACACTTTAAAGTAGTGTTTAGTGCTAAATCTCTAGTAAGGAAGGATTTGAAATCTCTGAATTGGTACGGGCATTGGGATCTTATCATTGTTGAATTGTACCAATATGAAATTAGTTTAAACTAATTTGTCGTCATAAAAAAATACCGAACTGTACTTTTCACATTTAAGTACTTCACAGCACAATATCTTTTTAATATGTTTACTGACAAACGAGACTGTAATTTGAATGCAATGTAACGAATAAGGTTTGGGAATAATCCGGCAAAGATAAGCTTTTGCACGTGAGACTCGGTTTGGCAAAATTGTTGCGAAAATGTTGAGGTATAAAACGAAAATCGGTTAAGCATGTTATCTTGGTTTATAGGAAACGGGCGAATAATAATGATATGCAATTTAAAGGTTAGGTTGTAGACATTCATTCAAATGCACTAGAGCAAATTGTTAATAAGTTTGATTTCTGTTGAAACTACTTTTCCTAACTATGAAGTAGTAAATGACCATTTAACTTTGTTCAATAAATCTTGTTATAGTAATGTATTGTCAAGCTGTAGCAACCAAAGCTTTTGTGTCTTGTGCTTTTATCAGGCTGCAACCAATCATAGTTATTTGTCACGTGCTGCTGTCAAATTTCAGCCAATCAGAGGCGTCGTAACCACAGTGTTACTACCACAGTTCTGCTCACGACCGTCGCTTCGCTTAGCTGTTTGAGGAACTACGTAAAATATTACTTCGTCCCAACCTTTCATTATGTCACCGAAATCCAAATTGATCTTATTAGGCCTAAATGGCGTTAAGTACCGAAACCCCAAAAATGTAAACCACTACAAATTATCCGAGTAACTAGAGCACTCTATAATTTAAGTAACAATTATCTCAACCCTTAACTGCCAGCTGGGTGTAAAACTTACCCCGGCTGGGTGAAATTGTTGAACAAGGCCCGGAACAGGGCTCTTGTGAATTATATTTGTTCAGTTCATTGGTACAAACCATTGTTCTAAACATTCAAGATTCAAAACTATCTTAGCTATTGGATTTCGGCAGCCAACTTGAATATTTAATTTCGTGAGAACCTTCGGAATGGTCTGTACCGTATTTATTGACGTTAATTAGTCATTTCTGTTCCCCAGAATTTCTAATCGGAAACTGATATGATTGTAAATGCACGTTTGGATGAATGGGTTTATGAAGTAGTTAACAATTCATGATGACATTGGTTTCGTTCAATACATGTATTTATTCCATTCTGTGTCGTGTATTTTCGATTATTTTATAGGTTGACTTTCTCATATCCTATGCCTAACATATTATTTCATTTTTCAAGTATTCGGAAAAAAATACAGCTAGTAAAATAAGCTATAAATGAGAGGCCTTTGCCCAGCACTGGGACATTACAAGCTTTATAACTTTACTTTTTTTTAAGTATAAGTAAAAAATAAGTATATTAAATGTTCATTTATTTTGTTTCTTTGTTGGGTTCAATTCGTAAAATACTAACAATGATTGTCAAGCAGTTTTAAACTTACCAAGGCTTATATAGGTATCGAGTCAAGGTTGATGGCTATCGAGGCACCTGAATAGAGGCTCAATCAACTAACGAGCGCTACTTGCAGACTTTAGAGTGCATGTCCCGTGGTAGTCCATCGCTAATGACCGTGCCTTTAATAATATTGAACGAACCAATACTGTCCAATGACATAAGAAGCTTATTCTAAAATCAAAATTTAGAATTAAAATTATATTCCTTATTTACAAATCGAAATTTTTATCAAACATACTATACACTATTCCAGACTTGATAGAATTGAAAGCAAAACACAATTCTTTTTCAACTTCAAAGTATAAATTAAAACCCAAATAGATAAATACAACAAAGGCTCCGACAAAATAAGAATGTCGACGTTGTTTAAAAAACCGGCGAAAGAGTATCCTTATCTTAAATTCCACCTACAGAATGAAATGTAACTCTGAAAGTAGTTAAAAATAAATTGTGATGGATGTCGGAACGAATACAATTACAGACCCTTGTCTTTTAAAGTGACAGAGTTTGTTAATAACATTGAAAAAGTACCTTTTTTTGGTCATGTATTAAATTATTTTTCTTAATTTTCGCTAGAATGCGCTCGCACAACTTTATTGTAATACGCCCGGATGAAGTAATAAACTGTGAAGCAGGTATTACTCGCAAGGGAATTTAATATAAAACGGAATACAAATCACTTAAGCATGTTACCATTAACATGACGGCTTACATTAAAACACCATTTCTCAATAGAAAACTTCATTTTCTGTAAGAAATGCTGCCTGAATAAATATTCGCTTAGCTGCGTAAGGTACATCAATCATACGAGTCATATACGTAGGTGCAGCAAGAGCTTTATGAGGCAAAATGTACCTTATTACGTTGTGTTAAGGCTTGCGCTCTGTGGGGAGTAAAGTAAACGAAGTTGAACTTCGTTACCACTGAGTGAAACTAGGGAGGGCTTAGTGATGAGCAAATACGGAAACTTGTTTAACTTTGCATGTGGGCTTATTCATATGTTTTCTTATAATTAACAATACAAGTACCTGTAGTGGGAAATAGTTTGTGAATATTTTACTTGGTAAGGTTATCAAATACTCATGTCGAGAACCGATATTATCCTTTTTCAAAATAATTTAAGGGTATATTTAATTATAAATTAGGTATCTCTTCTATAATACAGTTTTATAAGTGAAACTACGTCAGTATATTCGTAAAACTTCAATGTTATTCAAGCTGTTGTTAAGATTACTTAATACAGAATCTGCTAGTAAAATCGCTTGATTTAACGACACTTTACACCGCCTACTATGTTTTAATCAACATATTTACGCCTCTGGCCAAGCGTAAACGTCACATCACTACAACCTTCCAATAAGACGGTGTTAATAAATCATTTTGACAGCTATTGCTTCGCACCTCACTGGCGTGATTACGTCACTCTGGCTCAGATATTCAAAACACAACCACTAACGGAAATGATACTCGTCTTCAGATTTCAGATGAGTTTGTTGTTCAGATGGAGTAATTGTTCTTGAAAGATTAGCGAATTGAATATTACTACGATGTATTTCATATAAGGATACTAGCAGCGCGGATAGGTGAGCCCGTTCTTGAGTTATATATAAAATTACAACCAAAAGTGGCATTGATTTTTATATTTTAAGATTTACATTTCAAAGTATTTATTTAATGTTTCAATCTAATATGTCTCAGAGAAAATGTTTTGGCGGATAGGATCTTCTCGGAACAGGCGTTGAATTCTTACAAGGCAATCCCAATTAGATGTTTACTTTTAATTCATAAGTGATTTAATTATCAAAAAAATATCATCATAGGGTGACTCCTATAAATTCTAATTACAACTCCAACAAAAAGGTTGGCCACTCTCATATGATAATTATGAACGAATATATGTACTAATTGCTCATTAAAGTCAAACAATAACTACAAACTTTCCATACCAACAAAATTTCCATACCACTTTTAATAAAGATAAATATCTGTAGTGGAGTATAGTTGTGTGAAAGTCAAAATCAAAATATTTTTATTCAATTTTGGCCCCAAAGAGGCTCTTTTGAACGTACCACCCATTCGGAACAGCAGCAGATTAGAAAAATGGGTATGAATCTCTGCTGGTTATTTTTAAAATAAAGTTTATTAAACAACTAGCAGCGCCTCGCGGTATTACCCGCGCTATGCCCATTCCCGTAGGAATTTCGGGATGAAAAATAGCCTTCCCGTTGAACGTGGCTACCCATTACAAAAATAATTATTCGAAATGGATTAGTATTTTCTGGCCTGCCAAGACTGAGGTCCCGGGTTCAATTCCCAGGTCGAGCGAAAACATGTTTCTTACTTTTCAAACATGGCTCGGGTTTGAGATCACCAACCCGCATTAGGCAAGCGTGGTGATTACGCCTAAAACCTCCTCACTGTACTGATATCTTCAGTGAGATGAGAGGCCTTTGCCCAACAGTGGGACATTACAGGCTAATACTTTTTTTTACTTTTTTAGCGCGTTCAAACAAACAAAGAAGCTCTGCAACTTTATAATATTAGTATAGATTAATGCTTACAGAAAAGATTACATGTCAAAATCAGAGTATTTATATCGATAGGGAAAATATTTATAGTTGGGTTTATTGTTTGTAAAGGTGGTTGCAGTTTCCCCCTTTTGTTTGCTACAAGAAGACAACATGGTTTGTCGTTGGTTCCATTCGCTTGTGGATATTTCAGGATACTTTCATATTGTTTGGTTTTCAATTTGTTTTAGAGTGTTAGTTTCAATAGTCCTCAAAAGAGCAATGTAGAAGAAGAAAGTAATGTTTATTCTTATTATCTGAAAAAGGACAGATTTGGCTTGTATCTGTATGCTAATACTGTAACATACAGTCGAAAAATATGAAAATCGTATTATAGTTATTCTATTCCTACTTTCTATGTTAATGTTAAAATCATTTACCTTATTAATATATCATTACATACAAAAGTAATTGCCATATTATTATTATTTACGACATAATAAGTTCCCAACAAAGTACTCCAAATATATTTCCAATAAGTACTTCGTTCTCTCTATCCACTAAATTATTGTAATGTTATGCTGAGAATCGCATTAAGTGTGCTTCACATACTCGTATATATACGTATAATACACTCAAAGCTCCAGTAAGTTTAAAATAATTTCTTCCGTTCAGAGTTCTCGGCGAGAACTCGCGATCAAATATCAATTTTCTCAACTAATATGTTTGTAAGTCTGCCTCGGATAAGATGACACCTTCAACCTTAGCCATCAATATGGCTCGGCCAGGAAGGCTCCTTTATTAGTTTTCTTAAGGTGTGAACATACTTTAGAAGTATGGTACTGATCACGGGACAGTGAAGTACTTCTTAGTAAGTACTGATGAGTATTTGCTTTGAAGAGTTTGGAGTTATATTTTAATTCGATAGGTCGCATTACTTTTCAATTATCACTCTTTGACATTTTAATTTTGTTCGTATTTTGAACCTTACTCTACATATAAAATCACGGCAGAGCGAAGTACTAACTGCTTTTCTATTTACCACCTTACGCTATTTAACTAAAACACTGCTAAAAGTGTTTTGTCTCTTTCGCTCTTCGGTAAAATAGCGTATGTCGGAAAGGGACAAACCATTTGATAGTTATAGTGCTGTTAATAAGCGTTAATGAATAAGGCCCTTAATGTATAAAATGGCTTCATTTAATTTTTATTTAATACAACATGGGTCATAAAAAGTTTTTTGATATTTTATTCTATTCATAGCAGGTTCAAATTAGGTCAGTCAGCCATTTTACCTGCTGTATCGATGTTCAAATTAGACGTAATTTATTGGGTTATATTTCACGATAATTAGAACAGCGCTTTTGAAATACCGTAACCAATATAGACGGGTACTTTTTTCCTTCCCATGTCTATTTTTATTTTATTTATTTCAGAACAACAAAAAATTATAAGAATTTACATTAAGCCTAAAAATAAAAATATAACTTAATTAAGGTTTGCAGATCATTGTAGGTTGTAAAGTTGTAGGTCTGATGTTATTAGTCCAGGCTATTAGTCCAGAAAGCATTTTATTATAACCCATTTTAAAACAGCCTTCCGTGATAATTTTTTTTTCCCTGACAGTACAGGCCTTATAAAACTAATGAAATTCTACTAACAAGAGTTCTGTACTCGCATCCTTACGACTAATAAGGCGAGGAAGTGTTTTACGACTGCCTTATGAACGCTTTTTCATTTAGCAATAAAGAAAATGACTCATAAACTGAATTAGGTCTAGAATGTCATTATACTTACAATGTTTACTTAGATTAGAACGACTTTCTTAATACCTGACTATTACGTAATACTGAACAAACTACTTTTTTACAACGCCAGTCACTTTGTAAGTTAGGTTATACTTAGTTATGCTAAAACTACACTTTAATTGTATCGCTATATAGCTTGTGCAGATGTATAGCTTGTGGTAATAATAGCTTATTACGACTTTCTAAGAACACTGATATCTAACTATACTTACCTCAATTTATTTTACAAAAAATGTACATGTCGAGACTGTGTAAAGAAAATATAACTATCTACTAATAACAGTCCAAACATGTTTATTTAACAATAATATTTTCTAATCCAACTAAGGGTTTCAGAGATAAACGCGCTTAAACAAACAAACAAAAAGCTGAGTTTTACGTTTTATTTATTTTTCAAATTTTATTAGATTAGATTCTAACTAAACTTTGAAACTGGCATATTATAAATGACAAAATTCGATGCTAAAACATTTGAAATAAAAGTTAATATACATCACATCATGAAAACAATCTGAAGGCAGTAAAATTATTCAAATCCCTCGCTCTAAATATATAGGGCGTTTACATTAAGTACATCGGCGCGTTTTCTCAATTTCGCGAAAAAGAACCACAGTCATTTGTTTCCCCATCTCTTCTTAAACGAGTTTAATGAATAACGGGCGGTACCGCTTTACATTCTCTTCGCATCCTAATTTTGAGTGACGAAAACGGAACAAATTTGCAACAGTATTTTATGTACTGTATATTTATTAATACGCTCGTATTGTTGGCTTTTTGAGAGTATTAACACCTGATTTTATTAATTGAAGTTTCTTGAAGATGATTCTTGAAGTATGATTGCAACACCTTTAAAGCTAATACTAGACAGACAAAATTGCGGCCTACCTAACGATGTTCTTTGTGGCCAACCAAATGTAAGAGGGCGACTTTACCAATCCTGAAAAAAATAACTATAGCCTGTTGAAATTTGTATCTTAGCGTCATCTTTTAAGCACTGAACGAAGAAGAAGAAAAAGTTAGTACAGAAGTAGCTAACCCTTTGTCCAACGTGAGCGATAAACATGACGCTATGCAAAACAAACAGCTTAAAAGCCACAACGTACATTTGACAAAGACGTACTATTTGATATTTGAACTACATATTTCGTACGCCGTAGAAGGAGGTTCTTCATTTGACTGCATGATTTTTTGTGTGTCCTGATATCTCTATCGTATGTGAACCGATTTAAATAAATCTATTGTAAGAATATGTTTACAAAATTGTTCCATTTTTAAATAACTTTACAAAAAGGTAGTTCTCCTAAAAATCTGGTTTGAAGTCGCTTAACCGCGTTCGCCGCTCATGTTGAGCAATAGGTAACCCAGCGTGTCAAATGAGATGGTCATTCATAGGGTTGTAACCTCTATCCGTCGTGCATTGATCTTTAGTGATCTATTTTGATCTGACCTCTTTTACTTGAGCCGGAACGATCTGTGGATTAATTCGAAGAACACTGATTAAAGCATCCCATGTGCGTTAGTTTTATCAAATTATGAAGTTAGATATACATTTCTTGGAGTGTAATTTGAAACAATTTCTGAGAAAAAAAAGATGAAATACAAGAAACTGAAAGGTTAACGACCGCACTCAGAGACGTTCATTAAATCGACACTTAATTACTTGTCGTATTTTTTTATAAATTACATTTCAAAATCACTCATTAAATCTCTACTAAAGAAGCATTTGACGTCTCTGAGTACGGCCGTAAAATGGACGTCACTCCTGCATGACCTTTTTAAAGGACAACTTAGTTATGTGCGTAGCTTAACAAAGACTTGTGCCTAATCTCCAGCGCTCTATGCCAAAAGTTATACCCTAAAACAATTATTTTGGAAGTCGATTCTGTTCTATTTGTTAAAGTTAACTTGCTAATGGACGCCACTCAGCATTAACGCTGAGTTGGAACTTAATGTTCAAGCCGCGAACAACTTTGACCACTTCTGTCCTTAATGTTTTCCGCGAACATTAAACTTGGTGTGACAACTACACTTGCCATCTTATCTTGTTACGTCCAGTGCCAGGAAAGTAGTACCTAAGAATAAAAGTTGATAAACAATAGTTTTACTAAGTAATTACCAACTTTATATCATAAAATTAATATCAAAGTTAACAATAGTACATAAATAATGTCAACAATTAAATATTGTAGGCAGAAAAAAATTACTGCTACGGCGTAGTAGTTGCCGTACTCGTAACGAGAATCCGTAGCATTTGGCGTAGCAAATGAAGTACAAAACTTTCAAAGTATGAAATTGTAGCACACTAAACCGATGGAAATATTCGTAATAAACCTTCGCAGGCAATTAAGTGATATTTTACTATAACTGTTAACAAAGTTAGTGTTTAAAGTCTGTTCAAACAAAAATCGAGATAAACTTAACCGAGCTAATATTACAATGAGGGATTTCTGAGCTTAGCTCGATGCCTCAATTAAAGGTGAAAGAATGGTGAGAGAAAACTTATAAAAGTACACGCAGATTCTTGTATGAGTTATAATACGTATTGTCAATAATTTATTAAAGTTGAAAAATAAAATACGAAGGATATTAAGATAACAAATAACCTCTCATTATTCAAAAATATGAAATGTTTTGGTAGATTTCCAAATAAATATCTCTCCAGTCTGCTCTAATTACTTCGTGTTTTATATTCCTTGAAAATACTTTTTTACGTAAAATGTCAGTCGTTACTCATCTTTACAATAACTGCGGAATTATTTATTTCGGTCTCTTATTGAGCTGAAAAGATCTACTTTTATGTCGGACGGAATTTATTTTACTGTAAACGCAATTGAACACAAAGGTATCATTAAAATTCCTTTACTCGTATATAATATCATATTTCGTATATATAGTAGGTACCTAGTGTACCTATTGGATCAACTTATCAAATCATGAATTGATGAAGTAAATAAGTATTAACCTGTAATGTCCCACTACTGAGCAAAGGCCTCTCATCTCACTGAAGATATCAGTACAGTACTTAGTTATGATTGAGTAAAATAATCACTGTTTATTTTTTTTTTCTGTTTTGGAATACCCACATAACGTTGCTAGTCAGTAATATATTTACTATTAAAGACATATCTATTGCGTAAACGTCTATACATAATCCATAATCGAACACATTATTGGATCACTATACAGGCGGGTGGGAACATAATCCAATCACCTTATGAATGATGTCATTCAAGATTTCCATTCCAGACATGAATACAACCATTAACTGTTATGTAATCTGTTGTCGAAAGAAGATTATTATCTGCGTATTAGATTTGGATTACAACATGTCTAGTTTAGTTTTAGAATTAATAACAAGTAATTTGACATTCAGTTACATTTTTAGCAACTGACGCAAAAGGAGGGGTATTAGTTTGTCGTATCTGTTTCTATGGCATCGTAAATGGAACGATTTTAATTAAGCTTCATTTGTTTGAAAGGAACATTGAGATACATTTTGAGTATTTAGCTATGATTGTTATAAAAATTTTCAGTGTTTGTTTAGTTTTTTTTATTCATAGACCTACATTGAGATGTTAAGATTGTATGACAGTTTGCATAAATATTACCTTTAATATACAGAGGATAATTATGTTTTATTTGAAATACTTACAAACGGTTACGAAGCGATAAAAACGACGGGGGAACCAGTATCATATACATCTTAACTGAACATGACCTGTCTTGTAAGGATATCCACCCGTTCACATGTTCAGTCCTCGTGCAACATAACACTTGATACCGTACTAATTAACAAAGTTAATTAAGAGCCATTCGCGAAACGTAACGGGAGACAATCTCGTTCCAAGTGACACTAATTAATAAGGAAATTGTGGAAACAGGTGTACTTTAAAAATAAATACTTCGATTTTATTGATTCTTTCCGTTATTGCACATTTTGGAGAAGGTTTTTCTTTAATTGAGGGATTTGTGTTATTGATGAAAGGTTTGCATTACTTGGGCGTGAGGTTTGTTGTTTTTTCACTTAAGAAAGATAAAAATAGATTGTGTGATTATTTGTGATCAGTTACGTTGGGATCAACCACGAAATAAAGTGTAGAAAGTACTTCCCTCTTCCGTGGGATCAACAATCTATTTTCCGAAAGAGACATTCGTTTATCAAACATTATTCGTTTATTCATAAGAGTAATATAACGTTCATAATAGATATAAATAGATAGGTAAACACGCGTAAAGTCTAAACACTCGAAAATATTTCATTTTGCAATTCTAAACACGAAATTCATGGATACAAATGAATTGATGTTATTCAAAATACGTTAAATATATTCCATTTGATTTTCTCTTCATGCATGCTAAACATATGAGCAACTCATTCTTGAGGAAGCAATTTCCAATCTTAAGAAACCTGCTTTTAAAAATAAGTAGGTACCTATTTTGGGCCAAAATTGTGATATCCTACTAATAATGTAAATGGGAAAGTTTGTGAGGATGGATGTATGGATGTATGTTTGTTGCTCTTTCACGCAAAAATACTGAACCGATTTGGATGAAACTTAATAGTAATATAGGTTATACTCGTATATCAGTTTGACACATTTTATCCCAAAATTCCCGTGAGAAGGGGTACATCGCGGGTTGCAGCTAGTATTATTAAAATATAATGTCATGTACTTATGATATGATAAAGACAATAAATGAAATTTGAACAATGTTTGAATAACAATAAGTGCTCTATGTTTTAGTCCATGGTAGGACGTTCATATAATAGATATACTTGTATGCGTTTCGGATGTGAGGTTGTTGTGGGTGCAGTGCAATCCAATATTTCCATTTATTTCCAAAATGGTTTGACCGATGTGGCTACAGTTTTTCAATCAAACTTTCGCTTTGCCACCTATGCAAAGCAGGAATGCTTGCTTTACCTATAAACTATATGGTTAAGAAAAAAACTTTACAGGTATTACCTATACTGCTTAATTTGGTTTAAGCGACCACAATTTATATAAAGAATATTATTAATAAAACTTATTAGTAATGAAAAGTCTGAGTAGGTAACTCATCTACATATTAAATGTTTCGACTTGACAGACTGATAGCCCAAACAAGCGATCGACCTAAAACTGGGAGAGGTATTCGGTATCCGATAAGAAAGGATTTTCCGAAATTCTACCCCAAAGCGGTGAGAAGGGGGGACAATATTGAATCTACTTCAAGAGCAAAAACTTGTTTCGTATTTTACTGAAATTAATCCAACAATATTAATTACGTTACAACCAATTTAAAATCCTATTACAACTATTTCATCTTATACGCGGTCGAAGTCGCGGGTATAAATAGTATATACAAAAACTAAGTGTATCCGTATACGTAGTTCAATGAAAACCTCACAAGCATTGTTTTTTTAATTCCAGTGAGCACGGAGGAAGAAGTGGAAGGGCCTTACCTAAAAATTATGGCAAGGTCGACAGTATACAACGCCGGGGAAACCAAGGCCCTATTTTGTAAAGCGAAACACATTGCAGAGGTAAGCACTAAAACGTTTTTTCACCGAATTTTCATTAAGGATCATGGTTTAGGACTCATAAAGTTTCCTTTAGGTCGAAACATGTGCTTTAGATATGGCTTTCCAATGTTTATGATTCTTTACTCTCTCTAGATTAAACATTTAGGTTTTTTGGAGGTCATTATAGAGGTGTACAAAATTGAGTTTTAAAGAATAATTTGGTATCTAATAATAGCAACAAAATAATGAAGTGATTTTTTCTTAATCTCAAAGATTTAGATAACGAAAAAGAGAGACAAACAGACTTAACATTGTCTGTTCGTTTCTAAAAATATGTAACTCCACTTGACGAAGGTCGATGTCGAAATGTCTTCAATTTTTACATTAAGTGGGCCTGGGTACCCAGCTTTGTTATACTGTTGGTATAGTAAAATAGTATCTATTTATACTCGTTGAAGAGGCGTTTGCCCAGTAAAAGCTTCTGGCGGTTCATTATTTCACTTTTTACGCCCCCAAAAACCTCTCTTTTTCATCTAATTAATAAACCATTTCATTACACCGATACCATTAAATGGGAGCGCGTTTCTTGTTTTCTTAATAAGGCCGCGTTCAGGGATACGAGCGGCGTGTCTGCCGTGCATCACATGTTCAAATCAAACATACAGTAATTCACGGGATTAATGTAGCAGTGTGAACAAGGGTTTTGTTTTTATACTTTTTATCATACATCGCGGTGTTACAAGCTTCGCGCAACGCTCTGCGTCTCCTTGAACGAGGCCTTACGTTAATAATTTATTGGAAATATTAATTGTCTTTTCAGCCCGTAGAATGGTATTCTCCAGCTAACAAGAAAATAGAATATCGTTCTAAAAATAATAGAATTTATGTGGAGAAGCAAACTGCGCCTGTTGAGGATGAGTTGTTGGTGCCGCTCATCATTTATCAAATCAAGATATCTGATACTGGCAACTGGACTTGTAAGGCTGGGGATTTCAGTGACAGCATTGATATTATTGTTGGAGGTACGTTTTATATAACAGAACATTGTTGTGATAGAGATCGTTAGGGCGTAAGGTACTGTCGGTCGCCTATATTATGTACAGGAAACACTGTTGTGGACACTGTGGTGCATATTGCAAAAACGATAAATACCCACATTAGTTTTTTTAATTCAAAATATGTACTTAGGCACGAAAGGCCATATAGCATCAGTACACTTTATATTACAGTCCATTTGCACCCAAAGACATTTATCTTCTAATCCGAAATGAGTACTTATCAAATTAAAACCACAAAGTTAATCATGTTGTTCCGAACGTGCTATTCAATTCTTGCATTATTTTTTTGGCGTAAAAACTAAGCTCAAACAACTGAGTGAAAAATTCAGACTCTGATCTACCTAGTACTCTCATCTGTTGGGTTGTCCGGTTGGAGAACTGAAAAAAAGTTGTTCAGTTAGTTTCCAGTTGTTCTGTTTGTTAAACAAACTACGGTTTTCTCATTTTCTGTCAGTAGTTTCGGCTTATGTTAATTTCGGGACATTATTTTATGTGTGCATTAAAGATATGAGTGCGCTGCTAGAATATAATTGGCAAAATTTAAGGATAGTTTGAATTAATTATTTTATTTATTTGTCCAATTTATGGAGGTCCGAGCTATTAAATTTGGGTTGTATATTATAGGTGCCCTAAGCCAAGTAATACCTAATGGCGCTAAAACTTTTGTTATTATTGACGCTGGTTTATAGGTCCACAGCACGATTTAACTGCTTAATGCAACTACATCATTATACCTGAATTACTTGTGGTGGTTGCATATAGTTGCCTAAGCGATGTATAAGTCTTAGCAATTGTATAGCAGCGTTTAGCTTGGCTACTAGTTAGATGGGTGATCGGTAGTGGCATTTCTATCAAAGTTCTAACGTGATCAGTAAGGCTAAAAAAATGTCGGTTGTTCACAAGACACAAAAAATAGTCCCTTAGGCCATTTAATTAAAGTTAAGACATTCTTAAGTGAAGCTTACGACAATACTCAAATATACATTTTCTGGAAATAAATAAAGGGTGTAAATTAGGATTTAACGAAACTTTTATGTACTTATTTACCCATCTATATATTAACAATAATCGATCAAGACAATGTTCATTCTTCTATAACTCTTTGTTCCCAGAAAAAGCGGTAATAAGTGACAGGAATGTAAGCATGGAAGGTCACGAGGGCAAATCTGTCCGATTTACGTGTGACGTCAAAGGGCACCCTACTCCGGTTGTTGTTTGGTATAGTGGCAACGCCAAGCCGCTGTATAGTAAGTAACGAATACCTTGAGCTTTTATTCAAGTTTCATACAACAAGACAAAAGTACAGAAGGTTGATAAGAGGTTCATTTTAAAACCATTTAATAGTCATTATTTAAATATGTCGTCAATAGATTTCACCCCGTTCCTTCCCGGGAACGGGAACAGGGTGAAATCGCGGGGAGCACCTAGATCATAATATGTATGCTCAAGACTTATAATTGCATGTTTATGATTAAACGACCACTGTCTCTTCACAGATGATTCCACGAAGTATCACATCAGGCAAGATAACTCGTTGGAAATCAAGAAGCTGGACCACACTGACGTCGGCACCTACATCTGCAAAGTGAGGCAGAAGGCGCTGTCCTACTACACTGATAAAACCGTCCATTTATCCGTACAGCGTGAGTGGAACTGTTTTATTACAAACACCAGAAGTGTCTCAGAGTTTTCTTATTTTGTTTTCATGTAAATCTATATCTACCCTATCAGGTATATAATTCTGTTTGTATGTTCGGTCTACTCTCGAAATTACCATTCTGATTTGAATAATTATTTTTGTAATGGATATCCACATCCATTAATTTCACCCCGGATAAAACCGTGGGGCGCTGCTATTTTTGATAAAATAACAGATCTCCAGCTTGCCAGTACTATAAAATATTTCTGCCTATCTTAAATAGCGAAAAAGGTAACAATATTTATTAATTTCATTACATGCAATGTTGTTTGTTACATTTTACAACTTTGAAGGATAAAAATACTCTAGTATCCTTAGTATCCTCTCTTTAAAGGATCTTTCATATTTTTATTATCAACTTAGAAACACGTTGCTTAGTTAAATAAATAAACAAAATTCAGAATAAAGTGCACTTATATTTTTGCGCTAGCACTTGGTTCAAAATCATTTTTATCCGTGCTACTTCGTACGTGAAAAAGAATATTGAAAGCTTGTGTTCTCGTGCTTCCCAATTAAGGATAGGAATATTGATTCGAACCACTTCAGAATGGCATAGCTTCGCATATGTGTCCATTGGCACTCGAGTTCGAGCGAAAAGCTCCTGAATTTAGGTTTTTGCTTCAGAATATTTTTGTATCAAGTTTTTCTAGGTTGATTCTACGTATTTCTACTTGATGAACATTCCTTTAGTATAACGAATAGAATGTCTTTTATGATCATGGTTATAAAAATCTCGCAGGCTTCTCAATAATCAGGTATTATGATACGCAATTGTTAGACCCAAACTAGATATTACTATGGTATCTAAAAAAAATTCTGAGTCCTTAGTGACCGTGCATACTTTAATAAAGACATTATTTAGACTGTTTTTTGATATATGAAAATCTTTGAATTTGACAACATTGACAGGTTGACTAAAGACATACCTTGCTGCGCCGAACAAGACTGAGGCCTGAAACTGCGGTAAGCAGGCAGCCGCGCGTGTGCACGCGCGTGGACACGCGACGGTTGCCCGTCCGGGCGCCCGCTTAACACAGTTTCAGGTCTTAACTACCTGTGATGATCCTTATCAT
This sequence comes from Cyclophora albipunctata, assembly GCA_963082685.1. NCBI lineage: Eukaryota > Metazoa > Arthropoda > Insecta > Lepidoptera > Geometridae > Cyclophora > Cyclophora albipunctata. The sequence continues at coordinate 7,075,793 of OY720119.1, read as the reverse complement.
TTTCCAAAACGAAAATGTTTGTCTAAAACAATGATAGTTAATTGGTGACACAGTGCATACCCAAACAATAGCTAAGCTATCATCAGCAATAGCAATTTCGTCTAAATTGCACTCGTTAGTAAATTATTGCCGTAGCATTTGGTGGGCAATAATTAGCCATGTGCATGGAACAGAACTAATAGTTTATCCATTAATTACACCCGCCGGCAATGATGCATAGCGCTTTGTTTACAATGAGTTAACGAGATTATTATCTCGCCTTGTTATTTTGGTCGAAATTGTCAAATCGATTTTAAAGTTTAGTGACAAATGGGAACGCTATTTGTTAGTGCAAATAAATGTAGGTATTATTATGTGTAATTAACGACAGTTAGGACATGTAAGGACTTGTACACTATTGCAGGAGAATGCCATGTGCAAGCAAGCGTGGGCAACTAGCGATTTATTTTAACGAAAATCTGAGACACTAATATTTTGTATTCCGTTAGTATATTTTTTCTCTAAACATTCGACTATAGGTTTGAGTTATTCTTTCGAAAATCGCCGTCATCATCGCGTGTAGCAATCCCTATCTGTGAGAATAAAATCCAGCATTGTTGTAAGTTGTTCCCTTAAATTGCATCTTTTTTTGAACTACTAATATGAATGTACATTTTTCTATATTCCAGATAAACCTATCATCTACAACAGCTATCAAGTTCCATACTACTCAACAAAATTTAAGACTGAAGAAGTTTACGCCATTTTGAATGAAACGTAAGTATCAATTACATATTACTTCTTAAAATGTAAAAAGGTTCAATTCCAAAAAATAATAATAAATAATAAATAAATACACCCAGACAAAATACAAAATACTTCAATATTATCGAAATTGTCGCCTGATACAAGTATACTCATATCCCAATAATCATAATTATCAAAGTCAAATATTTTTATTCAGTTTTGGCCCCATAGAGGCTCTTTTGAACGTACCATTATTAATCCAGACATCATTTTCCGTTCAATATTTTTTTCTTCGGTGAGATGAGAGGCCTTTGCCCAGCAGTGGGACGTTACAGGCTAATACTTTTTTACCTTATTTCAGTAAGAACATCTCATGCTTCGCCATCGCCAACCCCCCGCCCACCTACCGCTGGTCTCGCAGAGAAAACGGATTCGATAATGATGCTCATCCAATTGTTGATCCAGAAACGGTAAGACCACCAAATAGGAAATTAACTATGGGATACGATAAATTAACTCAAATTAAGAGTCAAAATGTATGAAAACAAAAGTTAGTACCTACGTTTAAGTAGGATAGTAGCCAACATTATGTTGGAGTTTGCTTCTTATGGTATGTAGCATAGAATTGAGGGTACTTAATTTGATTGGAGTTCGGGTACTGGAGCTCAAATTAAACGCAGTTGTTTACAGTTAAGATAACGCTGAACCAACATTATTAATTTTGGTATATCAGAACAAGGTGATTATCAAACGTCTCACGAGCATAGGTACTATGCGTTTAAAAACATATACTACAGTAGTGGTAGGCTAGCGTGGTGATTACACCTAATCTTTCTCAGTGCAATAATATTTCAGTGACTTTAAAGATCTTTTCCCTACAGTGGAACTAACAAGCAACTTTTTTCAATTATGTCGTTTAGATTGAGCTAATTGATGAGTTGTTACTTTACGATTACAATAAAACAACTTCAGATACATGAAATTATCCACTCGCTTGCGATCTATCGAACGCTAACTTACTCACTTTAAACAAAGCTTATTAAGCTTCTAGTTACGTTTTATCGAAACAGGTAATCACCTCAGAAGACGGCTCCAGCTCGGTGTTAATCTTGAGAATGCACGACGAGAGCTATCTCGGCGAATACAAATGTTCAGCGAGCAACAGCAAGGGCCAAGAATCCATTATTTTCCACGTCACGCTTGGAACTAAGCCAAATCCACCTGATTTCGTAAGTTATAATGCGTATAAGTTTCTGCAACGTTGTACAGGATACTATTTTCTACGAAGCGAGCATCAATTTAGTATGATTGGCCCCATTTTTCACGAGTATCAAAGAAACAAAAGCCAGCTTGATGAAGGGTCATCAGATATACTTTTGTGTTGTATCTCACAATAATAGGTAGCTTGCAAGTCAACTTTTTCACCATCTATGTATATTTACTACTTTAACTACCTACCACCAGTTCTAGTAAAGAAGACGCAATAGATTATTTTTGGTTGTCTACTATCAAAATGTAAAGGAATTGCACGTGATAGTTACGAGGTCATGATACATTTCTTATACATTTTGATGTTATGCAAACATGTAGAAGAAATGGAAATATAAAGCAAAGCAATTACTTTCTTACCTTGTGTCAAAGGTAGCTGACATCAATTTCTGTTGAATTGTTTTTCAGATAAGCTTTGTGAGCGCGAATGCTTCGGAGATCGTTTTCAATGTGTCCTGTTCCACGTGTAATTACCAGACAGAAGAAAACGTCGTGCCTAATCCCGAGAACCTTACTATTATCGGTAAGTCCTAAAGTAAGGAGATCTACTTTTCTAACAAATTCCTTTATTCTTTCAAAAGTCGAGATTCAGTTTGTGTGGAATTTTCTTTCAACATGTTTTTTTAAATAACATCTACACCTGGGTCAAGCTCACTTCAACTCTATCAATTTGATATTTTCAGTGATTAAAATTATTAAGATCTATCAGGCCGTTACTTCCATATTATGCTACGTACTTATTTGGATTGTTACAATCGATTTATCGTAACATACGTTCGTTAAAAACTTCTTGTTTTGTTTCGTTGTAGAATGTCTGTTAAATAAAAAGCTTTGTTTCATAGCTTAAATGAGAATCTCTTAAAGTTATTCGGGCTGCCAGTAAAAAGCCTTGGATTTTCATTTTCTGACGTCAGTTGAGACTGGTATTTTGTGTTAACGTTTAGTAGTGCGTGAACGTAAACTGAAGCATGAGTAGCTTATATTTCCTTCACCCTCTATGCTTTATTTTTCCAGGCTACACATTTGAATTAGTTCGCGAGCAAAAGAACTATCCACCAGATTGGGAAGCCGCTATTAAGTTTGATGTAGACATTAAGGACGCTAGAGGTACGTATAACCAGTAATCGCTGCGGTCTTCTCATATGGGACAAACTCCCATGAAACGCCCTATAACATGTCCTATGCTATACCTGGAGTCTTTAAATGTCTCCACAGTAATTTCATCATAGTCAATAGCGTAATTAAAGCCGTGAAAATGTAAGAAATTTACAGCCAGACTTTCGCATTTATGTTCGGTGCCTTTATATGATGAGTACTACTGTGCCCTGTGGTTTCTCCCGCAGCGCACCCGTTCCCATAGGAATTTAGGGGTTTTATTACTTATCACCCTATTCCTGACCAATATAAATAAAATTAAAATTAAATAATTAAATCCGCCCAGCCGTTCTCGAGTTAAAGATACTTATTTCATTCTAATATCGTATTCTGTCAGGCAAGTTTATACTAAATCAATGTTAATACCATTTCAGACACCCTATTCGCGGTTGGTCCCCTAACCAACAGCACGCAATACCACGTCCGGGTCCTAAGCCGCAACGCCGCGGGCTCTTCTGATTGGCTGGAACTCACGCAGACGGTTGCCACCACCGACCACGCCATCAGAATGGCCTCCACTTTCCTTCTCGTCATCGTCGCTTATGTGTTCACACGTTGTCATTAAATTTATCATTGGGAATGGGAATATTTGGTACCATTGCTTAGAAACCGACCAAAGTTTAAAGATACTCATGTGTTTCTGCGCTGTGTTCCGAACAGTTCCGAACACGAAATAGAAAGGCAGAAAGAGATTCCGAATATATTGCTTGCTCACTCTTTCATTGAGATAAAATCGAACGAAGTGTTCAGAAATGTTCAGAGCACTAAATGTAAATGCAGTTTAGACATTAATCGAATTATTTGTGAAACAAAAAGCAGGGAAGACACTTCCTTGTTTCGCTCATAGCATACTTTTAATATAGTCCTTCGCCGATTAAGTTTTATATGGAATTCATAAACCCTTATTCTTCTTCTTCTTCATCGAGTGGATGGCCAACCAGGCTTAAACCCTTATTAACAGCTATGAAATGTTTTGTCCCTTTCTGACATACAATAATCACCAAGAGTGCAAAAGAGACAAAACACTTTAAAACAGCGTTTATGAATGAAGCATTTAGTCTATCAGTAATGTTACGAGTATGTGAGCTGAGACACTTTTTCTATATACTTATTTTCTATACCTGTGGGTAGTATATTTTACTCTTGCTTCGTTCTTTTAAGTTAATTCATACAAGGGTTTCTCAAACTTCCCATTAAAAGCAGCATAAAGCCTTCAATGTGAATGATTTATTAAATATAATATAGCAGTCAGTTATACTATACGTACTAATAATTTTGGTATTGTAGAAATTATTGGGTAAGTACTTATTACGTTGGTCATATATTCTACTAGCTGAACCGGCAGACGTTGTTTTGCCATAAAAAAATTAAGGGGTGGACCACCCTTAACATTTAGGGGGTATGAAAATTAGATGTTGACCGATTCACAGACCTACCCGATATGCACACAAAATGTATGTAAATATGTCAAGCCATTTCGGATAAGTTTGGCAACAAACACCGCGACACGAGATTTTTTATATTAGATAGATGTTTGTTTGTGGATTTGTATATTATTATTATTGCCTTGCTAAGGCTTCAGAATGCCTACAGAAATGACGAAAAATAACCTAATCATAACATTCTTATTACAGTTTCTTTACCAAATATTTTGTGGCTGAGCCACTGTAAGTTACGTTTTAAGTTTTTGTATAACATACCTAATGCCTAAAGCATTTGTGATTTATATTTAAATGGCTAAATTAGATTAGGTATTCTTACTTTTAAAGTTAGAATACAAAGTGCAAATCACTTATTCCATACCTGAAAAAAGTCATGTTTTTCGACAAGTTTCGAAAACTTTTGATAAAATTGTAGTGTCAGTTTTAAATCTAAGAAAATCTTTGTGTTCTAAGCTTTAAAAGTATAAGTTAAGTTGGTAAATATTAGATTTAAGTTTGATTTATTTGCTTGTGTTTAAAATAACAATGTTACCGAATATTCCCTTTTACATTCCATGGGCTATGTGCAATTTGGAACTCCACACATATTATTATGGGTTAACCATGTTTTACCGAAGTACGTTTGACCGAAGCTCACTTTATCATACATACACTTTATCAACAAAGTATGAAATAAACTATGTTCGTCTAGAGTGAAGTACCCTAATGCTATGTTATATATGTAATATATTTATAAGAATTCTATATGTATATGACTAGTATCTAAAGTATACTATACATACATATTTAGTGTACTTAGTGTTCCAAGCGCTGGCCCCAAAGCATTGTAGGTAGATAGATAATTTATAAATTTAAGAAAGAAAATAATTGTCTATTATTAATGTTTCTAAATATAAGTGTTCAAATCATAACCCAATATTTAAAATGGCATTAAAAGCTGTAATGAGCTTTAAAAATAATTTTGCATTTATGTATTCGTTTTACAAAAACAATTAGAAATGGTGTAGATCATTATTTAAAGAAGACTATTAGTATATAAAATGCAAAACTAAAACACCTGTTTACATTATTTATGTATTTTATTTAATGTTGTAAATATATAATAAAGTTTAGTAGTCGTAACACGTTAGTGGAAACGGTGATTCATTATATATATATATACACTCGGCACTTGCCACTGTTCATATTTGCGAATAACACATCTGCGGAAATATTGACGCGAGTTTGTAGTACACTCTTGCGCTGCCCATTCCCTGTTGACTTTTCTTGCTTATAGGGCTGAATGTAACCACTACATTACCACAATTCATGATATGCTTCTTTCGATGATTGTGTAGTATCCACATAAACTCTTTCGAAAAATAACCTTTTCGATGTATCTACAACACACCCGTGCTTTACTTTGAAAGTTAAACGGAATGTATACAAAGTAAAATAATGAAAAATGCAATGCCACTTCCTTTAATTTTTAAATCTTAAATGAATGACAATATTCGAACAGATTGACTAAATAAGCAATTTTACTGAATTTTTGATGAATAAATAAGACATTATTTCTGAATTGATCTTATTGAAGTTACAGAAATAAGAACGTAACAAAACTTTGTCAAATTCCAAATAAATATCGTCCGTCAATTTTGAAATATTTTAAAATGTTGTTTCTGTAAAGTAAGACTGATGTTTTGTAATTAAAATCATTTTTTTTTTAACTTAACTTATTGGTCAATTCTGTGAAAACATTTAAAATTAGTATATCGAACTTTTCCTACGTTTTTCATCCTAAATTATATTCATACTTTTTCTTATTGATTTTGTTTAAGCATTGTGTCTTATTGTGCTTTTAAAGCTTGTCACATGTTACCAAAGAATATAACAATTGTTACTTATTTATCAATTAATTTAAATGAAAGGATCACACTCAGCTTATACTACTTGTTTATGTAATTTTCTAATGTTTTTGTGGTTGAAAATTTGAACACTACTTAAATTGAGAACGATTATCTAATTAATATTAACAATAATCAAAAAACAACAATGCAAACTGAAACCATTTTCGCAATAATTATGCATTTATACTATGCATTTTTTACATAAAATTAATATAATCTAACCTAGGTATTTGCATTTTAAATTAACTACCTAAGTAATCTAGGTATCAGTTGATAACAAATCATATGATACATTTTAATTGCATTAATTTAACTCAATTTGAGTAGAGTTACAATACACGACCATTATAGTCAAGGTGTTCACTGTCTTTTGTCAAATAAACCTAAAAGATGTATGTAAATAATATGTTGGACTTATCAAAATGTAAGCAAATTACCTTTCATGGTTACGTTTCTCACTGATGTTTCTGCCTCAATAAAACATTTTTGAAAATAATATCTTGACTTTTTATATATAGTACACAGATCATCACAAAACTGACAAATGCAAGATAAAAATATTTGGTTGTTTTTGTGCAATAATAACTAAAAAAATACGCTTATACATATTAAATTTCATTTTCATGTGAAGCTCTATCTACCCTCAGAAACGCAGATAATTTTTTATACATTACATGTCAAAATCATCATAAAATCTTTACTAAAAAAGCTTTTATTGACGCCTCAAAGTACGGGCGTTAGTGTGGTTAAACATTTCCTCGTACAGAAAATAGCAATAAGAACATAGTCTATGAAAATTTAAACGCAGAACATAGTTTTGACAGGACCAAACAAATATAATTACAAACGCACACATAAAGCTGCGAGCAAAGATGAGAACTATATATATATATATATCTCCTTAAACATATCTCATAGCAAACATACATCCTATGGCAAGTACAATAACTGTGCCAAAGAAGAAAACTCCATAGAATATCCCATCAGGGCCAGTCACGGCGCCAATTATTCCTTCTCTTTCTACTTCTTGTTCTGCAACTCCTCCTATCTCTTCGTCTTCTATGACGGTTTCAGCTTGAATAGGGTCAGACCATGGCGCATCTCCTGCATCATTTACAGCTCTCAAACGAACCCAGTAGTTGGTTTCTTTGTCCAAATTTTCAAGGGATACGAATATACCTGTGTATGGAAGGATTTTGGAGTTAAGTCTAATTTACACCGAGTGCGGTTGCAAACCGGGTGCGAGTCCGATGCGAGTGCGGTAGTTGCTTACAGATTTCGATACTAAAATAAGTACATAGAAACATTAAACGACTGAGAAGGGATTTTGAAGTATCTTAGGACTTGAACCTTTCCTTACTAAAGACTAGATAATCTTTAAACTGGTTTAACGCAGTCAAGTCTGTATTCAGTCTCTCTTAAGCAGTTGAGGGTACAATAATCCAGCAGACCAAAACTCACTGATGAAAATGTATGTTAGATATATATGTATACTATTTTATGTTTAAGGGCCGACACTGCGTTAAGCGTGCGCACGCCGCGGTTCCATACAAAAGTGAACCGGGCGGGCGCACGCGACGGGCGCATCACTACATAGTATAAAATAAAGTCGTCTCTTTTTCGTGTCTGTCTGTCTGTTTGCCTGTCTGTATGCTTAAATCTTTAAAATTACGCAACGGATTTTGATGCGGTTTTTTGTAATAGGTAGAGTGATTCAAGAGGAAGGTTTTTATGTAAAAAAATTCCCGAAATTCCCACGGGAACGGGCACAACGCGGGTAAAACCGCGGGGCGCTGCTAGTGCTTAATATAGTGTTGACCCTTAGAGAAAAAGACTGCCCTAAAGCTGTCTAGTTTAAAGTCTGCACAGTCTGTTATTATTTTATAGGTACCTTCATCGTTTTCAGAAGCGACTCCGTCATCATATTCCTTCCTGGTTTCAGTAGCTTTTCTCCAGTCCGGTTCCTTTGGGGATCGCTTTAAGGCAGTTGACTCTATGTACTGGATATCAAACCCTAGGAAATATGATTATTTTCTTTAACATTCACTTTATTTATGAACTAAACATGATAAAATAAATAGAGAAGACATTCAATGAGAACCTCAATAATACTCACCATCAATAGGAAACAGGATATCATCAAACCAAGTTATGTTGAAATCAATTTGTGTGTCTGTAGACTTGACTACGTTTACCTAAAAATATCAAAAGTCTTAAATCGAACTCGAAAGCGAAAACACACCTTTAAACTCTACCTTTGTTAATGATAAACTTCGCTTTGTTACTACCAATAATGATAATGTGACGCGAATTTAAAACTATTGCTTAAAGATTCTTCTTTAAACAATAGTTATTGTATTCGTTCCTTTACAGTTTACACTATTTTTACAATTCAAAGACGAGTCTAGGATCCCAACATTCCTCAATACTACTCTATTCTATACCTATCACATGTATCATTACTGCCCTTAGCCTTGAGTTTATAACAAACAGATATAATCACTCTCGTAACATGCAATGTCTAATTAAATAGAAATGATATAGAAAATTCGAAACAGGTATTTAAGTGAGATAGTATCGATGAATGGACCGCTGATTACACAAGAAGCAACTATGTATGCGTAGGAACTATCCCTACCAATACTTACTAAGAAACTAGTCCTTCAAGTTATGTAACCTCATTTCAAATGGTCTAGAACTTTCGAAGTAGTAACGAAGGGCATGTGGCAAGACTTGAAAAGCTAAACTCGTTACTATTAGGATACGTGTAGTTGTTTTTATAAGTTCTATATAAGCCGTATGAGTTAAAGTTTAATTATGTAACTTACTTTTCCTTAAAAATTGTTTTAGCCAATCTAACTTGGATAAAGAGTTTACTAATAAAAGTTCAGTAAAAGCAACGATCAAAGGATTTTAAATATCATGTTCGAAACTGAATTTCAACAATGCAACTCTATTTACAATGTTACCAGTGAGCAAAATTATATTTAAAACTTAGATAAAAATCACGCCTCAGTGGTTTAGTGGTGTGCCAAGTCTCTCGCCTGCCAAGACGAGGTCCCGTGTTCTATTCCCGGATCGAGCAAAAAACATGTTTCCCTACTTTTTAAACATGGCTTGAGTTTGAGATCATCAACCCGCATTTGGCAAGCGTAGTAATTTTTCCTAATCCTTCTCACTGTACTGATATCTTCAGTGACATGAGAGGCCCAGCAGTGGGAAATTACAGGGTAATACAATACCATTGAGTTATATGTACTAACGTTAGTACGTATAACTCAATAGCTAATACTTACTTACTTTTAGTTCAAATGTCAATATGAATTACGACCCTCAAGTTATAACTACAAGTTTTCGATAGTAAACTAATAATCAACATACCTCACTCGCTTTCCTTGGCTTTTCCATTTTAAGTAAAACAAACGATTTTTCAGCCTCACCAAGTGAATTAGTCGCTTTACAAATGTACCTCTGTCCGAAAGTTGTGTGACTAGCGGTGACTGTTAGTACAGCCTGGTTATCTGATTCGGAGTAAGTAACTTGTTTGTTTTCATATTCGTATAACGTATCTCGACCTTCGTCTTTGAACCAACGGTACGATGGTAGGGGATATCCGTTTGCTGAACACGGAAGATGGACACTGAAATATTGAAGTTGATAATATAATACAATAATAATCATACTACACGTGCGTTTAAAGACTCGTTCGTATATTCAACATACTGCATGTTGAATACGCTAACGACAACGACAATTTAAACTGAATGCTTGTGCAATCTGCCCTAAATGTTTTAAACTGTGGCTGTCAACACATCGTTCGACAACGACTATTTTTTTCTATCATTTCATGCTAAAATGTGTTTAAACAATAAATATGTAAAAACAAAAACGAAACAAAGGAAAATGTTTTCTAGTTAAAATGTCACTAGTTAAACAATGAAGAAACCGCGGGACTTAGTATATAAAAACTACAAATCTGCAAAATATATATTTTTGAGCCCAAAAGTCATTACTTGATCTCATGAACTTAACTGAGTTTCTATTGTACCGTAAGCTGTAACGATAACATACTAAGTCAATATTAAAGCCCGTCACAGACGTAGCTATAATATGTACTATATATGAATCATAGCAATGCATATTACGACATATTTCCTATATACATTTTCGAGTAACCACAAACGCAACCGGTTATTTTCGCTACGCTCGGTTCCCGCTATGCACTGATCTTTAAATACCTACCAAAAAGTGCCGCTTTGCTCTGAATTTCTCAGTGCTACCTTTAACAATGGAAGGTACAATTCAATAGAAAAGTGTTTCTAAAGTATACTCTTAAAGCTAGCCTGGGACTGCATAGTTTGAGGAAAATTGTTTTGGTAAATAAATAACCTAACCTAACCTAACCTAATTACGCTTATCAGTAAAACAAAGATGCACCAAAACCGCAATCCTACTGTCTCTTTCTATTCAAGGACAAAAGACTAGTAAGAGAGTATTTATTTAAATTTTTATTATACAATTCCATCAAGAAGCAGCAACACGATGTGTATACTCGTAGTACATTTTAGATGACTGTGATATTTAAACATAAGCATTTTCCTTTCGACATTCCAAGAATCTGATTCCGTATATAGCGGCACTTTTTGTTAGGTATTTTATGATCATAGCGGGAATCGAGCATAGCGAAACTAACCCAACGCAACTATAATATAATTATATTTCTATGACATCACCAAAACATATATTGATATATATTTTGACCGCAAACTCATTGAGGGCAAAATATATATTTAAACATAGCTCCCGTGAATATGTATATCTCAATAGATAAATATTATAGCTACAGCCGGTCTAGCAGAACGAATATCACAGAAGGCGACAAGACACGATATAATGAATACTGTGAGTTTATTGGTGGAATATTTGAAATTCGAGTTTGCTGTCAATGTGTCACCAATCAACACACAGTATTTCTCATATCAGGTCGTGGCTGTGATGTGCAACCAATAAAAGACTATAGAAAAAAAACAATACAATAACAAATGAACAAACAGTTCTTACACGTGATTCATTTTTCCGTACACAAGTTTTGTTTCATTAGCATTTTCGAATTGAGGCGCATCTGTAAACAATAGACGGTTAGCATTAGTATGCAAAGTAAGTAAGTCATTACAGGATAATAAATGGGGTAAATGGTTGTTGTAATCAATGATTCTTAGAAGATACATCTTACATCTTATTCCCAATTAATTGATGTATTTCGAACATTATGAAGCTCTTTTTAGCTGTTGAAGTGAGTGTATATGCGTGTGTGTCACCATGCGTGTCTATGTCTATGGACACAGCTTACTGGGGTCAGACAAAATGCATGCCATAGCTTAATACCAATATTGCAAAGCTGACGAGATGGTTTTTAAGCTATTGCATAGCTTCTATCGCGGGCTTTGAGCGCGGGGACCGAATCCAGAAATTCCGTAATGAAAAAACCTCACGTGAAAAAACCTCATGCTCCCCACTAACGCCATCTAGTGATACAAAAAATAACTATGCAATAGCTTTACCGCGGCAGTCCCCGAGTGCCACACGTCTTTTTTATTTTTTTGTTTGTTTGAACGCGCTAATCTCAGAAACTACTCATACGATCTGAATAATTGTTTTTGTAATTAATGTGGCTAATTCAATGAGAAGGTTATGTGTTATTTTCCTCTCGAAATTCCTACGGTAACGGTCACAACGCGGGTGAAACGACGGGACGCTAGTGAACATTCATACACACCATGGCAATGTTTAAAAAAAGGAATTTGATTGCCTGCGGTCTTTACAAAACTGCACAGACCTTATATGTCGGAATTCTATATACGAAGCGTAGTAATAAAAATCCTAAACAAAATACTACTATTGGTACTACCAAGCTAATATTTTTATTGATCATAAAATAAATCACAATTTACATCGCATTTAATAATAAGATATTGAGTGAATCAATTAGTTTATTAGAGGGTTCGATGCTCGATCAGACTCTTATTAAGTTATTACTGATCGACTACAAAAGGTATGTTAAATTGTAGTCTCAAAGTGCGTCATTTGCCGCCGCTCATAATTACTACGAGTAGATACTTTTTTCGCCTTTAGACAAACTATAAATTCTGACACAAATCAAGGTAGGCCACTAACCTTTAGTAGATAAGGTTGATTTTGCCTTGCATGACGTTTACATGACGTCAATGAACTTATAGGAATTGATGGGAAAACAAAGTTAGTCAATATTATTTAACGGTTAAAGATGGATAAAGTAACGAAAGGATATCAAATGATTAGTTCTGAATATATTATCGTGGTTACACGTACGTCACAAATCCATACGGTTATTATACAGCCTGTTTTTTAGACATAGATTTAGGTTTTCTGTCTAAAGCATAAATCTGGTAGACAGATTACGTGGCTTACACTTCAAACATCAAATTTATTATGGCAATAGTGATGTTCACCATTAAAGACACCCTAACAGCATAATACATGTTTGAACCATTATTGAGTGAGGTAAGTGATTGGTAGTATACTAATAAGTTTTTAAAACATCAGAAAGACCATTCTCTAAAATCTACGTTTACGGTATTTTACAACAACGGTGGTTACAGAAGACAATCTTTCGTGTCCACGATTCCTCTAAAAGGGCTATAACGTGAGATAAAAAGACGAAACTACGACGAAACTCGGATTCGTAGATTCTTAATTTCGGAAAGCGAAGTGTACTTCACTTTTATTTTACAACTAGCAGCGCCCCGCGGTTTTACCCGCGTTGTGCCCGTTCCCGTGGGAATTTCGAAAATTTTTTTACATAAAAACCTTCCTCTTGAATCACTCTACCTATTACAAAAAACCGCATCAAAATCCGTTGCGTAATTTTAAAGATTTAAGCATACAGACAGAAAAACAGACGCGACTTTGTTTTATACTATGTAGTGAAGCGAAGTGTATCCGTAAACGTAGTTTCAATTCGAAACAGGTTACATTATACTTACGATTTACATGAAGAGTTATGTTGAAATGGTCTTCATGATGGCATTCGTCCAGCATCGGCGAGTCTTGAAGCGCCACGCAGGAGTAGGGGCCACTGTCCTCCGCCTCTAGTGACGTTATAGTCAACAACCCTTCAAATCCTTGACTATTATACTTCGTATTTACCTTATACTTCGAATTACTTGTCTCCTCTAAAAAACATGTCATTTTATATAAAAAAACTCTTGTCGATGTCTTGACAAAAAATATTAACGTGGCATATTACGTCACTGAAGATGATTTACGAAATATCATTGAACTTTGCTAATTTATCAAATGCCTTATAAAGATAATAATTAATAGTTAAAATATTCAATTACTATACTAGTATCTTAATTAAAATACTATGTTGATTGTATTTAGGTTTCGTATCAACAGTTAATCAACAATCATTTTAATTGTTTAAATCTTTAATTTGTTTAAAAATGGCGATTACGTACTGTCATAAAACTTGATAACATCCAATGAGAAATAATAGATAAAAAGCGATATTTTTAATCAATATAAATGACACCACTATCCTAGATAATTTCATTAATAAAAGTTATGATTAGCATTGCTTTATTAAAATCTAAATTATGTCGCAATTACTTTTACGAGTATTAGTATTAGTTTTAAGTCATTCGTCGCACAATCTATAAGTGAAGCTATAAAACAGACCCAAGTGGACTGACACAAGTCGGCGCTTGCTTTAGGAAAACGCAGTGATGTTATTGCTCCATTAATCTTGAATTCGACAAGCCCGTTGGCACAGTGGCAGTGAGAGCGCTTACTGTGTCGGGGGTTGCGGGTTCGATTCCCGCCCGGAGTCAACAATATGTGCACTGTGCAGACATAGTTGTTGGCGACGACGTCTGGGTGTCATTTATATATTCTTATTTAGTATTTGTGTATGTATAATATGTAATAGTATCAGTTAATTAGATTCCATAACACAAGCTTAGAGCTTACTTTGGGTCTAATAAACCATGTGTGAATTTGTCCAGGTATATTTAATTTTAGGTAAACAACCTGTTAGATTCTACTAAGGTAAAGCTATCTTAGTAAGGCATAAGCTGACTCTCAAGTTATCCGGTACATTAAGATTTTCCACTAAGCTTTTAAGCTTTTCCACCAGAGGTACACTTAGAATAGGTGTCGGAATTTTCAGACTGCCTAAAGATCTAACGATTGAAACAACCGGGACCGACAATTTAACGTGACTTCAGAAGTACGAATATGATGATTTTCTAGTGTTAAGCCAGCATATGTCTAAAAAAACTCTGACACCAGATTGGCCACTAACCGAAACGAATGAATGAATGAATGAATGAAGGTTATAATAAAATAAAAGATAACATACCAGTTAGTTCTTCTCCATTTCTATTCCATATGATTCTTGGTTCTGGCTCCCCTTTAGCTTGACAAGTTAATGTAATCGAACGGCCGATTTCAGTGGTTATTTCCGAAACTGTATCTACGAACTCTAAAGGCTCTGAAACAGTTATTTTAAGGTAAAGTGAGTGAGTTTGTGTAGGTTAGTGGCCAACCCTGGTGTTAGACTTTTTAGACCATCTAAAGGCCTCTGACTGAGCGTTACATTTGAGGTTAAGTTAGGTTTACTTAGGTATGTATTATTTTACTAATACACATATTTTGTACATCTAGGACCTACACAAATAATAAGAAGGTGTATTCGGTTTACGAAGTTGGGTTTACTTTATTCAGTTAGGTGCTTGTTCCCTAGTCGGGGTTATTTATTATGATGAAGAAATAACTCTAATAGAGTTAACCTCGTATAAACAGTATACAGTACAGTAGTACAGTAATACATAAATAACTAATAGAGTTATTTATGTATTTATAACCTAAATCTTTAAGCCGGGTTCTACTGGAAAATTTAGTCTACTCATTTCGTATTTCTGATCCTTTGTATGAAAAATGTTTATCATAGTAAACACTACATTTTAATACTTACTTAAACCAAAAGAATGTCAATGTTACGCAACACACGAAATACTATTTTGTTTGTTATAGAGCCGTGAGGCCTTATGTTGAATACGAGATTCTAATAAATTATCTAAACATTTTCATTAGCAAATTAAATAAATTAATATGTACTACATATATGGATGGTGCTAAGTGTCGAGTATTGTAAAAAACATTTTTAATCTATTCTGTGTGACGGTGCGTTTACACTTCATATTCGGTTAGACCGTGTTCGGTTATAGCCCGCGATTGGTCACCGGCTAGTGTAAACAGGTATTCGGTTGGCCGTATTTGCCTATATTCACTGACAAGTACGAGACTCTAACTGTAATTTTTCCGAGTGTAATCGTCGCCGATTTTGGTGAACCAATTTTAAACAATCGGTTCTTTTGTGCTAACTAATGGATGGTGGTTGAAAGCGGTCACTGAAATTTATGACCGACGTCATGGTAATGAGTCATTATAGTTTATAGCGGAGTGGCGCCATTGACAATTGACTAATAATAACATATAGCATCTAACTAAGCAGTTATGCTTCCTGCCGAATGTACCTGCCACTATACAAACAAACAATAATTGAATATATATTACACTTCTCCATACATTGAGTTATTTGTACTAACGTACAGTACATATAACTGAATGCTTCCATATAAGATTTTTAAACTACGCAGAAGGTACCGCAGATTGCTAACAGTATCTCATACCAGTTTTAACCATTTTACGCAATATAAAGACTAAATATCAACTACTTGAATCTACGATGTTGAAAGGGCCATTAACATAGTTTAAAATTCCAAGGATAGAAAACCTGTGACCCTAGGGTAGGCTAGGCCCTTCACAGTTCCATGGTAGGTTTCATAAGAACTAGAAGTACAGTCTAAAAGTAATCAAGGCTTACCTGTTAGAACCCGTTCCGGTATATCAGGATGTCAAATAACCAATGCGATATACTGTAGTTGCATTAAGATTCATTTAGTAATATTTGCATGAAGGAGTTACAAACATAATACAAATTTTCGTTTTTTGCTTTGGAGGATTTTCAGAAAAAACATAGCATTGTTCTCTTTCAATTTAGATGGTTTTGTTCGTACCATAACTAGCCATTGTTAATGCTAATTTATAAAAATAAGACAAGCCATATACGACTACAAACCGAGTAAATGAACTAAATAATTAGGCAACTAGGAAGATGAGTACATGATGATGAGACTGGTGACTTGATCTTAGGGTCAATACTGCGTTAAGCGTGCGCCCGTCGCACGCGGCAGTTCACTTTTGTATGACACCACACGCGGCGGGCGCACGCGACGGTCCACTTTTTAATGAAGCCACACGCGGCATGCGCACGCCGCGGGCGCCCGCGACTGTTCACTTTTGTATGGAACCGCGGCGTGTGCAGCTTAACGCAGTATCGGCCCTTACAGATGTTTACAGGCGACTGAACTGCTTACAAGATCATCTCAATTCTACAATGCGTAACAAAAACACGAAGTAACCAAACCGTTTGAACAATACTCACTAATCACACATACGGACACGTTTCTCCTGAGCTCCCCGCTCTTGCACTGGTACACCCCTGCGTCGCTGACCATCAGATCGGACACGGTCAGCACCAAGCCAGGCGCTCTGCCTTTGTGTCCAGTCATGAAGTGCTCTTGAGCAAACACTCGATTTGAATGGATCCGCTCCACCGTTTTGCCTGATGGGTCTGCCCATATTAGCTGAAATGTTAATTAATGTACTAGTAGTGATTAGCAGTGTCTTAAAGCGTGTACAGTCGAGTAAAAACTCAACAACCACAATTTGAAATAGGTACAATGTTCCCGTGAGTTAAAAATAGTCTTGGATAAAATTAAGTATATATTTTACCAGATTGCAATCTATCTCTGTGCGAATTTTCATCCAGATACATTTAGGAGTTTTGCGTTAAAATGTAACAAATATATTAACTCAGAAGTTTCAATATTGAAGAATGTTAAGATTTTTATAGTTAAATGGAATATTTCCAAAAACACAGTTGGTACAGCTATTGAGAACGTCTATACTATAAGTCAATTGACCCAATCAACGTATCATCCATGCCTTAGACGCAGGTATTACCAACCAAGTATTATACAGGGTCGCAAAGAGCAGTGATCAAGACTGCGCCTAACGCATATTCGTTGTTACATTATATCTTGTTCTTAAAAATGGATAGTCACTGCGACCCAAAGAGATGTAAAAGGACAGAACAAGTTAAGCCTTTATAGTACTCACTCAATGCATACACACGCTCCGATCAAACTCGGATCTGTGTTCTCAATTTAAAAATAAAACTGCTTTAAAAATCCTTGCAAACCTGTGTGCTTAGTGGGAGTTTTCCAAATAACTTTACCGTCACGTAATCGAAATAACTCTGTGAGTCTGTTGTTTGTAAGTTGCCATAGTTATTTTTACGCGTCAACATTAAGGCCGACGCTGACGATGAACGAGAAACGAGTAGAACTAGAAACTATGTATAAACGAGTTGGCGATCAACAGGAAGTCAGTGTGTAGTTTCGATAGTATTGTAGCTGGGATTACTCGCGCAACTCGCCCGCAGTTGCTCAATCCTGTGCAAACCTACTTCTATCTACTTTCATTGTCGCACTGTAAAGAAATGATAATTCGAGCTAGCATCGTTGAACGAGTATCGCTGAGCGAGTTTATTTTTGAAGCTCCTCGCTCAGCGACAAAACTAAGTAGTAAAACGAATCGATGCCGGCAGTGTGAACAGTCAGCGAGAAACTTTTAATATTTGCACCTCTTTCGTTTATACGGAATATGCATTTATTGTGCGTTTCTTGAGAGAGAAAATCGCCGAGAGTTACTCGTTTTCTCGCCTGCTGTGGGACCACGGCCTAACTCAGAAATATATGTAGCTAAAAAGCGCCCCTAGTGGTCACAATGCGAACTAAAATCTGCCATCGACTTAGTAAGCGCGTAAATGTACATTTCGCGAGTGTGAGTTGCAAGTTTGACAGTTAAGGCGCGATTCCACCAGTGTGCTGAACTGTGCGGCACTGTAATGCACAGTGTGCGACACAGATGTTCACTCTGGTCGACTCACTCTGGCAAACAATAACAAATTGTATGCAAACATTCTAGAAATGTTCGCGCACATCTGTTTATCATTGTGCGCGCACACAAGCATGCAGTGGACTCGTGTCGACGCGTACACGCTTTTGTTCGCGAACTCAGTCTTGCTTCCGCCACCGGAGCGAAAACATTTATTTGTACGCGCACATTTTTAACAGAGTTAAATATGGATTGGACGAATGATAAACTTGCCCGTCCATATTAACAACTGAAGACAGAACTCTTCTCAGTGAACATGTTCGTGCACAAGTGTGCCACACTGTGCGATTACAAAAGTTACGCACAGTCTTGCCGGTGGAGCCAGAAGATAAACTCGACACAAGCTAGTACGTGCAATGCTGGAGTTGTGCACAAAATGTTTGTAAACAAATGTGCCAAACACTATTTTGGTGGAATCGTACCTTTACGCTCACTGTGCGTAAAGTAAAGTTCTCACTTTGAATTTATTGGTGAGAGACGGGCGAACGGACGTAAAATGTAATTGTTTGTTTGTAACTATAGTGATTTATCAATACATAGTATAAATCAAAGTCGCTTTCCGCTGTCTGTCTGTCTGTCTGTGTGTCCCTATGTTTGCTTAGATCTTTAAAACAACGCAACGGATTCTGACGCGGTTTTTTAAAATAGATAGAGTGATTTAAGAGGAAGGTTTATATGTATAATAATTCCCGAAATTTCTACAGATACGGGCTCAACGCGGGTAAATAAACCTCGGGGTGCTTCTAGTAGTGTTATAAAGAAACGATGTCATGGTCAGCATATTATTTTTTCGCCTGGAAGATGTTTACGACCGCAAGAGCTCAAGATGATCTTTGTTATAATGTCCAGTGTTTGTTCTACTGCTCGAGTTTCTAATGATCCTCTGACGGAATTGACGGAAAACTATTTTTTTTAAAAGATATCGCTTTACCAAAAAATCATATAAACGGTTGAATTGAGAAACCTCCTCCTTCTTTGAAGTCGGTTAAAAATGTCATAAGTAAGGAGCTATGGCAACCTAAAAACAACAAACAATGTCAGTCAAGTGCGCGACGTCGATGTCATGGAATTAGTATGTACTACGTACAACTAGAAGGTTATTTTTTTAGACATCGACCATGGAATTAGTATGTACTACGTACAACTAGTACATACTAATTCCATGGTCGATGTCTAATAAAATAACCCGCATAAATGTTATATGTACTTTATACCTTATGAAAACACAGTCGATATGGTATATTCCATTTTGCCGGTTTATTGTCTGGACTTTACAGAGCTACGGTGAATAAAAGTGAATACTCAAAGAGACTCGTACTCACAATTATTCGATGCTCACTACGTACAGAGTTTAGCATGGGTTCCCAACCTTTTTTAGACCGGAGACCACTTTTTAATTATTGTTGTCATCAAGGACCTCCAGTCAATTTTTTTACATTAATTAGCGATTTAATTTATTTGTATTTCACATTGAACGTGCGCGAGTCCGACTCGAGCATGAATTATTATTATCTTGGACCTCAAAGAAAATGTATTTTCGACTTCATTCAATCAAACATTTGAGCGAGCGCGGAACGCGATCGAAGTTTGTGCATGTTTTACTTGGCCCTTATAGCCATTTTAAGGCCGACTTTACCTTATTAAAATTACAGAAAGTTAATTGAGTGACCAAATTTTTTTTTTCTTAGAAATATGAATAGAAAAGTTTTCTATTCTTATTTGGTCACGCTGGGTAGAAAAAAAGTAGATGCACACAATATGGGTAGGTTGTCGGTATTAAAATCCAGCGAACGGCTACATTTGGGCCGCACTTGTGAAGTGAGCGAAAATTGTACTGGAAAAGTTTACTTGTAACGTAAACAAGAGACGTAGAGAAGCTTATACATTTCAGAACAAGCGAGCGCTAAGAAAGAAAAGTGTTAACTTGGACGGAAGACGTAGAGAAGCATGTTTATGAGTGTATGTAATCGAATTTGTGAAATATATTTTGTTCAGTATTTTATCAACGACTTTCCTTCAATTTTCATAAATTAATTTGAAAATGTTCGCGAATTATATTTCGACTTTTGGTGCGTCTGTGGACCACATTTTGTCTTCCGCGGACCACCAGTGGTCCACGGACCACTGGTTGGGAACCCATTTAAACGCAAACGTAAAGTAACTTGGAAAACTCGCACTAAGCACACTGATGACTAATATCGCAGTTATGCGGTAGCAAACATTTAAAAATAAATTCCCTCTTTTCTATTAGCTAAATACATATATTTTGTTAGAATTACATAATAATATTTAGTCAGATAATAATATTTAGAGTGGTAGTCTTTGCAAAGCCGAAGTAGATATGATTGCGCTTAGCTTGATAACAAGCCGCCATAAACAAAAACTTGCTCTAACTAACATCTGTTATAAAGTGTTTGTCTCTTTTGCTCTTTGAAAAATAGCGTATGTTGGAATAGGACCCATTTAGAGATAGAAACCATTTCGTAGTTAAAATGCTGTTACGGTTCTGGGAGTTAATCGTTTCAAGCAAAACTTACCCTTTGATTCTTATGAGTTCCTTTACAGACGACTGACAACCTTGTACCGACTTTCAAATATCCTTCCTCGTCATATTTTATCGGTTCTATTGATAACCCCGGTTCAATGCGCCCTCCGTATACTGAAAACAATTACTTTTCAAAATATTTAAAGATAACATCAATCTATAATGAATACTAGCAGTGCCCGTGGTTTTACACGCTTTTGGGCCATAGATATAGAACCTCTTCAATAGTTTTATGACCTGTCCGTTCTGTAATCTACAGCGCTTACCAGAGACAGTTCAGGGAGTTAGATATAGATAGTATAGAGCTTTCCTTTTGAACGATTGTTCGCCACATTAAAATATGTTGAGTGACGGACCTCCATCATCTATAATGTATTTCACTAGCTCTGACTATCGAGCTAATCCATACAGACTACGTAACTTCATGAAATGCTAGCAGTTCCCCCGTTTAGAGTATGACGGTTAAAACTGTCCTTTTAAATTACTCTGTATGTTGGAGAACCCGCATAGTAAATCAATTACATACAGACAGACAGCTTTTGGGGATTTTGTTTTATAATATGTATAGATTTGAATACCATATTATATTTGTTCAATGCGATTAAATTAATTTACATAATCAATCAAAATCTTCTATTTTATCGAATTAAAAACAAAAAGGAAATGCGATTAGGTACAAAATACAACAGATACAAAGGCTAATTATCAGGTAATGTATTGCTTTTCATTGAAAACTGAATACTTAAATGCTTCAAAAATATTGACCTAGCTAGATAATGCTATCCAAGAAAATGAGTCAAAATAAACATTGATTAAAGTATATTAATGTTATTTGCGCATGTTTATGGGTAAATGATTCACGACTTACTCCAGTCGGTAATTTATGTAAACCAAGTTCAACTATAATTAACAATGCTGGGCGTCACAGAGTTATTAAACGTTTTCTGTAGTTTTCGTTTACTAAGAATTACGGGATTTCCACAATTTTGAAAAGTGTAGACATGTCGTTAAAGTAAAGTATCATTGACATATAAAAAAAAAAAAAAAAGTATTAGCCTGTAATGTCCCACTGTTGGGCAAAGGCCTCTCATCTCACTGAAGATATAAGTACAGTGAGGAGGTTTTAGGCGTAATCACCACGCTTGCCTAATGCATTTAAATTGACATCTATGTATTTAAATTGCTAGTTTAAAACTTATAGAGAGTACAAGCTTGTTTGTGGCAAGCGTGTCGCAGCTACGAAAGACCAAGTTCGATGGAGATAGTTAGCGTTTCAAACTTCGTCTTGAATTCATCAGTTTGAGACTTGTAAGCTCACTCAATGTCAAAGTAGGTAGATATCCACTAGAGGTAGTATGGTTCCAGTAACCTCGCCATGAGACAAACAGCCTACATTAAGTAAAACAGCCTGAAATGTACATCGTGTTGTGGGGTTAAGCGTACCCACTTACGCCGCCTCCGGGCGAGGCAGTCGCTCAACACAAAGCTGCCTCTACTGGACTACAGACTTTACAACATCCACAAGAATATTGCCTTAGAATATATTTTAAAAAAATATTAGCCTGTAATGTCCCACTGCTGGGCAAAGGCCTCTCATCTCACTGAAGTTATCAGTACAGTGAGGAGGATTAGGCATAATCACCACGCT
The DNA here is from genome assembly GCA_963082685.1 of Cyclophora albipunctata. NCBI lineage: Eukaryota > Metazoa > Arthropoda > Insecta > Lepidoptera > Geometridae > Cyclophora > Cyclophora albipunctata. The sequence continues at coordinate 7,052,993 of OY720119.1, read as the reverse complement.
TGCCTTAGAATAAAAGTAAAATTATTATACAAATCTACCACTTGCCTGTTTTATAAACCATGTACAAAAGTATAACGATTCGAACCACCCACTTCATATTAATTTCAATCATTTTCACATTCACACACAGGCACTAGTGATCCCGGACCCAGGTTATGAATGAAAATGGGTAAAAATGACCCATATTCACGTTAGTAGTTCAATTAAAACGTTCAGATAATTTAACGTTTAGAACAAGTTGAGAGGAAATGATTAATTGTCAGCCAAATTGAAAAGGTCGACATTAATTATTTACTTTGATGATTAAATTATTTAAAAAGTTATTAGAATCTATAGACAGTTTAGACATTGAGTGCCGTAAACTTAAAGTTTTATGGCCGTTAATGTCCAGTAAATCTAAAATATCCTTTTTGGAGGATAACAGGTCAGTATAAACAACATAGTAGTTGGAGTAGCTTGAAACTCTTGCATAAACTATTTGAGGTTATTTTAACCTGTATCCTGTACCCCGGATTTAGGTAAGATGTACTCGTTTGTTGTACTCGTGTATTTCGTTTATCTAACCTTTTTTTTAAATTAGAATGCATTTACTCACCCTGGTGTCAGAGAAGCCAGGGTGTATGAGGCTCAACCGGACCGCTGTCCCCCATTACAGGGATCATCCGAGCCGTGGGTAATACCTACTAAAACTGTTACTGTGTTCCTGCGTCGGCGGTAAAGCAAGCAAAGCCTTGAGGCAGTACTTCGTACTCTCTAACCCGCGCACGTTAACCTAACTAGATTTACCAGGCTGTCTAAGCGACACATTCATCTTGGTTACAACCTTCAAAAGTTGATAAGCTGTTGAGGATTACAGATGAGTCAAAATTCTTGCCCCTAAATAATATAACTACAAAAAAATAATAACCCTTCTTCACATCATGCAGTCAATTAAAAAGGTGACATTCATAGAGACAAGTCATAATTGAAATACAATAAGTATCTTCATCGTAAGTACAGTTTTTGTTCGACACCGAATTTATTTTAACATGACATAAGACAGTTCAAAAGTCAAGAAGCACTAGGGTATCACTCCACTGAGATATACTGCATAGTTTGATAGATTTGTATGTTGGCAAACGTGAGTCTCTACTATTAAGCGTGGATGTTAGCATTAATTATTGTTTTAATTTATATCTAAAATATTATTTAAATAGGCTAAAGTGTATACGGTAGGTAACGTATTCTTTGTACCTTGTACCATAAACTTTGTTCTTTCTCTATAATAAGCTGTGTGCAGAAGAGGTTTGATTTTTTAATGGCAGGTTCACAAGAGCTATGAATATACTCGTATAAATTTTTTTCTTACTTGTCCCAAAATGGTGACCAATGTCGTCAATTTTCCAGCCGAAGACTGGAAGACAGAGCTGTTGAAAAGGAAAAAGGTTTAGTGCTTTTATTTCATTCTTACCCTATCTCTTAACCTTTTTCCTCAGGAGCAATCGTCTCGAGTCGAGTCGTCTTCGAGTATGAAAAGGTTGATGTGACAAATGCTGCAAGTATATAAATATAAGTGAACCTGAACAAGTGTAAATTGAACCTCGCGGAAGTCATATAGCGTAGCGTCTAGTGGAACTGTTCTTTATGCTGACAGACACTGAATTGGCACTTGTATAAAGCTTTGGAGCATAATATATTATTAAAATGTTTACGTTTAACTTAATAAGTATATTTTTTGCATCGCCTATGCACGTCATCGAATAAATCGCAATATATGAATATATTGGAATAACAAAACCAATTTATTATAATTTAAGGTAGGGCTCATGACGTAGTTTGGCTAAGTGATGTTAGATATTGCTATTATTGTTAAGCATCGTGTAGCACGGTACTTGAATGGGTGGCCAAAAGTTACCACTTTTGGCAGATAGAAATACCTTTCTATCTGAGCGCTACCGTGCCTCAGAGACCACGTTAAATTGTCTTTCCCGGTTATTTCAATCGTTCAATCGGTTATTTCAATCATAGGCCTTTATGCGGTCTAAAAATGTTGACAACAAGGTTAGCCATTAACCTACTCAAACTCTTGTTTAAATTAGTTATTTGAAATAAATAGTTACAATAAAAATATATACACATTATTTATTTTAAATGAAGTGGTAGTCGCAGACAGACTAAAGTCATCGAGTTCAAAAAGACGATATCAAAGTTATCAGGCTAATATAATAAAAACAAAGAGTAAAATTCGTTGTTTGTTTGAACGAGGTAATCTTTGGAACTACATGTCCGATTCGAATAATTATTTTTGTATCAGATAGTCGCGTTCAATAGGAAGGTTATGAAACGCATTTGATCCTGAAATTTTGACGGGAACGGGTACAGCGTGGGTAAAACAACGGGGCACTGATAGTAATTATTTAAAATGAGTTTTGACCTGTGATTAAAAATGCAGGAAATTGTTATTTCTTTCTATAATAAAAATAGCACAAAGATAATTCAGAAGAAAGTTTGTTGACTTGGTTCAATAATGTTAATATTGAACCAAGTCAACAAACTGATAGTAAAATATGGACTGATAGTAAAATAAAGAAGCCATTTTATTTTTTATTTTGTGTAGACAGTTGTTGGCGATGACGTCTGGGTCTCAATTATATATTCATATAAAGTATTTGTGTATTTGTATTAGTAGACTAGATTCCATAATATAAGCTTAGAGATTAGTTTGGGTTAATTAACCGTGTGTGAATTTGTTCGGGTATATACTTATTTATTTTATTATGAAACTCATTTGCAACCTCGTCACATTAAAAAGAAAATGGCTGCTCTTCAGAGAATTGCGTCACTATAAGAACCTCGCTTGAGGCTCGCTAAAGGGAATGTTATAGGCTATTTTTTCATCCCGAAATTCTCACCGGAACGGGCCCAACGCGGGTAAAACCGCGGAGCGCTGCTAGTAAACTATAAAATGGGTCGAAATCGCTAAAAGTAAAATATGAAACTATTTATTAACCAATATCAATTGATAATAAAAGTATCACTACCTATAGGTTTTTTCGTGGCACAAAAAGTTGTTTTAATAAGTAGAAAGACGTAATTTGATTTGACACGATTGTGACGCGAAGAAACTCATAGTTCAATGCGTTGATAATGTGTACTTATCGCGAAAATAAAGATAGTAAATAAAATAAAATGTTCATATTAAGCCAAAATTAGTAATAAAATTTAAAATTAAGTAAAGTATAAGCCTGTAATGTCCCACTACTGGGAAAAGGCCTCTCGACTCACTGAAGCTATCAGTACAGTGAGGAGGATTAGGCGTAATCACCACGCTTGCCTAATGCGGGTTGGTGATCTTAAACCCGAGCCATGTTTGAAAAGTAGGAAACATGTTTTCGCTCGACCCGGGAATTTAACCCGAGACCTCAGTCTTGGCAGGCGAGTGCACATGCCACTAGACCACAGAGGCGTTAATGTAATCTGAAACATCAATATTATACGGTTTTTTTTCAAAATGGGTGAGTAATAATATTTTCTTCTAATGGCAATATTTTTTTTTAATTATTTATTATTTATTAAATCGAAGAGATAATTAATTTGCCTACTTTGTTGGAAACCATCATCACAATGACCATTTAATGTGTGATTGATTAGTTCAACTCAGTTTTTCAGATTTGGCCTTGATATACCTAAGGTTATCAGTCAGTTATCGGTCGTATAAATTTAAATATACCTAAACTTTATACGATAATTAATTTTTAATTTCGCTTCCTCGGTAGTAATGTGAATAATTGTTATAATATTTTTATGTTAGATATACTAACGCCTCGGTCACAGTATAACTATCATACAGTAATCCGACTCGGCTGTGACCTTGAGTTAGATACCTACAGCCGCGCGGTACGTAAACATGCGCTAAGGCTGCCACCCGCCAGCATTTTAATTATATTATTTGCCTACTTTGTGTTTCCATTTAGTTTTGTGACTGTAAATTATTTTTTTTTATGTAAAGAATTAAAATACTTAAAATTGAATAGGAAGTTTCAATAAAAATGCGTGATGATTTGTGAATGGTAAATTTAATTTTAAAAAACATGTTTATAATTGAATAACAATGTCCTCGGTGGTCTAATGGTATGCGCACTCGCCTGCTAATACTGAGGTCCGAAGGTCTAAAGGCCTTCAACATGGTCTGACGATTGAAACCCAAGGGACCGACTGCTTAACGTGCAGGTGCACTCCGAAGCACGGTAGCGCTGAGATAAAAATGCCACTATCGGCCATTCAAGTAGGGGCCGAGCTAATAAAATAAATAAATAAATATTCCTGGACAAATTCACACACGGTTAATTAGACCCAAAGTAAGCTCTAAGCTTGTGTTATGGAATCTAATTAACTGATACTACTACTTATACATACTTTATAAGTTACTTTATAATACTTTATCACTACATAGTGTAAAATAAAGTCGTCTCTGTTTCGTGTCTGTTTGTCTGTTTATCTGTATGCTTAAATCTTTAAAATTACGCAACGGATTTTGATGCGGTTTTTTGTAATAGGTAGAGTGATTCAAGAGGAAGGTTTTTATGTAAAAAAAATCCCGAAATTCCCACGGGAACGGGCACAACGCGGGTAAAACCGCGGGGCGCTGCTAGTAAGAATATATAATTGACAGAATTGACAGACGTCGTCGCCAACAACTATGTCTGCACATATTGTTGACTCAGGGCGGGAATCGAACCCGCAACCCCCGACACAGTAAGCGCTCTCACTGCCACTGTGCCAACGGGCTAACGGGGTAGCTGCACGTTGCTTAACAATATCGATGAAAAATTGGGTGAAGTCGGTTTTTCTTCATGTCCTTAACAGGTAGGCACTAGGTAGGGCTGTGTTGGCAAGGTCGCTAGAATAACCGTAAACTAACAAACTAACTTTTGATCCGAGTGTCAGAGATGCGAGTAATTTATTTCTTAATGCCGCACTCAAAAACGTCCATTAAATCGACACTTAACTATTTGACGTAATTTTTCATAAATCACATGTGAAAATCTATCAATAAATCTCTACTAAGGCATTTGACGTGTCTGAATACTGAATACGCGTTAGATATCAAAACCTATAGTACAGAGAGGGTAATGACAAGAATAATAGTGATTTATCTTGTATCACAAACTTTCGCATTTATAATATTAGTAGGATATACTATATGTGTATACATATGTATGTCTAATATGTGTAATATGTATGTATGTATGAAATTAGGCAAAAATTATACATACATATGTACGAGTATATATTAGCATACACATACATATGCATGTATGTTACGTTTGTTACTCTTCCACGAAAAAACTACTGGACGGATTTGGATGAAACTTTACAGTAATATAGGTTATACATCAGAATAACACATGGGATACATTTTATCACGAAATTCCTGCTAGAATGTATACAACGCGGGTAACATTGCGGGGCGCGGATAGTACGAATACAAGTATAAGTATCGGATTAGAAACAACATAAAACTTGACAGAGTGCTTCTGTCAAGTGTCAGTGTTCTGTTGTTACACTAATTTTCCAACAAGTCATCTTATAGGACTTCCATTTTTTATTACCATAATCACTACATAGTATAAAATAAAGTCGTCTCTTTTTCGTGTCTGTCTGTTTGTCTGTCTGTATGCTTAAATCTTTGAAATTACGCAACGGATTTTGATGCGGTTTTTTGTAATAGGTAGAGTGATTCAAGAGGAAGATTTTTATGTAAAAAAATTCCCGAAATTCCCACAGGAACGGGCACAACGCGGGTAAAACCGCGGGGCGCTGCTAGTATTATAATAAAGTACTCAAGTCAACACGTCGTTTTTTTGTACTACATCACGTATACATCGCAGTTTATAAGTATTTACATACTCATAGTATTATTCATCTCAAAATTCGGTGATGTGATCTGTCTTGTAATGTCAAACCACAGTATAAGTATTGTATGGTAGTCAAACCTACAGTAAAAAACGTGTCTATGGAATAATAAATTTTATTCGTTTAAATTTCACTTCACATTTGGGCAAATTGGACAAAAATTGGGAAATTTCAAATTACGGCATTTAACTCTGAGTTTTATCTATAGTTGTCATATTACCTAAAAAGTGACGTAGAGATACTTGACAAGTCATTTTGTCACTCGGTAATGATTATAAAGGCGGGTTTACATTACAAGATAAGATACCCTGACATCTTTGTCTATGTTTTGTTGGTATTTAAGTTAAAGTTATTAGCAATAATTTACTTAGGTATACCTTTTGAGTTAAAGTTTAATTGAAACGACTGAACCTCGGCCTCTTATTGTTAGTTAAAATTAATTTTGACTTATTAATAGTTGCAACATCATTGTCTTTACTACATAGTATAAAACAAAGTCCCCGGCCGCGTCTGTCTTTCTTTTCACGATAAACTCAAATACTGCCCGAAATACGCACGGATTTTCACGCAGTTTTCACCAATCGATAGAATGAATCTTCCGGAAAGTTCCGGAATCCCACGAGGCACTGCTATATATTATGGGTAATAATCATTGCTGTTCGTTTGTTTTCCTAAATCGACCCCGATTAACGTTTTAATAAACTTTTTTTAATGGGTTAAAATGGATTCAATGCAGGAAACTAGGCACAACAACAAAATATGGATATACGGTCAGTATGTTACGAGTTCGTACCGCCTCGCTATCATACCAGCGAGTGTAGATCCGGCCTTACATTTTTAAAACGTGACTTTGACTAACCATAGCGATAACCCTAGTACAATTGTGTTGCCTAAATTGTGCACGTGTTTTTACAATAACTTCACATAACGACATTACTCTTTACCTTGAGAGGCCTAACATTAGCTAGTAAACTAGTTTATGTTCACATGTTTTCATTCATTTGCAATGATGTAACTAACTCGCTTTCTCATTCGCGAATGTTCGTAGTGGTAGTGACCCGTGTTGGTTGCGTGTTTGCGCAAATAGACAAATAGGTTGCTGATGTAGAGATTAACTGTACATTTACCGAGAGGTTAACGTAGATACGAGTATAAAACATGCGAAGATATAATATACTAGCCGCTCCTCGCGGTGTAACCCCCGTTGTACCCGTTCCCGCGGAAATTTTGGGATATAATGTATCCCATGTGATATTCTGATGTATAACCTATATTACTCCAAAGTTTCATCAAAATCCGTTCAGTAGTTTTTGCGTGAAAGAGTAACAAACATACATCCATACATCCATCCTTACAAACTTTCGCATTTATAATATTTAGGATAATTTTTGGTAAAAACCATTGAGTTATATGTACAGTACATATAAACTAGATTACTTACATCTCTGGTTTTATGATGCTAGTTGCCGTACTCATAGACGTCACTGGAATAGACAATTAGCTAATCGACGTAATTTGCCATATTTATCAAAATTCACTCAAAACCTCGTTTAAAGAATCATTAGTGACTGAGTGCGACAGTTATAAGACTTCTCTATCGACATTAAGCGAGTTTACAAGTTGAATTAACTTAAATGTTTTCAATTTAATTTTTTCTATCGTTACTTGTAAACTCATAAAAGGTACTTTTGAAAACGGATCAAAAATATGGGTCGTAGAGTCCGGAAGCCAAACAAACAAAAACAAAACAACTTGTAAAAGCGTTGTTCATGTCAAATTTTAAACTTTGTAGAATTTCTCCTTTTTAGAATTTCCTTAGCTTATAAACTTCAATGACAACGCATAATACAGTAAAAAAATGTTTTTTAAAATAATGAAATGAACTTAAGTATCAACAATTGTGGTTACTATGAATAACTAGCTGCGCCCCGCGGTTTTACTCGCATTGTGTCCGTTCCCGTGGGAATTTAAGAACCGCTCGACCGATTTTGTGTAAACTTCACATAAACCATCTACTAAATAGTCCGAACAAAGCCTAAACATTTGGTTTGGTGACATAAGTGAGCCCGTTCTTGAGTTATAAAATTACAACGAAAAGTGGCATTGATTATTAGATTTAAATTGTCTCAATTAATGTCTAGTGCTTACCTAGTCGCTTCGTCGCTAAAACTACAGAGGAACGCTGATTGGCGTAGCACAAAAACACATTGCTAAGCAAACAAACTTTGCAATTGCATAGAATTTTGTAATCGTTAACTAATGACCCAGTAACATTACAAGCATGCAGTTTTAATATTTTGCTGATATTTGGTATATATTATCTAGTATGTATGCTAACATTGTTATTTTTTTATCTACTTAGGTTTAGTTTGAGTTGCCTAACTGAAGAGAAAAATAAACATTAACAAATGAACATCAGTACCCATTTTTTTAGTTTTAAGGTTAATAACCTTTCAAGTATATTATAATGTTATGCAAATTTTTAATGTAACATGAAACCAACTAAGTAGTACAAAGGCTATTGTGAGGATGGATGGATGTTTGTTTGATGCAAAAACTATTTAATAAATGTTGGTGAGACTTTGCATTGATATAGCCACACATGAGCTGTTAAAATAAACTTGGTTGTGATTGGTCAACTGTATGCATCCATTAAGTCTGTCTTAAGACTCCCATAGACAGTTGTCTGCGATAGTCCTAACCACAGATGTCATAAATACAGGAGATATGCTTTGTAAACAAATGTATTCGTGTTCAGATGTCGCCGTGTTCTCCCCACTTAATTCACTAACACAAAAGCAAAAACTATAAGAACGGCACACGAGCTCATATTTCTCCCGCACACAAAGAAACTTACAGCAACACTAATAAACTCAGTAATAGAACACATGCATACAGGGGGCGGGGCTTCTACCTGTAGCTACAGACAATAAACACACATCGCAACTAGTGATGTGAAGAGGTAATTGATTTGAATTTGAATTTGAATTTGAATCGTAGAAAAAATAGTATCGATGAAATTCAGAGCCGACGAACTTTCTTCAATGGTTGAAAGCACTTAGGCTCAAAGTGAGACGAACATATCGTGTTATTTTTTGTGGGAAACCAGTTTGGACCTTTTCCTGTTGCATTTATCCACTTTTCTTTTATTTTTGGATCCTTCGGATAGCTAAAATATTAAAAAGGTGTGAATGATGATGATGATATCAATGATACATGTGTAAGAGTACCGCAATAAATTAAAAACCCATACTTGATTCAATAATAATAATAAGTCGAGTAATCAAGAAATAGTAATGAATTGTGTTTTCAATAATTAATTATATCATTTTTACCTCACATTAGTAAACAACAGCTATAAAGTTCCATGCAGCAAAAAAAGTCTAATTTTGTTCCCTTGTGTAATCATTCGAACTAAGTAGGATCGATATAAAATATCGACAACCTCAAAAGTGACATCACATCTCTAATTATCTACCTAACAATGGACACTGGTTCCAATTAATGAAATCAGGGACATAGAGGTCAAAGTACGAATTTCAATCTAATTTTTTGTAATTAAGGTCTTTGAGTGATTCTAAGCCTATTTTATAGAATACGTTTTTTTGAAATACCTGCCCGTTTCCGAGAAAAAAAAATGTTAAGTTTTTTTTTGTATGGAGAAAAATCGTTTTCTTTATTTATTTCATAAACGGGCAGAGACGTTAAAACCAAACCTTAAAGGGATTAAAGAACACATAATTCCTTGCATTTTGTTCGAAATCATCTACTCCATATCTCTGCCCGTTTAAAAACGGCAGGCGTTCCAAATTTTTTTTTTCTTTTGTGGTTTTTTTGGTTTAAATACGCTTGAATGAATACTTAAATAGCAATATTGTAATACTAGTACTTCATTCCATCGATACAAAATGGAATTGTAATATTAATAGCTTAAGTAATTTTATACCTACATACCTGCTATGTTACTTTTTTACCTGGGTATTGTTTTGCGTAGAGGCTTTTGCAAGGCCGAATATGTTTTATTGTTCACGTTACCTGGATAAGATAAGAAAAGAGGGCACTTACAGGTTACAGGTAATCAGGTAACTTACCTGATTAGTTGTTTTCAAAACGGAGTCACTCGTTCCTCGGATCCTAAAGTATCAACACGTACCTACACGCTCTTTACCATTAATATGTCTCAGTTTAAATCAAATTTGGATATATATGTGCTACTGAAATCAAGTGGAAATATCAAAAACAGTGATATATTGTGCACTACGTTTTTAAATCAAATAAACTTTGAAGTTTCTGCTGAAGATCTTAGAATTCTAAAACAGTTCACAAGAACATATGTTGCAAATTTACACAAGAGATGGTTGCAAGCAAATAGATGTCAATCTAATTGTCTTTCAATCTATCTAATAATGCAGACAGTAATTCTTCTTCGGAGTGGTTTTTAAGAGATGAAAGGCACCTTCTTTTATGCTTGTTTGATAGATCCTCTGGTGGGTCTCAGATGGCTTTCTGTGGAGTATTTGTAAAAGCATCTGACTGCGGACTGGCTTCCATTGCTTGAGACATCCAAATTCTCTTTCGCAAATATTGACATCAAATATGGTGTTCTTGGTGAAAAAATTAGATTGACATCTATTTGCTTGCAACCATCTCTTGTGTAAATTTGCAACATAATTATGTTCTTGTGAACTGTTTTAGAATTCTAAGATCTTCAGCAGAAACTTCAACGTTTATTTGATTTAAAAACGTAGTGCACAATATATCACTGTTTTTGATATTTCCACTTGATTTCAGTAGCACATATATATCCAAATTTGATTTAAACTGAGACATATTAATGGTAAAGAGCGTGTAGGTACGTGTTGATACTTTAGGATCCGAGGAACGAGTGACTCCGTTTTGAAAACAACTAATCAGGTAAGTTACCTGATTACCTGTAACCTGTAAGTGCCCTCTTTTCTTATCTTATCCAGGTAACGTGAACAATAAAACATATTCGGCCTTGCAAAAGCCTCTACGCAAAACAATACCCAGGTAAAAAAGTAACATAGCAGGTATGTAGGTATAAAATTACCTAAGCTATTAATATTACAATTACATTTTGTATCGATGGAATGAAGTACTAGTATTACAATATTGCTATTTAAGTATTCATTCAAGCGTATTTAAACCAAAAAAACCACAAAAGAAAAAAAAAATTAGGAACGCCTGCCGTTTTTAAACGGGCAGAGATATGGAGTAGATGATTTCGAACAAAATGCAAGGAATTATGTGTTCTTTAATCCCTTTAAGGTTTGGTTTTAACGTTTCTGCCCGTTTATGAAATAAATAAAGAAAACGATTTTTCTCCATACAAAAAAAAACTTAACATTGTTTTTCTCGGAAACGGGCAGGTATATCAAAAAAACGTATTCTATAAAATAGGCTTAGAATCACTCAAAGACCTTAATTACAAAAAATCAGATTGAAATTCGTACTTCGACCTCTATGTCCCTGATTTCATTAATTGGAACCAGTGTGGCAGCACCCGCTTCACGAAACTATCGTGTGAGTGAGAGTATCAGTAAAACACTTTTCCATTGCGCTATTAGACCAGGCGATTCATTGATCGATGTGTATTAAGCAAACAATGGTTTTAGTTCCTAATGAAAATAATTGCTTTTGGTACTTTATCGTGTTTCTAGTATCACGAAGTAATGTTTTAATGAATTTAATAAGAAAAACAATCATATTTTTATACTTACGTGTGAAATGAGATGCCATCTTTCGTATAATTCACAATAGAGGTGTTATTTTTGCAAACAACCACTGTACAACGCGGCATTTTGTAAAAAATCACGAGCAGTGAAGACGTCGCAAGTTGGCATTCGACTAATGGCCGAAACTGGCAACAAGCCGCTTTGCGGCTAGATGCGTTCGCAAGCGCCACGCCTCCTTGCCACATCTCTGTATTTATGACATCTGTGGTCCTAACTGTTACATTGTGAAGGTGTCAGACTGAGATTGCACGAAAACTGTTAAATCTATTAAGTACCTAAATATGTTTACGAAACAAAAGGTGTTCATTCAAAATTGTATTTTACTGTGCATCAAATAGAACACACAATTTGAGACGATCGTCAGTTGTTTTTTTAATATATTCGCTTTTCGCTGTTCGCTATTCGCTAAATCAAATTAAGAATCCTTGAGCATTCCACCCTGAAAGCAGTAGCCAATAGCAGCCACATCCAAAGTAATTAAACAGTTCCTGTGTTGATTTGTGAAACAATATAAATAGGTGTTTTCGCAATAATAACCGTCATCCTTTTAATAATCATAGTGTATTTACAAAGATTGTTGCGTGAATTCCGCTTTATGTGATTAACTGTTTTCGCATAAATAGATAACGCTTTATTTGTTTTTAACCGACTTCAGCGAAATCAAAAGAAGGATTAGGATTTTGTATTATTTATATTTTACGGCTCTTCCAATTTATTCATTGGATAATCATTCATGTTAGTCATTGGAAGGTGCATTTAGTATTTCAATCACAACCAAACGACAGTAATCACTACGAACGTACAGCTGTGGCATCCTAGATTAAAGGAGCCCTTTTAAGCAGTGACATAACCATAATTACATAAATACAATATGTTTTGTGGAGGTAAAAGTATTCACTTAAAAATACATTACTTGTAACTCTTGTTTTAATACATCATAATCTATACTAATATGTATTATAAAGAGGTAAAATTTGTAAGTTTGTTTGTTTGTTTGTTTGTAAGGTAATCTCAGGAATTATCAGTCCGATTTGAATAATTCTTTTTGTATTAGATAGCTACATTCAACGGGGAGGTTATAGGCTATTTTTCATCCCGAAATTCCCGTGGGAACGGGTACAACGCGGGTAAAACCGCGGGGCGCTGCTAGTTCATTATATTCACATAGGAATACTCAAATATGATAAGCCATGGCTAAACGTGCTATATATCCGTTATCTAGGTACTTTCAAGTAATCATCCTTGAAAATAAGTCGTAGTAAACTACACCAAGATTCATATTAAAACATTTTTTTATTTAAAAATGTAGTCAGGAAGAGATAACGCGCGATAAAATATCAGTGGCCGTGGTGTGGCCGGGATATTGCCCTTGAATTCCTGTTAACACTTGCCAAGCGAAAAACAACTCTAATCAACCGCTTGCTAGAGTTTTAATTAGCTTATTGTTTTAATATAATCACGAATGACTTCACCAAGGAATATACAATTCTAATTACACTGATAATATATGTTTATTTATTCGCAATTTGAAACGCATGGCTGTATTCGTATAGACTTGCTTGTGTTAGAAATCGATTGTTATTTGAAATCCATACGTCATAGTGCTGCATTATGGCAATGTCATTATTATACGCGTAATGCTATATGTGTATGCTATACTAGCGGCCACGTAAAAGAGCCACCCCCTGATAGGGGTTGAATTTCGCAAAATCCTTTCTTAGTGCGCACTTACATCATGGAATGACCCCTGTACTAAATTTTAAGTTTCCAGGTACAGTAGTTTCGTCGATGCTTTGATATAATATAATAAGTCACTCAGGTTTTCCTTATATATACGTAGATGCTAACGCCCTCACTTAACGCCCTCAAAAGTGACTCGAAGTATCTCGTATCTCGGAACCGACAATTTAACGTGCCCTCCGAAGCACGGTAGCGCTGATAAATTCCAAAAAAATCGTACAATATTCGCTTATAATTATCCTTCCTCTTGAATGAAGCTATCATAAACAAAAAGTTTTTTCAAATTCAACTTCAAGTTGAAGTGATTAACGTGCATAAAAAAAAAACAAACACTTAACACTATATTACTCGTACAGTATAGATAGGTAGCCTACAGACTTACTACGCACCAAAAAATTGAAAACATGGCAAGGTCAATGTTCAACCTTGGTGTGAGAGTTAGTAGACCGCCTAAATGCCGACATGGTCTGACGATTCAGGACCGATAATCAAACGTGCTCTCTGAAGCGTAAATACCCTGCCAGCAAGTACTTCTTCTTCTTCATCGAGTGGATGGTCAACCTGACCAATCCTGGTGTCAGAGTTATTGAGCCGCCAAAGGCCTCTGACATGGCTCATGTAACGACTGCTATCCGTAGAAAGTAACCGGGACCGACGGCTTAACGTGCCCTCCGAAGCACGGAATCGTCTTACTTTTCAGGCAATCAGGTGATTCAGCCTGTAATGCCCTAACCAAGTACTGATTTGGTTTATACTGGTAAACTCAGTTGAGGACAAAATTAAGCTAAGTCTAATTTTCAGAATCTTGTCATATTAAAACTTCTGTAACACCAAGAAACATGGCAATGAGAATTATATTTTTTTATACTGTGACAAGGTACTAAAGTGCTAAACTATGCTTGTCTTTACAATAAACTAAACAAAAATAAATCTTCATTGATAACATTATATTCGGATAGTATTGTACGTATACTCGAAGAGTTCCTGTATTAGCACTTGTTTGCTTATTTTAAGTCTAACGTTTAATTCCGCACCTAAGCCTTATTAATAAATCAGCTATCAAATGGTTTGTCACTTTCTGACATACGCAATTTTCCGAAGAGCAAAAGAAACAAAACTCAGTATAACAGTGCTTTAGTTACACCGTATTCATTATTAATAAGCCGGTATGAGTAGTGATCAGCCTTAGGCCTTTGCCACACTTGAAGGATCTTCTGTCGCCAATCGTCGGATTTTGATTCAGTTATTTTAATAGATAGATTGATTCAAGAGGAAGGTTTTTATGTAAAAAAAATCCCGAAATTCCCACGGGAACGGGCACAACGCGGGTAAAACCGCGGGGCGCTGCTAGTTTTTATATAAATATGTATCTTCTAATAAATACAGAAAAGTTTGCATATTGGTCTAGGAACGATTCGCCTTGGGCACGATTTCGGTGATGGGGTTGCCGCCGATCGGGCCCTTGCTGCCCTGGCCGTAGCCGCCCTGGGCGTAGCCGGCCTGGGCGCGACCCAACACGACGGGGACGTTCGCCGCCAGCACCACGCACATCAACAGCAACACCACCTGCAACACGCGCACGCACCGCGTCAGCACCACTCGCATACGGGAGTAGCAGCTGCGCCCGCAGCTCCGACCAGATCTTGCTCGTATGATTATCGGTTTAGCTTATATAATAACCTCTAACCTTCTTCTTGAATGGGGCTATCAAAAAGATTTTAGACAGGCAAAAAAATTTCTAACATATTGACTTATTCTAAATTGACTTAATCTCGTAGCAGCTGTCCACGGACATTGGCGTTGCAGGCCCCACTCATGCATCCCATTTCTGCTTTAGTTCTAATGTCAAAAATAGTTTTTTTTTTATTTCTAGATTTTTAGGTACTGAAGGTACCTGTTCTTTAATGCAATATATATAAAGAATCAAAGTTTAGAGTTTGAAAAATAAAAAAATAAACTTACCAGAGAGAACGACTTCATGACGAGTGACTGAGGATCTTCGGAGTAATAAAGACGCAGAGATAGTGGTGACAGTGGTCAGTGCGCGAGCGCAGCTTATATACGAGAGAGCACACTGAGACCGCGGGGCTAGTTGGCCATTGAGAGCTAATTAGACATAGTGAAACAATAGTATACGACGTGTCTGAACGGAGATAATGAATCAAATAGAACCATATAAATGCCAAAATGCGCGCGGTCGAAATACGAACTCATACATTCTCCTCTCTCCACAGAACTCCAATAGGAACTCTGTCTGTTCTCTCCTAGATGTCGTCTGACACGATCGCGCGATTGTATCGATACAGTCGCTACAACAAGTCGCCCTGGACAAGGGCCCAGAGATGAGAATATGCGCCGGTGGCGCCCTCAGTGAGCCACACTGTTTTCTGGCGTGGACGGCTGCGGTGCGAATCCAACATAATTAAATTTAAATAAGCATTTCCATAATAACAGCCCATTGAAATTTCTGCTTCGTTTATATGTTCTATAACTTCACTAATTTAATAAAGCCGCTGAGTTTGTTTGTTTGAACGTGCTAATTTCATAAACTACAAATCTGATTTGAATAATTCTTTTAGTGAGGGTGAACTCAACGTGAAAGATATAGGTTATTTTAATTACATATCTTCTTCTTGAAACACTCTGTTTATTGGTGAAAACCTCATGAAATCTGTTCTGTAGTCGAGAAAATGGATTACATACAGGCGGACAGCTTTTCGGGACTTTGTCTAATACAAATATAACTAATTTCCTATCCTACTAATATTATAATTTTACTAAGTGCATATAGATAGATATACACACGATAAAAATTAATACCAAAACATATTTTATCCAAATTTTTGTATTTCTGTATGTTTGTTCCAGCTAATCTTTGAAAAGGCTGGACCGATTTTGACGGGACTTTCACTGGCAGATATTAATGATTAATGTAACAAGGAGTAACTTAGGCTACTTTTGTTCCCCGTGGGAACGGGTACAACGCGGGTAACACCGCGGGGCGCCGCCAGTACACAAATAAAATCACAACATTAATTTACATAATAGGTTTTAATGTTTTTTATATTGGTCTAGCTAGACTAAGTAGATGCTTCCCAAAACAAAAGATTATGTTAATAATGTTTCTTCTCTATCTAAAGAAATATAAAGAGACGGATTATATAAATATGTATCTTCTAATAAATACAGAAAAGTTTGCATATTGGTCTAGGACAGATTCGCTTTGGTCAGGATTACGGGGATGGGGTCGCCGCCGATCGGGCCCGGCCGCGCTGACCGCCCTGGCCGTAGCTGGCCTGGCCGTAGCCGCCCTGGGCGTAGCCGGCCTGGGCGCGACCCAACACGACGGGGACGTTCGCCGCCAGCGCCACGCACATCAACAGCAACACCGTCTGCAACACGCGCACGCACCGCGTCAGCACCACACGCAAACGAGTGCAGCAGCTGCGCCCGCGGCTCCACCCAGTTCGGTCCCGCATACTGAAAAAATTTTTTGCCTCTAACCTTCTTCTTGAATGAGGATATCACATAGATTTTAGACAGATAAAACATGTCTATAGATATTGACTTATTCGAAATTGACTTGATCTCGTAGCAGGTGGCCACAGATATTCGTGCCACAGTCCCCACCCATGAGTCCCATATCTGCTTTAGGTTCTAATGTAAAAAATAGTTTATTTTTTAATATCTAGAATTTTTAGATAAGTACCTTCAGTTCTTTAATAAAATATATATAAAGCATAAAAGTTTTGACTTTGAAAAATAAAAAAAAACTAACTTACCAAAGAGAAGAACTTCATGACGAGTGAGTGAGGAACTTCGGGGTAATGGAGACGCAGAGATAGTGGTGACAGTTATCAGTGACGGGAGTCGCGCGAGCGCTGCTTATATACGAGAGAGCACAAAATAACGCGCGATATAATATCAGTGGCCTTAGTGTGGCCGGGATATTGCCCTTGAATTCCTGTTGACACTTGCCAAGCGAAAAATAACTCTAATCAACCGCTTGCTAGAGTTTTAATTAGCTTATTGTTTCAATATAATCACGAATGACTTCACCAAGGAATATACATACAATTCTAATTACACTGATAATGTATGTTTATTTATTCGCAATTTGAAACGCATGGCTGTATTCGTATAGACTTGCTTGTGTTAGAAATCGATTGTTATTTGAAATCCATTCGTCATAGTGCTGCAGCACTATGAAGCTGCGTACGGACAGTGCGTTCCTGTGTTACGCGTAGTCTGGGTACGCAGTCCACGAGTACATTGGATACGCGTACAGCTCCTGTACGGACCGCCGCGAACCTGAACGCGAGGTTCATCGATCCAGAGCTGCGACAAACGACGACGTGACAACATCTTCATTACTGAAACTCGCCTTGTCCATTTTACCGTCCAAATACAGCGTTCCTGCGAGTGCGCGTCCGCTTTGACGCGCGGCCAAATACCGACGATAGCGGCTCGCTGCGAGCCGAGCTCGCGCGGCACGCGTTCCCCCTGAGTTTACGCGTAGCTTCTAGTACGGACATGGCGTTCCAGGACACGCGTAACCGACTACGCGAACCAATGTACGGGCAGTCCGTACGCAGCTTTACGAATGGATTTCAAATGGTGGCCATACTGCAGTATGGCATATCATTATTATACGCGTAATGCTATCTGTGTTTGCTATACTGGCGGCCGCCCTCGCATCTCTTCCCGGGTGAAAGGGCCATCCCCTGTTAGGGGTTGAATTTCGCAAAATCCTTTCTTAGTGCGCATTAGTAGTTTCGTCGTTGCTTTGACGTAAAAAAGACGTGTGGCACTCGGGGACTGCCGCGGTAAAGCTATTGCATAGTTATTTTTTGTATCACTAGATGGCGTTATTGTGCTGAATGTCTGCATCGCGCTAACGTTGTGTTCTGGGCTTATATGTAGGCAATGTTTGTAATTCGATTCAGGTGAACAATTTAATCACTGGTATAAGTTTAATAGTTAATTCGAGTATTTTTATTCAATTGTTCCAATAATTCCTCACGTTGTCAACTCGCCAACTCGCCAGCTCGCCAACTCGCCAACTCGCCAACTCGCCAGCTCGCCAGCTCGCCAACTCGCCAACTCGTCAACTCGCCAGCTCGCCAACTCGCCAACTCGCCAACTCGCCAACTCGCCAGATCGCCAACTCGCCAGCTCGCCAGCTCACAAACTTGCCAGATCGCCAACTCGCCAATTCGCCAACTCGCCAGCTCGCCAGCTCGCCAACTCGCCAACTCGCCAACTCGCCAATTATTTTTTGTATCACTAGATGGCGTTAGTGGGGAGCGTGAGGTTTTTTCGTTACTGAATTTCTGGATTCGGTCCCCGCGCTCAAGGCCCGCGATATAAGCTATGCAATAGCTTAATAACATAATAAGTCTGTCAGGTTTTCCTTATATATACGTAGATGCTAACGCCCTCACTTAACGCCCTCAAAAGTGACTCGAAGTATCGCGTATCTCGGAACCGACAATTTAACGTGCCCTCCGAAGCACGGTAGCGCTGATAAATTCCAAAAAAATGGTACAATATTTGCTTATAATTATCCTTCCTCTTGAATGAAGCTTTTTGTTTATGATACAAAAAGTTTTTTCAAATTCAACTTCAAGTTGAAGTGATTAACGTGCATAAACAAAAAAACAAACACTTAATACTATATTACTCGTACAGTATAGATAGGTAGCCTACAGACTTACTACGCACCAAAAAATTGAAAACATGACAAGGTCAATGTTCAACCTTGGTGTGAGAGTTACTAGTAGACCGCCTAAATGCCGACATGGTCTGACGATTCAGAACCGATAATCAAACGTGCTCTCTGAAGCGTAAATACCCTGCCAGCAAGTACTTCTTCTTCTTCATCGAGTGGATGGTCAACCTGACCAATCCTGGTGTCAGAGTTATTGAGCCGCCAAAGGCCTCTGACATGGCTCATGTAACGACTACTATCCGTAGAAAGTAACCGGGACCGACTGCTTAACGTGCCCTCCGAAGCACGGAATCGTCTTACTTTTCGGGCAATCAGGTGATTCAACCTGTAATGCCCTAACCAAGTACTGATTTGGTTTATACTGGTAAACTAAGTTGAGGACAAAATTAAGCTTAGTCTAATTTTCAGAATCTTGTCATATTAAAACTTCTGTAACACCAAGAAACATGGCAATGAGAATTATATTTTTTTATAATGTGACAAGGTACTAAAGTGCTAAACTATGCTTGTCTTTACAATAAACTAAACAAAAATAAATAACTTCATTGATAATATTATATTCGGATAGTATTGTACGTATACTCGTAGAGTTTCTGTATTAGCACTTGTTTGCTTATTTTATATTTTAATTTTAACGTTTAATTCCGCACCTTAAACTATGTCCACATTTGTATCATCTTGACGAATCCCGATCAGCGTATCGTATCGAGTATTTGTATCATAAATATGGACGCTCATTTTGTCCATGTCGTATCATTAAGGCGTATTTGGTAAAAACCGGGTCCATACTTATCAAATGCTGTATCATGTCGGTGTATCGGCTATTGCGTATCATTGCAGAAAAACCGAACCAGATGGTTCGCGGTGTATCACGTATCGTATCGCGATCCAGTATCGTGATACAGTATCAAAATACGTCCATACTACCGATCGTGATACGCGTATCGAATACGAGGTGTATCAAGATACGCGGTTAGTGTGGATCGGGCCCTATCAGATACGGCGTGAATCATTAACGGGTATCATCTTACGTCCAAATTAGCGATCATGATACGCGCCGAGGCCACGCAACGGAGATACGATACACCGAAATGATAAAAATGTGGACATAGCTTTATGGGCCTTATTAATAAATTAGCTATCAAATGGTTTGTCACTTTCTGACATACGCAATTTTCCGAAGAGCAAAAGAAACAAAACTCAGTATATCAGTGTTTTAGTTACACCGTATTCATTATTAATAAGCCGGTATGAGTAGTGATCAGCCTTAGGCCTTTGCCACACTTGAAGGATCTTCTGTCGCCAATCGTCGGATTTTGATTCAGTTATTTTAATAGATAGATTGATTCAAGAGAAAGGTTTATAGGTATAAAAATTCCCGAAATTCCCAGGGGAACGGGCACAATGCGGGTAAAACCGCGAGGTGCTGCTAGTAAGTTATAATCATAGAAACTAATGCAAGTAATATTCATCTATTAAGAGTCCGTTAAATCTTATTTTAAAGTATTATTTTATAAGTGCTTACTTACGAGTATATTGCAATACGATATGACCAATAAACCAATTGCTATAAGTTCCTTTATTTTTATTAACCAATTAACCTAACGTATTGCGAACACTTGACATGAAATGCGATACTTTTATCTATACGTCTATACTGTATACTAATAAATAAAATTGAAGTATCTGTACTACTAAATAACCGCTTTTTACTAATTGCATATAGATATACACACGATACATTTTTATTTATGTCTGTCTGTCTGTTTGTTCCAGCTAATCTTCGAAAAGGCTGAACTGATTTTGACGTGACTTTCAATGGCAGATAACTCACTAAGGAACGGGTTCAGCGCCGCTAACACCACGTGGCGCCGCTAGTACAAAAATAAAATCACAACATTAATTTTATTACATATAGGTTTTAATGTTTTTTTATATTGGTCCAGCACGGGTAGCATGAACACTGGTAGACATATATCTCTATAGGGTTAAAACTTTTGTCTTGTCTACGGGTTATGGCGCGGTTGCGAGCACATAATGACAGGAAGCGAAAATCTCTACTGTATACAAAACTTTCGCTACGGAAGACATAGAAATATTGCCCTTTACAAATATATTATATTTTTAACATGGTCACACATGATTACCGATAAATTTGTTGAAGCACAACACCGTCACAACACTATTTCATTCATTCGCCATTCATTCATTTCAGTGCGTTTTTGTCTGTGGTTATTGTTTCTTGTTTTCGTTTTTGTTACAAAAATATTGTATTTTGTAAGTTTAAAATGTCTTGTACGAAAAAGACAAGCTTTGTATGCACCTTGGAGGGTAGCCTAAATATTTGTATACTTTGAAATGTCAAAGTCAAATTAGTCTCTGACGTAGACATAATATGGTCGTCATGCTCAAGGGCGTAGACATTTGTATACAAATGACGTACGCGACAAGACAAATCTATGTCGCGGTAGCTACTGTAGACAAAATCGCGATGACGTCAAACTTGCGCCATAGATGGTAGACATATTTGTATGTCTACTTGTCATGCTTCCCGTGCAGCTAGGCTAAGTCGATGCTTCCCAAAACGAAAGATTATGTTACTAATGTTTCTTCTCTATGTCTTTCTTATATCTATAGAAAAATAAAGACACAGATTATTTTTATATAAATATGTATCTTCTAATAAATACAGAAAAGTTTGCATATTGGTCTAGGAACGATTCGCCTTGGGCACGATTTCGGTGATGGGGTTGCCGCCGATCGGGCCCTTGCTGCCCTGGCCGTAGCCGCCCAGGGGGCGACCCAACACGGCGGGCACGGTCGCCGCCAGCACCACGCACATCAACAGCAACACCACCTGCAACACGCGCACGCACCGCGTCAGCACCACTCGCATACGGGAGTAGCAGCTGCGCCCGCAGCTCCGACCAGATCTTGCTCGTATGATTATCGGTTTAGCTTATATAATAACCTCTAACCTTCTTCTTGAATGGGGCTATCAAAAAGATTTTAGACAGGCAAAAAAATTTCTAACATATTGACTTATTCTAAATTGACTTAATCTCGTAGCAGCTGTCCACGGACATTGGCGCTGCAGGCCCCACTCATGCATCCCATTTCTGCTTTAGGTTCTAATGTCAAAAATAGTTTTTTTTTTATTTCTAGATTTTTTTAGGTACTGAAGGTACCTGTTCTTTAATGCAATATATATAAAGAATCAAAGTTTAGAGTTTGAAAAATAAAAAAATAAACTTACCAGTGAGAACGACTTCATGACGAGTGACTGAGGATCTTCGGAGTAATAAAGACGCAGAGATAGTGGTGACAGTGGTCAGTGCGCGAGCGCAGCTTATATACTAGAGAGCACACTGAGACCGCGGGGCAAGTTGGCCATTGAGAGCTAATTAGACATAGTGTAACAATAGTATACGACGTGTCTGAACGGAGATAATGAATCAAATAGAACCATATAAATGCCAAAATGCGCGCGGTCGAAATACGAACTACTCGAGTAATCGTCGAGGGACCACGCCCTGGGTGACTTTTAAGAGCGACGTTGTGGCGTTTTTGCATCAATAAAGTCGCGTTGCGGTCGCTAACAGCCACATAACCATAAATCAACCGCATTGAAATCGCGATACTATCACGGTTCCTACGCGATGCAAATACATTCTCCTCTCTCCACAGAACTCCAATAGGAACTCTGTCTGTTCTCTCCCAGATGTCGTCTGACACGATCGCGCGATTGTATCGATACAGTCGCTACAACAAGTCGCCCTGGACAAGGGCCCAGAGATGAGAATATGCGCCGGTGGCGCCCTCAGTGAGCCACACTGTTTTCTGGCGTGGACGGCTGCGGTGCGAATCCAACATAATTAAATTTGAATAAGCATTTCCATAATAACAGCCCATTGAAATGTTTGCTTCATTTATATGTATATAATCTATATCTTTACTAATTTAATGAAGCCGCTGAGTTTGTTTGCTTGAACGTGCTAATTTAAAAAACTACAAAAGATTTGAATAATTCTTTTAGTGAGGGTGAACTCAACGTGAAAGATATAGGTTATTTTAATTACATACGAGTATCTTCTTCTTGAAACACTCTGTTTATTGGTGAAAACCTCATGAAATATGTTCTGTAGTCGAGAAAATGGATTACATACAGGCGGACAGCTTTTCGGGACTTTGTCTTATACAAATATAACTAATTTCCTATCATAATTATATTATTATTTTACTAAGTGCTTATAGATAGATATACACACGATACAAATGAATACCAAAACATATTTTATCCAAATTTTCGTCTGTCTGTATGTTTGTTCCAGCTAATCTTTGAAAAGGCTGGACCGATTTTGACGGGACTTTCACTGGCAGATATTAATGATTAATGTAACAAGGTAGTACAGAAATAAAATCACAACATTAATTTACATAATAGGTTTTATTGTTTTTTATATTGGTCTAGCTAGACTAAGTAGATGCTTCCCAAAACAAAAGATTATGTTACTAATGTTTCTTCTCTATCTAAAGAAAAATAAAGAGACGGTTTATATAAATATGTATCTTCTAATAAATACAGAAAAGTTTGCATATTGGTCTAGGACAGATTCACTTTGGTCAGGATTTCGGTGATGGGGTGGCCGCCGATCGGGCCCTGGCCGCGCTGACCAACCTGGCCGTAGCCGTCCTGGCCGTAGCCGCCCTGGCCGTAGCCACCTTGGTCGTAGCCGCCCTGGCCGTAGCCACCCTGGCCGTAGCCGCCCTGGTCGTAGCCGCCCTGGCCGTAGCCACCCTGGCCGTAGCCGCCCTGGCCGTAGCCGCCCTGGCCGTAGTCGCCCTGGCCGTAGCCGCCCTGGTCGTAGCCGCCCTGGTCGTAGCCGCCCTGGTCGTAGCCGCCCTGGCCGTAGCCACCCTGGCCGTAGCCGCCCTGACCGTAGCCGCCCTGTCCGTAGCCGCCCTGGCCGTAGCCACCCTGGCCGTAGCCGCCCTGGCCGTAGCCACCCTGGCCGTCGCCACCCTGGCCGGCGCCACCCTGGCCGTCGCCGCCCTGGGCGCGACCCAACACGACGGGGACGTTCGCCGCCAGCGCCACGCACATCAACAGCAACACCGTCTGCAACACGCGCACGCACCACGTCAGCACCACTCGCAAACGAGTGCAGCAGCTGCGCCCACGGCAACACCCAGTTCGTATCCGCATTTTGAAAATTTTGTAACCTTCTTCTTGAATGAGGCTATTACATAGATTTAAGATAGATAAAACAATGGCAAAACAAGGGCAACCTTCCTATCTCGCTTAAGCGAAAATTAATGGACATGTGCATACTTCCTGTGCTCATATATGGCGCTCAGGTTTGGTCTTTGACAGGTTCTCAAAAGTCCAGTCTCAAGGTTTGCCAAAGGGCGATGGAGCGCAGTATATTGGGTGTCAAGTTAACGGACAGAATCCGAAACACCGAACTGCGCTCCCGCACCAAAATCGTTGACGTAGGTCTTAAAGCTGCTGAGCTCAAATTGAACTGGGCAGGGCACGTCTGCCGCAGGCCTGATGAGTTTTGGGCAAAAATTGCCACCATGTGGAACCCAGACTCTAGCAGAAGACGCCGCGGCAGACCAAAACGGAGATGGCGAGACGAGCTTGACATGTACTTGTCCGGTTGGTGTCAGGAAGCTCTTGACAGAGCTGAATGGAAGAAATGGGGGGAGGCCTTTGCCCAACAATGGGACACTTAAGGCTTTAATAATAATAAATAAAACAATGTCTATAGATATTGACTTATTCTAAATTGACTTCATCTCGCAGCAGCTGGCCACGGACATTCGTGCTGTAGCCCCACCCATGAGTCCCATATCTGCTTTAGGTTCTAATGTAAAAAAAATAGTTTTTTTCTAATATCTAGA
This sequence comes from Cyclophora albipunctata, assembly GCA_963082685.1. Classification (NCBI taxonomy): domain Eukaryota; kingdom Metazoa; phylum Arthropoda; class Insecta; order Lepidoptera; family Geometridae; genus Cyclophora; species Cyclophora albipunctata. The sequence goes on along the minus strand of OY720119.1, from coordinate 7,027,964 downwards.
ATTTATAGGTACCTTCAGTTCTTGTGATGAAATATATATAAAGCATCAAAGTTTTGACTTTGAAAATTAAAAACTAACTTACCAAAGAGAAGAACTTCATGACGAGTAAGTGAGGAACTTCGGAGTAATAGACACGCAGAGATAGTGGTGACAGTTGTCAGTAACGGGAGGTGCGCGAGCGCTGCTTATAAACGAGAAAGCACAATGAGACCGTATTCGGTTAACTATACACAGTGCAGGTGAAAGATAATAAATTGGGAGAAGTAGAAAATAATAGACGTACAAAGGGTTCATCGATTTATTTTTCAGGTTTTCAGGACAGTATTGAAATATATATTATTATAATAATAAATGATAAACAAATCATATCCATACTAATACTAGCTGTGCCCCGCGGTTTCACCCGCAGCGCCCCAGTTCCCGTGGGAATTTTGAGATTTTTATTCCTTATTTTTCTTATATAAAAACCTTGTCCTGATCATCATTACATAGTATAAAACAAAGTCGCGTCTGTTTGTCTGTTTGTCTGTATGCTTAAATCTTTAAAATCACGCAACGGATTTTGATGCGGTTTTTGTAATAGGTAGAGTGATTCAAGAGGAAGGATTTTATGTTAAAAAAATTCCCGAAATTCCCACGGGAACGGGCACAACGCGGGTAAAACCGCGGGGCGCTGCTAGTACTAAATAAATCAGAAATAATTTCTTGAACTTTTTCTTTTTCTGTAGTTGCTAGCCTATATGGTCTATAATAAACAAATATAACTAATTTCCTTTTTTTTTAACCTGTATTGTCCCACTGCTGGGCAAAGGTCTCCCCCAAACGCTTCCAACCCTCCCTGTTCTTTGCAGTTTCCCACCACTCGCTGTCGAAGGAGACAAGGTCATCCCGCCAGCGTTTCCTCGGCCGTCCGCGGCGCCGCGCTCCGCTCGGGGCCCACTGGGTGGTGATGTGGGCCCATCTCTCGGGGGCCATCCGCGACACGTGCCCCGCCCACTCCCACTTCAGCCGGGCGGTCTTGGTACCGACATCGGTGATGCCGGTAAGTGAACGCAGCGTGGTGTTGCGCACTCGGTCGACTCGTTTGAGTCCGAGGATGCTGCGTTCCATCGCCCTCTGGCTAATTTCCTATCCTACTTATATTATTATTTTACTAAGTGCATATAGATAGATATACACACGATACAAATGAATACCAAAACATAATTTTTCCAAATTTTTGTCTGTCTGTATGTTTGTTCCAACTAATCTTTGAAAAGGCTGGACCGATTTTGGCGGTACTTTCATTGGCAGATATTAATGATTAATGTAACAAGGAGTAACTTAGGCTACTTTTGTTCCCTAATTCCCGTGGGAACGGGTACAACGCGGGTAACACCGCGGGGCGCCGCTAGTACAGAAATAAAATCACAACATTAATTTACATAATAGGTTTTAATGTTTTTTATATTGGTCTAGCTAGACTAAGTAGATGCTTCCCAAAACAAAAGATTATGTTACTAATGTTTCTTCTCTATCTAAAGAAAAATAAAGAGACGGATTATAGAAATATGTATCTTCTAATAAATACAGAAAAGTTTGCTTATTGGTCTAGGACAGATTCACCTTGGTCAGGATTTCACCGGCCGGCGCCACCCTGGCCGGCGCCACCCTGGCCAGCGCCACCCTGGCCGGCACCACCCTGGCCGGCCCCCCCCTGGCCGGCGCCACCCTGGCCGGCCCCCCCCTGGCCGGCGCCACCCTGGCCGGCGCCACCCTGGCCGGCGCCACCCTGGCCGGCGCCACCCTGGCCGGCGCCACCCTGGCCGGCGCCACCCTGGCCGGCTCCACCCTGGCCGGCCCCCCCCTGGCCGGCGCCACCCAGGCCGGCTCCACCCTGGCCGGCCCCCCCCTGGCCGGCGCCACCCTGGCCGGCTCCACCCTGGCCGGCCCCCCCCTGGCCGGTGCCACCCTGGCCGGCTCCACCCTGGCCGGCGCCACCCTGGCCGGCGCCACCCTGGCCGGCGCCACCCTGGCCGGCACCACCCTGGGCGTAGCTGGCCTGGCCGGCGCCGCCCTGGGCGTAGCTGGCCTGGCCGTAGCCACCCTGGGCGTAGCCGGCCTGGGCGCGACACAACACGACGGGGACGTTTGCCGCCAGCGTCACGCACATCAACAGCAACACCGTCTGCAACACGCGCACGCACCGCGTCAGCACCACACGCAAACGAATGCAGCAGCTGCGCCCGCGGCTTCACCCATTTCGTACCCGAATTTTGAAACTTTTGTAACCTTCTTCTTGAATGCGGCTATTACATAGATTTTAGATGGATAAAACAATGGCAAAACAAGGGCAACCTTCCCATCTCGCTTAAGCGAAAATTAATGGACATGTGCATACTTCATGTGCTCACATATGGCGCACAGGTTTGGTCTTTGACAAGTTCTCAAAAGTCCAGTCTCAAGGTTTGCCAAAGGGCGATGGAGCGCAGTATATTGGGTGTCAAGTTAATGGACAGAATCCGAAACACCGAACTGCGCTCCCGCACCAAAATCGTTGACGTAGGTCTTAAAGCTGCTGAGCTGAAATGGAACTGGGCAGGGCACGTCTGCCGCAGGCCTGATGGTCTTGGGCAAAAATTGCCACCATGTGGAACCCAGACTCTGGCAGAAGACGCCGTGGCAGACCAAAACGGAGTTGGCGAGACGAGCTTGACATGTACTTGTCCGGTTGGTGTCAGGAAGCTCTTGACAAAGCTGAATGGAAGAAATGGGGGAGGCCTTTGCCCAACAATGGGACACATAAGGCTTTAATAATAATAAATAAAACATTGTCTATAGATATTGACTTATTCTAAATTGACTTCATCTCGCAGCAGCTGGCCACGGACATTCGTGCTGTAGTCCCCACCCATGAGTCCCATATCTGCTTTAGGTTCTAATGTAAAAAAAAATAGTTTTTTCTAATATCTAGAATTTATAGGTACCTTCAGTTCTTGTGAAATATATATAAAGCATCAAAGTTTTGACTTTGAAAAATAAAAAACTAACTTACCAAAGAGAAGAACTTCATGACGAGTAAGTGAGGAACTTCGGAGTAATAGACACGCAGAGATAGTGGTGACAGTTGTCAGTAACGGGAGGTGCGCGAGCGCTGTTTATATACGAGAGAGCACAATGAGACCGTATTCGGTTAATTAGACACAGTGCAGGTGAAAGATAATAAATTGGGAGGAGCTAGAAAATAATAGACGTACAAAGGGGCAAAGTATTCGTCGATTTAATTTTCAGGTACTTTGACAGTATTGAAATATATATTATAATTATTATTGTGTTTCTCCTCGGAGTCACGGGTCAAGCCCGGTCTTTTTGAGAGGCATGCGAGGGGATACAGATCCCACTCGTAGAGGCCCTTTGGAGATGTTTAATGTAATGGATTACAACTGCAGGGACACACTCCCGACCACATCAGTACAACATGTCCGGGAATGTGTACCTGAACACTGTAATAAATAATAAAGAAATCATATCGAATACTAGCTGTGCCCCGCGGTTTCACCCGCAGCGCCCCCGTTCCCGTGGGTCCCCAATTTTCCGTGTCCGTCTGTCGTCTGTCGTCTGTCGTCTGTCGTCTGTCGTCTGTCGTCTGTCGTCTGTCGTCTGTCGTCTGTCGTCTGTCGTCTGTCGTCTGTCGTCTGTCGTCTGTCGTCTGTCGTCTGTCGTCTGTCGTCTGTCGTCTGTCGTCTGTCGTCTGTCGTCTGTCGTCTGTCGTCTGTCGTCTGTCGTCTGTCGTCTCTGTCGTCTGTCGTCTGTCGTCTGTCGTCTGTCGTCTGTCGTCTGTCGTCTGTCGTCTGTCGTCTGTCGTCTGTCGTCTGTCGTCTGTCGTCTGTCGTCTGTCGTCTGTCGTCTGTCGTCTGTCGTCTGTCGTCTGTCGTCTGTCGTCTGTCGTCTGTCGTCTGTCGTCTGTCGTCTGTCGTCTGTCGTCTGTCGTCTGTCGTCTGTCGTCTGTCGTCTGTCGTCTGTCGTCTGTCGTCTGTCGTCTGTCGTCTGTCGTCTGTCGTCTGTCGTCTGTCGTCTGTCGTCTGTCGTCTGTCGTCTGTCGTCTGTCGTCTGTCGTCTGTCGTCTGTCGTCTGTCGTCTGTCGTCTGTCGTCTGTCGTCTGTCGTCTGTCGTCTGTCGTCTGTCGTCTGTCGTCTGTCGTCTGTCGTCTGTCGTCTGTCGTCTGTCGTCTGTCGTCTGTCGTCTGTCGTCTGTCGTCTGTCGTCTGTCGTCTGTCGTCTGTCGTCTGTCGTCTGTCGTCTGTCGTCTGTCGTCTGCCGTCTGCCGTCTGTCGTCTGTCGTCTGTCGTCTGTCGTCTGTCGTCTGTCGTCTGTCGTCTGTCGCCTGTCGCCTGTCGTCTGTCGTCTGTCGTCTGTCGTCTGTCGTCTGTCGTCTGTCGTCTGTCGTCTGTCGTCTGTCGTCTGTCGTCTGTCGTCTGTCTCAACGGGAAGGTTACAACGCGGGTAAAACCGCGGGGCGCTGCTAGTATCATATAATCATATAATATAAAATCACAAACTGTTTATTACATTAAATTAAATTAATAATAATATAAAAATGAATCGCTGAATCTGTTGCTAAGCGCATAACTATAGAACGACTGCACCAAATTGGATGATTTTTAATGGGTGCTAATTAAACAGGCTTCTTTTTAATATCATATTTCGCCCCCAAAAATGTATGTTGCCTTCTAAATTACTAAGTCAGCCACAATTAACGAGCATCTAAATAATACTATCTTAGCCACTAGTTATTTTCTACATAAAAAAATAAATAACCCTAACCTACCGAATAGTACCTACGCCCGCGGGCTGAATTGACCCTTGGGTTAAGTTTCTTTAGAATACGAGTATTTAGTGGGCGTTGTAAAAAATACGAATTAGTTTATTAGAGGCTATGTCATTTTCCCGTTGCTTAGTTATAAAATTAGAAGTTTAATCACGTGTCCAATAAATTTTTGTGGCTAGACTTATAATTTCCCATTTTTAATGTGTTCCTTATTGTCAAGACAAGGTTTTTATATAAGAAAAATAAGGAATAAAAATCGTCTGTCGTCTGTCGTCTGTCGTCTGTCGTCTGTCGTCTGTCGTCTGTCGTCTGTCGTCTGTCGTCTGTCGTCTGTCGTCTGTCGTCTGTCGTCTGTCGTCTGTCGTCTGTCGTCTGTCGTCTGTCGTCTGTCGTCTGTCGTCTGTCGTCTGTCGTCTGTCGTCTGTCGTCTGTCGTCTGTCGTCTGTCGTCTGTCGTCTGTCGTCTGTCGTCTGTCGTCTGTCGTCTGTCGTCTGTCGTCTGTCGTCTGTCGTCTGTCGTCTGTCGTCTGTCGTCTGTCGTCTGTCGTCTGTCGTCTGTCGTCTGTCGTCTGTCGTCTGCCGTCTGCCGTCTGTCGTCTGTCGTCTGTCGTCTGTCGTCTGTCGTCTGTCGTCTGTCGTCTGTCGCCTGTCGCCTGTCGCCTGTCGTCTGTCGTCTGTCGTCTGTCGTCTGTCGTCTGTCGTCTGTCGTCTGTCGTCTGTCGTCTGTCGTCTGTCGTCTGTCGTCTGTCTCAACGGGAAGGTTACAACGCGGGTAAAACCGCGGGGCGCTGCTAGTATCATATAATCATATAATATAAAATCACAAACTGTTTATTACATTAAATTAAATTAATAATAATATAAAAATGAATCGCTGAATCTGTTGCTAAGCGCATAACTATAGAACGACTGCACCAAATTGGATGATTTTTAATGGGTGCTAATTAAACAGGCTTCTTTTTAATATCATATTTCGCCCCCAAAAATGTATGTTGCCTTCTAAATTACTAAGTCAGCCACAATTAACGAGCATCTAAATAATACTATCTTAGCCACTAGTTATTTTCTACATAAAAAAATAAATAACCCTAACCTACCGAATAGTACCTACGCCCGCGGGCTGAATTGACCCTTGGGTTAAGTTTCTTTAGAATACGAGTATTTAGTGGGCGTTGTAAAAAATACGAATTAGTTTATTAGAGGCTATGTCATTTTCCCGTTGCTTAGTTATAAAATTAGAAGTTTAATCACGTGTCCAATAAATTTTTGTGGCTAGACTTATAATTTCCCATTTTTAATGTGTTCCTTATTGTCAAGACAAGGTTTTTATATAAGAAAAATAAGGAATAAAAATCTCAAAATTCCCACGGGAACGGGGGCGCTGCGGGTGAAACCGCGGGGCACAGCTAGTTAGTTATAAAAAGAAATTCATGAATAGGGCATGCTTCATACATTGCTTCTTCTTTACGTGTCACTGGCAATAAATTGCTTTTTATCTTATCACTACATAGTATAAAACAAAGTCCACTGTCTGTCTGTCCCTATATATGCTTAGATCTTTAAAGTTATGCAACGGATTTTGAAGCGGTTTTTTAAAAATAAATAGAGTGATTCAAGAGGAAGGTTTATATGTATAAAAAATCCCGAAATTCTCACGGGAACGAGTAACACGTGGGTGAAACCGCAAGGCGCTGCTAGTAACTTATAAAAGTTTGAACAACAAGATAAGGTACTTAACTTAGGTTCTTTCGGTGTGACTGCTCCAGAGGAAATGTCCCGAGTACGGCGGAGCGGCGGCTTTTATATCCAGTGGTAAACAAGTGACGTCACATCGTACGATTTTGAAGGTGAGCCTAAATTGGAGGTATATTTCTATCGTAACCAATTAACAACCTTTTTGGTGCAAAACCTGTTGTTTTTGTATCGTAGTATTCAGAGACTGTTGTTTTTTCCACAAAACGCTTGGCCACTCTGAAGAATCATTAACAGTAGTGGTTAACATATTAATTATGGTACCAACATATTTTTCAACTTGGCCGTTGCTTCTAGGAGTACCCGTGGCTGTCATAATGGTGATTTATTTGCATATCTCTAAGTAATGATCGTACATGATCAGAAGTAAAATTTGTGCCTCTGTCAGTTACTATCATGGTAGGTGTACATGTAGCGCGTAGCGTCCCAGTCCGTTTCACGTTGTGGTGAAATTTGTGATTTTTTTACTAATCCCTCGATTAAACTTAAGAATATTACAATTTACAATTATGGTGACCTGTTCTGTACCTGGATGTGCCGTTACAAGACGATATAATCCCAATCAATACACTTTTCACAGGTAAATACGATTATGTTATTGGAATTTTTCGAACCATATTTTGCCAAATTTCTGCTCTAAATCGGCTCAGTAAAAGATGTTTACAATAGTTTATTGTTATCCGTTGATAAATTTAAGTATATATAGTTATTCAATACAGGATTTGCGAAAAAAAAATGTAAATTAGTAAATTGCTTGGTTACGCTAGTGCTCGACAAAGCGATGACGACACGAGTCGATAAAAACTTGATCTTTTTTAGAGACTGTCAAGACATCAATAAAAGTTATTTAATCAAGCTATTTTGAAATAAAATTACAATTTACATTAGGAACTCATTATTTACGTGTAAGAATTCAGAACTTGGTAATTGAGTAACTAACATTTTGTTCTAGATTTCCACGTTACGAACACACTTAAACAAAACTATATTATTCCGAGGGCAATAAATAATTAATCAAAATTATATTAAGTGTTTTAATTATATTATTCCGAGGGCAATAAATAATTAATCAAAATTTTATTAAGTGTTTTAATTACTTGTACTTTTGGTATAAATGTTTTAAACCTACAACTTAAACCTTAACGAGTATGTTTAAAAAAGAAAGTTGCCCCGCCGCCGTACGCCGGGGATCTAGTCCAGTTGAGATATTGAAATAGAAAAAAACAGGGTCAGCGTTTTTTTTAAAGCGTCGGGGTGGCTGGGAGTATTTTCCGCGCAATCCCGCCTGTGCATTTGCGGTCATCTTTATTTGAAGTTGTCAAGTATGAAATATCAAGTCCAATCTTTCAAGTTTGAAACTGAAATAGTCCATAATGTAAAAATGTATTGTGGCCAACACTATTTTTAACTCACACATAGACATTCACCAACACATGTATTTTTTTTGTGATGCTTCCAAGCTGTCTATGTGCATCTTGTATATCCTACATCTATGTGTTAAACAGTTAAATGTGATATTATACAAACAACAACGAAAGAACACAGTTTAAACTTATGTTATAACGTATTTCGTAAAGTATTTATAGGATTTTGATAAGGACATATAATTATTATAGGTTATAATTATTAAAGGGATGTTTTTCTTTGTGTTTAATTAATGAGAAATATAGGAATAATCTATCACAGGCATTGAGAGCTAATTAGACATAGTGTAGTATAATATACGACATGCATGAATGGAGATAATTAATCAATGAGAACCATATAAATGCCAAAATGCGCGCAGTCGAAATACGAACTACTCGAGTCATAGTCGAGGGCCCACGCCCAGGGTGACTTTTAAGAGCGATGCTGTCGCGTTTTCACAAAAAAAGTTGCGTTGCGGTCGCTAACAGCCACATAACCATAAATCAACCGCATTGAAATCGCGATACTATCACGGTTCCTCCGCGATGCGAATACATTCTCCTCTCTCCACAGAACTCCAATAGTAACTCTGTCTGTTCTCTCCCAGATGTCGTCTGACACGATCGCGCGATTGTATCGATACAGTCGCTACAACAAGTCGCCCTGGACAACTAGTTATTATTCTGTGCCCTGGACAAGGGCCCAGAGATGAGAATATGCGCCGGTGGCGCCCTCAGTGAGCCACACTGTTTTCTGGCGTGGACGGCTGCGGTGCGAATCCAACATAATTAAATTTGAATAAGCATTTCCATAATAACAGCCCATTGAAATGTTTGCTTCATTTATATGTATATATTCTATATCTTTACTAATTTAATGAAGCCGCTGAGTTTGTTTGCTTGAACGTGCTAATTTAAAAAACTACAAATCCGATTTGAATAATTATTTTAGTAATGGGTGAACTCAACGTGAAAGATATAGGTTATTTTAATTACATATCTTCCTCTTGAACCACTCTGTTTATTGGTGAAAACCTCATGAAATCTGTTCTGTAGTCGAGAACATTGATTACATACAGGCGGACAGCTTTTCGGGACTTTGTCTAATACAAATATAACTAATTTCCTATCCTACTTATATTATTATTTTACTAAGTGCATATAGATAGATATACACACGATACATATGAATACCAAAACATATTTTATCCAAATTTTCGTCTGTCTGTATGTTTGTTCCAGCTTATCTTTGAAAAGGCTGGACCGATTTTGACGGGACTTTCACTGGCAGATATAAAAGTTTAGGCCCATCTCGTAGCCAGATTTAGTAGCTAGCTACGAAATGAGAAAAGTGTTTTCCCATCTTGTAGCTAGCTACTAAATGGGAACGATCTATTCGGTAGGTTAGGGTTATTTTTTTACTGGTTAAAATCCTAAATCTTGGACTTTCGAATTCCTATTTCGTAGCCAGCTTCGAATCGGGATTATTTCTCCCATTTGGAAGCTAGCTACCAAATCTGGCTACGAGATGGGCCTAAACCGATATAAATGATTAATGTAACAAGGAGTAACTTAGGCTACTTTTGATCCCCGTGGGAACGGGTACAACGCGGGTAACACCGTGGGGCGCCGCTAGTACAGAAACATTAATTTACATAATAGGTTTTAATGTTTTTTATATTGGTCTAGCTAGACTAAGTAGATGCTTTAGCCCAATTAAAGAACAACTCAAAGGAGGGTATAGAGTGCGTGAGAGGGTACCTAAGCGATTTCTTCAGAAACGTATACAGGGTGCTCAGGGAAAAAACATACTAAAAGTCCTGACGTCTAGGATGTGCGCCGGAGGGAGGGGGACAAAGGTCTAAATTTTAGGTTATTCGCGAATATCTGAGAAACGGTGCAATGTAGCAAAAAATAGTGTATAATGAAATGAAAGCTTATAAAATTTTCTATAACTTTAATTCTATCCACTTTTTCCATATTCCCAACTGTTATTGAACTACACGCTCCAGAAATGTAAAAATTAAGGACCTCGGGCAGGTAACTATGGAGCCTGCCCCAATACTCAACAGTGACATGACCTATGTCATTTGAAAGGTCTTGAAGAGTTGTACAAGTTACTCCTAGACAGTTATATCGAATTCGATGGCCAACTCGGTAATTTCGACCACCGAAGAATTACCACTGGAGGTGCTGTGGAGCCTGGACGGAATGACTCAACAGTGACATGACTTACGCATTTGAAAGCTCTTACAAGTCACTTTTTGATAGTTATATCGAAATCGACGCCAAACACGGTGTTTTCGACCACCGAAGAAAAAACACTAGGTGTATGGGCAGTTGACCCTGATCGTATTGCTCAACAGTGACATGACTAATGTCATTTGAAAGCTCTTACAACTCACTCCTTGACAGTTACATTGAAATCGACGGCCAACTCGGTGTTTTCGACCACCGAAGTATCGACACTGATCGTATTGCTCAACAGTGACATGACACATATCATTTGAAAGCTCATAAAGAGTTTTATAAGTCACTCTTTGATTATATTGTTATAGTTATATTGAAATCGCCGTCCAACTTAGTGTTTTCGACCACCGAAGAATGGAGTTGGGCTATGCTATACCGAAGTATTGACCCTGATCCTAATGCTCAACAGTGACATGACCTATGTCATTTGAAAGCTCTTGAAGAGTTGTACAAGTCACTCTTTGACAGTTATATCGAAATTGACCGTCAATGCGGTGTTTTCGACCACCGAAGAATCGGCACTGGGTGTATGTGCAGTTGACCCTGATGGTATTGCTCAACAGTGACATAACTTATGTCATTTGAAAGCTCTTGAAGAGTTGTACAAGTCACTCTTTGACATTTATATCGAAATAGATTACTTTATGGTCGAAAGACAAGTGGCAATCGCTTCTTATTCTATTGGTTGTCTACCGTCTTAATGTCTATTTATTTAATAACCACATTATTATCACGTAGCATTAGGTAAATTAGTAAGGCAACCTCTTTCAAAGAACATCAGCCTATTTTTATGAATATAAAGGACCTTATTGGATTAAACTGTTTTGGAAATCAGACCATAAAACACGCAGTTATACCCGCATAAAAAATAATTGTATATCTTTCTCTTGAATCACTCTGTATATTGGTGAAAACCTCATGAAATTCTGTTCAGTAGTTTTCGAGAAAATCGATTGCATACAGACGGCCAGCTTTTCGGAACTTTGTTAAATATAATATGTATAGATATACTCGTAGCTGTGAATTAAAATATTTCACTACGTTTTAACTGAGTTAAAAGGAGAAAAAAAAGCGCATTCTTATTTTGACTTCATTTTTATCTTAATATTAATCTCATTAACTATTTTATTCAAATTATGTAGTTCTGCTGTCTCGTTCTGTTAAATGTAAGTACATAATAATATGTTGGTTTATTTTTGTCTCAAGCGATTTCATTTTATTTATTGTATTTGGGTATCAAAATGAACTATTTCCTTGTATAATCGTAGAAGAAGAAGAAGTAGAACACGTTATTCAAGCCACGATCAATTCAGGCATCTTTCAAAGGTTAAACATTCGAAAGTCTCAATCAAATACCTATTGTATATTCAGTTCTGGCCCATGAGTCATCTCAAGTAAATTGTGAATAAGGTTTAAACGACATTTTAGTAAAATAAATGTTGTTTGTTGTTCTGTTTTTTTTTGTTTTTTTTTTCAATGTTCTTGGTTTTTGTTTCTTTTTACAACCTTTTCATTACTTTTTAACGGAGTTTTAAGACAGCGCCTAGGCACGGTAAAACTATCGAAACAGTAGTTTAACTCCATATAAACGGCCGAAACGCGAGTTATACCTACGCGCTTCGACCGTGGTACACTCCTGGTACGCAGGCAGTCGCGACTGTGCCGCAGTGACGTGCGGGCGGTGTGTTGATTTTTGTTTTTGGTTGTAATTTGTTATTAACACATTGTCCATGTTTCCCAAAACAATTTATAATGAAGCTTCATATTAGAATACGGATTTTTTATACCTTAAAATTATAAATAAAGCGTTTCGTACGTATCAGTCGAAAATTTTTTTCGGTCGGAAATTTATAGCATTGTTTTTCAATTATAAACATGTTTTTTTCATTAAATTTACAAATCATTCACAAATCATCACGCATTTTTATTGAAACTTCCTATTCAATTTTAAGTATTTTAATTCTTTACATAAAAAAAAATTACAGTCACAAAACTAAATGGAAACACAAAGTAGGCAAATATAATTAAAATGCTGGCGGGTGGCAGTCTTAGCGCATGTTTACGTACTGCGCGGCTGTAGGTATCTAACTCAAGGTCACAGCCGAGTCGGATTACTGTTTCGATAGTTTTACCGTGGCCTAGGCCTTTGATATGGTCTAATGATTGGGTCTCCCCACCCCCTTGGTGACCGATGAAGGATCTAAGGCCATCACGGGCCAAGTACACCATAGGGACAGTAATAGACAAAAAAGAAAGACCCTTTTGAACATACCACCCATTTATAGGGCTAATTAAAAATTTTTCTATGGACGATGAAGTATTTTTCGTATCCCCCGTCCGCTTTTTATCATCACTACATAGTATAAAACAAAGTCGCTATTTTTGTCTGTTTGTTTGTCTGTTTGTCTGTATGCTTAAATCTTTAAAATATACAACGGATTTTGATGCGGTTTTTGTAATAGGTAGAGTGAATCAAGGTTTTTATGTATAAAAATTCCCGATATTCCCACGGGAACGGGCACAACGCGGGTAAAACCACGGGGCGCTGCTAGTACAACTATAAACCGCTTTCATTCTTCTGCCGTGCTTCGGTGGATACGTTTAATTGTCGGTACCGGTTGCCATAATCGTTAGACCATATCAGAGGCCTTTGAAACTCCGTTACTATATTTTATGATGAAGTAATTAAAAAATTAAAAATAAAACCAAGACCGTAAAAACCTTTTTTTTTACTAATATCGTTCGGATTAAACCTTATTTACAGCTCGGAACTGGCGAGTTAAATATTGTATAAAGCGTTACAAACATCAGATTCTTCGCTTACTTCCTGAACTCGCCTACTCGCCACTCGCCAACTCAACTAAAGCCCGATTTACACATCCGTAAGTACAGTAGTAAGTAGTTACCGAGTTAACTACTTAATCGACAAGTAGTAAGTATAGTCCAAACAGCGGAGTTTAGTTATCGATTAAGTGAAGTAGCGGCGTGAATCACCTCGCACTTACTACTTAACTCGCCAGTCGCCGAGCGTGTGCCGTCCACACGGTCGGCGAGTTAAGGGCTCCCACACAAAACTGCGATGCGATGCGATGCGAATTCGCATCGCAGGAACTTGCGATGCGAATTTTGCGATACGATTTAGTGCGGCAAACCGTTTGGTAGGGCGACCATGCCTTCAAGTGTAGTCAGCCGTACTGGACGTGTTTTTAGGAAGCGTAAGATGGATCGCGAAAAGATTATTGCACTGCCTGTATTGTTAAATAGATATAAAAGAAAAAGAAGATTCTGGGTTCATCCATTTATTACAATTATGAACTCTGATGGGAACTATTTTACTCAAAAGTACTATGCGTTGAGAACTGAAGAAGATAATTTTTTTGATTATTTTAGAATGAGCATATCTTCATTTGAAGAGCTTTTGAGTTTATTATCACCATGCCTTCTAAAACGATCGTACAAGGGAAGAATTCCTGTTATGCCTTTGGAAATGCTGGGACTGACTATCAGGTAAAGTAAAACAAAATGTCTCAGAACGGACTAAAATGGTGTCACCAAGGATGACGTAATATGGCAGGAATGTGCGATGCAAAGCAGATCGGAAATTCTTACGATGCGTTCGTGCGAATTCGCAGATATTTGCGATGCGATGCGAATTCGCAGTTTTGTGTGGGAGCCCTAAGTTGGCTGGGAGCGGGAGACGCAGTGGGAGGGTTACTCGCTACTTAACTGTCCAAAAAAAAGAATCGAATTCTATTTGCGTCAACTTACTACTTAACTCGCCGATCGGCGTCCAAACGATCATTTGTACTTAACTCGCAATCCCCGCAAGTTAACTCGCTACTGTACTTATGGATGTGTAAATCGGGCTTAAACGATTCTAATGGCCTACATTTGTTTTGCATTTCCATACAGTGCGAGCACGGTGTGCGAGCGATGGGCAGCGTAGTGCGTATCTTTCCTTTCTTTAGTCGCATTTCACGCGTCGAAGCCGACGGTCGTCCCACGGCTGCTCTCACTAAAATACCCACAATACGTATCTAACATCGCGTGTGATAATAACACTATTTTATAAACGTTTTGCAATATTTGGAAAGTGGTTTTAAGTGTTTTAATTATGTAAGTAAAATATATCGACAGTTTTTTGTAAGATAACTGAAATTGTATGATAGTAGAAAGTTACCCTCTTTAAAAAATGTACGTTTTTACGATTTTGAAAGTGGGTTATACAATGCGATAATTATGGTTAAAATGAGAGGTCTACTTTTTACTTATTTTTGTGTTTAAATATGCTTTAGGTGTAATATAGTTTCCGTTACATTTTTGTGAATTTTGTGCCTTAAATGTAAAATGAAATTAACATGTACTTAAAATCATTTACTATTATCAGTACTAGTGTGTCGCCTACGACACTTGACCTTTTTTTAATCCTCTTTAATTCCTGCACATCTACAACTGGAGTTCTTTAAAATTAGACCATAACCGATTTTTTTATATGCAGCTATCGTCCCATAATCACTAGGTAAAAATCAGTTAATTCAATTAGTCTCCTTACAAACTACACATTGTTTTGAAAAAAGAACTTTAAGAAAAAGTTGGAAAAACTCTTTGTATTTACAATTAGAAAAACAAATGACAATCTAATTCGAGTTGGTCATGAATAATAAAGCGCAAATGTCCAATAATGGACTTGTAATCGACTCGTTTATTTCCTAATCTATAAAACTTCAGTATCAAGGTTACACGATAGTATTAATAATCTAATTTGATGTAATGAGCAGTTAGTAAATTAGTGAGGAAATCGATTGGCAAAGTTTAAAAAAAATGTGATACTATTTATTATATTTATCACAATCCAAATACAATTTTGTGACAAAGTTACTTCGATTTGAAATGTGGTTGAATATAAATCAAAATAATTAAAAGTATAATAGGTATTAACTATGATATAAAAAGTGTTTTACAATAAGCAGGTATGTACGTGTTTTAATTTATTGTACATAGTGTTACATTAGACTTCAATAATTAAAAGTAGTTAAACATCTGTCGTTTTACAAAAATAAAGTTATACAAATATAAAATTTCAATCCACAGACTATAATATCACGGTATCCACTGGATTTGTTTGAAAAATATTATGAAAACATAGGACGTAGAAATATCCGCAGCATTGCATTGTAATGATACAAACTATCAATATTATGACACGTTAACTTTAGTTAAGGTAATTAGTAGTGTTAGTAGCCTGTAATATCCTACTACTGGGCTCTCATCTCACTGAAGATATCAGTACAGCGAGAAGTAGTAAGGTACTTAGACTGAAAAATATTTTTGAGAAAAAGTTTTGACTAGTTTTTGGTCCCTTACAGTACTGAGAAGAAAACCATAATATCTTACGTATAGATAAGATTGTAGAAATAAATTACTTAAAATTTTACCAATAATTGCACTTACTAGGTACATAATTCACGTAATGTGCCTTTGTTTATATAATGCAATTTGATTAATTGTAGATAACCTTTACATTAATGTTATTCAAAAGTTTATAAACAATTTGTACCAAAAAAACAAAACGTGACTTATAAAATTTTACTAAATTGTAAACACTAATCTAGACGGGACTTTATCGCGAATAAAACATTGAATCCAGCCAGTACCCTCGTGAACACGGCCGTTGCGACACGACCAAAACGTTGAGGTAGGTATGCATTAAATGTTTGTCCCGTCTAGATTAGTGTTTACAATGTGTTCATATCGTGATAAAATTTAGCTACTTGATTGACCAAACAAATAGTCTAGTCCTAGAATGAAACACGTTAAATAATACACGAATTTCAAAATGGAAATAATGATAAAAATATATTAACAATTAACAACAAAATGTGAACCAATTTAATTGTGCTGTAAAACGAACTAACTTTTTTCGTAATGTCAGCAAAAAATCAAATACATATATCAAAATTCTCGTGTCACGGCGTTTGTTGCCAAACTCCTTCGAAATGGCTTTGTGTGCATAACGGGTAGGTCTGAGAATCGGTCATCGCTCAACATACCCCCATAGTTATTATTTTTTATAACTTATTTAGCAAAACAACGTTTGCCAGGTCAGCTAATAATGCTATAAACTAGTAATTTGGGGTTAGTGGATAATTCGCTTTAATTTAAAAGCCCGAAACTCGCGAGTTTCCTTTTTAAAATATTATTTTTTGTGCAGTCGGTTCGCCCGAAGTCATATAAAAAAAATACAGCCACTACTGCGTATTTATAACTTGACAACGAACCAAACATTATGTGATGTATACAAATAAGTACAAATATTACTAACATGCAATCATGATGGCATGAACCTAAGTAATTTGTAGAAAGCTTTAGAGAGTTTCGTAAGAAGAATATGTATGATTCAATAATAAGTACTTAATCATACGTCATTTAAGAGAAAATAATTTTGTTTACAATGTGGTTTCACTCTCGTCGGATCATTGGACTTCCGTAATGTACTATCTTAAAGTAAATAAAACAAACTAGGTTGTAGGTTAATCACTTACCTATCTTTCTGAAACAAAATACTTAAATGTGTATTAAAGTTATGCAACATATAACAAGTGTAATAACAAGTATCCGCCCCTACTTCGTTTAAGTTACCTAATTAAAATATCGAATTATTAACATTCTATTATTTGAGCCCTAAGTGTCCCATTGTTGCGCAAAGGCCTTCATTATTTAGCTTCATTATTAAGAAACTGTGACTGTGTACAGTAATAAAAAAAATAGTCATAAGTAAATTAAATTACATTGCTTTTGTTTACTATAATTATTATGTTTTTAATCAAATTTTGACACCTTCATATCTTTGGTATCAAATAGAATGGTATCCTCTCAAAATACAATACGATACTAGTATTTAGGTTTATCTCAATGGCGTTGTAGCATGTGAAAATAACTCAAATCAAATAACAAATCATGTATATAAAAATAGTGAGCCAATAGAATAAGCAATACATTTTCTAATGTTTATTTTTAAATGATCTCAAACCCGAGCCCAGCGTGATATTACCCCTAATGCTCTTCAATGTACTAATATTTTCGGTAAGATGACACCTTTGCCCAGCAGTGGAACATTACAGGCTAATTTACTTACTATTTATAAGTTTTCATTTGTTTTGCAATAAAGCCTTTTTGCGTCTTAACTTTTTGTGCAATGCACCCTTAAATTATGACTAAGATAGGAAGGTGAAAGACCACAATATATGACTAAGTCTTCGCATTCATTAAACTTCTTTTGTTTACGATTCGTCATGTATTTTGTTTCCTTATACTAGACAGATAGATATAATCAAGATTTTCGTAGTATATAGTTGAAGGTTAGAGGAATTCTGATAAGATTTTTATTACTCTCTTATCAGCGTTATCAATAGGTGCGATACAAAATGCTAACAACAATAGCTGCAATATAAATAAAGTAACTATTAATGCTATAAACGCTTATTATATTTTTAGATGCTTAGATAAACCAGTAAGCCCGCATTTTCTCTTATTGTTCTAATAAAACGTTTTTTTAGCAAATAGTTACTGTTCTACCGACGATGTCTGCTTAAATTAAATTAGAGAACACGTGTTTTCATTAAATGAGGAAATAAACAGATGTTTTAGCCGATCATCACTGAACAAATAAATTCGCTCGCTTAACTATTTCAATAGCCGCGTACCCACCTAGCGCACAGGCTCGCGAGCCAGCCTCAGTAGTTTTGTTCAATTTACACGAGGGCGCCTCGCGAGGCAGGCTGATCCATCATAAGTCGTGTATATTCAGCTGCAGCTATTTTCCTAGCTTCGCGCGCGAGCCAAAACATAACCGTACCCACCTAACACACAGCGCTCACCGAGGCACCTTTGAGCGCGTCAAGTTTACTGACAACAGATTGCTCGGGGCCGAGCCGTGCTCATCCGAGCAAACGCGCGCCCGAGGCAGCCCGAGGCACGTCCACACCAGCCGAGCATTTGGCTCGCGAGGCTGCCGCGCGAGCCTGTGCGCTAGGTGGGTACGGGGCTAGTAGCCGCAAGAACGAACTAATGCTCGCTCAGAACTGTTCAGAACAAAAACAATACGAAAAATACAGTTAAAACGCAGAAATACTTCGATAGAGTTCTACTTTTAAAACGCAAACTCGTATTGATTTTCAAATTGAGGTTATCTTTTATGTAAGACGAAATGAGAAATGCATGAAACTGAAAATACACACAGTTGCAAAATATGAATCAATTTTACGGTGTTTTATTAAGCGATTATTTTCAATGTTTTGTTATGTTATGTTTATTTATACAAGGAGGCACATAAAATCGTTGATCGAATATGAGAAGTTAATAAAAAAACAAAAACATATACTTGTTTCTTAAGTTTAAGCGAACACTACTAATTTTAAATTGAAACTACATACGTTTACGGATACACTTCACTTTAATTTTACATTTTTGTCTGACGTTTCGGCCGCGACAAAGAACCGTGGTCACAGAAGACTGATATGTTAATTAAAATATAGGACCGATCATAACGGTTAAATTAAGCTTATATTATTTAGAACAGTTTTTAGTAAAAACGTAATTTTTTGTAACATTTAATGCGATTAAAAGAGGTATTAAATATCACTCGTGACTAAAACCATATGGCTTCCATCAGGCACGGTGACACACCAGCTATTTATTGACTTGCAGTAACATTACAAAAACACGTATAACTAGCGAAGTAAGCAGTTTAATGTAAGCGATTTCTGCATCAATATTGCATCTAAATGTGTTCTTAATGTATATGTTTACATACATGTATTAAACTAATAATCTATTTCTATCATCGTCGATGTGGCTAATGTTCAATTAAAAATAACACATAGTACCAATTCAACGACTATCGTTAAGTGATTAAAATAATAAATATGCCCGGACAAATTCACTCACTGTTAATTAGACCCAAACTAAGCTCTAAGCTTGTAATATGGAATCTAACTAACTGATACTACTATATATATACATACACAAATACTTTTTAAGAATATATAATATATAATTGACACCCAGACGTCGTCGCCAACAACTATGTCTTCACATATTGTTGACTCCGGGCGGGAATCGAACCCGCAAACCCCGACACAGTAAGCGCTCTCACTGCCACTGTGCCAACGGGCTTGTCGAAATTGAAAGTATTGTAACGAAATGTTCATTTTAACATGCAGTAAAAACTTTTTGACAGATTACCACAAATACGTTCTGGCAGCCCAATGATAATAGAGTTGAAAATTGTCTTTCGTTATATGTTTAGTAATCACTAGCGCCCCGCGGTTTTACTCGCGTTGTGCCCGTTCCCGTGCGAATTTCGGAAATTTTTACATATAAATCTTCCTCTCGAATCACTCTATCTATTTAAAAAACCGCGTCAAAATCCGTGCAGTAGTATTTGAGTTTTTCGCGAACAGACAGATGCGGCCGGGGACTTTGTTTTATAATATGTAGTGATTTAACAAATGCAAGTAAAAGCGAGAAACACTGCTAGTAAATTCTATAAATAAATCTTATGTTGGCACACTAAAGGTAATAAATAAACATGCTCAATGAAGGCTAAGGTGAAGTTAATTTACATTTGTATGGGCGTATCAATCGGTATATCTGTTAGCATTTCATACATACATCCATTGCATTGTTTTATTATAATAGCGACCGATTAAAAATAAAATATTAGTGTTTAATATCTACATATAAATAATCTAACTAATTTAATTAGTATATAATACTATGTTTAAATTACAGACGACAACAGACTATCAATTCAAGTATCCATATAAGTCACCACAATGAGTAAAATAAATCAAAATAAATGCGTCGTAATATGTGATTTAGATTAGCAACACAATGTTTTATTGTTTCGTGTTTCGTTTATTGTTATTATTGTAATGTAATTTCATAAAGTAAATGTGTAGAATACAGTATAACCTATTGTCATATGCTATTGCTGGATGCATGAAGACTCTATTACAGTAAGTCGTTCGCCGGATGTAACATTCGGTGATAACAACACACAAAAAAGTAAAAAACCAACTAAGTGCGAGTAGGACTCGCGCACGAAGGATTCCGTACTATTCTGTAACCTAATCTTATCGTTATTAATATCGAACAAGAAACGGTAAAAATCACGTTTGTTTGTATGGCCCCCCTTGAATATTTGTTATATATTTTTATTTTTAGTATTTGTTGTTATAGCGGCAATAGAAATACATCATTTGTGAATTTCAACTGTCTAGCTATCACCGTTCTTGAGATACAGCCTGGTGACAGACGGACAGCGAAGTCTCAGTAATAGGGTCCCGTTTTTTACCCTTTGAGTACGGAACCCTAAAAAGCCACTGCTGGGCAAAGGCCTCTTATCTCACCAAACATACCAGTACGGCGAGGAAGTGAAGATATCAGTTACACGCAAATAAGTTTAATTATTACCCCCTTTAGACGTGTGCCAATCGCTTGATCGTTTTGCTTCTATCGAGTCGAATAGCCATTGCGGCAACGGAATATCACTTGTCTGGGGCCTCTACAGCACTTTACTTTTACATTTAGACATTTAGCTGTGTTTATGAGTATGTACAAAATAGCCAGTAGGTAATAATACTTTCCTTTGTGAGGTACACAAAGAACGGTAGTACATGTTATGTGCTCAGCAAATATGATAATACTTATCGGTATTTAATTAGTTAACGCAAACGTTGCAACATTCCTCTTGCATTACCATTAAACGTCGGTAAATATATAAAACATTTTTAATAACATTTTTGTTCGTTCATCAAGCTGGAGTACAGTAATCCAGCCAATGCATAAATAAATCTAGATGAAAACCTTTTCTACGATACTATCTCTGGTATCGCTTAATAGCATCGTAGATCTGACCAATCGTAGCATAGCAAAGTTGCTCTAATAGTCCTCTAATAAATCCGAGTCGTTCAAAATGATCGAGTTGACAAGCTGTGGGTCTAACAGTGCGCAGTACAGTAGAGTGCCATACTAGTCTAATTACTTAGTCGATTGCTCGCGTTCTATTCGTCATGTCGTAATGTCCGGGGTGCGAGGTGCGAGTTGATGAATAATTCGTACTATCTTAATTACAGTTTGTAAACTCACTCCGTATAAAATAATATAACTACAATGCTGACAAAACCCCAAAAATATCGGATATGTATCTTTACTTAAAAAGTAATAAAATGTTAAAACGTTATGTTTGGTTTTTTCATCCTAAGTTCTATAACTTGTCAATGAACTTAAATTTGGCAATTTAACCTTAAAGCTAACAATTAGATGTGCCTATAGAGGCAAATAGTTTCAACACAGTTAAATTTCAAAATTGCACATCATTAATAACCATCTTTTAGAAACTATAAACGCGAAGGACAAACAGTGTACAATTATTAACAGTGTTAAATGAAGATTATTCAATGTCAATGTGATAATTACAATCTAGCTCGAAATTAATAGAACTTTAGATCGTTGCTATCTAATTGTTTTAAAAGAGTTTTATAAATAAACCGCGATAAATACGTGAATGGCAACAATTTTGTGCTCTTCAGTAATCACTAGAAAGTTTTTTTCAGTCAACGCCCGTACACAAATGCTTTCTCAGTAGAGATTTTATGAGTGATTTTCACATGTAATGTATGAAAAATTACGTCAATTAGATGATTTAATTGTCGTTTCTTAGTGCGGTAGTTAACCAATTTGCAAAATCTCTTTTGGTCAACGGATCGACGGGGTCCACAAAAAAAATATTTTGGACGACTAGCCAAAATGTTTATTTTGATATAGCACACTTACTACCAACAAGAAAACAATGTCGTTACCTCTGTCATTTAACTCCTATCATCTAAATCCTATCCGTCTTTTAAATCCTATCGTTTCAACATTGTACATGTACATTCTATCAAACTAAAAATTTAATTGAATTGAATTGAAACATTGTACATAAGTATGTATCCATAGTTTCACATCTATACTATAATATTATAAAGAGGTTAACCATTTAATTTTGTTTGTTTATATGCTCGAACTAATCTCGGGAATTACCAGTCTGAACGAGAAGGGCACTACGCCGGTACAACCGCGGGGCTCCGATAATGTTTTATACCCAAATACCTATTGTTACATTTAATTCAACAAATGTTTATTGTTACTCAAATGTTTACGACCAAACGAGTTTATTAACACGTAAACTGAGATTATTCGCGGAAACTGTATTATGAACTTGTGTGACACAATGCCAGGCGATAACAGTGTTATTGGACCATACTAGAACATTGTACGGACATTTTTATCAAATATAAAGAGTGAGCAAATAAACTAATATTTATATTTGGGATTTAAAGTATTTTTCCGTTTTGATAGCGAATATTAACAATTAATATGTAGGTTCATATGTACTATCAACGAACAAAGCGTATTGTACACAAATGTGCCCTTTAAAATAAATTCGCTAAATTGCAGTTTATAAAAACTAGTAAAGTTAACGACGCTTAATATGTAGTTTTCCTCTTTAATTTTTTATCAAATGTCGCTGGCATTTGGTAAATGGATTGCGTGCTTACTCATTTACTCAATATATTAAGAGTCTAATATAAGAAGACATTAACTCTATAATAAAGTAACGTCCATTACCTATAATGAAATGAGTATCATTGCCAATATTTCTGAGTAAGTTCCGTAGTAACTTTAACTTTACATAACTTCAATGTGTTTAATGGCTGCGATGAATATTAATAAAATATTTACTTACCGATAGTTTTATTATTTAATGAAGTTATTTTGTAATGAGTGTAAGTGAAACTTCAATTTTGTGAATGCTATTAAAACTTGCGGTTGCAAAATTATTTTCTCTTCGTGCAAAAATCTTCATACTTCAATCAATAAACTTTCACCGTCTTGCAAACTGTCGAGTTAAAAAAAATTAAAATAATGAATGACCTGTAAGATCACAATCTCTCACCCATCCATATTTCAGTACACGTACAATGAGTTAAAAGATTAATTTGAAAAGATATTAAATACATGCCTATTATATAAATGACTAGCAGCGCTGTGCTCGTTTTCGTAGGGTGAAAAATCTTATCTTATCTCCAGTGCCTTTAACCTTCCCATTGAATGTGGTTATCCATTACAAAATCTTTCAAATCGGGTTGCTAGTTTCTGAGATAAGCCCGTTCGAATAAACAAAAAAATTCTTCGTCTTACCCCGTCAGTACGCGATACTTAGGTTTAGCCGCGTTGTGCCGTTCCCGTGGGAATTTCGAGATACAACATAGCCTATGATTTTCTCGTTGAATGTGGCTATCCGTTACAAAATAATGTTCCAAATTGGATTGGAAGTTTCTGAGATTAGCACGGTCAAACAAACAAAAAAAAACTCTTCAGCTTTATTAGTATAGATTGTATTGTTTGACACACAGAGCAGGGTCGATGTTTGTATAAGTTTATTAACCCAATAATCCCTGAAGTCGATCACCACACAGTACAATAACTTAAACAAAACAATAAAAATAATGACGTTAAACGATTGTAAATTATTGTAATTAAGAGATAAATGTCTTGCAGTCAATAAATAATTTCATTTGTCAATTATTTCTACATGAGTTTCTTTGCTTACAGATATCCCGATGGGTTACAAACTTGACATCGGAGTTCTTTGATTGAAAGTTGACCTAGAAGGTTCGTTTGGAGACAAGAAAGTGTAGTGAAAGTCACGATGACGCCTGGTGCAATGGAGCCCTCGACTTTCGAGATGGGGAACAACAATGTTGTGCCCCTCCTCCCTCGGACGACAGTGCAACTTGAATTCAAGAACATTACTTGCACTTTCAACACGTTGGCACTCTCCAAATTTCGAATAGGTATGTTTTAGCACAAAATATAATAATCAAATACTCAATTCAATTAAAAATAATAAATATTACATTAATTATTTTTAATTGAAAAAGAAAACAAAGTATAACAAACAAACTATGGCTTAAAAGCAAGCTATTGAAATTTTCCACAAACTGGTTCTTTATTACAAAACGCCGACCTCTGTCGTTCAGGAGCAATTGCGATTTAAGAGTAAGTAATACTTTCTTTTGGCGACCAGTGTTTATATAACATCATATTTTTGGGTTTTAGTACGTGTATTTCACATAGTTAGACTTACGTCCGGTTGTGCTGGCGGTCGTATGACGTTGTCTGCTGTTAAAACAATTAAATTCAAATTAGGTGTTATTGTGAACATTGTCATTCAATGAATAGACAGGTCAAACATAGATATGTAGTAACGATATTAATTTATTATAATTATAAAATAAACTTGAGGGTCGATGTTTTACAGTAAACCAACGTCTAGTTGCAAAACAGATTAAATATTTAATGTTGCAATAACTATAATAATTCAATAAATCAAAATATTATAAGTAACCTACTACACCAAGAAAAATGTAACCTCCAGAATAAGGTTACGTATAAAATATATGTTACAAATCGTAAATCAAATGGGAATAATAATTATATAAGAAATAACTAAAGTGTTAAAGCTATTAAATAGTCGCATAACTTCGATTCACAAGGTACCTTAAGCAAGATTTTCTGGGCTTTACTATCACTACATGGTATAAAACAAATTTGATGCAGTTTTTTAAATAGATAGAATGATTCAAGAGCATCGTTTATAAGTATAAACATTTCGGAAATTCCCACGGAAACGGGCACACCGCGGGTAAAACCGCGGGGTGCTGCTAGTCAGATTATAAAAGCACAATAATAACTGAAGCATGGCTGTACTTAGATTGAACGAGTTTACTAGCTGCTAGCTAACTATTCCCCGCTCATGTTATCTTAAACTCGCCTACTCGCGTTCTGTAAAGTTGCCCAATCTACTCTATACTACTACAAAATGACTACAAAGGTATTTTTATCGAAGATCTAGTTTTTGATGTTCTACATTCAAACTTCACAAACCGGTTAGAAATGTCAGTGAATTCGTATAGATAAGGGTCATCAACCCTGACGTCCTTTAGATAATGCTACAAACCGGAATTTTATATCTCGTGTACTTTTATAAATATTATTTTCCTTGCACTGATAACTTTGGTGGGTGCAGCTTTTGCCCTAGGTACTTTTTAAGTATTTGCGGTTTGGGTGAAGGATGTTTTACAGAATATGTATGTCAGTATAGGCCTAGCCATAAAATAATGAGCATACCACAGACAAGATTGAAATAAGTCTGTCTTATAGTGTACTAGACTTAAGAATTTGTACTGAAAACTGTAAGACAACTGTACGAAGAGTTCTATTTGAATAGAACAAACTACGATTGTAATTGTTTTTTCATTCGAATGATTCGATTGTAGGAAAGAACTATTCCAACAATGTTTACGATCTTATGCATTCGAATGAATTCGTGCAAATATTATAAATTATTCATATATTATTCAAATGTATTTGCATAGCTGGTTATAATTTGCACAGTTCGCCTATAATTTTGTATCAAACTTCTTTGAATACAATTTTCCTCTGTTGTTCCACATTTTACCAAAAACGTTAATTGATAATAAAGTAGTTGAAATTATTTACAGACGCAGGTAAATCAATATCCAAACAGTATATACTCAGACAAAATAATCGAATCACGAATAATAATTAAATATCCCAATGATGGTTTAATAACGCGTGTGAAATCATACGAATAATGAAACTGTTATGTGTTGAATAATAGCCCTTTTTGGGCTGTTTAATATAAAAATACAATCCGGCTGTTTTGTAAAAAAGGACTTAATAATGTTATTGTTAAGTCATGTCACGTAAAAAACTTTGTAAATAAGTATTTTTGTAACACAATTGTCAGATTGTATATTTTTTTACCGCCCCAGCCCGGCTAGCATATCACTGAAGACAAAGATTTTCTCTTCATTTATCTCTACTTTTTAGACTTTCTCTATATCTACATGCAACGTCAAAAACTCTCGTTTTTACTCTTAGGTGAAGACTAAATGCATTAATAATGTGTCAAACATGTCACTGTCATACAATATCCAGCCAATCATTACAGAGTAAGTGGAATGAACAGTCGAATTGAATGAATGAATCCGGTGGTGCAACGTCGAATTATTAGGCAATATATTAGCGGTAATATCAGTTTGTCTACCAAATCTCTCGGGAAGAGTAGATATATGAGAGATATGTCTTCGTCTGTATGCTAGCCGCGCTGGTTGTCTTTGTCTCGTATTTTGTAATCTTTCGCCGTTTGAACTCATATACTAAAAACATTAAAAAACGCACGTAGTTTTAAATTCACAACGCATTACTATCGACCAAACTACGTCATAAACACTATTTTATTCCAAATTCCAAATTCATCGCATATTTGGTATTTAATATTCAAGTGAGATATATTTTAATCTTCCATTGACACTCGATAAAAAAAATCGCAAAACGTTCCTTGAATACACAAATCCATTTCGTACTAGTTAACTTTGATAAATGTCCGTTCATTTCAAAATTAGCCTTCTCCTGCAGTTTCACTCGCGTTCTGTAAGTTTTATAGAAATGTTCGATCAGTGTAGTTTTGATAACAAAAAAACTTGAGAGGTGTCAAGGGACACCCGGATGGAACGAAGTTCAATGCGAAATGGAAAGACGAAACGAAAATATCTTGCTTGCTTTCTATAAGAAAGAGTACAGACAGAGAAACATGCGCACGCCGTGCGGAATGCGCATGTTTCTCTGTCTGTCTCTCTCTAACGCAAAAAGTGTCGTTACAACTTTTCGTCTTAATTTTTTCCGTCTAGCCCCTTTCGCAACGCGCGATAAGGAACTTCGTTCCAAAAGGATTAAGAATGTTAAGGCATTTTGGTATTTTTTTATTAAAATTATTTTCCGGGCTGATTATTATATCGTAATAAGTGGTTTTCTGGTTTCAAAATTCAATCAGTCCTGCCCTTATTTTAGCGCAATATCTAATGTCTGACATATCGATGTCAAGGGTTACATGTTACATAACAGTAACACGATATACGATATACTATTGCATCTCTAGTAATAGTTATTACAAACAAAGGTTGGTTTGTTGTATATTTCAAGTGACTTGACTTGAACATAAAACGAAATAACAGATACTTTGATTTGTATGAGAATGGTCTCTACATCATGTTTTAAGTGTCGATATTTTCATATAAAGTAGGGAGTAAAAAAATAATAGCCTCTAATATCCCACTGCTGGGCAAAGACTTCCTATGTCACCGAAAGTGCCAGTACAGTGAGGAGGAATAGGCATAATTTCGAAAAGCCAGTTGGTGATCCCAACCCCGATTTATGTTTGAAAGTAGGAAACATGTTTGGCTCGACCCAGGAATTGAACCTGAGACCTCGAACTCGGCAGGCGAGTGTTTTATATGAAGAAGAACTATTTAGATACTTTATTTTAAAGTACCTAAACCTTAGTGATGAAAGCATAGCACAGTTACTGGTAAGATATTTATTCAAACGAGAACGAGTTTAACGGATTGAGTAATTTAATCACCATTCTAACTTAAAGTTATTAGTTACATAATATTAATGTTACGTGAACTAAATCCCAATATTTAATTTCACAAGTTACCACAAACTTTTATAACACACTTCAAAGTTCATAAAATTATAATAACTTCAATAAATAATGATTTATGTATTCATAACTCGTATTTAAATTACTTATAACTTTAAGTTACAGTAGTAACGTTGTTATAAACACGAATGAAACGTTAAAGTTATTGACTATAAGGGTTATTTCAAGTTATGTGTTTTCACTTGTTCCGCTACGTGTGTTTTGTTTATAATACAAAAGAACATCCGTGTGACGGACGACTGCCCACTACTAAGGCACAGAAGGTGCGTAATCGGACGAATAAAAGCGCTCAAATTGAAAGATGCGTATTGTATTCTTCGTTATTATCTACAGTGTATTTCTTCTAGGGAATCTTCAATATATAATTTTGCAAAATCGTCTATATTTAACGGAATTATGCCCGAACATACATAAAAATTGAAACAACCGAATTGAAAACCTCCTCCTTTTTTGGAAGTCGGTTAAAAAACTAACTATTAGAGCAATTATTTAACCAAAGAAAATCCTTTAAAGAGGAAAAAGACTGGACTGACCTTAAGCTGTCCATCATAAACCGTGTTAAAAACTTAATATCTCGCACTGTTAAGCTAATTGAAGAGAAAATTGCTTTGTTGCAAAATGAATACTGTCAGTAATTTGTTGTTCTCATTACGATTACTAAGAAACAATCGATAGTTCTAAACCAGCTAAGCAAAACAAAAACACTGAATATAACTAAAATCTAACCTACTTTCTAGTTTACGTAACAGCTAAAAGTATTCGAGCACAAGTGACGAGTAAAACATCACGTAAAAAGTGTAGTCTCACACTCACGTTACATCGATTGAGAATTTCTCAGGTCAATATACATGTCTTGATTAGTTACTCACACGATTTAAGAAATTATTGAGAAATAAGCAATGTATGGCAAAAAACGGATTGATATCTCGACACTTTAAACGGTAAAGGTCTGACGTGGTTATTATGTAACTGTAGTGTAATGCAAAGAAAGCTGTTTCACTTTCTATATAAGTGATATAATGGGTACAATATTGCAAATTGTTTTATGTGTAAATGAAATATCATTGCTTATTATCCTTTCAATTCATTGATGATTTATATTCCTTCCTTTCTTATAACAAAAAGACAGAAACAAATGCAATTTTACTTTCACTTTTAAAGGGACTCCTACGCTCATGAATGATTAAATTACTTATTTGCAGCTTTATTTTTAAAAACATATGAACAAAATATCATTTTTCTTCCTTCGTTTTTTGCATTGATTAGTTTTTTGTTCCGTATCAATAGTTATTTTAATGTGATTTATTGCCAAAAAAATGTATGGCTCACATGTTAGATTGTCATAGTCCCGGGGCTCTGACGTAGAAAGATAATTATATTTCTACTCAGAAAAAAATTAGATAAAACACACAAATACCGCAGGATATGTGTCACCGATTAGTACAATAGAATGCCGAGGTACAGATAGAAAAATAATGGAAGGCCAGCAGATAAAATGAGGTGATGACGCATATTGCCTTACGTAGTATGATCTATAAACTTTGTCGGAAACATTTAATATTTTTTTATTTACGACTCCATTTAAGATTACAATTCATAATATTATTGATTCCGTTATTTGGTTGGAGTCTTCATCTAATTACAAGGACATCGAGTCCAATTTTAATATTAGATTGTTTACAGTGGACTTCCCTTGATCTCGGGTAGATTGCAGTAGGAGAGATTGACGTTATTTATACACGTTTGACGTAGATATTTCTAGTAAAAGATACGTCACACACAGCGCACTGTTTGGCTTCCTAAAGTAGTAATTACAATTCAATTTGGCAGTCGACCACTTTTACGCGAACCACTTTTATGGTATAATGTACGATGATGCTCGTTATAAATGTATTTATTGGAAATCAAATTGCGAACGCCAATAAAAAGATCCGCCCCAAACGATCCAACACACTTCGGTCGAGAGATGGTTGCGCTAGAGGATGGTGTGGACGTTACTGATACTACGTTGTTACTAAAGTTTCAACAATAAATGTGATTCATGATTGTGGTTTACAGAGTGTGCGATCCAAAATGGATCGTCTGATGTGAATCATGTACTCGTAAATTCACCTATTTGTTGTCTGTCGGCAACTATAATTCGAGTAGGTACTTTATGTAGCTTCTCCGGTTAACGACAAGGAATCATCTAACTAAATACACTTGAACAATTCATTATTTATCTAAGATTAAGTAGACAATCCAAGTAATATATCGTCTTCCCTGTCAACATTCAATGCACGACTGCAATTTCCATGTCTAATGTATGTGCACTGCAAAGAAACTATGTTTCTATTGACCTAATGTATAAAGTGAATATCAAATAGGAATTACTAGACATCCATTGATGTTGCAGATAAATAAATCAGTGTCAAGTTCAATGACCTTCGAATTATTAATTTAGCATTACTTTACATTATATTAATATTGCGTAATAGAATTAAACTTAAAGATAACACTAACATACTCTCAAGCAATTACTTTTTATTCTCCACTTTCTTCCCTTTGAAAATGTATTTTCCTCAATGTATTTTAATAAACATCATTCAAGTAGAGGAAAACAAATACCTACTAATTAAATTTACCTAACGGCTAAGGAAGTCAGTTCACGTTTAGGAAATTCCATATTTTTAAGCATAACTTCGATTATATATACAACTAGCAGCGCCCCGCGGTTTTACCCGCGTTGTGCCCGTTCCCGTGGGAATTTCGGAATTTTTTTTACATAAAAACCTTCCTCTTGAATCACTCTACCTATTACAAAAAACCGCATCAAAATCCGTTACGTAATTTTAAAGATTTAAGCATACAGACAGACACGAAAAAGAGACGACTTTATTTTATACTATGTAGTGATGAACGGTGTACACCATATATTATTTAACGAAATAACGTATTTATTTCTGTCTGAGCACTTCCACAGCAGTACTATAAATTGTCGGTCCTGGTTGTTCTAATCGCTGGACCATGACGGAGGCCTTTGAGGGGTCGTAAACTGCGACACCAGGCTTGACCACTAACTACCACCAACTTTATCACTAGCCACGTACTAACAGATACTTTAACTTGTAACTAACTTAATCGAAACTTAATTAAGTTCAATTAACATGCATCGCACTCTCAGGGGCTTTGGTGATGGGTTGTTGATATCAAGATTCAAAACAATCATGGTTTAAAAAAACTTAGTTTATCCGGAAGATGGTAATTAACTTAATAGATAAAAAAATACGTTTGAAGGGCTTTTCTGAGGTTGTATTACATCAATCAAAATAATATTATGGTGAGACTAGTAGTGTTATACATAATAGCTATCATATTATAATTAAGACAAGTAGTCTTCAATGTTTATGTGGGTCAAGGAACACTCTCTGTTTGGTTTTGTAATCTATGATTAATATCTTTAGAACTGAAGATTGTTTGCATAATTAATAATATTAACTCCATTGAGATATTCAATAATATATTTAGAAGTATACGTTAGTTTCACTACTATTTGATTTAACCCCTAATTCACCGTAACAACTGAACTCGATCAGTTTAACTTAATTCACTTAAATCGAGTTCAGTTGACCGAGTTTCGAGATATGATATTTGTAACTTTGGCCCTTAGCATGTTTAAAAAATAGGAGGTTTCTCAATTTGTCCGTATTTATGCTTTTTTGCTTGAGCAAGTTCGCAAGTGAGATGCGACTTCAATAGGATGCAATCGACAGTCTTTTGTCTTTAGAATTAGCCGCAGATTATAAACTAATTAAATGGCGACGCATCAGCGTAACTTTACATATCAAATGCAATCAAAATCTATTTGTTCACAAAGCATTTTAAAAAATACCGGTGCAATATAAGAGAAGTGTAATTTAGGAATAAAACTTGTGTTTCCTGCGACATATTGATTTTAAAGTGAAACTTTTGTTAAGTCGTCTCAAACTTTTTCGTCTGTGCGTTGCATTGCATGTCGCGTGACGGCTGCGGAGTAGGGATAATGTGAAAAAACGTTTCACTTTTACCGTGGTTTCGTAAAACCACACAATCCTTTTTTATCATACAATGCGTACCTACTCAATTACATCTAGTTTTTAATCTCAATTTAACAGGCAAATATATAGAAAATGTATAGAATTCTTCCGTATAAAAACCCCACAAAGACCAATATACATTAATCCTTATCTTCAATAAATGATCAAGGAAACTTAACCATAATTATAATGCGAAGATGAATTGATGGGTCTTTCCATTAAAATATATATCTTATAAAGTATTTGTGTATGTATATGTAGTAGCATCAGTTATTACATTACAAGTTTAGAGCTTAGTTTGGTTCTAATTAACCGTGAGTGAATTTGTCCGGGTTTATTTAAATGAAGAGCATAAAAAACATAAAAAGATTTTTATTTATCTTTTTAGCCACATTCATGAAGACATTTTATCCCGTAATAGCAACGGGTACATCACGGGTAAAACCGCGGGCAATGTTTGTTCACCCAACTGTCTCAATTAGATTGATATAACAACTATTTTCAACTTCATATTAAAATAATTCATGTTTGCACGGAACCGGATTGCAAAGATTTGGAAAAACATATGTATTTATTCCAAAGCTCAGTAAAAGACGGAAAATATGGTTTTCCCAAAGGAACTAAACTCTCTTTTCTAACTTAAGCTTGGAGACTTTCGAACCAATTTATTTATTTATTTATTTTTATTTACACTTAACTAAGTAACGTAATTTTTTATACATTACGCTGATTAGTTAAGTGTCAAATCTCTCATTAAATCTGTGTTCTAAGGAAGGACTTAACGTCTCTGAGTACGGCGTAAGTTCAATGCTCTTAAACTAAATAAACTGCTAAATACCTTTTTTCTTTTGTGTCGTAAAATACAAAAGTATTTACAAAATACACAACAATACAAATTAGGATTTCACATAACCAGGTTAAATAAGAAAGGTGCAAGAAATGAAAAATCCTAAACAGAAAAAGTAAGCAAACAAAAAAACATCGTATTTGCATATGAATAAGCAATGAGTAACATTTTCAACAAAGAAAATATGAAGAAAAATAATATCTAATTTAATATTCAGAAATATATGTTATTCAATTTCAACACAATATGTTCATGTTTAACATGAATATTTTAAATTCCTTCTCAATTAACTGAACCAAACCTTATGTTGATTAGTTTTTCAAAGTTTTAGGGCCGAAACTGCGTTAAGCGGGTGCGCGGATGCGCGTGCGCGGGTTCATACAAAAGTGAAGTGAAGTGAGTCGCATGCGCCCGATACAAAAGTGAACCGTCGTGCGCCCGTCGCGTGCGCCCGTCACGTGCGCCCGCTTAACGCAGTTACAGCCCTTAATTGTTATTCTTGATCACCGAATTACTTCCTATATGTCCTAACGTTTATTACAACTTTAATGTGTCCTTTCAATTAAGAACTAAAACAGTGTAATTAATTAACAGGCATTAAGGCATTCATTTAGCCAATAACGGCGTCGCATAGTTAATATTATTTTATTAAACAAAATTAGCCAGAATCAGGGCCAATACTGCGTCAAGAGTGCGCTCGTCGCGGGCGCCCGCGGCGGTTCGCTTTTGTATGAAACCGCGGCGTGCGCACGCTTAACGCAAGTTTGGCCCTCAGTATTTTTAATATTCATAGTATAAACTAGCACTATAAAAAATATCCAACAATCACATCATTCATGATATTTATCTAAAAGAAACATTCATTTATCACAGATTTTAAATACATAGTGACAATACATTCTTCATTGATGGAGTTACCACAATTAACAGCAAAAACGTTAATAATATTAATAATAGGTATTGTGGCGAAAAGCCGAGAGCTGTTCATGCTAACAATCATTCAGGAATGGCAGATAAACGATAATTATTCAATAAAAATATCTGCTTAGTAATTATGTATATACCACTTAGTAGTTTTTAGGGTTCCGTACCCAAAGGGTAAAAATGGGACCCTTTGGGAGACTTTCACTGTCCGTCCGTCCGTCCGTCTGTCACCAGGCTGTATCCAAGAACGGTAATAGCTAGGCAGTTGACATTTTTAGAGATTATGTATTTCGATTGCCGCTACAACAACAAATACTAAAAATAAAATAATACAAATATTCAAAAATTCAATTTCCCATACAACAAAAGTGATTTTTTGCCGTTTTTTAAAGTAGGGAACCCTCCGTGCGCTAGTCCGACTAGCATTTGGTTGGTTTTTTACTTCTGTGAGTATATATTATCAATTAAACACTAGCGGCCGGTGTTTTACCCGCGTTGCACTCGTCACAGTGGGAATGTCGGGTTCAATACCCAGGTCGGGTTAAAACATGATTCCTACTTATGGACGTTTCCTACATGGTTCGGGATTGAGATCACCTACCCCGCAATAGGCATGAGTGTTGATTGCGCCTAATCCTCCTCTCTGTACTGATCTTCGGTGAGACGAGAGGCGTTTGGCCAGCAGTGGGAAATTACAGGCTAATACTGACAATAATAATTATTCCAATCCCACTAGTAATTCCAGACATTACCGCGTTCATACAAACTCTTCAACTTTATTATATGTATTCGATTTTTTGTACCCAACTTTGTGCGCGCGTTGATGTCTTTTCTATGAGATATCCATCAAAATTGTTATCAAACTATACCGATTTGCCCCATTCAATCCTTTATCGCGAAGAGTTCAGTATTTAAGTTACTACAAAAACTTCTCTTCAAATTGCAAAAAATCCATTGGTAAAAATTCATTTAAATCTGTACAGTAGTTTGTCACAAAACAGACTCAGAAATGCGGATATGTTTTGTGTAACATTTAGAGGAGTAATTAAAATTATAAATATAAAATCAATTATTTTGTCAACTGCAATTATTTGCTATCTGTACATAAGGTTATCAGTTAATCTGAAACAGTCATTCAGTGACTGAGTATTCCAAACTAATTGAAAGCGTACTCTTAATTGCCGGGTCTAGATACAGCATCAGTCGTAAACACTTATTAACTTCTATACGTACTTCCTTGAACATGATTAGCATATCCATTTGTTATGACGAATCGATGTTTCGTGTTTGGAATTTTAAACACAAAAGCAAATGGTTTTACAATTTTATTTTCTTTCTTTTGTGGTTAAACCAAACGTGGTGTAGAATTTTGGAACATTCCCAAGATTTAAACTAAAGAGGATATTTAAACAATAAAATAACAATTCAATTGTTCTTTACGAGTTAAAATAATTTGTGACGAGTTCAAATAATCATTTATAAAATAATTAGTAGCGCCCCGCAGTTTTTCCCACGTTGTGCCCGTTTCCGTGGGAATTTCGGGAATTTTGATACATATAAACCTTTCTTTTGAATAACCATATCTATTAAAAGAAACCGCATCCGTTACGTAGTTTTAAAGATCTTAGCATACATAGGGACAGACAGCAGAAAGCGATTTTATTGTGTACTATGTGGCGATATTATCTTGGCATTCAATGATGTAGTCAGTTATTTTATAAAAGTTACAATGATGACAATTACAATGATGTTTGAAGATTACCATAGACTGCTAGATGACATAGTGACTATAGTCTCAAAGATATAACTGGAAAATAAAGTTACAAATCACTTAACATAACAAAAAAATACATACATTTTGTAATATATCGAATTTATAAAGCCGTCATTGTTTTCCGCCCTAATTTGTATGCAACACTGATGTCTACAGAATATGTATTACATTGACGCGTTTGATTGTCGTCGGATAAGATTGATCTACTTTATATTCCTGTCGTATCATACACTATGCAATGGTTACCAAATCAATAAAAATTATGAATCACATAACACCTAAGCAGTTACTAACTCGAGGCTAACAGTTATCTTAATTCAGCTAATTCTTTTACATATGTACTTATGTGCCTGTAAAATCTTTTATATATACATATAAGGATATAGAAAAAAAAAGCGGCCAAGTGCGAGTCGGACTCGCCCATGAAGGGTTCCGTAGCAGCGAGTAACATAATAAAGAAGTTCTTGAAGTTCGTTGTACTTGTTTTTTTATTTACATTTGAGTTATTGAATGAATAATCAGTATTTTTTTGCGGTTTACGATTTATGTCGTAAAAAAAAAACTACTAACTAGACCTCGTTCAAACCAATTTTCGGTGTTAGATTACATTGTTATGTACATCATATATTTTTTTTAGTTTTATCATTCTCTTATTTTAGAAGTTACAGGGGGGGGGACACACATTTTACCACTTTGGAAGAGTCTCTCGCGCAAACTATTCAGTTTAGAAAAAAATGATATTAGAAACCTCAATACCATTTTTGAAGACCTATCCATAGATACCCCACACGTATGGGTTTGATGAAAAAA
This sequence comes from Cyclophora albipunctata, assembly GCA_963082685.1. Classification (NCBI taxonomy): domain Eukaryota; kingdom Metazoa; phylum Arthropoda; class Insecta; order Lepidoptera; family Geometridae; genus Cyclophora; species Cyclophora albipunctata. The sequence goes on along the minus strand of OY720119.1, from coordinate 6,991,700 downwards.
AAAAATATTTTTTTCATTTCTAAGTATGGGAGACCCCCCTAAATTTTTTTTTTTTTCTATTTTAGTGTGAAAATATTAATGCGGTTCACAGAATACATCTACACACTAAGTTTCAACAACATAGCTCTTATAGTTTCGGAGAAAAAAGGCTGTGACATACGGACAGACGGACGGACAGACAGACAGACAGACATGACGAATCTATAAGGGTTCCGTTTTTGCCATTTGGCTACGGAACCCTAAAAATCAAACGAGAAGTTTATTGCGGATGGAACAGGCAACTCTTGTGTTAAGTAAACCCGATAATTTCGGTAGAAGGAGTTTGTATTAAATAAATCTGTGTTTTTATAACAGTAATGCCACAGTAGACAATTGGCAACCGTCTATTATGTCTCAAATGTCACGTAATTGTTTCGTCCTCATTATAAATTCGCTTACGTTTCGATAGGGTTACCTTTGTTTTATCAAAATATGTTTGACAATTTATCACTTTCCAAAATATTTTTCGCAGAATTTCATTTCCCAAATAATCGTTTGCCAAATTAACTCTTCACAAATAATTGTTACGCAAACGTAATGTTTGACACATGAATGTTTAGGCAATGCCTCGCTCGCCAAATGGTAGTTTGACCAAATTTCATTTAGTCAAATGTTTTAGTTGGCATAACATATTTTACGCAAAACAAAATTAGGAAAATGATTTGTTCTGGGAGCAGTTCGTTTTAGTTGGGGGAACCTAACCTACTGTTCTGGGAGCGGTTCGTTTTAGTTGGGGGACGCAGTTCTAACCTAACCTAACCTACTTACCTAATTGAATCTCTTTATTGGGTTTTTTTTAATGCGGGGGGCTTCGCCCCCCGCGCCCCCCTTTACCCTTCAGTTTATGTCAGTTTTTGGTTTTATCGAGGGCCACAGTTCTTCACAATTCATTTGACTAAACGTTTATTAACTAATATTTTTTTGCCTTAATAAAGCATTTGCTAAAAGACCAAATGCCGAAATTTCATTTTCCGAATTAATATTATGCTGAATAAAAATTTGACCAAACGAAAATTTGCGTATTGTAATTATGCCAAAGATTGCATTAGCAAAAAAAAACAGTTGCTAATATTTGTTTGGGAAATGAAATTTGACCAAAATAATTTTGGCAAAACGGCAGGATCCCGTTTCGATAGTATACAACCAGATAAAATGCAAAACGATTGCCACTTGTCTAGGAGGCTGGTAACAAAACATTACCGAATGTGGTGACGCATTTCCCGAATATGCTGATTTATAATCTGTGACGTCAATCCTCAATTCAGTTTAATAATATTATAAACTTTAAACTTTATTAATAATAAGATTAGACTTAAACATAAATCATTTCTGTCAATTTATTACTTCTCCTAACCGGTTACTTTAGTCTCTATTGACGGTCAAAATCTTTTAAATGCATTCCATTAAATATTTATAATTCTCTTTTTTTGTTGCAGAGCAAAAAGAGATCCTAAAAGGAGTTTCAGGATGCTTCAGACCTGGGCAGCTGACGGCCATCATGGGGCCATCAGGGGCTGGGAAAACAACCCTCCTCAATATACTAGCTGGCTACATGTAAGTTAAGTTCTACATATATATTAAAAGAAGTACTAAAAAATAGTAAAGGTGGCCAATTATCAATACGTATGCAAACGCATCAGCTGATTCAAATTAAACCGTCACTAAAATTTGTGCACGTGAACTCACATTTAGAAACCAGTTTCACTTTGTTGTTGTCAAGGCCTTTTGGCTAGCAAAACACTTGGCGGATCTTCCGGGGCGGGACTCGAATACTATGGTATTGCATATTATCTGGGGATATGGCAGTGTTTCCCGCTAAGTCGAGCAATGAAGCGGTACATCCTTTTATCGAAGGAGTTCAGGCCATTTATCATTTGGCAAAAGATCGGTCGCTTCGTCGCACATCGCGGCGAAAGTTATAATTATCTATACTAATATTATAAAGCTTCAGAGTTTTTTTGTTTTTTTGAACGCGTTTATCTCAGCAACTGCTGGTCAGATTTGAAAAATTCTTTTTGTAATGGATAGCCACATTTAACGGGAAGGCTATAGGCTAGTTTCATCCCGAAATTCTTACGGGAACGGGCACAACGCGGGTAAAACCGCGGAGCACTGCTAGTGCAATGATATGTGTTAGCGTTCCATCACGGAAGATCCGTCATATTTAGCACGTGCCTCTATTGAACTTTTGGTCGAAACCCTCAAATTCGCCGTCACTGTCACTAGTGCAGTGATTCCATATACCGTGTAATTTAATTAACTTCTAAATTTTGGCCCAAAAAGTTCACGGTCACTTATATTTTCCGTGCAAAAAACTGAGTTTCTGGCAAGAACCCAAAATTTAAAGATGCAGTGCACAAAAAGCAATGCCCGTGTAATAAACTAACCAACACACAGTACCTACACTACATTAAATGTCACATAGGTCATTGACCTGTAATTACATTTTAATACTTTATTTTGAAGTTACGGTTAGTGGATACCATCAAACCCAATGATTCTTGATCTTTAAATTAGGTACTACATGTACAAAGACGAATTTTAATTGCGAAATAAATGTTTACTCAATTTCTCGACGTTTTCGTCGTATCTCACGTCTCTAACGAGCAATTATTAAAATATCATGATAGTTTAAATACTCGTAGTGCCGAAAGCTTCATCGGGATCAGCCATACGAGAATTCTCTTCTCTAAACAGCTTTTCTTCATATACCGCCCTGCAATCTTACTTAAACCATCCTTTCAGGACCAGAGGAGCCAAAGGCGAGATCTCAGTGAACGGCGTATGCGCGTGCGCATCCCAAGCGGCTGGCCGCGGGGGCGCGCGGTACATCCGTCAACATGACGACCTGAGAGCTCACCTCACTGTTTACGAAGGCATGTCGCTTGCTGCGGCTCTTAAACTAGCAGACTTTACGGCACAGGAGAGAAAGGAAAAGGTATTTTAAATATAGATATAAATATTTAACGGGACAAATTCACACACGGTAAGACCGAAACTTAGCTTTAAATTTGTATTATTGAATCTAACTAACTGAAACTTAAACATATTAATACACAAATACGTTATAAGAATATATAATAGTCGTGTTCAATCCAAAAACTCAACCTACAGACCAAATGCATGCCTTTTTCTATAATGCATACTAATTCCTGATTAATTATTATTACATTACCTATTTGTGTATAAGTACCTAATAATTTACTAATTATCTACAAAAATATTCAAATAAGGAAATTATTCTAATAATGAGCTGGGATATGTATAATATATAATTACTTATTACGCGTTTCTGAGTGACAATAACATGTGATTATTAATTAATCATCAATGTTAGTTGTATTTGAAAAACAATTCGTATTGGGGGGATTTGTACTTATTTCTAATCATTCATTACTTGTACAAATGATTTAATCTGTGATTATTAGGTTATCTATATTAATTGAAAGTACCTACATATAATACTTATGCCTATTTAATTAAGAAATATATTATGTACTAGCGACCCGTTCCCGTGGGAATTTCGTGATGAAAAATAGCCTATAACCTTCCCGTTGAATGTTACATTACAAAGAATTCTTTATATCTGAGACTAGCCGCGATATGCGGCGTTACCCGTTGTACCCGTTCCCGCAAGAATTTCGGTATAAAATATATTCCATGTGTTATTCTGATGTATAACCTATGTTACTGTAAAGTTTCATCCAAATCCGTCCAGTAGTTTTTTCGTGAAAGAGTAACAAACATACATACCATCATACATCCATCCTCACAAACGTTCGCATTTATAATATTACTAGCAGCGCCCCGCGGTTTTACCCGCGTTGTGCCCGTTCCCGTGGGAATTTCGGGAATTTTTTCATAAAAACCTTCCTCTTGAATCACTCTACCTATTACAAAAAACCGCATCAAAATCTGTTGCGTAATTTTAAAGATTTAAGCATACAGACAAACAGACAAACAGACACGAAACAGAGACGACTTTATTTTATACTATGTAGTGATGATATCTGAGATTACCGCTCAAAACGATAACTCAAACTATTCAGCTTTTTTATATTAGTATAGATTTGTGCACCGATTATATTATTGATAGTCTTCACGGCGTTGAACAAATGCCAATCTCCCTCCACACACCGAGTTTTCATTGATAACTCCGATTCTTATCATCAGATTATATAGATTTATTCCATTCTTAATGTTATAGTAAAGTAAAATAAGAGATTTATTCGCAATGGAAATACGCTGCTTTTTCAAATTCACATTTTATTTTATTTTAAATTCACTCAATTTTGTTATATAATTTTGTGTCTTACCAACAGCTGACAAGAACCTTTTTTGGCAAAAACAACACAAAATCATGTTGTCAAGAGCTGTAGTTCAATATTATCTTTTTTTTAATATCCAAAGAATGAATCTCTAGCCATATCACGGTTCATTGCACCGCTACACCGTGACAACCCGTTAAGTGCAAGACACAATAGTGCGGCTGCGGTTCATATGAGGTTGTATTCCTTGCATTTGTATTTAAAGTAATGGGCCAATGAGATAACTTTCATGCCCGGGCCCTTACTATGTGTGTCTTGCTTTAGTATTAGTTTAGGTTGACTTGCTTCAGTTATCAAGCAACAGCTAAACATTTTTTCCTTTTTCAGGTATATGAAATATTGGCCTTGCTCGGTCTTAGCAGCACCGCACAGACGTTATGCCGCGATCTATCAGGAGGCCAAAAGAGAAGATTAGCAGTCGCTTTGGAACTACTCTCAGATCCTTCTCTCATGTTCTTGGATGAACCTACCACGTATGTAAATTTTATACTAATAGTGTATGTTCAAGCTAATCTGGATCAAATAATTATTTTGTATTGGGTAGCTATAAATCAAGGGGCTTTGTTTTATCCAGGCAAAACCGCGGGTTGCGGCTAGTAAATAAATAAATATGTACATACACGACTATTCGACTTTGTCCCTTAGACTATTTATTTATGACTACTTTTTTTTTTTTTGACGTTTTTAGTCAGTCTAACTAACTTTTGTTAGACTGACTAAAAACAGTTTTGTTTGCGTCTATAAACAAAAATAAAAGTAAAGTATAAGCCAGTAATGTCCCACAGCTGGCAAAAGGCCTCTCATCTCACTGATGTAACTAGTAGAATGAGGACAATTAGGCGTAATCACCATGATTGCCTAATAGTTTATTTCAACATAAACTATTTTATTTATCATAATTTACCTATCCCTGATTTATATAGGTATACCTAGATTACTTCTCTTTAATTAATTACTAACAATTTTAATTTTAATTTAACTGTAACTGTGTAATTTAAATGTTAAATTAAACATAACCAAACGTCATTAACTTTGTAATTAATTGTGTTTTTCATTCAATTGTCTAACACTGTCCGTTTGAGGATTGACTTTATATGTAATTAGTTTAGGTATATATATGTGACTGCTTCAGGTAAATTGAAGTTTTCTTTGATTTTATTTTAAAATCTTACTTTAGGGAAAATACTTTCCGGCTTACCAAAACACCTATTGCCCTTAGTACTACTATGGGAACTACCAAACTTAAATATAGGGTATGCTTAGCCTAGCTATAGGTATAGTACCTCATAAATACTACCTCATGAGTCACGGTTCCTTGTCACTTATCTGTCGGGCCCGGATTTTAAACGGAAGTCCCAGTGGGAGAACATTGTATATGAAATCCTGCATTCACCATTCATTGCAGTCCCAAAGTTCTACCATCATTTGAGATTTTTGACTTTACTAAGCGTAGCATGTATTAAGGTCAAGATTTTACAAATATATATATATATTTAGATATATATGTATGTATATAATTTGCTGACCCGGCAAACGTTGTTTTGCCATATAAAAAATAAGGGGTGAACCATCCAGCGCCCCGCGGTTTTACCCGCGTTGTGCCCGTTCCCGTGGGAATTTCGGGAATTTTTTTACATAAAAACCTTCCTCTTGAATCACTCTACCTATTACAAAAAACCGCTGCGTAATATTAAAGATTTAAGCATACAGACAGACAAACAGTGTGACAGACACGAAAAAGAGACGACTTTATTTTATACTATGTAGTGATTTAGATATATATGTATGTATATAATTTGCTGACCCGGCAAACGTTGTTTTGCCATTTAAAAAATAAGGGGTGAACCATCCTAACCTCTATAGTTTGAGATGTCAGTAAATTTCAAGTTAAACCAAATGCCACACGGCGCCTCTTCATTTCTCAGCAAACGACTAAATTCTGTATGCGACAATCGACCAATAGGAACAAGCTCTTAGTGGAAAAAGCCAACACATCAATATTATTGTAATAACCCCATATCAAGTGTATCAAACAGTAATCGCAGTAATATCAACCGAGATGTTAAAGCAATTGAACTTATAAATGGATGTCTTTGTCGAGCATTGATTAAAATTAATGGGTTTGATGAATAAAGAACTGTTGTAGTAGAATTGCTTCAATTAAAACAATGTCACGACTGTTTACTGTTTTAAGCCTTAGTGTACACTGTAGCAGAGCGATGTTTTGTAAATAATATCGCATTCAATTGTTAGTCCAGTTGTTGACAGTTCACTCCGATGTCAATGTACCATACATTGAATGTTTCTATAATTTCTGAATGCTGTGTGAGTGCTACTTTCTATGATTCCAAAATTAACGGACTAGGCTAGTGGTTAGTATTTTTGTTTACGCGAATTTTGCAAACTTTGACAACTCCTAGTAGTAACATCCTACATCTACCACTATTCTTTAAAAAAGTAAAATAAAGAAATGTCTCACTGATGCGCAAAGACCTCTCATCTCACTGAAGTTATCAGTACAATGAGGATACAATTATATACTATACTAGCAGCGCCCCGCGGTTTTACCCGCGTTGTGCCCGTTCCCGTAGGAAATCCGGAATAAAATGTAGCCTATAGCCTTCCTCGATAAATAGACTATCTAACAGTGAAATAATTATTCAAATCGGTTCAGTAGTTTCTGAGATTAGCGCGTTTAAACAAACAAAGAAACAAAACAAACTCTTCAGCTTTATAATATTAGTATAAATTGTTTAAATATTATAAAATATCACATTAAGATTGTTGACTATGTGACGAAAGTTTGTTTATATAGTGGTGTCGCTATTATCGTAAGCTTAATATCGTAGGTGTTAACTTAAAATTACGGCTTACAGCCTCCGTGGTCTTGTGGTTTGACCGCTCGGCTCACGATCCGGAGGTTCCGGGTTCGATTCCTGGTGGAGACAATAGCTCATAAAAATCTCCTGATTGCTAGAAAAGTAATATGATTCTGTGCTTGATGATGATTCTGGGCATGTTGAGCCGTCGGTCCCGGTTACTTTCTACGGATTGTAGTCGTTACATGAGCCATGTCAGAGGCCTTTGGCGGCACAATAACTCTGACACCAGGATTGGTCAGGTTGACCAGCCACTCGATGAAGAAGAAGAAGCTTAAAATTGTCTCTAATGGAGAAATCAGACTTTCCCATGTAGTTTGTGCCTTACCGTCTTTACTTCAGTGGATACAAAGCTTTGCAAACATGTTATTGTTGCATTAATTAGTTTTTGTGTCATTTGACAATGTTTTCATTGAACTAACCCATTGAAAAGTTAAACAAATGTCCATGACATAGTCACGATACCTCGTTAACTTCAGATTAAATTTAAATCAGTCGTTACTTAATCGACCAGACGTGAGAACTATTCATTAAATACAGTCCATTGTTTAGTTAACACTTTAAAGTTATTTTAATTTTATTATAGGAAGATTAAATATTTATTTAATACTAGCAGCGTCCCGCGGTTATGCCTGTTTTGATTACGTTTAATCCTCCGCACTGAACTGGTCTAACCATGTTTCTTTAATGAGTACTAAGAGCCTTATTCGTAAATGCTTCTAAACAGTATTTTAGCTATCATATGTTTTGTCCCTTTCCGACATCCGCTATGTTACAAAGAGCAAAAGAGACAAAACACTTTATAACAGCGTTTACAACAATGTTATTAATACGGTGGTAAGTATATATAAGCACAAAAGTATGAATAAAAAACTAAATATTTGTTCCAGTGGCCTAGACTCTTCAGCATCAGCATCCCTCATAGCGTTACTGAACAGCCTCGCGCGCGGCGGCCGCACCCTCATCGCGACCATCCACCAGCCCTCAGCGTTACTCTTCGAGAAGATAGACTCTGTCTATTGTCTGGAGAACGGGAGAATGCTGTTTAATGGACCGAGACAGCACCTGTTGCCGGCATTGGCAACCGCAGGGTTAAGATGCCCACCTTACCATAATCCGGCTGATTTCTGTGAGTTTCATTCTTATTTATTTTGTTTTAATTCTTTTTATTACTACGGACCGCGAAAAAACCTGTAGTAATAAAAACAATGAAAATATTATTATTATAATTGTGTACATATCGTGAAACTTTGAGAAAGATCATTTTGCTTTTGGGTTCATAAAAGTTAAAAACACCACGCGTTTTATAAAGTTAAAGCCGCTGTTAGTATACTGTATTGTCGCAAGTGATCGTGTGTTCTTTCGGTAAATTAAAAATCTTACGACGAACATGTCCATTAATTAATTGAACATGTTCATGTAAATAAAAATATCGTTCTGTTCAGAACACTTGAGAGATTCTGTAAACACGCGGCTTACAAAAAAAAACCCACGCGGTCGTAACGCACACTCTACTGTGACACCTCAGCAAGACGGTTAGGTCTAATTAATTTCATCATTTTTCTCTATCGCGTTAGAATTGAACGTAAAATAGCCTACAGTTAGGCTCGGTTTCAATACAACGAATATTTTTTTACATCAGAATTCTTGGAGAACCGGTTGAATGCCGCCAAAGTTAGTTCTATGCCCTACTAGTTCTTTAATACATTAGAAGGTGCAAATTTCGTTGTACAAGTTAGGTTTATTCCATTCAATAAATAATTGGTACCTATACACAGACCCACGTACGTAACATAATCAATGTAATTGCACAAATCAGCCTCATTAATTATGAAGCGCAATCATTTGTAGTTTTTTATAACGTCTTAGCATCCTAATGATACATGTGCATCGTCAAAACACAATTGAATGTTCGTAATTTATGGTTATTCATTGCATGGAATTGCAAATTCAAAGATGCTGAATGCTTTAAATCTTTACATACAAATGTAATGCAGCATATGAATGCATAATCGAATATTCACAAATCGATTATTTGAATCGAATTAATTCTCAATTCAAAAATGTACCATGTATGAATAGCATGACTTGCTTTAAATATCTTCTAAGAGTCACGTATTCACTTGTAAACATCGGTCGAAAACCTTTTAACTTGCATTGATAAGCAACATTGTTCACAAGTTGTTGCTGCAATAAAATAAACAAACTGAGAATACGGTCAATACGGGGCTTTAATTAAAAAAGGCATTTATCGTACGGAATGATATAGTTTACTTCTTCACTTTTGCTACTTAACTATTCATTGATAGAAGTACAGTTGAAGATTTCGCCAATTGGTTACGCTCACGTAAACGTTCACCGTACCGTGCCCAAAAACGAAAAAATATCTACTTTTATATGAGGTATGAGGTCTTACAGTTTTTCAATTATTTACAACAGTTAGGTTTACAGTTTGGAGTTTAAACATTTAGGCCACTAAGTTTTTGAAATGTGTTTTTTGCATTACAAACTCTTTTAATTACCTACATTAAATGAGCTTGTTACTGGATTCAATTAAATGGATCTAAAAAGATGCTGCATGATTTGGAAAAGTTTAAACGCTACAAGCCGACGAGCACATACAAAAAAGGCTGTGACATACGGACGGACCGACAGACATGACGAACCCATAAGGGTTCCGTTTTTTGCCATTTGGCTACGGAACCCTAAAAACGCGAGCAAGCGAGCGAGTATTGACATGTGTGACACTCGCTTTCTAGATGCCGGCTCGCTTATAAATTTGCTCAATTCACACGTACAATCGTATAATAAAGGAACTTCCACAAAAAACATGTTATAAAACAGTGTTGTATAACTTTTCCCTTAATGTCACTTAATACTATAATTTTTTAAATGTGGACGTTTAATAATCTATGGTACTCTTATCTCTATAATTGATGGCAGTTGCTAAGAAAAGATCTTCATATCTCTTATAGTTTTAAATTTGTCCATACTGACCGTTTCAAAACACAACTCTGTGTAAGTAGTTTTATATATGTTGCCCGAGAAAATTCTACTCGTGGAAAATAATGTACGTATTAGACAAAACAATGACTCATTTACTTAGTAAGTCTTCGATATCAATTATCTTGCACATGTCAAATGTGAAGTGCAATGATTATATAACATGACCCGGCTTGTACTGTAATGGCGGACGGAACCATTTCGAGAGATTAATTAGCGAGTTAAGACAAATAGTTACTAAACTGTTGATAATTATTACATAGTACTGTAATGACTGTATATGCAAATGTTTCGAGATCTATCGCCCGTACTCAGAGTCGTGAAATGCTTTCTGAGTCGAGATTTAATGAGTGATGTTGACATGTAATGTATATAAATGACGTTCAATAGTTGAGTATCGATTTAATGGACGTCTAAGTGCGGCGTTTTGTCAAAAGTATACATTTTCTTTCAATAAAAAGTAGGTAAGTAAGTTCGTGTACGTTTGCTGAAATCAGAATGTCGTCTGAAGGGTAAAATGTTATCTTATGTAAACCTATTTCACTTAATTTGGTTGTTCGAGAATAGTAATTATCCCACAGTTCATTTTAATTAATTTTTTAAATTTATTTTTACAAGACTTTTCTGAATGTTTAAACAGTTAATAAAGGTTTAGTACCTAAATCAAACTACCACTACCGCCCGTAACTCAGCGATATCAAAAGTTTCCTTAGTAGATATTTAAAGAGTGATTTTGACATGATATGAAAAATTTACCGTAAATGGACGTCTCTGTGCGCGGCAGTAAGAATTTAATTACTCAGTAACGCAATAAAAATTAAAGTGTTTCATTATCTAATATATAAAATTCTCGTGTCACGGGGTGCGTAATTGAACTCCTCTGAAACGGCTCGACCGATTCTCATGAAATTTTGTGTACATATCGGGTAGGCCTGAGAATCGGACAACATCTATTTTTCATCCCGAAATTCCCGCGGGAACGGGTACAAAGCGGGTGAAACTTCGGGGCGCAGGTAGTAATAATATAATATACACCCGTAAAAATTCACACACGGTTATTTAGACCCAAAGTAAGCTCTAAGCTTGTAAAATGGAATCTAACTCACTGATACTATTACATATTATACATAAACAAATACTTTTATAGGAATATATAATTGACACCCAGACGTCGTCGCCAACAACTATGTCTTCACATATTGTTGACTCCGGGTTTTGTTGTCAATTCTTTCATTGAATTAATGCTTTTATTATTTTACTTGGTCTTGGTCGTTCCCATCCCAAATAAAACATTGTACCATTTAAACTATCTCTGAATATGTTTTCTTCTTTTCCAGTAATGGAAGTGGCATCAGGTGAATACGACGTAGATCTAGTGAAAGCTTCCAGAACCATGACTTACTACCGACCGGAGACAGCAACCAAAGACGGGTGGGAATCTCACATACCGACCATACCAGCATTGCCAGGACCTTTAGGTAATATACTTACCACTTGTTCAACGCAGTCAAGTCTGTTTTTAGTCGGATATTGAAGAATAGTACTGATATCAGGCGAAACCAAAAAATAATCTTCAGTTTTATCATATTAAGTATAGATTACGTTAGAAAGCGATATAAACCAAAATTACAAGCTGTTTATGATAAATTATAATCTAATGAATTTTCAAGCCTCTTAACGGTCGTTAACCTCGAAGGTCGTATAATAAAAACAAAAGTCTTTAATCTTAATCCTACTAATATTATAAATGCGAAAGTTTGTGAGGTTGATGTATGTATGGATGGATGTATGGATGTATGTATGTTTGTTGCTCTTTCACGCAAAAACTACTGAATGGATTTGGATGAAACTTTACAGTAATATAGGTTACACATCAGAATAACACATGGGATACATTTTATCCCGAAATTCCCGCGGGAACGGGTACAACGTGGGTGAAACCGCGGGGCGCAGCTAGTACCTTCATAAGAACGAAAGAAAGATTTATGTGTGCTTCCGGTTTACTCTACATAAATTAGTGCAACATAAGCTTTGCGTTATCTATAAAGACAGATAAGATAGAGATAAGAGATAAGATCAATTCACGGTGCATACTGTATTCATCATTAAATTATGTTTATGTATTCATACTTTCTTAATACTATTTCAGTTTGAACAAAATGTATTGAGTTCAAACTGTTCTAATGCGTAGGTTAATTGTAAGAGGCCTTACACACAACATTTTTAACGCTCTGACGATGACTGTCTTCTGCGATCTCACAAGAATCGTATGCGATAGTTTAATCGTGATATTGGTCTTGCGTTTGCTAAGAAAATAATGGCATTATAACGTCGTGTGTAAAAGGATCTTAGGCGATTTAATCAAGATTCTACTTGGGTCGTGTTTGAAAGGCTCTTAGGTGACATTTTCATCTCGACCATAATTTTTAAAAATCAGTTAGAGGATGCAATATTTATATCATTCGTCTTTATTTTTCAGATATACCAACAGACTTGAAATCAAAAGGGTTATCAAATAATAATAAGCGTCAGCGACACTCTAAGAACCTGTACAGACCTTCTGGACTCCTCCGGCAGACTTGGATACTTCTATACAGGAACTATTTAATGACGACTAGAAATTATGTGAGTATTTTTAGTTTACTTTATTTCCTTAACTTTTTCAACCCATTCATAAATCTTTATTCATAAAATCATTGTAATGATGACGAGACGACATGAATATCTATTAGAAAGAGGTCTTTGACCGAAAAAACTACTAAACGGATTTGGATAAAAATTTGCAGTAATATAGGTTATATATCAAAATAACATATGGGATACATTTTATCCCGAAATTCCCGCGGGAACGGTAACACTGTGGGGCGCGGCCAGTATTTACTATAATTCTTTCCTTTTTCAGCCTTTATCCTACTATCATATTAACAAAGAAAATGTTCCTCTTGCAGTCTCTATTCATGTACCGAGTGGCTGCCCACGTGGTGATCGCTCTCGTCTTTGGGTATCTGTACTTCGGTGTCGGAAGCGAGGCGAGCTCCGTGCTCGGCAACTACATATATCTGTACGGGTCCATGCTGCTAGTGGTGTACACTGGCAAGATGTCTGTTACTCTGTCTTGTAAGTACCAACTTCAAATCAAAGCCCTTCTCACTAAACAGACGTAACTTTACTGAAATGCCTGTGTTATTACATTTTTTATAAAACAAATAGGCATTTACGATTAAATTACTCACATACTATTTCAATATTGTTGTTTGTTACAGTTCCTCTAGAAATGGACATATTGCGAGGGGAGTACTTCAATCGATGGTACAACTTAGGACCTTACATCTTTTCAATATTGGCCGTCGAGTTACCTTTCCAGGTAAGAAACGAAAATAGTCGATTTCACTGATGGGTAATAATTTATCGGTATGTTCAGATGTATGTTCAAATATGACTAATATTATGCATCTCTAAAATCAAATCTTATTCCGATTACCGATTAAAAAAACCACGGACAAATTAATTGGACCCCAACTAAGCAAGCTTGTATTATATGAATCCGTAATAGATTAAAATGTGAGTAAACTGCAGAGTACAGTTCTATATAATTATCTATATAATGCTAAAATATCATTGTAAACACTAATCTAGACGGGACTTAATCGCGAATAAAACATTTAATGCATACCTCAACGTTTCGGTCGTGTCGCAACGGCCGTGTTCACGAGGGTACTCATCTCGTGAACACGGCCGTTGCGATTAAGTCCCGTCTAGATTAGTGTTTACAATATGTTCATATCGTGATAGTTTAAATACTAAAATATCATCTTTACCAATTTTTTTTCTTCCAGATGATATCTTGCGTCTCCTACGTAGTCCTCTCCTATTGGCTGACTGACAATCCTTTAGAATCGACTCGCGCAACTTTGTTCCTAGCGACTATAGTTGCCACGTCACTTTGTGGGCAAGCGTGGGGATACTTCATTGGATCTACGACGCCAACTAGGGTGAGTGAATTGCTTTTTAGTCTTTTAAAGGCGTTATATTTGAAGTGTATTGCTATTATTTTTGTAGGAGTTGTAAGATGTAGATGTTGATGTATGACTTTTATCACTACATATTATAAAACAAAGTCCCCGGCCGCGTCTGTCTGTCTGTCTGTTCGCTATAAACTCAAATACTACAGCACTGATTGTGACGCGGTTTTTTAAATAGATAGAATGATTCAAGGGGAAGGTTTATATGTATAAAAAATCCCGAAATTTCCACGGGAACGGGCACAACGCGGGTAAAACCGCGGGGCGCTGCTAGTTTCATACAATAATATTACTCGTTAAGAATGTGTTAATGATATTAGGGAATATTATTTGCAAAAAACATGTCTCGCCCTGATTATCAGAGACAGTGGAAAGAGAGCAGAAAAGCCTTTGCCCAGCAGTAGAACACACCAGGCTAAGAATAATAATAATAACAACATGGTAGACATGACCCTCATCTTCACTTTGTGCGAACCTGGTGCCGGAGCTTTTATATAGCCTGCGGACCTTCGACATGATATAACGATTTAAACAACCGACAAATTAACATACCCTCCAAAGCACGGTATCACTGCCTTTAAGCGGGGTTTACATTACGAAACATCATGCACGATGAAACTAGTGTCGTGAAAGTAATTTCAGCACATGTGAAACTACTTTCGTTTAAATTATAGTGTCGTGAAATTATCAGTATCGCGGAGATAATGGCCCTGTCAATATCATAGTTATTGCTGCTGCTGTCTCTGAAATGCTATCGCGACACTAGTTTCGCGTCGCATTTACATGATGATACTAGTTGCATGACACTAGTTTCACAAAAAATATGCGCATAGCACGAAACTAATTTAGTTTCGCGAAAGTGAAAGCATGCATAGTGAAACTGAACGTTTATACGTGAAATTACTGGTGTTATAAAACTAGTTGCATGCCACTAGTTTCGTAATGTAAATCCTGCTTTACAATACCCACCGTCTGTTCCAGATCGCAGTATTCATCGGCCCCGTGCTCGCGTGCCTGTTCTCTGTGTTCGGGTTCTGCCTCGCGCTCTCGGACACGCCGTACCCGTTCCGCTGGCTCCACCACATCTCCTACTTCAGGGCTGGCTTCCACGTGGCGGTGCACTCCGTCTACGGGTTCAACAGGACCAAGATGCATTGTAATAAGAGTAAGTAGTTCTTAATATTATGAAGGAATAAGATGACTAGGAATAAGAGTAAATTTTGCTTGTATTGTTGCTAAGCTCTGTTTATTTTAATGATGACTTTAAGCTTCAGCTAAATACGTAGTAAAGCTAAACTCACCTTCCTCCCTATACTGATATCATCAGTGATTTATATGCCTTGACCCAGCAATAAGTTCTTACTTAAACTGAACTTTAAGAAGTTCAGATAATCTTCTTAAGTACAAAAAATATAATGTAAAAGTCCAAGTACGGCCTTACTGTCACATTCTTAATAATATCCATAATGTTTTTTTTACACATTTTCACACAAAAGTATTTTTAAAAATTGTCTCTTCTAACTAGTGACTTTCCTTTCCAGTGTACTGCCACTACAGAACGCCGATGGTATTTCTAAAGGAAATGGACATGGAATTCATCGACGTGGGAGGAAACATGACCCTCGTCATAGTCACCACGATCCTGATGCATCTCTTCACTTGCGCGGCGTTGTGGTACCGACTGAACAAGAGATGAAGCTGTAAGCTTTACTGGAAATATTTGAACACGTGTATAAGGGATTTCAATTTATTTACTAGAGGCCTTATTAATAAACACTTTTAATGGCATTTGACAACAGTATTGTAGCTGTCAAAATATGGCTTGTCTCTTTCCAACGTACGCTATTTTCAAACGAGTAAAAGAGACAAAACACTTTACGAGTATAGCAGTATTTTAGTTAAAAAGAGTTTATGGATAAGGCGGTAAGAATTTCAAATATGGGTTTCCAGACTGTACCAGACATTTTTGTTTGTATCCATGGGATTTCAATTAGTAAACAAATTTCAAATGTATACTAGGAATTTCAGAATGTACACTAGAGATGTCTATTTGTATGCTATGGATTTCATTTTGGTATACTTTAGATTTCGTAATATCTAGTAAACAATAAATAAAGGGCCTATACACTTAAATCACGAAAGCGTGTGTGAAATGCTAATGGCGTCGTCCTTAATCTTGCCGAAATGAAAATCATGTCTGTACAGAAAACTACGGGTTAGTGTCAGAATGACTAAATCGCAATATTTCTGTCTGATTTTGACTACTTCGCAAATTGATCGCATAGATCATTCACCCAGATCGTACTATGACAATTTAGAGCGGGCTATTATAGTGTACAAGCCGCGCCCCGCAGTTTCACCCGCGTTGTAGCCTATCCCGCGCGAATTTCGGGACTAAATGTGTCCCATGTGTTATTCTGATGTATAACCTATATTAATGTAAGTTTCATCGTGTGAAAGAGTAACAAACATATGTTTACATACATATATACATAGATGCATTCATCCTCACAAACTATCGCATTTATAATATTAAGTAGGATTTTAAGTAAAAGTGATAAAACCACATTCACAGATTTATAACGTGGTTTTAAAAACCAAGTTAAATTATGTGACTGGTTAGTGGTTACTTAACTGATGGTTAATCTCAAAACTTTGATTGATGGAGTGGCGACACGCCCTAAATCTGACTTAAATTTAATGTGAAAATTAAGACTGAAGATGAAGTAATCTTTAGCACAATTTGATTAGACATATGTTTGTATTACTTTAGTTTTTTCTGAAGGTTCTTAGGCTAGTTATCCTCTATAAAGCTATATAATATAACAACTTAATAAAAATGCTGACATGACAAATACTAACTGCTAACAACATTATTTATAGAAGAAAGATAAAGTATGAAGACTTTGTAGCTGCATTAATGTAGGTTATGGCTACTCGTCACAAAACTTATCTTTGGGTGGATTTCTGGTTTTATATCTAGAAAATTTAGTTACTTCTTCTTCTTCTTCTTCTTCGTGTCGATGGCACAAAAATTAACTTTTTAAATGAGCCCGCTCAAGTGCTTCGCTGCCCCTACGCCCTTGTCATTGGCGCACATGAGGTACTCAATGTGCAGCTTTCAGGGTTCGAGGGAGGGTTCTAATAAGTGGGAATAAGCTGTAAATATCTAATATCAATTTAATTTATCTTGATAGCGAAGTGACGTTAAGTATTTTAGTTCTAAAAATAGTATAAGTTATATTAGACTTATTTAACGGTAGGTACTGAGATCTGATTATTTTATTGTGAATTAGGCATCTTTCAATTTAAGCATTTTTAAGTGTCCATGGCAGTAGTGCGCAGTAGTCTACGCACAGATATTCTATTGTTTTTCAAACAAAACGCACGTAGCAGACAGAAAATATTTAATTTGAAAGAACTCTTAATGTTAAATTTTGTGATACCTATATTTCAAAATATCTTGCCACTGTCTGGTACGGTAATCAATTTTAATTGGACTTTAATCGGCATTCTAATGAGACTGGGAAATATATAACATTAAGCAGATACCCGGAAACTCATATCATTCATACTATTTGATTATATTTCCTTAAAGATGTTGCTGTTAAGATCTTTATATTCTTGCCGAATACTTTATAGCAAAACAAAACACATTATTGTGCAATTGTAATATAGTGGTAATATATCTAACTCTAAAGAGTCCCAAATCCCACTAATGGGCTTAAACAATGAATATTAATTAAACTTATGGAATTTATCTAAATGGAATCTGATTTTGATGTAAATGTTAAGCATCGTTTATCTTTGATACTGATGATTTGTTATGGATACAATGTTCCAACTATTATATTCTGAACCACAGCTTGATTAAAAATATCCACTAAACATATAGCTATGTATAAACAAAATACCAAATAACTTCAAAATATTTTGTCAAGCATTATTTTGTGATATTTTAATGAAATGTTAAGTAATTTACGTAATTTTAAGAATGTAATTGTAATGGTGTTTTTCAATAAATAAGAAACTTAATTTATTTTTGATAAATGAGATGTTTTATTTCGCCAAATCATCACTACATAGTCATCACTTCACAACATAGTATAAAACAAAGTCGCTACTTTTGTCTGTTGGTTTGTCTGTATGCTTAAATCTTTAAAATTACGCAACGGATTTTGATGCGGTTTTTTGTAATAGGTAGAGTGATTCAAGAGGAAGGTTTATATGTATAAAAATTCCCGAAATTCCCACGGGAACGGGCACAACGCGGGTAAAACCGCGGGGCGCTGCTAGTATAAAATAAAGTCGTGTCTGTTTGTCTGTCTGTATGCTTAAATCTTTAAAATTACGCAACGGATTTTGATGCGGTTTTTTGTAATAGGTAGAGTGATTCAAGAGGAAGGTTTTTATGTAAAAAAATTCCCGAAATTCCCATGGGAACGGGCACAACGCGGGTAAAACCGCGGGGCGCTGCTAGTAGAAAATAATCAAAGGTTGAGCACGGTCCTTGAGACACTTGAGCTATAGCTATCAAGACAAGCAGTTATTTTAGAGAAAGGCTTAAGAAAATACTTTTGGTTCGACAATGTTTAAGCATACATATTTGAGTAATTAGACGTAAGTCGCTTATAGCAGACTAAAGGGAGTACGAGGCTTAAAACAATTACTCAATATTACGAGTATTTTGTTCTCCATTCAAAAACAACTTTCTGAAGATTTCACGTAATATTTCAAAGAATTTTAAATATACATATATGCTATCTTATTTATTGATTTACTACTTACATAAGTATCGTTACATAAATATAAAAACAATTTATCGTATTTCATTCAATCAAACACACGTTTTGTATATATTTCGATACCTTAATAGCCAGTTCACGGAACATTAATAAAATCCTTTGTTAATTGTTTAATAAATGTTACTATTACTGCTCGATTTCGATAACAATTTGGACTTTGTATTCTTATTTTAATAAATCTTTATAATGAAATCGACTTACTAATAAAAATGTGATTAATTTAACTATTACATTAGCTAAGGCGTCGGTTATACTGACCAAGGTGGCGAGTCCAGTGGAAATCGAGCGCAAATTAGTCGCTCGCTTACTCGCTCTCCATTAAACTTGCTGCATCCAAACGTTGCCCTTATGAATACGATTATAACTACATCACTAAAAGAGTACTTTGATGTAGATTATTTGTTTATATCTTGCAACATTCTAAAGAAATAAACTTAGAGTAAATACTATTTTATTTGACTCTGTCTCATCTCCCGAACAAAACATCATCTTTAAATCCCATTGTTTGTCCAACAGACAAGAGTAACTCCAAACTAAATACTACAATGGACTTTGCATTGTAACTGATAATAGTTAAACACGGTTAATCAATTAAAGATTAAATTATTCCACGACATGTATACATTAGAAGTACACAAATTATATTAGAACAAACTAAGCAGTTAACGTACTAACTATGCATTAACTGTGGTCGTAGTAAACTTAACACCCATATGAAGCGTGACATCCAAATGTACTGGTAGTCGGTAGCTACCTAAGACCAGTTTGCCTCATCTACCTTTCTCTACAATAATAAAGTTTGAAGTTAGACGTGTGGGTGATCAGCTGGCCCGCCATGTGTGCGAGTGGGGAGAACGACCGATACCGAGCGACGCGACTTGGAAGCGAGCTGCTAGACGTTAGTCGACAGTCGACGCTCTATCGCGACGCAAGCACAGTGTGCGTCGCCCCACGACGCAGCTCTTTGTTTACACCTCTTTGTGTCCATCGCGATGGAAACCACGCGTCGTTTATCTGTGTATTAGTGTTGTGCAGTGATCCAGTGCTCATTCACGATGGCCAGCGAAATCGACTCCCTGGAGAGCGCTTCCTCCTCCCTCTCCGAAGACTCTCTCAACATTTCTTTCGAAAACATCACTTACACCGTCAGAAATATCAACGCTTATAGATTTGGTACGTAACTTAAGCGGAGAGCCGGAAATTATTTTAAATCGCTTATTAAAAAGTATGTCTGATAATTTACTAAGTAGGTGATATATCACTGCTAATTACGAATTTATCGTAGGTATTAATACGTAACACACGTATACTATCTTAATTTCTGATGGTATTGTTGGCACATTATTTCTTTGTGTGATTATTTTTCATCGGTACCAACATGATAAAATGTGACTTAAAATATAGAGTTCTGAAATTAAAAATTGAAACACAAAACATAACAAAGGATTATTGCTCATTACTTTATGAGAAATATTGAAATACCTTGAATGAACGTTTCTATTGTTGTCAAGAGTACAATTAATTCCAAAGTTTATTTACTCTAAATAGTACATTAACTATGTAAGTAGTCTAATTATTTACATTACTCAGTGAGGTCATTATCTCGTTCGGAGGAAGTGTGATAAGGAACATTAATAGTTTGATATAAAATATAACAACACAAGTACAGTAGGTGTTGTTTCATTAGGTGCCTACTTTAACGTACAGTACAATATGCTATCCAATTGAACAATAAACCAAATGTACTTAATATAAAGCCAGTCTATACAACATTGAAAGAAAAGAAACCCATTCATATTAATGACTTAGCTAAAACGATAAACAGTTTCAACACTTAGCAACAATGAGATATTTTTAAGTGTTACCCTTTAAGTGCTAGGTGCCTTAATTGGATCTTACAGAAGTTGGTTTTCTTTACAAACACTTAAAATATCAACCAATTATCAACCGACTTTAATGTTTATATGGGATCATTTAGAAATAAGCCTTTTCCGAACAAATAGGTTATTATTAGTCTTTTTTAAACTTACACGATTTGAACTCATAGTAAACGTACTGCAATCCCCTGGAAACGTCGGGAAATAAAAAGTAAGTTATTACTTGCTTTATTAACTTTCTAACGCGAAATACCTATATACTTTTGAAAATCCAAACATAAACGACGGAGACCGAACAAGCATAAAAATCTAACAAACCTTCTGTGTCGGGTTTAATAAAACAATAAAAACGTAAATACAAATTATTTAATATTTTCGGTAAACAGTCACAAAATTATGTCATAGCAACAATATTAGGATGCCAGGAAGAGAATGCTAATCTTTATAACTAATTAAAGTTAATATAGCAGGAAGTGAGCACAATATAAATCTTAGCATATTGAAGATTGAAACAACGCAAAACAAACCAATTATAAACAAACGAACAGTTTGAGTTTATCAAATTAATAACACGACATTGATACGTCATTTACAATAAGTAATCTCATTATTTTATTATTTCGTTGGTTAACAAGAAATTGCGTCAATTAATAGGTTTTCCTGATGTTATCGTTTTCCTAGTTTACTTAAATCTTATTATTTTCTGTAAAAAATCCCGAAAGAGACACGGGAGCGGGCACAACGCGGGTAAAACCACAGGGCGCTGCTAGTATAAATATAATAATGCACATTCATATTGAGTATTCCCCTTACGTCTTCAGTCCTTAATCCCACGGCTTACCATATCAAGATAAAATAACAACAGACACATTGTGACACGCCAAAATATAATAAACTAGCAGCGCCCTGCGGTTTCACCCGCGTTGTACCCGTTCCCGCAGGAATTTCGCGATAAAAAAGTAGCCTATGTCCTTTCTCAGGCTCTGGACTAAATGTGTACCAAATTACATTTAAATCGGTTCAGTAGTTTTGGCGTGAAAGCGTAACAGACAGACAGACAGAGTTACTTTCGCATTTATAATACATATATTAGTTAGGATTGATTTGCTAAAAGGGAAGATAGGTTATCACAACGCATTATATGTTACCAGCATTTCTAACTATTGAACTGTGGTGTGTTGCCACCCAGTGCTCGGTTCTGGGCTCTACCAAATCTCTCCATCAATAATCTCTATCGTCTAATAGGTAAATTAGTACTTAGCCACTTACCGCCTTATTAATAAACGCGGTGTAACTAAACTGTTATACTGTGTTTTGTCCTTGCTCTTCGGAAAATTTCATATGTCAGAACTAGCAGCGCCCCGCGGTTTTACCCGCGTTGTGCCCGTTCCCGTGGGAATTTCGGGAATTTTTTTACATAAAAACCTTCCTCTTGAATCACTCTACCTATTACAAAAAACCGCATCAAAATCCGTTGCGTAATTTTAAAGATTTAAGCATACAGACAGACAAACAGTGTGACAGACACAAAAAAGAGACGACTTTATTTTATACTATGTAGTGAAGTGACAAACCATTTTATAGCTAAACTGTTCTTAAACCGCGTTTATTAATATGTCCCTTAAGGTCCAAATTCATAGTTTCAATCTCGAACCACGATCAACAGTACTCGGTTTTATTAAATCAAATTTGAAGTTTAAGGTCCAAAAACACCTGTACAAATTAACTATTCTTAATCCTCGTTCAATAGCTAATCTAAGATGAAAACTTTAGAATTCTTATTCTTTCTTTAGAAGCTCCAAACTAAGCTCAAGTCTCATTAACCGTGTGTGAATTGCGCTACGAGCGATAGCTAGAGCTTCTTATTGTAGTGTCTATTAAACAAAGATCCTTAGTTTATATCTTATATTATAATAAACCTTATCAATGTTTTAATCTTGAGCAATATACTTTTATTACCAGAAATTAGGACAATAGACCGTAAAACAACAAACAAAGATTTATTCACGCGTTTGTTTTAGAAATGTATTACCTTGGAGAAATCGGAAAATAGTTTATTGATGTTCGATGTTCATACTTTTATACAAATAAGGTTTCATATACCATAGGTACTTGATCATTGTGCTACTCGTATTCTGTCACTATAATTATTAAGATATTGATTACAAATACAAATACACTAAGCATAAATAGATCTAAACAGTTTTACTCTTAAAGGTTCTGTTAGTTTTAGTTAGTGTATAACTCTGTGTTGTCCGATTTTTAGACCGCCTAAAGGCCTCCACGTGTTCTATCGATAAAACAACTGAGACCAATAATTGAACAATTACACTAGATTTATGCCTACAACCCTATAAGGAACTTTAGCGAAAGCAATCATAGGGTACGTTTCCATTGTAGCAGAGCGGAGCTGTGTGGAGCTCAATCAACCATCCACAACGCATCCTTACGAAAGAGGTTCTTAAAGGGTGTTAAACTCCTTAGAATAAAGGTTATCTACCTTTATATCAATGAACAAACTCTTATCATTTAATCGTAAATCGTATTGCGCTTTGGAATCTATAGAGAATCACGTTACTAAACGATTACCATAATCGAATTTAATCTCAATAGCCGATAAAGATTGATAAGCAACATTGTTGCTTCTCGAAATGTTTAATTATTGTTACACAATCGTTTAATCGATTTCAATTGTCATTGATGTCAGGTATGAGAGCTATGGAAATCAAATATTACTTACGAGTACATACATTTTGAATTGAGACTACGTTTACGGATACACTTCGCTTTTATTTTACACTAGCAGCGCCCCGCGGTTTTACCCGCGTTGTGCCCGTTCCCGTGGGAATTTCGGGAATTTTTTTACATAAAAACCTTCCTCTTGAATCACTCTACCTATTACAAAAAAACGCATCAAAATCCGTTGCGTAATTTTCTTCACTGTACTGATATCTTCAGTGAGATGAGAGGCCTTTGCCCAGCAGTAGGGCATTACAGCCTAACACTTTTACTTTAAATATTGTTTGAATGCTCGTTGAAACTTAAGAATACTCATAATCTATGTTTTAACATTCGTTAAGAGGATGTTAATTGCTAACCATAAAATATGGCATCGTTAACATTTAGTACAAATATCAAGTCGATTTATTATATCTAATAACTCGTTATTTGGACTAATATGTTGTTATTTATACATTGTAAGTAAATAATGATCACGTTTTTAATTCTCCCATTAGATCAAACAGTTCGATTAATTAAAAAAAATATTTAAATAAGCTAATATTGTGACTAACACCAGGTGTTTAACCTTAGCCTGTTTTTTGAAATACTAAGGTACAATCACAATAAAAATTGTTTAGTAATATTGAGTTCACCCGCGACCACGAGAGGTGCAATCCCCTCGAAACATCGGGAAATAAAAAGTAAGTTAATACTTGCTTTATTAACTTTCTATCGCGAAAAAACCCGTGTGCGTACCGTTTACTATGTGTTCAAATCGTGTAAGTTTAAAAAAAAAGTTTAGTTTTCTTTGGTATAGGTACTTGAATTATTTATTTGGTAAATTTGAATCATAATCATTTAAATGCTACACAACTTTAATGTGCGGCATTTAAGTTCCAAAGTTTATTAAGTTTATTATCCATTTAGGATCTGTGGTAAAAATTGCATTAAATTTGCATATTTTAAATAGTCATTTTCCTGGTACATAAAAAATAAAAGGAAACTTAACTGCATCACGTTTTTATCATAAAAGGGCTTAAATTTTATTCGAAATTATTTGTCACTCATTTTACAAAAGTGTTTCTTATAAAATTAATCTTGTTGACCTTCCCAGTTGTACTAATTTTCTTGATATAAAGGAACATATGATTTACCTACGTGTGTTTATTAATTCATTGTGTAAGTAATTATTATTTTAATGTAAATATTCGATATACATACGAACAAGCTGATTAAACACAATAAGGGCCTGAGCCCACTAGCTAGCCACAGCCCTCTCACACAGTCACAGTCAAAAGTTATTAGACTGACTGAATCGACGTGAATAAAACTTTCTTATGACAGTCTAACAACGGTTGTCGGTACAAATTAAAGTCTAACGGACAAAAATGACTACTATAGTGTGCAGTGATAAAACTCTAAAACTATTATAAAATATTTCAGTCAATGAATTTTTTCCTATTCATGTCAATTCGGCGACAATTCAACAGAATTTTAAGATAACTTTTAGACCCAAGAATGCTTCAAAAGAAGTTACAATGGGTACAAAGTAGGTAAAACCGCTGGGCGTTGCAATTTCAATATACCTGTAGAAACTTAACTAAATCCATATATTTATAAAATCCAGTTATTTAGACCTTATCTTAGTCATGCGTATCCTGTTTTCCAAGTAGAAATCTGTTACAACTGATCATTTGCGAATAACTACCGATTTTCTGCTCAAAGGTAAAGATAGACACCTTAATAACACAAATTAGAACCTCCGAAGCAAATGACAAAGAAAAGAACATTACAAAGCATCAAGCAATTTAAATCTCGACGCAAAAAACGGGTATGCCTGTGGCGACTCTTTAGCGAGCTCTTTAAAGATTCATGCGGTTTCGAGACGACTTCTAAAAGGAGAAGGTCTCTCAATTCGACCGTATAGCTGGCATGATCGCGATAGTTCCTAAGCATTAAACTTGAGCTAGTAAACAAGCTGCAAGCTGACAAGTTTATTAATATCGTGCTCGCAGCTACATCACAGATGTCAAATTAATTTTTTTTTTCTTGTAAACTCGTCAAATTTTTGTTATTTGTCAATTTCATCGTCACAACTGAACTTAATCACGTCAACTTGAACCTGTTTCACGAGCTAAACTGAGATCAACAATTCACTATTCACTAAAACCGAGTTCTGTTGACCGTGGTTCAAAACATAAAAGGTGAATGTGGACCTTATTTAATTTGCAACATTATTTGTATGCACTGTACACATTGTTTGAGGGCTTGTTTATTTGATGTAGCGATACCGCTTATCTGTACTCGTGCGATCTATTCTATACAATACAAAAGAGGCACACGCGTGTTATGTGCTTACATTTGAAGTGTACTTTACATTGACAAAGTTCAGTTGTAGAGTCAGTTTTCTGCGTCGGTTCTATCAATGCAAAACAGTATTAATCTTGCTATCAATGTAAATTAGCGTACAGTATCAGTTGAGTAGAGTACTACTCTACACTATAGTCAAGACTGTAGTTCCGGTCACAGTCAGCGACAGTCTTAACTGTACTTACTTACCCTACCACTTAGTAGAATATGTGGTTTATAACCTCTTATATAGAGTTGTATGTAAGATAAATTATTCTTAAGCATGGGAGACATTGAACAACTGTCCATAGCTCAACTGACCAATCATTTTTTGACCAATCATCACAATGCATTACGAAAAGCATTGACAATATCAATACGTTTTTTGACAAATAAAATGTGCTGTGTGGTGAATCGGGCTTCGCTCCGTTCCGCTATAATCGAAACGCTCCCTAACACAGGTCAATTCTCAAACATTCGCTGATTGTTATGTCGCTAAATATCAACAACGCACAACGTTTGACCTTTACGAGTATACTCGTAATAGTAACTTCACTTATCTGCATCAAACCCATCAGATGACGATCGCCACGTGTTCGAATCCACTACAATAACAGAGATAAATTGTAACAAATTACCTAATAGCTCATTGGTTAGCTCCTACGTTTTAACCAGCTGATTAAATCCACGTCTCTTCTATTTAAATCTTCAAATGATACACAATGTTTCCACGTGTTAAAGTACTTATTTTACGCGTTTACGCTTAAGTACCGTGTCAAACTAACAAGCCCTTTTTAGTAGATTTTTCTTGGTAGTATAACCGATTGATTAATTTGACAGGGTTCTCAACTGTGCTGTTGCAGTGACTATATACCTATGACACGTCCTTGCTGTATCAGTACACAGATTACTGAATAGTATGTGAGGTTTCCCCTTAGTTCAATCAGAGTGCATCCTGTAAGTAATATAATAAGTAGTAAGGTTAATCCGTTGTTATTATTTGGATATAAGTAGTTAGACTAGAGTGATGTAATGTGAGTGGGCCACGGTTAGTGGCGGATTTGGATAACTCAAAGTAATGACTACTTATTTAAATAGTTTCCTTTTGTCCATTGTATGTAGGATAGACACAGTTTAACAATTGTATGTATGGAATCTGTATTGGGTGAAACAGAAAGAAATCTTTGTAGAATTTTCATTGTATCATACTTTCATCAAATTCTTTCTTTTATGAATAAAGTAAATATGTGTTTAAAATGAACTCTAGATTAGAGCGGTTTGTTAAGGAACTTAAATTTTACTTTTCGGCTCACCATCATCTAAAGAACTCAACTCAAAATCCAAACCAGGGCATCTAAATATTAAGTATTATGTATGTTAGTTCGTCTTCTTACCACAAGGTGTAGTAAGGGCCGTCTGCGGTTAACCGCAAATATTTAGTTCAGAAGCAGTGTAGATAAATTATTTATTATTCAATAGACCTAATAATTTACAGTCTAACGATACTGAACAATAAACTATATACTTTGATAGAGCAACGATAGAGTAGAGAAAACCACCATTGAACTTAAAGGTATGGGTGTTTATTTTTGCTTTTCATTTAACTTAGTGGATTTGTCGCCTTGTTAAACATTTAGGCGATTATCACACTGCCACGCATCGCGCTGCATGTTGCGTGTCGACGCATCTACGCGCGTACTTGCGTGCAGATCTGCATCATATTGCGGGTTTGCACTACCGAACAGCTTAGAATGAAATGAGTTAGAGCCGGGCGTGATCCACAAAACGCGCGTGAGTGAGTAACCCGCACGATGATGCAGATCTGCACTTCCGCAAGTTCGCGCGTAGATGCGTCGACACGCAACATGCAGTGTGATGCGTGGCAGTGTGATAATCACCGTAAATTCATTTCTTCTAAACTAAAATTATTACATTTTTACAACAAAACCTGTGACAACACTATATGATTTCAATCAATTGAGATTACTTAATAATTAAGTTCAGAAGCAGATAATCAAACTAATAACGTAACATACATAATATCTACATAATGTCTTTGTTTATTTATAAAGTGTGTTTTATAATTGTTTTATTGCCTTGTTTATTGTAATTCTATAAAACAAGTTAAGTATCTCATAATCCGTTATAGAAAGTGACGTACTTCTTATCTAATTAATTTATATGTTTTATATAAATTATAGCGCAATTTAACACTGCAACTATAAATAATATTACTTCAGCCAAACTTCAGGTAGTCGCAAATAAAAAATATTTTGCCAATAACGTAACAGCCTGAGCAGGCTTAAAATAGAGACTGTGATTAAGCTGTCCTCTTCTATGGACATATCTAAAGGAGCAGACCTATTTAAGGACTAAAGAATTGGTACAGACAACTCTTGTTTGAGTAAAGTTTGTCTATGTCGAAGACTCAGTCTACAGACTATCTAGCTAGATATACTTATATCATTTAGGTATTCTCGACTGACATCTCGATTAATAACATATTGGTATGCATAGTGCATACGAATAATTCATACAAATATATTTTAAAAACACCTTTATACTGAGAATAAATTAATATTTATATATTAAAAAATATCACCAGACGTCAAACATTACAATTCGCCATGCAATTAGGTATTAATATGTATAGTTTATTCAAGTAGTTATTATTCACGTGTGAACGCGATATTCTCTTAAGCATCACTACATAGTATAAAATAAAGTCGTCTCTGTTTCGTATCTGTTTGTCTGTTTGTCTGTATGCTTAAATCTTTAAAATTACGCAACGGATTTTGATGCGGTTTTTTGTAATAGGTAGAGTGATTCAAGAGGAAGGTTTTTATGTAAAAAAAATCCCGAAATTCCCACGGGAATGGGCACAACGCGGGTAAAACCGCGGGGCGCTGCTAGTTTATTATAAGAAAGGATTATTAAAGTTATTGTTTTGTTGATTAAATATTGTACTGAAAGTAGATACCTTATTTTTGGTTTGTTGACACGATTCTCTAACCAACTCTCTATATCGACACTAACAATTAATCCTAATTGTTTGTTTGTTTACATTAAAACATTAATCTCTGGAACTTGTAATTTTGGTATAGAATAGAATAGACATATCTACGGATAGAGAAAACGCGTAATGGTGGTTACTAAGGGCCTTATTCATAAACTAGCAGCGCCCCGCGGTTTTACCCGCGTTGTGCCCGTTCCCGTGGGAACTTCGGGAATTTTTTTACATAAAAACCTTCCTCTTGAATCACTCTACCTATTACAAAAAACCGCATCAAAATCCGTTGCGTAATTTTAAAGATTTAAGCATACAGACAAACAGACAAACAGACACGAAACAGAGACGACTTTATTTTATACTATGTAGTGATGCTTATTAACAGCACTTTAGCTATCAAACGGTTTGTCCCTTTCCGACATACGCTATTTTCCGAAGAGCGAAAGAGACAAAACACTTTTTTTACAGTGTTTTAGTTAAATATAAATAAGGCGGTAAAAGTCTACAAGTCTACGCGAGTTCACAATTATAAGAAGGCTGAGGAATCTGTGGATTCGCAACTAGTTACGAATCATAAGACATTCAATGAGAGCAATAAAGCTTAATGATCGTTACATCGTAGCACGTAACAATTATGACTTCTAATGCATCTCATACACGTTTGAACTACATTTATAACCGTATTTGTGTGGTGTTTATCTAAACTTGGCCTAAATAACATCGATAACAAACTATTGACATAAGATAAGAAACGCAAATGACCATTTTAAATATTATTTAAAAATATTATCAGAGATATGAAGGTTAAATAATTAGAGAACTCTAAAAAACAATCAACTGCAAACATAATGAGAATTTTTGTATATGTTATTATTAATATTAAAATTCCCGTATCCAATATTTTTAAAAAGGGTTTATAATGTAACTTAATAGTGTCCGCGGTTTACTTGCATTGAATCCGTTCCTGAAGGAATTTCGAGAAGAAAACTGGTATATAACCTTTTTTTAATTGTGGCTATCGTATACGGAAATATTTTTTTAAATCACACTTACGCGTCCAAACAGACAAACTAGTCAACTTTATATTTATTATATTGTTATAGATAACAATACAATTATAAGTTAAGTCAACACCCTGTGAAGGTCTTTTTGAAGATGTTTAATAATCGATGGGTAAAGAAAATAACTAATATTTTCCTTATATATACTAATATTATAAAGCTGCAGAGTTTGTTTGTTTGAACGCGCTAATCTCAGGAACTACTGGCCCGATTTAAAAAATTCTTTCAGTGTTGGATAGTCCCTTTATCGAGGAAGGCAATAGGCTATTTTTAATCTCAAAATTCCTACGGGAACGGGCACAACGCGGGTAAAATCGCGGTGCGCTGCTAGTTTGATTTATATTGAGCATTATATTTTAAAAACCTTTTTAAACTTTAACAAACTAATATAGGTAAATTCTAATATCAAACCAACGAATAATAAACTGCAACCAAAAGATTAAGGCAAACAAATTAAACATTAACACATTGCATCTCATATTAACCTTAAAACCAAATGAAAGTATCAAAATGTAACAATTATATAAGACCGAGCGTTAAATAAAGAACGGTGTGAAATCATTAGTTCTTATGACTTAAGTAATAAGTACTAATATCGTGTGTTATTAGTCATAACTGTAATCGTTATTGCGCAGTCTGTGTCAACTATACTAGCGGCACGTGCTATAAGCAAACAAGAAAACGGTATAATGTTTTGTATTCACAAATATGACCTTTAACCTCATTTG
Organism: Cyclophora albipunctata; assembly: GCA_963082685.1. Taxonomy (NCBI): domain Eukaryota; kingdom Metazoa; phylum Arthropoda; class Insecta; order Lepidoptera; family Geometridae; genus Cyclophora; species Cyclophora albipunctata. Next base: position 6,960,878 of record OY720119.1, on the reverse strand, counting down.
ATATGCGTAGAAAACTATCTAATTTAGGTACTGGGAAATTGATAAACTTATAAAAGCTTACACAGACAAAGGGATTTTAATCCGCGAAGTACAGAAGACCATAAACAGTTCGTATTGTACAAAAAACTTCGTGCATCACTGATTAAGCAACGTGCAGCTCGGCCCCTACTTGGATGGGTGGCCGATAGTGGTATTTCTATCTGAGCGCTACCGTGCTTCGGAGGGCACGTTAAATTGTCGGTCCCGGTTGTATCAATCTTCAGACCATGTCGGAGGCCTTTAGGCGGTCTAAAAACTTACTCGAACTTATCTTTTTTATCAAAAAATATCCCCCGCTGAGAAACCCTCATTCACGCCGGCGTTAAAACTTTATTATATACTTTTGAAGTCAGAGTAAATTCCTAGAGAGTACTATTAACTTAATCAGCGACGTATTTTGTAGTACCTACCGGCTTTGCATTTTACCATTTAGGTACATTTTGAAGTACATCATAATATGAAGGATGAATGAAACCAAATAGTTGAAAGATGAAACCCACTACAGGGTTCCCAATTTAATTTATTAATAATTACAAATAAACTTAATTAAGTAGGTTTATTTACTTGTACCGTTCTTAAAACAAGTTAAAGTATAATCGCATAAGAATTACTAAACTTTTTAAGGAATACAAATATAATGGACGACAGAGTGAAAGGCAAAAGCAATCTTGATCTCATTGATCTCATTGCGTTATCGGAACATATAATTAAAGAACATTTTCTGGTTATTTTATTGATATCATTATGCCCGCATTTCAATTGTTACTGAGGTAATTATCTAAAACCAGATTCAGAGAGATACGTGGAGGTAAAGTGTGACAAAAAAAGTATGAAAACAAACCGCAAGTGACCACGTTTCTAAATGAACGCTCTGACAAATAACCATACAAGCAAGTTTGATTCGAACACTCATAACATGACTCCCAATAAAACATCTCATAACTATGTATAAGGGATTCTTGCAGACACAGAACCCTAAGAATCAGAAAAGATTGACACCGCCTAAACCAAGCACAATCAAAATCGTTGTGGAACTTCTTGGTACCGCGTAAGTATTTTAGTTACGAAGTTAATACAAATTATCTGCTTTAGTTAGAACCACCTCCAATTACCATGAAAACTAATTGTATGACTCATTTCCTCTGAATGATTCTGCGACCTAATTTCGACGCGGTTTTTGTTAATTGGTGTACAAGTTTGTACTATAGGTAGAACTGTAAAATAAAGTCCCGTTGTTAGTCAGAACTTTGAACTTAATAGTTTCAGATAAAGTCCGTATAAATTGAAGCTCATGAACACTTCACACTTCATTGAAATTTTCATGACGTAGTTACTTCACTATATGCTTCGTCGTTGTTAGTAGCGAAATTGGTCGTCAACAACTTCTAGGATGCGTTTCGATTGAAGCGGAGAGAAGTAGTGCCGACTCCAATTGGCTAATTACAACGCATTAGAAAGAGATTTTGACGATTTCAATGCGCTGTCATTGGTCAATTGTACTCCCACGAAAGAGCGAAGCACATACTACGTTAATACGTTTACACTTCTCTATTTCGTGTCCGCGCCTCTCCTCCTCGCTTAAATGGAAACGAACGCTTAAGCGTAATTTTCACAAATGTAGCATTCTAAAAGACAACCTATATTTCATAGTTGATCATAAGATCTCATTTTACAAGCATAGAGATTAATATATTTATTTGTTTATACTTACGGAATGTATAGATCATCACTTATCAGTAACATTTTGTATAGTTACTCGGGAACAATTGCTGTATCGGTGCATGGAAGAACAATCTATGAATAGAATAAGAAAAGAATTAAATAAACACTGTAGTACTTTGTCAGTGTTAGAACGTATAAACAATCTCTTGAATTGTTAGAAGGTATTATAGAAATTTGAATAGAACAAGGTTGTAGGGTTTTCTTTGTGTGCTATGTCATTTATATTTATGACAATAAATTTATTTTATTCTTATTCTGAGGTATACCCATTATTATTATAGCGTGCATATGGTTTATTGTGCGTAAACATTCTGCACTGGACAATGCTTTTTCTTCTGTTGCAAATGAAACCGCGGGCAGCTAGTCACTACATAGTATAAAATAAAGTCGTCTCTTTTTCGTGTCTGTCACACTGTTTGTCTGTCTGTATGCTTAAATCTTTAAAATTACGCAACGGATTTTGATGCGGTTTTTTGTAATAGGTAGAGTGATTTAAGAGGAAGGTTTTTATGTAAAAAAAATTCCCGAAATTCCCACGGGAACGGGCACAACGCGGGTAAAACCGCGGGGCGCTGCTAGTATTTAATAAAATAACTGTAAACCGGCTCCAAATAAATAAAAACACATTTATATTCAGTCAGTAAGAAATAATGGACCCTAACAATCTAGTTAGGTAATTATGTAAAGCATTATTTTTTGCTTTTGGCCAAAGAGAACGTACTTAATATAAACACACAATAAAATTTAAAACATTAAACCAGACAAAGTTGAAAAAACCAGTTGAAGTAACAAGTTTGAACAATCGTTCATTTGTCGGCAAGAATTAACAATATAACTTGACCTAGTAATGCAAAGGAAATCACGCTTTGATTTGTTAATGGGTAGGCATTGGCCTTTCAGTACATATGCACTCGAAATGCACCGATTACAGAACAAATAGTACTGTTTATAGTTCGATTCATTCATACGTCATAACAAATTTAATTAGATTAATAGGTCTTCCGCAATCTATTTTCTTGAGTTTGGGATATACAGTTAACATAAAATAATTTGGGATTTTAAACTGATGCTTCCAAACTTGAGTGTCGAAATGTAGGTACTATTAAGTACCCCTATACGAATTTGTAACACAGTTAACGGAGTAAATTAATAACTTTCCTTTTGAAACGGATTGTGAAAAGAATCCTCGAACTGTGTGTTCTATGGTCGTCACTCGTCATCTATTTTCTCCTTCAATTAACCGAATTTGATTTTTTTTCCACAAATTCGTTTATCACTGTGCGTGGCTATTACCCACGAATCACGCTTAACAGCAATTTATTCCTTTAAATGTCTAAAATGATGGACAAAGGATACTCTTTGCCAAAATATTTCATAGTTATTTAACTCATAAAAAATCGACAGAATACCGTTTAGTTAGATAATCGGATGTTTTTATAAGAATATAAAGTATTTAATTAACCAGTTCTGTTAAGTTAAGATACTAGTCTTGAAAGCGGAATGTATTCAATTTCGAGACAGAATATTTTATTGTTTGATTCCGAACAAACTAATTTTTATAATATTCCTTCGAAAAATAAACCTACACACCTTCTTTTTATAATCATACTTATTTCATATATATTGTAATGTTTCTTAGAAGTCTCAGATAAATTAAAAATAAAGTACAAAAAACTAGTAGATATTTATTATTCCTACCAAAAAACTGGACCAAGCTATACGTAACATTGATAAGAATTAATTTATTAAGTCAAACAAATATACATGCATATTATTATTTATCTGTTTGCACTTCAAAACGGAACGAAATATGAATTAATAATGTATCGATAACGACTTTAATTAGAATAACAAGATATTTTTAAGAGCAACAGACAGCAAGTATTTTTTTAAAAGAATCCTGAAATGTAGTGAAGGAGTTATTCCACCTAGTTAATTTTATTTGTGTTCTTCATCGTTACTCATCCATGCCACCTTTGCTACAACCAATCTTTGTTAAAAAACTTCAATTATTGCCCCGAAAATTATGGCAGGGTTCATATCACGTCGAATCCCATATATATAAGATAAATTAATTAATTCTTTACCTTTGGTTACAGACCGGAAATCAATCCTGAACAACATATCGGGACGGTTCGATGCCGGCGAGCTGACCGTTATCATGGGACAGTCTGGAGCAGGGAAAAGCAGCCTTATGAACATCCTGTCGGGCTATACGTAAGTTCCTAATACTTGTTACTAAGGGTGAGTTTCCAATGAAGCAAAGAGAGCAAAGTGGAGTCTTATTTACCAATCACAGAGCATTGGGATTGTCAAACAACGCGTTGACATTGTCACAATCTCTTCGTAATTAATTATGATTCGTCCGTTTCGATGGAAACGCCTTAATCGCACAATTTTTGTCTAAGTGGAATTCACTGGCTGGCAAATGCAAACTCTCTCAATAGCATCTTTTTTTCTAAAGCGTCCGCGAGACGATCAAGTGCACTTGACAAGTCTACGGGCTTGAAGTGAATATTGATCGTTTACAGCGTTGACTTGACAATTCCCGTCAAGTATCTACGTGCTGGACATGACTTGACAATAATTTTGATGATAACTTGACAACAAATTTGAACCAACTTGAGCTTGATGCGACTTGACGCGACTTGACAAGTTTTATTCATTTGCGACTTGTCAAGTGCACTTGATCGTCTCGCGGACGCATTAGAAGAGTTAAAATGTTGATTATTGTGGCATATTGTGGTCGATTTTTCAGTCAAAAAAGATTATTCTAATGAGGAAAAGGGTTTAGTAATTTTATTCCATTATTCCCGTGAACTCTTTTCCTCAATAGAAGAAGTTGTCTTTTTTTGAAAAATTAGCATGATGTTTTCAATTTAACTCTGGTAAGAAAAAATTTAATATAAAATGATATTGTATCCGTTGCACTCTTTCCTGTAGGATTTCATTAAAAGAGTGTAAGAGGAAAAAATCTGGTATATATTAATTAACAGTCTACGAATGGACGACCTAGATCACAACTAGATGTCCTTAAATCTCTAGAGATGTCGATTTTAAATAGTTTATTTACCTTATTTATATCAGAGTTAAATAGTTAATAAGACTAGAGGTCTTATTAACTATTTCATACATTATAATAAAACTGTAGGGGCCTTGTTGCCTTGCCCTGTAATAAACGTGGTGTAACTAAAACACTGTAACACTGTGTTTTGTCTCTTTTGCTCTTCGAAAAAGTGCGTTTGTCAGAAAGTGACAAACCACTTGATAGCTAAACTGTTCTTAATACGCATTTATTAATATGGCCCTAGGAGTGAATATTCTGATTTTAAAAAATAGCAGCGGGTGCTACTGCATCCATACTGAACCTAAAGGATTTATATTTATTGTAAAAGTAAAGTAAAGTATTAGCCTGTAATGTTCCAGTACTGGGCAAAGGCCGCTGGTGTGACTGAACATATCTTTATATCAGTGAGGAGGGTTAGGCGTAATCACCACGCTTGCCTATTGCGGGTTGGTGATCTCAATCCCGAGCCATGTTTAAAAAGTAGAAAACATGTTTTCGCTCGACCCGGGAATTGGACCTAGGGCCTTAGTCTTGGCAGGCGAGTTCACATACCACTAGCCCACGAAGTTTAAATAAATAAATAAAATAATATGAGACATAAAACATAATTTAGAGACGCTTAAAATTTTACGAATAAATGCTATTAGAATCTTAATTAAACACATAAATGTACGCTTAAAATAAAATCTTTAAATGTTTTATTTGATAAAGAATCTTCTCGTTAATAGCCTTATTTTAATTTTTAAACCATAATTAACCATGGAAAAATAGTTCCTTAAATAATATAAATTTAAAATACAAATAGTTAACAAGAGCAGATACAAGAGGAGATACTATATACATATGTCATCAAGATATATAATTTATTCATTTATTTGATATCCTTATACATACTCGTAAAATTCCGACTTTTGATCGCAGCCAATGAGGATGTTGCCTTGATCAACAAGGCACTGTTTCTTTTTACCAAAATTATGTTATCTATAGATAGTAGAAGTTTTCATATACGAAACTATTTTGTTGTTAGTATGCTCGTAAATCAGTCGGTCCACGCATTTTCCCATTATTGTGCCTTTAAGAAACAAACCCAAATAGTAACTATATATGTAATTTCATAAACTGATTAGCACGTTAAGGGTAAGGGTAAATTATTAGTCTATGACAACACTAGCGGCACCCCGCGGTCTTACCCGCGTTGTGTACGTTTCCGTGAGAATTTCAAGATGAAAAATAGCTTATAACCTTCCCGTTGAATGTGGCGATCTATTTCAAAAAACAATATTCAAATCGGACAGGTAATTTCCGGGATAAGCTTGAACATACAAACGAACAAACAAATTTTACCTCTTTATAATAGTATACTCGTACATACATATTTTAACATTACAATATACCTACTTTACATGCATATTTTTACTTGACTGCGCGTATAAAGCAAAAATAACTTCTAATATGAATATTAAATTTTTAGTAAGTAATTTAAAAGATTTTCATTCTATAAGTAAGGGATTTAAGTGTTAATGAATATATCGAACAGGTGTTGGTAGCAATGACCTCATAGTATATCTATTAGTGATTTGAATTATCGTTCGCGCCTTGTACACAACACAAATCATTATTGAAGATACGAAATTACTATCGATAAAGTCGATACCGTCTGTATAGTATTAAAACTACTAGTTTCTTTATTGTTACGAAACAAAGTAATTAATTAAAGTTAGTTATTATGGCTGTATGGGCATTAGGTATAATCGCAGCCTACTGATTGTACGTTTTAAGTCTAACTAAGAGCTATTTCAAATTAAACCTTGCAACGTCCTGCTAAGTACGTTTTGTAAAAAAAAACAAATGAATCCGTTCGCGCGGACGACTGCACTACAGCGGAGCGTATAGTCTAAGAGCTAGCGACGTTTTTAGTAGCTGATCGACTAAAAACACTTAAATTGAAAGAGGCCGAATAGGTAAATAACGTACTAATTAGGCCTTAGTGATACGATAAGTTTTTAGTGAAAAAATATCTATCGTATCGATCGTATTTTATTAGTTTTGAATTATTTGACCTGGATTCCATCTATACTAATATTACCTATAAAGAGGTAAAGTTCTAACTTTGTTTTTTTTTTGTTTGAAAGGGCTAATCTCAGAAAAAACAATCCGATTTCAATAATTATTTTGAAGGAAACATTCGCCGGGAAAGTTATAGGTTATTTTTCATCCAGAAATTCCCACGGAAACGGGTAAGTCGCGGGTAAAATCGCAGGGCGCTGCTTGTGAGTAACAAAATGATGACCAGTTTTACCTATATATAGTTTATTAATTATGTCTGAATGTTTTAAAACTACAGAAGGAAACAGTGACACAGAAAGGTATAGGTATAAAAACAGCCAAATTACTTAATTTTGAAATGGCGTGAAGGTCGAACTGAGATTGTTACTCTCGAAATGCAGTTTTTAGGTCAATTAAACAACAATCGAAATATTTCGATGACGATTTTGGATTGAGGACATGTTGAGATGTAAAAGATCCATGGAAGAGCTTTCCTAATGACTAGGATGGATCAGATAAACAAATAAGCAAAGGAAATGTCTGAGTTAGCCGGCTCGTCTCCTAGCATATATGTTAAATTATGTTTGATATGTTTTGATATTGATCAAAAATATCAAAGAAAACTAAGCATATTAAATTAACTTTACAGCGATGGTGGTGTTTACCATTGTATCTACTAAGATTCTTCTAATCATATCAACCTCACCTTAAGATCTCGCTATAAACGCACAAGATTAATAAATAAAAAGCGGATATCCTACTCATAACTTAAAGTCTTCTAGAATAAGGTTAATCAAGGACTTTATATTATGAGGTTAATGACAAATACAAACTTGTGTCTCATCGGCCATCTCACGAAAGTGCCTTGAAAGTCTTGAAACATAATTCACTTCACTTTTACCCGTTTAACCTAAAGTCCTTAACGAACTATATTAAGTACTTAACTATCTTAGATCAAAGCAGCGATCTTTTTGATCAATGCAGGATCAGCAAAGGAATTGAGATCGTTAGGAAATGCCCAATTGTCGGGAATGTCCGTTTCCTTCCAATTGATGACACAGAAGAATCCCGCGATAGTCATCAGGATATTATCATTAATGTTCTTTATATTTTTTATTCAAGATCTACCTCCCACGGCTCAATCTTATAGATCCTTGACCTCCAATGTGAATCAAACTGGATTAGTCTCGATCTTGTAAGTCGTACTTTTATAATGCAGGTTAATGGACTTTTTAAATTAGTTCTGTGATTGTCGTCTGATCGTGTTATCTTGAAATAATTGTGTTTTTATCTTGTTATGCTACTTTGTGACGGTTAACCTTATTTTTATACGAGGTTTTTTGTGATTCTTTTCCCTAAAGGTTTTATTTGGGATACGGTTATAAGCCGTATTATATATATTAAAAACACGAAGACGAAACCAGAAATACTCATACATAGTGATGTCTTTTACGGAAGAACTAACGTTCATCAATAGTGCAATTCATATTATAATATGCACTGACATTGATATTTATTTTTAATTTAAATCTGATTGAAATGTGCGTATTCATGATTTTTTTGCAATAAATTTTGATAACATGTACTTTACATAAGGATGAAGTGAATATATCCGAAACATTTTTGACCAGACCAAATAAAATAATATGAAATACACAATACTATAATATATTATTTTCACAACCATACAAAATTGCTTACATAAGAAATATACCTTTAAAGTTTATTGGGGTTATTTTTTGTGTACAAAATAATCACGATAGAAGATATTTTTTCCTAATTGCTTATTAATTGTGTCGATACTTTAGTTTTATAAAAATACCTTTGTTTTTTTATGATTTAGGTAAATATCAATACCAATTAACATAAAAACATATTTACGTCAGATGCTATTATGTACCTACAATCGGAGTTAGCATTGAGTGTTACTAAGTTAAAGTTATGTACTTATTACTATAATAGACCCTGTCAGTTTACCGGACAATAAGTAATTTTCTTATGAGATTGTTAAGATAAATCTCATTAAAAATTCACAAAATCACCTTTAACCTCGACAGAAAGAAATAATTTTAACAGGAACTTGTCTGTACGTGTAGAATACAAATGAATATAACGTGCACTACCAGCTTTATAAGGAAAAGTTAAGTAGCTATTAACAAGAGTAGGTAAGTAAGTTTAATCTGTTAAGAAAAGGGCCAAGTAACCTGTTTTTAAAGTATTCAACACTGATTATACTAAATAAAACGGGTCTGTATCGCGTTAGATATTTCCGGTGTAATCCACTCGAAACGTTCGGGTACGTATTTTAGTAAAATACGTTAAAATATCTAACGCGATACAGACCCGTTTCATTTAGTATAATGAGTGCAAATCGTGTGAGTTTAAAATAGTAGTTTATGCAACTGTCATATAAGGAAGGGTATTAAAACACGAGTGTGAGTTACTATTATGAAACTCGCTGCGCTCGTTTCATAATAGTAACGAGTGTTTTAATACCCGTGTTATATGCAGTTGCATACACTACTTTATCTTCACTAATGCAATTAATCAAACAACAAGAGTAAAAGCTGACAATAGTTTTTCACGCGTACGTGTATTGTCACAGTGAACTTGCCGCCATTAAAATCTAACCAATGAGAGCGCAGCTGCGCGTAGGGCCAATCAGGAGCGAGCGAGATCTTACCAAAGAGTTTTGTGTATGTAGTTTCGACGAAGTTTTCACGTATAACCCAACTGTTTTCAAAAGCCAGCCTAATATCAAAATTTTATACAACTAGTATGAGGATTTTGACATAAGGCTCGCCAGGTTAATTGGTCGCGTTATAATGATGTTATAATGAGATTTTACGATATCGATGTGGATATTATAACATCATGTGCAATTGCTAAATTGAGTGTTTTAGTTGCCTGCGCTATAACAGTAGTAATTATAAGTCAAGTATTGGAAACATAAGTCGAATGTTACAACATTAGTGTAGATAAAGTATGTTAAACACTGGTTATGTTTGTATGTCTAACTTTTAAACCCAGGTATGAAATTGCTCGCCCGCGGCACGCAAACGTGGTTAAATGCCTTATCCTCTATACTGTACTGGAAGGCCTTTGCCAGGAGTGGGTCCCAGTATTACAGGCTAATACTTTACTTCCTTTATTAGGCACTTTTCGTAAATGGTTCGCTCGCTAGTTATGCCAGCAGATATAAGATGTCTAACATATTCTTTGTTTTAATTTTTAACGAACGTTCAAAAATGGATTTAAACGTTTAAATCTAGAAAGGAATTATTAAATAACAAAATAAGACATTCCAAATCGGGGACTATGAACGAATTATGTAATCGAATCAAGGGTATAAATAAATTGAATCACTACGCTGTCCACATCGGACCATAAGTCTATTAGGTGTATACTGGATGATAATATATGCGCTAATGCTTCACTAACAATATTTAATCCATTGGACTCCGGAATTAAATACCTTACGGCCATTAATTCCATACTCGTATTGTATGCCTTTTATAAAAATTATGTTGAACTGTGTTAAAAGGTTGAAATAACAGTAGTATTATAAAACAAATAAGTAACATAATCTATATATATAAAATTCAAAGTCCTGACTGACTGATAATCAACGCACAGCCTCAACCGCTACACCTAGAAACATGAAATTTGGCAGGAAGGTTCTTCAAGTGACGTAAGTGCATACTAAGAAAGGATTTTCGATTTTCGAATTCTTACGGGAACGGGATCAACGCGGGCAAAGCCGCGGGGCGCTGCTAGTAGTTCAATTAAATTATTTAATAATAAAGTTGATTGATAGTAAATAATGATAGAATAATACTGGAAGGGCCTACTTTAAAACTGGCTTAAGGAGTTATGGTCGAATGCGATAGTATATTAAAGGTGTATTGCTTCTACACTGTAAAGATGTCAGAAACAAAAAGCATAAGCGAAAAAAATTTTATGATAAAATATGTCCTTACACCAGTCATCTCAATTTACATCTCAATACACCAAACATTACATAAAAATAAACACAGCATTCATTTACATAGTGTTTATATATTTTAAAATACACAGTTCTGTATGTACCACCTGTTAAAATTAAGAACAAATGTCTTTTCAGGAAGCCAACCAGTGGAAACATTTATGTAAATGGAAAAATAAGAAATGAAAAGAAATTCAGGCGGAGATCGTGTTATATATTTCAAGATGACCAGCTGAATGACATGTTGACCATTCAGGAGTCACTGAAGATAGCGGCCGAACTGAAACTTGGAAATCACATCAATGCGGTGATGAAATGTAAACGCGTGAGTGTCTGTTTTTAACCCCCGACGAATATCGGGGTGATATAAATTTGACGTCAATGTCTTTATGTGCAAGTGTGTGTTTGTGTGTGGCATCGTAGCTCTAAAATGGATGTCCAGATCTGCCCAGGCCAAAGATGTCAAAGCTATTAAGCTACACATTCCTCTTGATTCACTTAAGTTATCAGTAAGGAGGATCAGGCATAATTATCGTATCCTACTAATGTTATAAATGCAAAAGCTTCTGAGGATGTATACTCCTTCACGTAAAATCTACGAATCGGGTTCGGGTCAAACTTTACAGTAATATAGATTCTACATCGGAATAACAAAAAGAATATATTTTATCACGAAATTCGTGTTGGAGCGGGTACAACAAGGGTAAGAACCGAGGTGCTACGAATGATTATAAATGCCTATTAGATATATATTTTATTTTTATAAACTATACAGTGAAAACCCAAAATAAAAGCTTATAAATTACAATACTTTCCTTTTCTCAGGTAGAAGAAATAATAACTTCGTTGGGACTGGAGCGGGCGCGGCACACGAGGGCTGGCAACTTGTCGGGGGGTCAGAAGAAGAGGCTGGCGATTGGGCTGGAGCTCATCAGCGACCCCCCGGTCATGTTCCTGGATGAACCCACCAGGTACTTTAATGATTACTTGTATATTACTAGGAGCACGCATGTGTAGCCCTTGCTGTAAGAAATTCTGGATAGAAAGTTTTTGTAGGTATCTATATCTAAGCCTTTGTGTTTTACCGAACTCTAATCTATCTCTGTCTAATGATAATTCAGATCCTTTCAGTATTTTTGTGTTAAAGAGTAAAACATTCTTCCATCAATTATCCATCCACCCATCTTCATAATTGTTCGCACCTACCTAATTATAAGTAAGATTTGTACGATCCAGTACCACCGCTACACTGCCGCCGCGATAGTTAAATACCTACTACATTTTCAACAGCAGTTTAAAAATTTCATGTGTGAGACTGTGAAACCCTCTATTAACCCTCTCCCCTCTTTTAAGCCTCTATAAAAGTTAGTTTTAATCAGGTACAGAACCATAATACACAATTAGTATGTAGCGATTTAGTATGCAAAACCCAGCGTACACTTGGAAATAGGAATTGTACAAGAAATCTTATGAACTAGTTCAGTGATCCACAGTATTAATTAATCTATTCCAAGAATAAACTTCTCACGAAGAAATTATGTAACACTACAAATATTTACGATAAAGATTATCATTAAAATTTAATATGTAATTATCGCAGATTACATACAGATAATTTCCTGAGTAGGTAGTTGTAACAAATTTATCTAGTTGCTAAGACAAATCGAAATGTTCTTTTGATTTTAGACATATCCCTTTTATCGTTTACATTGTAGATAGTTTATCTGATTTAAATTACACTAAAACACCAGTATATTAGGTATAACAAGTAAGTCTTAAAATAGTCACCTAAAAATACGTTAACATCAACGTATAGGTTACCTACCTTTACTCTGATTTGGCCTACGTATACTCTAAGGGTACCTTTTAGACTTCAAGGCGATCTAATACTCCGACACTAAGGTTGGCCAATAACGTACTCAAACTCACTTACTTTATCAGTCGCAAAAGTAACTCTCCTCATCAGAAGAAATCTTTCAATGGAAACCAAAACTAGTCCTTCATTACTTACTTTATTTGAATATAATCGTTCATTCCCTCACTTCCAGTGGCCTGGACAGTTCGAAGGCCAAGCAGTTGGTGTACCTCCTTCACCTGCTCGCCAGACAAGGCCGGACGGTGGTGGCCACCATCCACCAACCCTCGGCTACCCTCCTCCAAATGGTGGACAGGGTCTACGCAGTGGTGGATGGAAAGTGCGCGTACATGGGCTCGGAGCATTCCCTGGTCCCGTTCCTTAGGAGATTAGATATGCCTTGCCCGACGTACCATAACCCAGTGGATTTTTGTAAGTACCTTAATGATTCAATTCATCTTGATTAAACTATGGTATATTCGTTATATAAACTGACAACTTACATCATATTCATAATACTGCAGGCAACTTATATTTGTCACCTGTTTTCATCGTTGAAGCAAGTCGAAGGCCTATAGGTAGTCTGAAAACCTCTTACTATGGTTAGCCCCAAACCTAAGTTTACTTCTTTAATATTAGTTAAAGGAATAATGTTCACGCCTCTCCTTTCTTATATATTTTTCGTTCATTAATATTCATTCTAATTTATCCAAATAGATATCTTGCTTTTGAAAACCGGTATAAAGGTGGGTCTCTCAGTTAACCTCTTTGTAGTATTGGATACTACATTATTAACAAAGCTATATCACCTTAAATTCATTTAAGAGAGGTTACCTACCATGATGTGATTGATAAGTGATGATAACATACAATATACATATTGTTTTTTCTATATCTACGAGTATATGTGTTCATGCGTGTTGTAATTACGAGATTGTTTAAAAGATGTAGATATTCAAGTTTGGTAAATTTAAATTCTAATTTTAGTATTTCGTAAATAAAACGATTTACGTTATGTACCTACATTAAAAAATATTTATAACATGTTGTAGTAAAGTCCAAAATAGAATACTAGCATCAATTAAGTACTAGTTCGATAAACAACCACAGTAGGCTACTAGAAAGTAAACATATGTTTGTACTACATTTAATCAATATTCTTATCATTGTTATCTACAAGCTTTTTAAGTAGAGCAAAAGCTCTGTATGTACGAATATGTACGGCATAAAAATGCCGTACATATTCGTACGAGTTAATCACAGAGCATAGAAGCAACGCCGCGCCGGCCGCTACCGCGTGGTGCTTCTATGCTCTGTGGTATTAATCAATTGAATAACGTTTGGGTTACAATAGTGTTGGTAAATACACTTTGAGATATGTACTATATAAATGTTATATGATTTTAATTATTAACCCCCGATGCAGAAAGAAGGGTTTTATTGGTTTTAAGCTATTGCATAGCTTCTATCGCGGGCCTTGAGCGCGGGGACCAAATCCAAAATTTCCGTAACGAAAAATCCTCACGCTTACCCGATCCGACGGGAAGGAGGTGTGGCTTGAAGGCCGTGCATCGTCTAACGTCGTTTCTGTTCGGCAGTCTTCGACACGGCGTTGTGTGCGATTGTGCGTTGGGGGTGAGAGAGGGGGTGAGAGAGGGTGGTGAGAGAGGGGGGTGAGAGAGGGGGTGAGAGAGGGGGGTGAGAGAGGGGGGTGAGAGAAGGTGGTGAGAGAGGGGGTGAGAGAGGGGTGAGAGAGGGGTGAGAGAGGGGGTGAGAGAGGGTGGTGAGAGAGGGGGGTGAGAGAGGGGGTGAGAGAGGGGGGTGAGAGAGGGGGGTGAGAGAAGGGGGTGAGAGAGGGGTGAGAGAGGGGGGTGAGAGAGGGGGGTGAGAGAGGGGGGTGAGAGAGGGGGGTGAGAGAGGGGGGTGAGAGAGGGTGGTGAGAGAGGGGGGTGAGAGAGGGGGTGAGAGAGGGTGGTGAGAGAGCGGGTGAGAGGGGGGTGAGAGAGGGGGGTGAGAGAGGGGGTGAGAGAGGGGGTGAGAGAGGGGTGAGAGAGGGGGTGAGAGAGGGGGGTGAGAGAGGGTGGTGAGAGAGGGGGTGAGAGAGGGGGGTGAGAGAGGGGGGTGAGAGAGGGTGGTGAGAGAGGGTGGTGAGAGAGGGGGGTGAGAGAGGGTGGTGAGAGAGGGGGGTGAGAGAGGGTGGTGAGGGAGGGGGGTGAGAGAGGGGTGAGAGAGGGGGGTGAGAGAGGGGGGTGAGAGAGGGGGGTGAGAGAGGGGGGTGAGAGAGGGGGGTGAGAGAGGGTGTGAGAGAGGGGTGAGAGGGGGGGGTGAGAGAGGGGGGGTGAGAGAGGGGGTGAGAGAGGGGGGTGAGAGAGGGGGGTGAGAGAGGGGTGAGAGAGGGGTGTGAGAGAGGGTGGTGAGAGAGGGGGGTGAGAGAGGGGGGTGAGAGAGGGTGGTGAGAGAGGGGGGTGAGAGAGGGTGGTGAGAGAGGGGGTGAGAGAGGGGGGTGAGAGAGGGTGGTGAGAGAGGGGGGTGAGAGAGGGTGGTGAGAGAGGGGGGTGAGAGAGGGGGGTGAGAGAGGGGGGTGAGAGAGGGGGGTGAGAGAGAGGGGTGAGAGAGGGGGGTGAGAGAGGGGGGTGAGAGAGGGGGGTGAGAGAGGGTGGTGAGAGAGGGGGTGAGAGAGGGGGTGAGAGAGGGGGTGAGAGAGGGGGGTGAGAGAGGGGGTGAGAGAGGGTGGTGAGAGAGGGGTGAGAGGGGGGGTGAGAGAGGGGGGGTGAGAGAGGGGGGTGAGATAGGGGGGATGAGAGAGGGGGGTGAGAGAGGGGTGAGAGAGGGGGGTGAGAGAGGGGGTGAGAGAGGGTGGTGAGAGAGGGGGGTGAGAGAGGGGGGTGAGAGAGGGTGGTGAGAGAGGGGGTGAGAGAGGGGGGTGAGAGAGGGTGGTGAGAGAGGGAGGTGAGAGAGGGTGGTGAGAGAGGGTGGTGAGAGAGGGGGGTGAGAGAGGGGGTGAGAGAGGGGGTGAGAGAGGGGGGTGAGAGAGAGGGGTGAGAGAGAGGTGTGAGAGAGGGGGTGAGAGAGGGTGGTGAGAGAGGAGGCGGGTGGGGTGAGAGAGAAGAGATATCAAATATATCAAATATAATTGCATAAGTTGATACAAAATGCTATGCAATAGCTTCACCGCGGCAGTCCCCGAGTGCCACACGTCTTTTTTATGTGTATCTGAGTGTTGGTCTGTGGGGTCATAGATTATAATACGGATGGACCGATCTCAATTTGGTTTCTTATTTAGGAAGTTAGTGTGTGGGTTGTTTTTTAATTTTCCTTTTATGTGTATTGCGAAAGTTTGTGAGTAGGGATATTTGGCAATCTGTTACTACGTAAACATTTTAAGAAAATTTGGGGCTACGCAAGCCACATCCGAGTTCATGAATGAGCCTAATCCCAAGGTTCGTCATTGACGGACACGTCACGAAGGACAATATAAATAAACTAGCAGCGCCCCGCGGTTTTACCCGCGTTGTGCCCGTTCCCGTGGGATTTTCGGGATAAAATGTAGCCTATAGCCTTCCTCGATAAATAGACTATCTAACAGTGACAGAATTATTCAAATCGGTTCAGTAGTTTCTGAGATTAGCGCGTTTAAACAAACAAACAAACAAAACAAACTCTTCAGCTTTATAATATTACTCGTAGTATAGATATGTTAAAACCATTAAGATTTTACTAAGTCAAATACAGAAATCCTCGACGTAGTATCAATATGAATATTTAAATATATTAACGTAACAAAATATACTTAACATACATAAATGCAACAAAAAATCAAGGTTCCTTCATTCTTAAACACTAAAGTAATGCGAAATTCTCACATAATTATTTTATTGTTTCCTTTTCGCAGTAATAGAAATATCTGCATCTCGTAAAAACGTTAACCAATTAGTGGAGAGTTCGCAAAATGGAAAGAACGAGGAATTTATTGTATCTCATGAGACTGACATAAAAGGTAAGGCTTTATGTAAAACATATCAATATGGTGTTCTTTTAATCAAGGTTATTTTACTGTAAAACATATTATGGGTTCAGTTCACCCACTAGCATTAGACAAGGAAATTACATGCTAAGCTTTCATTGAAGTGGAGCAGAGCGATTCGGAGTCCACCAATCACAGCACAATTGAAATTGTCAAAAGCCTTTTGTAACGCCTTGTGATTGGTCCATTCAACTCGGCATCACTCCGCTCCATTTCAATGGAAAACGCACCCTTGGTCATCTATACTATACCTTTAGTAAACAAGAGGTCACTCTTGTGGTATCCTCAGAACAGACAGATACTTTAACTGCACACATTGTTCAGTAATACTCATTCAAATTATTTGTCTACGAAAAGATTCTTCTATGTGTATTCTTGACATTAATGAGGCAGTTTATAAACAGAGTAATTATCGGTCGTTTTTCCAACACACTGCTCCATGGAAAAGAAAGTTAACCAGAGCTATTAAGCTAACAGGATATAAACAATTTTAATCATAATGTAGACACTAGAGATACTTATTACTGCCTGAAGCAAAAATTGGTTATATTGAGTAACAAATTGAGTTTAGTTCAGGTAATAGTTATAAGCAACTGAGCAAACAAGTGAACTGTATTAATTTTAAGTAACTTGTTTGATAATTTTTATCACCCACCTGCGTTATCTTGGTACAAAGATCTTTTATTTGAATTGTTTTGGCATGTTTCTAGTAAAGTAAAGAGGTGGTCTGTGAGGGAGCCGTATGTTTTGAGTATGTGCTTAACACTACAAGCTTTGTTATGTTAAGTTTCAAATTGATGTTTCGATTCTGCGCTGGTATGCTAATGTTGGTCAGGACTTTCACTTACTGATGATATAAGTGGTTCTAGTACCCAAATACCCACACCCTAATCGGGCCTTCTTTGTTTACATTTTTTAACTTATTGTGTCCTACTTTTTAAACACGACACGAGTTTAAGGCCAACCCGCATTAGGCAAGCGTTGTGATTACGCTTAATCCTCCTAATTGTACTGATATCTCCAGTGAGATGAGAGGCCTTTATGAGAGGCTTTTTTGTAAAACTTCCATTCATTATTTTTTCAGAAAAATGCAACAATACTACTAGTATATATGAAGAAATATTTCTCACTTCACTGCCCACACCAAAAGAAGACCCAACTAGCAAAATTTTATTAGCAATAAAAAGTACATACTCCACTTCAAGATGGAAACAATTCATTACTTTAACCAAAAGATCTCTGTTAGTAAGTACTAAGGCGATAATATTTCAGTTGTATATCTTATCGCTCTATAATTAAATTTAATTTAATTAACAATAAAATATTCCATTGATAATGCCTAAATTATTATCGGATGATAGATGGTAAAATAATAGTAAGGTTTTTCTTAACGACCTTGCACTTCAATTTTAATTAGTTCTTTAACTATTCCCGCCAAAGTATGAAGAGAATTATTTTTAAATCTGTAAGCTCAAGCTAGAAGAATCAAGAGAGCTACTTCTTCTTCATCGAGTTTGTGAGATATCCCCACCGGGAATCGAACCCAGAACCTCCGGGTCGTGAGCCGGGCGCTCAAACCACAAGACCACGGAGGCTGTTAAGAAAACTACTGTTTTGGCTTCTTTATGCAATTAACTATGTTGAGTTGATTGCATGAAGAAGTTCTTAACCAAATTTAGACTTTCTGTTGGCTTATTCGTCTGTTTCTTTTTTCCAGTCAATATGGCGCGATCCCTCTTTCACCCTGATGGTGCTCGGCATCCATTGTTCTATGGCCTTCTTCGTCGGGATGCTTTTCCTCAACATAGGCACTGACGCGCAGTACTTCAGAGATAACTACAACTTCCTCTACTTTAGCCTTATGTTCCTAATGTTCACAGCTTTTAGCACTGTCACT
Source organism: Cyclophora albipunctata (assembly GCA_963082685.1). Taxonomy (NCBI): domain Eukaryota; kingdom Metazoa; phylum Arthropoda; class Insecta; order Lepidoptera; family Geometridae; genus Cyclophora; species Cyclophora albipunctata. The sequence goes on along the minus strand of OY720119.1, from coordinate 6,942,243 downwards.
ATAAGTTGTAAGTATATGATTATTATATTGTATAGTTTCTAAGGCTTTTGTTTTAAAACTTCATTGATGTTAAGCTACTTCACCTTTATCTTACTCTGGTCATTTAGGTTACGAAACGTTGGATTATAATATAAAATAAAAGCTAGGTATATCCGTAAACGTAATTTCAATGATTAGTACAATTAATATCTAACATTACAATGATAGTATTATTAATCACTTACGTCTTTTTGGATAAAGGATTACGATAAAAAGTGTTAGGTAGAAGAAATATCCAGCTGTTCACGGTTTTGAAAAAATATCAGAGTTGCTACTGGTGATGATGGAATCACTGATTACTTGTAATATGACTAAAAGACTTATCGTCATAATTTCCAATGATTTTCAAGGATTTGTGTTAAACATATATTTTGGGCCATAACCTATAATGAGCCCCCGCTGGGCAAAGGTCTTCTCCAAACATCGCCAACCATTCCTGTCTTTTGCGAGCTCTAATCAATCACTGACAAAGACCACGTCCACTGAACATATAACTAAATCTTGAAAAGCCAAACCAAACACTAGAAACCCTGATGTCGGAGAACAAAGACCACCTAAGGTCTTTTTTAATATGTTAATCAATTCCATCAAAACAAAATTCAAGCATAACCAGGCTCCACATTTATATTTACTTTTGCTAGATTTTCACAATAAAATGTGCGGAAATTATCTAATATTTGTACATTAAGTTCCAGAACAAATACCCGTAGTGAGACGAGAGCATTTCAACCGGTGGTATACCACAGGGGCCTACTATGCGTCCACACTTGTTTCGACGCTACCGACCCAAACTGTATGCACACTCACATACGCTTGCGTAGCCTACTTCCTAACGGGCCAGCCTATAGAATTTATAAGGTTCTCGATATTTACAATAACCTTACTGATGACATCGTATGCGGCTCTCTGCGTCGGACTTCTAAACGGATCTATTTTTAATGTTAAGGTGAGACACATTTTTATATTAAAGACACATATTTTTAAATAATACCAGGTACATTATATAGGTGTATGATTATTTAATGAAGTATTGGGTATATTATTTATGTATAAAACACAACCTTTTTGTATAAAACATGAACATCAATTTTATTACGATATAGACTCTGCATATTAATTGAATTTTTATTGGTCAATATATTAGTAACAAATACTGTCTCTACCCTTTCAGAACGGAGTGATCTTCGGTCCATTAATCATAATGCCATTTACAATATTTTCCGGATTCTTCCTGCGCTACAGTGACGCGCCTGGCTACGTGAGGTGGCTGTTCCAACTATCCTTCCTCAAACATGGCTTAGTCGGGCTCATGATTTCAGTGTTCGGAATGGATCGTCCGAAGCTTGATTGCTCTGCCGAATATTGCCACTACAAATATCCTCGCCAGTTTCTAAAGGACAATGATGTAGCCGAAGAATCCTTTTCTTTCGTTATGATAGCTTTATTCAGTATATGTGCCGTTCTTATAACTTTCTCCTATGTGATATTAAGAATTAGATTAAAAAACAAATGGTAATCGCCTTATAAATTAAACAGGGAATTTGTTCTTCCAGTAAGTTTATTCGTTACGATTGGATAAACTGCTTATGATTGAGACGTGGGGAATAATGTACGTAATGTAAATTATTAGTAGCGGCGTGATTAGTAAAAATGTTTGTAGTTAGATTAGGTTACTGTAGTATTAAAGGGTGGACCTCGCGTTGATCTCGAGACTGTTTGGCTAACCTTACAAATTATAGTTATTCTCAAATATTTACAGATACCTTAATTCCATAATTAGCCAAGAATAAGACATCTTACCGAACCCGTAAACAATAGCAATGTATTAAGCGATCAAACCAGTATTCTGAGATTAACGTAAGTGATCGATCTTATGGAAACATGGTCCTTAATTATGATTGGGTGCCTTTTACTATAAGGGTGACTACCGGGGTAATCATCTCTGCTAGAAAACTAACCTTTATGTATACGCTTGTATTATATGTGCTTGTTTCAAAGGGATTAATAATAATGTGTCATATGATTCATATCACAAGTTGTTGTAAAAGCTTAGGATGTACAGAATACTAGTAGCTCCTTTTGGTGTTATCCGCGTTATGCTCGATCCTGTGGAAATTTCAGGATACAAAAAATATCCTATATTATTTCTTTTTGAAACGAAGTTCCTTATCGCGCGTTGCGAAAGGGGGCTAGACGGAAAAAAAGGTAACGACACTTTTTAGGCCAGAGAGGGACAGATAGAGAAACTTGCGCACGCCAGAGAGAGACAGATGGAGAAACATGCGCGAGAGAGACAGACAGAGAAACTTGCGCACGCCAGAGAGAGACAGACAGAGAAACATGCGCGAGAGAGACGCGCATGTTTCTCTGTCTGTCTATTTCTGGCGTGCACATGTTTCTCTGTCTGTCTCTCTCTCTCTCTCTCTCTCTCTCTTATAGGAAGCAAGCTAGATATTTTCGTTTCGTCTTTCTATTTCGCATTGAATAGTGTGGTGTCGCGACGATTATTTTTGTTGATAATAAATAAAATTCGTTCCATCCGGGTGTCCCTTGACACCTCTCAAGTTTTTTTATGACTATCCAATGGAAAAATAATGATTCGAATCCGACTGGTACTTTCTAAAATAAGTACGTACAAACAAACAAACAATCAAACTCTTCAGCGTTATTATATTAGTATAGATAAAGATTTGTGTAATTAAAGTAGTTTATAAGGAGTAAGGTTACGTTTGTCCATTTGGATTAGGGATTCTTTGATATTAACGACGAGGAATAAATGGTGATAATGTTTGAAAATAATACAGAAGACTATATGATTATAACGAATAGTTTTACAAATATTATATTGAAGTTATTACAAAGAAATGCTTACTTATATTTATATTAAGTGTATCTCTTAACTGACAATAAAGTATGTAACACAAGATGCCTCAGTGTCAGTAGCAATTTTCGAAAAGTATTGAATGTTGTTATTTTTAGATAATATTGAACAATATAAAATGTATTGAGTTAGTTAATTATACCAAAGGGCCATAATATTCTTGTCAAATAATTAAGGGAAAAATATTATGCGTAATAAATGTTTGAAAATGTTCTAATATTGTCAAATTTTGTATGGCACTCGACACAGGCAGTTTGTAAGAATATTTAAAATACAAGTATGTATAAACTATTTGTAAATATATCTTTATATACTAATACAAGCAGCGCCCTGCGGTTTTACGCATTGCACCCGTTCCGTGGGAATTAAGGGAAGTACAAAAAACAAATCCGTCTGATAGTTTCTTCAATTAGAACGTTTCAACAAACAAATTCTTCGGCTTTATTATATAAGTATTGATGAATGAAAAGTTTATTTAATAATTTATATACTAATTTAGATTTATATTTTGTACATTTATAACGTTACAACTTTATGATGACAAAATAAAGCGTGTATCTTTATTCTTTGGATTTATTTGGCAATTTACATATATTACTAATTTTCATCTACTGTTTAATTTTTCTACTACTAAGCGCACTTCAACAATTTAAAATGAAAATCATGTAAGTACTCTTTTTTTAGACTTCTTGGATCTAACATTTTCAATAGTTGAAAAATTTAATAATGTTAGATCGAATTTTTAATAAAAAAAACTTTTTTTACACTTGACGATCATTTACATTTTCGAGCCAGCCAGGGACTCATATTATTTCATGTGAGAGCGCTTACTGTGTCGGGGGTTACATGTTTGATTCCCGCCCGGAGTCATCGATTTTGTGCCGTCAAATATATATTCATATAAAGTTTTGTGTATGTATATGTAATCGTATCAGTTAGGTAGGAAGATTCCATAATATAAGCTTAGAACTTAGTTTGGGTCTTACTAACCGTGTGTGAATATGTCCAGTATATTTATTTATTTATATTAAGAATGTAATTGGGTTGGCGTTGGACGTAAGTAAGGCAAGTATTTCCTATTTCAGATTTATCGGCTAAGTCGTATCGTAATCTAATAATCCCCTAATGAGATAACGTTTCTTCGGTTTTTAAAAAAGTTCAATGTCATAATTTATAATCAAACGAAATTATTGTGAAATCTGTTGTGTCCTTATTCTAAAATATAATAAAATGCATGTAAGTATAAATTCTATAAGAAAGTTATTGCGAGATTTCTTTTGCGCTCGATGCAAAGCTACGAGCGATACTTATTCGCAGTTTCACAGCTGCATAAAGTCTGAGGAGAATGTGTAAATAGAAATGTCCTTGATGGAGCATAAAGGACAAAAAGGTATAAAAAAGTCTTCCTTTCACCTGGAACCAAGGTTTTCCCTTCACCTGATTTTTTATTATTCGGTGTATTATTCGGTCTAGTGGTAAGTTCATTCGCATGCCGAAACTTTCACGCCGCACGCCGCACGCTGGGTTCAATTCTTGAGTTTCCTACTTTTAAAACATGGCCCGACATTATGATCACCCGTAGTAGGCAAGCGTAGTGATTATGCCTATTCTATTTAACCGTACTAATATCTTCAGTGAGATGAGAGGCCTTTGCCTAACAGTGAAGCATTACAGGCTAATACTTTACTTTTTTGTCATTTCATGGACTACTTCTATTTTCCTCCATTTACGTTTGAATTACTTTACTGAGATAGCTGAGAGGTCATTGCCCTACAGTAGAACCTCACATCCAGTTACTTTAATATGTTTTTATTTCACAAAAAAAAATTAAACATAGTCCTTTTGTACACAACAATCAATAGCAAGTAGCACATAGTGACATAACTAAGATAATTAAATGACACTGATAACATTATTATTGATAACACTGATCGGTGTTCATTGCAATTATAAACGTCTATCGTTGAATACAGTTTTGTATATTTACTCAATTTATACAAAGTCGACCTTTCGAAGTCGAAGTCGAAGTGAAAAGTGTCGTAAATTCAGTAGGAGTCGTCTACAAAGATATGTAATGTGTTAAATCCTTATGTGTTTATGTGCTTTTAATGTAGGATTGCATCATGCATTGTTGCATTGATCTGCATTGATAGAGTTGCATCCGTAAGTTTATGTACCTACTTGTTAGTCAGTTCTTTTCAAAAACATAAGCTCAGTTTACACAGCTAGCGGAGAGTAGGTACTCAAAAGAGATTCCATTTTATCCGAGTGTTTCATTGTTTTAAAAAATATGTATGTATATTAATATTATTAAGCGATAAAAAGTAATTTTGTTTGTTTGTATTAATAATAATTACCAGTCCGAGTCGAATATTCTTTTTGTAATGGATAGCCATTCAACCGGTAGATTATAGGCTATTTTTCAACCCGAAACTACCACGTGAACGGGCACAACTTAGGTGAAACCGCGGCGTGCTGCTAGTAGTAAATAAAAACATGAACTGAAAGATAACGTTCCCATTAATGAAACGGTTCTGTTAATGATGGAAACTTCACTAGAATAGACAAAGTATACAGCTATCGTCAATTGACAGAATATGTGGTCATATGCTGTGCACGATACCGGAAGATTTAACTTCATATCACTTAATAGATTTACTCCGCCCTGCCCAGGGTGGTGGTGGATAAATGTTCTGGCAATCCAACTACGAACTTCCTACTAATATTATATATAAATGCGAAAAGTGAGGGTGTACCTATGTATGTTTGTGGTGCTTTCAAGCAAAAACTACTGAACCACTTTATAGTAATATAGGTATACTATACATTACAATACGAGATGGGCTACATTTTATCCCAAAATTTCCGCGGAAAAAGTTTACAAGGGTAAGGCCGCGAGGCGCTACTAGTATGTAATAAAAGGCATAGAAAAAATCTTCTAATTCATCAATGGTTATGATACATTCAACTGTTATACCAAAGTTACTGTTTCATCACGTATAGACAGAACAATTCACACGTAGGTACACGGAAAAGAGCATTTGGCACAAATACTTATTGAACGAAAATGGAATGACCACTGTAATTTCCGTAAGAATACACTCATATTAGTATAGTTCTATGAAATGTTTCTTTACATATCTGCCCCAATTAATCGAAGGAAATCTTATTACAGGCGACATAATTTGGTAAAGGATAATTTAAGGGTTAGTGTAGACATTATCAATTGACCAATTTGCTCACATTACAATTAATTGGAGAGTTCCGTTGTTTGTGAACTCGGTGCATTCACTATGGACATTGAGACGGGTAAAGACGACTTGAGCTGGGAAGATGGAAGGCTTGTGGTGTACAATAATATACACTTTGACGTGTATGTCGGAATCTCGGGTAAGTATAATTGCTTTAATACATATTCAAAAAAATCTGCAATCAAGTAGCCGGATCTGGCGAATCTTTAAAGGTTTCGCCATTAGGCAAAAAATCAAGGTGCAAGGACACGTTAGTTTGTTTTGATCAATGTGTGTTACTTATCTCATAACATTACTTTTTTTGGAACATACCTTAGTTTTCAAAACCGTATATGTACTATGTAGATACTTATGCGTGTGTGCGTTTTTATCTAAGCGGAGCGGTGCGGGGCCCAATTTAACAATCACAGCGCGTTGGCGTAGTCAATATATTTATGAAAGAAAAATAATAAATAAATAAATATACCTGGACAAATTCACACACTGTTAATTAGACCCAAAGTAAGCTCTAAGCTTGTGTTATGGAATCTAATTTACTGATACTACTACTTATACATACACAAATACTTTATAAGAATATATAATTGACACCCAGACGTCGTCGCCAACAACTATGTCTGCACATATTGTTGACTCCGGGCGGGAATAGAACCCGCAACCCCTGACACAGTAAGCGCTCTCACTGCCACTGTGCCAACGGGCTTGTCATTGTGAAAAGCATTGTGATTGGTCAGTTGAACTCAGCACACTCCATAGAACCGCATTCTTAGAGTCTGGTAAAGAGTTGCACAAATAACTTAAAATTCTAAATATGGTATCTGATTGGCATTACCAGATACGAAATGCATCTACTCTAATCGTATTTTGTTGTTGAAATTACTTCATCGACAATATTTAATCAAAGTCAACAAGAACTAGGTAAATGACATCGTATTTAAATCGCTCAAAAGATTAAACTTCTTGAAAGCATACATATAGTGCATATAAATAACAACGTTTTTTACGTTGCTTGATTGTTAAACAGAAGAACAAAGTATTTCTGACTGAATTCCGCGTTGTGGGTGTACCCGGAGAAATTTCGGAATGAACATTAGCCTATAACTTTCCCACTGAATGTAACTATCCATTACAAAAAGAATAATTCAGATCGGATTAGTAGTTTCTGAGATTAGTGCTTCCAAACAAACAAAACAACAAAAATGAAACTCTTCATCTTTATTACGTAGTATAGATTGCACAATTATAATATGTATTCAAACAGATAATAAAATTAAAACCAAGAAATACCTTTGACCTTTGCTTTACTTATTTAATGATTAATATCAACTTTGTTCATCACTACATAGTATAAAACAAAGTCGCTATTTTTGTCTGTTTGTCTGTATGCTTAAATCTTTAAAATTACGCAACGGATTTTGATGCGGTTTTTTGTAATAGGTAGAGTGATTCAAGAGGAAGGTTTTTATGTAAAAAAATCCCGAAATTCCCACGGGAACGGGCACAACGCGGGTAAAACCGCGGGGCGCTGCTAGTCCTGTTTATAACTTATTAATTAAATAGATTATTAAGAGACTAAATAAACTTAACTTTTTTAAATTTTAGACTAATGAGTCTAATTTTAACTAATATGGAACCACGTCGTAATATTTCGAACAAAAAATACAATTTTATTATTTATTTAAGTAGGCTAAAAGCTAACATTAGTAATAGGTATAGAACAATTAAGCTAGAACGATCTAAACCTAAGGTTACTTAGAACACATTATTGACCCATAGATCTCATTAAAATAGATATAAAATCATCAAGCTTTCATTCAATATCATACCTAATAGATCTTTAGTAATTACTTACTTTGTTTTATCTAATTTAGAAGTCAGTTTTACTAATTATTTTTACTAAATACCTACAGAGATAATGATGTGTCCACTGATTCACACTCTGCCATTAGACTCAAACTTAGTTCCAGATGATGTTATAAGTTATTACTTTATGCTAAAAGTTTAAAAGTAAGCAATTTATTTTTATTTCTAAAGTAGACACAATGTGTAAATGTCTATAAGTATTATTGGTGAAAATATCCATTATATTTTACATAAAATATGAGCAAAGGTCAAGAAAAATATAATTAACCTGGAGAATTTTAAAATCTTAACAACAAACCAATATGGAATTAGCATAGGTAGTTTCATTCATTGTTTAGGAAATCAACAACTTGAATTAGGTTCGTAGGTACCTACTTCTTTAACTGCATAACAATTATGTGGGTTTTCTTATGAAAGGTTCTCTTTGAATGGCTGTTCGTTAGGTAACTGAACCTGTACCTACTAACTTAACCTAATAACCTAACCTAACGTACCTTCTAAATATAAATTCATTTCATAACCATTTAATCTTATATAAACTTTTAATTTGATATAACCACTTAGTATATAATATAATTAATACATTATTACGAACAATCGAAGAGAACAATGGCGCATTTGATTCGATAAAAAACTTACCACTTAGGTTCCTATAATATAATTAACACACAATTAAGCGTTTTACTTAATTATCATTTTATTGCTTGTACATACGTACGTTTTATCAACTTTTAACTGTGCCAAGTAGGATACCCCAGGGTCTGCTAAATGGGCAAAGACCTACATGTAAATACGTATATGTTCGCTCACACATTGATAAACACATACTCTGAGATCTGTTAACAAGCCAGTCTCTCAGATGCGCGCGCGCACGGTACCCGCGTGCATATTTCAAACAAAATGTTCCGCGATACGGATATCGAAATAGGATTAAAAACAACTAATGAAAAATGTGATATGACTGTGTATTTAGACTTACATTGTACAGTTAAACAGTGTGTCGGTAAGTTTTGCGATTTGTGCCAAGTAAAATAAAGTGAAAGTTATATACTGAGTTGTTTTGTAGACACGTTTTATTGTGTTCGACGAATGCAAGTAAGCTATAACTACTTAATCTCTAGAATATCTTGGATATTGAAGAAGTTTTATAGATGAAATAATATGTTCCTTCTGTAGTTACCTCTCGTTGAATAGAACTAAAACGAGTTGGGTCTTAACTTGGATTTAGGTATGTAGGTATAATTCGAAGTCTGATAATAGTGATAATAATATATTATGTAGAGTTAATGTTATTAATTTTTTAAGAATTATTCAGAACAAATATTCTATTTTTTCATAACAAAATGAAGGAATATAATAATATGTTGGTAAATAATATATTTCATTTAATAAATATGTTAAAAATTTAAATTAAAAATGTCATAAAGGAATTTATCTACACTAATGTTGTAACATTCTACTTATGTTTCCAATACTTGACTTATAATTACTACTGTTATAGCACAGACAACTAAAACACTCAATTTAAGCAATTGCACATGATGTTATAATATCATTATAATTTAACATTATAACATCATTATAACGCGACCAATTAACCTGGCGAGCCTTATGTCAAAATCCTCATACTAGTTGTATAAAATTTTGATATTAGGCTGGCTTTTGAAAATAGTTGGGTTATACGTGAAAACTTCGTCGAAACTACATACACAAAACTCTTTGGTAAGATCTCGCTCGCTCCTGATTGGCCCTACGCGCAGCTGCGCTATCATTGGTTAGATTTTAATGGCGGCAAGTTCACTGTGACAATACACGTACCTACGCGTGAATTTAATGTTTCGCAATGTGTTTTGTTTTTAAAATTTTGTTTGATTAATTGCATTAAATAGTGAAGATAAAGTAGTGTATGCAACTGCATATAACACGGGTATTAAAACACGAGTGTGAGTTTATGAAACGAGCGCAGCGAGTTTCATAATAGTAACTTCTTTATATGACGTTGCATAAACTACTATTATCTACACTAATGTTGTAACATTCTACTTATGTTTCCAATACCTGACTTATAATTACTACTGTTATAGCGCAGACAACAAAACACTCAATTTAAGCAATTTCACATGATGGTATAATATCCACATCGATATCGTAAAATCTCATTATAACATCGCGCGCTCGCTCCTGATGGGCCCTGCGCGAGCTGCGCTCTCATTGGTTAGATTTTAATGGCGGCAAGTTCACTGTGACAATACACGTACGCGTGAAAAACTATTGTCAGCTTTTACTCTTGTTGTTTGATTAATTGCATTAGTGAAGATAAAGACTCGTTACTATTATGAAACTCGCTGCGCTCGTTTCATAAACTCACACTCGTGTTTTAATACCCGTGTTATATGCAGTTGCATACACTACTTTATCTTCACTAATGCAATTAATCAAACAAAATTTTAAAAACAAAACACATTGCGAAACATTAAATTCACGCGTACGTGTATTGTCACAGTGAACTTGCCGCCTTCCTTATATGACAGTTGCATAAACTACTATAATGGTGTTGCTTAGTTGCAAAATGCAAAACCGGTTTTGCTTGTCATGAAATCTGGGTCAATTTTATTTGCAAACGTTTTATTAAAAGGCATAGTGGAATTATCGTAGCACACATCTTTTTTTTGCAAAAAAAAACCATTTTATTATGCGAAGACAATCCCTATCCTTTTCTTTGGGTTTAAGCATTTGAGGAACCTTTGCCCAACAGTGGAACTATGTAAGTTAACCAAAAAGGATTTAATACCTAAAATGTGAACTTCGGGTAAATATCTCAATACGAAAAAAGAAACATATGCAAACAGTTCTGCGAATTAAATTCGCAGAACTGTTTGCCGTCTAACGAATTCAAACATGTTTTTGGCTTTTTGTAGTCATTGACATCTGTTAGTTCTAGTAGACACACAAATCTTAGCATGTTTTCCCCTTTTAACAATATTTTAACAAGCGAAACTTATACTTAGTCTGGTAATATTGAAAAGGAACTACCAAAGATCCATCCTACTATTATTATAAATGCGAAAGTTTGTTTGGATAGATGTATATATGGATGTCCGTTTGTTACATCTTTCACGCAAAAACTACTGAACGGATTTGGATGAAATTTTACAGTAATGTAGGTTATACATCAGAATAACATATGAGATACATTTTCTCCCAAAATTCCTGCAGGAACGGGTATAACGCGGGTAACACCGCGGGGCGCAGCTAGTAATATTATAAATGCGAAAGTTTGTGAGGATGGATGTATGTATGGATGTATGTTTGTTGCTCTTCCACGCAAAAACTACAGAACGGATTTGGATGAAATTTTACAATAATGTAGGTTATACATCAGAATAACATATGGGATTCATTTTCTCCCAAAATTCCTGCAGGAACGGGTATAACGCGGGTAACACCGCCGGGCGCAGCTAGTATTTTTATAAACACGTAGGTGTTGTAGTTAAGGATCACATTGTTTTGTTTCTACTTAACTAACTATTTTAAACTATCTACGAGTATTAGAAATTGACGTCATTAGTTTTTGTCTTTACGATTCAAAGTTAAAATAAAGCTGGAAACAAAGAATGATTTAAATAGGTTTTTGAATAGATATTAAATATGCATGCCTTTATGGCGAAAGTCCCAAAATTTAGATTTCTAAAAATATTTTCACCTAAAAGCAGCCATGTTAAGGGTGGCTTAGTATTAGCTCTTGTGATCCTCCCTCAGTACATATCAGATACTAGTACTTACATATCTCTTTCAGTAGTTTTATCCATACGTCCTCTTATGTCTACCTTATTTTAAAAATAAAATAAAATAAAAAGACGTTTATTGCCATACTTACAATACGATACAAATTAAAAATGGTAGTTGTATAAAAAAAGAAACAAATTAAGAACAAAATAAAAACTTATTAAAGAAGTAGGCAAAAGGAAAATAACTCAGCTTGAGTTGTGTGGACACAGAGTCCACACAACGCTGGTTTTCAGTTCTGCCTAGCTCCCTGAGATGTGAGGCGGGATTTGGGAGGGGTATTTTTAGTACACTACCTATATTTTAATGTACATAATCCTATAAGTATTCATATAAGCAACAATAATATCTTTCCGTGTTGTTTTATTTGTTAAATACTCGTACTTAAGTGTCAATAATGCAAGGAATATGTAATTTATATCAATACATTTTGCATTAAATGAATTTATTAAATGAGTACTCACAACCGTTATATAAACTGCATTATATTATATTATTATTTATCTTGAGGTCTTGGCCCTGCAGTGGGACGCTACAGGCTAATAGTAGTAGTAGTAGTATAATATATAATGTCCCACTGTTGGGCAAAGGCCTCTCGTCTCACTGAAGATATCAGTACAGTGAGGAGGTTAATAGTTAACTTTATTTTGAAGGGGTTACTTACGCCATATCGAAAGTCAATTAATCGAATACTATTCATTGAAGCTCAAGTCGATTTCACAAGATGAACAGCAATTCAGTTATAATATATTATGTATGAGATGTTATGTAAAGTCCAGACACTTTTTTCTTGAGTCATGTATAGTTTAAAGACATGAATAGAATAAAAATCATGCTTGCGCTGTCACAACTTAGCTAACTCGTGAACTTGGAATGAAATACTTAAATTTAATACTTAGTGTACGTTTAAACTAAGACTATGTTTTATCCCATTATAAAGCTCAATAAAATTTGATAGATTGTAGGCATATCTGTTAAAATAACACTTGCATAACTCAAACGTTGGTATCACACTTTTCTTTAAGGTATATGAAGTGTCAGAAAATGATGTTTACTATGTTTAAATCACTTCAAAGAAGTAATTACAGTGCAAAGGTTCCTGAGTGACCTTTAAATAACTGCAATTATTACTTATAACGTCTTCATGGCCTTATAAGACTTGTAACCTCTTATGTAAATACTTATCAACAATATAATTATTGTATCTTCAATGCACTTTTAACTTTTAAATATGATATTACTCATTTATAACATAACTCGTTTTAATACTAAATTAGTACCTACACATAACACTTTTCCAGTAAAGAACTTTATAACAAGTTTTGAGGTGTACAAAAACACACACATATCAAAGTTTATCTTTGTTGGAAAATCGGCTATAGGTACATTAGGTTACATTAGTACTCATAAGACAAAATATATTTTACAATGATTCATACTAACCAAAATAACAAACTTGTATTTACAAGGCTAAAACTTTGTAGCATTTCACCACCAAAACGCTTGTAATAAAAGTTGCCTTAAGTTAACGAAGTAATCACATGTTCAGAAGTTACTTTTGTACTTATCTTATATACTTTTTGTATCTAGGACGTCGAAATAAAGATGGTAACGCCGCGAAGACTCAAGCCATACTCAATGGAGCTTCAGGAGCCATCAGACCTGGTAGACTGACGTACATCCTCGGACCCTCGGGAGCGGGGAAGACCACTCTTTTGAAAGTGCTGGCTGGGAGAAAGTAAGTGAGTAGGTTAGTGTTCGAGTTGGTTAGTGGTCAACCCTGTTGTCGGGTCTTTTGGCCTCTGACATAGCTTACGATTGAAACAACCGGTACCGGCAATTTAACGTGCCTTCCAAGCATGGTAAGGCTCAAATAGGAATGCCACTATTGACCACCCATCCAAGTAGGGGCCGAGCTAGACGTTGCTTAACAAAATTTTGTCAAACTACGCCGCAAGTGAGAAAGTAAATAAAGCATTGACTAGGATGACAATGCATCGCGTATGTTATGCAAGGCTCTATTATGACTTGATGAATATACATACTAACAATATTGTGAGAGATCATCTGTTACGCTTTCACTTCCGAACCAAGTCTAAACTGCTAGTCAAATTCATTAAGATAGCTCAAGTAAAAGTCGGGGTAAGACAAATGTTTTAAAAATGTGCAAAAAAGGTTAAAAATATCCTGAAAATCTATCAAGTAGGGTCATCTAGTACTTAACACACTTACGAGTAGGTACATATTAAAAACTTCCGCATGAAAATGTTCAAAAATATAAGTTTAATACTAATCCTCCAATTTAAAATTAATGGAATACCTAGTCACGTTTTCATTTACATTAAAATGTGGTCCTCATAAGGAAACTGTAGGGTATTAAGGAACCTTACAATATCATAAAACTTTCAAGGTTTAACTTGAACCATAAACATGGCAAATAACTTTAATTAAGCAAGAGTAATAAACCAATAAAAGTACCTAATTATAATACCAAAATAGTTTAACGGTCGATCTATTAAAAATTAACCAGTTTATTTTATATCCCTTAGGTACGTAAAGTAGGTAAGTAGGTAAAGGTTTTTTTTAATAGGTACCTATTAAAAAAAAAATATAATCTATTTTTTTGGACTGGCACAAAATGTGGTTAAATGTCGTAAATTTTCCAGCCGAAGACGATTGCTTCTGAACAGAAAAAAGGTTTAGAGATAGGGTAAGAATGAAATAAAATTACTAAACCGACTAAGAAAATTGACGACATTTAACCACATTTTGTGCCAATCCAAAAAAAATTGAGTATACATCAATAAGTTAATAAGTTATCGATCCCCAAATATGTTTACTATTAAGGTAAAAAATTTAATAAAAAACCTTAAACAAATCTTATTCCGAAATAGTTACAATGAGCAACTATTATTAATAGACAATTAACTTTGCATATCCGTTTCTTTTTCAATTAATTTTTCACATTTCGAATTAAAAAAATATCCCATTCGTAGTTGCGGGTAAACTAAAGACAAAAATAAAAACTACATGAACAGTAGTAAGGTGTCCAATCGCTATCGCTATCTATATGTGTGGACAAACGTTTGTAATATTAATTTTTTTCTTTTGCAGAAAAACCGGTGTTTCAGGAAGACTATACGGTGCTGGTAGAAATGCAGTGCTTGTGCCACAAAACACAACACTAATAGACACTCTGACAGCTCATGAAACATTGGAGTTCGCAGCATCTTTGAAACTGCCCAACACAGGTCGAAAAGATCAAATTGATACAGTAAGATCCATATAATTTAATCACTCTTCTCTATCCTTAAATATATAATAAATATATACTTTTCATATCCTTAAATATATAAACGCGAAAGTGTGCGATGATGGATGTTCGTTAATAAATAAAATAAAATAAAAAATCATTTATTGCTTTTAAAAAATCAAAGACAGAATCACAATTTGAATTACATTTAGCAAAAGGCATTTAATCATTCACGCGAAAGCTCAATGGATGTTGGTGACAATTGGCATTCATATTAGCTTAAACATACATTCTTCAAAGAACACATTTATTATATGCTTTCCCAATATTACAGATGAGACTATTTTATTAACAATTTCTTGTTAATACGATGAATAATTAACCGATCCGGTTCAGATTAAGCTCTTGCTACTTCATCTATACTCGTACTATGTAATATTATAAAGAGGTAAAATTTGTAAGTTTGTTTGATTGTATGTATGTTCGAGCTAATCTCGGAAATTACCAGTCCGATTTCAATAATTATTTTTGTAAAGGATCCCTTAGGAAGAAAGGATAAAAATGTAAAATAAAAGCGAAGTGTATTCGGAAACGTAGTATCAATTCAAAATAAGTAGTGTTTGCTTAAACTTAAGAAACCAGTACCTAATTATTTTGTAACAGATAGCCACATTCACCGGGAAGGTTATACATAGGTTTATTCTTTTACATCCGGAAATTCCCACGAGAACGGGCACAAGTCGGGTAAAACTTCGCGCTGCTAGTAAATGATAATGTCAACCGTGGAAAATAATACAAAAACATGAATGAGATATCAATATTCATTCAACTCTGATTGGTGAATGGCAGTATTGAAATGTTAATATCTCAAGTTCACGGTAAACTCAAAGAGCGTTTGTCCACCGCCGCCGGCACCGGACCGTCACCGGTAACGAGATTATTTCGTGCCGATTTTATTATGACGTGACGGATGTGCGGTGGACACGCGGCTAAAGCAAAACGCTCTAAATGTATCTACCGCTACTTCGGCGCCGGCATCTCGTTCCCGGTGCCGGTCCGGTGCCGGCGGCGGTGGACAAACGCTCTTATAGGTCAATATTGTACTTTTATTATTCACTTGTATCTGAGTAACGAATATTTCAGTTATCACATCACGTTACGCACGTTTTCTTATTTTACTATTTCATAAACCGAGACCTTATTCATAAACGACTATTAACAACATTTTATATCTATCGAGAGGTCCAAACAAAGTCCTTTTCTGACATACACTATTTTCCGAAGAGCAAAAGAGATAAAACAAAGTATTTTAGACAAAGAGCGTTTTGAATAAAGCGGTTAGTATTTATCTTAGTATGGCAGGAAACACCTCGAATTTATATCGCATCAGGTCAGGGTGTCATGCAATTTAACATATAAATTGACTTTTAATATGCATAGCCACTGGTACATTTAGTTAGATTTTATCAGGAAGTTGTACAAAAAATGTTTTGCACACCTTGTGGTACTTAATGATAATCACGTAATTACAATTTGTAGGGTTCCTTAGTATATAAAGAACCTTTATAGTTCCGCCAGGACCGTCAGTCCGCAATTTCACTCTAAAACTATTAGAACTATATAGAAAGCTATATCACACTATAATCCTACGAATATTATAAATGTGGAAGTTTGTGAGGATGTATCTTTCATGAAAAAACTACTGGACGGATTAGGATAAAACTTTGCAATAATATAGGTTATACATTAGAATAACACATGGGATACATTTTATCCTGAAATTCCCGTGGGAACGGGTACAAAGCGGGTACCACCGCGGGGCGCGGCTTGTCACACTATAATATTATTATAATCGACAAAAAATAATTCAATGGTCACGTTACGACATAGGATGTAAATCACCAGTTTTATTACTAAGTTTCACCCGTCCCAGTAAAAGAATCGTGTAATTTGTTGACCTACTGCCAGTATTCGATTGAGATGAAAGTGGTTTGTGTGACAATACACAACAAAAATTGCTAATAGTATTCTTATGGCTCCACTACACTATCGTCTATATTCGTCTTTATTCGCCACTTTCATCGTGCAGGCATCCACACTATCGTCCGAGATCACTTACTGAGCTTATTATGGCCGCTCCTACTATTCATTTAATTCAATAGACAATAATGGTGTGCTTCATAGTGGTATTGGAGCATTCATCGTAATATCATAAAATTAATATGCTTAAATATACATTATATACAACTTAATATGTTATGTTACTACATATATAACTTATACTGATAAATATTGAATCTTAAATTCTTCTTAACTTTAAAAGATAGAGCTTTTTAATCATATTATATTAGATAGAGTTTCATACAAATAGATGATTTTTATTCAGAGTAGTGTTAAAGTTAGATTACTTGATTATTTTTTTATTTAATCTTTCAGTAGTAGTAATGTATCGTACTAATACTAACAACAATTAAAAATGCCGCGACGACGTGACATGACGATGATGCACGGCTTGCTGTCCTCCGGTGAATGGGCGATCGGCGATAGTGTGGACACCCCCACGAACATTCGCGCGAATCCCTTTGATGCGTGCCCGAAAAACCGACAACCGACGGGTCGCGGTGAACTAAGTGACGAATGTAGACGAATAGATACGAATAAGCCCCCCACACTATCGTGAACGTCAGAATTTGCCTGTATTCATCGATAGTGTAGTGGAGCCATTAGTTCCATTGAAAGAGTGTGGAAGTGAGAATAAGACACGAGAGAGAAAGCCTGCGTCTGTCCGAATGGTACCCTCTTAAACCTTAAAGCTTAGTTTGAATCTAACAACCTTGTGTAGAGACAAAATAAATTTATTGATATACCTATGAAGATACGTTAACATTTTTTGCAAAAGTAATATTGTATTTGCAGATAAAGAACTTAACGAAACAACTCGGAATCCATGAGGTTTTACACACGAGAGCTGGCAATCTATCGGGCGGCGAGCGGAAACGATTGACGATAGCGTGCGAACTACTCACTGACCCTACCGTGATGTTACTTGATGAACCCACTAGGTGAGGATTTGTATCTATGATAATCTATGCTAATATTATAAAGAGGTAACATTTGTTGTTGTTTTATTTGTTTGTATGATCGGGCTAATCTCAGTAATTACCAGTCGGATTCGAATAATTATTTTTGTAATAGATTCTTTCATTGAACGAGAAGGTAATAAGCTGATATCTCCGAAATTCCCACGGGAACAGGCACAATGCGGGTACAACCGCGTGGCGCTGCTAGTATAATAATAGCAGCGCCCTGTTTTACCATCAGCTTCATGGCTCGTGAAATTGTCGGTCCGACTTATTTACTTTTTAGAGCCTAATCAAGTTGAGTGTACAACTTGATTTTCAAATCTTTCAGCTTGAAAAATCCCACTGCAGTACTAAGGCTCTCAGTAAAGATATGACGATTACGCATAACTTTAAAACTTTCTTAAATAAAACTTTCCCTGCGACCTTCCTTTCAAAAAGTAAATTACATTGCATTGCATTTTGCATATGGTCAATATTTAGTGTTACGTCTTTTAAGTAATATAAAAATTGTATTCCATTTCCAAATTAGTTTATCCGTTCGCTACTGCATTCACTGCACCATGGAGGTCTTATCTACTATAATATTGATATTAGTATTAAATTCTAAGGTAACTTGGTACTGACCCTATGTGGGCAAAGTCACTTATGTACGAGTGCCTACTCAATTATGCGAATACAAACCTATCTGTACCTATGTAGGTATTGTAAAGCCTCAAGGTTCATAAGATTCCAATGCGTATACCTTATACATAAATCAATGATTCATTTAACCAACAAATTGCCCATGAACGTACCATAGTTGGAAGGTACAGTCTTAAGCAAAAGTCAACATTTAAAAAAGACTATTAAGCCAATATCTGATATTAATTATTAAATTTGGAATACCGATCATAATCCAGTTTTCGAAACGAAAAAGTTTGCAAAAGTTATTACCTGACGGTAATATTTTTGATGGTAACTGTACCTATTATATGTAAAATCGCAATCGATTTTATATCGATAGGCATTATGCTTATTTATATTGAAAGGTAATGTACTAGTAACTTTATAAGCTTAGGGACATAAAGATAATTGTATTGTAAATGTCATTAGGACCTGGGCTAATTATTAATTGTCCATAGTTTATGTATTTGCAAATGAGTATGAGATAATTACGGTACTAACAAGCATATAAATAGACTTGCAACGTTCGTATATTTTAATGAACTATTAGGAAAACGTACGCCACCGTGCTGTCCAACAGCATTAGTTTAGTCGGATTTTTTATGCTTGATGACATATCTGCACATGAATTTTACATTTTTGACAAGCCCGTTGGCGCAGTGGCATGTGAGAGCGCTTACTATGTCAGGATTTGCGGGTTCGATTCCAATAGTCAACAATATGTGCAGACAGTTGTTGATGATTCGCTTAATGTAGTTAATTAATGTTAGCCAGGTGGAATACTTTACTAATAAAACAAACAGATTTACTAACGCGATTTTTTAAATAGCTTAAGATGCGGTACTAGCGAAAAGCCACCGGATGCTTGCTGGTAATTGAACAGTTAATGACATAATATAATAATCCTTTTTTTTTCAGTGGTTTGGATACAGTATCATCAATGTCGGTGGTCAAATCTTTACTGGCAATTGCCAGGAGTGGCAGGACGGTAGCTTGCGTCATCCACCAGCCTTCCTCCAAGCTGTTCACGACAGCTGATGACGTCATAGTGATGACGTATGGCAAGACTTTGTATAATGGTGCAGTGAGCGATCTCCCTGAGGCCCTGGCGAGAGCAGGGCTCTGCTGCCCCCAGTATTATAACGTTGCTGATTATTGTAAGTACGAGAAAAGTAGTTGTCACATAACATTTTAGTTAATTAAACAGAAGTTTGTGTCGTGTTGAATGGACAGCTAAAGAGGATGGTTGAGGATAGGGAAAATTAAAGAAGAAAAATCACAAATTGATTTAAGAGTTTTTGTCAAGTCCGTTGGTACAGTGGTAGTGAGAACGCTTACTGAATCCGGGGTTGCGGGTTCGATTCCCGCCCGGAATCAACAATATGTGAAGACATAGTTTTTGGCGACGACAGCTGGGTGTCAATTATACATTCTTACAAAGTATTTGTATGTATATGAAGTAATATCAATTAGTTAGATTCCATAACACAAGCTTAGTGCTTACTTTTAACCGTGTGTGAATTTGTCCGGGTTAATTATATCATTATTATTATACTAGCTGTGCCCCGCGATTTCACCCGCAGCGCCCCCGTTCCCGTGGTAATTTTGAGATTTTTATTCCTTATTGTTCTTATATAAAAACCTTGTCCTGACAATAAGGAACACATTAAAAAAAGAATCATCCAATTTGGTGCAGTCGTTCTGAAGTTATGCGCTTACCAACACATTTTGCGATTCATTTTTATATTATAGATTATATTAATTAAGATGTAATTGAAATTCAAATCTGCTTTTACCACTAGTTTCTGTACAAAAACGCTAACACGTGAATACATTATTTCTTATTACTACATGTGAGCTCTAAAAGTATGAAGACTTGAAATATGATTAACTATTAGATGGAGATAAAAACAATTAAGCTAAGTATATATATAAGCAGGATTTTGAACTGGTCAAACATGTTAATTCAATGTCAAACTATAAATAACAAAAACTTGTTGCTGGTAAAATTATGGTTACCATAAAATAACTATTAGCGCCAAAAAAGTAGTGTATTAGGACATGGCTATTACTAATATAATCTACACCAGTGATGGGCAAAGTACGGCCCGCGGGCCAACTCCGGCCCGCGAAGGTATTTAATCCGGCCCGCCAAAGGTCCATCGACATGGACAACACACCCTGCTATATGGCCCGCTATAGCACAGATTACTAAATAGTTACTACGTAGGTGGCTATAGTTACGTTTTAACGGTCAAGAAGTATAAAGTAGATTTTACTTAGTAGATTAATTGCCAGATACATAGATAATACATAGATGCATAATCTATAGGTGAAGCTAAACTAGCCGCGTAGTTCATGTGTTGCGTAATACAGGGCGCAAAGCGTGGTGAAATGAGAGGCGCGGGCGGCGGGGTCGTTACCATGGCAGGGCCTTCGAATAAAAGTTAAATTTAATTACTATTTATGTTTCAATACTAATGTTTTTAACACGCTTTTATTAGCTTGGCCTGTATGTATGTATGTACGTATGTAATGAAATCTTTGAACATCATTTTCACCAACTTCCAGAAGTCTGATTAATTTGAAACTTTGCATATGTATCAAGGACCGATGACAATGCAATAATTTAATAACAGTTTCCCGTTATCCTTAATGGATTTGCCAGATTTACTAAAAAAATATTACTTCATATAAAAGACATCAACGGGCGCTCGCTGTGGGACGGAACGGGAGTTCTGTTTTATTTTACTAAATGGTACTAGACACTAACAGCGTCCCGTGGTTTTCCCGTGATGGGCCCGTTCCCGTGGGAATTACGGGATGAAAAGTTGCATATAATGTTATGCTTACTAAAAAATAAAAAATAAAATTATAGTTTAAAAAAACTAAAAAAAACACGCTTTTATTGCAAATTGAACTAAAAACTAGAAAATAATTTTTCTCCTCAAATCAAAATTATAATAAAATTTAAGTTGTAACACAATGATTTAATTCAGAGTAAAAAAGCGTGGGGTGCTTAATATTTTTTAAATATTACAATCATCATTGGTAACTATCTATGAGAGGATAGTTATGAACTACATTAAAATGCACCCCACGCTTTTTACTCTGAATAAAATCATTGTGTTACAACTTAAATTTTATTATAATTTTGATTTGAGGAGAAAAATTATTTTCTAGTTTTTAGTTCAATTTGCAATAAAAGCGTGTTTTTTTAGTTTTTTTAAACTATAATTTTATTATTATTATGATTAAAAGCTTTCACACAAAATGCATTTTTTCTATAATTCTGGCCCTCCTCTAGATTTTTTTTGAACTTAGTGGCCCCCCATTAAAAATGTTTCCCCACCACTGATCTACACTAACATAATAAAGCTGAAGACTTTGTTCGTTTGAACGCGCTTCGAAAAATTATTTTTGTATTGGGTAGCCATATTCAACGGGAAGGTTATATGCTGTTTTTTATCCCGAAATTGCTACGGGAACGGGCTCAACGCGGGTAAAACCGCGGGGCGCTGCTAGTGTTTAAATAATTATCACGTTCTATGGCAGCAAAGACATTTGAAAAGACATAAATATCTATATGCTTCATTAGCTCCGAAGAAAATAGTATGTTCCAGTATAATTAAACATAGAAATATGTAGAACACATCATAAGAGTGTAATAAGTATTCGTAGTTCGATTAAATCATAATGGTTAATTCAATGGCAGTTTTATAAGGCTAACGTTACCTAATTTGGACAAGTCAGTAAGTAAGTATAAGTAAGTCCGACATGGTCTAACGATTGAAACAGCCGGGACCGATAATTTAACGTGCCCTCCGAAGCACAGTAGCGCTCAGATAGAAATGCCATTATCGGCCAGCCATCTAAGTATGGGTCCAACTACGCGACGAGCGCTTCAAGTAAAAAATGCCTTTAAAGTTAGTCGTAATGTGTGTGAATGACTCCAATAAAAAAAATAACTTGAACATAACAAGTACTACTTCAAAACAGGTTCTATAAAACATTGAAAAATGGTCGTATTGCCCTTCGACTTACATATCTGGTTTAAAAATGTCAATCATATTAAGAGTGCTCTGCTTTAACTTGTGCGACCCAGACCCGCAATGAGGCCGCAGCTGTGCAGTGGACAGAAAAGGAAATATGTAGCCTTTAAAATAGTAAATACGAAGACAAAACCATTTTGTGGCGAGCATATTACTCTGAGCTTCATCAAGCTCAATATACAGAAATATAAAATATGGGAAGAACTTTGGCCAAAAATGAGACACTTGCTAAAGAATGGCTAAACTATACAGGGCGACATCTGGGTCGTGACTCTAAGTTATTGTTTCAAACTCAGTTAATTATTGCGATTTCAGTGATATAACACATAATTTTGATTAAATTGTTACATTAAAAAAAATTTGTCGATATAAAAAAAAATATTCTCTTTTAGGTCGTGTAGTCACCCTACACACCCGACCGGATAAAATCTTAATCTATTAATCTTAAATTTATTTAGACACTAACTGTCATAATAATGACTAATGACTTTTGTTACTCATCTAATAAGTTTGTTTTCAAATAGGTTTTAACATGAATTGTAGATTGAACATAAATTAAGCATTTATCCGTTTATTTTATTTATTCAATTACTAACACATAGCTGTAATAAATGTAAATAAATGAAAAACTAGCTTTATAACTGAAATCGCAATAATTAACTGAGTTTGAAACAATAAGTTAGAGTCACGACCCAGATGTCGCCCTGTATACCCTGCTAAATGTAATATATAATCTCTGTATTATATTCTGTATTTCATTTTCCAGTATTAGAAATAGCAACCAACGAACATGGCGGCAATCCAGCAATTTTGGAAAAAGAAGCAAATAGTTATGCGCATGAGATGAGCAAAATAGCGAAGAATGATATAGAGAACAGAAATGGAAAAGGTAAGATACAGGATTGCTAGTATTAGTGATAAAAAGTGGCATTCTCTATTCCTCAATACCACAATTCATCAAAATGGGTTCAAAGGTTGAATGGCCAAGCTAGACGCTAGAAGAGCAAATAGGCAGAGTTAATTTCGCATATAACGTACTAGCCGCGCCCCGCGGTTTTACCCGCGTTGTGCCCGTGCCCGTGAGAATATCGGGATGAAAAATAGCCTATGACCTTCCCGTTGAATGTAGCTATCTATTACAAAAAGAATGATTCAAATCGGACAGGTATTTCCCGAGATTAGCTAGAACATACAAACAAACAAACAAACAAACAAACTTACAAATTTTACCTCTTTATAATATTAGTTAGGATTACTTAGTATTATAATGCCCGGGCCACACATACGAGAAATGCCATAAATTATATAGATAATGGACGTATACCGTAGGTGTAGCCACGACTATACGTGATAATTTGACAATAGCATTAACAATGCCGTATGGCGTAGGCGATAGCTCGAGTGGCGGTACATCAAAGAGATTATTTGAGAATTAATGCAATGAAGCGGCCACACTACGTACGTATCAGTGTGCGTCGAGAGCGCAACGGGTTCGGACGTATTTGTTTTTTACGACGGATTTGCCTCAAAATTGCACGTTTTTGTCTATACGTACTATGGCGACAGAGTGGAGTAACGACAAAGTAATTACTTTTCTTGAGATTCTGCAAACATGGTCTCTTTATTCGATAATGATTAAATAAAGTCAAATAATATAAATTTACACTCATGAAATATAGAGCTCAGTCGACGTCCATCTTGCCTGAATTGAAGTAAATTCAATGCCGTTTTATTGCCAATTTATGAGCATTGACATTGACAGTTTAAGTGTAGCCACCCACTTTAATGCATTAAAAATTATTGCATTATTATTGAGATAATGGGCATTGACATTAAGCGTAAGTGTGGCCCCAGCATAACAGGTGCTTCATTAAATTCCACTTTAGTATCCAGTTTTAATTATTTAAGTGAAATAACAATGCTGTAACAGGAAATTATTATCTGGCGTATAATGTATTATAGAATGTAATTTCCGTCTAAACAAGCAATTGGCATCACTACAAATGATATTTGTTTGATACAAATTATGTATTTTGGAAGTATGTATGTAATATATTCAGTAGAAATACTTAATAATAGATCATTGATATATCACTAGCAGCGCCCCGCGGTTTTACCCACATTGTGCCCGTTCCCGTGGGAATTTCGGGATTTTTTATACATATAAACCTTCCTCTTGAATCATTCTATCTATTTAAAAAAACCACGTCAAAATCCGTGCAGTAGTATTTGAGTTTATCGCGAACAGACAGACAGACAGACAGACGCGGCCGAAGACTTTGTTTTGTCATATGTAGTGACTAGCAGCGCCCCGCGGTTTTACCCGCGTTGTGCCCGTTCCCGTGAGAATTTCGGGAATTTTTTTACATAAAAACCTTCCTCTTGAATCACTCTACCTATTACAAAAAACCGCACCAAAATCCGTTGCGTAATTTTAAAGATTTAAGCATACAGACAAACAGACACGAAACAGAGACGACTTTATTTTATACTATGTAGTGATTACTAGAGCTTCTGGAGTCTCGAAAATAAATGAACTTAATTACCTACCTACTTAATTTATTTAGACGAACTAAGAAAAAAATTGTTAAAGTCGACGAAATATAATATTTTTAATTAGTTCATAAGTTTTGAAGGTCGTTAAGCTTTTTTTGGAACGAAGTTCCACGCGCGTTGCGAAAGGGGGCTAGACGGAAAAAATCGTAACGACATTTTTTTAGGCCAGAGAGGGACAGACAGAGAAACTTCCGCACGCCAGAGAGAGAGACAGACAGAGAAACATGCGCGAGAGAGACAGACAGAGAAACTTGCGCACGCCAGAGAGAGACAGACTGAGAAACATGCGCGAGAGAGACAGACAGAGAAACATGCGCGGCGGGCATGTTTCTCTGTCTGTCTCTCTCTGGCGTGCACATGTTTCTCTGTCTGTCTCTCTGTCTCTCTCTTATAGAAAGCAAGCTAGATATTTTCGTTTCGTCTTTCTACATATTTCGCATTGAACAGTGTGGTGTCGCGACGATTATTTTTGTTGATAATAAATAAACTTCGTTCCATCCGGGTGTTATATCGAGTAATTACGTTCTCAGAACTTTCACCGGAAGCCGAAGCTTTGTTAAGTCCAAAGTTTGCGGCCCTTGAAGGCTACAGGGCCAACGCGTGGCAACAACTCTGTGCTTTGCTCTGGCGATGCTTTGTCGGGGCCTTGAGAGACGTGCATCTCACACAGGTAAATAATAACATACCAAATACGATTAATTTTGTTTGATACCTACAGACTAAAAGGTAGTTATTTACGCTTTGGTCAAAGGTGGGTGGGAATTCCTGATGTCTTTGAATATCTAAACATTAATATACAAATTTTAAATAAATGATAATTTGTTGAGTTTGAGCATTAAGCCGTATACTTAATGTGAATAAAAAACAAAACTGGATTTTGTGCTATTTATCTAAATACTTGCTTGATACACCTAATGATACCCTCGATATAATGTTTACGTTAGATTATTAAATAGAGTATTAAACTACATTTTTAATCTTCGTCAATTTGAGAGTTCCAAATTAACAATACTTACTTAGGTTCCCATCCACTTAACCTAGTAAGATACTACGAGTACAATTCAATTTACAAAAAATATTTAAAAAGGTATAGTTTAAAAAATTATTACACAATATTCAGGTTGAAAATCACAACCAAAGTTCAGTTTTATAACCGTGATAATGCTGATATGCAACGCGAGAATGCATCCTAAGTAATGTAATAAATTAAAAAGTAATAAATACTAATCGATGACGCATTCCAAGCATTAAAATTTAAAAATGTATTATTATACTGCAATTTCGTTACTTTTACATTTCAGATCCGTCTAATTAGCCACCTGGTCGTGGCTCTGTTGCTGGGTGCTCTCTACAACGGCGCAGGCGCCGAAGCCAACAGAATAATGTCCAATACGGGCTGTGTATTCTTCTTCTTGCTGTTTCTCTTCTTCTCAAACGCCATGCCTACTATTCATACTTGTAAGTATTTTACATCTTTGTCCTTTATTCATATTTGAGTATAACTTAATTTATTCTGTAAGCAAGGGACTTCTGTCTGTCTAAGGGCCTAAGATCCTAGTCTAATGTCCTAGCGCTTTTTATCTAAATAAACTGAGATATTGAGTATATTCCTAAAATAATAATACCTAATCGTAATTAACTTTCAGTTCCCGTCGAAGCCACAGTAGTCCTTCAAGAACACCTGAACAAATGGTATTCACTATTTACATACTGCGTATCGAAGATAATTGTCGATTTACCAACTCAAGTAAGTACTCTTATTTCAACTTTGTTTTTTTACGTATTGTAATTACAGTTTCTCCATTTTGTATCACTTCTGAAAGAAGGCGTTGGTACGCGACACAACTCATGTATATAGGCTCTATCATCGAATCCAAACGTAGTAAAACTAAAGTTTACTTCTACCCGTAGAAATCATTTTTAAATTATTTTTGTTCCAGCTACTATGTGCCACAGTATTCCTCTTCCCAGCTTGGTATTTAACATCCCAGCCGATGGAACCTTTTCGAATGGGCTTGGCTTGGTGCATATGTGCCTTGGTCACGATATTGGCGCAAACATTCGGACTGGTGGTTGGAGCAGCGTGCGGTATAAAGGTAAATTTCATACTTATTTGTAAAAATAATTTGTCAATTTTCTTCATAAAGAAATTTTTAGAAAAGATGTAATGAAAGTATAATCAAATGAAGAACGTCGGCATTCGTGAAGGATAATTGACGATTGGTACTTACACCACACTTAACTGACCAAATGATTCATTTTAATAAACTTTAATCTATGGTCCTATATTGACGAAAACATTTTGTTTTTCCAGCTCGGTCTCTTCGTGATCCCAGCAGCCAACATCCCCATGCTGATGTTCTCCGAATTCTTCATACCTTACAAAGAGATGCCCATCTACCTTCGCCCTTTCGCCTCTCTATCATACTTCAGATACTCTTTCGATGCTTTCCTCCAAATAGTCTACGGGTTTCAACGACCAAAGCTACCCTGCATGACAATTTTCTGCATGTTTAAGGACCCGCAGAGCTACTTGGAATATCTAGGTCTCTCTTTAGATATTAAGACAGATATAATTGCCCTAGTATTATGGATTGTTTTCTTACAGATTGCTTTTGTTTGCGTTCTTAAGTTCAGAGTGTATCGGGCTTGTAGATAGAACGTGCTTCTAGTATGATAATTATTAAGTTAAAATGATTATGTAAATATAGAACTGTTTTATAAAGGAGATCTGGCAAAGAAAAATATATGACATTACTAAGTTTTCTGCCTAAATTTAGTCGTCTTAAATAGTTCATCATTTAGCATGCTAATTAGGTAAACATTTACGACGGCAAAATGTAGGTGGCAAAAACTTTAAGTGCTGCACAAAATGCAGCTTCCTGTTAAAACAATGAAACTGTAACAAACGTTTTTTTTTTGTTTTTGTAACAATAGATTATACTAATAAGTTTAGGCTCATATTTTGAAATGCTCATTTTTATACCGTGTGGGAACGATACTCGATACGTACTCGTATATACGATGATGATATTTGCTGTTACCAGCTTTACTCGTTTTTTAAATTATTTTATGACACTTTATAACGTAATAACGGTCTCTTCAGACCGTTATTACGTTATAAAGTGTGGTTTCTTTCCAAGTGACGAGTAAGGGCAGTTTAAGACCAGCGTGCATTTGAACTTTGACGAAGCTTGAGCCTGTATGCGATTCCAAAACTGAACCAAGGTTGGTTATACGCGTGTAGGACGTTTTCATTGAAGCACAGCGGAGCGGTGAGGAGACCACCAATCATAGCGCTTTGGTGTTGTCAAGCAGCGCTTTGTCATTGTCAAAATATTTTCGTAATGCATTGTGATTGGTCAATTGATGACAACACTAAAAGCGCTGGTCTTTAATAGCTCTTATGTAAGGTTTTTTATAATTAGAAAAGCTAGGAAACGACCATTTAATTATTAGATTCCAGTATCTAGGTAGCTTAAAGGGGTCGAAAGCTGACTCTTATTGAGTCTAATTAATTCAATTTAGTTATAGTTGATATATACCGAATCGGTATTCGGTATATATCAACTATTTGTGTATTTGTGTCCTGGAGCGCAGTTCGGTGAACTGCGCTCCAGGACACAAATTATAGACGTCGTTTGCAAAGCGGCTAAGTTAAAGTGGAACTGGGCAGGCCATGTCTGCCGCATGTCTGAACAGCTGTGGGCAAAGACAGCCACTGAGTAGCAGCCAGATCCGGCAAACAGGCGATGCGGTAGACCGAGGCGTAGATGGCAGGATGAACTCGACACATGTCTCAGCAACTGGAGGGAAGTGGCCCAGGATAGGGATGCATGGAGGGATAGGGGGGAGGCCTTTGCCCAGCAGTGGGACAGTAATGGCTAAAATAATAATAATAATATAGTTGAGATTTTCTCATTTTGACACAGACATTGCAATAGCTGTGATTTTATATTTTTAGACATATATTTTTTGTACTTTTAATCGTAACTTTTTGTAATACGTAATTACTAATTTAATTACCATAATATGTAGTTTCATAAAAAGTTATTTTTTTAACTTTATTATGTTTATTTATTACTACATACGTACAACATTTTGTTCATTAAATATTTTCATGTCTTAAAGTTGGAAATTATTTTAAGTACATAATGGATGTTATAAATTATCTGTGATATACAAATCGACACAGGATTATTTATTTTTATATATTTTGTAATTGCAAATACATATTTTTATTACAATTAACAAACAATTTTAATGTGATATATATTATGTTTCTATTTTATTTTGCGTTTTATTTAACAAGTGTGGTTTGGTTAAATAGCTTACTATATGTCGTATTCATTTATTATCATACTTCGTAGCAATGTTGATGCAATGCTAATTGCTACGCCTAGATGCATCGTAGCAATTTCATTTGCTACGCCAAAGTATGATGGTAAAGAATTTCGTAGCAAATACATTTCCTACACAGACACCCTTTCCACTTATCCTACGTAGTCATCCATAATTGCTAAGTGCGGCATATTGCTACGAGGAAAAATAATTTGCTACGCGCGGACTACGATACAAGTTGAACTAGCTACGAAATACTTCTATTGATTTTTTAAATACATTTCAAAGAATATTATATAGTAAAAAATATCTTATGAAAACCATAAATCACACAATCAATCAGGCGAGATAATAAGGTTAACAAAATAAATACACAGCAGCTTTCAATTCCACAAGATATGATAAAGAAGAAATTATACCAAGCGATACTAATGTTTAAGCATGTATAGTGTATGTTTGTTTCTAAGCACGGGATTGGCTTCAAGGCTATCTTAGGATGGGAAATTTTGCAAAAGTTTGAAATTGAAAAAAAATCATTTGATGTTAATACTGTATTCAGTAAACACAAATAGTGGAATACTAATCTGTATACAATAATGTCTCAGACACAAACTCAATACAATTCAATTTTCACATTACAGTAGGTACATATAATGTTAATTTAAACACCGAATAATAGACTAGATAATGACTATGACTATTTACTAACATTAATATTAGCACCTTAGCTAAGTTGTTTCAAAAGCGACAGCCTATCGTTCAGTGATATGGATAAAGCTGCCTTTTCATTTAGTTTAACAGTTCTGAGTTCAACCGTGAGTAGCGCTCGTGACGTAGTTTGACTAAAGGAGCGTTTCCATTATGCAAGTGCTTGCATGCATGTATGACGTCACACTTGTGTGCAAGGAGTTTGAATCGGAAACACGAATTTGTTCAACTTGCAGCTTGCATACAAGATTTTAGTGGCATACAAGTTAGTTTTCCACTTAGCAGTCATTTTACAAAATAATCCTGCACTTCCCTCTATACACGAGCACATGCGCTTGCAACTTGTATGCAAATAAGCTGACTTGAGTGTTGCACGTACAAGTTCAAACCTAATTGCATACAAGTTGCAATTTGTTTGCAAGTTGTGGTTTCCACTATACAATTTGCATGCAACTTGCAACTTGTATGCAAGTCACTTGCATAATGGAAACGCGGCTTAAGCGATGTTAGTTCACTGCGATTTTGAATTGAAACTACGTTAACGGATACACTTCGCTTTTATTTTACATTTTTATCTGACGTTTCGGCCCCTTTACAGGAACCGTGGTCACAGAAGACTCATTGCGATTGTTAAGCAACGTGCAGCTAGAATGGGTGGCCGATAGTGGAATTTCTATCTGAGTGCCTTTAGGGGTTTATAAATTCCGATACCAGGGTTGGCCACCAACCTACTCGAAATGAAATGATAGAACGTTCGTTCTCGCAGTAAATTAAATCATTTGAGCGAGTTAAAATGTTTGTTCAGTGATTATCGACCAGAAACTGTTTATTACCTAAACAAAAAAACAGGTATTTTGAAAAAGTAAACCTTAGTTGAGTTCTAATAAGTTCCATAACATAAAAAGCCTCAATATTGATCTGAAATACATTAGCTATAGTGCTAGAGCTACATAATATACATATAACAATCTATATTGCTACACACTAAAACCAAACATTATATTAAGGGATCCCACTGATCAACACACGATCGCTATAAGTTATCGAAATCGACTTTACGCCACTGGAATAAAGGTGAAAAGATGGTGACTGGCTCGGATCAAAATTGTGTCTCATCTTCCAAAATTTCACCTTCATTCTTATAAATTTCACTTTAATATTTAGATTTTGATCGACTTATTGCGATCATGCGTTGTGTGTAATCACTCCCTTATGCTAATAAGCCCATTTCGTATAGTATATATTCATCTTTTCATTTATACAAATTTTATACAAACTACAAAATATACATACATTTCTTTTCTATATAGGTACTATACATATAATGAGACGGTACATGAGCACAATATTACTTATTTAAATAATACATATTTCTATGATTGCATATAATAATAATGTTTTGGTTGAGTGTAATACTGAACAATTTAATAAACAAAAGATTCTGTGATTTAATAGAAATATATTGCAAATAAAAAATTAATAACATTTATTTCGTTTCGGAAACAAACTTTTGTATTATTACCCGACTGAGAAGAAACTCAAAAGTCTACTTGATGTTAAGGGGGCGTAACGAGATTTGTATTTAAATTCTATGTTTTTGATAGGATATTTTATTTTTTTACTTTACTGTTTTAGAAATTAACGTCAGCCTCAGTATAAAGCTGTAATATTATATTAATGTAATAAATATAGTTCATTTAAAAATATCTAAAAATATTTTATGTGAGTAAATATATCTCCTAGCTCTCCTCACAGCCACAGAACTCACAAGCAAATATATTAAACTGCAAGTGTTCGTGTTTTGAAGTTATTATTTGTGAAGTAATCGAAGTTAGTTCAATAAGTGTGAATATAAGTTATGTGCAGTAAAATATCACATAATATATAAATAACTAGCTAACAAAGTTCGTTTCGCTATACAGTCAATAAATGTTTGAAAAAAAGAAAAAAACATCAATGTTAGTACTTGGGCGGCTTGCACAAGAACTGTTAAATCAATTTAATTTCTAACTATGTTTAAGAAACAAAAGCACTCAATATTGAATTTTATCTTGTACCAAAAAGAGTATAATTTCATAAGAACGTCATTTGTTATTTAAACGTATTTGGGTGCTAAATAAAATTGATGCTATTCCGGGTGCAGATAATATATTTTTATAAAGTACAAATTAAAATCGGTCCTGCCGTTCTTTGGGTTATAAATGATGTAACTAACACGACTTCCTATTATATATAATAGATTATTACTTAGAAATCAAAATAATAATACCATTTACCAATAAAATTGGAATGATTATTTAATTCATCTTTCTTTGGTATACAACATAGCACATAACAATTAAATTGCGAACATTAAGTTGTTATTAAAATAAAGTTATATTTAGGTAAATAAGTATAACTATACAAATACAAGTTAAAACTTCAAATTAATAGAAATTTGTTCAGTCATTGACATCACAAGTTGCTGCGAAAGCAAATAGTGCTTTGAAATAGCTTAGTTTATACAAAGTAGGAGTTTTCAACAGCTCACGTTAATTTAAACAAAGCTCTTACCCACTTAGATCCGCCCTTTATTATTGTCCTCTTCAAAGCGTTTCGTTTAATTTTGTCAGTATTCTAAAAAAAATCAAAAATAATAATCATTTCTGACGACGCATCTGTGTCCTAAAACATTAAAACAGTTTCAAAATCCTAATTAATATTATGAATGCGAAAGTAACTCTGTCTGTCTGTCATGCTTTCACGCCAAAACTACTGAACCGATTTGAATGAAATTTGTTACACAGTTAGTCCAGAGCCTAAGGAAGGACATAGGCTCCTTTAAATCGCGAAATTATACTAAGCGGGTGAAACCGCGGGGTGCGGCTAGTAAACTATAAAATCGTAAACAGGCAACTATTACTGTAAAACTGGTAAGATTTAATCTGTAAATTTCCGCTGTTAGAAGACTTCTTATCTTACTAACGATATCAGTACAGTGAGGAGGATGTCGTGATCACTACATTTGCCTACCGCGGGTTGGTGATCTCATGCCCGAGCCATGTTTGAACAAACTGTAATAAGTCTAATGAGTGAATAATGAAATTACCTGCAATGTTCAGGCTGCAAAGTCTGTGTTTTATACCATAAAAGTATTGACAATGGTATGCTCCACGTTCTCAGAGGCCCGAAGCAAAACGCAACAGTCCCATACTCCAACCAGAAGAAATACGCCAACAAAAACTGAACTGACAGCAAACATATGAAGGGAAAATTCTTTAAAATGTTCTTTATACCCCTCTGTTTACACAAGCGGCCATCCAAACAATATGCCAGGACAAATATAAGAGGAATCTGGACAAACATCAACTGTACGGACCCATACATATAGGTAAAAGATTCTGGTATGAATGAGCCTCGAATCAGTATCCCCCAGGCGAATATAGTCCCTATATGTCCATCAATAAGTTCTCCAATAGCCCAAGGACCGAACGCTATGTATATTGCGTATAATACGATGGGGTAGAACAAACGGTCGATTTTACTCAGAAGCCATAATCTCCTCAATATAAAGTTGATTGGTCTGTGGTTGGATTTTGGCGGGCGTACTTTGAGTCTCATGATGATCAGGGGCATCACGTTTATCAGGAGTAATGAGGCGAATATTGTCTGAAACTGAAATATTAACTTCTTAGATTACTATAGAAACAAATAGAAATAGTGGCACTTTGGTCCAATATCATTGGATTTGTGGACTGAATCATTACCTACACACAACATTAGAGAGATAGATAGAACCATATAGTTGACCATATATCTAAATTGCAAATAGAATAAGTAAAAAACTTGAGTAAATCATGGGTAATGAATGTAAAATATTATATGATATTTGGTACATACCACAACACCAGCATCCAACATGAGTAATATCCTCGGAGATATGTCAAAATTAACGGAAGTGCCATCCAATGAGAATGTATGTTCAATATCTGTCTGTTTTCCTGCCTCATCAATAACAGACACATACATTTTATGTAGCCCTATTCTAAACTGATCTGGAATCCAATGACATACATACAGCGCCTCCCCAGCGTGTCTGCAATTCATCGAACTTATTCCATCAAAACTGATTTTTACAGAGTCAATGTTGACATCACTAAATGCTAGAATTCTTATGTGGGTTGAATCGGCCATCAAATTCAAGGGCTCCCGTCCAGGCATAATGTATCTTGCGTGTTTTGGATTGGTTATCAGTACTAGAGGCCAGGTGTTGTGCCTTTGGTCAGTAAATGAGAAAAGTCCATGGTCTAATGCAGCTAAACGGAACACTCTGTTGTCCTTCCAATCTCCTAGTTCAAGTTCCAGATAGCCTCTCTTATGTATTGTGTACATATGCGGAACAAGGCCTCCCATAGAATGTAAATGTCCACATACATACACTTGTGAGTTTTGGGAAGTGCCTATAACTTGTCTGACATTCATAGAGTCTCCACCATCCTTTATAGGCAGTATACATGACGTTGGATAGTGACCAAACCATACAATGTGATCAAACTTTTCAGCTTCCGCTTTTAACTTTAGTATGTATTTTTGTTCTTGTGCATCAAGTATGCCAATGAAGTTAAAAGGTCTTCTAAGCCCTGGGTCTGGGCATGCATCAATGCCTAAAAAGGCAGCATTCACACCATTCCGGTTCAAAGGATACAAATATGACCTCAAGTGGTTTTTACCCTGTACTGAGAAATTTCTATAGAAATTTTCAAGTGAATTTATGTTCTTTATGTTAAAATTGTCTGTAAATAAATTGAATAGTAATTTTAGGCTTACAATTATCAGAACTTAGTCTACCAAGTGGGTTAATGTTCACTTCCATTACCAATCCTATCAATAACCACAAAAACGAATTACAGTAGAAGTTTTTTCAAAGTACAATTTTACACAATACTTGTTAGTGTCATCTTTGCACTGACCTCTATTATATACACACTGGACTGGCTTTTACCATACAAATGACAGCTAATTTTGTGTGGCAATTTGAAACGCCCCTGAGAGTGTCCCGAGAACTAATTTTGACGTTCACTGCAAGCAAATAGTACCCCTATTTGCTTGCAGTGAACGTCAAAATTAATTTTAGTCACAGTCGACTTAAGACATAACTTATTTTAGTTCCATGGACTTTCGTATCTGCCTACAGTGGCCTACAGCACCAAAATGGCGACACTCAAATAGGCACAGAATTATTATGACTGCAGCCTGTCCAGTGTATATAATAGAGGTCAGTGCATTTTTGTTATTAGCTCTATGGTTCAGCCTGCAGCCACTTTGTTTCATAGATAGAGATAAGTAGGTATTTCAAAGCTATGATGATTAATATCTAATCTAATCTAAGTGCTTACCGTGATTCCCTCTAATATCCAACCACACCGTCTCATCTGTAACTCCGGACTCTTTTATAATATTGTGATAATATATCCATTCTTTCTCAACTTGTGAACTGCCCAAGTTGTCTTTGGCTTTTGCATCTGTTAAGTCTCCTGTTGCTAAAACTAATGCTGGTTTAACTCTTTTAACAGTATTGTCACAAAACTGTTGGAATTGTGATATTCTGCCAGGATCTCTGAATATACTGATGTGTATATCTGAAATCTGTAAAAAATAAAGATCTATATAAAAAAGAAAGAAAAAGTTTATAAGAGCCTCTCATCTTCGAAACTATGCATCATATTTAAAACATACTTTTGTATATGATGGTCATATTCATGAAGAAAATAATAAGGTACTTTTAATCCCAAAATTCTCACGGGAACAGGTAAATCGAAGGTGAAACCGCGACTCACTGCTTGTGTAAGGCAATAAACATTTTGGTATCAATAGTAAGTACTTTGTCTCATAGATGGTTGAACTAAATATCTAATCATTGTTTTTGTAACTCAAACAGACACTTTATTGTTATTATCACTGTAATCAATCATTGTTCTCCCTTTGTTTGCAATGACGACGACCTTTCACAAGTCGCTCGAAGAGGTCCCAAAGTCTTAAGTTTTCTTTAAAAACTCACCTGTAGGAACCATACAATATTATTTGTTGTATCCGTTATTTGCATATATTTTTCACCTAAGCGTTTCGTGTAGTTTATTCCATGTTCTTTGTGGTCAACATAAAAATTATGATCGATCGCTATTAGGCTTAGAAAATTAGCCATAAAAATTGACATCAATATCACAATGCAAACAAGCCAAATGGCAATTTTAGACAATATCATTATTCAGCGTTATTTACAACTACGCACCGATATTTTAAATACTGTAATTATACTTTAATTTTAAAATTATTTCAAACAAAACAATGTATTCTCAACAGTTCATTGCCACCAACCAAACTAAAAATCATAGAGAAATAAAAAATGTTACGACGAACCAAGAAATCGTTAATGACTGACAATTTAAAGAATGTACTTATTATGCAGTCTTTATCTCTTTCGTTTGAGAAGAAAATGTAGAGACAAAAGTATTATGCATGCTAAAAGTCAATTGCTTTCTGAAATGTGATAATGACAGTTAACTGTCAAAGTCTTTATAAAATCCTGTCATTGTGTAAGTGAATGTCATTAAATCAAAGCTATCAAATCCTTAAAAATGAAAAATAAAATAAAAAGAAGGTTAATTCCGTTGAGTTTAAATTCTTATGAAATGAGCGGATGAACGGACCTTGGTATTTAACTGAATTTCAAAACGGGACTTTATTGGTTCAAGTTACATAATGTTTGAAACAATTTTACTCTGTCTTTTCATCATCATACATTTAATTAAGAGCCAGGCTCTTGTCGGTGAGTCCGATGCAGACTTCTCTATCTGTTCCTGTTCAGTGTGAGCCCTCTATACTTACGACACTTTTTCTGTCTTTTATCATTTTATAATAATAATTACGAAAATTCTCCCATTAAGGCTGCCTTTTTACAACACTGTTAATCCTCCTAAATAATCATGTTTACCTAAAACAGAAATAGGATGGAGATTCTGTTCATTAGGCAGAATTTTTCTTTTCTCCGCTCCATCACCTCACTCACACCTCTCTGGTGGAAGCAGCCAAACAAAAATTGGCAAGTAACTAAGAAAGAATACTTACTTATCGAATTAGCATTCTTTAAATTTTAAGATTGCCATTACGGTTAATGCAATATATAGGTAGGTACCGTAGGTAGAGGGATCGCGCGATATATTCTGATTTCGAAAATCCGCATCGGAAGTTCCGGTCCATTAGGTTGGCGCCACATCATATTAACCTGGTTTTTCTTATTCTTACTGTCTAGGTATCTGATCTGGAATGGGCATATCTACACAAAACGCTTGGAAAGGTTACGTACACTATTTCAATGTAAAATTAATGAAGTAAGTCAATAACTGAGAACTTAATGACTTTAAAAGGCTACACAATCACTGTTTTCAACCGACTTCAAAAACTGGGGAAGGTTATCAATTCCTTCGAATGTTTTTTGGAACGAAGTTCCTTATCGCGCGTTGCGAAAGGGGGCTAGACGGAAAAAATGGTAACGACATTTTTAGGCCAGAGAGGGACAGACAGAGAAACTTGCGCACGCCAGAGAGAGACAGACTGAGAAACATGCGCGAGAGAGACAGACAGAGAAACTTAAAGAAAGCTTAAAGCTAGATATTTTCGTTTCGTCTTTCTATTTCGCATTGAACAGTGTGGTGTCGCGACGATTATTTTTGTTGATAATAAATAAACTTTGTTCCATCCGGGTGTCCCTTGACACCTCTCAAGTTTTTTTCTTTAGAGAAAATAACAGTAACAAAATATTTTGTTATTTAACTCATTTCTTCGTCGGCTCTGAACGGATTAGGTATACCAAATCTATATCTAAGGCTACTTACTAGGTACTAAGGCTTACAGAATGGTCCTATTTCAAACCGATTTCGGAAAGGTGTTTTGTAATTTGTGTGTATGTTCGAGCTTATCTCAGATGTTCGATTTAATAATTCTTTTTGTAATGGATAGCCACATTCATAAGAACAATAATAGGCTACTTTTTATACCGAAAGTCCCACAGGAACTTGCACAACGCAGGTTAAACCGCGGGGCGCCTAGCACCTAGTTTGAATTCCGTTTTTCACTTTTCAAAGTTTGTATTAACGCGCTAATCTCAAGAATTCTAAACTATTAAACGATAAAATGCGCGTCAGAGCCGAGCTTGCGTCAATAAGTTACATCTAACGAAGTATTTACAAACTAATCGGTATGGTGCTTAGAGTTTAGACTCAAATTACATACCTACGTAAGTAACTATTTGAAGACGATATTTGTAGATGGCTGATTTTACTTAGGTATTAGTAAGTAAGTAAATCTATGCCTGTACTTAATGTCCCACAGCTGGGCAAAGGCCTCTCATCTCACCGAAGATATCAGTACGGTGAAGAGGATTAGGCGCATTGATTAGGTAGGTAGGTATCCGTTAGCTTATGCTGAAAGTATAGCGGGTGTATAAGTGTACCCACCTATACTTTCTACCTTAGGGTAAACCTGTATTGTTTTTCCATCGGGTATCGGTGCCTCAGTTTCTTATCGGTGGCGAAATCGAAGTTCGACAAGCCTGGATAGCTTCTTATGCATTGTTCTTCCACCCTGGGACAAATCCGGGCCCGTCAGTAATGAAAAAGCTAAGGCACCTATAGCTGCGCCCGTGGAGTTATGTACTTAGGTTACCTAACTTAAAGTTTTTGCGATCTAAAGTTCTCCTCCACAATTAGGTAATCTGTATGTACTTATAGGTAAGTACCTAAGTATAAGTAAGTACCTAGAGAGATACATACTTTGCCGTTTGTAATTTTTCAGCCAACAAGTACCTATAGGTACTTAGTGCCTTACAATAAATGTTGATTCTTATTTTAAACCGACTTAGGGTCAATTTATACTAGCGCAGAGTCGAAGCGCATCGAAGCGTCAAATTCTAAGCGAAGCCGCACGATTGCGCGCGGATTCGCCTGAATACGCGCGCATTTTTTTACATGTAGTAATGGGCAATCCCCGACTGATGACGAGTGTCGCGTAGGTTGGCTAGTGGTCGCGTAGGTTCGCTAGTGGTCGCATGGATACGCGAGAATGCGCGCGCACCAATCAGCGTTGTTCGCGCGAAGTCGCGCGAATACCGAAGAATGCGCGCGTCTTTTTAAAATCTCAGAAGTAATGTGTGCGTTACGCTGTGGAGTTAAGGTTGAATTTGTTATGTTCAGTTTTGGATAGACGCTTCGATGCGCTTCGACTCTGCGCTAGTATAAATTGACCCTTAAATATGTCCTATAGACCTTATAGTATAAAAATAGGTCCTCATGGTTTCACTATATTTGGTGGGCGGTGGTTAGGAATCAAAACCATCAAATTGGTATTTTTTAATGTAAACTTTTTATTCATGTGCGATAGATATCGACGCAAGATTGATGTATGTATCTATTTTGTGTTTGGGATAGGGATTTGAAGATATGGTTTCGTTGATAAAACTAGGTAGGTAGGTACTAAGACAAACCTACCTCTTACATTAGCTACCTAAAAAATACCCTACCTACTCAAGTATAAGTACCTACTTAGTGTTCTACCTACAATAAGTTTAATGAAATAGTAAATAGGTATAGTGGGTAGTAGAAAAATACAGGTAGGTATGTCTATAATACAATTACACGTTTCTACATAGCCTTTTCGGTGCAGCTATAATTTATAAAGGTAGAGGTTAGACCAGCATAGCCACATAGACCAAAACCAAACGTAAGACAATATATTACCTATAAGCACATAGGTACGTATGAAGAGCTTAGTAAGAACATTACCTACCTACCACTAGGCTCTATGCACTAAATAAAGTACCTATGCATTACGCACTAGGAACTGTGCTAAGAATCTTTGTGTAATAGTAAAGTTCTATAACTAGTTAGTAATAGTAAAGTTCTAAAGTCAGTCAGTAGTACTCGTAAACCAAATAAAACTAGTCAGTAGATAAGTGTATAAAGTTAGTGAAGTGAAGCATAACGTAAAAGTATTCGGAGATTATTATTTGATTGTAATGGTTGTCGGGTCGGTCGCGCGCATTCCATAGGTGGTGGTGCGCACATGGAGGCGCAGCGTGCAGCGGGCCCCGGCGGGCGAGCGCGCCACTATCTTGCCGCATTCCAGAGGCGAGCCGGCGCGCGGCGCGCCCCGCGCGTGCCTTCGCTCGGCCGACCCACGCGCCGCGCTCCGCGTCGCCTCAGTCGCCGCAGCGCGCCCAGACCCGCCGAGCGCCTCCGCGACGCCCTCCGCCCCGACGCCACGATCGCGCGACCCTCAGTGAAGTGAAGTGCCAATGGATGCGGTTCTACACGGAATTTAGTGCATTCGCTTGCTGCGGTGGATTTGTCTCTTAATGGTGAGTTTGTGGGCTTCGATGGCGCCCCTCGGACGGCGGTGGATGCGCGCGCTTTCACGATGCGGCCACTTTCATTTCATACGCATAGCTCGAATTCCGCGGCCGCGCCGTCCGCCCGAGCGCGGCCGCTGACCCTGCGCCCGCGCGCCCTTCCTCCTCAACACTACTCTACTCCAATGCCACTCCACTCATGATCACATACCATTCAACCGAACCTAATCAAACTCACTCTCCACTCCATCTCTCTACTGTTTTAGATCATTTTCTTCTATCACGTTGATCTCTTCATGTAATACCTAGAGGTTACTAGACCAACATATTATAAACTAAAACAACCTCTATTACAGGTTCTACTTAACTAAGTACTAAATATGGATTTCCGTCAGCGAGTTTTCGAAATGCGTAAAACATAGAGCTTGTATCAGCACCGATACTCACATGCCAACCTACTTCAACAGATTCACTGTTTGTTAACATTTACATTTTACATTCACCTCTGTTATGTTATATAATTTGGGCCCCACCCAGCATTAACACTGTAGAGAACTCTGCGTAAACAAATGAACTTTTAAAAACTTAAAATTTAACAAGCTGGAATAAGGGCTCCCACACAAAACTGCGATGCGATGCGATGCGAACTGAAATAGTTATATCTATCGCCATTACTACAGTACAAAGAAAAGAGATGAATATATTAAATGGAATTCGCATCGCATCGCATCGCAGTTTTGTGTGGGAGCTCTTAATCTTACCGGTAGAGAAGCCTTTTGCTGACGTTGGTTTTTCCAACAAAGCTAAAAGTAGACAGAAAACATTTGAGTCATTATAAACATAATAGGTACCTATCTTATTTAAATAATGATAACATCGTGATGGTACTCATATGTACACAGCGCAGGTACATAACATGCCTTCGTAAATATGAGCCTGCGACATTATTTAGTCATTAGCTATTATCCTACCGTTGGAAAAAGCCAGTATGTTATAC
Source organism: Cyclophora albipunctata (assembly GCA_963082685.1). Classification (NCBI taxonomy): domain Eukaryota; kingdom Metazoa; phylum Arthropoda; class Insecta; order Lepidoptera; family Geometridae; genus Cyclophora; species Cyclophora albipunctata. The sequence continues at coordinate 6,900,389 of OY720119.1, read as the reverse complement.
AAACTGACTAACTATTGTACGCCTAGTCACGGTAGAGCAATCATTGAGCATTCGAACTAACAAACTGAGTAGAAATATTATAATTATGATGTGCAAGGACATAGTTAAAGGTATTTTTAAATTAATTTAACATTCAGCACATCCTACTTAAAAATAACACATAAATATTTTAATTTATTTAACGCTAACGCCTCGGTGGTCTAGTGGTATGTGCACTCGCCTACCAAGACTGAGGTCCCGGGTTCAATTCCGAAGCGAAAACATGTTTCCTACTTTTCAAATATGGCTCGGGTTTGAGATCACCAAACCGCATTAGGCAAGCGTGGTGATTACGCCTGAAACCTCCTCACTGTACTGATATCTTCAGTGAGACGAGAGGCCTTTGCCCAACAGTGGGACATTACAGGCTAATACTACTTTTATACTTTAACGCTAACACTAAATTATAACAATCTTTACTACCTTATTAAGGCTAAAACAGTTTTTTGTTTGTTTTTGAACTCCCTAATGTCTAGAACAACCAATCGAATAATTTTACTAACAATCTTATATCTATAATAACCACGCGGAAAAGGATACTTACAAGCTACTTTTCATCCCGAAATTCCCACGGGAACAGGTCAAACCGCGAGGCGCTACAAGTTCATAAATGTAAACGTGTTACCAATGAACTATGTCTAGTTAGATAGGTAATGCATTGATTGATAAACTATGTAGATGATTCATTAAACCAGCAATAAACAGCTAAGTATGAGCACGACCGCATTCCATCGATAGCACAATGACTACGTAAATAAAGGTAGGTATTACAATACCTACTTACTTGTACAATGTACAGCGAGTTACAACATGGACTCGATTGTAAACTGTGATATGAATACGCCGGCGTTTTTAATTCAATATTGTAAGGACGCGTGTAATTCATGGTTACGTTTTATTTTATATGAAATGTCATTTTTTATTTGGTAGAACACGTGTGGAGTTAAAAATATTGGTAGAGTATGAAGATTAGTACTTTCATCCAGTACATTATGGTATCTGAGATTCAATATTATGCATACAATAATTATACTTAAATAAGTTAACTAGAATGATGATTAAAACTATAAGAGTATCAATCATCCTCTATACCTAATGCCTTAAATTAACAATAACGCTTTTTAAGCCATAATTTAAATAATATTCTGAAAGCCATATACCTACTATGAATTGTTTAAATAATCTAACAATTTTAAATATACCTAGTTGTTAAGTGTCTGTTGTTGTCTACAAAACGTGACTAAATCTATGTTCGTTTACCTAGTAGGTACTGGTAGATACCTATTTTCTTAATAATAACGTTACTTAAACCTAGTTCTCCAAAACATTTACTAAATCAGTTGAGCAGAGTTACAGAATTACGGTTTTACAATGCCAGTCTTACCAAATGTTCAACAGGTGACTCAAAAACAATGATAATTATATTATGTATGATAGTTTAAAATGTAAATGCCATCAGTTTCTTTAATAAATAAAAATATTGCCTATCTACTTATTTATTACTTATTTGCTTTACTGGCAGTTTGTAAAAGTAATAATTCGTTGCTTTTGCTGGATCGCAATTTTTGGCACCCGTTGATGTCTTTTGTATGGTGACGAGAGCGAAAGACTTATAACCCGCCCTGGATCAATGGCTACTCTAAGTTATTTTTAAACTATATAACAAAACTAGCTGCGCCCCGCGGTTTCACCCGCGTTGTACCCGTTCCCGCGGGAATTTCGGGATAAAAATAGATGTTGGCCGATTCTCAGACCTACTCAATATGCTCACAAAATTTCATGAGAATCGGTCGAGCCGTTTCGGAGGAGTACGCGAACGAACACTGTGACACGAGAATTTTATATATAATACGAGAATTTTATATATATACGAGAATTTTATATATAATACGAGAATTTTATAAATATACGAGAATTTTATATATAAGATAACAAAATTATAAGAGGTAGTTTTAGTACTAAGAATAACTGACAGTTTCATAATTAATTAATTTCCAAAAGTCATCTATACTTACTACTTATTGTCTCTTCATACGTATATTTCAAGAGTTTTACGATTTGTTTCAATTTGCTATATTATGTTTTTAATGTTCTTGTTTTGTTATAAACAGTTATGTAGATAGCCCGAGAATAAATATCTACCTCCTAAAAAAACTAATGTAAAATATGTACCTATTCTAAATTCATATTGACAAATTTATCTATTTACAGCAATTTCTAATATATTTTATGTCCACTTAGCAAATATTTTATGTTTATTTATCTTAAATGCTAGTCAACAATATCTTATTAATGCAAATAATATTTAAATGGAATGTTTAGCATTAAAAAAACGTATTTTATAAATATAAAAACGTTGCAAATAAAATATACGTATACACCCTCGTGGCTAAAATCTGTATACCTACTATTATAGGATGTTGCATACTTTACTGTTTTATTAGAAATTATTATCGTATTAATCGTATTTCGAGACTTTAAGCTGTTTGCATGTTTTGCTTCATAAAAGTGTAACTCAAGTGACCTCGTGGTCAACGCTCGTGGGTTGGAGAGACAGTACGCCTATGAAACTGTTAACATAGTTATGTATCTGCATATCTAGAACTCAAACTTCTATAATACCTACTAAATTGTATAACTAAGAACGCAATAAAGTGCTTAATTTTCATGGGATAACTCACGGAAACACCGACGTCGGTGCCAAAACTGCCCGACTCAAGTGGGAGTGGGCGGGGCACGTGTCTCGGATGCACCCCGAGAGATGGGCCCACATCACCACCCAGTGGGTCCCGGGAGGCGCGCGGCGCCGCGGGCGGCCAAGGAAGCGCTGGAGGGACGACATTGTCTCCTTCGACAGCGAGTGGTGGGAGACTGCGAAGGACAGGGAAAGATGGAAAAGTTTGGGGGAGACCTTTGCCCAGCAGTGGGACGATATAGGTTAAGGAAAAAAAAAACTCACGGAAGAGCGACGTACTTACTGCGTGTCTATTTCGTTAGTTAACTGTATGTTTTTTTCGCAACAGAGAAATGTATTTTAGTAGTACCTATTTAAACAATTATCTCTCATTATGTAATAATGTTAGAAATGACCTATGATGCCTATTAACAACTATTCAAATCTGCACAAGTAGGTACTTTTTAAACTTAGCCTAGACTAGACTAGTTTGGTATAATAACCCTGATCTAGTACTCATGTTTTTAGACCACTAAAAACCACTTACAAACTTGTTCCGCACTATGCAAGCAATAGACGAAACTTGATTTATTTGAATCGAAACCTAATATATTCACTTCTAGCAGCTCCCCGCAATTTTACCCGCGTTATGCCCGTTCTCGTGGTAATTTCGGGATAAAAAATAGCCTGTAACCTCGTTGAATGTCGCTATCGATTACAAAAAGAATTATTCAAATTAGATTGGTAGCTTCTGAGATAAGCGCGTTCAAACAATCAAAAAATCAAACTAAGGTAAAGTCACCCAATTCCGTGGGGTTCTAAAATTGGCACTTAATTCCGCGGTATTTAGAAAATCCCAATTTCCTAATTATGTCTTTGTTGTATCTTAATGCAAATATTTTTATTGAATCCAGTGTATATTTTTACGTATTAAAAATATAGAAAAATAACACAAATGTATTAAAAAGACACAATAAAAGGTCAGTATTGCGTCAACGGGTGGTCGAAGCGCACGCTTCATACAATAGTGACCCTTTGCAAGTAAATGTTTAGGTTTTTTAAATAGTGTTTTTAATACTGTTTTTCTATGTGGTGACTAGTTATTTGTGGTCCACTTGCTCGAGACTTTATTTTTTATGGGTAAGTACTAACCTTTTCTATTATTTTCTTAATAAATTAAGCTTAAAATTTGATTTTAAAATAACGTGGCATTAGGTTCCAAAATTTTTAGTCGGTTCCCAATTCCGTTGTATTACCACGGAATAGCAAACTCATAAGCTTGGTTTTGTTTCTTGTTTTTTTGTGTTGGTTATAAAAGAGTAGTTTTTACTTTTATAAGTACTTAAAGCAAAAAAGTCAGTTGGTACTTGAAACTAATTCCGTGGTATACTTTTAGTTTAATTTGAACAATAAAAAATGTTAAATCGTAATTCTTTTTACGAGTTTTGTTAATTTGTTGTATGGAGAACTGATGCAGGTAATATTAATTTAATTACAAATTGCCTGTGTAAATGAATGCAATTTTGTAGATGATTAAAAATATATTATAAATAAATATTTATCTGTATGAAACATATTTAAAAAAATATATTTATTTAACACTCGGAAATAGGAATAGTGTTTTCAAAGTTTGAAATCCAATTCCGTTGCACTATGTAACTGACTGCAACGGGATTGGGTTGTATGAGCACCTAATTCCGCGGTATAATATAAGAAAATCATAGGGTGTTCTTTTTTATGTTTAACAATTTGTTCAGATAAACAATAGCTAAAAACACTTTTTGTCTGTGTATCGAATTAGTAAATTATGTGATACTAAAATATTCCCTTTACATTTTTTATACTCGGATTTAGGAACCACATGCCGCGGAATTAAGATTTTTAACGCGGAATTAGGTGCTTCGGACTTACTTCATTATTTATTTTTTTTAAACTATAAATCAATTTAAAATAGATTTAACTTTAATTTAGTTTGGTAGTCAAAAGAATACCGTTTTTAATGACACCAGATAAAGCACTGTTAAGTTACAGTCAATACTTCATATATTATGTCTTTCCTTGTTATGTTGAAAATACCACGGAATTAGGTGACTTTACCTTATTCAGCTTTATTATATTAGTACAGACAGGAGAGATAGGTAATGATGATTTGGTCCCCTTTTTATAACCTAGGTACTATTACAAGTATCTATGTTTACCATAATCTTTCGCATTAAATCTTAATTACTTCAAATTGTATTTATAACAAATTATCATTATCAACAAAGAAAATAATTATCATTAAGATTTAAGTGGAATGTAGAACAAGACCTCGTTTTTGGAACCGAAGTAATAAACGTGTATGTAGAGTGTTCAGGTCAGTAGAGATAAAGTTCCTTAGTATGTAAAGAAAGATGTTGATACGATTTAGGCCGCTCCGATTTAGCGTGTACCTTGAGGGTTAAAGTTACTTCTCATTAGGTTCTTAGTTATACGTAGCGTAGAAAAATAATTAATTAAAGTGGAATTAAACTTACTCTAAAACGTCTTCAATCCTTTTTCACTAAATATTGTGTAAATTTTTATGGTAGATCCAAAGACAAATGCAATCAATTTTTTTTTTGTTAGTTCGTTTTGAAGCTTTCAATAAAAAGTTCATTAAGAATTTCCACGCCTAAGTAAGCACAATAACAATAAATTATGTATACCAAACAAGGATTTAAATTATTCATAGCCATTAAAATAAACCATTTGCAAATATCGAATCGCACTTCTCACGGTAGGTACATACCTACAACTCATTAATAACCCAAGAAATCCAATTTTATCTTTTAAAAGATTAATATTTTTATATCCTTTTGAACTAGTTACATAGAAACGAGTTATAATAAATGTTTTTATTTAATTAATACAATTAACAATGAATATTTAAAAAATACTGATAATTGTTTGTAATCTAGTCGTTACTTTGTGTGTAAACAATTAGAGGTAGGGTTTGTTAAATAGGTAGGTGGCTAGGTACGTAACTAGATACGTGTGTATTATATAAATATGTATATGAACTGCTTATGTAGTACGTACCTAAGTTTTTTAAACATTCATCATACACAAAACATCATTCTATAAATATAATCTTGTATAATACTGTAGTACTTATTTAATGAAAAATAAATACCTATGGTCGTATGTACAGTACAAAATTCTTACACGATTTGGTAGACCCAAACTAAGGTTATAACTTTTACTAGCAGCGTCCCACGGTTTTACCCGCGTGTGCCCGTTCCCATGGGAATTCCGAGAATTTTTATACATATAAACCTTCTTCTTGAATCACAAAATGTTATAGGAACACGTCCTAATAAGCATACAGCAATCGCTTCCAATACCAAAGAATATCATATAACAATTTAGTTTTTACAGTTACCTATTTAATAAATGTATTATAGCAAAACCCCGCTTACATAAGCAGATAAGTATGCGGGTATATAACGAGAAAAAACCTGTTTAAATTACTCTTAATAAAGTTTGTACTGACTTAATAAAATTAACGGTATTCCGAACTCTACCTAGTACCTACCTACGAGTCAAATTGTTTCTCCGATATACGCAACATACTGTAGACAAATATGTGAAGAAATATAAAAATAAGACGTATTTTATAATGTATTGCGTTTTTTTGTGATATTTTATGGATATTATAGATTTGGCGTGTTTCGCCACGCCTGGTAGAGTCACGACACGAATGTATTATGTTTTCAAAATTAAATGTTCACTTGAAACCATAGGTTCACTAAGTTTTTGTTTGAATTGCATTCACACTTTGTCAGACAAGATAGCTCGAAAAGTAGGACATCTAAAGAAGTGTATTTCTATCTACATTTTAATTGTCTTGCGTGGTATTGTCAAGGTTTCAATGTTAAAATGTATGAATATTGATAGTTCTAGTAATTGTTTTATCGAGTCCAATGGGACTAGTTTTGAGTAGGTGTGTATTTGTATTATTAGCCAATGAAGGTGTTAATTTTAAATACAACTCTAATTCTAAATAGAGTTATATATTATGTACTTAAGTATAACGAGTAAGTATGTACATAAATGCAAAATGTAAACACAGTACCTATGACGTAAAACGTTTATATTGAAAAACCTACATAATTATATTCTTATTTGTTATATACTTACTTAAATCAATATTTGTTCAGAAGCGAAGCACACCGAAACCACCTAAAATAAGTTTATTATCATTAAAATGACACCATACTTTTAAGGAATGTATGGGCATCAGATATTGAATGAGATATTAAAAATTATTTGCATAATATATGCCTACAATTATGTCATGCACGTTATTCTAAGCAGTGTTGTCACCTTCTGCTTACGGGGTACGTTATGGGACATGCTAGATATTTCCCCAAAAGTCAATCAAACTCTGCTTCCGAGATCACACGTCAAGAAAGATACGTTTTCTAATCTTATACAACGTAAAGATGGTATTTAGCGAAAAGAAGCAAATGTTTTTGTAAAGCCTTTGATGCTTGTAGTCAAGATAAAATAGAATGAAAGGTGTCTATTTTCTCGTGTTCTGTACCAAGACAGATGCGATTAAAGTTGTTGTAACTTATCGGTATAACTTAAAGCGTCCATTAGAAGCGTACAGAAGCTGCATCATTTATTAAGTTCTCTTAATTTGTAAGTGTCAAAAATAGTTGGCGGGATGTCGGTTCGGTGGAGGCAACATCGGCGTTAGGTATGCGAGGACGCAAGATGCGGCTGGCGTTGGGGGAGGGGCGCTCGGCATCTGAAGGTCGTCCGCATTCCACGCGTCGCCGTCCGGCGTCCGCTGCTACCGCGCTTACGTAGCGCCTGCGCACCCCCCGCCCCGCGCTGCCTTCCCTGCGCCCCGCACACCCGACCCCGCAACCGGTCTGCCCCCGCCATCACAAACTATCGCGCATTTACTAAAACAAAAAACATGTTCTTATGGCTATCAAGAGCTGAGCCGCAGAGGTACCGGATGGGATAAAATTTATTCGCGTCTAGTTTTTTTAATGCGGTCTTGTGGTTCTACATTCCAATAAACGTTTTACAATACTTATGTAGGTACCGAGATACCAGTCGTGGTAGTGAACACCGCGTGGGCATCGACGTTGCATAGTTGCTTTATAAAAGTACAACTTTAATATTAAGTCTAGAGCTATTAAAGTTGCATATTCATGAGTTCAGCATTTTGCCACCTTATTGGTATTTAAAACATGGCGTCTATTAAGCATGTATTTTATACATGTCAGGTTGTTTATTTAAGTATATTAAAATAAACATATTTATTCAAACAAACATCTTTAAAGTTAATAACATGTCAATCAGGAAATCAAAAATACCGGTGCCATGATGCCATCAAATTCTTAGTAACAGGAAGTGCTAGAGGAAGTGTAAAAGAAAACATTTGGTACCTACCCTAATCAGAATCACAAAGCACTCATGGCACCGTAAATTTAAAAAATATTTTTTGAATGACGTCAAAAATAAACAAGGCATACAATTCCGTGGCTAAGTAAAGGCAACAATGTGCGCCGCTAAGACAGCAGGTAGCAAAATGGAGAACATAACATAAAAAAGTAATGGAATGCACAGATGGCGAGATCCAACATTCTTGAGTCGCGACCGGCTGCGGATAGTAAGGTGGACCAAAGCGGATATAAGATCAACATTTATTTTTTTCACTGCTGTAATATTGGAAGATTTAGACCATAAAAGTAGGTTTATTTGTATAATCATTGTAAGTAGGTAACTAGGTGGCATTTTAATATTGTATAATTTTAAAGGATGCTAAATTCAGAATACACAGAATAATATAAATATTAATTAAGTACATACTCAATGATTGATAGTCGTTTAAGAATGCAAGAAAGAAGTTGGTAAAATGTAAAATAATTCGTTCGGAAGATCTTAAACATCAGATATTTTAGAATACAAAAATGATTTTTGTGACAGAAGTACATAGTTATTATCAATTTAATTTAAGGAATAAGCCTTCATCTTTAATGCTAGTTCATAATAAAACATTTTATACCTAGCAACCATCTTTAGCAAGATGTTTTACTCATTTTTATGTGATCTCCCATGACGTTTCCAATCTGAGCAGTTGTAATAATGGTTTATAAGATTAGTGATTTCTGTATATACTTATAAATACAACTTTGAGAAGAATATTTTAATTAAATAATCGACCTAAAATAGCAGTACAGTGAGGACTAACACAACGCTTGGCTAAAACTCGTTTGAGATCTAAACTAATCTAACCTAACCCGAGCCATGTTTGTAATAGTATCATGCAAGGTAATTTAATTGAATATGTATTGTTTCAGGGAGTGTAACAGGGGTATCGAGATGCGACATGCGTGCTCTGTGTTCGGTTCGCGGGCCGCTGGGTGGCGACACTCGCGCGCTAGGCGCGGGCGCGCGGCTCCTCTCGCTACGCATGCCCGGCCACCTCCAGCCCATACACTTCGTAGTCGAAGCCAAAGCCAGAGTCAAAGAGCTCAAGTCGTTGGCCAATGCTCACGCGCAACTACAGGGCATGACCGACACAGACCTCTTCGGATTAGCTATTCTGCAGAGTAAGTACAGTCATGAGCAATGAAATGTATACACGGGCAGATTTGCAAATAAATGTATACTCTGAAAATTTCAAAAACATATAGCCACTTAACAATTCATACTATATAACCACCCGAGTTTCTCACAATAATGTATACATTTTTGGCAAAAATATGTACACAGGTTCTTTTTCAGATATTTGTATACACGATCACATGCAAAAATATGTATCCATTATGAATTTCAATAATATGTAAACGATATTATTTCATAACGATGTAAACAATAGTATTTCATTATAATGTATGCACTTTATAAACGGTAGCAGTTTTCACTATTTTGACAAATCGGTATTAAATTTCAATACTAAGTACACAAATGTAATTTTCCAATTCATGTAAACAATATTGGAACGAAGTTCCTTATCGCGTATCGTTGCGAAAGGGGGCTAGACGGAAAAAATTAAGACGAAAAGTAAGTAACGACGATTTGCTATTGAATGTTAAGCAACGGTTGTCGCGATTATGAATATGATGGGTGGCCGTCGATCTTGAATGTTAAGCAAGGGTCTTCGTCGTCGATATTGAGTGTTAAGCAACGGTTGTCGCGATCATGAATGTGATAGGTGGCCGTCGATAGTGAATGTTAAGCAACGGTTGTCGCGATCATGAATGTGATGGGTGGCCGTCGATAGTGAAATGAAATAAAATATTTATTTGCGCAAACAAAGTCAAGATGTTTTTGTTTATGTTGTTGTTGAATGTGTGGTCGGTGCGAGTCGCTGATTACACTAGTTTGTTTTTTATTCTCAACTAGCAGCGCCCCGCGGTTTTACCCGTGTTGTGCCCGTTCCCGTGGGAATTTCGGGAATTTTTTTTACATAAAAAGCTTCCTCTTGAATCACTCTACCTATTACAAAAAACCGCATCAAAATCCGTTGCGTAATTGTAAATATGTATTTAAGCATACAGACAAACAAACAAACAGACAGACAAAAATAGCGACTTTATTTTATAATATGTAGTGATGCTTGCGATGTTCACCGCAGCGCAAGCGTTTAGCACGTAATGCAAAAATTTCAGGTATGACGTAAGGTAGCGCGTAGCCAGTTCGACAATGGGTCTACTGATATCACGCTAAGCATAGATCTTGTGGGATCGAACCCCAGCAACCTGATACTTTTTGTTTTGTTATTAGTAATTTTACAATAAAATTTGAATATGCTCGTAAATATTTACTAAGAAAATAAATCACTACATAGTATACAATAAAGTCGTCACTTTTTCGTGTCTGTTTGTCTGTCTGTATGCTTAAATCTTTAAAATTACGCAACGGATTTTGATGCGGTTTTTTGTAATAGGTAGAGTGATTCAAGAGGAAGGTATTTATGTAAAAAAAATCCCGAAATTCCCACGGGAACGGGCACAACGCGGGTAAAACCGCGGGGCGCTGCTAGTATATATATATAATTATTTAAGTAGGTAACAAATAAAAAACAAAATGATCGAAATATATTTTTATTTCATATTGACTTTTTTTCTCCAAACCAGCAAACAATACGTAACTTCGCTCAACAGTTCGTAAATAAAAAAAAAATAAAAATTGGGCCGCTCCGTGGGATTCGAAACATCGCCTCATCCTTACAGATAATATTGTAACAAAACTTGTAAACTATTGAGCCACAACGTAGCTTACGTCATAAGGTGAAATTATCAATCCAGTCAAATGCAAGATGTGTTTGTATTAATGTGTGTGTGCAATTGTGCATTGTCTTTAGCTATAAACATTTAAATCTTACAACCAAAATTAATATTCATGACAGTTTCATTTCATTATTTAAATTAAGAACGGACTAGTCAAATCTGTAATAGTAGTTTATGCAACTGTCGTTTATGAAACGAGCGCAGCGAGTTTCATAATAGTAACGAGTGTTTTAATACCCGTGTTATATGCAGTTGCATACACTACTTTATCTTCACTAATGCAATTAATCAAACAACAAGAGTAAAAGCTGACAATAGTTTTTCACACGTACGTGTATTGTCACAGTGAGTGAACTTGCCGCCATTAAAATCTAACCAATGAGAGCGCAGCTGCGCGTAGGGCCAATCAGGAGCGAGCGAGATCTTACCAAAGAGTTTTGTGTATGTAAGTTTAGTAGTTTCGACGAAGTTTTCACGTATAACCCAACTGTTTTCAAAAGCCAGCCTAATATCAAAATTTTATACAACCAGTATGAGGATTTTGACATAAGGCTCGCCAGGTTAATTGGTCGCGTTATAATGATGTTATAATGAAATTTTACGATATCGATGTGGATATTATAACATCATGTGCAATTGCTTAAATTGAGTGTTTTAGTTGTCTGCGCTATAACAGTAGTAATTATAAGTCAAGTATTGAAAACATAAGTAGAATGTTACAACATTAGTGTAGATAAAGATATTTATGTAACAACTAGCTGTGCCCCGCGGTTTCACCCACAGCGCACCCGTTCTCGTAGGAAATACGGGATAAATAGTATCCTATATCCTTCTCCTTGTTCTAAGCTACTTCCTTACCAATTTTCAGCCAAATCGGTTCAGCCGTTCTCGAGTTATAAATAGTGTAACTAACACGACTTTCTTTTATATATATATAAGAAGATAAGATAAGATAAGAATAAGATAGGTGTAATCCAAAGGTAAGCTTGATCGTAAAGTTTTTAATGTCACTAAAAATGTAATAGTAGTTTATGCAACGTCATATAAAGAAGGGTATTAAAACACGAGTGTGAGTTTATGAAACGAGCGCAGCGAGTTTCATAATAGTAACGAGTGTTTTAATACCCGTGTTATATGCAGTTGCATACACTACTTTATCTTCACTATTTAATGCAATTAATCAAACAAAATTTTAAAAACAAATCACATTGCGAAACATTAAATTCACGCGTAGGTACGTGTATTGTCACAGTGAACTTGCCGCCATTAAAATCTAACCAATGAGAGCACAGCTGCGCGTAGGGCCAATCAGGAGCGAGCAAGATCTTACCAAAGAGTTTTGTGTATGTAGTTTCGACGAAGTTTTCACGTATAACCCAACTGTTTTCAAAAGCCAGCCTAATATCAAAATTTTATACAACTTGTATGAGGATTTTGACATAAGGCTCGCCAGGTTAATTGGTCGCGTTATAATGATGTTAAAAAGAGATTTTACGGTGTCGATTTGGATATTATACCATCATGTGAAATTGCTTAAATTGAGTGTTTTTGTTGTCTGCGCTATAACAGTAGTAATTATAAGTCAAGTATTGGAAACATAAGTAGAATGTTACAACATTAGTGTAGATAAAGGTATTTTCGGCACATTGGCAGTAAGTAAATCTTATTATGTAACATGCAATGTAAATCTGTTATGACACAATTTTTGTAAATGTTGTTATGAAAGACTGATTGTAAACTGAAATTTGGAGCATTAACTGAACTAAAATCTTGTGTAACCACCCTGAGCATCAATGACATCCTGCAGTCTTTCCTGCATTGATGCAATCATATTAGTGCATACATTGCTGCCTCTGAAACTGTCCCATATTTCATGGACATGAATTATAAGGGCTTCGCGTGTCCTAGCTCGATCGCTGTCCCACTGCTGGACCATTAAACCCCAAAGATTCTCAATGGGGTTCAGGTCAGGACTTTTCGGAGGCCATGGCAACGAAATCAGTGCACCTTGATGGCGATTAAGCCAGGCTTGGCTAACTCGCGAATTATGCACAGGCGAGTTATCTTGTACGAATGGCAGTGGTCCTGAATTGGGAAAATATATTTTTAGACTAGGTAGTAAAACCTCTTCTAAAATTTCATTGTATTGATGCCTGTCCATTCTCCCACTTATTTGGGCCAACTCACCGGGGCCGCTGGCTGCCATCCATCCCCAAACACCAAAACTTATTCGACCACTTCTCCTCGATGGAAGTATATTTTTTTCTAAATATCTGGTATTATCAGCTCGCCATAAAGATAAACGTCCATCAGCAGAAGACACAAATACTTTTTCGTCTGAAAAAATGGTCTTGCTGAAATCGAAGTTTATATATTCCTGAGCGAACTGTAATCTTTGATGTTTATGCTGAGCAGATAAGAATGGTTTTCGCGCCGGAGTTCTGTGATGTAATCCAGCTGAGTGAAGGCGACGTCGAATGGTAGAATCCGACACTTGCAAAGGAATTGATAAGTCTTGTATTTTGATGAATCCTTCACCTTGAACTCTGCTCACGATTTCGCTATCTTGCGCCTCTGTAGTTTTACGAGCACGACCTCTGCTCTGACGACATGCTACGTCACCCTCCTCTTCCCACCGCTTTAGCCAAAGATATACAGTCTTCCTCTAAAAAAAAGATTATTAATTAGCTACTTAATTAACATGTAAATAAGTACCTAATTTAACGAATAATACTTACTGTGATTCCTATATTATTTGCAATATCGCTAACTGAGTACCCCTGCTCTTTTAAAACGATAATTTTATGTTTTTCATGTGCCGAAATCCGGTACGACAAATTGTTATTACTCGACATTGTTATACTGTCCTTCACAAACGTAGATAAAGAATAGTATTATTCTCTGTCTACGTCACGTCTACGTTCACAATAATCAATACCTTAATTTTGAATAATTTAAAAAACAAAAGAATTATTATAAACTATCAAAATCAAAGTCATATTTTTTTTTCAGTTTCTCAGCCTCTTTGGGGCAACCCCAAAGAGGCTATTTTGAACGCACCTTCTTAACTATATTTAAAAGACAAAAATGAATGTTTACATGAATTGGAAAATTACATTTGTGTACTTAGTATTGAAATTTAATACCGATTTGTCAAAATAGTGAAAACTGCTACCGTTTATAAAGTGCATACATTATAATGAAATACTATTGTTTACATCGTTATGAAATAATATCGTTTACATATTATTGAAATTCATAATGGATACATATTTTTGCATGTGATCGTGTATACAAATATCTGAAAAAGAACCTGTGTACATATTTTTGCATGTGATCGTGTATACAAATATCTGAAAAAGAACCTGTGTACATATTTTTGCCAAAAATGTATACATTATTGTGAGAAACTCGGGTGGTTATATAGTATGAATTGTTAAGTGGCTATATGTTTTTGAAATTTTCAGAGTATACATTTATTTGCAAATCTGCCCGTGTATACATTTCATTGCTCATGACTGTACAACGTTTCACCTATTCACCTACCTTATTCATGTAACCGGTAATTTCACAAATCCAATATAATATTGTGTATGCAACACGTCACACATACCTCGACAGCATATTGCCTGCCTTCACATAGATATGCAAACAAACGTAGTTTAGTTAGGTAATCAATGTTCTATATTTGTACTTGGAACACAACACAATGTCACATGAAGAATAATTCATAGCAATGTGCAATGTCTGTGTTTAACGCGTGTTCTAGAATAATTAAACGGTTCAATAAAGATTTTTGTTCTTTTTCAGATGGCGAATATTTGTTTGTTGATTTGGAGAGTAAACTATCAAAATATGCACCAAAAAGTTGGAGATCATCTCACACTCATGTAAGTTACTTTTATAACTCCTTTGAATACTCTTTACTAAGAGAAGTAATTTTCTACGTTTTAATGTTTTCATGAATAACACTTTTTCTGTTGTTTCAGGGATTGGATGCTAACGGAAGACCTCTGTTAGAATTACACTTAGTTGTACAATTTCATGTGGAAAGTCCTCTACTTCTTCACGATGAAGTTGGACGCCATTTATATTTCTTACAATTACGTCACAACGTGCGTTCAAGGGACGCCTTGCCGGCTGAGGTTGTTCTACTACTAACAGGCCTAGCTTTGCAGGCAGAATATGGGGATGCAGACACGTATGAAGACAGAGACTACTTCAAAGTAGAAGACTATGCACCTCAATCCCTCACCGGCGACTGGGTCGCTGCAGCCATGCGAGCGTGCCATAGGGAACATCGAAACCTTTCAAAAACAGACGCAGAAATAAGATTCATACGCGAAGTATGTCTTCTACCTGACACTATAAACTCGCACAGATACCGATTGAAACAATCGAAGTCCGAACCAGAGCCAGGAACCGTATGGCTGCTCGTCACAGCCAAAGGCATCAAAATCTTGCCCGACACTGGATCACATTCCAACTTTATCTGGAGTGCAATCGGAAAACTGAGCTTCGATAGAAAGAAGTTTGAAATCAGAACGGATGAAGGAAAAATCACACTATATTCTTCTAGCGAAGAAAAATGCAAATATTTATTCGCTCTTTGCAAAGAAACGCATCAATTTTCAATGAAAATAGCTCCTAAATTCAATGAAATACTGAGGAAAGAGGAAGAAGAACGTAAAATTTGTTTTGGTTATTCTAAATCATTTAACATGCAATACAGTAATAATAAAAGTGAACAAAGAATTTCTGTCATATCATCAACAAGTTCAAATACCACTTCAGGGATAGTCAGTGATAGAGTTCATTCTGAAGATGAATTGGAAATAATGATTGATTCTCCTCCAGCACCATCGACAGAGAGTTTGGCATTTGCTCACTTGTTAGACTCCTCGAACTCATACTTTCTAAACCAACTATCTCAAGAACATGAACCACTCAGTAAAACGTCTTCCCTACAACTGCCCAAATTAAAGAACAAAACAAAAAAGATCAAAGACGATCTAGATAATACACCAAGTATAGAAGGGCCAAGTTCTGAAGTGACGCAACACAATGTAAGTCAATTGGAAGAAACCAGTTCTCTGCCAGATCAAAATGTGAATGAAAGTTTAACAGATAGTCCAACTTCTAGCAAACTTAAATGTACAGGATCACAATGTTCTTCTTCGTGTAGTACAGTAATAGTAGCACGAGCAGGATTAAGTACGCTCAGCAGAACATCAAATACCAGCAGTTTAGAATTAGGCTATAGTCACACTGCTCAAAACTCTATGTTAAGTGACAATAGCACTGTTGGTATGGACGTGGAGTATCCACAAGATACTGCGTCAGCTCTGTATGATGGTTTAGGCCAACCAGCAACTATAGCTGCTTCAAGTGAAACTAGTGGGGTATATACAATGGCCAGTTCCGAACTCACAAGGAGATCTAAGACCGACACATTGTCAGAAGACAGTCGTACCGACTACGGTAGCTCACACTACAACAGTTACGAGCCCGGTAAAGAAAATGATCTAGCCGAATTTGATAGTGTCTCATCAATTCTAAATAACAAGTCAAGAGGTAGTCATTTATCATCAAGATTACAAGCACCAATGCCGAACACAGATTGCGTAGATGGTGGAACAAACTTTGTGCCCAATCAAGACGATAAGAATATATTTCGAGAGCGTACAAACTCCAATGTTAGTGCAGCGTCTTTTCACGGCGATGGAAGTGATCCTACGGACAACAAGCACAATTTGCTCACCGCAAGTGAACTAAGTGACCTAATTGTAGGTCGAGGAGTTTATCCTAAGAGCCAGTCCGTAAGTGACACATTAGACTCAGTTTCTGATTATGTAAGATTGCCTTTACCTTTCTCCGGTGACAGTTATATTCAAGGCCATGAAGACACTGCTCCTTCAGATGACAACTACCCAAATAACGCTTTCTTCGACCGTCCTCCGACTCCACCGACAAGAACTGACAGCAGAAAACTTCTTCATTTGTCACTCCCTAACATCTTAGACATGGAAGCTGAAACATCAACAAGACCACAACCATTTCCAAACAAACCGCCGCCTCCCTACGAATTCAATCATAGAACAGTGTCATCATACGCTCCAACAACCGTGAAAGAGCCTCCAGCTTACCCAGGACCATCAATGACATTATTGTCCCAAAAACCACCAATTGAGAAAGAAGAAGTAGCTGCCAGAGTAGTAACATCAAAACCGATGATCACAATATTGAAAGCTGAAGCAGGAGACGTAAATGCCTCCAGTGAACGAACATTTGCCAGTCCTATGGTTGTGGAACATAGATTCCAGAAGTCAAAAAGACATCAAGCTTCTAGCCGAAGGGCTGAGAGATCTAAGCTGGCTCAAGGAATAAATGCTGGGTTATCACCTTCCAGAGAAACTCCGCCGCATGGAGTGGACGCTAATGTTCTAGTGGCTATGATGAAACTGCCTCCGCCGCCGCCGCCTCCAAGAAGGACCCGTCTCCCTCCCCCGCCCCCTGTCGCTAGACTCCCACCTCCCCCACCACCACACAACCCTATATTCCACCAACAACTGTACAGCGACGTCGACTACGTCTACTATCCGCTACAAGACCCAGCGATATCACAACAAAACTACCTTGATCACAAATTCACCGAGAATCGTATGACAAACATGCACAAGAGTCGTCTTCAGTACAGAAGCACTCCTTATTTGTCCACGTCCTTATCAGCGTCATCTATGTACGGTTCCATACAGAATCTGTCGGACTCATACGTACAGCTTCCAGGAACGAGGGCGAGTTGGTACTCGCTAACGAGTAGAACTTCTCTTAGCAACCATTCCATTAACCACGAACGGCCTCCAATGCCGTCACGTATACCAGACATTCCATACTTCTCACGTACTAAATCTGATGAGAATATCTTAAACGCTAAAGAACCGCCGCCAGTGAAAATGCGTCGCATGCCTCCGCCTCCCCCGCCTCCGTATGAACATAAAAAGAAGCTGCCCACGCACCTGCGCGACTTCAAACTACAGCCGAGTGTATCCAACGGACTCAGTGATATGAGTGTTAACAAAGTGAAGGACGCTAATTGTGATTTAGACATAAAATCTCTCCGGGAAAAGAGTAAAAATCTTGATCTGCCACTGATAGCGGCTCTGTGTAACGATAGGTCGTTGTTGAAACAGACTAAGGCCTTCGGTGCACCGAAGCCGAGTATCAGGTCAGGTATAGATAGTGAAAGTGATAGGAGAAATATTAAATCGGTTCTGAACAGTGGCGAGAGTGTTGAGTTAAAGAGTAAGCTAGAAGTGAACGCTAGGAAGGTGACGGCAGGGTCGCAGAAGAAGATATTGATGCGCAACCCGACCGACAAGCTGCCCGCCCTGCCCGTCTCCGAGCCGCACACTCCCCGAGCCATGTCTAACACTTACGTCATGCATCCCTCTGTAATCAAAACCAAGAAAACACAACCAAGCTCATGACAAAAAGACAAATCTTTCTACTGCTTGTGAATCCTTCCAGTGCTATGATCCTTCATCCACCGATATTAATATAAGACTGAACTAATCGTCACCAGATTTTCAATTTGGATCCTTATTTGCTTTATCAAAGTGTGTAGACATTTGGACGGTCTAATGCAAATACTGATCCAAACTTAGTTTTAGAAGCGAACGCTGATAAGGTTGATTCATGCAACTAACTAAAGTTAAATTAAAAGTATATATTTCTTTCTTTTTCCAAAAATATGAAAGATACGTCACTACTTTTAATGTAGATTTAGTTTCTCGTATTTCAACATCTGTTAATTTATATATTTATGAACTCCTACATTCAAATCAAAAGAAATAATGTCTGAACAGTCGGAGTTAACTATTCTAATGTAATGTACCTTATTTAATTGCTTATTATTATGCAAAAATATGAAACAAAACTATTAAAAATTGTACATATTCACTACTAATTTATGTTTATGCTGAATTGTTAATTCTTTATTGTTATGTACTGGTTTAATTAGACTTTGTGACTAATTTTAAACATAGTAGTTATCAATAATCAGGGTCTACAATCACATAACATTAAAATTCAATTAGAAACGGCATGTAACATCATTAATATTAGACTGTAAAATTGTAAAGGTATCTAATATGTTTGTCACAGTACTAATAAAGGATTATACAGACAGCTGACAAGGTAATAACTTGGAATTAAAGTTAACGCCTCTATACGTTAGAATTGGCAAGTGTATACAGGCCTTTATTGAAAGCAAGTTGCCATGCCCTGTCTTGCAAATGAAAGCGTGTATTCAATCAATAGAAGCAATTTAGCTATGTAGGTGCCTACTTCAAGTATTAGTAATAAATGATTGCTATTAAATAGCAATCTCAATAGTATCGTACAACAATATAAATGTAAAAATACTCACAGTTTTGTTCTGGTAAAATTGTGTATCTGACATCACATCACAGTCAAAGTGATACGTAATTATATTCAACAACTATTTATTTTCTCTAATAATGTGTACATATAACATTAAAAACTAAGCACATAATATTTTCTAATTAAATGTGTACAAATGTATATTAAAAACATTTTAATTATATAAACAGCATTTTTATTTTCCGAGATTCTTTCAATATTTATCAACCTTATATGGGAGACATTTTTATAAAATAATAAATATCTTTGATTTATCACATAAATAATAAAAGGAACAAAATCTTTGGTTTTAAATCTTTTAGGAACGCAAACTGTTAGAAATGTTATTTGATTATATAAATCTAAAAACTCACTCATAAGTAACTTAATCTGAGATTCAATAGTTAAATACATTAGTAAACAAAATAATACTCTTAAAAATACTTTAAGTAAAAAAACTAAGGACATCTCATGGAAATACTTCAAGTATATAGCAAATTACTTTTCTAATTTCAAAATGATAGCTGAGTAAGGTGGAAAGGTTACCTTGTCAAAGTAGAGTACTTCACCAATCTGAGACGAGTTTGTGCCGGCTACCACCGTGCCTCCATAGAACATTGTAGAAAGATCTGTTGTTATAGATGTATTACCCAAATTACCAACAAAAACACAAGTATTCCTACGAGGGTACCACCTTTCAATAACAACCAGATTTTCCTCAGTTTTCCTTATCTCGATATTGTTAAGTACATTACCCTCTTTGTAAATCGCTCTGAGGTAAATAGTAGGGGTGGATAGTCTCACCTTTGAGAGGTTCCTGATAACTTCTAAGTAATGATACTTTGGCTCTAGAACAGAGTTCGAATTCCAAGGCAATATTCCCGGGTTAGGATTGCTTTCAGAAAAAGTCATTGGTACCAAATTATGGATATCTTTGTGTTCGTAAAAGTCACCTTCTACTTGATTTTTTGGGGAACCACCGAGGCCTATTTCGTCACCGTAAAATATACTCACTGTACCAGGTAACGAAAATTCAAGAGCAGTTAGTACAAGGGTATTATTAAAATGTTGGGAAGATATTCTTTCACTATTGATGTTGCCAATATTCCAATGCACCCACGGGTAATGAGGTTTCGACCACAAAGATCCACTCACAACTTTCTCGATACGACTTTTCAACCCACTAATGCCATCATGCAAATCCAAATGAACATCAATCAGATCTATTCTCGACAATAGCACATTAAGAGCTAAGCCTTTGGCGCTTTCGTAAGCTTTCTCGCTGGCAATAAATATTTTGCCACTCCCAATAATCTGTTTCCATATTTGGAGTGTTCTACCAAAGTTCACGTCGTCGACAAATTTTTCGAGATCTTTCAAGTAAAATCCGTCTACGTTTTGTGCACGAGCCCAGAACGCAAGAGCGTCAGAAGTCTCATCATAATAACTCACTAACGAGTCATTGGAAAGTATTAACGAATGAGAAAAGTTAGATAGAGAGCCAGGAGTTGCCAGAGACTTGACAGGAATATCTAGAATAATTGACATGTTTCTTCTATGTATCTCCTGGACTAGGTCTTGGAAGTCCTTAAGAACACCTACACTCCTATCAATATTCTTCAAAGAGGTTACATTGAAATACTTCTCCGGGTAATGATCAGCTTGAAACATGTAGTTGAGTCTTATAGCTGAAGCTCCGAGATCCTGAATATAGTCCAACTTTTTGATCAAACCTTTCAAATCCCCTGTCCCATCGTTATTTGAATCTTTGAAACTGGCTGGAAATATTTCATAGAAAACTGATCCTTGATGCCAAGGGACATCAGGGTTGCAAGCTTTAGGGATGGTAACAACCATGGCAATGATTGCTGCAATACATGCAATAAGACCAGAGAGAACAATCCATAGTAAAAACTTTCTGATTAGAATCCAGTTCCAGTTGACAAAGTTTGGCAGCTTTCTATTGTTTATCTTCAGGTTACCATTCAGCTTCTTGTCTTCGATCTGGAAATAATAGTTTTATTGATGGTAGCTAAAATCTTTTCATTTTATCTGAACTTTACAGCAGGTACAGCAATACAAACGTTTAATTTTTTTCATGGCTGTCAGATTTAAAAGTAAATTTTTATACAATACTCTACTACATTCAAAGGGAAGGAATAGACAACTTTTCATCCCAACATTCCTACAGAAATAGTTAGAACATATTATATGATTTAATAATCTACTACCTACTGCCTAAATTAAGATATATGAACTTACAGGGCCCATGATCAGATCACCATTCTTGCTTAATGTCTGGTAGTCGAGCATGCTAA
Organism: Cyclophora albipunctata; assembly: GCA_963082685.1. Classification (NCBI taxonomy): domain Eukaryota; kingdom Metazoa; phylum Arthropoda; class Insecta; order Lepidoptera; family Geometridae; genus Cyclophora; species Cyclophora albipunctata. The sequence continues at coordinate 6,878,658 of OY720119.1, read as the reverse complement.
TGTTGTTGATGAGTTGAGCGCTCACTGGATCTTGGACTACCGAATTTGAATCTCCAGATGAACTGGAGTCTCCAGCAGAAGCATCTACATAAATTTACAGATCAATGTTTAATATGTACATACCTATCATATAAACAAAAAATCTTTTTTTATATATACCTACCTATTAAGAGCTTTATTCAATTATTTATAAATAGGTTTTAAATTTTATTAAGTAAAATTTCTGAGCAATAAATCAATGCAAACAAAAATTGGTAGCAAAATATTGAAATGTGTAGCAATAATAGGGGACTATTATAGCCATTGTTTTGTTGGTAGACTCAATATTATAAGAGTTAGTTATGATACAATATGGATATTAGGAGCACGTGAAATATTGGTTTAAGAGAACTTAAGAAAATAAATATCTTAAGAATTAATTTGTTTGTACTCTGAAAATATAATCACATTATTAATCAACAAATAAGCATATTAACAAAACACATATAATGCTATACTTGGATTGCCAAATAAATGATCATACAAATATTTCAATGAATACATACCGGTCTGTATATTGGCTAAATTGGAATCATCATTGAGTGTCACGAAAGGTTGTTCATTCATTTCTTCAGAGAGAGGATGTTTGAAATCCAGTGGCGTTGGACTTGGTGTGGTTGGAAGGAGCAGACATGTTGATGACTTGACTTCTCGAAGATAGTCGAGGGTTTCTGGAGCGCCTGCGGTGCCATTCTCTACAGGCTCGTTCATTTTTATATCATTACCTTACGAAATATCTGGAAATTTAAGGATTTTTATTTTGTCTGGTCTGCATTTCAACTGCGCAGATCACATTGAAAAAGATAATAGTGTTCAGATCAGCATTTTATTCATATCTAGGCTCCACAGTTCACGCTCAAAATGTGCCACATTAGGTAAAATACAAATCTTTACCTATGTAGTTTTTATCAGAACTTTAATGTTACACATTTACGTACCTCATAAAGGTAATTTGTTTAATCACTAATTTATTTTATGAAAATAATGTCTAACTTACATTTTGTCTGTAGTTTTCACTTTCAATTCAATGTTGTGATTATTTCTTTTCTTTCAGAAAAAATCTGAAAATTACAGCTGAAAATGCTGAAATTCGCCGTGAGTGAAAAATTGACGTTGACAAATTAGCATACAGACAAGCAAGAAAAGCGAAAACAAAGTCGGCAGTTGACATGTGACGTTGACACTCTTTATATTTGTCAATGTCTTTTGTGTCAATAAATTGTTGTGACAGACCTTGAAAACAAAACCGACCGACCGAACCGAACAAAAAAGTATTTGGGCAGCAGGTGGGCAGCAGTTGCTTACGTTTTTAAATTATTTTATTTATTTTTATTTTATTTTTTTAAGACGATAAGTATAAAGTGTTTAATTGATTAATTAAAAAACCGAGACAATGAGCAGCGCAATCAAAATAATAAAATACAATAGTTTGAAACAGAGTGTAATTTTACATAGAGAGTTTTCTAGCAAACAAAACTTGAAAGATGTTAATTATCAATTTATGCAGAGAAGTAAGGTGCCAACGATGCATTTCCAGAAGTCCTTACCACGGCTTCCCGTTCCTGCTTTAGAAAAAACTGGTGAACGGTATCTAAAAGCTTTGCGACCTCTTTTGAACGACCAACAGCATGACGAAGCGGTTCAGCGTACGACAAAGTTTATCAGTGGTGAAGGTAAAGAACTTCAAGAGAAACTTATAAAGAAAGATAAGGCTAACAAACACACGAGTTACATATCAGATTTCTGGTTCGACCTGTATTTGAGAGACAGACAAGCTTTGCCTATCAACTACAATCCTTTGGTTGTATTTCAAAACGATGTACGCCCGGAGTATAACGACCAGCTGATCAGAGCTACGAACTTATTGACCAGTGCGGTGAGGTTTATGCTGTCTTTGAGACAACAGATCTTGGAACCAGAAGTGTACCATTTGAATCCTAAGAAAAGTGATACAGCTATGTTTAGGAATGTTGTTGGGTTGTTGCCAGAGGCTGTGTCTTGGTGAGTTGATTAACTGTAAGTCTTACTAATATACTAAAAAAGCACTGATAATATTTAACCAATTTCCAATTACTACCATCTTCTGTAAGTACTGTATTTCTGTATAAGAAAATGTAATATTTTGTATGTATGTTCATTAGTAAAAACTTATACTCAATTGTTAAAGAAAAACATTATATACAAACAAATAACAGTTTAATACCTTCATATTTTTTATATATGATCCGTTCCATCCATTATTTCCTATGATCCATTCTAAATTAGCACCATATAAATTAATACCAAATTGCACACTACTAGGAACAGCAATTATAACATTATACTTCAATGTTTTCTTCAGGTATGGAGCATACCTCTTCAAAGCATTCCCTCTGGACATGAGCCAGTTCAATGGCCTCTTTGGAGCCACTCGCATCCCTCAAGTAAACAAGGACAAGATATTCCGAGACCCTAACGCCAAGCATGTTGTTGTACAGAAGGGAGGGAATTTCTATGTTTTTGATGTGCTGGATACTGATGGTAAGGGTAGAATTTTATTTATTGTGTAGTAGCCTTTATAATCTATACTGATACTAACAATAGGCAATAGCCCATGGTTTTACCCATGTTACACCTATTCCCATTGGATGGATGGATTATAAATTATAAGATTAGGTTGGAGGCCTCTAGAGAGTCTAAAACCTCCAAAACAGATTGGCCATCAACCTACATAAACTTACTGTTACTTGTTAGATTAGTATCTAATGTAATAAAGCAGTGATGGGCAAAGTACGGCCCGCGGGCCAACTCCGGCCCGCGAAGGTATTTAATCCGGCCCGCCAAAGATCCATCGACATGGACAACACACGATATGGAGTATATGGCCCGCTATAGTTACGTTTTAACGGTCAAGAAGTATAAAGTAGATTTTACTTAGTAGATTAATAGATGCATAATCTATAGGTGAAGCTAAACTAGCCGCGTAGTTCATGTGTTGCGTAATACGGGGCGCAAAGCGTGGTGAAATGAGAGGCGCGAGCGGCGGGGTCGTTACCATGGCAGGGCCTTCGAATAAAAGTTAAATTTACTTAATTACTATTTATGTTTCAATACTAATGTTTTTATTATTATTATGATTAAAAGCTTTCACACAAAATGCATTTTTTCTATAATTCTGGCCCTCCTCTAGATTTTTTTTGAACTTTGTGGCCCCCCATTAAAAATGTTTCCCCACCACTGTAATAAAGCTATAAAGGGTTTGTTTTGTTTGAATACACTAATCTGATGAACTATCTGATTCCAGTAACTGATTTTTTGTGTACCCACATTCAAGAGAAAGGTTACAGCCTACTTTTTATCCCCAAGTTCTCAAGAGAAAGTGCTATAGTCCAAGTTAAACTATGGAGAACTGTTAGTTAAGATAGAGTCAATTAATTATATAGAGAGTGGGAATTATGTTGATAAAAAAAACTTGAGAGGTGTCAAGGGACACCCGGATGGAACGAAGTTCAATGCGAAATAGAAAGACGAAACGAAATTATCTGGCTTGCTTTCTATAAGAGAGAGAGAGAGAGACAGACAGAGAACACACTTCGCACGGCGTGCGCATGTTTCTCTGTCTGTCTCTCTCTAACGGCATGCGCATGATGCTCTGTCTGTCTCTCTAACGCAAAAAGTGTCGTTACAACTTTTCGTCTTAATTTTTTCCGTCTAGCCCCCTTTCGCAACGCGCGATAAGGAACTTCGTTCCAAAAATAAAATAAACAGATTTTGAAACACCTTTTACCACTTACTCATAAAAAAAATATTTTGCAGGTAATCTTCTTTCACCCACTCAGCTATTAGGTAACCTAAGTCAAATACTCAATGACCCTAGTCTTAAAAATGCTCACCCATTAGGCATACTCACTGCTCAAAACAGAGATACTTGGGCGAAACAAAGAACGCATTTGGAAGAGATTGGCAATAAAGGGGTTTTAACTCAAATTGACTCGGCTATATTCAACTTGGTATTGGATGATGACAGCTTGGGTGATGATAAACATAAGCTGTTGAAGAAATATTTGCATGACGATGGGACTAATAGGTAAGAGGTGAAACAAGCAAAGCAGTATCTCTTTTAGGAATCCCTATTTCATGCTCCTCAGTTAATCAAATAGCAATGAATCATTTCCAATTTATTTTGTGATAAAGACTATACTTGGTATTTTACGAGCGCCAGCGTTTGCGTTTTTGACCAGCGATAATATGCGCTCTCGCTATGCTCTTGTCGCGTGTTTCAAGTTAAACATTTGGTTCCTGCTACTTTTACTTTAACCATTACTTGTATTTGCCATGAGTCTTGTCAAACTGCTCGAAACGTCGAGTACGTAAAGTACAGTATAGTTTAGACACAATATAATCCCACATTGATTATTACAATTCTTGATCATGTAACCTAATTGTAAAAATTATGTCTTTTACAGATGGTTCGACAAATCCTTCAGCATGATTGTCACAAAGGATGGAGTGTCCGGTATAAACTTTGAACACTCTTGGGGTGATGGAGTAGCAGTGCTCAGGTTCTTCCAAGATGTATACAAGGAGACCACTACTAAACCATTCATCAACCCCGACTCTAAGCCAGATAATCGCTGTAATAGTGTAAGGAAACTTGGTAAGTGATTGGTGTGAGAGTTATTTGTTATATGTATGAATGTATGAGTTGTATGAAGTGTATAAAATTGCGTTATTGAATTTAATGAACCAAGGTCGAATTGATTGTTTTGACAACCTAAAGCCAATATGCAGATGTATTTAAAATAATTAGTAAAATACCATACCAATGCTTATTCATCTATATACCCTCTGTCAATCTGTACTTTTCTCACACATCTATGTATCCCAAATTGACTGAATTATTTTCCTTATCTTTCCAGATTTCAATCTCGACGACGAAGCGAAACACTTTATAGAGAATGCCAAAACAGAATACAGTAACTGGTGCAACTCTCTGAGTATTGATTACATATTGTATGAAGGACTCAATAAGAACGCGTGTAAGAAGTTCAAAGTCAGCCCCGATTGTATTATGCAGCTTAGTTTCCAGGTATAATAAATACATATATACATTAATTTATTAAAAAAGTCATGTATATTGTATAGTATACTAGCAGCGCCCCGCGGTTTTACCCGCGTTGTGCCCGTTCCCGTGGGAATTTCGGGAATTTTTTTACATAAAAACCTTCCTCTTGAATCACTCTTACCTATTACAAAAAACCGCATCAAAATCCGTTCCGTAATTTTAAAGATTTAAGCATACAGACAAACAGACACGAAACAGAGACGACTTTATTTTATACTATGTAGTGAAGTAACAAAATAATGTACAGAATTTAAAAATTAAAGTTGAAAGATTTTTATCTAAACCCTCTAAAATCCATACCATAAGGCGACTGTGAAAAAACATTTTTGTCCTACATTCTTAATCACTTTAAGTCACTTTTTGTCCCGATTTTAAGTAAAGTAAAGGGGCCTAAACGACAGATAAAAATGTAAAACAAAAGCAATGTATCCGTAAAAGTAATTTAAATAAATAATCGATATATTCACCTAACACATATGCAATTTTTCGTACTGCACATATCCTATCAATATTTTTATTTGTTGAAGTGTTTAACTGTAATTTTCAGGCCGCATACTACCTATTGAAAGGCAACTTCGTCGGCACATACGAGTCTTGCAGCACATCCGCCTTCAAACACGGAAGGACGGAGACTATGCGCCCTTGTACTGATAAGACTAAGGTATGTTTATGTATTGGTATCTTAGTTGTAAATATTGTGTTATCTATAGACTATTTATAAGTGATAACAGTTACGTGGCTGCTAGACCTAAACAAACTGTTCATGTTAGTGACTAACTAGCAGCGCCCCGCGGTTTTACCCGCGTTGTGCCCGTTCCCGTGGGAATTTCGGGAATTTTTTTACATAAAAACCTTCCTCTTGAATCACTCTACCTATTACAAAAAACCGCATCAAAATCCGTTGCGTAATTTTAAAGATTTAAGCATACAGACAGACAAACAGTGTGACAGACACGAAAAAGAGACGACTTTATTTTATACTATGTAGTGATGTAGTGATGTAAGATGTTTAGGTTGCCTTACCTTACCAACAGAGCTACGCTACGTTTGATCTAATAGAATACCACAGCTCTATTAAGGTAAAACTTCGAGTTGGTAATCTACCCTTGTGTCGGGAGTTTTTGGATCGACTGAAGGCCTCCGACATGGTCTAACGATAACGATTGAACCGGGACCGACCGCTTTACGTGCCCTCCGAAACACGGTAGCCCTCAGATATAAATGCCACTATCGGCCACCCATCCAAGTAGGGGCTGACCTGTACGTTGCTTAACAATCGCAATGAAATACTAACGCGCCGCGAACGAAATAGTTCTGGTGGACATCTTAATTCACTTATAGGCCTCTGACATGACGATTGCAACAATTAGACTTGTATAGAACATGACAACTAACGCTCAGTCAATAATTTCCTGCATTAACATTATTGATGCAAGTTACTTTCATTTAACACAATAAACAAACTAAACAATGTAAACCTTTGACCCACGTTTTGAATACGTAGATTAAAATGGTAAAGGACTTGCAAGTCTAGCTTTGTGGGATTTTTGAAAATTCTGAAACGTAAAGGTAAAAAATTAAACGTAAAATACACCATTTTAGGAATATACTAGCTGCGCCCCGCGGTTTCACTCGCGTTGTACCCGTTCCCGCGGGAATTTCGGGATGAAAAATAGATGTTGGCCGATTCTCAGACCTACTCAATATGCTCACAAAATTTCATGAGAATCGGTCGAGCCGTTTCGGAGGAGTACGCGAACGAACACTGTGACACGAGAATTTTATATATAAGACTATGTTTTTTACTGAATCTATGAATGTCTTTCCGCTAGAGCCATGTGCACGTTTCATATGATTGGTGGATACCAACTGCAGCTTAGCTCTGTTTAAAATGATCTGTGATGACCCTTATCGTCCACGCTGGGCCCACAACTTTACATTTCGAAATTAACAGTTCACTTCTAATTTACCTAATTTTGATCTCACACTTTAAATGTTTATATCCACAGGAATTCTGTGAAGGTCTTCACGGTACCAAACTATCTAAAGACGAGCTACGCAACTTGATGCAAGAATGTTCCTCCCTCCATTCGGAACTAGTCAAAGAAGCTGCCATGGGCCAAGGTTTCGACCGCCACATGTTCGCGTTGAACAAAATGGCCGAAGAGAACAATCTACCAAGACCGGAGCTGTTCGACTCTTATGAATATAAGTTTTTGAATAAATCTATTTTGAGTACGAGTACGCTTTCCGCGCCTAGCGTTATGGCGGGCGGGTTTGGACCTGTTTGCCAAGAAGGATTTGGGATTGGGTATGCATTTGTTACATTTTTTAGCTTAACAAAGTCCTTTCCCATACGAACATAATATAGTAACACATATTAGCTGAATTAATTATCATTTTTACGACAGCTGTGCTACGTTTGATGGAAATACACCTTTTATCTGCAGTAACTCAAAGAATATAAAACAGTACGAAAGCCAGTTAATAAAAGTCCAAATACCAAAAAGATTTTTCCCAGGACTCTAGACTCTCTTTTCTTACCCAATCACCAGGTAAAAATATCTAAACAATATATTATTTCACTTTCCTACAGATACTCAGCGTTTGCAGACAAGCTAGGCGCAGCAGTGACCAGCTACAAACTACATAACGACAGCTCACAGTTCATCGAAGCTCTGCACAAATCATTCCTAGACATTACTCAGATATTATCGGAGAAATCACAGTAAATGCCGTATCTATAGTCAAGACGCTAGTTTAATGTATAATTTTGAGGCAAATCACAATAATTATAAGAGTGAGCACCCACGAGCGACTACGTTATCCCTTAGTTTCAGTAATTATAATATTTTAAATATTGTTTCTTACCTCAACCCGCTAGAGGCAAGCATGGTGATTACGCCTAATCCTCCTCACCATACTGGTATCCTCCGTGAGATAAAAGGCCTTTGCCCAGCAGTGGGATATTATATGCAATACTATATTTTTATATACATCAAAGGAGATCATTCAAGTTGCATACAAAAAGTACCCAAAAAAAAAAGTGCTGGCCAACAAAAAAAAATGTATGTATATTTTAGGGAATGACATTCTAAACATTTTTTCTTTTGACAACTAAAAGCTATGATCAATTTTTTTAAAGTTATTTGATATAGAAATTCTATATTATTGCATTTTTTAAATTCGTCTGGACGTTTTTTTTTCTCTTTATTTATTTATTTATCGTATTATCAGTCGCAAAATAATGTTGAAACTGCTAGGAATTAAAAAATCCTATCCATCACTCTTGATTCAACGATAAAAAAATGTTCGGTCCCTTGAGATTCGTTAGAGTTTACACTGTACCTAACGTACATAAGTCTAACTACACTTGCTTATTGTAGTTTTTGTAAAGATATAGAATGTATTCAATTATGGGCTTATGCATATGAAGTTTCCGATATAGTAGCCACTGAACTCAAATATACCACCACACAATATATACCTACCATATTTTATATATTGATGATATATTGATATGCTCATTTATGATTTTTGATGTCGCCTATAGGGTTCAAAAGTCGGTCGTAGACATTTACCGTCTTGATAAAAAATATTTAAAACATCATTTAAGATAAAAATATTTTTTTTCATTGGCCGGCACTTTAATTTTTGGGTACAATTTGAATGATACTTTAAATCTTATATACTTTCTTTACTTTATATACTTAGATATACTAGATACTTTCTAGTAAATTGCGTCTACTAGAAAGAACGCGATAGATGGTTGGTAGACTTTTTGACACGTTATGTCCTGATGAGAAAACTCTACAAATTTTAATAGCGATCGAAGACCGAAGTCATGGAAGACTTAAGTTGCTTGTGGATGCCTTAAATGTCTTTTGTTTGGAAAAAGCTTATAGAAAAATCTTAATATAATGCTGTAATTGTATGTAGTCTAGTTATATGAATTTAGAGCTTTTAACAAACTAACAATGAATTATGTCTACAGAAGCTACGAGTCACGGTAATAAGTTGTAGACATTTTTGTTTAAAAATAAAAATGTTGTGTTATATAGTAACTATGTGCCTAAATGCATAAAAATTGGTCCGGCCGTCCGTTTTAACGTAAAATATATATCAACAAATATACACGGATGGTATAGTCATTGAAATTCAGTGTTCACATCTATTATAGAACTTATGTACCTATAATATGTAATTAACCGAAATCCAATGTTAAACAAGACTGAATTCAAAACTCAACCTTATTAATGTGTAATAAGTATCATAGTGATTTAATATTACTTTTTACAAAGCATTTGTGTTATATTTATTGAAATAACTGTCGTTTTAAGAAATAATTTAATTGATACAATGTGTTAAGTACTCAGATTGTTTATGCTAATATTTTGTTATGAAGATCGGTAAAAATAATAAATAGGCTTTAAGTATAAAATATTTTTATATGTTACAATTAATGCTACTGTTACTGAATTGAGTCTATTTAATATATGTATCATTATGTTCTGAATATAATAAGAAAGACGTTAATTATTATATTTTTAAAATAATCGAAAGATGTGCCTTTATGTGTTGTGTTGCATTGTGATTATAAAAACTATTTTATTGGAGGGACTTTATACATCGTGTTGATTGGTATATTTAATAAAAATATTTTAGAAGTTTCTGTGCATTTTAATTCCACAGCCTTTCATTTTTCCTCTTTTTTCAAAGCTAATAAATAATAGATAAACGTATTGCCAAAACTTATAAATAAGTAGTAGTAGTACCTAACGTAGATTAGATCAGGCAGTGATTAAAGTATTCTAATAATCCGAATAAACTCGTAGGCCAATGCTAAGCGTATTGAAAAATCTCGTTACTGTTTAATTTAATTAATTCTGTTGAACCTATCATAAAAAATATGAATACATTAATAAGCCATAAGTAAATCTCGTAAAATTTTATTTAGGTCAGACCTATCGATATCAGGGATTTATATTATTTATTACTTCTTATTCAAAATATAATTATAATCAGTTAGAGATAAACTAAACAGATAGGTAATTATGAGTTTTTTTTGCAATATGTTATTTGTAATAACTGCAATCTACATTTCTCTTTGCTACTGTTATTGATTTTCTCGTGAGTCGTGTCCCTGCCCTACCCTATTATGTGGACCGTATTCATAGTCAATCATTGAATTTCTTCGGGATTAATACATTTTAGGTCCCTACCTAGCAAGAACCTAACATTTTTGTTGATTCTGCAGGGTTCTCCGTTGTATTTTGCACTTGCTTTATATTGCTAGATTGATACTTGAGTTTACGGTAAGTTTACGGTGTGCTCAGTTATCAATATTTTCTGTGACATTAATTCGATTAAAATAATTTATAAATCTATAAAAATTAATCGCTGAATCTGTTGCTAAGCGCATAACTTCAGAACGACTGCACCAAATTGGATGGTTCTTTTTTTAATGTGTTCCTTATTGTCAGGACAAGGTTTTTAAATAGGTAAGAAAAATAAGGAATAAAAATCTCAAAATTCCCACGGGAACGGGGGCGCTGCGGGTGAAACCACGGGGCACAGCTAGTATATTATAAAAACAATAATAAACTACACTTATCACAAATGGTAGACAGCATTTCTCGAAATCAGTTTAGTCTCAATGCTGAGATGTTTAATCTGATTCCATTAAGCATCCGGTCCAAAGAATTTATTTTTAATGCACAAAATACCACGTTTTACAACATTTGCGTTATTCGTTTTGTCTCAACGATCGTTGAATTCAACAAAGGAATGTTCACGTTCCAGCAAGTATTACTCAAATAATTCGCTTAAAAATGCATTATACATTATCATGCCCTTTAACAACTAGTTACTTATATCGCTATCATCTACATGAGTATGTAATGTTAAAGAATAAAAAAATAAGCCTAATTCAAGATAATCTAACGAACTGAATATCATGCTGTGCAAGCTGAAAATCACCTGAAAATAATGACGGACGTCTATGACTAAGGATTCGGCCCTAAAATACGTACCTACACACGCAGAATCAACAGCGTTCCAATATACAATTGTGTAGGTAGTATTTGTAGTTACTTGTATGTAGAATGATAGTACAATTTTATTTACAATTTGCAGCTATTGGCCAGCGTGTTTAAGATCATTTTAGGATTTAGTTTAAAATGGTTTTAAAATTAAAGTGCCTTTACTTGCCAGTGATTACTTGAAGCAAAAATAACGTGAAAAGGAAAGGCGTTTAGGCTATTTTGACATTACGTTCGTTCGATTCTGTTTGAAAATGTCAAAGTTCATCTTGATTCTTTTTGTGGTCATGGTGTGTCCTTTCGTTTCTGCGAAATGAAATAAATAATGTTGAATTAAAACGTGTCCATATGTGTTATGTGAAATGTGATTACCGTTAGTTCATTACAATTGAAGGTAAGTCGTATTTTAACCCGTACCCTGATATAAAACTGATGTTTTGATTGAGAAATTACGTTTTTACTTGATGTGCAGATAAATAACATACATGGATAGTATGACTATAATTTAATTATTTGATCATTTAAGAGTCCACCATAGGGGTTTATATGAATTAACTTTACATAGTTATCTAATAAATAATTTGATATTGATCTGACAGCGTTTGATACAACCGTTTTCGTTTATTATGCTACGATTCTTTTGGACTTGATTAAATATGCCTGTGCTGTCTGCTCTGAATTCTTTCCACAATATCAATAATATTCTCCAATAAATAATGCAAGTAATTCAGAGTTATGGGCTATAGTATTTAATCTAATGTAATCAACGTATGTAGAAAATAATTGATTAACTTTGCTATTTATATTCTTGTCTGTTATTAATAGACTTCTAGTGGGATCCTTATAAAATTTGTATAGTGTAAAGGTTATGGGGTGCCTCTCATTTTATAATTTGAATAAAGAACTAGCTTCAATTAATTTTTTCTTTCATTGTTTCAGATATAACTATTTATTAAATATGAAATTCTAACATCAAAATGCTGATAAAAGAGTATAGAATACCGCTCCCTCTGACGGTAGAGGAGTACCGCATTGCCCAGCTGTACATGATAGCAAAGAAGAGTCGAGAAGAGAGCTCGGGCGAAGGCAGCGGGGTGGAAATCCTAGTCAATGAACCCTATGAAGATGGCCCCGGGGGCAAAGGTCAGTATACCCAAAAAATCTACCACGTCGGCAGCCATCTGCCAGGCTGGTTTAAAAGTCTCCTTCCAAAATCAGCCTTGACTGTATCTGAAGAAGCTTGGAACGCCTATCCATACACTAAAACAAGATACACCTGTCCTTTTGTTGAAAAGTTTTCATTAGAAATAGAAACTTATTACTTCGGTGATAATGGCCACCAGGAAAATGTTTTCAAGCTCTCTGGAAGTGACTTGAAGAATAGAATAGTTGATGTTATAGATGTAGTCAAGGATCAGCTGTATGGTGCAGATTATGTAAAGGAAGAAGATCCTACACAGTTCATATCCCAAAAATGCAATAGAGGACCTCTTTCTGAAAACTGGCTGGATGAATATTGGAAAGAAGTTCAAGGTAAATCTCAACCACTTCCCAATGGCAAGTCTTTGATGTGTGCTTATAAACTGTGCCGAGTAGAGTTTAGATATTGGGGAATGCAAACAAAATTAGAAAAGTTCATCCATGATGTTGCGTTGAGGAAAACTATGCTCAGAGCTCATCGGCAGGCATGGGCATGGCAGGACGAGTGGCATGGACTTACCATGGAAGATATTCGAGAAATAGAGAGACAGACTCAACTTGCACTGCAGAAGAAAATGGCAGGAGAGACAAGTGATGAACAGGATTTATCGGAAGAGAATTCCAAATCTCTTGCTGCTACAATGAGCAGTTTAGAGAAGAATGAAGATGTTTCGAGTCCTGTGGCTTCGAAGAAGAACAATGAAAAGAGAATACATTTAAGCCCTGAAGGCACTCCTCCATCAGAACATAAGTCTGGATCTAAGTCAAATCTGAGATCCACATCATCTGGATCCATAAAGAGTTTGCAAACACAAGCTGCACATTGGAGGATGGAAACTCTTGTTCGAGAGTCCGAGACTGAAACGGGGTCTGAAGACGAATTTTACGACTGTGAATCTTCATTCAATAAGTGGTCGTCAATGTGTTCGCTGGATGAAGCTGATATTGATATTTCGCCTACTCAGTGTGAAAGTCAGGACGACAGCATTTTCAATCCATCTTTCCTGAAAAGAGTTACTTCAGAACGAGGATCGAGAAGATTGGTCTCGCTGCATAGCCACCACAGCATTGATGGGTGTCCCGATACATTGGTGAATAATTCTTGCCCAATCACAGTTTTGATCTTGGTATTTCATGCGGGGAGCGTACTTGACGCGAATGTTGATATGACGGCTAAGAAATCGGATGTAACCACCTTTAAAGGAGCATTTGAATCAGTAATGAGGCAACACTATCCTACACTTGTGGGTCATATTGCGATCAAACTGGTATCTTGTCCATCAGTATGCACTGAAGCTTTGGGAGTGCTTTCAACCTTGAGCCCTTACAGTTTTGATTGTTCCCCATCAACCATTGAATCTCCGTCTCTCACCAATGATCTCATTCCGATAGGAGCAATACCTTTGATTGCGACATCTTCTCCCGAATATCCGGAATCAGTAACCAAAACAATTAATTGTGCAAACGCTGTTTACAATGAGTTCCTCAGATCTGAAGATGGAAAAGGCTTTAATGGACAAGTGTGTGTAGTTGGAGATAGCATGGGCTCGTTATTAGCGTATGACGCTCTCAATCGAACGTTACAATATCAATCACGCCATGACAGCGAAAATAGTATTCTTGATACAGAAATTACTATTCCCAATGATCCTTCAGAACAAAGTTATCTTAGCAAGTCTCATTTGCAAGCTCCTACTCCCAGAAGAAGGTCTTCTTCTACCAGTGAAAACCACGTCAAGTTTGAGTTTGAAGTCAGTGACTTCTTTACTTTTGGTAGCCCACTTTCCCTCTTGCTTGCCTCACGAAAAATAGCCAGTGAAAAAGGGAAAGACATACTTAGACCACCGGTACAACAAGTTTACAATTTGTTTCACCCTACTGATCCAGTAGCTGCAAGAATGGAACCACTGTTATCCGCTAGATTTACCGATTTACCACCGATTAATGTCGCTAGATATACTAAGTATCCTTTAGGTAATGGACAGCCTTATCACTTAATGGAATTGATTCAAAGCCACCCACAACTGTTTGGAGATCATTTACAAATGCCACCTACACCTGTTCTAAGAAGACTATCTGAAGTTTCAGTACAGAGTACAGTAAGCGGCCTTGTTGATAATATCCCTCTAATCACCATGAATGCTTTACAACACAAATGGTGGGGATCCAAGAGATTAGACTATGCCTTGTATTGTCCAGAAGGTTTGACAAATTTTCCTACTAATGCTTTACCTCATCTATTCCATGCTAGTTACTGGGAGAGCTCAGATGTCATTGCATTCATACTTCGTCAAATAGGACACTTTGATTTAGCCCTATACGGCCACTCTGATGACAAAGAATGTCCTAGTTTCAAACCAGGACAAGAAAGAGAAAAGTGGATGAGGAAGAGAACTTCCGTAAAGTTAAAAAACGTTGCTGCCAATCACAGGGCTAATGACGTTATAGTAAAGGAAGGCAACCCTCAAACGTTTGTGGCTCGATTCATGTACGGCCCTCTCGATATGATTACCTTGACCGGCGAGAAAGTCGATATTTACATGATAAAAGATCCTCCTGCTGGAGAATGGACTTTGCTCTCTACCGTTGTAACAGATAAAACGGGAAGGATTAGTTACTCCTTGCCTGAGAGACAGAGTGCAGGTTGTGGAATATACCCATTGAGGGCCGTCGTAAGGGGCGACCACACCCACTGCAATTTCCATCTGGCCGTAGTACCCCCTCAAACTGAATGTGTAGTGTTCAGCATCGACGGTTCCTTTACTGCCAGCGTTTCTGTCACTGGCCGTGATCCGAAAGTACGAGCCGGCGCTGTAGACGTCGTCCGCTTCTGGCAAGACTTGGGATACCTCATTCTATACATAACTGGCAGACCTGACATGCAACAGAGAAAAGTAATTTCGTGGCTCGCAGAGCACAATTTTCCTCATGGATTAGTATTTTTCTCCGATGGATTTTCTACTGATCCCTTGGGACATAAAGCCGCTCATTTGAACAGTTTGATTAATGAGCACGGAATCATATTGCACGCGGCGTATGGATCGGGTAAAGATATAAGCGTTTACCACAACTGTGGTTTGTCGCCGAGGCAGATTTATGCTATTGGACGCATAAGTAAGAAGTATTTCAACATGGCTACGACTCTGAACGATGGTTATGCTTCGCACTTAGCTGATTTGAAACAACCTGGCGCCGTGCGGCCTGCGCGAGGCAACGCCCGACTTCTAGTGCCTCGCCGCCTCCTCGCTCCCGTCACCATCGTCACTTCGGCCCGCGGCCGCCGCTAATCTTCAAACTAGATAAACATTAGTAAAATTTCTGAATAAGCTTAGTCCCTCCTGGGTTAGATGGTGTTTGTGATAGTCATAATTAACGATAGTGCTTAGCATAGAATATTGTCCCTAAATATAAGTCTTCATATTCTAAAATACAATGTATCTAAGATATAATATTTCAGATGTATAAGCTATTGTTTTCCTCGATATGTTAGTCCACCCTGATTTGAATACATATGAATAAAATCGCTGAACGTGTTTACTGTACAGGTACATACATATTTATGATTAGAGTATAATGTCACAAATGTACCTTATCTAAATCGTATTATTGTATTTAAGTATAAATTATTAACTGTTTGTAAAATCTGAATACAAAGTTGTTATAGGTATTGTCTACTTTTGATCAAATTTTATAGGATTTAATAAATATTTATTGTTATGAACAGATGTTGGAGGCTATGAATCTCTGTTATATGGAAGGTAAACAATGTTCTATTCTAGTCTATTCAGATATTATATTCGTCGTGAGCGTTTTGTGTACATTAAACGTGTAACAATGAAAGATAGTTGTGTACTACGAAAGGAAGCTGTCACTGAGACTGTGCGAGTCCATTCGAGGCAGTTTCAGGCTGTGATGTAAAGCCAATTCTTTGTCTTCTTTTGTCCTAAATGTATCTATTATCATAAGAACATTATATAATAATTAATATGACGTAAGCTTTAGCTGGTAACAAGTCAATGTATTCATGGTAACTAGAAAGCATAAATTATTATTCTAAAACTACCTATTACATATTATTATCTCACTATAAAGTATAAGAACAATGTAAAATATTGGCTTGTGGGCCTTTTAAATACGTATGTAATGTTTTAAGTACATATTCATTATGTGATTATATTTTTTAATCAAGTGATATTAATTATCTGTGTTGTTGTTTTTGTTATTTATTTCTAGTTACTGCTATGTTATAATGAGCTCTGTGGTTATGGTATTACATTTAGGTAGGCTTTTAAGGTATTCGGGGAATGGTATTAGGTCAACATAGTATGTTAGTATTGCTAAAAAGTAACAAATATTTTAATGGATTCAGTGACTAATAAATGAAATATTTAAAATTTATTGAATCGTTGGAAATGTAGCTGTGTGTTATGCCTCCCATTATATCGTTCTTAGTAGAAATATTTTTATTAAATGTTTAAGGTGTATGTGTTAGAATATCGTGTTTGATGTGAGTGAACTGTAAGTTGGATACATGTGTGGCGATTACATACCTCGTTGACTGTTTAATTAGCTAACGTTGGCTAAACAGTATTTATTTATGATATCGTCATTGGTGAACAAATATGTAATACTTTTGAACATTGATAATTTTGTAGTTGTTACATATTAGGTATTATGATAAATTCTTTAGTTAATGAGAAAACCCGGTTCTCAGAATAGTTCTCCTAATATTGTATTAGTTATTATACAGAGTAATTACGTATATTAGATTAATACCATAGAGGTATGTAATCGCATAATACAAAATGTATATTCATTGTTAATCTTTAAAAGTATATAAAAGCTTCGTTCATAAATCGATTTAAAAATAATCTCGATTGATCTTAATCGATTCATCGCAAGACTGTCCATCTCAAAGTCTAATGAATATTTTAGTGTATATCAATATAAATCAATTAAGATGAGAATAAATGTCTTATTAATGTGGCAATACGTTAAACGAATACAAATCCTATTTATATCCTATATTTATTGTTGAAACATGTAACACAGATGTAAAATTTATTTTTTTATTGACACAATTTGAGTTCTTTATTGAACTTTTATGTAAATTATATTAATTAATGAACATATGAAAGTGTATTTATTATAAAGTATTTTAAATATAAGTAATGTATTGATTCATGCATGTTTTTTAAATTAAGTATATTTATTGATAACATCTTTATTCGTAGTTTGTGTAAGGATTTAAATTTTCAAAGAATCGTTGTATAGATACAGTCACTTACAATAATAATGGTATATATACAATATATGAATATGAATATATAACATTAATGTTGGGGACTGTACTATAAAATAAATCTATTATATTGACGTCATAGTTAAAAGTCAAAAGTCAAAAGGTCGTTAGATTGTAAAGGGGCAATTTATCTTAAAATACTTACTACTTTTGATTGTGTTTTATACAATTTTAAAGAAAAAGCATTTATTTAGTCAGGTCTATATTATTGTTAAAGATGCAGTTAAATAACCGTTGCAATTCAAAGTAAATATTTATAATGGATTTAATTATTATTTTATTAATAAGTCACTTTAAAATTAAATTTAGCAAATATTTAAAATACTTTATTCATTGATTATAAGTGTATTTAACTTCCAATGAATGTCTTGTTTCATAATATATTATATTCATTAAAACGGCAGCAATAGTACAAAATGTACAAAAAATTTATCATTGTATTATATTAATGAAGTTACGGTATTGAGCTTACAAAACGTACAATATCATTACAAACTGTTATAATTATAAATAACGAAGAATTTATGTTATATTATTCTGATTATTAATATTTGAATATTGGAAACGTTTAACTAAAGGTCGAAAAGTCGGTTACAGTAATATATTTTATCATGACTAAACGGATGAGCTGATGTTTCTAGTTTGGTACGGATTCTTAAAGGCCATAAGTACATGTTACGCGGGATAATTTTATTATGTAAAAGTGACACACTGTACCTACAGGTCATACATGTCTAGGCAACAGTCTAGGTATAACAAACGCTAGTCTCAGAATGTCTAGATCGCCTATGTCTTGATTCTGACCACAATGTGACTGGACCTCATTTCTCCCAGACTTTAATTTGACCACATCGCATAAAATAACTACATTTTACATTTGTCAATTGTTTTTATTTTGTTTAGAAAATGTACAGTCAGGTGAAAATACATTAATGTTACAATACCTGGTAGGTACCCAGTTTGTTGCTATTTATTCAGTCGTTATGTGAGGGTGATAAACTTATCATACATATACTTATATCTATAATGTTGTATGGGCTGTTGTAGTACCTACTTACCAGATCAGAAAAAAATATTGGAATTGGAAATAATATCAAAGCCACATTCATCAAATGAACATTATAACGTAACATGACACGTCCACAAAATCTCTTTTTTGACATTCATAGTAGAGACGCTCTATAAAACTGAACAAACAAAGATCTATGAGTAACTTTCGGCCGAGTACTATTTAGTAAGTTTTGTTACACACATAGCAACATTTATTTTGTTACCACCCTTCTTGACGCTATACTACATTGGATATGATTATTGGATCTATAGCATCATCACCCTCACTCGCTATGTCACTTTGCTAGGCCTCATTCCTGGCCAGTCTTATTAAATTGCTAATATCTTGAATCATTTACTCGAAGTAGAATTGCTATGCTACGATAGTTGGATAACAAATACAACATAGCTATGCTAGAAACCCTTAATCTATGAGGCTTGGCTTGATATATTATATTTGTTTGACCTTAGTTAGTTAAACATGAGGTGTGGTCGCGAGATATAACCATTGATACTAACACTATTAGACACACTTAGCTAATGGTTCATGAGTAAGTAATTAGAATACCTATGGTAGTGTCTTTTTAATCAACTAATTGATCAAAGTAATCTGTTGATGTCCAAAATATTATTATTTAATGTGTCCCTGAAAGTTCAAAGTAAAATGTATATGTTTTGATTATTATATGGATGTCGATTACCTTGGCCTGTAATGCGGCAGGCAGTCTCTTTACTTAAAATTACTTATACATATATACTTGACTTATACTTAAATATGATATATTGCAAATTATAATTTAATTTAATATCTAATGTTTTGTAAAAATATTCTCATGGTTATTACAAGTTAAAATCATTTTAGTATATGTTTGTTTTTATTTTTAACAGTTACTCTGTGCTTAGTGCTAATAGATGTCCAAATTTATTTTATCTTTTTTGGGACACTGGGCTGTTTGAATAGCTGACTACATATATATAACATCGTACATATCTATACATATAGACTAGATGCTATTTATTTATCGTGAATAGAAGTGTATTGTTTTAATTAGATAGCAACGATACTTGAGTTTAGGCGTTATCTTAAAGTTTTATTGAACAAATTATGTTTGCTTATTTTTACAAAAAATACTTTTTAATCTATAATACAGAACTTCCAATAGATATTAATAAAGAGCTTAAGATGCTATCAGAGCTATACTATACGTTTGATATATATTTGGTGGATAACACGTACACCGTAGCATAGCATGGTAAAGCACTTAAAGGTCTTTCTTTTGACCCTACAGAACTTCCAGTCTATACGTTTCCACTTTGGCCAATCTATACAATTAAGTATGTATTTTCATTTTGTCTGAAAGACAGATTACGTCGGATATAAGTGCAGCTTGCTTGGTCACATCGGATTTGAAAGGCTTCCCCGACCTTTCTCTTTCTAAATTCAATTCACCACCTGAAGCCCTGACTATCACGGTTATTCCGTTTCAATGTTCTACGTTTAAAATTCTATTATAGATCTGCTGTTTAAAATGCTATTAGGTATAGCTCCGTACCCTGCTATTATAGTGATGTGCTGTGTTTAAAACGCTATTATCTGCGATGGATGCGATCGTTATTCAAAACGTTTGTGCTCACGCCATCGCGCCAGTTTGTATGTAAACAAGCGATTCTGATCTGTATCGTGATCTAGATGAGGTATAAATAGAACTGTATAAATATTTTGAGAGTACATAAACCATAAGGTTGAAGTGCAGAAATATCATATTTTCGTTATATTAGTAAATAAGTATCTTGTATATTTACATTACTTTGTCTGACTCGCATGAAACTCTTTTGTATTATGTGCGTGTTAATCTCAAGTCGTTAAAATATGTTTACCCCTCTGATAAAGTCGAATGACTAAACAAATTAATTTCATTATTTTCCTTAAAATGTGTTAGACTAACTCTGATAAAATGTTGTTTTAAGTATTGGCTTACAAGTAATACATTGAGTTTAGAAGTAGATTATCATATTTCTTGATATTTTCTTCATTATACTGAATGAAACTGGACTGCATCGCGTTAGAATATAATAAAACGTATTTATTAAAATCCCGTGAACACGAGTGGTGTGATCAGCTATATATGTCGGGCACGTATTTTAATAAATAAGTTATATATTCTAACGCGTTAGTCTCGTTTCATCTATATGAGTGCAAATCGTGTAAGCTTAAAAAGTAGGTCCTCCATAATTTACCGCCTACCTCATACAAATTCCAAACAGCCAACTAGAATAAATAGCAAATGTGTTCATTCCCATGTACTACAATCCACTCTCGTTTAACTACATTATGAAACAGTATCTAATCTCAAGTATATAACTAAGTATTTACGTTAGTATTAAATTTCCTATAGATGTATGAAGTATATACAAAAACTCCATTCCATTTCTTCAAAGTGTCAACGTAGTTAAGAATCAGCGCTAACGTTTCAGCATTTTTAAGAGATATTATTTTCTTAGAGAATGTAATTAGATCTTTGTTTTTGTATTCGATGTATAATGTAGGTATGCATTAGTTTTTCCATTCGCCTGCACTCGTGCACACTTAATTCGGTCACCCTACTAAAATTGGGGTCAATTGATTGCTCTATTCATAAATGGTTAATAAATGAAGTGGGCAATGGATAAAGCTAGTGCTACATGATAAATATAGAATTAAATGTTATTTAAATCGTATTACTAACTGACGACGCGTCCGAGTCCGCCAGTGTAGACGAACGTTTATCATCAGTACTGTTATAAAACTTGTTAACTTTTCCCTAAGTGCTGTGCTAGCTTGATTCTTTTGTATTTATGTACTATCTATGTGTGTGAGAAAATAAATTATTGTTGTTGGCAATCATTTGTCTTTTATTTTTATACATTAAGGTACATTTCCATTTTAAACGTAACAATTTATTAGAGAAAATAAAAAAGTCTTAGGATTAGTTTTATAGTAACAAAAAGTATAAAGTGTACACTAATTAATAATTCATGAAATCTGTAGGACACTAGATTGTT
Source organism: Cyclophora albipunctata (assembly GCA_963082685.1). Classification (NCBI taxonomy): domain Eukaryota; kingdom Metazoa; phylum Arthropoda; class Insecta; order Lepidoptera; family Geometridae; genus Cyclophora; species Cyclophora albipunctata. Next base: position 6,856,880 of record OY720119.1, on the reverse strand, counting down.
TCATGTTTAATAAATCACGCATTATATGATTAAAATGCAACCTTGTCAAAGTAGATGAAAGTTATAGACTTGGCGTGACACGGTTCTTATAATTGTCACTGCTTTAATTCAACAAGGTTCCATCCCATTCTTATTACACTTGGATGAAGTCAGTTTAATTACCTATGTATTTAGAACTTTGCAGTTCTAGCTGTCGTCGCATGAAAATATCACATCAAATATATATAAATATATAGTACATACTTACAATTTACTAAATATACGAATAACACACAAAGTGCAGACACAGTTATTATACTCTGCTTATTGTAGCATTACGCAAAATACAGTGTTCACGCCAAAACAGTTTTAATCACATTAAAGTCCAAATACTTGTAATGAAATGTCCTCTGTCATTAGCGTGATGTTACAATAATCGGAGTATAGAGGAAGATTAGTTATACGTGCAGTCTGCAGTGTACAATCAATGAAATTGGCAGTTCTGTTTTGATATTGTCTTATCGTACACTGGTGTAGCTTTGTCGAGAAAGGATTTTGGTTTTCAGTGCTATGCTAAATATTATAGGAGTCCGAACCTCAATTGGGCTTTTGAAAAAAAAAATTTTTGTGATAAATGGAAAGATTATATATTAGTTTTATAACAAAACTATTTTTATTTTATTTTTTTCGCAATAATTCAAAAGTTATTTCAAAATAAAAATTAATTTTTGAATCCAGTACCGAAAACACTCGGACAACTCCCGAACAAACCCGAGCGGCGTGTGACGTCATAATGTATAGCCCCATTCGGTTACACGTGTAATAGCCGTAAACGCTGTACGTACTTATGGTTAAATAGCTATACATTATCACGTCACAACCACGGTGACCAATTATGGCGCGTTTATAGTCACGTGATTTTTATTCAATTTTTAATTGTTTATAATTAATTGAAAAAATATTTTTTTTAAGTTTTTTGCATTAAATATCAATATTATTAATAATAAAGTTTTAAAATACATAAAAAAAATCATTTTTTTTTTCAAAAGCCCAATTGTCAATAAAGTGCTTCACCGAACTATATTTTTTCAATAGTAAGGGATTTAGTGTAAACTAGTCCACCGTGTGGGACACATAGCCAGGAAGAGAGCCGAAGAGAGAGAGAGAGAGAGAGAGAGAGAGTGTAACCTAGTTGTATTCAACAGAATATTTATACTGTCTATGTTAATAATAAACTGGACTGGCAGACTGTTCGTAAAGTACCTCCTTTGAATAATCACAAGACGATAGAGATAAAATTACAAAGATAGAATTTACATACAATTTAATCTATAAACATAAAAGTACCCATAATAAGCTCATTTCTAAGTACTTACACAAAACAATGGTTAAAATACATCGTGAGATGTACATCGCTTTAGGACCGAGGCAGACTTTGGATACCTAGAGCAGCAGCCCTGCTAGAAATTCCCCAAATTATCTTGTTTTACCTTTAATTTACGCTATTTCCATTCTCCCTGTCATCTACAAAAGGTAGCCCTCAGCCTAGAAGTGCCACCTGAACTTCGATGACATTTTAACACTTGAAAATTAAACCTAATATTACGTTCATAAGTCTTCATAAGTTCTTCACTACATAGTATTAACAAAGTCGCTTTCCGCTGTCTGTCTGTCCCTATGTATGCTTAGATCTTTAAAACAACGCAACGGATTTCAACGCGGTTTTTTTAAAATAGATAGAGTGATTATAGAGGTAGGTTTATATGTATAAACATTCCCGAAATTCCCACGGGAACAGGCACAACGCGGGTAAAACCTCGGGGTGCTGCTAGTATTTTTATAAAGGGTTGGTAGAGATATATATATATATCCGTTTTCTGCTACAGTATCTTGGTTCTGATATACTAATTAGTTAGGATGTTTACCCTTATATGACTACGGTATCCAATTTTTGCACTGAATGAACAGGACACATTAGGGTACCGTTGCCATAATTATAGTGTTATTATAAAGAATAAATTATTTTGCAATGATATACAACTCCTAGGCTCCCGTGGTAAGCCCCTGCCCTAAAGGTTCAGTTCCACCGCAACATAAGCTACATATCGTATCTGAGCTTCGCTTATTATTACAATGATCACGAAAAAACACGCAGCTTACGTCGAAGAACAACACGCTAACACTAAAACAATTAATATTCACTACAATATCTAAAAAAGTGTATTTAATTATAATAATAAGTGTAAATAACAATATATTCATCTAATATTCATAAATAATTCGTTTTACTTAATCTATGTTTCTTTACAACAGCAATATTTTCATACACAAACCAAATAAACGAATTGGTCTTATTAAATTCATAATTTGAATTAATATGATCGAGATCCAATTGTACTTAAAAAGATCAAATATTCGAAATAAGTATTCATTTTTATAAAGCATTCTCAGACCAAAAACAAATCTTCAAGACTGCAAACAATATAGTGAAGCATGTTAAATCACACCTTGTGCATAGAGTGCATACACCACAAATTACGTCATATGAAGATAGTTGGGGCTTCAATGGTGACAAGTTTACATAACCAGGTTCAATGCAGGTAAAGTCGCCTGCATTGTTATATTTTTGTAACATTTGAGATGGATGGGATACTAATATATCTATTAAATGCGAGACTGAGCTAATAGCTATAAATTTTGTTCGATATCATTTGATCTGCATCATAAATCTATTAATCAATTTGGTCTCAAATGAAGACATTAATAAAAAAAATATACATGAAATAAATATGAATACTAAAATATAAATGAACACAGTTTTGTACATAATTATAGCGTTAAAAGTGTTTCTTAAAACATTTCCTAATTTAATTTAGATGTGCTCCAAAATACAACTGATTACATTTATTGTTTTTAACTATCGAATAAGAACTAAAGATGATGCGTTTGCATTATAATTAATGATGCGTTTGCATTATAATTATCATAGGTTCATCCATAAATAAACAAATAATCATAATTTTGTTCATATCATAATGTTGGCACATTTAGGCTAAACCTGTGGCATAAATTCAATTTACTTAGGTACTTCATTAAAAGAAAATTCTAATACATCTTCGTCATACCATATTCTTATCAAGCATCTACGAGTACTTAAATTCTAAATAATTAATTGTAATTACATCCATATATTATTTTATGTAAATGTATCAAATTTTTAAAAGATTTAAGTTCATTTTATCAGTTAATTACAATGCTACATAACATTTAATAATTACTCGTATTTCTCTAATCTAAATCTTCCTAGCTTGACTATTTTACAATATTTGTGCCTCTTTATCTTGTTTTTTAAAAGTATTTTTTATCGATAAAAGTGTCATAAAAAATGTCACAAGCTGTTTATTTCGGGCGGCTAAACTTTTGTGTCAAAGGAATAAAATATGTTAATTTGATGCCTTGATCTAAATCCTAGCATTAGATCTAAATCCATAAACAGGGCGATGTTTAAGTGTTTATGTTGATGTGATGACACAGAAGTCAACATGCAAATGACAAAAAAAAGATTTGTGCCCGGCTTAAATCAGCATAATCTACGTCAATAAATTTTGTGACATAAATGCGTGCATTTATGGAATTGATCTTATAGCTAGATGCACATTTTTAATTCAGAAAAAAAGAAATAGAATGAAATGGGACTTTATTTTAAAGCGTTTTGACTTATGTAATGGCATCACTAGGAACTATTTCAGACATTCGAAATATTGACTTCGGTTCTTACAGACGATAATATTTTTTTATACAATTTAAGACATTTTCTAAGAACATTTTATTTACATATGTGGATAATTCCACAGGTTTTTAGTACAATAGTATTTTTTATCTGTTCATTAATATGACATAAAAGTCTGTTCATAAGAATAGTTACGTTTAGTTTACATTCTTTGTCGCCATGGTCTTTATTGTCCTGTGTGAGCAAATAACACTAAGAAGCGACGCAATGGGACTCCATACCAGATAAAGCTACCTTTTTAACAATTTGGAATCGCTTGATGTTCCATTTCGTCACGTTTCAAGGTATTTCGCTCACGTAGGATAATGGACCATTAAACAGTTCGTAAATAACCTCCATACGATACCGGCACTTCACTTTAATACGGAATACCCAGTAATGGCATTTTATGTAAAACGCCATTACAGAATTTCTAAGTACACAGTTTGCCCTGTGCAGATGAAAACGTAAACGACATGATTAAATATAAACACTGCCATTGATATAGTTCATTCATATAAATCAATGTATTACAATTACAAACTTACTTGAAAATCTGTCCCGTAAGTACTATTGCAACCTTCAATACTTTGTCAGAAACCATTAAAATTGTCACAAAACACAGTACTAGTCTTCTTTGACTATAAAATACTGCCACAAAGCTTGAAAACAGTCACAAAACACTGCAATACCTGTTCCATGACTATAAACCTCACTTTAGTTCTGATTTTTCCCGTCAGGGGTGTCGACGTGCTATGAGTACACTGTACCGTTTTTGTTCGAAGCCCTGGTGAATATGACTTCTTCGTCGTCGGCGTTTATACTTTCGGCCGCTGTCAACGCCACTGTGTCGCTGTGCACTACGTGAGGGGATTCGTTGAATTCGTCTAACTCTTCTATACCCGCTGAAATGACAAAATTGAAGAATTTGTATGAAATATTCTATGTTGGGCGTCGAGTAAAGCATAATGAAAGTTGGTCTATAGCTATGAAAATGTATATCTAGTCATGAAATGAAATGAATCAATTTCACAATGACAATTCCTAGTATGCATCTCTGCAAAAAATAACTAACATATCTTTATGTATAATGTGTTCAATTTTAAACCTTACCTGTATAATCAGAGGGTGCAAGTAGTAAATACTGTTCAGATCTCGTTGGCCATAACAAATGAGCCATTACGCAGAACGCCAGGCAGTCTGCTGAATAAGTTATACCTGAAACATAATCAGAATTCATCATTGTTTATGGTACAAATAAACATTATTTCTTACATTTGGTATATTGTATTATGAAAGAGATGGTGCACGTGAGCAGATTTGGGTCATGATGTTAGTGATACCAATAATAATATACATTGTTATATCATCCTTTTACTTTATAATAGGTGGAGGTTTTGAATAGAGGAATTGATTATAGATAGGAAATTGATATTGATTAGTTAAAGAGGAAGTACTTTACTAACTTATAATTAAGTATCTAATTATGATTATATCTTGGCATTACATCTACTAACTAACTACATACTATTGTTTATAGCAAACTAACAATTTAATTAAATTACCTATTTAAATTGTTAGTTTGTTATAAACAATAGTAGTTAATTGGTGATTAAAACCTCCTCACTGTACTGATATCTTCAGTGAGATGAGAGGCCTTTGCCCAACAGTGGGACATTACAGGCTAATACTTTTTTTTTTTTTCCTAATAATAAAATCAAACTCACCAAGTATAAACTTAAAACGCCACAACGGACTAATCTGCAACGCCACAAGCGCTATAATCGGTAGATAGACAAACCATACTAGACTTGAAGCGCCAAAGTGAAGGAGGAAATTCAATTTAGGCATGTTATGTTCATACATCATTGTGTTACGGAGTTCTAGGACAAACCAGGTCATTATGGCCACTCGAAGGGCTAAGATTAGCCATCCAGGCCAGGTTTGGTATTCGTCAATCTCTTCTATGATGTCTACTTCTGTCTGAAACGAGAATTATAAAGGTCAGATTGGGTTGAAAAACTTATCTATAATGGATTGACCGCCGCAAAGTTGTGGATCGGTCTAATTATAATCTATTTTTTCTAAAGAGTCCAGATGTAAACTTGGTACACAAGGCCAAGCATAATAATTAACTTATGTCCCCTTTTACCGACCAAAGCCAATTATTCCGGTACTTATAGTTTAAGTAGCAATATTTTTCCTCTACAAAAAGAATTTTATTTTGGTTGGAAAATCGGCATAATTAGTTTAAATTTTCAGTTCTTTAGAAATAAAAACTTTATTTTCAGCAGTAGCAGGTATTGTAAACCATACTTTTTAATTCCTGAAATTCCTGCAATAATAGGCTAATTAGCTGAATCGACCTCCCTAGCTAGCCAGGACATGATTCACAAGTTTTATCAACTTAATATAACTAATACACATATCATACCAACACAACATTATATTCATTAGATTTTATCCGCGAGCAATTAAAATAATTGCTTTGTTATCTGCCACAACTACTAGATAACTATCATGCACTTTAATGGCATTGCATTGTTAGATAAATGTTCACAATTTAATAAAAATGTTCAACTTAATGAACCAGCAATTCCACGTTCACTTGTTTACCTAGGGGAATGTTGTGTTTAATTTTAATTTAGGCATAAAGTAAGCTTGCGCCTGAAATAACCGGGACAGACAATTAGCGGCCGGGACGATACTTTAACGGGTCCCCTAAGTACGATAGCTTTCAGACAGAAATATCACTACCAGCGGCTATCTAGTATTAGGATAAAAGTATCCTAGGTTATTTCAAATTAAGTTAACGATTTAGATTTAGCTTAAAGCCTTATGAAATAAGGCTATACTAAACTGAGCCTTTTAGACTGGTTTTATTCTTGCGTTAAGGTTCAAAACAAAGATTGGTTACTTTGTCTAGGTGGAACAAAGTATCAATGAGAGATAACAACCTAAAATTGGAACATAAATATGTTAAAGCGGATTAAACTGCGGAATAAGAGCAACGAGTCAATAAGATAACAGCCAGTAAACTTACAGTGTTCCACACATACAGCAATATATGAACTATTCCATAAGCCAGCCATACTCCGAACACAAGTGGCTTGTATGTCAGTTCTAGTCGAGTCACCGCCCAACCTTTAGCTAGGAGGAGCAATAGCAGCATGAACAGAGTCTGAAATGAAAATAGATATAAATATGTGATGAAGGATAAGGCTACAGTTACTTGATGCTATCAATTGTTCCATAGCTATGTCAAGTATAGCTAAGAAAAAACACTCACTTGTTTATTAAAGATGTTTAGGCCCTCAATAAAATTATTAATGCTTGTGCAATCCGCCCTAAGAATATTTAAATAAAATGCATTGTTTTGCTATTCTACCTACTTTGATGGTTAAAGTAGATGATTATAATCTTAACAAAGCAATTCACCTTCATGGGTTTACATATATTAATTTGTAATGTGTGTCAAATTAAACAATATGTACTTACTATACATTTAAACATTAAAATATATCTGTATTTAGAGATTATTATTTTAGTCTTGTCACTCTTAAAGGACATCCATATCCAGAAATCGTCTTGTGAGTCAACATAAATTACCACCAGTGCCAAGTGCCACCGAAACACATACAAAAAAATCATTGAAATCGGTCCAGCCGTTTAGGAGGAGTTCAGTGACATACACACATACAGCAGAATTATATTTATAAAAATAAAACCAAGTCATTTTCTTAATAATCACTTGACATCTTACTTACCCTGCTCATAATATCTAAAATGTCCCCTGCAACTGACAAACCCTCAAACCCAATACCGTCGGCTGCGAACTTGACCGCATGCAACACATTGAAACATAAAGCTATGAACTCCAGAGCGAGGCTGGATGTGAACAGCTTTGTAACTGGATGCTTTTGGGTTCTGAAAGTAAGAGGTTATTGCTGTAAACATTATAACATATTCATGGGTATCATGATAGATACCTACTTGATACAACAAGGTAATTGAGACTGTCCATAATTTTAGATGTTTAGATAGACTTGTTACGCAATAAATGTTTACCGTGCGGGAATGCGGGGCTTTACCGCGCATATTATTAGAATATGACATTTACATGCAGTGCTACAAGTTTATGTAATTTATTTTGTAAATTTTTCAAGATAAAGTTTAGGTATTTTATAAAATACCTTAAGTTTTATATTTTCCTGTAAAAACAATTGATCTTACAATAGGATCACAATTGATAATAAATCTATGTTACAAACTACAACTGATAGTGTGTTGCCAAACATGTAATTTACTATGGAATATGTATAATAATATGCTGTAATTCATACAGCAGTTTTAGTGTCAAGTTTAAACAAAACCTTGCAACTTATAATAATATCAGTAGTGCAATAAAGAGTACAAACTTGACATTTGTTCTATATCAAAATTCACACGGACATGTACATGTCTTTTAATGTATTACAATTTAACTGCTTATTGATTAATGAAACACTAAACTCGCTTTATACATGGGTATCATTAGAAAAATATAAATACATTAGAAAATTAAGGCATTTTATAGTCTAGAATTAACTACAATGTGTTAATGAATATGGGAAACTCACCTGACAGCATATATTTGTACCGGCAACAACACAATATAGCATAACCAGAAGACTAAATACAATTCCAGTGTATTCTGTCTTTCAAATGAAAATTGGTACAGCAATGTGTTGTAAAAAGACAGGTTTGGACTTCCGTTAACGAGCCAGAAATCATACTGTACTGTTTGAGGAATTTCTGTTAATGTTTTGTTGTCTTTGGTGGGGGCTCCAGTGTAGTGGTGCCACGAACAAGTCTCTTCATCGAGGTAGCATGACACCATAGATACATACCAGAATCTGTAAATAAAACATTGTTGTTGTAAAGTTGGTATTGTAAAAAGTTGCTGTTGATGGTTTAATCTTTAAAAGGTGTTTTGACTATAAAATAAATGAAAATAATGTTTTCTGTGAAACTAGACATAAATTAAATAAAATTAATGAGTAACTATTGTTAATCACCAAACAGAGAAGGTGAATAAAGTACAGTACTAAATTATGGTAGCAGCTTCATACTCACTTTATCTTTATGACTACTTTTTATAACAACTAACTGATTTGAATAACCATAAATATATATAATTTATTGCCATGTTATTGGCTTACCTAGGTTGGCCAGTGTTTTGAATGACATAAGTAAACTGATTTTTCTTTATAACATTCCAAGGAGTATCTTCGTCGATGCAGAGCTCTCCTTTCGGACAGGGTATCCGCCGGAACAAGTCTTGACCATAAGCATTACATTTGGGATGATATGCAGTTGCATTCAAATTTTGGAACATAACCTGGCATGCTACTTCCTTATCTATTATGTCACGGTTCTTGTAATAATGTAGAAAATGCCTCCTGTCCAACACAGCGAAAGTAATAGGGTATTTGAACTCAACTTTCGATGTTATATTACCAAATATATAGCCATATGTTTCCTTCTGATAGTGGATATCTGTTTTTTGGAACCCAAACTTCACGAGAAACTTAAAAAATTCGTCTGTAGAGAATTCTCCAGTTATATGTGTACACGAAACGTTTAAGAATAAATAACATGATAATATTAAAATTTTGTAATACATTTTTATGTTATTTATTCTGGGAGGTTTTTAGTTGAAGACACAGATTTTATTATTATTTTTCAAAGTATCATTATTAGATGGGATTGAATTAAAGTCATATATTGTATTGTTCACAAATTATAAATCAATCACGAATGTTTTTAAAAATATCGAAAAATTTGCTAATGAAAAACATTTCCTCAACTCCATTCCCTTTCTTCCACCCCAGGCTTGACAATCTTAGAAGTAGCAAACTGGTAATCATTCTCCTATAAATATCCAAAATAAAGTTGAACACCAAATGTATTGCCGACTAATACATCAAACTGACATTTTAATTTAGTTCCATTATATTATGTTATCTTTAGGAAACCCCCAAACAGATGGCAGTATTAACAATTTGTGGTTAAGTTTTTCTGTTAGTTACACAAGATGGCGTGAAAAATGCTAACGATTCCGCTCATCGGTGTGACCAGACCTCAATCCATTTATGTGAGCTTTAATGTACAGTATATCCTACGTAATATATTTTACATTAGAAGCCTAAAATATGAATGAAAATTTAAAACGAAATAAAAATAATTTTAAAACATTTTCAAGTTAAGGAGTCGGATAATAAATTATATTCCAAAACATTCGTTTTATTAAGTTTTGCCTACACTTAGCTCTTCATTACATTTATAAAAAAAAGTACGTAGATCTACTAACTTTTCATAAACAAGTTTTGCTAATTCTACGCATTTTCGAAACCTGACTGATTTTTTGAAATCCGAGTTGGCAACACTGAATGAATGTCAAACCAAACAGTCAAAACCACGGAGTACTTTTTTAAACGGAAACTAATATTTAAATTATATTTTATAACAAAACTTGGCCGCCGGTTTGCGATTGCGCTTCGTGTCTGTATTGTTTGTTATCGTCTAAAAGTGCATATTCCACCTAAGTCCGTTGAGTTAATAAAATGTGTTTGAAAAGAAAGAAAGAAATAATTATATTGAAAATTAATAATTACATTGTTTTATTGTATAATAATGTTAATTACTTTTCGCTTTTCTCCTGATTAAGTAATTCACCAGTAGAAAAGCGATTAAAAATACCTTGAAAATAATGATTAATGTAGTCTAAGGAAGGAGTAAGCAACGTATACGAGTACGCATGTGTGGGTATGCTTGTATGTGTGCGCGCGCTACGCAAGCTGGCATTAGTAACAAAACCTGCGTCCAGAGGGCGTCATTTGGCGTTTCCCATTTTGATCGCTGAGTTAGACCTCTATTTCTTATATAAAAAAAGTACTCTGTGTTCCACCCACTGACATGCATGACAACCTTTCTGACATTTCTTTCCTTCGACTTTTGACATATTTGTTGGCAGATATCTATGACACTTTATCAATGCTACCAATAAAACGGGTTAAATAACTCTAACTATTTTTTATCTGTACTGTTAAAGATAGACATTCACTACCCAACAATGCGAACACCTACTATATTTGATTACCTACTATATAACTGGTCAAAAAATACATATTTATGGGATTATGAAGTTATTACGATTGTAACTCATATTTGCCAAATCAATAAATTATCAAAATTCATTGTGTTGAGTAAAAGTTACGGGAGGAGGGCGTGTCGCATTTATCGTTTTGTATTTTAAAAAAGTATGATAGCAACACTTACTATTGATTTTTTTTGTGATTTTGTCGTGTTTGTCGCTGTCAAAGTCAAACATTGACTGCAGTGCCATCTGGTGTTACAGATATAAATTATTAGTCCATCCATCCAACCAGCCAGCCAGGCCAGCCAGCATTTTCATGGCGGAGTAGAATATTGCATAGGGATCATGGAGTTCGAGCTTGTTTTAATGTAAAAAAAGTGTTAGGAGCTAATTTTCATACATCTGCAGTTTTATTTGCGATTACCATCACCATATTTCGGGAAATATGATAAAAGAAGTGAAGTACTGTGTGTCTGCGGAAGTATGTGCTCCATAGCAACTATCATCCCATCTTGCCTGCCCGTTTCCTTTGTGATCTAGATACCCATAAAACCAATTTATATGTTATATTCATTCGAAATTTCAAAGTTTTAGTTAAAGTGAGTGTTTTAATTAGTGTCTGTTAAACTTTTCTGTGAGTAGAAGGTGAAGTACTAGTTTAATTTCCCTTTAACCTCGTACACGGAAGTTCGTTACTCGCCGCACCGATATACAGGCTGATATTATATTCTAACTAGAGTAGAGTGTCTACTCTATTTGATATGCGAATTTGAATCTGATTATGATAGATAGGGTTTGATTGTCGCGAGTAGAATAATGGTTGAAATAGGAGTTCCACAACAATCAGCTGATGATAGTCTGGAAAATGCAGAGTGGTACTGGGGCGACATTACCAGGTGAGCTCCTCAGCAGGTTTCATCAATTACCTTCCTTTGAACCAGAGTATACTCCCATTCATAGTAAAATATTATTTGCTTTCATTACCAATCTACTCAACATTCATATGTACATCAAGATGCTTGGACTAAAATAGAGAATTTGGGTTCTTTTTAAAATCTATTTAATACCATATCATTATTTCGATAACACGCTGCAACAGATATACATTATGTGCTCAATTTTTCCGTATTTCATGGATTGTTGAATAGCTAAGTATTAACCATGTTTAATATGCTTAGAATAAACTGAGGTAGGTATTAGTTTTGGTATTAATAGTTTGATTTGTAATTGCAAAAAATTTCATCATTCAAAATAGGAGTGGTGATCCTAATAATGTAAATAAATGGTGTAATGTAACAGATTTTTGATCAATACTTGAAACAATAAAAAATACTGAAATTTAAAATTTAGTTTAGTACCTACCTACATTGTTAAATTGAATTTTACATACCGACTCTCCTACCTAATAAAATAAAATTAAAAAATAAATAGGTACCTACCATGCTATCTATATTTAATAATGACTCATTACTACAATCTATACTACATAGTTATGTTAACTATCTATAGCTAAATGTATCAAGAGTATCTGCTTCATATTTAATTTATACAATGAACTTAACAAGTGCAAGATTCACTTTATGCCTTCATGTGAACATATGATCGGGTATAATAATAATATATAAAAAAGTATGACATGCCAACCTTTTAAGATACATGTTCTATACTCACAACCCACTTAAAAAATGTAATTAATTTTTATGTTACAGGGACCAAGCTGCTGAGAAGCTCCGTGACACTCGTGATGGCACATTTCTTGTCCGCAATGCATCAAACAAAGACAGTGGATACACATTGACCGTAAGAAAAGGTGGCACCAACAAACTCATTAAGATATACTACCACTTAGGCAGATATGGCTTCTGTGAACCTTTTGAGTTCAACTCGGTTGTTGAGCTTGTCAAATGTTATACCGAGAACTCCCTCGCTCAGTGCAACAGCAGTCTCGACATCAAGCTTATGTACCCCCTCTCACGGCTCCAAGAAAATGAAGGATCAGAAAATATCAGCGTGGAAACATTAGAAACTAAGTACAAAGATATTCACAAAAGATATGTGTTGAAAGCTAGGGATTACGATTTGTTGTTCTACAAGTACACAAGGCTGAGAGAAGAAGTCAGTCTGAAGAGGCAAGCGCTGGACGCTTTCAAGGAAACTGTGAAGGTTTGCGAAGATCACCTCAAGTTGCAGGAGGATGTGCAAGCGGAAGCTCAAACACATGAAAAAAGTATGCTCATTGAAAACAATATACAGTTAATAGCCAAAGTTCAAAACTTGAAGCAAGCCAAATCAGAGTTGGACGATATCTTGAGATACACATTAGAAAAGAAATTACTCCTTGAAAGAGAAATTACTAAGTTAAAAACAGAAGTTCTGGACTTGTATGACTTGAAGGATAGATACAAAGTGTAAGTTGGATTTCATTATGATTCATTTATTTAGTTAGTCAACCCTTAACTATTATTACACCATATTATATTATCATAGGGCAAGTTCAGACTTGCTTGCAGGCAAGACTTGAAGTTTCACAACTTTAATAACTTATCATCTCAAATAGTTCTGATTCTGAACAACACTTGTGCAATTGAATAAAATTATTTTAATTTCAATCATGTAAGTTACTAAATCAATATGTATTTTTGTGATAGGTTAAATAATACTGTAAGGAAATAAACAATGCAAATATGTTTTATTATTGTGAAAGATATGTATATCAAATCCTGTAATATTCCACAACACTGGCACAAACCTTCCTCTCTCATTATATTATGCACAATAAGAACAATCAAGCAATTAAAGAAATACATTTTATTCCATGCTATGATTACAGGTGGTTACAAGGAAGAGGAAAAACAAATGAATATTTGCAGGCATTAGAGGACGACAACATTTATAAACTAGAAGAGTTATATGCACACAAAGAGTCTATAACATGGAAGGTTAATTGCACAAGGGAGAAAGCTGAGAAATTACTGGCTGGAAAACCACAAGGAACCTTCTTAATACGGCCTAACTCTACAGGACAGTTGGCCTTGTCTATAGTCTGCAATAACGCGGTATACCACTGTATTATCTACAAAAGTGAAAGAGGCTATGGATTTGCTGAACCTTATAATGTTTATGAGTAAGTTTTTTAATTTTAATGTATCCCTACGTGTTGTAAATTTCGGTAACTCTTTCCATCAGTCTGTTACGTTATTATAGGTAAACCATTATACCAATTTTGATGGAATGTTACTATAGATATAGATTAGACCTTGGAGATGGGCGAAGGCAACTTTTCATGATAAAACTTTCGTGGGCCCTAGTACAAAGCGTGTAAAACCGTGGGGTGCTAATATACAATACAGACAATAAGTCAATTTCCACTTTTAGGACCCTATGGCAAAGAGACTTAAATAACTTAGCAGTTAGTTACTAGAAATATATGTACCAAATACTTTCAGATATAATACTTTCAGAACTTTAAACGAGCTTGTACTGCACTATGCTGTCAATTCATTAGAAGAACACAATGAACAATTAACGACAAGTCTTAAATATCCAGTCAACGCACAGCTGGCGAAAAAACCTGAAAAGTAAGAGATGTTTCGGCGAAATTCGTGGATTCAAACTTATCGAAAGAAGAGGACTAGCAACAGGTAAATTGAGATACTTACGTGCACGAGTAAAGCAAGCATTACCGCTTTATGAATATTCTAAAAATGGCCTCTTACATTCATACTTTTTCTATGAATACAATATCGAAACTAAAAGAGATGTTTTAACAATCAACTTGTAGCCTCTCGGCGTAAAAATATAATTCTAAGCTCAAGAATTGTAAATACCAGTATTAGTTGTGAATTGTCCAAGTGACTCTCCAGTACATATTTCTTTCACAACGAAAAAATCTTCTGATATTTTTGTAATAAAATAAGTTGGAATAGTCTGTGTTTAACATTTTTAAATAATTGTAGAGATTTACAAAACCTGCGAGCTATGCTTATATCATTTGATACATATAAGAAGTGCAATATGTAGATGTTTCACTCTGACTGGCTTATGTAGTTTTCAAAACGTATTCTAGAGTTTGTGACGGATAAGTATGCCTGTGGCTACGAACAAAAGTCAAAACAAAAAAAATCTAGTGTGTTGCACTATCTGCACTACTATCTGCAATATGCTAAGGGCATCCTTTCTGGCACTTTCAAATAATGTGTGTTAGATTAAACTTCAAATTATGAAATGTACTTATGAAACTGTTTTATAACTTTATACTTTAAAGTTAAGCTCAAAGGTTTTATTTACTGATCACATTTGTTCTGATGAGCTTATCTTGAAAATGTTGATTGTATTTGTGGTAAAGAAAAGGAAGATATCAGAAACCACATTACCACATAGTGTGGTGTTCTTGTGATTCCTCTGATAACGTGTAAGGGATTGAGATCTCTTGGTGTTTATGAAGAATGGGGCCTTTAGCGGATCGGCGATAACGTACAAACGGCTGATTCGGTCACGGAGACTGCTGAGATCGACATTATAAATTGTAACTATTGAAAATGGTGTTATAGGTATGTGCGTCGTTTTGTATATTAGATACTAAGTCTGCAATTCGTTGTGATACTAATTGTGTGCTGGCGGATTCGATTGATGCAGTCTTATCTCACTGATAGAAAAAACTAAATAATAACAATGCTATTGATAATTTAACTTCATAATAATATTTACATGCAATACATTTGATGTTTATTAAACAAGTTTTTCATATAAATATGTCTTCCTAAGGATTTTTGGATGTTGTAACAATTATTATAAAATTAATGTTTTATCTTAAGGCCTATTTATTATTTTGTATATCACGGAACCGCGTCATAATAATTATTTAATTAAATGCAGACTTAGTACACATTAAGGTCTCTTAGAGATATAATACTGATAAAATGTATGTATGTGATAGTATTTATACTTTTCATGTGTATTTCGTAATGTTACTATATATTTGTATGTACATAAATGCACATCAGTCGTGTAAGCGTGTGCCGAGTATGATTTTACGTGGATGGTTGTTTAACGCATGTGTACCTTAACATCAAGCGTTCTTTTAACACATTACATAACAATATGTCTTGGCGAAGTCTGTTGTGTATAATGTTCACTTGCCTAAGATGTTTGTGTAATTTTGGTACGTTTTAAGTACTGTTTCGTTTTATTATTTTGTAAAGTACCGTCGGAGTCTCGTCAATTAATCAGTTAGGACGATTCATTTGATATGTGATTTATATTAATACTTTTGTATATTGAATATCGATTGCAAATAACAATTTAGTATTAAGTGTAACCAGAAATTTTTATTATGTGTACTTTCGAAATTTATGAATTTATTCTAGTATTGGTTTGCGTGTACGATTGTATAATGTCGAACACTTAAACGCCACTTAAATTAGGAGGTATTAATTTCACACGTTTTTGTCAAAACTGTATGGAATTATTGTTGTTTACTTTGAGTGCGTTTGAGTATTCGGGTATACGATTTGCATCACTATTAAGGGTTCTATACAATGAGCTCGCTGACGTGGCGTCAAAAAACTACGTCAACTTGGTATTAACGATTCTATTTTAAAGAAAATGCGAGTAGGTTAGTCATTACCAAGTTACCTAATTTTTCAATGACATTTCTGTTTTGGCTCCCTATATAGACTCCTTTATAGTTAACGTCAAACACAAATTGTTTGACGACCACTACGATATGGAACTATGAATGGAACTTAAGCGTTTGGAGTGGACAATTTTTTTGGCTTGAAGTAAACCTCATTAATCAATATTCCCATTAGCAATTAGCGACAAAATGCCGCCTTCATTTCGTCCCCTATTTATTTTAATCCATACGGTGCTTACTGTACGCTGTTTCAAATATGTAGGGAAGCAAACAGCCGCTAACTGTGAGCATAATGGGAACTTGACCTTAATGTTACTAGGTTTTGAATTGACGTCCTACACGCAATACCTATATTAGATGTACTATTCAACTCACATGATTTGATGTATATACCTCCTTAGAAATACTAAACTTTCCTCACATTTAAAAATTGGACCAGCAATACGAATATGTGCTATCATTTTACTTCTCAGTATATTTTCTATTGTACCTACTTCTGAATTAATCTTTTGTAGTGTTCACGCGTTATAATAACGTTATGCAACCTTGTCAAAGTATATCCGAGTCTAATAATTTTAAAGGTAGAATATCTTACTCATTTTCTTTAATTTTGACATGGTTTCATACCATTTTCATAGCACGAGGATTGTACACTTAATTGTAAGTGATATACTTACATAACTCCTTATATTTACAACCAAACTTGTAATATTAAACAGATACATTTGGCTACACCAGTTACTCAAGCTTTACATGCTTAATGTTATTTTTTTGTCGATTATGATGCATTATAGATGTTAGTAACAATGTAATAGCCAAGGGAAATAGTCGAGATCCAGTCTATATGTGTGTAATGTTGTAATTAAATATAAAAAGTAGCCTTTTAGAGTTTCTAGTGAGTGTCACATTACAAGTTATCTATTTTCTCTAATTTGAATAAATGTTTGGTGATGTACAGAGTGTCCCAAAAAGGGAATGTTATGCCTAATATGGGCTGTAGTTATTCGTGTTTTACAATGTTAGAAATTGTTATCAAATTACTATTTTTAATATTATAACTATAGAGTCCTTGTGTTGACTCTATTTCGAATTATTCATTTGTTTTTATCCTTTAATATTTTACAATTGTTATATCTCAAAATTGTCTTTTTGGTACACCCTGTATGTAACGCAACAAGCGCAATATCAATAACATATTATTATCTTCTGTTTTATTTGCTTATATCAATTTTAAAGAATATATAAACGAATTATTTTACAATATTCTACCTTATTTAATTCTCACTATAATGATTGTCTTAATTTTCTTTATCAAATTGCTTTAATCCATTGTATGACTGGTAATGCTAAGTTGACATTGCCATCATTTCATTGTTTTTTTAATAGGATTATCTTCATATTTCTCGATGGTACGTACATACTTAAATGCGATCCACTTATCTTTTTTATTTAGAGGTCTTAGTTTATATTTAACAAAGTATAATTAATATATGTATAAATTATACAATAGTCACCTCATTTTATTATTGAAAAGAAGTTTTAAGTGTGTAATATAATATTATATTTATTAATTTACTGTAAGTGAAAATTTATGTAAGTGAGATTAATGTGGAGTTATTTTTGTACTTTCAATAATAATCATTGTATGTAACGCAGATAGCCGTTGTGAAGATCAATGGGCAAATAAAGTGTTTTAGATGTTGGACTATTCTCACAATGCACAGCATACAGTGTTCAAGTTTTAATTTAAGACAATGCAAGTTAACTTACATCGCCTTAACTATAATATCAACTTATAAGAACTTTAACAACTCAATTTAATTCGTCTATTGGTCTCTACAATCGCTATTTGAATAAAATATTTTTTTTTATAAATAAATTATCATAAAATGATCTCAAGAAAGAAAATTATCTTAAGCTTTATATGCAATTGTTTTATGGTTCTCTGCGACCATTTTTTTTATGTAAAAAAAGTCAATACGAGCCAAACTTGAGCATAAAAAATAGTTTTACGATTAGCCATTTTGTAAAACCAGTTTAAAACATTGTAATAGTAGAATGTTTTAATAAGTGTTAATAAACAAATCAAATGAAAAATATGGAGTTATTTTATTTACATCTCTTGATTTTGAATCTTATCACAACTGTGTTAGCACTCAGTGACTAATAACGGAGGTATGTATGAAGCACCTAATCGATTGTTAACCGAATCGAGGATCGATTGTTCGTAGCGAACTAGGTACATAATATTGAAGACAAATCTTCACGAATCTCGAGGAGCTTCGTGAATGTAGAATATATTCTTCCGGTAGAAGTTCTCAGCCTGTTCTTACAGGTCGCTGCTATACTTGCTGTATACATTCTATCGTCGGAATGCAAGACTGGATTAGATGAGCTTTTTGTAGGATGCCACAGGCAATTTCCTATAGTATGGCAAAGGCTAACGTAAGTATGTGCAGCAATTAACATAGCTCGGATTTGGATGAGTTTGATATGAACTATTCAATGTGAACCGGTGAAATAATGGTGGGAATGCATTCAACTTATTAGGCAATAAATATACTCAGGGCATACACACGGTTAGTTAGAACCGGGCGGGAACCGGACTCGCAAACCCCCACAGTAAGGTTTAGGCCCATCTCATAGCCAGATTTGGTAGCTAGCTTCCAAATGGGAGAAATAATCCCCATTCGAAGCTGGCTACGAAATAGGAATTCGAAAGTCCAAGATTTAGGAAAAAGAACTAGTAAAAAAAAATAACCCTAACCTACCGAATAGATCGTTCCCATTTAGTAGCTAGCTACAAGATGGGAAAACACTTTTCTCATTTCGTAGCTAGCTACCAAATCTGGCTACGAGATGGGCCTAAAGTCACAGTAAGCCTTCTCTCCTGTGGTTCTCTCATGCATTTCGAATAGGTTAGTGGTTGACCCTGGTGTCGGAAGTTTTTAGATCGCCAATCGTCTATGAAACAACCTGAACGGACTGCTTAGCGTAACTTGCTTTCCGATCTGCAACATGGTAGTGATTGGACAAAAATGTCACTATCGGCCTATCGGCTATGAAATCGAGTTGAGGCCGCGCTCTATGAGGCAAGAGTGCTATGGTGCTATGAATGAATGCGAGTAATATAGTTTTAACATCGCATTTTAAAGCTTTATCTCCACGATGTGAGTGAAGCATTTACTTGTGACCCGCGCATATGTACAAACGCGTGAATTTTATATGTTCACCATATTGGTAGACATACGGGTACCCTTTCGCTTAGACTCAAGTTTCTTTGTATAAAATTAAGAATCGGCTGAAAGCAGTCCATGTGTACATTATAATTATGGAGTGTATGATTGATGATTGGCCGGAACCGCTGCCGTTCACTTCGTAGTTCGTAACTGTGAGATCTTAGCGTGTCATAAAATTCGTGTTTTTTTATCAACGCTGACTTATTTAGGTAGGTTTGGCTCTTATTCGTAAAATGAAAAAACAATTATTAAAAACGTCAATTTATTGATCAGGAAATCAATACATTATTGATACTTAACTCAAAATACACAGGAATGATAAATCTTAAAATGACTGTACCGGTGGAAAGCAATATTTGTATCATATTTGTCAGTTGTTTAGTTAAAATGTATTTATTGTTCAATTTAAGTTTAGTTGGACTTCTTGGATTCTTTGGACGGGGAGCGAGACCTCGAGCGCGACATGGAGCGAGGTTTGGAGCGCGAGCGCGAGCGAGAACGGCTGCGCGAACGCGAGCCCGAGCGCGCCGAGCGGGAGCGGGATCGTCTGCGGGACCTCGAGCGACTGTGAACATACAACCAAATAATTACTATACTGTTTAACATCTCTTGAACTTGTGCTTAAAATTAACCTAATAATGTCAAAAAGGCATGACATCCTTGTCATTACTTTTTAACGGGTTTATCTGCAGTTCTTCTTTTCATCGTCAGTGTCACAATAATTGGCCAAAGCAGCATAGCAGCAGTAGAACTTGCACATTTCCTTCGACTGAGAATTGACTTAAACACTACCTCTACCATGATCTGTACAGCATCCTCAGAACACAAATATTGGTAAATAATGTGTGTAACTCACTGGAAGCACGCAGTGATTACATTAGATGTGCGAAGCCACGCACGACGCGTAGAATGAACATTACACTCAATGGAGGCGACAAGTGAAGTGTGCACGTAGGCTGTAGCTACGTAGTTCACGGAGCCAAGATACCGATGCGGCCAACTCTATCGGAGTACTCGCCGCGAAGTGAAAACTACGTAGCGCAGACAATAAGAAGTGCAGACACTGACGAATTGGCTCTCGGCGCACAGGCCAATGATAACCTATAACATAGTTATCATTGGTTTACTTTGATCGAAAATAATGAGATGGAATCTTTTAATACTAGTTTTGACGTGAGTAGAATGTTACATTTCTACACGTTAACATTGGCAAATTTCCTAAAGGTCAAAGATTCCACTCAGGAATTCTAGAACTTTTATGTGGGGTCACCTGCGACGGCGGCGTCTCGAGCAGTCCCTGGCATAGTGTCCTCTGTCCCCACAGTCGTAGCATCGGTCATCGTAGGGTCTCGATGGCAACCTAGAACGGGGAGGAGGCCCACGGCCACCATACCCACGACTACCATTGGACATTTCAACACGAGCGCGTCTGCCGCATATTGTTCTGCCGTCTAATCCTCGGATCTAGAAAATAAGCATGACGAATGAATGAAGGTAGGGTTTCAAGTGTCCAGATCGTGGTATTTTGTATCTGACGCATAGCTGGTGACCAAAATAGGAATGCCCATTCAATGTTTAGATTAATTTCAATTTCAATTTGGCCTGTAGAACATTCTTGCTCAGGCTAAACGGGTTAGCTAAACGCTCGAGTCCCATTTTCGAAGTGCGAGATAAAATGACTGGTGAATACAACTAACTAACATGGGATTCGAGATCTGACCTCAATATGATACAAAATTGGTTAACTAAAAACAAAACAGTTAGTTACCGCATCTTCGGCATCACGAGGATCTTCGAATTCAACAAACGCAAAGCCGGGTGGATTTCTGGCTACCCAAACATTCCTCAGCGGTCCGTAATATGAAAATGCATCTTCAAGTTCAGGTTTGCTGGCATTATTGCCAAGATCCCCCACATACACTTTGCAGTCACCGTAACGTGACATTTTAGCTAAAAAATACGAAAAAAGATAATTATTTTCCGAAATGTCGAGTACAGCGGCGTGTGCAAACTTAGAACGCACGCGTGCCGCACCGCCGTCAAACGAACCGTTGTTTTTTTGTTAAGATACTTTACACAATAATCTAACTACTCTTAATATAAAATATAAGCATAATTACTTTGAATGCACTAAATTAATGTATGAATTAAACATTAATCAATAATTCCATCCAAAAATTACGACCACGGAACAGAACACAACGCAATTCGCAAACAAAATGGCTTCCTTGATCCTTCCTTCCTTCGTTCATGAAAAAAAGCAAGCGCGCTCTCGCGCCTTTGCATTATTTTTTAGTCTATGGTTAAACTGCTACAGATTATTATACATTTCATTGAAAAGTTTTCTATTCACTGCTTATTTTTGGGTTTAGTATCAAGTTTATGGTAAGTTTACACTAATAGTAAATAAAGCTCCATAAGTAAGATAAAGGTCTCCTCCGATTACTAGTGAACCGTTATGGAGAAGTTGTGACTCTCAATCAGGTAGAGTACTAACTGAGCTCATTATACTAATTGAATAATAATTAACTAACCTAACCTACACATTATAATTATAACTTGATTATTTACGCCGCCACACCACCCTATTTTAAAATAGCCATTTTAATTTTATTTATAGCAACATCGCACACAAAAAAAAGAATAGCAATGCAGCGGACGGACGTCGTTGCGACTTTTCTTTCCGTCATGCAATAATAATTTTTGTCATTCATGAATTGGTTGATAGAAATTATTTTTTATGGTGTCCCCAACGTGAACATTAGTTGAAATTTAGATGAAATGATGTGTTAGTATTACATTTGTCATAGTTTATGTACGTAGTTTCAATAAATAAGTGTGTGACAAGTAAAGTTCGGTAATGGTGGCCATGTCATGAAAATCCCCACAGCCATGGATGATAGCTCCGTATCTCATCACAACGGAGGGCAAGTGGGATCTCAAATCGGAGTCAGTGTAAATAACAAACAAAATGACGAACCCAGCCAAAGTGTCCAGTATTCAATACCGGGCATTCTTCATTTCATCCAACACGAATGGGCGAGATTCGAACTAGAGAGATCACAATGGGAGGTGGACAGAGCTGAATTTGAGGTACCTACTTTTTTGGTATATCCTTTTCATTTATTTTTTTGTAACAAAATTGCCAACCGGATTGTATTGTATGTCTACATGTGACTTCCTAAAATCAATAATAACCCATTAGTTCTGATTAGAAATTTGTAAGAAGGCTTTTTGTTTCAATGAAGTACTTAGCTGTTGTAGTTTGGTCAGATACCATTACTTTCATGAACATATTTTAGTTTTCTGTAATTGCATTTTGTTGTTATTTAAAGAATAATATGTTTTTGTTAATTGACTACATACAAAATGTTGTAAAGTGTTTATGAACAAAATGTTCTAAATCCAATGAACTATTTTGACTATGCTACTTCCTATTCTATGTGAGTACTAAATATTCATTTGACTGGCTTTAAAATCTTACAAACATGTCATAATGTAACTGAAGGAAAAGTTGTAGGTATACAGATAATGAGTAATGTTTTTTATTAGAAATGTGAGTAAAGTGGAATATCAGGGGTCTTTATTAATCTTCATTAGTTTATGGAATCATGAGGTTTTCACCTGACCAAGGGGCCACTTTGTATTAGTTAATGTTTCTTTTATTGACATCTATTTATAATTCTGATGTTCTATCAAACTAAGCTTTGCTGACTAATTTATTTGCCTAGATTTTCAATCAAAACTTTATGCAAAGAAACCACATCATATATAATGATATTCCTACAACATATTCCTAACATTTAATGATATTCCTCTTGCAATTAAAATATATCCCTAAGGTTGTGAATACCTCAACACAATTCTTTATAAATAATATGAGTTTCAGGGATAAATCTGAAATGTTGTAATTGTTTTACAACAAACATACATACTAAGTTCTTACCACATAAATAGAAACATGAAAGTTATGACATTATGATTCTTTCCGTCTGACTATTGCAAGTCTAAATTTGGAGACCTAAATTATTTATTGACATTTCTCCTTTGTTCAATCAATTCTCAATTATTTACATTTTTGATACATAATATCAAAAAAATGTAAGTTTTTAAGTAAGTTACTCTTAATTTGAGTATTTTATTTTATACTACATTATAGTTTAGTTTTCCTAAATTTCCTCTTTACGTACCATTTCTTTTTAAGGAGTGGTCATAGCTCTCAACTCATTTCAGTCACTTAAGACCACACCAGACAGTATACAAAAAAGCGGCCAAGTGCGAGTCGGACTCGCCCATGAAGGGTTCCGTAGCAGCGAGTAACATAATAAAGAAGTTCTTGAAGTTCGTTGTACTTACTACTACTTACTTACTTAGCGTGTGGGTTGTGATCGATTAACGACCTCACAAACCCTGGCGCGACTTATAATTTCTACTCATGGTGTATAAGTATTACAGATTACAGATTTATTATAAGAAAATAATGGTTCAGGGTTTATGCATAAGATTAATGTTTATTAAAATAAATGTTTTTTTATTTACATTTGAGTTATTGAATGAATAATCAGTATTTTTTTGCGGTTTACGATTTATGTCGTAAAAAAAAAACTACTAACTAGACCTCGTTCAAACCAATTTTCGGTGTTAGATTACATTGTTATGTACATCATATATTTTTTTTAGTTTTATCATTCTCTTATTTTAGAAGTTATAGGGGGGGGGGACACACATTTTACCACTTTGGAAGAGTCTCTCGCGCAAACTATTCAGTTTAGAAAAAAATGATATTAGAAACCTCAATACCATTTTTGAAGACCTATCCATAGATACCCCACACGTATGGGTTTGATGAAAAAAAAAAAATTTTTTTCATTTCTAAGTATGGGAGACCCCCCTAAAATTTTATTTTTTTTCTATTTTAGTGTGAAAATATTAATGCGGTTCACAGAATACATCTACACACTAAGTTTCAACAACATAGCTCTTATAGTTTCGGAGAAAAAAGGCTGTGACATACGGACAGACGGACGGACAGACAGACAGACAGACATGACGAATCTATAAGGGTTCCGTTTTTGCCATTTGGCTACGGAACCCTAAAAAGTACCTATATACCCAGCTATTTTACTGAATAATTTTCACATTTTTACATCTATCATTTCACAATGGCAAGTACATGGCTTAGATAAGCTAATTGCTTTCAATTGTAGATTACTTACAATATTCTTGATACTCATAACAAACAGATACATATGGTATTTCAATGTGGAGTTTATAATGGTAAACACAAGCTCATCATGTTCTGAAAAATTCCAAACACCATCTGGGATAAACCAATAATTATAATATGAAATATGTTTATGTATTAATTCTTTGTCTGTGTACTGTTGTTGCAAAGAGTACAATATTTGTATGTTTAGATATTGATTGTAGTTCAAATTATTCAATTTAAATTCATCTTACACCTTTTTTTTTTAATATTCTATACATATTTAGGGTGGCAGGGTTGACACTTGACATATAGAACAGGATCCCATCCAATATTAAAAGGATATCTGTGTATTCCCAAATTTGCCAACATACATTTACCTACTGTTGGTTCCAATAACCTCTTGATTGATTGAATATTTTCTTCATTATCTATGAATCTTAATTGATAATTATAGGTAGATAAAATACAAATAACATCAAAATGTCTCAATCCATTAATGGGCTGAATGTTAATCAATATTGTTCAAGCTTAAGGTCCTCATATTAGAAGCATTTATCACCTAGTTTAGTGTAAAATGCTCCAACAAAACAAATGAAATTTTAACAAAAGCCCCAGTTTATTAAAGATAATATATTAATTAATTTTTTACAAGAAAACAAGGAAGTAAAGATAGTACAACATCTCGAAGCCAAATATAGTTTATGCTAATTTCAGGCCTCTAACAGTAATGGAACATTGTGATATGAATAGATAATACTTTGTTTGATTCATACATAATATAAGGTCAGAATTGATAGTGGAACTCTTTGGAATTTATAATTTTGTTCTGTTTTGTAAGACACCTAAATAAATATAATATATATGTATATAACTTTGATGGGCAATGGTTCATTTGATTTAATGAAATACCTAATTGGTAATGTAAACATTAATTTAATTGATTTTCCTGGTTTTGTTGATACTAATAGGTAATTATTGTAAGGTTGTGTGCTGTGTATGGTTGTATCTTATTAAAATATCAATGTTCTTTATACAATATACATGTTATTTATAGAATAAAGTTTTTGATTATGGTTGTACAAAAACAATGCAATGACAGTATAATTTACTTATTGGAGCGAGCTCAATTGACCAATATCATTGCAAAGTTTGCAATTTCTTGGTCTTTGTCCTGTTTGACTGCTTGTCTTTAAGTACAGTACAGTTCAGTGATACTGATTGACTGATTGACAGTGATTATTTGTCAAATCAGTATGGAAGAATACTGATTTGACAAATAACCAAGTTCCTATGTTCCTTTTTGAAGCATACAAGGAACTTTATTCCACAAGTGGCACATAAAAAGATCTACCTAGGAGCCTTATAATAAATATAAATATTTGTGTGACAGGCACGGATCGCCTTCCTCCAAGGAGAGAGGAAGGGTCAAGAGAATCTGAAGAATGACCTCGTCAGGCGGATCAAGATGCTCGAGTATGCTTTAAAACAGGAACGAGCCAAATTCCACAAGTTAAAGTATGGCGTAGAACTACAGCAAGGGGACGTGCGCCCGCCGCCCGAGGAGCCGCCGACGGAGCCCGAGCCTGCGGAACGGGCGCAGTGGAAACAGGGCCGTCAGCTCATTAAACAATACTTGCAGGTTTGGCCCTATTTTCCCTATTACTTAACATTTTTAGATAGCAGTGTACCTACTTACTGCTGTGATACTCTTGAATAGTTCCCCACACTTGCTCGCTCTCTCTTTAATTGAAGGAACCAACAATAAATAACAAATTCTCCGTAACATGTTAAACGCGGGAGTAAGCTGGAAATTCAGTACATAAAAATCCAAATTGAAAACTGATAACAAAGTGCCAAAAAACAGGCAACATTATACAAAACAACAAAACCATAAATGTCGTTCATTCCATGCTCTAAAACGTGGCACAAATTTTCTAAATTAAATTACCCACACATTTAACCAAACACTCACTCAACTAAGTTATTCATTGAGTTGACACGAAATATTCCAATGTGAAACAAATAGTTATAATTATTAGAGTGTTAACATAACAAGCTAAGTTCCAACCCCGAGGGTTGTTGTGGGCGTACGGCGTATTGTACGGTTAATGGAAGTACAAGGACGACTCGCCGATGCGTGACGGTGGGACATCACGAATCACGACCACTTATAGTAAGAGAATTCATTCATAAACCTATATTAGGTTCGGGGCTAGTTTCATTAAGCATTCCTTAAATAAGGAGGTTTTTATTAATGTTTTATTATATCAATTTGACAGGAAATAGGCTACACAGATACCATACTAGACGTGCGCTCGAATCGAGTGCGGGCTCTCCTGGGCCTGAACAATGAGGAGGCAGACAATGCTAACTACAGGAATTATGATAAGCAACAACATGACAGATGCGACTACTCCATGAATCATGTCGTTCGTAAATATGACTATGGTAAGTATCAATTAACAATGTATTGTGAAAAATCTATTTTTTCAGCAAGTTAACTTATTAGTGATTTCACGATTTTTTTGAGGATGCTCGTTGTTAGACGCTAAAGTGGCTGTATGTTGGATGTTTGTGGCACTAAATTGGTTTATATTTATTTATAACACAGGGAATTCAATAATACAATTCTCACGGGAATGCTTCAAGAGTCTTTGTTTCAACACGCTAATCTGTGGAACTGATTTGTAATGTGTGTCTGATTTGTAATCAGATGTAGAAAAAACGTTCTGTATATTAGACCTAGCAAAGACCTGCCTAATTCCTCTCGAATACTCGTTGAAAACTCATGGGACTACGAAGTCGCTATAAATTAATTTATGTTACGCAAAGAGAAAGAAGAACCAATACAGAGTGATTTTTTTTCAAAGCCTAAATTAAGAAGAATAGGGAAATTGTAATTTTCGTTAACACTCATAGTTTCTGAAGTCACCATCCACGCTTACTCGTAAAATGTACCCTGTATATCATCTTGTTATTTTTAGGCAAAGATCAACGCAAAGGCAATGTTTCCGGCGGCGGGTACAACGAGGAAGGCCTGTCCAGCCAAGAGACAGCCGCCGTGTTCGCAAACTTTGAGTTTCTCACAAACCAGGAAATGGACATGGATGAAATAGATGATCTTGATGCCAAGCAGACACACCATGCTCCCGTCAAACAAGGTTTGAATTGTTTTCATGGTTTTGCATTTTCAAGTCTTATTCTTTTCAACCGACTTAAAAAAAGCAGGAGGTTTTCTGTTCGGATGTTTTTTTTTATCTTCAGGCATAAATCGGTCGTTTATGGTTGGATTGTCAAAAAGTCTTTTATTGTTTGAACAAAAAAAATGTTTATATGTATAGGTAAATGTGAGTGATCCTTATATGCCTTATATCTTTTACCTATCTAGAAGTATTCCGAATTAATCGAAATATGTAAAATTGTCTAGGTGAAGAGGTGGACCATGAAGCAGAAGAGGTCCTCAACGAGCTCAATCTGATCACTGAAACTGAAGCTGACGGTGGCGGCCAGGGTGACGAATACTCGGGTATGTCACATTACATACGGTCGATTTTCCAACTAAGTCGTTAATCCTTCTTTAAGAATTTAATCCTTCTGTAAATAAAAGTTTATTGATTTTCATTCTTACCCTCACTAACCACTTTAAGGTTTATTACGGGAAAGCACTATGCCGAGCAATTAACTGTGTATGTTCTGTGAAGGATGCCAGCAATATAGCATTGTAGCTCTTTAATGTTGCACTTCAGAAAGGGATAGAGGATATTGTTAAGCTTATGTAATTCTGATTTTTTGAATGTTTAAAATAACTTGTTGTTTGGTGCAGTTGGCAGCGTCAGCAACACAGGCGGCGCGGGCGAAGCGGACGAGGAGCCGCTGGCGCTCGGCGAGCTGGCGCAGCTCACCGTCAGCAACGAGCCCGAGGCCTACGACGTGTCCAGCAACAACAAGGAGTCCTTCCGCAAGACTTGGAACGCCAAGTACACGCTGCGCTCGCACTTCGACGGGGTACTCCACCTGTTTCATACCTTTGTGTGCTCTATATGTTACAGGCCAAACAAAGTGCGGCAGTCACGGCTTGCCGCGCGTGGCATCTTGCGAACGCCGCGCTCAACTATTACACAGTTTGCGTGCTTTGGTTATATTTTTACTCCACAACCTCTGGATGTGAAGGCGATGAAGATTGAATCTGTTTTGTTGTCGCTGCAGCTGCCTATATTCAGAAGTCTAGCTAGAGTTATTGCGGGCCTATATAGCTGACTACATTAAGATATCGATTGTAACTCCGCACATGATATAAATAAAGTTGTAAATGGTATATAATGGACGTCGGCAGGTGCGAGCGCTGGCGTTCCACCCGACCGAGGCGGCGCTGGTGACGGCGAGCGAGGACCACACGCTGAAGCTGTGGAACCTGCAGCGCACCGTGCCCGCCAAGAAGTCGGCGGGGCTGGACGTGGAGCCGCTGTACACGTTCCGCGCGCACGCCGCGCCCGTGCTGTGCCTCGCCATGGGCGCGCCGCGCTCCGAGGAGTGCTTCTCGGGCGGGCTGGACGGCACCATCCGCATCTGGAACCTGCCGCCGCCCGCCGCCGACCCCTACGACCCCTACGACCCCGCCGTGCAGGTAATACACGCCGCTCCTGCTTCGGACCTCCCTCCTTACTCGACCAATTACCGAAAACCAAAAACGATTCGGCAAATGTTGTGAGAATAGTCCTTATACACCTTATGCATACGATGGTATAAAATGAGTTCAGGAAAATATTGTTTTGTATTAAGGTGCACATAAAAAAGAGAAAAAAACTGAAATTCAACATCAAAAAGTAACGTTATGGTGTGTGTGTGTGTAGGGCGGCGTGCTGCGCGAGCACACGGACGCGGTGTGGTCGCTGTCGTGCGCGCACGGGCGCCTGCTGTCGGCGTCGGCGGACGGCACGGCGCGCCTGTGGGCGCCGCGCGCCGCGCGCCCGCTGCTGGCCACGCTGCGCGACGACGCCGCGCCCGCGCCCGCGCCCGCCGCCGCCGACTTCGCCGACGCGGGCGCGCGCGCCGCCGTCGTCTACCGCGACGGCACGCTGCTGCTCTACGACCTGGAGACCAGTCAGGTGCGAGCGCACCGCGCCATTTTCCACCGACATTGCTATTAAAATAAAATAAAGTATTACCAATATTTGAATGTTCCATTTTACCGCCCGTTTAATGCCAACCCACTTACGGGCATAGCGACCATGAGTGAAGGCAGAGCGACTTGTATGCCAGTTAGTGAGTGTGGGTGTGTGTTGCAGGCGGTGATGCGCGTGTCGTGCGAGAGCGCGGCGACGCGCGTGCGCGCGCACCCCACGCTGCCGCTGCTGGTGACGGCGCACGAGGACCGCCACATCCGCTTCTGGGACGTGGTGTCGGGCCGCTGCGCGCACGCGATGGTGGCGCACCTGGACGCGGTGACGGGGCTGGCGCTGGACCCCAACGGGCTGTTCCTGCTGTCGGGCTCGCACGACTGCTCCGTGCGCCTGTGGAACCTCGACACCAAGACGTGCGTGCAGGAGATCACGGCGCACCGCAAGAAGTTCGACGAGTCCATCCTGGACGTGGCGTTCCACCCGCTGCGGCCCTACATCGCCAGCGCCGGCGCCGACGGGCTCGCCAAGGTGTTCGTCTGAGCGCCGCCCCGCTCCTATACATACATATACGTTATGATTTCACTTTCGATACGAACTTTATGTAGCGAGTCGCGTCGTCGCTCGGATCCCGGTCTAGTCCTCGGTACGGTACGAGTAGCGACGTATCTGCGATTCGACGACTGCCGTGTGTACGGACGGAGCCGCCGGTTCGTTTTAACCTATTTAATGAATATTGTAAACGTATGGACGCGCGCTCGACGCTCGACGCTCGTTATAAGCGCGTAGTGAACACTCATCTTTGTATAGACATTCGAAATCTATTATAATATATTTTTAGACTTTCAGTACATGAATTTACGTTTTTATCGCAACTTTTTCACCGAATTACGAAGTGCAGTGAAAGTATTGTTCGTTTCTATGCATCTGTAAGCGAGTCCTTTTATTAATGTCGTATAGATACCGACGATGTTTCCTTGAAACGTTTTTGTATTTTACATGTATGTACAGTTAGAATGTTGCGCAGTATTTGCTAATCTTTTGCAGAGAACGAATGGTGTTTCATTAGCTAGAATTATAATATTATTTAAAATCGATTGGATACTTATAGAGAATACTTTTTTTTTTGGTTTGTAAAATGTAATGATAATAATTACGTTATTGTGGCTCTCATGATATCGTAAGCAAGTGATGAGCGATCGATCAAATATGATTGAAGTAGAAATACTATAATGAGAATAACATAAGTAATGTTTGTTCGTAACGAGTACTGCGTTGTAGAGTATATATTATATAAAACATTATTACATATTCCTTTATTTTCCTCGAATTCATACTTGTACACATACATCCAAAAATTGATAGTAAAAAGCAACATAACCGATTTATTTGTTTTTATTTATACCCCATTACCAACCATACATACTCATAGTCGTTAAGTCATTTAGGTGAGAAACATCAACACGCATATTGTAAATGTACAAGAATATAGAAATTGCTCTTATTAAATGGCTAGGAACTTGGTGATTCAATAACAGTGTATGCCGGTTGTCCCCGTTCACCGTGTCGGCGGAGTACCGCGGAGTATGTTTTAGGCCTTAAGTTATAGTTACCCAGCCATTACTAGTTAATCACTTGCACATCACAAGTGATGGACTATATAGTAATAAAAATGAAGGCTGGGTAAACTTAAAGGTTAGAACTGCAACCTCAACACCAGAACCGAAGAGGTAGTAGGGGACTGAATATGCAACCATTTTCAACTATTTTACCGTCAATCGAATGTTATAGGCCTAAACTCCAGCTGCCCTAGGCGAGTGCTTCGAGAGCCTTAAGATTTTGAATTGCTAAACTGCCATTGTAATAATCTGTGATTTTTTGGGGCCTGAGATGCAGGAGATGTAATGAAAAATAAACATGTTAAATGCTAAATGCTAAAGATGAAGAAACAGATAAGTACTTAGTCCAAAAACGTACCTATGAATCAGTGTCCATTCTTAAGATGTGTTCGCGTTTTATTTATTAATTACATATCTTAATTTTAATAACAGTAAACAACAACAATGTTAAAATTATTGTATAATATTATTTACTATTGGTAAAGAACGTTGTGTTGTGAAGACCTGCTTTTTTAACGTGCCAAATAATCATGTTTGACGTGTAAGTAAAATATTTTACCTAATCAGTTCCTCATAGATTCATTCCTTCACCGACGCCACTCGAAACTGGCGTAGCCATTCACCGAGGGCAGTCCACACCGACGCGACGAGCGCGAATGACTGAGTGATTCATTCCCAGCCCAGATGCCACCCCACTGACGCCACCCCGATGGCATATAGGAATAGCTATTTTATATTTTTACATCGATTTGCGACCCGGGTTAACATTTAACTCAGCTCGGGTTGCCATGAATAACCACCCACATTGTCATCATCACTTTAATTTAAGTTCTTTTTTAGTATTTTCTCCGGGTTGGGTCTAGTAGTGTACTCTCTCATATGGGCCGCACGGAAGTTAGCGTCGCTCCCGAACCCGCCTTCGCAGGAGTCCACTACCGAATATGTCAAATTGGGGTTTATGCTTAGGGACCACCCACAAGCATAAGGTAATTACATTTTCATTTAATTCTTTTGGTTATTACCTACTTACTCTAATTAACAAAGTCAGCGGCTAATCACTTACAATCACTTATCGCTTAAAAAGGGCTAGGTATTAACTTATAAATATAAGTACCTAGGTACCTAGTGCCTACTTACCTACCTACTACTATTTCTACTCAATGTACAAACAGAGCCGGACTTACTACTAGCCTAGGGCCCTCTCCATCCAGCGTCAAAAGATGTACTTACAGCAATCTAGTTCGAATACTACGGTTTCTATTTGTGCAAATGCCAAATACCTAAGAGTGGATACGGACGGCCCTGTATAAGTAGTGATAACTGTAGTGAGCTCAGAGGTCTTCGTTTTGCCCTGTTTAGGTACCTACTTATTTAATTCCTAGACCTACTACGTAAAAAACGGTAGATAGTCACAGTCTAAAGGCAGCCTAACTTTTGATAAAATAAAACCTACGAAATAGTGTCAAAGAGTAAGGAGGAGAGAGGAAAGAGGTTGTATTGTGTGATGAAAATGTCTACTTATTGGTTTATTACAGGCACTTACGCTAGATGACCGATCCCACTTGAAAATATTGAATTTCCCTACAAGGGCATATTGAAAAACTTTCCGTTTTAATTATCTTGCAATGTATGAGTAGATATAGGTAGCCGGTAATGTCCCATTGCTGAGCTAAGGCCTCATATTACCGAATATATCAGATATGTATGTAAGTACCTATTTATTTATCAGGATACTGCTTATCAAATGAATTGTCATCGGTATATTCTTCTGTCGAATAGCGCAATAACACGAAATAAATACATCACAAAGGCTAACGGCGAAGTGCTACGAACCAAACATAACATACTGTATGTTTTACTTTCAGGTTTTTCGAGGTTTAGCAAATCTCCATTGGCATTAGTTTGATGCCATTCGAAACTCGAGTAGCACGAATCTATGTGTGCGTGCGCCTGTTTTGGAACGCAGTTCATTCGTTGTTGGACTTCTAGGTGTATCTAGTTTGTGACAATATTCATGTATACAACATACTCTATCTTTATCGGAAGATGATCATTGTTTAAAAAAACATTCTTACCTCAATTATGTATTTTAAGAAAAAGTTCTCAAGCGATTATTAGAACATATCCACATAATATCCTTTCTAATCAATGCAAGTATTTTGTATACGTAATCTATGTATATAAGTATATGTACAATATATGTGTCTCGTCTATGGCTCGTCTAGATACTCGTATGTGTTAGAGGATTAAAAATGTAAATCCGGAATCGGAATCGGATATCTTCGGGCGTATATGGATTTCAACTTTCTTGCTCAGTCATGGCAGGCCTGGAATTGTCCCACGGTAGGTGATAAGGAATCGTTAGGGATGTGATCACCTATTGTGTGAAAAACATGGAATAGAAGGAGGTTGCAGAGAGGGCGCGCGAAGTTCTCTCGTAAGATTCCATTCGACATTAGACAAGTCGTAGTTCAGGGGGCGTCCCATCGCCATCAAAACCTTAAGGCCAAGGGCGTCTTTCAGACTACCCTCCCGATCAGGGTAAGCGCTTATCGGGAGAACGGATGTGCGGAGGCATCCGCCGTATTTTCAATATTTGTTTTATTTAGCTTGATATAAGAAGTACACTTATGTTGCTATGCAAGTCAAGAAAAAAGCATATATGTTGTCGAAAACAGAAACCTCCTCCTTTTTTTGAAATCGGTTAAAATATAGAGCATTCGTCCCATAGTCGTCTTAAAAGTAACCGATCTGGATCCTTTGAACGCTCGCAAATATCCGTAGATACGAATATCCAGAATATCACTATTAGACATAACTTAGCTACTTACGTAATTATTTAGTTACTAATTAGATAGGACCCCTAATGTTATACAATACATGTTATTTGTTATAACTATAAAGTATTGTAAATATTTACTATTACAAATTATAATTTTCTCACGAAGTATCGGCAGCACCTGCCTATGAATAACGATCCTTAATAAAATAGCTGATGATACAAATACTCTTGCAGTTTCATTTAGACTCTAGAGCTCGAGACACCTTAGACCCACACTATCTAATAGATTAAATTATAAATTAAAGTAAGTTACTTATATTTGTGATAGTGTATTGGAAGGAAATAAAACACGGTGAGTAATTTTCCTAATTAATTTTGGTTCCCAAGATATAAAGTAAAAGAGTTATCTTGAGATTGTTGCTAACGTTGAGAAGTTGTAACTTTACTCCATATGCCTGGCCTAAAATACAAGACCTATAACAAAGTACTTACTATCTTACTATGCAAAACCTTACTTGAATTACATTTTTTTGCAGGTTCAGGATTTAAGATGGATAAACACTGGAATCAAAATTAGAATTGAGTTCGCTGTACATACACTGCCTCATCGTGTTTACCCTAACTAACTGTTAAACTGTGTTGTTTAATTGTTCTGTAAATCAGCAAGTTATAAATATAAGTTTTACAAAAAAAATTCAAGAATATTACTGGGTACGCGTTTTCGCAGGCACACAACACAAGATGGAATTTATCATGTAAGTAAGTTCAGTAAAGTTAGTGGTCGACCAATTTACTAAAATTATATAGTCTGGTGATGATAGTGACAGGACTGTACTGTAATTTTACTGTCGATTTAACCACCTTTTAAATTGCCCTGCACTCACCTTTGCCCTGCAGTGGGACATTTATTAGTATTTATAAATAAGTCCATTAGCGTAAGGGACATTGACATTACACTAAGGGCCTTATATATAAACGCTTATTAACAGAATTTTAGCTTAAAATAGTTTGTCACTTTCCGACATACGCTATTTTCTGACGAGAAAAGGAGACAAAACACTGCATCAGTGTTAAAGAGTGTTTGTGAATAAGGCGGTAATACTTTTAATCGACTTCCAGAACTCTAATGACCTGGACCCTGATATACCTGCACGAATTGTTCAAGCAGCTGCCGGACCCCCCCGGCCCCACTACGGAGGCGTCGACCACCACCACTATAGACCCTCATTACTTGCCTTGGGTCCCTCCCCAACAGGGCTAATTACAAGTTTTTGATACAAGTACAGTCGGCATAAGATAATATTGAGTATACTAATAGTAGTACTTGAGTAGTACTACAACTACTCCATATAATCTAGTCATAGTAAAACTTTTATACAAAATGAGAATTTTAAAATCCGATAAGTACTAAAATGCTGTTAAATATTCAACATTTTCATAGACTGACTGTACCTTAGTAATAGATGTTAAAGTAAGTGATGTTAATAGTGATAAGCACAAGTCATGTAACTTAATGCTGCCTCGGACCGAAACCGAATCTTTCGGTATAGGTTGATGCTGGGCAGACATAATATATGGTGTACCATATTTACACTATTTATATTATCTAATCCTTGCCCAGGCAAAGAGTCCGAAACAGTCACTATGCAAATTCGTTTAGTCTATTAAATAATATTCTTAACGTATAAATATTTTATTTTTTCTCAATGAATAAGCACGATTCAAAACAAGCAATATTACCTTTCGTAGAACTCAGAAAACCTTTCATAGCGTATCTGCCGTAGAAAAATGTGTTCCCAATAAACTGGTCCAGTATTTCTCTTATATTGAATATTGCTTTGTGAAGTCCCTGTAAAGATATTCAAACATATTTTTAAAAAAACACGTTTGTTGTATGGGAGCCCCCTTGAATATTTGTTTAATTTTATTTTTAGTATTTGTTGTAGCGGCAATAGAAATACATCATCTGTAAAAATTTCAACTGTCACCGTAAGGATAGAGCTTACTTTGGGTCTAATTAACCGTGTGTGAATTTGTCCGGGTATATATTATTATTGCTTATATTACTGTAAGGTTTCATCCGAATCCGTTCAGAAGTTTTTGCGTGATCGAGTAACAAACAAACATACAAACATACGTCATACACCCTCACAAACATTCTTACTTTACCTTACCTTTTTAACAACACAATTCTTGTCGGTGTCAAGGTATCTTTTGATGTACTGCGCTAGGCTGATATGCTTGCACGGATCCGTTAGCTTGTAGTGCCAGAGGAAAGTCCTTTTGTTGTCCTTCAGGTTATACACTTGGATCCTCACCTGCAGCACAAAAGATTATTTATTATTGTAAGCACAAAGGCATAATGTAAGTGTAAAAGAAAAATCAGGTAGCGCTACTTTTTAACCCCCTACGTGAATGAGTGGTTATGAGTTTGATCTCAACGTCTGTAGCACCCTAGCTCTTATACGACTACACCGCTTTCGATGTGTTTTTTTTAAATTTGGATGACAGTTTCTTTGCCGTTCTTAGCTATGTTTGGTAAAAAAAAAACAATCCATTTTTAGTTTTAAAATTTAAATTGATATGAATTTTTGACTCTAGAAGCAAATGAGAGCTATGTATTTCAACGGACTTGGAGTAGTACCTACATATTAAAATCCCACTTAACACTTTCGACTTTTTGAGTTTATATAAATAACTTAATACTTACTTCATCAAGTTTAGTGTCGCTAAAAAACGTAATATTGATAAGTTCCATAGAATCGGTTGAGTTTCTCACAATTTGTGTAGCATTTTTAGACTTGGAACCTTTGCATTCTATAAAATATTCCAAGTTTATTTTACACGGACCCTGTAACGCAAACATAGTCGTAAAGTATATTAATTTAAAAAAAACAATAAAGCAAAATATATATTTGAGCTTACGAGTAATAAAATATTACATAATTATCATTATTTTTCGTCAAGTCTTGCACATAAACCACAGTGAAAAGAGAAATAATTACGATAAAATATTTAAACGCCATTTCAACTCTGTCTCACGTGTTGCGTGACAATCCCGATGGATTGAATTTTATTATAAGCATAAAATCACAATCCCATCCATACTTCACATAGTTTGATTTCTGAAGCGTTACAAATCGTCTTTTAATAATTTTTATATTTGGGCATAAAGGATCTAATGCAGATAAAAACATAATGAATTTATTTAGCCTTTGTGTTGCGATTTTATCCAACTCGATTACTTAATTTGTATGACGACCGACTGTTTTAAAAATAGATTATAGGTACTTATTTCTTAGTTATGTATTACATAGTTGATGCTTACATATTGTCTACCTTGGTCAAGTACCTAACCTAACCTACCAGGTACCTAAAGTTTCCCTACATTCAGTTTTGATTACGAATTCGGATCTTTAAGGAGAGTTGGTTTCGAAACATGTAATTAGAATACTTAGTTTAAAATACAAAACGAGGACAATTTAAAAAGTAAGTATATTTATTAACCAAGCATAACAAATTCACCCTGAACTAAGTTGGATACTTCCACACAGAGAACACTTGCATTCTCTCAGAGTGACAGCGAGACGATGGCAAAGGGTTTGTTTGGACGCTGATGCAAATTCTATCTTCTGGTCCGATTGGAACTCATATCCACACTGGAAATAAAATAGTACGTTAGCCTCAATGTAACCAAGTTTCTTTGCTTTAGTTTCCATTTTACAGTTAGCGCTCGTAGCGTAGTTTGAATAAGCGATGTAAGGTCATTGCGATTGTTAAGCAATGGGCAGCTCGGTCCCTACTTGGATGGGTAACTCCAACACCAGGGTTGGTCTACTCGAACTCACTTAGGTAGGAAGTATTAGCTGTATCCCACTAACTGCTGAGCAAAGGCCTCTACGTTCCTGATAATTTTAGTAGAGGTTAGAGAAAACATTTTTATTCACAAAGGACGTAACGGAAAAGTATGATAACATCGACATATTAACTCTACAGTTTTGTCGCCTGGTACTCACTCAGCAGCACGGCCTGTGGTGCCGTTTGAGTGCCTGCACCGCGCACGCTACATCAAGAGAATCGTGTCCAATAAAGTATGATCACACTTACAGCCACGGCCATGTCTCTGCAGTACAATCGTCTAGCACTCGGATTGACTTGCTTGGAGAGCAGTGCCCAGGCACGGCCCGCCTTGCGGTCCCACTTGAGCGCCTGCACTGCGCACGCTACGGCGCAGTTTCTGGCCCCTTTTTGTTCCTCGGTGCAGCCGCCGTCTCCGCCTTCACCCATTGATGCTCTCTACAAAGTGGAGATCTCAATATATTGACGGTGGACAAAAAATGGGGGTATCTTGGGGTATCGCCGACTAATCGAATTCAGCTGCAATAGTATAGGAAAGTCCAGGAAATGATCAATTGTGGTTCTATAGTTGGAATCGGTTAAGAATGTCTTCGTCCCTTTGATTAGAGGTGGGTCAGGATAAAATAAAAACGAGTGAAAATGAGATCACTGATTATACCCCTTCCCTTAGTCGATAGTCAATTAAGATCAACTAGAAAAAATAGGAAATAGTGAATACCGCCATCCAGTCATCAGCTAACGCCATCCAAGAGTAGGCGCTGGGCAGCCGCCGCACCAGGTCAGCGAGGATCGCTCGTCCTCTTTGAGATTCCCAACAAGATATCGACAGCAGTGTACTGGTAAAAATAAAATGTATCGATAATTTCCGTGACGTAGTTTGACAAAGCCGGACCATGTTTACAAGCTACGAGGATCGGTTCAATAAACCGCGAACATCACTGTGCAATGAAATGCAACATAAGTTTGTTTTGGTTTAGTTTGATAACATGATGGGTAAATGCCATGTGTGGAATAAATAAAGAAGAATTGATATTTACCAATAAGCTCCAGAGCAATTAACAGCCTTTTCAAATGATTTCATTGCTTCTTTATTTTTCTTCAGTTTGTGATTACATTCAGCTTCGAAAGTTCGCAGGTAGCCAATCTAAGAATTGAAGAAAATAAAATAGTATTCGTTATTAATTTAGGTGTCTGACAGAAATTCGGAGAAGTTTTATATTATCTGTTTTTAAGGCCCGTAAAAAAAGTTTTACCATTGGGACTTCTTAACAAAATGGACCAGAAAGGTGAAATGAGGGCATTTGAAGAATTTTATTACATGCCTATTCATCAATATTTCTGAGGCTCACCTCGCCATGTTTCGAAAGAGCTGAACTTATATGACACATTGCATCTTCAAGCTTCCCTTGGAGACGGCAGCAAAGGGCCACCAGGTGGTAATACGCTGCAGTGTCACCAGTTTCAACCAGCGCTCTGGATAAACAGGCTTCGGCCAACTGTGTAGTAATAAAACAATACAATTTAACAATATTTAAAACCTTTCGTAGAAGATAACGTTAATGATGGAGACTCTCGTAAGATACAATAAATTGTGGGTTAGTGATCGACTCTGGTTGTCAGGTTTTTTACTGGCCAAAGCCCTTAAAGTCCAGAACAGCTGGTGTTTAAACATTACTGGATGTCCAAAGATAATCGTCACTTTTTATTTATATCTTTGTCTATCTTTGTTGTTATATATGTCGGGTAACCTCGATAATCATCCCACTTCTGATGTCGGGGAACAGCGATATTTACCCCACTTCTGATGTTGGGGACATGTCACATCAGGATAAGCACGAGCATTATACTGTCAATCCAACATCTTAGGATTTCTAGGTCTTGATCTTGAAATAATAACTCACAGGACTTCATTACAATGACATTGCTTGTATTTTACACACGATCATCATGGATTACACATTACAGTTAGGATACGTCTAGATTCAATTAATTGATGGAACCTAAACGACCTCCCTACACCCCATAGTCGTCCTGTCCACGCCCTAGAATCTTTTCCTAATTCTATACTCGATTCGCAATACGATCGTGATGTCGTCAACACATCATTCCTCCAATCTACGTTCCAATGTAATCGCCATCCAACCTTCTCCATTCGTCCCCTCACGTCTAATGTTCCGCCCAGGCTAATGTACGCCATCTTTTCTTATCATAGACTCCCCCACTCCCTCACTGCCACAGACTACCAAACCAGCTCACATCCCTCTATCGAACAACTGTCATCTGTCACAGTGCGTAACACCACAGACTTAACATAGTCTATTCTCATACCACAGACTACACCACGAAGGTAGAACTCACGTCACGGAATAACAACACTACCGATTCCATCAGTCAACTGAATTTACAAACTACTCTTAAACTTCTACAGACTAAAAATAATGTAGTGACGTTATAATCCGCTATCTGGTGTGGCGCCACTGATGCCACGCTCCGACACGGCCATCCTGCTAGCACACGTCCTCGTGTGTTGGCTAACCTGCACAGAAATAACCAACGAGAGTATTTGTTCGCCTCGGCCACTTCTGACCAATCATATTTCTACAAACAGCTCAAATAAAGAAACTTCGTAACTGTATAGTTTTTCTTTTAAATTACTAACTATGATTACTAACAACTCAAATTCAGATTAATAATATGATCAAATAGCGTAAGAAATCACAAAGTAAATTATGATAACGTTTCATCTACCAAAACCCTGGGGCCAGTAACAGTGACAGACTCTGGTTCATTATTCACACACAACCAACAATTTAAACACAATTGATTTACTACTGAGCTTTATTCGTGGTCACAACACAAGATTTAGCAAACGCATTTGCCCTTGCACTTCCATTTCGGAATGCCGAGTCGTCCCATGACTCTACGGTCTTCGCTACCAGGCAAGACCCGACCACACTACCCAGAGCTACCGCCTACTGCCTACCCACGGACCACTACAAGTAGTAGACACCGATTTCTAACGGGCTACAGCTACGGCACTCTGGTGCGGTCTCAGACTGACCCACCGACATAAAACCAGTAACAATCAACAACTTAATCAACCTCACTGTCTCCACCTTCGTCTGAGTCAGCTGTTACCTGCCCCACAGGCATCTTACTAACACGATCAATATCAACCAGAGCCATGTAAAAATATCAACCAGAGCCATGTACCACTGTCGCTTGTAACAACAAATTAACACAATTTAATTAACCACACAAATCGAAACTTCACTCTAGTAAGCCCCTCTATCACCACGGCTCTCGAGCCGTCCAGCAATCGCAATTGCTCTCACAGCCGCCGAGTCTACTCCTGGACTCAATGGTTCCTCCAGAACCCGACCTCCGCCAGAGTTGCCTGCTACCGCGTACTCACGGACTACAATGTAGACACCGATTTCTACTGAGCTACGGCTACACGACAACCTCTGGTACGGTCCAACACAATACGGCCGATAGAGCCCTTACTCGAGTTTCCACCAAAACAAGTTTACTTATCCTCATCAGGATCACTATTAACATCAACTTCGACTGGTACATGACCTACTGGCATCTTTCGTAATCTATCGTGTGCATACTTGTAAGTACGTTTAGAGTTCAAAGCTTTCAACGTGTACCGATCACCATCGTTCGGTCACTCCTGACCTAATCAACTCTACTTCAACAAAAGACTTAGTAAAGCTCAAACTATTATTCTTTTCTAATCAACAATTTTAACTATCTCAATATTTATAATCACCTTGCTTATCTCAACATAATACTAGAACATCGTCAGGCACAAGTACCCATTAAAAATCAAATTAATTTCAAATCAAAGTAAAAGTCAAGTGTGTGTGTCTCTATTGTCCGGCTATCCCCGTAGCCCTAATACGCAGTCATCCCTGTGACTGGCCGTGATCATCCCAGTGATCACCCATGACCCTGATCATCCCTGTGATCAGTCACTCTCGTGATCATCCCAGTGATCACCCATGACCCTGATCATCCCTGTGATCAGTCACTCTCGTGATCATCCCAGTGATCATCCATAGCCCTGATCATCCCTGTGATCAGTCACTCCCGTGATCATCCCAGTGATCACCCATAGCCCTGATCATCCCTGTGATCAGTCACTCCGGTGATCATCCCAGTGATCACCCATGACCCTGATCATCCCTGTGATCAGTCACGCCCGTGATCATCCCAGTGATCACCCATAGCCCTGATCATCCCTGTGATCAGCCACTCCCGTGATCATCCCAGTGATCACGCCTAGCCCTGATCATCCCTGTGATCAGCCGCTCCTGTGGTCATCCCAGTGACCACCCGTGATCATCCCCGTGACCACCCAGACTCAAGAGGACACGCACAACTAGTTACCACACAGTCAAAAGTGACTACATTTCATCCTCACAAGGCTCAGAATCACTAACAATGGGTACTTGCCCTTCAGGCATTTTCCTATACCAGTCAATGACATTAGATTGTGTACTCGTTTTCCTCTAAACCTCGCGGCCACAGTAATTTGCACTCGCTCGGTCAACCTGACTATTAAGAAGCTTGTTCTTTCTTAAATTCTTGATTTCAATCAAAAGTTAATTAAAATTATTATCAATCGGGAAACTTCAATGCTATGTAACACATGAATACTAGGTACCACGTCATTTTCAACTTTAACTTCAATAGACTATGAATCTCAAATGCACATTACAATATGAGCCATGAGTAAGTAACAGTAAGCATGTCTAGTCACGTCTAGTCACGGCAACCAGCCGATGAGCAATCACATTGCTCAACAACACACGGTCTCAGCAGACCACTCCACAGTACGGTCAATCCAGACCACGAACATCGCCGAGTTCGAACATTGAACTCAATAAGTCACATAGTCACATAGAAACCCTTACTCATACTCTCATATTTTACAACGGGATAAACATCCAAAATACTTTCAATAATCTTTCTATTTTATCAAGTGGTACTAAGATTCACTACAAAACTCTCAATGTTAACTGACTCAAATA
Source organism: Cyclophora albipunctata (assembly GCA_963082685.1). Classification (NCBI taxonomy): domain Eukaryota; kingdom Metazoa; phylum Arthropoda; class Insecta; order Lepidoptera; family Geometridae; genus Cyclophora; species Cyclophora albipunctata. The sequence goes on along the minus strand of OY720119.1, from coordinate 6,813,493 downwards.
TCACAAAATAGCTCACCGGATATTTCCCAACAAACCAATCATTACCGCAATACATCACCAATTTAACATCCAATGTGAATTTGTCGTGATAGATTCTTGAATAATTCGGAATACCGCAATCCCTCATATTCCTCAGGTAACAGGATTGAGAAGAAAACCACGTTCTACCCTGAACGAGGTTTATCAATGCTCACAATAATTACCAGCATTGCACCAACATGAAAATAAGAAAACATATTAGAACATATCACATTACGTACAAGTTTAACGGAAGCTCATAATTACCTTCTTAACTCCACAATAGAGTAGAAAACTAACTAACTATACTCACAGAACATTCCAACTTTTATAACCAATTGCAAAATAAACATTACGTAAAGCGCATGACAGTAGCGCTTTTGGCGGGATGATGATTCAGACATATCTCCGAATACTACGAGCTTCATAATCCAGGGGAAGGTACATGAATTTCAATCTCGTCGTCGTCGTCGTCGTCTATAACATGCACTAACGAGCTCAGCTTGCAGCTCTCAATATTCTTTCATCTTATCATAAACCTAGCTCCGTGGTTGATCTTGAACACAATCCATGGCGATATGATATTCAGCACAGTGGGCAATCCAGGCTCAGTGGGCAATAGCGATCTTTATCATTCTCTGCTAGATGCACAGTGGGCAATAGCGATCTTTATCATTCTCTGCTAGATGCACGGTGGGCAATAGCGATCTTGATCCCACTTCTGATGTCGGGTAACCTCGATAATCATCCCACTTCTGATGTCGGGGAACAGCGATATTTACCCCACTTCTGATGTTGGGGACATGTCACATCAGGATAAGCACGAGCATTATACTGTCAATCCAACATCTTAGGATTTCTAGGTCTTGATCTTGAAATAATAACTCACAGGACTTCATTACAATGACATTGCTTGTATTTTACACACGATCATCATGGATTACACATTACAGTTAGGATACGTCTAGATTCAATTAATTGATGGAACCTAAACGACCTCCCTACACCCCATAGTCGTCCTGTCCACGCCCTAGAATCTTTTCCTAATTCTATACTCGATTCGCAATACGATCGTGATGTCGTCAACACATCATTCCTCCAATCTACGTTCCAATGTAATCGCCATCCAACCTTCTCCATTCGTCCCCTCACGTCTAATGTTCCGCCCAGGCTAATGTACGCCATCTTTTCTTATCATAGACTCCCCCACTCCCTCACTGCCACAGACTACCAAACCAGCTCACATCCCTCTATCGAACAACTGTCATCTGTCACAGTGCGTAACACCACAGACTTAACATAGTCTATTCTCATACCACAGACTACACCACGAAGGTAGAACTCACGTCACGGAATAACAACACTACCGATTCCATCAGTCAACTGAATTTACAAACTACTCTTAAACTTCTACAGACTAAAAATAATGTAGTGACGTTATAATCCGCTATCTGGTGTGGCGCCACTGATGCCACGCTCCGACATATATATCTTTGTTGTTATTTCTAGAGATTTGTATTATGTTAAGAGGAGAGACAGTGGTTATATTTATAATCCGAACTTCTTGGAAATGGGTACAGCGGTTAAATATCCATGAATGTAAAAACATTGATTGCAATATATTAAAGTATAAATAGTGACATACCATGAATTAAACTGATTATTGTGAGCTAAAATCCTTTTAATGGGTATACTAGCAGCGCTTCGTGGTATTTATTACCCGCATTGCGTCCCTTCCCGTTTATAATGTTAATAGGAAGATTTTTTTCCCAAAGTACATACAGTCTTTACGCACAAAATATATATTACCATTATAACCACTCCCATTAAAGGCATCTAATCAATAGTTACCCAGCTGCCAACAGCCGGTAAGCGTAGCAGTAGTATCGGTTGTGTCCCGGCAGTAGTGGCGTGGGGTCCCACCAGTCACCCAGCTCGTGTTTCCAGCTGAGCATCTTGGCTGGGTTCTACGTCTATGCCAGCTCTTTATTAAACCTAAACTTCCACTCATTCCATACTCACCCCAATCGCCCGTAAGCGTAGCAGCAGGTCAGCGGCGTAGTAGTATCGGTTGTGCCCCGGCAGCAGCGGCGTGGGGTCCCACCAGTCGCCCAGCTCTTGCTCCCAGCTGCGTGTCTTCGCTGGGTCCACGTTGGTGCCGTCCGCGAAATTTCTGTGGATGAGTAGGTATAATATATACACACAAATATTTTATAAGAATATATCATTGACACCTAGACATCATCGCCAACAACTATGTCTTCACATTTTGTTAACTCCGGGCGGGTATCGAACCCGCACCCCCGACACAGTAAGCGTTCTCACTACCACTGTGCCAACGGGCTTGTCAATTGTGATACTGTAATTCAATTGCAATTCCCGTTCAGCAGGGTTTACGTATTAAACATAATTATGATATCTATCTATCGTTATAAGTTTTAACGTTTATAGGTACTTAAAGTCGTAAGATAGGACATAGAAGAGAAAATAGAAATATGTATAACGTCCTTATTAATTTTACTAGAGTCATTTCCCCTTTATTGCCTTGTTATGAGCCCTATTGTGATGAAAAAATAAAATAAGCCGATAAACAAATTCTACTTACTTTTTAACAATTTCCATTGTTTTGTCAGCCAAATCGAAGAGTTCCCTCTCAATGAAGTAAGCACTAGCTATAACCCATATCGTCGTCCAATACGGGTAGTAAGCTAGCAAAGCAAAGAAGAAAGGTTCAGCATCATCAGGGTTGTCATCAAACACCATGCTCGCTTTGATTAGTAAACTGGAGACAATGGAAATGCTGTCGGTATATCGTCATATTTCGTGGGCATGTAAAGCTCGAAGATCTGTAAAGCCAGCAACAGCTGATAATATTGACTTTGAACTCCTGGAAGTTCCCACTGCAGGGTTAAGGCATTACCTATACTGATAACCTCAGGTTTTGCAGCTTAGCAAAATGTCGCAGTATATTTCTTGAAGAAAATATATAGATACTCTTTTGACGTACCAAGTTACAAAGGGAAACTGGTATTAAATGTCAGTGCGTGCAAACCTCAAATGGTGCCTTGGATTAAGTGATATAGATTTGTTGATGCACACTAATGCCCAATCCCGGTCTACATCCAATAAGCACACGGCGAGCTCCCGCCAGCTGTCTCCACATCGACGGTGTTCCGTCACTCGCTGGTGACAAAAGTAGCCCGTTAGTTGTAACGCCATCTTTTTAACGAGTTGAGATCGTATCAAAAAATAAAAAAAATATATTGATACATGGCTTAAATGTGTTTGGAGCAGAATTTATCCAGACACTAAAAATCAGGAAAACTATTTCACAAATCGACCATTCTGCAGGGTTTCGGTTAAGCAACATAATTATCAAATGGTTCATAGCCTCTCATTCACTGAGAATGGTGGTACAGTTTTGCATTGTGCAGACTTTTTACTCGCGTAACTAATAAACTAAGCAAAAAAGTAGCCATGGTTATTGGGTGGGACCATCCGTTAAATTGCGGCAAAATGGTAGCTCGCATTCGCACCATGCATTTTATAAGTCAACGTACTTGTAAATAAAGGTCCAAGGCATGCGGAATGTCTTGCATCTGGCGAGCATGCCTTGCAGCCCTGATGACCGGATTGGTTAGCGATCTATTCTCGACACCTATCAGGGTGTCACAAGCAAGTTGCAGCAAACAAGCGTGTGACATCATAAGCATTTCCTGTGAATAAAAAATGACTGGGAATAAAAATAATTACTTGTGTAATGGTTTAGATGTAATATAAGCTATTGTGAAGACTGAATCTAGCATAGTATTTGAAAAAGTATGGTTCTGAAATATCAGTTCTCATAAAATCTAGTTTAATTTTAAGAAAGTTATTTGGGTGTTTAAATCTGTCTTCTGTGTGAGTCACAAAGTGCTACAACCTTGATAACAGTTTAGTTGAAAAACACGCTAAGTGTTACTTACTTGAAATGTTTCATCAGATTGCAAATACTCCTTTATATTGAAGTTGTTATTCACATATACCGCTGCGTCGAGCCAAAATGAAGTGTTTATTTCCAATCTGGTGCGGGTTCCACTTAGCTGACGATTGAAGGCACAGAATTCAGTCATCCCTGAAAAATATTGAAAACACCATTGGTGAGTAGCAGTTTTTAAGGTGCTATTCCAACATTTCAATTTCATGTCTCGTTGATATATGTATACATATGATTCGTGGATACCTCACCATAATATACATACATAAGCTAGCATATTCTTAAACTTAGGAGCTGGGCTCATTTCAATGGAGTTCTTTCCATTTTTCTCTATAAGCTAGCTAACTGTACGAAAATCTGAAAAGAATCAGTAACCGTACCATGATAGGGTACTTTTCGAAGAGAGCTCATGGCATTTTTGACAGTTTGTTGCCAATCGTTATCAAGTTGCCCGCGGCCAGTGCACTCTCTACGGGGCCCAATGCTTCTGCCTTGAATTTCGCTCAGCATTTCATGGATTTCCAAACTGAACATCAAACAAAGTTAGAATTATAGAAAAGGGTGCACTTATCAGTTCAATACTATCTTTAGGGTATCACGTAACAAGGGCATCTCCAGCTTATGGCATATCGAGAGAGGACAAGGTTGGATGGTTATTTTCTTCTGGCGATGACCTTGCCGCGTAACCGGGATACGGATTGACTATATATCAATCATATGCAAATATACCAGCGATTCTGCGGTGGGTCAAGGATAAGGGTTAAGGTTCGTTAAACTTCCTCTTTTCAAAGTTTTTCTCATCTGAGATACACCTCACAGGACATATTGGCGCATTCAAGCCAAAACAAAAACTAATAGTACTTACTTATGAATAAAAGGAGGTATAGCGATTTCAAATAGAGGTTTATCGAGGGTTATCTCAAGTAGTATGAAGGCGTAGTTGTCATCAGCGCCCGTTGGGAAAGAAGACGTCGCTACTGATGACGATTTGTCTTGTATGCTTGAAGAGTCTGTTCCAGTCCTGTGTTTAAAACGTATTTTAATAAACTTCATTCATTGTGTCATACAGTCCGGGCTGCAGTGATAGACATATGTTGATTTCATATCAATATGATCATAAGATAAGATGACTGTCATTTGTTTTCAAAACAATGCCAGTTCACTGAGAGGACCTCTCAAAGCAGAGATATACTGAGTTTTATAGCCATTGATTATATCAAACGCAGATAGCATAGGTCTTGTAGAAATGCAACATAAATCTGTATTGATAGACAAGTAAGAACACCGCTAGCTTGTAAAATCACGTGATTAAGCTCGGATTATCTTAATTATTGGTACCATTTACTAAACCTAATTATTACACTTACACTCACATCACTATTAGATTCGATTAAAGTTGAAACTCTGAACTTTCCTTATCAAGTTGACATTAGTTTATTAAACCACTCACTGTTTTGTTTTCGGCTTCATCTTTGGGCTGTTGGCGTTAGGAGTAAGCAAGAATTCACATCCACATTTTTCCATCATTTCTTGTTGGTTGGCCCACATTAGAGGCACAGCGGTAATATTTTTTTTCTCTAAACGTTATGAAATATATTAATTACGTTCATACTTCGCATCGCTGCTCTAGTCGTATATGAAACTCTCGGGTCGAGCGAAACATGTTTCCCACCTTTTAAACATGGCTCGGGTTTGAGATCACCAATCCGCATTAGGCAAGCGTGGTGATTATGCCTAATCCTCCTCACTTATATCTTCAGTGAGATGAGAGGCCTTTGCCTAGCAGTGAGAAGTTACAGGCTACTTACTTTACTTTTTACGTTCATACTTACTTAATTTACTTATTTTAACCACGATACTGATGATTTCTATGATTTAATTTTCTATGTCTATGGGTGATAATGTCTTTGTCAGCCTCTGAACAGACATAAGAGGAGGAAAAAATCAAGTGTCCCAGTCCAGTAATAGAACATTTTATAAGATTAACTGCTTACATTTTGTCGTCTTTGTGATTTTTAGTCGGGCCCATAAGAACCTTAAGGGCCTCCTCTCTTACACTTGTAAACTGGGTGTTCGTTCCTATTAAGATCTTATTTTAAATTCAATGTTTGCTTACCACCAGGATATAAGAAAATGCTCAAGTTCAGAAACGCCATAAAACTGTATCCCATGTTTTCACCATAAATATGAACTTCGAAGGGCCAAAAGAAGCGCTTCAAGTGGTGTCTGAGCCACTCTTCTGATGTCATCATCAGGGTTCGGTGAAAAGACGCCCAGACGACGTTATCTGAAGAATATTTTATTAAAACCTAATGGGTTTGCTGACTGGATACATGCATAAATGAACTAAACTATGATTATGGCCGATCCCAAAGACTTTAAGCATATCAAGTTCTGACATTGTATGAAATAATCCGTTCTTTGTCGTTGTCTGGTCCTGTGGGATTATACAGTATGATGATTCCACTCCAACGCTCATTATCAACTAGCCCTCTCGACCTTACTTATTTTAATGAAATATAGGTAACCAATGACTTACTGCTTACAGGGCGTTTCTTAAAATAATATTCCAAATCGAGGTCACTCTCGTTTAGAATATCTTTTTTGTTGAAAGTGATTTTCTTTTGGTTTTTGGAGAAATACTCTTCCCCTAGTCTTTGGCTCTCCCATTCCGGGTAAAAACTTGTATTCTCAAATCGTTTAGGCTGGCTGTAGCCGTTGTTAAAAGTAAACATCATAGAATTCTACAATCAAATTGTGTAAATAAATCGAAAGGAGAACATTGTAAACATACAGGTGGATCCACGACTTGGTTTTGGGGATGACCCAAGTGAGGGTAGAGGATTTTGAGAGAGCAGGGCTTGATAAGGTTTGCCTTGGTAAGGGTGAGCTTCATCTAGAGAAACATGTCGTTAGAGAACCACTCAGATGATTATCATTAATATGTTGATGACTAAAATTTTGCGGGTGACTTAACCCCCCTTGGATCCACCACAAGCTATGCACTTACCATATCATTATTAAGAGGTAGCATAGAAGCTGCCATATAAATACAGTCATCTTCAAAAGACACCGGCATGTTGTAAGCTCCAATCAGTGTCATGGTCATGAAGTTGGAATCTTCCAGAATTTTCTGGTGATTTTCATTCTCGTTACTTCTAATCACCTCTATTTCCAAACATAGGAGTGGAAGGTTGCCCCAACTTTTCTGGTGTAAAGTGGATGGCTTTATAAGAGGCTGCATTCGCTTGTTTACTAACATTTTTTTCGTTCCTTCGAAACATTCATAAATATTATTACAATTTGTATTACTTTTTTACAATATAGTCGAGAATATCATGAGCTGCTGGATTAGAGAGGAACGAAGACCAGTGGCCAAGTGGAAAACATGCCACCACCAGATCTTTGGTACTTTGTTAAACATCTTGAAGCTCGGGCACTGGTCGGATGGAAGGATTTTCAGCGGGAAAAGAAGTTTTATTATAAAATATAATAATCGTTACCCTTAAATAGGGGTAGAATATCAATATTACAACAGCTGACATCTTCAAAGTGATGATTCGATGTCTTCTCTAAGCTTGTCGAGCTTGCTAATTTCATGGCAATGTCGGACTTCTCTACTGGTTGTATACGCACTGTAAATAAGTTTAGTTATTTTAAAATAGATTTTGAGTAAAATCTCAATCAACGGTTTTTTGAAAAACGTAGTAATATTTGTAATGTTCCACTGCTGGCCAAAGGGAGGCCTTGCTCACCGAAGATATGAGGAGTATTAGGGGTAATCATCACGCTTGCCAAATGCGGGTTAGTGATCTCAAACAACAACGGATATAAAGAATACATTTTTCGAATAAAGATTTAAACGCCTTTAGTTTTAAGCGCAATAATGTATTGGTATTGTACTATTGTAATGGTTGCTCTATTCATTATGTAAGGTGCATTCTTCTAACTACAATTTCGTTACAAAGACAATTCCGTCAATAGGGAAAGAAGAATGAAATAGCTATATCTTTTTCTTGAGACGACGGAGAAACGCCAACGCTTGTTCACCGCCAATGAGATAGCGACCTAAGGGTACTGTATGTCTAATCTAGGGTATGCTAAGTATCATAAGACTGATAGAAACCAAACGAAGCATTGTTCTGGAGGACTTGCTATAAGTTTCCAGTCCAGTATACTCACCGGATCCCCAGGGAATGAAACAGTGCAGCGGCAGACAGAGAACTCTTTAAGCTCAGCCATGCACACCTAACTTTTTTGGAATAATACCAATATACAATTATAAGTATTCAATTCAACCTAGTTGGCAATTTTATTAAGCATTACACGAACCCGTAAGCGGATTATCAGCAAAAAGACACATCTTCTCATAATCTGACGGATCAAAGGCCATAGTTCCACTCGCCGCGACAGAGTCTTGTTTATACTTCTCTCTTCTGCCAATAGCTTGGACGCCGATGTTAATAAGAAGCTGGTCGAAGAATGTCACTTTTACAGCGTACATCTCTGGAGCAGTGTCGGACATCCGAAGGTACAGGATCCTCACTGTAATGAGGTCGAGTGGAGGAACGTACAACGGCTCCTGCTCTTTAATGCTCTGCGTCATAGCCACAGACAATATTGACGTTTTGGAAAAACTCTGTAAAACAGATTTTCTAGTAAGGCTTGGCACTATACGAAGTTAGTTTTACTTACGTTGGTGAATGTTTATTATATCTTACGACTAATTTACTTAGGTAATCTGTTCATACTCTGGTAAATCTCTGCATCTTATGACGTATAAGGGTGCCTATCCATTGACGCGAGGCGAGCTGGCGGAGCGGAGAAACGGACAAATATTAACCTATTGGTAAAATATCTGACCGCAGATTTCATGCAATCCTATTGGTTTATATTTGGCCGTTTCTCCGCTCCGCCAGCTCGCTCCGCGTCAATGGACAGGCACCCTAACTCTGAACGAAAGGCATAGCTTCATTTCAGTTAGTAGCTATAACCAACTCTTACCTTTGTCCGTTTATTCATGGTGTAAATAAAATTTCGATCTTAGGTTTATTATTATTTATAACAGCTTCAGTTATTGTAGCTATGTACGTTTAGTTCAAATACAAATAAATATTATTTTTGTATGACCAAATTAATCAACAAATTAATTAATTACTTTTTTAATTGACAACCTTTTGACAACTTAGAATTTTGATGTCAAATATATATTAAATCCATCTGTCAAATGAATGGATCAAACTGATGGTGAACTGATGGGATCAAATGATGGTCAAATGTCTGTACATGACGTAGGTATTGTTGTTGGGCACCAATGAGTTCGTTTAATGCGGAATCTATTCAAAAGTAGGGCTTGGAATATAGTGCAGTCATTTAAGCTTAAATTAAGTAAGAATCTCGGAATTCAAGATACCCAGCTGTAAGTCTGTAAATACTTGTATATTGACACCCTAAAAGTTGTCCCAAAACCTACCTATGGTAGGGTGTACGCAACTATTAAATTTCAAGGTCAAAGGTCACAAAAATCGTTTTTTTGCGCTTTTTTTGTAAATATCTCATTTCCTATGGTTTTTTTGTTATTGTATTTATTATCAATATTCTAGAATACAAAATTATCTGGGTGCTTAATATTTTTAAATATAACAATCATCATTGGTAACTATCTATGAGAGGATAGTTATGAACTACAGTAAAATGCACCCCACGCTTTTTACTCTGAATTGAATCATTGTGTTACAACTTAAATTTTATTATAATTTTGATTTGAGGAGAAAAATTATTTTCTAGTTTTTAGTTCAATTTGCAATAAAAGCGTGTTTTTTTAGTTTTTTTAAACTATAATTATTCTTTGATTTATTGAAGAAGGACCGTTCCTTCAGTTAGAATGTTGTAAGACTACAAATAAAAATACAAGGTACATCATATTTATATTTAATTATTTTGTACTCATTTAAAAACAGTTTCCTGCTCTTTAGCTAAATGCACACTGTTACTTAAATAAATTAACTTAAAAAAATAACAAGCACTTCTAGAAAACTACAAATAACATTTAAGAACAATTTCTTCACACAATTCAATAAATTACTTATACTATCTAACTAAGTATACTAATCACATCGACTTAATAATAAATACTCCATTACTTACTTATAAAACCTTTATCAACGATGTAGTTATACTCAGTGTAAAGTAATCAAAGACAAATTTAATGAAAAATACTAAAGAAACAGCAGAGTTATTCTAACGAAAGTTATACTCTGGACAACTTCTTTATAGTTAGGCTGTTTAATATTTCAATCGCTAATTTTGTCTAACGCTCCCAAACACCAATTTGCACAACAAAGTTCTAACTCTACAATAAATTATTAATAATATAAAATGATATAATACTACAGATCTTTCGAATTTACTGATTTCAGGAAAACTCTTGTACTTTATGAGCTAGAAGATTAGAGCTATTTTTGCCTGCATAAACTATTAGAATGTCGTAACTCAACCTGATTTTCCGACTGTCGTATTCTACTAGAGTCATATCCGAGACTACATTCAAGAAATCCGCGGTGAATTCCTTCAGCAAATCTTTTGATAAGTTGAAGGGGTTGACGGCTTCCAATGATTCTGTAACGTAGAAATAATTAAAATCAATTTTAGATTCAACAAAAATGTATCGTATCAGTAAGTATTGGTAGTAGTAGTATTGGTCAGTAATGTCCCACTGCTGGGCAAAAGATTTCATCTAACTAGCTACTAACTTATAACACTTTTGTGGTGTAAATTTCTTTTGTTTTTGTAATATATAAATTCAACACAAAAGTTTGAAAATTAAAGTTTGGCAAATTTTTTTGCCTCTTTCAACACACATGGTCAAATTACTAAATCCCATTGATTCAGCGAAAGCACATTTTAAAGAGAAAATAGGTGAAAATGAAGGCAGATAAAGATACTCAGGTTAAAATGTGTAATTAGCATTAAGAAACGCCTGCCCTGCTCCATCTAAATATAAAAAATACCAACATACACCAGCTAATTTAGTAGAGGCTAATCAAAATCGAAGAAGGGTGTATGTTATGGAGGTACTTCGTTAATAATAATAAAATTCACTTACTTTTCCAATAATTCAAGTTATTATAAATGTAGTCGACCCTCTCGCATTTTACTTCAATGTTGTCAAATCCTATTCTGTCCAATAATAATGTGATTTCTTTCTCAGGATCCTGAAAATTGTGAATTATATTTTCTATATCATTAAGTTACTCATCAAAACTAATAATGACCAGATTTAATTTACGAAAAGATATTATAAAAGTTTATGTTATATTTTATAGTAAGATATTATTATTGAAAACAGTACTCAGAGACGTCAAAAGCTTCCTTGTAAAGATTTAATGAGTGATTTTGACATGAAATGTATGAAAAATTAAGTCAATTAGTTAAGTGACGATTTAAAAATATGTCTCTGAGTGGGGCAGTAATTATACATTTTTTTTCTTTATGGGTGTACTAAATATTTTTTTTTTTGAGAATTATGACAAGCAACATACCTCAGAGTCGTGATAGGGCGATATAAACCGATCCACATCCTTCAGATACATATTCCACTTCTTAGTGCGAGACAGGATTCGGTACACTTCAAAAAGAGGCATAGTGCCCAGGAAAAGTAGAAGACAGTCACCATTTTTATCCAATAAATTATAAATATTCCGAAAACCGGTTCTGAAAGTGCGATAAAAACTAAATTAATTCTGAAAAAAATTAGTGAAAAGTAGAAATGGTGGTAATTAAAAAGATACTCACTCTTGATCTTTCACCCAATGGAAGGTGTAGAATGAAAGTACATGGTCGAAGCTTTTCTCGAGGTGTTCAGGCAGCCTCCCCTCGATGTTAAGCACCGCGAACTCCGTCCGCTCGTCCCTGTGATGCTCGTTCGCAAAGTCAATCATTTTCTCACTGATATCGCACCCCAATATCCTGCTGTAATCAGGAGGGATGTAGTTCTTCAGTATATCGGTGACTCCTCCGTCGCCGCAGCCGATGTCTATGATTCGATCCCCGAACTCGTTCCATTTAATTTTCCCGGCATATCTTTCTAGGCATTGTATCGCGTCACGTCGCTGTAACCCGTTGCTTTTTTCATATAATTCTGCGTTATCCATCGTCGCACTGCACTGTTACAGTCTACACTGATGATGCGCGTGCGCAGCTCCACGAGGTGCCGGTGAGTAGTCGTGAGGAACAGATCGTAAGCATTTATATACTCGTAGGTACGAGTACCGCCGGGACCGATACCTTTAGCCAACACCCGACTTCCCAACAGATCCGGTATGGGGCGAACACGCCGACTGGGAACAAAAATACACATTGTTGTTTATGCTATATTAATTACGTATTACATAAAGTATGATAACTTGACCCTTGTCAAGTTATACAGGTGTTAAGTAACGATAGGTCATTTTTATCCTTATTTCAGCCGCTTAAGTATTCATATCGGATGGCCAGTGTCCATTAATCGCATTTAACCTAATCAGCATATTTTGGATCATTGTTAATTGTGTTCAATTACTGTCACTGTCAAGAGACAACAGAGTATATAACCGTTAATAAAAAAACGTATATATTTTTTTATATAAAAGAAAAATGTTTGATTTATCAATGAACCTAACGTAACTAATTACTAGTTAGACCGGGGAATAAGCCTTATACTCGTAGATAAAAGCACTTCGACGTAAGCATGAGTTTAGAAAATAGTCGTAATCTTGGAAAAGCTTTAACAATCAACAGTATAGGTTTAAATCGGATTAAAAGCTCAGCAAAGCCGCTGGTAAAAGTAATCTTTACAAATTATTATTTTTGTCTAATTTTGCATTAAAATAATATCGAAATACGTACCAATTATTTGGGAATTTCCTCATTGAATTCCCAAACTCGATAAGTTCGCCTGATAAAGCTCTGATACAATATAGCCAGATAACATATATTAGAAAAAAAATACATTCATTCATTGTATTTCTTTTGTGAATGGAAAGGAAACAGCGATATAATTATAGTAGGTATATATAGATTCGTATATAGTCAGAGAGCCGATGTTAAAATGTTTAACGTCATTAGTGTACTTAGGTATAGGATTGATGCAAAAGTTTGTTAGTATGGACAAACTTTTTCTGACACTTTCATAAATCAATCAGTACAAAATTGGTCCATAAAAAATAATTTAATGAAAACCTACTTAGCAGTAAAGTCAAAGCAGTTAAACATAGATAAAGCCGCAAAGTGATATAAGTATATGCCATAAATAAAACAACGTCTATATCATTTTAAAGGCATGTATACGAAGTAAATTTTACAATAAAATAATTACAGTTAATTGTATAATTATTTATTGTTTTATACTTAGTACTCATAGTATAACCTATATATTAAAAGGTAGTTATTGTAAAATATTCCAACTGCATACTAATAGTGTTTATATTGATCAAGATGGTCTCCTATGGATCAGGAAACTTGATTTGTACCTGTTTTAATCTACTTTTAATTAAAGGATTTGTTTTTAAGTACTGTTTATTAAAAAATGTTACAAATTGTTATCGTGTACTCTGAACATCATGAGTATTATTTGTAGATTCTTTTTGTTATGAAATATTTTTAGAAATTATATCAATTTATTAACATGGGAGACAATTTCAAGAATTTTCATGAATGATGTTTTCAGTAAAATCCTATATTTGGGCAAAGGCTTATTGCTTTCTGACTTATGGTTATACGATCTCTAACTTAAATCATGTTTAAAAAGTGTGTTACAAAAATTAAAAATATGGTGCTCTCTCCGAGAAATGAACCTGGGATGGCGAGCGCCGATGCCACTGCAGTGTCATAGAGTGAGTACTATTATGGTCGTATTTTGTTCACAATTGAGCATAGATTAAGGAAAAGCTTAAGGTTATTACTTAAGCAATTTTCGCAAAAAAAATGTGTCATCTAACAATTTTCATTAAATGTTCCCAATGGATTGTGGCTACTCATTAATTTCTAGAACCCATTCATGGGTTTTTTCATTAAATAAATCGCCATGCTTATCAAAGATCAACGTACTTGAACATTAATTACTCCCCGTAGATGACTCATGTCATGAAAGTCATGAAAAATCGTCGGTCTCTCGTCCTATTTACAATTTTCCTGCTACAATTTTGTAACAAGTAGTTCCTACGCAGCAAACACATACTTAAGTAATACGAAAATAGATCACAGTACAATATGTCTATCAGTATTTTTTCATCAACAGACTCTGACTTTTGTTAATAGTTCTTTGTTGGTGATATAATAATCAGTGGCCTTCATCTATCTGTATAATGTTTCGATTATCTATGACCTATCATGGCGGTTAAATATGACAAAGATTACGTATTCGCAGTTGGGCAACATTGTATTCTAAATGCGTTGTTAAAGTGTTAATTACCTATAGAGTCATAGAAAATCGTATTTAGAACCTATGTTTAGACGTAATACGTGTACGAACGGAAGACGTAAGATGATGGAAGAGAATAGATACGGATTATAGAGATATAAGAATAAACAAATGAATATAATTATGTTGGTATGTTTTAATAATTTTCATTCTCTTTCACGAAAAAATAGATGGGCAGTTTGACGAATTTAAACATAAACAGAGGTCTGAAGTCCTTATAGAAGAACAACTGGGAAGATTCGTTAGTAATTATCAATCATTAGCAGTACTCCGCGGTCTTACACGCGTTGTACCCTTTCCCATAGGAATTTTGGAATAAAAAAATTGCTTTTAACCTTCCCGTTGAATGTGGCTATCTATTACAAAAAGAATTATTCAAATCGGAATGGAAGTTTCTGAGATTAGCCCTTACAAGGTTAGAGACTTCATCTCTTTATAATATTAGTATAGATGTAGGGATAAAAAAGAAAGATTTCATAAGTACCTACTATTTCTATGGGTAAAACTGGATGAGTTAAAATATAGATTTGTTTAAAGGAAAATTAAGTTTTCATAACATTTTCCTTCTAGCTTCTCGGAGAAATCAGCACTGCAAAATCAGCGTTGACGTTCACTAGCAATAGACTTAGCTTCTCAAACCTTTTCCTATTACTTCAATCTTGTTTTTAAATATAATTATAAAATATGAAGAAAGGAATCATGTTCACGCTATTTTATTTCTTTTAATTTTAAGTAGATGCTTTGAACATTAAGTGATCATTCAGATATTGAGGATTAGAGCTTTTCGGAATATCTTGATGGCCAAAATAAACGGGTGTTAAGCCACCTGGTCGCGAATTTAAAAAACCTGTCTCAAGATTTGCCGCTGAATGTTTTTTAGCATTTCCGAACGTGCGTCTAAATCCCTAGTGCTTTGCATTTTCTTTTACTACTTTTTTCATTCAACATTTGCTTTACCAAAATGGACTGTGCTATTTTTTTGATAATTTGCGTGCAATTGCTATACTATAGCAAGATTACAGCATGAGTATAGCTAGAGCAACGCATTATTAACTACGTTGCTCAGGTACGTTTCATATTATAGGATTCTATAGGATTCCAAATGTGGCACATCATAGATGGAAAGGAAGGAGGTTTAGCATTTAACCTGATGATTCAATTGTATAACTTCTGCATTGTCATGTACCTCTTTCTGTAATTATTATTACAGAAATATTGCAATTTAAAATTGTGGTTAAAATTATATTTTTTTTCTTTCACGACTATATATAAATTATTAATTATGAAGAAGAATTATTTTGATCCAATTAGCTAAATGTATGACCAACTGTTCATACAGTCATAACATTGATCATCCTTATTCAAATACACTAGATAGGTAATTCCGTAATATATGTGTAATTTTTCTACATTAACTAATATTATGGCATTTGAACCATATCCTATTAGGTACACACTAGAAAAGATTATCTGTTAACTTTTCACGTCTAACTCGCTTTTAAGTAATTAGATGGTTATGATGGAGATCGGTAAACGTACGAGCGGAAATATGGGCTACAACTTATCTGAAAAACTACTATTTAAATCTAGGTTTCTACATGGACTAGAAACCTAACCTAATCTAACCTATACATGTATAAACTAATAATGCTTTTTAGAACCTACATTAATACACTTTTAAAACAAAAATATAAATGCATATTGCACCTTATGACTTGTTAAGGAGAAATCATAAAAAGTCGAAACTTATGATAAATATAAATTCAGTTGGAACATTTTGCGAGTGTTATTTCGTATTAGCATTCGAGTCACACGTTTTCGGCAAGACCTGATCATGACCGCACACCAAAAAGTGCATTGCCCCTACCATGCACACGACTCATGTTTTTATAGGTATTTGTTTCGTTGGCGTCTACTTGGGTTAGGGATTCTTGACCTAGGCTAATATAATATACGTTGACGCCACACCTCCATTAGATGACCTAACCGTTAGGTTTATTGTATAAAATTAAATTATACATTCATAAAAATATATGTTGTTTTAAAAATAAAACATGTGCTCAATTATGGAATGCAATATCTGAATTTAATATTCGCTACTTATCAGCGTTCTGTGTGGCAAAATAATTGATAGGAAGTGAACATTTTCTCGATAGGTACTTATTTTATTACACAGTGTACCAAAAAATAACATTAAATTATTTATTAGGTAATACAGATCCAGCGAATACAATCAATACCATCATCTCAGATTAAAACAGACTACAAAATTAAATTAAATAATAACCCGAATTTCAGTACGATCGCCAAATATAAGTACTTTATTTTAAGCCAAACTCGTACAGTGATATCTAAACTTGATATTCAAGGACAATGTTGGAACCAGCCGAAAAAAATTAACGTCGGTGCATCCATACACTTAAATGCAAGTGCAGTGCAGTAAACATTTTAAAAAATGTACCGCGATCGCGCTGTTTTGATCTTTGCAGTACATTTATTTGGTTAAGGATTAGTAAGTTACTTCTAATAGGTCAGTAGTCAACGGTGTTTGAGTATGAATGAACGATGCACAATAAAGGACTTAGATAAGATATCTGTTTAAAAAATCTCGTGATAAAGTAACAGCACTAAGAGATACTAGCAATTTGTGTAAAGGTAAGCTTTTTCAGGAACACTGAAAAGCTTTTATATTTTTCTGAAAAGCTCTTTCTATACTAGTCTTTTTTAATGTTTTCTTAGGAACAAAAAGGCATCAATAGAATATTGGGTATTTAATCTTACAGGGTTATATACAACCGATCAATTGCGGAATAACTGATATGTTATATTTACGTTGCGTTACCTACTCGTACCATTGCGTGGTGACGCGTCGCCACAGATTACGCTCATCACGTCAAAGCCCCGAAAAATCCTCAGTTATTGTTTGCGTCGTACCTATGGCCTACATTGATAATAATTATAATGGCTAATAGTCTATATTATCTTTGCTAGCCTTTAGTCTAGATCTATACCAATATAATAAAGCTGTAAGTAAAGTTTGTTTGAACGCGTTTACCTCAGAAACTACCAATCTGATTTGAATATTACTTTTTGTAATGGATGGACATTTAATGGGATGGTTATAGACTATTTTTTATCCCGAAATTCCCACAGGAACGGGCATAACATCAGTAAAACCGTGGGGCGCTGCTAGAGTTGTATCTATAGTACTTACGAATAATTCTAAGTATCAAAGTGATATGCCGTATATATTGCTTGCAACGAATGCACAAAGTCACCCCGGGTGAGTTCAACCACCGAAATGTGCAGACGGAGAAAGGGCTCGGATCCAGGGAACTTTATTACACCACTTATATTCAATATACTTGTATGGTGATACTTTTGGTTGGCCCTGGACACAAACATACATAGGTAGGTATAGGCATATGAAGGTATATATATATAAGGCGTAGCTTGACAAACATTAGCCTTTTTGCAATGCCTACATACTCTTGTTGATATTCCTATTTTGTGACTCAAATGATATTTAAGAAGACCCATGTTTTTGAAAAGATTATAAAGATTACTACAAATGGCAAATTTTGGGTAAACCATCTGAAACAAAATGTTTTTATTTTTTATCGTCAAGTACGTGTCTTGTTTATTGTGTTTTGATGAATTTTATGTTTTAACTGGTACGAATAGTACCTACTACTAAAGTACGAAATTAATGTTTATTAATTTAGAGATAAATGTCAAAATGCAACTTCATAAGATATCTAGTTTGCAACTTATAAAGTTGATAATTTAATTTTAATTGGCAGTAGTTAATGCAATCGGCAAGTCCGATTTAAAGGTAAGTTGTATTAGAATTTATAAGTTGACCTACAAAGTAAGTATGTGTGGTACAGTCACAGTACTTCATCGATTTGATTTTTCTTTCTACAATCAACAGATCATTATTCACCGTGTTATCAATGCTTTATACTCCAAATTGATGGTTTTGTAGCTCCCGGGGCTCGTTTAGATTTATCTATTCAATGGGCAGGAGTGTTCCGGGTTTCATCACTGGATGTCAATGATGCAATGGTGTAAGTGAAAGTTAGAAAAACTTTGGAACCTGTTACAATGGTGGCCGCAGCCTCCGCATTATTACTATAAGTAGACAAATTTTGTAATCAAAGGTGGACGACCGCATCAATACATTGCCCAACGTTCTAAGGTCGAAGCACTTTATGCATCAAATCTTATCAAAGATGTATGTTACGGTCGTTTTTATTGTACACAGGTAATTAGTTTCATAATAACGTTTTATTGCCGCCTCTAAATTGCATTATCCTGTCCATGTCGTTACTCTACCGGCATTAAATGCACTTGAAAGTTTGCTCCCGCTCAATCTTTCACTTATTAGGTATTTGCAAAAAATTCGTACTTTCGTCCTCTCCCAACCAGTTAGTGAGTACATTGCCCCAGGAGGACTGCTGCCGAAATTTAAAATTGTTTCGCTTTCTCTGTCAAATGTCCTGCGGAGTGCACGGGCGGGAAAGAGCAAGGGAATAAGTGTTTAGTCATCGTCGGTTATTTAGTCTCATATTGACGTCCAATCAGGCGGGCCTTAAGGCAGGTTATGATATGGTTAAGGTCATTTCAAGAAGTTGTCGTTGTCGTAGGCTTAGGACACATTATGTGTTGAATATTCATTAGATGTTTCGACATCAATTACCGGCTCTTGATGGTATTTGCCTACTTTATCTCATAACTTTGTTGAGGTAGGATAAACTGCAGATACCAGTAGAATATTAATGTTCATGATGTATCTTGGACCACGTCTTTTAAAATAAAGTAAAGTATTAGCCTGTAATATCCCACTGCTGGGCACAGGTCTCACAACTCACTGAAGATATTAGTACAGTGAGGAGGATTAGGCATAATCACCACGTCTTTTTAATAGATACATCTTATATATAAAATTCTCGTGTCACAGTGTTCGTTCGCGTACTCCTCCGAAACGGCTCGACCGATTCTCATGAAATTTTGTGAGCATATTGAGTAGGTCTGAGAATCGGCCAACGTCTATTTTTCATCCCGAAATTCCCGCGGGAACGGGTACAACGCGGGTGAAACCGCGGGGCGCAGCTAGTAATATGTAAAATAATAAATAATTAGAATATGTAAAATCACAGAAATAATAGACTGTAAACTCTCCTTGTTATTTTGGGTGACTCTAGGTAGAGTTGAAGACCAATGAGGTAAACTAAACAAAAATAATATTTAATGAATTTTTCATATTTTTTTTTTTTTAATTTTTTATTACTCTTTATCATTATTACTCGTTACTTCAGTTTATTTCCTCAAATCATATATTCGGATTTTGGGTACTACGAGCTGTTAGCCGTGCTGTTAGCAACATGATTACTGTAAAATATTCCAAAAAACATGAATGCCATCTGGGATGAAGTACAGTAACCAGCTCAACGAGTAATTCTTAAAATCATGTTGAAACACTTTCTGCACTGAATTAAAAATTCCTTAACGTAAGGAAGGTTTGTTCACGTAGTTTCGTTAATATTAGACAGATGGCGCTATTCACAAAACCTTTTTAGGCGTAAAATAATGTAGACAAAAATAGAATTATTTATCAACTGGGTCTCATTTGCTTTGTGTAAGTAAAAGCAGTATAATATGTTATTATTCATAAGATCATTGCATTAGGCTAGTTTATATTGGTAGAGTACTGACTCTATCTACTGGCTCTACCACTGACCTGTACTTCTTTACTACAGTAGGCCTTGAAAATGTAAAAACAATTAACATTTTGGTCTGACTTCTTTACTAAAGTAGGCCTTAAAAATTGGCAAAGCTGTAAATATTATTTAAATATATGTTATTAGAATTTTAATGCTTTCAATACAATGTCAACGCTTTAATATTACGGTAAGAAAGCTTTACCACATAAGCTTTCAAGTTATAAATAACTTCGTGAATTTAAGTGATATTTAATTAAGTTATAAGTTACACTTTTTGGGTAGGAAAAAATATTTTCTTGATGTATTGTTAAAAGCCTTACTGTAACAGATTTTTGGGGGCCTAAAAATAACTAATTCAATTTTATTATTCTACTAGTAGCGCACCGCAGGTTTACCCGCGTTGTGCCCGTTGTCGTGGATATCGGGTTAAAACAATTACCTAACCTACCCGTTAAATGTGGCTATCCATTACAACAATAATTATTCAAATCGGATTGGTAATTTCTGAGATTAGGGCGTTCAAACAAATAAACACCAAAAAAACTTCGGCTTAATTTATACTAGCAGCGCCCCGCGGTTTTACCCGCGTTATGCCCGTTCCCGTGGGAATTTCGGGAATTTTTGTACATAAAAACCTTCCTCTTGAATCACTCTACCTATTATAAAAAACCGCATCAAAATCCGTTGCGTAATTTAAAGATTTAAGCATACAGACAAACAGACAAACGACAAACAGACGCGACTTTGTTTTATACTATGTAATGATGATAAGAATAGATTAGCTACATACAATACTAGCTGAACGACTTTCCTGCTTACGTGCGGTTCCGCCCGCAGTTTACCCTGTACCCGTTCCCATAGGAATTTCGGGATAAAAGGCCTAAATCCATAACAGACAGACAAATTAATTTCGCAATCATAATCTTAGTTATGGATAAGTGTAATAGAAAGGTCCGTATCATTTCTTTATCATAATAAATCTGCGGACAAAAACAGCTTGACTGAAGAACAATTTGACTATCTCATAATATACGAGTATGTAGATAATAAGTAACATGTATGTTAGTTTATCAATAAAAGTAGTTTAAATAGAACAAAGAGTTTTCCTGAAAATCAGTCCGGATCGTGTACAACGGAAAGGAAATCGCGAGGCGTTGCTAGTGGGAGAGAAAGATGTATGACCGAACTTCCAAAGGTAAATATCTGAGTCTTAATATCTGACAGTTTAATCACATAGGCATCTAACAAGAAGACTAAAAAATATTAACGAGAAAAGTCACAAGAAAACGTCTTCATATTTCAACGTTTCCTTATAATATTCCAGCAAGGCTCCTTCAGAACATTCAACTTTCAAACAAAACAAGAAAACGTACCTACTCGACATCAATTTACGAAGCAGTCGAGTTCCACACAGACAGAGAAAGAAACCCAAAGCTATACTACACAATATTATTTACCCACTCACACACAGATGCGGTATACACTCGAATATCTAAAAAATATACAAAAAGCTTTTCCTAAGAATAAGCGGGATGGAGTACGGATCTTATTTTTCTCGCGGACGTTTCAGTCTCTTTGGAATGGGGAGGGGGAAGTGGGGGTTGGAGTGTGGGACCTCCTACACCCCCCTGCAATAATACTGCGTCACTATTTTGCGCCATTACCTACACTCGCTTCCTATTCTATAAGTAGCGAATGCCTTAGAATGTAACTGGAAAGGATTTTAATGAAAATTGACATTTGGATTTTTCACGTTTTTCCATTCTCAGTCCATTCTCAGCTACTGTTTTAAATATAGCGAACACAAAATGGATATTCTGATAAAAATAAATGATTTTTATTTAGAATAAATGAATCAAGTTACAAGTAACAGTGGTGAATACATATGATAAGTAAAATGTATTTTTTATTTTCTCTACGTTCCACGTTCTACGTAACTTATAATTCAAGCAAACCGCTCCTGAAACATAGTTAAACATACCATTTGGAGAATAATAAAATACCTGACCATGTTATATTTGAATAAAACGATTTTGTTTCCAGTTACGTTCTAAAGCACTAGGATTTCGAGTAGCGCTCCGTAGAGCCTGGATAGAGCTTTATATGTGTTGGACTGTTCCTACCATAGGTGTTCAGCTTTAATACATACTCGATATCCATCCTCGTGTCCTAACACAATAAATACTGATAGCACTGCACTAGATTGTATTGTACTGGGCTTTCAATGTATGTATGAACATATCTACTTGGTCTTCATATTGTAAGGTATGTATTACGAATAGTTATTTTAATTGAGAAGTCAAGACTAGCAGTGCCCAATGATTGTATCGTATAGTTGAAAAGTAGGCAATTGCTTTCCTCTTGGGCCTTAATCATTGAGGAATAATGCTTTAGCACATTGTCTACTGTACTATAGTACATTAAATCTTAAATCTAAGTATTATAGTTCAGCTTTTTTCTTGAAATATTGAATTTTGGTTACTTATATCAATCACTATATCCGATACGAAAGTTGAGAAAAGGGTGTTGACCTAAGTATTTGGCTAGACGGTTAAAAGTATTACCTATCTAGAATCAGGTAGCGCAACATTCAAAATACCTATATAGTTTTTATTATCCAAGTGTTGCCATTGCATTTATTAAATTAATTCAGCTGACCGTAGTCAATATTCAGACTGACCTTTGCAGCGTGAAAACTCTATGAAGATACCTATGTACTTCTAATAGTGATTTTTCATAGAGCAAAAGTCAGTTTTTTGAGTCTACGGTAAGTCTAAATCAGACTTTAACTTAGCTTCGCCGAGTAATAGGGCTCTTTCAAATTAAGCGTTTACAAACGTCCTACTACGTTTTGTATGAAAAGCACAATAACATGCGCGTGGACGACTGTGTACTAAATAATTTTATACTTTAAGTATAAACACGTGAATGACCTCTGGGCTCAATGAAGATATCAGTACAGAGCTTTTTGTATACTCAGTTTATATTATAAGATACGTACTCGTAGTTCACGTGGGCGTTAGATTACAAAGTTGTAATGTAGGTTGCGGTTAAAAGGAGTCCCGGAAAAATCTTCATGTGCAACATTTGATTTAGATCTTCGAAGATTATTTTTTAAATCCTTTAATTAACTTTAAAACTTTAAAATTCTTAGAGCGGAATGCACGAAAACGATAACTAGATTTAAAAAACAAATGACGTTTTAAATAGTATTCTATTTGGTACTACATACGAGTCATACGAGTACAATATCTAAAATACAATTTTGTTTCTTAAAAATATATTTTAGTAATCGTAGTTGCATAAATTCAAATCTATAGAAAGCTGCATTGAGATATTCTTTAGTTTTTTAACCGACTTAAAAACCGAATGAGAAGGTTCGCAATTCGGTCTGTATTTTTATCAAAATGTACAAGCTATAAATAAGCTTTTCTCTGAAAGTATCTACAACAACCTGAGTTTTCACTAAAGTTGAACTTTTCAACTGGAATTACTTATTAAACTGAATGCCTTATACGTAAATATGACAAAACCATTCATCCATCCACACTAACTTTCGCATATTCATTATTAGAGATATCGCTTTTATTAGTTGAATATTTAACGCATGAACGTTCAAAGTGAAATAATCACTGTTATATCAATATATCAAGTATTAATGAAATGCCTATACGTTATAATAATATGTTATAATCGGTATGTTAGATGAAATGCCGAAGCGCGCTATAATTTAGCACAACAATGAACTAAGTCTAACCGCAAATTATTGACAGCGTATCGTATCGGAATATTTAGTGGATACGATGTCGCAATATCATTTCAGTGCCTGCTGATTTATACGTCATTATTGGGTAATATATATATGACTTAGATTAGGATTAGCTTACGTTTGCGTTGAGAGAAAAAGTATTAAAATAAACTGTATTATTATAAAAGTAATAGCAATGACTCAAATACAATTTTATTTTATTCAAATTACAGTAAATCAATGTAATAATGTCATAATGCCGTAATTATATGTAGCTGTAAATTGAGAAATGTGAGTATAGTTTAGCTT
Source organism: Cyclophora albipunctata (assembly GCA_963082685.1). Classification (NCBI taxonomy): domain Eukaryota; kingdom Metazoa; phylum Arthropoda; class Insecta; order Lepidoptera; family Geometridae; genus Cyclophora; species Cyclophora albipunctata. The sequence goes on along the minus strand of OY720119.1, from coordinate 6,789,257 downwards.
TGTATTTATTTATATACAACAGATGTATACATGTCCGCTTTTTTAAGTCTTCAAAACGTGTGATTTTTTTCTATTATTTTTATTATACATAGGACAATTTTATGCAGATTAGAGAAGATATATGCAATCTTTTAAAGATATTACTAACTTAGTGTTTAAAAACAAAAAAGTAAAGTAATTTCATTAAAATCACTAAATCAAAAGAGCCAGTCAACAGCGAAGGCGTTGTTTTAATAAAACGCCAAGATTAAATACACCAGACTGGAAATGCAACTATCTGGAGACTAGCAAACCTAGACATACTCCTGCAGATATAGGCTTGGAGACAAAGTTTGCACCAATGTATTACTTTTTAACTATTCATTCAGGACGCGCGGTCTACATTGCTGGGTTTGTTAGTAGCTTTTCCAGAAAGGTGGTGTTCAGAAGGTAAGGGATAGCGTTCGGAGTGAAACGTTCCCGGTAGGAGAGAGGAGGACGTGTAGTGGTGTGCGGGCGGGTGTGAGGCGACGACGGTCCTTTGATTCTGGCGAGATTAAACGTGCGGCAGACGGTGGCGCCTCTATCGATTGTTGTTGTAATTACAACGGTATCCTCGCCCAGTCGCAAATGAAATTGTTCCGGACAGAGCTAGCTGCGGATGCCAAACTGTTGTTACACAGCTCCACATGAAATACTATGACATTTTGAACTGTATGCCTCACGGAATAATGACACCACAGTGTTTCATGAGATCACAGTGCTCTTGTCACACCGTTATTGCCATCGAGTGGTTTTGATGAAATTCTGATGAAATGCATTAAAGGTTGATGTTTTTGTGGTAAATTTTGGTTTTGAACGAGTACTTTATATTGGTTTTTAATTGAGAATATTGTGTGTTATTATTAAATTACTGAAATGTTGGTAAAGTTTCAATTATTTGTTTATTTACTTCTTATAAGGTTATTTGGAATTAAATACTAATTCAAACCAAGCTTTAGTTTATAATCCAGCATGGAGAGATTTACAAAGAAATCCAGCAGTTTATTCTAACATTGTACTTGTATAAGCCCTGCCTACTCGTATAGAAATCCTGAAATAAATTGATTCAGAGGTCCAACGCATTACGTCTGCGCACTAAACGTAGAGCGGCCACAAATCCACATCCGAATTGTAAATACGAATGGGAACGGAGAGAGCAATCCAATAAAACAATCGTACCCTGAAACGAATCTACGTGTACGTGACGTAGCGCCTCCCGCGCGCGCATGCGCACATCACTCGTACACTACAAACGGACAGTTCCAATTTCAATTGTAGAAAAAAATAACCAATTCGAAATGGAGAAGGCTTCGCCGCGACCAATGGGAGCGCTCACAGTCGTAATGCCGACTGTGTGGGCGGGGCGAGTGATATCTAGCATTGGAATGTTCGTTGTATTTGTTTTGCTGGATTCGGAGGCTTTATTGCTTGGTGTTTGAGCTTCTTTCCCCTTGATGGGGGCTCGGCGGAAAGCTCAATACGCTTTTGGGATGAGACTCTCTTCACATTATGTAAAGACTCCTTTACAGCCTACGAATGGGTATCAACTGAAGAAATACTTTGCATACGACTCAAATTTTCAGGGCTCGTGTATTAAACAAAGTTATACAACAAATTTAATTCAATATCAAAGTATGGAAATATCTGTATTAAAAATAGCTGAAATGAGGAAAATGTTGTTATTGAGTTTTGTGGCTCGTAGAAGGTGCTTAGGAATTAGCCGGTAATAAAGTTACGGAGTGTCGCCGAGTCGCCGTGCCGAGTTTATGAAACTGTGAGTATTGATTTTCCGATAGGGAAAAAACGAAGGCAACGATCTATGCAGATCTGGAGTGCTCTCGGCACATCAGATGGCACCGGCGGGGCCTCCGCAGACAATCGAACGGGGCCGCCCCCCGCCGCCACAGATTATGTACACCCAGCCTCCACACAAGCACGCCACGCTCACTCACACCAACGTTTTACCTAACCGAACGAATCTTTCATGAGTTTCACGACTCTATCACATATGTAAAGGTAATGTGTTTATATTTTTGTCATTTTTAAATATCTGTGTTGGGATGGGCTGTCTTAAAGGGCCCAAAGGACAATTTCACGAAAGCAAATTAAAACCCATTCACTCAAAGTAGTTTTGCTTAGCGCGCTTAATGAGTTCATTCACAAGACATGATCAATCACAATGTTCAGTTCACTCTGTATTCTATCATAAAGGCATATTGTATTGAAATCCTATTAAACATGGAGTTAAAGTATCGAAATGGTTTCTACAATATGTATTATCTTTGTCCATATCGATCGGGCGGCGGCGAGTTCCCATTCTCGAAGTAAAACACGGCGGGAAGAAACCGCGGGATAACCCCCCCTCCCCCTACCCACCCGATCTTTACGTTTCAGGAATAAATATTTCAGAGCGTGTGCTTCGGAAGTTAAAGTTATGTATCGCCCACGCCAACGGTAACAATCTGAGAATGAGAAAAGCTCGCTTTACTTTTATGTAACTAAGCTTTCATGTAACATTTTTGGTATAGAATTTCAGTTCAATTTATATACGGTGTTATTGTTTGTGTAGCTGTGGAGGAGTTGGACTTTATGTGTTAATGTTCTCGCTTGCCAAATATTGTATTTATTTCGATATCTTTACAAAAAAAACAGCTTTGGAGTATTTGTGTTAATGTGCTTACTTACGCCTGTGTTTACTTCGTTATCAGTCACTATACAAATATCCTCCTCACAGTACTGATATTTTCGGTCAGTTGAGAGACCTTTGCCCAGTAGAGGGACATACCAGGAATATAATACTTTACTTTTTTTTAACTTACCAACTTATATTCAGTGAGAGGCTTTTGCCCTGAACTTTCAGGGTGTAAGTTAAAAGCTACTTACTTTATGAGTGTTACTTAGTATAGGTTTTAGTAAAAATAAGACAGTAAAAGCCATTTAACGTTTATGATGACGATTGAACTTATTTCGTGTAGTGTTATATTAAAAAAACTTTACCGTGATCCGAAGTCTAATATAATAAATAAACTCCCCAAAACACAATTCCAGATTATATCCGGTACCGTATACCATTTTCGGAAATCCTCCGCTGCTTCTACCCAACCGAGAAAATTCTCGCTGGCCCACGCGCGAACGCTCGAAATGAACAGTAGTCATCGAAAAGATTAAATAAGTGGGTACGCGTGCTAATACCAGTTCCCACATCCCTTCTAGTTAACCTGGACAACTATCTTCTAGCCAATATCGATGACTATTCTAAAAGAACATGTAGCTACGAGTATTACGATAAATATACTGAAATATCTAGGTTGGAGGATAAACTTCGACAAATCCATTCTTACTCCAAGAAGGAGCCTAGAATACCTGGACTCAGATGTCGAGCCATAGCCGCACCGTGGACGATACACAATCTTCCTACTGTGCAAGTAGACACCTCGACAGGACTCCTGCCGCAGGAGATGCAGCTAGAAGTATGGAAATGTGGGGCTGGAGTGAAGAGCTAAGCGAGTGGACCACAGCGCTAAGAGCTCTTCTTACATCTAGTTGGCGATCCTCTACGATTCAAACTTACGATGAGTTTATTTTACTCTAGTATAACAATAAACAATATTATTTATCATAAAACGAAGTAGGCACTTAATTTATTATCGCATTGACGTTTAGCCACCAGGCGATATCAAACTTCTCTCAATTATTATATTAGGCTTCGGATCACGGTACAGTGTTTGTTTTTTACGTTTGATCTGAAAATAAAACGTATATTAAAATGCCGAAGTCTAATAGATTTACATTATGGTGGTGATCATTCAAAACAAGAAGCCGAAGGATGAAGGGCCGAGGTGATGAACGCTCCGCGGTGCATTCGTCACTGCCTCGTAGTGGTGAGGAGAGAGAGACGGAGATACACGGATTGGATAGGGAAAGAGACAAAAAAACGGACGCGATAGCATTGGCATATCTCAATTATTTTATTAGACTTCAGGCTACGTTTTATTTTCAGGTAAAACGTTTTCATATACATTTGCTTAACCAAGCAATTTTCAATTAAACAAAAAAGATTTTAAGCAAATTATGATTAACAATCTTACCTGATCGTCGTCCTTACACTTGAACTATCGGAAATAATATCGTATACTAACATTGAATGGAAATGTAATCTGTATTTATAGTGAGCAAATTATACCCGTACTACGTTGGCATTCGTTCAGTTTTATTACTACAGACGTAGTACACCGTAGGCTACGCAAAACATAAAGTGTATCTAATTTAACTGCGCAGTGTAAATTATCTTACAAATGTAGAACTGTGACGACTGGCCATTGGTCTAATGATATACCGTGCATGATATAGGTCAGTATTTAATGGTTTATGGTTTTCCGACGTTTATAGATTTAAATACTAGAAATTGCGTCAGATAGTAAATGTTAGCCTAATAGGCGAAGACAAACCGCATTCATTTTCTTAAATTGACAGTTAAATTATCTTACGTATTGTCGACGTCAATTTGTGCGCTCAATAGCCGCTTCTTAAGGTAGGTTAACGTTCTCTTGAATTGTATTGAACTTGCTCTCTATTTTAATACCTACATAAACTATAAACTTCTAATTTACTTAACCTGCTCTGCTGGCGCGAAGTCTTTAGAAGTACTTCCGAAAAATAATTGAATTTCTTATATGAAAGTGACTGTAATAGATTACTATACTATTAGTGATGTATGTAAATCAAGCATACACTTACGTCACCAATTCAATAATGGTGATGTAACTTCACATCACTAGCCCACAATAGAAAATGTTATAAAACATATAACAAATTATAAATACCGAACAGTAAAACTGAGCCGTTTATTTCCAATATAAGTAACTCACTACGTATAGAGTCACGTGATTAAAATAGCGATGTCTTATTAGACACGATTTTTACGTACATGGGCAATACATCATACTCGTAACAACTATATAAAAAATATTATACATTGTTTACGTTCTTATACAAATAACATTCATTATGTAATAGATTTTATAACAACCTAACTTCGTAAGTCATTCATTGAAGGTCACTAACTACTAAATGCTTGTTTTTTTTGAAAATGTTGTGTTTTTTTCTATCAAATTAATATTTTAACATATTTTAGTAACATTACTAGAAGTAGTACTGTATTTAACATGAACTTAATGGATACAAAAAAATCTTGCAATTGCGAAAAGTCATTACGACTGAGTTTTCAAAGAGCGACAGCTTTTCCATTGAGGAAAAGGATTCAGCGATGGGATAAGAATGGAATGAAATTACTGATGTTAATTATTCCTCTTCAGGAGCAATCGTCTTTGGCTGGCAAATCGACAAATCAGATCACATTTCAACTCTCGTGAGAAAAAGAGAGCACCACTAAAGTCACTAATGAAATCGAAATAAAAGAAAACATAGGAAAAGAAGAAAATATCTTTTGTTCTCCATTTTTTTTGTCACAGGTACGGGTGACATACGGGCGAAACTGCAGGAAAAAGCTAGTCATCTACTAACGGATATCTAGATAATCCTTTATTTTGATACTTACTCCTCATAGCTTAAATATTGAGGTGAGTAATATATTTACCGACTTCTAAAACCAAAGAAGGTTCTCCATTCGAATGTATGTTTTTTTCACTTTTGTTACCGTCATTTATGAACTGATTTTGGTAATTCTTACGGTTTATCAAAGTATTAACTTTAAGCTTTATTAACTTTTATTAGCTGTAAGCATTAGCTTACAGCTTAGTTCTGTTTGTAAAGCAAAAGAGGTGTTGTTTTCTAATAAAATCCTAGTTTGAAATTGATTTTTCGCTTAAAAAAGGTATCCTCAGAGTATGTTTAGTTTATGGGTATGCAATGTATAACACTCGCAGGTAACTCTTTATCAGTACACGTGACTTGTTCTCAGCACTGTTAACTACCATTGTTTAATATTGAGGTTGTGTAACATTAAATCATATTCAAGAGGTCAGGGATTTGTTCAATATCTGTATTTTGCTCGTATCTGCAATTATTGTTTTATATTGTTAAACGTTTCATACATACATATTAGTGCGTGTTTATAGTTAAGCATAGATAGATAATTGCATAGATAAATACACAAACTCCTTTTCTGAAATCGATTAAATAGTTAAAAATGGTATTGTAATGGAAAGTGAACAAGATCGTACGATGTATGTATTAATATAAAACACAACAAAAAAAAACATATTTAAGAAAAAATGTAATAAAATGAAAATTAACGTGACTATTTAAATTTACTTAACAATATACCAATAAGGGAAATAGGTGTAATTGTGTTTTACGATTACATTAACGACAACTTTTAATAACTACACCATTTAACCATTAAACTGTAGTTTTAATGAAATTGGTGATTAATGTAAACACAAACTGCACGACTATTTATTAATAGAAACATTCATGTCCTTGTTAATTTATTAATTACCGACATTCGCCCGCGGCTTCGCTCGCGTTCTGTAAGTGTAACATACAACTAGATAACATAAGGCTGCGGTTAATATCCCATTTCTCATATTTATCCATTATTTATCATTTCATATTCTCATTGGCATATAATGCAATACCTTTTTTTCTTGATTGCTTAGCCATAGACTTTTCTACCTCCTGAACTCCTGAATCACTACATAGTATAAAACAAAGTCGCTATTTTTGTCTGTTTGTTTGTCTGTATGCTTAAATCTTTAAAATTACGCAACGGATTTTGATGCGGTTTTTTTTAATAGGTAAAGTGATTCAAGAGGAAGGTTTATATGTATAAAAATTCCCGAAATTCCCACGGGAACGGGTACAACGCGGGTAAAAGCGCGGGGCGCTGCTAGTAAGTTATAAACAACATCCTTGTTCGTAGTATCCTCTAGTCTATAGTCTATATCTAGGTCTATTTGTTGTCCATGTGTGTTGTCTATTTGTAGGTTTTAACATTAACCATTACCAGTAATTCTTATTGGACTAGAACTGTGAAGGAAAATAAGCTTTGTCCTCTCTTATTGATATCATAAATGCGGGAGTTTGTGAGGATTTAAGTATTATGTGTGTTGCTCTCTCACGCAATAATTTCTGTACGGATTTGAATGAAACTTTACAGTTATATGGGAATGAGTAACATTAGAATTACATATGGGATAAATGTTATCCCGATATTCCCGCGAGAACGGGTAAGACCGCGAGGCGCAACTAGTATTATACACGTTTATAGTTCTCAGTATCACGTTGTCCAGCCGTAGGTCAGTTACGGTACAATACGAGTAAACGGTAAGTATTTTAATTAAAATAGCTCAATACGGGTGTTAAAAAAAGAATTTTGATTGTTTTTACGGTTTTTCTACTTGTTAAATAAATTGAAACTGTATGCAATCATGCTATTAAATAAGCAATAAGTAATAATTAGTACCACGTGTGTGTATTGTATACCATACTAGCAGCGCCCCGCGGTTTTACCCGCGTTGTGCCCGTTCCCGTGGGAATTTCGGGATTTTTTTTTACATAAAAACCTTCCTCTTGAATCACTCTACCTATTACAAAAAACCGCATCAAAATCCGTTGCGTAATTTTAAAGATTTAAGCATACAGACAGACAAACAGTGTGACAGACACGAAAAAGAGACGACTTTATTTTATACTATGTAGTGAAGCTTGAATGTACCTACGAATTCTACGGTGATTAAGTTAGGTTACCAGTAACCATTAAAAAACTAATTACAGTACAGATAGATCAACTCGTGGGCCACTCTTTGCACGCGGCTGTGCAATTTGGGTAAAAAACCTTTCTTCGTACAAAACATGAATATCTACAGACTTGTGTAATGAATGACTAATGACTGCCAATCAATTAAATAATTAAAGTATAGCTATATTTTGACACATAGAGAATAGAGGTGAAAAGAAGTATTACAATTACATTGTTCAAACATGGCTCGGGTTTGAGATCACCAAACCCGCATTAGGTAAGCGTGGTGATTACGCCTAATCCTGCTCACTGCACTGATATCTTCTGTGAGATGCCTTTGCCGAGCAGTGAGAAATTATAGGCTAATACTTAACTTTACTTTACATTGTATGGGGTTATACAGGGACTGCCAAAGTCACTATTGTCACCGCATATTTTGTCGCATCACCAGCCCGGTCAAAATCTAACCCAGTTATTTTAACAAGTTTGCAGTGACTCTATTAACCTGCTGCAGGACAGTGATCTTTTATACTATCGTTACAACGTTATGCGACCACTAATGCCGGTATCGTTTCTGCATTTTCCAATTTTCTATAAAAATAGAGCATCCCTAAAATTCATAAACTACGCAATAGAATAATTAATTTTATTAAAGCTCTTTCAATAAAAATCGTTCATCATTTTTAGGCTGGATGAGTGGTCAAATGAATTTTATTTTGGAGCTATGTTTTTAAGTGTGCTAGGGCAGCAGTATCGAAGCATTTTGTGGTATGATCAAGGTTATTGGGAAATAGAATAATTATTGCTATTTTTTTCCAGATTTTCTGAAAATATAATAAAAACGCAATGCCTGGTAGAAAGAGTAATATTTTTAATTCAGTCAAATATCATTTTCGATTGCATCTTCTTTGCCTTACATACTTAAAGATTTACATCTCTTAAAGGTCCGTTCCCACTTATGGACAAGTGGGACAAGATCTCTTACTAAACATACGATCATACATAGATTCTTAGGTTGTATCTACAGTCCAAATCACAGCACAATGAGTGATTCACACTGGTAATAGCAAGCACTACATTATGCATAGTGGGCTATTACAGCTATTAGTCAGGCAAACACGAGCCGAGCTCAAGATGTGGGCAGAGTAATCGCAACACTGTATAAATAATGTAACCTGTAATAGATTTTTGTATGTTTATATGAACGAATATTTGTTATTATAAATGTTGGAAGGCCTTCTATTTCCCTATCTATTAGATGAAAAACCTTGTCATAAATTATGAGATATTTCATATACTTACCTTGTGTATGAATGCCGTATTCACGTATTCAATAAACCGTTTAATACAATCTACAATATTAAAGGTAAATTCCCTTGATGGTGTCTACCCGTGGGTACTCTGCATACGCAATGCCATCTTACAATGAACAAGTAACAAACTTAATCCATCTTACCCATCCGTACCGAGACCTTTTTCATACAGAATCATTCAAGTATTTGAACTGCTTGAACACTTTAATCGTTTGATCGTTCCATTCGTAATGATCAAGACAGAGGTTCATCATTCGGATATGGTATCAAACTAAGTATATAGTATAGCTTTATGCTTGATTTCACTATAACATCTATATCAATTTAATCAAGGGTGAACCCACTGCGTAGAACATCTAGTTATTAATAAATAGATAATCAGTCGCATTAAATCATAAATAAAACAAACATTAAGATTTCCATATAAATCTCTCATTTGTATTTAAATACAATTCACAATTCTATTGGCACCTTCACACCTCGCATACCTGCCATAAAAGTACCACATAAATATACATAACAATTAGATACTGCAGACAATGATGATGATTCATGATACTTTATTGCCTTGTTCTACTAATCCTACTTAATATTATAAATGCGAAAGTTTGTGAGGATGGATGTATGGATGTATGTTTGTTACTCTTTCATGCAAAAACTACAGAACGGATTTGGATAAAACTTTGCAGTAATATAGATTATACATCAGAATAAAATATGGGATAAATTTTATCCCGAAATTCCCGCGGGAACGGGTTTTCTTCTTCTTCTGCTTACGGGTACAACGTGGGTGAAACCGCGGGGCGCGGCTAGTCTTTAATATGCAAGATGATTTCCTAGTCTCATATACGTAATTAATTCCGAACTTAAAAACGTTTTTGTACTAGCTACTAATAAATGTAATTAATATGTATTTTTTTAACTTACGTAACCTTACCTGGAACCAGGAACTTTATAAAAAAATAGTATGTTTGTGGTTTTAGGTGTCGTTATCTGGTCAATGAGGGATCTTGCCTTACAAAAGGTAGAGTGATTTTTAACATAGTTTAATTATGATGGAAAAATAAATATCCTAGTTGTCGAGGGATGTGAGTGTATTTAGTACCTACCTATCTACCTATCTTTCCCTATTAGTTTTACCTAAATTCCAGGTAATCGTGTGTCAAATCTGTAGCCATTTGCTCGTTACAGCGTTAAACATCCATCAATCTCTCAGACTTTTATATTCATAATATCAATGGGATTACTTTATATTACTACCTTATCTTATACAAAGCTGCGTTCTTCCTACGTAATGTTTCTTTATATAAATATCGGTTTGTCTTTATAAAACACGTAGCGTGCGCGGGGAGATACGAGAAACGTAACGAATGATCCCAGCATGAGACAGCATGGCGTTGGGAAAATAGACGGAAGGAAAACCGTTTCGTTTCAGAATAACGTTACTTATTGATGGCTTCCTTTGGCACGGTTTCATTGGTAACCTATTCTTGTGCTTTATGCGTTATTTTGATCCGATTTAAATCATTCAACAATATTGAGTGAAGTGCTTAAATCAAACAGTTTGCTAGTCTGAAGTATTGTATTTGTTATTACATATACATATTCTTCATTTAACGTATAGTTTTAAATGTTTTACTCGTTGCTACATTAAGTGTATTTCATATATACATTATGGCTTAATATTTTCTTCTTAAATCTTGCTTTTAACTGATCTTTCTTGACATTTTGCTTGACAAAGTACTTAAAGGTAATGATATTCTCCAAATGTGCGTAGGATGGAATAATAAGCTGCTATTCGGTTAGAACTATTAAATTTTAAAAATTAAACTTTAAATTGAACTTTGATCTTAAGCTAGTTATTTTAAAATAATAATTCATTGTTACCTTATGTGATATACATAAGCGAGTAGTTAAAAAGTTGTCACTGAATTTAAGTGAATTTAAGAAAACTCACATAAAGATCTATAAACTATGGAACGTAAGTACCTAAATATATTTTGAGGTAAACAATTTCGCTAAGAATCAAAGATATATTTCTACTACAGAAAATAAATTAACCATTAAAGAGAATTTACGGTCGAACGCAATAAAAATACGCAATCCGAAACAGTCATGACATAGCCAAATCAAATTACATTCAAGGGGCTAAGTCGGAGAAAAATCAGGCGCGATGACTGAGCGGTTCTTTGGAGCGGGTTCTAATCCAAAACCCTTCCTCGCAATATGATTTGCGTCAGTGAGGATGCGTTCCGGAGAGATCACCGGACGGTAACCGAGTGGAAAAACCACGTCTCATGCGATACTGATACATACCCCATGCGCATTTCTGAACGTTTCGAACAAATAAATCACAGACGTGACCAACTAGTTTTTTTTTAAACTTTTGGAACGCTTCTACGAGACAAATGAACATCGGTTAAAAAAACAATTGAAGGCGTATTCTAGTCGAAGTAATAATAAAATTGGAAATTGTGATTTGATGAAGCGAGTCACTGTACTTGTGATGAAAGCATCGCGGGCTGTCAGTGTAGGCGTCCGACCGCGAGGTGGGTAATGTTATCATTCCATTAATTACAACAGCCACCCCCCGCTTTTTAAAAGTAAATTAATCCGATTAAGGGGGGAATCGAAGAACCCGCTCCGTCCGAGTTTATTTAGCCAACTTTCTTTGGAATAATTATTTTTTGTAATTAAATCCATCAACACGATTTTTTCCTAATGATTCTCCCGTGGGAGTCGGGGGTGGGGAGTAAGGAAGTCTTATTTTTTCTTTAATTATCGTGTTTCGTTGTATAGGCTCGGCGGGCGTTAGTGTGGATTAATTTTATTTTTGGCCTAAATTGAAAATACCGCAATATTGTTTACGTAGTGGAAATTATTGGTATGTTTACTTTAATTGTATTAAAATGTGAAAGGTAGTCTAGAACAATATTATCATTCGGGGGTTATAATGTTACAATGCGTGGGCGGGACGACCTTTCCCTTCGTAGTTAGATATTACTTTTGTTCTACGGATAACAAAAATGTGAGAACTGTACCCGTATACCAGCTCCACTAAACATCGACATTTATGTTTGGTAACGCAATATCAAAAGTTTGATGCTATAAATAAAATGAGATACATAAATATTCGTCGTTCGGTGTTCCCATCTCCCGCCCCTGCCAGTTGGGTGTTAATGATATCTCGGTTCTAAAGGGCACATCATCATTTACTTACTTTTACGAAAATTAATTGAAATGAGTTCTGACGATGAAAAGATGTTAAATACAAAAGAGAGCGGTGGCCGCTAGGTGTCGCTTCGAGATAACTTGTTCAGGATTTAATTAATATTATTTTGTGGCGAGCAATTTATTTGCTTTGATATTTAATTTTGCCTTACTTTTGTTCGCAGAAGAAGAAATTTGATTCTGCTTTGAAAATCGTCTTAACAAAAATTGCTTTCTATTTCGGGGCTCAAGTTTTACCCGAAAGTCTTCCACAGAATACCAATAGGTAACTAAATATTAATTCGGTTTTTTACTATCATATTAACCGAGAACCCTTAACCACTACCCGTATAGTCTTAACCAACAACACGAATAAAATAGACACAATTTATCGGCTAATAAGTTCCCGTCAATAAGATTCGGTCATTACCCGAACGGAGGTCACATCTGCGTATGAAACCGGAGCCGTATGTAGGCCAATAATATATCGACACGAGGCGGATAGATTGATGGGCCCCGTCCCGTGGGCCCCGGCCCCAGCTCAGGGCCCGGCTTGCAATACACCCAGTTTTGTTCTATTCTGACCGTTCGATCGACGATATGCAAGGGATTGCCATCTCCGCATAACAATGCATTATACCTACATACATATGAGTTGACAGTGTTTCGATTTACACGTTCACAGAAAGTTTGTTTTGGTGTTTTTAATTAAACCGATCCATGGAACCTAAATTTCTCTTGAAAACGTATCAATGTATTCAAAACTGAATTTATAAGAAAATATTGCATCAATATCTCGTAAGATTACCAGAATCGATGCAATTAAACAAATGTCTGGTTAATAACTGCTATTTAACGGCGCCCCAATTTGTGGATTACTTTAATAAAAGCTTATCCCGAGATATGAGTGCCGTGTGTGTCGCACTGAGTATAGGAATCCATATGTATCGTCGGGGGATCTATTTATTTTCCTCGCGATAAATGTTTCAGTATCTTGGTCTAGCTCCGTTTTCATGTTATTCCTCAGTTAATACTGTTTTGAAACATTGTATATTTAATGCACTACGTTTCCTTGAAGCTTTTGTGGAGCTTTTCATTATGTGGAATCATTATTCTTTACAGTTTTATGAAAAGGCAACGTAATCATATGAACAGGCAATGTAATTGCATTGCTTTTTCTAGTAATAATTTATTTTGATTTTAGGGATTAATGATGACTTATATTTTTTTATTCATCTTTTTGTAAGTAGGTACTTTAAGATACTCATAGTGCGGGTGCGGGCCCGCAACAGGCTAGTTTGACGCCTTCCATACAAATACAAGAAATAAAACGTGACGCGATCCGCAACCGGTCCGCACCTAGCCCGCACTCGCACTATGTGTGTTAGGGATTAATGATGACTTATATTTTTTTATTCATCTTTTTGTAAGTAGGTACTTTAAGATACTCATAGTGCGGGTGCGGGCCCGCAACAGGCTAGTTTGACGCCTTCCATACAAATACAAGAAATAAAACGTGACGCGATCCGCAACCGGTCCGCACCTAGCCCGCACTCGCACTATGTGTGTTTTGCGCTTTAGAGCTCAACTTTTTCTATATAGTACATGTGTAAGTTAATTGAAGGCTTGTTATGATGGTAATGACTCAGATAAACGTAAAGTATAAGTACTAAATTTCGTGGTATATAATACGAGTACTTTTTTACTTAACGCGAAGTGACCGAGAATCCTATAGATAGAACGTCCCTCGCATCAAAACAATAAATCTATCGACTTTCCCATCAGGCAACTGCCTAAAAAAACATCAAACAACTATTAAACAACTATAAAACATAAACAACATATCTTCAATCGGAATAGCAGTATTTTGGTGTAAAGAAGGTCGTTACAAAAGAAATGTGAGGATCTGAAGCAAAGATGGGTTCTTTGAGGAAGAGCCGCCAGGTCAGGGGTCACTGCGGGCCCTATACATTCAGACTGAAGTGTGTTCCCCTAGTGTTACTTACTCTCGTTATAGTATAGTGAACGTTACTCTGTAGTGGACGAATGTTCGAGAAATGGTGTATTTGCAATGGAGATATGATCCGCCAACTACTTTACTATGTTTTATATGATGGATGGGTACCAAAAGTAGTAAGTATAGTAAAATGACAAAGCATCTTCAAAAAAGAAATTAAAGCTTGGGAAATGTCAAAAAGCAGAAACCGTAAAGCTACCTATCCTTATTATGTACTACTAAACTGTACAAAATTGTCATGGCCATGTGACCATTACGCGACATTCCTACATATTTTGACTGCCACTTGTTAGAGTTGAAAGCTAAATCTATCTTGTCATTATTACCTTACTATTGTGTTGCCCTCACAGTTACTCATTTACTTTTGCAGATGCTTTCACAAAATGTTACTATAACTATACTACAACTAGAGAATACTATAGTACCGGTATTATGGAACGGAACGGGCCGTAGCCGCGGGATATATCATACCGTTACAATACATGGTGTACTTTTGCCCTGAAGTCATACTTTAAATGCGATATTGACCAATTGTATTCCATAGGTTTGGGTGCGTGTGGAGGGTTGTTTGTGAAAACGTTTCGATACGGTGTAATTTGTAATTTGAATACTAAGAAATAACGTTTTTGAAAGGTCAGTCTTATATATATATAGTCTTATACAGATTATATTAAATTGTTAAAAATATATAAGAACATATTTTATGCTAAGCACCTATTTACTATAAAAATAGTTATTAAAAATTCATTACCGACATTACATTAATGAATATTTCCAACGTATTATGGAATTAGAACAGGGTGTTTTTTTATTTCGGTCAGTAAGGTATCATGTCTGAAACTAGCAGAGACACGAAGCTAGGAACTATGTAAGTACTAATGAATATCAATCATTAGATGTGCAAGTAATCATCTGACTGATTGCACAGTGAACATTTCATCATACATCTCATCTTTGTTTACTCAATTATAATTCAAAAAGGAAAGGTATCAATTATAATTGTAATATAACACAATAATAATTTCCATGTTTAATTATGTCATACGATATGGAAGGAGAGCGGCGAGAAACTTCGCCGGATGCAATTATTATGCAAAATCATTAACATCTTCGAGGAGGAAATGTTTCCGCCGACACGCTTCGATGAAACACGATCAATATAAGACACCCTTTCGGTGCAGCTAACAGATGAAACTAATTTCAATTATTATTCATATCTATTTATTGGCGTTGGATTTATGAGATGGGAAAATAGCGGTTGCTTAAGTTTCATTGACCTTGTCACTGTTCTATATTTTGTGCTGGTAGGTGGTAACTATTGTCGTTTAGATTGAGTGTATGTACAAGTCGAAAGCCGGAGAATTCCCAAGTGATTTGACATTTGAATTGTGTGACATAGCCAGCGGGTCTAACTACGTAGTACGTTAGAACGCGAGTTCTTTTAAGTTCTACAAAGCGTGTAAACACACTAAATCTAAGCGACGATTATAATATGGTGCTGGTAAGCTTTTTACCCAATATAACCCAATTATACAATTACAATACCAAAGCAACATATCCAATTATTACACTTGTCAAAATCACCCTAGTAAGTAAGCTCGTATAGGTCAGTGGCCAACCGGTGTCGGAGTTTTTAGACCGCCATAGTCTAACGCTTAAAACAACCTGCAATTTAAAAGCGCCCTGGTAATGTGCATGTTTTACTACATAGAATTCGGAATTACAGAATGAATCCCAGCTCTTTAAAGGCAGGTCAGTATTATACTTAAATTCAATTTCAGTGATTCATTAAAACCTTCAAGCTGCCAATACGTCAAGTCGAGCCTTTTATATTTGCATTAAGATCGAAGATCGAAGAAAAGTAAAATATAGAATGACTTAATATGCTGAGAGCTTTTCTAGACATCAGATAACTGATAGTCGTTATCTCATTATTATCTTTTTGATTAAAGCATATTCTTGCAGCATACAAATACATAGATATAATAGCGGCGTTGAACCCTGAACTGTGGGGAGTTCCATAATATGATGCCCAACAGTGGCTAGCTGTTATAACATAATATGTATAATCGTCGAAGTAACCACAATATATCTTTATGTCCACATATTCTATTCCATTAGTGAGTTTATAACATGATCAAAGAATGATTGGAAACATAAGAAGTATTGATTGGGGCGCGGACAAGAGGCCTATTTTAATCTGTTATGGTGATCTATTCCATCAACTTGAATACATAATGCGTGTGTGTGTACTCGTAATGTGTACAAAGGTCCGTAAGTGGTGTCCGTGTGTGCGTGAGCTCGTTAATCATAATTTCAGATGTTTGTACGTGTGTGATGTTGGTTCATATTATTATGTTTTGGGATAAGAAATTAGTTAGTGGACATTAAAGTTTGATGTAGTGCGGCTTGTAGATCTTGATCTATGAATCTTGATTATGATATAACGATTATTTGGATGTACTTGATGATGTGGTGAACAACTGTAGTGATATTTTAATTTTCTTGTTCTGGGTCATACAAGTTTGGACGCAATGAAATTATTGACGCTGACACGACGTTCACTTGTTAAAAGTAAATTGATTTCTAATATTTCAGTAAAAATGAGTTTAAATCAAGTTCAAACTATGTCTCATACATTTTGTCAGTCAGAAATAGTTGCTGCTGGTCAGTTGACTGTACAAAGAACATGTATCTCTCTTTGCATATTCATTTCGCAGAACTACTAACCCAATCCACGCCTACACCTTACAAATACCAAGACACTACATTCTGCATATACGTAAGTTTGCAAGAAGCATTAAGGGCTCGCACATAGTAGGGACTGACCCGTTATGAAATTTAAATCTAGATCAATAACCGCGCTTATATCATTGTCTTCATTAGAGATAATTGGGTTCGCTCCCCGTCGGCCGCAACTTTGTTTGCTTGCCTATAACTTGAGACGAATAACTTGGACGATGAGGTGCCTTAACCTTACGAGCAAATGTACGTGGTTAATGAAGGTTCTGGGACCACCCGGCTCTGGCTGGTGGACGGAGAAGACAGTACAATATGGTCGATCGTATCTTTCTTTATACAATTTTAAAAAATCAAAATTTCTACATTTGAATCAGAAATGTATCACAAACAAAAATGTACAGTAGTACATTTGACACAAAAATGTACAGCAGTACATTTGAAACAAGTACATTTTTGATTCAAATGTAGAATTTTGCATTATAGCGTCTTTAGATTATTATTACTTAGGGAACGTTCCGTTTGAAGCAACCACAACAAGTGAAGATTTTAATATAAGTGTTGTTTTTTTTTGCGTAAATCGTAAAGTTCCATAATTAACAAAAATGGTATGGCGGTAGTTGCGATTATCTATATTTCCTTGTAATAGTAGTTTATGCAACGTCATATAAAGAAGGGTATTAAAACACGAGTGTGAGTTTATGAAACGAGCGCAGCGAGTTTCATAATAGTAACGAGTGTTTTAATACCCGTGTTATATGCAGTTGCATACACTACTTTATCTTCACTATTTAATGCAATTAATCAAACAAAATTTTAAAAACAAAACACATTGCGAAACATTAAATTCACGCGTAGGTACGTGTATTGTCACAGTGAACTTGCCGCCATTAAAATCTAACCAATGAGAGCGCAGCTGCGCGTAGGGCCAATCAGGAGCGAGCGAGATCTTACCAAAGAGTTTTGTGTATGTAGTTTCGACAAAGTTTTCACGTATAACCCAACAGTTTTCAAAAGCCAGCCTAATATCAAAATTTTATGCAAATAGTATGAGGATTTTGACATAAGGCTCGCCAGGTTAATTGGTCGCGTTATAATGATGTTATAATGTTATATTATAATGATATTATAACATCCTGTGCAATTGCTTAAATTGAGTCTTTTAGTTGTCTGCGCTATAACAGTAGTAATTATAAGTCAAGTATTGGAAACATAAGTAGAATGTTACAACATTAGTGTAGATAAAGGCTATTTACATTTCAGTCTTCTGTGACCACGGAACCTATAAAGTGTAAAGAGTCAAGAAATTACATAAAATATAGAACAGATGCAATTTTACAAAGGAAGACAATAGTAGTGTAAATTGTATTGGACTTTGCTTTGTACAATTAACATTTGTGAAATAACTACTTAAAATAATTCAAAGTGTATTCGTAAACGTAGTTCCAAGTTAAAAGCGCGATTTTAAAATTTAATTTATAAAAAGTGTTAAAAACAAGTGAATATTATAATTAAATAGTAAAAATGGTTATAAGTCGTTTTAAATAAAGGTGATACCCAGTGGAGTGGGCGCACGGAGGTAACGCCCGTCATTTGGCCCGAGAGTGTTTGCATTCGGCAAGTAAACACAATTACCTGAAATTAGGTTAGTACGCTTTATGTTATTTACTGTACCTACACGTTTATGTATAGCATTTACTTCGTACAAGACTAATAACAACTATAGTTTTTGCATTAGTGGATAGTTTAAAGTTCAATCTACAACACTATATGAATATTAGACTAGTGTAATGAGTAATGACACTGAAGTAAAGAAATGTTTTGTTTATGAAGGTGCTGCGTACAACAGTACATCATCATGACATCAATGAAGGTAAGTACCAAATATAATTTCCTAGTAAAAGTTGAATACTCGTTTTGTGAATAGTGCGCATTGTCATTTTTTATGTTAATAAGTTTCCTCGTATCTAAGTGCATATTGACGTAACACCCAGTCGCTTCACCGCGGGATCAGATGCAAATCTAAATGTGTTCCACAGTGTTCGCTTGAGATATCGCGTGGCATTATGGCACTCTTAAGGCTTCCTCTCCAAAGTACACAAGGTGTAAACTCAATGTTTGTAAACTCGCATCGATTTCGACTCGATCGGTTTCTAATCCCCATTTTCTCGGTGCCATTACGATTTTTCGTGCGCTCACCTCACTCCATATTTCCGCGCATATCGCGACGATTCGGAGATCCATTATTTTTTATGAGTTGAATACACGGCGGGCACAAGTAGCGCCCCTGCCTACCGAGTGTTAACGTCTGCCGCTCACACTCACAATGGGATTTACTGAACAATATTTTTGAATAATCTTTATTGTCATCACTTAGTGGTACACTACCGCCTACCTATTATGATTGAGGTGAATAATAATGTAGCTTCTAGGGATATCAGTCTCTATGCTGTTCTATTTGACGTAGAATTGCATTAAAAATAATGCGTTCTTTATTAGGCACACACTTTTTTTCATGGGTGCTCTCCTTACTTAGCTATTAACGTGTTATTTCTAAGCTAATGCGCCAGATATAATTCAGAAACGTTATGCGAGAACAGAAGATTACATAACATTCTTTCAGGAACATTTTCATAAAATGTAGGCAAGTAGGTACTCGTTGTGTAAGGGCACATTTGCTTATTGAACTTGAAAAATTGTGTATTATAATCGTCAAGTTTTAGCCACCCCCGGCAAACGCGGCGCAGCCATTCCACTCAATACATTTTATCGACAAACGTCAGTGACGCTGCGTGACACTTATGTAAATATTTAAATACGATCCAGTACAAGCTATGAATATTTTAAACTCTAAGTAAACCACTCGGCTTTGTACTTCCACAAAGATATCCACACATCAATGAGAGAAAACGAAATACTATTCCGTATGCGATAGGGTGCAAAGTTGCCGGTGTGGTATGCAAATTAACTTTGCTTTTCCTACTTTATATCTATGCATAAAGCGATTTGATAAGTGCTCGCAAATTGGGGATCGATATTAAAGTGACGAGTTATGCTGATTGGATTTTTTCAAGTGGTTACGAACTTTTGAGGGCATTGTGAATAATTGAGTGTGACTTATTTTTTTGAGATTGGATATTTTCAAATTGGTGTTTTGATTTGAATTTTTAAATGTATTTTAATTTGCATGTATTTATAAACTTTACTGTAGGAGTCTAACCCTGGAGCATTATTGATGCAAATATACATTAACGCAAGAGTTATTGCTATGATTTTTCTGGAAGGAGTTTTACGAGTAAATATTATAATTAGGTTATTATACGAGTATATGGCTCGTGCGCTCAACGGCCTGTCAGATGACCTTGCAGGCCAAAGGCCTTTAATTTCACTCCAAATCAACTAACTTAACAAAAACGACCCACAAACGATCCTTAAACAATGTATTTTTCCACGTGTACATTACGCGTGTAAAAAATCCAAAAATATCCAATTAAAATAAAAGATAGGATATCAAGTGGGAGTCATTGAAGTAAAATCTTCCACAAGCAATATCAGTAAGTAGGGGCGCGGGTATCAATTGATCACGCAGATCTGGCCGACACCCCGGCTGAGTCCATTCTCAATCGCCAAGAGATCTCTTACCCTGGAGTGGCTCTCACCTCGCTTTCCGGTATCATTCTTTTGTTTCGCGCTCTTTCGGTGACGCCATGCTGGTCGACCCACTCCAGAGGATCTCTTTGTTACTATGTAGCTTTGATAACTTTGATAAACCGGTACATGTAGAAATATAGATATTGATTCTGTGCTTTATGTTGAATCTATATTTTATGGGAGAATTCTTAAAGTTGGTTACAACTGACACTCGAACAGCAGGGACAGTTGGCTTTATTTAATTTTGAATTTGTACTTAATTATATTCAGTGTTCATACATTTTTTAGTACTTATACTAAACGCAATACATACATAAGGTAATTTTCTCATGATTGGTAGATAACAATATCTAGCTCTGGTGGTCAAACTCCATGAACATTTTAACTAAACATATCGATAAAATGTTTTTCTATTGTGAACTTACATAAACATCAAAAAGAAATAAAACATATCTGATACAGTGACGGACTATAAAAATAATATCGCATGATATAGGTGTTATAAATATACCGATACTCCCCGAAGTGAAACGTAAAGGTATTTTTTAAAAAGCCACTACCCCCAGGTGGCGACTGAGAGAATACAAAGTGTGCAAGGCGGGCGATCCGCCTTGGCTCCTATTATGTACTCTGATAGACATTATACTCAATCCTATAGGGAAATTGTTATCTTCAGTTGTTCTTGATAGACATACATTTTATCCTCAGTTCTATAGAATAGAAAATCTGCAACTGAGATTTAATGAGAATGAAGTGATAGTAATTAAAGTTGAAAATTATGTTTTATCGTTTACTATCGTTGAAACTAAACATAATTCGGGGTAAATATATTTTTTTGAAATGGTTGTGAATTTTGTTGCGTAGGTTGACAGACATCAGTTAGGTAGAAACATGGATGTAACGTTAGTTTACTATTATCATGATTATTTCCCATTTCTTGGTTATCTACAAGATTACTAAACTTGGCATTAGAGCTTTTACACCATATACACACTTTTATACCCCGCCAAAATGTGTCCCAACACTTCCTTACAACCTAAATCGGTCTATCAAGTATCAACATTTTCTCTTCGATTCCTTTCAGCAGACGTATTCTGAGAGTTTGGGCGGGCGAATGGCATTGATCATAATATCGACGGAGGCTTACGAGAGTGATAAATGGACGACCACAACGTCAGGCGGGATGACGCCCGCCCGCGCCATATTTAAATCGGCCCTGTCACATCCGCGAATAACGGAATAGCGTTCACTTGTACTAGTAGGTATACTTAGGTAGTGTCGATAAAATGTAAGTACTTTTTAGCGAAAATATTGTTCTGTCAGGTTCACGTTATCATGGACTAACAATGTTGGTTCGTGATATTACTTAAATATGGGCTTTGGACATGAAGAAACCGTTATGGCTAGATTCTTAAGAATGAAAAATCGAACGTGATTTGAACGGTATTATAAGTATTAAAGTAAGTAAGATAATGAAAGCTAAGAATACGAACAAAATTAATCCGATGAAATGGAAGAGGTTGATAATTCGGATGAACCTTTTTCTTTGTACTTTCCTATGTCTTTATACTAGTCTATATACTATGGTAGCTAAGTAATAAACTCAAATATTAGTGAAAATCACTAGTAGAGGTCAGTGGTGAAAATATATCACACCTATTTTAACCATATAAACTAAAATAAACTCGTTTTAATATAAGTAGTGAAAGCGAACTTGCGTTTCACCCACCTCACCTCAAAGCGCAGAATCAACGAACCAAATAGGAAATTAAAATCATCAATCAAACTAAAAAATACAAAAGCGCCGTTTCCCATTGTCACCGATATGTTTGCGCAAAAACGACTTTGTCGCATCACAGTCAAAGTAATAAAAAGTCGTAACGCAGATATAGTTTTACTGGATAAGCCGGACCCTAAAATGACAGCAAAAGTTTTAAGAATTGATCATTACACTTTTGTAGAAGATTTTAATTAGTTAAGACTAAGTTAAGACTAAGTTAAGTAAGATTGTAAGTTGTGATATGATCATTGTTCAAGTCTCTAATGTTAAGTAAACTATATTTTTATTACGTGCTACTTCGCTACGGAACTACGTTAATCTTAATTACTGCCATATCCCTTAAGCAACTTAACTTTGCTTTACTTAACTTTGCTTTTTCAATAATTTCAACCTCTTATAGTGTTAAACCCCTATACTTTTAGCGGATATCACATCTAGAAGTTCATATATCGTCGCAAAAAGAGCTCGGGGCTTTGTGATAGGACACGTAATACGTTCACAATTGGTTATTGCGATGCAATGACTGCGCGGTTTGGTCCGATGACGGATCCCGAGGAATATTGTGAAGGTTCCTGGAGCGGTTTGACGGCACATGTCATGGGATACCGGGAATAGGGTAGGGAAACTTGAGGAATCGGTATATACTCGTAGTACAGAATGAACCTATGTTTCCTATTAAAGTAGATACGTCTCTATATTAGGTGGTATATTTATACTCTCCGCTAAAAAACCTCGTCCAGATTGCCGCAGTAAGCATATACAAATTCTGCTATTGAAAAAAAAATACTCAGATACAAACTGTGAGCGTGTATACTATATATTTGGTACAGTCAACAACAGGCCGAGTTCTTTCAGGAAAGGGTTCGCGATCCTCAATGATTCAACACTTTCCATTGAAAACTTTATTCCAAGATTACTCCGTTGTATAAATGTAATAAGCTTTGCAGTGACGAGATTAGACCCCGAATTTCACTCAGACATTAATGACATTTTCAGTGGGAACGGGGGGCGTCGTTGTTTATACGTAGACAATGGTATTGAAAGTCATTTTGTTGAGGAAAAACTGGATGCTGCAGTGATTTTCAGAACAATGTTTATTGTGATCACCTACTCGAGCTCAGTCGAAGTTGGGAAGGTAATTACGATTACAGGACGGGTTTCAAGAGCGCTACCTTCAGACGGGTTGCCATCTAGAGCAATTGAAATAAAAAAAAAAATATTAGAATTGAAGATTTAATGACGTGATGGTTGAGTGTCAATATTGGCATTAACATAACGTAGAATCGAATTAGGATCGTTTTCAATTCGTAATTCGGATTGAGGAGGTGGAACCAGATCGATCGTGTTCAAATGATAGCCCCGCAAAAACCAGCGAGGGAAAGTATCTTATGTAAATGCTCCTACGTTAAGAAGCAAATAAACCTGATAATTGTTTACTCAAAAGCACCGTAGAATGCATTACTTTTTATGGTAATCACATATTTTTTTAAAAGTGTGTACAGCCAGTATTTATTACTCATTGTAGCAATACTTAACGATGATTACATTAAATATATTACGATCGTTAAATAAATTTAACGACCGTCAACAGTTCGGAATTACACCGGAATGACGGAATCAAATCTTATTTTATAAAAGTCATTATTTTTTATTTGTAAAATAAAATAAAAAGTGGCGAAAAAGGTGGAGATTCTTGCGATATATCGAAACTCATCCGGCGCGTATATCTACCGAGCGTGCATGAAATTTACATGGAATTTCGTACATGTAATAAAGAATGATGAATTGGGCCCGCATTGGTAATTATGGCCAACAGTGAGCGAGCGCGCCAATATTAAATTGCAAAATTCAATAATTTTTATTACCTATATGACTGTAGTTTTTTGGGTGAAGTCATTGCAAGATGGCACATCTACTACAGTCGAGCATTGTTAGGCATCGTTCACATTGAGCAACTTCATAATTTTCTAGACAAAATTGGGCATAAATAACTTGAAAAATATAAATATAATGCTTGCTTTCTATTGTGTACGCTGTATCGCATCTAGTTACCCCGCTCAATGTCATCAAAGCTTTATAGTAAACGTTAGTTTAATGTAACTTTGTAAGTTGTAACAAAAGCCTGCACTAACCTTATTAATAGAAGCCCCTATGTAATATTTCCTAATTTAAATAATCCTATTGAACTTACAGTCCGTTTTGTTACGATTTCCGTAGATTAGAGAGCCATGATTTGTTTTCCAATGTTTTTTATATATAAAAACAATAAATATAAGTTTATTTATATTGCGAGTATGAAAGTAGTAATGGTTTTTTGTGTCAGTAATTGGATTTCATTCGTGAGTTGATTTACCGCGCCCGGTTGAGGCATTGGTCTTTGTCACGACACAATTTCCCACACACTATAATTTTTCTACTCTTGGGTTTTCGTTCATTCATACTTAGTAATTTGTTTTTATGTAATACTTTGTGCGTATTAAACATATTATTTCTGCGGATAGATGTGTTTTGTTTTGATGTAAAAGAATAAAGGAACTAGGTATAACATATTGATCTTATAAGACATTATTCATTGATTCGTACTTTTTTGATTTCATAATACAATTTATTGGTAGCTACCATACTTAGGTTAGGTTAGTTGCAATTTTTTATAAACACTTTGATTAAAATGAGCAAATAGCAATAAGTAACAAGACGTATAACAAGTTGGTACTTAGGTGTTGATTAAAAATGTATTATAAACATAGCAACCCTTTCATTACACCTGGGTGTATCCCTCACAAGTAATATATCTAATAGAGACTTACCTAATAATAACGGCACATGGTGATCGAAATTATGTTCAATTTCCACGAGAGTCCATCTAGGGCCCGAGACTGGAAAACTCGTTAGAAAGGGTTAACACGATGCATGTTTTAAAATAATCAGTTTCCGTGTTAATTCTTAATTTACTGGTTCGATGGCGGCACGGCGGTAACTCGATTGAGCTGTGATTCCTTGCCAACGGCAAAAAAATACCGGACGGCCTTTCCTTCGAGACTCTACTCGCGCTCAATCAGTTCTACGTGCGTTATTGATTTAAAGAGACTGAAATAGTTGCATTTTTTCAAGGAATGTAAAGGTGGTCCCTCACGGGGATCATTCGCGTGTAATGTGACGTTCAGATTCGAGCATTACATCGGTGAGTGAGGAGAACCGATCATTACAAGGCACCAATGCACCTTAACAGCCTCCGTGATCTTGTGGTTTGAGCGCTCGGCACACGATCCGGAGGTACCGGGTTCGATTCCCGGTGGGAACAATATCTCACAAAAATCTCTTTGTGAGACTGTCCTCAGTTTGGTTAGGTTAGGGCATTGCAGGCTGAATCACCTGATTGCCCGAAAAGTAAGATGATTCCGTGCTTCGGAGGGCCCGTTAAGCCGTCGGTCCCGGTTACTTTCTACGGATAGTAGTCGTTACACGAGCCATGTCAGAGGCCTTTGGCGGCTCAATAACTCTGGCACCAGGATTGGTCAGGTTGACCATCCACTCGATGAAAAAGATGAAGAATGCACCTTGTGATGATACAAAGTGTTATATATCTTGATACCACTTGTAACATCAATGCGCTTTACTTGTTATTAAATGTCAAAGTCATATCTTGTTAAATTACTCGCGAATGCTCGTGTCAGAAAGGTAGTATTGTAACGTAATGCTCAAAATCGTATCTCAAACGATACATTACATTCGAATTTCCAATTTTTATTTACTTTTACGTGCCGCTTGTCAACTAGTTGTATGTCTTAACTAGCTAGCAATTGTTTGTAATATTTGCAATTTTCTAACTGGTTTTGTAAATGTGCTTTAAATTAAAATAATGATAATAGCAAAGGAGGCTAACGTGTTTTCGTGTGGTTACGCGTCAAGCGCGTCAGACTAAGATATAAGAGATGCTTTAGAGTCCGAAGACCATATTGAATAGCTTCACCAAATATTAGTAGTCTAGGTAATGACGCTGTTAATAGTAGTTTATGCAACTGTCATATAAGGAAGGGTATTAAAACACGAGTGTGAGTTTATGAAACGAGCGCAGCGAGTTTCATAATAGTAACGAGTGTTTTAATACCCGTGTTATATGCAGTTGCATACACTACTTTATCTTCACTAATGCAATTAATCAAACAACAAGAGTTAAAGCTGACAATAGTTTTTCACGCGTACGTGTATTGTCACAGTGAACTTGCCGCCATTAAAATCTAACCAATGAGAGCGCAGCTCGTGCAGGGCTAATCGAGCGAGCGCGCGATGTTATAATGAGATTTTACGATATCGATGTGGATATTATACCATCTTGTGAAATTGCTTAAATTGTGTGTTTTGTTGTCTGCGCTTTAACAGTAGTAATTATAAGTCAAGTATTGGAAACATAAGTAGAATGCTACAACATTAGTGTAGATAAAATATTTAAAAAAACTGATTTCATGGGTTTACTCGAGAATGTCAGACTCATAAGAGAGATAGCCTACGTGTCACTAAATGAGCTAATATCAACGACGCTCGAGTGACTACACGTATAGCACGTAATGCTCCTCGTCAAAAATAAACGTGAATGTTCAGCACGGACACTATTTAAAGGGTGGACGCATGTACTTAGTATTTTATTGGAATCCTACCGTTTTCTATCGTTTTCTAGACGGTTTGTCGAATCCTGACTAGGCTAGTCACTAATCATTACAACTAAATTAAAAAAGCATAAGAGTCCCACTACAGACTTTACGACTTCTGTTATGCTTTTTTTCTGTAATGATACCTAATTTCGATTCTATATGTTTGCTTACATTCCAATTACCAGGTGTAAAAATGAAACAATTAGTATTTTTTCCACAATTAACCATAATAAAACTTACATTTGCATATATTCACTGTAATAAACGGATTGGCTGAAGTAATATAATAAGCATTGTTAATTAAACATCCGACGCGTTTTTCATATAACTAGTAATAATGTTGATTAAATCAACGATACACTTCGTGCCCAACAAGTCGTGGTGTGACTGAGGGCGCCACTGTTGCACTATTTCTGTTTTCAGTCCAAAAAAGTTGCCTTTGTTCTAGGTTCAGTTAGTTCAATTTTCGTCCGTAGTCTAGGCTTACTTGGTGTTCAGTATAATTTGCTTTAAGGTCACCAATTGTAGTAAAGTAATCAACCGTGTTAGAGTAACGAGGATCGTTGTAAAAAATAAAGGTTATTCCGCACTACAGTCTAATTGTAATACATTGTTCCATGATTATAATTAGATGACTTTATTGTACTATCATGTATTGATTGTATGATAGTCTTCTGAGATATACAAATGGATTTTTTTGTTATATTCGACCATATCTGCGTTTATTACTTATTATTACTTAGCTCCAAATATTTAAATTGCTTTTTTTCCAAGCTTTTATTTATATATAGTTCAACATTTACAGTAGCATGTATTACTAATTATAATATTATGTGCTTTGAAAATGTGGGTAATTAAATTATGCAATTGCAATCACAGAAGCCTTATAAAAAAATGGCCTCCAAACATTGAGACAAAAGGACAATGCCCATAGAACTTGAAAAAAAAGGTTTAAATAATAATCCACTTTTGTATCAAGTCATTAATTCTAAGTGAATAAATAAATTGATATTCAGTCGTATCGATGGTAGTCTGAAGACTGACTACCAAAAGAGTTTAATGAAAACGAAGCGAAACTAATAGTGCACCTTCCTGAGATAGTGATCTTTAATACAGCAGGAGTGGTTGAGTGGTGGAAACATTAAAATGTTGGCTGGAACGGAAGCCACGCCCGGGAAGGGTTAACTGTGTGTTTCGCTTGGAAAACCATTAGAACTTACTAATAGAATATCTATTTTTTTATTAGAATCACTATACACGGTTATTAATTTTATGTTGTAATAAATAACAACTTACTTTAAGCTATTTTTTACAAGGATTATTAATGATAATTTGTCCATAAATAAACGGCAATAAAGGTTTTATTAAATAGATAGTTACGTAGATGAAGTAATGAGCCATTTCTTTGCGTACAGTTAGTAGAGCATCGTCATTACTATTATTTTAATGGGTTAATTGAGGTTTCAGATATTTGTATGGATTATTTAATTTTGAGCGAGCTTACAATTTGTGAGTCGCCGGAAGTAAAAAACAAATACAAAAGTTTGAAATATATGTATTCGCTTTCGAACTCATCCGCTCAGCTTGTAAACTAGCTCAATTTAGCCTTTGATAGTTTTGTGGTACTACACTTGTCGGTAACGTGATAATCAATATAAAGCAGGTATAATTATAAGTTAGTGAAACTTTAATCGGAACGAGTATGAGTTTAGACGAAACGTTACCGTTAGGATTGTACCGAAACAATAAGTCAGTTACACATCCCCCGGGGTTCGGCTTGGACCGGAACCACCCTCATCCCTTACGAAACTTGGTATTTGTTACGTCAAATCTTAGTTAATAATTCTAGAAACATCTTTAAACAGGATGCGGTGAGATCTTCTAAAAGGGTTCCCAAATCGTATTAATATTTTGTTTGAATTTATCGACACGATGTTTATTTAGTAGTTTTAGTTTGAACTTCGTGTTGTGATTTTGTGTTTGGGAACATGGGCCTATATACAAAGGCTTGTTGTATACGTTCACATTTTTATATAACAGTTTAAGTGTTACATTGTTTGACCTTACATACTCGTCCAAAAAGAAAATTACAGTTACAATAAGTAGTAGCTGTAACACTTAAATACACGTAAATAGTAGAATACACTACACATATTATTATACCTACCATCTTAAGGCGCAGTATCTTCCTATATTAGTTTCCCAAGAGCGCATTACAACATTAGTGTGCAGTTATTCCTCTAATATCATGTATGGAATTTTAAGGCGATTAAACATTAAGTTGGAGTAGTTAGGCAGCGAGCAAGTTGTGATTGCATCCTCAACTTCGCTCGCTCTCGATACCTTTTGTGTGCACTGAGGTTGCCTTTGTGTGGCCAACGAGTGGTGCGTTTACCTTACTCTCGCTCGGCGCTGTTCTGCGATGCACTGTTTTAATGGAATTGATCGCAATAAGCGAAGCTCCTCTTTCCGCGCCCCGTTGTTTATGCTTTTATTCGATAAAGTTGACGTGTATTTATCTTTTTAGTAGTAGTATCTTTATATTTCGTTTGTGTTTGCTCCTTGATTGCGTTTAAGGTAAAATTATAATGATATTCCCCGAATATCAGTTTGTACATTATTGTTGAATTCACATTTTTGGATCAAAGAAAAATCTTTTAGGTAATATGTGCATGCAAAAAATATTATTCTTAGGCGTCACAGCTTCATGTTTAATCATTACCGGTAATCATAACAAACATCCGACATATCACGAGATAATCTTATGACAAAATGTGCTTTTAAAGACGACAGTTTATCGTGTGTCGGAGACCTGACTCAGACACCTTCCGACTAACGAAGTTCTTATAATCCACCTCCAGCACCCTCCTGTAATCGAGTTATTGCCTTGCATCGCGCGTCTTACGAGTTTCCTCCACATTTAATGTTATCTAGATACGCGTTCGGATACCTATGTGTGTGTGAGACTTATGAATATCTTAACTACTTACTTCTTCATGTGTGCGTCTTTTGATGCAACTTTGTATCGAATGTTTAGGTGAGTGTGTAACTTGTCATGTAATTAAAGGTGGATATCAGATAAGCAGGATTATGTTTATGGGAAATGGTGGAATAATATCTTGATATAAAACTACGAGTAATTAGTATAAAGAATTTGTTTTCATGCATACGGTACGTACCTTTGATAAGATCTTAAGTAGTATTTATGAAACAACTATCACCACTTTCTTACTATAAGACTCAGAAATTCTGATTGAATGTTATTGATAAAATAATTCCGTTGTTTCACAGATTTAATAAATAAAATGCCGATGAAATTTTTAAAGTGTTATTTATGCAAGCTTACCAAGAACTTTAGCGAATGAAACGTAATCGGTCTGAAATTGCTCCAATCATTGTTATTACGATAACAATTTTAATATTTCTTTGGGTATGTTTTACTGATTTTACGGGTTCAATCAAGTTGAAAAATATTAGTGACGATACTTCATTTCAACTTTAAGTCAACTCTATCTTTTGTTAGCTCATTGCGATTGATAAGCAATGTGCAGCTCGGTCCCTACTTGGATCGGTGGACGATAGTAGTATTTCTATGTGAGTGCTACGATGTTTCGGAGGGTACAGGTCGCGGGCTATAAACCTTTAGCGCCTAAACACGTTTAGCTAACAAATGACGTTTTTTTAAAATAGTATTCTATTTCGTGCAATTTAAAATAAAATGTTGCTTTTGTTTCTTAAACGTATTAAGGTACTAAATAGATTTAAGAGTTCTTATGCGAGCCGTCCCTAATCAGGTATCTTAAGCCACTTGTTTGTACCAAATACGGAACCCTCAAACGTTCTATACAGACTTTCACAACGCCGAAGTAAAACTATTCTTCGAACAATGATTCCATAACGTTATGATATTTCTATAAATAGATGAAGGAGCTTGTGTTTCAGCGTAGTGAACCCCAATAATAAAAATCATTACACATAATAAATAGGTTTCTAGATAAGACGACGTGTCGCCACTACCACTACGGACTGCCCGATGGACGGCGGCCATTACGTGTTCGCATGGGAACTGGGGATTTTATTTAACTGTTGTGTTAAATGAATATATAAGTTAAACTTGGTCTATAAATTAATTTTTCTATGTAATGTCTAGTCTATTAAAGTTCAGTGATAGATTCATTAGAAAAGTTATTACGTTTTCTCTACTGTCGAATCAGCTAGGCCTATAACTCTGTATATAATAAAACATACCTAATTTAAAATGCAATTAGCGTATAAGTATATGTTGATAAGAAGTTATAAAATATACATTTTGCACGTCGATATATCGACATAAATAAGCAGTAAAACAACATAAGAATTTTTACATCTGCAAACATAGTTTATAAATGCACGAAAATGTGTCGCACCAAATGAATCGCTTAATAACTACTTAACACTGATAAAGATGGCTTACTTAAGGCTTATTGGCTACCTATTAAATATGGTTTCACTATAACGAATCTAAATTATAAAGACTCTTAATTCCTTTCTATGGCTATCTCTATGTCTATCACACGTAATAGAGTCTGATATCTGGCAAACAGCCCAGAAGGGCGGGCTAATGGCACCAAGCACGCGACTGCTACTCCATTCCCACAAAATGCAATTGGCCACACACTGCCCGACGTCATAGTTTCCTTTTTTGTACATAAAATGGGACCATTGACGTCTTAAGCTAAGGAAATCAATTTCGGAATAAGAAGTATATACAAAGAATATCAAAACCATAGCTCGTCCTAATAAAACAATATTTATCATAAATATAAACATTGTTTATATGTAAATACATGTCCAGTTCTCGCTGTACCGATCCTCTTAATAGATGAGGGGCCTTTACCCCGCAGTAGGATTACAGGTCATTTTTTTAAATGCCAAAGGTGGTTGGATTAGCTTAGAAGGTATTTACTTTACATTTATAAAAAACAATCTGAAAATTTGATCTATCTTAGATTGTAGATTGAGATCGGTTATTAGGACTCACACTTATTCATTTAAGGGCGTTAGGATATGTCATTATTTTTCCCTTGTTAAATAACAAACCTTTAAAGCTATAAGGCTTAATTTAAGTTGTCTAATCAGTAGAAAGTAGAGTCACGGGGGTCGATATAGCTTTAATGTTAGTGTATAGTAATGTATAGTGGTTTAATGTTACTCAATATAAGTAAACAAACTTAATAATATTAAACAACAATCAAATTCATATAACACATCAAACGGACAAAGGTGATGAGATAAACAAAACCATTATATATCTTTTTTTAATAAAACCATGTATTAACTAGCGACCCCGAAGTAATTTCATTAATAACAGCAATTTTATTAAATTATCGACTTATTGACTCTGATTGTAATTTGCTGTTTTTGTTTGCGTATCAATAAGTTATATTGATTATAGAGAATAGGGAAGTATTTATTGTTTTATGAAGTACTGAGCGATGAGCTACGTGAAGCTCAGCCATAGATTAGTGGCTGAAAGTTTCTATCAGAGTACTACCGTGCACCATCGGTGTCCAATCTATAAATATAAAAAATTATAGTTTTAAAAAACTAAAAAAATACGCTTTTATTGCAAATTGAACTAAAAACTAGAAAATAATTTTTCTCCTCAAATCAAAATTATAATA
This sequence comes from Cyclophora albipunctata, assembly GCA_963082685.1. NCBI lineage: Eukaryota > Metazoa > Arthropoda > Insecta > Lepidoptera > Geometridae > Cyclophora > Cyclophora albipunctata. The sequence continues at coordinate 6,756,512 of OY720119.1, read as the reverse complement.
AAATTTAAGTTGTAACACAATGATTCAATTCAGAGTAAAAAGCGTGGGGTGCATTTTACTGTAGTTCATAACTATCCTCTCATAGATAGTTAACAATGATGATTGTAATATTTAAAAATATGAAGCACCCCACGCTTTTTACTCTGAATTGAATCATTGTGTTACAACTTAAATTTTATTATAATTTTGATTTGAGGAGAAAAATTATTTTCTAGTTTTTAGTTCAATTTGCAATAAAAGCGTATTTTTTTAGTTTTTTAAAACTATAATTTTATTTTTTATTTTTTAGTAAGCATAACATTATATGCAACTTTTCATCCCGTAATGCCCACGGGAACGGGCCCATCAAGGGAAAACCACGGGACGCTGTTAGTGTCTAGTACCATTTAGTAAAATAAAACAGAACTCCCGTTCCGTCCCAGAGCGAGCGCCCGTTGATGTCTTTTATTATGAAGTAATAATTTTTTAGTAAATCTGGCAAATCCATTAAGGATAATGGGAAACTGTTATTAAATTATTGCATTGTCATCGGTCCTTGATACGTATGCAAAGTTTCAAATTAATCAGACTTCTGGAAGTTGGTGAAAATGATGTTCAAAGATTTCATTACATACGTACATACATACAGGCCAAGCTAATAAAAGCGTGTTAAAAACCAATGCCACTTTTCGTTGTAATTTTATAACTCAAGAACGGACTTACCTATCCAAACCAAATTTAGGCTTTGTTTGGATTATTTAATAGGTGGTTTATGTGAAGTTTGCACAAAATCGGTCGAGCGGTTCTTAAATTTCCTCGGGAACGGGCACAACGCAGGTAAAACCACGGGGCGCAGCTAGTTAAATATAAATTCGTCCTTCTTACCAAGGAGGAAATTTCAATATTGAATCGATTCAAACTGCTTTAGTATTTACTATGGAGTGCTGAGGAGGAGGAAAAAGGAGGTAAGTATGGTTCTGAACTTTCGTAGTATTTACCAAGGAGGTTAATACTGATCCAAACCTTATTAGTATTTACGAAGGAGGTTAGTATGGATCCAAACCTTTTTAGTATTTACCAAGGAGTTAAGTATGGATCCAAACCTTAGTATTTACCAAGGAGGTAAGTATGAATCAAAACCTATTTAGTATTTAGCAAGGAGGTCAATTCCGATTCAAACCTTATTAGTATTTACGAAGAAGGTTAATACCAATTCAAACCTCATTAGTATTTATGAAAGAGGTAGGTACGGGTCCAAACCTTCTTAGTAATTTACCAAGGAGGTTAACACCGAGAGGTTAGTATGGATCCAAACCTTTTTAGTGTTTACCAAAGAGTTAAGTATGGATCCAAACCTTCTTAGTATTTACCAAGGAGGTTAGTATGAATCAAAACCTATTTAGTATTTAACAAGGAGATCAATTCTAATTCAAACCTCATTAGTATTTACAATGGAGGTAAGTATGGATCCAAACCTTCTCAGTATTTACGAAGAAGGTAAGTATCAATCCAAACCTCATTAGTATTTACAAAGAAGGTCCCAAGGCTGACCAAATATGCTTATCAAATTATTAAGAACTAGCTGTGCCCCGCCCCCGTTCCCGTGGGAATTTTAATTTTTATTCCCTATAAACCTCACGGAGCCCGAGACCTTTCTAACGAATGCAAAACCGTGGAAATCGGTCCAGCCATTCACGCGTGATGCCGCGACCAAGGAAAACGGGTTTCATTTTTATATATATAGATTAAAACGAAATTACATTTTCTAAAATCATTAACATGTCTTTATCTTTGAATTGCCAATTTTTTCAGTAGAATTATGTCAAAAGTAAACAATGAATTTCTGATATAATATTTAATTTATACTTAATAGAATAGGCAATGATCTGAAAGCTTCAAAATTCAGTTAGAATTTCAGCATTCTCTATGAGCACATTGAAAACAAACAGAAGGGCCAAACAAGGCAGGTTTGTGAACTGAATAATAAGTTTGAAGGTATATTTTATGTTCATATTTGTAAAATAGGTTAATATATATAACTATCGTACACTCAGCATGGTCTGGATAGTGAATGCAACAACCCTTATCCTCAATATATTTATACTCCGTATAAAGTTAGATTAGTACCTATGTCGATATATTACAAGTTTAGTGTTTAGTTTGGGTCGAATTAACCGCGCGTGAATTTGTCCGGGTATATTTATTTATTTATTCATATGTTAGTAAGATTTTTTGGAACTTATGGAGAGAAATGCCGAATTAAAGTACGGAGGACAAAATTATTAAGTTTCTGTATTTTGGTGTATTTTTTTGTTTATTAGAGTACAAAAATAGCTGTAACCCGGCCAGTGGTCCAAAATGCGCCGACTCGCAACACCTCGTAGCTTGTAAACTTGCTCACTGCTAACGATGCTCTAAGATGCGCAGAGAAAACGTAAAATAACCTTTTTATAAACTCCCACAAAAAGCTCGTCGACTTGAAATCTAATTTAATAGTTAAGAACCTGTTTTTAAGAAATAAGATTATTAATTCAAACACTTTGATATGGTCGTTTGATCATCTGAGAGTTCCTTTTATTTTGGGCTCAAATTTTGACGTTTACGATGGCCATCCATCAAAATACTTGGGACGCCAAATTATTGTGATAAACCTCATAGGAAGGATAGGTTATTGACTTAAACACAGGTTTTTAACGTTACAATCTTAATGACAGTCCATTTCGTTTAACTATAATGGGTTAAATTAAATTATACGTATTGATATTTTCTTGGGAAAATGTAGAAATATGCTTGTCTGTCTTCATTATATCGGAAAACTGTCATCGTATAAATAATTATCACACATTATATTTTGTTTTTCTCATAAGGGTGAATGTCGCGACCTATTATGTAAATGTCATGTGGTAGGGAGAGCAAAATAAGATAATTCCAAAAATTCCACCAGGAACGAGTGAAACGCAGGTGATTTTTTAAAATTGTTTTATTTAATGACAAAGACTTTTACTTATTGGTAATTTATATACATTTATGTTCCCTATTTAAATTTTATAGTAACCCCTGGAATGTGCGATATTTAGGACAAGTCATCCTATCCTACTAATATTATAAACTAGCAGCGCCCCGCGGTTTTACCCGCGTTGTACCCGTTCCCGTGGGAATTTCGGGAATTTTTATACATATAAACCTTTCTCTTGAATCACTCTACCTATTACAAAAAACCGCATCAAAATCCGTTGCGTAATTTTAAAGATACAGACAAAAATAGCGACTTTGTTTTATACTATGTACCTAGTGATGCGAAAGTTTGTGAAGATGGATGTATGGATGTCTGTTTGTTGCTCTTTCACGCAAAAACTACTGAACGGATTTTGATGAAACTTTACAGTAGTATAGGTTAAACATCAGAATAAAACATGGGACACATTTTATCCAGAAATTCCCGCGGGAACCGATACAACGCGGGTAACACCGCGGGGCGCGGCTAGTATTACGAGGGCGGGTCAATAAGTCCGTGACTTTTTGAATTTCCGACCTCTTTACTGAAACAATAATACTGGTCCCGTCAACAGGCATCTGTAAGTTGACTCCTCTGAAAATTTGAACTTGCTGCGTCAGTTAGTTTGTGTTTTACAGCTATCTTTATCAGACTACTCACTAATTTGACGAGAAAATGGACAAAAGTGAATTTCGTGTGCTTATTAAGCATTATTTCTTGCGAAAAAAAACCATTACCGAGACCAAGGCAAAGCTTGATAAATACTATGGGGACTCTGCACCATCGATTTCCATGGTAAAACAGTGGTTTACTGAATTTCGTTGTGGCCGTACAAGCACTAAAGATGCCGAGCGTCCTGGACGCCCAGTTGAGGTCTCTACACCCAAAACATTCGAAAAAATTCACGATATGGTGTTGGCCGACCGAAGACTGAAAGTGCGAGAGATTGTGGAAGAAGTAGGGATCTCGCATGGCTCAGTGGTTTCAATTTTGAATGATCACTTAGGCATGAGAAAGCTGTCCGCAAGATGGGTGCCGCGTTTGCTCACAGTCGACCACAAACGCAATCGTGTAACAACTTCACAGGAAGGTTTAGCATTGTTTAATCGTAATATGGAGGAGTTTTTGCGCCGTTTTGTAACCGTGGACGAAACGTGGATCCATCACAACACACCAGAGACCAAACAACAGTCAAAACAGTGGGTTTCCAAGGGTGAATCGGCGCCAAAGAAGGCCAAGGTGGGATTGTCGGCCAATAAAGTTATGGCGACTGTTTTTTGGGATGCACGCGGGATAATCCACATTGACTACCTTCAAAAGGGAAGAACAATCAATGGGGAATATTATGCCAACTTATTGGACCGATTCAATGACGATTTAAAAAGAAACCGACCTCATTTGGCCAAGAAAAAGTTCTTTTCCACCAAGACAATGCAAGGGTGCACACATGTGCAGTTGCCATGGCCAAAATCCATGAATTGGGCTATGAATTGCTCCCTCATCCGCCCTATTCTCCGGATTTGGCTCCGAGCGACTACTTCTTGTTCCCAAACCTGAAGAAATGGCTTGGTGGAAAAAGATTTGACTCCAATAATGAAGTCATCTCGCAAACAAAGGCCTATTTTGACGACCTCGACAAATCATATTTTTTGGAAGGGATAAAAAAATTGGAGAAGCGTTGGACAAAGTGTATAGAGCTCAAGGGAGACTACGTTGAAAAATAAAATATATTTTTAATAAAAAAATCTGTCTTTTATTGCAAAAGTCACGGACTTATTGACCCGCCCTCGTACCTATAGTCATAATAATTATTAGACAGACTTTTATTCCATGAAATCCTATGAAACACTAGTGACAAAAGACTTTTTCATTCACAGAGGTTATCATAAGTTTTTATAGTGCAAAAGCCTGTCTTAGGATTGACTTGAATATAGTCTGTGTTCACCTTTAATACAGGTACTTATTTAATACATAGGTATATGTAGGTGAAAACTTGACGGAATAGTGATAACCCTTTTATAACTGGATTCAGGCGAATCGTTTACGGGCATAATAATCATTAAATGTATTCTCATATTATTGAGCTCCAAACTCACCCGTTGAGATTAGGATCTCTATCCTTTTATTAGAGATCCGCGAATAAAACAAGAAGACAAGACAATATTTAAAGAAAAAATATAAAATAGAAACAATATTTTTCATATTGTTATCTGTGTAACAACGTTAAACATTTTAAAAATAGAAAGAAATTATATCTAACAACGTATGTTTCAAAAGACTTAATAATATATTTTAATTCAACGACTTTTAAACCGTCAACAGTTTAAAATATGAATTTTTAAGTACAGAGTACACACTTAATGAATACTCGTAGTGTTGACTAAGGTAATATTTTAAATATCAGAGGGATGTATGAAACAATGTATGTGCTTGCGCATTGTCTGTGAAGCAGTGTTTCTTTTGTTATTTACCTGGTGACATTTTGAACGCTTGTCACTGTCATTATCCAGATCTTATCGGACTATATACTTTGGTATCCTGTTTTTATCTCTAGTAATTATTTATCACTTACTTCATGTAGAATCGGTGTGTCGGTGGTCGTTATATTGTATGTAGTAATATGTAATTTTGAAGTATAAATAAATATGTAATAACATTGTGTATAAATATTTTATTTTGTACGGAACCCAACTTATTGGTAAACGTTTTCCAAATTAAAACGGACGATTGTCTTTTTATTACAAAATCATATTCGAATATCGAAGAGCGGAAAATAAAGCAAGTATGAGTTCTGTAACGTGTAATTTTATTAAATAGCTATCGAGACTAATAAAACATTTCGGAAACAAATCATGGTTGTATTCATATTAATGCATATTATGATAAACATCTAAGGAATTCTAATGTGTTTTATAATTCGTGTGGTGAAATTACTTTTATTCAGTTTGATGTAATATCATATTTTGAATCTTATATTAAATACTACTTAGGTGTGACTTTAGTGCTAAAATGTATAAATATCAGTTTTAATTCCACATCAATTATTTACCTAGCCTTTTAAAGAAACAGAAGAAGGTTTACCTTGATGAGAAAAACAGTACCTGTTTTAATTATAATGTTAGGAATTACTGTCTACAGCAACTTTTTGTTTATAAATTTATTCAAGTGAATATTGTGTATTAAGTATTATACATAATTATACTAGCTGCTTGATATTTATTTCAACGAAATGGAGTTCTCTTAAGAAAATCTTGATATATAGGATAGGATGGAGTAGCTCGACCTTGGGTTTTCAGTTATCTTCAATAGTTGACGATGATATTTTATGACATCGCCACTACTTTGATGGATTGTCAAACGTGGCATTTCCATCTAAGCGCTACCGTGTTTCAGAGGGTATTTTCAATTGTCGGTCCCAGTTGTGTCAGTCGTTACCTTTGGGCATTCAAAAAACTCAAACATACCAGGGTTGGCCTCTAACTCATTGCTTCTTCTTCCAATAACGTTCTAAGTATGTTAACCTCTTTTCTCAATAGATTCGAACTACTATCCTGTACTAACGTACTAATGTAATGCCAAAGGTACTATTCCATCGAAGTACTAAGCTAAGGTGTACGTTAATTACCAGTAGGTTAGTAAAAACTGCACACATGTGTAGGAAGGTGGTCGTGGGCAGCAGACCACTCCCACGACGCCGCCCGCTCATTTTAAATTGTAATTACAATTTATTATTGTCTCTGTGCCGCCTTCCCGAGCGCCGCCATTTTATCGATCACCCGTATTGCAATGCGATTATTAAATGTGTTGTGTTTTGTACAGTGGTGATGTTTGATAATGTACTGTACTGGAACTGTGGATTTATGTTTTGTTGTGTTGTTGCTGCTTATGATGTAAATAGAATAATGCAAAATAACTTAAAACTAAAATTAGATTTTTCTTGTTAAATTGTATTAAAAAATATCAATAACAATTCCTTAGAGAAAAACCTTGAATACGTATTAATCTGATTTTCCTAGGGAGACTTTATATTGCAGGACAATAACTAGCACAAGGACCAGTCTTAGCTCAAAATAAATATGTAGTTGATTTAATAAGAAAGATCTTTGTTTTGTTTTTTTACATAACGATACTTTGTTTGAATAACAAGTCAAATATTTGTAGTAATTCCCTAGGTATTTTAACTTAAACGTGATACTTGTATAAGGATTTTAAAAATAACTTTAAAGCATAGTTTACGTAAAGCGAGAATTGAAGCTGCGAGCTGACGAGTCCAAAAGGACACGAGCTTCACACATATACAACTAGTTACTAGCTAGCTCGCATACGTAGCTTATATACTCACTCAATCTAAGTAAACGAACAGAGTAACTTAATCCCATCAAAATAAAATAAAATTGTCAATTCCATAAAACAACTTGTAATCTTTATTCATTTCAATTAAAATGGAAACGAAAGGCGATTTCGACCGGGCGACGGCGACACTCAGTTATGAAAACATCTTAACCCTTCGTCGGTGGGGCCGTTTGTATCAATTTGCATTTCATCTGGATTCAGAACACTTGCTCTTTTATTTGACGAGAATACGTTAGAGTGGAGCAAAGTACTTGGTTTTTTAATTAAGTAATGCTCTAACCTGTGATTTCAGAGGTGGGTAAAGGAGTATTTTTAAGGATGGTTGAATTAGCCTATTACATGAGCCATGTCACCAGGATTGGTCGGGTTGATCATCCACTCGATGAAGAAGAAGTACTAAGTACATCTCAGTATATTCTTAACCAGTCGTTGTGGAGAAATTAGAAAAAAACTACTTCCGTACAACTATTTTAAGTGCTTCAAAGAATCTTAAAAATACTTCTAAATTACCAACATATTTATCAAATTTTATGTTGTATTTGGTCTACGACTATGAAAGATGTTAGCTTAAATATGTAAGTTTAAATAACCATATGTGTGGCTACCTTTTGGCCAAAAATTTAATATTTATTAAGGTTCAGCTCTTTGAAACGACAAGAAGAAGAAACTTGTATTAAGTAAGAAAATTGTAAGCTTATTTCAGCGTAAGGTGTATATCTAAGCGGCTTAATAAGTTTTATATTTCTAGGATACCTTTCAAGGGTTAAAATACAATGCTTTATAAATATCTTTAAAGGCAAGGTAGATAACATACCATAGCTTTTAAATGTTATGAAACATGCGTAAATGTCTTCATTGAACGAGACCAGACAACAATATAACAAGCAATGACAGGGGAAACCGTAATATCTCCAACTCGCTAATTCATTAAGAAACACGCCAATACAAAGTTACTTCGCTTTTAAGCCCAAGTCCTGTTGCTAAATCCAATTGGACTTCACCCGACTGTGATCCAAGTAAATAGCGTCTGGATAAACTAACAGCTTCATTAATCCTATTCATGTCAATAGATCAGGGAGGAACGCTTTCTTTATGGTCCCTTTTTATGATAGTTATTTATTAATAGTTTCACCTACAACGTGCCGTTATAGTAGGCCAAGATAGCCTGTGTTTTGATTTACAGTTTATTCAATGTCTATACCAAATATCATAATAAAATGTTGTTTAGGTTTGATAGGCGTTTATTTGTACTTATACACAGACTTTTTATTCCGATCCTTTACTTTCCCACTGCAGGGCAAAGGCATCCCACCGTCTCTTTCAACTGTTTCTGTCTCTGTCATTTTAAGGCCAGTTCGGGATACATATCCAAGTCGTTGCTCAAAAAGTACAATGTTTTTTTAACAAAGACTATATACTCGTAAGTAGATCTACATATTTTGTTTCATTCACTATTTTAATCTCAAATATGGGCAGAATATCTTCTTCATCGGCTTGGCTTCTGGAGGGAGATTGCTGGTCAGTTTTTGTTTGTACCCCGATAACTATATTGAGGAGTAATAAATACAAATTCAATGCCCAAATGCAGACGTATCTTAGTAGGTACGAGGTACGTAGATAAGTAATTTTATTTATGAAAAACATTTCAAAGTAAAAACATAAATTATATTTAAGTAAAATACAAATATTATTCATACACTCAATGAAATACCTAACAACACGAACCAATTTAAGTCGGTTTTAATCTTAACACATTAACAGGAGTCAAGTGACTTGCGAAGGCAATAAATAAAACAAAACTCATATACGCCCTTAGAAGGAGTTGGTTCAATAAAGGACTATGCATCACGCGACAACATACCTCAAAGTTATTTAATTATCGTTACGAAAAACTAATCCTTGGTAGGAGAGCGAAAATTGTGTCCTATACGACGAGTCTGCAGGTGCGTGTGTGTACGCGTACCGTTCACAGGGTGCTCTGGAACGTTACGATATTATTAATATATGGCTTTAAGTGCCCCATTGTTGGGCAAAGTCCTCCCCCCATTTCTTCCTTCCTGATGGTAGGTAGGTACCAGTTAAGTACAATTACGAAAAATTAAAATGATGTCACCAATGTTTGTTCGCCTTTAATATACATTTTTATTAATCCGTTCCAATTGTTAGGAAGTTAAGTCCCTATGAGATACATATATCACTCTTATTTTTGCGTGGGGGTATAAAAAGTAAATAAAGATTCCGATTACTGAACTATATGTTAAAGTTATATGTATAGTTACCCAGTGTGTGAATGCAGTTTAAGAAAATGTACATCCTTTTTCCTAACATTTAGGTTATTATCATTATTGCAAATTCTTACAATTAATATTTTCAAGAAATGAATATCCCTGCTAATAATTACATAGATTATACGTTATCATCTAAAAAGTAGGACATATAAACTGAAAAAGTGTAATTTTAAAGTAGGCTCTTTATATTGTTGGTAGACACACCCTGTAGCCGAGTAATACTTCAATAGAGACTAGAGGCGGCGGGCGCTGTCGTGTGACGATATTTATGCGCGCAATATTAACTTCACGACGGAATTAACTGTAACGTTTCTCAACTCACAAACACGCCGTATACTCTACAATTATTACAATACTTTGATAACATTTTATCATTATTTATATAAAGTATCATTATTTAAATACTTTATATAATGGTCTAATGATTTAATCATTATACCATTATCATTAACGCACACGCATCGCGTTAATTTATAAATAGTTTAGAGTAAACCTTAATAATGTTTTACATTAATTTTGATGCCATTTTAATGAAATTATTAAAAAAAATATGTTTATTGTGGCGTAAGGAGAATTATGGAATATATTTTATGAGTGTATTTAATTTGCTTTTGGTTTAAATCTATGAATAAGTCATTTTCGCTATGTTTAAAATAAATTGAATTTATGACTATGGCTTATAACAATTACAATACTTGAGTTTTCAAGTAACTTTTAATACATAATGGTCAATTTCAAAAAAAATTACTCTTTCGAAACCTACTAGTAAGCAAAATCGATTACTCCAACGATTAATATACATAAGAACGGAACAATACCACCGATCCATTACGAGAGTCTTCCTCCATGGTGTCATATTCGTATCGTCCAAGACTAGTGTTGGCATGGAGATAATTCATTGTTGGTTTACCGTTGACACAACTTACAGCCAACAACAAGAAAAACACAGAAAATGTAATTTGTATCTGAAACCAACCGAACAGAGGATTCAAGCAAATATCTGTGAAGGGTCAACGATTCCATGATGTCCAAAATCAGCAAGGGTGGCGCGCCTTCCCCCGGGCGAAATATAAAAATCATTCATATGGACAAAATAAAATTGCATCCCAAATAACCCGGTGCTCATCGGCCGAAAATCTATTAGCAATAAATATGAAGTTTTCCGATTTCACAGGATTTAAAACGGCGATCGAGCGCGAACTAGCTCCAATAAAAACAGGGAGTCTTATGACTTTTCTGCTTTATGACCCTTTAGTTTTATTGGTTTGCGGATTCGTTAATTGTGTTCTGAGTTGGGAGGCACTTTTCATAACTTTGATGAGTTACACAGTGGAGTAGCCTCAGTGTGAGTGGAGCGATCGAGGGGGCAGGGCTGAGTTCCGGTGTGGCTTTAAGAGTCTAATTATATCTATTTATTAAGTGCTCTTTCTGATACACTTAGCTCTTATAACATACGGATTCAGAGTATCTTTAATTAACCTTTATTAGAAAATCTTAGCAAATAATAAGTTTTGTGTGTGTTTGTTGTGGTCTTATATTTGAAGTTCCCATGTTTTAATTTAAACTAAATCTGATCGAATGATCAAAACTGGTTATACATCGTTTCGAATTCGTAAATCAAGAATAAGATCGCATTATGTTCGCTATTTATTTGTATAAAAGGTGTGGTGATTTTTGTGCAGAGCTATTTAGGTTCATAGATTTACCCTGTCTGTGTTTTGAGAGCTTCTCAAAGTAGAGAAGACTTAGACTAAAGAGTTCATTCAGCTCTTTAGCAGTAATAGTAATGACATCGTTATCGTATTCGTAGTAGAAAGAATTATAAATATTATTCTATTGTTTTGAACGTTTTTTAGAAACTGTCATTCCTTAGTCTAGCTAGTCTATGAAATGTTTTCACCAAAACTGTAAGATCGAGCTCAACGATTCGTGATGATAACTTTTATGTTTATAATGTCTACTATTTATAGCAATTAATTATTACTCTTAATAATTATTTATTTAATTATTTCTGCCAAGGAAGTATGTAGCAGTTAATGGTAGATTTTTCGGTGGATGTCCGTTGTCCCCGTGCACAGTGTCCCCGTCGACGGGGACAGGAGCATTTTTATTAAATAATTTTAAATTACTTCACGTTGTCCCCGTACCATGTAGAGTTATTACTAGTAAATTGATACAGGGACAACGGGAAGTTATTTTAAATATGTAATTAAAGTACTGCGGACAACGGGCATAAATAGATTTTTCTTTCTAGTTTGCTCAGCTATTTCTCACGGCTTTCATGCTTTCATGGCTCCATACCTTTTGTTTATGAGTATTCTCATGTTGTGTACTTGTGGACAAGATCTAGCATCAGTATTTTTTGGGCGAGATAAGGCAATAGGTAAAATCAAAACACAATGTGATATTTTCAATTTTAATCTTGATATTTTCATCTACGATACAAGGCACACACACAATTTTAAAAGTAAATTAATGAATAATAATTATAATAGAAATAAATAACGCATGCTTCCAACTATTACAATATGAAGAAATAAAGGTACATAGAAGCCTCGATAAGACGAAATGGGATTAAGCGACTATTTAAAAATCAGATATTTTAATAGAAAATTGATAATAAAAACTCGGTATTGTCAATTTTGGGTGTGAAACGATATAATAAGAGCAGTCACTCGGCACATTCACACATTCAGCTAAACATTTAAACAACTATAGTTATTTATTACGTCGCATTATCCGTACCAGATAATCATGAAATGTGATTGTATGGAGCGCTTCAATTCGACACTTGACTACATCTTACAACAGAAATAACACGGATTCTTCATATCACTGGTGAGCTATAGGCTTCGTTTAGACGGAGCGAGTTTAAAAGCTACAAGCCGAACGGGCGAGATAGTGACGTAATTTGTAGCTCGCGATCTGTTAAACTCGCAGGCTTGTAATTAGTAAACGAGCTCAATCTTAACGACACTTTAAAAATACTATCATATTAAAGCTTATAAGTAGAAAGCTTCCGCCAACCTCAAGAATGTAATGATATTACGAGTATACATTATTGTTGTAATAATGATATTCTTTCTCTACAATTTACAATCGAATAGTCAAGCGCCAATCACTCGATACAATCGTCTAAACATTACATTATAACTATAAAGACATTGAAAGTGTCCCGAACTAAGCATATAAATACCGCTAATGTTTATGTATAATGTTACTACTGAACTTATCTTATTACTCCTCTACACATATACATCGAATCTGCGACACAGATATGAGATAGCAATCATTATTTATACAGCATCTACTTTACGAATTTAGTTTTAAAGAAAACTCTTAGGTTACATTGTACGCAAAACTGTCTCTTCTGTATTCAGTCAATAACGTTGAATTGTAAAAATGTAAAGTAGAACTACTATCTTATAGTAACTATCGTACAAATTATGTTTCAATCGTAAACTAGGACAGTTACATCTAATCATTGCACTAAAATTGAATAAATTACAAGATAGTGAAATTATAATAATTACTTACTATTGAACGTTTATTTACAAAGTAGTAAAACGATGAAAGTGTGTACCTACTTAGTTGCAGTTTTACTGACGATATTATGAATGTAATATTTCGAAACGAACAGTTTTAGGAACTAAAATTATCATTATAAAAAATGTTGAGACTAAAGCTGAACTTTACAAAAATCATCGAAAAGCAGTCTTTGATCAATTCCAACCATTGTCTCAATCGATCTTGGAACTTTAGAACGTTCAACATGATATGTTTGTAGCAGGGCGCAGCACAGCGGCCCGTACGCGTAGTATACGTTCCGACAAAATAAAACGGCAACAGTAATGCACTTCACAGAGGATATTGATTGACACTTAAAATATAAATATGGCATGTAACGATAAAAGTAAAGGTACTCTTCAGAAGACAAATATTTCAAGTATAAATAACTCGAATCGTCGATAAAACCGTATTGACTTACAATCTAGTAATAATAATAATAGAGGAATATTTACAAATTTTGCTATGGAAGAATCCACATCGACTTCGTTCGTTCGACGAAATCTCCGTCCTTACTTCGAGTAACAATATTTACAGGTTAAATCTCAACAGGTCGAAATACAATTCATTGAGATCTGCGGCAAAGATTTATCAAAACATTCGTATCGTGACGTCACTGCACTGCCGACGGCCGTCCATTGAAATGTCCAATCTTTGGGATTTACTTTTCCCGGAACTCGGGTTTAACACTGATGAGAGGTTTTCTTGTGTCGTCGGCTTCGTTCTCGTAGTCTTGGTGTTCGGGGTACTCGGAGGCCCCGAGGTGCGTCAGCTAAGTGGCCGAGCTGAACAGCACTGAGTTCTTGTAGTAGGCGGCGCGCTCCGACAGCGGGCTCTTCACGTCGTGCTCCATGGCCTGCTGGCGCGACTTGCGCTCCATCTCCAGCTCCTGCGCCAGCGACTCTGTGGACAAACAACACCACCCGTCAGTCACACTTCACACAGCCACCTCCACAACTTATTTTAGTACACGCTACAAAGTTCCACCTTCATTAAATTAACCGAACCATTGTCACAAAGTGCAAGTACTCCGCTATCATCATCCGCCCCGGAAAATGTCATTTACGTATTGGGGAAAAGCGGAATCACATCAAACGGACTTCACATACGTATGTAACATGGTAATTTAATATTCAATATTGCCTCTCAAAAACGTATCACTCGCAATATTCCGGGCTTAATTAAATATCTCCTAGAAGGGTTGTTCACTGTTAATGTATCTACGTCTACTTTTAAAGTTATTAGAGTAACAGTTTAATTTAAAAACTGTTCGGGTAGAGTACGTCTGCAGACGGCAATAGCGAACAAATAAAAATTTTAACACGTCTCGAGCACACTCTAATAAGATTTTAGGTAAATTGACAAAGTTCGTGAAGACGTAGTCAGGAGTAGGTGAGGTAAGGCAATTGTCTCCGAAAACGTCGACGTTTTACGAAATATGCTTATTCAATTTCATGCAACGCTTACCGCCTCCTGCAATTTACGAGATATAAAAGATATAAACGGAATCGCGTTTTTTGCTTACTTTGATGGAACATTCTCTCAACGGGGAATTCAATTTCTCATCCCGATTCATTTACAATTTATGCTTTCAGTATTCAAATTTATGACGAAGAACCATCAGGTTGATATTGTTAATACAACTTATAACATTGGTGCGATACAGATTAAAATGGCAGATCTCATTCAAAGTACTCATCAGTAAGAAAAACTCGATTATAATCTGATTTGTCGGAGTGTAGACTAGCTCCAGGGCGCGACACAAGTGTCACCGCGGAGGGCTGTTCCGAAACAGAAACCTATTATCCCGGGCGAGATTATCCGCCTAGGGCGTCACAATTAAATATTATACACTTAAAAGCTTCGGCCTTTGCCGTTTCACGTCGCTGCCACCCCTAAATGTCCCATTAGGTCTGTTTGAATACGTAATATTTTTGCATTTGCCGCTTCTAAAACAGAATTGCCGGTTCCTTTGAGAGTCATAATCTATTTGTTCTTTGAAACAACTGTAATGGTTGAACGCTTAGCTTGATAAAAAGTTGTTCTTTAATCTTTTCTTTCTCAATTTCGTATTAAGAGCGAGTTAATAATACATACTATAGGAAAGATTTCGGAGCCGAGAAATGTTTATTTTGTTTTACTTTGGGTAACAACAATAAGAATCACTTTCACAAACGTACTGCAAAAAGAACAGAAACGATTTAGTTATTTAGATTTAATCAAATGGTCATCGAATGACAAAAAAGGACCTCGAGAACGTGAAATGATTAAGCAGTAAAGTCGCTGGCGTCGATTGAGTACCGCAGGCTCGTTGAGTTGTCAGGTGTCGGCACTTGTTGGTAACAATACCGCCGCACCACGAGATACTGATTTACAATTCAAAGACTAAACGAATTCTATTTGATAACATTATTTCGTAGTATTACCATAACAAATAAAGTCCCGAGTTAGTCATGATCCTTGAAAGTCCTTCATTAAAATATAATTTAGACAAGAAAATAATTATTATTTTGTTAAAAAGCTCGACATTATGACAAGTATCGTCTTCTCGTTATTTTTTAATTTTTTTGGCGCAATCGACACCTTTGTTCGTTAGTGGGTGAAAATAATTACTGTTGAAAACTTCATGAAAAAGAGTTGATTAATTCTTTCGGTGGTAATTTGAGAAGGTTGTGGACACAGGGGGTGTTTCAACGGATCACCGGGTCGAGAGTCGAGACTCATCTCGTCGGGGAAACGTAGAACAGAGACATGACCCGTTCGCACACAACCGACAACTAGCCCAAGGTGTTCCCTCAGTGTGACCAATTCGTCTGATTGGATTGATTTTTTAGATAAACCGTTCGAGTCAATTGAATTTACTTTAAATAAAAACCGGCTACCTGTTTCGGTAGCCTTTCAATGAAATAAAAAGCACATCACTGGAGTGCTGAAAAAGTTGAGCTTGTAAATAATTTGTGTTCAAAAAATTCTTCCATAATTTTATTTAAAAAGTCAATTTCAATGATATTGGGTAGTGTAGGTATATGAAAACACTCAGTTGGATGCGGCTGCGTTAAAGCATAAACAAAAAAGTTAATATCGTCAAAGGTTTCGGGCGCACCTGTGTTGTACAATTTTATTTCCATTCATTTTACAAGCTCACCTAAAAAGTATGAAGAAGTTTCCTCTTTATTAATTTTTCAACTTTATATTACTTCTGTTACAACGGATGGTGTATCCCTATTATGAACTCTACTACTCGAATTTGTAATTTGACATTGTTTGTATGAAATACTTTGTATATAAAGATCCAAAATACAAAGAAGTTACCATATTGAATAATGTAGGTGACATTATTAGTAGGTACTTATGCTTAGGAGCCGTGAGTACCTCTTTCATTCAAAGAAATGATAAGGAAGACAGTGTGTGAAGTAAGGCAACGAGGCTTGTCTAATATAATTAAGCCATCGATATAAAGCTTGTAATGTTCCTAAACACTATTGAAGCTAATGTTAATATAATGTAAACCAGTTGATTGATCGCCGACAGACCCACTTTCGTCAATAATTGCTCCGAGATATTTATGTGTTTGACCTATTTCGAGCACTATGAAAAGCTAATGAAAACATTTCACAATAATTATACGCTCTCTGTTTGACTCATCTCGTTTCTCATAAAAAACACGTAGAAAAAAGTTTTCTAATTTACGAATAATAAAATATGTTTTCTTCTTTTACCGAAGGCACTGAAGAAAGTTGATGAAAGGCTCCCAAGTTTTAATTTTTGTTTTTCTGTTACCAACCTTTTTTATATTTACAACCCTCTTGTATTTTTTCTTTAGCTTTGTAACTTTATATCTTGATATACAATATTTTTGAAAAGAAATCATCTTTGCTATTTTGTCTCTGTCCTCAGTTAATTCAATGAACCATTTACAATGGCAATCACTAATACTTTTCTAACTAAATGCACACCGTGTTATTCTCAAGTGTATTAAAACAATTACATTAAAATTATATTTGTCAATTTGTGCAGAAAGCAAAGTTGCGTGTTCGCGTGCCCTGGGACTGGGGTGGAGCAACACTTAAATTAGTTGCAATTTCTGCTTGAAAAGCACTCGTTGGCAAATACCACTCGTCGACTAAACAGGAAATTATTAAATCCATATCAATGTTCCACTGCTACTGACTTTGCCGCTATTATCCTTACCCCTGTTATCATGAATTAATTCGTTTAAATGTTACTTGTACTTGTAAATGTAAGCTGATTATCTATTTTATTCCGATTTATGCATTATGCACTTGTTTGAAAATCGAAGGATGACGGTTACGGTAGCATAATCATTAAAATATATGGAAACAGCATTGGAACGTCCACCTTTTGGAAGCCTTCTAAATTGCGTCAAAATGGGTTCCTTGCTACAGTCTCAAAAGTTGAAAACCTGTCAAACTCTTTCCTTGACTGAGCGCAGAAAGATAAAATATGATCAATAAGAAGAACTGATATCCGTCAAGTATCTATGTACGTACAAGGCGGGAGGTCCGCACAATAGGTAACCACCGAAGCCAGTGCATTTTTAATGAAATTTCTGGGCTTTCCACAAAGCGGATATGAATGAAAAAAACTACGGTTTTGATTTACCGATACGTGCATGCCGCCGTGCGCTTTTTACCTTCCTGTTACCGAAACTTTTGTATTTTTTGTCAAGTTGTATTATGTATCCTTACTCATATTTTTTTTTTATTTTGTATAATGAGCAATATAACATGTATTTCCATCTATGGAATTACAGACAATGTGTATGCTTTTATAAAACTAAGTGTTAAATATGTTTTGTCGTTTTAATTGAAATATTTAAGTAGTGGAGCACAACAGAACATGAAGAGGGAGACATAAATATTGTTATGATGAGGGAGTCGAATCTAAGCGCCCCTAAAATCACAATACGTATCGGGAGGCGTGTATCGTTGTGCTTTTTAAATTCTTCGAATTCTCAATACGCAAGGCATGCAATATGATGAGTATAAATTTCATTTCATCGAATTTTTGCCGTCTCCCACACGGACCCTTTTACATTTGATGAAAAACATACATTGTCGACAGGACCAGTCTGCAGTCGAGAATTCAATAACGTGGATTTATGAATACTGTACATTTGTCGGTGAAACTTTAAATTAGTTTGGAGATATTTTCAATAAATATTTAATTCTTCACGGTGCAGATCCAATGCAGTTATATCAGAATTTTAGTATCAAAATGGATTACATCTGACGTTAAGGCGGTGCCAGTTGTGCTCATTTTTATATATCTACAATAACAAATAGACACGTTTGTGCTGTGCTTTTATAAGACCAACAACTTTTAATCAAATGTCAAAAATCAACTTACCAGAATAGTTTTGCCAGAAAGCGGCTCCCCCACTCATGATGTCCACAGGTGGGGGCGGGTAGTTCCACTGGGGCTTCTCCGGGGTCCTGGGGGGTTCCCGCTGGAAGGGTGGCGAGGCGGCCGGGGGCTCCGCGCTGGGGGGCTTGCTCTCCGACCCATTCTCGCGCTCCGCCCGCGCCTCTTGAGCTGGCGACGATAAGTTCTCTGTAGATCATCATTTTTCGTCAATTTGTTGAAATGTCTTATAACTATTCAAATGATTAAGAATGAAGAAGTTCTCTATTTCAAGTAATGTAGTTAACCATTAATACAAAAGATTAACTCCTAGTACTCGTCCGTAGGTAGGTATGAAAAGCGCCAAGTAATTATAAGAATAATCCCTTAACATCCATTACTCAGTCAAATGGACAGCCAATAAGTGTAGTAAACAGCGATTAACCAAGGAAATTCAACTCGAATGCGTGTTAGCTCAGCAACCCCCGTTTCAAATGGTCTGCGAAACGATTTCCTGACACGGAGATTAGTACAAGCCTTCACCAGCGCAACCCCCTTCTTACGTCACGCACTACATACACACAACCCGGCTAATAATGTCATAAATCACCCGCGTGAGCAATCAAGAATCAATCTTATGTCGACCATGTTAAAGGTGAGCTTCATTTGTGTACAGGCAAAGATATAAGTGTATATTGGAAATATCTTCACAGATAGTTTGACAGAAGGTAAGTTAACATGTCAGAGGCACTTGTATGTTGAAACTTGTTCGAGTATGATAAGCGGTGCCATTGACAATTTTGATCAGATTTAGGATATGCTAAATTTATCCTTAATTTCCAAAGTTTTCAAGTTGTTTATATCTATAGTTTTAAGGTTTAGATTTACGCCTACCAAGACCGAGGTCCGGGGTTCACTTTCGGGATAGAGCGAAGCATCCAATTTAAAAAAGGTTTTGCTTAATCCTCCTTCTGCACTGACGTCTTCAGTGAGCTGGGAGGCCTTTAGACTTATATTACTAGATTTCAATACTAACCAGTGACGATTCTGAGTATCTCAGCGGGCGCCCCGGACTGCTTCAATGCTTCTTCTATTTTCTGTCGCCTCTTCAGCTCTGATTCCAGTTGTTCTTGTATCATTTGCCGCTGTTTTCTTTCCTTCTTTAGCCGCTTCTGATACATAACTGCAACAAAATCACAAATTTAGTCAAGAAATATCGTTCAGTACTTATACAAGTCTAGCGTTTTATTGATTATAGTGTTTCATGAACCCTTCAAGATAATTATAGGTACCTATTAGGTAAACATAAAAACTATTATTATTATCTAACAGTTTTGTCTGCATTAATATTTATAAAAGGCGGTGAAATCGCTCCAAGTTGTACCGTATCGAAACAACAATTACATTGAATGCTGCACGCAGAGCAAAACAAAATTCAAGACTAAATAAACGGTTGTGAGCGCGCCTGCGCCCGCGCCGCGCCGGCCGCGCCATACCTACTCGCAGATACGTCATTCGATCAAACCTGAAAATCAAATTACACCTGTCTCCCTTACTCTTATGACAAAACTGGCTTTTCTGTATCTCACAACATTATGATGGATCCAACCATTTTGATTTGGCATTTATACATCAATGATCGTTCGATCATGCATCCGATAAATTTCTCTTTCTCACTTATTCGATTCATAATAATTCTGTCTTTTTCTTTCGAAAATTTGATTGACGAATGATTGAGTCGGCTCACGTGTCGAGTGCCCCTGGAGGCTGTACTTGGAGCCATAATGATGAACTCAACACGGCTACAATGAAAAAATAAATACATGAACATTGGTCGCAAGATTATTGTACATAAAACTTTATGTTCATGTCGCTTTCGACGTAACTAATAGCATTTATTACAAATATATTATCAAGTGCTGCATATATAGGAGATAGAAATGTATTAAAAAGTAGTAAAAACAAAGGTATGCGAATATTCTCGTTAATACAAGCTAGTAATTAATGTTGTTGGTAATGAGCGAGCGCGCGGCGAGGTCCGCTAGTGATCGACTCCTACGCATCATTTGTCATCGGCCGACCTCCGACACCACCGGTAATGACGCCGCGATACTGAATCCACCTTTTTATTGCCATCCCGTATTGTTTTAGACCAATAACTCATCCCGAGCACACTTCAAAATAAACTTCAGAGACGGTACCCTAAAATCAAATATTATATACGTGACCATACATAATTACTTTGTTAACAAAATTAGGATAGAAAGGTCCTTTTTCACTTAATTTCTCGGCAATACAAAGGTGTGCGTCCAAATGTCCGTTCAGTGGAAAATTCGTCGGACCATCGAGTCCGTATATCGATTCGATTTAACACCTCTTTAAAACGGTTTTGCACTCGACTGGAGCTTATTTTAGGATCTTTTCATCTCTCTTGTTTATCAACGCGTTAATGTTCTAGTGATTATAATTATTTTAAATGAGATCAGGTTTAGGGTTGGGCGCGGACAGTCGGAGTCGTATCCGAGCCGTCACTCAAAGTCTTCCCACGCGACTTGTAGTCGGCCGAGATTCGAGACCCGAGACCCGAGAGGCGCGGGCACCGACGCTTCTCATTGCATATTGTTTCTACAAGTCAATATTTGTCTATAGACCGTCGGCTCCTCTTTGTTCTCATAATCCGAACCTATTGCTTCCTCATTCATAACTCGACAGACGATGAATCGTAATAAATCTCAATTGATTATTTCATTTGGTGCTGGCTTAACAAAAAAGTTTTTTAATCTTTTGTTACCGCCTTTGTCGATGATGACTCTAATTCTGATAGCTGAATAGCTTTATGTAGGTAATCTTTTCTATTGTTTTATTTTCCTTTTAGAACTTTTTATAATTAATATATTCAAATTTTAACGTTGAGACTTCAAAATAAAAGAAATTGATGTTAAAATTGCTTCAGTCCTTAGCCCTGTAAGAGTCCACTTTCCACGGCTTTGCTTTAGTTCAATGAATATTATAATGTTCATATTTATGATAGAAATAAGAACAGCGACTATAAAATAAACACAACACATAGATAGTATTGATTAATAGAACTCAACAAAGAACACGATGTGAAGCGAAACAATTCGATGACCGAGCGTATGAATAAAAACGAACCACCGAAATATTGAAGGAATCCATTCAAAGGGGAAAAAATGCAATAAAAACCGAGGCCGATACAAAACGAGAGTGCGGTTACAAAGCAACCGGCGAATATGGCAGTGAACATCCGTTGCAGACAAAACTTTGGCTACTTGACTATGCAAATTATATTTGCGGACCGCCGCGGCGGAGACCCGATCTCCGACGTTTCGTTTCACTTTTACGTATAACGTGTATTCTTTTCATATTTTCATCCGATTTCCTTCCCCTCGTTCATTTTGTTCCATTTTTAAAAGTCGCGGAACAATACCGCTTTCCGCGGGCCTTATTCGCCGCGAGCCGTTTTCTTGCACGCGGCTTCTTTCTCCGGTTATTATACCTACGTATCTTTTATATCTATCGAGTTTTCTTTTCTTTAATACTTTTTAACTCATAAATGGTTGATACGGTCCCCAAGGGTTTGTTGCCCGAATAACATGTAAATGAGTCGGTTGTGCGAGTAGGTTGCTACAAATTCAAATTGGAATCTGCGTTATACTGTAATTTTATATGGTAAATCCTATTCTGTAACAAGTTTGAGCGGTTTATTTTGGTTTGTAAATATAAAAGTTTAAAAAATATTTAAATTTCTTTATGGAGGTTCATGAGGCCATTTATATGAAATGCTTTGCATACTCCATTGAGTGTAGTTCATAATAAGACGCCATACTTTTCCCAATAGTGCAATACAACGTAAATAAGAATCGACATTTATGACAGCTGCACCCCTCCCAGTGGCGGCGAACGATTTAGATAAGTCTTTTTATAGTTCTTTATTGAAAATAAATTGCCTAGAATAAAATCAGACACAGTTCAAACGGCTTTCCGATAGATGTGTATGAAATAATGTTTTTCTGATAAGATGGGTCGTCAATGGAACGCATGTTTGCCGAGATGCGGCTCCGATAGGGATCGCTCTGCTATTGACAGTTGATAACAGATAGGAATAGTACTCGTGTGCTATCATCTATCATAGCATTATTAAGAATTTAATGTTTGATTTCTTCTCAATATTTTTTCGGATTTTGCAACAAACATAATATTATGGTCCGTAAATCGTGATCATAATATTTTTGGCTCCAAAACTTGTAATTTTTTCCAAATATATTCGCTTGACATTTGTCAAAATGTCCATACCAAGGGCGCGAGTCCGCTCGCTCCCCAAGCGTTGACTTTTTATCTGTTTCCTCTGTTTTAGTTAGCCGACAACACTATTTATGGAGCGGGTGCTTTTCGAGATAAACATTTTCCTCAAAATTGTACCGGATTATTGTTTTTGTCAGACAAGTGGGGAAGTTAAGTTACGAGCTGCGAATGACCTTTGGTGATAAAACACTTTATATTTTCTCCTCAATGTGGACGCAGCAAATATATTTATTCGATGTTTCATAACGGTAAAAGCAACAAAATATCAATAAAGGTGCACGGAGAAAATTTTTATGAAAAAAGAAAGAAAAAGATCGCGAGCAGTTTTATCATGACGATCAAAGGGCCGGTCGGACATTCCGACTTCTTACGACGTTAGTAAAAAATACAATCTCTCTTTATAGTTACCATTCCACTGGTTATTATATCCGTATCGATACGGCTGAACTTACGGACCGTGAAATGTCCGAGTCTCGATATTGCCGGCCCCCGGCACTACTACGCTCATTTCGGGCATTTCGAAACTTATGAAAAAAAAATGCATAAGAAATAAACATGATCAACCTCTTTATGTATGCCTAGTACCGACGCTTCAAGGCTGTGTTCAAGGTTACCGTAAATAGTGTGACAAGTCTTAGTAGTGAAACGTAATATGTACTTATTTATTATTTATATCAAATTAAAAATGCTTCTGGAATCAGGTCATAATACCGTCTCCAGTAATATGATCGGATAGTCTCCAGGGAAGATTAGTCTGACAGATGAAATAAAAAGGAATCGATTCTTAGTAAAAAATCGATACAGTTGTGTATCGAATGATGTATTATTTTCGTTGGATTGGCTCATCGGGCCATGCTTCCTGCGACATCGGTGTGGTCGTAACTTGACACCTCACGTTAATATGGCTGAATTAATAATTTTGTAGATAATCGTTGGCAGGGGTCGTATCGCGTGCAAATGTATCGTGAGGCTTCGTCAGCTTATTATTAAATTTAATATTATATTAGAGAAAACTTATCAAATATCATAAATGGAACTAATGGAAGAAATGGCCAGCCCTCAACTTCATAGCTAATATCGTAGTCATAACAGCCGCAGGTAGATAAAAACAACAAATATTGACAATAGATGATTGCAGACCGGCCAGCGGATCCCCCGAGCAAACTTCGAATTAAAACGGGGACGAGAAAAATTAATCCTAATGCGATTTTAATGAAGCCGAAATGAATGAATGCAATAATGAATTGTAAAGCCTCCGTTTATTCGTTTTGTGTGTTTTGTGCGGACTGCCGGTGGAATGAAAACGTAACAAATAAACCTAATGGAGAAGATAAAAGGCACCATTCTTTGGAATTCTAGTTAAGATTGTACTCAATATAATCTAATGAGATTATTTATAAACTTAGATTAGCATTGAAATGAAGTACCTAAATATTAAAAGAGAGATAAAGCACATTATCCAGACAGGTAGATCTTAAAAGCGTATCTATTGAAGCGTGGGTAAGATGAAATGTAATAATAATTAAGGCTCAGTATTGCACAAAGACGCACGCCTTAACGTCAAGTATAAAGCACACAAGCGCTGAAAATGTACACCTGAAGTCTGTGCTCGCTTTTGCATTAACGAATGCGGAAGCGGCGCTGTGCATACAGGGCGCGCTGCATCCCCCTCTCGCCGCCCCCGCCCCGGCCCCCGGCCCGCACCAACCAGACGCCTCCAGCTCCAGAGTCCCACCCGTGCGTTCATTACCTCCATGTGGCGACGACCCAACAATTCAAGTTTGCTTTCCGCCACACAATCTACGCTACCAGACAGACTACACTATTCCCATACACACCGGCCACTCGAATAATAAAGATGCAGAAATTAACCTGCCTCCACTGAAAAAGGAAACTAAGTGAAGCTATCTCCGCCTGAATAGAGGTAATGTAACTCGTACTCGTACAGCGAATGAAAGAAACTCAACGGTTAAATGCTGAGCTTGTTGAAACAGAGGGTAAATGTCAACCGCGGAATAAAAACAGTCAACAGATAAATGCAAACGATAAACACACGAGCAAACTGAAAAGGCGAGATGTGAAAGCGCATGTTGACTCTGCAAACACGAAATGGATGTAATGTTTCGACGTGTACGTAAAATTGGCTCGCGCGGACTTTGCATGTAGCTACGAATGTTCTTAGGAAATCAATAAACTTTCCACACTAAATTTACTCTGTCTCATAAAATATTCAATTACGCATAAGCACACATTTGCTAAGGCCAACAACGACCACGCGGTACCCCCATTAAAGACGCCTAAGGGCCATTTAATCGGTCAGTGGATGTAAATTCGACGGCCCCAAAACAAATATCCCGAAACTAATAAGGAAACGAAATATGTAAATCGTCTGCCATATTGTTTCGCAAGTGAAATCTTCCTTTAATCTTATAACAAATCCGTGTCCAAATGGCCGGACCGGGTTGAATTTGAATATAAGAGGGTTAGTTTAAGGGTCAGGTTGTTCCGCAGTGATGTTGCGGTGAGCTAGGAGCAAATGTATGCAAGACACGCACGGCGGAGATAGCGCCCATAATGTTGTCCTATGCACATATTGCATCAAATTAGTTGTCGACTTGTAAACAAGGAGGAGGAAAGTAAGGCCGCTAAGACGTCGTCGGTGGGTAGTTTGCATGGATATGAGACCGGCAATATGGGGCTCCGCAGCTGCTGGCTGTACTCATTAAGATGTTTTATGGTCGGCCCGCCGGACCGTGTTGCCAATTTAAGATATTTCTATGCGGGACGGCGCCACGTTAGTTTGGCTTCCGATTAGGGGATTAAAGTGGTCCTTTAAGGTATTAGCGTAATAATTGCGGCGTCCATTATGCGGTTAGCATTGTCTCTAATGCTCCCTCAGGGACATTATTGGGGTAATTTAGATTTAAATAATATGATCGTTTTCAATTATTATAGGTAGCCGGGCGTCGGTGTTTACAGTCGAGTCAAACAAATGAACTCAAACAAAGGTGCAATAAAAGCCAGAAAGAGAATAAAAAGACAAAGTTCAAACAAATTCGGACCGTTCATCGCACACCTATTCCCCGCACAGCAAGTAAATCAAAGGGTGTTGAAACTTTACACCCACTTAAAGCCGGACACAGTAATAAAGCGTTCGAACTTCGTCGACCCTGGACATCAAATGGGCCACCCCTTTTGTATTTTGTTAGAGAGAAAATTAAAAGTTCTGTGATTTATTTTTGATCCTGACTGTGAACGATTACTCACTTATTTGTACACCCCATCGATTTTATATAGATAATTGATTTTGTATTGATTAAACCTATGTGTTACATGACTAGAAAAGTATTAAAATTGTAATTATACGTAAATGTAAGGAACGTTTCAAAGACTGATATCTCACAAAACTATTCGTTCCAACTAAAGCCCACAGAAGACGTACAAAGTAAGGTTGAGTTCGCCAAGAGTATCAGAAGCTACTTACTATACGCCACAAGTTGGTTTCAAGCATCTCTCGTCATTTGATCTGGACTAACTTAACACTTCTCATAAAGTTTCCATTCATCAACTACATCTTCTGAGGATATTGTTGCTTAACATGTCCATTGTCATAAAACATGAGACTTATTGCGAATACGGACTGCTGGTTCAAGTAAGACGATCGGACAAAATTAACTAACATAAACACGAGTACTAGACACGTAAAGCCAATAAAAGCCAAGCAAATATTATGTCAAAATTGTTCGATCAGAATATATGAGCGAAAGCAATGTATCGTAATTACTTATGAAAATGTCGATACACACATCATCAACATAAATCACAATGTTAGAGCGATCCTTTTGGTAAGCTGACTCGTATTTCTAAGTTACCAACTACTTGGCAATAACCCGATACCGGTCACCTCGGGTCGGTCAGTTGGGATGAATAATTACAGATGAGCACTGACTTTGAAACACAAAACCTTACAGGAATTAGACAACTTCACAGGATTCACGAGAACACCTTCTAACAATCGGTATTCCAATCCTTTGGGATAACTTGATACGTCATAAAATGAAAATATTGTTTCGATTCGAGCCCTCTTAGTGTAGTACCCGGCTAAATTTATGTGATGATTCGAATGTATTAGTCCATAAAATCTATTAATTACATCAAAGATACCATGTAAATGCATGAACCCCAATAAGCACAATATTAATTGTTTCCAAAGAGGTGATTCCATCGAATGTATTCCCTGATTAAGTGCACGGTCGGTCTCGACCGAGAGGGTTATTAAATAATTTATTGTCTAACAACTATTCGTGAGGGGCACTGCTCAAATGGTCCGCTAAGATTCTGCAAACTCTTGTTACGGAATATTGCTAACGTAAACTTTGTCCATGAAACTTAAATGGATTCACACAACGATACCGCGAAGACGTGCAGATTTAAACTATCTTTTGAAAGTTCTTGAAGGAATACCAGCACAATTATTTGTTTTAGTTCGCTTTGTTCTATTGTTGATCCGAACGGTCTGGCACATAAAGTAAATCAGAAAGCATGTTGTTTATGTTTCATTATACAATTTTCCGTTTTATTTGACGAAAACAATAAAGAGCAACGCTGTGATTGAGTTTGCCCCGAACCTTTTATAGCTTTCAATGCACATTTCGAGCTGTCAGTGGCAAATTACGAAGGCTGCCCATTCACGCTCAAAAATCGCTCTCGATTGAGTCAAGTGAGACAAAATAAAAGGTTCGTGATGGGGCGCGGACTCACCCTCGCCGGGACACCAACCGGGAGCGTGTGTCCGGAGCATTCGTACTCGACTAACAGGTACCGGCGGCCGGTTACATTCGTATTGAATTAAATGGCGCGTGCGACAGCTAATCAACCATCACCGTACTTAAAACTATATTAATGTATCAGACAATTTTTAACCTCTTCAAACGTAAACGTAAGGTAGTTTCTTTAACTTTACGAGAATGTGTCTTTTGTATTTTTCTTGTATTTTGAGAGAAGAAATTTTCATGATAGAAATAATAAATTAAGAGCTGATTTTGCAATCACTGTGCGTATATTCATGAATAACTAAAAGTTAGCATCGTATTATACATAGTTAAAGATATAAAAGAGTTTTAAATAAACATTTCCGTTGGATGTTAAAATAGACTCTAAGTGAAATGAACACGAGTACATAAATAAAAGTACAATTTATTGTGAAAAATGGAATGGAATATACCGGAATATTCGCAAATCAATTTCAGGCCACGTCATTTGATTATGTCCAGTTACATACATCACATGGCACTCATATTGAAAGGGCAGGAGATAATTCATTTTCGTCGAAATATTGTCTGGAACCCGAAAAAATCTAATTATACGCTCTTCATATTTCAACGGCATAAAATTGCAATTTAGAATACGCGCATAACGCCCGGATTCGATCTAAACGGTTAGAATACTGAATGATATTTTTGAATCTACCAATAGAATTATGATCTAGTATCATAGGTGTTTGAATAACGAAATTCTATTGGTTGTTGTAAAACCAGATATCATCTCCGCTTTCGTCAAGTCCATGCCATAGCCTACCGAGAAAAGTTGTTTAGGTAATTACAGTGAAACGTATCGGAGCGTAGTGAGTGATGTTGAGTAGTTTAGAGCATTCAAATAAACATTGCATCAGTAATAAGAACACGCTAATAACGTCTGGATGAGATAAACAAACGATATAAATTACTGCACAGCGATATATTGCCTACATTGCGGCTAGAATTCGCAACTTACTGCTCAATTAAAAAGTGATAGAAAACATTGGTTTTTCCAGTCTTGTGCAATAAAACTGTTTTTATTCTTATGGATGATCACTTGTTATATCTAGATATATTATATGAGAGACCCTAAGACTTTACAAGCACGTCATGGTTTAATTTTACTTATAATCTGTATCAAACTGTTATTGTGTCCGTATATTGACATTAAGTCACAAACACTACACTCATGTGAACAAGACATAAAATAAACAAACACACCTAACACAAGGAAGCTTTTTAGCACAAATTTAGCAGTAAAATATGATATTATTAACAAGAATACGATATCCTGCAATCAAATCAATGTATGGCTTCGGCAATGCCTGCTGTTGTGTGTGGTCGTTCTAAACAATGTTAATGATCGCACTTGGCGAATGTAAACAATTTATTAAGCCGCAATCGACAAAGCTACAATCGAGTTATTTTATTACTCGATTCATGTCTGTTAAAATGAAAGCTCCGCAGATTGTTACCGTTCTTAGGCACTACAACGAGAGTACATTTAATTTGTTTATCAAATTACGTATGGTATTTTGCTAACCAAATTTTTTACTGAATAGACCTTTTTCCTGTATCTTGGAGGCTGAAATTGTATGCTAACGTATGTTTGGATTTTTCATATTTAAAAATGATACAAATAACATACATGTCTAATACCACAACGACTATTATTCCCTGTCTGTTAAAGCTATAAATCTCTATGTCCGACCCCAGTCACAATATTCCCGGTGAAGTAAAATTTAAGATCAATAAGCGATTTCCTCGAGACACCGGATGCGGTCTGCTGGGCACAAGTTCAATTATTATTGAATTTCCCATGTCCCTTGCGACAGCAACGTTATTAAAACCATTCGAAAACCAATGCTTTTAAGTTCTAAATTAATTTATTGCATGTGAAAAAGATAAACCGAAGCGAGTGCGTAAATTCTTTTTGACCGTAAACTGGTAACTTCACCCCTTCCCATTACAGGGAAATCGACAACAAAGACTGAGAGAATTAAACTCTTGACTCATTCTCGAACTTTACTAAGACATCGGAGATAGCTGTTTTTGTTTGTTTCTATAATTAAAACGCGACTTAGGCGCTTTCTTGATAATTATAATTCCTTGAGATGTTCCCGCTCTGTCGAGAGGAGTCGGTCGGGGACGCCGGGCGCCGGGCAACGCGGCTAATTGTTGTGAGCTACCAAAGATGCTTATTGTTTTGGATTAAATTAAAACATTAAACAGGTCGAGTTGAATAAGACATAAACGTCATTAAAAGTTGTCGCAAGTATTTGGGTGGAGGCGGCGGGTCGTGTGGCACGGTACAGTGGCCGGTGGTCGCCGGTGAGTCACGGGTGTCGCCGACCACCGCCACTTTTGTACACAGTTCTAACTCCCAGTGGTCCGGCGCTAACACGCAACTCCGCCTCAATAGTTCCAACGCTCCGATGGGCAATTTGTGTATACTGCCTTAAATTTTGCTTAACTTATTCGTTTGTACCCACTGTATATGCCATATTCCAACAACAGAATGTTATTATACAAAGTTTATAGTTAGTTTACGAATGTTTCCAGTTTATTGCATGAGCGTACAATCATGACTATTCATGAAATAAAAGCTTACTTTTGCTGTTTAATGAAAGAAATTTAATTACAGGTAATAATAGGCGTACCTAATATGAGGTTATAATAATAAGCGGTTTCTAGGTAAAATCTGAGGTATCATATTACGAATACGATACGTTGGGCATATGGCGCGTTCAGTGGATTGAAGTAATCGACAATTCGATCGTGTTAAATCGACACGACCACGTCTACACACTTCTCTACTTCCATCACAGCCGGTCCCGGCCGACTACTGTCCTCAATACTCGTACCTCCAAACATGCCAACTGTTTTCATTTGATTGGGATCGTATATGTTATATCCTGTTCCGTGAAGTTAATCTCGAACGTATCAATATTTGTAGAGAATGCTTTTGCTCAAGATCAACAAAAGTTCCCCGCAGACAATACAGAACACATACCTACTAATTACAAAGTTCATTATGTATTTCGGCAGATTCTCTGTAAAGTTCCTTTTCAACTCCTTATTACAGGAATACATTATACACATTGAAACCCGTTCTAACAATTTCACATACAATCATAAATTCTAATTTAGCTTGTTCGTGGATCTTGTTACCTCGCGTTCGGTTTTCCGGACTCATTGTATGTTACTCCCAAGACATTGTAGCCCCCGCAGAACGTATATACAAAATTAATTAGACAAAATCTCGGGCTCTTGTAATATTTTATTATTATTTCTGCCGTTGTGCGAAATTTTATTAGCGCGTTATATTTACAGCTTCTCTTTGGTGTAATGAATCTGAATGGGTCTTGATTAGCGCCGTTCCCGTATGGATGTTGTATCTTTACAAGTTTATAATTATAGTAGTGGTAATTACAAGGTTGCTCGCATTGGAACCCTCCGCGGTTCCCATTCCGCTACGAATGTTGATGGTTTGTTAAATTAAACGTCGTGTGCTGGACAGCTATTTTCTTGATTGCGAACGCCTTTCTGATCATAGTTTGAACAGTTTTAATTTGCACTCAGATGTCGCCTATCCGGCGTTTATGAAATTAAATTATCAAAACAAACAGTATGACGTTATTTTTTATTGGACCTTTTACATTGAAAAATTAAATTAATCCTCTCAAGTTAGTTATACTTTTCCTCTTAAAATATTTTAAAGCGCTGTTGGTGTTCATGTTCTCGTGGAATGTAGCGGATCTAAGAAATTAAGAACTTTAATAGCCTCAAGGCACACTCCTGATAAGGGAATGACCAACATAGAATTCTTCGTAAAAGGTAGTCAATTTGTGTGGCTCAGTGAGACGGCATGAGTCCGACACAGCATTCTACTTAGGGGAGAATTGTGTTATGTCTTTTAGTTTCAATGTTTCTTTAACGCACCGCCCTGCAGTGTTTTATTATCATCTTAAATTACACCGTGGATATTATAAGAATTACATTGCCTTATCTTCGTCACTGCACTATATTCATTGAGATGAGATGCTTTTGCCAGCAGTGAGACATCACATGCGACTACTCAAATTCGATATTAAAAACGTATCTCCTAACGCTGCATATCGGACAGCCCTCAATAATAATAGCGAATGCATTCAATATTAAGCGAGTGGGTTAGGTCTGGCCAGTCGGCAAAATCTAATCACTTGCATTACTTACGCTCTTGGAGTCCATATTTCGCCTCATTTCACCGGAACATTGGGATTCAGTCCTGTTATTAGATTGTTTGGGATTTTTTATGCACTTTTTAACGTATATGAACATAGTATTAGATCATCTCGTTACAAGATGTTAGGTAAAATAACTGTGTATAAAAAACTACAAGTATAATAACACAAATTGATTGAAGACATCGAAATATCACTCCCAATTTTATGACAGCTTTCCATCTGAGTGAAACAATATGTTCGTTTACAACAGAGGCAATAACCACGTGTTACAAGTACGAGCGAACGACTACAGTAAAGTCCCCTTCCCTAGTCTGACCAACAGATAACACGTCCTGAATTATGTAGGTGAAACGCACTCGGTAAATGTGTCACGTAGCCGACACCAGTCCTCGTGGAGATGAAAAATAACGCCAAGATTAATGATATTAGACTTGTGAACATGCAGTGTAATACAACAGAGATTACTACTAGTTAACACCTCAAAAGAACGAGAACGAGTCTCACAATAATGTGAGAAAACAAGCTGTCAGCTATTAGCGTCAAATAAAAAGCCGAAGCTAAACCTAAAACGAGTCGTATTAATGAACACGAAGCTCGAACAGATTGAAACAATTTTTTCCTGGCCACAGCCGAACCTCAAGCAAAAAACAGAATAAAACCACCGAAGCAACGTTCCAATGTAAATATTTACCCGGCGTCGTCCACGAAAACTTTCGTAGCGCCGATAACTTTGTCTGAGACCTCGCACTTGCAAAAAATGCTAATAATTGTGTATCGGTCAAGCTTCCACCGCAACTTCATTACAGGCCCGTGTTGGGAATCAATAAGTGCAGGTTTGTCAAACAGATTTTTGAGTGGAACTTGCATTCTTAAGTAATTTAGACGCTTAAATATTAAATATATACTATGATATAGGTAGTTTGTAGATGAGTGAATAGTTGTACTGTCATTTGTAGCAGATGTGGCGAGATTGGAGCGTAGAATCGCCGATGGTTCGGTATAACTGGAGTCGATAATTGAATTCCATACACGGCGCCGTATCTGGCCGATCCGAGGCGAGGTCGACGTGTCGCGGTCAGGATTTATCGTGTAAAGAGAATATTTTTTGATCTTCCCACTGGACTCCGGAGGAATTGCCGGTATTTTTATGAACCGTTCATCATTAAACATTCTTTTGTGGATTGATGGTCTGAATATTAAACTACCTCACCGAATACTCAATACTTTGCAGTACACCATTTCACTCCAAACACACAGGTAGCATATTCTCAATGCTTTATAGAGGACGAATGTGAATTCGACTCAAACATTCATAGAGTGACCTGTAACAGACAGTGCCTTTAATAACAGGCTTCCGATTGGCTGATACAATAGCATTGCTCCGGGAGACGCAGTGGACAGCACAGATAGTGCCCATTAAGACCGACCATTGCATATTCTGACCGTTGACTTTGACATTTCAATATGCATACAATACCGTCGCACCTACCGAGTATACCTAGACCTACATAATATACATCATTATGTTCTACGTTCAGATTGGATTTGTAATTGCTGTTCACTCTACTATCGTCTTATGCATAATTTTCTTGATTAGATATTCTATATTAATTCCATAATTACATAATCATATTTAAGTTCATTAAGTTTGTAAGTTCGAAGGGCTAGTATCGCCAACACTGGATTCGGAGATTTTAAATCGTCTAAAAGCATACATGGTCTCCCGATTGAAATAAAGTACGTGTCAACAATTCCACGTTAAACCGTTTAAATTTCGAACCCAATTCGAACATCAGCTACACAATTCAAATCCACCTTCGATCAAATGTCCTGTCACTGATTCCTCAGTTTATTAGCCAAAACCTAATATTGTAACTCAATAATTGAATAGTGCACGTGAACTAATGCAATTACGATTAGGGTGGCAGGGAATGACGACCTGACGGACAGACTGACTACTGACGTATGTTGATACGATTGTACGCCTGTTGAGCGGTTTCATTTGAATTTGATCAGTGGACTGTCCGCAACTGATAATGTTTGTGCGGGGGAATGACGCTCAAATCATGGCGATGCATTTAGAATTAGTGGTGTAGCGCAGTGGTTAGATGAGGGACAATGTGTCTGATGTTTGATGGGTTATTGTTTTAGAAGGCAAGGATAGGTACATGTTATGTTACCTCACAATCAAAATCATGTTTTGTAGTTTTAAGAAAAGTAAATCATTTATTTTTAAACTTGAAGGACAAATTATACTCCCGGGTATTTTTATTGAAAATGTAAAATTAAAAATATTTTCTACAAACGCATTATCCATTCTTTAGCACAACAATACTAAACGGTACATAAGCCAAATATTACAACCCGCCAAACACAGAAACACCGTTTGATCCTTAAAAACGATAACATCAAGGCATTCATACGAACAATTATCAAAATAATAACACGGCATGATATTATATTGACATTTCGCCGGGGTACAGCATCAATATCCCTCCATTTCGAACATAATGTAGGCATAATTGGCGCAACATTTCCACTGCGCACCCTTTCAACACGGCCGTAATGTAACGGCCTACATGTTATTTAATTACGCAATCTTGAAGCACAATGAGAATTATACCGACTCCTTTGCGTCTTCGGGTAGATAGGGTCTTGGGGGCCCAGCCACGGACTCGACACTGCATCTTTGGATGTAGAATGTATTGCTTTATTTGGATATTAGCTTAGTGGATCATAATAATATCACACTAGCTGTTTCGAATAGTTTACTCAGAGTAATGCCCTTTCCCGGAGGAATTTCTGGATAAAAGATCCTGGAGGAATTTCGGTCAAAAGGTTCAATCTAATCTATGTCTACATATATCCAAAAATCTTCGAAACAGACAAACAGAATTTTCCTTTTTTGGCAAGAAGGAAAAAAGGGTCCTGTTTTCTAAAAATGACAGAAAA
Source organism: Cyclophora albipunctata (assembly GCA_963082685.1). Taxonomy (NCBI): domain Eukaryota; kingdom Metazoa; phylum Arthropoda; class Insecta; order Lepidoptera; family Geometridae; genus Cyclophora; species Cyclophora albipunctata. Next base: position 6,721,669 of record OY720119.1, on the reverse strand, counting down.
AACTTATGAGAATTTGCCAATTTTAAATCACAATTATGTCAGTAATATTTGCATGTCGCTCGTCCTTGAATACGTCTCTGTTCCAGACATCGAAAAGGTTACCAAAAGCATGACCGGAACGCTACGGAATCATAGGGCGAGAACTATGGAATAGTTTCTTCCTCCCTTTGAACTTATCCTTTAGTAATGAAGGAAGACGCCCCCGTGTCCCTTACCGACGAATCCAACTCAATTATAAACGAATAAATCAAAATGATTGAGTAACACACACAATATGAATCTCTTGCGCAATTTGTTACAGTACTACGGCTGTTGAGTTAACTTCATATTCGATTTGACAGTTTTCCGTTTGAATTTGGAAGTTATTTTGTTTGGGAAAATATTGTTTGTGATGTTCATTTGTTTCAGTTGTTGAAAAGACGTAAGCATAAATTGCGAGTTACTTGCGCAGAGTATCGTTATTATAGGTAAAATGATTTTTAATTAAGCAAATCATAAAGCGTCCGATATGATCCCTATTGAAATGGGAGTGCATTACGAAAGCGCTAGATGCACGCGATACCGGACTATTCAATACAATACCTATTATGAATGGCCGCGGCCGCTGATTAGGCATAGACGAGGCTATTCCAATTTTCATGCCAATGTCGGACTATCGGATGAACTGATTGATTGTTAATAAAGCTCAGTTTTCCACAGAATTGGAAATAAATTGTAAATACCAGCAATTTGAAGTAAGTAAATTCTTTCTCACTTACGATTTAAATGTTAGGACATTAAAATAAAACTCACATTTGCAGTGGTGTCCTTCTTCTTCTTCCTTATAATCCTTTTATTTAGTTGTAACAGATATATGTGGAAAATTCGCTATTTCATTATTATACTATGAAACAAAATGGTAAAGGTTAATAGTATGCAAATGAATAGTAATAATATCGGTTTCAGTCCGTAAGCGTTGTTTACGGAGGCCTTTTGTAAACTAAAGTTGTATTTCACAACGTGGACGCGTTCGACGCTATCTGATGATTGGTTTTTGGCAATTAACAGTATTGCTCACGTCGCAATAGAGTTCATTCACCGTGTGAATTATGTATGGACACCCCGATTTCCCTCTTTGTTGCATACATGTACCCGGTTGTGCGTAAATACTTCAATACCTATTTATGTTTGTTTAGACATGATACACTAACTATTCATTAACTCCTACACTTGTTTATTGAACTGAGTATCGACGTAATTGCTCTGCACCGGCTTTTATTGTCTAAAATAAAGTCAAAGTCAACATTAAAGGTGTTAACCGGAATGTTAGCGCTAAAGATGTCAAAAAGCTTTTAAACTAGATCGAAGATCGCCAAATAGTCTAGAAAATCCATTAACAGCGTTAGCGTTCCCTTGGCCGGTATATTTATAAGTTAGTTGTTACTGTACTCAGCTAGAATTAAGTCCAATAAACGGGCCACGCTAAACTGTTACAATGTTATACTATACATTTACCGGTCATATAATTATAACACATGTTTCAGAGGCAATAATTATTTTCATTATACACAACCACAACCTCACTGCGACCTGTCGTCCCTTTATTAACATTTAAATTTATATTACATTTACACAAGAGAAATGTCTACCTCGATAATACATCGCCTTTACGTTGTTTGTGACATGCTAAATTGCTGTCATCTTTTAATTTGGGTGTAATGTGACATTTGTAAGGACGTTTTAGAGTTGGTTTTGGCGCGTGATTCCGTTGTGGAGAATTAAACCCTTTGTCTCAAGGAGTCGCCGAACATCGGCTGACATTTGTTGAAAGGTTACCTCCATTCGACGGTTTTCTTTTAACTCGCTGACACAATATAAGTGAAGGAAGGGTGTCTTATTGTATGAATTAACCTTTAATTCAGTTTTGTAACGAAAATTAGTGACTTGAAATTATGTATAACTGCTTTTCTATTGTGTAGTTAATTCCCCAGGCTAGATATGTTTATGTAAAGAACATTAAATTAACACATTTCTAATTTACGCCGCTGACCTAGACAACCGTTTTGAATTCGTTGGCATAAATGTACACAAAATGAAATATCTATATATCCGTAAGGCCCAACCTTGTTCTATTACATCCATTGTTTTTTGTCGTATACTAGTAAATGACACTGAAATGACTGGCGATCGACCAAAAGGTTTTAAACGTTATAATAGTAAATTAAGTAAAGTAGGTATTTTATCATCTTGTTTTTATTAAAATATAAGTACAACATAGACCTTGCTGACTTATAGTGCGAGTGGAGTCGGAGCCAAACGCAATACAAGTAAACAAGCTGTGTAAAACATATTATTTACAATGTAGAAACGAGCAGTAAACTCATCAATATTGACAGCTATACGATAAGACGTGCCAGCATTGTGATTGAGAAAGTACAAAAAATCGTACGAGTAGATTATAGCAAGCGGTGCTATAACGTGTGAATAGACGTATATAAAAATGATATTAATTAAACACCCACAGCATATTGTGGCGCAATTATAGAAGGCGTCGATGAGTCGGTGGCACGAAAGGAAACGACCAACATAAGGCACCAAGCGAGTAACTCGAGAGCATAATAGTTTTAATGTTGGAAATAAATAACGTTGCGAGGAAGAAGACAATGGTCTTGTAACGAGATATCTTGTTAATTGTGGCGAATGCGGACCGAGAGACTCCGATCGGAGATTTATGGCACCCATTGAAATTACACTCTATTTGTTCATACGGCTTTGGTCTTTACGGACAAAGAAGGCTGTTTATTAATGTTTGGACGTGTTTTGGAGCAGTGCCAAACAAAACATATGTTTTGACAACATTTTCACACATTATACTAAATGAAACGTGTCTGTATCGCGCTTCCTCACTTTACTTTTTCCTTTTCATTGACAAGTCATTTATAGTATTTGACTTGAGCGACATTTGTGATCTATTGAAATTTCCAACTTGCATCTCGTCAACTTGACCAATGTTAACCACGCGTTAGATTTTTGTCAACAAAGTGGTTTAAAAACTTGAGCCTCCGAACCTTCGAACTGTCCTACGCCTAGTGCCGACCACTTACCTCTCATCTTCTGTTCATCCACGAGCTGCCTCTCGAGGTTGTCCTTCACCTCTCGTTCTCGTATCACGTCCATCTTCAACTCAGCTGCAACAAACGGTTGAACATTGTTAACATCCATACAAAACCATTACTTATCTAATCAAATTACACAAAATCGAAGCATTAACTACATTTCCAGTTAAATAAATGGGTTATTGTGTACAAAAGGCATTGTATAAATTTAACAGTGAACTACACCAACAAGACCTTCGGCGAGGGGCCGATTAGAAGCATAAACACGGATTAACTCATTCGGAATCCCTGTACTATTGTGAAGGAGTCCAATTGAGAGATTTGCATAACTTTCAATTAAATGTTAACTGACGGAAATGTTCGGGGGAACGACATCCGTTCAGGATGTCTATTGGATTTCGCTGTATTTGATCCGGATTAGAGTAATATGTTGCTAATCGTGATTTGGTATAAATTAAGTTTACTAGTGAAATAAACCAGCGTTTCATTTGTTTCTATATTAGCATTGATTAACAAATGAAAATCTAAGACGATATAAATTAAGTATTCGAATTTTAAATTCAAATTCTTTAGCAACATCGTCACTAGAAAATAGGGTATTTTAATCAAGTGTTACGTAATCTTGGGCATCGATAGGTCTCTAATACCCGCCCGTCCATAGATTACATCTATACGTGTAGTGTGTACGTACGTATGGACCGTGTCGCCGTTCAATTTGAATAGAAAGAGGTCATGATGTTCACAAACTCTCAGTTTAATTTGGTCCCTTATTCAATTAGGTACCTAAGCTGCGTCTATCTAATGAAGGTCGTAAGGGGATCAGGCTGATTAACTCGCGTTGTTAGCACCTACGGTTACGGAGCTGCAACACTTGAAAGATTCAATTTGATATAAGCCTCATTGTTTCAAGATAGAGATAACACAAGGTAATAACGACTCTTGAACCTATTTATTGAAACGGGATGTGTTTAGATTTAGAATAATGATGTTGTTGATTAAGAAGTTACTTTAAGTTTGAGGTATACCTAACCTTCTAAATGTGATGAAATATCTTTAACCATTTTTTCTTCATTCTATCTTCGAAATTCGAATATTACCCGTGACATATAAAGTTTAAAGGATCAAATATTGTGGGGTATTGCATTAGACTAGAAAACATTGATCCTGAAATTCCTTTACTGTGCGAACGGCCTGTAAGTTTACAGACTTACGGGCCGCCATAATTTTAATCAAAGAATCTATCTTGTAAGCAAACTTCAATAAACATAGAAATAAATAGGTACAATATTTTCAATAGCATAAAACATGGAACTGAAATTACATTTCCAATTTGCGTATCAGTTATTGATTGCGGTGTTTAATTATTATTAGTTGGTACAGAGTCGGTCCCGCAACTATCTTGTTCAATTCTCTGAGTATTGTCTGCTTTAATAGATCCGTTAGCGTTTTAATTATCATTCCAGATCCAATATGATACTGCTTGTAATAGTTAATAGTAATGTTTTGATATTGTACCTTCGTGTAGACTCATGCACTAATTTATATAAACCTCTTTTAGTTCAGCCGCAATCGAAGCAATTGTCATTTGTTAAAACAAAATGATTGGTCTCTATTAAGCATGTTTAAATAAAGAACGTTACAATAACAATTACACGGTTAGAATGATACGAAATAAGCCAATTAAGAGAAACAAACAGCGTCAAAAGGATCTACAGTGCTGATAGAGATCTACAATGAAATACACATACAAGTAGCCGAGTGGCTCTTCGAACCGTATCGACGTACAAAAATCTCGGCGATAACAGAGACAAGTTAACTTGCGCTCGCGCATGCTTATAATAAGGGCCCGGATAAAGGTATAAGTATCGCACGAAAGCTATCTCGAATTGTGATCGGCGAATTGAAACGTTCCTCTACTCATTTTATTACAAGGAATTTAATTAACTCATATTTTAGAATTTACGTCAATACTTCTTTGCTCTTTATTATATTGAATGCAAAATGGTTAACAATAATAATTCATCGGAAAGAATTCCCATAATAAAATGCTTCAATCTTAAAGGCATCGATTGTGAGATTAATTTTAAATCAATCCCGATGTATGCTGTAATTTAGTGAGCTTTTAGTTAAGAGTGGTTTTGCACATGAGACGTAAATTACCTCTGGCCAGGGTTGGCCATTAAGGAGCCGCGTCGGCCCGCGCGTATCTCGACATCTCGCGATTTGCGAGTACTCCACGCCTAACAAAAGGTGCTCCTGGTGGGTCTCGCGCACACTTGCTGGCTGATCATAATCATTAATATCTACCATCTCTGTGCAATAAGTTAATACTATTTATTTGTCAGGTCTACTACAACACTGTGAATATACTCATAACGCAGCTAAACCAAACACAACAAATAACAAAAAGTTAATAAAAACAAAATAGAAGTAATAAATCAAAAGAGTCCGAGAAGGAACAGCATATGACCGCACTTACGAAAACGTTTATCGATAAAAAGTAAGAAAACCCAAAACGCTAAAGCGGAACACTCGATTATTAAATCGATCTTTATATCGGATCAATCAAATTTAAAACTTGATCGAGTCGACCGACGAAAAATTATTACTTTATAAATAAAATAACAATAAAAACGATGCGCGCCGCTGAAGGGAATATATAATTATGGACAATTATTATTATGATATCGAGACTGAATGGGCGATAGATGATTGAAAGGATCGAGACCATAAACAAAAGGATCCATTTTGATTACGCAATTTAATAATGTTTTAAAGGCAAGTAATTAGCGGATAATCGAGTTATAACGTTAAATGTTTATGAGGTGCAAGCGGCGGTCGGTGGCAGAGCGACTCAGTTCACGTTTATTTTTTGAGTCAGCAGCCAAATGTGATTCTCGGCTCTTGAAGGGTCGCGACAAATTCTATTTCTCTTCAATTTCGTTCACTCACATAAAATAACAATAATATTTAAATTGTGAATGCGATTCCCTTCGGGACCTTAAAAAAGCTAAAAAAGAAATGAAAATTATGTTTGTCTTTAAAAATTCTGCGTTTTAGTCATTTATTACATTTAACAAATCATTACAAAGAACGAAACTGATAATTTATTTGGGGTCACGCAACTTAAAGAGGGCATAGTCAGAAACATTTTAATTTCATGTAACGTGAGTCGTAGGGCGGATGAATTAAGACATATTTTCATAGCCCCTACTAACAAGAAGGCGAAGTTGAAATGGCAGTTAAAATAACAATTAAAGTCTTCCTTAAATTTACGATTCAAAGTGGGAAAATAATTTAGGCAAGCTTTGTAGCGAGAGCATACAAAATGAGTCTTTGAAACGAGAAACAATAGTAACCATTTCAATATCTTACGCATTTCCGTTTAGGCCTTTTCAAAAGAAGAACTCGAGGAAATCTTTAGGTGAAAATTTTAATAGTAATTACAAAAGGAAATATTACTAAGGAATACCGTTGATTTAAACACTTTTACCAGTGGCTTAGGAATTAAATATGATTTATTTGATAATCTTGTTTTGTTGGGATTAAGCAATTTATAATGAACGATTTTAAGGAAAAAGGCTTTATGGGTTTTGTATAAATGCATTAACAGAATTTTACGATCCTAATAGAAGGCAGATTCAGAGTAACGGTAATGGCTGTCACGGGCGCGGAAAACGAATTTTGTTCCCTATTCTTTTAAATCTACAAACCGTTGGCAATTTTATTTTATTGTTATTAGATTTTTCCGGCTTATGTCACACGACTGCGTCACTTGACTGCGGATTATTCCCGCAGTCTCCATGCTAATAATCATAAGAATTGCTTCCCTTTATTATGTGTGAAATTTAGAACATAAAATCCTTGAAACAGATTATGTTTTGGGAAACAGCTATCTCTTGTGGATGTTGGAACAAGGGTGTTTTTTCAACGACTTTTTTCAGAAGTAGGTATTCTTTATGAAAACGTAATTTAACACCAGCATGTTTCACGTGAGGATTTAATATAATTCATGAAATGAAATGGTCTCGACTTTTATGAAATGTTTATTAAGTAGTGCTTGTTCATGACAAGGAATCTGTGACATTCCTTTAGAAATAAAAGTGTATTTAATGAAGATGTCGTCTAAAGAAATAAAAAATAGAAGCATATCGATCGTGCACGGTCGGAATAACTCGCGGTGTTATCGGCGCACGCGCACCCAATCTGCGATCGAAACACACTGGATAAGATTATCCAGTAGCCCTGTATTATTTTAATGAGACTACACGACTCTTCGAGATTCGAAGCGATATGAACAAACTTAGGTAACGAAGCGAATAAAAATACAGCTCAAAAGAGACATCAAGAACTTGAGCTGACTCGGTCTCTACCTCTCGGTACATTTTCTCTTCTGGCGTAGATTTTTATGCAATGCAGCAGAGCGTACCAGCTGACGGTTCATCGATACCATTATGTCTCCGGCAGCACCGATTAAAAATATCATCATATTAATGCAAGCGAACAACATCTGGTGGTATTTAAATAAGATATAAACGCTGGAGTCCGCGAATGTTTTGTTTTTGGCTACATATTTCGTTTCCCCACGGATGCTCCCCTCGCCGGATATATTGGTATTAAAAATGTAAGGGAGATTTATGCGAATGGCTCTAAGCTTTCATTAGATGTTTCTTACGGCTGTGTTTTTGCGGTCGCCGCTCCCTGACCGGTAATTTTTCATTTTTCTACAAAGTTCCCGATGTTTCGCGGCCGTAGCCCAATTTAACTGCATATAAAGAATATTAATGCTTCTCCGGAGTCGTGGGCAGGTGTGCGCTATGACTTATTTTATATCAATTCCCCGCCTGCATTGGGAATAGAAATTATACGAATTGTTTTAATGAAAAATAATAGCGCCATATTTCGAGGGAAATGAAAAAGAAAATTTGTAGGTTATTGTGTATCTTTGTCTTAATTTGGAGCTCTGAAAATGATTAACTTTAGAAGATAAAACTGTCTCTTATTATTGCCAGACTAACTTTATGCAAAACTTCATAGCCTACGATAAAATAACAGAAATAAGAAGCATCATGTGGTGTATTCACCCTCTTGTTCTCATAAACAAGAATATCAACCATAATATTCCGGCTTGTAATTCCGTATGTAAATTACAACTAGAACAAGCGTTCACATTTCACCCCACAGAGACAAGTCGAGGCCAGTGTAACCTGACCTATATCACGTATCAACTTATCATGAGTTGGAGCTCTTTTTCTATTGGCCGGAAAATTCGAGTTCATACCAGTTTTAAATATTAAGAACAGTTGAATGATGTAACATTGTTATTAAGATTATAGTATGTACGGAAACATTTATGTTTTTATGGAAATTGTTATTATTTTTAAGGTGTGGTTTTGTATCACTTGGTTATGACTCTACATTAGGTAGAGCTTTAAAATGTTGAATAAAATATTCCCATTTCCCAAAGAACCTCATTTATTTTCGGCGGTTATAACAAAGAAGTTAGGGCTCTTCTTACTATGCGCGTTTTGTATGAAAACCCAAGAAAATGTCGGTTAATGACTAAGCACTAGAAATGCCGTAGTAGGCGTACAGATACGTATATAAATAGAGATCTTCCGCGACCAAAAACGCCTTAATTGCAATAATCCTAATAGTACACTTAGTAAGATTGAGGAGAATATTTCAAGTAGGTAGTAGAGACTAAAACGTAATTAACACGTAGTCACTAATGAAGGCAAAACAATAATCTTACGATATATTGAAAGAATCTCATCTAAAATTCAATGAATTCGAAATCGAAGGGAAGACACTCACACAATGCCGCGTGCGTCACATTAAATTATTTCAGCTAAGTAATTCCGAGCGGTTAATTATTGCACAACCTGCGAGGAGACTCGAGAATGTAATTATTATTAAACTTTACGATTGTCTCACTTTACCCTTTGCCCTGCTCACTCAAACTGTAACTACCCGAGCCCTAATCAAAGCAAACTGAATAGTCAGAGAGTTCTAAGAGGGTTGAAATTCGAATGCAAATCTTATGGAAATAAGACTTTCTGTGTGTGTAATGTTTGTACATTAGATCCGTAGATCCTGAGGGAGTTTCTTACCTTGTTGCGGTACCGGATTCATATTTGAGCTACTGTCTATAAAGTTATATGGAAAGCTTAGTCGGTGTATTGTATTTTACTTAACATGTTTCAAGGAACAAACTTATTGTTATGTATAATTATTTCGAGAGCGTTTACGTAATATGTTATATGTATATATAAATGTGAGTTATTTTAATCTTGAACTATATATATTTATTATATATATATAGGTTGAGGTTTGTTTTTGTCTATTTTTGGTGTCATTTTGAGCAAGTTTACATGATGTATATTTTACATGATGAAAGATTATAATAGCGCTAATGTAAGTTCCTTTTACTACTTATTTGTTCACAGTTCGTTTAACAAACTATGGTTTTCAAAATCAACATCGAAAACAAGTTAATAAAACATAACTATTTGTATTTTAAATAAAAATAAAGGGGCAAGTAATTTTTCACATGAGAGACTTGATGGATTCAATAGTTTGCGTCGCGCCCGCGGGCGTTGTTCCGAACCCTTTGCTATTTCTACACCAAATAGGATTATCAATATGAAATAAGTACTTATTGTGAGACTTTGACTTCACTTTGGAATACATTTCAGTTTGGGTGCTGTACAATCACATAAAACCATTTTTCAACGAACACATCAACACTAGAAAAGTAAGCTACGCTAACAGTTATAGACAATTCATACGAGTGAATAAAGTGTAAAATATATAAATATAGAACTGTCAATTCAATCGGTAATGAACACAACAGGTAATTCAGTAAGCCACATTCGATATTCAAAGCGAACATAGATGGCGTGCGTGTGGTCGAGTCGCGTGCGCACCGTAACCGGACCGACACGGCCGGTAATCCAGTATGGCCGACCGGTGTCTCCGCTATCGGTACATTGCACGATTGGCATTTTAATATCCACTAGTTAATGTCACTTATTGTTTACATAGTCCAACGATTGAAGGGATAGAAAACCGCAGAAGTGTGTCTAGTCTAGTGCTTAGAAACCGGTTTGTTTTCAGTTACACTTCCAAGAGCCCATGATACCGTGAATAAAATAGCTAACAACAAATAACTGGCTATTTTACGAGAGGTTATTGGAAGACGTAATAAACAGTATCTTAGAAACACGACTATGAAATGAGGTTGGTGTAAACAAACAAAGATTGCGGTGAGCGATTTTTGCGCACACCTTCGGCGCACAATGGTGCGAACGCCGCGCCGCGCGGTCGGCAACAATGCACGGCGGGTATCTGCGCAGGCGCATCTCGCGGTGGCTGCTCACCCGGGGCGATTGTTTGCACTGCCCGATGCCCAGCCTCAACTTCACTCATCTTTCTCAGTCACTTGATGGACTGCTCACGTTACCTTTATCTAATAATTTATGCAAATTTTTACCACATTTTCTACGTTATCTAAGTTGTATTGATAAACATTGAATTGATGATTACGAAGTCGTATCGGAAAATTAAAAATCACACAAAACATTAATTTAGCAGTGCGATAATGTCCATACGTCGTCAGCACTGTAAAAGCTTTCATATCAATTGAATCCATTAACTGAGTACACAAGTCCTGTCTGTCTATTTGCTCATCAGTTTTTATCATTGGCCTGCTCGTGTTTGTTCGATCGGTCACTTTCACATTATTGATGGGTTGTTTCCGCGACAATCATAGTGTATTGTGTAAGCTTTTATTCAATTGTTAATACTCTACGTGAATCTCAAAGAGTGTATTTGCCAATTTCAGTTAAATGTCATTTATATGCAAAGATGCCAGTCTTCTTTCACCTCTGCCTCACCTCAAGTTTCAAACAGACCTAAACGTATTGGTTTTCGCTTAAAACTTTTGCCCACTTAAAACAAAATTATTAAAAGTTCTCGACAACAGGAACCCATAAAGTGTTCTTGTCGTATCTACCCGTGTGCCATTTGTCCGCTGAACAGCACTTAGCTTAACAAAAACTGATAGTTGTAAAACAAAAGAGCAAAACAAAAGGAACGCAACATGAGCACAGCATTGCGTTCAGAAATAAACTAAGCGGTAAGAATTAACAGGGATAAAGGCTTGAAAGAGTAGCCGAAGCAGATTTATGTCGCGATGATCGCAATCGGTTCGATTCGGCGTGTAACAGCCCTTTTATTTTTTCAATTCGTCTCGGAATTCTGTTCCCAAAGTTTACATTTATACGATTCATTTGTTTTTACTTATCGACTCGAGTCGATATCGATTCGAAACTATGCGAAATGACACTTATTTCCTATTTATTGGTAGTATATTTGCGGGGACGAATCGACACCGTTTTATCGGAGCGAAGTCCTTTCATTCACCCCTTCCCGTGGTTATCTGATAGCGCAGTGAATACGGCACGCATTTGTCTGCGCGTCAACCACTCTGCACTAGTGTAAAAATTGTCAGTGAATGCGAAAGATAGCGATCTGCTATTTGTAACCGCACTTGTGTCCCCTATGAATGTTTTCCGCGACAATTTCCACTGGCTCTATCTACCGTTTAAATATTTGCATTCACAAGAGGCATGTGTTTGTCGAAACCAAAATGTTCGTATCCAGTAACACCTATCAATTCAGCCCGAGCGAGCGAGCGAGTGATTGCTGTAATTTCTTTAAAACATCCAACAGTAAAGTTCGCCAGACACATCGAATCGAAAAAATGTTTCATCAACAATAATTTTATTATCGTAATAACAAAATTACGGGTTGTGTCCATAGGCGATTTTAACTCTTAGCATCATCGGCTTAGGGAGTCGTTCCCTCGCCGTTTACTTATATATCGGGGGAGAAATGGAACCTTTTGTTAGCCTATAGCATTATTATTTCTCATTTTGTTTTGTTTATTAATACAATTGGCTGGAGGCGCAATATTGATATTCAAGTTTGATGATGACTCGCGCCACGAGTTTCCTCCCCGACCTACTCTGTATTTTTATGGGTTTTATAACAATTGCGTTACTTTCTTTTTGTTTAGGCATCGCTGAATTGAATTTGTAAAATATAATTTTGCCTTTGTTTATAAATCGATCGTCTAACGTTTAAATTCATAGATCACGGAGTCATTTCGTTTCTCATGACTGGGGAGCGGAATGACGTGAATAAATAACTGAAGAAATTATCAATTAAACAATTATGCTGTCTGAATGGAATCGTGTGTAATGATAGTGGGCCCGGCTATAACTCAGACGCATCTGTTCTACGGCTATTTGCAAAAGGCACGAAACGCGCCCGCGCCGCGCCGCGCTCGCGTGGCCCGACCTGTCTCCACGACTAAACTTGTTTATATATTCAATTATAAATCGATATCGATTTCAATACACCACAAAGTAGAATAACATCATTAACCCTTCATCAGTATTTCGTTAACTGATCGAGAAATACCTTGAAACCGATATAAGAGCAGGTGAAAAATCAGGAGGCCTAATGAAAGCCTGATCGAGTGTGCACTCATAATGAAGTATTGGAAAATCATAAAATATGTCTATCATTAAAGCATAAAATGAAACGACAACGCCCGGGGCGTTACCGTACGTGCTCGTAACACATAGATACGAGTATCTAAGAAATAGGTATACTTATTCACAACAAAACTGCTGTTTACCGACTATTTTCTAATTTTAATAATTTACGTAATAACGCAATAAATGAACAACATCATAATGTGATGCAAATGAAACGTGTGTCGTTAATACACTACGAGACTGTGGAACTCGTATCTGAAACATGTGATATAAGAGCCTAAGAGTACCTAATCAATGTTGCTTATACGTCCGATTACGCAGAATCGATTCGCGTGAGACGTTGACTAATATCGATTATAGCATTTACATCGATAACGCTTCCTGAATGTGCGCTGGCTCTACTCCGCCCGTAATCTTTGACAATTTCATATGTTAATTCACGAACCGTTCCAAGGGCTTTCTAAGAAATTCGTACATTTTGCAAATTATGTTAACGATTAATTATGAAGAATCTTCCATATTTCTCAATATATCGTAACCTGACAAGTTACTTTATTAATTCAACATTGTAACAGAGGACTTTTATTAACATAGTAATAGATCTACTAAGATTTTGTAGGTTTCAGATCATTAAACAATTTCTAAAAGGCCTTTGTAAAGGTTGAGATACGCACAAGTAATTTCTTAACATAACCTACAGTAACCTTAATTATCCTCTTCATGGAAAAACTGTTAGAAAAAAGTATAGACGAAATACTGGAAACTTACCTTTCTCATAGCTGATCTGCCTTTCTTGCTGGCGTGCGTTGTCCGCTGCGACTTTCAGCAGGCCCTGGATGTTCCTGAGCAGAGTTTCAGTGGAGGAGACCAGGGTGTCCGCGGTCGGGTCTACGGGGACCGAGGGCGGGGTGCCCGTGGGAGCCGCGTAGCTCACGGGCGCCGGCGATGATGACGGCATCTCTCGCTCGCCGTCGCTGAGCTCTGCACCTGGCAAGTGTGCAAATGTGGATTATGTATACTAAGGTATTGGCTAGAAACTATTTGACGTTAATGTTCGGTAAAGTAAGTTTTCTGTATTCACAATTGTACTGCTAAAGTGCATACAACATACCAAATAAGAATATGCAATACTAAGGCATTTCATATTACGAAAGATATTAAATAGTGGATGATACATTAAGTATGCTAGTTTTCATTAGTACCGATGCATGTTTTAATTACTCTCCATTCAATAAAATTTAAAGTTAAATCGACCGATATTGTGATTGGATTTTATTACAACCATGCACACACAGGTTTAAAAGCTTCCTAATAGAATATGCGGTAGACCAACAAAAGCTCTTAAACTTTTGCAATTATATGTCGAAACTTTCCACCGCGCGCACCAATGTGATCCATTTTCAATTGATTCCGGAAATAAATTAAACTGTTATAGAATACACTTTATCAATTAAAAGTAACATTAACTAATGATAAATAAATAACGCACATACTAGTATTCTTGCTTAAGTTATTCGATGGAAGTAAGGACGAGTAATCAATCGATTTATGTTTTACTATGAATTATTATCGAATAATTCCAATAACGGCCCTGTAAGTAGCCATACAAGGCAGTGCAGCGCTATGTTCGCAGGCATATTCGATACAACCGAGGGTATATCGATATATTCGAGAATTGCGTGCATGTATCATTCGGATAGCAATTATTGGTTGTAAGAACATCAGTATCGCGTGGTGACCGCCGATGTTTCAGCTTAGACGAGACGCGGTGAAACTGATTTGTTATTTTATATACAATTTAATATTTATAAGAATATCTCGCATGTTCCACTATCATATAATAGATAGTGTGCTGATAATGAACGTAATGCACATACAAATACACAAGAAAGGTATGTTCACTGTGCAAGTATTTAGGCATTTAATAGAAAAAACATCGATTAATAATAAATTCAGCAATTCGGTACATTACACTCAAAACAATGTTGTAAATAGTAATAGCTTGGTTGGCATTTCTCACAGTAATTGCTTCGGAAAATCTCGCAACATTGAAATTTATATCAGCCATAAATTAAAATTGTATGCAATATTTGTATTGCAACAGTCCGACGCGTACACAGTGATGGACACGCGGAGCGCAAGAACGCATTATAATATTCAAAAGTATTGATGGGATAATTACAGTAATGTTCGTCTTGTGTCAATAACGGACCTCACACATAAAAAAGAAAGTGTTTCGATTGGCGTCTCTCACGGTCCGGAGTAATCTATCGATACATTTAATTTAACTGACAAGATAGTGACCGCTCATCAAATAATGAAGACAACATCGTTTCGTCATTGTCGATGCTCACGATACCACTCCGCTGTTGTCACAACACCATCTCCCTAATAAGGCCAATTAACAGGACCCTACACAATCACCGCGAACAATTATTGACTCTATACCTCGACACAAAGGTGCACAATCGAACGACGCGCATCCATTATATGATTTAACAAAACTAAATAATTAAACAAAAAACACATTGAAAGAAAGGTTTTAAATTTAAATGGACAAAGATCAAAGTTGAATGACACTAAAGTTAAAAAAGATACCGAGCATAGGTCGATCGTGATGAGCGTGACGGAATATCGATAAAATTAAATTAGTATTATGACTAATCATCGAGTAAAGAGTCAAGTACTTTGAGCCGGTGAATCGATTGCAAATCGATTGTTATTTTGATCACCGATGTCATCGGGTGCATTGTTTGCGCACATTCCCGGGCTCATCCCGTAATGCCCGCCCCTAGTGGCGTTACCTATAAATCGTAGGCAGTTATCCGTTCCCACGCTCCGTGCATTTTGTGTGTTGCTTGCAATAACTATCTACAGTACACAATCCTCATTGTTTCACTTAATTTAGCGTTAGCTATTGTGCGCTTCAAGTATTTACCTCTATCTATGAACTATGTTTTGATTTGAAACGTCACGTCTTCGGAATATTCTCAGGTCAGTTTCATGTTCGTCGACTAATTAAAATATAATCTACGTATTTTTTTATTTATCTCGATTCGTTTTAAATGATTTAGATACATAAAGTACAAGACAGCGCTGTTAGTGAGATAACAAGTTTGCGTTTGATTGATGATACAAACGAAAGTAAACTCAGTCAATTGATTAAAATTATTTTAATGCAGCTACAACTAATAGACAAAAAGTAGAGGATAAAACGAATCAAAGCTTCGTTGGGAAAATTGTCATGCCATCCATCACCGAACGTTAATAGTCTTAATAGTTTATGATCTGTAGTAATAAAGAAATGCTGTTAAGTCAGTTCTAAATTATGGATGTGTACACATGGCTTTAATAATAATCAATTTATTTTTTCTCATCTTCAAATATGTTGTACATAAAACGGATTTATAACTTCGTCATATCAAGTTCAGAAATAGCTCGTAACAAATGATATAGGAGCGTATT
Organism: Cyclophora albipunctata; assembly: GCA_963082685.1. Lineage (NCBI taxonomy): Eukaryota > Metazoa > Arthropoda > Insecta > Lepidoptera > Geometridae > Cyclophora > Cyclophora albipunctata. Next base: position 6,705,540 of record OY720119.1, on the reverse strand, counting down.
AAGTGAAATAGGTCTTATGTACTATTCATACATCATTGGAGGCAATTGCGAACGATTCTCGTAATAAGATTTTATTATATAGAACCATTACAAGTAAACGTGCGGTGTCTCGGGATCGAGCCGGGAAAACGTATGGGAACGTAAGCGCATGATCGTTTGCTAATCGTAGGTACTGCCGCAGTGAGGATGCTATTGATTTGAAAAATCTACCTTTTATTCTTCCAACTTCATACTTTGATTAATCATGAATATTGATTAATACATTGTATCTTTTGCAATAATTTACACTCATTATAATGTATACATTAAAATCTAGACGCAAAATCGCAAAAGTTTTATGGCTGATAATTTTCGAACTATGAATGCAAAAGGTGGCAGGGCTATTACAGAGTAATTTCGAGTTGCATTACATGCTGGGTATAAGAGGGTGATGCGGACCCGTGTTAATAGTACACGGCGACTTTCTTGTCAAGCCCGGAGATTATCAGAAGACTCGCCCTCATATGAACGTAAACACGTTTAATGAAAATAATCTGCGATAATGATTTTTTGATTCGTATTATTCTCATTCATTTTATCGGCTTACATTACAGGTTAGTGCTTATCTTGGGTACAGTGTAATTTTTAAAATTGACAATAATGTAGGACCTAATTGCGAATGGTTTTTAATACGTTTACTTTTAAGTTTGAATGAAGATATAAAATATCGTCAATGTAATTGTTATAATCTCCATAGCATGAAGACACCTAAAGTGCAGCATCTACAATGTATTATTTTATTCGGTAGGAGATATGAGAGTCATTCCTTCATCTTAGACATAAGATGGATCCCTAATCCTTCAAATATGTCCCAAAAGAACTAACCATCATCTTCATCCTTAACATTATGGTCTTCTTGGTCGGAGAGCGGGGCGTCGCTCTCGTCCGAGTGGGACCGCGGCGAAGCTCCGGCTGTGGCTGCAGAGGGCATCCTCGGGGGCTGCGGCGTCCGGTGCGACGCGGCGGAACTCCGCCCGCTAGCGGAGCCTTCGCCCCGGTCTCGGTCTCGATCTCGATCCCCTCGTTCGCGGTCTCCGGACCCTGACTTTGACAGGTTCAGCACAGGACTGTGGCCGGGAGATGAACCTGAATGAAGCACAATGTTATGGTTACAATGTTTGTTAAGAAGTGTACTTAATAAGTTCCTATAAGTTAGTGGCCAACCTTGTGACGGAGTGTTTAGACCACTTAAAGGCTTCCGATGTGCAAAGATTGAAACAACTGGGTTCGGCAATTTACGTGACCTCCAAAGTGTGCTTGAATCTTTGGAAAGAAAAGGAAACACATTTTGGAAACCAAAGAATTATATTACTAAATTAATTATAAGACTAATTTTTAAGTTTAAATTTTAAAATAAAGATTCTTAATCATCAGTAATACAGAAAATAATGCTTGACAAGGCAATGCAGTAGAATCAAACAAGATATTTCTTACATTATTCTCTGATTATATTTATTTACCGTGAACATCCTGTGTGTAAAACGTCAGTTTTCCAATGTAAACAACAATCACCACAACATAAATTATCGCATCTTTGACTGTGATGTCGTCAATTGTCTCACCAGTTTACTTTCAAAATAAAGCACTCTAATCACGCAATAAATTAAACTAGGTGATATTTATTTATTTATTTATTTACTCTTGAACACAAAGCATATATCATTGTATTCTACTCCATTACATTGCCCTATGCAGTTTTGAGATTTACTCATGGGCATAATATTTATTTTTCATATCAACTTTAGTGTTTATTCATCTGGAGCCATACCATGACCTATTAGCGCGATACAAATGCGGACCTAAACTAGTTCGCTGTCAGTTTTCGTACCATGACATCAATGAGTGACAAATTGTAGTTGCTTAGCAGATTACCTAAACTGATTCGCTATTTGTCATACTAAAGATGTTTTCGTTCATTCATTTGGTACCATGAGCGTCTTTTGCGGTTTTGGTAAAGCGTCTCAGCTGTCAAAATTAGCAATTCAATAAAAGATACATTTTTCTAACATAAATTGAACCGTTGTTGATATTTTTAACAACAATAAGTATGTACTTTAGTTAATTATTAATGTTTAATTGTTCCTTACTATAAACAATGCATTTGTGCAAATAACTTAATGATATTCAACTGAAAGAATTGATTAAAATGTGCGAGTTTGCATTTAAAAATTAAATTAATTATATTAAATTAAGAACTTTGGAGCTTTTGGAGATTAACGAAGAAAAAGTTAATCGACGTTTGAGGCGATGTCCACTAAGATACTAAGATTAAGTCGAACCCGTTGAATGATTACATGATTGGAGAGTGAAGAATTTATTAGTTCTTACACGTTATAGCCTCACCAAACAATTGGTGAAAACTGAGACCACTGAGACCACTGTTTAACGACCCCAATAAAATCAACAGACCTTTACATTATTAAAGTTGGACATTTCTTTTCTGAGTTATGATGAGAAGTAAATATGTACTTACACAAAATAAAATACGAGCGCGGACGGGTTGTAGTACTGTATAGTGTAGATTGAGCGCAGGGGATGTACGAGTAGGTAGGTATTTACGAGGGTAAACATGACTATCAATATAAACATGGAGGATATGCTTTGTTTTATCCCGAATTTCCCCAATGATGCGAGAGCGACAAGGCACAAGGTTCTAGAATTCTGAGACTTAACTTATATTCCTGGTTAATCCATAATACTCGTCGAAATAAATCTTTAACAATCGCAATTTATATCAAACGAGCTTGAAGGTAATAATTTAAATGCTTAAAAAATATACCTATAATAATATATTTAATCTATGTCTATATTATAATCTATGTCTATATTTTAATCTATGTCTATTTTATATTCTATGAATTGTTTGATCTTTGCCAAAAATGAAATGCCACTTTCAGTGACGTTCCGAACACTTAAATCTTAATTTTATTTTGGATGTCTGTTTATAATTATAAATACCATTGGTTTCTGGAGCAATAAATACTATAAAGTTCAAACATTTTATGATTACAAATTAGGTACAAATAATTATTGTGTGTATAAACAAACCAATGTTTGTTTTAAATAATACTTATCATTTTAAATAGGTTCTCATAAAAACCGTAACTTTCCGTAATTTTAATTATTAAGGTTTTCGAACGCACCTTAATAACTTCTCTTAGAGGAAGTGACGCAATTAGCCGATCAGCAAAATGGTTTGTTCATTCATTCAAAGCGATGGCGATTCAAGTGCGATATTGTTTAAATAAGGTCACGGTACGAATTGAAACGCAAACCTAAACTAATCTGCTTGGATCTTGAGACGCCATCTAAGAGGTCATGGTATGGCTACTGGTACTACTAGAATTACCTACAGGGCTCCGACCCGTAGAATCGTAGCCCTGTAGTAATCAGAAACCTCAAGGGTAAAGGTACATAATGTTTAAAAACCTATCAATGTTTGGAGCCTACACTGAAATCCCATATTTACTGTTGCGGACGACGAACCCTCTCATTAAACCCCCTTGTAAATATTGTAAAACTATTGTAAATAAACCCCGTAGTCAGTTTAGCTTAGATTCTCTCTTTTAATTTGTATAGCGCTATCTCGCTCACTCGCGCGTGTTAATTTAATCATTGTATGTACAGCAAGTTGCGGGCACTATTTGTGTATATATTGAGGCGCATTTCGCCAGTAAAAGTGGACCAACAACGGTGCTCGCAGCTTGCTCAAGAAATCTGGAAGAATACACAGAATCAGAATAAAGAAGTCTTATTTGTTTATTGGAAAGTTGGTGTTTGATTCAAGAAAGAAACCCCTCGTAGGCAGGCAGGAACTACACTACACGTACACCACCAACAGTTTATGGTCCTTCGAGCCGGATAGCAAGACAAGAATCCGTGAAGACTTGAAGATCTGCAGAACAGCTCCAGCATTACGTCACTAGTGGTGCCGTCATACCCTAGTGAACGTAATTGTCACTCCACTGGCGTGTGACGTCACGGCCCCGCTACACGGGTCGAGGTTCCAGTGAAGAGGCGCAGCCGGGCGTTATAAGAAGAAATATCTTCGAACAGGAGGCGCTGGGTTGTTTTAAGAAGATATTCCAAGGAGGATTGAGAGCAGCTGGGCGATTGAAGCATCATCGGGAAGCTGACTGAGTCAACGAGGACAAGACGTCGCTTCAATAACGCGTGTTACGCGGCCCGAGTACTACTCCACCTAACGGTGTCAAACGGGGTGGTACTTTGGGTTAACGTCTACCCAGACGGTGTGGTGTTGTGCGGCGCCACCAACCTGAACAGGTTGAACAGCACCTGACGCCAGTACGTTTATAGCCTGGGTCGAGGGCCGGACTGTAGGCACTGCTGACTGTGTCCGGACATTCCAGCCGGACATTTAGCACCTCGATCCTTGTATAGACCACTGCTGGGCAGACCCCCCCTACCTCATCCCCCCGCATTCCATCCCTGAAGGAGCATATCCCGGCTCACCCCGGGCCCTCCTGACGGACTGTTAGGGAATAGGGACTGTTAGGGAACGTTAGGGACTGTTAGGGGCGTCAAGTGCCAATTATGCCCACAACGAGGAGCCCACCACGAACGAGGCAGCGGACTGCGGCGTCATCGACGCCATCCACCACACAGCCACCACCATCCACGTCCACGGAACAGCACCGTCCACCGCCGACCACAATGCCGACCGGGCTTGGTACGTCGAGGCCGTTCACCACAGATCGAGCACAGCATGAAGAGGACCAGCCGCAACAAGAGGTCACCGAGAGACGACGAGCGCCCTCAATCCAAACTGTGAGATCAAACACAAGTGCAACGGCGCGCATTCGACAAGCGGAGTACGAAGCTGAGGAGAGACTAGCGAGGATACGGAGGCAGCAAATGGAAGTCGAGGCATCACTCGTACGCAAAAAGCTGGCAGCTGAAGTTGCGATAATTCGAGATGAGACAGACAGAGATAGCCGCGCCGGGTCAGACAGAAACAGCGATACACAACAGCGCGTCGATGAATGGATGCACCGGAGCGCGCCCCGTGCCCGCAGGGAACATTTTGTTGCACGGGGGGAGCGCAATAAGGAGTATTTTCCTCCGATGAGGAGATACACTGATGGAAGACAGGAGCGCACACGTCAAGACAGATCACCTAGCTGTGGAGGGGTTATCGACCATCGAACTACGCGTAACCGGACTCCGAGCCGAGAAAGGGAACCGCGGCGTCACAGGCGATCGCACAGCCGGGACGGGATTGATCGATTAGCCGATCGTTTGGAGCGTATGACGCACAACAATCGGCCGTCACGACAAGCGCAAGATCTACCATCATTTTCGGGAGCCCTGAATGAATGGTTGCCGTTCAAAGCTGCAATGGAGGAGAGCACCGCCATCTATAACTTCACGCCTACTGAGAACTTGTGTCGGCTGAGGAATAGTCTACGGGGGGAGGCGCATCACGCCGTTGCTCAACTATTACACGTAGCCGCGAACCCAGACCAGATAATGTCAACTCTGGAGCAATGTTTTGGGCGTCCAGAGATCATTATGGATCAAACTATCAACAGTTTGAAGAAAATGCCACGCGTGGGCAACACGGCTAAAGAGATGAACCGTTTCGCGTTGAAAATACAGAACATCGTTACCGCATTGGAATGTTTGGGTAATGAATCAATGTTAACGAACGAGTACTTGATTCGCCACACATTAGAGAAACTGGATTATAGCACCCGCCGACGCTGGTGCGATTTTGCAGCGGAACGAGGACGCGCACGGGAGCCGCAAATGATAACTTTGGCTCGCTTTCTCATGCGAGAGGGAGACAGAGGATTACGTTTCCTGCATGAACCGGACACGCAGCCTACATGTATGGAGCGGCCAACATTGGACAGGCGGGTCAAAGTTAACAAGAAGTCAGCCGCAGTTTTCGTCACTATGGATAGCGAAGCGATTAGAGACGAAGTTTGTTACTGCTGCGGCGAGAAACACGTTACAACGAAGTGCCACAAGCTGATAGCGATGCCCACTAGTGAACGTTGGGAGTGGGCAAGGGAAGCGCGCATGTGTTATCAGTGCCTTCGAAGTAAACATCGGCGCGATAAGTGCACGAATGCACGAAAATGCGGAATCGACGGGTGTAAGAGAACTCATCACACATTGTTGCATAGCGATAGCAACAAGGAGGCTAGTGAGCGAGTCACCGTGTCCGCCGTTAACTTCAAGGGTTCGAATACGTTTGGGAGAGCTCTATTGAAGATTTGTCCGGTAACTCTAAAGACAGATACCGTTGAATTGGAAACCTACGCGTTGTTGGATGAGGGATCGACGATTACGCTCATAAATGAGAAGTTGGCGCAAAGCTTGGGAGCCAGCGGGCCGCAGAGATGCCTAAATATATGTAGCGTTACCTCACAACAAAAGGAGCCGGCGAGCCGCGTAGTACAATTGGATATTAAAGGACGACAACAAGATACCTACCACCGCATGACTGCGCGGACCGTCGGTAATCTCGTTTTGGGAAGTCAGTCCATTAATAAGGAATCGCTCAACAGACCGCACTTGCGAGGACTGCCTATCGAGGACATTTGTTACGAGAATGTCAAGCCACAGATTCTGATTGGAGCAGACAACTGGCATCTCATAGTCACGCGCAAGTTAATGGCCGGGCCGAGGAACGAACCCGCTGCATCGCTCACAGAACTGGGGTGGACGATACACGGGGCGGCGCCCCGCCACGTAGTCAAGAACGAGCAGATTTATCACGTCAGCGAGCCAAGAGTGGATTTACACGAGCTAGTAAAGGCGCACTTCGACATCGATTCAATAGGGATAACATTGCAATCGAGACCGTCAGCAAATGACAAGCGCGCGCTGACGATATTTGAAGCCACCGTACGCCGCACCGGGGAGCAGTACGAGGTTGGTTTACCATGGAAGAGCGATGACGTCATACTACCACCGAGTTATAATATGGCGTGGACTCGCTTGAAAGGAATTGAAAGAAAAATGGATCGTTCAGAAGCATTCAAGACCGCATACACCGCACAGGTTGAGAGTTTACTGGAAAAAGGTTACGCCTCGCTATGCGATAACCCCGAGGAAGGAAATGCACGGAATTGGTATTTACCTCACTTCGCAGTAACAAACCCGAACAAGCCGGGTAAAGTACGTATGGTGTTCGACGCGGCGGCGAAAGCGAATGGAGTTTGTTTGAACGATATGCTGTTAGACGGACCGGACCTGCTTCAAACGTTGCACGGGATACTGTTCAGATTCCGCGAGGGGCCCGTAGCCGTGACAGCCGACATAAGGGAGATGTTTCTGAGGGTGAAAATCAGAAAGGAAGATCGCGTGGCGCAGCGTTTTCTGTGGCGCGGAGAAGACCGCCAGAACCCGCCACGCAAATATGAGATGAACTCGATGATATTCGGAGCGAGAAGTTCGCCGTTTTTAGCACACAGCGTGCGCAACAAAAACGCGGAGGACAACAAGGAAAGTCACCCCCTCGCCTACACGTCAATCACGTCAAGCCACTACATGGACGACTGGGTTGAAAGTTTTGACGACGAGAAAACCGCAGCGCGAACAATGGCCGAAGTAATCGAAGTACATCATAAAGGGGGTTTCGAGTTAGCCGGCTGGGACTCAAACCGACCTAATTTATTGCGAGATATCTCATCAGATAGCCGAGCACGAACTCCAAAGGAGCTGGGAGCGAACGCGCACCCATATGGGAAAACGCTGGGAATACTGTGGCTACCAGATACCGACGAGTTGAGTTTTAACACTGCTTTGCATAGAGTACCCGATGACGTCAAAACTGGAAGACGAGAGCCCACCAAACGCGAGGCTCTAAGTACCGTCATGTCTCTATTCGACCCGCTGGGATTGATAAGCCCGTATACGATCACGGCGAAGATTATACTTCAAGGTTTATGGCGCCTGAAACTTGGGTGGGATGAAAAACTGCCCCCTGAAGTATGTGAAGTTTTCAACCAATGGCAAGCCGACCGCGAGTACATCGAGCGTCTACGTATACCGCGCTGTTATCAAACTGGGAGAGCACAGCAGAGGCAACTACACGTATTCTGTGACGCCAGCGAGCTAGCTTACGCCGCCGTCGCATATTGGCGTTTCAAGAAGCGTGACGGCACAATCGAGGTGTCCCTGATTGCGGCAAAAGCAAAGGTGGCACCAATGAAAGCTCAAAGTATACCGCGTATGGAGTTACAAGCGAGTTTGATCGGCGCCCGATTAGCGAGAGATATTATCACGGAACATAAATACAACGGTGAATTAACCTTATGGAGCGACTCCAAGACAGCCCTACAGTGGATACGCAATGACTCAGCGAAGTACACACCGTATGTTGCACACCGTCTCACGGAGATAACGGAGATAACACGAGCCGACCAATGGAGATGGGTGCCCACTGCGCTGAATGTCGCCGACGACGCGACACGAACGGAGCACACTCGACTGAATAATAAGGATCGTTGGTTCACCGGCCCGGCATTCCTATACGAACCCCAACAATATTGGCCCGTAGAAGCCAACACGAAGGAAAGCGACGACGAGATAACGCACGCCGTCGTGATGGAAATACCGTGTATAGACGTGAGCCGCTTTTCAAGCTGTGAAAAGGCGGTGAGAATCGTCGCCCTGTGCTTGGAGTTCGTGGGAAAATGTAGGAAACGCGATGCGAGTGACAAGCTTCAATACCTAAAGAAGGCTGAACTGATACTCGTGAGACTCGCACAAAGGGAGAGTTTCGCGCCCGAGTTACGACGATTAAGGAAAGGAAAACCTGTAGACAGTCAAAGCAAGCTGTACAAATTGGACCCAGTATTAGGAGAGGATGACGTCATACGTTTACACGGTAGGATAAACGCCGCAAACGTTCCCGAGGAGATGAAAAGTCCGCCTATACTGGACGCCCGCCATCACTGGACGAGATTGTTGATACGCCGCGAACACGAAACGCAACATCACATTGGAAGAGAGCATTTGGTTAACAATCTACGTCAAAAGTACTGGATACTGCGATTACGAACTACGGTTCGCTCGATAGTGAACAACTGCGTTACCTGCAAGCGGAGAAAAGGCACCCCCCGCACCCCCGTCACCGGCGATCTACCCCGCGTAAGACTGGACGCCTACACACGCCCATTCACGAGAAGCGGTGTTGATTGTTTCGGCCCTATGTGGGTGACAGTTGGACGGCGCAAGGAAAAGCGCTGGGGGATGATTTTTACCTGCTTAGTCACGCGAGCGGTACATATCGAGTTGATACCCAGCTTAAGTACGGACTCAGCAATCATGGCGATACGGCGAATGGCAGCACGGCGAGGATGGCCCGAAACGATCGTATCGGATAACGGAACTAACTTTCACGGTGCTGACGAGGAACTTAGAAAGGCACTGGAGGCTTGGAAGCCTACAATTAGAGATTTTTACCTCAAAAAGAGAATTAGCTGGAAGTTCATTGACCCGGGGGCGCCTAATCAAGGAGGCGCGTGGGAGAGATTGATAAGGACGTTCAAATCATCTCTGAACACTATTCTCAACAGAAAAACTGTACGGGAGGAGGTACTGTCAACATTGGCCGCCGAGATCGAATACACGATGAACGCGCGACCATTGACTCACGTGTCAGTGAGTCCCGACGATCCCGAGGCACTGACCCCCAACCATTTCTTGTTGGGTACTGCAAACGGAATGCCTCACATTGGAACATACGACTCGGCGAACAGGCAGGTGTGGAAAGCCGCCCAGGGGTTGGCCGACGAGTATTGGAGGCGATGGACGCGGGAGTACCTGCCGACATTGACAGCGCGAGGAGAGTTACATCGAGACACCGGGAACATCACGCCGGGAACAATCGTCCTAATCGTAGACGGAACGCTGCCCAGGAACGTATGGCCATTAGGAAAAGTCATGGAGACGTATCCGGGCCCGGACGGTGTTGTGCGAAGCGTGGATGTGTGGACAAAGGGTGGCATTTTTAGACGCCCTATCAGGCGTCTAGTCGTCCTGCCGGTGGAGAAAGGCTGCGGGGACCTGCGCCGGGGGGAGACTGTTGCGGACGACGAACCCTCTCATTAAACCCCCTTGTAAATATTGTAAAACTATTGTAAATAAACCCCGTAGTCAGTTTAGCTTAGATTCTCTCTTTTAATTTGTATAGCGCTATCTCGCTCACTCGCGCGTGTTAATTTAATCATTGTATGTACAGCAAGTTGCGGGCACTATTTGTGTATATATTGAGGCGCATTTCGCCAGTAAAAGTGGACCAACAACGGTGCTCGCAGCTTGCTCAAGAAATCTGGAAGAATACACAGAATCAGAATAAAGAAGTCTTATTTGTTTATTGGAAAGTTGGTGTTTGATTCAAGAAAGAAACCCCTCGTAGGCAGGCAGGAACTACACTACACGTACACCACCAACATTTACCATTATGTGATCCATCGCGAGCTTTGTCCATAGCCATTACTCTGTCCATATCACCTCTCTCGTCCCGCAATCTGCAACAACAAAGAGAACTATTTGAACATACATACCAACACGAGTAGTCGAGTAGTCAAGCTACCTTTGTTATGAATATTAAACCTCCAACTGTCAACAATTGGACACGCCAACTCACTAAACGAATTCGAACAAAGGTACTGACAAACAGTTTTATCATTTGAAACCATAAAGTATACTTCCCACTGCGTGGTGAAGCTACTACAAAGGCAGGAGTATAATATTATAGTACCCCGCTGTGTTTCTTTGTGCGCGGATGAAGATGGTGTATGTAATCATTTTGTATGCCGATATCTCGTACCGCTACCCTAATTCCGTGGCTCCTTTTTGATTGTGAATTATTGAGCTTTTGAAGCTTCCGTTTCTCTACTGTTTTTTATTAATATTTACATTTTTCAACATTATTAACTTGTTTTGTTTTGGTAGTTCTTATTTATTTAGTTGTGAATCAGTTTTATTTGTAGCCTTTTGTTTGAAATTATGTCTAATTGGGACATGCTTGTAGCCATATCAAACAAAAACCATTTCCTTACGGAAGTTAAGGTTGTTAGCGGGTAATTGTAACGATACGAGCCGGGGTACGAACATTGTTTTGTTACGATTTTTCCGTGAACACGAAAGAGCTCTTTTCACAGACCACAGATATAAAAAGAACGATGAAAAATGAATTTGTTGTCGAAACCAATTTCACTCATTTCAAAGGGGTTAATGCTACAATTTTTGCCCAGTAATGCCTTTTGAACATTTGAATATAAATGACGTCTGAAAGTGAAATGTAACATACATAATAAGTGGCTGTTTTAAGCTTTCGCGGAACCCTTTTGTGGATTGCAGAGTAATAAAAGTTTAGACATGCGATGCAATATCGTTACCTACCTTCAAACACAACCAATATGGCTGCCAGTTTAAGGAGCGATTGATATATCAGCAATTTATTTAATAAAAGGTACTACTAAGAAAAAGTATGTGTCATAAATATTGGTTTACTTGCATTTCAAAGCACAAAGTGAATGCCTATTAACTTGTATTTATTGATATTACTTCTATTTTACTTTTGGGATAACTGATCCAAGACGAAATTATATATTTTTTTGCGGTTTGAAATGTATTTAGTGTCCCTGATGTGAACGCTTCGTTTGGTTATAATTCGCGTCTATTTGTTCGTAGCTCTACGTCCAACCCTCAAAATGGAGTCGTTTGATACTTTACTGACGAGTCACGGAGCTCCGTTTGAATTTAATATATTTTTCATTTCCGACACCATTAATATGTAAATATTTCTTTATATTTTACAAGACAAACGATTCCTGCGCTGCAAAATAAATGGATCCCAATCAAATAAGGAGAGTTTAATAAAAAGTTTTATAACTCAATATTTGTCATACGGAACATTTGAAACACCAAAACGATTCACAATGAATGAGAGGATCACGGCCGATCGGTCCCGAGATAACTTTCAAATCAATAAAATAATAATTAATTATTTCCTCTACATTCGGTTTATTTTTTAAATGTGTTAAGTTGATTGATGATACTCTCTATATGATTTTGTGATGGGATGTTTTATAACAATGCTTTTGATAACATTTTTTTAGTTTCCTTTGTAGAGTGTTTATTTTAATGACATTTGCTTCAGAACAGAACGACGTGATTAACAATGTTGTTTACGGCCATTGTAGTGATTTATATAACGTAATGGTGATTAGTAGTAGGTGTAAGAGCGGCGAGAGCGAGGTAAACTCACATGAAGGTTAACGCAGTTAGTTAACGTTAACTATTGCCATTACAGAATGGGTAGTGCCTAAACAGATATTCCGGGGCCGCGCGCGCGGACAATGCGTGGCAATCTACCACCGAAGCCAACGTTGATTAGTTAATACTGGACCGTTCACATAACCTAATGCCGCACCGGCGGACGTTTCGAACCGTTCTTGTATGCATAATCTGATTAGGCTAAGTATTAAACAAAGCTTTCGGTAATAGTGTCCTCTATTTACATACTAAAACTGCAATGTTGATTGAAGCCTTACGCACGGAATCCGTTTAAATAATTAACCTAAAACAATAGCGAAGGCCCGATTTGCATCGGGGAATCGATTAAGAAAATCAAATGGTGTCGGAGCGAAACTGCGGAAAACATTTGCTTGACACCCAAATCAAAAATCGTTTTAGCTCCCCTTCGCAGGGATGGGGGCGACGACGCCTCAACATTTATTATTTCAGACATATCACTCACATGCAAAACAAACTCGGTCCTATCCATCAAAAAGTTTGTGTAAACCCTCGAGTGTCTTCGGAGCACAAATCGAGTGTGTAAGTACCGCGGTTAGAGGAACGGTTGTTCGCTGTTTGCGGATAACCGAACTGTTTTCTGGAATGCCATTTACTTTATTAATAGTCGTTGCCAGTACTATGAACTTTGTGTTCCATGTTTATGTATATTTGTGTTTGTAATTTACATACAATAAATTAATAAATTCGATTATAAAACCTTTTCTATAAAAATAATATCCACACTAAAGTCGATTGTTGTTTGGTTTGAGAGGTATCACCTTTCCGTGACACAGTTTATACTAGTATGGGAGGTGATGTCTCGATAACTAAACGAAATATAATGTAATTACATTTAAAATTAATAAATGAATTTGAATTTGAATTTGATTAAAATTTTCAGCATAAACAAAAAATTGGTATTAATTTATTTCAAGTCCTAAGGCATAAATAATAATTTGAATTACAACCCCGTGTAAAGAATGCGCTGCGCAATCTTGAGAGAGTAAATAAGCTTGTTCATCCAGAAGAAATGAGCATTGTAACCCCCCAACAGTCAACAAAGCTTCGAAGAAAATCGAGCGAAAAAAGGCTAAAAACACCTTAGGGGTTTACTAATCGAATAAAAAATATCAGCGACCGATGCCAATGTGTGGGGGAGAAATGGAATAAATTATAAAGAAAATACAAGTAGCTAAGGGGCTGTTGTTGTGAACAAAAACTTGACGAAAACGCAGACAACCTTATGTTATGCTCATTGGTAGACCTCGGGAGCTGCCTGTTTACTAGGCAGGCAATTCTTATGACAGAACGAGGCAAATATTTTGTTGACTCGCAGATAAATTCGTTCATAATACTATTTCTTATTTATTTTAAAGTTAAGCTCGACTTGGTGAAAGCACTGCCGTGTCCCCAGATTCCGAATAATTAAAAGCCTTAATTGTTAACATGCAAGTAATGTGAGTTTTTCAAGAAGCATGTTTTAAACAGATCGTTGAAATAAAGGATTTGCATAACATGAAAAAAATCATGCAAACGAGTCGAACTCCAACTAAATCTCAAAGAGATATAACAACCTAATCAATGTTTAAACTACGCGGAAACATTTAGGGCGGGAAGATGACAAAATGTTGAAATAATAGGAAAGAAGTAACATGATGACTTGTCGGAGGCCGCTCCCTCCGCATAAACGTCACGATGTCATTTGTAAAAATTGCGGCCTTCCAAAGTTCTTCAATTTGAGAACAGAAAAAATAGTAGGGACTTGTTATCAGTTATTATTTGAAGAGTGAACGCTGTTGTTGGTCACTAAAATATCAACTTCTTAATGATTTAGAAACAAAAATTACGTAAAAATCAAATAAATTCCATTGAATATTATACAGGCAAGGATCTAAATTAGATAAGAGTCAACTCAAAAAAACTGATCGTTATGTAGTTACGTAATTACCAACCATTACGTAGATATTGTTTGAATTTTAAAATTAATTTTGCACAATACAATAACAATTATTTAACTAACCAAATAAAATATTATACTATGTAAATATGTTTATTATTTTGAAATATATATGAAAAAGTCAAATCAGTAACACTTTTTCTTATGATATGACAACTCCATGAGTTTCCTGTTTCTATAGCGGAAATGTCTAACCAAAATAAGCAAATTCGAGGGCGACGAAAATAAATGTAGAGACAGTGGGACCTCCGCGGGGAAACCGGAGACAGTTATTTAAATTTGAATAATATAATATGAAAAAAATTACATCACTTAATACCGTAATAAAAGTGCACTAAGCGGATGGGGCATTACGCTTGGCAAATGTAAAGAGGGATGCAAATTCAGCTTGCGGAACGTGAAATGAAAATATAAAATGTGTTTGGAAGAAAATAAAATATGTCTAGAGAGTTTGAGAGCTCATTACGATATTACGAATACGTGAGGAGATTTAAGTTGTCGTCGGGAAGCTGCGAAGACAAATGACAGTTTGGGATAGCGTGAAGTTACCTTGCAGAACCATTTGCGACGACTTTCTGTTCTAATTAAAGTTTGGTTAAGACGAGGATTGTCAATATACAACTTGTGAATTACTCGTAAAACGTGGTCCTATGACACTTAAATGAAAGCCAAGCATATGTTCCCTATATTTTTTACATAAATTAACATATTCTTAATTTTTCAAAGTTTTTTCGTTTCTTCAATTTAAAAGAATAACTTTTGTGATAGAATAGTTTGATTATATTTTAGGCTTTAGTTAGGTGGTCTTGGACAGACTTAGACACCAGAAAATTCGAGTAGATTAGTGACCCTAGTTATCTGTCTTCTTATAGAAAAGGTATGCAAATGACTGTTCCAATATTGAATTACGAAGAAAAGACTGCAATATAAAGTCCGGATATGAAGAAATACGGTAGCGTTTGTTCGCAGTAGATTAGTGTTCCGTAACGAGATTCCAATCGAGTCCGGGCAATGTTATTAGGATTTAAGCGCCAGCACGTCGCGTCTCGGCACAACGTAGAATAATTATGCAAAATTGCTTCTACGATTCAGAGACCCCAGCTTTTTAGGGGCATTACCATTATTTGTAATGGGAATGCGTTTTGATAATGTCGAATTTCATTGCTAGATTAGTAACAAGGTTATTGGCCGTTTTATTACTTCTGTTTTTTGTCATTACCTGAAAAAAATTACACATTTTTTCTGATAAAATTAGTTTTCTTTCCTTGGTTAAGCGGTATTGACTTTGAGCGTATATTTAGCACATTAAAGGGGGTATTTCTACGGATTAAATTTTCAAGAATACTACGAAGGACTTTCGACAGCAGCAGCAGCAGCAGCAGCAGCTGTACGGAACTCAATTAACCAATGAGTTACGAAAAGATTTTGACAATCCCAAAGCGCTGTGCTCCGATCCACTTGTTTGGAAAAGCATCCTTACATCTGCTACCTATTTACTTAACTGAGCCTTTCAGTGCTCCTTTCTAACGTTCAATTGAATAAAGTACTAAACCGCATTGAGAGCGTCGTTTAAGTGGGTGTAGTAATCCAACGCGGACTATTCGCTAACCGCCGATTGCATAAGTACGGCTTCGAAGCACATACGATGCGACCACACGATTGACATCAGTTTTTGCACATTACTATAGAAATACATCAGTGGTATTTACTGTTTCTGTTCACGAAGATCTTTAATTAAATGATTCTATAGAATTTCCATAGTTGTTATATGATTTTAAATCTGATGTGGCTATTGTAAGATGTATGGTTAGATCAAACAAAGTTACCTAAAACTTGTAGGCGGACTTTTTTTATTGAATTTTTAGCTATTTAATGTGTAAGCTTTTGTTCAGTTTCTTAAATACAGATTATATTCAATAAAACATGAAATTACTCAAATTTTAAAAACAGCTTTACAGTTGGCCCTTGGTTACCACAGTCATATGATTCATGATAAGTGGCTATCAATGTGGGTGTCATTATCGTCTGGTTGAGATCGTGTTGTGGTCTGCTGGTGATTGCCATCGCGGTTCTTTACACCTTTCTGATCTAAAGATAACACTGATATTTAAAATATCTATGCTTAGGGATATTCAATGGTTTATGTAATATTAATGGACATTAGAGAATAGTCTCCAATGGTTTTTGCACATGAGAACATGAGACATGAGAACATTAGTCAAAATGTCTATTTCTTTATATACAAACTAGCCGTGCTCCACGGTGTTACCTGCGTTGTGCCCGTTCCCATGGGAATTTCGGGATAAAAAATAACCTTCCCGTTGAATGTGGATATCATTAGAAAAATAATTATTCAAATCAGGCTGATAATTATCGAGATTAGCTAGAACATACAAACAAACTAACAAATACCTCTTTATAATATTAGTCTAAATTCAACTTATTGAAAGCATACTCTTTTTTTATTCAACCATGATACAAATAACACGGACTTTGACGAACTATCTTTTTTAATTTAACGATATTTTAAGACTGTTGAGACTTGAGACATTAGATCTCCGATGACATCTCTCCACGTTCAGATATTTTGTTTCATATATCTATGAAGAAGTAAGGATGTGTAAGTGTTTTAAATAAGTGTCTTAAGTGTATTAAAACAGTGTTTAAAATATCATAAATCGTCGTAACTATCATATCCTAATTTTAATTAAATAATTAATTTCATCGTTCCTAATTAGTGTCAAAGAAACAAAGAAACATCAAATATAAATGAATGGATATGCTCATTCTTGATTAGATGACAAATACATGTCTCTTCTATAGATAACTATCATAGTTACAGACACAGTATCTGTGTCGATTTATCTAAACCAGAGTCCGACAATGTGCCGCATCCATCATAGTTATATAGCCGAGATAAATTACAATGTATTATTGTCGGAATGGATTCACAATTGATAGGTTTAGTAATTTAATTTTGATTATTTTAAGTTAGTTATTGCATAGGTAAAGAAGATTATAATCCTTACTTAATATTAAAATAACTCTGTCTCAATCTCAATCACGCCTAAAACTACTGTTCTGATTGAAATGAAATTTGCTACAAAGATAGTCTAGACCTTGAGAAAGGACATAAGCATTTTATATCCCAAAATTCCTATGGGAACGGTTATCCTGCGGGTGGAACCACAAGGTAAGTAAGTTATCAATAAACTGGTGAAATTATAGATAGCATCATAGTTTTTATTGTAAACATAAATAAAAATATTCCTAATGTCTCTAAACATAAATAAATATATTCCTATGGTCTAAACATATAATTTTCTTTGAACCCAGTCAAATAATTTATTTTATATTACTTTAAAACATAAAAACGAAGTAAATACCATTATGTAAATATTTTATTTTTAATTTACATTATCTTTGTGAACAAAACTTTTTAATGGCAAACGGAAGCGTTCGGAGTTATTCTGGTTATTATTTTTCACAGAAAACGCTGCATTATACGTATTACTGGTTTAGATAAAATCAGTATCTATGTAACTTTACGATTACGATCTTGCTTTCGCTTATTGAAAACGAATGTTCCTCGGTCCAGTCTCACCGCTCTAACATTGTTTGTTCATAGGTTAAAACATGACACGAACGTAATTAGAAAGAATATAGCAAATTCTTAATTAACCACCAGAATAGAAACTTAATAGGTATGACATTTTGATTCAGAGATTGCAGCTACCTACATAACTGGGTAATTAAACAGTGCTTTGTAATTAAATTTGTAGTTAGCTTAACGTTTCATTAAGTTAGCTATTTGCTAGATATTGTTTTATTACGATTATGGATATAATACTAATTTGCCTTTCCAATGCACTCGCTTCCGCGCAATAAGTATCTACCTAATAATTACATTAACTTTGATTTAATTTATTGAATTTCACACAGGAACATAATAAAAACAAAAATCAAATAAAATTGAATATCAAATACAAACAAACAACAAAATGATCTGTTTGTTCGTTCAATACGAAAACATTTAAAAATAACATGTGAAGTTAACATCGCGAGTTAGGAATCGCCATTAAAAATAAAATCGACGAGAACATATTGGATGGAAACGTTTTAATCGAACGTATCAAAAAACGAGTAAACATATTCGATGATAATTAACGCAACAGAAACAAACGGGTGTTATTACACGGACAGTGTTGTACATACGTCACATATCGAAACAGGGAGTTTGGCAGAAAGTAAACAGAAAATATAATTTAGAAGCAATTTGCCGCGGATATGTCCGCAATCAAATTGTCTCGTTAATACCACGGTGCTATCAAAACATTTGATTTGTGGCCCGCTGTGTAGGGTTGAGCGCGGTTATTTAGCCGTACGATGGTTAACTTCGTTGGATGACCCTCGCGCTGTCCTGTACAATTATTATTTATTATTCCTGACAAATATCTGTTGATTCTCATGTTTAAATTGACACATTATTGATGTTGCAACAACAAAATATCAAACTAATAATTATGGTCGTACAAACTGACATTTAGCTTTAAATGTTATTTGAGAAGAGAATTGTTTCGCGTCAAAATGAATACATTTCAAGCAAAAGTAAAAACAAAGTACCAGTATGTGACCTATATAACTCTACCTAACTGACAAGCACCGTAAAAATGACCGCCATCAAACAATAACACAAACCAACAAAACAGATTTATTACTTGGAAAGTACAATATTTGAGAAAGATTTGCGTTTTTCGTCGATTTATGCGCACTCACAGTCGACACACAGTCAACACGAAGTCAGCGTGTAAACAGTTGAATACTTTTTATTCCCGTTTTACAATTCCCCCGGAGGCCGGATTTGCATATCGGAACAGGAAGAGGTCAGGAAGCGAACGAAATGGCAAGTGTCCGTTCTGATGCCTCAGCATTGCTTCATTCACCGGGTGCGTTCACACTCACTTGTTACTAAAGCCTCGAATATATATGTTTTATAACTTCATAGTATTTACGTTAGCTTATTATGTATGTAGTTAATTAATTGCAATAAATTAACATTAGTATTACTCAAATTGATTTATATGTTGAAAAATTTAGACATCTTTGCACATAATATTGCCTAACATTTATGCATCAAAAGTGCATTGGCTAATATTAATCTTTGATTTTAATTTAACAGTTTTTTGTATGATTTATTGTTGACAGTCATCAATGGAATATGTTAAAAGTGTGATTGCAGTGGTAAATGATAATGTCGTGTCTGCTGGGTCGTCCAAACGCAGCACCGAATGTTCAAACGCAGGCGTTTGGAATGCATATTCATGGTGGCTCTACGCCACATGCAAATTGTGATTTACACACTGTAATGAATTCTTTTGATCTGTGGATTCACATATTTGATTTACCCCATCGATGTTGGCATTAAACATGGCACGTTATTTCATATTCATAGATTTCCAGCCAGTGGGCGATCTTCATTTGTGCAATGTGTTAATTGTGCAATGTGTATACTGAAAATAAAAGTTGCAAATTAACTAGCACGTGTCATGGCTTTAGTATTGTTTGGGCTAGTATTTTTCAATCAGATAAAAGTGATTTATCCCAAAATCATTATCTAATGTGATCATCTGATCACTCTGTATCATATACCAATCAGACAATAAATATCTAAAAAGTTGTTTAATTACTTTAAAGAACTGAACTGTTGGAAAGAAACGCAGAAATGACAAGAGGATGACAAATGAGCATCGCGCATCCAACGCAGTCGGGTGGCGGGCTCATCAAATTATTCCCCACTTAAAAAATCCTCGTAAACAAAAAAGAAACGAGAAAAAAACAGTCAAGTAAAAAATAGGTATTGGCAACATTGATTGATGCTTACTAATAGGGCGCGAAGAATGAGGCCAATGCGTAATTAAAGCAGAAGTGACATCCTCTGTCAATAGGTGTTGCTAACTGCAGGCAGAAATAGAACGGTCACGCCTTTTGGGAAGGAAGTTATTAGAGATAGAATGTTACTTATTAAACAATATTGAGTGAAGGAAGGTAATTGATTGCCGGCCTGTCGTCTCATCAGGATCACAATTTTTCATTTCACGTTTATTATGTCAATTAATACGTGCGTGGTTACGTGTATTGTACCTTGTTAGCAGCCACAAGACTCGAGCACAGTTGTTTTAGTAATTACAATTAAAAAGTGATTATTTTTATTTCGGCTAATCCAATACGAGTGATAGATTGAGGTTGGTTTTTTAGCCCTCCGTGGAAGTGACACCATAATGAAGGATGGAATAATGAATCTCCACCACGCCCGACACGCGTTGTAGCATAAAAACATTACCATAATCAGTTGTTGAATTGGAGAAAATAAATTACGAGAATTTAACTTTATTGCAACCTACAATATTTCGAAACTAAGGACTTAATAAGGAAGAAACATCAATGTGATTATTTAGTATCTGATCTACACGAACACGTATTCTTTTTAAACTGCGCACGAAAAATAATAACCTGACTGGTGACATTAGACGGTACATCAACGGATCCCTCATCGGTACATATCATTAGTAATGCAAAATAATGGGATACGGACACCTCGTGCCGTTTGCAAGGAAATGATTAATGCTGTTCGTCATTAATTCTTATTTTTGATGAGAAATTTGACTTGTGCTGTCAGGCGCCGGATCCAGATTAATAAAGGCTGACGTTGCAACTTAGTGGCTACATTACGACAATAGCTACTTGCTCTGCGATATTCAACTTTAGGGATCACTTCTGTTCTATTTGTAATGCTCATTTAATGCCCTATTCATCTTTATCATGTTAATACGTAACATGGTTTCAGTAATGTTGGGTATTCTCCACAGTTGAACCCACAATACGTACAGCAAAGGGTAGGGTACTAACCCACATAAGCATTTCATAATAAAACGCTACATCACAAAGTACCCAAATAAATTGTAAGGGAGCATTGACATCAAAGTTGACAAAACGAATAGTTTGGTTCGCCGACAGAACTAACCGAATAGTTTTCGCCATAAAAGGGCAAAGTACAAAGAGCTAGATAAAATTCCGACGAGACCGCATCGGTGACAAACTCGGAAGGTATTCCGAGGGTCTGAGCGAGTGGAACGCCCGAGCCGTGACTCGGCATCATTCACTACCCCCTTTGCATATTAGCTCACCGAAAATCAAAAGTCTTTATTATTAATGATTGCGCGCGATGACAATCTAAATATCCCTCGTAACTGCTTCCAACTTTCTCAAAAATTCCTCTCGGCTAATTGTAAAAGCTCCGATACAAATGTACCGAGTCAGCAGATGCGCTTAGAACAACCATCATTCAAAATAGCGCGAGAAAAATCACTTAAGATTCAAAGCGTTCAGTATCTTTATCTTATGGATACAAGAGTTCATTTTATGACCATTAATTTCGCGTTTTCCTCGGGTGTTTTATCACAACGGCTGCGAGACTCTGTCGCGCGTCTCATTAATCAAAAGCATTTGTTTACAACGAAGGGAATTTGATTTGATTAAAATAATTCGCAATATCCTTGATAAATATCACCCTCGGTCTCCGTTTGATCTTCACTGAAATTAATGGTGGAGGATTCAATCACGCAAATGTCGCCGCCGCGAATCTTGACATTTTATGCTAGATTGTGTTGACAAAATATTATATTGCACCGTTCCGATATTACTGCTTTAATTAATATCTCGAAACACTTTACTGATACCTTCAGCGAAAGGCCATTGGCTGACGGCTCTAGGACTTCACCAATTGTAAAGTTCCTTACGTCACTTATCAAGATTTTCAACAAATAGTTCTGTTCCCAATTCAACACAATCTTAATGCAATACCAAAGTTTTAACAGACCAATCTAACAGGAATCCGTTTACACATCTCTCAACGTTGGAACTGGATATCTCGAAATCCTGTTGTTAAGCCAATAAGATACCTGCCTGCCAGTGAACGGGCGTCAAAATGGAATTAGCTTTAAAACGGAGTAGGCATTAAGGGTCACCAAACAGTGGTATCTTCGGTTGGCAAGGGGTACCGGGATGAATAACGAGGGCCGTCAGAGTGATGTGAGCCGACGTGTGCCGATGTGTGCCCACGAGCCCGGCTGCCATGCCGCGCCCGTGACGCCCGCGCCCGGCTCGCCTCCCGGAAACGGCTTAACCCACCGCTCGCCGATTAATCGCAGCTAATTCGAACCGAAACGGAATTAAACCGGACGAATGAATTGATCCCGACGATTTGTTGATTGTCTGTTTTGCTCAATTTTTAAGTCAATTTGAATGATTTTTGTTTGTTTTTTGATCGGATTTTGTATCGTTATTTTGTGCTTAATCTCGGATTTAATTTGGTGTTCGTTTAAATATTTGATTTAATTTACTTACTTCATTATGCTATATTTATGAATTGTTAACCTGTACACAATCGAGTTTTTTCTCAACAAACTAATTATTTTACAATATTTATAAAAGCTCTATTATTTCAAACTCATTAAATACAAAATAAAAATAATAATTTCAAACTAATCACAAATCAAATTGTTTCCAAGCAGTTTATAAATGAGTCTGACATCGCAAGGCTTGGTAATAAATTAAATAAATCAAATTTTAATTGTGAGCGAAACAAGAGAGAGTGCTCTCGAAGAAAACAAAACAAACAGTACGTACAAATTATATTAAATCAGAGATAATCCTGTCAATTAATTGGACTTAGCATTGAGAACCGGTCGCGAGTCGCGACGCATGCGCCGATTAAACGAACCGAGATAATGCGAGCGCAAGGAAGCATGCCGCTTAGACAAAGACATTAATATCACTTAACGTTTGTTACCTGTTGAATGTAACTAATACAACTGCATCAAACGTAACTCAATCTCGACTGTTTGTATAATTTTACTGTTTCATTATAACCACTTTTCTATTACAAGGGCTTTAAATTGGCTATAGGTAAGCATTACTCGTGGTTGAGAAGCAATTAATTCCTGAAATACCTAGCTTATCACCTATACAAATCGCCTGTCATTGAACTTGTGTCCTTGAATCAAACCTACATATTTTCGAATCGACTTAGTAATAATTAAGTTGAAACATATCATTATTGTTATTTTAAGTATTAGGTACGTTTATATATGGAATCGTTTAAAGTCTGTGTCAGATTTATTGATTGATGAAAATTTAAGTTTAGAATACGATTTGATTATTATCGGACCGTGTGCGCTTTTTAAATGCACAGTTTAAGCGGCGCAGTTTTATCGGCACAGTTTTATCGAAGCAATTTCTTTAAAACGGCCCAGCGGCTAATCCCCGGCGTGGCCTGCGATCGCCGAATGACAGTGACACATCGGTACACGGCCCTGTCCTACTGTAATTCTACCCTCACACACAGTTTTATATTCCAATTTACAAAATTAATTATAAAGGATTTGGGGAAATACTCGTACCTCTGTTTGGTATTATACAAGTTTTTGTATAGAACTTTTGGTTTCGACTCTAGACTGTGAAATCAATAATTTTGGTTTCTTAATATGAAAGGGAATCTTCAGATGATATTTCTTTAGTTTATTATCATCATGTCGATTATCAATGAAAACTAACGTAATAAACGATGTTTGAATTTAATAATAATATAAGCTTTATTCCATTTAACATTCCATTAAATTGTATAGCCTTAACAAAATTAAATAACGCCTATCAAACCCGAAACCACTCAGCATTGAACAGTTCCAAAAGAAGTCAAAACCGCGAGTATCAAATCTGTATGTCGATCAATCACCATCCATTAAACAAGAAAAGAAAAGCGGTCCCCTCCGATTGGGCCTCGATTCAGCCCAATTTACATGAGAGCCGCTTTTTCCTCGTGGAGATTAGGCCCGGAACTCCCCGAGTGAGTTTGATGAATCGTTTGCACCCGCACTGTCCACTCGCACTCGCCTCCGCCGGTCATTTGTTAAAAATACACCCGATCCATGGATCTAATTGTCTCCTCTAATTTCAAACCCTACTGTGATATCTGCACCCCGTTTTTAAATTAAAACAGATCTATACCCTTTTGTTTCGTGAACATTTTGAGTTGGATTCAATAAACTCGGACATTAAATGCTTGTTATGTGAGCTTGCTTGATTGAGCTCAATGAAGTTTCAATATAGATTCTTGATCATATAAGAACCTGATAGGTAATAATAGCACCTACATAGAGAAATGGAAAGAATGGTGACTAAAATAATCTAATAACTAAAGAGAAAGTCTTTAATAAAACAAAACTAAGTAGACTAGAAATCATAAAAGCCTAAAGCAGATAGCTTACCTTTCGAGATGTTTAACGATGTCCTCATATGCCGCTCTACAATTCTCCCAAATACCAGATCTGTTGACAAACAAATTAAAATAAGAAAAATAGGAAACAGACAAGAATAATAGAAGAAATGTAACATATAATAAAAGGAACAAAACATGAATGAGAACAGATGAATGCTTGTTTTATTATATTCATTGCTTTCAGTGAGAATGTTCCGCTCGAGTGGAGAGACAAAAATTGGCGCAAATATTCTCAAGAGTTTGCAAAGAAAAAGTTTTTGAATTTAAAAAGGGTTTGTTTGTATCCAAAGGAGTAATTACTAGCACTCGATATTAAATGTTCCGTTAGACGGGAGGGGACGCCGCGCGCAAATTAATTATGTTTTAAAAACAATCGCTTATATTTGTGCCGGAACAACTCATGCGTGGTCGTTGAAATTGTTTCTCGATTACTTCGACTCTTTGTTTTTCATTAAACTTTTCTTTGGCACTCGTTGGGAACCCTTCAATCAAATACTTATTGAACAATTATATGGGGTGATAACTTTAACAATAACGTTTCAATGATAACTAAAACCTTGAGAATATCTTTGTTTTTATTCTTCCTTTCTGTCTAATAGGATCGCAAATAAGATAGATAAGGTAATAATAAAAAAGGAATTATGTGATCACGAAGCCAAATAATTAACGTTTAATTATCTAAATAATAACGTTAAAGACTCATTGCAATAGGAAAACAATGATTTACATAGGTAACATCGCAATACAGAATTCAATAAAAAGAAATGACATCACCTCATCTATAACTTATCGTACGTAATAATAAAATGAATATTCCAAGAAAAAGTTATTCAAATGACGCAGTCATTGATATTTCCTTAAAGATATCAAAGAAACATAGGTACATAACAAGAGATGGGTACATAGGTATTACTTCTTTGGCTCGCAAATGATTGGTTGAATCTCAAATGCGGTAAGTAACTATAACCATACAGGAAATGACAGAGAAACCTGATAAGATTCTTATTTGCCCGATGAGAAATCGACACTGGGCATTGAAAAGCGTTATTGATTACGCAGAAACATCAGGTAGAAACGAGTGTGTTGTGTTTCACTCCAGTAAGACACTGGGGTAACTGGAGTTATTGTAAGTCTTCGCGGCGGAAGAGGGCATTCGGTGTTTGTACTTTTCTAACAGGATTATGCCCTCTTCAGTAGTTTAACCCGCACCACTTGTCGCCTGACCTGCTTAGAGGTTTCTTTTCGTGAACTTATTATCCTAAGCCGTTTATGTTCTTACTGATTTGTTCTTTTATTTCATGAATATTAAGACATTTTCTACACGAATAGAACAGACAAAAACTATGAAAGTAAAGAATAAATAAGCAATTAAATAGATAGATAAGTAAACGCATTGCGCAAACGCATCGCTCTATTAAGCTGTCAATCTCGTCCCGATGATTATTAGTTGTGTAAAAACAGTTGTTTCTGTGCAATATTAATGGTTTATTTCGTAAACAATTGCTGGTTGTAAATCACAATGTTAGTTTATATTTCGATCAATAAAACTAAAATAGTATCACATCCGGCGATAGATTTATGGAAACTACACGTTGTTACCGCAGTAATGTCCTGTCCATAAAAACACCGTTAATTTTTAAAGGATAACTGGTCTCCATTTATTTAGAAATAGAACCATAGGAACCACAAGTGCCCATTACATGGTCCCGGTGTATGGCGAGGAAATTAATAGAATTGCCGTGAATGTGTCAGTCTGTTTGTGACCATAAAATATTGTTTGGACTTATATAATGGATTTTATGAAGACAAATTTTGAAGGTTTATTATTTTTTTATTAATAACTCGAGAACATATACTACATGTCTCATATGTTATAACTGGTTATAACTACGATAGGTGTTAAAATGTTTTCGAGCTTACTTTATGAATAGCTGCTTAACGCGTTAATGAAGCAAAATCTCTAAGGTAGGCAAGTTCTAACTTTTCTACATGTAGTAGGTATAATAAGGAACGGTTGTAAATACCTAAAACTATACCTTGCAAGTGCTTCCATATTGTGCATGGGTTGTCCTTTGATGATGGAGCCGTCGGGGCGTGGGACCCCCGGGTGGGGCATGCCGGGGGACATGAGTGCGTGCTGGTGCATGAAGCCCATGGGGCCCAGGTGCGTGGGGGGCGCGTTATACCCGTTAGCCAGCAGCGGGGACTTCTCCATGCGGGCCATCTCTGAAACAAAGTAAAGAAGAGTAAGTGTGTGAATGTGAATAAAATAACCTGTAAACATGGTTAACTTGAACCAGGAATTGAACCCTAGACTTGGCAAGAGAACGTACTGCTAGACCGCTACAGAAAAACAAATATGTTCCAAAAACGTTAAACGATCAATTAGCCCTAATAAAAATAACTGTTTATATTAAATCTCATACCTAATTTATTGAAAGCCCTTTAAAGTGTATTGAACTAAGGTAAAATTCAATTAATACCCAGTATTATCATTTAATTACCGGTTCCAATAATCGAATTGCTCGTAAAACGGTGTATCAACAATAATAAAATGAGCAATGAATTTCGAGACTATTGTTTTCTGGGTACCACAAACAACCTGAGTAAACATAGGGGGAGTTTGGCAAATATTCTTAAAATGACCCCCTGAGAGGGCGATTTCAGAGGTAACGGGTGGTCTTCAGTGCCCGACGCCCGTGACCTGCGCCCCCGAGTGAGGTCACCAAACCGACTGGGGCTTTGAAAACAATTAACAAGGTGTCGAATTAAACACGAATTAACGGTCCAACCGTTAAAGGAAAATACCCTTTTCCATTGTGGCAGCGTTTTACAAAGGATTTTGGGATTGCTGAATATTAAATATTGTGTCGCTTTGTTCCGCGATTAAGGGCACAGGTATGTGATGCGGTACGTAATGGGCAAATTTTAATTATCACGGAATCTTATACCCTTTGAACCTTTGTAATGCAAACAAACTCAACAACTGATTGATCATTTTTGTTTGGGCTTTGCTTTCTGCTATTGGCATTTTTAATAACGCTACATCTGTTGTATCGGTGAAACTGTTCATAGGTACCTAATATTGACAGGCTATTCATTCATGTAAAGGCAAACCCGAGCAAGCACTAATTTTAGGGCCTTCATCAATTTATGTTTTACCAATGAGCGGACCAAAATTAAATATTGAACGTTTCGGTGATCGGCGTGTTAACATATTCATACGTTTGTGGGTAATTTATCACACTCACCCACACAGAAATCATGGGTTTGTGCGATGAAAGTTACAGTCAAACAAACATTATGACCAATGGACCCTGAATTAATTGTTTGGGTCTATTTACTTAGTTACCGGGCCGGTTATCTTTTGAGCCATGCCTTGTTTAAAATTTATATTTGTTGTAATTAATTATTCTCGTGTAGGTATACAATACCGTTTGAAGTTTAGAGGAATTTGAGTTTTGATTTCAATATGTTGTTGGCAAAGGTTACACGTGCCGAGTTTTACCGATAGGATACTTTGGAGTGGAACCATGTTATAAACAGAATCGATATTATTCGAATAACTGACTAAAACACAATTATATTAAGAGGGAAGTTCCATGCCGACCACAATTAGGTCACTAAACCAAAAAGCATATTTACAAACGGTCAAACACAACCGAAGCGAGGGATACAACCGCACCGGTCAACCGCACTTACTAATTAACTAAATACGTGTTAAATCTCGTAATAACCTGCGGTTAAAACAACCCTTCCCGCTGTCTCATTCTTACACTCATCCCGATATAATATTACATCTCTTTCTAATTACTTCGGACCACGAATTCAACGTATAACGTTTCAACTTTAAACACCTTTAGTTTGTAATGGACGGATTGAATTCAGATATTTTGGTTCAATAAGCACTTATAAAAACTTAAACAGAAAAACAGACGAAATCATCTTTATTAATGTTAATCGATAAAATGCTGATCGTTTACGGTTATGACTATTATTAACTGAATCCACTGATCAGGGCATTTATAGAAATGAAACGTCGATTCCGAACGGCTATTATATCGATTTTCATCGATTTATTGATCGAATATCGACTGTCCTCGACAAATGGTCGTACCAAATTACGGGCCATTATTTAGAATTAGAATCGATAGAATCGAGACCCCAATTATATCACTTATATGTTTAAAGGAGGTTGGGATAATCATAACCGCAAAACTTTAGGGACGGACAGTTTTTGTTTGTATAAAAAAAGATATTGACGCCAATTCGTGGTCAGTGAGAGCTGTGATATGTTTGTTTTGACAAACGTGCTTAAACACTAGAACTCCTATCATTATAAACCAATTAGCATTTGATTTGAAATATATTAACCAGCAAACTGCAAAGCTATCGAAAAATTACCAGATTTGCGTATTAAGTAGTGACCTAAAATGACTTGACATATTTATGGACATTTTATATCATACATTAATACTTTCATGTTAATTTAAACCGCATTTAATGGATTAATTAATATGTAATTACTAATCAGCAATTAGCAACAATGTAGTGTATAAATCACTAAAACCATTTATATCTACAACGAGGTTTTATTGTACTAATATCATTACTTAGTACAGCACATTGAGCTAGAACAATTATTCAATAGAGTAGACTTTGTTGCAAATAAAATAAAAGGTGTATCTTATTAAAGTTTTGTTGTCGTCGTAAAATAGGAATATCTATCGTATCGTAAACGTAGTGGAGCTTATAACTCGGTTGATTTAACTGGAAACTTTACTTTGCTGTACATAATGGTCTGTAAATCACTTGCAACGAATAAATTACTGGATACATTAAATCCTAAAGGATAAATACGATGATAATAAATAGATTACAATGTTATTGTAATTGCAGATCAACGTTTTCTTATTGGAAATAATTTATGCAAGATTTTATATTCTAAGGTCGAATTTATCAAAGAGTAAAGATTGTATAAGGTACGGGTAGGTAAGTAAAGTTAATGGCCTACGTTACTTAATATCATACTCATACAATATACAGTACACATGAAGGCTTTATAAAACCTAAACACACATTTTAAAACTCTCTAAAGTTGTCATTTAGCCAATGCTACAAATCAACGTGCAAAACGAAGAAACTCGAAAATGATACGAAACAAGGCGAATTAAAAGCAAATTACAGTGGAGCCGGCAATCGTAGCGTTTACAATAAATACATAATTGCAACGGTCAGCATACGAATGGCATACAAGTGCCCGAATAACGGGAAACCACATTTGGCAATACTACTCTTCAAACGTGTATTTTTTCCACCTACATTTTTTGAATGATTGCAACTTTTCAAAATCAACTATGCGAGTAATGTTATCAATAAAGGTGCATCTGCTAACGAAATACAGAATGAAATGTTTGTTTATGGTTGTCGATAAGACATAAGACTCGTACATTTTCTTTGATGAAAGGTCACATAACACTTGTCAATGATAGAGGTACAATCGTCAACACAAGTCACGCGCCGAGTACAATCAATAACAGTAATACACCATCGCGGACAAAATGCGGACGGTCAATATTGTGAGTCAACACGCTTGACCGATAGACTGTGTTGCCAGATTATAGAGAAAAATATGGATTTACCAAAAAAATCACTTTTATATGGTTCTGTTTAGAAACAAATTTGAGTTTTAAAATACAAAATATTTCAAGTACAATAAAAGAAGTAATATTAAAAAAATTACACCATACATTGATATCAAGTATTTTAATAAAACCTAATAGATCACAATTCAAAATATAATAAAAGAACCTTAATTTTTCGTAGACTGTAGTTTTCTCAAAACAAGATTACTTTTAGTATAGTGGCAACACCGACAGACTTATGTCTTCGCCATAAACTCTTTCATTTGGCTCGGACGAGCCTTATGAACAATAAAACGTTGAGGGCTGGAGATTTGGACTGTAATAAAATATTTGCCCCAGCAAACGCTAATCCGCGTCCCTTACTTACGAACGCAATTTGACAAGTTATGGCCGCCGTGTAGAAACAGCCATTTATCCGTTCCTAACATAATAATGTTGCTATAAGCAAGTTTTAAAACTAACAACGTACCACACGCGGAGATTACATTATACGCAACATTGTACAACTTTGGAATGGGACTGTTTTTATTGCTAATTATAAATTAGAGATGCAATAAAAAGTGAGTGCGCTAAATTAGATAATTGGCGTTTACACGAAGTGTTTTGTGAACGATTAATCGCTCAAACTGCAATACGGTAAAGAAGAAAATGGCATTGCGCGGTCGATGGAGAATTAAACACATTAATCAAGATTTGGTCGAAGTAGGAAATCGTACCAGCGCCAGTGAGTGCCAATAGGACACGCGTTAAGCGGTAATTTTAACGGACCAAATAAAAGTTCTCCCTCAATGTGTGAAAGAGGGTCCGGCTTAATTACTCGTAAATTGACCCGAACTCAGTTTATCCCGAAAATATATTTGAGTATAAATATAAAACCCAAATAATTTATGGCAATCGTTTGTTGGTGTGTAATTAATAATGTGTCGTTTATGTTATAGCTTTGACTACAGACAGACAGCCCATGGAATATCTTTAAGTATATTTAGAACGTTATCATATTCAAACTTCTATAATACCTACTAATGAATTTTCCAATTTTATAATAAGACAAAGTGCTTAGGTACAATTTAACTATTTCGTGGGTTGACTGTACGTACCTATGTAATAACTAATAAATATTCTACGGTAATATTTGCAAAAGTATCATCTTTTTAAATCATAATTCTTTCAACTTGAATCACGTTCGATATGAACGAGCTCATCCGTGAACGTTAACAAAGGAATACTTGCCATTGTAGCATTCATATCAAAGATAGAGTAATATCGCGGTATATTTTTATTAATATTACCGACAATAGGCAGATTATCTCTCTATGGTTTAGAGGCAGATGTTACTATTCAAAATGGAACTACTACATTTGATACACACGTATGTATAATATTAACTGTAGCTTTGATTTTAGAACAGTTTTAATCGGTTCTCTATTTAAAAACGTATTTGTACAACGTGTGTACTTCCCTAATGTTGCAAATGATAACATCAGCTAAGTAACTAAGTACACGTTTCATTATCAAATTAATCTTTGTCGAATATGACACTCCGTGAAGGTCTGTTATTACTTGTCGTCGATTTAATAACAAACGGACACAGTTATGTGCGGAAAAAAGAAACGTATAATTTAACTTGTCGATTGATCGACAATGCGCTCGGGTATGAAATAGCTTCGAGCGAAATCGTACCAAGTTGTTGATGAACGGTCAATAAATCAGGTGAATTAACGTCACTATTATCATAACAGATTCTACAAATTCACATCGAGTCTTGCAACGAGTTATGGTAAACATAAAAAAACAATTTGCGTCCAGTATAAGGTCAAAAGTAATAAAGCTATCTCGTTGAAGCATTTTAATTAAATGAAACGAAATTATTTCTTTAAAAAGTATTTTACTTTAGCACATTTCAATTATTCACGGTATGTAGCAGGGGACGAATCGAGATGTAGTTAATTAAAAGAAATACCCTCACTATGGTTTTCTTTGAAAAAAAAGCAAATTAGTCGGTGATGACTTCAAGGTGTGAGCAATGTCGTAAGTGGGCAAAACAACATTTTAATTGTAATCGGCGGCTGAGAGAACGATGGGAATTAAACACTTGGAAACAAATGGTATGGAAATTGACTCGAGGCGATGTTTACTGCGAGGCAATAAGAAATGTTTATTACATGTGATTTGATTGGCGAAGAAATAATAGAACGTGGTAATTCCCATTTAGAAATATGAACATGTCATGTGAAATCGTTGCAATAAAAAACGTAATTCCAGCGCAAACTGACAAGTACGATGGTAAATTCAACATTTCCCAAAATACCAATTGAATTAAAATAACTTAATTCGAAATTCGAACACAAACGATGAAAATAATTGAAATAATTAACACGAATCGAAACATGTATGGCATTTGAAATATTGGCACAGGAGTCCACATACCTACCGGCGTATTCGGTGCCTTCTATTCACATTGTGAAATTGGGTTAAAATTCCTTACAAATGCCAAACCCAGAACAAAATTTATATCAAAATTGTACGTTTGTTTATGTGTCCTCGGTAGCATTGTTATGAACATGGAGACAGGTTTAGGACACTATGTAAATTGAATCTTTGAAGAAGTCTCTCCTCCAACCAACACTATGTGTAGACTCCACAGTCTACTGCATAGTGTTGGTGAAGTTCCCATCACTAACTAGAGATACCATTTTATACAGAAAACATTTTTTTACTATTTATTTATTTATTAACTAAAACAATTCTTCAAAGAAGTGGTTTTGGCTGTTAAAGTAAAAAAACTACCAATACTGACACTACACTTATATCTACCATTTGTATCGAAGCTCGTCACGCTCTGTGAGCTTTCAAGAGCTTTTTTTCACCAACACCGAGCAATAACTAGAGCAATATATTAGCAAATGACAGCACCCGATACAATACACGCAATCTTGTTACATTAATTATTTAATTGCAAAGAATGAGCGTTAGTTTTATCGGGAAACAAAATCGATTATTTTTGGATCGAGTAAGCCAGTAATCGATTATAATAACCGATAACCGTTGAGAAGTGGTGACATGTAGACTGCAGGTGGTCGTAATTGACCTCATATAAATTACAAGCAGTATGTTATTTTCATTATGATGTTATTTTTAGATAAATGTTACTTTACTTTGTTAGCAATTATTTTATTAATTAGAAGTTCGCGATAGGTAATTTATCATCATCATTGGATTCAATTGTTTTTGTCATTGATGTTAATATTACTCACTTAATTGTGCGTGTCAATAAGTATTTATAGGACTTTGTTAAAGGCTTATAACAATAGTATGGTTATAACATAAACGTATCGACAGTCATTTTATAGAAGAGGTAAAAGAAATAGTGTTTGAGAGCCAAAACAACACTAAAATGTGAAATTGAATCTAAATCAACATTTCTCATCCGAAATTAAAGTACTTAAGTGAAAGAAAGTATTATTCTGACAGCTCCATTAAGAATCATTTTAAAGTGTGACTTCCTTAAAAGGTGCATTTGCAATTATCGGCTGATTGCTTTTAATTGCTGCCTTAATGATTGATTACTAAGTGAACACTGCAAGAAGCAATGCTGAGTACTGTTTGAGTTGCATTCATTTTTTCTTTAGATTTCTCTAACTGTAGTAGGAATGAAGTGTGGTCAGAAAGAAGGGAAATAATAGAAATTTCAAAACATAAAGCGATTGTTTAGTCTACTATTATTGATATTAGAGATTTCACTAAAACAATTATATTGTAAAATGTCATAATGTAGGAGTATTTATTTGCTTAAAAGCACTTTATTAACTTGCTAGTCATTTTATGCAAAGATAAACTTAAAGTTATGTTTGATTTTTATAACAATTAAGTACAGCTAACGTTTTTATTATACTTACAGCTTTAACAAATAAATAAATAAACAAAATAAATAATCCACAGAACCCAGTTGGTAACAAAGCGAAAAAACGTTTTCGACTCGCTGATTGCAAACTGTATGCGAATATTTTTTACTCTCTATAAATGTGTAACACAACACAACGTACAACACAAAAAGGTTTACTTAGATAATGTTCGTTTGTTGTGTCTGCCTTTTTATCATTCGCAAGTGATGCTCGACTCGTTTCAAAGTTGTGCTTGAAAAGAGCATACGAGCATGGCATAGACCAGTAAATAACCAACAAGCAATTACCTTTCCGTGTTTACAATTAATCATCGCTTTTTTACTTCGAATTATTATATTGGTGCTAAATATTTATTATTATTGGATTTACATAAGTATGTAATACAGTTTATTGCGAACTGATATTTTCCTGCATTTTAATGAATAAAAAATTAAACGCATTTTGTTATGACTTGTACGTAGGTAACCGTTTAATAACTCTATATTATTATTATTGTACTTAGTTGTATATTATTATTTATTGTTGTATTTTATTAATAAGACTACGTTAATTGAAGATCACTTCTATAGGTTATTATAGAGATGTAAAGACTACTAAACTTTGAAAAAAAATTATTTCTAAGCAAAGTTAACGAAAGGGCACTGAATTAATAATCAAGAAACTAGAAGAGACTCATATAAATTCAACCGGGGGCGTCAGTACGTGTGTAATGGTTATTATTTTGTTTGATATCAGCTCATAAATGTTTATAACTGTTTATGAACTAGAGAACAAAAGCGGGAACAGACAACAGAATCTCAAATTGACTGATCCATCACATCCCCTATCCGTAACGCAAACAGGCAAATCCTTACTTAATTTCAGTAGCAGAATTCAATCAGAATGTAAAGCTTTATACCCCGACGAGTAATGTTATAATGCCTTACATTATCCCCCTGTTGGAACATCGGAATCGCGGCGACACTGAACCAAACCTTTAATTATTATCAACACATCATTTTCATACCACTTTCTAAAACATTAGGGTTGCCAGCAATCACGATTATAATAAAATGTAGCTAGAAATATGTTAATGTATCGAGGTGTCTTTTTAATATTAAATACATGACGTTTTTAGATGGATGAAGCAGCGAGTCCAATGGAAACAACACTTATTAACTGACTCTATAGTTTTCCTACTACGCAGCATTACATTTGCTTTTGTTTTTTGTTGCCCATAATATTCGTATCCTGTTTGCTTTGCAATTAATATGTAAAGACAAGTGCAGAAATAAATCTCGTTGGCATAGTTATTAGAATGTAAATAAAGCTCTGAATAGCGCAAGTTATTATGATAGATATTAATGATTAGTAGATCAAGACAAGATTAGCGAATTAATATAAACAACTGGTAACCCTTTGACTGCCACGTGGGTCTAAACATCCCTTTCACGCATTTCATATTCGTATTCCTATTTCAACCTCCGTACGAGGATTATATTCTGGCTCCGATGTTTTCGTATCCTATTATTTCACGGGGTGAAAATGGGCCACCCCTTCACTCAAACATCGGTACGTTGAATGTGTGTGACGTATTTCAATCATAAAACGTAAACTTGTGTACGTCAAAATATACGTGTGGGTGTATTCCATCAAATGTAAACCATTGTCAACGACTCGTCAAAATAATATTGGCTCAAGTCGGCGGTACAGATTTGGAACACAGAAACTTAATATGCTTGTTGTTAATTAAGAATTATTTTGTCTTATATCGTATGTCAGTTATGGAGAGGTTTTGTAAGTTTAAGTTAGCAATATATATCGGAGCAATCTATGCTACAGTACTACTTAGTAAGCTGAGATTAAGCATCCGTCTAGAAGTCTAGAACGATTAGTAATCAAACTCGGCCCTACAATCAAAGTTTTGATTAGATGCTTGATATGAACACATCTCAGAATTATCTAAAGCCTTGAGCTCCGAGGACCCCTTCTAGACTCATCCATCTCCCCACTAATTGACTAATAATTGGATCCTTCTTAATACAGACAATCCTAAACTGAATTACAAAACACGTCACGTATTTAATGAACATTCCAAATCGACAGATTATTCAAAGTTATATGTATTAATGCACAAAAAGATGGCAAAAAGGAAGCAAACAACAGAACGAAGCTCGTTTCACTCATGAGAGTGTTTCGAATTGCAAATTTGGGGAAAAAAGCGAACAAACTACACTCAAAGTCAAATGCGGCAGTGCGCGATAAGCAAGTGCCGCTTATGCAAGATCACGAATGTAATTGCTCCCTTGTCTGGCACGACACTTCAAGCCAGAACGAGATGGAAAACGTGGAATGCATACGATAAAACGAGAAGGCTATATGGCAGTATCAACAAAGCCATAAGCGACAAAAATGATTGATTGCATACCGTCTTGCGCTGAGCTCTATTTAATCACTTTATTCCCTTTTCTGCGTTTGTGTTGGGATAATTTTGTATTTGTGTAATTTGTATACGAAATTAGGAGGAACCTATGGCTGAAAGACGGGCTCATATCCGGAGTCTACCCGGGCCGAGTGAACTCTGTTTGATGTTATCGTAAACGTGTCGTGGCATTTGTTTAATTACATGTAAAGGGTTGTGATTTGGATCATTCGAATGTTTTGTTATGTATCAACGTCACGTTGATTGGTTAGCCAACTCCGAGTTTGGTCAGCTGAAGTTATTAGATCGTTTCTTTATGTAGCTAAAAAACACGGGGAACAAAAGCACAGCTGTAGCACTCAAACTAACTGGAATACCACTATGGGCAATCCATTGACATAGTGACCGTAGCAATCGCGATGAGTTAACATCAACTCATCAAATTACATGTTATTCAAAGTAAGCATTGACCTGCATCAATTAATATATGTAACCATCATCGTATTAAACCTAAAAGTATAGGATAACAACATCAAACTCACCACTAATATGTCCATTTTCATATGGCGAGTATTCCCCATTCTCGAGGCGGTGTTTCTTGAAAGGGTGCCCCGGGAACTGCGTGGCTGCCAGCGAGAGACCCACGCCTGACGCCCGCTTCGGAGGTCGGCCCGGTCTGGAGCTGCGGACATAGTAGCACGTTACTGCCGTTAAGGGTGCTCCACTTAGCCTAAGGAAGGGAGAACACGAGATACCGGAAAATTGGGAGGTTTTAGCTGTTATGCTAAAAAGTTCTGAATGCAAATTGATCAGAACTATTGGTCTAGACATCTCATGATTTCAGGATGTTGCGTGGTTAATATATCTTAAAGTTACATAATATGCCAGAAGATTCTAGAAGCAAATAGAACTGAGATATTTGCAGTCCATTTCATCCAGAAAGTACTAGAACTATATAAAATCTATACACTTTATAGTTACTCGTCGAAGTTGATGAACTTATTGGGAGTAACATTGAAGGAAGCCTCACTTGATACAACCTCAAACAATAAATATCTAAGAAATGTAAGGCTACACTTATTAAATAATGGTATTTGCGGCAGGATATAATTTTATAGCTTTACATGCAGTTTAAAACAAGATTTTCTATGAAATGACAATTAGCAATAAAAACTAGTGTTAGTTGTAATATAATACATATTTTATTGTCATATCGAATTTATTACTATTGCGTTTCCTGCCAAGTGCCACAATACACAGTCAATAATCCTAACAGGAAAAGCGAGTGATATAACAGTTGGCAATTAAACTAAAGCGTTAAATTACATTCGCAACTAAGGCTTGTCATGCATCGGTTCTTTATGGTATAAATCAAGTTCGCGCGCAGGGGACACCTCCGGATTTATTTTTATTTATTTCACTCCCCTAAGATTTAATACCGCAAGATGTCGAGCTCAGTTTCCACAATTTCACGCTTATTGTTTTCCCATCCCTGATTTATGGTCACGTAATAGACAACGGTATTTCTTGGACGCAATAAAGTTTGTCACCTAAATCTTTGTCCTTAAGCCTATTGCGCTTCCTAACCTGGACGTAATATGTTCACAACAACAATGCTACGTTAATTAAAATAATCCAAAAATTTTAAAACGGAGAGGTTCATTATACTTCATGTGAATATCAACCTTATTGTTGGTTCGAAAAGTTCACGTCGAAGTTCAATTAGTTAGAGTCAATAAACTTAGAAAAGCGTCTCAAGTCTCAAGATTTTCCTCGCAATTATAATTATAACTACTCCTGCTCGGCGGTCCGATAGTGGTTATATTTGCACGTAAACCGCAATAATTGGAGTCGGCAAAGCAGATCAATTACAGTGGTAGCAACTAATCCTCACTTCATCATAGGTAACCTCATCACATCGCAGTCGCGGCCAACTTCGGCAATTATCGGGGGAGCGATGCTGTTATCATAGTATCGGCTTACGCAGAAACTGACTCTCGCCTATTTATTTTTATGTCACCAACCGTCATTACGAGACACTCCATTAGCTTGGATTGCGGTGACTCTCGTTTTCGGTTACGCTTTTGGGGTGCGATTGTGTGCTATGACATTTTTTTTGTGACGTGACACGGTCAGATAAAGGGTTTCTGTTGTTATGATACATTCTGTTTTATTGCTAAATCACATATAATAGCAGGTCAACATACAAGAGTAGCTGTTATCAAGAGAATAGCAGTGTCGAAGTAGCGGCATAATGTATTAGGATGATAATGTAAAACAACAATAAAATGGGTTGGAGCGGCCGCGGATCGAATCGGAATCGAATATTGAAAGTGTCGAGGGACAGAGATAAGCAGCACGTGCCTCTCCCATGCCGCCACTTAGCCCACACCAGTAATCTGAATACCGCAAAGCTCACTGCGATAAACTGCCATTAAAAACCGTTCGATTTATTACGAACGATTTCCGAACGATTTATGGCGAATGAAAGTGTTTAAATGCGAACAGAAGGTGCATTCCTTGTAAGTCAAATTAAACTCGAAATGCGATTTTTTTTACTTGGAAATGTCAACTTTGTTTTCTTTAAAGAAGACCTTGTTTCATCTTGATTTAAAATGTTAACTTGATTGCAATCTTTAGATTAAAAACCTTCAGACTCAGTTAATGAATTTTTTTAACGACTCTATGAGATAACAGATTTTTTTTACTAAGAAATGGATTGATTTACTCTATTGGTGATGTTATATTGACAACCTATATCGCTTCTTTCCACACATCGATAAATAACTATACCCTTTAGCGTTCGGCCCCTAGTGAAACTAACACCGCATATAGTTTTGCTTTTTGTATATTTGCCTGGCAATATTCATCACTCACCGCCCGTGTCACTGATCAAATACCATCCACAAAGGAGTCCCCAGATATTTCTGACAGATATACCCTTGATAGATAGTTTTGCAAACAAACAAATCTTGATCGAACTCTGCACATTACATATTTTACTACATTTTTCTAAATCTATTTTTTCCTTCAAATATAAAGAAACTAATACATATTTTCTTTAATAAAATAACTACTTTTGTGTCGTTTATAAACATGCAACTACAATTAGGATTTCCATTAATCACGTTTAAAACAAACTCTATACATCGTTAAAACTAGGATCGAGACAACATGAAACTTAAAGTATAACAAACAATATGCTGTCAATAAACTATGAATAGAAGCAGGAGTCTTTGTTATTATATTTGTATTACCATTCTCTGTTCTTAGTGGACTTGTTCACACTCTCTAATAATTACTGACACTAAATCATAGAGCTCACGTGGCGTAAACATCCTTTCACGTCTGATCTTTAAAAAAGCTACCGAAAGCGTCCGCCAGTCTATTACCAAGCAAATAACTTGTGTGTATTTTTGTTTCAAGATCAATTATTTTCGAGTTACACCACCACTCGTATGGGAATGTTTATTTTAAATGTATTATGATAAGTATCTGTCATGACATGTGGGTATTAACGTATAACTAGCTCCGTGGTGAGCTGATGAGTTTGAAAGCGCTTCGTACTCGACTCGTATCTAAAAACTTGTAAGTGCTACTGGTATTATAAAGTAGGATTAGGTCGGCACCTGTCAGAATTAGATACTTTTTAACTTTTTAAAGTCATCTATCTGATTGACTTGCTTAACTATAATATAATGGATGCTTGGCTTGGTTAGCATATCAATTATTTAAAATGTGATTAGTATTAATGCTTTCTCGCTGGAGGTATAACGGTTGAATAAGGACAGAAATAATTTCATATTCATGCGTTTTTTTCTGATAAGAGACCTGTGACTGTACAGATTTGAGTAAACAACTCCGTAATAATCTCGCTCTATCCCTCCGTTGACTCTAGATTTCCTCTCGTAAAGAATCTCCACGGAAACAACATGTTTGGTCTTTGAAAAAACAATGAGGCTCTGTCGTAAAAATGGTCCAGGAATCGGTAGACGAGGTAAAACAAACGAGTGTAATCTTATCTATGGTAAACTAAAACGCGGTGGCAGTTTGTCTTGTGTTCAGTGCAAACATGATAAATGATTTCGGTTAAAAATCGTTGGTCTATTTAGTAAAGGAGTTCCGGTCGGGCGAGCGCACTCCCTCGTTAATAGATATAATACCTATTCACCTTGAGAAGTACCTGGAGAAGAAGAGAGACCAACATTATTCACAACACTCGAATACTAAACAATCTCTACGGACTACATCATTCTCTCTAAAATCATTTCGAAACATTTACATGAGCCATTTCAACGAACTTCCGCTATTAAAAACAATGTTTTAATAAAACAACAGAGGAAAAATGTAATTGAAGCCAAAAATTAGAGGAGACTAAGACAGTAACAATAAAAAGTGAAAGCAAAGCCGCGTTTAATTGTGTCGTAAAAATAAAAATTAAATAAAAAATGGTTCGGGGGTGAAAAGTTTAGCGGCCGTAATTCTCCTTTACAATTATATCTCGGTGGTAGACGCAGTGTGGTGTCCTCTAATGCTACCTGCCCCAGGGGCGCCGCTGACGCAACTACCAAACTTCATATTTAATTATTATTTTGTTTTCTTTAACTTCAAACTAATGGTATAGCTGGCATTTATCAACAAATAGCATTGAAGGCCTCACAAAAGAACAAATATTTTACAAGTGAAGCTGCCATAGAAATTGGACTTGATATAAACTGATTTAATCTTGAATTAAA
This sequence comes from Cyclophora albipunctata, assembly GCA_963082685.1. Taxonomy (NCBI): domain Eukaryota; kingdom Metazoa; phylum Arthropoda; class Insecta; order Lepidoptera; family Geometridae; genus Cyclophora; species Cyclophora albipunctata. Next base: position 6,664,245 of record OY720119.1, on the reverse strand, counting down.
AGTACAGTTAAATACATAAGTATTATCATATACTAGAATCTATAAAATAACGATGACTATAACGAATACGTATGTATAATCTATAGACATAAACTAAACTAAACTAACTCAAGGTCTAGGATCATGTATTTCATTATAATTTATGCAACACACAGAAATAGATTCCAAAGTAATTAAGTTCTAAATTCTAGATTATTTTATCAGTACGCAATAAATTAACGCAGGTGTTATTAGTAATTAAGTATATATTTAAATAACTAGGTCTTAATATGTGTTGTTCAATAAAACAAGATCGCTCTACATGACAGTACACTCACAAGCTAATGTAGCAAGTCACCTCAACACTCAGGTAGCTGCTACGTTTCAATTTCTCCGAGGCATTTTATTTACAAAACTAATTACGTTTGTCTGATAGGGTATTAAAGAGCTCCCGGTGCCTCTCTTGATTCGATGACAGTTAATAAAGACATTCCAAACGTATTTAAGATCATAGCCTATATTCCATTCGAGATGTGATCGCTACATCGCTACTTGATGAAGTTATTCGAATCTGTTTTTTTGTTTTTGTTTTTGCAAGCGATTGTACATTGGTTCATATCTCAATGCGTCTGATTAGTGATAGAATGAAACGGAAAATGCGAAGCGAGACAGAAGATGTCTATTTTATTATTTGACTATATGTTTTTTATATGTAATTTTTATTGCTGTTGGCACGAACATCATTGTCGGCACGCCACGTGGTCCGGATAATTGAAATGTCCAAACACTGAAATTTATTGTTAGAACCACGTCACTTGTTCTTTTTTATTACTTACCACAGTAATATAGCTATTTTATCATCATGCTAATATCTTCATTTTCAAAAATCTTCTTTATTTATAAGTACTGATATTACCCTTAAAAAGTGCATTCTGTTAACTGTCTAATTTATGCATTTAATATGTTAACTGAATGCTTTAAAAAGTTATTCAAATAAATTGAATTTTATATTCCATTTGCCTAGAAAGGTAATGTAAAAAAAAATGTAGAAACAGATGTAACAATACATACAGTAGTTATAACAAGAAAGCTACGACATCAAATCCTACAAAGTGACGATTAATCCAAAGCATTGCAGTAAAAGGTAATGTAGGTGCAGTGGTGGCAACATTAAAATGTGAAATATTAATTGTAACAGGACCCCGCATCCCTTTCTGTGAATGTAGGGGCAACATAATCAGCCCCCGAGGGACAACCTCTTGTAATTAGCGGCTGTTCATTTCTTAATTTCAATATTTAATTACAAAGGAAACTCGATGACTGCTCGAATACAAGAGACGTCATCCCCAGAAAGACTTTCGAATCCGTTTTTGTTTCTAATTCAGTAATGCTCGATACAGGCTTCTTCGTTTCTTTGTCTGCTATATCAAAGGCTACTTTAATCAATTCGTCTGGAATGTTCTTATTTAACTACTATGAGTAATTGGATTGTTATTCTGCACAGCAACTCTTTGAATGAAAAGCTGTTGTAGGAACATTTTTGTAATAAAATATAATCGATGTAACTCGCGTTTGTTAAGGAGCCGCCTAACTACCTCTTTGTCGTTCGCGTCTTCTATTGAGAGATATGATTTCTGAAACATTGATGTCTGAAAAGATGTTCTAGCTACCTAAGCTGTATTATACGACTTTTTCCATATTGTCTACCTACTTATCAATATTCCTTATTTCAGAATTCTGCCTAGCGGGTTGACAATGAAATATGTCAATTATTTGCCCAACGCGAAATTAATTTATCAATGATTGTTCCCTTTGATGTATTTTTCGCGAACACTCTTCGATTGGGCAACATTTGTGATGCGTGCGTTTGGCATGTTTTGTTCTGAATGTTTGACGTGCGACGTATCGGACGCGGCGCGGCCATTCAGCCGGACTTTACATTGGAGAATTGTTTTGTTGCGTGAAATTATACAGTTCCTGAGCGGGTGACCGCCGGCTCGCACCCCCGCCCATTCATTCAACATCGAAAAACCTATTGTAAAACGAGAAAAGTCATCTGCCTGCTACTGAAGTAAATTAATCAAAATTTACAACAAATTGCTACCTAAATGGACGAAAGAGCGTTATTTTTTACCGCGTTTTTGCCACCGGCGCCAGCAGTTAGTTAAACTCAAAATTGAAACCCGGCTCCATGTCAGATGCATTGCCGTTCTTTTGAGTATTGAGTTCCTTTTAGTATTAAATAGTTTTCTATTTATATTGACACGGTTCATCGGGAATAATCGAAAAGTTTTGCTACCGATCCCGCTGATTGTGTTATTTTTTATCGGCAAACGTTCCTTTGTGGCCATTAAAAACCTCGCTACCTGGCAGCAACACTGTTAACTTCCTAAATTAATTTCTTCTAATTCTAGCGAGTAATATCGCCGAGTCATATTACTCGCAACCATCGGCGGCCTTTCAACCATGGAATATTGTGGGGATGTAAAAAAAGCTTGTTTATCATCGGCTGCCATTAGAAAGACACGTGAAAGATAGATGCAGTTGCATTTATGCTATTGATTTAGTGTGCCCAAAAATACTCCGTAGACTGAAATAAACAAATGTTAATAAAATTTATTAATTGTGCTGTTGAAAATATTCTGAAGTAGTAAAGAGTTGTTGTCGATTATAATACTCAGACGCCGTTCTATTTATGACTTCAATGTGTTCAATGAAAAATTAAAATAATGAAAACATACAAGAGATTTGAAACAGAATAGTCCGGACGTGTGATAGTTTAGTAACGAACGAAAATAAACATTATATGATTTGTTAAACAGGTTATTAGAAAAAACATTGATGTTGTCGACACATCGTTTGGAAATAAACTTTCAGACTAGCCAAGTGGGAGTAGACTTTGTGAATAGTTCCTGGAAAGACATAAAATGTATTGTTTAGGATTTATCATTGATACATCAATGATAAATCAGTGAGAATCGCTTAGATGAGAGCAATCACTCGTATTGGCAGGTGCCCAGAATGACCAGCGCTGCACAACACAAACAACATGATTCATACATAACAATTGAAAACACTGTTCAAGAAATATTAATGAAAAGCTTTTGTACGTTCTTTATATTACGAAAAGTAAATAAAAAAATGCTAATGAGGAAAATATTATTTCAAAACTACAGACAAAACACATTGATATATTGTAATGAACTTTCAAGAATTCATAACAAAAGTAAAATTTTAATATAAACACAATTGAATCGTAAATCATTGGTAATAGTAACAGTAAGTAGATCAGAAAAATCTTTTGTTTGATCAGAAATCAACATCTGGATGTTGAACAGAAGTTCATAATAAAATATGATGAAAAAATATGTTAAGTCCTTTTGTATCGACCGCGTCTATGAACGTACACCGCTCAACCTGTCTTGATACTTTACAACTAACAATTCGTATAAAAATTAATTAGAAAATAAATTGCGTGCTGTCGAAAGACTAAAGGAAGGACCATAACTCAATATAAAAGTTGTTGAATAACAGTTTTAGTCGTTACATAGTAATACCTCAGTACTTATCGTTTGATCTGCGCCAATAAATAAATTACGTCGTAAACTGAAAAAATGCTACAAAACCTAGTAGCTAATAGTAACTTGCATTCGTTTTTAAAACGGACATTTTAAATAAGTACCTGTAGAGTTGACGTATAAAGATAAACTAAAGATAATAGTGTAAGGCTGCGTGCCGACTATAGTAGTTTTATAGTATAGTAGTTTGTTTTAAGGCTAACTTTTGCTCGATTAAAATTGCGAATAAGTCTATCATGTCTTATGTCTAGTGTAGAAACCTTCGTAGTTTTTTATAGAGTGAATCTTATGACTCTTTATCGCTACTGTATTCTGCACTGGCCCTAAGTGTACTTTATACCCTTTATACTTGTTATCGTCATCAATATTCTACAAAGTAACTCGTTATATTTCAGATGCAATTAACAATTATGAAATAATTGACGGATATATTAACCTTAGTACATGCGATGGAACTTGATTATCACAGAACTGGAAACCATTAAGCCTATTACGCGAATTAGCTGCTGTAATGCATACAATACTGTTAATTCACTGAATTATAATAATTAGATTCACTATTCAGCGATCAGATTTAAGATCAAATTATTACAATTTCTAAGCTAGTAACTTCATAACACTATAACTTGTAATCAAAATAGACTTAAAACAAATTATCAAAAGATATTTTTACATCATAATGTATAACAATGATCTTAAAAGATCAAAGACCAAGATCGTGTGTATGAAACAATCGTATTGAAGCCGAAACGTATAACAGTTCATAGTAAGTCAGTAAGATTTGTTTTGATAATACATCATAAAACTATTAAATATTAGATCGCTGAGTGAGAATACCCGCGCTACTGTTCCTGTTGGTTCCAGTTTAAGTTATAAGAGGTAGCGATTTATAATTGATTTCAATGAATAAAAGCAAAATATGCCCCCCTGGAGCGTTCAGGATTTTAACTTTTTTAAACCTAATTATAATACCAGTTGTTCTAATAGATTGGCCATGTCCATACTTTTGTGGTGGTCTAAAATGACTGATACCTCAGTTGGTGCAATAGCACGTATGTATATGGCCATAACAAATGTTTTTAGAATACATTGCTGAATTCTAACCATTGCGAAATTAAAATAATTGTTTAATAAAAATTCACAATATCATCAGCTGGTCCTTCCTACTAAAGTCACGGCACGACTTGATAAGTTTTTCTTATCAGCCGATGTGCGTTCACCCGCTACAAGCTTACAAGTTAGATCGCCTCATAACACTGATCATGGCGTAATCGGTTTGTTATTTCAGCGTTTAGAAGATGTTTAAACCCTGTTTTGTTTTGTCAGAGGCATGTGGGAATCATTCTATTGTATTCCACATCCGGGTTATGATTGGTCCTTTTCATTTAATTTTAGAACTTGATATTAAACAGTTATAATATAACACTGAAATATCGATACTGTTGTTACAATGGAACATTGCCCAGGCGTTCAGAGAAAGCTAATCAAGTTGTTTTCACTCCTCAACCAGGCTTGAGGGCTTGAGAGGCTTCATCAGAGGAGGTTGCATGATTTCCAAGAGTATTCAATATAATTATTTTTTTAACCAATCAAATGTATGTATTTCTTAATTATTGTAATTAAAAATATCTTTAACTTTGAATTAGTTTGCAGAACTGAAAGGCACAAAAAGAATTTTTTTTGCTGGCAACACTGAACTAGGTCAGCTGTCAAATTTGAATCTCCGTATTTAAAAATTAATTTTAATTGTTTTAAGTTGTTAAATGGACTTATAATTAAGTAGAATAAGTGTAATTAAACATATTTCGACGAAATAAATACGAAAGTGTCAGTTAAAGTGAGAATTAATCATCCAAAAAGTGAAATATTTGGATGACATCGAGGACCGGTCCGGCCATTATCAACCTGCTGTTAACGGACTCGTAAAATTGGAATTTGAATTTGGAGAATCCCGGGGAGTATCGTTACAATTATATTTTGTTTACTAACTCCCACTAAATCAACTCCCACGCACAAAATACATACTATTCACCGCCTCAAATATATTATTTGAGCAACGTCAAGGACCACTGGACATAGTATAAAAGTCTCAATTTACTTGACAACACGTGGAAGTAAAATTGAAGACAAAATAACGTCGTCCCACACACTACTGACATCACACTATGCACTTACACTCCACCTTTTACTAACAAAATAAGTTTACTTAGTTTTAAACTACTGACTGATAAGATATACTGCCCCCAAAATTCAAAATACAAAATACAGTTGACTTTCAACTTGTTACACATTTAATTAGCTCAAATTCATATCAAGTAGCCCTCACTAGCAATTGAATGGTAATTCCAACAATATTTAAGGTTGTGTATTTAATATTTTCAGTCCCAGTCATTGTCTACCACTACAAGAGTGCAAAATTGGTATTCCCTGCAAGGACTGTTGAGTGACATTGGACTTTAATGTTGAAGGATCCCGGGGAGTATTGTGAAAATTTAATTTAATTTATTTACCCAACTTCACATTTTACACTTACAACAATCACACCATATTGACACCCTCAAACACATATCTTTTTACCTTCTAGTTCTAGTGAAGTGATAACTAGTATTAATATAATAACAACACAAATTTAAGATTTACTTTCATAATTTCAGAAGTATACCTCAAATATGTCCATGACAACTCGTAGAATGGCTGCGCATGACAATGAGCAGAGGCTGAAGGCTGCTCTGCTGGAACTCAAGACAACGAAACACCTCAACGAGCAGCTACTCAAGGAGAGAGAGGACAATGAAGAGGAGATTCTTCAAATTATTAATAGAAATGGACAACTGAAGACGGAACTAGCAGCCCTAAGTGCAGAATACTCTAAGTTACACCAGGAATGTGACCGGCTTCACAAGGTTGTGGTCTCATTCAATGAGTGCGATGCAGTTCATGAGCAGACGCTCAGCAGAGTCAGCATGCTGGAGTCAGACCTACGCGACGCTAATACTGCAATCACCAAGATGGAGAGAGAGAAACTCACTGTGCAGACGGAGTATACCCAGAACCTCTACAGTGAATTAGTGTCCACCGACCCAGACTTTATTGCTCAAGACAAAATTGAAACAATAGACTTGACTAATGAGAGTTCTAGTCCGGTTATTTTTACTAGTCACAATAAACTTAAAAAATATATAAAACTTACTAAATTCATTAGGAAAAGTAAGAAATTGCAGAATAATTCAAAATATTTATTCAAAAATTCCCGCCTAATTCAACAGAACTTATCATTGTCTGATCTGTTGTCCAATAGTGTTGCGAACTTAGAATTAAGCAAAAATGTGTACGAGCATGATACCCAGTTGCTGCGTGAAGAGCTTGCTGTAAAAGAGCATCTTTTACAAGATATATTTTCGAAATACGAGACAGCACAGACTCGGCTTCAGGAGCAAATGGCGTCCGCAAGCGAGTTGTTAGACTTAGTAACACATAACACTGAACAGTTATTGCATATTAACTCTCTTCAAGAGCCTAGCAGTGTTATCAGTGCTGTGGAGGTACAGGAGCCCCAGCCTGTACCCACTCTGATCACCCCGCAACTTGTTGTCAGTGAGACTCACATAGATAAGTTACTGATATTTTCAGACCAACTAGGACTGGACTTTGGGTCACTATTAAGTAATAAGTTAGACTGTAAGGTTATTAACCATTGTATGCCTGATGCCACATTTAAGGATATTCTGGATAGGATTATCAGCTTACAAGATCAAATTGATAGGTCGACTTTTATATTGATTATGGCAGGTACAAGTGGTGGTGTAGGTAGAAAGGAGTTAGTTAGTAGTATTAGCCTACTTTTAGGGTTGAAAGCTAGTAGGATAATGTTGGGAGCATTCCCGTACTCCCGGTTTCTTTCTGAAACTAGGAATAAGCACATCCATGCACTTAACAATGTGCTTTATAATGTGACATGTCGTCATAGTGACAGGTTATTATTTTTTGATAATAACAAGTTTATTACACATTTGACTTTGACGGAGGACACTTTACATGTCCCTCGGAAAACTCGTATTAAGTTATCTACTTTGGTAGGTTATTGTATTGATAGCGTTATAGGTAGTATAACGTCTGGTAGTGACCACACAGTAGTTAGTACTAGTACTAACGCAAATACTGTGTCTTTAAACATTTAAGTGTGACAACAGGGAAGCCAACAGAAGCTAGTTGTTTGTCTTTGTATTATCAAAATATAAATCGCTTCTCTGGCAAAATATTGGATGTAGAATTACTACTAGATTTATATAACTTCGACATTTTATGTTTTAGTGAGACTTGGTTGAAAGATGATAGAATGCAATTTAATATCAATTGTTTTAGAGTCGCCAGTGCGTTCAATAGAATATCGGCTGCGGGGGGCGGTTGCATCATTTTATTACGAAATTGTATTAAATTCAAAGAACGGGTTGATATCACTAAATATTCTCTTGAGCGCACTTGTGAGATTGCTTGTGCAGAAATTGACGGCTATATCTTAGTTTGTGTCTATAGACCTCCGTCTTCTGTTTTTTCTTCTTTTTTAAATGTCATGGAGGAGGTGTTGAGTAAATTATCTAAAGGTAAGAAGTCCGTTATAGTATGCGGTGATTTTAATGTTGATTTACTAGTAAATAGTTCTGACGCGGGAAACTTAGTTTCACTTTTCTTGTCTTATGGTTTGAATTGTAACTTTAATGAGCCCACCAGAGTTACTTTTTCCTCTCAAACATGCATTGACAATATATTTTCAAATTGTAAAATTCTTGATAAATGTATAGTTAACGGAGTTAGGTCGGATCATTTGGGTCTCAATATAAAACTCGAAAACGCCGTACTACACAAACCGTGTGTCATAGGTTGTAGACCGTTGTTAAACTGTTCTCAAAAGAGACGACAACACCTGAATGATTGCATTGAAGTTAGTTTAGCTCTAAACCGCCCCAACCCTAAAGACCCAAATGAGATTTGTAAAAACTTATTTTCGATTATATCGCGAAATGTTAACGCCGTGTTTCCAAAAAGACAGTTTACGGTTAAAGATAAAATCAGTTTTAGTGATTGGGCTACTGTAGGTATTAGGAAAAGTCGTGATGTTTTATTTGAATTATACTTTAAAAGGTCTTACACCAACGATGAAGCTTTTCATGCGTATGTTAGAAATTACTCAAAAATGTTTAAGAAAGTTTGTCTTTTAGCAAAAGCAAACCATACCGCTCGCAAAATAAAACAATCGAAGAATAAAATAAAGACGATTTGGAAAACGGTTAACAAAGAGACTGGAAGAACTTCTTCCAAGGATACCCCTTGCACTTTGAAATGCAATGACGGAACACTAATTACTGAACCTATTTCTGTGGCCAACCATTTTGATGTGTTTTTCAGTAGTATACCTAAAGAAACCACCAAGAATCTAGCTTCTTCTTCAGTTAAAGCTGAAGTTCTTCTTAAGGAAAATTTTAAACGGTCAATTCCTGGATTTGGTTTTAAACCAGTCTCTATTTCGCAGCTTAAAAAAGCTTTTAGATCACTGAACATGAAAAACACGGAAGATCTATGGGGTATTTCTGTAAAAATGTTAGATTCTGTCATTAACACTATTGCTCCTGAACTTACGAACCTCTTCAATCTATGCCTAAAAGCAGGTACTTTTCCAGATCTAATGAAACATAGTAAAGTCACTCCAATTTTCAAATCCGGTAGTAAGGATGATCCCAATAATTATAGACCTATTTCAGTTCTGCCAGCTCTAAGCAAAATTTTTGAAAAATTAATCCTTGATCAGTTAATGTCCCATTTTGATGAGCATAAGATTCTACATAAGAATCAGTTCGGCTTTACAAAGGGTAAGTCAACCATAGATGCTGGGACTAAATTAGTTTCTCATATTTTTGACGCTTGGGAAAGTTTGCAGGATGCTCTTGGAGTATTTTGTGATCTTTCCAAGGCTTTTGACTGTGTAGATTATTTAACGTTAATTTTGAAGTTAGAATGTTACGGCATCCGTGGTCCTGCCCTTGAACTCATGAAATCTTACTTAGGCGGTCGGCGACAAAAAGTAAACGTTAACGATAACCTTTCGGAAGGGTCTAATATTGATTTAGGCGTGCCTCAGGGGTCAATTTTAGGTCCGTTTTTGTTTCTAGTCTACATAAATGACCTCCCGTATCTAATGGAAAGCCTATGCGACACGGTATTATTCGCCGATGATACCTCGTTAATTTTTAAAGTAGATAGGAAGGATAGGGACCTTGTGCAGGTTAACAAAGCTTTGGCTATTCTCCTAGATTGGTTTTCCACTAACAACCTACTTCTTAATGAGGCAAAAACTAAATGCATTAAATTTTCATTACCAAATGTCCCAGTAGTAGATTCTTGCGTCAAATTGGGGGGTACTCGATTAACTCTTGACACTAGCACTAAATTCTTAGGATTAGACATAGATTCAAAATTACAATGGGGTTCTCATATAAATTCACTTTCGGGTAGGCTAAGCTCAGCATCTTTTGCGGTCCATAAGATTAGGCAAATAACAAATGAAGAAACGGCAAGAATTGTTTACTTTGCTTATTTTCATAGTATACTATCTTATGGTATACTATTGTGGGGAGGTGCCGCCGATGTTCAATCAATTTTTTTGCTCCAAAAGAGAGCTTTTCGCGCGATTTATAAATTGGGGTCACGTGAGTCACTAAGGGAACGTTTTAAATCCAGTCGAATCCTTACCGTTCCTTCGTTATATATATTTGAAAATATAATGTATGCCCGCCGAAACTTGAGTAACCTTAAGGTGCGCGGAGATCACCACAGTTTTAATACGCGAAATAGAAATAAGCTTGCTGTTGTTAAGTCCAGGTTAGCGCGAACCGGGAAGTCTTTCATTGGTAGATGTATTCAATTTTATAATAAAATTCCCAAGGAGGTAACTGGGCTTAGTGAAGGTAAATTCAAATCGTACGTTAAAGACGTTTTATTGACTAAAGCATACTATAGCGTTACTGATTACATTGAGGACAAATATGTCTGGAGTCAAATTCCTGCACCAGCAACACAACCTGATTTTGACATGTAATCTTATTTATTAATATTAAATTGTATTATACCTTGATTTAAAAAAATAACCAGCAGAGTTTCTTGCCCATTCTTCTCTGCTGATGTTCTTCCGAATGGGTGGTACGTTCAAAAGAGCCTCTATGGGGCCAAAACTGAATAAAAATATTTGACTTTGACTTTAGAAAAAACGGAGTTGGGCCAGTTTAAGAACAGCTGTAAATAACAAAATAAAAAGTTAAGGTGTCCTGTAAGTTAATGAAGTTATTCCTTCCAATTGTCGTCTTTATCTGTCGTGTAAACACGGCGGGTGTCAGAGCCACCGCCGACTTCCGTTCCCATCTCGGGCTTATCTAACTCAAATATTACAAACTAAACTTGTGCTGACTCAAAAGTAACTTGATTAACAAAGAATTATTTAATTAAACGTTCTCAGGGTTAACTTGTCAAACTTTTACCCTTAAAATGTTTGTTTGACATTTTGGGGCTTAGGATCTTGTTGGGTTTAGTTCGGACTAGTTATTCAATTGAAATATTTTTATTTATTTATTGTTTATAATTTAAAAATAAGTAAATTCCTGATTTATTTAGAAGCTATATTTTTATTCTGAAAAACGTTTTCATGACATATTTTTAAAAGATAATTATTATTCAAAAATCAATCTCATTAAAATAAACAGCTGTCCAACATATTTTTTATCAAATGCCAACATTTAATGCTTTAGTTAGCGACGATCACAGATAATTAGATTTCTCATTAATTGATTCATTTTATTCATTTCATCGTGATGTGAAGATTGCTTGTGATTAGCGAAATATCGGAACGTGTTGGAATGGCAATCGGATGGAACCATCTGATCGACAATTATTGCTTTAATTTAGATTTCAATTAGCTGACGTGGGACTGAATTTCTTTGGCCTGAGACCGATTCTATCGCTTGCAGCTACCAACTTGAAAATGCTCAAAAAATTAGAGATAAATGTTAATTGGTCGTGTTTCATTTGAGCAAAACTTCTTTATTTCCTTCATTTCATTTAAGATTTCGGAAACAAAAATATGAATGGCCTCAAAATAATATATACCATAATGATTTTGTAATAACTATTTCAAGATTTTCAAGACTGTACTGATATCTTCGGCGAGACGAGAGGCGTTTGCCCACTAGTGGGCTAATACTATACTCCCATTATTACTTTGGGAGCTACATAGCCATAAGCCATAGACAGATATTTACAAACACATACAAACGTATAACACTATTATTGCGTCACTTGAATATAAAATATCCTCAACTTAGTATTGAAACAAAGTTGTCGACTAAGTATTAGCTAATAGTGCATTAGCTAAGTAACCTGAGGAGAGGGCAAGTACTTAGTGGTAAGTCACAGATAGGACGCGTGCCGCGGTTTGCGGTCAACCCTCGTTAGCCCGTTTGATGGACGGCTGGTTGGGTAATAGGTAGGGTAAATACCTATGTGTAGAAATATTTGAGTCTTTATTCGGTAGTGTTGGGCATTTTTACGAAAAGAAGCTTTAAAGTGCCTGTCCATCAAAAGCCTATGCTACGTCATGTATCCTGAAATCGTATCTAATATAATAACTTAAAATAGCTCCGGTATAGTTAATACTTTGGACCCTAGATAAAATGTGTTATTAAAAATGCACTGGTCAAATGTTGCCACGTTTAGCAAAGCTGTTAAAATTGAATTAGTAATTACTAAAAAAAGACTGACTAACTCATAGAGCGACTCTTTTATTGACATGTCAAGCCAATTTTTTAGTAAAAGTCTGTAAAGACTGTACAAGTTAATGTCTTTGTATATACTAAACTCCATACCTAGTAGATTATACTCAGTTAATAAAGGAATCACATTTCAATACAGTTTACGAAACACAAATCAAACCGCTCCCTCTAATTAAACTGGCGGCGTTAAGTCAACTTTAACTATATAGTTAACACTAAAGTTAGTGCCGTTAGTAATAAAGGTACGTATTGGTATTATTGTCCTGTTTGTCTGTGGGGGACTAGCGACAGTCGGTCGGGGACTGTGGGCTAAGTGCAGAGGCTAGCGGGCCAAATTGGAATAGGTAGGTATGTAATAAAATAATATTCGTTTTTTTTATATATTCTAATAGCTTAGCTAATAAATACGTTATCAGCGGTATTGTTTTACTGAGTACACTTTTAATTTTATAATGTTAATTTAAAATTTGACAGAATTAATTTTAATTTATACTGTGAAATAACTCAATAACTTTATCCACGTGACCTTTTGTACTAAAACTCCGTTTCAAAATATAAAGAATCTTGACGTGAATGCTAAGTATCTGCTGTGCATGTGATGTTTGTTTTACCTTACTTTCGTATTAATTTGAACCTGAAACGTTAAGTTCTGAATGAATGGTTATTGTTCTAATAAAACATGTTATAGATCGCGACAGAATGCAAAAAGGTGCGTCTGCGCGCGCATTATTTAATTGCCGCAAACGTCTTAGTTGTCTTACCGAGGCGACTATGCTTTTAAAATAATTGTCGATGTAAACTACAAGTGACAGGCCCATCTGCCTTTGTCGACTCAAATGTTACTTTTAAATACTACCAATTTATGTGTCTCATTCTTTTTAGCCGCGTGAATATTCCTTAGTGCCCGCCGTGGCACTATGCTCCCTACCCGCGCAGCGTATCCAATGAAATTATGATCGAAGCACGACGTCCGTTCAATTATCCCTGAAAATTGAGGCTCATTAAAATAATAAAACAGCCGACGGGCGGAATCAAATTGAATGATAACAAAGCTTGTATTAATTCGAGGCGACAACCAGTTTCCAGCATACATATGATAAGATATATTAACAATTAACTACTATGTATTCAATCGTGACTAACAAAGATGAAAATAAACACCAGTCATACTTCATTTTTGGAGTTTACACGTGACGTTTCGTACTGAAGCAACCTGTTTACGTAGTAACAAATAGGTTTAATTTTTGTACAGCTCATGGGTAATCTAGACAGTTCAATAAAGCCCATTCCACACGAACGGAAACCCCTGTTTGCACAATAATAGCGTCTGTGTGTCAGCGACTCAATGCAACCCTAAATGCAATTGTGTACATTCGTGCGAGGATTGAATTACAGTGATGGAAACATTTGCATCAACAGCCACCTCTTCATTACGTCATAAACTGCGATCTCATTAACATATTCATTACTCTAGTTGATATTAAACATATCAATTGCATAAATATATGAACTTTCTTTGCATAACATAAGTAGCTTGAACTTTAAAGTTTGATAATTATATAAACAATTAATCATATTTATTAACGTTAATAGGTATTTAACATTAATAAACGTCTATATTATCATTAAAACGGATTGAATAAAAATTACCGATCCAATTATTCATATCATAATAATGGAACTGCAAAAGGGAAACAAGGGGTATTGAATGTTTATTTGGATTGGTATCGAATTGCGTTCATTAGCGAAATGTGTTGCCATAACTATCGACATTGGTAGATATTTCCATAAATGACAATTGCCACAGGACAGTCCCCCTATTTGGTGACCACTTGGCGTCACTGGGCGGTCATCCCGCAAATTGCTCTTTCCCAACAAAATTGTCAATAAAACTCATCTGATTCGCAGTTAAACAAGCGAGCGACATTATTAATTTATGCGTTGTAATATGGCGCAAACGTTGGCGTTATCCCATGTAAATTATTAATAGTGCTGGGGTAAAAATTAAGCTTAAATCGAATGGGTAGTTTCGGTCGTAACGTCCGTTTTATGTTTGTATGTAGAGATTAATTTGTCGGAACATTTCCTGTGACGATTACTCGATTCCAGTTTTTATGAGCAACATTTACTATCTATATTATTAGATATGTTGGGTAATTAATATTTTACTATGATTATATTTACGTTTACTTGGACAACAATGTTGGTACGTATGGCGTCTCTTGACCCGGATATCCGAGGGTAGTTCGGCAACATCAAATAAGTAATGGGTCCCTCGCGATTCACCTCGCTGTTGTCTTAAGAGAAAGCGATTACACAAATCTGAAGAAGCTATTAATCCGGCTCGCTGCCCCCGAATGGCATCACGGTTTGTTTAATAAAATCGCGAATTTACATATCAAAACCTACAAAGGGGCATAATTGGACCCGATGACTTAGAAAACGTAGTGGGTGAAGCGGGCGTGCCACCCCTTACAACAAACAAAGGAATTATACCCGCCTCAAGAAACTTTTAGCAATGGAAAGCTCCTTAACAAACAGACGCGTGTGTATCTAATGAAATTCCTATGGTTGCATAACATACCCGCGGAGCGCTCAGCGTTATTAGCGAATTATTTCTCAGGGTAAAATCTTTGAAGGCGGTTGCTCTTTCGGAAAAGTTGTTAAGAAAATGGGTTGAGATCTTTTTGGGTTTTCATTAGTTTGTAACTATGCGGTGTGCTACGCAAGGCATCTAATTTATTAGGTAGGCGTAGCCGAAGGAGCGAATGGGCAGCTCGCATTCGAATTGGAACGGATTTGCCGAATCACGCCGCTTTGACGGCGCGCCGCCGCGACACGATTCGTTAGGAGACAAATGTTTGGATTCAATCCCAATATTTTTTATGTTATAATTAGTAACGGTATATTTACATCGATTTCGGTTGCTGACTGTAGACACGGTAGCTGGTTATTTTTTTCAATAATAATTAGTTTTGTTGTTAATTTTAGTAGCGTTCAGTTTGACCGATTAACTTGGGTGTCGATGGATTGGCTACGGGAAACGTAGTGGTTTTTTGTGGTGGGGTGATTGATTCGGATCACACAAGTGGTGCATTCCTCGCCGTGGAGTGTCTTTATGTCGCTTGAATGAAGTGGCGGAGAGAGCTCGCGAGGACATACGGGCGTCTTATGCGGCCCTTAGCGGAGGATGTTGACACTTCTTGTACCTTTGTTCAGCCCCGGGTAGGGTTACACCCACACGTGTTCGACTACATTGTTTTACAAGCAATTGTTATTCAATCCATCCATTGTTAATTAAAATTCGTATTGGTTTTCGAATCGAATGTAAGAGGAAGTTGGATAAGAAGCCCTGGGTGTGATTCCGCTGATCTCTCGCAGTGGAAAGCTAATCGCGTCGCGACTCGTTCGCGCGTTATAATTAGTACAAATCGTCTGCTTCGCGCCATTTTCCGTAGACTGGGTGACAAATAGACAGGCCTTTAAATTAATAATTTTCTGACTTATCTCAGATTCTCCAACTAACAATTAAAATTGAAGATCCGCTTGCGGATAAGTACACTTCGCTTTTATTTTACAGTTTTATTTGACGTTTCAAAACTTAAAATATTACTGGTATTGAAACTTATAATCAGTAGATAAATAGTAAATCATAACAGTAATACGTAGTAGGTACTTTAACACTTAGAATTGTATTACAACAAAGGAATCTTAAATTATAGTAGTATAATTATTATTTTCTTTATTATATTATATTTATTGCCAAGCAACTATAAAACCAACCAGTAACATAAGTGTGTTACCAAACCATTAATTATCGCGTCCATGTCTGAACGTTTACAAGTCTATCATCATTGTACGGAATCCGGTAATCTCTCGAGTTAATAGATTCGATAATTCATCGAGACGTGGCTGTGTCGATACGAGTTCGATTGATGACTCGCGTCTTCACTTGACGTACTGATATCGATTTAACTAGTAACTGTACTAGTGGTAGTCGTAGTAATATCGACCCACTGCTGGGTAAAGGCCTCTCATTACCATAGATATCAATACTGAGTTATCAGCCTTTAGGCGGTTCAAAAACTCCGACACCTAGATTGACCACTGACCTACACGAAGTGAATGAATGAGTACTGAGTGAGGAGTGAGATAAAGAAATCAGAGATATATTCATACTCGTAAATATTTAGAATTACCATTTCAAAGCAATCACCTAAAGAGTATAAAAATAGAATTTTATTATTGTTTCCATTTTCTCATACTTTCTCGTTGCACAGTTTACGATTGATTTCAACTGTGTCAATACAATTAGACGTGGAATCCGTTTGTCAGAGGAATAACGAAACTTTTGTTTTTCTAAATTGTTCGTTTCCAGTGATTTTATTCGGTGTTGAAGATGTCCAATGAAGCTTTGCAGCTTTTTATAGAGCAAAACTGAGAAGTTCACATTGATGAATTAAATGTTGCGAATAAGAAAGACCTCTTAGCTTTATGTTTAATTCTCATAGATTTTTTCCGACTGACTTCCAACCGGGTTTTTATTAGGATTTCACCTTTTTTAAATCGATTAATAATGGGACTTTTAGCTAAAAATTTGATCTGAAGCCTAACGAATTTCTTTAACCGGTTCATAAAGGATATGATGTAATATGTCGGAGGCCTATAGGCGGTCTTAAACACTAACACCAGGGTTAGCCACTAACCCACTCGAAATTAATGAATGATAAATATACAAAAAGACATTCAACCGAATTTCGAACGTCCTCCTTCGGTTTCTGAAATCGGTTCAATAGCAGCTAATTTGAAAAGTCTATAGTCGATTCTTCGTATAATGTCCGATGTCAGTGGCGGCTTAGGGTTAGCTAAGCCGGCTGAAAATCCCTATGACGGCCCTTGACAACTGTTGAGTCTTGGCGCCTTAGATCGGCACTTGGTTACACGATATCTTTACTATTTAACTTATTAGTAGTATGTATACGCTCTGTGATTTTAAGGACGTTGCACATGATTTTCAAGTTTGTTTAAGAAACAATAAATATTTTTTTGTAAGACAAATTCATCTATATTTTCGCTAAATATCATTAAAATAGTTTCAGAAATCCATTCGGCAACCTCATTAGGTCAACAACTCCATGTAATCACTCCATTTACATAATGTGGGTAAAACAAATCATTTATCCTTTATGAGAAAAACAAATAATTTACAGTATGACTCTAAGAGCTTTCAAACATTTTCCTTCCAAGAAACCTTTCACAAACCATTAATGTCGATATTCCGACCCCTTAAAGAGTTGAAAACATGAAATGGAATTAAACATTCCCCTAAAAGTCCCCATTAGAATTAGAGGAACAATTTATTTAGTATTCGACCCAATATTTATGATTTTCCTTTCCCATTTTGTATCGGAGTAACTAATCTAACTTCGGTAACTTTGAACTGAGCGATCGTTACATAGGTCTTTGATAGAGAGGGAAAATTACTACACGATTTTAATATTACTTTATGGTTTCAGCGTCTTGTAATTTATTTATTAGATCGTCCTTCAGTTAGCGCTGTTATTAGATTTGAGTTCTTGGAGATGAAGTAGTTAATTGGTTGCAGAAAGTTTACAAAACAGTTACAAACTGCGATTCTACAAACCAACAGTAGTCGATTCGATACCCGCGTGAAAGTTAATGGAATGGAAACGCACCAATCGTTTAATAATGCCATTATTAAGTATTGAAAACCAGCAAAGTTACAAAACAATAATTTAAGGGGCAACGCAAACACACAAATACATTAATTTATTGAGCACCAAAACAAACTTGCCGAGTCCCGCAGTCTTGGCAACTTTTGCATTAGCGACCCGGGCCGGGCCGGGAACGATTTAGTATCAATTATTGCTCGTTTTTAGGTCGTTCCTTTTATACTTTTACTGCAATAGCATTGATCGTTAGGCCGGCAGTTACACGTCAGTTAAATTATAAATCAACCACGTGATTACAATTGAAAGGTTAATTTAGCAACAATGTAATCACCGTAACCAATAAACATTTCAACAAAACAAGCCCCTGTCGAATAAATCCAACAAATATTTTAATAGCTCCTTACCTCGGACCTCTTTATTGGCGATATAAAATGCATAGAGAAAAACGAAAAGGTTCGGGACAAGTCTAAGTGAACTATAAAATAAATCTAAAAAGTTATCGTCGACAATAAACAGTCGCCGCGGAAGGCTATCGCCAATTCCCACGCAAAGTTGCTGTTAATAAAAGCAACAAAATTATATATTCAAGAGTTAGGTGGTGGTGTGGCTGTTAGGGCCTTCTACGTGGTCCGAGTTACAATGCAAATTGCGGTGGAGGGGTGCGCCGATGCCCTCTAACTGTGCGACTCGCAAAGATGGCCGCCGTAATGGCGAAATGAAATTATTAAGCATTGTCTTGTGAAATCGGCCCAGTCGACACCTGAGACTCGGACTCGGTCGGCTTAATGTGGATACACCCGGCGCCCGCTCGCGCCCAATCAATACCACCGCTCAACACCTCGCCAAACATTTGAGCACGCACCATATCTCGAAGGTCACTTAAAATCTATGTTCTATGTTCGGGTAAACTCGCCTTTACCTAAAATTCCATTGCCATTTGTTGCCAAACCATTTCCCTAACCCATAATGATTTTACTTGCAAAAACTAAATTATCATAAACACATAACAACTAGTACCTAAGTAGACAGCATAATACGTTTATCTATGAATCACAGTTAATGGAAAGCCACAATGCAAGCAGCTACGGAAGGAAGCACTTCCATACTTTTCCAACGTCAAGACATTACTTACAACCCTCAACCGAAGGCATCGTATTAAAATTTAAATCTACTTTGCAAAGTGTATTTTATACACGTGGTCTTGCAATTTTGATCGTTCATAAAGCTCCAAATAGCTCTTATTATTACGCTTTACCTTTGTGGTATTGGGTGCTACACATCTCCCCATTCCTACTAACGTGCTACTAAGTCTCCCATGAATTTGGTATGCATAATGTTTATATATTATAGATGCTTTAATTACTCGTTTGCGGTACACTTGCGGTTTCTGTTCATGTTATTTCTAATGACGCGTTTGTACGTGACAACACGCTTCAATAAATACTAATGGTGGTTTAATTTTTACATCACTTTGATCGTCAATTTGAACTACGTTAACGGACATACTAAGCTTTTGGTTTACATTTTTAGCTCACAATTCGGCCACTTAAGAAACCAAGGTGAAGACCTTAGACCAGCGTACCTTTTTGATAAAGAAGAAACTAACAGCAGGCAGAAAATGACATATTTCAACTTCCAAACAAAGTTCACGAAATCCTTGAACTACAAAAGCCAGTTCCCTCGCGTCGCGGAATGCAATTCTTTTAATCCGTCGTACGCTCTGAGTTTTTAATTTCACACAAAAACATCGCGAGTCGGTGATCAATCAAAACTCCAGTTCGTTTCGTTTTTTCTATACTCCGTGGCAATATACTTTATACTTTCGCCTCACTGTAACCGCTTTAAATGTACCTTTATCATTTTGTTTGTACAATGGAAATGGATACGATCGTGAATTAAATTAATTTGATGGATTTTTAATGGATCATTACTCTGCATTACTTTAGCAAACACATTTTTTTGTTGTCAAAGTGGTTTGACGAATAGGCTTTATTTGATGGTTTTAAAATCGACCCTAAATCACTAATCAAAAAAAAAATGTAATTTTAAAATAAAATAATATATAAGTATAATACATAGTTTTGTATTTCTCAACACAAGGACCCGAAGCAGACCCTACAATTACGTTTTCACTTTAACAAGGGAAAGGTAAATGAAGACATTTCAAAACAAATTTCTACGTTCGTGAAGTGAGGATTGGTAAATCAGCTAGGTTTATAAGTCACGACCGTGTGTCGACGCATGATTGAGCGGTCGCGGCGGAGTCGTGAACGTGGCGTTGACTCTACGCGCCACATTGTTTATAACTACAGATCCGATCGAGATACAACAAGACAAATTGTTATAAATTATTTGATTGTTTATTAGATCTTATCTTGTTTGTTGCAGTGAAATATGCCATAGATTTGCTGTTAGATATACAAACTTTATGATTTAAAATATTTTTTTAAATGGAATGCATTTTCGATGTCATATACATGCGACTGGCTTGTAGGTTATTTTACATGTCTTTACAAAAATCTACATTTCTTGCCATCGAATACCACATCCAAATCTTCTGCTATCTAGCTCTAGCCAGATGATCACGAGCGTCGTGTTCTTTCAACAGCGCGTGTGTAAATAAACATTCGTATTTGTTCGCATTCGGTTCGTTTTGCAAGCGTTCGGGCCCGTTCGGCCCGCCTCGGGATTACCTGTGATTTATTCAACAGACTGTAATTGCTACCGTGACTTCCTTTCTAACTCTACAGTACGTTTCTTGAGACTTTTACGTAAGGTCTTGTTAACGATTTGATTATAGAATTGTATGTAGTGTATTGACAGGTGGATTGAAAGTGAGCACTAAAACTGGTATTATCAAAGGTTTTAGAACACGAGGCTTTTTATGTTAATTAAGTTCTCGATTCATGAACTCTTTATTTATAATAATGTAAAACTCTACTCAGTAATATGAGATGCCAATGTACCGCTGAGTTATCTTAACCATTGAAACAAACGAAAACGTTCATATTTGCTGAAAAAATAACTAAAAGAGAATGAATCGGAAAATATTTACCGAGCAAATATCAAAAACATTGCGTCCTCGCTGTGTCTCAAGATTAGGTCTGTCTTCATATTTGCTTTACGAATGGCGCCTCATTCACTCGCCCGTAACCGACTCATTCATGGCTCTGTTCGTCTCATCTTTGAAAAACACCACTTCAATATCTATACAAGACAGAAATCCGCGCAGAAAAAACTCCGCCATACACCGGTGTCGCAATATCATTGAAAGATTTTGTCCAAAACCGATTATTTTCGCTTTTTAAAAGATAAGATTACAAATGTAGTAAATCCTATTTTAAAACACGCAACGTTGGTTTCCAAAGGTCGCTCTCGAGTCGCGGCTACACTCCCACACTTCACAATGTGACGTGACGATGCATTAGTTTTTTCAACTCCTGAATTATCTCATTGTTAAGGACGAGGTGTCCCATAATCCGCTTGTAATTTAGTTTATGCTTCAGTTATGTTCGCGCTCGGAATATTCGCTTCTATTAAAAGAAAATCTGATAAGTTTGGAAGAATTAGCTTAATTACAATTTTAATACGTGTTAGAAGAGGTACCTACAACAACAATGAAAGTAGTTATAATGCTAGTATCTTCTACACGGAAAGGTTTGGTTAGTTTAAAAGGCAATTAGCATGTAGAAATTACGTCAACACGAAAGTATGTCACCTTGGTATCTCTAAGTAATCAAATACCTAAGTATAAGTACTTCGTCGAAGAATTCTGAAAAGTTAATTCATAGCTAGGTAAATGAATCAGAAATATGAACTAGATTGTACAATGTCCGGGAGCTAACACGTTCAGAACAAACAAAGAAACACATTACGTAGCCATAAAGCAAACAACAAAGAGGACCGACTCGCGTTGAAACTGATCCATCATGTCTCTTTTTAAAATAACAAAAAACTGACGATCCACAGAACAGATGTTTTACTAAAAAAACAGGACCCTATCAACCGCGCCATGTAACATTTCGACTACAATTTCTATTAAAATAACTGTAATTAACAAAATTATCTCTCTATCGTAAACGTTTAAATGCAAATTCGACATCCTGATATATTAATGTGGGCATAGTTTTGACAAATTGTTGTGGCTCTCCTGTCAAAGAATTAATTTGGAAGACAACAACTTATTTCCGTTTTTGTTCGAAGTTTAAATATGATAAAAATTTAATGAATTTTACGAGACACTATTAATTGCTTTCAGGGTAGAATTTTTTTTATGACTAATATCTACTTAATGTTTTATTGTTATATTAATTTGGTTTACTTTTGATGGTGCATTGCATATTGGTAGTGGAATCAATATATTCACAAACAATTTATTAGGAGCATAAACATGTCAACAGAACTAATTTGTACTTACTCGTTGTGAATATTTCCAATATTGTATTAATGTTGACATGCAACATTAAAACCAAATTCGGCTTAAATTATTCCCTAATAAAGAGCTCGTGAAACATTTAATTTATAAGCTTTGTACACTTTATCGGAATGGTAACAATATATGAAATACAATCATGAATATCAGTAAGTAAACACAATATCGTCCAATAAAGAGTGAGCATATCAACATGCAAAATTCCAATTAGATTCCTAACATATGATTGTGATAAAACAACCGTTATTGAAGTTGCTTATCTACGTAATTAGAAAGGAACTAAGCTGTAACCATTTGTGTTTATGGGAACCATCGAGTGCTATCCGTCCGCTTTTTCTGATAAATAACAATGTAAACACAGATCAAATGTATTGTACTAATGCAGTTCACTTTTATTAATATGACGATTATCATTATGCCGTTTTTATGTAGATTACACATCTGATACGGAAATAATATTACTTAGACAACACCTGAACGAACAGCAGTCGTTAGCTCACCATATTTATTGCCCATTTCAAAACACGAAATATATCCAAGAAAAGCCATCATATCATAATTGATGAAAAATAAATGAACAGCTCGAAGTGGTGCGGCGATTATGGGTAATGTGTGCGGTCGTTAACAAAGACATTCAAAAAATTATCCGGGTAGGAATCCGGCGCCGGCCGCCGCGCACTCGTCAGGAGGGAACAGGGCATCAAATATTCAATTTTAAAACAGCCGCTAAAAGCGAAACGTCATCGCATACGCAAACGCAGCTGGGACACCGCGATTTAGAAATTTCGCCACAGATGGGACACGCACTCAGGGAAGAGATAAGTAAAAAATTGGATTACTCCGAGCGAAACGTAAATGAAGATTACTAAAATAACGTCTCAGATAACACGAAATTACCGACATAAATGTTTAGGGGGTATGTTTGTGACGCAGCACAAAGTGATTCGTGTCCCTTGAAAATTATACTGTCAAGAACAAGAAAACGGCGCACCAAGTAAGAAAAATTTCATTAGCGCCAATCAAAATGACGAGGTCCAAAATGAAGCTCGCAAAGAGAGTCGTAATCACGGAGTTCAGCAGGCGCCCCTCGACGTGAGGTCTTATTAAAGGAATAATATTTACAAAACGAGACGCCTCAGAAATCCTCAAATTAAGATCTCGCCGAAACCCGCCCAACTTCCACAAAGTGGAATCATTAAATTAAAAATGTAAACTTTTCTCTTAGCAAGGTAATGGGCATCCCGATGTAGATAAATAGATGGAATAGCTGCAAAAAGGAGCATTTTCCTGTTCATTAAATTTTTCCTTCGCTTTTTTGTTTCGACCCCTGGTGCTAATTTTGTTGGAATTCACGCCCCTCAACTCCTCCCGCTGGGACTCAATCACAGAAATTTTATATCCGGAATTAAATAAGTAGCCGACAGTATTACGAACAAAATTTAATATAAGCTTATTTTTTGGATGATCGTTCTCAAATTAATCAAATCTCTACTTGTTAGGTAAATACACCGGATATTTATATTTTGATATGAAGTTTTCCTCTAGCGTCTTGTTATTGAAAAGCTTAAGGAAGCTATCAAGAAGTCAATCAAGTCGGGGAGTATTTCCATCAGCAACTTATTCCTGGGGGTTTCTGTTAATAACTCGATTGTATATAAGTTGCAGATACGGCGAAGGAAACGTCAGCGAGGTCGGTAGCAAATGCAATTATATCTGTTAATGTTCCGTCTGCGAGCGACGCCGACACTCCGTGCTCCAAGCTATGCCACCCTTTAAATGTTAGGAGATCACTTGAAATTTAGTTATTGTGCCGTTGCACCTGAGTTTGATCATAAATTAAGACTAACCACTCCGTTATATCGTTGCATGTTTGCGGTTTACCAGATACAATCTATAAGTACTATTTGCAGCTTTATCTTTGGAGTGAAGCAAGCAATTAAGCGGTATTACAATATATCATCACATAGGTTTTGAAATGCTGAACAGATGTAGAGCGGTCGGTGCATTCTGTTTTGTAACGAATAAGCCAATTAAGAGCAAATCAGTGCAGTGCATTCCGTTCATCAATAACCGAACTTTCTTTCATTCCCGACATGATATCGGGTTCCCTTATAAGATATTGATTGTTGCAAATAAGGAAATCGAATTATTCAATGTCCGCCCCTCATTTGTTTCTCGCTCCCCTACAGCAGAGATGAAGAAATTCTTTCTGAGTTTTCGATTACTTGTCCAATTAATTTTATAGATTCATTTGTCTCGGTTTGAGATATTCAGTGTAAATAACAAAGGGAATTACTTTTTGTTACAATCGGTGGTTGCTTCCGTATTTTGAGTGGGGACGGATGGTTTACATCAAAGTGAGGAATTTCAAATGAGCATGTGATGTACGCAAGTGAGGTGGTTGTGATAAGTAAGTGTGTCCACTGAATGTGTCGGAGGATGGACTGTCGCTCTTACAGAAATAGTTGCAGGTGCGACAGGGATGTAGAGTGTGGTAACGTGAGTTGGGGCATTGTGATGAGAGGGAAAGTTCACGTTCCGTTTCTCATCACGGGTGTGTGCGCAAGTGGGTGAGTACGGTTACTGGCCAGACCAACGCACCGACCATTCATGACATAATTGGCAATCGGGCTCATTAAACAGAACATTTCTCACGTGTTAACCTGTTAACACCTTCGTGGACAATCACTCGCCTTACGCGTATCATATTAAATTTAATTTTTAGTTATTGGCATTCATCGAGTATCGAGTAGGTATACATAGGTATAGATCCATAAATAATAGGTACGTCCTTTTACTTACTTACATTGTAAAATGTATTTACAATATTGTAAAATACATAAATTATTATTTAATTTTTATAGTGCTTCACAGAATTCATAAATCACGATTTATTCTGCTTGTTACTACTGTTTTACTAATATTAGAGTAGCCATGATACACTATGAAATTAATAGGTGTTATTGTTGCTAATTATTCATATGATTTTTTATTATCTTCGGACTGCGTGTGGTATAACAGTTTTTGTTGCACTGAGTATTGTAATACGAGGCACATAAATATGCCATTTCATTTACATGGGCGCCGACTACGTGTAACAAGTTTTTCATTTTATCATAATTCTAGAAATATATAAATTTATAAAGTTTAATTTAGTACATATTTCAAGTCATTTACACTTGAAATAATAGTAAGTTTATTTTCAAGTGCATAAAAGAGTGCAACACTTGAAATAATAGTAAGTTTATTTTCAAGTGCATAAAAGAGTGCACTTGAAGACATACAAAATGCTTAAAGCCTTTTTAAAAAAGCCCCTTTTTTGTCTTTACGACAACGTTTCCAATAAGTTGAAATTCAATAAAGTGGTGTTCTTTTGTTTTTGAAAATCAAACATATCGCATTCGGTAGGTATCGGGAGATTTGAGAATGGACCCAAGTGTGCCCATGTCCCGATGGCGGGGCTCGGGCCGCTGGCGGGTGTCGGGCTCCGACGCCCTTTACAAAATCATTTCTATTCCGTTTCCCGAAGTGAAAATTGCCCACCGACGGTCAAAGGGTAACGATTTAGTGTTTATTTGAATTCCGCCTTTGTTAGTTTAAAAGGCGTTAGAATGTAAACGGATCCTTTGTTGTGATTGTCGTGTGTTTTGCTGAAACCATTTTAACGTTTGTTGCCTTTACGTAAGTGAATTGGGGATATTTGCATTTAACTGGAACATTAGAGCCGTAATTAAAATAACTATGCTCGTAAAAGTTAATGTAGATGTTTTTAATTTTGTAACGCTTATTATCTGCAATAATGTGTTGTTTCAATTAATGAGTCCAATCATTTTTTTCTGTGGTGTTGATAATAAAAAACCAAATGTCAGTTAAACACGCGTTATTGTACATTTGTAATCTACATTGTTGTTACGAACGCTTATGACAATTGTTGCTTTCGATTCAATCATTCATTTCAAGTAGACACCTGGTGTTGGAGTTTTTAGACGGCGTAAAGGCCTTGCGACATGGTCTGACTATTCAAACGACCAGAAACAACTGCTTAACGTGCCCTCCAAAGCACAGTAACGCTCAGATAGAAATGCTATCGGTCACCCATCCAAGTAGGGGCCGAGCTGCACGTTGCTTAACAATCGCAATGAACTAACATCACTTAGTATAACTACGCCACTAGCGCTTGCGAGTTGCTTTTGATCTATATTATAGATCAAAAAGTATTTAGTAACTTACTGACAAATACCTCATTGATTTAAAAACACAAATCGAATCGCTTCCTTGCCACATAAAGCTTAAGATAATTTAAATAAAAGCATTCCTCTATCTTAATTCTTTATACGACAGGACTGGATTTAAATCTTATAAAATGTTTTTTGGTTGATGTCAATGTAGGCGTTCATAATAAATACCTACACCGAATTCCATATGAACAATAGTTATAAAAAATATGATTATTCTAAATTTTTGCATTCATCAAAATATCGCGCTACAGTTATTAATAGCCATCCGTTTTACATTGACTCTATCAGACTAATGTCAGACTCGTAAACCTATGAATTCATAATGTGATTGTTATATTCCGAATAACTTTTTTCTACAATTCAATATCGATTCGACAAAAAACTATACATAAAAAGTAATTTGTAATAACAAGGCCACTCGAAACATGAAATGGCTCAAAACATGTGAGCGTAACATTGTAGCATTGTGGCTGGTCGCGGCGCAGCGTGGCTCCGCTCCTCAATGGCGGTGCTCCGTGGGGAGCCCACGGTAGCCAGCCGTCTCTTTTTGTACGTCCAACGTTATCAAACACGTTAATGGGCGGCTTTATGGCGCCAACAAAAGGACCGTGCCAACAGAGGCGTTAAATCCTTTACGATTTGATGATGATCCCGCATTTGTCATTGGATCTTCGGGCCTCGTCGCTCATGCGTTCACTGAGCATCCGTATGTGGTCTTACACAAACTGTGTAAACCGATCTCACAGTTTATTGGACACGGCGGTTCAATTATTTCTGAATTAATTAACTAGGATTTACTTACCTGAAGACGCCGAAATGAAAGCATTCGGTAACATAAAATATCACATTCACAGTCATGCTGGTAAACAGAAACTAACGCATTCAATTATATCTATCTACTGTCATTGTAAATTTATCTGTGATTTTTGGGGATTCAGTGAATGAGGTAGGTACTAGGGTGTAACCTGGAACCAATACAACGACTACTGACATTACACCCACAAGTCCACTGATAACAATCAAATAGTCACACTTATAAAATTATGCAAAATTTAAAAAATATAATCAAAAGATGTTACAAGCAATCAAGAAATTCATTGCTGAAGTTCAAATTCCAATAACAGATGAAATGGGACCTACCTTTATAGGAAATGGAATATAACGATTCACAAAAAGATAAACAAAATAAAACACACCAATAAGCAATTTTTTGGAAAAGTTATACTGTGATCATATCCTGCGTCGCGTGGGTGTAACGTGAGGTCTTCCAGGCTACCCCCGGGCCGAGCCGAGCCCGTCCGAACGTTTCCGAACGCAACCGAACCCGGCCGATTGAAACCGAACGTGCGACATACTGACATACCTGTCGGGCGCTTTCATTGACAGGCACCTGAAATGAAGAAAAAAATCGATCCAATTCGTTGAAATTTAAATTTTCAAAAATTTTGGCTCTTTACCAACATTTGAGGTGGGCACACAGATAAATTTACATGCATATCGAAATACGAAACCAAGTTCTTTATAAAACTCGACAAGAAACATAACTGACTAACATTAGACACCGTTTACATTCGAATTTTGACACAATTTCAAATTATACTATTCTATTAATAACAAAAACACAAAAGGGAGCAACAGAAACGTACCTATAATAAAAATTAAAAGTAAACATGTCGAAAAAGAGCAAACAATTACATACGTGGCAAAAACAGTTAAAAACAACATTGCAAGATGTATTAGGACAGTTGTTAAAATATGGGGTAGTATTGAGCGGCTTGACTCCGACGAATATTGTTCGGTTGCACGCGATATCTCGCCGCGAATCACGAGGCCGCGACGCGCGAGTCGTTCTACTGACGAACGCATGCATTCATAAAATTATCATTATTACTTATATTAAAAACTTCTACCACACCATAAATACTAAAAAATAACAATGTCCAAGGTGAGGTAGACAAAAATAACAGAGAGTCACATCTGAAGATGTTAATAAATTGCTACACGAGTATAGAAAACATGATTAATATTTATAAGTGAACAGACGTATTATCCAATAAAATTGATTAATTTGTAACAAATGAGTGTCTAATACATGAAATAGACATCCCCTTCCCAATGGACGAATTGATTAGATTGTTACCGGACGAGATCACGCAAACGAAATCGTAAAATTAAAGGAAATCAATTCCCTGAAATTGAATTCAATTCCCTTAACATGATTGCGTAATAACCGGACCATATGATATCAATATGAATCATTACCAAAATAACTCCAGGTCACATCACCATGACTCATACTTAGCTAATAAATATCTAAAAATAATGTCTTACTATAACGACAGCAAATTATGACAATAACTAATAAAATTAACGTTATTATTATAAGAAGCTTATAATATAATACACAGTAGAAAGCTATTTCAAGATAATAATACATTTAATAAACACGTTAGAGAACTAAAAATAGAAGATGAATAAAAGTGATAAATAATAAAAGTACTAATAAATGGCACGTACGGTCCCACAATACATTTCACTTCGCGTGTGAACGTCCAACGATGAATATCATTTTGCGCTATTTTGACACAAATGTGTATCTGGATGATATTGTTATCATACACCGGTGCACGCATACTTCACCAAAACCCGGCTAGGCACTCGAAACCGATCTATCAATATTAGAATACAAAAAAATATGCAAGTCAGTTAATAACACCGAAACGACAATCGACAATGGAATAAAGTTACAGTCACTTTTTTAATAATGGCAACAGTTTTCTTTTTTTATTGCACCCTCTAGCTCCGTTTGACATTTGAACCGGCTGATGACTTGTCCCTAATGATTGATCGTTGCGAACCACTAAATGAGTGCAATTTACCGTTTGTTTCCCTTTCTATTCAATGTTTGTTATTGGCAGCTATAAAATTACGTTCTATAAAAGCTTGGAGTTTACATTTTTATTACAGTTTTTTAAGTTATTAAAATGTAAATATACTTTTTACGAATACATTTGCGTTTAAAAAAAGTATTTTCTTATTCTGTCTATTTATTTGTTTGTCTAGTTATTTTTTCTCCTGTCTATGTATATATTTCTTTCTACTTCTACGAATACAAATTCGGCTATATTAATTTCTACTTATTGTTACTCTTTTATTAGAAAGGACGTAGTGTATGGTTTGATACTGGTTTGAGAACTATGTAGGAAGATTAAGATGATTTATATTTAAATCCATACGTGTTGGAAACTTCACTTCAGATAAATTGAGTATACTTTTTAGTACTTAAGATATTTTAAAGTCTTTCTGATGCTTAAAAGCTCATTCAGCTTAAACCTATTCCCTTTTTATGACAAAGTTATTGCTGTAAAAATTTAAGTCGGCATCGTTAAACAAGCGAACTATACAAAAGTTAATTGATAACAAAATGAAAATAAATAAAAGGAATCATATTTACATACAAATTAACTGTTGAACTGTGACTAGTAATCATTTGTCAGTCTGTTGTGTCATTGGGAACGCTACAGTTTGATGTATTTTTGCTTTTAAGAAAAATAAACTTTAGTCTTTACGTCTCAAAGCTCGTATTTCAATAACTTCCTACAGATGATGTAGAAAACATTTCAAGATATTGATACGGAGTTTTAAGGCTTATTGTGCCAAGATAAGGTTTAAAATTGGTTGTGTTAATAGGTAGGGCACGAAGATGAGCGAGCGCCCACGATTTATCATGGAGGCAAGTATCCGCCCAAAGCATAACGAATCGCTAGTAAATAAATTGACCACAAATATTTTTGAACATTTCTTTCGGTCTTGGATTTGATCGGCCGAAAACTGGCTCTCCATTGCGGCTATCAATACTGTGCAGTTGAACATGTTAAGTTTATTTGAGCTTTTGGAAGCTTTCATGGGAATTCCTCTTCCAAGCATTTCTTCTTTGACCAAAATTCTGAACATAGTAAAGGAACCTAGTGCTCTCACTTCCTTTACTATGTTTTACTTTAATACGTCTAGTGGCCTCTATGGGAGCGTACCAGTTGCCTAGGGTCCCTGAGGATCTAAATCCGGCCCTGATAATAGAGCAGACAGATAAACTGATAGGACTACATAAATTACATTTGACATGTAGCATTGACTGATAGTTCTAGGTTGAACTGCAATTGATATTGATTCGACGGGATGTGGGGGTCTAGGAGACTATTTAAACCAGATAGGTATTATTAAAGGTATAAGTATGATGCACTACTATACCAACAAATGGTAAAAGGAAATATAGTGTAGAAGTCCGTGGTTTGGATACAACTTATTGACTGTCTAATCTGATGTAGTTTATTATTCTACTATGGTCTTGTAAATTGAAAACTTGACAATAATGTTGGTATACTTAAGTAAGTTATTACCAAGGAATTGAATTTCAGTTATAAATTCGTTTATGTTTCGTCTTAAATCCAAAATAAATACTCAATTATAAATAAAATCCACTCAGCAATGATCAACTCAAGAGATTAGAAATTTCATAGCTTTCAATTAAAACGCAGAAATAAATTATTACGAAACATCCACCCCACTCGTGGAATCAATTTAATAATGTAAATACGAGTGGCTATCCCTCTCGTTAACAGCCAGTTCATTTCTATAATATTAACTAATGTTTAAAAAATAAATTAATAAAACTGTAAAGAACACAAAGGTCTATCTTTAAGAACGATAAATAAAATTATAAAATGCCGCCAACTCTTTACCGCACCTGCCCTTTACAAAGTTTTGACACAACAGTTAAGAACATTTTTTAGGAAAAATAATTGCACATTTATCCTCTTGGGGGCATTAATTTCCCTTCACTCGCAATTCGGCTAAGGAAACGGGCCAATTAGTGCATTACTCTTTAGTTAAGAAGCTATCTGGTTTCCGCGTGAGTTGGGAACACAACGAGCGCAGTTACATTCTCTTAACGACTTTTTTGCCTTTTATACGATTGTAGTGAAATATGTGCAGTCGATAATGATTTGTTTCAACTGCACCTGAGTAGAAACAATACGATAAAACACCAAGAGCCGTGACCATAATGTAGAAAATTATGGTCTTTACTATGATAATTTTAAGTCGGGCCTTCAGATGTGCATAACTTATACGATCGTAGATGCCTTTACTTATTTTGCTACGGGTATGCGCGGTTATATGTCTGTATAGGTTGACGAAACAACCGCAAGTTACCTGTGTATCTCTAGATGAAAATGAATAAGAACTCACTAATTAGTAATTACATCGTTTTTTTTTTTTATAAAACATGAAACTATAAAACCGTTTTATTATATTTATGACAGATCTAAAATAATATCAACTCATATCCAAGTAACATTA
This sequence comes from Cyclophora albipunctata, assembly GCA_963082685.1. Taxonomy (NCBI): domain Eukaryota; kingdom Metazoa; phylum Arthropoda; class Insecta; order Lepidoptera; family Geometridae; genus Cyclophora; species Cyclophora albipunctata. The sequence goes on along the minus strand of OY720119.1, from coordinate 6,632,154 downwards.
TTAAAACAATTGGACTTACTATTAATATAATAATACGCACGTATTTTGTCTTATAATTTGTTGTTGATTTTATATAACTACTATAACTACGATACTAATAACTCAGCTAATAAACTTAACAATTACTATAATATGGCTATTGTGTTAACAAGTTCAGTGTATCACCAACTTAGTAAGCATAACCCTTAAGAGAGTAAGCAGAATGTCCGTTATTTTTCGCTATACTGCGATGTAACACTGGGATGAATTATTACTTTTGAATCGTTTAAGTCCTTGTACAGTGCTTGTAATCCCAACTCGAGATTAAAACGGTTGCCAGCCGCTAATTAAAAAGGGAAACTTTTTACTCAATGATTAATCTACGTTTTGTATACTTTTTGGATAAAAGAGGTGATTTTTTCAAACAGTATATTTTTTCCTTGTATAATTTTTAAGATTATAAAATGACTACTATATTTGCCGAAGAAGTTTCTATTAACATAATTATTTCATCAAAACCCGAGCCCAAAGGACTGTACTGTTTGATATATTATGCATCATCTAATCTAAGTACTTATTAAATGAATAACAGAAAAACTTAATGCCTCACTCGACACTTCGTTTGTTTTTTATTACCACATAACAACAACAAAAAATATAATGAAATGCATTGTCTTGCCTCGACCACCTAGAGGGTTTAATAAATATCATGTAAGCATATAATTTACTGGTGATTGTTAAATGTTAACCTAATTGCTTTTATAATAATTATGTTAATGGGACCGAGTTAGCTGCTGTCTAACCTATGGCTTCACTTGAGTTTGACCCAAGACATTAGGAATGTTTGTGCCTATTTAAAGTGCTTGAAGCGACATTGAGCTTGAAGCGACTATGAGCAAGCTTAAACGCTGCGAGACTTATTCAAAAAGAAGAACATTTTAACTATCAAATGGTTTCTCCCTTTCCGACATCAGCTATTTTCTGAAGAGCAAAAGAGACAAAACACTTTATAACAGTGTTTTAGTTAAAGAGCGTTTATGAAGGTGGTAACTGTATGCCAAAGTATATCCAAATTTAGGCAACAACTAAAACCATGAAACAGCAAAGATTCATACATTTCTGTTCTTCCATACATCCTCACATATATGGTATGAATATAAAAACGGCTGTGTATATTAGATGTGTTACAGTAACGCCTCGCCCTTTAGTGCAAATTCTCTATACATGTGCCTTGTTACGTACATAATGACATGCCTTAGACCAATTTCCATAATACTAATAAATTACACTGCCATATCCTAATGAAACTATTGTAGGAAAGGGACCAATTTTCTCTCTATTTAAATTTTAATTTGCGCTGTAAGTGTTTGTATTTTTTTCTTCATAATTTATAACATACTTAGTCGGTTGTTGTGTTGAAGTGTTTTTAATGAATGAAATTAAATAATTGATAAAATAATTGGCATATTATCGCTATTCGTGCGACCTCACAACCTACGTGCAAAAGATTTATGGCATCAAAAGTTTATATTCATAAATAAAGGTTAATATGTGTTGAATTATTTATTATTCATTCAATATTAATAAAAGTTATCAGACTATATTGGCTGGTAAAAAATTATATATTTCGATTCGATTTGGATTTTTTTTTCTATATATAGATACTGCTTTAAATTTTAAGTCTCAAATATATTCTACCTCTTTTTTAAATAGAAAAGAAAACTAAACGCAACAATATTTGGTATCTAAACGTGTATACTACGTGTATAACAAATATATAAATAAGTGTATCTTCGTGTATATCACTGGAGGATGAGAACTTCAAAACATCAGTAGAGGAATGAAAGGAACAGGAGCTTGTGGCTCCAGGCGCCCCCAGCGCGGTCACGATTTATTATGCACTAAAACCAATCACATACAACTAAAGACAAACCACCTACACTCTTAAACACCCGACAATAAAGACCATTATCTTTTAAACTTTCCAATGTTAACTGCAATTATAAACTGGTCGAGAAACAGCCAAGTCTGAACTGTTTAAGGTAGATGCTTGTCAAAATCTTAGGAATTGTATGAAAATATTGTTTAATGTTCATCAACTTGATTATAAAGTTTACACTGTTTTCATTTGTCGTCTTTGTGTGAATTATAAATGCCTTAAACTTGCCTTTACAACTATTTTTTTAATTAACACTCATAATGGATGGTCTTTAATTTATTTGATTTATTTTTTACTTGCCTTCCTACAACACTAGCATTAATTTAGATTTTTAGACTAAACAATTTAACAGTCCAAATAGAAGATTTATTAATTACATTTAACTTCAAGTATTGACCATGTTTATGCCACAGCATCGCGGTCAAATTATCAACATCGCCAACTTTGCATTTACAAGTCAATAAAACAAACAGAAACTTTCAACCAACTGCGGGTAACCGTGCTACCATGTAGTACTCAAGGCAGCTAATTCCACCCAATGCATTGGTATAAATAATACGTTTCCCTCATGGAGCTGTTATATTGTCCAATGCTGGCATAGAGCTGTTATATTGTCCAGCGGAGAACCGACCCGACAGCCGTCATAAAGGTGAATTACGTTGTTAGAACTGGCTACAATTTTTATTCGTGCTTACTTAGTAACACGCAATCTGGAAATGGGATTGAAGGATACACACGACAGAACAAATGGAGAAACTTAAAGTTTTGAAAAAATAATTATGCTTATTTTTTATGTGGTGTCAAACAGGGACCGGAAAACCCCTTTTGGGGCTTAAGCCAATTATTAGGGAAACCCTATGATTAGGTTACCGTTGATTAGGGTTACCCTATTGATAGGGTTAGCGTTAGAAGGGGTAACCCTCTTGAATAAAATTAACTGCTTTTATTGAACTTACCATATCCAAAAAGGTCAAAAATCTACTTTGTTGCAATATGTAATTAAAACCTTTTTTCTTAAATTCAACTTCACTACATTCACCTCAGTCTGTCAATATTTATTTAAAAAAATCTAAAACGTGATAGCAATAAAAAAAACAGTTCAAGACAAAATGCCTTTTCTTCGTAGAGGTCGTGAAAGTAAAACAAAAGGTAAATCCTTCTATTTGTAGAATCCAAACACTTCCGCAATTCATACATCATTCCAACAATATTATTAAGACATCAAAACGGTGGGGGAACCAACACACGCCTTATTTTACGCAATTATCTAACCATTTGTTTGATTTCAGTAAAAGCTTTGACAACGAATGGTTAGAATAAACGCGAGGAAACTTTTGATAGCAATATAATATAGTCTTGCAATAGTTGTTGACGATTTTCAACAGTTGACCAAACTTTAAGCTTCAATTTTAAGTTGATATTTTAAGGGAAAATAAATAGATAAAAAATAAAAATTGCATATTTTTCCCTCGTGGAAGCAAATCGTATGACGTTCATTAAATATTATAAAAGTCAATCATTTGAGGTATTACGTTATTAACTTGATCAGTGAGCTTTAACAGTTTCATCACAAACGGCTAACATTTATAAGTGCTAAATAAATTAAAAATGTATCAATTAACCGCACGCGACTCCATTGGAACTCAGCGATTCAATCAAATAAACTGGATAAATATCTAACAGAAAAAAATGTTAACGTAATTTTTACACACACGGTTAATTTGATTAACTAACTGATAATATTTACACGTGGCTCTGTAAAAAGTTGTCACTCTTATCAATACTGTAAGAGATAATGTTATTTACTAATTTGTTGAAGATACTTGTAGTGGAAAAGTACTGAAATAATAATTAGTGGAACAACAAATCTTCTTTCATTTTGTAAAGCTTCAGTTAATTACAAAGTTTAATTGAATATGCTAAAAATAGTATCACACAAACCTAGGAAATTTCCAATAATATTGACAACGATACTGTTGGTACAGCAGTAATTAGTGACAACTAATTCTGCGAACATAGTTGTTGACTGCGAGGTCTGGGTGTCGTTGTAATCAATTGGGGTTTAGTTATAGAATCCATACACACCTAGCTCTAACACCTGGCTACTTTAGTACTAACACTTGTCAGGGAATTTGTTCACACATTTCTAATTACATACAACTTGTTAGTCAGATTACAGAACAGTATGTATCAAAAGCAATTGACACGAAGAAACCGGTGGCTAGTTACGAAACTGTACAATAATTAGAACTGTTCGCGAATAAAAAATACCTGAGAATTCTGATTGCCAGATAAAACGGCACGATTGTCTGGGATTGCATATTGAAAAAACATGCAACAGAGATAAGGAGTTACACGGTTGAGTGACTTAAAGGCATCGCAAGTGAACACAAGCTAATTGCATTTCCTACCGAGTTACTGCACTTGAGCGCATAGCGCATAACTGTTCGCTTATTAACTTGTTACTAATTTGATAGTTTTGTAATATTCATTTTATTACAAAACTAATAGAAATTTTGTATTAGAAAGTAATTTGTTAATTGTTGCATCGTTTGTCGTTACACGAGCCATGTCAGAGGCCTTTGGCGGCTCAATAACTCTGACACCAGGATTGGTCAGGTTGACCATCCACTCGATGAAGAAGAATAATTGTTGCGTCGGTTTACTTTCAAAGTTTACTTCGAACTCTACATTGTTTTGTACCTACCCAATTTGGGAGGATAATATAATCTAGCAAACTCAGTATTAGAGTTTATTAGATGATAAGCCTCTCTAACACCAGGTTACATGGCCTGCTTCCATCATATACTTCATATAGATAGAGGCTATGGTTAGTGGTCTCAGTAAATCAGTGTTCGTACATAGGTACAGTAATAATAACGTTTTAATTACTCGATAATGCCATACTAATGAATTTTTGAAATATTTGTTTGAAATTCCATTTCATAAAAAAATCGATTGATGGTTACATTGCATTGCGAGTTCACACGCAAGGAGCATAAAGCATTTTATCTAAATGTTACATCCAGTTAATTACATTAAATATAATGTTAATGAAGTGTACTCGTATAATATGTAATGTCGTACCTTACACGAGTCGGTAGACAATATGACTCCAAAAGCGTTATCTTGACATTAACCTGCGGAAGTTGAATTACCATATCGTAGATGCAACACATTTATTAAATAAACATTCGTATGCATCTCTACTGTTACACCTTTGTCTCCGTAAACACAGGTACTAACTGCATTAAGTTTTAATACTCAGATTGTCTTAGTAATTTTGATAAGGTTCTCTGGTTTCATTATGAAATAGTAGAAGTTATCAGTTGAGCTGTGAATGAAGATTGTAATTGTTATTGTAGAAGCTTTATTTTAATGCGTGTGTGTGATATCATGTGCGGAGGTGTTAATGAAATGAGACTGTAAAGAGGTTTGTGTTACAAATGGAATCACTACCTTTTTATTCTCATTCATTTATACAATTTGAAACCTTTTCGAAATTAAAATGATTGCAGTGAAATTCCTCTAAGACGCTCATTAACACATAATTTGAATTTAAAAAGCACATTGTTAAGCAACGTGCAGTTCGACCGCCTACTTGGATTGGTGGCCGATAGTGGTATTTCTATCTGAGCGCTATCGTGCTTCGGAGGGCACGTTAAATTAAATAAATAATAAATAAATATACCTGGACTAATTCACACATGGTTGGACGATATTAGAATGGCACATATTTTTGGGAAACTTCCCTGTGTCTATAATGGAGTTGAACAAGTTTGTGAGAGGTGGTATGAGAGTTTGAGAGCCAATTCTTAGTTCTTCTGTTGTGATTCCGTCTTCTCCGGGGCTTTTGCCATATTTCATGGCATTTCAAACATTTCAAACATATACATACACAAATACTTTTTAAGAATATATAAATGACACCCGGACGTCGTCGCCAACAACTATGTCTGCACATATTGTTGACTCCGGGCGGGAATCGAACCCGCAACCCCCGACACAGTAAGCGCTCTCACTGCCACTGTGCCAACGGGCTTTTCAAATAATTGTCGGTCCCGGTTTTTTAATCGTTAGACCATGTCGGAGGCCTTTAGCGCGTCTAAAAACTCCGACACCGGGTTGGCCACTAATCTACTCCAACTTACCTACTTAACAATAAGTCGGCAGCTTTTGTTCTTACCAAACACATCACAAACATTGGATCTATTCATAAATTTTTCCCTATAGTTGACAATGATACGGCTTAGACCACCATGAGCGCAGGATGTAAATAATCTTGTGTGCTAAGAAACTGTTTGCATCATTACTGATATGATATTAAAGATATAAAGATAGATAGTACGTTACGTACAAACAACCGGCGTTTTGTTCGTGTTAATGACATCATTTTTCTATTTTGTGTAGTGATAACTGGAAACAATTTTTGGTTAGTAGATGGAAGGTGACAATTCAGACGGTAAACTATTATAGTTAAGTCATACGAGTATAAAACTGCTGTGTAAATTACAACTTATTTTGTCCATCTTCAAAATAGAGTGTAAAATTTAACTGTAAAATAATGCTATGCAAACTATGATCTAAATCGAATATTCGTCCATGAACAGGCTAGTCAGTATAATGTCATTATAATAAGTCCTTCTAAGTTAGATTCTACTCACGTAAAACTATATTTTAATTTTCTATTAATGGAACGGTGCCAACTAGTGTAACTGGAGCGAACTATTAACAATACTTCTTCCAATAATTGACATATTCTTGGCAAATCTAAAGCATGTGAACTTTGTATCATTATGAAGCTTTTTGCCACTGACTACATAATGTCTTCTTCTAAATTTAAATGATATTAGTAGCTTTTTTGTTTTGAAATGTGTTCTGTTTTCAAACTTAAATATCAATATGTAATAAAAAAGCTGACAGTTAAAAAGCTAAATGTTAATAATTAATGGAATCAAATCTAGATGGCCACTTATGTAATAATAACAAAACAAAGTAATTTAATCTAGCGTACTTGGTTAGTTAGAACTATATACTGTTAAGCGTACAAGCAACCGAGCATAATTAGCTGTAATGTAACCGAATAGCAACGCTGTAGCAAGTCTAATAGACCTGTCAAGCTATTAAACAATCACTAGAATCGTATGTCCGCGGTACACAAAACTATTCAGTGGACAATAGAGATATCTGATTCGCAACAATGCATACATATAGGAATTTTAATTGGATATATGAGAAGCGAATACTGTCTTGTTATGATTAGCTACTCTACTAGCATACGTTAGATAGCTTAGATTCTATATCCATTATGTTCATTGATTTACATTTATAACGAGGTGTGAGACAAAGAGTCGCGTTTAGTTTCTTTACATTATTTATTGCTTCATTCGCAATCAACAATCGTTTCCCAAACCATAATTTTGCATTTTTCAATCGTGTTTAGGTATTGATGCATAACATTAACAGTTAGCACAAGTAAGCAAAGTTGATGTCAATTGTTTAAAATGTGAACTAAAAATATGGATTAAATATTAATGGTAGTGTGTTATTTCAACTTCGACACTATAGTATGCCAAAAAAGAACTCATGGGCTCCAAGCGTCTCTACAATGATTTGGGTTCCAAAACATGAAGGTAATAAACTTTATGAAATGGTAATGATTTAAATAACAAAATGACGAGAACAGACTAATTTTACCGCTCACAATCAGCAACAGCATCAAATCCCCCACCAACTGAAATACTCAAAGAATTCTTTACAGCAGAAAATTAAAATAAAATTAACATCGACTCAATTACGCCCCCATCGAAAATAAAATAAGGTATGTCTGATGAAGACCGGCCACTAAGGGTGGCTGGGTTTCTTTCCATACTGTACATTAATTTAATTAATCACATTCTTATAATGGGGGATCAGTCCGAATGTCCGAATGCTATGCATACCTTACTTGTACAAACAGCTAAGTATACGAAATTAATCGAGAAAGAATCTCATTTTATTGCAGTCAAATATTCAAAGCAAAACGTGCGTCGAAATAGCTACAGTTTTTTAATAACTAAAACTTTTCCATTACTCAGAAACAGAACATACTGTATAAACGCTAAAAAATATGTTGCCAGCCGTCAAAAACCATTAATGAATAAAATTGGTAAAATTATAAACAGCGTTTTGAAGGGGTCAAATTACAAGTCACTTCGTACCAATCTTCCTTGTAATTACGTTAGTCTAACAAAAATAGGGGCGCCATTGTTGAACAGAAAACTTTTACAATAGTTATGATCCATTTCAGTTTGTTTACTGCTAAATGTTGTGGGACAAATTGAAATTTAATTTGGGACATAAAACTTCGAAAGCACTTTTGTAGTCTCTAAAAAGTACCTAACATGTTTCTTCAATATTCATATTTAATGCTTTTTTTCTAGATTTGATTATACCTCAACCTTTTTCAACCATCTTTAGTCAAAGCAGTATCCGTTATGATCATTATGCAACAATTTTTATTCGAACCAAAAGTTCGCTCCAACCTAAAAAATCGATTCGGCACTCCATAAATAAATGTTGAAAACACAAAAAAATAAAAGTGCAAAATCATATCGTTGTTACATCTCGCACCGTTTTTTATTTCAATTTTCGAGGGTTCCGCTAAACGTTCCGAGAGAACTCTATTATTTGGCGCTTCTCTGACGTAGCACATTTGCACACTGGTTTGTTATTAAAAGTAATCTATTTGTACACTCACCAACATTATATTATTACTATTCATATTCATAGACATCATTCAATATGAAATTTAATTCTGCGTGTTAGTGCGTATTGTAATTAAACCATATAACATTAACTTCATCAGGTGATTATTTTTAATAACTAAATCACATGTTCTTGTAGTACTTATGTAATTTATAGTTACATGAGTGATAAAGGTGAGATATAAATAATAATATTATGACAAACGAGTGATTTATTATACATTTGTGTTCGTTAATTTGCTTTTATTGCCGATCACGCAATATAATGTTCTGATACATAAATTTTCTTGCGTTTTAATCAAAGTAGAGAAATAATAATCTAATAAACCTACTATAACAAAAAACGATTTATTTTACCTTCTGAACAACGCATTACGTCAGTTTCTATTTACCTCAAAATGTTTCATTTGCATAATAGCTTTTTTTCCCGCCATTACTATTTACGTTAATATTCTGATTCGCCGGAGCGGGCGGGGGTCGCACGCACACCAAACATAAAGACAATTTGTACGTACGGCCATTTATGTAAATAAAACAACGATACCGTGCTATTAGTATACTATCAAACGAATAGGCGCGGTTACCATATTCACATTCTATGGGAGTGCCGCTGTCCGGTAAATAATTACAATAATCAAATGTGCTCAGATTTAACTTTTCACCCTCCCATTCCGTGATTCCTTTTATTTAATCTGTTGTTAATTAAAATTCGCGTTCTTGAATAAGGCAAATTTAATCAACAAAACATCAGAAAGCGATAAAGTCTATTAAGAGTCCGATAGAATTTCTCATTTCATTCGTCTTAAGTCATCAGAAACAAAGTGCGCCGTCGACTGCGGTGTTATTAACGCGTCTAAATAATTACAGGCCACATCAATCACGAGGCATATGCAGATAGAACATTTTGTGCGAGTCAGCGCGCACTCGGCCCACTGTGCAACCCTTTCTTTGATACTCGTATGATACACGAATTGAACACGATTTAATATCCATTGTGATGTTACATTACGAATGCATTCCGAAGTTTATCTTATTTTAACAGCTTTTTTTATTTTCTCGTCAATTTTTCACATGTTACCTAGACAATGAACTAAGGTGACTATTTAATACTATTCTCCATTACCTAAATAAAACACTGCCGGCATCCAACACAAAAAACGCCCGTTGAGTACATCAACACACAATGATCGGCACATTTCGTCTAGAACGATATAAATTGACCGCAATTAAAAGAACAATGACTAGTTTCAATTCCCTAAACTTAATTTCCTTCGACGCAAACGTGTAACTAACCGCATAACGCATTTATAAATAAATTAACCTGTAACGTGGCCCGCGCGGCTTTTATGAATTCTGTCATACATTTTTATTCCGAGCCGATCTGTGGTTACAAAACGAAAATAGTGATTAGTTTTATGGCCGTGACTGGCCGGGCACGCGTCATCCTCAATACTTAACTGACATCTTCACCTATCGTCACCGAGTACTCTCAGACAACACCAAGTTTCCATTTACCATTAGCTCTCAGTAATTTCCCCATAATGAACCCTACTGCTAACGCTTTTAATGCCACAATAATTGCCGATATTATTTTCTAATCTCGTTTCTCCATCGTTATTGATGTTGCTCTGTCGTTGAAAGCAGTCTAATTAAGTTTTTAAGACTATTGAAATATTATTATTGATTGACAGATGGCGCTAGCGGCCATTCAAAATAGATGCATTAATTTCAATGAGATTATTTCTTATTTTAAAATGATTATTTGATAGACAACGCTTTAAAACCTTTTCTATTTCACCATTAAGCGATTATATGTCTACTTGTGTGGGCTTTAACCTGGAATAAGCTCGGGTCATCTGCATGCTTACCTAATTAAATTTTAAATCTCTATCTATAGACGGTTTAATGACTCATTAAGTAATAGGCTATGTTCCACCATTTTATACCAACAAAAAATGTGCAGACGAATTAAGAATCCCGTTTATGTTGAAGGCGGTTAAAACTGAAATTCAATACATTTTTGCTTAATTACTGTTCAAAATGTATATAAGCAAATCATTAGAACTAATTCCCCGTCACGATTTGCAGTGCGAGTGTACATAAAGGAATCATAAAGAATCCATCAACATCATCGCAACACCGATCGCGAAATCCGCCATCAATCATAAACATCAGAAAGGATTAAAATCTACGTTGCACCTTCCGAAGCTCGAGTACCCTTGTTTTTCTCTAACCCGTAAATACTGAGGGGCGTAAGTATGGCCGGGGGGCGGCAAATGTTATCAGAGGGTGTGGGTCGGGGTGGGGGACACTATCCCTTATCGCGAGCGTTACCCTCGCGGCCGCCGCCGAAATGTGGGGCAAATCGATTCCTCTGCCCCATTTTTGTGCATCTGGACCGATATCGATTTTTGTCCCGCTACAGGACAATCGATACCGCTGGGAGAATCCTTTAATTAGGTACTTCCTTTCGTAATAATAGGTGTTATTTAATGGCGTTTTTGAACGGCGTTTTACCCACGAGAGAAGGAAAACAGGTATGCGTTGGGTGAGAAGTTACTTCTATTACAACAGCAGATATAACAGTGTCCCTCATACATAGTAGGTAGGTCCATGAACACTTATAGGTAGGCATAGATACTTTAGACCTATAAATATCTAGGTGATGTATTTATCAATTTACTATGACATGTTATTAAAGTTGCAGCCCCTACGCTACCTAGAACTACCAAGTCTGAGTTTCATGATCAACATATTTTATGGGCTCTAGCCCTACAAATGGTCAAAGTAAGCAGCTCCTATTTTATCTTACATGTACACTTAAATATGTTATACACATATTCGTGCCATTACCTATAATTTTAGCTCATGATTTTATGCTCTTTATTGACATATAATGCGGACTAGCGAGACATAAAATTGACTAAGTTTATTTTAAGTACATCTTAAATGGCATATAAGTGTTTATCGAATTTCAATATTTTTAATATCAGTTGTAAATAATATTAATTGGTTTTGGAAATAAAAACCGCCAAGTTCAAGGTAAAAACTTTTAAATAGTCATCGAAACAGTCGTTACTGTGAACATTAAACTGCAACTATGTTTTAAACAAGAATGTATGCTACAAGAAAATAATTTATTTTTAATTTACAACAACCAGTTAATTCACTTTTATATTTACTTATCATCAATAAAGATTATGTGTGGATGTTTGTTCGATTGACCTTCGTGACTTAAACTGACTGTAGGTAGGTAGTCTAAGTGTGGTCTAAGTAGTGTTGCGTTGCCTAGATCTTAAAGCTTTGTTTACATTTACATTTACATTAGATAGACACTTATTTTTGAATTATTTTGATAAGTTTGCTATCTATAAACCCCAATAGGTAAGTCAAGAGCACTAATCTTTTCCAATTATATTATCACTAATTGTTGATAAAACATTATAGGTACTCGTATTGACATTGACAAAATCTGTAATTATAAACATATTAATAAACATAATCAGATCCCAGATTAATACTGGAGATTCTCACAAGATATAATAGACAAGACGCATTATTTACAATGCTATTAAAACTCCTGATACTTATTGCAAATCTTTTATTTGTTGCTATAAATGTTCAAATGTAACAAAGTTGAAAAACGTGGGATTTGATTAAAAGCAAAACAAATACAGAAAGGTTATAAACCACAATTAACTATCTTTTAAGCTGCGGGTTGGAGCGATTTGGTACTCATCTACTTAGTTTTTATCGTTCGCCTTTAAATTGTTGCAAATGTTTTATTATAAATCGTATATCAGTCGTTAACGAGCCTGGCTTAAGTAGCGCTTATCTCATTTTGTTGAGGCTGTAAGGGATTCCATTCACCAAAGATATTATTACAATTCATATTTAAAATACCTACTGTTAATACTTTATTATTTAATTGCGCATTCATTTGGTTGGAAACGTATAATCGTAAATTTTTGACTACAGAAATACCTAATTTGATTTTTTTTAAGAATGTATCTCAACTTATGTAACTCAATGAACCCGAATTTTTGAGTTCTTTAGTACTTTGTCACGTTATTTTATAGAATTTGATCGTTCTTATTGCCATGTTAGCAATAAAAGAAGTTTGAATATGATAATTTAATAGAATCTTAGTTATAATTGAATATATAAATTTCTAGTAACTAAAGGTTTCGGCACGCGTTGAAATCTTTTTAGTCTGCAACGTTAAGCATGTAAATAAAAACTCGAATATCTATTAAGTACCTATTCCTGAATAAACTGTTTAATTTTGGATTAGGAAATATGAGCGATTTATTAACACAAAGCCTCACACTTTAAATTCCTTTTTATTAAATCATATATCATATTCCATAATATAGTTAGTTCATCCCGTAACAGAACTGAACAGAAAACGCCAAGAAACTTAATAGTTAATTGATATCATGAGAAAACCGAACAAAACCTTAACTCCGTTCAATGGTATCACTTCATAATTCTATAATTGTGCGAATTTGCTTCTTACAACGTTTCTATCTGAACATTTTAATTGCAAACTACGATTTGCAAATGTCAACAAGATCTATTAATACTCTTGGGTAAAATGGATGTAATAAGTAGGTTGGGTGTAACTTCTTTATGTCTATAGAAGGTTTTTTCCTTTAACTTTGACATCTGTCCATCAATAAAAGAGGTTATTAATTTGTTTATTCTAAGATCAATTAATAACATGGAGTGGTCATTGTACATAGTTTATAACATGATATTTCCTCTTATGAGACTAACCAGACCATCAAAGCTACGCTTATCTCTGTTTGAAACTGTATTAAATGGCGAATGTAGTAATATAGTAAATAATATCATTTATTTGATTACTTCGAGTGCGTACTCGCTTAGCTACTCTTTTATTACCTAGTTATCGCTTATCGTTCCTCGTTGACCACAGAAAATCGGTTTCTGTTGCCACAACCATCTGCTTTGCAATTCTTAGCTCACTTTTTGTATTCAACTTTTAGTAATTTTATATCTACCGCAAGGTCTAACTAAACTTTATTGTTTTTCTTGATAATTGTACATTTTCTATTTTCTGCTTTAAGTAATATAAAATGTCTTGAAAACAACAACTTTCCTGATAGTATCTATTGAAACCACTTGTAAGACCTGTATGTTGTATCTTATGTATAAATCTGAGTAAACAATAGTCCCAGCTGCTGATTAGAAATGCTAAACGGAATTGTCTCGCTGCTAAATTAGCTTTAAACAAAACGGACGTAAATGATGGCACATCATCGTAAGAATTGCTCTTAATAATTGTTAAACATATAATTTGAGTTGCAATTAGTATCCGTGTCTCATTCACACAATGGCGAGTGAAGCGAGTCGCGTAAAAACAACTGTTTGTACCATTTCCTCCTCCCATTGTGTTGGTACTAATCTGCGGATTAATAACTATTTACCCTTCTATGTGCACAGTTAGAGTAACTGTTTGTACAGCCGATCGGTTCTCCAATCAAGGATTTGGTAATACTATAGTCAAGTTAACATTTTATGTACATGCTTATTTAGGTGGGGTGGGATACCATAATTTTGTAGGAAGTCAAAAATATCAAACAATCAAAATGATTTTTAAATAGATTCCAAAACTTAGAGAGAAAGTTGTTAGCAAATCATTCTAACATGAACTTTGTGAAGTAGAGCATATTAAAACTGATAATTTCTTCACGTGTGTAACAGTTCATCTCATGATAAACGGCAATGACTCCTTTTTACTATAATTAAACATGATTAGAGCTCAACACATGGTGAATAGCAATTATAAGACGTTCCACCGTCTACCGGTGCTCAAGATACACGCCATGCGATGGTTTCCATCATTCAATAACTATTCGACACGGAAGCGAACTCACTCATACATTACGTGATCTCTCTATCGGACTCGCAGAGGAACCGCGCTCCGCCGGCGTCAACCCTCATCTGCCGCCGAATTGCGGGAAGAAAACATTACGAATTCATTCAAATACACACCCATGAATGAATCGAATGGAAAAGGGACAAATGTATTCAATTGCAACGAGTGCGAGGGAGATGCGATTTGAATAGTACGCGAAACGGAAATAGAGGCCCGAGACAATTCCGTCTAGCCGGAGGGATTCCCTCGTGTCACTGGTGTGCGTTCGTTTTTCGGATTGTTCGCGTGTATTCCGACTGTCGGTGTGGGCCCGGCCCGCGCTCCCGGCTCCTGTTCCGAGGGCCCTTTATCGCTTGTCGTGATTCCGGTTGTGCCGGCATTCATTCTTTCCTTTCCGTCTGGGATTCAAGCTTCCCCAGCTACTTGTTGATCAATCGTAATAAATTGCCTCCATGATATTCCCATTGTGGAACCGTTTGTCGCTTTACTGCCTTTGAGGAAATTGTATTTCCTACAACCACTTGACTTTATTTGTACTTCCAATTCATCAATGAATGTGAATGAATCACGCGTATTGAATTGTAAACCGTAGTATTGCAAATTAAATTCTGTTGTAGAACGGTAAATTACCCTTCGCGATACGATAGATACGGTTATCGTATTATATCCATATTAGTTAAGCACAGGTGTGCTCAAGTTATCAGAAACAATTAATTAATTTGGCAACCCGCATCTGAGACGCCGCATTGCAGTGTCTTGGTTTAATATTTCAATGAGAATCACAGCTTGGACCGGAGCCAATACGAGTCGACAATATTCGCGTTATTATTCCACATAGAATGCACACGTACCTACACGCGTGTCCACGAGTTATGACTTTGTATCAATTAGTACCGCGATACGAGGAACTGGCAATCTTTATTTTTCAATCCAAATGCACAATAATTTAAGACCTCAGTCTTACTGTATTAGTTCTCAAACAAATAAGAACGGACTATATGTTTATTACAAAAGTTATTACCTAGTTATTTGATTAAAGTTGTTAACTTACAGTCGAATCACTGTTATTATCCAGTCACGTAAATGTAACGCTAGAAATTAGTGCTGAAAAAGTCGTAATAATTATTCCAATCGTAAACAATAGGTATACATAATTAACTGACATCTTTTATATTTGTGAGAATTAATGATCCAGCCATACGCTAACTAATTACAAATAAACAGAAACGAAGAAAATAAATTACATCCTAGTTGGAAAATATTTATGTGAGTGAGAACGGCTTTGTCAGATACTTGAATAGAAACTAATAATTTTACACTACATATTTTCATTTATAACTAACAGGTATTAGAGATCACTCCAGTGACAAATACCATAGAGATATTATCTAATATAGCTGTTCCCTGTAGTTCCCCTCACGACCAATAGATGGCGCTACAGAGCAAGTTTGAACGCTATCGTTATTTTCCCAGTGATCACGCCCACACATTATGCTTTTAAAAACATTTAGGCATTTAAAATATTAGTTGTAATACATGTTCAGGTATTCCTACAAAAACACTTAAAGCCCGTCGATATCACGGCTACGGTTCCATAAGTCCTGCCGGCACATTCAAAGCTGAAAGTTCTCGCACCTCCGGCTCTACAAAGGTAATGAGTTAGTTATTTCAGTCCTTTGTTTATTTACAAAATATCAGTACGTTTGAAGGCGCACCATCAAAATGAGTCGTAAAGTTGTAAATTCCATAAAAAGTCGTGTTGATGACCTCATTGAGCCCGCTCTTTGTAGCAGAGACAATGCCAGGAACTTATTCCTTTGATTCTATTGATTGGGGAGCATTCGAACGCGCCAACAGCGAGTAGTGAAGCGACCGACGCGAACTATAAAATGATCCGGAAATTGAAAAGTCACTAATCCAAGAAAGCATCTAAGGAAGTCTAGTAAAGAAAGCATTTTAAACTGCTACTAAAGTTTCTGTCTTTATAACTGTCTAGTTACTTAATAAAATCAATGAATTCATATTTCCTTATAACCTAGAACTAATTTTTAATTCGTAGAATTCTAAAAACCGTGTGTGAATTAGTCCAAGCACATTTTTTAAATTTAGCCAGCTTAAAACCTGTCCATTACATATAATTAGATTTATTAAAGTCATTCACACATCTAATTTAGTAAAGTATTGAAACCGGTCGTGTTATTTTAACAATTGGTGTCACAAAATGGCCTACAAGACACCGTTGAAAGAGTTGGAGTAGAGAGCCCTTGCGACTCCTTGGTTCAGTAACGTGATATGCCTTCGTTTATCTGCTGTCGAGCAATTATTGAAGCGTGAAAAGGAGTGTCCTCCTATTATTTACACTGCGTTTTGTAATGCGGGCGTTCCGTTTTTCAAAAATATCGCATTTCCAAACGCATTATGCAGTTACGTTGTATGGGGACTCATAACAATACCGATCTTAATGTTCGTTGTAATTTCCTATTCTAGTCCTATAATTTTGAATGAACTAAACTAAATATTTTTATTAATTCAGAAACATCAAATGTTTCTGAATTAATAAAAATATTTAGTTCAAAATATTAAATACTTGCGAATTAGAGGAAACGCGGCTAAAATGTACCAGTTCCAAAAGGGAATATTTTTTATTAAAAAAAACTGAATGTAAAATTGATACTTAATACCACAAAAAATACAAGGTCAAAACATGTTATTTATTTTAAAATATTATCATGAGATACAAGATTTCTTTGTTGAGAGCATTAGTGAAATCGTAATGGTGGAAACGTGTCAATACAGATTAGTGTGATTCGACGGCCGCCGGAGAGCAATGCCCATTTTTTATACACAATTATTTTAAATCTGTTACGTTTCTTAATACGAATCCCAACAAAAGTAAATTGAAATGAAATATTCATATTGCAAATAGAAGAATAAGATAAAGTCAGGTTAGATATATTTAAAAAATGAACAGGTAAGGCAAGTACAAAATAGTCTGAGATTTATCAAATTCAAAATTAATACAAATAAAGTAATTTCTGTTCCATATTAATAAAAAGAAACCAAGTATTGAAAATTAAACACTTTTACGACTAATAAAAACTGAAGGTACAAATATATAAAACAGATAATAATAATCGGAGTCACATGACACACACCGACAAGCACCTCATGTCCCAAAAGGTTTCCGCTTACAAATAAACAAACATTTAATATTATACACAAAGCGTCAACGAGCTAAAAAATATTAACTTTAAACCTCCCAGATGCCCACTTCCCGTGGACATTACATTTTTAAAATCGCATTCGGGGCAGCAGGGAAACGCCGATATAGGCCTACGCGGACTGGCGACGCGCGCCACAACAACAAGATTTTTTAATCTAACTTTACCGTTTGTAAAAATTACTATTTAAAAATTTACGCCTGTACCGCTAATTAACAGAGATTTAACCCTTCCGTCGCCCAGCCTCACTTTATTATTTAACCCCGTGGAAATATTTGGCGCATATTAAAATATTAAATATTAATAAGTAAACCGACGCTTTCACTGCGATTACTGATGAAATGCGGAATGTTAACAGTAATGGTATGTTTGTAACTCCATTCAATTATTTATTCAAGTTCTTTTTTATTATAACTCTAGGGTATATTATATTTTCCATTTTATTAAAAAATAAATACTTACTTACTACGGAAGGTAATATTTTTAAAGTCACAATGGAAGAATTATACAAAAAAAATGTACCTACATCACAATAAAATAAATAGGTATGATCGATCATCCATTACCTTTTTTTAATTATCTAAAACTAGGGAAAAATTAGAAAAGAAAAGCCAACCAAATATTGAATCTACCGACGCAGAAGCCAAACTACAGATCTTGAAAGCATTCAATGTAAATAATATATGTTAAGGTAACCGCAACAAATAGTCAATAAAGCCGGAGGTATAACTGATGGGTGATTACAACAGAACGTACCTTGCCGTGGTGCAGTCCCTGTACAGCACGTCGAAGTCTTTGCAGGAGAGCAGCTTGCAGCGGTTGACTCCTGGCTGTATGGCACCGAGCCCGCGCAGGATTCGAACCTGTTCCACATTGCACACCAGCGGCACTATGTCCAGTCTTTTTAGCTTTGTGTACACTGTGTGTAGACCGCCAACTAAATGTTTGAGAAACAGTTCGAACGCTTGTGGCAGACACAACATCGTATCGCCTTGGATGATGAAGGCAGCTACTTTTTGCCCTCTGTAGTCTACCAGCTTGCACTCGTTCGCTGAGGGATCCGACGTAGAGATGGGAGGTGGGCTGCCGTATCGAGGCGGGCCGTGGTGATGAGCCGCAGCCATCAGCTCCAGCGGTGAGTGGTGCATCATCTGCAAGGAGCCCAGCAGGCCGAGGCCCGGCGGAGGCAGCGGTAGCCGCGGCGCCAGCAGCTGAGGCGGGCTGAGGGCCCGCGCCGGGGATGCCGTCTTCACCCTGGGCGAACCCCCGGAGGAGCCGCTAACTTCGCTCGCAGTCGACGCTGAGTCCACGGCGGACTCCATGCTCGTAATAATTGACTACACACGCATCACACGCCCGACGTGCGCGCTGTGCCGCGCAACAATAAATAAAAAGCCGGAGCGAATCGAGGGCGCGGCCGCGTGCGCGCGCCCGCCCCGGCGACTCGGTCCCATTGGCCGTCCGCCGCTGCAACTTCACCTCGATTGGATAACGACACTCTCGCGGAGTCTCCGCCTCATTTTTCGTTGCGTTCGTCTGCGAGCGCGCGAAGAAACATTTCTGTTTCTTTTGGATGTCGTATGATGCGGTCGCGCCATGCTGCCTCGACCTGGGGGTGTTTGATAACAATGTCACAGACAATCAATAAATACATATCCATACAATGAATAGAACTCTATACTATACCTTTTGTATCTAATGTTTTAATTTGTCGTTTCAACTTTATGATGTTTTCTCTTTCTTCACAAACTTGGATTGGAAATTTAATTGATCAGTTGGTAGGAATATAACTATAAGTGGGTAAATACTGTCTTACCAATAAAATTATTATTTGAATGTATTACTTGACTTTGTAAATAATGAGGTAAAACATGCGCGTGGTCGGACTTGGGCTAATCTCCTCTTTTCCAATATTGATATTTTCTTTGCTCAGCGGGAAATATAAACGTTAACGCTTATTCTTTAGAAATATTAATGTTTCTATTCCATATTTTAGTATATTTTTTATATTTTACTTTTAGTAAAAGTAGTAGTATCAGTTAGTTAGATTTCACATTAAAAGCTTAGAGCTTAGTTTGGGTCTAATTAACCGTGAGTGAATTTGTCCAGGTAGGTACATATATTTATTTAGTATTTATTATATTATTATTTCTTACTTAGGTATTTGTTTGTAATTAATGTACTTATGTATCTCCTTATTTACTCATTAAGTACCTAAACATGTACTTACGATTTTAACACATAATGTTCCTTTAAATCTTCTTTTATTTTTACTTCAGCTTTTTCTACTTCTCCATGTACATAGAGGTACACTTATTTACTACTTATCGTATGTATACAACACACTCAGTAGATGGGAACAACTATTCGCGTCTAGCACATGCCTATTATGAGGCTGATTACTACACAAAGGGGTTGGAAGTGTCGAAACAATACCGATCTCAACGACATCGCGAAACTCCTAAAACCCACTTCAATGGGTTCCGTAACTCCTACAATCTTAAACGAACACCCCAAAAGGAACTTTCACTTGAAAACCGACCTTAACTCTTTGGTTTAAACCATGAAGGTTGACGTATAAACGCAAACTTATTTTGTTAAAAATAAAGTTCATTGTATCGTATGTTTTTTTCTAAATTATTGTTTCTGAATTGTATAGTCTTTTATTTTGATGTTCAGTGATATTTGGTACTTGTGTGTGAATAGTAAGTACCTAGGTGCTAAGAATACAGACTTGAAATTCTAAGGTTATTATTAAGTACTACCAAGTACTTACACGATAGGTACTTAGGCTCTACATATTTTCTACACTTTCTATTGCTCCAATTTCTTAAATTACTGTAACTTTAAATAGCTTGTAGATTTTTTTCTAATATTATTTTTATTTTGCTGGGTACCTTTCCTTTCAAAACCATCTTTAATTATAACCAAAATGTTTTGAAATGTAATTTATACAAATTAAATATTTTTTGGCTTTTATAATGCCACATAATACATTGAACGAAGGACACAAATTACGTCTTAGTAACGAGGTATTATTTTTGTTAATCTCTTGTAATTCCTACATGTTGTTAAAATCTAATTTGCCATCATTTAATTTGGTTAATCTAGTTAACTTGAATTTGTTTGTATACATTATCCACTTTACAAGTAAGTAGGTTTTTAAGTAGGTATCTATGAAGTGTATTATGTATACATATAGCTATTTACTTACTTTTGTATCTATAAAGACTGGATTACACATGCACATAGAAGCTTAAAGCATTATATTATAACCAGCTTCGATATCAATAGCCTAAAATATAAGTATTTTAGTTTATCATAAGAGCAGCATTTTTGACCTTCATCAAATACTCTTTTATGCAGTTGGTACGGCTCAGAGGACAGAAGACAAGATGGCACATGTCCCAGTGTGCTATTTACCAGCTGCTACCAATTTATGCTTACTGGTAACTATGCCTATATTTAACAAATCAGCATTGTACTTTGTGGTTATCTAGCTAATTACTGGAACTGCTAAGTACTGCTCTGTTTTATTAATATAGCATTATTTAGGGACTTTTTACCCCAACAAGGTTTTTCAGACATGTATATGTAGCCTTACACTACGTACGTTAGTACATAAAAATATTCACATTTAATATCAATCATAATTCAAAGATAATGTCACAACAGAACAAAGAGGCGAAGAATTATGTTATCTATATTTGTTAAGAGATTACTGAAACACTTGGGTAATTCATAATCGCTTGAAATTTACTGGCATTATAATGATTTAACTACGACACTTATAATGTACGTACATACGTACCATGATTCATTACTATGCAAGTATGTTCTAAATAATCTAGATAAGTAACCAAGGATGTTTAATTGTTTTACCTTTAGCACCTACTTAGTTGAGATTATCTAGTGAGAACCAACAACCAGTCATAAAGGACCCACCAGCCTACTCAATGGCTGTGATAGTTTAGTCCTCGTACTGCCAAAATATAACAGTGTCACGTCATCGTCACATGGTAATAAAACATTTTCATGATCATACGTTGACAGTGGACAGCCAAATAGAATGTGAAGCAAATCACCGCTTGTCTCGGGAAGGGGCTGTTGTTTCCAAGTTCCTAATGTGCCTGGAACGTTAATAAATAGTATAAATTAAGGACACGTAAAATATACTTATCTATGAGTAGAAATTGGTACTACAATTGCTTAACAATATTGTTATTTTAAATATTACAAAGCTTGTCCACGTTCATTAGTATGTAATAGAATGAAAACGTTCTGCGGTTAAAGGCAGGTAATTTCGGAACAGCGTCGAAAGCAAATTAGTGAAAACATAAATTATCGAAAGCCCAGCGTACCTTGCATTGTGAACAAATTTAATTTCCCAGTTCCAACGAGAGGCCAGAGCGTACGGCACCAAAATGTCTACCTATTGGTTGCATTATTTACTGCCCCATGGAGCGGGGTGCACCCGAAAGCAATGTTATTAATTGGGTTATGGGGCTGCGGTTATTCCGCTCGCCTCTACTCGTCCATTGTTACTGTTTAGATCATAAAAGGTGGGAAACTTCGACTCCACTAACTTACACTTACATTCTTAACGTGAATTATAATGTGCCATTTTATTAAACTTCTTACTTAACGTCTGCACATACATTTCCGTGAGAAGTGAGGAAGGTTTTGCATCTTAATTGATACTATAAACCTAGTGAGAGTTAAAGTACCCACTGTTACTTGGTTCAAAACAAATGTATAAGACCAATCAATAACAAATGAAAAGGACCCCACTATTGGGAAAAGTATTTTGGTCACTTCTTCTTCTTCATCGAGTGGATGGTCAACCTGACCAATCCTGGTGTCAGAGTTTTGGTCACTAAAGTAAGGTCACGACAAAAACCAAATCACTGAATATATAAAGGTTATACCTACTCGTAGTAACAATACTAAATCGCACTAACACTGCCATCGCTATGACGTCATCTGCAACAATATAAAACTGTAACAATATAAGTTTTCATGTATTGAAGTACATTCGATTTGCACATTGATAGTGGTACATAAAATTTCACGTTTCATGATAGGGATTACAGTCGTTGGCCGTCCCATAGAGTTACGGCTTTTAATATAAAAATAAAGTTTAACGAGACTCGCTGCACTGCTGCCTCGCAATGTTGAGCCCGATTTATTGCTGGTAAACGCCATTTGTTTCACGTACGTACCTTTTTGTTGGCTAATCCCAATGGAGCACTTAATTTTTTTTACAAAGTTATCTGAATTAATTGTAGGTAACTAGTTTTGTTCTTATTTAAACGATCTTAGGTTTTACGTATGTGCGAGCTTTCGACCGATCTCAGAGCTCTTGCAAGAGTAAACCGTAAAGATAAATGCTAGTGTACCTATAGGTACCATACCTATTATAAAGATACCCAATGCCTAAGGACGGATTTCGAATCAGCATCTTATGATCTTCCTAGACACAGTGTCGAATATCTCCATATCTTTTTATGATAAAAAAGTTATTTTATTTTAATTTCTTTAACAACAAACTGAAATTATCAAGATGTGGATACCTACGGATTTTCCCATTAAAATACAACAACACAACACATAATATAAATAATGACACATATCTTACAAACTCTACGTAAGTATAATAGGTACCAGAGCAACGTGTTTGTTTGCAAAGCAATTTATAAAAGATTATGACGAGCCAAATGATTGGTGGTTGTGTCTGTATGTTTGTTGATAACGAATGTTCAAGATTATCTCGAAAGCTAAATGATTCCATGCATTATGTTTACAGTAATGTGTGATAAGATTGTCACATTATTTTGTTTTGAGAAAATTTACTGTGGAACTAAAAAGAAAACAATTGAACGCTAATGACACAGAAGGGGTAGGTTCGATATATCTTGGTAGAGTGATGTAGAGTTAAGTAGGTATATGTAGACAGGGTCTTCGCTCTTCTGGTAACCCATTCTTTAATGTAAACTTATAAACACTTAGTTTAACTAGAACGAAAGATAAATTAATCTAGTAAAAGGGTATCAAAGTGTGTAAAACGATTTCCCAATTATTATAAAAATGCGTTATAATTCAATTCCAATTAGACTAAAGCCATAAACCCTTATAATAGTTCAACCTATCAATAATTGAACAAATTACTAACCTAATTCATTAATAAGATCAAAAGTACTTACTTATCCATCTAACTAAACTTACCTTACTCACTGACGGACTACGACGTAAGTAAAAGCAATAGAAACCTCCGACTCCATCTGCACAAATGGATCTATTAAGTAGAAACGAGCAATATCAACCTAACCCTGATACCACCACATTTCATAGGTGAGTGATACGTTGTCTGTAGAGATGCTCCAATCCTTTGATGTAAAAATCATCAAGCCCCGCAAGTGTCGGACAATATTGACACGGCACGGGAGCACAAACGAATAGGAAACCTGAAACTACCTATTCCAGACGAAAAATATGACTGGCACTAAAATAATACAATTTTTGATAAAGTTTATACTTACTTACGAAAAACAATGTTAATGAGAGGCGGATTTGGGAAAAATGAAGGTGTCTATCGTCTTTACTCATAAAATTGTTTCTTGGGTATAGTTATGGCATGTTATGCTTCGTATAGCATTAGTGAAATTTTTCTATGGAAAGAAATGTCAAAATTTAAAATTTTACTAAATATAATTAAATTGCAAATTACTTTTTATGAGTTAAGCTGGAAGTAATGCCTATAATTTGCTGTTATTAGTTATAACACATGTATTTTTTATTATACTTCGATAGTCATTATATAATATACTTTGAGAACCTAATCAAAGATATTGCTAGTTTTTCAAAGCCTGTTTATATTTTCTCATACCTCCATAAGCAATCATGTGTATCATAATAGCAGCGTTGACATTTTATAATGCATTGCTATAAATACTGCTCAACACTTTATGAACACAGCAACAGCAACATAATAAAATAAGTTCTTCAAGGCACAAGAAGTAGGTTAGCCGAAGGATCTGTCGCAGTTAATGTTAAGATCCCAGAATAGGTGTCCCTTGCGTCACGATACGTACCTACACAAAGGGGGCAACTATATTATTTTTTCCAGTTTTTATCACTTCACGCCCCGTCTGCCTTTTGATTCAGTGGCTGTGTAATGCGGTGTTGCTGCATTTATTTTGCACTCTTCCTTTGGCGTTGCGAGTTTATTTTGCATTCTCTTGGTGTTGCCAGTTATTCCGCAGCTCTTTGAAGTCAAAGCTCTTTTGACTTTACACCGGCTTAGTCGACGCTGACCGCAGTGCAGAATGAATGATACTTTTTACACTGAATAGTCCGTGCACCTACATTTTTAGTTAGCAGCCTTTTAAAAGTAACGACCCTTTCTAAATAGATGTCCAGTAGGTAGTATCGTCTACTCGTTTCTTAATTTACATTTTGAAGTTGTACTGCTTGCAATACAACTTCAAAATCTTTCAGTTTAGAGTTTATATGAAAAGCCAAAGAATATTCAGTAGGTACACTAGTTACCTACTTTTTCAATCGCTAGTGTCTCACATCTGTAGGCGTTCTCAAATTTACTTAGTTACTAACCTCACCCACATCTTTTTATTTTCACAGAACAAATCACGTCAAAATCACTAACCAATCCAACAGGTGCACAAGCTAAAATACATAATATATGCACCTTTTGATGTGAATTTAATTGGTAACGCCAACTGAATATAATTTGAAAAATTATTCAACGTTACATACTTACGTAGTTGGATTGGCACAGGGATGGGGGTGGACGCGTGATCCCGCGAAATATGCTGCAGGGTTGATATTTTCAGTTTAACACACTAATCAGTTATAGGGCAGATTTTTTCATACCCCTTGAAAATATATTCATGATTGATCTAAAAAGGAAAAAGTTTTTTCTGTAAAAGCGTATCCGTGTGCTCTTTTCTGCATCCTTTCCATAAACAAATGTAAAATAAGTTTTAAGATACCTTGATCTACAATTTCTTATTCATGATCCTCGAAGGGAGGAACGACTGAGAGGGAAAAGGAAGTAAAAGTAAGGCTTCTCGTCGTTCTCGTCAGCAAACTATAAAGTTTGAAATGGGTACTTAGAAATAATTCTTTAGATGAACCAGCTAGTGATAGAACAAAACAATAACGTTTAGGTACATTTTCTAACTGATAATAAAATAAGCACCAAGCAAAACCGTACATCTATTATATTTTCAGGGAGCATACTTTTACCCTGCAGTGGGACAATACAGGATAATACTTATAGGGTAGTAATAAAGTATGAGAATCCTATTCAGATTCCCGTCGTGTAACATCAGGGGCAACCCTATCGGTGTGTAAAGAAGCAAAAGTCGGATGTCAACGCGTGACGCGTTTTGAATGTGTCTTCGTGAGGCTGCTTTATAATAAATAGAATTGGGGAGGTTATTGCTTTACCTCTGCAGGTGTACGATCCAGATCCAAACAGTCTTTGGTCTCTCTTCTGGCTTATGTAAGCCTTCGTAGTGCCACACACTACCCACATATAAAAACCCCAAAAAGACATTATGCCTGTCTTAGACTTACATTTCCAAAATAATTGTATTCCTAACTATTGTAATAAATAACTATTCAGTTCTATCCAATTGTTAGACTGCAGATAGACTTGCGTCAAACGAGTTAGCCTAGCGTCTATTTGTACTATAGTCTGCCATAGCCAAACTACTGTATATCTCACGAATACCAAGTAGTTTAGAATAAACAAAGATTATAACATTAGATACGAGATTGAAGGCGACAGTGCAACGCGTCGTCACACGCAGCCACCCCCGCCTCCATTTTATTCGAACGCATATTTGCGTAAAGCATTTTATTATAGACGACTATCCATCAATCCATCATCTCAACCCTTACCAATAAACGTCACTAAAGTAACACAGAACAGAGTTACATAATGCACTCGGTTTTTTAACTAAGCAATAACTTGGCTAAGGATTTAGGTGCAGTTTGACTGTAAAGTTTGAATTTAGTTCTATGAAGAGTTATTGGAGACTTTAATTTCGTTTGGGATGAGGGTCCAAAGAAGTCCAATAACTCAGGTTTTATGTGCATAATTTTAGATATGTTTGACTGTAATTTTGGATAAGTATGACACGACTTTGCTATTTAACGAAGTGTGGCGCAATACCGAACTATTAACAAGATAACAATTAGTACATTTACTTGTTAGTACACCCCACATAAATAATTAGAGCAAAAATACGAGTAGTTTTTACCTATATATTTCACTGTTATCCAAAAGCTTATTGAAAGTATCAGTAGAATCTCAGAAAAATTAGTAAAGCGAAAAATGAGAAGGGGAAAATACCGATATTATAATGTCACATTGATACTAAAGTACGTAAGTAATCTAATATTATATCCAAACATAGTAAAATTGAATCTCACGCATGAAATTTTAATACTTTTGATACACCGATAAACACGTTTCGCAGAGGTTTCATTCAAATTGGAATACTGTTCCGTATTGATAGAGGGGAGGCTTAAATCTTTGATTGATCACTCGCAGTAACTGTAGCTACTTATTCCGTTAAAAATATTAACCTATTCAAACATTTTCTACCCCGTGTTGTCGGCACTCAACTCAATAGAAAGAATTCACTTACGGCTTTTATTAGAAACTAGCTATCAACTTCCCTACTGCTTCACCCGAGGTTTGGCCTGTGTTTAATTTCAGAGTAAAAGTAAACTATGTCTATTTCTAAAGTGCTATCGATAATTCTGACAAACTTTCATCAAAATCATTTATTGTTTGACCGTGAGAGCGTAATAATATAGTAGAGCCAAAGAAGTAGAGACAAGGTGGAACAGAGTTACTTACTCGCAATTTGCAAAGGACATGATCGAAATGGTGTTCCTTGGATAAAGTAGCGATAGAATATAAGAAGATAATTGGGTCTTCTGTTTTCTTCGAAGTCGTTGCAATTTCGTCGTTGTCCATCACAATGAAATGTTTTTGTAACAATTACGGCATCTAGCAGTAGGTGCCAATTTCTGCTCATCCGATGAATAACATAAAATACATTGGAACAACAATCTCATCACGAAAACAAGAATGTGTCGCAATAATCCGTAGCTATTTAGAGGCTAAGCTCGTATTTTAGTGAAATTCAGTGCATGGTGCGGGTGTTTTGCATCATACATGAGTAATCTCATTAGTGCAACAATGGTAGCGGCTAATCTGATACGAAAGCACGACGCGCTAGTTTCACGACTAAGCTGAAATAAATATAATCTGATTACAGATAATGGAGTATATTAGAATTTTCCGCAACCTATATTTTAGTGTGACCTGTTTAAATTTTACGTGAGATTTTGTGTTATTCTGTTTAGAAGATTTGGTGAACACTATACCTACTACCTACAGAGATACTAGGTAGTCTAAATAACTGGTTGAACTAGAGCAACTTGATATTGAGTAGATTAGATACCTCTACCTCTACCTACGTCATGAGTCATGACATTAGCTCTACACTATTTGTCACGAAATTTCCTTCTGAAGAAGAAAAATGTATGTAAATGTAATAGGTGTATTGATTACAATCCATTCCTACCCTATCTTAACCCTTTTCCATAATCTTTGGTTGAAAAATTAGTTATGATAGATTGAATTTTAAGAGAAGAATCTTTCTCTCTAAAGTCTTGTCGTAAGAAGGTATAGAATATATACACCACATATCACATACCCGATTGCTCAAACGTCATCCAAATCGAGCAGCTGTTAGTTCCATACAATTTTGATAAAGTAGCACTTGAACAATCGAGCGCTACTCTAGGCCCCACTAGAATTACTTAGGTAAGTTACCTATTTAAAGACCTAAGTACTAACCCAAAGAGGCCCAACGAAAAATACGAGATAAGAAAGATGTTTACATCGAATATATTACATCCAAATTACTTTTATTTTCAAATGTAAGAGGAGATAATTTAAAATTCCCCAAGGAAATGGCTACTCGAAATGCGTAATTCGACATAGCGATCCCGGTCACCGCGGCTAAAATGTAAAATGGCTCCCTTGCATTTTTTCCTAAAGTGCCATAAAGTATGACATTTATTACGGTCAGATCTGCCTCAACCACTATTGATAGGCAAATGAGAGAGTTTTTTAAAAGAAAAACGATGTCTGCTTTTTATGTGTTCTTTGGATAAGGATGTTTTAGAGTTTGCAACGCATGTCGCCAATGAACGTGATGGCAGCTTTCTTTTCTTTCAATATTTTTTGATATACCTATTTTCTTTCAATGTTCAAATGATCAGGGGAGTTTAGTTCTAAGTAACTACGTAATAAGTACATTGTAACAGTAAGTTTATTTAACTGTAATACTAGAATACATACTATAGTACTTATTATGATGCCCATTAAGTGCAATACAATGGTACTTAATATGATGATTATAATATTTTAGAGTTAGTATAATACAAACCAGCCCTATATCGTAAGTAAATATCATCATCAATAATCTTACTAAACATGTTATCAAGTAGGTCCAATATATAGCCTAAAAAGAATTCAGAAATTGAGGTATCATTGTAGATAAGCGCAATAACTCAAACTACAGGTCAAGCACAATAGTGAGTGCCACCGATAATCGTATATTAAGGCCCTTATCCCTATGAGCACCTTTGCGACAATGGAAAGGAATATAATGTCGAAAAGTGGCCACATAAAAATGACATACGGTTTTGGCGACGTTGGTTAGATGGAAAAAATATCGCGAGCGTCGAAACCGCAATATGGTGCTCAGATAAAAATGAATGATGACACTAGAATTTACAGTCCGTAATCTAACTTTGGTAGAGTCTCGATTTATTAGAAAATATTGTATTTTAAAAAGATTTATCGGACCGCGGCTGATGCTATCATGGTATTATTTATCTCTTAACGAAAAACTGCAGGTAACCCAATTGCATGCATAGCTTACAATTGCTGGTAACTAAGCAAATTGGGGTGCCTAGGCAGGAATGCTCTTACTTAATACCTAAGTGAATCGAGTGGTTCCGAAACCTAGCGTAAGCATGATTTATGTCTTTGCCTGGTAAGTAGGTAGTAATCGTTTTATTATTTCCAAGCCAAACATAACAATCCCATTCCGGCACCATCTTCAAAAACACTAAAACTTGTTATGACCAAAGCATCTTGATGCGAAGTTGAATCGTTCCTCGCATCAGGCGGCAAATGCGAAATCGTAATAAAACTACCGATGTGATATGTAAAGTAGCCATAATATTGAAAACTTCCAAAGTCCATCAATAAATGTGCCGCTGTGTGGGGAACATTACACGGCCCTACGATCCTCGTTGGTGATGTAGCGGCCTAATGTGCTTCTCGAAAGTATCGATAGTTTTAAACCCTATATTTTTCATTGTAGAAATTTTGTTTATGAATACTGTGCAGCAATTAATCTCTCATGTTTTGTATGTTACTCGGCATCAAAACATATTACCGACAGGGTTGATAACTGCATGGACGATTGACGGAATCATTATGTTTGCCAAGCATTGTTTGGCAACTGTTGCGCATGAAATGTTCAATGTGAATAATTCACCTCTGCAAGCAATCGTGTAAGAGAAGTTGGATTGAATAAACGTATAAGTTCTGGAATACAGGAATACATTTGAATACTGATTGAGACTATTTAAATATTGGTTTATCGATAACTAGACGTCAAGCCCTACCACAACGAGAGGCGTCAAAACGCACCGACCGCAACTATCAAAGAGAAATCTTTTCCGTGTATCAATAACGTAGATCGAGGCGACGACTAGACATTGCCTTCTTTATGTGCTCGATGTGACTATGCTTACCTAATCCTATGTTAGAGTGCTATTTTGTGCATTAAAGTAACTCTTTAAGTACCTTGGTTACTTATCCTTCTATATAGGTACCTATCCTTGGTGTAAATAAAGTGATTACTAATACCTTTAGACCTACTTCTGGTCTATGTCACTTAGATTGAATGCTACGTGCTCTAAAAGACGATGCCCTTAATTGATATAGGTAATTTATTATGTAATATTATATCCTATGTATTTTTCATTAGTCCGGCATTTAGCAAGGTTTAAAACTTCATCTATGCCACCAGGATCGACCTATCTGACACCAGTGTCGTGCCATTACCATACATAACTACATATTTTATTATTTTTATGTACAGAAAATGTTTCCAAAATGAACTCATATTAGATAGATGCTCCCGAAATAAGTTACTCTATATTCTGAATGTACACTTCAATCTAAACATAATAATAACAACAAAGGATCGTCCTCTCAATGCGGTTAGGGCGTGAAATTATTTTTCTTGGCGTATGCAGATTAGGGTGGGCGAAGGGTGGCTGCTAGTTAGATACGGTTTATTTTTTATAGGATTCCGATGATAAATGTTAGTATTCAAACTGTTGGCGGATGGAGCATGAAACGTGAAGTACACAACGATGGGGTTCAATGATTAAGGTATTAGTTAGTTTGGTACTTTTTATAGGAACATGGTTAGGTGCAGAAGACTATTTAGCCAGCAACCTTATTCATGTGGTGCTTTATTAGGTAATTTAAAAAACTAAATACGTATGTCGCATCTATACTACTTTTGCCTAGCAGTGGGGCAAAAAAATACATATTTTTCACAGCTAGTGTCATAATAAAAGAAAGAAGTAATGACGATACTCACTGAGATAGATAGATAGAAGACCCCTGACCAGCACTGCCAGTGAACGGCTTCTCTATGGCCTGTCTCTACGCCCACTATCTTAGGTCCTGTCTAAACCTAAACTTATCGACTGCACATTAATGCCTAAACAATGCAAGCATCTCAACAATAACAATAACAAATGATATGAACTATGAAACATCAATTTATCAAGATGCAATTGGTTAGTCAGCCAACATGTGTCGCCACCCTTCCGTCGGTACTACCGTTAGGAGTCAGACAAAAAACGAGGAACCTCGCAGAACAGACGGGTCTGACGATTGGTGATCCCGAAAATATGATTTATAGATCGGACGTCACATCCAATGCGTTTTCTATATGTCACAGTGTCACTTCGCACGCGCGAGATGTTTGGAAGAAAAATTGAGACCCATGTTCAGGATAATGTTACGTTAACTAAGTGTATGGATATCTAAGTAGATACATATGTCCTTACCGCGGGCGTTGGAACTACCGTAGTTACATGCATAGTGGGTTTAGAAACTTCAGTCCTTTTTAGGGTGCTACTAGTTCTAACTAGAGCCACTAACTATCATAAAGAACCTTACTACCTACATGGACGTTGGTAGTATTTTTATTTATATTAATGAAGTAGAAATTTATTGTATTGTTTAGGTAAGCAGTTCACTTAGTTATCGTAAGAGAAAAATCCATTTCCTAAAGACACATCCCAACATTTTGTATGAAATCGAACAATAATCGCTCATATTGTCAGTTACAATACAATTTGTTTGGAAACTCGACACGTGAGAGAAATAATAACAAATGATTCGCACCCTAACACCGCCTGGCGTTGAAAGATCACGCCTATAGCTCTTCTGCTTTATGAAAAAAACACCAACAACTAAGAAAAGGGCTCATAAACACCCTAAAAGATTTTACTTTGCGGGCCGCTTAGGTAAATTAGTTAGGTAGGTACGTACTTTTTAAACATAAAGCCCTTTTAATATTCGCAAAAGTAAGTAGGTACTCGTAGTTAGGTAGGTGCCAAATATGTGAACAAAATAATTCTCTACACACCGACCTACGAGATCAACGACATTATCAAGTATGCACATAGGTCACTGACTAGGTAGACCTATATATGTAGATCTACCTGCCTAAAAGAGAATACCTATTATGTAGCATAATACAGCCTCCGTGGTCTTGTGGTTTGAGCGCTCGGCTCACGATCCGGAGGTTCCGGGTTCGATTCCCGGTGGGGATATCTCACAAAAATCACTTTGTGAGACTGTCCTTAGTTTGGTTAGGGCATTGCAGGCTGAATCACCTGATTGCCCGAAAAGTAAGATGATTCCGTGCTTCGGAGGGCACGTTAAGCCGTTCGGTCCCGGTTACTTTCTACGGATAGTAGTCGTTACATGAGCCATGTCAGAGGCCTTTGGCGGCTCAATAACTCTGACACCAGGATTGGTCAGGTTGACCATCCACTCGATGAAGAAGAAGCATAATACAGGAAGAGTAGGAAGAGTAATTTTAAAACAAACCTACTGAAGTGAAGTTAAATGTAGTAAGAGAACATTAAAATTTGCTGTATATTCTTATTTCCTCAAGACTTGTCCACTGCGGCACCTGAGTAAAATTTACCATATCAGTAATTTTAAATAACAAACCACGGACGAATTCAAAAAGCGCCCGTCATCGTTAGTATTAGACGGTTTTGGATTGTTCAGATATTAAGAACAACGAGGAAGGATTA
This sequence comes from Cyclophora albipunctata, assembly GCA_963082685.1. Taxonomy (NCBI): domain Eukaryota; kingdom Metazoa; phylum Arthropoda; class Insecta; order Lepidoptera; family Geometridae; genus Cyclophora; species Cyclophora albipunctata. The sequence goes on along the minus strand of OY720119.1, from coordinate 6,598,893 downwards.
ATAAAAGCTGGGGAAACTTAAAGGAAACAAAGACTGTCAAAATAGAAAGCCGTCTATTTGGAACGTCAATGTCATTATTGTCCAATTGACATTTTTTATTTAATATTTTTTTATGAAACCTTAATGAAACTGGTAGATGACATTGACAGCTGTTTCATAATTTATTTCTGTCTGATCTGCTGATAGCGTTTATTATAGCTGTCATAGCTGTTTCACACACCAAAATATTGGTATCGATTTTTGTAAAAAAAATATTTTCTTTCTTCTATAAGGCTTTGTTGCCGTTCGATCCAACTTAGGCGCACTATTTTTTTACTGATGCAGAATATAAGACGACAAGAGACGTAATACTAATCCGGTAAAAATGAGGTGGACTGCACATATCGAAGGAGGGCCGATGCGAGTGAACCATGCAGCCGTATGCATCGGTGATAAAGTGTATTCATTCGGTGGATATTGTTCCACTGAAGAGTATAAGGACTGGGAGCCGATTCCTGTGCATGTTTTGAACACATCAACTCTCAGGTGGTCTGCAGTAAATTACAAGAAAAACGATGTTGTCCCATTTCAAAGATATGGACATACCACTGTTGCTTATGGAGACAAGGTAATTTACTCGATTCTTAGTTAACTTCTCCATATTTGGAGCTTTATTAATTACACAACTCGAATATTTAGTTTCAAAAAACTAGTCTTCAATAACAACTTTAGAATTCAATGTGCATAAATACTTCCTGAAACTAATGTAAAACTGTTTGGATGAACTTGAGACCTCTTGAATAATTACCTAATAGTACCTATGAAGTAACTAATGTTTCCTATATAGTGTACTGACATAGCTTTATAAATATTATCAAAATTCAACATCAAAATATCCTATTTTTGTAATGTTTCAGGTATACATGTGGGGGGGCAGAAATAATGCTGTAGCCTGTGACACTCTGTCATGCTTTGACACAAAAACATTAGAATGGTCCACCCCTTCTGTCACTGGAATGGTTCCATATGCCAAAGATGGCCATTCAGCTTGCATAATAAAGAATAAAATGTACATATTTGGTGGGTTTGAATACCTCACTGACCAATACTCACAGGAAACTCACTGCTTAGATCTTGAAACAATGGAGTGGAGTTACATCCATTCCCATGGCTCAGCCCCGTCTCACAGAGACTTCCACACCGCAGTGGCTATCGGCTTTAGAATGTACATCTTTGGAGGTCGCGGAGATCTAAACAGCCCTTATAATTCTCAAGAAGAGATATATTGTCCTCAAGTATTTTATTTGGATACTCTTCAGAATAGATGGTTTGTTGCTAATCCATCAGGACCATGGCCTGAGGGCAGACGCAGCCATTCTGCTTGTAAGTAGTGTCTTTAGTTTTGCTTTAATCAATTCAATAATTTTGTTCATTTTATTACATTTTACAACATATGTGTAGAAAATATAATCTATAACATATTTGACATACATTTGCCTCTAATTGTTAACTTTTACTGAATATTTCACTTAATTTTTTCAGGGCATTACAAAGGCTTCATGTATATATTTGGTGGATTCAATGGCAACTCAAAAAGGTGGATTCAATGGCAACTCAAAAACTCACTTCAATGATCTATTCAGATACTCAGTCAGAAGGAACTATTGGCAATATATGTCTGTCAAAGGTGCAGTTCCTTGCAAGAGGAGACGCCAAGCTTGTGTCATTTATAATGATAAGGTTTATCTTTTTGGTGGATCAAGGTTGGTTCAGAAGACATACTAAGTTTTATTTCATAATCTTTACTGTGCCTTTCTACCAGAGACATTTCCAGTAATGATAGATAATCAATTCTCTCTATAAAGAATACACCACCAATACAAAATTCTTCCATCGTTTTATGAAAAAGGTATAGCAAAGTATTTAGGAACTATATTTACTTATTTAGTCCACTAGTTCTTGAGGTTTGGAATACCAGTCACTACTCTGAATATTGATAATATGACAGCAATCTTTTTTAAATTGTATGTCCATGTTGAATCATAGAAATCTGTGTTCACCTCCCACATTCAAACTTTACCTTGAATGATGTAATAACAAACTATTACTTTTTAAAATGTCTATGTATCTTGGCCTCAGTCCTTACCTGTATAGCACACCTCCACATTCAAACTTTTCCTTGAATGATGTAATAAGAAAACAGTGACTTATTAAAATGTCTATTTCAGCCCTTGTCCCCACCATTGTTACAAACAACATGCAGAATCTGAACAGAAACCGGAGAGATTAATTGACAACAGCGACTTGCACGTCTTGGATTACAACCCCTCTTTGAAAACATTAGCTATATTAGTTGTTTTGGAACATAATCTAGACCAGACAGTATTGCCAAGGGATGTCAGGTGAGGAGTAGATTAAATTATGACTACTATTAATTTGCTCTGCAGTGATTGATTAACAAGCACCCAGTCCTCCTTAGGTGTGTATGGAGCTCAATTGTCTAATCACAATGCATTATCATTGGTCAATTGTGCTCTGCTATGCATCACTTCTCTCCACTTTAATGGAAACACACCCTCACATCTAACTTTCGCATTTACAATATTTTAGTAATCGGTAAATTATTAAATAATCTCTTACTTTTATTTTGTTTTAGATTGGACATCCACACATTGACTCTTCCCAACCGTATCACCAGACCTATCAATCAAACCGGTTGATAGCCTGACCACCTTTTACACTCTTTTAAGATTTTGGAATATGTACTAGAGGAATGTCTTTAATAATTTAGATTTAGTGTGTATTCACTATAATTATTATTTATTTATAAAATAGTTACTTTATTTAAAGAGAAAATTTTGTGTTTATTAATAAATGTTTATTAATGCCAAGTGTAAACATTGCTGCTATTTGTTTTATTCATCTTCCTTAACAATGTGCTTCTTTCTTTCAGAGACAAACGGTACTGAGCCAGGTTTGCTGTGCTTCCTAATATTAGCTTCCTTCCTCTTATTCTTCTCTCTGATTGTCTTGATCTCCTTAGACGCATTGAGGATATGTTTAGGCACATGTCGGTGTCGCGCGATGCGTTTCACTTGAGGGTGATTGGCAAACTTTTCTTTGAGTGCTTCTGTGTAGTTGAGGGCAGTGCGTTCTCTTGGTTTTAGCTGAAAATAGTAAAACGTAAGTAAGATCTGCAGAGGTAATCTTAAATCTAAATTATGTTTTCTCCACTACAGTTGAAAAAACAAAGATGTAAGCTACTTACAACACCAAGTTTCTCTGAAGCTCTAGCTTTCCACATCCTAATATTCATTTCATCTGATCCAGTGAGCACATACTTGTTATCCAAAGTCCATTTAACACAAGTAAGTCTTTGCATTCTCTTCGTATGATACACATCTCTTGAATGTCCCTTCATGCTTTCAAATATTCTGACAGTTTTATCATAGCTACCAGAGACAAACTCTTTACCCGTTGGAGCATAATCAACGTCTATGACTGCTGATGTGTGGTCCATGTGAATGTTGATTGGCTGGTTCAGTTTTCTAACATCAAATGTGTATAAACTGGAAGAAAATTGAAAAATTATATATTTTACATTACATTATTATACATACCTTTATTGGTTATGCAGTAACTTTTGATTAACTTCTTTTTGAGCATATGAATGTAGTACTTACTTATAATCCTCATTGGCCACAGTAAATATGAAGGCTTCCATTGGGTTCCATGATAATGCATTTGATCTAAGTTCCATAACAACTTTTCTTAGTGGGCCTGATTCTCTACAGTCATATAAGATTATGCTTCTGTCACTTGCACATGATGCTAACAAATTATTTTCTACCTGGAATCAAACATTTAATGATACTTAGCTTAATATTATTTTGCTAAATATGAGAGGTAACCTGGGTTTTTACAAACAATATTACATTCGCAAATATAGTTTTAATAGAAATGTATGGTCCAAATTGAGTACGGGAGTCCATTAATTTAATAATTGAACCTTACAGAAACAATAAGATGTCACATTTTACCTGATTAAAAGCAACATGATGGAGACTATCTACACCCCACTTGAACACTTTTATCGGTTCATTTCTAGAACTTTCCCACAGCTGACAATGTTCTCCACAAGTGGCAAACATTGGCTTGAACCTGTGATGTGTTACTCCCGACACTACTGACATACTAAGCAGTGTATTTATAGGTTCCTCATCTTCCGATGAATCCACAAATGATTTCCAAGTCTTTATTGTTTTATCATCACCAACACTGGTGAATGTGTCTCCTTTAGGTGTAAAACATAACGATCGCACCCAACCTTCATGGGCAACAAAACTTCTTGAACATTTCCTCATAGCCAAGTCCCAGATTCGTATTTCTCCGTCGAAAGCTCCACTTGCCAATACCGCCAGTTTGTTCGGATGTTTAGCCATACTGGATACACCATCCCGATGGCCGTCGAGATTTCCAATGAATGGTTTAGCGAAAACTCTTTCAAGTTTAACAGCATTCATGGCTCGAACGTATTCTCGTGGGGCTTCCATTGGATGCAAGCTGGGGTCATAGTTTCTTGGCACTGAAAAGTAAAATATTATTTTTATTGACCGCAAACGATACTCATTTCATACCTGTGCATAAGCCTAAGTGTTTGTACATTTATTTTAATCTGTGAAAACTCTAATGTTATAATAAATACTTACGTTTGTGAATGTCCCTCTTAGTAGCCCGCAAATAATCATCAGGATTACGACTTATTACTTTAATTTTGACCCCGGACATAGTGTTAGCTTAGTGCATGGACTAGTGCCGAATCTCAATTCTCGCCTACTTATTTATTTACGTCTCTATTCAATTTTAAATATTGTCCTTTATAACCTCACACAAGTAAACAAAACATGCATGCTTATGTACTGTTTAACGATATTTATACTGTGGTTTAAAGTGTTTGTACTTTGTACATGTTCCACATTCACATCACAATGACACTGACAATTTTAAAATTGTCAAATTCACTATCATATGACAGCGGTGTTGTCATTTTGATAAATCAGCAGAACGTCAGTTTTAGTCAATAAATCTGTCATTAATGACAGAAGTCAGTCAATCATCTTAGGGATGTACTCAAGAAATACTTCTACTATTGATCGAGTATCGACATAAACTATCGCATCGTTTATTGTATCGAGTCCCCAATAAAACAACCAATTTTTTCGTTAATTGAATCTCAAGATGACTGTGTTCTATTATCTGACTTTTAATAATTATATTTAAGTATGTTTGTGTGTACTAATTTCTCTTGTTTTATAAACATTTTTATTATAATTTTATTTGCGCTAATTATACAATTATGTTTAAAATAAAACTTAATGACATTTTGTGATTCAATCTATGATGCATTGCATTATGGATTAAATCTACAGTGCTATAGTTATCGTGTTATTTTGTATGAATACGTTAATACATTAAATGTTATCAAATCACCATGTTATGCATAGCGTATCAATTGGCAAAATATCGTAATAGAAATATCGATAATTGTTATGATCACATGGACAACATAGGTACCGATGTATAAATATTTTACGTTTTAACGGGCATCCCTAAAACGTCATAACATAAAAAGAAAAGTTCCATGAAAAGCTCACGTATCACTAAAGCTCAAACCAAACTAAATAAATTTTATGCCCAAGAAAAGAGTGAGTGCGTGAAGTGAATTCTGCAGTCGGTATATTATTATAAAGTAACATTTTCGTATTGAAATAATTGCTATACCGTCGATCCTGCAATATTCCAAGTCCGAACCTTAGGAGCTAAATAGGACAGGAATAATAAACGTAAGTTTTAAGCATTCACCGAGCTTTTAAATATTTAATTAATATAATGGATCTTCATTGTAATTGCCTTTGCCTAGTAGTGGCACGTTACAGGCAAATTGGTCTTAAATTATTATACCTATTCTGAATTCTTTAACTCCTGACCTAATAATAAAACTAAAGCCAGCCAGCACTATAAAAAGATAGTGAAACAAGAAATATTTAGATGGTCATAAACTTATTTTACTGCATAATTTTCTACAATTATTTTTGTGTAAAAAGGTTTTTTTTAATTGATTCATAGTACTTAATATAGCTTTTTGCATGAAACCTTTGCCCAAGAATATAGATAGAACTTTATATTTACTTTAAACTTGTCTATTAATTGAGTATGTACGAGAAACATTAACTAACTACATATATTAGTCTTATTACATACAGGCTATGGTTTGCCTATCTATACCATTCCATAGTTGGTCTCTTCTTGATTTATAGGTAACTAGCTTTTACCCGCGACTTCGTCCGCATTAGATTGTTACTTTGGACAGTAGTTTTATTTTTAACCTTTAGGATCTTACCAAAGTATAAAATTTCAGCAAAATCGGTTCAGTAGTTTTGGCGTGAAAGCGTAACAGTATCTTATCCGGAGGGAAATTCGGGATAAAAAGTATCCTATGTCCTTTCTCAAGGTCATATCTATGTCTATACCAAATTTCAGCAAAATCGGTTCAGTAGTTTTGGCGTGAAAGCGTAACAGACAGACAGACAGACAGAGTTACTTTCGCATTTATAATATTAGTATGGATATGGACTAGAGCCAAGCTAATAGCTTCACTTGTGAGTGTTAGACAATATTTGTGAAATAATGCTCTTTCAAATATTTTATGGACAATAGAGACCCTTAAGATCTTGATTTTTGCATAAATAATTTTATCCATTCCTTATACAGACCTAACACAAGAAATCTTTTTTATTATATCACCAATATTCTGTTACCAGTGAAATTGAAACAAATCAATACACAACCTAGGTGCAAGGTATATAAATTTAATTTAATTTAATCTTCTTAACATCACTACATATTATAAAATAAAACAAAGTCCCTGACCGCATCTGTCTGAGTGTCTGTTCACGATAAACTCAAATACTACTGCACGGATTTTGACGCATTTTTTAAAATAGTATAGACTATATGGTAAAGCGCTCTAGTTCAATTCATCAACATTATAACTATGGCTATAAAGTGTGATACACATTAATTCCTACTTATTACTGCTGAATTCTAGTGACATATGTCATTATTTTATTAATGCTCCTAGTTTCCTCGTTTAGCGGTTCGTCTAAGGATGTGTCTGAAACAAATATAAAATGTCTTGCTTTCTGCTGTAATGGTGAAATAGTTGATAGAATTGATCTTCAAATAGAAATGAGCTAAGTCTGTTGATTTCTAGCCAATGAAGCAACTCATTTCATGAGGCAATTGGTCATTCGAATCATGTTCATTTGCTTAATATGGGTTTGTGCATAAGCCTAAGTGATAGACAAATTGGCTTTATCTTTATCATTTCTAGTCCACTGAATATACTCAGAATAATGTAAAATACAATTCAATGTAATAAGTCATTTTAAATGTACTTAGTGCCATATTCTCTTAAATAAAATATTAATAGCTAGTATTATTTAGTAGAATAGGATGTACTTGCTCATTTCCATTAATTTAATCAAAGATACATGAAACAGTACGAGATCTATAGTTATAATTTAAAGTGTGTTCCCGGCCTTAGATAAGGTCACGTTGTGACGCGTCACACACAATCGTGAGCCACTGAGCGACTGTATTACGGATGCCTGTCACTCCACTCAGTCTGTACGTCGACCCGAGGGCCGCGCGAGCGCACATACCGTTCCATCTACGAATTTCGAATTCGAAAATTGTAGTTCGAATTTCAACCAGTGATTTTGTTTGTGACCTGTTCTAGTTAAGAGTACTTTGGGTAAGGTTTTTATGGGTATTGAGATTTTTGTTTGATATTTTACTTCGAGATAAGTTTAATAATGAATGTTAATTAACTTTATTATCTTTTTCTAAGACCACACATTGTGTTGTTATTATTTTGAAATCTACTTACTGCTATGTACGTCTAAAATAAGTACTTAAGTTATACTTAGTTTTTCAAATTATTTAGATTTTCTTATAAACAAAATGTAATGTAGAAAAGATAAAATATTTTCTAAACAAATAAAGCTTCATTATCCAACAAGTTACATCCAATAGAAACTCGCAAACATCACAGTAACTACCGGATTGTTTAAAAATCTTAAATAATGTCAATTTAAATTCATAACGAGACAATTCAAACGCCAACGAATGGGCTCATAAATCTCTTGTGTTAAAATTAGTTGCTAAGCCACTTAATTTTACGAAAATAATGTTCATTTAAGTTTCTATCGAAAATGGTTCTTAGAAATGCTTAGGAATAGTTTTTATGGCGATAACTATTTAATTGATGCTATTATATTGTTTCGCCTTTGCGAGAATATTAATATCCATATTTTTAACAATCTTGCGGTTCAATAAATTACTTACGTCTGCTCGAATTTGGCAAAACTCGATTAATGATGTTACGTACCATGTCGTTAAATGTTTATTGGCTAATTAAATTGTCCCTTTATAATTTCATTTTCCCCTTTTAGTACCTACGTAAGCATGTATTATTATTATTACTATATAGGTAGTTAATCAGGGTGTGCCAAATTAATTAATTTGTATGTTTATCAGTTAAGAAATTGAGAACGATCATCGCGTGGATATCTAATCATATTGTGCGTGGACTAGAAGTGCACCTCGGTAACCTCGGTTTAAGGTATTCGTTTCTGTGGGACATCATCACTGCATAGTAAAAAACAAAGTCGCTTTCCGCTGTCTGTCTATCCCTATGTGTGCTTGGATCTTTAAAACTATGCAACGGATTTTGACGCGGTATTTTTATAGATAGAGTGATTCAAGAGGAAGGTTTATTATAAAAAATCCTGAAATTTCCACAGGAACGGGCACAACGTGGGTAAAACCGCGGGTCGCTGCTAGTTTGGGATATAAAATAGTCTACATTATATTTTTCATGAATGGCTTAAAAACAAAATAATGTTTAAATACCAGAGATTACCGCATTCAAAGAAACGAACAAACTCTTCCGCTTTATTACATTACTATTAGATAGATACATAGGTATGGCAGATTACAAGTCAAACCCATTATTTAATTAAAAAACTCTATTTCCTACTAATACCAAGTAATACAATAGGGTGCGAGATGTATGAGAATGTATGAGAAGATGAAAAAAGAGTGTTGTATGAGAAATGAGAATGAGATCTATTTTGTACGAGGCGGCGTAGCGTAGCGTCACTGCGTCGTCCGCGTCCTATTTGTTTATCGTAAATGATTGATAATGCGCTCAGTTAACGCGGGACGCCTCCGGCTGTCACGTACGTAATGTTTTTATATCAACTTTCCAGAAGATACTCGATCTGACACACTTTCGATGGAATTCGCTCGTTTTGAGCTATTTTCTGGATCTGCCTTCACATTTTGGAATCGGACATTTAAGCAATTTTAGAAACATGTAGTTGGATTTGCCCTTAATTTGTAGTAGGTATTGTTTAATATGTATAGGCATGTAAAGATCCTGTAAGGCTATGTCAAATATGTCTTTCAAGATTATTAATTTGCGTGACGTTATAAGCACATCACACATGTTTTCCTTAAACCAGCATTCAGGTACTTATAAATCTAACTTATATACATATTGTCCTTCTTCCTACAAATAACACCAATATTTATATCTTACTCAAATTCTAACGTATTTTCTTAAGGAGATCAAGATTCGATGAATCGAAGCAGAGCTGAATATTGTGCACATACTCAGCTAGCGCAGTACTACTAGTAATATTAAAGTTATATTATTATTTATTTATTTATTTTCAGCCTGTCTTGTCTCACTGCAGGGCAAAGGCCTCCCTACCCTCTTTCCACTTTTCTCTATTGAGTGCTAGATTTGGCCAATCCTTCGTGAAGGTGTCGAGCTTACTAAAGTAAAGTTACTTTACTGTAAAGTCTCCACGCTTAAAAGAGTTTGATGAAACATCATCGAGTTAAATGAATTTTGGTATAGTGAGATGATGATTAGTTTGACGATAGACCGAGGAACCTTTTCTTTTCCTATATATCGACATTCCCACCGTAACGAGTAGTTACGCTGCAAAGAAACATTTGTTCTTATTATAACTAAGGCAATTAGTTCTTTGTAAAATATCCTTCCTGATCTGATTAAATCCACAGTCATGAAACATAACCATCGTCTGTTCGAAGCAAACGTGTCTCGTTATTTATGTCGTGCTGTTGAGTCACGGTGTTCCTCGGTGTCGTAATGTTATAAATATTATACCATTTCAGTATTTTAATGGTATTGTAAAAATAATTAATTATTATGAGTTAATCATTTACAGATAACGTTGTGTTAAAAGTATTTATTATGTTAGTTAAATATTATCTAGATATGTTAAAACATATTTGACTCAGTTAGATGAAATCTCTTTTCAGAGAGTTTATTGTTGATTTGCAAGGGCACAATTTTGAATTGATTTTGTTAAAATGTGACACCATTAGCAAAAGTTTTGCGACGATCCTTCTACTTAAAATTTCGATACCAGGTAGATATAAAAATTAGCTTTGAATTGGCAACATTTGCATTTAAACGATTAGCAACATTCTGGTATAAATCAAATCACAATAACCGCAGCGTGTAATTAATTGTAATTTTATACAAAGAATTTTCAAACAATTTAGTTGAAGTGGTCGGACAGGATCCTGCTAATAAAAGTTTATGTACCTACCTATCAATGTGAGTTCATTCCCACGCATTTATTTAAGTTTGTATGGTGGCAAACGTTAGGTGTCATTGACCATTGAACAGTTCTGCTAGTTTAGACGTGTGTGGAGATTTCTGTGGAGCTTTCGAACATTATTTTGAGCTAGCCTGTACCCGTGTCCACACCCGCATAGCAACTCTGACAGTAAACTTGTAACAAACTATTCAGATGCATAACACAGTCATATGTTGTAGGTATGTACATTGTATATATAGTAAGTTTCTTCCAAAAACAAATTCTATAATAAATCTCGTAACTGATTAAAATGATAGTTTCCGCGATAAAATGGTCCTAAAACACGAACTCTTGCGCAGCTTTAATTTTTTATATTCACTTAAACTGTCACCAATCTCTAACAAATCGTGATACGGGCTTAATTATGTAAATCCAACATAAAAATTACATTTACGATGAAATACCTTAATTTATTATTGTATCAGTTAATTAATGTAACCATAAATTAAATAAAACGAAGTCAAACATGTGTTGCTTTAATTTATTTTGTTATAAAATTGGCATTTATTTGCAGTGTTTATGGAACAATACATTAGGAAGCGTTTTATTAGTTAACAATTAATAAATCCGATGGAAAGACATGTTACTTTATGAAATAATGTGAATAACTTGAGGCAGAAGGACCCTTAAGTAGCGGCAATGAATTAACCGACTTGGTTTCTATATGAATTACACCTTTTTACGGTAGATGAACTGAGTAATGAGACTTGGTTTTTTTACAAGTTGTGTTTTTGATAGCGTCAGTTATTCTTGATGTATCAGATTTTCTAGTTAGTACAAGCGCACATAACTTTTGAAATATTACTTAGAGTTTTAAGTTCTAACCAACATATAGATATAATTATGTTGATATTTTATAACATTAAATATCTAATAGTATCCTTAAGTCGGACCTTCACGTAAATAAATTCACAGAAGATAAAAATGTCACCGCACCGTCGATGCCCTTTATCGCGAGGGCATTATATTTTTAACGTTCTTCGCCCATACGGAGGTCCGTGGTAATAAGAGAACTTGATTCGAACCCCAGATATATGCGACATCCTTCCAATATTATTAGCCCCTTTTGTATCTCTCTTGTCAAACTTACTCTTTCATCAAAAGCCGCGTTTTCACTTAGTGGTCTGAACAAATATTTTGTTTGATTTTAATACAATAATGAACGAATTCTCCCTTGGAACTGAACAATAAGTGCAAACGTGACTTATGAACAGCCAACGCTTGGACCGATTTTGATTTAATTTGGCTTGGTAGGTTGGAACAACATAGGTACTCATTATTTATTTGAAAAACCATTAGAACGAGTAAGATTGAATAACTCCTTTCTTTTTTCTCAGTTAACATTTCTTCTTTACAGATAAAATGATCCCCAAGTTAAAAATCCGTTTTGTGGTCAGTCTCGCCATTATAAATTTATGGTCATGGACACAAGCAGAGCTCTTCACTGCCATATCAGAAGTGGAACCTCTGTTGGAGACGCACAAGAGGATCATAGACGATTTGGACTTCTACATAGAGCAGGAGGAAAGTAGACTGAACACTTTGAAGAAGTAAGTGTTGCTCTTATATTTTTAATTATATTTTTAAAGTCTGATGCAAAGAGGATTTAGACAATGTTTTTGTCCTTTTGAAATGAATCAATTCGGTTTTGTTGGCATTTCAGTATCTTACATATTATAATACAAAGTGCCCAAAAGCTATCTGTCTGTGATTGATTTTCTCAAAAACTATCGAACGGACTAAGCGGTTCCTACCAATATACAGAGTGTTTCGAGAGGACGGTTTGTAACTACTTTTCATGCCAAAATTCCCATGGGAACGGATACAAGGCGGGTAAAACCGCGGGGCAATGCTAGTAAAAATATAATTATGTTACACATCCTATTGTAGCTATCCCGCCTTACTCAATGAAGGCACTTTGTACAGATTTCAAAATTGTCATATTAGACGGTAGATACTTATCGAGTACACCGTAGTTATTCAGGCACTGCACAATTATAAACCAGTAATCATGGAATGATTGGAGTTTCGTTGAGTTCTAAAATAATCATGCAATTTCACACAGATTGCTGTGTGCAATTTTAGAAACAGAATTGCTTGATTATTTTGCTTTGAGATATCTCAAGTATGATATCATATTTCGTCACCCCTCGAAATTATGTACCTTCTGCCTGAGAAAGATTTTGTACAGCTATGGTAGATGTTAAAGGCGTTTTCTTTGCCTTTAACACCCATGCTCAGAGACATCAAGTGCTCCCTTAGAAGAGATTTAATGAGTGATTTGACATGAAATGAATGAATAATTTCGTCAATTAGTTAATTGTCGTTTTAATGAACGTTCTGAGTTAGGATTAGGATAAACATAACTGCAATGGTCTATATCTGAAGATATAGTCGTATAAACATAGATTTGTTTATTTAATCTGAGAGAATCATAACTGTTGATTTGTTAACGTAGCAGATAGATATGTCTATAACATCTCTTTAACTAGCTTTAATCGAAATTAATTTAAATGTTAGTACATATTAGAAGTTCTCTCTTCGTGCCAAATCACGTGTGGACGTGACATAACCGAAGTGGGGTCAACCACCGCACCATTGAATCAAGTGGTTTGACCACACTGTTATTGTAACATCGCGACACGGGTATATTAATTGTTCTATATTTCTATATGTAATGTGATTTTAATGTTAATAGTTCTATAATCTATTTCTTATGTTTAAAACATGATATCCTACTTATATTGTAAAAGTAGCGTTTGTGAACACACAATCAAGGAGCCATTCTCCTTTAGTAAATTTTGAGAAAGAAATTGTGTCTCAATTGAATCTCAATTGGATGTCGATATAATAGTTTAGACATATTTAGTCCAGTTAGTATCGACTACCTATTCTGCTAGGAAAAATATGTGTTATTTTATTACTCGACAGTACCTCTGTATAGTATCTCTAGATATCTCAATATTTTGTTTCTAGACACCTGAACCAGTACAAGAAAGAACACCAACAAGCCATGGAAGACATACCCAACTACCTTGGCAACCCTATCAACGCCTTCACGCTTATCAAGAGACTGACCACGGATCTCGACTATATTGAAGATAGCATCAAGATTGGGACAGGTCTGTACATAACGCATTGACCCTAGATATTCTAACGCCCCTCAAATCAAGATAATTGTGTGGAGTTGTGGGCTGTCTCATTTAAGTGGTGTATGAGTATGAGTTATGGATATATGAGTGCAATTGGTGATAGGACATCGCAAATGGTACATGCAAACATACAGACATACTTTCGTTATTTTCATAGCGTACTTAACCGACAAAAGTATAACCTAGTTCTTAGAAATAAGTTAAAGGAACAAAAGTGATCACCTACTTAAATGGCAACCTAAGGTTGATTGTCAGTCTGTTCTTCAAATGTTTTACTTAGAATTAATAAATAAATAACTACCTACAACGGCGTAGGGGCAGCGACGTACCGGAGCGGGCTCATTTAAATAGTTAAATTTTGTGCCATCGATACGAAGAAGAAGATACCTACCTAGTTTGAAAAACGACCAAGACTTTCTGAGATATGCACAGATACTTGCATTAAAACTTGTTAGTAGCCTGACAGGTATCACACATTACAAGCATATCCGAGAATCTCAGAAGTCACAAAAGATTGAAATCCAGATAGCCTTTTCCTTCTGATTCATAACTCAAGGTGTCGTTGGTCTGACAGTAATGTGACTCAAACACATAACGGGTTACACTCAGTTAACATGTACTAAAATATTAATATTTATCTTTGGGTTGTTTGTGGTTTTCCTCAATCGCAATTAAGATGCCTTTATTTAATTATGTTATGTTTGTTTTGTATAGGATGTTTAGTGAGATGAGGCCTTTGCCTTGTTTTGGGTCATTATAGGATAATTTCAAACAGGAAACATATGTGTTTGATGTATAGACTTTCTTACTTTTTATTTAACCGATACGCTTTAATATTATTACACTCCATGGACGATAATCTAATTAAAAAATATATTTATTAAATTCTATCCGACTTAAAAAAATAGGAGGTTCTCAATATGTACCTATTTTTATATATGTCTTAATGTAAATCTTCTAGAATACATAAAGAACATAACAATGAACCACGACGACGTCAAGTACCCAACGCTCGAGGATCTAACGGGCGCTGCGCAAGCGCTGACGCGGCTTCAAGAGACGTACCATCTGGACGTACACGAGCTGTCTGAAGGAATACTCAATGGAGTCGCTTACAGGTTAGTTGAATTTGATTATTATTTATTACTCACAAAACGTACTTTTTTTTGTTTATTGAACTTTAACAGGCCAGCTCAGGAAAAAAAATGTGATAAACTGTGGGTGCGTTTTCACTAGAGAGACGGAATACAGCTCCATTGATGCAATTCAAAGAGGTTTCGACCATTCAAGCAAACATGTTGGCGAATAACCGTGTTAACAATTTTGCAAAGCCTGGTCCTGGTGGTAGCTCTAAGTATCCTCGATCCCCCTTTTTCTTATCACTTGCAAAATCCTTTTTATGGAAATCCCTAGAAAAATAAAATACAATTTCCTCCGGTTACCTTGTTTCTGGACACATACAGATAACAAAGCTCACGATTATTATTCGTTATCACACTATGTAATAATAGGTCATTATTATTGAGTCACGATTAGAATGTTATCTATTTTATTAGCATTTAAATGTCATACTATGACCGATAATACTTTATACTTATTGTAATAATAATAATTTAATAACACTATGATTTATTTTTTTATTTCAGCGAAAGGTATTTAATTTTCTTTGACATTACTTTTGTAATTTAATCTATCGTTTCGCTTAATGGCCCGTACCTAACACAGGTGGTTTCATTTATTTATAATATTATGCGTGTTTCGTCACGAGGGCACTAACTTATGTTTTCGTATTCACCGTGTTTATTTATTTATATGATTCTATTTTTTTTCTAACCTGTGCAAACTATAGATTTACTAAAAAAACTAACATATTCATTCCCCTATAGGTTTAATTTAATTATGCCAAATCTACTATACAATGTCAGAAACTCTGTACATTTTTTTTTCAAGTTGAAACAGATACATATTTTATCAAGACCTTATGTACCCAAAACACTGTGGTTTCTTCTAATCTCTTCAGTTAGAGAGAGACGTACAATAAGACACTTTGTGATTTGACACTATGTGGTTTGACACTACGTATTGACACAAGGATTTGTGACTGACATTACACTACGTGTTACATTATTTTAAGTTTTTAAAATCATCAATAAATAACTATTTTAAGCAGTTTTTGTTTTGTCGTTGGTGTATTCCAAATTTCAGCACAATTGGTTGAGGTTAACTGTGCAAAATTCGATTATTCAGTTTGATGGTCACGTGGTTGTGGGCCAAAGCTTTTAAAGATGTGAATTTGACAATATAACTCACTGTTTGGCAAAAATAACTACATATTGGGTAAAAATCACTGCTGGGAAAAAACACTGCTGGGGAAAATTTACTGTTGGGCAAAATTCACTGTTAGAACCAGAAATACACACTACACATAATAACTAATACGTACTTTTCACCAATTTCAGTACACCCATGACATCAAGTGATTGCTACGAGTTGGGCCGTTCGCTGTATAACCAGAAGGATTATAAAAATGCTCTCGCGTGGATGACGGAGACTCTACGCAAATATAAAGAGGACCCAGAGTCCTTCCAGTACACAGAGGCCGATATATTGGAGTACATCAGTTTCTCGCATTATTTGTTAGGTAAATATTTAACTACATTTGAAGATAAATTTAACCTACTCGGATTTACTTCTAACAAGACTGAATTCTTACATACATATTTGTGGGTGGTATTGTCAACAAATATAAGCCATGATGGTGTAAATCGTTACAAATATTGACAAAGAAATGTTAGACTAATATTAGTATGCATAACAATATCAAAAATGTTTGTACATGAACAGAACTTATTCTCACACCCAAACTAAGCTTTCAGCTTGTATTATAGATTCTTGCTAATGTATCATAATATTAATTAGGTAATTAGTAATTACACATTCTACATTAGTACTTTACCAAATCGACCCCCTACACCCCGACACAGTAAGAGCCCATAATACCCCATATTTCCTCTCTTTTCAGGTGACGTGAAAACAGCTTTAGAATGGACTCATAAACTATTAGAGGTAGACCCTAAACACCCGCGGGCTCGTGGCAACGTGCCCCACTACCAGAAGACTATCGAAGAAGAGGAGTCTAAAAAGAACAAGGCACGGAAAGGGGTAAGAGTTAATGTGTTTAAGGATTTTGTACTTTACGCAGTAAGACCGATGGTGGGTTTTACTGTACCCTTTTTAAACCAGAGCAGAGCTTTGGGATGTTAAGTTGCTATGCTACATTTAGGAGGCACAAAACTTATAAAACATAATTTAGCATAGATCTGACGGAATGCTCTACGCACTGATGTCATAAAAGTACCGAGTGTATTTTTTGGATTATGACTGTTTATTTTCAGTTTTAAAAGTAAAGGTTCTCTTGAATATAAATGGATTTTCTTTCTTGTGTCACTGTCATTCAACAAAATTTATGTCAACAAAAACTGATTATAGACTATATGGTAGTGAGTCTTTGAACTCAAATATTGAACACTGTATATATTCTCAACAGGACACCGGAGAAATAGAAGAAGAGGAAGAAAAAGTAGAAGAAGTAAAAGAAACTCAACCCGTTGACAAATGGACGTTCACGCACGAGCGGAAGACTTACGAAGCGCTGTGTCGCGGCGAGATGGACATACCGAGCGAAGTTAGTCGCAGGTCTGTATTTAAACAAATAATATATTGCGTTATATATTTATGTATAGTGGCATGTCTATCTGAGCGCTAACGTACTTCGGAGGGCACGGTAAGCAGTCGCTCCCGGTTGTTGTTTGTTATTTACATGCAATCTGGTTGCTTTAACATGTTTCTTTATTTTTATCTTACAGATTGAAATGTTGGTACGAGAATAAGAACCATGCTTTCCTAAAGTACGCGCCCATTAAAGTGGAACAAACTTATATCAAGCCGGACATCTTTTTATTCCATGAAGTACTCAGCGAAAATGAAATCGAGTTTATCAAAGCAACTGCTAAGCCTCGGGTAAGATTTTAGCTCAATAATTATATCCAATTTGATATTAATTGTTCAATTACCTGTATCTATATTGATATCTTCGTCGAGGGGGGGCCTTTGTCCAGAAGTTTGACATTAGAGAATAGATTTTTTCTCCTACTGTTCTTATAGCTGATAACCCTCCAACCTCTAGAGTGAGATAGCAAGTTCAGGTTTTGTAGTGTTGTCTTTGTCTTACTACTTAGGAAGTTGTGTGTATGAGAGTAGCGTATTGGTAGCATGCAACTGCATGTGATTAGATTAGTAGGTCGACGATTAAGGGTGCGTTTACATTAAAGCGGAGCGGAGCTGTGCGGAGTTCAACTGACCAATCACAACGCATTACGGAAAGATTTTGTCAATATCAATGTGCTGTTTGACAATCCCAATGCACTGTGATTGGTGAATGGGGCTCCGCACCGCTTCAATGGAGACGCACCCTAAGGCTACCAACGCACAGGCAGGCGGCTTGCTTGGTGGCTAGAGCCTTGCATTCTATAGGTAACCTAGCTAGGCGCCTAGCGCGCTGTGCGGCCGGTCGCGAGCAATCGTGTTCGTTCGTTTTATCTAGATTACTAGCTAGGCACTAGGCGCCAAGCAAACCGCCTGCCTATGCGTTCGTGCACTAACGGTTTTGGTCGCTCAAGTTACTGTTATAATATAATACTAATGTGTAGTACTTTAGACTTTGTGCTTACTTATGTCACATACACATACACCTTCCATACAATTTTACTCTCACCGATTTAGACAACATATTCTATCCCACAGTTTATAAATGCAAATGTTTATACAAGTCTATACTCGGAATTTTAATTCGATTCCAGGATTGACAATTTCAGTGTTGCAACATTATGACAAGTACTAAATAGTGACGTTGCGAAATTATTCGATATGGAAATGGAATATTTCCGGATCGATTCTTCTCGTTTATAATTTTACTCTCGTAAACTAAGTATATCAGGAAATTAAATATTTCTGAACCGATAATTTAGTTTTGACGATTAATTAACGATCTGAGACTTTTCTTTTATAATTGTGTGTGAAATAAATAAAAAAATGTGATCATGAAGGAACATGACAAATAAAACAGATAGATGTATTAAGGTAATAATTTATTTTATAAATTGTCGCCGTCACCGCTATCGCTGTCACTTTCTGTAACATTTATTATTAAACTCGGATACATCTCGGATACAAAATATCGATTCGCAATTAAATAAGATATTCGTATCACTACACTACACTATTATATGTGGTATCATTATTTCACAAAATGACAGTAGCTAATGTCAAATCTGGAATCGAATTAAAATTCCGAGTATAGTTTATATAACTGCATTTTTTTATTTATAAAATTAAAAATACCTATAGAAGATTTTTTTTTTAAATATAGAAGATTTTTTTTAAATAACTTTTAAATATTTGTAACCTTAATCGGGAAATAGGGGATCCTGCCGTTTTAATTTAAAAAAAAACCCAATAAAGAGATTCAATTAGGTAAGTAGGTTAGGTTAGGTTAGAACTGCGTCCCCCAACTAAAACGAACCGCTCCCAGAACAGTAGGTTAGGTTCCCCCAACTAAAACGAACTGCTCCCAGAACAGTAGGTAAGGTTAGGTTAGGTTAGTACAAATCATTTTCCTAATTTTGTTTTGCGTAAAATATGTTATGCCAACTAAAACATTTGACTAAATGAAATTTGGTTAAACTACCATTTGGCGAGCGAGGCATTGCTTAAACATTCATGTGTCAAACATTACGTTTGCGTAACAATTATTTGTGAAGAGTTAATTGGGCAAACGATTATTTGGGAAATGAAATTCTGCGAAAAATATTTTGGAAAGTGATAATTTGTCAAACATATTTTGATAAAACAAAGGTAACCCGGGATATAGATGTATGGCGGTCATTGCCCGCGCCACAGTTTAATGTTTTAAGATGATGTGATCGGATGAGTAATAGCGATGAGTAAAGTGATTGTGATGATGTTTCGGACAGTTCAAGCGCGCCGTAGTGCACGACCCCACGACGGGCGAGCTGATCCCGGCGCACTACCGCATCAGCAAGTCGGCGTGGCTCAAGGACGAGGAGTCCAGCACGGTGGCGCGCGTGTCGCGCCGCGTCACGCACATGACGGGGCTCAGCATGGCCTCCGCCGAGGAGCTGCAGGTCGTTAACTACGGCATCGGCGGACATTACGAACCGCATTTCGATTTCGCTAGAGTGAGTAATGTTTTACGGGCATTTGAGGTGTGAGTTCTATTGTAGGTGTAATATATGTGAAAACGCGACAACTTTAACTTTTGCTGTGGAGTGACACTTTATTTCTTCCATTAATTGGTTATATTAATTACAGAAACGAGAAAATGCATTCAGTATGAGAGCGGGAGGAAACAGAATTGCTACAGTATTATTTTATGTAAGTATTGACATCACCAATTTTTATTTCCTTACTTGCGTAGGTCGTTCCTTCTTATCAATAAAGTTTAAGTACTTATCATATGCTGTAAGTAAGGCTACTCCAACAGCCTACCTCAATAAAAGTACTTATCATGTAAGTAAGTAGGCTACTCCAACAGCCTACCTCAGTGTCGGAGTTCGAAGACCGCCTAAAGGCTTCCGAAATGGTCTAATTGAAAAGTCTGGGCGACAAGTGGACAGTAGGGTTCCGATCAAAATATTACGGAAATGTCAATATGCGCGTTGCTCAAACATTGCAATGAATTAAACTAAAAAGTACATCCTGAGTGCTGTTTTATATGAGTACACCTAACTTGCACCCGAAAGGAAATGCGATATACAAAGTTCCTGTGCATGTGTGTCGTCAGATGTCGGACGTGGCGCAGGGCGGCGCCACGGTGTTCACGGAGCTGGGGCTGAGCCTGTTCCCGGTGCGGCGCGCGGCCGCCTTCTGGCTCAACCTGCACCCGTCGGGCGAGGGCGACATGGCCACGCGCCACGCCGCCTGCCCCGTGCTGCGCGGCTCCAAGTGGGGTGAGACACACATGTTCCTTCTGGCTCAACCTGCACCCGTCGGGCGAGGGCGACATGGCCACGCGCCACGCCGCCTGCCCCGTGCTGCGCGGCTCCAAGTGGGGTGAGACACACATGTTCCTTCTGGCTCAACCTGCACCCGTCGGGCGAGGGCGACATGGCCACGCGCCACGCCGCCTGCCCCGTGCTGCGCGGCTCCAAGTGGGGTGAGACACACATGTTCCTTCTGGCTCAACCTGCACCCGTCGGGCGAGGGCGACATGGCCACGCGCCACGCCGCCTGCCCCGTGCTGCGCGGCTCCAAGTGGGGTGAGACACACATGTTCCTTCTGGCTCAACCTGCACCCGTCGGGCGAGGGCGACATGGCCACGCGCCACGCCGCCTGCCCCGTGCTGCGCGGCTCCAAGTGGGGTGAGACACACATGTTCCTTCTGGCTCAACCTGCACCCGTCGGGCGAGGGCGACATGGCCACGCGCCACGCCGCCTGCCCCGTGCTGCGCGGCTCCAAGTGGGGTGAGACACACATGTTCCTTCTGGCTCAACCTGCACCCGTCGGGCGAGGGCGACATGGCCACGCGCCACGCCGCCTGCCCCGTGCTGCGCGGCTCCAAGTGGGGTGAGACACACATGTTCCTTCTGGCTCAACCTGCACCCGTCGGGCGAGGGCGACATGGCCACGCGCCACGCCGCCTGCCCCGTGCTGCGCGGCTCCAAGTGGGGTGAGACACACATGTTCCTTCTGGCTCAACCTGCACCCGTCGGGCGAGGGCGACATGGCCACGCGCCACGCCGCCTGCCCCGTGCTGCGCGGCTCCAAGTGGGGTGAGACACACATGTTCCTTCTGGCTCAACCTGCACCCGTCGGGCGAGGGCGACATGGCCACGCGCCACGCCGCCTGCCCCGTGCTGCGCGGCTCCAAGTGGGGTGAGACACACATGTTCCTTCTGGCTCAACCTGCACCCGTCGGGCGAGGGCGACATGGCCACGCGCCACGCCGCCTGCCCCGTGCTGCGCGGCTCCAAGTGGGGTGAGACGCACTCACCTTACTGCCAACCAATCTCACTAGTGCGAAAGGGAAGAGGCGATACGAAGTTCCGCTTGCTCCATGCTCAAACATGCTTTTCACTAGTTGTCCCGCGCGGTGGTTTCACCCGCGTGCCAATAGATAGCGCTGGTGTGAAAGTTTATTTTTGATCGCGCTTCGTTATTTACCCAGCTCGGTGCTCGATGTTCGGTGGGGTAAGGCAAAAGCTTATCTAACATGCCAATAGTTTTTGTTGCCTGTTAGAAAATGTGCTCTATCTCTGAAATCTATAAAATGTGACTTTATCTTTATAACTTGGAATTTCGGAATATTTTGAAATGATTGAGTATTTTGTTTGAGACATAAAATATTCAAATCCCCATCTCCACAATTCCAGTGTCCAACAAATGGATCCACCAAGGGGGCCAAGAGTTCGTGAAGCCGTGCGACCTCGAGTACCAAGCCGAAGGCATCGCCAGGAAACTGCCCAGACCAGTGCCCAAATCATACAGGTAGACACCACGCCTATTACTAGTTAATATATTCCACTAAACAGCTTAATAGAAGTCGGAACGTTGGAAGACGATGGAAGTTATCGTAAGAGTACCTTTACAGCAAAGTCATGCTAAGGATACGTTTCCATTGAAGTGAAGCAGAGCTGTGCGAAGCTTAACTGACCAATCACTACTACGCATTACGAAAAAAATTTGATCATGTCAATGTGTTGTTTGACAATCCTAATGCGCTGTGACTGGTGAATCGGGCTCCTCACCGCTCCGCTCGGCTTCTATGGAAACGCACCCTAAGCTTAACTACGTTTGGTATCTACCAATGAAATTCCACCAAGCATATAAAACGTAGCATAGCTCCGGTAGAAAGGCATCCTGAATCTAGTAACCTTATTTGTGATGTAAAGTTGTAATCAAAGTATCTTACAGGGGTGTAGACGGTATTAGTGCAATAATTAATATTACTGCTTTGTTATAGTCGTATCCTTGTCAACTGAGCAATATTTACAGGGCCTTAATAAACGTGCATTAAGAACATTTTAGCTATCAAATGGTTTGTCACTTTCTGACATACGCAATTTTCCGAAGAGCAATAGAGACAAAATACATTATAACAGTGTTTTAGTTACACCGCGTTTAATAATAAGTCGGATGATGTTTTGTCATGCGCATAAATATAAGGGCGCCTATCCAAAAGTTCTATGTTGTACCACGTTGATATGCTACGTTCAATAGATTAGGTGGATTGGTGAATACTATGGTGTGTGGATACCAAACGTAATGTAGTACAGTTATGATAGAAAGCCAGACTTACTGGTCAGTGTTCAAAATTAAGCAAAAATATTAGGATTTACTAATCAGTTAATAAGGATCTGACTGTACTTAGTATGATGAATTGAAATCAACGCACATTTTGTCTAAAATCAAATATGATTCCAATGAGTTTAAATAAACGAAATTTGGCTAAAAATAATGTTAATCTCATCTAAGAAAGTTTATTATAACTTTAAAAATGATCTTAGTAATTGTAAATCCATATTGATAAAGTGTAAAAAGCAATTAATTATGTGTATTAAGTATAATAGTTTTACGTCTATTTATAAAAATCTGATTTGTTTAAAGCTAAATATCCAAATATTTAAAATAATTTTAATTCCTTTCTGTACTGTAATTGAAAAAGAGAACAGGAAATTAATTTAGTAACTTATTTATCGTATGCAAATTTAAAATAAATATATTCTATACGGAAATTGCTCTCAATATTTTAATATAAAGTCGGGACTCCACCATGTTTGTGAGTGATTCTATTTTATAGTCTAGACTAGGAAGTCACTCGGTGGAGGCCGTTCTTTAGGTCTTGCCCTGTCATAATATTTAACTAGTGAATTAAACCCAGTTAGACAAACGAATTTGAAATATTTATCTAGAATTACTAGAAGAAGAAGACTACTTAGAACACGCTAAGGATATCTTTCTACCATATGCCAGACATGCTTTACTACGTTTTGCCGTAACTCAAAGTCAAATGTTATTCAGTTTCCAAAGAGGCTCTTTTGAACGTACCACCCAATCATCGTTATATACAAATCACCAAACGTAGCATAGAGACGTGGCATAGCATAAATTGGTGGAAACCTATCCTTAAACTTGGTATGTAATTCTAATGAAAATATTTAGATATATGAATGGTAAATAAATCTGTCATCTGTCAAAGTGAAGACTAAAATAATTCGTTTCTCCAACTAGATGTAAAGGAATTAAAGACTAATTTTACTATCTAATCAAATGAAACTAGAGGCTGCACTTTAACAGTGTGTAAATGTTGCCAACGTGAAATAATTTAATGTATTGCCAATTAATAGAAAAATCTTTAAGTACAATATATTGCCATTTATATTACATATTTTATTTACATATTCCATGTATGTATTTTTGTATATTTTACACTCATGACGTATTATTATGTAATAATTTTTAATATGTATTTAATCAAAATAATATAAGAAAATAGATTACAGTAGCATAGTTTCTTTATGTACAAATTATATACATATGTATTTATGTAAAGATTTTATCAAAATTTTTAGACCATTTATTTAACCCAATTGCATTTAGACATAGGATGGTACAAATAGGAAAGTTAGCGGTCGACCACTTTTATATTATAGAATTTTGGAGCGCTAATCACATCATACTAATAACTAACTAACTTTGAAAAACGTTTAACGTATGAAACTTGAAAGTGTTTGACCGTCAACTTTTCCATTTGTATCAAATGGTTTAAACACCAGTGATAGAGTTTTTATACAAACAATTAATTCCTAAATGCATTTGTTATCATAAGATTAGCGTTATTATGTTTATTAAGTTTGATATTACAATTATTTAATGTCTTAACGTTAACAGTGGTTAATAATTGTGTGCATTTATAGTATTTGCGTTTTTAATGAATTATATGCGATATGAAATACAAATTACTTTTTTTGTAAAATTGCCTTTATGTATAAGAATATAAACTACAATTTAAAAATATTTAATTTTATCTGAATTATTTCTAAGTTTGGTAACATTCATAGGAAATTGAAATAACTTAAGGAGTAAACGTAAATGACAAGAGTCGCTGAAGTATATACAGCGTGTTTCTATAAACAATTAAATTACAATATACTATTTATACTATAATAGCTGAAATAAAATGATTGACTTAATAAATATTTTTTGCTTTGACAACAATGAGGATATCAAAGTAAAGAAATAAATTAAAAATCAGATAGTAAAACAGTTAAGCAACAATTAAAATACTAAGTAAAGATGTCACGTGAAATACAAAATGATTGAATAAACATTTGCTTTAACAATAATGACAATATTAAGAGCGGGTTGTTTCAGCTTACGCTCACGTAAACGTGAACACAATTGTCAATCTCAACAGACGTAAGGAAATGAAAATCGTGGCTTTCTACTGGCCAATCGAATAACTTTGACAGTCATTTAAATTATGAAACAACGCTTTGTATTTAACAGCATAAAAAAGCGTGAACTTTTTAACAAACGTATGTTTCGATAACCAGCCGTTTAAACAACCCACCCTAAATCAATTAATTAAATTAAAATTCAGATTAAAACAGTTTAACAATTAAAAACTAAGTAAAGTCCCGGTCCACTTGAATCACGTTGTGAGCAGAGCAATTTAAGACAACAAAAACGTTACATATAGAATTATATGTATACTGTACATAACATTCCTGTTGTTTATACATTACCCTAAATCTTCATGTGTGTCTGTCTGTCTGCTGATGGCGTAGACGTAGAAAGAGCATTTCAGAACAAACAAAGTAAGTACATGCATGGTTTAACTTAGCATTGCACACTACTGTGTTTGCTGTGAAACACGCTTTTGGGCGACCCTGGTATTCTTTTCGACTCTTGAAATTTCGGTATCATCCTGTATGTCAACATTTTCTTTTTTTCACAAAATTTTCACTTTTCATTCCATGTTTTCATTATTTGTTGTTATTAGATCCAGTTATCCAATCAGAGTCCGTAGTCATGATTCAAAAGGTTTCCGATTCCTGAAACATTTGATTGTCTTTTACAGTAAAAAGGTATTGTATTATAAACTTTAAATTAGTTATGTTTTATGTATAAAATATTAATGATTAATTTATACTGTATATCGAAAGTAATGTAGCACAAATAAAACATATGTGATGTAAAGTATCCTGTTAGATCCCACACCGGGCAATTGAGACGAAACTAGAATCTCGGTGAAAATATCGGTACGATATAATAGAAACAAATTAAATAACTTGAAAAGTTGAAAGAAAAACTATTTTTTTAAAGCCCTTTTATAAACCGAAAGGATTTCGAATTGGATTGATAAACGACCGAGAAATTATATGAAACAAATATACAACTTATTATTCTTTTACAAAAACACAAAACAATATTCACACGAATAGAAAATCTCCTCCCGGTTTTCGAAGTCTGTTGAAAAACTTGATTCATTTTCTCATAGAGACGTTAACCTTCAGATTCAAATGACAACATGAAAGCATAATGGTTCTTTGTTATAAGGTCATCCTCATTGCAGACACAAGAATAGGTTTCGAGTTGCTCCATCGATTCCACATTCAAGGAAACGATTATGTTTCTTCGCGCTTTCAATGGAATATTGTTTGTCTGTTCCTTGTAACTGCCTTAGTTACATCACTATATTGGCTTACTTACATCACTATACTGGCTTAGTTACATATCCACCACGTAGACTAGTGGCCCACCGTTGCTTCACCTACTTGATTATGGTAAGCCACGTTTGTCACCAATCCAAACCAACGTAGCATTACGAAGTAGCATTATATAGCTCCGCTGGTCTCCTCGTTGCGTCTTTAAATATTCCCCCTAAATTTGCCTCATTAGTATTAGACAAATGTTCCGGTATGTCCTTGAAAGAATTTTGGCAAAAAATTGTTCAACCAATTGAAGGCCCCAATTCAATTCGACTTCTTGATCAAGTGCTTATATCTGTCAGTTGCTATGCAAACAGAGATGGACTCTTTCAATTATAATAGGTGGCTTGGTCTTACCTGTAGTCATTTCAAATGCTTAAAAATGTATTAAGCGTTAGCAATATTGCTGAAAGATCCCAATTCGCAGTATAAAAGCACTGAAGTTTTAAGTATCCAATAAGGAGTCGAAAAAATAGATAGCTAATTAAAATTATAATTTAAAAATTATAATTAATTGTTAAATTAAATCTCAGATTAATATTAAATGTACTACGAACATTAAAATATATAATTCAAATGCTTTAAACTTCAAACGTCAGACACAAACTTTATCATTACCCAAAATAACAGGAATGTTGCTAATATGAGTTAAATGTTTAATGTTCAGTGGGAAAACGTAAAATGTACTTTCCTGTTTTGTAAAACATTCATGTGAAATTCCGATCGAAGCCATTTCAGGTTTACATCCATACAAATATCCAATGTTGTGAGAAAAATTAAGAGTTGAAGTAAAATCGATTGAATATGTTTTGCAAGAAGTTTACTCACCGGGACTTGAAGTAATGATCCAGTTACGTAAATTTAATTAACCGATTTGTCAATTTGATTCCTGAGGACTTGTTGGTTGGTGAGGCTTGATCCCAAAAATTAATAAATATGAAAATATTCATAAAATCAGTCTATAATTAAGATACTAATTAATATAACTAAATGATTATAATTTTTCACAATTCGCTTGTAATACCTGTTAAACATTTGTATCGAACAAATGCTGGTAGCTAACTGATGATGTTCAGAGTTGGCTGTCGATGGGTAACGATGAAACCGGAGCTTGGAAGTGTAAACATCCAGTGAATGGAATCCTCGCACGCCTGTCGCCGATACACACCACAAAACAATTACCTACTGGCATTGCGCATTAAGATAACATTGACCACCTTTGAGATTTTAGAATTTTGACCTTTATACAAATTACCTCGGAACTCGAACGTTTCTGTCTCAAAAGACCCAGAATTGAACCTTAGTTATTTTGAAGGCTTTTATTTAGTTTTAACTGTCCAGTCTGTAAAATATTATTCTTAGTTAATAAACTAGAATTGGGCATTCACGTTTGGTTTGCAACAATTACTGGTATTATATTTTTTTTTTTTTTTGTGATTGTTATTTTGTTAGTACGCAGACAAAACCGAAGGCTCAATTTTGGCCTTTGTGTTCAAAATGAAACCTTCATTAAAGTTGTAATTGGGGTGAACATTCAACTGTATTCGTCATTTTAATATTATATGAGTATAAATTATAAATGGCAAAGTGACTATTTTCACCTGTCTGTATCTGCTCAAACCGCTTATTTTTTTAACCATTATTTTAATTATTGCCAAGCGTGGTGATTAAGCTATAAGGTCATAGCCGACTTTGACAACCCCGCTCCCCGCACGGACAGCAACCAGGCAACCAGCATTCCACGCGCTTCCCGCTATCAGCCACAGCAGCTGTCCACACACAGCAGTAGCAGCGCTAGCACTCACCTAAGCGCCGACCACTTTCGCTTTTCGCGACACACACAGTTGATTAATAACGATGATCAGCACATTAAGCGAGCATACAGTATGCGTACGTCGCGCGGGTCGCCCGCTTGAAGCACGAAATAAGCGAGACGTCAACTATCGAGTGATAGCAGTAAGCTCGCTTACAGCTGTACTGCTCAAACGTGTTGTCAATGTAAAATGTACCTAAAGAGAACGCACTAAGGCCCACATTTCTGCTCACGTTATATTGCGAGCATTATAGTGGGAGCATTGTACAAATCGGCTACAACCTTTATCCTTCTCACTGTACTGATATTTTCCGAGACGAGAGGCTTTTGCACTGCAGTGGGAACTAAAAGACCAATACTTGCCTTTGGAAAAGAGATAAAACATTGGGCATGAATAAACCACTTTTATTGAATGGTTACACGAGTAAAACCGAAAAATAGCTAGTCAGCAATCTTAATGGAATTAATATTCGGCTTTGGACAGTAAGAACTCATTTTACTATTTTTATTAAAGCTCTTTCTATTTTTTTGTTAAATATATTTGAATATATTTGACCATTACCAATCTGTGTAAATAAAAAACTTGAGAGGTGTCAAGGGACACCCGGATGGAACGAAGAAACACTGTCAGGACTCATTATTGTTATTATTTTTCATTATTTATTATGTACAAAAAAGCTGTATACACTCAACAAAAATAATCGTCACGACACCACACTGTTCAATGCGAAATAGAAAGACGAAACGAAAATATCTGGCTTGCTTTCTATAAGAGAGAGAGAGACAGACAGAGAAACATGCGCACGCCGCACGGCGTGCGCAATGCGCATGTCTCTCTCTAACGGCGTGCGCATGTTACTCTGTCTGTCTCTTTCTAACGCAAAAAGTGTCGTTACAACTTTTCGTCTTAAT
Source organism: Cyclophora albipunctata (assembly GCA_963082685.1). Classification (NCBI taxonomy): domain Eukaryota; kingdom Metazoa; phylum Arthropoda; class Insecta; order Lepidoptera; family Geometridae; genus Cyclophora; species Cyclophora albipunctata. Next base: position 6,569,481 of record OY720119.1, on the reverse strand, counting down.
TTTTTCGTCTAGCTCCCTTTCGCCTACCTACGTTATTTGGACCAGCTGTCACTAAGTCTTGTCACAATCCCGTAGTGTGTACCTTATTTATACATGATCAGAAAAACTATGTTTTTTATTGGGTTCTAAATTCTATTTTGTATTTACGTACTTGATTTTTACCCATAATTTTGTGTCTGTTTTTATTCATTGTGCCATTGTGTTCATATACCATTCGAAAGAGGAGCTTTGTGTCAACTTTCAACCGGAAATGAGCTAAGAAAATACTAACGACTACGGTGCTTCAAAAAATTAAAACGTAACTTAAGTATTGTGTTCCTACTAGCCGCGACCCGCCGTGTTACCCGCGCTGTATCCGTTCCTGCGGGAAATTCGGGATAAAATAAATCATATGTGTTTTTCTGATATACAACCTATATTACTGTAAAGTTTCATCCAAATCCGTCCAGTAGCTTTTACGTGAAAGAGTACAAACATACATACATACATATCCTCACAAGCTTTCGCATTTATAATATTAGTAGGATAGGATATTCTTTCACTTGGAAGTAGTGAGTAAAATGCATCTACAAAACTAGAGATAGCTAATAATGCTTCTAGAAAAATTAAAAGAATTACTAATGTTATTGTTTTACAATGATATTGTTCATCATTAAAATGGAACGAATACAACCGACGGATATAAGTAACCGTGTTTGTATAGCACGTGCGATTGTTTACCAATATAGGAATCCCAAGAATTGTTCAACAGGACGGCATAGTGGTTCAGTAGAAAATTGTTTCTTTTTGCCCCTTTCGATGTATTGAAATGTCACGCGTCTTGTTTACATAATACATTCTCTGAAAAATGTCTTCGTTATAAAAGTACTAGCAGCGTTTCGCGGTTTTTCACGACTTATGTTTGTTCCCGTGGGAATTATGGTGTAAAAAGGATATGGACTGAAATTTCGCTATAGTTTAGAAACACCTTTTTTATATCTGGTAGTTTCAGTGGTTAGCTATTTCAAATGAACAAGCTAACAACATACATTTCCATTTTCAAAGACCACTATCGTTAGTTCCAAATTGAGGTCTAGTTTTGTGCCTTGCGGGTCGCAATATCGGTGAGGTATATACTATTCAATATACAACCGTTCAGTTTTCTTTCTGTCAGTCGTACCTAACAAATGCGCAAAAAGAAACCTCTTGTTATTGTTTGTGTGAAGTATTATATGAGTTTTTCCATGATATCGACTAGCGGCTACTGACTTACGTAAATAAGAATTCTTATGATACTCGTTCCTACAACTGCTATACCTTAGCTGTTGTACCAGGAACGCATTTTCAGACTACTGTCATTTCAGTCCTAATCTGACGAACGCATACATATCTCGCTGAAGAGTGTGTTTGTTTGTACGCTCTATATCTGGCATCAGCCGCATTTGATGTATATGATAGCTGCACCATAGAGGAAAGTTCTACTCTACTTTTCATCCCGAAATCATCCCACGGGAACAAGCAAAACACAAGGGAATTAGTGTAGTAAAGTAAAAGGTGTAGAAATAAGTTAGGGTGGGCGTGGGAACCTATAATTGAACTTCTGTCGCTATTTCACTTCAGTCAATATTAGTTACAAGTGTTCTTGTTTCCTTCAAAAAATCTCATTAAAGCTGATCCAAACTCCAGATACTTACTAGTTCCCTTAAATTAACTAGTTTAGTTAATTCTAAACGTTGAATGCCTACTACGTAACGGTGTCTGAATCCAAAACTCGATATACTTACTTTACTCTGGTAAACTGGATGTGGCGTTGTCTGACCTTCAATGTCATTTTGCTAGTACAAGGGATATGCAAACATGACGCCCTCCGGAATAAACCTAGTTTACCTTTTAATTGGGGATCGTGGGCGTATGCCACTTCAAGTACTAGTTTTATGTTCCTTCCCGATTCGGAAAAGTCAATATACATAGTACAAATATAGCAGTGAAAATTACTTTTGAATGTGTCGATCAAATGTAGGTAAAACTGGTAAAACCATTATATAGTAACGTTTCATATTTTAAAAACGAACCTTACTTTTTCCTTGTCTTTGCTGACAGTCAGCGTCTATTTCCATTATCGATTTTGGGTGAAAATTAATCTTGATTTTATCCAGTATAAATTATGCCAAATTCGATAAATAAAACTACTTAGGACCAGTTTTTATCATCATAAGTTGTCTTTACTGCAACACTGCCTCCAAATGGAATCTATAGGTGAATCAAACCCGAACGTGCCGACCCCAACTCGTAGATATATTAAAGATGCATGTCTTTAATTCCCCTTTATTCCATTTCTACTTTAGGCGAATGGCTCTTGTTGAAGAATTAATGTCTATGCCATAAATTCTTCGCCCCTATAAAAATGTTATTGGCCAATAACTGAAGTACTGTTTACTTAGTTTCGAATGGTTTCCCTAGATTTATTTTATAGCTACATGCCTATACACAAATACTTAACCTAAACAGGTCTAAGTTTGTTACATTCCCATACCTATCTATCTGAATCTGTAACTATAGACGTTCACCAAATCGACAGTTAACTAGTTAACGTATTTCTTTATACATTACATGTCAAAATCACTCATTAAAACTCTACTAAGGAAGCATTTATAAGTACACTAGCAGCGCCCCGCGGTTTTACCCGCGTTGTACCCGTTCCCGTGGGAATTTCGGGAATTTTTATACATATAAACCTTCCTCTTGAATCACTCTACCTATTACAAAAAACCGCATCAAAATCCGTTGCGTAATTTTAAAGATTTAAGCATACAGACAAACAAACAGACAAAAGTAGCGACTTTGTTTTATACTATGTAGATCACTACATAGTATAAAACAAAGTCGCTACTTTTGTAGTGTGATACATGAAATGTATGTATCACATACATTTCACATATCTAATACGTAATAAACACTCAAAACTGAATTAGCGAGTTTCATATTCATTCAGAGTCCAATTTCAGCGTAGTTCCGAGGATAACAGCAATCAACTTGCCAAATTGACATGCGTTTAGTTAGTTTCTACATTATCAGAACTACGAGTAGTTTCTTAACGAGAGATGATGAAAGATTAGGGATGGTATAGTGGATGGTATAGTATCTAATATGTGGATAAACTGTACCTAGACTCGTATGTATCTAAAGGTTATTAGATAAAGCCTAAAGATGAAACCTATCAGCTCACCCTCACAGGTTAAACCTCTTCTCGTTTGGTGATTTCCGAAATATAGTTTTCCAGGTTAACTTTGCGTTCAGGTTAATTCATTAAAAAATTGAAACACATATATTTGTCATTCGTCCACCATTCCTCACGAACGTCGTCTCGTACAATCAGTGCGATAGGGTGATAGGACAAAAGGAGGAAATAATACATAGATGGCAATCCTTTATTGATTTCAAAGATGGAATACATCAAAAATAAAAACATCTCATTTCATTGGCGTACAATTCAGAAAAATCTTATGTGATAAAACATTAAAAGTTTAAAATCCTCTACTCCATTTAACATTTATATGAATATATTTCAAACATCAAAATGAATACTGATTAAATATTTAACACAGATTTATATAACATCTAATTATCTAACGGGGAACACAACATCTATCTTGGATTTTATCAAGAGATGCTTTGTTAAAGACAGAAAGATAATAAAACAATAAAATTAAACAAACATAATGATTCCGTCGCGTCGCACAACTTTACCCTGTAAAAGCTCATAACAACCTTCTCAGTAATCTCATCCTTGTAAAAATAAATATCGTAAGTACTTATAGTAAGATAAACAGGATCCAAAATATAAATCTTCAAAATAGAGATTCTTAAGTAGACATTTTAATTAATTTAATAATATTGTTCTAGAGCAGAAATGTCATAAATCAGACTTGTTCAGGAATGTGCACAGCTTAAAGCTAGGGGGAGATACGTCTAATCAAAGTGTCTAACACTAACCAACTAGTAACACTCAAGGGTTTGGACTATCTACGATAATATATTAAGTACTGTCTCTACGTACAACATAACCGATTAATATAGACACTTAGAACATCAAAACATCGAAAAATATTTAAGTATAATAAACGAGTGACATCCGAGTAACATTCGAGCTGACCTGATACAGTAATTGTACTGTTATTAAAACTAATCTTAACAATAACTTATTAAATACAACATCAAATACGAATATTTAAGATAACATTCCGAATGGCAAGAGTTGTTGACAGCCTGATTGTAACACAACACTTGTTACAAAGTAAATTAAATTAAATGAAGTGATGGGGGAAAGTAAAGACCCTTGGGAGCGCCAAAGCCACGGAGGCATAAGCGTTATGAAATTAGATTTCATAATTACGGAATTTGGAGATGACTTCGGAGGGTGGCTCCTGGTTGCCGTGGCCCCAGCGGCCCCAGAGGTTGGCGCCGCCCTCGGAGGCGCGGCGCGCGGCCGCGTTGGTGGGCCCGAGGCTGGACGGGCCCGACGCCTTCCCGTCGCCCTCCAGCATGCGGTCCTTGGTGTTGGGCTTGGACCAGTGCATGGACTGCTGCACGTGGTCCTTCATGCCGAGCCACTGCTTGTAGCCCATTGCGATGCCGCTCAGCCGCCATTTGTCGTAGAGAGCTCTCTTGGATGGATCACAGAGAGTCTCCTTGGCTTCCTAAAAGTAACGATATTGTTACCATCATAAAATAAGGATTTGGTTCTTAAGGTAAAGTTTCTAAACCCTTTTTTAGCTGGTTCACGAAGTCCCGTTCTAAAAGCTTTTATATTAATTGAATGTAAAAGCTGAAATATTTTTTCTTTAAGATTTTTAGGTCCTAAAGTAAAACCTAGTTGTATGTACCTTTAGTTGTTGGAACTTGGCCTCAGCGTCTTTGTCCCCATCGTTCTTATCGGGATGGTGCTGCAGCGCCAATACTTTGTATTCGGCTGTTATTTGCTCCACCTATAACAAAAAACATAAACAATGATATCTAAGTTTATATTTCAAAACGGTTTCCCCTCTGAAGGTCATACACCTAACTAACCGGTTCATAATCAACACATTAACATTGAATTACTTGGCGGTATAATTTAATTGTAACAGTACTTTAATTACTACCGTTACTAAATATATTTAGATTAAATATTTAATTTAATTTATTAAAATACCGACTCATATTCAGCTAAGCTTTGTTTTATTATCGCGTAATTAAAGTTTTATATGTTGGTTTTCCTATTACTTTAAAACTGCATGAGTCAGTATAAAAACCCGAAAGTGATTGCCTAAAAACATGAAATACTCGTAACAAAGACTATGTTAATATTTATAATATTTAAATATGTGACACTATAATTCATTAGCAATAGCATATACAATAATATATAAAACAAAATAAAAAGCTAATTCAATTCTAAGTAATCTAAAAATAAAGCCTACTTTGCGACGCAAAACCACCGAAGCGCGACGGGAAAACCCCTAAGCAAAACCGCGGCGCTGACGTAAACTCGTTAATAAAAAAAAATATACTAAAGAGACCTAGATTGCATTACTCCAGGATGTAGGTCAACTCGGGGCCTCGCGAAAATAAGGTCATTTGAGTGGAACAGAACAATCGATACATTGTCAGGTGTCCTACGTCGCAGCTCTACATCAATCACAACGTGTCTTAAACTTAATCAATTAAATGGTACTCACGGTGGAGTTTTCGTCACATCCGAGGAGTGCATAGTAGTCATCATCGGGGTTTCTCTTATAATTTAATATTTCGTCGACGCCAGTCATGTTGGCGACCCACCCGCTCGAATCCCCAGTCGTTACTGAACATTGGTACTGAGGCGAGAGCTGATACTAGTGAAGGCTATGTCTCTCGACTCGTTTCGTTGCGAACGTACTCGATTACGAAACGTTTTGCAATCGAATTCTCGTATATAAATTCTAATATATGCGGAGGTATATATTATGATAATGCAATAGATTTGTGTATTTGATGTATGGGCGTATTACAATGTAGGGTTAAAAAGAGAAATAGCAAAATTGTATAAACTTTTCAGTGATTTAACTTACTGTCTTGCATTTATGTTTCAAAACCAAACGATTAAAATTAATCGATAAAAAATAATAATATCGATTCTTAGCAAAAACGGCACATCTCTACAACCTAAGAGACACACCCACACAAGCACACCTCATCTCTGTGCGTGCTCGTCACTCAACCCCGCTATCCGAGCCCAGCATCTATTAGAATTGTAAAACTCGGAAAACCCTCTATGTTTATTGTATTGACATCTTATCTTGAGGTATTGGAAAGGCTATACAAATGATTTTGTTCAAGTAGGGTAAGATACGAAGGTTTATTTGATGCCGGTGCCTACACTTCTTATTGATATTCTATGCCTTTAGTTCTTCTACAATATTCAGGTTAAGGAGATTGCTTTCTTTGTGCCACCCGAATCTTGTTAACCAATTTAGGTACACGAATGGAAAATCTGATCTTATGTCAGCATTGAACGCCTGTTCAATTTTATATAGCAATGTCTTGTAGCGGCAGGCGTATTGAACATCCATATTACACAGTGAATCATTTATTACTATTTACCCATTTAATATTGCTAACTATACCGGTCTTTGATATCAATATTACCTATCGAACTTGTATGAATAAACCAATAGCGGAATTACTTGGTAAAACTAATTTATATTAACGGTTACCAACTAATTACGTAGATACCTACTCCTATTTAAATAAACAGATTAGAAGTTATCTAATCAAAATTGTTTGTAAAAAAAAAAGCCGCATATTAAAATTATTTTATTTTTTAAGCGAAGTAAAATCATTTTCCTGTTCGTTTTATTATGAAAATAGGCTTCCGAGATGAGCAAATGAAAAAGGGGTCACCACAATTAAGTAGATGAGTATAATGATAATGGACGGTAACCAGTCCGGAGAGAGCCTCAGCCCTTAATTAATTATGTACACAGAAAGGATAAGCAGCGGGAAACAATATTTTTAAAGTCTAATTAATGTTGTACGTGAGAGTTTTTGAGCTTTTAAATGGTTTGGTATAAAATTGGCGAATTAGAATATTTAAAATGAGGTAAGTTAATTTTTAGATGGGTTTAAAATGACCTACAAACACAATGTAGTGTGAAATACAAACAATGTGGTCTCGTAAAGGTGAAATCCTCTCGTCCGATGTAAAACGAAGGCTGACGACATTGCATATTCCGTGCATGCTCTAGACATTGGCGTCCCAACGCGCTTCTGCATCAAAAATAGCTACTGAAGACGCGCTAAAACGTATGTTTACGCGGCTCATCGGCGGCCGCGGCCGTGTGCCCTGTTTCTCCTCATTTTAATAAAAAATACGCGATTGAAATACACCGAGTTAGAGGTTATTGTTTAAATTAATAATGTGTCGTGTTGGGTGCTCGCTGTCAACGAACTAGTGTTGGAACATCTTCCATCTTTGGCAGCGGAAGTAGCGGCGGATGTCCCGGCTATGGGTGAGTCGGGCACCATATGAATTCTTAACAACAATCGCAGCTTCGTTCCCACATTTCCTATTCGTCCCGTGTCTCCGCCGAAAGTTTGTCAACCTTTAATTTTTTGTTTAGAGCCATTATATTGTAGTAACTAGCATTTATAAAATTAACGCGTCTCGCCGAATTCAATTTGATACCTGGATGACGGCGGCGAGATGATTTATTGTTTATAAGGTGAGCTGGTTGAATTTAATGTATCCTTTGAGATCCTTGTAATGTAACTCATGAGTACGAACATTTATGTGAGACGTGTAAAATATAGCTGTGAGCTGTCCTTCTGCGATTTCTACGCAGTTTCATAGCCTATGACTGGTTTATTTTACGGGATTTCAAAGGTATGATAGTATGTATGCTTCGTTATTATTTTCCTCAGTTTCAAATTACTTAAATTACCAATCAACATTTTAAGGTTACTAAGAAATACCAATGTCGGAGTTAGTCTACTAATATTAATTCAAGTGCTTGAGTACTCGTAGATGAATCAACTTTTAAAAAAATATCATAAATTAAACCTAACGTAATTCATACAAATACATAAAGCGAGAATCTATCTGTTGATCTGTCATGTCATCTACTCTGTACAATTTTACGCTGAAATAATTCGATGATTTAATTGAACTATTTTTACAAATAGATCCATACATAAATGTATTTTCTTATTTATTAGTGATGGTAAATACTCAATGCTAAGGTAAACACTAGGTAGGCACTTAAATACTGTGTAAAGTCTACAAAGAATCACGTAGATATTATTTACGTTGTAGGGCGGGCGTAGGCGGCCCTAACAAGTCTATGTTGTTTGTTAGTAGTTATTGTCAGATTGAATACGCTGTCGTAAATATACGGGCCAGTTTTTATTTATAAACAGTGTCCGTATTGACTGGAGCTAATATTGGGCTTGTGGACTATAATGTGTGGGATTTAATTAGAGTTGCGCCGTAAAATGTACTTATAAATGTAGGTAGGTATGTGTTTTCTTTAATGCGTTTAAGTATATTCCGAAAGAAATATGTATTATAAACAATATAGTAATATAACAATATAAGGAAAAATTAAATAAAAACGTTAATTAAATAAAAAAAATAATCCTAGTTCAAAATAATATAAATAATTCATATTCAAGATTGGAGATCCAAATTAGCTTTCAATTTAAATCAAGCTCTTAATGAAAAGCGAAGGTAAGTGAGTCCAATAAAAAGTTTTTTCATAACTCAAATATTGAATAAGTTCTCTTTGAATTTGGTCGTTATTAGTTTTGGACAGGATACTTTGCATAAAAGCATTTGAAATATGATTAATATATTTGGTTATACACTGATGATTTACATAAGGACATAATATTTGATGTATGATGTAGTTTTAAGTATGTTAAGTATTTACATAGTTAGATTTGTTTAAGATTCCAAAGTAGTCAAAAATTGTTCATAGATAACTAGGTGCTATTATTATTTTTTTAAAGTATTCATAGGTACATTATGCGTTATGTATATTAACCTTTCATGATCATAATAGTAGTTTATGCAACTGTCATATAAAGAAGGGTATTAAAACACGAGTGTGAGTTTATGAAACGAGCGCAGCGAGTTTCATAATAGTAACGAGTGTTTTAATACCCGTGTTATATGCAGTTGCATACACTACTTTATCTTCAATAATGCAATTAATCAAACAAAATTTTAAAAACAAAACACATTGCGATACATTAAATTCACGCGTACGTGTATTGTCACAGTGAACTTGCCGCCATTAAAATCTAACCAATGAGAGCGCAGCTGCGCGTAGGGCCAATCAGGAGCGAGCGAGATCTTACCAAAGAGTTTTGTGTATGTAGTTTCGACGAAGTTTTCACGTATAACCCAACTGTTTTCAAAAGCCAGCCTAATATCAAAATTTTATACAACTATGAGGATTTTGACATAAGGCTCGCCAGGTTAATTGGTCGCGTTATAATGATGTTATAATGAGATTTTACGATATCGATGTGGATATTATAACATCATGTGCAATTGCTTAAATTGAGTGTTTTAGTTGTCTGCGCTATAACAGTAGTAATTATAAGTCAAGTATTGGAAACATAAGTAGAATGTTACAACATTAGTGTAGATAATAGTAGTTTATGCAACGTCATATAAAGAAGGGTATTAAAACACGAGTGTGAGTTTATGAAACGAGCGCAGCGAGTTTCATAATAGTAACGAGTGTTTTAATACCCGTGTTATATGCAGTTGCATACACTACTTTATCTTCACTATTTAATGCAATTAATCGAACAAAATTTTAAAAACAAAACACATTGCGAAACATTAAATTCACGCGTAGGTACGTGTATTGTCACAGTGAACTTGCCGCCATTAAAATCTAACCAATGAGAGCGCAGCTGCGCGTAGGGCCAATCAGGAGCGAGCGAGATCTTACCAAAGAGTTTTGTGTATGTAGTTTCGACGAAGTTTTCACGTATAACCCAACTATTTTCAAAAGCCAGCCTAATATCAAAATTTTATACAACTAGTATGAGGATTTTGACATAAGGCTCGCCAGGTTAATTGGTCGCGTTATAATGATGTTATAATGTTAAATTATAATGATATTATAACATCATGTGCAATTGCTTAAATTGAGTGTTTTAGTTGTCTGTGCTATAACAGTAGTAATTATAAGTCAAGTATTGGAAACAAAAGTAGAATGTTACAACATTAGTGTAGATAAAATATATTAAGCTAAACCTTCTCACTTTCGCCGAAATGAAACCGCGAGCTAATAAAATAAAGATTAGTAATAAAACGTATTGGATAGTAAAAAATATATTTACCTTTCCTCTCTAGAAGGGGAAGTACATTCAGATAGATTTCAGTTCTATTTATGGATCGGATGCTGTGTTTGTTAGTGTGTTACAGGGAATTTGAGATTTAATATTTAGTAGTGTGTGACATGGGCGTACTCAGGATTTAATTTGAGGAGAGGTAAGCAACGAAAAAGCGACCTCTTCTCTTGTTACTGTACACAGGGTTTCTTTGTATTTCGATATAATTTTGAGGGTTCTAGAGCGATTTCAGTCTTTTTTCATGCTATCTCTTTATACATAAATTGAACTTTCGAAGGGATTTAAAGTATTTAAGTTTGAGCAGCAAACCCTGTTGTCGGGAGTTTTTAGACCGCTTTAACACCTCCTACATAGTCTAACGGTGCACGGTAGCGCTTCGACACAAATACCGCTATTAGCCACTCAGGGGGATGTAAACCAAAAATCCCCCCTGGATATGTAATTCGTTGGATCAGTGGCGCGTACTCGGCGCAAACTCAGTCAACAGGGAACAATCCCAATGTCCAGTGATATTCACGGGTAATAGAGAATATACCTTTATTTGGGAAGGAATTACCTGTCATGTGTTGTTTAACGGAAGCTCATACTGATTTACATAATTTACTTATATCTTGTACCCTTGTAAACTGTACTAAGTATGGTAAGATATGTAGGTAAGACTCGTAACACTCGGAGATTTTGTATAAAGTGGAGTTAGAATAAATATCTTTTCTTTCCTTGAGGTTTGTTTTTTTTTTTTTTTCTCAATTGTGTATTGTCGTTGATCACCAGTTTAATGTTTAACGTAATTTTGTAATGTAATGTTCAAGCTCTTGTTGTTCCTCTAGAACTGTTTTCTATCCGTGAGGACCTATAATTGGCTTTTTGTTTAGATATGCTGTACTTTTTTAGAATAAGTGGTCAAGCTGTTGGACCTCCTAACACTAAATAAATAAATAAATAAATAAAATATTTGTCTCGATTGTTTCAATCGTTAGACAATACAAACACCGATATTCCGGTCGGCCACTAACCAACTCGAACTATTTTTTTTCCCAAATATTTTGAAATCTTTTGCAGTAGATATCATGAAGACCTACCAGCACTACCCACGCTTGCCTACTAAGCTACCGGATGATTTTAAATAAACAAGCCTTTCAGCTCTGCGCCACTTAGCTAATGACAAACAATTACAATTATTAAACGTTCACATTCATGGCGCTGTCCAAGCTTCAGAGTGACAAAGAGCAAGTTTAAGCATAGGTATTAGTGTTGCAAGTGGCTTGCAATAACGCATAACAATATAATGGTGTAGGTTAGCACAATAGTATAGTAGGGCATTTGATGTGAGTTTATACAGTAGGTTATACATATACTATTATTTGTATATACTTAGGAGTTTATTAACGTATATGAAAGATAAAACATTTCTAGCGCGCCGCAAATAGGACATAAATGACCTAAGACTTTTTATGAAAACCGCCTTAGTAACGCCATTATCCTTTGATCCCATATTCCTGATCAAAGGCACCTGCATGCACATTAGTTAGTAGGGCTTGTATAAATAATGAGCTAGTTAATTACACTAGGCAGTCCAGTGCGTGACATTGACAGTAACAAGTACAGTTAACCGTGCCAAATGCTCTATCTATGGGCCGCGACAATTAAATCTTTATTATTCATTGTGTTAAGAAGGTGTTAACTGTATTGTTAACGTATGGATGTACCTAAATAAATAGTAATCACTGATTATCACTAAGATTTAGTATCATCTAAACGTAGACTGACCCGTGGTTAACAGCTTTGTCTCAATGTTTGCACAATGTTGTACCAGTTTGTAAAATAACCCGTGTTACTAACTAATGTGCTTCGATCAGTATATTATGTACCAAAAAATATGCCGTCGGGGTATGTGTGCTGCCTAATATAAACCAATCCTAGACATAGTATATTGCAACTATGTCTCCTATGTTGGATGGACATTGTACAATGCTGAACAAAAACAAAATAAGTATACGATGATTATTTTTGGTCGGTGTATAAAGTAACTGTTTAACGAATTGGAGGAACTAGTATTATAGATAAAACGGTTCTATATTAAGTTTGTATTTTGATGTCGATTTTCTAATGGTTTACTTCACTCTAAAAAGCTGAGCAAAGACGAGTATCTAACGCAAGTAGGTAGACACCAAAAGCAGCTAAATTTTTCACCTTATCGTGGTATTTCTGTTCCTACTTAGTAAGTAAGTTCTAAAAGATTAGTGGCTAACCCTAGCGTCGGAGTTTTAAGACCGCCTAAAGGCCATGCGGTCTGAAGATGAAACAACCGGGACCGTCAAGTTAACGTGCCCTCCGAAGCACGGTATCGCTCAGGTAGAAAAGCCACTCGGCAATGGCAGAGCTGCACGTTGCTTAACAATCGCGATGAGTTAACATCACTAAGTCTATGCCACGAGCGCTAAATCCTGTTTATATATTATATTCCACATGACATGAAACATTAAATCATACACACGTCCATTTCCTCAGTTCAAGCTTTATGATGCTCCACTAGGAACGTTTATAAGTTTGGTCGTTGAACTACTCTCAGGTGCGTCTGGCTAACGTCAACATTTTCAAATTTACACCGAGTTCCGCCTACACTTCCACACTATAACCTAGTTATATCAAACAATTCACAATCAACATCAAATAGAAAAAACAATCCACCTAATGTACTGAGTTAATAATATAAATTACTTAGAGATATTTCTTTGCGAATTTAATTAAAATAAACATGAAAAGATAAGTAATGAAATTGAGCTTTTATTTGTATTTAAATAATTGTTAATATTACACAATATTTTACGTCTAAATCAATCGAAATCTCTTCTCTTCTCTATATCTACATAAATAAAAATGAATTGCTGTTCGTTAGTCTGCTTAAAACTCGAGAACGGCTGAACCGATTTGGCTAATTTTGGTCTTGAAATATTCCTGAAAGTCCAGGGAAGGTTTAAAAGGTAAGCAGTGACGGAATAAATGCGGGTGCAACCGCAGGGCACAGCTAGTAAAAAATAAAAATAAATCACCGAAATGTTTGTACGCGCATAACTTCCAAACGACTGCACCAAATTGGATAAATCTTTCTTTTATGTGTTCGTTATTGTCATGAGAAGGTTTGCTTGGTAAATGTTTGAAAAGATAATGGCAAATATAAAAAATATGGCGGTTCTCCGGGCCAGTTAGTAAATAATAAATATAACATTAGATGCTAAGTAATATGAATTATATATGAGCAGTAGGTATTTGACAATGTTTGTTTTTTACAATACGAGTATGTATAAGTATTGATTGTTTTTTCAATCTATAGCATAAAACGACTGAACTTTAAGGAGACAGTTAATAAACCGGATAGTAGGTTTATCTTGAAATTTTGTCGGGTCGTTTATAAAACGGGCAATGTGTCCGGGGGATGCCAGTATATTTCGAAGTCTGTCATAATTTTCTCTCGACATCACACGCGAGTACAAAAGCGAGTGTAAAACAACAATTCCTTGTCTACGTGCTTTAGTAAAACAATAGCTTCATTTCAATACGAAAATACAAGCAGCGTTCTGTGGGTTCACTCGTTTTCATTGCAATTTCAGTTTTAAAAGAACCTAATGTTTATGTTCTAATTATTTTAAACTAATCATGTGCTGAGTTTTATGCAGAATTAAAAAAAAGCAGTCTTTATTCAGTACAATTTCGACAAACGGTTGCCGAAATGTATGAAATTAAATACGCCCTAATTTGACTGATGTTTATGTATCTATCAAATATACATCCATATATTCCACACAACCTCTCGCGTTTATTAAACAGGAAGAAGAGGAATTACGAACGTTAAGAAAAGAGAATTAAATTACAGCTCCTACCTTGTTACGGAAAGCCGCGATAAATTATATGAAACGGCGTTAATACCTACTTGATTAAGGAAAATAATTGTTACCTCAGAGATAAGTAAAGCTTTTCCGAGGTAATGAACCTCTTTTAAGGTCATGTTATGTAACTCAGTGTTAAAGACGAGTTACGATAACGATTTTAAGGTCCATTACGTAAACAAAAGATAGTAATAAGTACCCACAGCTGTACTCATAGAACAAAGTTAATTAAGTCATAACATCAAAAGTCTTTGAAAGTTAAACGTATTTTTGCTACCAAGAATTCATAGAATGACAAATTGAGATATTTCTTTTGCTCTCTGAAGTATAAATTAAAAGATGTTTCTACCTACAGTAAACACTAAACAATTATTAAGGATCTTATGTAATAACATAAAACATTATTTAAAATAGAATATTTTAATACTATGATTCTCTAAGTTTAGTATTAAATTATGTTTATCAAGATGTTCCTATTTATCGCAACAAAATGGCAGCAGTGCTCTACCTGCTTATTTTACTGGAATAATTCTTGTTGCACACTCCCAGGTGGCAGTAGGTACATGACCTTTATATAGGACAAGTTGCACTCCAAACAAGTAAATATAGACATTGTTGATAATGATGCGTTGTATGTAGGTCCGTTAATACAAGTATTACTATGGTAAATTGGTCTCGAACAAACGGATGCATCCAATTGTAAGCCAAGCAACCCGAGGAAGTGGTTATCAACTGTCCGCGCTCCACACCATCGGTCAATCAACATTATGAGGCCCTTAAACAATATCCAGACTCTCCAAGTATCGACATTTAAAACTTTAAGTAAAAAGTTCTCAAACAAAAACGTACCGAAATTGAGTTTACAATTTCCTTCCTCGATATTTTTATGTCTTTGATGAAAATGTTATATTAGAATTTCCTCTGCCATTTGATGTCGGAAAGTAATATATTTCGAGTTTTATTTTTATTTATGAGATTGGGTTTGTGTTATTTTTTATTAAGTTTCGGAGAGCGGTTTCGTACGCGTTGTTTCTTACATGAAACATTCTTGAGGTTTGTGTGCGTTATTGCTAAATTCATTATTGAATTGGAATGAAATTACAGAAACAATAAGATAAGACTCTCTCCAATCGTGCTAAAAACTTGTTTTGAGAGAAAAGCTCAACGAATAAATTTCTCATTTATATTAGTACCTACGGATTGAAAGGGACGAACATGCATTTTGGTGTAAGTTACCGAGAATACAGTTGGGTGATGACTAATGATGAGGCATTTTAATCTCGCTGCAGCCAGAACGTGCGCTTCTCAAAAATAAACTGCATTCCGAGAACATAACACAGATTTCCTCCACTAATGCGAGATATTCCGCTGACTTGAACATTTCCTTATTACGTCGCAACGCAAAAAGGTCAAATACTTGCTTTTCTATTGCGCTGATTTATTTTCCCTGTTTTCTTCAAAAAGCCTCCGCCACAAAAGGGATGGTTCAGATACTTTATTATCTTTCACTTTGTGTTGTGCTCACACAAAGGAAGGATCCTTCCTCAGATAGCATGCCTGTGCTCGCACAAGAACTTTTATTAATTAAAAATGTAATTTGCTTTGAGCTTGTTCTTACATAATTATGTGGCATGGAAAGAAGATTGTATTTGTAAGATTTCCTATGTAATTTTTATTTCTCCATTGTTCTTTTCTTTTGCATTGTATATTAAGAACCTGTTTTGAAGCTAAATTAAGCGAACACGACAGAGCGTCATTATTCCCCTAAAACGTAAACTTATTCAGCATTCCAAGCTATTAGTCGGTTAGTATTAGTTAGTACTGCGTGTTTAATTTGAACAAGACACGAATGCACTCGTAAATAAAAACAAAATGCTCCTTGTTGCCCATTGCCCTCGTCGCGGGAACACAAAAGTAAGCTTTGTTTCAAGCAGATGCAAGTAAACACAAGCGCTCGACATCTGGTCCGATTTTTTTACACTTTTTGGTCGACGAGTCCAATTTCTGACGCGTTCGGTAGAGGCGAAATATTTTTGGCCATGCTCAAGATGCTTTTTTCTGATCTTTTACTGCAAAATTATGAAGATAAAGAAACTTAACGTAAAAAAAGTTTGCACTGATTTTCCAAAAATCTACTTCTACTTTGATCCACATAATATTATATTCTAATGCAACCTAAATCGATCCCGTAAAGCAATTTTCATTTCCGTACGCAAAGCAGATTCCGGTTCAACATATTCTAACATAATACTCATCTTATATTCAACTTTAATAACTAGAAAAAACGTCCCGAAAGCAATACGCCCGAGA
This sequence comes from Cyclophora albipunctata, assembly GCA_963082685.1. NCBI lineage: Eukaryota > Metazoa > Arthropoda > Insecta > Lepidoptera > Geometridae > Cyclophora > Cyclophora albipunctata. The sequence continues at coordinate 6,552,922 of OY720119.1, read as the reverse complement.
GATTGGTTCATTCAATTTGGATTTCATCAACAAATCTAATTCCAAGTTCGCTACATTCAGAGAGCGAGAGAGCTAAACAAACATACCTACATCTGTGAGTGTACAAGTATACAAACTATCTGGATGCTCAAAATCAATAATCTAGACATGCGTGCGAAAAGCGAACAGGTCACCGTGTCACTCTCATTTATAATGTAATTGTGTGCGAACTGTAATGTCCTCGTTTGGTAGATCATGATCTCTGCACGACCTCATTAATACTCGTACACCTACCTACTAGCCAAGTGTTTCAGTTTCATCCATATTTCGTGACTAAACAAGACAGTTGGCTACACGAACGTTATAAAACTTCGTAATCCATTCAACGTTTCGTGTCACGAGCATACACTACAGAGCGCACATAAAACTTTACTTTCAGTTCAGTGAATGGTACCGTTAAAACTCTCTTTGTTTACCTCATAAAACCGAGCTACCCCTAAAAGGGTGTGCGTTGAATTGAGCTACGAATATGAATGAACTAAAATCAACAGAGTTCAGTGTTTATTTACAAACATACGCCCAGCGTGGTTCCGAGCGCACGGCACACGCATAAACACTTAAAATTAAATCTGGCCTGTTCCCCTGCACATGGAAGCCGGGATGAAGTATGTACGTCTGTACGTGCCGGTTATATTGCTTCTTGAAGTCCCCACCATTCATAATTGGAAACGGTCCTATTGTAAATTAAAAACGGGATTATAAATAAACCCCCCATGAATATACTCTTACATTGTGTTATTCGTTCTGTTTGGATATTGTGTACCTACCATTATAGATCAGGATATAAAATTAGAATACATAATTCATAAGTTATGTTCCAATAAGGACACATAACTGTCCCATAACTATAGATGATGAAACAAATAAATATGCACAGCAGCAGGCCTCACAAAACGGGAACTAATCACTGTTATCAATCGAATCGGCAACATAATGTTTCTATTCCTATTTCGGCGTTCACAAAATAGTTGTACACCGCAATCAAAGCCGGATGAGAAACAAAACAAGTATGTTTATAAATATGTTTCTTGTGTCCGTCATTTGGAATCTGTGTAGACACCGTTTCCTGTAAGCTTCCTCATGAAAGCTTGCACGTGTGTAAGCTGCTAAGTCCACCTGCGCCCGCGCCGCCCTGCGCTACGCAGAGCCGTAGCGCTGCGCATGCGCCGCAGATGACGACGCGCGCTCGCCGGAATGTGTTGTGTGTTATGAAAGATACAGTGATAAAAGATAACATGGGACCCCAGTTTGATTATTGTCTAAGAGCTACAAGTGAGTTGACTTCATTTATATTTAGAAATACCTAAGTTATTTTTGGTTGATAAATATTTTGATTATTTTTTTAGGTATACGGGATACTTATGTTTAGTTTTTAGAATACGCTTTAAGAATGCTTGTAAGAATATTTTGGGAAAAAATATTTTTTCCGTGAGAGTGTTGCATAGCATAGATATTGTTTACTCAGTTATGTAACCATTGTGTATTCTACTTCTTCAGTGTGAATACATTGAATTGTCGTCATTTAGCTATTATGTAACTTTTTATGTATAGAATACCAATTACCCTATTACCTAAGGACCTTATAAATACAAAATGGTGGTTTAAGGAAATGATTATTATTCCAATAAAATTCAAGAGACGCTTTTGATAAAAGATTAATTCTATTTTGCATATCAACAGCGTCTATCTATCAATAAATTTACATAACAATTAAGATCGTTCCGTACGTGAAATAAATATAGGTACGTAGGTATTATACTTATGTGTGTTTGTGTATTATACTTATATGTGTAGTGTGTACTTATATGGGTAATATGGAGGGAAATACCTTCTTATGATATACAGTAGGTACTAGGTAGTTATTTGATATATCAATTATAATTTTAATTTTAATTGTACCTAGGGTAATCAATAATCAAAGGTAATTAATTTTAATTTAAATGAAGCCATTTATATTTTTTCTAACGAGACTTAAAATGTGGACTAATATGATCAATTTTCCAGCCGAAGACGATTCCTTCTGAAGAGGAAAAGGTTTAGTGATTTCATTGTATTCTTACCCCATCACCGAACCCTTATCATCAATAGAAGAAATTGTCTTTGGTTGAAAAATCAGTTATGACAGTTTGAATTTTAAACTTGGAAAATAAACAAACGAATTCGGGCAACATAGTAACTTTACGTAGTGTCACCTTGAAACTCATTTAGGTAACAATGATTAACAATTCAATGTTTGACTAATTAACTATTCAATTGAGTAAACAAAACCGCCCAATTTATCATGAAATTGACTGAAGCGGCCTAGCTTCTGAGAACGCATGAAAAATTAACATCCCTCGCGTTAAATGAGTCATTCGTTAACGATTACTAAAACTGTGGATTCTTAGAAATTGGACTCTTAGAGATTGATGATTGTGATATGATAATATTCTTTGGTTTAACCGTTAACAGATTTCATAGAAGTTTTAATAACTTACTTTTTCAAAAATACTAGTAGGTTAGATGGAAGTTTTAATAAGTTTCAAGAAAGACAAGCTTTTTTTAGTTTATTAGAGAAAAAGTTTAATAATAGTTATATTACTTCAAAGGCAAAGTTTTATAAGTTCGAGTATAAATACGAGATAATACCATACCTACATATTTATATCCTATAGCATTATTTATACCTTTCCTTGTTTAGATTTTTTTCGATATTTCCTTTAAAATATTCCACATCGTGATAGGTTCAACAAATGTCTTTTCAAGGTGGATTTCATAATAGTAAGTAGAACAAATCGTATTGTGAACGTAAAGATAATTTATTATTATATTATAATCTCGAATTATTCTACCATGTGACACTTGCCAAAATAAATACACGAGATTACTAAATACTGTTTATCCATTATAACGGTATTCGCAGTTTAATAATCTTTTGATATCCAAAACAATTATCGAAAAAAAATCTCACATGTTGCCATCAATTACTGCCAGATCTGTCAACATAGTAGTGGTTTATCACAATAAATACGTTATTAATAACATTTTGTTCAGTCGGTGTCGGAGTGGGTCCATTGTTGGCCTCTCGTTTTTGTCCTCTACCATATGTTTCCAGGGACAGTACTATTACCCAGCCTTTTGGAAATGATCCGAATATTATAATGGTACGCACATGCGGGACGAACAAAACCCGTGTTTTGTTACTAAATATTCTGTTAATGTTTCGAACTTTAGCTATTATTCAAAACTTAGTTGTAATCGGAAACGAGCTTGTTTTACTGGCTTATAATTAGCAACTTTTGTCTATCGAGGGAATTTCACTGAAGGAACTTATATAGTTAAAACAGGATGATGATTAGTTAGTCTTACCTATAAATCTATTTTATGAGACTTACGTCAAGAGATGAAACTGATAGGTTCATATGAGTATATTTGTATTTAGATAGGGGTACCTATCCTATTATTACCCTACATTTAACAAACCATTTATTAAATTTCAAACGCTGAAAACCACAATGAATCATACATATTGACTTTAAATTAGTGAAAAGAAACTTTTATATAAAACTAGCATTGCCTAAAATTACCAAAGTTGGCGATGTACATTTCACACGTTTCAGTGAATTTCGTTTGCTATAATATAAAGCGTGATGTATTGTCACCCCCTGAAACTATTGCGCTTTTTTATTTTGTCAGTTATTTCGAAAATTCTCATCGACATTTTGGTAGCATATAAATAACTTAGACTATATAACTGCTAAGCACGCTTAACATAGAAAGTATACGCTGTTGGTTCATTAGGTCTGTCTGTTGTAGAAGCGAATAACACCTAAAATTTACTAATGCCTACTCTGTTCAATAGAGCCATTCATAATAAAATGTAAAAGGTATATATAAATTAAATTAAGCCAATTATCAATTTAATTACGTCACAAATAATAACCTAATACCAATTGACCTAAAACACTAACTTTCCTAAAGGTCAATGCGTAATTTCACCATAGTAATTATTAGTCATGGTTATCCTATGTCATATCATAACATAGGTACTTGTATTATACAGGTATGGATGTAATACTTATCCTATTATCCCAATTAAATGACGTGTCATGGTTCCTGATAACATAGTTTCCTTCACGTATTATATGGATGGTACCCAACATCGGTCCTCGTATTATAAGTATAAGGATGGTATGGGTACGATAAGTATTAACCTAGATTAACGCGCCCTTCCTCACTCGGAAACTGCGTAGTTTCGGCAGTTGAAGTTAGATTAGCGGCTCTTAATCACGATCCGTGTCAAGTATCCGTTTACAAGTGTCTTTAGTCTAGGCGGGGTAGACAATGGGCGAAGATTGCCTTCAATTCGCATTATCCGGCTTCCAAAAGTAGGTTGCACCACTCGGCCCGCACTGGCCGTAATCGAGAGCCGTTAGTTCATTGGTGTTATTGAATAATTCCCGAGTGCCGCAGTCGGTTATCTTCGTAGCTGACCACTGATACCGTGCGAAACAACGCCAGCTAGTTATATGGGTAGTTTGCGTTATATTACATCTGTGCCGTAACGTGTCTGTACTATAATGCAGTTTAATACGCTGAAGTGATAGTTTAATCACCGAATATTCAGTCGCCACTGAAATTAATTTAGTGAATAAACTGAATTTAATTTAATATTTTACTAATACGATTATTTATCATATATGAAACTGAAGACTGCGTAAGATTTTGAGCACAATTGGTCAACTTAACCGACCGATTTAAATAATATAATATATAAAAAAAACGAACATACGTCCCAATTTCAAAAAAGCAAAATATCATCACTGCGATCACTAATTTATAATAAAGTTATTTAACAAAACCTTTCTTTCAGATAACCCATCATACTTCGCACTCCTGAACAAGGATGTGGTGGACGCATCTGAAGCGCAGTCCTCCACATCGGAACCATGCTCGCGCTCCGCCCCGAGTCGGGTGTGGACCGACATGCGTCCTCTGGGCTCACCCCGGAGGAGGGAACCAGAGAGCCCAAGGAGGAAGGAGTTTAGAGCACTCCTCAGATCACTATCAGCCAAGGAACCTGAACAAGCTGAGGCGTTCCTCAAAGGACAGCCACGCCCCGGAGACTGCGCCCCTACAGACATGAGACACACATTCACAGCGCCTAGAATCAAGTGAGTTAATACAAAATCAATATCGTTAGAGTAGTCGTAAAACAATAGTGATGTAGTATTGTCTGTTTGTGGTCTATTGATATTTGTGTACTTAACATAAGATTACTTGTTTGAGACATTGGATTAGTATAAGTGATTTATGGTTCTAATATGTAGGCCGTTAAGAGTGTATTTGCATTAGAGCTAGGCTATGCTTCATACTTACATATCATAACACTATTGAAACCATACTCAACGAATACAGTACTAACCATATATAAAAATCTATCAGTTAAAAAATACTAAGTCCCTACTATCATTATCACAGAAAAGGCAAGATAAGTACGACAGTAGCGACAGCCGATGGCATGCAAGAGCGTGAAGAAGTTTTCTACACCATACCTCTTCAAGGGAGAAGACGACACTCGGTGGGTGGTTACTTGACCACAGGGGCGGGGGGCGCGGGGGGTGCGGGGCAAGTCACCGCGGTCCCCAGTGAGGTGCCCAGGATGCAGGCGCCCAGGATCTCGCAGAGGGAAGACGAGGTCAAACGCAGGAGGCCGAAGAACTTCGCTTTTAAAGGTAAGATTCTCTTTTTGTTAATATTAAGTGTATGGTGACATGCTGTATATGTTGCTATGACACGTTGCCTTCCATCATTTGTGTATTCACCAATAGAATCTATCAAACATAGTATTAAATGTAGGACAGCTCTATAAAAAGGCACGGTACCCATTTTTATCAATTTACGTAATTTTATTGTAGTTTCGTATATTGTTACGAATAGCGTTATCTAATTGGTCCAGAGGTAAATACTAGTCTAGAGTCTAGAGAGATAAATTAAATTTATTAAATTGTTACAATAGAAGATGACAAAGTTTAAATGAATCAAAAACTCTCCGCACTTCAAACAGCTGAAAATTACAAAAGTTTGTTCAAAAAACTTTGTGTAAAAAGGTGTTGAACAAATAGAGATTTTATACGAAAAAGTATACGTTTTCTTTTATTCGGGCTTTAAATATTTATTTAGGATATTTACGATCCTTTCGGACATCAAATTCTGAATGACCATCTTTACACGACAACCTATAAAAGTTTGACGCCTTTTTTACTATCTCACAGTAAAAAATATTTGTATTTACTAAAGCCAGTTGGTCCTGTTCGTCCAACTATCCGTCAAGAAGGAAATTTACGCAATAAAATCTATTATTAGGTAATAATGTACGAGTAAATTAACGATAGTGATAAATGACCATAAACAAGTCAATCGAGACGTAGCAGGACGATACAGAGATCGTTGCACCCGACCGACGGAGTGCCCTCCGACCTTCGCCGATAACTCAAACGTTACAAATGTTACAATAGATGCATTACCCGAAATTCTTAGAAACAAGGAATCATACGCGGCTCTTTGATTTTCATACATTTAGATACCAACGACTTCTAACCCCACTTTATTATCAGTGTTATCGCGAACACGTTACGTACGACAAAGTTTTTTTACGACCAAGACTATTGACCGTTAAAGATCGCCTAATCATTAAAACAAAACGGGCAATAAAATTCAATGACAATTAAAGTGAAGATCGAAGGGCGCTTATCTTATTTCTGGAACCGTAATGTTCGTCGATTAGGCGTATCTGCGAAACGCGAGCGGAATACAATCGTTGTTTGTGGACGTTTATTTGGTCGTCGATAGCGTTTGGGGAATATTTGCAGATGGGATTGTGTGAGATAAAGTTGAGGGATGGGTGTTGCGATTATCGTGTCGCCGCGGCGTGTTAGTATGCGAGGTGCGTGCGCGCGCGCCGCCGCCCGCCGCCGCCACTCCGCGCTCGCCGCTCGCCGCACTCCGCGCCCGCGCACTCGCAGGACTCGCGTATTATTTAGTGCGACTACACGATTGCAATGAAAAACTATTAAAGTGAAAAATAAAGATATTCAACAAATATCTCTAAAGTGCTAAGGATCCAACAATGGGAGGCACAAGTGAGTTCTTTAATTGCTTTCTATTCTTTTGTTTTGTAAAGACAATTGTTTTTTTATTGATTTATCATCCTGCCTTCTTGCTTTTATGTGTGAAGCATGTTCTGTTTGGAGATACATACGAGTATATAATAAATTATAACTTACTTTAGCAACAAAATAATTATAATAAATTATTTTATTAACATTCAACTCGTATTGTACTTATACATTTACTAGCAGCGCCCCGCGGTTTTACCCGCGTTGTGCCCGTTCCCGTAGGAAATCCGGGATAAAATGTAGCCTATAGCCTTCCTCGATAAATAGACTATCTAACAGTGAAAGAATTATTCAAATCGGTTCAGTAGTTTCTGAGATTAGCGCGTTTAAACAAACAAACAAACAAACAAACAAACAAACAAACAAAACAAACTCTTCAGCTTTATAATATTAGTATAGATTTAATTAAAGTTCGTAATTATAATTAATGCGGTAAATGTTACTTATAAAATATATAGTTATATTGTAGGTTATTTGAAATTAATTTATTTAATGACATTCTGTAATATTATTATTCTTAGTTGAGATTTTTATGTGACCAGAATAGCTCCTACAAGTAGGAAGATACTTATTGCATATTAACTACATACTTATTTATAATTATGAATCCAAGTTGCCTGTTAATTAAGGATATTTCCAAAAGTAATTCGTTGTACTTACAATATCCGTACCATAATCTGTAATGTAGTATTGACGCATGCATTACTAATGTATGGCTCCTGGGCTACATTATCCATTAGCGCCCTTTGTATCTACGCGATGTAATCAGCCATTGTCTCGCCGTAGACGTCGGGTGTCCTTCACGAAGCATCGGGAGAGCGTCACACTTTGTAACTCGATAATGTCCAGGCCCATCCAAAATCAATGTCAAAAGAACACCGTACAACACTGCCAAATAAAGTTTACCGTTGTCATGCGACGTTATACGAACATCGACTTTGCGCGCACGGAACTGAGTTAAGATTGTGGCCGTTTGATAGTGAACGCTGCGTCCATGTTGGTAGGCTGCCCTTATTAGCTATGCAGGGTGGCGAAGAAGGCTGAATAAACATGTACTAATTTACATGCATCGGAGATCCTCCCGTAATGTACTCGCACTGGGAATGTAAATTTGTAAACGCCTCGTCCACCTTGTATTGTGTATTCTCGATGCATCCCTGTTTCCTACAAGATTTTTCAAATAGAAAACAAAATCAAATGGTTGGTTTTGTTTTATGTTCCCACAATCAGGTCACGGCACATTTAACTTGTTTAAAATTTTAATGGATTATTTGTAACTCTATATTTGAATGTTCAGACTGATTTGATGCATATGGATCTTGTTAATAAATTTAAATATACTTACGTACAATAACACAAACGAATAAAAACATTATAAGTGAACATTAAGCGCTAATCATCATTAAATTTCATTCATGAATTAACAAGTTAATCTTTCTTTAAAATTTGTGAAACCTGGTTTACGATTATGGTAGATACTTACTTACCTACCCGATAAACCCATCAAACATTTTAATGAGAAAACTTGAACATTTACAGAACATAATTAATAAATATTGATTGAAATACCTACCATCAAATTAATTTGTTGTTGCTATGTCGTTATACGTAACGACAATATTTTGTATTTGCTAATAACCTTAATGGTTCACAAACTCTAACAATTTTAAATGGCTGGCTATGGTCAAAGTAGATGTAGGGCGCAGAGCGCATGGAATCAAATTATACATAACTTTGTTAAGTGGAAACTTTCAAAATGAGCTTAACTCTTGAGTGAGCAGACAGCATTATAGACCAACCTACTGATGGAATTTGCTTCGAACCTAATAAAATCAAGTTTCGTTAGTCAGAGTCGCCATGAGTAAGACTAAGTATGGAACGTGTAATTGATATTTTAATTAAGCTGGAACTTGTGATTTAGCGCGACGCATCTGTCAGAAATCGCGAGTAAAAGAATGTTTATTTTAATATCATGAATCACGCCGACGGCGCCTGCTGCCATACTCGGCGAGGGAGAGATTGCCTATCTATAACAAAGTGACTTATACGTAACCTCCTTCGATGCAGACAATAACTTCCTCTCATTATTTAGGGCAAAGTGTGATTAAAATAATAGACGCGGTCATAAAAAGAATGGATAAACAATATGGTCGTAATACTCGGCACACCTCCTGCCCACACGTCCAAAGAACAAATTAGTCAGAGCTTCTGGAAACGAAACGAAATCATCAATGAGCGGCTGCGGCTCGTTCTCGGAATCTATAACTCGTGCGGTTGGGAAACGTTGTGAAATAATTGCATTTGTATCTCGTTAACAACTTCCGCGTTTCGGGCAGAAAGAAAACGTAAACTTCTCGTTACACAAGTTGGCTAAACAATGGCCAACAGAGGGCAGATCAAAAAGCTACCTGACGCGCGCCGGCCATTAGAACGAGTTACAATATTTCAAACCGGCACATCAAAGACGTCAGCGGCCACTGAACTGAGAACTGAAAGCGGTGAAGCATCGAGCCACTCCGCCTTGTAGCCCAAATGATCCCCGCTTTATTAAGTACCATCTACCGATATCGCCCTACTTTATTTAAAGCTTTTGCGTAAGTTCTATTTAAAAATAAAATATGATGTTTACATCCGGCTTTTACTTAAATTACATCTCAGGTAAATCAAAACAGTTGTTTGAAAGGAAATTGTCTGCATATGGCATTAGGAGAACTGGCAGTTAAGTGGAATATAGAAATGAAATGGGGCTCGCAGATAGCGCATCCGCTTCTTATTGGAAGCTTGTTTGAGCGCATAATTCGAGCGTCATATTCAGCCCTTGTAGCGGTGCATCTAATCGGCTATAGTTATTCCGGGCGTCGCTGATAGACGTTTGTCTATTTAGGAAACGGATATTACATTTAGTCGAGTCTTCATTTGGCGGCAGAGGTGGGTTTATACTTACGTACGGGTTTCCGGCGCTCGCGCGGTGCATAGCATATCATATTCTAAGCGGGCGATGCGTATGCAAGGGATTGCACGCGATTTAAATAATAATATCTAACGTATGCCTCTCTGGATTTGCCTACCACCAATAAAAATGTGTCTGTAGGACATCGCCAAATTTTTACGACCGATTTAATGTTTTGTATAAACAAAGACCTTAATAAATTGTTTATCATATCATATGGCAAAACATTGACCTGTTTTCCTATCAGTGGATTTTTGAACGGAATATTTCAAAGACGTTACAAAGGCATGTTGTAATTTGCGAAATGTCGGCTATTAAAGAGGAATCTTTGTTATGATTCAATATGAATATAAATCAGCGGCGGATCACACATGCATCAGTCGTCGCTCAAGATCCGTGAACTTCGATCCAGCCAATGACCCTCTCGTTTGTATCGAGTGAACAACATCGTTCATGTCTTGATTATCCCTTGACATAACTTCCTTTCAATGTAAGCCATTTTATTCGATGGATTGGATATTAATGTGCCGCCGTGACAGCCACTTGCATTTATCACGGGATTTATTCATACAGTCACTCTGTTGTCCGTACAAGTCGCATCCATGTACCTACTATGAAGAGTGTGAGATTTATTGCAATTTGTTTTATAACAAATAAAAGAAGCATTGCAATTTAGTGTACTTGAGCATGCTTTATGTCATTCTACAGGAAATAAAGTGTATTGCTTATTGCCTGTAATGGCGTTGCGTGACTTGGCATAATTTCTTTCGGCAAAATACCCTCAATTCTTGTTTAACTAAGTACGAGTATCTACATGTACCCGTAATGTTGTGCGGTTTCAATAGATACGTTTGTAGGCCGAGAGCTGAATCAGGCTGTCCGACAACAATGCCAATAGATGTTTAATTAAGTTTACCGAATGGAACCCACAAAACAGGTCATCAGGCGTGTTCAATATGAATGCCCTTGGGTTGATTGATCAAAGATCGTTCACATGGAAAAAGATCTGAATGAAATTATCAGTTGTATTCTATGTGATTGTGTTTGTTTCAGAAATGGAAGACATTGCCATTATATGGAGTTCAGGGTCTCCTGAGAGTGCACTTTGGTCGGATTATCTCGTCGCGAGCTTCGATAAAATAATGTCGCAAAGAGCTCGACATCACTACAGGTAAACACCTGCTGATGTAATGTAACGACTGGAAGGGTGTTTTCAGGCACGATATACATTTATTTGTGGCTATATAATACAGGCTATGAATTTTCGAGCAGAATTAAATTTAAGACCGTTCCAAGGTTTTAATGATATAATTAACTCTATTAAAACTTTGGTGTTTGTTATATTAGTGGGACTAAGTTAACTTTTCATTGTGATTATAATTCTTTGAACATGAATAAGTAGTTTGTTCTTGTCTCCCTTTAATTTATGGTAGATATTTAACCATATATACCTTTACCTACCTAAGTTACAATCAACATATGTTATCACCTCTAAATATTTACAGAGTAACTCCAATAACAGTGGAAGAATTGTTATCAACGGACTCCCAAGAGAAAGTAGACATATTGTCTAAAGCACAGCTACAGATTGTGATACTGTGTCCAATATTTATAACGAAAATGACCGATTTGAAGGTAGAAATCAATGCGGAGAGTTTGTTCAAAGTGGACAAAATATTAGTCATGTTGCTGGGGGTTGAAAAAACGCAAGTGGTGGCTAATAATTGTGAAGGTAGGTTTGAGCTTTTGATATTCTCCTTTTACTATTCTTCTTCTTCTAATTATTAATATATGTAATTGCTACCGTGCTTGGGAGGGTACGTTAAATTGTCGGTCCTGGTTTTTTAAATCATTAAACCATGTCGGAGGTCTTTGGGCGGTCTTGGAACTTTGACAACAGGGATGGTATATACGAGTATGATCCGCCCTTTCTATTCCTAAAAGTTACTTACATGTATATGTATAATATGTATTTGTATGTGTACTCAATTCAATGTAGAATATTACGTTACATTTTCAACGATCTCAAGGACATTTAGAAGTTTCCAGAACTCGGGAAGATTATATTGATTTTGACGAGTCTATTGTTAAAGATATCCTCGATGCTATAAGAATAGAATTTGTAAGAATTCCTCTTTTCAGTCAGATAAGATTTTTCTAATCTTTGAATAAAAGTTTCTAATATTGTAAACCTGTACCATACCACTTTTACGTTCTTCTACGCTTTAAAATAATTAAACCTTACATGCAGGAGGCCATTTGGCGGTATAAAAAATTCCAACACTAGGATTGGCAGTAACCTATTCAACTTCAATTACTCATACTAATAGCTAGTACCATCTCTCCGCTGCGCAAAGGCCTCCCCTCTCGAAATAATGACTAATACCCTCCAACCGTTTCCAGAATACCCCACCATAGACCAATGGCAGATGATGTCTGTCCGAGAGAAGGACACTTCTTTCGTGGACACGTTCCTGACGGCCGCGGTGGGCATCCTGAGGACTAAAGACTGCAAGGACACAGCCGCGGACAAGACCAGCTTCTCGATTGTACCTAAGAAAGTTAAAATTGTGAGTATTCTTTGTTGGTAAAGTATTCGGTACTAGCAGCGCCCCGCGGTTTTACCCGCGTTGTGTCCATTCCTGTGGGAATTTCGGGATGAAAAATAGCCTATGTTACTCGTGGATAATGTAGCTTTCGAATGGTGAAAGAATTTTTAAAAACGGTCCTGTAGTTTTTAGCCTATTCATTACAACCAAACAAACAAAGTTTTCCTCTTTATAATATTAGTGTAGATGAAGAAGTAGGAGCTATCACTACTGACTGAGAGATTTATGTAGGAAGAGGTTTAAGTTTATCTGCCTTATTCATAAAAACTTATTGACAACATTTTAGCGCTCGTGGCGTAATTTGACTAAGCGATGTAATCTTATTGCGATTTTTAAGCAACGTGTATCTCGACCTCTATTTGGATGCGTGGCCGATAGTGGCATTTTTATCTGAGCACTACCGTGCTGCGGAGGACACGTTAAGTTGTCGGTCCCGGTTGTTGCAATCGTTAGACCATGTCGGAGGCCTTTGGGCGGTCTAAAAACTCCGACACCAGGGTTGGCCTACTCGAACTTACTTACTTTAACATTTTATCCCTTTCCGATATTCTTCTTCTTATCGAGTGGATGGTCAAACTGACCAATCCTGGTGTCAGAGTTATTGAGCCGCCAAAGGCCTCTGACATGGCTCATGTAACGACTACTATCCGTAGAAAGTAACCGGGACCGACGGCTTAACGTGCCCTCCGAAGCACGGAATCATCTTACTTTCCGGGCAATCAGGTGATTCAGCAATGCCCTAACCAAACTGAGGACGGTCTCACAAAGTTATTTTTGTGAGATATCCCCACCGGGAATCGAACCCGGAACCTCCGGATCGTGAGCCGAGCGCTCAAACCACTAGACCATGGAGGCTGTTTTCGATATTAAAGTATAAGTACAGAAGATAACACTCCGTACCTAAAACTCTATGCCTCTGCTGCTTAATGAACATTTTCATTACGAAAAGATGACAGCTTTAAATAATTACTGATTATAATCAGTAAACTTGTATGACAAGCTCTTTGAGGGGCGTTACTTAACTGTCTAACGTTAATAATATTAAGTATTTCGATCAATCATAAATAATCATTTACAAATTAAACAAATTGTAGAGTCACTGAGTATTCTGTGTAATTAGTTGCGTAGGTGTGGATACGTAACGTAGTAAATACGCTACGCGTAGTTATATTATACGCCTACGAAGAATTCAAATTAATTTCACCAAAGAAGAATTCAAAGTTAACTGTAATTTTTAAGTTACCTACTCGAAGTTTATAAAAAAAAGAAAAAACAATGTCAACTTAAAGTGTAATAAACGCCTGTAGGTAGAGTTGAATTGTTCAGTGTATAAGAAATTGGTATACATATGATTATTTATGAGTAGGTAGGTGTTTTGTAAGTAGTTTTATTTATAGGACCTTTTATTCTGATAAAATATTCAGTTAAAAGCTCGGGCTTACTAAAGTACGATTTTATGAAGATCGGTTCTTAACTAAATACATACCTACTTATTTCTTTTTCCCTCTACATTTACTTAATAGTAGGCGAGTTTTCTTGAGCCGACCCGAAATCGATTTTTCAATACATAACGGGACCGTAACCGTTTTGTATAAGATGTATCTACTTTAAGTTAATTAAGTATAAACCTAAACTAAGTAAGTCTACTTTCAGAAATTAGATTTTTTTACCTTTCGATTCAAGCCTCACATTCTACCGAGTCGTCGCCGCGTCGCCTTTTCCCGTGGGAATTTCGGGATAAAAAGCTCCCGATAATATTCCTTTTGTGTGGCTAACATAAACAAAAAATATTTCAAATCCAATAATTGATTTCGTGGTCTGGTAGAAGAATAGCCCCCACATGAAAATTTCCAGTTTTACCTCTTTATAACATTAAGTATATCACACGTAGTTAATACTATCTGTGAATTTATGTACAATTACCAATTATAATTCCCCAAGCGAGGAAATCCCTCTGATTACCGGGTAAAAGGTTAGAATAAAACGAGAAATTAAAATTGATAACACGTCACGGCTCCGCGACGAGAGCATAGGGATAAACATCTATTTTAATAATTAAAACGAATTGTTCATTTAGGACGCTTAAGCTTAGCAAATTTAACTAAAATTCTCAGGGTTTTACGTGTTTTTTAACTCAAAGAAACTGTATAAGTATGTTGAATGTTAACGACGAAAAATAAAAGCTTACGAAAAATACTTTTAAGCTATTGCATAGCTTCTATCGCGGGCCTTGAGCGCGGGGACCGAATCCAGAAATTCCGTAATGAAAAAACCTCACGTGAAAAAACCTCACGCTCCCCACTAACGTCATCTAGTGATACAAAAAATAACTATGCAATAGCTTTACCGTGGCAGTCCCCGAGTGCCACACGTCTTTTTTTTATTGTTCTAATTCTCAGAATTAAATCCTAGAAATTAATAGGAGACGACTTGCGGTTAAAACATCTCAAAAGTGGTAATCCATGGAGCTTCATTTACTTTTAAATATGGCGGACTGTTTCGCGGTTAGTAATCGAGAATCGAGCGGTTGGTAGTGCCTACTTAAAGCGGTTTTAACAAGGTGTGAAGACTGCAGTCCTTGGCTATAGTGTCATAGTATTGTGTTTTATAACAGTTTCCGACTTCTTTGAAACATTGAGTTATATGTACTAACGTGAGTACATAAAACTCAATGCTTTGAAAGAGGATTTTATACTGTGTGGCCGGATCGTAACAGATGGTTCTTCTTTCCTACTTAATTCTATAATTCTATTTGTCTGATAACCTTTCACGCCTAAAAGATTTAATTGATTTTGATTTAATTTAGCGTTGATACAGATATGACCTTTGAGACATGATGTAGGAAACGTTTTGTCCGGGTACAATGCGGGTGGAAAGGCAGGGTATAAAACGATATGTAAACTACTTATACCAAGCTAGCCCGACCCGAGGTTTCACCCAAAGCGTAAACCTTCCTGTGGGAATTTATCTAATAGATGATGAACTACTTCCGCATATGTAATATAAGTACGGATGACTTTTTAATAATAATAATATTTTTGGAACCGGTCAGTGTGGGCAAGTCAAATGGCAAGGAACTATAGGACATACGAAGATCTTTTCTTAAGAACTAAGTATGTCATCGATTATAAAGATGAAAAGCGCGGTAGTCATAGTATACCTATGACAAAATATCCGTAATTTTTTGAAAATAGACCTTATTTTCTTCGCCACAGGGTCAAAGCCGCGTGATAGCACTACTCAACGATCCAATCAGAGACGATGACAGCATCAAGATAATGGTGGACAAGAAAGGAGAAGTCATACAAATACCGACTTTCAAGAAGAGGAATCCGTACACACTACAGTTTGATATACCGGGTAAGGACTAATGAATGTAGTAATGGGAAAACTTTTATATTGTAATGAAAACTTGTATTGATATTAATGAAAACTTGATCTTAGTGAAATAGAAAAAAAATTAAGGACAAATCTGTACATTCCAATTAGAGCCAGGTAGTAGTGTAGAGGAAAGGTTTTTTTATGCTTCATTTATTAAACATTTTAGGATATCTGTAGGAAAGTAGCTGTGTATTTAGATGTGTTGTTTGTTCATTTAAATTTTTGTGGGTGTTAATGTGTGTGTGTGTGCGCGTCTTAGTGTCATAGGCGCATAGTTCCAAAAGATCGGACCAATTTCAATTTAGTTTTTTTAATATAATTAATAACTTCTACTTTTTCCCACAGAATCGTGTCTAGACGTGTCAATGCTAGTGTGGGTGCGTGTGAACAAGAACGGCATGTCGTTGGGACGGCGGCAGATCAAGTGCGAGAGCCGCCTGCGCGAGCTGGATCAGCTGCTCAGAGCCTCCGACCATCCTTTGGAATTTATGTGCCAGGTATATAACTAGACTAGCAGCACCCCGTTGTGCCCGTTCCCGTGAGAATTTCAAGTTGAAAAATAGCCTTTAACCTTCCTGTTTAATGTAGCTAAGGATTACCCAATTTCAGTTTTAGATACATTGAGTTATAACGTTAGTACATTATAACTCGACGTTTAGATACAAGTTATTGACAATCTGTTTTTTATCTGTCTAGACTCTTGGATTTAAGACAACGAGTAGGGAACAGCTAGACAGCTGGATGCTGAACGCGTTTCAGAAGAACATCCCGCCGCACTTCAACCTGCTCGCCTCCACGGAACAGTTCAACCCGAAAGCTGATGTTTCCAGTAAGTATTTACTTGACTAAAGGCTCTTATAATTCAACGTGCCTTTTCGCCAGTATTGTATCATGCTACGTTGTTGTGATCGATCCTTTAACTGTACAAATGATTAATATAGTGCAGGCGGTGACAAGATCATTGGTGCCTTCTTTTGCTGCTCTAAATTATTCCTTCAGTATATCCTTCGTCTACACTTGATATTAAAACGATCAAGGAAATGAACTGAACCGGCTCAATGAACGGCCGACGAATAGATTATCATGATTCGTATCTTCATAGGTGGTGAGGAATACCCTACTTTGCTCCACTGGGCGGCGCGCTTCGGCCTGGAGCGCGTGTGCTGGCAGCTGCTGGAGTGCCCCGGCGCAGGTGCCGCCGTGGCGCTGCGCAACGCGGGGCAGAAGACGCCCGCGGAGCTGGCCCGCGAACACCGCCATCACAAGCTGGCGGATGTACTGGCAGATCATCAGGTATGGGGCGGGGATTTGGGACTCTGCTATCAATAGGTACAGGGTTTTTCAGCATTAAGGTACCAACCGAGCTTAGGAAACGTAGTCAATAGACTGGCAGACCATCGGGTGAACATCACTATGTAGTTATATCGTAGGGGCTGGAATAGTTTCCGATCTTGCTTTTCGATGAACAAGCGTTTTTATAGTGCTTCAAGTTTCTCATTGAGGTTGTGTTTTATACAAAAGGTCTCAATATACATATATATTTGTATGATGTCATATTTATAGGAAAGTAGCTTTGCGATTTCAGTCTGTCTTTTCACAAAAGTTAACAACACAAAAGTTTAAAAAGATTTTAACTGTAATGGGGATTACCAGTTTAATAATATAACCGGATTGATTAATGGGGGTTACCAGTTTAATACCTAAAAATGCATTTATTGGTAAAATGATTCAGTGTACCTATTCACGAGAATTCAGCAGATTTAAATAATTTTTTTTTCCTCTATAAAAATTCATTTGTGTACCAAACTATTCCATTCAGTAACTAATTTTTTTTTACAGAAAATGAACGAATTCTCCAACATGTATTATTATCTGAAAAACATGTCTGACAACGACAAGGAAGAGGGCACAGATGATACTAAAGTCGATGAGCTCAGAATAGTGGAGGCTTGCGACACCGTAGACTCGGCTAAAGAAGAGTCCAAACCAGATGCTACCGACCTCTTCAGCGAAGCTTGCACACACACCTTAGAACAAACAGAAAAAGAGCACGAGAAGAAAACAAGACCAACACTGAAACTACCAAAAATCAAAGAGCAACTCTACCAAAACGATTTCCTTCATCACGACGGAAGAGTCCAACAAGCCTTAGAACACGATTACTTAGTCCAACCATCAAACATCAAAGTCGAAAGCCCTAAATTCCGACCGAGCAATCTCTACGCCAACAGTTCCCGACTAACTCCTCAACAATCAGACATATTCCTCTACTCCCCCACCGAAGAATCAAAGACTTTCAACATCGACACTCCAACTAGTGATATAAGCCAAATCAACTTGAATACCAAAGACATCCGAAGTCCTAGCGTCAAGTCTGGCAAAGAACCATGCCCGTTGACTGGACAGGAAGAACTCGCAGAAATAATCAACGACTTCAAAAACAACGTGTTCTCAATATCCGAAGTCGAGAAGCTAGTAATGGAATGGCGCAATAGAAACGAAACGCAACAGTCTATAAAGGAAAAGCAAGAACAGTTGAACAAAATGCGAGAGGAATACGACAAGATACAACAGAAGATTAAAGACCACTTGAAGCGGCCCACACCTTTCGAGAGGGTTAAGAAAATGTTCTCTAAAAGCAAGAATAAACGTAAGTAATTTATTCACGGTCACGGTGCGGTGAAATTTGTTGATTTTGGTATCAATAAATACCTAATTGTTCTTTCGTATTTTAGATCATGAACATCACAATGGAACGATTGAGAAGCGAAATGGGAATACGAGGCCTAACAGCAGTCTTAGTGAAAGTAAGTTCGGAGGACAATATACAACAAAAGTACACTAAAATTATCTTCTTATCCTATGTAATCAAACAATGAATTCCTTAGGTTCTTCGTCGTCTGGTCGATTGAGTACAGTGAGCGGCGGCAGCGTCGCCGACACGAATAGCGTTCAATCAGAGATCGACGACAAAGCTAGATCTATCGTAAGTTTCAATATTATTCTTGAAGTATATCCTTTTAGAGGAAACTGAATTAAACACTGAGTTAGAATCAGGTTATATTCTGCCGATACAAATGTAACTCTATTGCTTTTGTAATAGAGATTCGCAATGAAGCAAATGGTTCCTATCTACACCTGTGTTTAACCGTGATTTCCCTACATATCTTGATATCCCGAACAACCCATATCAAATCAAACTTGGTACCCTGCTTTAACCAAACATATCTCGTTAAGGTTAGATGCCAAATCTAATTGGTTGAAAGTTTTGACCGCCTGAAAAGCAATATAAATAACTCCACATAACCTTCATTAACCATTAATAATACTATTACGTGAAACGTCACGTTTATAATGCTCTTGTCGTTTATAATTCCTTTACGTAATTTTTCTGCATCTTCAAAATGAGACCATAACCGATTTTGTATGTGAAACTTTTGTCCCATTGAGACAAAAATTGTCTTACGCTATTAATATGTCTTCCCAGATATCTTCAAGCACACTGACGATGCACTCGGCGTGCGAGGACAACCGAATGGACGACTATCTCATCCCGCCGCCGCCGCGCCCGCTGAATGGTTGTCCACAGTTCACCACGTTCGGACATCCCAAACATGATGGAAGGTGAGATGACTAAGAAAAACGATAGACTACAGAAAACAAATCGTGAACAGTTTGTCCTGTACAAACTATACTTATGAACCTGCCTCATCAAAGTTATACATCACTACATAGTATAAAATAAAGTCGTCTCTGTTTCGTGTCTGTTTGTCTGTATGCTTAAATCTTTAAAACTACGCAACGGATTTTGATGCGGTTTTTTGTAATAGGTAGAGTGATTCAAGAGGAAGGTTTTTATGTAAAAAAAATCCCGAAATTCCCACGGGAACGGGCACAACGCGGGTAAAACCGCGGGGCGCTGCTAGTATGTACTATAGCAACAGCACTTCACTACGAGTACATAGATAAGATTAAGTGACCATTTTTAGTTGGTACCAAATTAACACAAATTCCTGTTTTGTTTGGCATCCAGTAAATGACTTTATCTACACTAATGTTGTAACATTCTACTTATGATTCCAATACTTGACTTATAATTACTACTGTTATAGCACAGACAACTAAAACACTCAATTTAAGCAATTGCACATGATGTTATAATATCATTATAATTTAACATTATAACATCATTATAACGCGACCAATTAACCTGGCGAGCCTTATGTCAAAATCCTCATACTAGTTGTATAAAATTTTGATATTAGGCTGGCTTTTGAAAATAGTTGGGTTATACGTGAAAACTTCGTCGAAACTACATACACAAAACTCTTTGGTAAGATCTCGCTCGCTCCTGATTGGCCCTACGCGCAGCTGCGCTCTCATTGGTTAGATTTTAATGGCGGCAAGTTCACTGTGACAATACACGTACCTACGCGTGAATTTAATGTTTCGCAATGTGTTTTGTTTTTAAAATTTTGTTTGATTAATTGCATTAAATAGTGAAGATAAAGTAGTGTATGCAACTGCATATAACACGGGTATTAAAACACTCGTTACTATTATGAAACTCGCTGCGCTCGTTTCATAAACTCACACTCGTGTTTTAATACCCTTCTTTATATGACGTTGCATAAACTACTATAATTAATCTGTCACACGCACACTTTTCATTAATCTGACACGACACGATCAAAAGTTGGCTTCGAATAGTGCGCAAAAAACAGATCATTGTTTTAAACTGACACAAAATCTTTCCCGCCTTCACAATTTGTTGGCAAGCGAGTGAAAATAATTGAAAATACAAATGAATCCCATCCCAATCTTACAACGTGAATCATTCCCAAATGCCCGCGTCGCCTTTATATTGTCGCTACCTAAGAGATTATCCGGATAAGTGTCGTGGAATCCACGTAACTTTCACAAAAGAGTTTTAACAATTCACAGCCTCAATTTGGATTAATTTATTAAGTTTCATGTTGGTAAATTGTTTTATTTCATTTTAAAACAGTTAAGGATTTGTTTATGCTTTTAAATTAACTGGGAGTAGCTCATAACAATTAATAAAATAACAAACTCCCACACCATTAACCATTAACCTACTCGGTTTAATTAAATAATAAAGATAACTAGTTAGTATCTTATAGTTTACCGCGAAATTTCTAAAGATTTTGGTACAGATATTTCAGTGATCTACTATTCCTATCCCCAATACAAGATACACTAGTAAATCTTTAAATCGGATTAAGTTGTTTATTTAATTAAATCCCCTGGTGCCCTTTTCCCAGTGTGCGTTCAATATGCCATCTGTGAAATACATAGATCATCGTAGGTATATCTCAATGATCTATTTTCGGACACTTTCATTCTCTCATTGTTACAGAGGTCAACACATGGCAACAATAGTGGAAAGAGAAGCTTCCGCCTCTCGCGAGACCTTAGACTCCGACCCCGACGTCCACAACGGAACTCATCTGCTACTCAACTTCAGTTCCCGAGACAGCACCGCAAGCGCGGGACGGGACGCTCACATGTACATGAATATATCTGCGACTCACACGTAATAACTCCCCATAAATTTCAATCCGATCTATCTATGTATACCATTTGTACTGTAAACATGTTTTGTATTTCATTTATCTAAAGACTGAATCTCATTTTTGATTGTAAATAACTGTATATAGTATTG
This sequence comes from Cyclophora albipunctata, assembly GCA_963082685.1. Classification (NCBI taxonomy): domain Eukaryota; kingdom Metazoa; phylum Arthropoda; class Insecta; order Lepidoptera; family Geometridae; genus Cyclophora; species Cyclophora albipunctata. The sequence continues at coordinate 6,531,100 of OY720119.1, read as the reverse complement.
AACATGTATTTTATTTATTGTCTATTTCTTAGTTTATTTTGTTATAAAGTACAAATATAAGTATATTTTTATTAGAACAATGTAAGACTTACGTCGACATTTAATGGAATCTCGGAGTGTCCTAGGTAATTTTATATTTATACATTTGTAAGTGCTATATACTGAAACTGCATTTAACGTAATGATTCTATTAAACGATTAAATTTGTAGTTATGTGTTTTATTTGTCCGAGTTTAGATTCAGAAAGAGGCCATCAACATGTCCAAAATTAGTAATTTTCAAAACAACTGGAAACCTTGAAATTGATAGAACTAAAAGACTAAAAGGAGATTGAAAGGAAAAGGTTATTGCAATAATAAAATGTATCAGATTTACAAATAATTTATTGACGGATCTTAAACATTGCTCATCATATTCAATTGCACCAAAATATAAATCATATACTTAATTCATTTTTAGTAATACTATTATTTAAAATTTCATTGGTATAACAATTAGCAGCTAAGTACAAAATATAAGCGCATTACAGCGCAAAAATTACGAAACTTCATTATTTCAGCGAAATATCACAACTAGCGTTATAATTATAAATAAATTAATAACATTATTTGGTGTTTGGTACACAATTATTAATACAGTTATCGTATGTCGCACTCGAAATGTCTCTTACAAATACAATTTAAATAAAAACAAATAAATAAAACAATCCCATCACCCGCGCAAGTGATAAATAAAAAAAAAACAAATCTCAATAGAACCTCTTCATAAGAGTATAAGTACCGGTTGTTAACTAAACCATTTTTCGTTAAAACGAATATATAAAGAAAGTGTCGAGAAATAAGTGCAAACAACAACAATAGAGTTACATCCATAGAGTAATAAAACAACACAGCCAATGGACGCGACTTCGGAGAGCGAAGCCGCGTGCCTTAGTTACCTGTGTCCACCGTTTAATTTGAACTTTGTGACAAGTTTCATTTCACGGCAACATATTAAATGCTAGAGCTATAACTGCTCGGGGTGCGGTTGACCGTTAGCCCGCGGTTGCGACACTTGCGACGAGCGCCGCGGAGGGGTCGACACCAGCGCCTGGTACATCCCCCACACCGCTAGGGGCCTCATGTACCCCACTGACCGATGATTGCCGTTCTCATACAACGCCTCGGGGGTTTCAAATGATAACCCCATTTTAACTAAAGTGTCGTACATACCGCCGGCAGTGGCGAAGGCTTCCTCGTGCATACCTGAAGGAAATGGATGGATGTAATTTTAAAAAAAATAAGTGTTCGAGGTAAGTATCACGGTGGAAGCGTGTGGGGCACACCTTTGCCCAGCGAGAGGGTGATACAGGTTTAAGGGAAAAGAATGCATGCATACCCTCGTAGATCATGGTGGCGGCGAGCCCGTAGGTGACGCCGGTCCACATCTCGGCGGCCTGCAGCGCCGCCGTGTCGGGCCCGCGGCGCCGGAACCCGTTGACGGCGCCGCGCGCGCCGCCGCACCAGCCCGCCACGTTGCGCGCGTACACCGTGCGCAGCGCCGCGCGCACGTTGGCGGCCGGGAACGCCGCCGTGGGGCAGCCCGCCGCGCGCAGGAACCTGCCGCCACACGCGTCGCTCATCAAAACAATAGGAAAAAATCGGTTCCTATAAAGCTAAGTTCATAAGACCGCGCAAAGCCGCGGGGAACGATCGACCGCGCGGGACCTGAACGCGCGGTACCGCTCGCTAGTTCTTGAACCGCGAGTAGCCGCGCGGTACCGCACTGTTCAAGTTCTACAAACACAGCTTTGTACCGACCTGTTCAGTTGATCCGCGTGAATTGAAACGGACAGACGCATAGATTCAGGAAAAAATGACCAGCGAAGACGACATTGTAAGCAATGTTGATGCCAGACTACCGCGTGTACGTATGCTGTTATGTGAGAATGCTCTTACCGCGCGGTCGTTATTTCTATAACTTTTCTCTCTCACTCTCGCTTCTTCGTTACATGCTTCTCACTTCTCCGACACATCTTTCTCTCACGGTTATCTCTATCTCTGCACACTCACACACGTCACTCAAATTTCTCTTTCTCTATCACACTACTCTATATCTCGCAATTTTTTATTACTTTCCAGTTCTTTAATTTGAACTACTCACTACTGTCTTACTTCTCACATCTCTCTCTTACTCTTAGCCTCTCTCCCATTTACTTCTCGCTTTTATCTCACTTCTCGACAGCACAACTCACCAATGTCCCGCCAGTTGGTCCGCCATCACCACGTGTTCATTCGACGGTTTAGTATCGAACCGGTAGTAGGATCCCGTCCACAACTTCTCGTGGTATGAATGTTTGGCTCGCTCGAGAAGTTCCGAGAACTCCTTCTCATCGTCCTCGAGGCCCAGCATCTTGGCCATGTTCATCACTGCGGCGATGGACGCCACCCATAGACCGCCGCAGTAGGCACTGGATATGGAAAAAAGTTATCATTAGGTTTCATAGATAATTATGTCTTCAATTTTAGACGGGATTTGAATCGATATAGATTTACTTTGCAGTTTCATGTTTTTTGGTCTAATCACTACATAGTATAAAACAAAGTCGGTTTCCGCTGTCTGTCTCTGTGTATGCTTAGTTTTTTAAAACATCGCAACGGATTTTGATGTAGTTTTTTAATAGTTATACATGTGAGTATAACAATTTCCGATATCTTCCCCACTGGTATCATCGTTCTTTTTCCTACTCTCGATTTCGTCAGACTTAGTAAAGGAGGTGTAGGGTCGCAGGTCGCGGCGCGGTACCTGGGCCCCGACATGACCCAGGCGTCGTAGGTCTGGTCGGGCACGCCCGAGTTCTCGATGAGCCCGTCGTGGTCCGTGTCCCACAGCGCGGCGCGGCGCAGCAGCGCGCGGCACGCCGCGTACATGTCGCGCAGGTAGCCGCCCGCGCGCCACACGCCGCCGCCCGCGCCCGCGCCCGCCGCCGCCTCCGCCTCCGCCCCGCGCTCCGCCTCCTCCGCGCGCGGCATGTACAGCAGCTCCAGGATGCCGCTCGGCGGCGGCGACGACCACTCCTGTGCACACGGGGTGGTCAGTATCAGTCATGAGTTCGGCTCGACTGTGATCTATCTCAAACTCTTTGAGCTATGTATGTGGTGCGGTTTAATGTATATTTGTGGTCGCGGCAGCGGTACCTGTTCGACAGCCTGCTCGGAGCGCGCGGGCGACTCCGTGCCCTCGCTGCCCCCGCGGGCGGAGAGCGCGCGCTCGCCGCCGTCGCGACAGTCGTCGATGTAGGGCAGCGCGTCGCTGCGCTCGGGCCCGAAGGGCGCGCAGTGCGCGCGCAGCACGCGCACGTCGCGGAACACCAGCAGGATGAACTTCAGGTTCAGGTCCTTCCACTCGCTCACGTCGTGGATGTTGTACGCGTTGATGTTCAGGAACGGGATGTCCTCTGGAAACGGTACTCATGTAAGGGAGTCACACAAGAAAGGTAAATAGTCAGTATGTAGCTTTAGTAGCACTCCGCAGTTAAAACTGCGGAGGTAAACCTGCGTTGTGCCCATTCCCATGAGAATTTCGGGATGAAAAAATAGCCTTTAACTTTCCCGTTGAATGGCTATCCTTTACAAAAGAATTATTCATATCAGAGTGGTAATTTCTGAGATTAGCACATTCAATCAGACAATAAAACAAACTCTTCAGCTTGATTATATTAGTCTAGATTTGAATGCTCGGCTCCGAGAATTAAGGCATTTTAGCATTCCAGATAGGATTATCTAAGGAATAACTATCAAGTGAATTGAAGTTTGGTAGGTAAACGTTAATATTAAAAATTGTTGTTAATGATGGACTACTACAATTTTTTTTATATTACCATTGACCGGTATATAGTCACGAAAATGTATTTTTTTTTAAATCTAGATTTGTATCATACCTGGATCTCCCAAATCGTGCGGGATCGAATCTTTTATTTTAAACTTGACGCTCTTTCCATCGTACAGAGACTTTCGACACTTTTCAGTTTCCAAGCCTATTGTGTCACGGTACATGTATTGAAGAACTACCTGGAAATACACAAATATCCTTAATATTATCATTCCAGAGATAGAAACCAAAAGGAAAAAGGGGTCTTATGAAAACTATATCGAGAGAAACCAAGGGTAAAATAGAAGTGGACGATATTAGGATATTAACAGCAAGACGGGTACAAAATAATACACTTTTGAGTGGCAAGTGATTCCTTGCATAGTAAAATGAACCTTACTCACTTGTAAATTAGGCCACAATTGTGCTAAAGCGAAAGACGCGTAGAAATGAACATCGTATGTGTTATACATCCTATACTCGTGTCCTTCTAGGTAACCGAATAACCCAAACTCATGTCTGAAATAAAGAATACGAAATGGTGGCAGTCATTGTCGTGATTATACAGTAATTTTTGGAATACAACACCAAATATCATCACAATCTGAATGTATTATATAGCTTTTGTTTTAGACAAAAGCCTTTCTATATTAAAAAGTACATAGTAAGTAAAAAGTTATTTCTAGTAGATTAGCAACCAACCCTAGTGTCAGTTTTGAGCCCGCTAAAAGCCTCTAGCACTGTTTAACGATTGACACAACAGTGACCGACAATTTAATGTGCCATTCGAAGCAGTGTGCTGAACACCACCCTTTCACTCGAATTTTTAATGCCCTAAAACCCCTCTATTTGAGATTAATCCAAAAAACAAACATCACGACAATGGATCGTGCCGTTATTGAACTATAAATGGTGTTACTAACACGATTTTGTTTTTATATTACAGTTTCGTCGTATATTACCTGGGATCAGTCGCAGGGAATTCATCGGCGACGTCGAACCAAATAGTTCCTCCGTCGGCAACAAAGTAAAGCTCGTTCATTAAGGCACTCTTTAACCAGTCTGGTATGTTACTGGAACAGACATTACGATGTGTTAGTTATAAATACAATAATTATTAAGATTTTGGAGATCATTTATATAAAAGTAAGTACAAAAAGTGAGTAAGAAAAGCGAGCTTCCGACAAGGTGTAATGACCGGGACCGCTCAAATAGAAATGTCACTTTCAGCCACCCTGTCAATATGTGTAACAATTGCGATGAGCTCATAAACCTATGACGGCCTTCGCAGTTGTATTGCATAACATGAAGTTCGATAAAGCACATGTCTAAAGAGTATAAAGTTTTGTTATGCTCCTTAAACAAATTATTACCAAATGTACAACGTGATTAATAATTACTTGTTAGTAAATATTGGTTCTTGCCACTCGGCAAGTAGTTTCTCCCAATTGGGATAGTTCTTGAGAGCGTACGCCGCTATCGACGCGCCCGCTACGCCGTCGCTGCCGAAATATTTTGTGTAATATCTGAAAAGATACAGAATATTCATTACTTTAAACCTTTTTTACGCATCCCGCTTTCAATTTACCACCGGTAATCTTGGAAAAAGACATAGTCTAGGTATGTCGAAGTTACAATTACAGTTATACCACAGGCAGATATTCAAGACATTGCTACCAAAGCTATTCTATATATTCGTTATTATATACATAGTTCTATTGGTGCTAACGCAGCTACCAATCAAACGTAGCTATATTATACTAACGAAGCACATCACAGCTCCGACCGAATAGGAGGACCCGAGAATCAAAACAAAAGCATTGAAATAAATAAATAAGATAACTAAAGCACTGAGTTACCTCCTATGCACTTTTTTATCTTTCTTATACTTGATGACAGGCATGTCCCACGCGAGGCAGAACTCGGTGGAGCCCGACTGGCCCGGCTCCATGGATATCACGCTCGATAGGGCTATGGAGTCATCTGTGGGGACAAAAGAAAATTAAACATTATGGGAAAAGTACCCTCGTGACCCTTAAGGCACGACCGAAACGTTGACGCATGCATTACATGTTTAAAACCAAACTTTTCAGAGTTATTATATTACTATAGATATGTCAATACAATTAATCGTGGTCACGGAATAACGGGGTGAGTTATCCCGTGACCACGAGCGGTGTAATCCGCTCGAAACGTCGGGTACGTATTTTAGTAAATACGTTAAATTATCTAACGCGATACAGACCCGTTTCATTTAATATAATGAGTGCAAATCGTGTGAGTTTAAAAGTATACAATTAATCATAGTTCAAAAATCTTAATATTACTTTACATGACATTTCAACGAATGCCCATTACAGCTAGTTAAACGAATAAATATTTAATAAACAAAATGTCAAACAAGTTAAACGAAAAATCAAAGTTAATAACGTGTAAAGATTTGTTGGTCAACAGCGCATACCATCAATTACAGTTAATGGACACGCATGTGGGCCGCGCGCTTACTTCAATTAGTCGCATACTTTAACAAATTGATCGGTTAGGACATTCATATAGTAGAGTACCTTTGTTGTTTGATCGATGTTGAATTATTGAAGCGATATACATTAAATAATGAAGGGCCTTTGAAATAGGTAGAATGAAGTGTAGTATTGGGGTAATCTATAGAGAAACTTTATACTGTGTGACTTTTAAGCAGCGTTCAATATTTTCAGAGATGACGATGTGAGTGATCAAATACATAATAGTGTATGTCTTTGGAAGCAATACTCTTCGGTTGATAATAAGCTTAAAACTTACTTTTATAAAGCTTTTTCGGTTTTTCTTTCTTCTTTTCCTTTTCATCTTTTTCCTTATCATGTAGTTTTGGCAGGGGCGGGGTAGAACTGGGATGAGGGGACACTTTCCCGGTTTCTTTGAGACAGTCCCACACGTAACTGGAAGTCTTCGCTGCGTTCCATAGACAATACCCTTCGTGTATAGTTTCTTCTTCGTCCTTCTTTTTGGCTATGGTAAATGTGCAAGGAGTGTCGCAAATGTTTTGCTCCAGAGCCACTCCGCATGTGAAGTCTTCTGAATACCTTTCTAGGTCTAATTTAGCTGGAAAGAAAAGGGGTTTTAATTTTATCTGTTCCTGCTTAACTATGAACAATATATAAACCTAAAATGAGAACTACATGACTGATTTTCGAACCAGATATTTTTTATAAAGGATGAAATGTTAAGTGACTTTATTCCATTCTTAACTTATTTTCAGTTTAAACTACTCCGTAATATCATATTACATACTTAATATGGGTGATTGGATGTTCGTCTTTTTATCAAAATCCAATATTTGGACATCATGTTTTGATGAATAATATACCCAGTATAGACACGCATATTAATTTAAATAATCTCGATTACCATAAAGGCATTTTCATACCTTAAAATCGTATCAGAACACCATTCAAAGCAAAACGAGTAGTGATAAACAATCAATTAGTAATGTATAGGCGTTCTAAACGGTTACCGCAACATAGTAACAATGTAAACATGTTAATTTATTATCCTGTTAACGATAGGATGGGAGCATAATGGACCATTGTACTATCACTTATTAGGAGGTCGATAAGTGATGAATCAGGACACAGGAGCCATGGTTGAGATAGTAACTTGTAAACGTAATTATTAGCTCATGAATCATGTTGAGCATTATTAATCGGACTACATTTAAAATTAGAAGCTTTGTTTTTCATCTATTGTAATATAATAAAGCTGAAGAGCTAATTTAAAAAACAGCCAATCCGATTGGAATAATTATTTTTATAATGGATAGCTTCAACGGGATATTTTTCATCCCGTAACGCAGGTAAAACCGCGGGGCGCTGCTAGTGTTAAAATAAACTTATTTCAGGAAACATGTAATACTTTATATTGTTTCCACATTAAGCAAATCCTTCTTACATACAAATGATATGAAAGAAATGATAAACTGTGACATTGGCAGAATGTCACAGAAACACTGTTTTGAAATAAAAAGCCCAATTACTAGATATTGGCGAGATATACACAATTAAATTTAAAAATAGATGTTCGGAGAGATGTCCCAAGTTAATTAATGACATTTGCATGCTACACTCGGCAATCACAGTCGTTTTTTAATTATGGCTACTAATCTTTAAGAAAAGATCTTCGGCCGGCCGATGATCTAATAATTACATTATAATATTGAAGTCGGATTTTTAAAATTATTATGTATGTATAGTATACATTTCGAGATTCCAATACAAGAGGATGATTAAAAAGAAGACAGTCGAATTCGATCGCAGAACCCAAACGCTTACGGTTCGCGACCATTGGTGATGAAGTGTGCGGTTGCGGCGAACCGAGACCGCAAATTGATAGTCATTACAGCATTTACAGCATACTTACAAAGAGATTTGTTTTTATTTGTGTTGGCGAGTATCTCCGTCCAAGTGAATGTGATGCTCACGTCTCTCTTCTCCTTGCTCAGGTTTACTGCTGTGAATACGAACACGGCGCAAGGCAGACTGCTGTCCTGAAAAATACGTACATACTTATCTATATTAATAATAATACCGATGAATATGATTTGGTGCTGTCTTGTTTTTAAGGTAATGTCTTACCACCATTCGGACTTGAAAATTGTTTGTGGAAAATTCTGTGTTTGCCACACTACCGCAAGATATAGATTATCGGCTTTTTTCATCTCTAAGTTCCTAAGGAAACGAGGCCACAACCCCGGAGTGCTGGCAGTAAAGTGGCAATATGGAGTAACATTTTAGATATTTCATCTAATCTACTACTATTCTTAATTGGAGACGAGTGACAGGAATGAGGGGTGGCCTTCGCCCAACAATGGGATGATACAGGCTAACAGTAATAGTAACCAGCTTTACTTCATTTATTTTAACAGAGGTTACAATAGGTGGAAATGGTTTAGATAACAATTATTTTTCTCTACAGGAGGAATTTTCTTTGCTTGGTAAATCGGTCTCATTCGTGTACAATACAAGGAATAGTGAAAATAAACGTTGCTGAAAGTATATTGTCACCCTAAGTATCAGGTAGTGGTCAATATAGAAAAGTGGTCAGCGGCTACTATTGCTAATTGTACCTAATTTTGGGACATAAAAATGAGCACCTATAACGTTTTACGATCTATACCAATCTGTGTAAAAATTTACGATTTCATAAATTCTTATCGCGAAAAGTTCTATAAAAACGGGTTTAGTTCTCGATAACATATTAATGTGCAACAAAAAATACGAAATAAGGTCGACGAAATGAGATTTCATTTTGGACATACCCCACACAGATTTACATGACAAAGCCTGCGACATCAATTATATTAATTACAGCGACAATAGAACTGTGTACCGAGAAATACCTTATGATTTGTTCTTCGCACCTAATTAGACAATAAATTCTGAATAACACTACTTTACAGACACCATTTTAACAATAAACTGTCATATAATTATATATGAAAGGACTACTAAATTTTCCAGAACATAGATAATCTTATTTTAAAATATATGAAAGAAATAAAGTATTATTCATCTAACATCTCGCTGAAGTCTACAGATACAACACGATATTTGCTTTACATTTAAATTTACAGTACCTACAGTAACAATATTAAGCTTAGATCTTAGGTTGGGTCAAAATAACCACTCACACAATCGCGGGAATTTCAGTATTCCATGTGTTAATCAGATGTTGAACCTATACCACTTTAAATTTTCACGTAAATCCGTTCAGTAGTGTTAACGTGATAACAAACATACACGCTTCCAGACATTCGCAGTTGTAATATGAGTAGAATTTACCTTATAATTGTGCGGTATGACGGGCGATATCTGTCGACAGACCAGTTTCACTCCATACTTAGACAAGTCGTAGGCGGTCCACGCTCGAGGATACAGTCCCGTGTACTCACAGTCCGCGCCGTTAATGTTCCATTCCCACTTCGGAGGTGCTTTCTTAGGTTTACTGTGAACATAACAAATCCAATGAGTTATAGGTACCTAGTTAATAGCCACTTAATATGTTAGTATAGCTATTAGGGCATGCTCCTCTCACAGTTATGGCCTAACTGTTTAGCTCCCTATATATTTGAAACTGCATATAGTACACACTGTATGGGTACCATTTAAAGTGTATTAAAAGGCAGGGGAACTAAAGGGATCCAGTTAACCAGCTAACTGAGAGGCCAATGGGGCATGGCCTTAGTTTTTACTTTTAGACCGCCTTACTGTAGTCAGCATGATCTTTCGATTGAAGCTTAAGCAATGGCGACTTTCAAGTCTCCAAACTAAGGTAGCGGCAAAAGAGAAAATACCTCTTGAGGTATGTCCAGAATTAGGTTTTGGAAACTTAGGTCAATTATGAACAGATTCTAATGTATTATGTATCCTATGTATATCTTGAAGGTGGTTTATCTGTGGTGGTACATTTATCGGCAAAAGCCCTTTTTTTCCAATTGACTTTACAAACAATAAAGAGATGAAACAATGTTTTGTTCTTATATTCTATCATGTTGTCGCGTTAGAATATACAACTTATTTATTAAAATACGTACCCGACGTTTTATCTCTCATCATGGTCACGGAATGACGACGACGAGGAGTCATATATTTTAACGCGATATAGACCCGTCTTATTTAGTATAATGAGTGCAAATCGAGTGAGTTTAAAAAGTATGTTTATCAATAAATTATAATTCCATGTTGCATAAACTCAAATCAGTGATCACCTGGCTTCATGACGATAATAATGGTTTTAGATAATGTAGGTTGATTATTTACATGATAAGCTAACAAATCATTTTAGTATTCATCCAAATTTTGTTACTATGGGTATGTAGTTAAGGTTTCAATTCTAGTTATATGAAGTTGCAATGCAAACAGGTGTTTAATATTTGAATCATCTAGAACTGCTAACATAAAGATTATGGATATCAAAACATTATTAATATTACATTTATAGTTGCGATGTAGTGTAATGTATCTCATACTCAATGTTGAGTTATACCAAAGTTCTTGCTGTATAGTAACTGTAATGAGTGCATGGTCTTTACTTTATACTTGTAGGGCCTATAATAAACGCGTTTTAAGAACATTTTAGCTATCAAATGGTTTGTCTCTTTCTGACATTACGCAATTTTCCGAAGTGCAAAAGAGACAAAACACAATGTTAGTTACACTAAGATTATTAATAGGGCCCTAGAACTTTTTTTTTTATTCAGGATAAAGAAAATATAACCTCTATATATAAAAAATTTAATTTCACTCCAAAAAAAAGTAAAAGCACTCTATCAACTCTTGCCTCATAGTGAAATCAAACTTTTACTGTGAAGTGATGGGTTCAAAATACAAAAAAATAATCAATCAATGATCTATTTAATTGCAATGTACTTACGTATAAGTAGACAGGACCGATTGGAATATGGTCTCGTTGTTCCCATCTCTAATGTTGACTATGAACTGGCACTCTGGTATGGTGACATACTCGTAGATGCCAGGGTACAGCTGGAAGCGACAGAACTCCCCTTTGAATCCTCTGCCGATGGTCCCACCTCCTATACCACCGATTGGGCAACCTACAAATAACCAATTAGGATAATTCTTCAATAGTAACCAAATTATTATTGAAACTACTGATGACAGGAAAAAAGGATAGCGTGAACATTAGATTATTAAATCATACTAATATTATACATGCCAAAGTTTGTGAGGATGGATCTATGTATAGATGTATGTATGAATGTTTGTTAATTTTTCACAAAAACTACTGGACAGATTGGGATGAAACTTTACAGTAATATCTATAATATAAAAATGAATTGCTGAATCTGGCATAACTTCAGAACGACTGCACCAAATTGGATGATTCTTTTTTTAATGTGTTCCTTATTGTCAGGACAAGGTTTTTATATAAGAAACATAAGGAATAAAAATGTCAAAATTCCCACGGGAACGGGGGCGCTGCGGGTGAAACCGCGGGGCACAGCTAGTAGGTTATAAATCAGAATAACACATGGAATACATTTTATCCCGAAATTCCCGTGGGAACGGGTACAACGCGGGTAACACCGCGGGGCATGACGATTATAAAGTATAACCTAGGTCAAGTAGGTATTGTTATAATAAGTGTTTAAATGATTAAAATGGTAATAAAGATAGGCCTACAAAAACATCTAAATCAGTATTAGTATGGGATACCATAGTCAAACTTTTCTGTCCAATGTCAATTAGGTTCAAGAAATTAAATGACTTCATCAAACTACGAACATTGCATGACACAAAACAATTTCATCAAATATTAGACAACAAAATTGGACAAAGGTATTAGCCTAATGAAATGAGGTACCTCTTTCATTCTTAGCAATGAAGTCAAGGACTCTCAATTATTATCCTCCTCGTTGATAAGTGCAGTGAGAGCTCAATGTGCTTTTCAATTAGTGAAATGATCCCGAACTAGATCAAAGACTCTAAATAAAGTAAGTGCAAACTTACCATACATCCTCTGTGCAGACACCATGTTCATATAGTCCATGATAGGCTTCTTGTGGTTCATTTTCTTTCCAATATAATATTTTAAGTACCTAAAATAAAATAAAAAATATTAATAAGTTAACATACTCTTTTTGAAAACTAGGTGTTATAAGACTATCTTATTGGGAAGTCAGACCACTATTTTACCAGTATGTAAATAAGCTGCCAAACCCAATAATGTACTTATAGGATAAAATGTCTAGGAAATGAAGTATGAATAAAAATATTGTTGTTGTGATCTGTAAACATTAAATAGCAAATGCTTACCTAGCAGTGAGTGGCATCATATCAAATATCTGATGTGCAGTGGGCCTGATGATCTGCTTGCTCTGAAGAGGGTACACATGATTGAGCTTTATCTTCAGCCCCAGTTTTGGCGGCTCATCAACACCGTGATCTCCAATCTTCCCCAACTCCATTATATTGTTTTTTATTCTATTTTCAATTACACCATGTCCTTTATTCACGTTCAACGTTTATTAGTTAATTGCTTGCTACAATAATAACGAATATTATATTAGTTACTAACAGAGTAGGATGTAAAGTTAATGTTTAATATCAGATAGCGAGATTATTGATAGGTCATTATCAGCAATACCGTAAAATCAATAGCATGTATTTAATTTATACAATTACAACCAAAATATAATGATCACCTCTAAAATAAAAATAATATCGCTTTATTACAATACATTATGTTAACTCACAAAAACTAAACATTCGGAATCACACACAAAGTTGCTTGGACTCGGCCAGCTAGCAAAGAAATAAACGAATGAAGAAAGAGTGACAATCCATCCAGTCCCGAATCCGGAACCCGGTGCGGTGCGGTGCCGACACTGCCGACTGACTGTTATGTTTGAGAAAATAAAATTATCGATACAAATTCACATCTCGTGGAGAAATATCGATGATTGTAACAATATTTACTGAATAAATTTTATTTTATATCTATGTTTTGATGGGTGGCAACGTACTTATTATAAGATTTACTTTTGATAATAAATTAATAATTAAACGACACAAAAAGCCAGTAGGATATTCATTATTTTGACTCAAGCTTTTGAGTAACTGGACTTTAATTTTAATCCCAGAAACGATGAAATGTGCGAATGTATTGCTGTCATTTAAGAATAAAAAAAATACCATACATCGATGCAAATTCAAAATATCGATATTTTTATTTTATTTTGTCGAATATTTTTTTTACTTGCCATCCCTAAAGTAGCTCAAGTCAAGTGAGTGAAGTTTGACGTTACGCTTGACATCAACATTGACATAAGGTAAAGGGATATATCTGCCATATTTGACTTTGACAGTAAACCATAGGTAATGTTTCTTCAGAAGTACCGTCAATGTCAAAATTAGTTTTATTTTTTTACTGTCAAAGTCATGTAGACTGAGAGTCAACTCGTGACAGTGACGGGAACAAAAACGACATAGTCAAAATATAATTTGAGCAAGTTTATGCTCAAATTTAAAAACAATTCACTGCAAATAATTTATAATTTAATTTAAATTTCCATTTTATTAAGTGTAAAGACCTATAATTACATTTTCTATAATGTTATTTCGAAGTTTACTAAATCTAGACCTAATCTTATTTCAGCGAACTTTTGCCAGAGGTGAGAAATATTGATAATTCTGTTCATAACCTTATTAAAACTATAAATATTTATTGGTAATAAATAATGAACAAGTTATTGAACTACAGAGACTATTAGCCAGATTTAGGTTAAGTTTCTGCTTTTTAACTGAAACAAAACTTAATGTTAATGTTGTATCACTTCTTTGTAGGTTTAAGTACAAAATCGTCATGGGATATTGTGACTGGGGTATGTGTAGAACGTCTACCGGTTGTCACTCCTCCGTTGAATGATATACAGAGGAAATTCAAGGCTTACCTGGAAAAAATAGAGGTAGAAAATAGCATGAAATCAGATCATGAAATCAGACATGAACAAGACAAGTGAGTATTTTTCATCATAAGATAAACTGAGGTTAAACAGTAAGTTTCAGTCGGTTAATGGCCAACTCTGAAGTGGATTTCTAGACCTAGATAGAGCAGGCCTCTGACATAGTCTAACTTTTGAAAAGAACCAGGAATTCAAATGCTCTCTATACAAAATTGAAACTTATTTGAAAACACAAATGCTAACTTATTTGAAAACACAAATGCTCCAAAAATTCTCAGTACTGATTTTGTAAGTTTATTATCTATTTCAGAATTCAACAAGAATTACTAAAGAAAGAATCAGCTGATATTGATGTGGATGGAGTCAGCAAAATAACAGCACAAGATTTTGAGGATGCAGTCAATGAGGAATTTGCAAAATTCAAATTCGCAGATATCAAAACTGGTAAATACATGATATTTTAAATGATATCTCATAGTTAGCATAATATCAGTATAAGGTTGTGACTCAGTATCTGTCATTGTATGTTACTCCAAGCTAGGCAGTGCTAGTTGACAGGTGCCTCCAGGGTTATTCAGCCACAGTGCTTTAATTGGCTACAATCTATCATTCGATTAGAACCCTAAAGACTATATCATATAATGTCTATTACCCAGACAGAATGTCTATTATTTTCCTTCTATACTGTGAATACACTTCTTGCAACCCATACCTTGAATTAATAGCTATTAGGTAGAAAATAATTCTATTAAGATACTACTATGATATTAGTATGTCAAAATTAACTAAATAGTCATAAATATTCTAGATGCAGACAAAAAAGGCGATAAAACCTCATTAGAGAGATGTCTACAAAAACACTTGATTCTGGTTGCGCCGGTGAAACTCGGCAATGACACAAAATCTATTCTGCCACAAGGGAAGTGGAAGGAAGGTGAAACTCTCAGACAGGTACAAAAAGTGCAATTTATCATTGTACACCCCTAGACTGTATGGAATGAATGAAATTAATAAAGATTTTATTGTAAAGTGTACTTGAACTTTAAGTAAGTTGTACTTTACATCTTTAGTGGATTCAGAAGCTAAAATATGTATTTTAAAGTGGATGTCCATTTTATATCATAATTACAGACAGCTGAAAGAATAGTTCTCGAGAACTGTGGCCCTGAACTGAAGGTGAAGTTTGTGTCGAATGCGCCGTGTGGGTTCTATAAATACAAGTATCCTTCTGAAATCGACGGCAAAATTGGTGCTAAGGTAAATATATCCTTTAGATACTTTTATAGCTTTTTTAAATGCGGCTTTACTGTGGTGCCTTTTTTAAATGGCTTTTATAAGAAAATACTTCAAATTTTAATGTTTTCAATCCATACTTTTGATCATAAGTTTCGATCTTATAAGAGCTTATTAATTTCTTTGGGGCTTACTTACAATAGTTAATGAAGAGACCACTAACTCGTTATAAGTAATTTACTCATCGCTTGAAATTTTTTTTGCATGTTATGATTTTTTTCAGGCAATTAATAAATAATTTATAAACCTTACTAACTAACTCACTTACATATCCACATTTACACACGCATACACACATAATTATTAGTTTTATCACATATTTTTTATTTTATGAAGTTCTGTAATAAAAAATATGTGTTCACTTGCTCTGTTCTATTATTATTGTTTGTTTCAGGTATTTTTTTACTATGCTAATTACACGGGCGGCAAACCGACTAAATCCAAAGTGAACTGGTTGACACGGGACGAAATGCTGGCGACATTACCCGAGAGATATCACAAATCTGTTCGGGAGTTCCTAATAGAAGAAACTTTGTAATTCAACTAATTGTGTATATTAGATTTAGTTTAAATAATATAAATTTTGTTTATTTAAAATACGATTTTTATTTTTCTCCTGCTTTAGTTTTGCTTTTTCTTAATAGTAAGTTGAAAACAATTTCTTTGGCAGAGGAAGTCACGAGAAAGTTAGTGATTTTGTTATTTTCTATCCCCATTACTATACCTTTTTATTTTATAAAAATAATTGTATATGGTTACAAACTGGCCATCTTTGTTTACAATAATTACATACTCATAGGTTCATATTATAGATCCTTGCTTTGAGTTACTTCCAGGTATAAAAAAACACTATATTATACCAAGTTTAAGGCGTAGAAATACAAATAATGGAAAGTAAGAACTCTACTACTACTAGTGGTTTCATAATTAGCTCTCTTACTGCGCTCGATATTGTACCGGGAAACACAATTTGCGGGAATCCAAAAGGTTCGCCGTAAAACATAGAAATAGAAGTTTATTTACACAACGGGCGTGATTTACGAATAAACATATTGAGCTTTATTTCAATAACGATTCGGATAATCTATAGGTACGAGTAATACATTGATTGAGGTGTATGTTTTTAAGGTCAATATATAAGCTTAGACTTAGAGAAACGCATTTTCAGACATTTTCCGGATCCAACATTCCGGCTTTCCAAAACGACTGTACTGATTTCCATGGAACTTTCACTGACTGATATACTCGTAGTATATAGCTTATGTAAGGGGCACTTGACCCTGGTTTGATTATAAATTAGGTTACAAGTCTTTAAAGTAAGTAAGTGAGTGTAGGTTAGTGGCCAACCCTGGTATCGGAGTTTTTAGGTTGTTTCAAGGCCTCCGACACGGGTCTGTCTATTGAAACAACAGGGGCCGACAATTTAAAATCTGCCGCATGCGTAGTGGTACACGTCGCTCAATCTCAGTAATACTCAAAGTGTGAATAATAGTGATTGAAAAACAATCACCTCTTTTCAAAGACTTTTTATGCATTAATTTGTTTCCTTTTATTTTAGTAACAATGTACGTAACTCGACTATCTCTCATCTCCAGATACCGACAAATAAGATTATCTACTGGCCAGTTAGTGTAGGTAGTTATTTTTCATGAAATTAATTACAATCTTATCAAAATAAAACTAGCTGCCTCCCGTGGTTTCAGTTGTGGTAAACTCACCGGATAACGTAGATTTTCCCATGGGATAAAAAACCTAAGTTAGGCACTGCTTCTTACACTAGCTATCTGGCAGTTAATGTACTTAACATTTTATGCCGTGGGAGATATAAAATTACCGCAGTATTCAAAAAAAACTAAATACTTAGTACATATGCATTCTTATAGCATCATCTATTTAGGAGTGCTAGGACGAGAGAGCGAACTACTTACTGCGTAAGGGCTATATCGTGGGTGATAGAAGGTACTTTCGAAATCAGTACAATCGTTTCAGAAATTATATTCCTGATCATAAAGTCGAGATTAGTTTGTTTGGATTCGGTTCTCAGACGGAACATGTTTGGTGCACTCCTCAAGGTTTCGGCTGTCGTTACCCGATGGTTTACAAACAACCACAGCTGGTGTTTTTCGTTAGTAGATTGTTCCGAGTACTAACAAATCTAAATAAAGCTAACAATGTTGTAATCCGGATTCGTTTCATACATTGTTACATGATCGTTCGTTTATTTATTGGCGCTACTAGCGATAATATCGATGTATAATATACTATTCATTTTTTGTTCTAACCCATTATCTGCGATGATGACTAAAAATATTAGGGTGCTTTTTTATTAGAACTTTGCTATACTACAACTAATGATATGATATGGTATCTACCAGATCTAGCATAGCTTACCTATCTCTACCATATCTAGGAGCCTGTATACTGGAGCTAGGCCAGCTCATCTGTGGTAAAAAAACGCGACGTCTAGGTTGGAACCTAATCGAGGGCTTTTCTACCAAAGCTGAGCCTGGCTATGCCTTATTGTATTTAATAATCTCGGATAGTTTTAGGTGCATATGTAGAGTATAAATGGTAGAGATAGTATTCTACCTTTCCGCTGCAAAATAAAAAGCTAGATAACACTGAAAGAGCATTAGCTCTACAGTCTACCCACTGCTTACCAACTATAAGTAATAACCTATTTTATTAGACTTAACTTGATTAAACTAACAATCTTAATCTTAAATTAGTTTACACTAATGTTGGTACGATTTCCCACAATTCCCACTTAAGACAATTCTATCCTAAGATTCCTAAGACGACAAAGGATAAGTGATTCCATTCCATTGTTTCCCCCTACATTATTTTCACGCTTTACCTATCTTCACTTGGTATAAAAACATAAGCGTAAGAAGAAGTTGTCCAGTTTTCTTGATAAACCATACCTAAAAGCCTATAAACTGAAAATACCATTTATCTTTAACATACAAGGATAGTATAATATTAATAAGCTTGTTATAAATAATGAATGTAGGTGCGTACCAATAAAAATTAAGTATGCTCGTAGGTAAATAGTCATGGTAATCCATTAACCGACCAGTGGAATGTAGAAGAAATCGTAAAAGACAGGACACACGCAAGGTGTTCACGGAATGCTTGGAGGATACCTTAGTGTGGAGACGGATGGATATTTCGTCTACGATTGTTATAAGAATATTTTTTAACAGATTATAGGTAACACTAGCAGCGCCCCGCGGTTTTAACTGTGCCCATTCTCTTGGGAAATTTAGAATTAAAATTAGCCTATAGCCTACAATACCTACCTATAACCTTCCCTTTGAATCAAATAGAATTATTCAAAACGGCTGGGCAGGTTCTGAAATTAGCGCGTCATTAAAAAAACGAACTCTTCCGCAGTATGATTAGTATATATATGTTTTTTATGAATTGTGTTATTCCATAAAAGCATTTTGCTAATTTGTTTTCTTATAATTTCACCATCATAACGCGGTTTGCTATATAAATATGACCAGGAGAATATTACATAACAATATTACATACCTACAGAATATTATATTATACAGAATTTCTGGATATTTTTATTTACCTACCATATAGAATACTGATATATTATATTTTCTGAAAATAATTATTTTATTTAGAAATCTTTTGCACAGTAAGCCAATGGAAATGTTAAGCATTTTATGTTTATGTAATAGGTACTTAGTCACATTTTATTTTTAAAAAGCCGCCTCCATGCTAGTCGGAAAAGGCATCTCTAAACGACGGGCGGGCTGCTTTGTCTATAATATTGATAAATATTCTCAACACTATTTAATGTTTTCCTGCATTCTTCTAATATTAGTACAACCGTTTATTTATATTGAAACAATTATAACCAAAAGAGGTATTTTATGAAAAAACATCGTGGGAATAAATCGAAATTATCTTTTAACTAGTCAAAAGGGACGGGCATTATTGAAACGCTTTAAAACTTATGAAAAGAACTTAAACTTATATTTTTTAATACATAATATTAAAATTACAAAACTGTATTTTAACCTAAAGCGGCTTGCTTTAGGTTAAAATACAGAACCTACAATTAAAAGTAAGTATGAAAAATACTGACCGAGTGACCGCAGGTAATTAAGAAAGCGCCTATATAATTAAATCGTGTCAAAGTGAGATTAAGGGCCCAATAGAAACAAAGTTAATGAGTACAGCATTGTTCCGTTTTTAATGGACCACCGGGCGAAAGGCGGCGGCATCGGTATTGCAAAAACTCTCGGACCCGACCAAAAAAGGACATTAAAAACAACACATCGAGCTACGCACCTCAAGAATTCCTCAAAACATTTTATCCAGAGCTTTCACAGCTCGCAGGCGGGCGGCGTTAAGTAGACTAAACTATCCGAAGATAACGCATCAATTAGGGAAACGATCTGTTCAGGCGTTCCTTGAAATTGCACTTAGGTAGTTTTAGAAAACAATTTAAGTGTTTAGAAAGTACCGTAAACATCCTCATCCCCGTGGCCGCGATAAGAGCGGCGTGTTCCCACAACGATACGGAGATAATAATATCGGGGAGTTAGCATTCAGCACCGCACTCCCAGGAACAAACAGAAGCAATAAAAGGAATCAATATCTCTGTAACGAGCTGGACGGCTCCAGTAAGTACGTAACAGTACATTGTCTCGATGGGAAAACCACTTGAATAGCGGCGAAGAGCCGCACTAAACCCATGAATAGAAGTTTTAATGTGTGGTCAAAATAGTTAGCGAAACTTGAAAGAACTTTTATTGTTCGGCCTCATTGTTGTAGCAGATTATCGTACTTAAAAGTATTATAACAATAACTAATACCTTTATGACTGAATTGGCTAATCTCGTGCACGATGGAAAGTTAAAATGATTCTAAGAGAACATTAGCACAAGTACTTATAAGAAACGGCAGATTTTTAGATCCGTGAGATTTTGAGAACTATTTAGGTAGGTACTATTCTGGACTGGTTATAACAAGTCAGGGTTGTGTTCATGTTATGTGCCTATTTCAGTGTGGAAGTCTTCAATAGACGGAGGGAAACTACTATAAACTATATAAATACAAACTCGTACTTACTGATGATAGCGAATTGTGCTCTAAATAAACTATTTGTTTTAAAAACAAAACCTCACTTTCACATATTCAGACTTTTGCTTTTAGTATTTACAATAAAAAAATCTGTGGGGTGACCTTCCTCTTTCAATCTTTGCTTGACCCTCCCAAAGTCGATAGGTGGAACAGCATGATGGTACCTACCTAACCTATGTTAGTAAAATGATAAAATTTTCCTTATTTGACGTTATTAGCCCATGAGTTAGTTTGACATCTCGGAAACTCGGTGAATAATCCTGATATGCATTTATGGAAATCTTCAATTTGGAACCACTCGGAGGTCATTTATACTTTAGTCATCGTATTTTCCTTTAATACATAACATCTTGGAATATTACAGGGTTGGCTTCAACAAGTGAGTGTTGGTAAGTAATAAGCAATGTAAGGAGCGATCAATTTTCGAAAAGAATCGTAGATCAATCGTAGAATGAGTAAGGCAACGTAACGAAATCAATACGAATGCGTGACTAAATGTAAAACATTTTGTATCTGTTAATGGACCGGATTTTACCAATCGCAATCAAAAACCAATCATGTCCTTATTAGTTGAGGGTGGTGCGAGGAGTGGGCGGGGGAGCGCGGAGGAGCCCGGCGTGGAATGTGAGCGCGGGTCCGAGGGCCGGGGCTGCGGGCTGCGCTGCCAGGTGGCCCCATTAGCAGCGGCGAGCCTCGAGCGGTCGCTCTTCATCTTTATGATAATTATTTTCTGTTTGTTTTCGTCGAAGAATCGGCCCGCCTCGCCGCAGTACGCTTCTCGGAACCCACTTCCATTGTGGTAAATTAAAGCCGCCCGGACCCCTGCCACGACGAGAGATAATTCGACAGGATGCCGCATATTATTAATTGCACTATGACTTGTGGAAATGGAGCTTCGAGATTAGTGAGTCATTCATTCTGGTGGATCCGACGTTACCCTCTCGCGTGGGAACCGTTTACCTATACGAGCCTCACCAGCGCACCACCACTGCGTGCGCCTGACCCAAAATAAAGGTTTCTTTTCCTTTTTGTTTAATTCAATTTATTGTGCATCTGAAACGTACCTTTACTGTCGTGTACCGCGCGAATCAATTAAGCTCCGTTGGAGTAAAGCGATAAATATCCAATTAAGTGCATTGCAAGTACTGAACTGTACTGTGAGATCAGTTCGTTAACTAGACTTTAACAAGGTAATAAATAGGAGGCTCGCAGCGGACACCGGTGACCAATAAAAAGAGAACCGTAAATAAGCCGAATGCCCGCAGTAAAAAAGGGAACCTCGTAATGTTTACAATCTTGTGGCTTTATTCACTTTGTGTTCCAATTTCATGCTAAATCGACCGAATAAAATCCTCCTTTATCAGCAGACTCACCGTCTCGGCGGAGTGGTCCTCCCCTCCCCGCGCCGCCCGCCCCGCCCGCCGCCCGCCCGCGCCGCGCCGGCCGAACCTTCCGTCTAAAACATTCATTAAATATAAATCTAACATTAACCCTGAATGAAGCCTAATTCGTTGAAAGGATCAAAATATGATAATTCAATTTGTGGGCGGCCATGATCCGTATTTTATGGTTGACTATAAATAACGAACAAAGATGGGATTGTTATAATGCGGTTAGTTCACGTTAACCTTTAATCTGTTTTTCCGGTCCCCTGTGGTCTCAGCTTTTTGTTAGACGTGTATTTAAAGTGCATTACAGCCAAGCTAATTAATTAAAACGCACTTATATAAACCATTACAAGACATCTAATGAGTAGATGTAGATAAGTAGGTAGCTATAACATCTAATGACTTGCCGATAAAGTCTGAAATTAATTGGCAGTTGTTAATTTATAAGTTGTATAACTCATCTCAGGAATAGGTATTCTTAATGGCTTCCTCGGACGGCGCGTTTCTTTTAATCTCGTTCATTGTATCAATTGCATCCTTCGTTTATATTTCTTTTTGTCATTCGCTTTAATGACAGATCGCGTCCATGTTCTTACGAGTCTTCGGGATGTATTACTAACAGGAATTTTTAATTCATTCCTATTGGTATTTTTTATTGGGAGCAATATTGCAGGTGGGAGGAGAAAAAATATTGTTCTGAGGCCAGACATATCTCTAAGAATCGCTTTAAAGCAATGCAATAAGCGCTAAGAGACCGTTCATACAGGAAAATGTCTATTAACGTTGTTCTCTCGATCAAATATCTAGTCAGACACATTTACTTGGAAGAAATTTAAAACTTCTTACGGGAAATATCATTAAATGAGATGTACCGTAATCCGCTCATATTACAGCTTTATTGTGGTATTTGCTGCAGTTTCTGCATTAACACCTTCTTAACAACTTTTTTGTTGCATTAACTTCACCAAACGATTAGTACCTAAGTTAATTAAGGTTTTACAATAACTCAAATACTCCGACGTTCCAAAGCTCTATCTAATACATCGGTATTAAAATACGATGTTTTTTTAATTATGTTTGCTGTTATCTACCTTCAATAACCATAACGAAAATACATTCATATTTGACAAGCCCGTTGGCACAGTGGCAGTGAGAGCGCTTACTGTGTCGGGGGTTGCGGGTTCGATTCCCGCCCGGAGTCAACAATATGTGCAGACATAGTTGTTGGCGACGACGTCTGGGTGTCAATTATATATCCTTATAAAGTATTTGTGTATGTATATGTAGTAGTATCAGTTAATTAGATTCCTTAACACAAGCTTAGAGCTTACTTTGGGTTTAATTAACCGTGTGTGAATTTGTCCAAGTATTTATTTATTTATTTATTTATTATTTATTTAAAAAAATACTATTCAACTTGTCAAATGCTCACATGTAAACATAGTCGAAGTGACCCTAGGTGTGTTTGTGATTGTCTACAGTAGTACTGTTTAATATGATTTGTTTGTAAGAGTATTTGGCTTGCGCCGCGTCGCATGTGGAGTGCGCATGATGCTCAAGAGTGCATTGGTTAGGAGGCTCGACGGGTTATTAATTTTATGGTGTCGATGGCCGGGCGCACCTGGCGCGGTCAGTGGCCCGCCCCCCGCGCCCGCGCCACCCCGCCATCCCGGATCAATCACAACACAGGGAAAACACTTTTTCAAGTTTCACCTGTGAAATATCAACAATCATAAGCATAAGGGACAACAATTTCAACAACAATCATAACACGTATAGTAGACCTTTTGAAATTTTGGCACAGTTGTCATCAACCAACATTAGGGTTATTAGGAATACAAGCATAATTTCATCAATCAAAAGTATACAATTATTTTGTAGGAAAGCAAAAATCACTTTTTCAAGTTTTATCATTTCAACAAGAAACACCGTTCATAAGCATAACACATAGACTTTTGAAGATTTTGCATCAATTATATAGAGAAAACCCTTTTACAAAGTTCACTTTTAATATTTGACCAAGGTACATCTTGTCAGAACAATCAAGAATAACAATTAAAACGCAAACCTTGGGGAAGACTATTTTATTTGAATTCCAACACAGGAAAAACACTTTTCAAGTTTCAACATTTCAACAAACATGTGTAACATAACATGGAGAAGGTTGTTTAAATTTTCTGCGATTTCAACACATTTTACTGATATGGACCTGAAAAGAATGCAAGTCCTAGCCCATAATCTATTCTAATAAGAATTTTCAAATAGCGAGCAAGAAAAAATATTCTAGTTCTACCCACAACTAAGAGTGGTGCAATCCTTTTTAGATTTCCTTGAAATATAGGCAATACATCATTTCATATATTGATGATAATCTCTTATATTGTTTGAATCTCTTAGAAAAATAATCACAGTACGATATATACATAGTTTCAATCGTTATGAACAATTAAAATCAAATATGAATATGTGTCTACCACAAATGTTACCTACATAACGTAAAAAAGGACAACATAAGCAGTTTTTCCCTGCCTAGTCTGCTCAACTGAACTCTAATCCCATACATTACCCATACCCACATCATTTCATAGTTCCTTATGTACTAATTCCATATGATTCCTTGCACTTGATCGTTGCTAACAGAGCTTTGCTTCGATGTTAATTATGGGAAACAAAACAACTCACGGAAATTTGCGATCATAAACTAACAAACAAGCAGGATAATCTGTAGGATACAAGAATGCAAAGAAAATGTGTACCGTAGTAATAAAACGCAAGAATCTATAGTTAGAACAACAAATGGTTTTCTTTAGCTACGACGTGGGTAACAATGTAGTATGAAATTAAATTGTATCCACGAGCGAATACATTTCAGTGGGTACAACATTTAGTGGATGGAAAGAGCTGGTAAATAGTTTAACAATAGTTTATTTGTAAGCGGAGCTGGTATGTGGACAGCATTCCCCTCCTAATCGAACTGGTTGGAAGCAGTGCGCTTGCCCGTGCATTACAATGTAAATGGCACATTCGTCTACAGGTGCCGTAGAGAACCTGAATCGTGTGCCCGTACCACGCACCGCATTTGAATAACACGTATCGTTTGTATCGTGTCCATCGCTCTCTCGCGACCGGCCCCGCGCTCGCGCCGCCTCCACACTTCGCGTTATGTAACGTCCATTACACCGGTGACGTGGAATGTCTAGAGATTTGGGTACGTTTTGGTGTAGGTCACAGGTGTAGGCAATACGAGACACGCAGGCGACACCAGCGTACAGATTATGTGGAAATGCATCTCGTTATTACACACCTATTGATATTTTAGGACGCTATCGTTATGCGTACAACTTGTAGAGATTTTTACTTACGCTATTTCAGTTAATAGGTTTGTAAAGTACAAATTATTAGTCAAGTTTATTGTAGTACTCATATCAAATTCAATTAACGATAATTGTGTGTCATAACATAAATAAATACTGTTAAAAGCGATTGTATCTGTTAACGATTACAATGACAGTCGTATATTGCACAAACTTAGACCGCGATCATAATAAAACAAAAGCTAAATACGAGAGACGTTTTAGCACCTCCATAAAAAGTGAGGCACAACTACAGTCAATAAATTAATAAGTCATTGTCAAATGCCTCCAATTACCGGACAATATAAAGTGGAGTCCAGCAGGTAAACAAAATAGAGCTGTTATAAATTTTACAAGGGCACTCGAGCGACCACACTGCGCTGGCTCGACCGCATTATGCAGTATTTTTTCAGTGGACTTTTTGCTGTTTGGAATTCGCTTTGTGAGCGTACTTCCGTCGATATTTTTTATGGTGGCGCTAACGTTTGGACAAAGGCTTTATGTGCGAGAGAGGAGCTTAGCGCCACTCCGCTGGACTACCTTCTCATCTCCTGCACTCGACTGTTTCAACAACACCGCATTGTTGTGTCATCCATCAGGAATTTATTTGTTTCACTTTGACGCACAATCTTTCATAACAACCAGTGAGGCTTTATAGGGAGCCGATTTATTGCTATTTAGGTTACACTATGTAGGTATATCTATGATAAATTAATAGCTTTTAAATTATAAATTGGTAAGATGATATACGATACATCGAATTAATTTTGATAATATTAATGAGTCTTTTATTATGTTGTAAAATTAGTTCTAATTGTATGAGATCATCGTTTTTATATTAATAGTATTAAATGTCTCAGATTACTAATTAAGATTAAAATTAGCGTATTAATATTATGGTATTGATTTTCACTTTAATTTGAATAAAGAGAGATATGACATCATTTTTAGATATAAAAAATAACGTATTCACAAAAAGGTACCGTATTTCAAAGTAATAAATGTTTGCGTTATCTTAAAACTTCGTGCGAAGGTTTTGTGTACCTGTTAACTTTCCCTTAGCGCCGTTGTCATTTTTTTCCCTATGGTATAATAGTTGGAGGGCTGTTTGTGTTTTTGTCTGAGAGTAAGATAATCGCCATTGTCCTGCTAGCGCCAGCGGCATTTAAAAAGACACTTTTCTGTTTGGGACAATGTTTAGTGGACGTCTCTTGTGGTCCTTTTCACAACACAGTAAAGTGAATTTTCGCTTAAATGTTCTATTGTTGAAGTATGTTGGTGTTACGGTCTCTCTTCGCACACAATCGGTGTAACATTAATGTTATCATTTTATCAGTGAAACGTTAGAAGGTAGCGGTTAATGCATCCTGATTCATGTAAGAGTGAGTCATCTCTTAACCATGTTGTTGAAAAATTTCAATAGCTTCTACAAATCGTCAGGTCTTTGAAAAATAATAAAGAACGCTAATTATTCGCCTCGAGCCAATGGTGTTTAGTCTGAGTAATTATCGTGCTTCGGAATTTGCCAAATGGTAGATCTTAATTAAGGGTTAGGTTTCACATTATATTTAAATCCGCGGCGGAATATTTTTATTATATTAAATATCATGCTTTGATGTGTTTTAATATAGACCGCCGTAAGTATAAAAAAGGTAAAGAATTTACAATTTCCAAAGATATTAATTAATGTTAGGAAATATTTTTATTTAGTCATGGCCGTAAAGAGGCGTTCAACGTACCTTAGATTCGAGAAGACAAAAACTTAAAAGTATAGCTAGGAGCTCTGTCAGTTATTTATTAAACTATTTAAAGTTTGCATGCCTTTTACACTTTGTATTGCAAGCTTTAGTTGCAGGTGTACATTAGGTATGGTTTCTATGTTACAACGACTACTAGCAAACAGGGTTTTTCCAGCTACATACGACGAGTATATGCAGGAACTCATTTATAGTAAAATTCCACTTACATGTACTCAAGTATCAAATAACCAACGTTTGCCGATGAAAGCTAAAATAATAACCAACGAAAATTATAGATAATGGCGAAGACACATATGAATTTGTTATCTAAAAAAGTTTGTTAGATTTATCATAATTATGAGTTACGTGTCCGCCGTTTTATTAACTTTCCCCGTTCAGCGGCGCGTTGAGATAATTTTTAGGACGCGTTGATGTCTTTTCTATGAACACACCAACAACACCTATATTTTAAACTTAACATTTAATTTTCATTTAAAAACACAGGTGTTAAGTATTATATTACTTCTTATTATTTATGTGTAGACGATTATGATAATAAAAATTAATGACACGTATAAATTAAAGTCATAGGTTAATAATAGGTAGGTAGGTACTGCTCGAAAATTATAAATTATGATAAAAATAATGATCGACTCGTTTTATACTTATGTAATCTTTTTAAGTTTATTTTTGCTATTGTTTATAATCTTTGTCTCCTATTTACAAAAAAACAATAATTACCAATTATATTTCGAAAAATGTAGCGTAAAATCAGGGTTTTAATATGTTTTTACAACTAGTTTTCACGTATTTCACCCAATTTTCAGGGATAATTGAAGAATAATGCAGTACAATGATTTTAGCTCAATAGCTACTTACGTGGATCTTAAATTTTTGTCATCATCTTATCATGTAAAATTAGTTATTGATCAAATATTGAGGTAAATCTTTAAAAATTACGAGTATGCCACAGAAGGAATTTCAATTAATAAAAATGTATACGGAAATATTTAACGGATTAGTTATCTTTACTTGATAATAAGATAAACGTCAAATATTTTATCTCTCTTACTTCATGCGATATGTTTATGTATTTTATTCTATACAAATTACACTTGTTAAGCTTGTACCAAAACTAAGGTTTAGCACAAAGCATGAATCTATGTCTTAATCCAAATGCTTGATGGACTTAAAGGAAAAAGATTCAGTAAAATGATATCCAGTTAAGGTTCCATTTGAAGCGGAGGTGTGCGGTGCTCAATGAACCAATTACAACGCCTTGGCATTTGTCAAAGCTCCACTCCATTTCAATCGAAACGCAGCCCAACCCCTCCTAACAGACTCCGTGGTCTTGTGGTTTGAGCGCCCGGCTCACGATTCGGAGGTTCCAGGTTCGATTCCCGGTGGGGACAATATCTCACAAAAATCTCTTTGTGAGACTGTCCTCAGTTTGGTTAGGGCATTGCAGGCTGAATCACCTGATTGCCCGAAAAGTAAGATGATTCCATGCTTCGGAGGGCACGTTAAGCAGTCGGTCCCGGTTACTTTCTACGGATAGTAGTCGTTACATGAGCCATGTCAGAGGCCTTTGGCGGCTTAATAACTCGGACACCAGGATTGCTTAGGATGACCATCCACTCGATGCAGAAGAACCCCTAACAATTAAATCATTTAAAAGGATTAATTAAGAAACGTAAGTATTTAACTAGCATTATGTTCTCGGATGTCTGTATAATATTGTATTAGGCACATTATAAACTCTTACATGACATCTTCGATGAGATGAGAGGCCTTTGGTCTGCAGTGGAATGTTATAGGCTAATACAGCATACAGTATTACTTGGAAAAAAGTTGTATGTAACTCTTTTCGGTATTCGAAGACGCGTAAGTACATGGTGTACATAAAACGTGTGTCTAACATCAATTTCATGGTATCGTAGTAATCGTAGGAAAAATCAATAAAACGGAATTTAAGAAATTATTCCGTAGAATCAACATTTTTTCCATTTCAATTATTTTATATGTATCTAGTACATTCGTTTACACAATTACAATAATTATAGAAATTATTTTTAACGTTTATATATATATTTATTTTAAAGTCATTTTAAATAAATAGTTGTGATACTTTGATGCTAAATTTTCGTCAATATTGTAACCATAAAAAACATACGTATTTTTTTAAATCAATCTCAGTCTGTATAAGATCTTACTTAAATATCGTTAAAATATTTCAGTAAATTAGCTGTTCGTAAGTAATTTATGTTCCAACGATTAACCCTTCTGCTTATGGTTCTTTGATTTATGTTTCAAACGGAACGGCTCGTTGCATCCTAGAACTGACGTCTAAATATTATACTATATATTACTGCTTTTTCTTTTTTCAAGCTGTCAAAGCTTGAAAAAAGAAAAAGCAGTAAGATAAACAGCATAGTTATTTTAAAAAGTAATTCGGTTTACTAAAAAGTATATTAGTATTTATTACTTAGGTAGTTCACTTAAGCTTAGAGGCATGTTTCACTCAGTTCTCAAAAGTTCATAAAACTTACTCGCTCGCCTTTACTAAACGAAAGATCGAGTTATGTGTTTGAAACTTGGAACACTAAGTGAAAACGCGTTTCAAGAAACCCTGATCAAACATTTTATTGTTGATTGTACGTACTAAAGTGATTTCATAGAACGCGCGGTCGCAGCCAACGGCACCCACCAATTAGGCGTCAGGCGGGTTATTGGTGGTCGTTAGTCGAAAGAGGATAATTTCTTTATCGGCGCGAGCGCAGCCGCCGCGGAGGACGTGTGGGGTCCCACCCCGCCCGCCCTCGCCCCGCGCCCCTCACACACTGTTTCAATCAACCTCACAGGAATTCCATCTCGCTAATAGTTATAAACAATAATTGACCACAGCTATTTAGGGAAAATTGACGTTTTATTTGCCCTATGAAACGAACGTGAGAAACACTAAACTTACAATTATGTTGTTTATTTGTAACTGTCGATGTTGTGAGATTTTAGTTAGATTCCAATTAAAACTTTTGTAACCATTTAGAGCTCCGGCGCACGTCATAAAGTTTTCTAAATGATTTAATGTAATGATGTAACCATTACATATTAATGTGCGCTTCAAGAACTTTGTGAAAGTAGCACTCATCTCAAGTGAAACAAACCCTAAAATAACAAAGTAACAAGTCATCATCTTCTTTAAGGACTGGTAGTACGAAAACAAGATTTTGAAAATCGTGAGTAAATATTTGCTCTCCTGACCATTCCATAAAGCGAGTTGAGAGGAACAAAAAATACGTTAACAAGAAAGGTCCTGTGGGAGCGGCCGATCCTGAGACGGATATACGAAACTACCCTAAGAGGGAGAGGGACAGAGTATGCCACGCCCATAACCACCCACGTAGTCGTAAACAGTCCAAATCCTTTGCACGCTTTCATGTATCCCAAATCGAAATCGCTCCGAGCATCGGCCGCTAGGAGACACAGGATATGCGCATCTTTCGGTTCGGGTATAAGACGCACAATCCCTCGGTCGGGTTAAATAAGTTATTCTACGTCATAGTCCTTTTGTGATCGAGATCATAATGATAAATAACTCGAAGAATAGGTCCAGTTTGGGCATAATAATTGATTTTGATGTCTTAAACATAAAATATTTCGTTTGAATATTTGAGAACCAATTGGGAGGGTTGTAGAGACCCACGCGAGTTATTTATATTGTTGGAATGTTTATGTTCGGTGTAATGTATATGTCAAACATTTTATAGGTGCTTAGTTGGAGTTATATAATTTTATGCTGTTTAGCAATGGACCTTGTTTGAGTATTTATTTGTATGACAACTACTAGCTAAGTATGAAGGTAGATTTGCGTGAAAGTAAGTACTAAGTACATACAGCTGAAACGACGTAAAATTATTTACCATAAAATGAAGTAGGTAATGATTTCATTATCGTGATTTTCACGATTCTCTTCAAATCACTTATGACCTAACATGATCTAAATTGAAACAGAAAAACCTAAAGCAATGTCAGGTAGTTAAAATAACATTGGATAAAGTACAAAAAATAAAGGTCTCTTAAAGGTTCATGGAATGATTAGTCCCAAATGAATTAAAGAGTGACTTGAGAATCGGTCGGCCCTTAATTCTCGGGCGGGCTAAAGACGGGCTATAATTTGTGCATCCATCGAAATGTAATTAGAGGGGCCGTGACGCAATAACTGCGCATTCTCACATGGACACGGCAAGGACACAACTCATAATTTTGACCCATTATTTTGACCGCAAATTGATATCGGATGTCACACCGAATCTATTTTATTTAAAACTTATACCATTCCTCGTTAGTAAACTTACCAAACCAACGTGCCAAGAATTTATTGATTTGCCTTACTTGCCTTTGCCTTGCCATATGTGTGTGCTTTAGTTAGGTATACTAGGCTACCTCAAGAAACCGGGAACAAGAACCTCGGCCAACTAGTATGTAGGTACTGGAGATTAAAACTGTACTACAAAAGCAGCTTCGCAAAGAAAACTCTATGCCTCCTTTAATTCATCTAACATCTACTTTAAAACAAAGCTGAAGATTTAAAAATCCTTTTCGGTGTGACCGTGCGCGGTGGTTGTCTACAAACCGCGTGGGATCGAAAAAGCTTCTTAACCAGCCCGAGGCCCTCCCATTTATTGGCTAAATTGGTTTTCGTAGATCAAATGCCATTCTATTTCCATCGTTGTGATCTGTAATTACGCCCTGTCCGAAACGTATTTTTATTTGATGTGTAATTTGTATCAATGACAAGGTGCGTGTTGTCGGTATGTGAAACTGATTAATACTCGAAAGCTGACAATATATTTGGAAATTTCTTAAATTGCCCCGTAAATAATTATATAACGATTGATTTTCAATATACTACACTGAAATGAAAAGCAAAGAGCAACATTTTATCAAGATTCGAAGAACAATATATGATAAATGTTACAAAATAAAAAACGAATTGTAATTTTGTTCATCGCGTACACTTTTTCCTATCTTTCTTCTAGTTTACGACGGCCAATAAAAAAGTGAAACAGTTGACGCATCTTAGTAAAGTAACAACGAAGCGTCAAAATTAATTCCCAAGGCCTATCAAACATTAGACACTACCTGTTAAACAATATTACGACAAAAACAACCGGCGCAGGCCGACGCACCGTCTGCCTCGCGCGCTCTAAACAAATAAAATATAAAAAGGTGAGCGATGCATTAAGTGCATATAAACATGTTTCTGTAGTGTCAATATTTGCTAAAGCTTTCCCATGGGAACCTGCGCAGCTTGCACCGCGCTAAATCATTTCGGATGCGCGCCCAACACTTTTCTTTTTTGCTATTGAAATGTCAATTAAATAAAAACCACTCTCGCTGTTTTGTAAACAATAAAATTGGATACTTCTTTTATTTTTATTACTTAAGTAACTTATCTGCAGCATTTTTGTGAATTGCAATATGTTAACATTTCCTTAATAACCTTGTGCGTTCATGGTGGTTTCTGTTATTAAATAAGTTATTAAATATATAACAAAGCAATATTTATTTTTAAAGCTGGTCACAGAGACTTTTAGGCTGTCTAAAATCTCCGACCGCAGACATCTACTTTATTTATTAATACAAAATTGAACATCTTATACAAAGCAGGGATCGAGGCGAACGATGACAATGATCACGAATATTTGTCGGGTGATGTAAGAAGCCAGCAGAATGCGAGATAAGGTAATTGTGAATGCGTGTAGCTGTCCCGGGAATATATGGCGATGGGTGGCGGAGGCCTACCGCGGGCCCGCCGCCAACCCCGGCCTCGGCGAGCTCTGACCGCTTCAAACGTTATCAATCACCGTCACATTTTTGGTGACATCTATGTATTAATATTATATCACATGATTACTATCTTTCCTCTTCCATCTTTCAGTATGAATTTTATGTTTGATAACGAAACAAATAATTTCATGCAATAAAATACTCGTATGCATGTAAAATGTAGAGAGATATCATCACCCAGATGTTAGACAGGTTAAGCTCTTTAAGAAAACTATGTTCGATACAGAGCCTATTTAGAAATTAATTTGCAACGAATTTTTATGTAGATACCCTAACGTCCAGTTCAAACATAATGACGGATTTTGCTTATATGTCTCCGGCATGTGGAGCTAAAGTGCCTATAAAATATATTCAGGAAAAACTTAGCCAAAAGTAGGGTCATTGCGCCTGTTCGCGTCCAGTGCCCTATTCGCGTCCATTTTTCGGACCTCCCTATAAAAATTCTCGAAAATAGGTATATTAACACACTAAATCACCGAAAAGTCGTTACCGCTAATACCTAATCGTATAAGAGGCACATAGACATAGACAAAAGTTCTGTGAGCCTAACCAATCATGTCTAGAAAAAATAGTTAGTTTCCGTTCTTCAACAAAGAAGCGCGAACGCGCGAAATGTTGGCAAAAAAATAGTGAGCAGGGGCGCCTTCGACGGTAAGTATTTTATTGTTTTATGCGTATTTTAGAATACACAGTTGTGCCTAGACATAAAGCATGAAAAAAGGAGTAATATTAGTTATGTACTTGCTTGTTTTTTTTAAAGTTAACAGTTAAATTAAGGTGGACGCGAATTACTACACCGAATTTATAAAACTTCCACTTTGCGCCCACAATGGACGCGAACTCGTCTATTTATGATTTAGTTAGTTTTAATTTTTATGTGATAAAATTAAAAAAGGGAATTTGTTTTTACTTTTTATTTATGTATTATTATCATGGAATTGTAATGAGCAATTGGCGTCCACGTTATTATGCTTGTAGAAAAAGATATATCGTTCATCACATGTGGACGCAAACTATACTTATAAGGAAATTGTATTGTACCAAATTGCGTCCATTTTTTCATTAAATTCAAATAATAGCATAAATATATTTTTTAACTTATAATTTAATATGCATTATTTTTTTTATTAAAACTAAGTGTTAAAACTAATAACACTCTCCCTGCTGAAGTTTTCTTTGCAGTAATTTCCATCGAAACTGAATCTGAGAGGTCTCTTATGGAACTATCAATAGTACTATTTTAGAATTGGATGCAACTAAAGACGTCTAAAGAAATCACCATCTCTTTATTATAAGTAGAAGATGAAAACATAAATGATGAAGCTAACTCCGGTTCGACTGTGCAGGTTCAAACAGTAACAGCCGAAATACACTCTACACCAAAATCTTGGTGGATACCAGATAAAAGTCACACAGGAAACGATAGGGTCGATGATGTGGAATCTGAGAAAGAACATGTATCAGCCGTGGAGCTAACGGAATATTCTTAAATAAAGAATCTGTTAAAATACAATTTTTCTTTACATTATCTGAAAAATATCACCCTACATTCCTTTTCTTAGCTGGTGGACGCAAAATGGTCTATGGGTGGACGCAATTTAGATTTTTTGGACGCAAAGTGGGTAAAACGCCTATTTTTGAAGTTTTTCTATTTATAAAAAAAACACAAGTAGCTTCGAACAAAACTGTAAGCGAACCCTATAGTAGACTATATAATGAACACATTACATAAATTTTTCATTGAAACTAGTGCTGGAACATTTTTATTTTCTCCTTCAAACTTGCCAACTGCACTAAATGGACGCGAACTGGCGAAATGACCCTATAATGATCAATGAAAATTGTGGACACAAACTATCTTGTTAAGAACAACTTATATATGTTACTCAAGTACTAAAACAAATTGTTAATTACAGCATGAAATTTGTGATTTGTTTGTTTAAATGAAGTCTCCAAGATAAGGATCATTTGAATGGTTGATTTATCAGTGCGTGTATCGGAGAGCGCAGCGGACATGTGTAGGGTGCTCCGCGCAGGGCGGCGGGCACGGCGTCCGCGTCGCATGCGCAGGTACCGATGGAATGCCCGATACGCTCCTATAATGATGTTAAAACAAACTGTTAACCTGTCATTAACGCGACTCAACACCCAAATGGGGGAGGCCCATTATAAAAATTTGTCCCATCCGTTTTGACCCAAATTTATGGTTATCGACCGAGCCCAGGTTTTCTTCGGTCCATCGAAATTTTATTACTTTAAGATTAGAGTGGGAACACTGATAACGATGTTTTAGTCTTGGATTGTCGTTTATGATGTGACCGATGAATGGCCGTATCTAATAGACTAATATGTGCATTCCATTGGTGGTTTCTTTTTCCTCTTAGTATATAAAGATTTATTTTATTTATTTCGACGTTTAACAGCGCGCAACATTCCACGGATACTATGTAGGTATACGATACGTCAAATTAATGCGCAGTCGCCATAAATTAGTATTTATTTTGTACACTGTATGAGCTTATAAATCCTGAAAGTATTTACTTCTCAACCAAGGACACGTATTTTACAATTTAGAAAAACCGCCTGATACTTTTTCGCCATAAAAGTGGGGCAAAATTAGTCAGTAGGTTAATTAATATGAAAGTGTGTAATAGTTATTGATTATTCATTGAGATTCGATTAAAATCACGTATCACGTAACTCGGGAGCCGGCGGCTCGCTCGTAATGTATTGTATTTTATGGCCATGGCCTGCGGTATGCAAAACTTGCCTTCTATAATCTCACGTATGCAAACAAAAACAACTTTTCCACTCTCAAGAATGACTATCAATCGACTATGGACTCTACCCAGTGAGTAATAAGGTTACCGAGTTAATTGAAGCTACTTTAAGGAGGTGTATTCGACGCATTCACGGTGAATACTGGTCCTCATCGCGCACTCGTCAATAACTTATTATTTCTGCAAATATTCCAGCGCCGTTTATACAAATGCGTTTGAATTATTATTATGAAATGACAAAATTATGCGGTACATCCATCTTCTGCGGTAAACGTTTCGACTCATTATAACAGTACTGAAAGGTTTAGTTAAATTAAACAAATCTATAATTCAAAATATAAAGTGTATCTAAATCTAATGTTGTACATTATGTGTCTGGGTAATCTATAAGACCTTACGTTATTTTGAGAAATAAATACTTAGCAAGCACTAAGCAGATATTCCTATATATGTATGAGTACTTATTTAAAATCAGACAATTTATTAGGCAGTCTAATCGAGCAAATTGTAAGTATATAGGTCACCTTTCTCAAGTTACAATGTACTAGAAACTTTATATAATGTTGGTATACTATTTGATATTCAAATCGAGTATATTAGTATCTACAATTGTAAATGTTTTACCGAGAAAATTGTTGCGTATAGGAATTTCCTATTTACTAAAACTCATATTAGTATTTCTGTAAATTAATCTTATGTACTCAATACTCATTATTGTGACCTAATCCTAGAAATACCAGACTACAATTAATTACATGTACCCATAATTACCTATATTACTAACAGCGCCCCGCGGTTTTACCCGCGTTGTACCCGTTCCCGTGGGAATTTCGGGACGAAAAATAGCCTTTTTAGTAGAAGTACCTACATATCTAGGCAAAGCTGTAACGGTTAGCTAGATATCAGCTCGTAGCTATCGGCAACATTAGTACAACTTAACTCTTAGATATTTATCTACCTTTTAGTCGCGGATTATCTATTAACACCTTGTATATAATGTAGGTACCTATATGTATTTATTATTTATGATTATATGATAAAAATCCATAAGTACCTATGACTGTACCGAAAGTATGTCCATTTGTAACAAAGCGCATTTATATTGAATTGAATTGGTTCCGATTTGAGCGGCTTTTTCAAAGTACACGTATATCTAATAATACCTACTCAGTAGGAGTAACTAATCTAATGGTATTAATTTAAATATTTATAATCAACTAGCAGCGCCCCGCGGTTTTACCCGCTTTGTGCCCGTTCCCGTGGGAATTTCGGGAATTTTTATACATATAAACCTTCCTCTTGAATCACTCTACCTATTACAAAAAACCGCATCAAAATCCGTTGCGTAATTTTAAAGATTTAAGCATACAGACAAACAAACAGACAAAAGTAGCGACTTTGTTTTATACTATGTAGTGATTCTCTTAGCATTAGTAATTGAATCCTATTGCAATTTGTATGAGTCAGTTACTAGTTATGGGGTATATAGACGCCTATATTTCATGATTTCATATTTGGTCTCCCGATGCTAAAAGAAGGGTGTTATGAGTTTGACTTGTCTGTGTGTCTGAGCTAGATTTTATTGCTCGACGGTTACTTAAATTTTTTGACTTTGTGACTTCTTCATATTATTCTAATTGTAAAATCCGATTTAATGATTTGTAAATTTAATAGTAATTTATAGCATATGTAAATTAAAATTGTGTGTTATAACTATCGCCTACCAAAATATACGCGTTTTCTATTTCTAAACTTTCGTTTCAGGGGTCGGGAAATCTATTAAGAATCATTTTAGGCATTCATATTCTTGTGTTTCATGATTTTGGACGACTAGCTAATTGAAACAGAAATCGCAAAGCACATCTTGCTCTACTTTTTCAAAAACAGTTTCGATTCAATAAATAAATCAATTTTCTAATCTGAGATATAACCTATACATTTATTAATTTTCGATAATTAGCCACCAAGAGGTGTCGGCGCATGGGAAAGCTTCCCAATCGCTATCGAGCGGTCACTTTGATTGTCTCCGTTGCCTGTACCCGTGACAGAATGACGAATGATCCGATCCGAAGGTTAGATAGCGGACTACCAGCCCCGAAATGTCCTGTCACCATCGACAAAACAAATAAGTCCTAATGATCGATCGTAGCCGCCTGCATTGCTTCAGATTGCCTCTAAATGAGAGTTATCTGAGTGTCACGTGACCCTACCGTCGCCTACCTGTTGCATACTTTACGACAGCGTTGGGGGATATTGACAACTTAACTTTAGGCATGTGTAGGAAAAGGAAAAAAGGTCTTTAATATTCCATTGCTGGTGAATAACTATGCTAGTAGTAGCTATGTAGTACCTATGCTACAATGCTATATAAATACTATCTATGACATCCACCTTCTAATATGCATCGTAGCTTTGTTTGAAAGTCCAACGTAGCGTAGCGAAGCTCTGATGGAACCGCACTTAGGGTGCGGTTCCTAAAGATATACTTCGTTTCATTATGGAGGACTATATGTAGGTAAGTATAAAAATTAAATAATGATATGAAATCGCTTTAAATATGCAATATATTTAAGTTATTGGGTTAAACGAGTATACGTTAATAAATTAATCTGTAACATTTTCAATTCTCTCTTACATTATTATATTAATGTCAATGTTATTTACTGCCAGAATAAAAGCAATAAAACCAAAAGAGTGAACTGTATCAAATCGAAAAATATTTTATGGCGATCATAAATAAATTTTAAGTAGCATCTACTTTGTTTCCCGGCGGAGTCAGTGTGTCAATGCAAAATGCTCTATTTGCATTATTTATCGTTTGCGGTTACGAGTTGTACCAACAATCTGGGCTAAAAATAGCTCCAACTCACAGGTATCTAAAGCGTAACATTTATGCAAACTAACTACTCAACTAGGAACTTTGACTCGATTTTCCTTGGCTTTAATAATTGAATTACCTTAGATTTTTATCTTAGTACACACCTGCCCGCTTAGCTAACTTAATGGATAGTAAAATTACAGTTATTAATGTTATTATTCTGGTTAAAGTGTGTTCTTTTATTTTTTTTTTATTCGGTAGAATATTTTACGATTATTTGATATTATACACCGTGCTTCATCAATTGTGAACACTAATTTATACGGAACTTAATCGCGAAATGAACATTTATGCATACCTCATTGTTTCGGCCGTGTCACAACAGCCGTGTTCACGAGGGTACTGGATTGTGAGCATTGTTCACACTGAATTATTGAAGGGGCGCAATCTACCCACATCAACCAAAAACTCTTTTATGAGTTTAGGCTTCATAACGTAGTACCTACTCGTATATAGTTGAAATATTGGTAAAACTTTAGACATTACATTAGAGTAAAATGTATTTTTAAATGTTCCATTCGCATGTTAATTGCAGCACTAAACTTTGTTGATTACTGGAACTGAACCTATAAGTAACTAGATCAAATAGCAATAGAATATTCAAAGTTCTCGTTTGACAAGAGTTTCATGGAATGGTTTACCAACGAGTATTAGGACGGATATACTACTACTACGTACCTACTATCAACTAATCTAGGTAGAAAAAGAAAATTATTAGCATGTAAAGTTCCATTCACTGTGGGGCAAATCTCATCTCATCTCACAGAAGATATCAGTACAAGATGATACTTATGTATGATCTAATGGTTATCTGCACTAAGTTAAGTGAATGGTGAATTTCCTAAATCTGAAAAGTTAATATTAAAAACCAAGATTTTGAAGACATTAAGTAATTAAAAAGTTGTATGGCCAGTATGAAATAGACAAATACCGCTCACTTTCGGACAAGGTATCACAAAAGTAAGAAAAATCTCAAGCAGGAAATATCACCATGATATCTTTATGACAGGATTTACGACAGGAGTAAGCAAAACCGTCCTAGAATAGGCTTAGAATGTGATGAATGTGTGGAGAGTTTGAGAGCAAGTGGTTTAGCGGCATCCCAGGTATGGTGGGATCGGGTGTTGTCCAGCTATCAGATGATGGGGGCATTCCGTCGCGGTGTGCACCGCACGCGCGCCGCGCGCCAGCTATGTGGCCGCAACCCGACACCGCCGCAAGGTCGGCTACTGCACCGCGCAGCACTCACTCGGGGCCCGGACGGGAGCCGCACGGGGGACCGACCACCCGACCGCACTCACCGCCGACCACTTTCATCATCTCAAATGTACACTCATGTTCTTGTATGCCTAAGAACTATACCTACACGAATATGCGATATGCTTTAGATTTATTATTATGAAATATTGGAGAGCTTTATTCATAGGGCGATACCTACAGACCAATCTAGCGATACACATATAGGCCTAGTGTCCAAATTTTAATCGCAATAAGGCTTCCGCCTTTGTCTAGAGATTTAACGCATCGAGACCAATTTACACATCGCCTTCCAAAGCATTGAAGAAACGTAAAAATTAGAGGTAAAGGTTCCTATTATGGTCGCAGAATTGAACTCGTATGAGAGAGCTACAGATGCATGTAAGTAGTTCGGGTTTGATAAATTATAGACCAATCCTGGTAGAGTTTGGGCCGATTCCAATTATAGGCTTCTTTGGAACTTATGATAAACTAGCACAGACTCTACCTATTCTCAAATACATATTAATTGAGTATTCCGTAACTGTAATCAGTAGAGTCAATTATATGTAATGGATTTTAATTGCCACTAATGTATTAAAATTATATGTATTTTAGTAATCAATACACATTCTTATTCAAATTAGACGTGTACTGTAGTGTGAACAAGAATTGAATTATTCTGAGTTCTAGTAGGTACTTACGTTGATACCTAGGTTATCTAAGTAGGAGACGCTCGGGCTGGCGTGATATTGTGCACGACGTGGTGACCTGTAGCTCGGTAGCGTACATTTTATTGAACTACATTACTTTAAATAACTTTTTGAACATATTCCAAAAGCACGATCCTGAATTCTTCTTGTATGATCCATGTAACAAGCCTTAACATAAATATGCCCAATCAAATATATTTTACCTTCGCAACCTTTACTAAGTTCACTATGAATTATGAAGCACGAGTCAACTGCAATCAAACCGATTAACAATGATCGTTATTTTGAATTATAGGACACCAAGATTAACTGTACTGTGGGAATTACAAATATGTTATTTAAAAGCCAATTTCATACGCACGTTTCGTCACCACAATTAGAGATCCGACTAGATTCCAAAGACACACAATGTCATTTGCATTGATAGATTTATTATACACAGCAAGTAACAAATCATTCGTATTGTAACTACTAACATTATGTTTAATTTAATCACGCGATTAAATCGTACCTAATTTGCAATATTATGTACACATATAAACGTGTTGATTTACTGTAAAGTCATAAATATTAATGTTAATAAGGAGTGCCCGTACATCATACCGTTTATTGTACGCGTTACAAAATGGAAACGCACCGCGTCCTGCCTAGTCGGGCTGGGTACGGCTCGTTATGTCTCCTTCGCTTATGTAAATGTAGTTGACAAATCATATACTTACTTTATTTATATGATAACCTATAAGAATTGGCAGTGAAAGAGTTAGTTCGGTAAAGGTCTACATAGCACCAGTTTAAGAATAAAATAAGGATGTGCATTTAAGAACGAAAGGTACACGGTGAGGTACTTGTACGCACGAAGTGCATTCTATGTGACTTATTCTGGGTGATGGCGAAATTCAAAGATAGGTTTAAGGGACAAGCCCTTTTCAAGTCTCTAAGCATTCGTACAAGTGAGCCCTTTTTCCTGCTTTTAGTCATAATTATCTAAGACTAGTTCCTGAGAAAGTATGATGCTGAACTATAAAGTACGTTATCATGTTGTTGTTGAGATATGGCAGACATTGTGTCAGTGCGCGTTTATCGTCGCGAGACCTTTGGCTGAGCTCCGCGCTCCGCGCTGCGAGCGGCACCTGCGAGCTACGATAATGGTCCTCGTAATGTCCGAGATTTATGCCGATGAATTAAAATGAAATGTCACTTAATTTAATCAACGCTCCCCGCGGCGCGCGCTCACATCTGCGCAAACCACCGCGAAATATACGCCGATGAATCACCTTGTTTTGCAGTCGATTCTCGGAATCGATTAATAATTATAATAATTTATCTCGTCAATAAAACAATAATTATAATGAACAGTCGGTAGTCATATGAGATCTGGTATAAATTTCCTAATGTGAAACCTAGTGTAAGGCGACACCGCGCGGAACTGGTCGCGGCGCGGGCGCGGGCTCCACCTGGCGACCGCCTCGCCTCTGCCTCGCCTTCACCTCGCCTCTGCCTCGCTAATAGACCACTCCACAGAGTCGCACCAAATTATTGCCAGAAATATCGATTACGTACCGTGACCACCGCTGATGAACTAAACCTTAACAAAATACAACTTTTGAATAATTAAATCAGTTATTAATTGACCTGACTCGTCGTCGCCCTGCTGTTAACAGATTTAAATAATCTGTTATGTTTTTAAGCCAGGTACTTCGATTATACCTAAAATAGATGATTATTAATAAATATGCCTCAGCAACGTAGTAATAATTGGTACCTACGGCAATAGAAAAATCTGCAGTTAATTTAAATTTAATACATAGTAGGTAATAATGCAATGTCTACTAAAACAAAACCACATAAACTTAGACGAAATTAATAACTGCATCTGACATAACTGCAGATCATACTTCGAGGTTGTTACGACTGCAACATAAAGAAAATTATATGTAGCGACGTAAAGGAAAATTGACGACAAGTAAATGTAAACGTAAGAACCTAATAAATTGTAGTATTTTATAGATATCACAGAGACCGAGAATAAAATCAATGTTTTCATGATCAATGTTAAGTGTGTTCATCTCCGTGTGTCGCTTGCTGACTTTTCCAAATAAGGGCAGGTCAACGCACTTACATGTCGTCTTCTTTGTTTAAAAAAATAAGACGCATTGACAGGTACGTGTATGGAAAACCAACTCGGATGAGTAATGTAGAAACCATCTCATTTCTATTTGATGTTATCTCGGGCCGCAACTCCTTAATTAAACACTTGGACGATTATTTTTACACAAGTTTTTAACCAAGTACTCATTGTTAACAAGTTTGACGAACGACTTGTTTTGTTTAAAACATTGATATTATTTACACGCAAACTGTAATAAATCAACAAAGACCCAATGTCAGGAACTTGCGTCACCAACTAAATACTTATGTAACAAACAATATATCAAACCGTATTATTAATCAAAATCCATGTTATTTTAATAATCAGAGATGAACTTTGGAGTAACCTACAACACTTGGATCATGTTTGAGAGACTATTATGTCAATTTGTTGGTGGCTAGTTGGATTAATGTCATTGTTTTATGAATATGGAATGTGTATTTTTATTGGAGTGCTGGCTTCAAGTTACAAGGTATCGGGTGTCTCCGGGGTCGGGCCAGGTGGTGGTTGGGACATTAATCGTTATCCAACTCCGTAGATCACAATCAGAACCAGTTTTATTATTTTAAAGTTGTAAATGACGCAAGTATCGGTGCGCAGGTGGGTGCGTGTACGGTAACATGAGACCTGCACACACAGCACGACAGCACACCGAGCTTTTGGTCACCACACACTTGCTGGCAGTTGAACTACTATCGATGCACTCTTCTGCTCATACCCTTTTACATGTAAAAATCTTAATGATATACGAGTAGCTGTGAAGTATACACACTGCAAAGCCTACACAGCTTTGCAGTGTGATACTTCACAGTCAGTCAGTGTCCTGCGACTTAGTTTTGTAATGTGATACAGAAAGATTATTTAAATATATTTTACTCACAGAACTCTAATAGTAGTTTCGGTTCAGCTTGCCCTATATTAAAAATAAGCAAATGTATGAAAAGCTTCACACAGTTCTGTAACTTAACTAATATATCTTAAAATATCTGAACTAATTATTTTATGCGTATAAATTGCGTAACGCAAGTGTTATTTAACTAATTGTATGGTAAATTAGTAGTTAGTTTAAAAGTCGGTCGTAATGTTGCGTATGCTAGCGATCCGTGTGTGTGTCGTAACCCGAGCCGCGCGGGCGGCGTCACCGCGCGGCGCCCTCGCGTCTACTCGCTCTCATAATTGCCATCCAAACTGATGGTGGCACGACCAAGCAAGTCGTACTATCACAGCCCACTTGTGGGAACACCTCGGTATACTAGGAAACACCTTTTTTTAAATGTACTTGCGAGAAAAGTTTGATAAGATTATTTACTCTAGATCTGAAACTGTTATATAACTTACTCTAAACTGACTTTAGACGATTCTGTGCCACTTACTTCTTTTTATTCCATTTAGAACAAACCCTAACCCTTCCTAAGAAAGCTTTAAATAAAGACTCTACCAACTCGAAGTTTACTTAGTTCTAACGGAACGCCCTCTTTATTGAAAACCTGAGGTCGGTTTCATTAAAATATTCGCTTACTAAAAGTTCTGATACCGTTGAAATCACCGAACTACTGAGCTATATCCAGTTTCTCACCAAAATCCTAGACTTTGTTAAATTTTAGCTAGTTTTGGCTTTAGTCAAGTACTTTCATAAATCCATATTTCTTTCTATAAATAGTTGATCCTAGTGAGTGTTTTCTTTCTATTTTCAGGGACATGACATAAGATCTATATGAGTCTAAAAACCTTGTCATAAAACACAAAAACTGTACGTCAATATGTCCTATCGGATATACAAACGGAAACGCATCTATTATGCAGTATCATAATACTGCATCAATAAATGTTTCAAGATCTCATTCAGCCTACGTATAGCATAAAACAAGTATACTTTTTTCAGAGAAGAAAACAGGTTATCCCCATAAGTAGAGACAAGTCGAAAGATATTTATTTATAAATGCGAAGGATCTTCGCAAGCAACTTAGATCTGGAGTCCACTTATAATATATCTGTTCATGTTTTCCTGTACTTAATATCACATTATTGCGAAATTGAGTATTTCACAAATGAAATAATAATTCAATTATGAA
Source organism: Cyclophora albipunctata (assembly GCA_963082685.1). NCBI lineage: Eukaryota > Metazoa > Arthropoda > Insecta > Lepidoptera > Geometridae > Cyclophora > Cyclophora albipunctata. The sequence goes on along the minus strand of OY720119.1, from coordinate 6,486,214 downwards.
ATCTGTACACCTTTTTTACATTGTATGAAATCAGTAAGGTTTGATTGAGAGCTAGGTTTTGGCTACCTTGCACAATATTTATAAACCTGAAGCAAGAGTCGTTCGCTAGTTTTTAAAGAATGTACATATATAGTAAAAGTGTCTAGTAAATGACTACATGTTGTATCTGAATCTGGAGGATTTTGGAAAATCTAATTTTATGTCCAAGGGTTTTGTCAAATACTATACGAAAGCGTGCCGTGAATTAAAAGCTGGCATTGTCCAAAGTTCAGTAATAGCACATAAGTTGGATACCCATAAATATGCAATACTAATAAGTACGTAGCGACGTAGCATGATATGATATGGCAATCGTGACACTGGCTCACATGGCGATGGAACTCGACAACCTAAATTAAATATACGTTTCTTTCAAACCTTGACATGAGGTGATTTATTAGTATTACCAATCCACTAATCTTGCCTATTTATTTAAATATATCCACTTGATGTTTCCGCATCTAAATGTATAGTTCAAGCCCACAAGGAGATCAACTTTTACTAGCCAACTACCTATAAGACTTACCTTTAGCTGACCTAAGTACCAGAATCTATTTGTCAAAATAATAACAACATATACAGTCTAACAGTGTTATACTCCGGTATACTAAGCATTACCTAAGTAATACTTATAGTTATAGTTGTTTTAAATAAATTATATTTACATACCAGTATTAATGGACGTTTAATAGGCAATAAAACTATTTGCCATGCTTGTACTCGTAGATCGTATCAAGAATAATTTAACGTTGAACGCGATACGGTGGTATCTAGTATTTAATTTTAGATTTCGACGTGTTCGTATTTTACATGTAATTTTCTCGGAATGGACCGGCTGACATAAAACCTCGGGGCTCGCTGTAAAAGGCTTTAGTGCAGATAAGTAGTGGTACATGGCGATGCGAGTGAGGCTGGCCGGAGCAAATTCGCGGAAGCGCGGCGACCGCGCGTCTGCCCCGCCAGCTCGCACCTGCCTCGGCCGCAAGCTATTTATAAACCAGACCGTTCCACCGCCATAGATTAAACATCACTCACCACCATCCACTCCTACACACTACACTCGCATATATCCACCGCTCACTGCCCAATCTCTGATATTATCTTATACAATTAATGCTATCTCTTCACATCAAAATATTTTCCCTATTATCCGCGGAGATGGAGTCAATGACACTTTAGTTAAACTAAGTAATAATGTATTATTTAAACATCATTATTTTCATTTAAATCTTAGTACATTGTTTCCATCTTCTCTAAGTAGATATGTACTACCTACCAACAATTTACTTATAATGTCACATTATTCCACATCGTATCGCTCTACCTATACCTATATACAAACGATGTTAAATAGTTGTTCCAATGCAAACACGATACGTGCAGTAATATACAAGCGCGCAATGCATAACACAGTAGGAACACCCAATAATATATTGTTTACAAGCTTTTGCGCAGTATTACTATAATTTTCCACGAGATCGTTATCCTTGCATGATGATTTCACCCGAGACGATGCGGAATGCTTAAACATTTTCGAGACAGGTATTCTGTTACGACAGTTATCGGTCGGAGTAGCGGGCGGTAGTTGAATAAATATTGTTTTTAACGATCAGTGCAGGCGATGTTTGTGCACTATGTGTTGGACATGTTTACGTAACAGTTCGGAGATGTTGGGAGCGGTGGTCGGAGCGGCCGCCGGCTCTCCAAACAAACGAATCGGTTACCGCCGCGAGCGAACACGCACCGGCCGCGCCGCCCTACTCGCCGCCGCGCTGTTTGCTCAGCGGACACCGGACAACACACGGACACCGCACAGTGTGCACAGCTACTCTCCACTGCTACTGCATCTCCACATCTTCTACAAATAAAGAGTTTTAACACGAACCCTATTTGCTAACAGTATAATCCGACAAGGAATACATTTTCACTAAAACTCTTTCTTAATCGTGACACGTGCTTCAATCTGAAAGGCAACGGATTTTCTGGTCTTGACCCAATTCGTTTATCCAAAGCTGTTAAATAGACATCACATAAAAACCTACTTAAATATTAAAGTATTGCATCAACCGTTTAGAGTGGTGAAAAAAGGGCCGTCCTTTGATAGAGGTCATCGGATTGCGAGAAGTAAAAACTGGGCAAGGTGAACTGTTAGACAAAGGCTCATCTCGGGCTAATTAGGCTGAGTGCGCGGAATGCGCCGCGGGCCCCGCGGTAATTGCGGAGCCCGCGCCCTCGTGCTGCGATACACCTCCAACATTTATTTACATCCGGATTCTCGACAAACAACACACACCATTTTCTAGCTCATAATCTATACTCCTTCATGACAGACAGCTTGGAACCGTTACACAAAGTTTTGAACGCTTCATTTTAAAAAATTATTGCAAGTTTTTAAGTTTCCAGCTATCTGGTATAGCCGTTACTTTAACGATCAATGGTTTTCTAAAAAATCACTTGTTTTATTCCAGAATTCATAACCTAGGACATCTTGGCAACAAAGGGTGAGTACTGTTCACTCGTCGCAAGGATGAACGAAATGGCCTTTCATTATCTCCAAGTCACACTTGCAGATAACTATTAAGATAATAAGAATGTATATTTTTATTAAATTTAATGTACGTATGCAGACGTAGCAGTAAATAACATCGTCAAAGCAATTTATTACTTTTTTGATAACGGTAGTCGTAAGAAAAAAATTGTTTGCGCGATGAACGCACGTAACTCAATGATAGAAAGAAACTCGGTCGAATAATTTCTTGGTACGTAATTGAAATACTTGTCTCTACTGGCAAATACCTGGACAGGTATCAGCATCCTCCATTCCCGGTGATTCCAGTAATGCATGCTTTGCTGTAGATAAGTACAAACATAGAGCATTACACACATTGTTTGAGTCAAAGAAACGAGACACACACTCTCAATAAGTCCTTACATCCTTTTTGTTTTCAACTCTACACTTTTTCTTTTTGGACATCTTTAGCCGAAAATAGCCAAGGCTTTCATTTGTTTTCTAAAGTATTTCAACAAAACAACCTACCTAATAGTACTTCTTTTATAAAAGCAGTGTTTATCTAAACGTAACCCAGTTCACCTGTACAATCAAACCAGGCCAAGAAAAGATGTAAACTGTAAAACCAAAAATGAGAGCGATGAAAATATGTACCTACATAATGTTTTATTTCATTTTACTATAAATAAACTCAAATTGGGTCAGTCGTGTCGAGATAATTAGGTTAAAACAATATTGTTTCCAATAAATTGTTCGCTGTTAATGTTTACATGAATGTGGACGTCTATTTATTATTTGAACGATAGGGATTTTCTTTTTGTTAAAACTGATAGATGACTTGGTAACGCAAAATGAACTATGTATATCTATTTCCTTAGCTCCTAAAGCGGTGATAAAAAAATGTTTGGTAAACGAAAGATGCAACGTCAGAGTTGAATGTCGGTTAGATACTCATACTCGTATTCTAAAGAGGTTTTTACTGTGTGCCCTTCTTTTCCTTGCCTTGTATGGAATGCGACTACCATACGTAAAACATATTTTTTCAAACCCGACTTGAAGTTTCAGGAAACGGGTACAACACAGATGAATCTGCTGGCCGTTCTCAGTTTATACATATAAACTGATGAGAATGTTCTTTATAACAATTATCTTTCATTTCATAACTATTCTGCTATAGTTCATTGCACCCTAATCCATAACTATTATTATAAAAATAGTGTTTAACTGAAGCATCAATATGAATACGGACACCTGCAGAAAGTTAAACCAATTCATCAGAACTTATTGCTTGATTCCTCGACTTTCGATCGCATCGATTTTTTGTAACAACTTTTGCACTCACAACACTTTTTACTTTTTATTAGATGTGCGTTATATTATACATGACAAATTAGATATATAGGTATACTAGATATAAAGAGGTATATCTACTTTATTTATTTCTTTACCAAACCAAGTATTCTTCTGTTATCTTCTTTTTGAAAATACTTGTCTTCATAAGCCAGTTCTTTCTATTCAACTTTTACCGATCTCCGCTTCGCCCATCAGAAAGTTCGACCACAAAATTATATGAATAACCTAATTAAATATTGATCGCTGTAGTTAGGTTAAGATATTAGTTATGAAGTTTTTGTGTGTATTATTGTGGTGGTACCAACCGGCCGTGTTGTGGTCGGCCTTCGTCCGCAGACACAAGAGGTTTGCTGCCACTTTCACTCGGCACCACAACACCACACACCTATAATACTAACGTCTTTGGATGTGGCATCTTCTAAAAATATATTTCGTTCTTCAAAGTACTTACTCAAGTAAGTGTAGCATATCCAAAACTTTAAAGATGGGTTGTATCTGTTGAAACAAACATCATTCGCAATCTATAGTCTGCAATATAATTTCGACGTTCATATCTTATAATTAAGATTGCATTCAACTTAATTATCATTTGTCCGATTTCCATATAACTAAATAGGTATGTATTCGCTATTATTATTTTCACTGATATCTTAAATGTTATTTTATTAGTACCGATAGTAGTGTTTGGCCCAATTCTGACAATAATTGCATGCATTAATGTGAGGCGCTGATTACGTTCAACACCTAATATTTCTTGTATGTAACGTGTTGTAAACACATTTGTTTTGTGTTCCTTAGTTCAGCCGTAGGTGTAGGAATGCATCTAAACAACATGCCACCTCACTTACCAGCTTCTATTCGAATGCTTCCTAGATCTACGTTCGTATGACGTTTGTACTTTTACCACAAAAAATGTGACTTCAATAAAAACAATAAATACCTACTTATTACGTATATTGACCTTATTACGTTTATACCTTTGCTTTTTTATTAAGTTCTTAAATAACTTTCTTGTAGGTAAATATACCGTTATAGTAATAAAGTTACGAGTGAAATGGTACAATCGACAACACAAATTGTGGAATTAAAACCATATTAAATTCTTGGAGAAGATCAAATCCGTGTTCTTGTAAGACACAGAATAACACAGTGTGATGTTGAACGGTTAGAGTTTTAAGCTCACACTGAATTTAAATGAAAAATTCGTAGTTGTTTGTTAGTTCAAACTTTAGCTAAAATCAATCATGTGGTAAAAACTTTATTTAGCCATTTCTGTTGCTAGTCGTACTTTTTGATCAAACCCGGTTATGGATAGGAATACTTCATGTCACTTACTACATCTCCATAATAACATCAACAAATAATAAATTTTTCCAAAATTAAGAACACATCAAAATCTGTAATTGATTTACAAATTAAATCTAACAAATAAATACAAGACACAAAACACTTAATCATATTTAATAAATCATGTAAAATCGTGTTGATTTGTAAAATAGGTAGCAAAATCAATTAGTTGAACAATTGGTATTTAAAATACAAATAATTTATTATGTAAATGCCCATTATCTCGTGTTTACACGGCTTTTGTGTTAAGAACCACATCTCGACTAATAATCAAATATTGACTTAGAACAAATGAGCTCCTGTGCGGGTGATCAGCCCCTCAGCTATTTAGATAAACATAGGTTTTAACTAAACACTCACAACGCGTAAATATCTTTAGGAAAATGCATCGAAATACCTTACCTTTGAATCATAGAAAGTAAATATTTTTAATCTGTTCAAGTTTCTCGAGAATTCTTAATTTAAAAGTTATTTCGGATGTTAATGTAAATAACTTATTAGGTCATCAAATGTTTTAATATATCAAATAATTTATATGTTTGCCTTAAATTCTGTTCACCAGATGAGACTCACTGTACGTACAAGTAGATACTTACTTGTTTAACCTCAACAAACCAAACAACTAGTTACAAACTACCTTCTTCTAAAAGTAACTTTAATCATCAACAAATCAGTAGGTAAGTTCACATCTTTGATTATTATCCCAAGAAAATAGTTTTTTATACTACCTGGTTTCTAGGAATTTCAGGATGTATGTTCTGGGTAATCAATAATCATTATAATGTGGATGTGTGTGGATATTTAAACTACTCACTTCTTTTGTTTTAGTGTTACACACATCTATACCTAACCATGTCGAATTAAATTGTCTCATTAGTACTTTTAATAAGAGCGTGAAGAGAAAAATTGTAAAAAACTATCAGAACTTATAAAAACTTGTAGTAATTCGCAAAAAGGTTGTTTACAAAAGTATCATCACTTTTTATGAACATAGAGCTCACGCATGCGCATTTCGAAACAGGTGTTGCGCAATAAGGTCGCCGTCAAGGACGCGGGTTCGTTGCCAGAAATAAATTGGTGTTTATGTCTGTCTAGCGTACTACATGGCTTGTACACGCCACGCAAGTAACAGGGGACGCTTCACAGGCCGCATTGTGTATGTAACGCGTGTGTGACATCAATCGGAGTGTTTACAACATCTCGCCGATGCGCAGGCTTTCCGACTTGAGAAACACTTACGAATGCTGGGCTTTTCGTATACCGTTACTATTACTTATTGGACGGTTCAAGTATTTTCGAAAATGTACACATATTTAAAGAATAAGTGGCCGTTTACAGAGCTCATTATAATTCTAGAAGGTCGTTGTCTTAATGTCAGGTGTGGCCTAGGTCTAGGTTGTTTCTCGTGATGACCATAAAGATTAAGCTTAACGTCCTTATTAATACTAAACAAATTGTAATTATCTACTTTATGTTCAGTGCGATGTAAATTATACATACGAATTATACATAATATTACAATTGATATAATTGAGTCAGTTTATGGTCCGAGATGTGGCGACACTCTGCCCTTCGGTGAAAGTCGATTGTGATCGAGGTGCGTATGTACGAGACAAACAAACTACACCCGCGGCACGCGACCATATCAATTTTACCGCAACCACTGACGTATGATAATCAACCTTGATTTGTATGCGTGAAGGTTGTTATCACAGTGAAATGGTGTAATGCTCTTCTGATGCGCTGTTGGTCAAATTCGAAGTACAAACAGAGCGGGTGCAAAGTGTTAACCGCTTAGCGCAGCGCTCGGGGATCCTCGCACTTCCACTCGTTTCGTAATACGGTATTCTAATACTTAACATTCGGACATAAAAAACTTTATTGGGAGGTAATAATGGCAATACTTTTTGGAATTTTCCGTGCGTTCCGTTGTAGCAAAACTGAGAGCTTAACACTGGCATTACCAGTAACTTTAGACACAAAAGTGAGCTTTTCTATAAGAGAGGCTTTCCATAAGTAGTTTTCTATGAAGTAGAGTCGCTACGTGTGGCTCTTTGCCAGAACAAGAGTCTGTTTTATTTCACAAAATCTTTCGGTATGTACTGCAGATGTTGTAAAGTAACAATATTATTAGAAATCATGACTGGTAAGGTATTTGTTATACAAATAAACAAGCTATTTGAATACTTAATGATGCATAGAAACTATTTGAAACTGCAAGACTAATGTACCTAATAGCTTACATTTTCACTTTACGTTTTAGGGAAATATGACTTAACCCTTTTCCATACAAGGCAAGAGGAACTAATGTACTAAATAACACCATCTACAATAAATAAAACAGCATAGTGACAGGTTATTAACGTAACATTGTATCATACCTGTGTTGTGAGGTGGTACAGTTACGATTCAATTGCCAGTGCTCTACTCTATATGAGAACTTTGATGCGAGATTTAATTTTTTTCTCATTGGCAAACTTTTTATTGTCTCTCTCACTAGATTGAAACATATTTATCTATACTTTTGACATTATGAATTTAAAATTAGGTGATGTTAATAATGATAGGATTTTGTTTTTTAATGCACGAATTAGAGGATTCTTCCAAGTGGATTTTGAAGGCAAGTAGTATGTATGGTCTTGTTTCCGAGATAGCAGTAGGTTAGGTTACTGATAAGTGTTACCCCTGGTCGCGGCCCGGGCGGCACACGCGCAGCATTGTGTGCCGCCGAGCGCGGCCATCGACCGCTCGGCATCTCAAATATTCCAAGCATGCACAAATTAAACTGGTTTTTTCTTATTACTTTATTACCTTTGCACAAAATACAATGTACGCGATTAACTATCAGATGTACTTATGTTTAGTACATACTCTATTAATCCTTCACGGGACAACGGGACATGGAAAGTCTTCCAAATTTGTTCACAAATTTTGTTGTTGGCAATGTAAACATGTTTATCTACACTAATGTTGTAACATTCTACTTATGATTCCAATACTTGACTTATAATTACTACTGTTATAGCAAAGACAACTAAAACACTCAATTTAAGCAATTGCACATGATGTTATAATATCATTATAATATAACATTATAACATCATTATAACGCGACCAATTAACCTGGCGAGCCTTATGTCAAAATCCTCATACTAGTTGCATAAAATTTTGATATTAGGCTGGCTTTTGAAAACAGTTGGGTTATACGTGAAAACTTCGTCGAAACTACATACACAAAACTCTTTGGTAAGATCTCGCTCGCTCCTGATTGGCTCTACGCGCAGCTGCGCTCTCATTGGTTAGATTTTAATGGCGGCAAGTTCACTGTGACAATACACGTACCTACGCGTGAATTTAATGTTTCGCAATGTGTTTTGTTTTTAAAATTTTGTTTGATTAATTGCATTAAATAGTGAAGATAAAGTAGTGTATGCAACTGCATATAACACGGGTATTAAAACACTCGTTACTATTATGAAACTCGCTGCGCTCGTTTCATAAACTCACACTCGTGTTTTAATACCCTTCTTTATATGACGTTGCATAAACTACTATTAATGAATGACAAGTTTCATAATTGTCTTATTAACTACTTAATATTTGTTAGTAAAGGTGACACACGGATAAAATTGAATGAAACACGAAGGAAATATAAAACTACAACTAATACCAACATAATGTTTAAGAAGGTTCATTGTGCGAGTCCTACTCACGATTGCTATTATTTATCTACGAGCATAGCAACGCAGATATCAATTGTTTCTACGGTAAAAAAATGGTTCAAACTGCGAAGTAGTTTTTAGTTCGCTGTTCGCTGTGTCCTCTCATTAATCGAACAAAAAACATTTAATCACACATTATAATTTAAGTTGGCCAATAATTATACCACTACACAAAAAATGTAAATCTCTAAGCAAGTTCGAAAGCTTCGGTTTAATTCATTCGTAGCTTTTTGTCTGAAGGGAATGCGAGTCGTCAGACTTTAGTCTGGTCTGCGGAGCGACGGCGCGGGGGGCCGGCCCTCGGCCTTTTGTTTTTATACCCGTGCAAGAATGCAAAACAATTATAATTCCCTCTGGAATATAAGTCCTCGGGAACGAAACCTCCACCGCGTGTAATCACAGACGAATCGTATCTCATTATGTTTGCGGTTAAAAAATGTTTTCTTAATTAGAATAGAGGTTCAGTAATGGGTGTTTGGTACCGAGTGCTGTGAGTGCAGCGTGGCGGAGTCGGGTGTCGGCGCGGTGAGGCGGGGCGGCGGCCCGGGAGCGGCCAGCGGGGGCCAGCGGCCAGCGGCCAGCGAGGGGTGGCGCGAGGGGCGCGGGCCGGGCGCTGGGCGGGCGGCACTCACAAGCACCGACTCCGACCAATCCATTTACGTTAATTACGTCGAGATGGGGATAAATCGGCGTCCAGCCGTCCACCGCCGAGTTACGACCGAGCCGACTATAAAATAAATTATACCCACTTCGCCTCCACTCAGTTTTTTGTTGCCGTCCACGGAGAACCAAAAAAAAACAAAAGTGAAATATCGAAAGGACGAAATACGAGCAAAGACAAAGCATGAATTTATCTACTGATAATATAGACGTAGGTCGGCGGGCGCGGCAGACGGGCAGTTGCCGGGTGGCCGCCAAATTATACGGCCGGGCATTCCGGAGTCGCGGCAAAAACATGATATATAGCCGATTTGTGACGAAATATTTGAAATTTGGAGACCTGCCTGCCACTCTTTTAATGGAATCCACTTTAAATATAATCACCGGCATTTTCTGCCGACGACTTTATAAACATCTCCAAATATATCTCACCTACCTATAAGTATATGAATAGGCCATCATAGCGTTAGACAAATGAGAATGCCTATTCATTGATAGATGGTGGCAATCGAGATATTTGTAAATTGATGTTCACTACAGTATTAGTAAGTTATCATTGTTGATAAAATATTTTTTGCCATTGGACGGTACCTCAATCTTTTACAGTTTTTTATTCCATTTATCATCTAAATACACACCTACTAGTGGAGCGCCGTAAGGTTTATACCTCGGAATCCAGGGCCAGTCAATGAATCTTCATATAAATTTTTGAAATGTGTTTTTAACAGCATACAGAAAAATGTAAAAAAAAAATATTTTTCCCGATCTTGATTTTTTAATTACGTATTAAAATTAATAATTATAAATTTTTCGGGGTTTTTTTTTTCTTTTCATTATTTTAAAGTTATATTTTGAAAAGGAGAATTATTACGAACTTATATATACTTATATATTATAGTAAAATTCAATAACATTAATTATTAATCATTATAAAAACAGTTATTAATATTACTAATAGGTAATTGTTGTTACAGTCTCTTATCAAAATGAGTGAACCATCAAATAGTGATAATTAATAATCAAAGTTATTGCCTTATTTGCGACAAAGTCGGATCTAGTTCTCAATTTAGCTCCAAACTAGGAGAAATTGTAATTAGAGGAACTTTCATCCCCTATTTTATCCCTTTGGGGGTAGAATTTATCCAAATCCTTTCATAGCGGATGCCTACGTCATAACATCTACCTGCATGCCAAATTTCAGCCCGATCCGTCCAGTGGTTTGGGCTGTGCGTTGATAGATCACTATGTATTGATTAGGTACTGATAGGTTCAAACTAATACATTTACATCCTCCATCATCCCTTATTTTATCCCCATGGGGGTTGAATTTATCAAAATCCTATTTATCTTCATCATAGTAGCTCCAATCTTTAATTTCAGTTCAATCAGTCGAAAATCTAAGAAGATTTATACAAACTTTCATTCCCTATTTTATCCTTTTGGGGGTAGAATTTATCCAACTCCAGCTTTGACCTGTAGGTAATATTTCTTATCGATCAATTTGCTGGAATTCTTGCGCAATGAAGCTTTCAGTGCCTTTGAAGCTGTTATAGTGTTCTACTCATTTGATTCCTAATTTTGAACTCAAGCCAGACCCAAAAAGAAACATACAAGCTGAGTTACAAACTATTTCAGTAGACCTGAGTATTCATGAATACATATGGTGTATGAACCTACCGCAACGCTTGCCTCGTAGTCGTATAACAATGGTGATTTCATTATGGGTTCATTCATTCAGAAAGTTCACTTACCCATGACCTTGTTACATTTGTCGCAGTGTCGGATGGAATTTATTGTATTTACTTTAGTACTGGAACTAAATTCCTATTGGATTCATAAAAAAAGTGTTGAATGTAGGTACTTACATTTAACACTTTTATATCAAGGTACTTTTAATATACAAGGTACAAGGTATAGCAGTTACGATTGTATGATGGAAAATATATATAGTATACCTATCGTAACTCAAAAATCTACATTGCCATTAAGTTGTTTTACCGCGGTAATTATTTCAGATCATTTGTGGCTTCAATTAATATGATCTAATTAGTAAAAAGTATAGCCCCTGTTACGTTTCTGGTACCTTATAATTAAAATGGTGCTGACTTTTCGATACTTATAAGCACTTTCTTGTATTACAAAAAAACCATTTGACTTTGTATAAAGGAACAAGGAGTCATAACATTGTTACTTGAACCGATCCAACACATTTCGCGGTGAAATCATAAAGTGAGTCATGTCCATTAGGTATTGAAGTCCCAAATGTGATATTTTGACTGGCACCGTATTAATGAGCGCAATGTTTTGCTTTTGTTGCGAGCCCAGTGCGCGGCGCACCCGAGGGTTTGTTATAGCCGTCCATTAACTAACTTTATTATAGCACTGCTTCAATACTCTCAATTAAAGAATAATTATGAGCGAAGCGAATCCCAAATCAGAGAGCTGTTAACCCGTGTGATTCAGATGTTGAGATTTCACATTGACATTAAATAAAATCACTTTGTTTTATAAAATTACATGATTTATTGTGTTTTCATTTCAATAAAATAATAATTACACGAGTGTATATACAATAACTATTTACAATGTTCGAGGCCATCACTATATGTACACTGGGTCCACGAGTTATCACTAGGTCCGCACTGGGCGTGGGGGGCGCCTTCGTCATCGGCAGCCGCAACCCAGCACCATCATGTCCTGATAGTTTTTGAGCACCACTTTATTGTGTTCGTCCAAATAGAGCATCGAGATGGAGGTGAGCTGCGTGGGCACGCAGCACGCCTTGGGCACGGCCGCGGGGTTCACGGAGTTGACGAGCGTCTGCACGATGGCGTGGTTGGTGCCGTTGAGGTGGTCGGCCAGCGGGAACGGGCAGTCGCCCTGGCAGTAGTACGCCTCGTAACCGTGCGGCGCCACGATCCAGTCGCTCCACCCCACCTCCGCGAAGTCCACGTACAGCGAGCGCCGCTGGCAGATCTCGCGCGCCTCCTTGCGGCGGTGGTGCGCGCGGTGCGGGCCGCGGCGCGCCGCGCGCTTGTTGCGCGACAGCCGCGAGGCCGCCGGCGCCGCCTCGCGCGCCGCCCGCGCGCGCTCGTCCTCCGTGTACAGCACCAGCAGCGGCTGCAGCGCCCGCCACTCCTCCTCGGGCTCACTCGCTCGTCTCCGCACGCGCACGTGCGGCCGCTGCGCGTTCACGTCCCGCGCACCCTCCTCCATCACTCGCACTAATAGTCCATGATTATGTTCGGGCTCGCGGAGCCAGCGGCGCGCGGCGTCGATGGCGTCCGCGCTGACGGTGCCCTCGCCGGGCGCCAGCAGCACGGAGTCGAGCAGGCGCAGCACGGGCGCGGTGCGGTTGCGGCGGCCGGGCCGCACCACGTCGTAGAGCAGCAGGCGCTGCGCGGCCGCCTCCACCGGCACGCGGTGGAAGGTGACGCCGGCGCCGCGCGGCGCCTCGTCCGCAGGCACGTCGCTCAGATTGAAGTAGAGCCGGAACCGGTGCTCGGCAGGAAACCGCGCGTCGAGCTCCGAGGGCGAGTGGTAGTAGGAGCGGGCGGTGTTGGCGGCGGCGGCGGGCATGGCGCCGTCCGCCTCGTACAGCAGGCGCATGGCGCGCGGCACGGGCGCGCGCGCGCCGCCCGCCGTGCGCGGCCGCCGCGGCAGCCCCAGCAGCGCCAGCAGCTGCCGCTCGGCGGCGGCGCGCGTCTCGCCGTCCAGCGCGCCGCCGCAGCACACCGCCACCAACGCGCACAACACGGCGCATGCGCACGCCACACGCATAATTCTCCTAGACCCACCTGGAAACAATAACACGCACACATTATAACAAACTGCAACATAGTTTAAACTATAATCTAAACATATAGAATAAGAGAACATCACTATTTATCCTACTAATTATGTCATCCTACTCCTTGGAGATTTCGATGGAACAGATAGTGATGTGGTTTACTAGTAACAGTAACATGAGAGGTGTCCAACAAAGAGGGGCTGTGGACGACCGGTAGTCAGTTTATCGTTAGATGTATTTCTAATGAATGCAATGTACATTGTAAGCACATTCAATATCAAGCATACATACATAAATAATATTTTAATGTTCATTTATGCGGCTGCATAGAAACCAACAATGTCACATTACACACATCATGTATGTATCATACCAATTTGTCTGTTGAATTGATTAGGGAAAGTTAATACAACATAAGCACAAGCAAAGCTAGGCTATGGACATGGATTTGTTTATAAACAAGATAACCGTTTAAAATTGCACTATCACACGATTTCCTATTTATTATATTATTCAATTACAATGAACTGATACAACGCTACGTAATATACATAATTACGTTTTATCAATAACACATACGTAAATACACTTATCAGGGAATAACATAATTGAACACGTCTGTTTTATACACATATTGCAATAAATGTAGCATGTAGGAATAACTTGCAGCCACAAACTGCGAAACAAATTATTAGTTTATTCGCATTGTGCCATATGCATAGTTTAGTTTGAAACTTATTCCTGAACAATGTTTTGAATTTATCTCATTAATTGACAGAACATGACTGGCGTTTCGAAGTCAGTAATGGGGCTTTAGGTGTATTTTTTCTTTAGTGCTCTGTCCTTAATTAAGATGAATGAAAACACTCAGTCTCAAGCGCAGTGGCCTGCCTCTAAACATTACTAGACATGACCTCAAGTCGGACCGCAAAGGCTATTTGTATTGCTTCAATACCAACTGTATATTTTATTGGCTTATTAACAAGTTTTCGCTCAAAACATGCATTCTCACACAATATCCATATAAACATAAGTATAGTTTATTGTATGGAATTTTAATTAAAATTTTATATTGTGGACCATTAAAACAGTATTAAAATTAAGAGAAACCAAAGAACAAGATATGTTACACAAACACCCAATAAACATGGTTTTATCGTTTAAGCACTTTCCAAAAGCGTGCTGTAAAAGACATCAACGGGATGCCTTGAGATGTATCGCACTGCGCACAGCACTGCGCCCGATATTATATTATGTGGGAGTCCATTGTTAATAAACTTCGTATTATTGTTGTTGCTTGTTTGAAGATATTTAAGGTTGGTATATATTATCCATGATACCTACTAGTGAACGATAGAAGAAGTGGAGTGACAACTGTCCTGAGGACTTGAACTAATTGACCGACCAGTACGAATCTTTGGGTCCATCTGGATAAGATTAGAGCACAACCGAATTTTATATGTTGTTGTTGTAATGTTTTGATCGTCGTAGCGCGGTCGACCGGATTGCGGCGTACGTATTTCGAAAATAATGCGGTCAAACCGGCCGCAGGCGCACGGCCGTTCGACTCTCTCACTCACCCGAAATTTTAACGCATCCAACGTGAACGGGTTCACAAAATCCGCGATATCCTCGCGAAAGACGACACACTATCAACGCTTCGGGAACAGATGAAACGGCACGCGTTCAGGAGCGAATGGAGGGCACATGACATCGGAGCGCGGGACCATGACTGGCGGAGTGCGAAGCGCGGGCGTGTGCGCACGAGAGCCGCGGAACGAGGGCCGGCGGTGCGCGCATCGCGTGTGAGCTGCGCGACGCTCGCGGACCGAATGAGCCGACTGCGCCAGACGCGGCGGCGTCGCGCCCGCCCGCGCCCGCCCGCGCCCCGCGCCCCGCGTTGCGCCGCCCGGGGCGTGCCAGCCCTTCACGCCGCCCCGCCCCCCGCCCACACACAACACCCCCGCGCACCACCACCCCACACATCCACACCCCATCACTAAAACACCACTCCACTCCACAAACCCAAATTATATCACTAAAGCACTACCCAACATAACCACCCTACAATCGACAACCATCTCGATAGCCCCCATGCCGTCTGCTATCAATAGTAACTTCATTCGTATGAGCCACATGCCGCATTTCAATCTTATTTACACGTTTCATATAGCGAATCTTTACGAGAATATGATAACAGATAATTGGTTCATTAAGACATAACATACCGAAGACCTACCATTTACAGTAATCATAGTCATAAAAATAAAAAAGGTAAACAACTCCAATAAATCAATAATTATGGATAGCAATTTCAAGGATTTTAAGGTTGTAATTAACTTTAAGCCGAGTTCATTTTTAGCTACGAAATTATTAGTACATGCTACGAGCCGCTGCGTAGCGCTACGAAATATTTGTCTAAAAATAGTAAAATATTGTTGCGTAACACTTGCACACATTTTATCTTAAGAATTATTTTAATGACAATATCTTGCTAAAATAAACACTAAATAATAAAAACCCTGATAAGCCAACTATTTACCAGTTTCCTCTATTTCCCGAGTGAGTACAATAGCCCCAGGCCGGTCGCTCCGCGCCAGCTCCACCTCGCTGCTCCCCGTATTAGTCACCGCGCGGTCAACAAACAGCCCTTCGTTATCACAAACTTAAAAGTGCTTATTTTAATACTTCGGACGTCTACTTTTTCACGTCCCCGAGATAAAATGTGCACGTAACATTGTTTTTATACTATTCTACGCACCTGCCGCCAAAGTTATAACAAAAGGGAGATGAAAGGTAAATATAAGGATGATAAAAAGTGCGTGTCTTTGCGATGAGTAACTGATGAGAGTGCCAGAACAATGCTGGCCCTCGGTTCAGGTGGTATTTATGTTAGCCACTTACCGCGGCTCCTTTAACTGTTATTTTTAATGTAAAACAGGTGCAGTTATTGGTATTTCTTTTATGTTCAGATGGATGTCGTTAAACATTCACAATCAAGATTTTATACGAAAATATAAAGTTGTCGATTGCTCGCTTGTACTGTTATGAATGTTATGATTTGAAAATACCTTCTTATAGTGAGTTAAACCCATACTTGGCATCCCTTTAACGACATACATATTTCGAAATTAATGACATATGTAATACTAATAAGAAAGTTTGAACAATTAACGACTCAGTTTGGATGGTTTAGTTTAACGTAACACATTTGTTGGCAGGTGTGGATTAATCCCGCTCCAATGTTGTGATCAAAAGTGGTGGTCCTTTTAAGTTCAAACCTCCATATCACACAAGTGCAAAACGTTTCACAAGCCGTTAAGATAGTAGATAAGAAATGTTATTCAAAATAATATAATTAATTTAAACGAATTCAAATTCATATGAAAACATATAACCAGCTAACCTTTAACTATTTATTTTATCAAAATAAAATTAACGAATCTATCACCAAAATATACATTCGTGTGGCGCTATGAAATTAATGCAAAACAAGAATAGAATAATCAAATTCCGTTCTCTAATGGCGGTTTTATTACTAAACATACTAGTCCAGTTTGAATCTTCCTTTTTGAAATGGAATAAAACTTAGTCTACGTTTGTTCAAACCGTAGTGTAATATTTAATATACTTTATTTAAAAAGTACTTTTATAAATAAAATACTTTTGTACTTTACAGTCAGAGAGGTAACAACACAAAAGCAATAAGAGGATCATTAAAAATGCTTACTTAACCATCTCATATTATTTTTACTGGTATCATACACGTCATGTACGCAATCATTCGACGCGCAATTTCAATGCAAGTGGTAATTTCAAAAACATTTTCAACCCAATCTTGAGCTATAAAAACCAGTTAAGAGATCCAATCGGCATAATTGTATGAAATCATTTTGCAAATCACCGATGTGGCTACTGCTCGGCTACCGGAGCCGTTACGCGCAAATCACTAAGGCACTCTTCTTTTTTTGGCGCGTGTTGTTTGCCGTTATACCTACTTAATTCGCCTGGCTGTCAGCGAAAGTTTGCCCGGTGATACACAACACAACTAGCAGTCACACACCGGTACCACTCTGATTAACACGTATCATATTTTTATTGGAAATACATATCTTCAGCGCATAAGTATAGATATGCGTTAGAATTTGTAACGTTTGTCTAATAAGAATTTTAGTACTTTGTGATATGAATTTTAATATGACCATTGCGAATATCATTATAAGTAATTTCTCCTTTTTGTTCGTATTTCTATTTAGATGAACAGTAGATTCAGACCATGATATGGGATGCAGTAGTTGTATAAATATGATGAAATATGTGATGATGTGTGCCCTAATTGGTAGTGAAGCGGGAACATTTCGTGAGCTGCGAGTGCGCGGAGCCAAGCAGTCTGCCACCCACGGCCGCCGCGTCCTGCCCGTTGACTCACCATTGCTCCGTCTCCATACTCGTAATTAGCCCATTATCACGCACGCACAGCTCAAATGCTCAATTAGAACAACGACCGTCCGCCTCTGGCTGATTATATCCCTTGTTCCATTCAAACCGGGATAAAATGCCCGACTAAATTGACAGATATCGCTCTCTTTTAATTATAACGAGAGGATAAGTAACAGTTTCCTTTGTGTTAAAACAAAAAGTAATGGACAAATGATTGCTACTTTCACACGCAACTGAACTACGGCAAAAATGCCGGTTCTTTTCGCAATAAGAATACCTTTTGAGTTCTGCCTTTTTGTTGTTCCATTAAGTGATTTAACAAGAAAAGGATTATAACTTGAGGAACATTAGCGGTGTAGGCAAACTGTCATTGTTGTGGTAGTCAGCATTAGTGATGGAGCCACTCGAGAACGTTTTAATATTTTACAAGCAAAAGATTAATGAACCATTACTTAGCCTCTTGATGCAAAAATCTTTGAAGATAGATAGGTATGTAGTAGGCACATGTTCAGGAATATTACAGCTTAATTACATGGTATGTGAGTTGAATCTTCTATCCAGTCAAGAGATTGTTCAATTTAAATAGTGTGGGGACGTGAACTACAAAGTACCCAACCTTGAATACAATTAGAGGCGTACCATCATCTCGGCTACACTCACCACACAATTAATTGGGTAATTATAATTAATGCTATAAAATAGTTCTTGAGTTTCAAGTTTCTAAGAACATATCAAGTTTCACTTCCCGTTAATTATGTGAAATGCATGTAATGCATACATACATTTATTTGATTGTTAATAAAGTTCATTTTACTGCATCGCCTGTGGTGCATGTGTGACTGGAGACTGTACCACAGTCTCCAGTTGCATCGGCAGAAACGACCTCTGTTGATACTAAACGTATTTATAAGCTAGCTGCGCCTCCCAGTTTCATCTGCGTTTAAACTAACGCACCCAAAGAGCTAAATGACAAGAAAATTCCCTATTTGTTGATCCCGTTTACAAAATCTGTACCCGTTTTATTCACGAGAGCAACGACGCCCATAACTGTATTGAAATTTTACTAAATGACTCCATGTGTCAATGTATAAACACCGAACAATTCAATATCAAAATTGGTTTATTTATTGATTTTCTAAATCCATGCAATCCCTCAGTATGACTGACTTCCATCCGTGTCTATCACACAAATTACATGGTAGGCGAGGTATCGTTTTTATTAACTGACATATTATATTCACTAATAACTTTCTTAGAACTTTCAAGTGATTTGCATAAAATAATGTTTCTAACTAAATAATTAGTACATCAAATACAATGAATACAACGGTAAGATCTTTGTGAATTAACGATTGAATTCACCGCGTACTTTCTTGCTAATTACATAATTACTTGGCAGTATATAGATATGTTAGTTGCTACCTAATTATACTTGCACATAAAATTATTTATGTAAGTTATAAAGACAAGGTAGAATAGAAGGTTTGTAGAATTTTAAGAAACTAAGTTATGTGCCGAACTTATTCTGTTTAAGTAGCCGACTTAACATTGAAGGCCCAGTAACATAAAAAAAAATGCTTTGATAGCGATTAAAATGTGCATTGAAAATGGTTTTTATAATTAAAAGTAAAGTAAGAAAGTTGGCTAACCCTGGTGTCACAGTTTTTAGACCGTCCAAAGGTTTCCGACTAGATCTAGCGATTGAAACAGCCAAGACCATTAAACATGCTTAAATGCTTGCATCCTAAGCACGGTAGCGCTCACATAGAAATGTCAGTGTATTAGACTGTACATACTTAGATTAAGTTCTGGATTAGACTTTGCTATATTCTCCTATAAATGGTGTTTTTCTTTTTACGATGGAAGCATGAATTTGAAAGTATTTCGATCCTCAGTTAGAATACAACTTGAAACTATACTTGACCTACATTTAACCCTTTTCCACGAGCACGGGTACAATGTGGGTACACCACACGGTATTGCCAGTGCTATATAGTTGTTTGAATGACAGTGGGACATATTGTACAATGTACAAGTATAATGCGTCTCACTCGCCCATCCTCAACCTTGACAAACATGTTATGCTAAAACTTTTAATATCACGACCAAAAATAAAACGTCCAGTACAATTTGAAAATCATCTGATTGTAACGAAAAAATAATGTTCAATTAGCAATTTGTATAAATTAAGTACTTGATTTTCCTTAATGATCTGTAGGAACTACTCTAATCAAACGTTCGACTAAAGTTGTAAAATTATTAATTATGTTTGTAATCTTTATTTTTGCTTTGTACTATATGAAGTTGTACTATAACGGCCACATTTAGCAAACATTGTTTACCCATAACTTAATTTGTTACCCAAACTATACTTAATCTAAGTAGGTAAGTACTATAAATTAAATGGAATACTTATTGGTAAATAATAATTTATTTAATTATCGAACTAAGTATGTATCATGTTCATTCATTGAACACATTATTTTCCTTCCCGTGGTTAATATTTATATTCAGAACTAAATATCGTACACTACCATACACTCAGATAACTTCTACCTCAGGGATTTGGTATAATAATATTCAATAATATAACTGCTTACCGACACTTAGATTTTTCACACGGACGTAATGATGTTGACTATTTTATTCAGAAATTCCTTCAAAAGTATGAAAGAAATTTCGGTTAAAATCCTCATTATTTTTAAAAGGTTTCGACGTGTAGTTACTTTAGTTACTTTAGAAGGTTTTGATGTTCCTCGTTATGTCGTATTAAAGAGGTTTTAATGTAATTCAGAACCTTATTCTATTTTATTTAATTACCATGTTACGATTTAGTGCTAGTTTTTTACTAAATAGATTTCGATGTAGTTCAGAACCTCATTTTTGTTTACAAAAGAGGTGGGATTTAGTACAGAATCTCCTTCAATTTAATTAATAAGGTTTCAATTTAATCCAAACCTTTTTCTATTCACTAAAGAGGTTTGATTTAGTTCAAAACCTCCTTCTATTTTACAAAAAAGGTTTTGATTAAATACGTATCCTTCAATTTATTAATGAGGTTTCAATTTATTTAAAACCTCTTTCTATTTACTTAAGAGGTTTCAATTTTATTCAGAACCTCCATCTTGTTTACAAAAGAGGTGGTATTTAGTACAGAAACCCCTTCAATTCTATTAATAAGGTTTCAATTTTATCAAAACCTTTTTCTATTCACTAAAGAGGTTTGACTTAGTTCAAAACCTCCTTCTATTTTACAAAAAAGGTTTTGGTTATATACATAACCTCCTTCAGTTTTATTAATGAGGTTTCAATTTATTTAAAACCTCTTTCTATTTAATAAAGAGGTTTCAATTTTATTCAGAACCTCCATCTTGTTTACAAAAGAGGTTTGATTTAGTACAGAATCTCTTTCGGTTTCATTAACGAGGTTTAAATTTAATCCAAACCTTTTTCTATTCACTACGGAGGTTTCGACTTAGTTCAAAACCTTCTTCTTTTTTACAGAAGAGGTTTTGATTAAATACATTACCTCCTTCAATTTTATTAATGAGGTCTCAATTCAGGCTCCATCCTCGCATAGCCCGATGGAGATGCAAGTATACGTTTACACTCGCGTTTCGCGGCGTTTGCGAAATTCCGAAATTCACAACGCAAGGCGTGTGATGCTCGCACAAAAGTTTGCGATATCCAATTAGCCATAATAAATTAATAATAATCTAATTTAGTATGTTACTATCCACTTAATAATCCTATTTGAATCGATTCTAATGAGATCATAAAATTATATTAAATTCGTAATTGTTATAGTGTTGAATATTGATTAATTAAAGAAATAGGTTCAATGCTCACGGGAGTATCAAAAACATGATATTAATTTTATTCATAAAAAATGAGTATATTACTACTTAGAGCTATCTACTCAAGTTTTTTGAAAGCTTTACGAATTTAGGGCTCCCACACACAACTGCGATGCGATGCGATGCGAATTCGCATCGCAGGAACTTGCGATGCTGTTCCATTAATTAGCGATTCTCATTTAATATATTCATCTCTTTTCTTTGTACTGTAGTAATGGCGATAGATATACCTATTTCAGTTCGTATCGCAGAAATTCGCATCGCAGTTTTGTGTGGGAGCCCTTAGTAAGAAGTATTATAATAATGAACGTTTGTTTTAGGTATATATACCTACCTAAAACAGATAATCTAAGTAAGCACATAATGGTAGAGAACAACTTAGATTTTGGGGTCCACCTTTCCCTTTAGAACTCTGCAAGTACTATGGGTACTTCAATTACCCTGACATTGTTCTAAAGGTGTAACCTCCAATGTAATCAGGGTGTAACACGTACTTCACTTGTAACATTTTAATGACGTAACGGGCATCGAAATCGTAGCTCGTCGTCTGTCTTTAACAGTTTTAATTGTGAAACTCAGCATGAGACTTTATCATTTATTTAAATTATGTGGTTGTATCCAACGGTGGTGGCTGCGGCCGGTGCCGACCGGTTCGAACTCTCGTCGGTGAGTGAGTGCACGCACACATGCGCGCCCGACACTTGTAATGTAACACAAGTGACTAAAACCTGACTTCTAACACCGCGAACCATTCTAAGGGCTCACGACGATCGACAATGTTACTAAACGTTACCTTATTAGCTTATACCGACTTTGTCTTATCTATTGGGTATGCCAACCAATATGGTAATTGTTAAATCGGCGTTGTTGTCAACACTTCGTAATTGCCTTGACAATAAGTAGCACGAAAGTTTACTGTACTAAAATAAACGGAATAGGTGCTACAGCAGTATTTGGTGTTGCTGGTGTTGGTATATCAGATTAGTCAAATATAGGTAGTTTTCAGGGGATTTTCGAAATAAAGTGACTCTGAACTGAGAGTGGCTCTAAACAGTGAGAGTACCTATATAGCCTATTCTGCGTATAAAAGACTAAAAGTACAATCAGTATATCGTTATCACCTAAAAAAATCTGAAATTAATTTATGAGTACCAAAGCTTTATTTTTTGTACATATATATTGTATAATTTTAAATAAATAAGTACATTATTTATTTATAAGATTGCGTAAAGAAGGAGGCGCTTGGTAAGCTCACTGGAGCGTGCATTGAAGGCCTTACGTCGCCACTCAATGCTCTACTGGTCACCAATCCAATCTCTACATAACACACAATAGCAGGCAACCAATGTAACTACGAGAGTGAATTTTGAATAAGTAGGAGGATTTAGAACACTGTAATTAAATATTGTAAATAAGAAGCCTATGTCCCTAATAGTAATTGTTCATTTTAGGTCATATATATTCTACTTATCTATGCTTACCCGTCTCTGTGGCATATATTCATTTTAAATATTCCTTGTATCTTTCAGAAATAGTTAGGTATTTAAATACCAAATCAGCAGAATCGGCCTGGCTGTTCTCAAGTTTTAGCAAAACTAACGAAGATCGACAAAGATTTCATCTATAGATATTGGTTTCCAAACGCGAATATATGTTAGTTGTGTTTGATACATCCTATATCTGTATATTCAATATCCAATACAACTTACATACTAGAACCCTGGAACCTTTTCTATCGCGATTCAACCCATAGACCACGGGAATAACATTTAGATAAAATTTTCCAACCCGCGGTCTCTTAGAACCTTCCAACTACCCACAAAAAGTTTTGGTTTAACTTTGAACCCGTTTCTATGGAGGTACATAAGGGCGGGTTCTGAGTGTTTTTAGGGTCTAACTAAAGGGTAAGGACAGCATACAGCAGGAAAGTAGGAAGGGGTAACCGCATTTTCGCTATTAAATGGATTGTCTGTATCCGACATACTCTATTTTCCAAAGAGCAAAAGAGACAAAACACCTTAGTACAGTTGTCTTCTTCTTATAGAGTCAATATGGTTATTATTTATTATTTACTAGCAGCGCCCCGCGGTTTTACCCGCGTTGTGCCCGTTCCCGTGGGAATTTCGGGAATTTTTTTACATAAAAACCTTCCTCTTGAATCACTCTACCTATTACAAAAAACCGCATCAAAATCCGTTGCGTAATTTTAAAGATTTAAGCATACAGACAGACAAACAGTGTGACAGACACGAAAAAGAGACGACTTTATTTTATACTATGTAGTGATTTATATATGTCTGGACCAGAATTTAGTGTTTTAGTTGAAGAACGTTTACAAATAAGGCGAAGTACATTATATGCATAGAGTTAGGTAGAATGGCCTTAGAGAAAAGTTTAGACAAAACTTTTCATTTTAATTATGTATAGGAAAAAGTGGAGAGGTGTACCAAGTAAACCGTTTTTAAAAATAAATGACTTGTATACAATAAAATAAAGAAGATAAAAGGAAATATATCTCTACTGGACTCTTAATGCCCAAGCATTAAGATAACTCCAAAGCATCATAACTCCGAAGTTATTTGAAAATTAAGACTTGGCTCTGTAATCCTTCCCCAGGCTTCATAATAAAACATAGATAATGTAGAATTCAAAAGATGTGACCTAAGTTAATATAGTTCATAGAACCTCTTACAAATGTACCTACATATTTTATTTGTACCTACAGATCTTAATTATGATTCCATATGTTAAGCTTAGCTCTATGTTTAAATAATGGCTGGGTAGGAAGTGCTATGGACATGTATTAGGTAAATAATTGCTGTAATTTCTTTTATGAAATACATAACGTTTATTAGCATTGCTTCTATGACTATTATTAGGTTGCGCCGACATTTTCCTGTTTTGTCCCCTTTAATGTTGATTCTAAGTTTAGTTTAACTACTTAGGTATTGTTTACATTCTACTAAATACTATGGGCCTTATTATTAATTGCGTACTAAGAACATTTTAGCTATTAAATGGTTTGTCACTTTCTGACATGACAAGGTAGGTAGGATTTTTGTAACTCTTGAACGATGAAACTACTGGATCGAGATGAAAATTGCTTTTTTTGTGAAATGTAATTGCTTAAGATCTCGGTAATACCTGCTCCTATTGTACCCGTTTCAATTATCATAAAAGTTCCATAATATTTCAGGGTACTGAGTGCCAATTTTTAAACAAATTCGTCTGAACATGTGAAAGGGGAGAAATCATAAAGGTCTTTTCGGTATGTACCGTACTACAGACTAAGCACGACTACTAGTTTCTGCTTGCGGTGAGAACAGATCTTTATGCTGGTGGCGTATTTTTACTACCATGATACATTGTGGATAAGCAACAACTTTTAGCAGTACCTAACGTTCATCGCCAGCCTCTTTAGTTCATCAGGAGAATATATGAGAACTAAAGCTAGTAGGTAGGTACTTATCTTGATTGATTGATCTCAAGTTAATGAAGAGCACTGATTCAGAATTTTGAACGAATTAGAATTTCTAGGGACAGTCCCCTCCAGCTTGACGATGCTATATTTTGAGCCCCTTTGTTTAGGTATAGGTGATAAAAAGTACAAATACGTGTTACTAATTATGTGTGTTCTAACAAACCTTGTAGACAATGTTAAATTGAGTGTCCATATTAACTAAATCGTTAAATCGTGTTGTTGAAGTCTTTTAGGCGGTTTAAACCCTTACTGGATAATGAACACCACCTACTCGAGGTTTTCTTACAGCGTTGCGCATAGGTACGTTCTTAATATTAAGAGTTAGTACATTATTTACATTGAAATGTTTGTTTAACATTTATACCACGTCATTACATACGGAATTCCAATTTATTTACATAGAAAATACGTCACTAATAATATTGACATATGATTATATGACGTTAGTGCATTAAATTATGATAGCGGGTGACCATTTTGACGCTACATCGGGTAGCACTTAGATAGGGTAATAATAGTGGTAGAACTAGGGAGGGTTTGGCTAGTGCTCATGTCCTCTCCAAAATGTCCTGTGACCTCCCATAACAACATGTTTTCCTTGATGAAACCTACCCTCCTAAGATCAGGCAAAGAAAATCAAAATACTTTCTCAAGGTACTACAGTCACTAATATTAAGCTAACCATAAAAAGTTCTTTACCCTCATCAGGGTAAAAACCCCCAAATCAGATTCCTCGACTATTACCAGGGTCAAGCAAAAAACTAAATCCTGGATCCACTGGTTATCACTATAGAGCTCGTATTCGGAGCTCCATGAGTAATTATCAATATTGCTGCTGTAGAAACCTAAATCGTGCTTGTTACTTTCGGCTTCATTTGTCGTAAGTTCCTTCCTAGTTGCAATAGAAAAAAGAATATGCACTACCTATATCTAGCTACTACTGTCAATAATTTAGGTCCAATACCTAATTATATCAATTTGAGCAAAACAATTTTAAGTTTTCCTTATTTTAGTTAAATTCATAAGAATTAACCTAAATCAAAAGTCTACCTTCTTCGTATAGAGTCTACAGGTAGAGTCACTGTCCTCCGACCCTTAACCCCTGTGCTTAACCCCTATTGGCCCCTGTTTGTTGTAACATAAGAGGTCTAAAATTGAAACAAAAGACTTATTTCAATTCTTAGTAGCTATGTATCTGCTTAGCTCTTAGTACCTATGCCCAATCGCTCCCTCGATTGGGCATGATATTGCATACTGCATGCCCTATTCTTTAAGGTGAGGTTAGGTTTAAGGTTAGGGGATATACAGATTCATTTAAAATGGCTTGTGTTGGTGCTTACATTAGTATCATACAATAACATATAAATTACCAGGATTAATGTATGAGTGGGAGACGGGCCGTTATCGATGACATGGGTGTGCGAGTGCGGGCGCAGGTCCCAGGGCGCGGCGGCGGCGGCAGCTGGGCGCGCGGGGCGGCGGGCGCTGGCGGCGGCGGCGCGGCTCGGCGCTCGGCCGCGGCCCGCGGGCGCTGATCGAAAGTTCGACGCGAGATCGACCGCGCATATGTAAATATCGGCACATTTACAAGCGAAAGGGTTCACCAGAGCGGCGCACTAACGCAGCGTTGCGCGGGAACCAGTCCGGTGAGATTCCTACGGCGTCCGATAGAAAAATGTCGAACGAGCTTCGGGTCCATCACTCGATACGGGTGTGTGGTGCGCGCCGCGGCTGCCGCTCGACTGCCGCCCTCCTCTCACCCGCCGCGATGCTGGTATATTTATCGCTTAATTATTAAAGTCGTCTGTGTAACAATTATTGAAGCAGCACAGTAAGACCAGGCGCTGGGTGGCGAAGCGAGGCGCTACCGCGTCTGCTCGGGCGCGTTGCGTCACACCGACAGCCCGCGCCCGCGCCCGCGGCGCCCCGCGACGTAGCGCCTGCGCAGCCTTCGGATTTTATCTCAGCCTCATGTCACGACAACCATTCAGATGCTCACCTGTTATTCATATTGTACCATTAACCTCCAACACAAAGCAATTAGATTATATCTTCCTGTCTTTGCTTCCGCGTAGGCACGTTACCACCTATTCTATTTCTTAATTTTTATTTACATGTCTTTGGTTTATTAACTAAATAATCTACTAAAAAAATAATGAATTAAATGTTTTTTGTAGGTATAGGAGACAGCGTAGCTACTCTTACGTGTAGGTAGGGTAGGTAGGTACCTAGGTGTGGTCTTGGGACAATATAATTAAATTACCCAGCGTTGAATATTAAGAAATATTTTCCAAACAGAATACTGTGAAAATCGTTTTGACCAAAACAAATAATTTGCTTAGCCTGTCCTTAATAGAAAGTCGTACCACCATTAACCACGTCAAACAATTCATTTCATTTATAATTAAAAGAAATGGTGGGTATCTCGATTTTCCTGACGATTATCTGTCAAAATTGACATAAGTAGCTATGTCACAATCATGTAAAATTATATCATATGTCAGTGTCAATGTCATAAGAACAAAAACCAATCGCCAAAGAAAATAGTTATTAAATACCATGATATCACAATCAAACAAAATAATGTAAATAAATGAGTGGCTAAAACTAAAATCGACTAAAATAATATCGTCAAAATCAAGGTCACATCATAAAAAAGATGTGAAAAATAAGTTTCCTCAGCTTCTCGTCTTAACATCTAAATAGCGCGCAAATAAAAGTATCTCATCATCAGCTGATAAAACCAAAACAATGTATTCAAGAATAAAAGTTGGGTATGTTGATTCCAGTAATTACGTAAAGAAGCCTTTCCATATCCACGAGTGTATAATTTTTAAAACAAATAATAATAATGTTTAATATGCGCGTTGTTTTTTCTTTCAGACATACATTTTGCAGACCTAGTTTAATTTCTAGGTATCTTAGCTCAGCCGAAGTCTCAACAGCATTAAGACCCTTCTATTTCAGTGTACACCCTGATTTATTTGGAAAATATCCAGAGCAAAGGGTAATACATAATTTCCACTTTAGTTTCTAAGATCACTCAATCTCAATATTCCTCATATGTATAATTCATAATCCTTTATGTCTAAGCAAAATGTAAGATTAAATTGTTATTCTTTCAGAAAGTAAACGAACACTCATTACAACAGTTAAGCGCGCTTTTAGAGGCACAACAATCAAACAATAAAATATCAGTGACACCACTGTCATTTTACTTGAGACAAAAGTATATGCCCGAAGGTATGATCATCAAAGTGAAATAGAGGGTTATAAGTTCGTTAATCAAAAGCATTTCCATTAAACTGGCTGGACAGTTCCAATATTTGATAGATTATCTTATGATTATGATTGGGGTAGATTAGGGTTTCCGAACCTGTGCCCCACAAACCCCTAGATGTTTTTAGATACAAAAATATGAAGATTTTATGAAAATTTTATTTCTTTACCTAACCAGTGAAACCAGTTATTATATTCTTCTATTTAAATTATGAATTATTTTCCAGGAGAATTTAAATTAGTCGAAATTCAACTAACGGGCAATGATGTGAGAGACACAGTAGTCAAAATTCTAAATGCATGTGAAATACCCACTAAATATGTAGATAAAATACCGCGGACCTCCAGGAAACAAGATTTCATGTAAGTGTTTTCCAAATGTTGCTATGAGAATAGCAATTACCTGAATGAAATAGTATTTCTACATACAGTTAAGTTCTTTAAAATATAATATTTTTATGCCATCAACTTTTCTAGCTTTTTATTGAATGCCAGCATAGATTCTTCATTTATTGATGATAAATAACCATCCGTTTCACCATCTATTTATTAATTACCAAATATATTAATGTAAATCATTAAATTTATTTTCAACTTATAGGGTTGACTTAAATAACGCCTATGACAGGTATAGTGATGAATTTGAGAAGGTGTCCCGGATGAAGCAAAGAGTCGAAGTTAAGAAGGCTTACTTGGATATTGTGTATGTATTTTTTCTTTATCTTGCAATTTTTGCAATATTTACCTGTACTTTGTGTCCCTACATTATAACGCAGTTAAAAATAAATTGAATGCCATAAAAATTTAATTGAAATAATTAAAATAGTAGCTAACTTATATTTTATTATACATTGGTTGATTCATTCATATCTTCAAGGGTAAAACATGTTTACTTGGTTAAGATGGGTGATTAAAAGAAGTATTGCGCTCTCTGGACCATCTCGTACCGGTACTTCAAAGCCAAATCTGTCTTATTTTATTTACAGTGAATGGATAATGGACAACAGTGATCCAGCCAAAGTCAAATACGAGTCGACTCGTGCCACGCGGGAGCAAGTCAAGTCGTTGATCGATCATCTTTGCATATCATATGGTATAAGAGAAGTTCGTAACAATTGTTTGAGTTGATTTTTCCCTTTATTGGCTGTTTGCTTCATAGTAGACTTCATATTATACAGGGGGTTGCCGGCAGTTGGCGGTTGCTGATGGCGATTAGCGGTTGACGGTGGTCGGCTGCAGTTGCAGCTGCCGATAAAAATGTGTCCTGTATATGAATGCTTACGAAAAATGTAATCTTTACCTCTTGTAGAATGACTATCTATATGTAGTGTCAAAAACAGCAATGAAGACATCTATTTATCTATGTGTGTCCCTATTTTGTGACTTTCTTTGGCCATTGACTAAACATGCATGCTGGACGCTGGAGCTATCTGACAACGAGAACTTTGTACCATGAAAAAAATTATTTACCTTGATTATTTTTAGTTTGCTTCAATTATTGTTGTAATATAATGTAAGCACGTTGCTATGAAATAGTTTGTTTAATAATATTGTTTTTAGGTAAAGTACGACCGTGGGTGGAATGTAAGCCTTATAAGAGGAGCGTTGCAGAGCCTCGTGTCGCTCGCCACTCAGCACCCTAAGACTATGAACAATTTGGATGGTTGGTACTATGTTTTAATTATTGCAAGCTTTTATTTAGTTTCACATGTCCCAGTGTGTGAATCTGTAGTCAAATCTAACAAATTTGCACAAAAGTTAGGTTTGGATGAAAATACTGAATACTTACTCATTATAAAAACTTTTTACGAAATATTTTTTCTTCTATCTCTACCACACTGTAACAATGGATGTGATTCTCATTTCATAAAAATCTTATAACTACCAAATATAATTTACAGGCAGAATAATCGCACTGGGACAGTTTACGGGCGTTAGTTTGGACGGTGATGTGTACCTCAATATAATCGACGTTCGGCATGAGTGGCTGTCTGTAAGTACACCATTTATCACAACAGTCAGCCTATAAAAATCATATAACCTTATCCGAGACTTGTATAGTTTACGAATAGGTATATCAATAAAAAAAATCAAATTTTATAATGTGACAAAGTAGTTAAGTACTTCATATTTTCTTGAAATAATCATTGTCACATTGATTGAAAGTTTTAAACAAACTTAAACAACTTTCTTTTTTTCAGCTAATCAAAAAAGTGAAGCAAGAAGATGCCGCGTTAGTAATGATACCGAACTATGAACAGGCATTGTCGTGTATACTCCGAGACATCCACGTGTGTCGAAGGTATAAAATCAGGCCAATTATTAAAAACTCAAAATATAGTGTGCTATCAACATTGAAGTGACGCCGGTTTTGTATTCGTGTTTGCAATCATTGTCTTAAAAATAAATAAGCATGTACTTATTCCAGAAAATTCATGCCTAAAGTGTCAGCGGGCCAGTACTGCACTCATCTAAGACAGCTGATCACTTCGATAGGAGACTATCACGGACGAGGCGGTCGGTTCAGTACATCGGTGCCCGACAGCCTCAGTAAATACGAGATCGTTGTCGAGCCGTGAGTAATTTCGCATTTTGGAGCCTTTTGTCTTTCCAAATTGCCGATATAGTCCATCGAAATGTTACATTTTTTAGGCCTAACCTTGCGTTTTTTAGAGGACGCAATTTTATGTTTTTGATGTGTAGGGGGGGTCAGTGTAAAGCTAAAAACAAATTTGTGGGGTCGCCACCCTTGTCCCACGGCCACAATCTTGAAAATAGGGGTTGAAATGGTTTTTACGATATATCTCTTAAACTATTAATTTTATTTTAAAAAATTGTTAACATTTTTGTTGCAAATTAAATTCTCTACAACTTTGGTCCAGTAACTTTTTGTCGTAGAACTATAAATAAAAAAGTTATAAGCGAAAATGTTCAGAAATTCGAAAAGTAAAAATAAAAGACATAAGGGACATTACAGCTGCTGCTGATCCTAATACCGATCTATCGAAGGTCGTAGTTCGATTAGGTGGGTTCCATTTGCTCATGTCGTTCATAGGTGCGATTAAGGTGCGATTGGATATATCATGTCTGGTAGTGGACTCGAGGATATCTTCAAATTAATTTATGCTGAGAACTGTGTACAGCACATAATGTCCGGACATGCTTATGGTAGGGCTGTACGTGCTCATTTATAGTACTATTATCATCCAGAAAATCTCGTTCTTCTTCTGTAAATTCTATTGGATCCATAACTATTTTTGTTACTGATAAATGCACTAGCAAATGAGCACGTACAGCCCTACCATAAACATTTCCAGACATTATGTGCTGTACACAGTTCTCAGCATAAATTAATTTGAAGATATCCTCGAGTCCACTACCAGACATGATATATCCAATCGCACCTATGAACGACATGAGCAAATGGAACCCACCTAATCGAACTACGACCTTCGATAGATCGGTATTAGGATCAGCAGCAGCTGTAATGTCCCTTATGTCTTTTATTTTTACTTTTCGAATTTCTGAACATTTTCGCTTATAACTTTTTTATTTATAGTTCTACGACAAAAAGTTACTGGACCAAAGTTGTAGAGAATTTAATTTGCAACAAAAATGTTAACAATTTTTTAAAATAAAATTAATAGTTTAGGAGATATATTGTAAAAACCATTTCAACCCCTATTTTCAAGATGGCGGCCGTGGGACAAGGGTGGCGACCCCACAAACTTGTTTTTAGCTTTACACTAACCCCCCCTACACATCAATAAAATAAAATTGCGTCCTCTAAAAAACGCAACCCCAAATGTAACTTTTCGATGGACTAATAGGAGGCGGAACTTAAACGCATCCTGCGTTTCCATAGAAACGGCACGGTGCACGGAGCATAATTGACCAATCATTGCATTGAAATTGTCAAAATCTGTTCGTAACGCATTGTGCTATTGGTCGAGCTCCGCGTCACTTCTATGATGTCTATGGTGTCTATTTTGCCCCCCTTCCAAAATGTCTTCCCCGACATCTATTTTTAACTGCGTGTTTTCCTTCCAGTGAAGCGGGTCCGCTGATGGTGTCCCCAACAGGTCAATTCATAACGCCCTCCTCGTGTCCCGCTGAAGAACTCATGAAATTCATACAGAACAATCTCGACGAGGCTACACAACTTCTCACGGAATATAGCATGTGAGAATTTTGTTATCATTGTAACCTATTTTTAAATGATAGAGGTTCTTATTTTTTCTTGAAGATAGCTTTTTTATTATTTTATTAGCTTATACTTTATACTCTTCTTCTCTCTTCTCGCAGACAGGTCATTTAACAACTTTTTGATCCATTTCCACCTTTTAACTTTAATTTTATACCTGTACGAATGTATGACATAATGTTTAATATATTTAAAAATAATCTATTTATTTCTCTGTTACAGCAACAAACACGTAGAAAGAGCAATTCATGCAGAACTGAAAGAAAGGTTCGGCTTATTAGATTTACAGAAAGATGACAGTATAACTCCTGCACTAATGATAATGTGTTGTCAAAGACTATTGACTAGAAGCGATAAAATTAATACGGTAAGCATTTTATAATTTACTAAACCTGTAAGTCTTTTCCTACTGCGGTTAACCGCCGCGGTATTTTCCCCGCGAAAATTCGCTCGAGCACCACAATCTACTTAAAAAATGTTTTGCCGCTCGGTAACCTATATAAGGTTACCTGGAATTACAAAACTAAGCAAGAAAAAACCGCGATGAAACCATATTCTTAGATGATGGCCCATAACTTAACTCATTTATTCTCGTTAGTTAGACCTTTGCCCCGCAGTTGCTTAAATTAAGCATAATGTTGCTATTTCTTGTTACAGAAACTTCAAGGAAACATTTTATTCATAACGCATTATTATTCAGTTTTATCAGAAGGCGTACTCTGTATACCATGGAATTTTAAATAAGTAGATGTTCATTTTCATTATAGCCGTATAATGTTGAAATCAACTCCACTAACAAAATATGTAAATATAAAGTTATCCATAAATGAAACTGACTTTTATTTGTTTGGTTCAGTTTGTAATTATAAAGATACCTACGCCACAAAAAGGCTTTTTTGACTTTGGTAATATGTTATCTTTTGTTATGATGGTATATCTTTATCTTGTGGTATATCTTCAATTGAATTCAATTAAATTTTTAGTTTTATGGCTTCTGCTGACATGTCAGTGTGCCGTAAGGCGTAAACAAGGCGTAATGATGTTTTGTGGTATATCTTTTATGGAGTAAAATGGTGACAGCTCCATATGTCATTTGTCAAAATAATGATCATAAAGATGATCGCACCCCGCCCACCCCACATGATGTCACTCAATTATTGAGTTCTATGAAAGAGATCACTGAGTTTAGTGGGTTTACACTTTGCACTGCTTCCGGCGTTGTTTACGAGGTTATGGCAAAAGTGAGATGTTAAAACTCGGGCACTTCTATTTAGGTACCCTTGAGCGAAACTTTTCTCCTTGATTCTTGAGGGGAAGGATGTTATGTCAGCATTTCTCCTCCCACGCCGCCCACCGCAATTCATTCACTGCCTGTCTAGTAGTTATTGCAGTTGTTGGTGCCGCGATATAATAATTCCATATAAAAAGTCCTCACTCATTTCAGACGAGGCATTACAGTAGGTTATTTTTCCCTGCGCACTATTTTTATTTCGTTAAAACACTCGAAACTTCATTGAACTGCAAAGTTCCCAGAACGGATAATAGCATTATTACTTGATGATCATTATGAGGATTTAATAAAAAACAAAATAGATTTTAAGTAATTTAATTGGATTTAAACATTGAGATAATAAATCTTAAATAATGCACAACTATGAGTATCTTGGCAAAATATTTACAAAAAATACAAATTATTTACAATTTAAAAATACACTGAGATTCCAAATTCGAGACCAAAATACAAATTGTGAATAAATATTACATAAAAAATGTCTTCTTCGATTAATATGATTTGACCTATTCGTAACTCTGGAAAATTGTGTAATGAATGTAAATTCAGAGAATAAAATACGTATAGGTACATTACAACGGTTTTAATTTATTGCCCTGATTTACCGTGTATATCCCAAAAGTATCTAAAAACTTTATTTAAAGGTGACATAGCGTATTAATTACTGCCCCCACTAGCACAACTAACGTGACAGAGGCTGACAGGACACGTGTTAAATACATACTATGTTTTAATTGGTGACACATTGATGGAAAAATCTAATTTTAAAATCCCACCAATCACCTCACAGTATTTATTATATCATGTCTTGTCGCCTCCTTGTGACATTTGTTGTGCTAGCAGAGCTTGAACTATTAAAAACTTTCTATTCGCTAATAATGTTTAAATAGAGTCAAAAGTGCTATAAATCTACACGGTAAAAAAGTAATACTTATGAATGTTTTTTGTTTTGCTGCACGATCACGAGTTTGTTCCTTTCCTTGGTGACTTTGGCGACAGGAATATGTGTAGCCGGCATCAACTGCCTCAGGTTTTGACTAGGTATTACAGGAGCCTGGAACAATAACATACAAATAATTAAGGACTACTTCTATGTGGTTGTGCCAAATATAACCTCCCTATACCAATTTTAACTATGTTACGACTCATAGTGCGAGTGGTCGGATAGTTATACAAACATAATGGATGGTGAAGTTTGTCCAGCAGTGAAATAACATGGTTTAAGTATCCAAATCACAACGGTCGATCGTATGGGGCCGAACTGATACAGTTTGACCTTATTAATCAGTCCAGATCTATAATAGAATTACAGGAACTTATACATTTATTCTCCTTCTGGAATTGTATACTAACTTCCATCTAAGTTAACCGCTAATCTGTCATTATCTCCTACCTACAGCTTCCGGAACCACACAAGCTTACCAAACTTGATAATAAAGAAGACCATCATGCAATCTTACCGGAGGACATCTGGCTAACTGCTTCATTCGGTCAACGAGCCTCATCGCGT
The DNA here is from genome assembly GCA_963082685.1 of Cyclophora albipunctata. NCBI lineage: Eukaryota > Metazoa > Arthropoda > Insecta > Lepidoptera > Geometridae > Cyclophora > Cyclophora albipunctata. The sequence continues at coordinate 6,450,732 of OY720119.1, read as the reverse complement.
CGTCCGAGGTCTCCGAATCTGTAGTCATGCCGAACGACAGGGCTCGCTCAGGATAGCCTCCGTCGATGTACCGGTGTATCGATTGGAAATGTCTGGAATATAATATGTTAGATTAATGCAAGATTTGATAACTGTATACTGTGTGTTCTGGCATCCTTTGCGAGATGGAAAGCCTCTTCTGCGAATCTTTATTTGCTAATACTTTTCTTTACTTGATAACGCTCAAGTTATGGTTTCGGGATGAAATTAATACATCAGTATGGCTTCAGCGTATTCAGCTTCAAATTGAGTAAATATTCTGCGGTGTTGAAGTTATTAGTACGATTTTATAAATAATCTAAAACTGGAAGGAGGGGTATAATTAAAGTGTACATACCTGTTAGCGTGTGCGCCGGCGCGTATCTTCTGCGCGTGGCGGAAGGCGGCGGCGGCGCGCGCGCGCCACGCGCCCGCCTCCTCGGCCGCCGCCGCCGCGCCCGCCTCCAGCGCAGCGCACGCGCCGCGCAAGTCTACCACCTACATACAAACATCATTACATATACTACTTATTCTAGCTTAAGCGATGCTCGGCCTGGCGTTATCGAGCATCAAAACTAAACCAAACAAGCGTAATCAGAGTCAGTTATGTTCGACTGTGCCGTAACGACAATGTGCGTAGCTGACAAACTCTCAAACCTTCACCGAAAAATGCTCAGTTTGGGAGCTAAACTAGTGATAAGTTTGTTTATTTATCTATTCCAATTAATTTTCCCATTACAATTAAGCGATCAAGATTATCGGTTTGAATTGAAAGTTTACATTCCAATCCATACGACATTTACAGATTTTTACATGGATATAACCCGTGCTTGTGAGCGAGTCACAAAGCAAGGGTTAGTCATTATAGATGAGGATATTGGTATGTAAAGAACGGAAACAAACCTTCTGAAAATATCTATACAACAAGGTCTTCATCTCATCATGAGACAGTTTGTCGAGCCTCGCCATGAGCATCTGTTCGCCGCGGCTGCGCGAGTCTTTGTTTTCCTGCGAGTCGGACAGGGAAGCCGACGGTGACTTGCCGCAGATCAAGTTGTTCTTGTACTCTATGGCCGTATCTATAGCTTCTATTGCTTCTTCGCATTCCAGTAGTTTCCGTTCCTGTGTAATAATAGCTGGCTATAAGGATTTTAGAGCAACTAATGAACTGGCTATTACCAGTTACTAATTTTCTATTACATTGACAACTACAAAATAAATAGAAACAAATGAAGGCTACATTTTGCTGGTCACATTGTCAATAACTTATTAATATCAGGGTGAATACAATACATACCTCAGAATCAGAGAGTGACTTATACATCTTTCTCTTATGTCCCAAACTGCACCTCTGCTCATGTAGACACTCCCTGGTCTTCCTCAAATTCTTTATTTCTTTCCTTAACATTAATTCCTTCTCTTTACTTAAGTCTAAGTTCTCTAAATCATGAGCCTTCTCCTTCAAAATACTGTCCAACTGTGAAATCCTATTTGTGAAATGTTTCAATGAGTTCACTTTCCTATCTTTAACGTCTATGGAAGTGTCAGAAAGTTCATCTAATTTTAGTTTATCTTTGACTAGTTCAACATCCAAAGTGTTTTTCCTCTTCTCATCTTTTTTTATTTGTCTTTTAAATTGTTCAATTTGTTTCTTGTAAGTCTTGAGATTTGTTTCATGTCTTTTTATCTCTTTCGCAGTGTCTTGGTCCACTAAACTACTTTCTAATTTGTCTGTATAATGTTTATTGTAATTATTATGGCACATTGCTTTTGAGAGATCATCAATAAGCCTTTCCTTGGCGATGCACAAATTAATCAATTCCTTCAGTTGAGTCTGACTACTGCTTATTTCTTTTGACAGTTTCCGAGCCAGTATTTGCTTTTGAGTGTACTTTTCTTTAGTTATCTTATATTTTTTACATATCTCCTCAGTCTTGGGGTTGTCAATCATTTTGAGCAGTTCCCTCTCAATCAATTTTGGTTCAGGATCAACATCTTTTTTATGAGATTCAATTATTATTTTTTTGGATTCAGGAGATATTGCTTTAGCTGCAACCTTTCTTAACAAATCTAGTTCAGCTCCGGACAAACTCTCCCCTGGTTGGATTGTCCTTCTCCTGCCGGAGTTTGATTGTGATGTCATTACAGGTAAGGACTGTGAGCCACTGGTCTCCGAGATTGTGATATCATCTGAGTCAATGTGATTCAAGTACTCTTCACATCTGTCAGCAAAGAGCTGGTCAGTTTTCTCCCTGAAGAACTCCATAAATTTTTCTAGCCTGTCTTGAAACACAGTGTCAGATTGTCCATCTTCTTCTGAATCAGAGTCAACATCTGACTCACTAAGTTCACTTGGCTCTGTGTCTTCAGCTATTCTTGGTAAACCCTGTTTTGTGTTAGCATCTTTATTGTCCGGCACTGTATCACTGTTCAAACACTCATCACATTCAGCTTTCAGAAACAGCCATTCACTCACTTGACTTATATCATTTTCTGTCAATGATTTAGATTGCAGAATTTTATTAAATAATCCCTCAGCATTAGAAACTAGTTTTATCCATTGTGTGGTGGCAAATTGTAGGTTAAAATTATTGTCTTGAGGTGGCATTATTGTCTTTTCAGAGTAGACTGGAGTATTGTTGTCAGCAAACAAATTGACTGTAACAGAGTTCTTGATTCCTCTACAGCAGAGGCACAAGTTGAGTATCTTCAATGTGTCTTGATAGTCTTCAGGCTCTGCACTAATACATCCTATCACCCAAGTAAAAGCTCTGCCCCCGAAGGAATCTCTCAGCATTGCAGTAAGAATGCATCTGTCATAGTTGATTTGTTTCGGTGGATTACCAGCCAGTAACTCTTTCATTATACTTTCTAGAGCATAGAGACCCGGTTCAGGGTAAGCTGCAAGGTCACAGAAGCTAGCTGTGGACATTCTGTGGTTTAACACACCGTTGGTGCCGACCCACTTCTGTTCTACACTGACTGTGAATACTGTATGGTTGTTTCCTTGGCACCTCTGCCTCCATCCCAACTGTAAGTACTGGAATGCTTCTTCCACATTGCAGCACCTGACCAACCCAGCCCCGAGCACATCAAATATATTATTATTAACAATTTGCATCCATGTTATGTGCAGAATAAACTCCCTTTCTGGCATTTGATTAAATTTGTGGAATATATCACTTAAAAATCTGGGAACTATTCCTTGATCACATTCACTGTGGATACATTCAAAACCTGAAGACAAATTCAAAGCATATGTTAATCATTTTGTGAATTTGGGATTCAACTTACAAAACACTACCTACCAGTCAAAACAAACAAGTCTGGGACAACAATTATTGACAATTATGGATTTTACCTGTTACAGTAATTAAAAATTGAGAAGTATTTTATATTTACCTGGCCCAAATAAAGTGTAAGTTTTGCCAGTTTTAGCTTGACCAAAGATGACAACTGAGGTATCACATCCATCCAGAAAACAGTTTATTTGAGGTATCATAAACGAGTTGAAGAGGTGTGCCTGTGAGCAGTCCACGGGCAAGGCTCTGTTCACGTGGAAAGTCTGGCCGCTTTCAGTAATCACGATCTGGGTGACGGGGTTACTGAAGATGCACTGAGTCGAGTCTGCCAGACTTGGCGGTTTCAACCTAATAGCAATTTGCACCGGTATATCCATGATTATGAATTACACAGAACAATTTTAAGGTACTATTCTGTGGGTTGTTTGTTGTATATTTTATACCATTCACATGTTTCTTCATATACGATTAAGTACACTGACTGGAAGTTGCCCTTTATTGATTTTATGTGCACTTTTATAAATTAAGCATGTATTTCATAAAAACCGATTCACTTGAATCATATCTTCGCTAACAAACTAATACAGCAACAGTATCATTACTTTGCTCTCAGTTCCCTCTAAAAATAATCAACAAACAAAAGTCCATGGGCTGTCTCTCATTCGGCCACCATTTTATTTATTTGTATTGTATTCTACTCTATGACATTGATGGACATGACGGCATCAACGGCTGACAAACAAACGGTCAGTTTCAGTCAGTCAATCCATGACCATGACCAATTTAATTAAACAAAAATCAAAAATATATTATTTTAACCTAGCTATATCGTCCCACAGCTGGCCAAAGGTTATCCCCAAAAACTTCCAACATTCCCTGTTCTTCACTCACTTTCAAAAGAGACAGAACGACGTTCCTCCAAGCCTCCAACGTTTCCTCGGTTGTTATGAGCATACTTTTCAAAATCTATTCACCTTTGGGAAAGCGAAAACAGCTAGGGTCATTTCAGTGCTAATTTATTAATTTAAGTTTGAGCTTAGAGCCGCAGAAAGTGCTTTACCCTGCGGTTGGTTGACTTCGGCTCGATCAATGAATGTTACAAATAACAATGTAAACGAGACTTAGTAATGTTGCCATGACTACTATAATATTATAAAGATAAATACTTCGAAATATATTTCATAGCTTGCAACACGAAATCAACTGTCAAGCTCTTTTTCCGGTTCTAGTGTCAGAGAACGTAGGTGAATTTAATTTTTTAAATGATAAATCCAAATAAATCTTGGTGTTTGTATGAATAAACCATAATTTCGTGGATGCTAATAACGTATTTCATGTTATAGTCCGTGTACCGATGGATATTTCATTAATAAATCCCTATCAAAAGTGATTCGAACTTGTCAATAAGTGTTGGTGAATAGGTTAGAAATTGGTTTGTTTCTGTTTTAGGCCTAGACATGAAGCAAATCGTTGCTAATCAAAAGGTGAAGATCCCTGAGGGTCTCACCGTAAATGTTAAATCGCGGTTGGTGACTGTGAAAGGACCTCGCGGTACCTTAAAGAGGAACTTCAAACACTTGGCTGTTGACATTCGCATGGTAAACTCCCGTGTATTGATGGTTGAGAAATGGTTTGGATCCAAAAAGGAGCTCGCCGCCGTCAGGACTGTGTGCTCGCACGTTGAAAACATGATCAAAGGTAATGTTATTATTGTATTGTTTACCTTTTATGAAGTGTAACTTCTAACCTCTTTGACTGGCAGTTTTACCCATAAACTCAATGCTAACAGTGAGATTAAGCTATACCTAGTTAAAATAGCTGACCATCAATATTAACCGTGAATATCATTAGCAATTGGATAATTTACTATCCATTGCCTATTTACATTTCAGTCACATGCAATATGCTGTGTAAATAACTTTGCAGTTACTATTTCTTCTTACTATATAACATTCATTCTTAATCAAAATAAATCATTTTGGAATCGAATATTTTTTTTATTTAGATTTGATTAATGAATTCTTGTATCCATTCCAGGAGTAACTAAGGGATTCCAATACAAGATGCGCGCAGTATATGCCCATTTCCCCATCAACTGTGTCACAACTGAAGCCAATTCAGTGATTGAAATCCGTAACTTCCTTGGTGAGAAGTTCATCAGGAGGGTAAAGATGGCAGCAGGTGTCACTGTTATCAACTCGCCCAAACAGAAAGACGAGCTAATCATTGAAGGTAACTCATTGGAGGATGTATCCAGCTCAGCGGCCCTCATCCAACAGTCCACCACAGTCAAGAACAAGGATATCAGAAAGTTCTTGGATGGTCTATATGTCTCTGAAAAGACCACTGTTGTACAAGACGAGATTTAAGGACATAAACTAATTTACTACCTATATTTTGTGTTATCATTCACCTTTTTTTCTATAGAATAGTCTTTAATTTGGTTGCCAAATGTAATTTTAAAACCTGATGCAAGAGCGGTTATAAGTTTAAGGGTGATGTTTGTGCATCTGTCTGTGACTCTGTAGCTCTTCAGTTTAAACAATTTCGATGCTGTTAATTTCCTTACAGTTGTTTCTTAGCCATTTTTGATTAAAAAACGTTAAAACTACTATTCTAGTAATATTATAAATGCGAAAGTTTGGACGGATTTGGATGAAACTTTACAGCAATATATGTAGGTTATACATCAGAATAACACATGGGATACATATCCCGAAATTTCCGCGGGAATGGGTACACTGCCAAATCCGTCCAGTAGTTTTTTTCGTGAGAGTAACAAACATACATCCATCCTCACAAACTTTCGCATTTATAATATTAATAGAAAGTAGGATATGCCGGTTAGTAACTTGAAATAAGAAAACTAATGAAACGGGTCAGCATGGGCTATCTATACTTAATATTATAAAGCTGAAGAGTTTGTTTTGTTTGTTTGTTTGTTTGTTTGTTTAAACGCGCTAATCTCAGAAACTACTGAACCGATTTGAATAATTCTTTCACTGTTAGATAGTCTATTTATCGAGCTAGGCTACATTTTATCCCGAAATTCCCACGGGAACGGGCACAACGCGGGTAAAACCGCGGGGCGCTGCTAGTTTAAAATATTGAGTAAACTCTGGTGTCTGAGTTTTCAGACCGCTCAAAGACCTCCAACATAGTCTAAGATTGGAAACAATGTGTAGTACGCATTGTTTAACTTATTATTATTCTGATAAGAATGCACTTTCTATAGATTGACACTTTTCTTCGGTTCGAATCAGCGCTAGTAAGCATTGAATCTTGCCCTTACAATGACATGCGCCCCGTCGTAAGTAGGTGATAAAAAAAAATGACCTTGCCATTGAGTTATATGTACTAATTTTAAGTACTATAGCACATACTGTATATCTGTATATATATATATATATAACTCAAAGGCCCTTGCTGCCACCCAACCATGTAAGGGTGCTTTTCTGTCAGAGCTGCACTATGAAATTACGCTACAAAAATACAATCAAAGCTATGAAATTATATGACCATTTCACTGATACTAAGCTATTTAATGGTGCGAGTAATATCCACCACCACAAATAGCTGCGCGAGAAGATCACTACATAGTATAAAACAAAGTCGCTTTCCGCTGTCTGTCTGTCCCTATGTATGCTTATATCTTTAAAACTACGCAACGGATTTTGATGCAGTTTTTTTAAAATAGATTAAGTGATTCAAGGGGAATGTTTTAAGTATAAAAATTCCCACGAGAACGGGCACAACGCGGGTAAAACCGCGGGGCGCTGCTAGTTTAATATAAATAACATACCTAGCTTAGTTGAATCCGTTTCCAGTGCTATGCTATGTGGAACAATGAATATTATTGGTGGACGTCAACCGCATCCATAGCAACGTAGCATAGCACATCTCTGGTGGAGAGGCACCTAAAACCTCCAACTGGATAATCAGCAATCTGTTGCGGGACGACGGCGACTGCAGCGAGCTAATAAGAATAAAAATCACTACGTAGGTAAGTGAGGTCTTAGGTGCCTCTCCACCAGAGGCGTGCCAAGGTGTAAACATTTCCGTGGTATTGTTCTTAAAACTGTCTCAAAATTAACTATACTCTATTTTTTCTTGATTGTCCCAAAATGTCGACCAATGTCGTCAATTTTCCAGCCGAAGACGATTGCTCCTGAAGAGGAAAAGGTGATTTTATTTAATGCTTACCCTATCTCTAAACTTTTTTCCTCTCCAGGAGTAGTAGTCTTCGACTGGAAAATTGACGATATTAGCAGTTAACAACGTTGTCTGTTCGAGCACCGCTATCGCTTTTCGCGACAGAGTACAGACAGTCATCACTGATCAACCAAAAACCACACTCGTCAACGCGCTTCAAGAGAGCATAACAAAATAGCATGCTTAGATTGCGAGCCGCTCGATTGAAACTTGTGGTAGGTAAGACATCAATAGTCGAGATACGGGGTAATGTACTATGGTTACAACCACTACATTCTACGATCAGAAACAACAGTAATAGGTACCAGCGATAGGTGGCCGCTGACAGTTGAAGTAGGCGTATCTTGTGTGTAAATTCGATTCGTCTTTGAGGTTTCGCCAATATGACTTAATTAAATAAAATGCACAAATTTAGGTGGATATAAAAAAACAGTGGTAATTTTTCAACGTAAATAATTTTATTCAAACTATTCTATTGAACATCACTAACTCATAAACATTGTACATCTGCAAATATGGTTTAATTTAAAAATGTTAATAGTTAAAATGATAATTACACTTATTATTATACAAATTATTATCTCAATTAAAAAATGACTACTTAATAAAATAAATAGGTACCTATTAAAATAGAACATTTCCTTATTATAAAATTGTTAATACATCGGTATAGAACTTAAACATAAAAATTAAATACATCAATATGTATTTACATAACAAAATTATTGAAAGGAATTAGGTCAAACTCGTAGTTTAATAAACATGGATATATATATATAAAATTTTCTCAATTTAAAATACCGAATCTTTGGTACCTTGTTGGAATACAATTTATAATTATTTAACTTGTTTATATCTTCTCAACATCTACATATTTGTCCTAATTCCTCTTCAAAGTCACGTTTAAAACATTTTGTCATGAGTTAAAATATTTAATACTCTGCATGGGTATCTATAAAACTAATATAATATTTTAAGTACTATATTGTAAGTGTCAATGTATTATGAAAATATACTATTTAAATAAACTTACTAATAATAAAACTTGATTAGAAACATGCCACAATGTATAACAGCATTATTATTATAATAATATTGCAATGAAACAAGCTACAAAGTATACATTGTTTATGGAGAAAGGACAAGAGTCTTAAATACATTTGCAATGACATTAGTACACAGAAATACATTTTAAGGCATTGTGTACATGTATGTACAAGTTAACAATATTCATAAATTGAATTGCTTTTTAATATTTTAAATACATTGTTTGAATTTATTTGATATATTAACAATTATTAGATCTGGATGATCATGCACTCAGAATATAATATGCTACAATACAAATGATATGACTACTTTGTGACCGCACCTTTGTCTGAGGGTCCCTCATCGTTTTGTTGTTTCTCCGCAAACATAGTATATATTCGTATTCGCGCCTAGCTCCATATTTGCAGATGGGCACTCAATTTTCGTTTCGTAAGAAAATAAAATTCTCAATAAATAAATGTCAAACACTATTTAATTGGTGAGACATTTTACACCATAATAACACAATTTCTTACTATAAAAATGATCAACAAACAACTTTGCGCCTCGCCTAATGTGTCAAATAGGACATTGGTGTGCAATAAAGGGTATCTCATGAGATTCAATGGTTACGATAATAGGTTGCTGCTTGAGCAAATAATCCTGATTACGTCTTAGCCTAGCCATGCGTGAGGTGGGTTCGACTACTCGCGTCAATAGTAACATTATCATAACTAAATGTATACATTATCAATTAAATATTATAGCACTTCAAAATCACCGGTGCTTCATGAATCTCCTCATTCACTATATTATGAATTATGTAATTACAAACATCTCAAACGGACAAAAAACTTTTAATTGTATCTACCAACCCGAGAAAATTAATTTGTTAATATACATCGCTATTACAATTTTAAAATTTATTAAATATATAATAATAAATGTACATACATAGTTAATGAAGCACGATTAGTGGGCTTTGTCAATAAATTAAAATTATATTCGGATCGAACATCTCAAAACGTTATCACTATAATATATTAATTTGCACAATAAACATAAGCGTATAGTGATCTACAGTGATTGCTATACAAACTCTCGTTCTCGGTCAACAACTTATGCACAGGTGATAATTAGATTACAAGTATTTATTAATAAATATGTTGAAAACAGGTCGGGGTCGGGGTGGTGAGCGTCAAGCGGTGATATAAAGTTAGGGGAGCGGTCCCGCGGCGCGCGCACGAGTCACGAGTCGCGAGCGCACTAGAGCGCACTAGAGCGCACTAGAGCGGGTCGCGGCGCGGCACCCACACGCTGGGCCCGCTCTCGGCCGTGATCACCGCCTTCACCTTCGAGTAGATCTCCTCCGGCGTGTCGCCGGTTACCACCGCTGCAACACGACAATACATTAGGGCTCACGGGCACTCACGGCTCACCAGCTAAATACATTCATAGGAAATACTTGCCACTTCAATTATATTTTAAGTGAAAAATCCCACCGAAATAATAATATCTTAATAGGATTCTTTACGTGTATATCCCATACACGTAAAACCACATCAGGTTTTTTTTGGCGTGTGTTCAAACTAGGGATATTATAATTGATTATAAATTATGGTTACCAGTAAAGTACTCTGCGAACTCCTGTTCCATTTTAAGTGCACGTTCATAAGTTTTCTTCGCTTGCTCTTCAGTCATTCGTTTATTCATCTCCCTATAGCACAAAACGAATTTCATTAAACATGAATTATATTACAAAAAAAAATTATGATCTTGGTAATGGATTCATAAACTACTCACATTATAGATTCTACGCTCTTTGGTTTTATAAATATGGCAATGGGATAAAGTTGAGCCACTTGCAATCTTTTAATTGCGTTTCCGCTCACGTCTAAAATGCAGTGTTTTCCCTGAAACAAAAAGTAACTGAATGTTATGAATGATTCACGTGTTTTCTAATCTAGAGTTTTTAGGTTTAAATTTAATTTCGTTCGTCAATAAGTATGTCAGTTACAACAAATGAATAATAATGGCTCAGGTAGGGGGTGAGTTAGGTGTAGTGCGTCACCGTAGATGCAGAGCGGAGTTCAATTGATCTCATATTTATCGAAACGCACCCCTTCACACCGGAGGGCTAGGGGCCCAAGGGAGAAAGTGGTCAGAGCAAATATATGTGGGAACAATTAAGAGACTTCGTGGGCTATCTTTCCCTCCAGCTCTTCACGACGCTCTACTTCAAGTGTTAATACAAACTGTAAGTTTTTTTTGTGGTAACATACACAAGCGAGCTAGTATTGCACTATTAAGGTGTAGTAAGTAAGTTCGAGTAGGTTAGTGGCCAACCCTGGTGTCGGAGTTATTAAGACCGTCTAAAGGCCTCCGACATGGTCTAACGATTGCAACAACTGGGTCTGAAAATTATACGTGCCCTCCGAAGCACGGTAGCGCTCAGATAGTAATGCCACTATCGGACACCCATCCAAGTAGGGGTCGAGCTACACGTCGCTTAACAATCGCAATGAATTAACATCGCTTAAAGTAGGCACGAGCGCTAGGCGAGGTGTGGGGGTACCTTCTCGGCGACGTCGCGCACGGAGGCCACGGAGGTGCCGTACAGGTTGTCGTTGTACTAGGTGTAGGAGCGAGGTGTGGGGGTACCTTCTCGGCGACGTCGCGCACGGAGGCCACGGAGGTGCCGTACAGGTTGTCGTTGTACTAGGTGTAGGAGCGAGGTGTGAGGGTACCTTCTCGGCGACGTCGCGCACGGAGGCCACGGAGGTGCCGTACAGGTTGTCGTTGTACTAGGTGTAGGAGCGAGGTGTGAGGGTACCTTCTCGGCGACGTCGCGCACGGAGGCCACGGAGGTGCCGTACAGGTTGTCGTTGTACTAGGTGTAGGAGCGAGGTGTGGGGGTACCTTCTCGGCGACGTCGCGCACGGAGGCCACGGAGGTGCCGTACAGGTTGTCGTTGTACTAGGTGTAGGAGCGAGGTGTGAGGGTACCTTCTCGGCGACGTCGCGCACGGAGGCCACGGAGGTGCCGTACAGGTTGTCGTTGTACTAGGTGTAGGAGCGAGGTGTGAGGGTACCTTCTCGGCGACGTCGCGCACGGAGGCCACGGAGGTGCCGTACAGGTTGTCGTTGTACTAGGTGTAGGAGCGAGGTGTGAGGGTACCTTCTCGGCGACGTCGCGCACGGAGGCCACGGAGGTGCCGTACAGGTTGTCGTTGTACTAGGTGTAGGAGCGAGGTGTGAGGGTACCTTCTCGGCGACGTCGCGCACGGAGGCCACGGAGGTGCCGTACAGGTTGTCGTTGTACTAGGTGTAGGAGCGAGGTGTGAGGGTACCTTCTCGGCGACGTCGCGCACGGAGGCCACGGAGGTGCCGTACAGGTTGTCGTTGTACTAGGTGTAGGAGCGAGGTGTGAGGGTACCTTCTCGGCGACGTCGCGCACGGAGGCCACGGAGGTGCCGTACAGGTTGTCGTTGTACTAGGTGTAGGAGCGAGGTGTGAGGATACCTTCTCGGCGACGTCGCGCACGGAGGCCACGGAGGTGCCGTACAGGTTGTCGTTGTACTGGCCCGCCTCGATGAACAGGTGGTTTTGGATGTCGCGCTCCATCTGCTCGCGGCTCGCCACGAAGTGGTAGTCGCGCCCGTCCACCTCGTAGTCGCGCCGCGGTCGCGTGGTGTCTGCAGTTCAAGCGGTACTCATTGTAAGGAAGACATCGCAAGCCGTGCTAGTTACATGTGCTTGATAATTAATTTTATGTCTTACAATAAACGTGTTAAGTTTATACTTCAGTGTATTAATAAAAAATAGAATAAACTACTCCTATTTTATCCATCTAGAAATTGTTGGAAGAAAGAAACATTTAGACACTTCTCAAAATACAATATATGATGTACACAACTAGTATCCCCCTATTTGGGAGTAAATATTACATCGTAAAAATAGATTCCATTAAATATTCAGTACCCAATCAGAGATCTCTGAACATAATATGAATCTTAATGATATACTTAGATCTAGTTACGTTAAGTGTTATCTAAATGAATAATAATAAAGGATGTTACTCACGAGGCACGCAACTTCCAAACTTCTCCGGGAACTCCGATATAAGGTCATCGTTTATTCTGTCTTTCAGTGGTCCTAATATAATGACGGGCCGCGTGTATGTTATAGTTAACTGTTGTACAGTCTCGTAAGAAAGCACCGTTTCGTCTTGGCCTGAAATATATTGAAATAAGCTATCACCTTAAACATTGAAGTTAAAACTACCATTATGTCGATAAAAACCGAATGGTAATGTATTAAACATCTAATTTGATCTGTATTTTAAAGTGCGCGTGCTTATGTTATAACTTATCTGCTTCTGTGCTATGTGATGCCAAAAGATTTGTTATTGTTATTATGAGCATCGTTTGTATACAAAATAGTAACATTACAATAACAGGCACACGCATACAACATCTAAAAACTGCAAATTGTTCATTAATATTACATTCGAAATTCAAAGTTACAATACTGAAATAGAAAACAAAAGAGTAACAATATTGAATACTATGCTAAAAATTGTGTATACCTTCAGTAAATTATTTGGTAAAAGTGTTAATAAAGCGTCATTAAATATAATATTTAATTTGTCTAAACCTAATAACTAAGTATTATTGAGATTCTAAGTGAATATTACTCTAAGAAATAAATTCGTTCATAAAAACATGATTGAGATAAGTACGTAACTTATTTCAGTACATTTATAAACAAACCATTTATTTGTCAGCATTGATTTGCTTATAAATGTAATTTAAGCGGTCTAAAAATATTATTTATAAAACTTGTAAAAATCTAAAATGTTGTATTTATCTAAAGCGATTAATACAAACGCACATAAAATGTAATAGTATAACGCCTAAATCTAGTTAACATCTAGTATAATCATCGTTCAAGTTCATGCTATGGTTTGGCAGCAACCAGAATCAGATCACGATATGCAAAATATATACTTTGGTATCATCAATTCTGGCCGGATTACTAGTCTATATAATATCGACAAGAAGCTTTGTGATGTACAACAGTGTCAGCAACTGGTAGCCTATATAAAAACAATGTACAGCGCTTCTAAATAATCTGAAGCTGAAAGAAACAATCTATTCTATAAAGTAAACCAGCACAGCGAAACCTTGAAAACTTAAAAACAAGCGTTTGTATGAAGATGTCGTGATACATATTCGTATGTGACATGCCAGTGACGTGTATGGTATGTATGGTGTAACTAAAGGCAAAGCGCGTATCGAGTGCGGACATGCGCGGCGCCTGAAGCGGCTCGAGTCCTGTGTGCTTCCAGTGGCCCACACTCCCGCGACTCTACGGCGACCTCTCGCCCGCGCAACTGATACTGGCGCTCTCACTCGCACTGCGACCTGCGACCCACTCTCAGTGGCTCGGTCAACACGAACCCGCGCGCGCCAACGGGTCTCTCGCCCCACTATAGCGGCCCTCATTTCGAATATGCTCCAAAATACTATCGTGGATTTAATGTACTTTTCGAGTGCAGAGAGGCTATTAGAGTAATCGCGTTGTATGAATAAAAACCAACAGAACATAAAGAAATGACAAATAATAAAATAAAGATTGGAGTGTTATTGAAATGAATACTACGTTTCTAATTGATGATCATAACCAGAATGCGGGAGGTAAGGTATCGGCTACGGCACTCGCAAGCTACGCCTCACTCCCAAAACTTACTCTCGTCCTCGAGATAAATGAGCGTTATCTCCTCCATCATGGGAAGTTCCACTCGATACAAGATTTCCCCTACACGTAGAAAAATTAACGTTACATAATATATTTGAAATAATGTTTGTTTGATGATTAGCCGCACATGACAAGGACGTGGGACCGGACCGGTTCGTCGTTCGGATAGCTCGGATCGAAACATTAGCAGCTTTCTACAAGTTCATGAGTAGCGGCTTAGAAAATAAAGAGCAAAATAAAAATATAAGTATCAGACCAGATGAATGTTAACATGTTGATATGTTTGCTTCGGTTAGGCAACTAGAAGCACGAGACGGCGCGTCTCGCGGCCGCGCGCCGGGCGGCCCGTCAACACACTACGAGTGCCACGTCGCGCCAGCCCCCGTTACTGCGAGCTGCGCCCGCTCGCTACTAACTACTCGACAATCAACGTCGCTCACTGAACGCCAGCCGCACAGTAAAAGGGGCTATCATATTGATATATATATAAAATAAAACTATCTAACACATATAGGTAATGAGTACATAGCTCGGTAGAGTCGCTTACAACATCATCGACAAGCGACAAATATGCCGATATACTTAACAAATATCGCTAATATACATATATCTGTATAGAATTCAATGGAATTTAGGCGTCACCATGCTCTCCATACACTACAAGCGAATAGTTTACTCACATAGATTCGACTTAATTTGGAATAACAATCAGAAACAACAAAAAATAATTTACCAGAATTTTGAACAAAAATTTGCTGATTTGTATGAACCGGTTGATTAATCAATTAAACAATTTTCGTAACTGATTCTTGGCATTTTTAATATCACGCATATTCTTGATCATAATACCAAAATACTTACCAAACCACCTAAATTAAAATACTATAATTCCCTTTGAAACTATTTAAATAATTTCCATTAAATTGATGATAAGATGTTGAACTATGGCTGAATAAACAGGCTTTATATTTTACATATTTTTCACATAATAAATATGAATTGATAATTTACATAAATGAGCAATATTCACTTTCCAATTATAGAACTTTGAGTTCTTTGGTTAGATCAAGCGAATAGCTCAATATTAATAAAACAATCGTATATAATGTTATTTGCAATCACATGAAGGGGTATACATTACAGTATGATCTAATTATAGAGCAGATTAGCGGAATGTGATCGTGTATTTACTGTGTCGTGTCAATAAAGGTGTGCACTTACCATCGGCGTTAGTGTCCTCCTGTGTGTAACAAAGCATGAAAGCTGTAACAAAATCGCTATCTTAGTTCCCATTTTATACAATAGATTGGAACCAAATCCCAGTAAAGATGTTTGCAAATGAGTGCAATGTGTTTTATAGAATTGAAGAAATCCCAAGAAAAGCAGTCATTTCAATTGATATCCCTCAGAGCTGTGTGTTCACTAGGTCAAGTCTAATTCAAACGTAAGTTAAGTATTAAGAACAATTATTCCCTTAGTACACCAACGTGATCACTTGCAATGGTGAGCCACAGCGCATAGATATGCAACGGTGGCGCTCAGTACCACAAAGTAGACATATCGAGAGAAACAACTACGCTTTGATCCCACGCTATGAAAACAGACGCACAGATACATTCACACGTCTTTTGTATAAAATCTCTACTTGTATTAGTTATACACCTATGGGAATTCGTGTAGCGCGCATATATGTATGCGAGCGCCTATTTTAGAGCATAACTCGAATTTCGTAGTTGGCCTTCTGGATGTATATCTATTTTGCGCTAGGACAGTGGTTAGCTTCCGCATGACAACGCGTAAGTATATGAAAACCCGTAACCCATGTGCACGATAAAAATACGTCTAAATAGCTTACGTTCTTGATCTGAACCGTCCTCGGACTTTCCGTCCTCTCGACTCTTCATGAATGGGAACTTTCTGCTAAACGATAAAGTTTTCTTTTTCCTTTCGAGTGTAGATTGACTCTGAAAACGGAAAAATAGATATTATGAAGGCGTTTTGTTGCTATTACAATCTGTTAATCTTTAACACCGAAATAAATACAACAGTAACGGCCAAAACTTATCAATATTATAGCAAGCAAGTAATCGAGTTGAAGTAAGTTATCAATGCCTGATGTTTGTTCTGGCTTGTAGAGCTCTGCGCTCCCATGGCCGCTCGGCGGGATGCTGAGTGTGGTATTAATACTGACCGCGCTGACGGGCGTCCCCTGTCCCTGGAACTTGACCTGTCGGTCCCGCGCGCGCTGCTTGCGCTCCCAGCGCCGCTTGGACGGGATTATTCCCACTGCGTCTGCGTCCGTGCGGTCCAGGCGTCTGCGGGCAAAGGGTTGATGATGCATTCAGACACCGAGGAGAAAAGTTGTTTCGACTTTCGACATGAACTACAAACATATTGATGTACTGAACTACGACGACAGATTGACGATTCGTATCCGATTCAACGTTTGTGTCCGACACCAATTAGATACTAGACGTTCGGTGACCGCTACATTGACCGTGAAATTAAATCAGTCCGCTAGATCAGAGATGCTGACGTCAGTGTCTCTTTAATCAGACATCGACGTCAGTGAATCATCAGTTACTGGCGTGAATGTCTTGCGCCAGCTACTGACGTGAATGTCTCACGCCAGTTACTGACGTCAGTTGTCTAATGAGCATAAGTCATAACAATAAGTGATCTATTTACCTCGCTTGCCACCACTCGTCGTCGGCGGCGTTGGTGACGTGCAGGATGTCTCCGTAGCGGAACGGCAGCCCGCGGGACGGCAGCCCGTCGTCTCTAATTGGGTCGTAGTCGAATAAGGCTCTGGAAATAATTCGACACACAATTTAAGCATAAAGCAAAAAAATACAGTTGATAGTAGAATATCAACAATTTCACAAAAGCGAAAGTATGTATCTAGTTTCAATACTGAACTGAGTAAGTTCAACTATAGTCTATTATTTATAGGGTTTTGGTTGCCTATATTTAACAATATCTTATGATTGAAATGACTTTCATTCGATCTTACCTCACATACAAGGATCGTTTCTGCGAAGTTCTTAAAAGGGTGTGGTGTTGTTTCAGTTCATTGATTCGAGCTTCGAATTTATTATATTCTTGAGGTTTGTACACAACTGTCAGTTTCACATTCTGTCCTGTTCCCTGTAACATTAATAGAAACGGTTAAATGGTATCAATTCATAATACATATACATTTATATAGATGAGAAATTCAACTAAAATAAGGTATTTTGAAAACATGTGTTGCGTGTTTGTGAACATAAATAATATCGTTCCAAAAGAGTTTAATAATTATTTGCTTCCCTTCTCATTGTACTGATATCTTCAGTGCACGGTCATGTAGTGATACATATCGAGCTATCTTTTAAAATTTTATCTTAAACTAATCTGCACTGTAACCCACGGAAGACGAGGTATTTACTCCGTAAGCTTCTCTATTTCGTGCTGTGACTAACGAGCTATGACGTACTAACTTGTAGCTTGTATCGTTGGGGTTGGGGTCTCACCTTGAGCGCCTTGGCGGCCTGTTCGTGCGTGGCGTGCGAGAGGTCGCAGTCGTTGACGGCGAGCAGGCGGTCGCCGCGGCGCAGCGCGCGCGACGCCTCGGCCGCGCCGCCCGCCAGCAGGAACGACACGTAGATGCCGTGCCCGTCCTCGCCGCCCACGATGTTGAAGCCCAGCCCCGCCGGGCCCTTCTCCAGCTCCACCACGCGCGCCTCCGCCTCGCTCGCGTCCGTCACGTCTTCGCGCCGCAACGAGTTCGCTGTGCTCGAGGCTGGAGGGGCAAACGAAGCTGTCATGTCGTTTAGGTTTGCGAAGTGATGTCGGAGTTATTGGAGGCTCGGATATGGTCTGATGATAGAAATGCCGGGACCGATGATTAATGAATACGTGACCCAATTTAGCTTCTTATTGTAAACACGAGAGTAATAAATAAGAGTAATTTAATCTGTCTAAAGCCTATACCACTGAACCTGAAAACTGAAATTTGATACAGATGGATTTAACCTCGGAAAAGAACATGGACTACTTTCTATCCCGAAATTCTTACGGTAAGAAACGAGTAAAACCGCGAGCAACAAGTATACAAGTACTGATACAAATAAGAACATTTGATACAATGATCTGATATTACAGCTTACAAAAAATACCTTTTTTAACCGCCAACTTTAAACAAGGCATAGTTATCTACCACATTAGAATAAATTCTATTTTACAATAATAATTAAACACTGACACATGATAAACACCACAGTTCTTAAACAATAACATAAAAGTTCACATGTAATCACGACTGACGAATCATAATGTTGTATTCGGTTCTAAATCCTTGTTGACTAGAAGGTTACTTGTCAATTAGTATTGTGACTCGTATAAGGGCATGCGGCACTATTTGTGCCAACGGAAATTAATAAGCATAACATGACGCAAATTGTGATGCGAAAAACGTTGGTACTGTTAACATTCCGGAATTATATTATCTTTGTTTACCGAAGTTGGTTTATGTTGGTATGATACTAGCTGAATTTAACCTGATTAAAAAGGGGACAATAGGGTTAAAGGGTTAGTATAAGAGCATGGATAAGAAAAGAGTGTATGTAGTATATTTATTGAAGAAGATAACTTTTTATAGAAATTATAAAAGACTTTTCTTTTATAGTCCACATGAATGAGAGAGAAGATATTATTAGTTAGTAAGCAGAACCAATTAAAACATGATTGTTGCTTGCTATTGTAAAATGTGGCTATTTCTACGCTGTCGCCCTCAAACATACTTCAAAATCCTTGGGCTACACTTAACTCATAAGGCTGTAATTAGTTGAAGTTATACAACGTTATTTCATAGCAATTTCCATCTCATTAACCTGATTTCAAATCGTTAACCGAGAACGAAAAAATAAACGGTAAACTTGAAAAGTGCTTCATTTTTACCCACTGATTAAAAAGTAATGTAACGTATTAATTAACGTACATTTCTTTATTATAGAAGGAGCATTGCAGTTAAGTATTTATGTAATGAATTATACCAATACAGAAAATAAATGGCGCAATTAGCAAAACTAGTATTTTAAGTGTCAATAACAGGAAATGGTTTCGATTCACGATGCCTATCATATCTACTATTGCAAATTACATAAGGAGTGACTTATTTCGTGCCCTAGTAGAAGAGGTGCACACATGAAATCATCTATCACACAGGTCTCCGTAACTATTAAACGAGAAAACCGCGATCATCAATATATGTAGATTCAGTAGAGTATGCATATAGCGTAGGCTGTCAGGCTTTCAGCTCGTGTTGACTCAAGACAATTCGCTTCCGTCGTTCAAGCTCGGAAGTCAAATGCCGATGGAATAAAGGCTTGAAAATAGATGGTGTAGCTGTAGAGGTTGTCTATTAGGTGTGTGTGTATTAGGTGTCTATCCGCGTGTGTGTGTACGTACGCGTGTCGGCGCGCGAGGTGCGCGGCGAGTGGCGCGGGCCGGGCACGAGCTCCAGCAGCACGCGCTCGCCGGTCGCCTTCAACGCTGCTACTGCTTCTTCGTGCGTCACGTTGCTTAGGTTTACGTCGCCTTGCTATAAACAAACATCAACATGTTAACACGTTTCATAAAGAAAAGAGCAAAGCGGGAGTAACCTTGATGTTAGGAGCTTTTACACGTCACTTATTCGACAAATATTACACGGTCCAAGCACTAATATGAGGCTGCATGAGACTGCAAAGATACCGACCGATGCATCCTCATTAGAGATGAAACGGATAGCAGTTTGGCCGGATACCGGATACCGGATATTCGGCCTACCACCTGGCCGGATAGCCGGATATCCGGCCGCCGAATATCCGGCGGAACTTAGCCGTTTGGTGCAGCGCACACACACTTGGCGTAGGCGACGCGCGAACGATCGGGTGGCCTCGGTTTGATTCGGGTCTTTTCGTTGATGAGCGAAGTTAGCAATTCTTTCATTCATTGACTTTTTTCTGAAGCTGGCCTTATTTAGGAAGAGAAGCGAAACCGCCTGCTGCCTCTCAATGCAGAAAAAATGGTTTTTATTCACCGTAATTTGCCCTTAGTACAGTATGAGTACTAATTAATTAATTTTCTACTTTAAACAATACCTAATTATGTTTCTTAAGTCTTACTAAATAAAGTAAATAATTACTAAACAATTTTTTTTATCCAGATCTTTTTTTATTTCGGCCGGATGTCTATCCGGCCGAATAGTAGTTATCCGGTATTCGGCCGGATAGTATTAAGGCAGCCGGATAGGCCGGATACCGGATAGTTACCGGATATCCGTTTCATCTCTAATCCTCATCTATTCAGGTGCTGTTTAGGGGTTAATAAACTACGTTACTACTATGTGGTCCACCTATCATATCAAACTTAGCATAATAACATACTGAACTAAGTTTGAATGTTTAGTATGTACCAATCATATCAAACCGCATAGTAACTAGCATTGTAGCATCTATACTAATACTAGCTGTGCCCCGCGGTTTCACCCACAGCGCACCCGTTCCCGTAGGAAATACGGGATAAATAGTACCCTATATCCGTCTCCTGGTTCTAAGCTACCTCTCCAGCAATTTTCAGCCAAATCTGTTCAGCCGTTCTCGAGTTATAAATGGTGTAACTAACACGACTTTCTTTTATATATATAGAGCGCACCCGTTCCCGTAGGAAATACGGGATAAATAGTACCCTATATCCGTCTCCTGGTTCTAAGCTACCTCTCCAGCAATTTTCAGCCAAATCTGTTCAGCCGTTCTCGAGTTATAAATGGTGTAACTAACACGACTTTCTTTTATATATATAGATTATAATTTATATATAGATTATAAAGCTGAAGAGTTTGTTTTGTTTGTTTGTTTGTTTGTTTGTTTGTTTGTTTAAACGCGCTAATCTCAGAAACTACTGAACCGATTTGAATAATTCTTTCACTGTTAGATAGTCTATTTATCGAGGAAGGCTATAGGCTACATTTTATCCCGGATTTCCTACGGGAACGGGCACAACGCGGGTAAAACCGCGGGGCGCTGCTAGTATCTGATATAAAGACACCTAGTTAATATTGTGAGATGATACTGACGGAAGTGTTCTTGACCATGAGCAGCTTGTCGCCGACGCGGAGGCGGCCGTCGCGGTGCGCGGCGCCGCCGGCCATGATCTTGGTGACGTAGATGCCGTTGTCCCCCGGGATGTGCTGGTTGCCGAGCCCGCCCGCGATGCTGAACCCGAGCCCCGCGCCGCCTTTAACTAGTTCGATTTCGACGCTTTCTTCTTTAGCAGATGTTTGGGAGACGTTCAGTGTATCCGTTTCTATGGCTCGACGTCGTACTTTCTGTAAGTTGAAATAGAACATTATTAAAAACTTTATATTCGAAATCAGTACAAAATAATTGTACAAAAAGTTTTAATATTGTTAATTTACAAAAGTTTAAAGTAATTTAAATCTCATTCTTTGTGTGTATGATTTCAATCTTAATAATTTATCGAACAAATTTCTATAAAATACCAACCAGTCTAACTGTGCTGCCCGCCTTCTTCAAGGCATCTACTGCTTCTGCATGCGTCACATTCTCCACGTTCGTATCATTTACCTGTTTAAATCAAACGCCAATTAACATACGGCTTCAACAGCACCAATAATAAACAATATGGCACAAACGCGGAATAACAAGTCTGTTCACAATAATACGCTCAAATATGTGAGTATTTGTGGAGTCATTAAAGTTATTGGTCCTTTACATAATATAGAGAAGTATGCAGTATATGTACACAAGTAATTAGGAGCGTAGTTATATGAATAATTCAAGGTCTGAACTCAATGTTATGGAATAATTTAGTACATTTTTACTACTTTTGAAATGTAACGCAATTTCATTGAAATACAATAGGAATTTCGTGTTTGTAGCAAGTGTTGGATCTGATAAGCATCGACACGGTAATGTGCTATGTGCCAATTTACTCGCCATACATCTAGGTACATAAATATAGGCAGAACTTTAGCCAAGAACAATACTAACATTTTTATGCCCATTTAAAAGGTATAATGCAAGTTTTATCGGTCCAATCGCGATATTATTTAAAATGTTATATGAAGTTTATTTAACTGATGTGATTCACTTATTTGGTACACTTTGATGTAATCTTTCCATTAAATTAAAATGAAACATTGTTAAAACATTTTCATTATTTGCTCAGGCCGATATAAATTAGGCAAATTAACACAAAGTACTTTTAAAAGCCTTACACTGACTGAAAATCGATTAAACTCATGAATGAGACATAGTTTAGTCACACATGAGTAAGAGATCAGATTTAGAACACAAGTTACCTAACTGATAACACTGAGTAACACAATAGTGATAATGACCTCATTATCACTATCATGTTATCTACTAAAAATGCACACAAAACAATATATATCTATTCCATATTTGGAATTGGTCAAGATGATTTCTTCTTTGAAATTTTCATAGTAATTATGCTCACGGATAAGTCCTTCTGGTAATTAATATTTTTCCTGTTTTTACAATAATAATTTCCAAGCATTAAGATGTCTACAGATGTCATAGCGAAGTCAACAGTGAAATTTATTGCATAGTTTAGTCTAGAGTTTCAGGTATAGTTTGTAATAGGTTTACTGTTTGCCTTCCATCAAGTACTATTTTCATCGTACCTGAAGT
Organism: Cyclophora albipunctata; assembly: GCA_963082685.1. NCBI lineage: Eukaryota > Metazoa > Arthropoda > Insecta > Lepidoptera > Geometridae > Cyclophora > Cyclophora albipunctata. The sequence goes on along the minus strand of OY720119.1, from coordinate 6,427,716 downwards.
ATAGCATCATTGATGAGTAGCTGGCTAGCCGCAGCGGCGCCTCCAGGTATCAGCTTAGTGACGTAGATATGAGGGTCGTCGGCCACGTGAGGGTTATCGGACCCGCCCGCGATGCTGAACCCGAGGCCGGCGCCGCCCGCGCGCGACAGCACCACGGACAGGTGCAGGTAGCCTTCGGAGGATGTAACATGCTCACCACCGCCACCCTCGATACCGTTTACCTGTAATATTGAACTTGTTAGTGACAGAAAACAAGATGGATAACTTGGAGAAAAGTAGGAATATGTAGAACATAGATGAAATTAGTGTAATTTTTTTAGCATTAAAGTAAGTCTACTGATTATAGCATTGTAGTGAGGATTCTGTGTTATTTAAAGTCATCATCATGTAAGTCATTGCATGTGAGCAATTCTAGACCGAAATTGCCATTTTTGTATTGTATCTGATACTGTTAATGCACCTAGGGATCTTCCAAGATATTCAAATTAGCTTGAGGCATAGCCTTGGTAAGGTCCATCATAAATGCCTTAATATCACAAACACTGTTTAATGAAACTCTGTTTTAAACTATTCTAACAAAGTAATATAATTATTCTAATTTGTATATGAAATTAAACTTTCAAATTATTAGCATATTGTGAAAGTAAAAATACTAATAAAACTATGAAACAAAACAGTAAATGAACATGAGTTGTAAAGAATATTTCTCTAATAAGACAATAATAACTATGGTAGCTGATGGCTTTCACTAACTAAAATAAAAGATTAGGGGCCAGTGTTTTGTTTTGTCTTTATTATACTTGCAAACAGTTTTTTTAATATAATCATTAATTTTATTAGTAGGCTTAACTTTGATTGGAGGTGAGGTGATATGACTTCTGTCATAATAAATAATAATGTAAAAGGAAGGTTATCTGAAAGAAGTATTACTGTAAATTAAATACTGATGTACCATTATTTAAAATAAACAAAATTGAATACAAAAAGCCAGTATTACCTGCTTCATTTCTGGTGAAGTGGCGTGAACCTGAAATACATCAAGAATGACATTTACAATATCATAATCATAAATTGGCTCATTTGAATGGTAAACATGATATTGAATTCACATTATGCTAACAATCCATTGTTATAGGCATCTGGTTACCTTGTCTGTTGATATAAAACCATACCATTAACAGTCAAAGCTTATGTTATTATTTATAAATAATAAATATCATTTTTTTTTGTATGATAATTAATATATAGACTAAGAGAATATATGAATATGTACAATTGTAAGAAATATAGCATGCAAATTTTAACATGTAAAGTATGGAAATTTAATAAGTTAAAAAGTTAGTTTAGGATAGTTGGAAGTATACAGCTATAGAAAGATATGAAAATATATTTCAAACACAATAGCACACATTAAAATAGATAATTATATATCTTTGAACATATGTAAATAGACAATGTAATAATGGTAAAATAATTATCTTAACTTCAGTAAGGCAATTTTTAGAAAACTTGTTAATTTAAGAAGTATATGTGAATTAACTTAAGAAATACACAAATATTTTCAAAGTGGTTTGAAAAATGACAACATTGTTGAATTCATAATAATATAAACATGATTCCAGAGAATTCCTTTGAACACATTATTGTTGCAATTGAATTTTATTGACAGCCAATTCATCTCCTACTCACCGTGTCAAGATTAAACAAGGATGACACTTTCCGCAGAAATCCATTATGGGTTTTTTTCTTCCGGCGCTCAGTCATTTTGAAACCAAGTGTGCATAGCCCGTGTTGATAACAGTTCTTGTATTACACTATGTACACTGCATGCATGTTAGTTTACACACTTGTATCCACTTTCAGCACCTTACTTGATGATGGCAGCATGCATCTTTACCTAGAACCCACAACTAACTTACACCAAAACATTTCAAAAATATGTGACCTCCTTTTAAACCGCGGGCCTTCATGAATACTCTCTATAATGTGGAAGCTCATTATCATTTTGTTAGCTTAGTTTAAAACTGCAGGGCTTATCTAATGAATGTACCCAATCGAATCGACCGAGCCCTTCTGCTGATAGTGTTTTAGTAGTTAAGTATGGCTTGGTAAATTATTAGGCGTGTTACTAACTTGTGTTCGATGTTAGGATGGAATGAATGTCAAAGCGATGAACCTTAATTAGAATGTCCGTGTTACGTTATTAGTGTGCAATTGATGAGCACTTGAATGTAATATCATTGATAGATACAAACATCAGCAAGTAACAGCGAAATGTTACAAGCAAAACGATCTCTCGAATCGCATTAGTCTCACCAAGAATACAAGACGTTCCCAGTCTATAGAAATTACTAAACGTTTAAAAATAGATTAGTGTTTATTATATGGCCTTACTTGCAACGAATACGAAATATCAGCAGTGTGAATGTCAAAATTTTGTGTACAATATCATTTCACTGATTTTATCAAGCAGTACTTTCAGTCGATATAGTGTTCGGACGTCATTGGCACAATTGGGAAATTTAACGGCACCAATCCACAGAACGAAGAAACGTAAGCGCACATATCGCCGAAAACCTGTAGTTTAATTTAGGTTATAAATAGTACTATGAGACGCGAAACACCAACCAATCCGCCATTACCGACCACTTGTTGTGTAGTACGATAATACGTTCCGTTCAGCCACCTTTACATTCGTCACGTCATCAATATCAAGTTTAAATTTTGGTGTAACGAAACGTAACTATATAGCATTCATTGATCGTGCGTATGCGCACATTGACTCTCATTGACTTCGTGACGTGCCTTATGCCCTTACGCCAGTTTAAGGGATGAAGTTCAAAATTTTTAGCAATTTTAGCTAACCTTAGTTAACTGTTTTGAAAGTTATCGTGGCATATCGATCACTTAAATTATAAATCAAATAACCTTGAAAATATTTGTGTACCTTTAAGAAAACAATTATACCTAAATATATTACTTAAATAAAAATTACCTTTTAGAATATAAAATTTAAAATTTACTATGTTAAAAGAGATCTGTAAAAATACCTTCTTTTCCTCGATATCACCAATGGTGGGTGGCGGTGAAACCAAAGATCGGATCTGTAGTAAAAGATTGAAATTTTTCTATAATTATAAAATAGACATACATAAGCTCAAAAGTAATAAATAATTCTTTTAAAATCTTAATTAAATAATACCTTAATGGAATCCGGAGTTTCATTGCGAGACTCGGCCCTTTTATTGCTGTCTTGAAGGAATGCATTTGACACAGATTTGTAGTCAGTCTCCTCTGTTGGAATCTGGAAGTAATTGAATATTTTTTTACGTATGTAGGTAGGTACTTAGTAGTGATAGAAGTTAATACTCGGAAATGCTTTCTATCATAGTAATGACCAAAAATATAAGCTTGTAAACGTATGTATGTACCTAAATATCTGCATATTTTCCCACTTATAGAAGAAACATTACCGACTATGGCAACCCATTTCAAAATAAGTTTAACTTTCACCGTTTCAAATTGCGAATTTCCGTTAAGCTACTGTAAAGTAAGCACGTAAAATCATCATTTTTACTGAAGAATATAAAGAATGCTAACTTGCACTCTACAGCATCAGGGTTAAAATTGTTTATTAATTAACTAGCATTCCCAATGCATTTGTTTTGTTCCGTATCAGAATCCAATACGTAAACATTGTTAATGGAGTATTTGTTGCAAAGTAAGTTTAACGAACTTGTTTTATTCATCGTTTTTACAGGACTAGCGATATTTTAGATGTGCATTTTATAATGCTTCCTTTGCAATGCTGTTGATTTATCATACCTTATTATAGGTATAATGGTGTTTCATCAACATGCCAATTAGCACATTAATTAATACAGAAGCCATTATTTATGATTGACAATCGAGTACCTAACTACTTAGTTAGCTAGTAGCTTATAAACCCTTCTTTATTGCAATCTGTTAATGATTTTGGATAAAATAATACACGAAAAAGTCATAAATAACAATATTTGTTTAGTTCCCATCAGCCAGTAACTTACTTCACGTCTGGTGCCATCCGTCTCCCATTTGTTCGCGATGCGTATTGTTTCCACAGTCTTTTGCTGTACAGATTTCGTGTCATCGAGAAGGGTTAATTCATAAAACTCTTGAATATCTGTGAATTAAAACAGTCAATGCAACGGGGTGATGTTTTTATTTCTAAAAATAACTAATTGAGTACAAGATACATAAAATATAGTTGTTGGAACGTTAATAACCTAGGTAGGTCAAACTAGGTCGGAAGCTCTAGCTTAGAAGTATTATTATCCTAACTTGAGACAAAGAACTATTTAAAAGTCAATAACAAAAAGTTTGTTTTTCATTACAAATAGTTTTGGAAGCATTTGTAAGACTCGTGTATATTATACATACATATTTGTGTTCGAATTCAAACCTTAAAAGTTTGTTAAAGAGTTCCACTCAGGCAGCACGTTAATACCTTATACCGAGTTTGAATCCAAAACATACAATTCAAATGTACAAAACAAAGTTGTTTTATCTGGAACAGCTATCTGTAACAATTTGTGTGGTAGGCGGGTAGAAATATCGCGTGAGTCGTGTCAGAGATCGATATCGAATGAAGCGGACGGCGGACGGCGACCCCACTGCTAAAGTAGATGAACTTACTCATAACTTTTAACCTTATTAACATTGTTATGTTAATATGTATTTGTATTCCTTTTATATTTTTAGCCTGGATATTTCCTACTACAGGGCAAAGACCTCTATGGATAAATGTCTAGTGTCACAAAACTAAGTATCTGATACGAAATTCAGTAAATTTAACACTGGACTGTGTAGTGCTTGTCACTTTACGATTCATTTTTGGACTATATCTATCAACTTTTTGAACTCTACGTTCCACACAAAATTTGGGAATACGCCGCAAGTCGTGGTGGGACGACATAGAGTCATCACCTAGTAACATTACCAGCTGATGAATAACAAGATTAGTTGAGTAGATATGTAGGAATATATGGAAGTCTTTTTCATAGAAGATTGGTAATAATAATTACGGTTAAATAGAATCCCGAATAAGCCGTGTAAAATGTACCTACCTATACATACAAAAATCAGAGTTTTATCTTAAGCTTTCCGTCATGAGATTTGCCTTTACTCCTGTTATTGTAGTCAATCCTTATCTAACTTAGGCAAAGCGATTAATAAACTGACAAACTTTCCCTTAACACATTTACATTTTATCTCTCGATCCATATCGTGGTTTCAAATAGGTCATTGCGTCATTCAAGTAGTTAGATGATAAGTAGTACTCGTAAATGTAAACAAAAACATTCCTAATCTGAAGAAATAACAAGTGAATCGTACATTACTAATCATAGCTATTAATTTTTATCAGAACTATAAACAACACTTGGGCGTGAACTTTTTAAGGCACGTTTAAGAGATTTATGTACCTATTATGTACCTACCTGTTACTCATTTTAACGTGAAACTTTGAAAGGAAATTTAAAACTACATATTCAGTTACCCTTATCAGGTTTTCATTTTATCAATGTTTGTACTGCATAATTCATGAGTATAATCTCAGTAAATAATAGAGTGCTTTACGTAAATAGTGTTGTTATTGTTATTCGAAAGATCTCCACAAAACGTGACCGAGATTGAGATGAAAACAATGTCAAGTTAAAGTAGGTATTGGGATAAATGGATTTATTATTTTATGCTTTATGCCTTATTTACTCACAGTTTCCACTTTTTTATAGCATAAAATATATGAGGCACTTACTTAATAATATCAACCTACCTTCCTATTTTCAAATTACTGTTTAATTAAGTCATAGCAATGTTATAGCTCAGCTGATCATATTTTGTACGGGCAACATTTTAAAAGGCGGGAAAGGATAAGGTACGAAAACTAGACAAACTCGAAGGCGTAGGACCTATGATGAGATGACCTACGCCGTAGGTCATCTCATCATAGGTCATCTCTTTCAGATAGGAACTGAGGTTTTGATATTTATTTATCATTGATACTTACGCTGCAAATGCTGTATAGGTACCAGTTGATATTATGATACATAATAATGTATCATAATATCAACTGGTACCTATACAGCATATATTGGGCTTTGATATAATACTTTCAGAGATATTTCTCTGAAAGTATTATATCAAAGCCCAAATAGCTATTAATAAAACAATGTAGGTAGGTATTGTATGACGGAGAGACATTAGGCAGGAACCATTCGTGATAGTATTTTTATGATGAAGGTTATATCGATTTTATCATTATTCGGTTAAGTCATTGAATATTTTCAATTGAGGCCAATTTACATTAGAGTCTTTAATAGTTAACATATTTAATTAAAACAGGTTGAAGTGGCATGTGTCAGCAGCTTTACTAACTCAGTGACCCGTATCTGGGATCTAGGTCAAACGGACCATCGCACATATCGGCGAGTTTGCAAACGCATCACCCTTCCGCAACTTGATTTACTTGTACCTATCTTAACTAATTACAAATTATTTCTAAAACAGAAATAAGAAATCGATTGCGATAGGAAATTATTAATACTGGCACGTATGGGGTAGGAAATTCATCTTATTTTCGCAGCTAAGATAACGGAAATAGATCGGAATTGTAATTGAATTCTCTCTTTATTTATAATGGGTAGGAACCTACATGAGATATCTATCTACCTGCGCTGGTATAATCGTATTACATACAATACTGGCTCTGCTCTCTACGTAATGGTTTACGCAACTGGGTACTTAAATACTCCACTCCAATATCTCAATGCAGATACATAATGTAAACAGATAAGTATTAAATAGGAACATTGAATTATTGTGCGGATGCTATATTTATTTAACTTGTCATAGTAGACAGTGCTAGGATAAGCAGAATTGCTTCCAAATCACATAATATTAGTAAATTAGCGATGATAAATCGTGGAGGTATTGTTTAAATCGATTGGCCTTCCTTCGAATTGGTTTTTGTTTGATCATTATTGCATCTGGCTAAATATAATGCGGATCACAATAGCAGTGTCGTGGTCAAGGAAGACTCAAGAGCGATAATGACGTGTGGTGCGGTCACGCGCGTGTGACGGGTATTTATAGAGAAGAATGAATTGTACTGTCTGATTACATTGAAACCCTTTCAACGGCGACTAAACTTTTTAAAATATCAGATAAAATCGTTTAGAGGCAGGTATAACATGTTTTACAATTCAATTATCATAATCTCGTTTCTCAATAATGTTAAGTGGTCGGAAATAGTGGAGGTCTTTGCCCAATATGATGATAGGTACAGTATTCTATTAATTTCTGCTCCACTATTATATACTTTTGTTGTTAGAGATTCCGGGTTCAATATCCAGTGGTGGCTGAGTACTAGGAAGTATTTTGTGTACTCAAGTCTAGATAGTTGTGTGATGAAGTACGAGTACTTATTTAGTGAATGCGTGTGTCTAATTGTGATTTATTATTGTCTGTCTCCCACCGACGACGATACAGGATAGGATTGATCATAGTACAGTGCCACCAACTTAACTGTTCAGGTGGGCAAAATGGGAACTACACCCGCGTCATATTGAATCTCTCTCTTAGTTAGGCTTTATATGATTGATATTGTAGTTTCTTAAATTTTAATGATATCTATAGACTGACTTGCAAGACATGTTTTAATTACCTTTGTTTCTTGGTGAATTTCTTATATTATGGCAAAACCAAATTCTCCACTAGCGACGCTGTCAACTGAACAGATAAGATGGTGGGACTTTATGTGTGTGTGACAGTGAGAGAGGTGTTTTGTTTCATATTATAGCGTTCATATATAGGTCTGTCAAAAGGAATCATAGTAGATATCCGACAGATGACATTTCACAAGTATGTTATGAAATAAGTCTTACCAAGAAGAGCCTGGAAGAGTCTCGATTTAAAAATCCTGATAACCCTCTCGATAGCAAGACGTAACTGCCGATCCTGAGGCTTTGTTAGCTTGCTGTGGTAATCTTCCAGCAATTCTAATGCACGATGGGCTTCTGTGAAAAAATACAAGTTTATTAATTTACATATATTACATATATGTTAAATACATTTAGGTCCTTGGTTTGGTCATGACTACTTCCTACAAACATAAAAAATATAGGGGCATGGAACCCTTCATTCATTTGCTTGACTTATTATAGACTTGGCAGTGTTTTAACCACTTTAAACCAATAACAAATTTAAAGAGCTTCATTTGAATTTTGTAGGGCTTATCAATGGCTGTTTAAACTACATATAAAATATTAAATAGATAAATATCATGGTAGTATTTAAGTAATATTCAAGATCATAGCCCTAATTGATGATATAAAATTCCTAAAGTATTAATACAGCACTGTAGGCTAATGTTGTTGAATGAAGGGATGGAGTTTAGCCTCTCATAAATTACATATCAACACGTCACATTTTATTACTCAGACGAGCACGTTCAGTATATTACTACGAGTTCAATAGGTATAATAAAATCTGCTAAAATAGGTCATCAACAATAGTGACACTAGGCTTAACACAGAGGAACCGTAGATGTGACTACAAAAAGTGGGCGTACGATTTATGTCGTGTAACACGACAAAATATAGTTTTATAAGACTATATTAAAAAGTGTACATGTTCATATTATAATTGTGTAATAACTAACTAATAACATAACAGTAGATCACTGCATACTATCGTACTCTGTCCTGGCAACCCTACAACGTCAATACCTACGTAGGTATGAAATACAAATCAGAAGGGTGCTCTACTACGGTTCGCACACCCCTTGTAACTAGCGCACTTTATGGTAATTGGTTCTCAATGACAGCATTGCGTAGCAGATATGTAGTTTCAAGATTCTAGTATTTAATGAATGCGTTATTGTTTTACCTTGCTTACGAACGGGCATCACGGCACCACCCCCAAATGTAATTTTTGAAACCTAATACACTCAATATAAAAATAAAATAATATTTCACAGCAATATGAATGCAGAATTGTTCATTTTATACAATTTTAATCACCAACATGATTATTACGAAATGACACATAATTATCGCACAACGAAAACATTTAGAAATGACGGCATGAATTGATGCGCGGTAGTGAAGCCGCTTATGAGGGCCATCGAACACTGCGTCTGATGGGATTGGTCGATTTTCACGGTGACGTCAGGGGGTGGCAGCATAGACAAGGAAAATATTGAGGGTTGGGGTTGACTGGGCTGCCATACTAACTCTCTAATGTTTTTCTCTATCAATGTACAGACAATCCCAGTCAGGCAACCCCCAATTAGTGATCACTGATCAGTATTGAGTTGCTGTAACAATTTCGATTCATCGAATGAAATATTTAAATATTTGGAATCACTTTTTATGAGTTTATTGATTGTAATTTATTCAATGAAAAGAAATCGAATTATACATTATTTCCAAAATGAGGAGCTCTTACCCTCATGTTTAAATATTTAAATCGAAAGCGGGAGAAAATTCATTAACTAAACCGGAAACAAAATGGCCATTAAAATAAAATAAAATAACCCATATTTAATTATAAATATATATGGCAATAATTATTATTTTAGTTGACTTGAAAACTTTGAGATGATAGGTCATTCTATGATTTGAGATGATAGGTATTATGGGTACTTAGCTTCGATCAACAATACACAACTTAAGTTTTAAAACAATCATATTTTAAGAAACAAATGAATGACAATGAACCTATGTAAAAAAAACAAATTGTTTTGTTAGGCATAATAATGACAGTGTACAATGCTGAGTCAACATCTCCATAGCGTGTCGTGTGGTGTCGACCGTCTGACATCTGTGTAGAACGGAACGCATAGCGAATTTTTGACAAATTGGTGGAATTGCTGTTGCTGACCTTGGGCGCCCTGCCTGCGCAACGTTTCTCTGTCTGCTGCTGGCTGAGAGCGGTCTGAAGCCAGCCGAGCGACTGCGAGCGAGTTTATTATCCATCCAGCCTGCCAGAGTGAAGTGAGTGTATCTAGTAGCTAGCTAGGTACCTAATAACAGTGTGTACGTGTAGCATACCTAGATATTTTAGATAAGTGCTAGCGTAGCACAAAGTGAGTGAGTGTGGGGCGCAACAATGCCTCTTTTTGGTAAAAAAGACTTCGGAAGAAAGTCTAAAAAGGATGGCAAGGATTCAGAAAAGTCGCCATCCATTGAAGACAAGTACACCGTCAAGGATCTCCTCGGGACGGGTGCGTTTTCGGAAGTGCGTTTGATTGAAAGCAAGGAGAATGGCCAATTGTTCGCTTGCAAAATTATCGATAAGAAGGCTCTCAAAGGAAAGGAAGATTCACTAGAGAACGAAATACGAGTTTTAAAACGATTCAGCGAGCAAGCCAAGGTGGAAGGTGGCGAGAAAAAAATGTTTTCTCATCCTAATATCGTCCAGCTGTTGGAAACGTACGAAGACAAGAACAAAGTGTACCTTGTAATGGAGCTCGTGACAGGTGGTGAACTATTCGATAGGATTGTCGAGAAGGGCTCATACACAGAAAAAGATGCGTCTAACTTGATTCGCCAGGTTTTGGAAGCTGTAGACTACATGCACTGTCAAGGGGTAGTGCACAGAGATTTGAAACCTGAGAATCTGCTCTACTATAGTGCTGATGAGGAAAGTAAAATAATGATTAGTGACTTTGGATTATCCAAGATTGAGGATTCTGGCATAATGGCTACTGCATGTGGCACGCCTGGCTATGTTGCACCCGAAGTGTTAGCTCAAAAACCATATGGGAAGGCTGTTGATGTTTGGAGTATAGGAGTCATATCCTACATTTTGCTGTGTGGATACCCTCCTTTTTATGACGAGAATGATGCAAACCTGTTTGCTCAGATACTGAAGGGGGACTTTGAGTTCGACTCCCCTTACTGGGATGATATCAGTGAATCGGCTAAAGATTTTATAAAGCATTTGATGTGTGTTGATGTTGACAAGAGATACACTTGCAAGTAAGTTTTACATTGTTTTCAACAATCAATATTCATTTCACAATATTGCTTAAGTTGTTCATTATTTGCATAAATTGTATTGCTACGGTAAACTGTGATCTCAATTATTTATGTTATTGTTCTCGAATGATATTAGTATATTATCCTGTTACTAATTATAGCATGTTTGCTAAAACAACATCAATTTCAATTAGGATACTTAATAATTAACATGTTAATTTAATAACTATTCATTGAAGTTTCAAAACTGAAATCCTAATATCCTATCTAGAGGTTCCAAAGTTAATCACAATATTGATAATAATGTAATTAAAAACTTAGCTGGTAGTTAACTTGGTTTTAACTAATGATCTCATTATCTCTGGTTTTCAAATTTAATATGTAGAATATGAGATAAGTATTTGAATTTAATTATTTATGATTACCATTTTTGTATATTAAAATAGGTTTACCAGTTAACCTACTTAGATAAACAAAATGTATTGGTTATTTGACAATTATTATTTACAATTGTGATGTAAATCTGCTAAATATTTGTTTATTCATAGGCAAGCTCTGGCTCATCCATGGATTTCTGGTAATGCTGCCAGCAATAAGAACATCCACGGCACTGTTTCCGAGCAGCTCAAGAAGAACTTTGCCAAGTCCCGCTGGAAACAGGCCTACCATGCTACTACTGTCATTCGACAAATGCAGAAGATGGCCCTAAACAGCAGCAGTTCCAGTCGCCATGCCAACACACAACCCAAGCAATAGCTGTCCAAATCCTGCTACTGCCAATGTTACCTGCATAAAAAGGTACTTAATGTTTTACAAAATACTAGTTTGACCCGATCATGTTATTGTAACATTTGTTGGTGAGACACTTGTTGAATTGGTTGATGTCTCACATTAATTGGACTTCATTGTAGATGTTAGGAGTTGCGAGAGATTTGTGTCAGCCCAATCATTGCCATTTGTGGTGTGAAATGCAAGTTATGAATTTGAGTATGGCAGAAGTTTGCTAATTGATGCATAATATATCAGCATTTAGCTTTTAGACAAGATTGATAATCAACGAACTTGTTAAAGACGTCATGGCTAGTCATTTTATTGCTCTGCCTGCATATGTTATATAATATTTTTCTATACTCTTGTAGACAAACTTATCAAATCACTCTTATTTTATTTTGCAATGTTATTTTTATTGCTCCTTTAGATAAAACTCATTAGTCTGCTTTTGTGACAATGTCTATTGACTACTTATTCATGACACTATTCCAATCTGGGAATCTCATGCTTTATGATCTTATCTATATTTTATTAATGATAATCATATTATATCAGCTAAACAATGTACAAAATGTATCATAATCTCAATTATTCCTCAAAATAATGTATACCTATCCTAATCACATTCTTTTTTGAAATATACCTTGTAGCTAGGATTAAAAATGTTCTTTGATTAGTACCTATAAATATAGTTATTGGAATATCACATTTAAATAAGGTTTGCTGCAAAATTAATTAGTTACATAAACTGTTAAATTCGCAGCTATAATATACGGATTGATAATTAAAAAAATATAACAAAAAAAATGTCTATTTTGACACTTATGATAAATGACTATTTAGTAGTTGATATTTGGAATTTTGGAAGTTTCGCCGTTGCGGTTGCGTCTTTGTGATTAAACACAATAAAAATATTTAACCCTTTATAATTGTAGCAGTTTAAACTTTGTTAAAAATTACCCATGTTACTCTTAGTGTAAGATTGTGATTTTAACATAAAACCTATTGCATACTACCTTCCTAGTTAGTGCACTATCATAATAATCAAGTACCTTATATACCTACCTATCATATGTCCAAGTCGAACCAATGTAAAACTGATTCTTTGATATTCCATTGTAAATCCAACTGTTTCAAAATGTTTAGAACTTCCCCGTTTTATTTGACACATCCTCTTCCTATACAATATGTACCTACGTATGTGCAAGATCTGTCAGGAAGACTGAAATATTTGAAATGGTATGATGTACATAAATGTTGATATAACACATATGCGAACAGCATATAAGTAGAATCTTATTACAGTTTGAAAAATTAGACTATAAGAATTTAAAAAATACAAAATTGCTATTAAAATTTTAAATGTTAACAAATGGTTTCATGATAAGCTGTCGCTGAAATATTTAAATTTTATTGAATCTCTATCAATGACATGACTATATTACATTTATAAATTATAATATCTAGTATAAAACTTTCTACTCTCTTCCTATTATGCAGGGTGCTGAATAAGTGGAAATACCACCCTGTATAGATAAAGTGATTTTAAAATAAAAAAAAATTACATTCCTTTCTTGATAATGTAAAAATTGGATCTTAATTGCGGGCATTTCCTAATCTCTCCATTTGAAAATTTCTTACATTCCAGAATTCAGTATTTTTTCTTATACAATTATTTTCTAAAGTCTTTGCTATATTTATTTTTCTATTAAAATAATATGGCTCAGTTTAGTATAAAACATTCCGAATTGGCGTATGTGTTATAAATTATGTTGATAATAATAATTAATCTAATTTATATATGTATTTTGTATATATTTTTACACACATTTTTCTATACCTATTTTTTTAACAATATTTATCTTACACACAGGAATATTTTGTCCGTCCATATTTACATTTAATTTGTAAATTTTTATTGATTATACATTTCAGTTGGAACATCATTAGTTACCCTTCTATTTAGATATATTTTATATATCAATCTATTTGTTTATAGAGAAAGCCAAAATTATTTTACCCGTGAGAATCTTATCTTAAATGTATTTAATGATTGTAATGTGTATTTTATTATCATATATTTCGATACGAAGACTATTAAAGCCCCAAAACGTGATTTTATTTATTAGATATAAATTAATATAAATCAACTGATTTTTCTCTGCTATAATATGTTTTGGATATTTCGTTATCTATGTAGATATGACTATCACAACAATGCTTCTGAATTGTATAGACATAACGATTTACATTATTATAATATTGCTTGATTGTTGAGCATTGCACTGCGGTAATTTAATGTCTTAATATGTTAAGGTGTAGTAAATTCAATAATTATTATCTAAATGCGCCTTAATAATCTGTAATATTTAATGGTATTTTCTGTGCTCCTCGTAGATTCGCTCTAGTGTTATAAGAATTATAGGTATGGCTTCTTTCAATTTTTGTTTTGTGACGATATGTGTTGTCGTTGTTATCCTTAATATTTACTGTGTAGGTTTTTGATACTTAATCTTTTTTGTATCACTATTTTTAATGAGTTAGTTTAACACAGAAAAAGAAGTTTAAAGGGGGATTTATATTAAAGTTTTGATGTATACTTAAATGTTAATTTTATTATGAAATTATTTTCTGTTATAAGTTACACTGATTCATATATGTTTATTTAATTTAACTGTTTCAATTGTTTCGACATGAAGTGCCATTATTTTATTATAATTGAATACTATTCTATTTATTTGAGCGCACAATATTCTAAATAACTACTTTTCATATTATTCCACGAGCCAGGTTTTGTTATTAGTTATGTTTTACGCATAGAGATTCGTTACGTTTAATCTGTCCTTGTAGGGGAATTATGAGCGAAAGCGGTACGCTACGGTAAATTACTAATTTGGTTTTACTTATATCGTTTTGTGTACTTATTCGAGTTTTTACAGATGACTAGAATACTTTTTATTCAAATGTTTTTATGTTAGCTCGTATTTCGAATGCCATATTTTAGTGTTATAAAACAAATGACTATATTGGCTTGGTTTCCCATCACTTGCTTATAATTTCTTAATCTAATTCTGAGTAAAAAATTCGCCTCGAATATTATTTCGAAATTGAAGTTTGATAAGAACATAGCTTTACGCCAATAATATAATTCGAGTCCGTTTTAACTATTTTTTTAATCATACAATATGTAGAAAGGGACTTAAGTTTACGCCTACAATAAACCCTGAAATTACTATTAAATTACAATATAAGAAATTTGTAACAGTGTTGAGTGATGGGTAACCATATTAATTATGTATACTGCACAAATATACTCAACTAGTTGCTAGTTGATGTTATCTTGCCATTGTTGCACTTTATTTTGTGAATAACATCCTATAGATTATATATTTTGCTCTCTAAATATTTAATTTGTAATATGTTCAGTTTACATTGTGCCAAAACCATATCATAATCAGTGATAAATGTTAAAGTAAGATGTTGATGTTTGTTACGACTGTTCTTGTGCGGCATCTTGTAGAGGCAGTGCTAGCGAGATGTTCAAGTTCCTCGTATCTTAAACTTCTTAATTCCTTTGTTCGTTGAAGTTTAGTATAAGTGTAATCTAACACATATTTGCTATTTTTCGATGATTATTAACTATGTTTTAAACATACACATTTTAGTTTCTATATTTATCTACTTAAGCACAATAGTTTTAAGGGTTGGGGTATAAATTCAACAAGTTTGTTTTTACACTAAAATCGTCTTGACATTTCTTGTTTTGTTTTACTGTGAATTTTTTATTTTCTGTTTTAAATTGAAATGTTATTGGAAATGTTTATAACGTGGGGTGTTAAGATCTGATTAAAGTTGAAATTACTAATCTTGTGATTTAGATTTTATACTTCTTGTTTAAAACAATCAAATTATTAGTAGACTATTAGATGTTAGCTATATTTTCAATGTCATTGTAAATAAAATGCCAACTTGTTGAGATGATTGTTTTATTAACAGGCCCAAACTTTACAGTATCTTACATAATTTTGTAATATATCATAATTTATTTTACATAGATGTAGGTATAATAAATAATTTAATGCAATATAGCCGGGTCATTTTAAACAAATGAAATAAAGAAAATTCCGACAGAGCCAAATTTTCGTAGAGACCTTAGGTTTACCACAAGGAATAAAGTGTCAAAAGTCCCCATCAGTCCCATGTGAGCTTCGGGACTTATTCGGGGCCCAAGGTCAAAATTTTAGGTTTTTTGGATTTTTCTCGAAACGGTAAGTTTTATCGAAAAAGTATCTGAGAATATAAAAAAGCTTATAAAATTCTCTATAACTTTAATTCTATCCACTTTTTCCATATTCCCAACCGTTATTGAACTACACGCTCCAGAAATGTAAAAATTAAGGACCTCGGGCAGGTAACTATGGAGCCTGCCCCAATGCTCAACAGTGACATGACCTATGTCATTTGAAAGGTCTTGAAGAGTTGTACAAGTTACTCCTAGACAGTTATATCGAATTCGACGGCCAACTCGGTGTTTTCGACCACCGAAGAATTACCACTGGAGGTGCTGTGGAGCCTGGGCGGAATGCTCAACAGTGACATGACTTACGCATTTGAAAGCTCTTACAAGTCACTTTTTGATAGTTATGTCGAAATCGACGCCAAACTCGGTGTTTTCGACCACCGAAGAAAAAACACTAGGTGTATGTGCACTAATGTGCAGTTGACCCTGATCGTATTGCTCAACAGTGACATGACTAATGTCATTTGAAAGCTCTTACAAGTCACTCCTTGACAGTTATATCGAAATCGACGGCCAACTCGGTGTTTTCGACCACCGAAGTATCGACACTGATCGTATTGCTCAACAGTGACATGACACATATCATTTGAAAGCTCATAAAGAGTTTTATAAGTCACTCTTTGATAGTTATATCGAAATCGCCGTCCAACTTAGTGTTTTCGACCACCGAAGAATGGAGTTGGGCTATGCTATACCGAAGTATCGACGCTGATCCTAATGCTCAACAGTGACATGAGCTATGTCATTTGAAAGCTCTTGAAGAGTTGTACAAGTCACTCTTTGACAGTTATATCGAAATCGACCGCCAACGCGGTGTTTTCGACCACCGAAGATCGACACTGGGTGTATGTGCAGTTGACCCTGATGGTATTGCACAACAGTGACATAACTTATGTCATTTGAAAGCCCTTGAAGAGTTGTCCAAGTCACTCCTTGACATGTATATCGAAATCGACGGCCAACTTGGTGTTTTAGACTAAAATAAAAAAATATATATATACACATTAGTTCAATTAATAAAGTAGTTATAGAGTATTTGAAGGGCAAGATAAGCGATCACTCACTGTCACTGCACATGTTTAGGTTAACTCAAATATGTCATGGTTGCTACTACGACACCCTTTCAGGCCGGGAACACAACTATCGCGCGTTTTAGATTTTTTAAACCATAATGTCATCTATTGAGTTCCATTGCGCTCTACTTTTATACTATTCTGATGCAAGGGCGGGCCTAAACACGCTGAATAAAGGACCTTGAGAAAATTCCATTCTTCGGTGGTTGAAAACACCAAGTTGGCCGTTAATTTCGATATACATACATGTCAAAGAGTGACTTGGACAACTCTTCAAGGGCTTTCAAATGACATTTAGTTATGTCACTGTTGAGCAATACCATCAGGGTCAACTGCACATACACCCAGTGTCGATCTTCGGTGGTCGAAAACACCGCGTTTGCGGTCGATTTCGATATAACTGTCAAAGAGTGACTTGTACAACTCTTCAAGAGCTTTCAAATGACATAGCTCATGTCACTGTTGAGCATTAGGATCAGCGTCGATACTTCGGTATAGCATAGCCCAACTCCATTCTTCGGTGGTCGAAAACACTAAGTTGGACGGCGATTTCGATATAACTATCAAAGAGTGACTTATAAAACTCTTTATGAGCTTTCAAATGATATGTGTCATGTCACTGTTGAGCAATACGATCAGTGTCGATACTTCGGTGGTCGAAAACACCGAGTTGGCCGTCGATTTCGATATAACTGTCAAGGAGTGACTTGTAAGAGCTTTCAAATGACATCAGTCATGTCACTGTTGAGCAATACGATCAGGGTCAACTGCACATACACCTAGTGTTTTTTCTTCGGTGGTCGAAAACACCGAGTTTGGCGTCGATTTCGATATAACTATCAAAAAGTGACTTGTAAGAGCTTTCAAATGCGTAAGTCATGTCACTGTTGAGCATTCCGTCCAGGCTCCACAGCACCTCCAGTGGTAATTCTTCGGTGGTCGAAAACACCGAGTTGGCCGTTGAATTCGATATAACAGTCTAGGAGTAACTTGTACAACTCTTCAAGACCTTTCAAATGACATAGGTCATGTCACTGTTGAGCATTGGGGCAGGCTCCATAGTTACCTGCCCGAGGTCCTTAATTTTTACATTTCTGGAGCGTGTAGTTCAATAACGGTTGGGAATATGGAAAAGTGGATAAAATTAAAGTTATAGAGAATTTTATAAGCTTTTTTATATTCTCAGATACTTTTTCGATAAAACTTACAGTTTTCGAGAAAAATCCAAAAAACCTAAAATTTTGACCTTGGGCCCCGAATAAGTCCCGAAGCTCACATGGGACTGATGGGGACTTTTGACACTTTATTCCTTGTGGTAAACCTAAGGTCTCTACGAAAATTTGGCTCTGTCGGAATTTTCTTTA
Organism: Cyclophora albipunctata; assembly: GCA_963082685.1. Taxonomy (NCBI): domain Eukaryota; kingdom Metazoa; phylum Arthropoda; class Insecta; order Lepidoptera; family Geometridae; genus Cyclophora; species Cyclophora albipunctata. The sequence continues at coordinate 6,409,187 of OY720119.1, read as the reverse complement.
TTTGATCACTATTTTTATGTCTAAAATGACCCGGCTAATAGGAATGTTCACTGAATTTCTTCCCCAAGAAGAGACAACTGTTTCAAGAATTGTGAGGCGTTTGGTAGTGTAGTGGCACCATAGATTATTTTTCTTTGTATTCCATTGGCAGCTTGTTGCTGGAACAAGATTTATATTGTAATTATAGAAATTGAGGTTTTGTGTCTTCTACTAATATTATAAATGCGAGTTTGTGAGGATGGATGTGTGTATGGATGTATTGGATGTATTTATGTTTGTTTCTCTTTCACGAAAAACTACTGGACGGATTTGGATGAAACTCTACAGTAATATAGGTTATACATCAGAAATTATCAATTTCATGATGTTCTAAAATACACCAATATTTCGAATTTAATACCTTGACTAGACGAAGAATGGGTACCTTTACTTCCTTTCAGTCATACATTAATTATTTCTTGCAAAGCCTGCGGACTTTTTGTCCCCGCAATAAAGATGATAGTGTCTTTGTGTGGTGTGGCATCTCTCAAAAGCGTTTATTCAAATCCTTTAAGAGTAAGAGAGGAGAGTGTGTCTGCATGCAGAAAGAAGGCAGGTAGCTTGCAGTTGTCTTACTAGCGCTTTGTGGGTCCGGCTAGCGCTGGTGCTAGGTGAAGTTTTAGAATGAAATGTTTTCGAGTGGTCATTATGTTCATGTACCAGCCACACTTACCTTAGCGAAGTCCATCAGATTGTGGTACTCTATATAGTTGCCGCCGCCGACGATGAAGACGACGGCGTCGGTGGGCGGCGGCGCGCGCGCGGCCCGCGAGCGGCCCGCCGCGTCCGTGCGCGCCGCCTTGGGGTCCAGCCAGTCCAGCTCGGCGCACGAGTCGCCGCTGCCGCCGTTCAGCGCGCACTCCACCGTGCGGCTCACCGGCAGTTTCTGGAACAGTGCTTGGGGCGTTAGGGGAAGTGCTCTTATGCTATCTACAACCCAAAGCTGGGTTACAGGAGTCGCCGGGATATGCGGACGCCTCATTATAAATTAATCTTCCTTAAATAAGGCTGATCTAATTTCCTCAGTGATCATTATTTTGGGCGCCTCATTAACTATCAAAATATGAATCAAGCAACAATAGGTTTAGCAATTATTTTTAGTCTTAACTCATAAGACTAATAAACTAAATTTGGATAAAAGAAAGACTTACATGTTTCTTCACGACTAAATTTTTGACACCTTCCATAACAAATGACGATCCTTGAGACACCAGTTTTGAGAACATGGACACTGTTTTAGTACCGCCGCCCTCGTATTGACTCGACATTTTAGTGAAGCTCCTGAAAATTATAGGAGAACCATTGTAGTCACGGATGGATTTTAAATCATACTAGAATCACAATAAGTTTGACTGTTATCATTACAAACAGAGGAGGAGTAAAATCATAATATGTACTACAGTTTGTGGTTTGCGTGGACTCTTCACTACAACGATTTGACTGTTCCACACTAAGTCACATACAATAAACTTTAGAAGGAGACATTCTACCAAGAGACTACTTACTTCCACCTCTTCATATAAGACATAGGTTTAACGTCGCAGTTGGCAGCCACCAATGCATTCTCAAATCTTTTATACTCCTCTTCCAGAACGTCGCTGCACAAATAGTAAATAACAAAGAGCCTCATTTTATCTTCTTCAGTGCCGGCGCTAGGATCGGTTATGAGGTCCATCACTGCTTTACTCTCAACACTACTGCTTTTGCTCATTATCTTTTCTTCTAATTCGAAGAACGAGTCTAGTCTCCTTGATTTGATGGCGTTTAGAATGGCTGGAAAGAAATAAATAGTTGTTAGAACAGTAATGAGTTGAGGGCCATATGTCTTCTGTTCTGAACTGATGCAGATGGTCTGATCGGGTTTTATAGATTATCTCTTTAACATTATACTGGTGTGAAGATTGACGTGATGACTATCGCCAACAAGTGAACATATTCACATCTGTAATGTCACATATCGTCTTTATACATACTACTGTCAAAACTGATACTTTGAAGCGACATTGTTAGAAAAATGTAAAAGTCCCACATATTAGCAACACTTAAATATGATTGTCAAACCTGAGACATATGTTTTACAATTTACCTGTAGCAATAGTAGTATGCATATCGATAAGGCGTTTCTTCTCCATGAGTTGAGGCAATGAGTTGACTGCGTTTGTTAACCGTTGGGTGTTGTCACTGACCATGCTCAATGCTAGATCGCTTTCAGCATCAAGCCCCATAGAGCTTTTTAACTTCTTCACTTCGGCTTCTGAACTCCTGTAAAAGATAGATTGAGTTGGCATAAGTTTAGACATTTTTGAAACATATTAATGACGGAACATTTGCGATGATGGTCAGTCTGAGTAGGGTGACGTAATTTCCAATAAAAGGCGGACTGCAATGGGAGTTGTCCTATATAAGATAGACTGACCCTGCATTTGCACATGGTCAACAGAACCATCGCATGATTTTATTCTGATAAGAAATTATGAGAAATGCCATTTGTAAAAATATCTTATTGACATGAAGACCTGGAAGAGCCTTTTCTAGGAACAACAATGGAGAAAGTTTGCCTGCATTTTAATTTGTAATGAATAAACAATAAGTCAGTAGTAACAGAAACAAAGTAATGAACAATATTACAAAGCATACTAACAGAATTAGAAATACCTGTATTTATCTAAATCTTCTTGAATGGCCTCAGCTACGGTAGGGAAAGGGCTGCCCTTGTGCTCCGTCCATAACGGGTCTCGCGAGTCTAAGTCACATATTCGGGTTTTCTCCTTTTGGCCGGGCACAGGGACACCAGAACCGTCGGGAACTACAGCTCTGTAATATAAAAAAAGATATATCTTTAGGGTTCCATTATAAGATTGCAAAAAACAAATTTCATTTACTTTGAAGAGTTTGTGAGTATTTGCTTGCTGTTAGTTTTTGTTAATAACATAATTATCCAACAATGACGTCATACTGGGAGGATTTTCATGTCAGATGTGGAGTAAGTTGGTTGTTCTATCAAGAATGTTGACATACAGGGTGCTTTTATTCCAAAATTTCTATTTGCCGCAACTTTGATTTCAGCGTAAGAAAAAGAATAACGAAATAATGTATAGGCGCTATGGACCAATGTGGCCACAGCAGAGAAACTAAAAATGCTTCAATTGAAAGACCTCTTATGTATATGCTTCTAAAAACTTTCAATTTAAGCATTTTTACCAAGTAAACCAACCAACCAGAGTTGCTGTTAATAATAGGCACTGTTACTCTTACCTATTTAAGGACAGATCTAAAACATCATGAGCCAAAGCCTGATAGGTCCATGTGTGGTGCAAAGGGGTTGCCATGTCAATATTCCTGTCCAACAAAATAAGCATTGGCCTGGTGAAGCTGAAGCACCCTGCCTGACCAGTGTTGCCATGGAACAGGTTGTTTCTCGCATCCCAAAGATTCTCTCTTAGTTTTTTGTCTAGTTTCTTTGCCACCATTTCAGCTGCATTGCCTTTAGATGTTCGAATTATAGGAACATTACCTGTGGAATAGATTAGAATTAATGTAATGCATGATCAATAATAGTTAGATGGACCTATACCACATATGGTAATGATACATAGATATATATAATACATCTTATATATAAAATTCTCGTGTCACAATGTTCATTCCCGTACTCCTCCGAAACCGATTCTCATGAAATTTTGTGAGCATATTGAGTAGGTCTGAGAATCGGCCAACATCTATTTTTCATCCCGAAATTCCCGCGGGAACGGGTACCGTGGTTGAACTCCTCTGAAACGGCTCGACCGATTCTCATGAAATTTTGTGTGCATATCGGGTAGGTCTGAGAATCGGACAACATCTATTTTTCATCCCGAAATTCCCGTGGGAACGGATACAACGCGGGTGAAACCGCGGGGCGCAGCTAGTATATTATATATAATTATATACTTTACCTATATTACACCACATAACATTTTAAACCTTCACGAAATTAGAAACAAACAAAAATAGTCATACAAGGGATGGCCTTATTACTAAAAGCAATCTCTTCCAGCCAACCTATGGATGGAGAATACCCAGGGGAAAACAAAAAGCTGGTGGTGCAAAAATAGTATAACAAACAATATAGCAGGGAAGAATTTCCCAAGTAATGTAACATTTAGTTATTATATTTTTGTTAATATGAATAGAAAAGGTACTCACCTAATGTGACAAAAACCGAGAACAAGCTCTCAACAATGTTGTCCATAATTACTTCCATTTCAGTATCTTTAGTGTCTCCTTTATTGATAGCTGAAAATTAAAAGACAACAATTAACTTCAAATCACATACAACCTCAGTGAAAGAAGCCTAGCAACTGTGTATTATAAGTCTGACATAGGAATTAGCTAGTTATAAATGAATTAAGTATATTATAATGAAAATATTAATATACTAACTAACAAATTTACTGATCACTGTATTGTAGCAAGTTCACTTTGTATTGTTGCTACAGGGAATACATGATTAAGAAAACTTCAATAGTACAACTATTTGTTTTTGTTCTACTTACCATAGTAAGACAATGGATCTGACTGCTGATGTTTCATAATGAAAAGATCTTCTTCCAAACAAATGAAGTTCAAATACTGATCAAAAACTTTCTGCACATTGACAGCAGAGTTGGATTGTATTGCTGAAGCGGCAAGGTCTTCTAGCTTCTGTCTAGTGATGGGGGAGATGAAGTTTAGATGGTACTGATCATAGAGGCCATTGTCAAGATCTTGGCAGATTCGGCCAAGGTTTTCTTCTGACGGGGCACAGAAGTATACTGCAGGGACTTCTGGAATTGGGTCTCGGTCTGAGTGTAGTTGCCTGTAAAGGATAACAGTTTCTAACTATTATAACATAGGCATTAACACTAGAGGTATGTATGTAACTTTACAATCATTTTAGCTAGACAGATATTTTCTAAGTTTATAAAGCAAATAGTCATGTTTAATGTTATGATTTTGATTATTTCAGGACGTCATATATTTCATAAGGATTAATGCTACTTACACGTGTAAAGTCACTCCTAATTCTCTCAATTCTTTGATTGACACCAAAGGCGATATTATGTCCTGACCGACTCTATCGTATATCAGAACTTTCCATGTCGGTTCCGTTGCCACGTTCTTTGTCAACGGTTGGTTCAGATTCAACATCTGCTTCAAAGCATCTGGAATATAGAAACAGTGTTTGTTTTATGTGAAACTTATGACCTGTTTTATTCCAAATAAATAATAAGAGCTTACTGAGCTGGCGTTCGCGTAATGTACTCATTTTGTAAGGTATGTTTTGTGCCTTTTCATGAAAACTGTTTCCGTTTTGATTGATTTAATGATTTATTTTCTATTTCATTGAAATAATTGTTATTTTCTTTTGATTTTCACGTATTCACTTTGAATCAGCTGTCAAAATAAATTGTCAGTTTTCGTTCAAAAACTTTTGACATGACACGTAGACAGTTCGTTCAGAAATGAAAGCTGTTCTATTTGACTGACGAGACTGACGAATGTATGATTGACGGAATAGGAATATGTATTTACCATATTTACATTTTACAGGAACTGATTTTGATCGTTTTACAATATAAATAAGTTTTATTATTAATAGCAGAATTATTTATTTGCTATTATAATGAAGCGTTACGCATGTGATTTGTAGGTAGACTATAAAGGCGCTAATTTTGAAAGTGGTCCTGAGTCATGAGATCACATGTGATGGCGGGATACTTTAACTTGATTTGTCACTGAAAATGTTTGTAGCTTTTTATTACTTGACTAGCAGCGCCCCGCGGTTTACCCGCGTTATGCCCGTAGGAATTTCGGGATGAAAAATAGCCTATAACCTTACCATCGAAGTGGCTATCCATTACATAAAGAATTATTCGAATCAGATTGGTAATTTCTGAGATTAGCGCGTTCAAACAATCAAATTTTTCAGCTTTATTATATTGAATATACGAATACGTTTAAGCCTGTATCTTTATACAAATAGACAATAGTTATTTAGCAACCACGAAAAGAATATATTAAGTAAACAAGGTACTTAAGTATTAACAAGAATATAACCGACTGGTATTTTTCGCATGTTGATTGGCATGTTGGCCAGCCTTTATTTGTCGAGTGTCAGAGGGAATGAGGAGAAAGCCGTCAGCGGAGGTCGGCTGGTGGCGGAGACGCCGCGCGCCGGCCGCGCGATCCGCGCAGTGCGCTCGCGGCAGTGAAAGGGACCATGAGGACGCACGCGCATACGAACAATACTCCGCGATCGATACACATCATGGCCGGACCCTCTCTGCGAATATTTCTTATTTGTGCTCTATTCATAAACGGTTAGTTACAATTTTATCAAATTACTCTAATAAAATTAAGTCACCCCACGGTACCAATATTCGTGATCCACTTATATGGAAACAAAAATGTGCTAACGCGTAATCCGTAATCTTATGCAAGCGATCGTCGATAGGTTTGTTAGTTAACGTAACAGTTACGGCGAAATGATGCGGTGAAAGCTATTTGGATCCGTGTTTTGAAGCTGTTTTTTAATAATTATTAGGTAAATTTAGTTCAGGTTCGTGGGGAAATGTGCGTGACTAACAATACTTTGTAATTTGTGATATTTATTGGTCTCTAACGTTGGGGAAGGCAAGTGTTTATTACACAATTGTAACGAACGCTTTTTAAAGGTTATAGCCATATAACTGTGAGAAAGTGTCGATGCAGCGAGAGGGGACTGATTATAATTCCTCTGGCACGTCCTTTCCTTCACTTGACATTGAGGCGCAGCTCTCTGTGACCGGTTGTACGTTGATCGAGGATATTGACACTTCGAGTTGTACTTACGCAAGCATATTACAATACAACCGCAATAAAACAAACGTTATGAAAATATTCTAAGCTATTTTGTAGAAATGGTAATTAATTTTACGTAATTTGATTTTGCGACATGTTTTTAATGCATCACTAATCTAAAAGTTAATTGATAACGTGGCAAATAGAACAGGCGACAATTGTAAGCTTTTTGTGCTTATTTTTTTTGAGTTGTACAATCACGTTCAGTAACTGCATGTTTGAACCTTGAGGGGAGGGCGGATCCTACGGGCATTGCTCCGGGACAGAAAACTGCTACAGTCGCCAACAAAAGTAATTAGCAACTGCCAAACAAGTCTGAAAAACGACTTGTGTATGAAGGGTCTTAAAGTATTATAGAATTTAACTGCGTGTTGGGCTGTTCACACGTCATTAAGGACGTAAAACACGTCATCATCGAGTTTGTTTTTGTGCTTTAACTTTAATTATTTAAAATCTGAAGTGCAATTTGCATTACTGAAAGGTAATGTATGTAAGATATGTTGTAAATACCATAAATTTATTTGTAAGGCTACTTTTATGATGACAAAGTAAATTAATTTACTTAAAGTCACTTAGGTAGTTGTTACACCATGGTTAAGCCTCAATTTGTCACTGCGATGACATCGATGATAATGGCTAAGTTGGCCTTTAGCCCTGGTGCGTGAGACCAGTGATATAGAGATGATATAAACATGCCAGCGACACCAACGAGCTTTATTATTAAAGTAATTACTCCGCACGTACTTAGTACGTAACTAACAAGTTACATTAGACACAACACGATATCATTAGCAAAGGACCTCTACTTTCGTGTAACTTAGTGATAAGCCGTCTTTAGTGATTTAAGTAATTTAACACTAGAATCATTTAGTTATGGATAAATTAAGTTTAGGTAAAGGTCTGTTGCTTTGACAGGATGTTACAGGACAAAGGCCTCTTCCTCTCAAATTATTAGTATAAATACAACCAGAAAAAGTATCGCAATAAAACTTGTAATATAATAACAACCGAATCGTTATACGTACGCTTTCTCTTTTAATAACAATTGCATCGTTACAGTGTTTAAATGCCATTAGAAAGTAGTATTGCCTTCACAAAATATTCAATATGCATAATTTGTAATAGGACTATTAACGACAATTAAGTGATAGCTTTACTGATGCATCTTTGACCTCGAAGGTCGTGGGGGTATGACGTAACTTAGAGTACAGTTTGCGGCGGGTTTTAATACCGACCAATGAACTTACCATCTAATAAAGCTGAAGAGTTGGATTTGTGTTTGTTTGAACGCGCTAATCTCAGGAACTACCAATCGGATTTGAATAATTATTTTTGTAATCCAAAGCGATATTAAACGGGAAGGTTATATGTAGGTTATTTTTAATCCCAAAATTCCTACGGGAACGTAAACAGCGCGGATAAAACCAAGGGGTGTAATAATTAGTGAATAAGTATGTATTTGTTACATGTTTTTGGAGTAAGGAAAGAATGATATATATCTAAGTATGTATGTAGATAACATACTAGATACTTAAAGTACTATTTTTACACTAAAGCTTATCAACTAATAATAGCGTAGGAATGATCAGAGTAATAAGAATGTAACAAATAGATATCTAGTAATTACGAGGCGCCAGCTAGACTAGATATCTAATTCGCCTTGACCGGTTTACAGGTAGTTATCAACAGAAAGACAAGGAGACCGAGGATTTCGTTTGCCCCGAAGGCACAACGGGAAATGGGAACTTTGCTGACCCAGCCACCTGCAGACGGTTCTACCAGGTAAGAATATTTTATAATTTCACCTTCATTCAACGCAATTTTAAAAGTAGGAATTATTAGAACACTTACTTAACTATTATGTTACTGGTACCATGGACCAACATAATAATATGTTTGTCGATGCTGCTACCTACCTCATTATACTCATTAGTAAGAATCAAAATGTTAGGTCGTTTTAATTGGGTATTTTATAGAATGATCTTCTCATAAGTATATTTTAATGTTAAGTTAAGTTTCTACATTTATTTTCCATCTATCTTACCCTTTCGTACTTAATGGATATCATAATTTTAAATATGTCTGAATTGAAGGTTCAATCCTACATTAATTTGACTCTACCAAATGGATAAGAGGGATTTGTTAATTGCTGTGCTTTAAGTACGGTCGGGCGAAACTTGAGTGGTGTGACGTCAAGCCTTTTCGCAAAAAGAAAACCCTTTATAAACTTCTGATGCAATATATATATTGTACGCTTACCATTCTTTTACTATACCTACGAGTATATTCCAAAATCTTGCCAATAAACAAGATACACAGTGCTTTATTAGTCAGATAATAGAATTGATTTAAAGCAACGTGTCACACAACTTAGAGACTTTATCACACTAACTCCAGCGTTGATATTTACGGCACGTGAAATACTACTTATGAAACTTGGAGACAAGTTCTTTAGATGTGTAATACAATAAAATAAGTCTTTTAAAAGTTATCAATCGGCCAGTAAAGTTTCGTAACGATATAGGAAATGTAATTTTGGCATTTTCGTATCTAGACCGACCGGTTTTTATGTTGTGAGACTGGATTTTTATGAATAGTAAGCGCAGGTTTATTCAATATCGAACTTTATTCATCGGACGGAGAGAGACTTTTGCTATTTTTTGGCTTACCTACCCCACTGCTGGGCAAAAGTCCAATGCTATTATGTGGTTTTATTTAAAGTTCAAATTTTTACTCTCTCTCGGTTTTCTTATTGTCAAACGAAAATATAATCTATCTTCTTTCTAAAGGCATCCGAAATTCCAATTAATGTTAAGGAAGCTTGTGATGTGACTTGACATGTAAAGTTTGGAACGTTACAATATGGTTTTACATGTACCGAGAGAAGATATCTACTCATTAAAAGTATTCGGTAGTCTAGTTCTGGTGTAATTAGAAAGGATTAAAAACGGAGACGTTGCTAAACTTTTTCTGTCTTATTATTACATTTTATATGCAAGGATGAAACCCGGTTCGTTGAGATTTGAGACTACAGCTATTAGATAAATATTCTTAATAAGTTAAAAGTTTTCTTGTAGCCCATCAACCTATCGATTAGTTACCAAAAAATATTTACACCTATTATTTCTTGTAGCGCCAGGAAGTTTACTGTCAATTTTACCCAAAAATTGCTTTACGTTCACTTAGCCATAATTCCAATGCCATGGACCAATAATCATGATATCATTACAATCAGAACGCATTCAATTTCAGCCTAAAATAGTCGACCGCCAATTTTCCCGACCATACCTACCCTCCACACCAATAGAGCTGTAAAACAGGAAGCACTCGAGTCACCCTAGTACAAGTTTCGATAGTTTTAAAACTCGATACGAATCGCTTAAATCGGCATGTCGAGTGGAATTGAGCCCGATTTAGGCACAAGTTGAGTTGGCACCCAGTGTTTACGACTCTTTGTGTTAAAACTACCAGTATAATCTACCTGGATCAGTCGCATAAAACAAACAGTTTATTTAAGAAGTTTATTTTAAAATAAAATAGGAATATATCTACCTATTTTTCTAGACACTCTGGTATGAGTATCTATATGATAAGTAGTCTCTATCTATCATACATATAAGTATGTATTAGAAGTCGATACGAAATTCCCTCCTTATGAATTCACCAATACAGTTTGTGCGTTGAATATCATATTTCAAATAAAAAGAACAAGAATTTGACTAGGGTACGTTTGCAGTACAAATGTGTTTTTTGGTATTCACGGTGTTCGCATTTATTAGGACGTTACGTTTACTGAATATTAACAGTAACGTTGTTTATTAGGTAGGTAGGAACCCGAACAACACCGGAGTGTAGGGTGTTTGTGAACCTAAGTTTTAATACAATCTACAAAACGCCTATTCATAATAGCAGAGTGACAGTATTAAGTTATGTTAATTATGTATTTAGGCCTTATGTTATGCTGTAAACTTAAGATTGAGTACTTTATGTGTTAAAAATCTTGTTTTTAACATCTACTGCAAAATATTAGTGGACTTGTTCCGAGTTTATAAAGGTGCTCCCACACTGCTGTTATAGAATGTTAAGTAACGTTAGTAAACATTTGTTAGCTAACATTTAATCACCAAAGTCAAAAAATGTTTTCATGTTAGTAAATGTTAATTAACATTTTGGAACAAAATATTGTTTGTAAACATTTTATACGGGTGACGGCGGGGTATGCGGTGAGTCGATGAGTTTTTCTCTAGCTTTAAGCGTTCGGCGCATCCAATAAGAGCGCTTTTTCTTTTTTTTTAAACAAAAAATGAAAGCTATCCCAATTAGCAAATCTTCTTCCATTTTCGTGTAGACGCCTCAGAACGCAAAACCAAACTGCGAGCCAATGCCAGATTCAAAATGTTATAAAATGTTAGTAAACACTTTCCATCAGTGTAGGAGCACTTATAACATATAACAGTTCCTAACAAAATGTAAGAATTGACAACATTTGTTAGTAAATGTTTTAGTGTTCAAAAATGTTTATAAACATTTTGTAACAGCAGTGTGGGAGCACCATAAGAGTCGATAGGTACACCACCTACTACTTACTTAGCACATAATACTGACATGGTATAGAAATAAATCCCCTCTTTAAGTATAAGTACTTGTATCCTAATTTCTTCAACCTACTTAAATAGTCACGTTTACTTTTTCTCAGTACAATCGAGTACAATATTATTAAGTATTCAAATGTTTCACCAGCACATAATGTTTGAATTTGTTTAAACATACGAACATGTAGCAACTTTGCCTACTTACCGATTCTCGGTGTTCACTGCAATTCTTGGTATTTCTTACCAAATAGGTATAACCACAAGAAGCATTTTTTATGAACACACACTGAACATTTCTGGCATAAAAACGTTGGTTTTTCTTTTTTGTATGTAATAACGTAACCCCGCGTGACTACCCCTCCAGGGATTACAGTACAGTTTATGTTATGTCTGCGAAATTGGGAGGATTCAAAAATAAAAACGGTGACACGACCATTATCTGAGTCTGGACTTAAGTATCTGCCTTATTTAAATAAGCCGCGAGTTTTATTTTAGGGATAAAGGGAGTATTCTTGTTATTTGTCGGTCCTTATGAGTTTGGAAATATAATGGAATAAGGATTTTCCATTTTTTCTGGAATATTACCCTCTGGAGAGCAATTATGTTTGATACTCTTCTAATTACAATGTAAAAATGTTGTCATTTAATTTTAGATTTCGGTGTACATATTTATACCTATATAAACAACACATTTATATATGCCATAATTGGTTAGGTAATGCGCAACTAATTGATGCGGAGATAAGAGACAAACATTAAAACCATGTATTTACCTATTTAAACATACTAAATTCCTGTACAACCTACTTTTTCATTACCTATTCAACGTATTATGCTGATTGGTCATGCTTTCACCTCAGAGATGAAGTGTTGCCAATTATTTTAGTTCTAATCAGCTCAATTTATCCAATCCGAAAGCTTTAGTTGCTGTAAGCACTTCAAACAGATCGAATCAGTAGTTCCCAATGTAGAGATGGAATCCTTCAAGTTGGCAAAACCATTTAAATTACATTCAAATTCCTATTCTAAAAGGTCAAAGTTAAATCCAAAGACCTCATATTGCACATTTTTCGCCGTTGAGAATGTAAATTTTGAACCGTCTCATATATTATTCATTTATTTTCAGTGCGTCGATGGGTACCCTTATTTAAATAGATGTCCCTCAGGGCTGTACTTCGATGATATTAGCAAGTACTGTACATTCAAAGCTGAGGCCAGATGCGGCCCTATCCCAACAAGTAAGTACATAATGTTTATTTATTAGATGTAAGAGCACACACGACCTACAACCATCAAGATATTACTTGTAGAGCCCTTTTTATGAATCATACAAGTATCTATGATGTCGATTCAGAGTAATTGATTCGATGGTAAGTATTACTCCGAGTATAATTAATTACTTTGACTGAAATGCGCTCCGATATTGGAATTAAATGCTTCGAACGATATTTTGAATATTATTGGCCTTTGGCGTAAGCCTCGAGGACGTGAATCGAGATTCATATATTTACTCAGACTCGTGGGGCTTTTAAAATATGAATAATTTATTTACCACAAAACTCTACCAAACGTTGTATTTGTAGATATTGTTTCTCAATTTTTTATAACAATATTTTACGGCTCAATGGTTTCTCAATTTTCATATTTTTGTACAGCAAATAAGAAGATTTCGGCTGTAATACGAATCTTTCTTCAAGTTCTATAAAATACACAATTTTATAAAAGTTTCTTTGCAAATGGACCCGAGATGAATTCAGCGAGGTAAATCAATTCCTATTGATTTTCCTATAAGACTCTTTACTTTTGTGTTTCGTATACTTAGCAGGCATAAGAGCATGATTTAATTAGAGGTATTTCTAAATCATTGGGTTAAGTGTAAACAACCCCTCTTCGGTTTCCCGGGTCATGGCTCCATACTTGTTTAGGCTTAAATTGATGAGGTATTCATCATTCATTCCTTTACATTAAAAAAAATATTTTATCAAATGTTGAACTATATTAATTTATTGAAAAAAAATTGAATAAGAAAAGGTATCCTAATCATAACGCAGTTTGCTTTACGCCGTCGCCGTTATAAAAAGTAGAATGTTAGAGAAGTTGATACCGTTATTTACCCACAAAAGTTGGTGCGTGTATATAGAACACATCTACCTGTACAAATAACTGACAGTATATTATTTGCGAATAGTTTTGAAGATCCGAACATCAAACAAGCTGTGTCGCTGTCGGTTCTTTGAATCAAATTCCATGCAGGTTATTATACTTATATTACAACATCCTAAAAGAAAATATGATTTAATATCAATTTTATGAAAATACCTTTTGTTTTGTTTTATTAAAATATTGGCAATATATGAGTCACGTTATTTAGTAATAACGTGTTTTTACAAGATACAGTATTTATGGATTCAGAGTTTGTATTAGAGACCTTGGTTTCGCTCTAGAATCGAATCAATACTAATATAGAAAAGTTTGTTTTTGTATACGATAGCAACAATTAATTCACTGGTTATAAGACTACATTTTATCCTAATATTTTCACGGGACCCGTTCCCGTTGGGAAAAATCGAAAGGCGTTGCTTATTATTTACTGTGGCTATATTGCCGCGTTCAAACATACGAAACAAACTTTTCCACTAAAGACCAGACGATTTCTTTAAATATACTAATCTTTACTCATAAGCAAATATAATATGATATTAACTCAAGGACATACAGGTTTATCACGTTTTAATGCGGGCCATCTTGTAGAATATTATTAATCGATACTACTTTAAATATCTACTCAAGTATTCGATACACCTACGAATTGTATTAAGTAAGCTACGAGTATATAATCTTTGTCCGCTTTTGGTAATATTATCTTTCTTTTACGATGAGATTCATTGAAAACTGATCTCTGTTGCTATAGGAATAGAAGTTCATGTCTAAGTTTCAGAGTAATGTTTAAGTGGCTTTAAGCCCGTTAATTAACGTGACCTTCAATAGGAACATTATGGTTTTAACTATGAATACATTTCAATACTAATTAGTACAGTGTAGAACATCTAAATACACTTTGATTTATTCTAAGTTTGAACTTCAAATATACTACGAGTATTACAACAAATCTAGTTATTGGTTACGACGGCGAAAAATAAGTAACCTTAAGTGCTTGCCCACGTTGACTCGCGGGCGCGGTGGCGGGCGCGGTCACGAAATATCAAACATATGACGTGATATCCAAGTGTTCACGTTCAAAACGCGAGTGCGGTGTAAGTAGCGAGCTAACTAGCGACTAGCGCGCGCGGCGCGCTCCACAATGGTCCGAAAATCGCTCGTAGTGGACATAGGCAATCGCGAAAATTTACTTCGTATTTTTAATATTTTTATTGCATATTTGGGTTTTGCTATTAAATACAAGATGTTTTTATAGATGGTAATTTTTGATTAAACCTTATATTTTTCGAGATATACGTCATTGAATTATTTTTTGTATGGAAAAAAACACATTATTTCGAATATCTTGAAAGTCTCAAAATGTCTCAAAATATGGTTTTCAGATTTGGATATCACTATTTTAGTGCTAAATTAAAAGCTATATGCCAACCCTCGATTTGCCCCGATTTTTGAGAAATTTCACTTTTCATTCTCATTTCCACACCACCCCAGAGGTAGAGAATAAAGTGCGTTATTTTTTAAGTGGTGTCCCCAAGAGGCATATTCCACTCACACAGACTTAAAAACAAGCACTTAAAAAAAGTAAATTACACAAATCAAATTTTCCTGTCATTGTCCTTCGATGATAGTTTCTACATTTATAAATTCAATGTTTTCTTGCTCATCATCTTTATCAAAACTATCAGGTAATAGCAATGCTTTCGCGTCTTCTGAAAGCATTTTATGTACACGAATTATTTTATGCCTCTTTGTTGATATATAGGGATCAGAACTAATCAACAAGTTATTAATAATATCCTGATTACAAGCAGTCCGGTTAATTTTACGTGAATGACTTTCACGGTACCTTCTGAAATCTTTGTTTCTAGACTCTGCAGCTTCTTCTGATAGTTTTCCAATTGGAACATAAAATGTTTGTTTCCATGCAAAGAATACAAAAAAATGATTTTGAAGCCCTATGTCCCAACTTTGCAAAATCGGACCACTGGCTCGCTCCAATTTCAAACGCTTGAGACGTTTGTGTGTGTTCACGTCAAACTAGCGCGGTGGCGCGCGCGATTTACTCGCGACGTCAGGTAAGTTCAACCCATGGACTTATTACTAAAATCAGGACTGAATCAAATCAAATCAAATCAAAATTATTTATTTGTTCGAATACGGGTTACATTGTTTTTTTAAAACTCATATTCCGCCTTTTGGCATACGAATTTAAAGAAGAAACTTATAACGTAAACATAAAGTAACTAATTATGTAATAATATTATTATATAAAAATAAAAAACATAAACATAACTAACCATAAACAACTATAAAATATACAAACAACTATGAAATAACTATAAACAGGAATCATTTAGGAAATCTGAGACAGAATAATAACATTTTTCTAATAATAGTTTACTTAAATGAGATCTAAATTGAGTGACAGCGGAAGGTCTATATATACAAATATTTAAAATTACTCCTGTCACTTAGAAACGAATAGACAACATTTAGTGTGAACTCACCGCGATACAGACCCGTTTCATTTAGTATAATGTTTCCTGATATGTTTACGACCTCTGACAATACGTCACACTCGCGCGAACGCCTGGCGGTTAACGTGAACACGAGCTCGCGACGTTTCCCGCGCCCTCCACCGCGCCCGCGCCCGCGCTTTCAACGTGGACAAGCACTTAAGCCTGTATGTTTCCACGATAGGGACATGGTCTCTCCTCGCTGAAGTTTTCATTAGTTACATTTACTGAGTGATATAACCATGATATAACATATATAACAGGTCCAGATTTAGACCTCTAGGAGCCATGAGCACATGGCATTTGTATCCCCCCTTAAACCAATAGGCTTCTCAATAGGTTTTTTTACTGCTCGCTGCAGCCAGAGATGGAGGGATTCAAAATGTACAATTAACCCATGAGTCCACTCATAACTAGACCCGTGACTAGACTGTGGTTCTAATGTACCCGTTCTGTCATAGCGCCAGCCCCCTTGACCGAGACTCCCGTGGACTTGGCCACCAAGTGCGACACCTCCGAGTGCCAGCTGCCGTACTGCTTCTGTTCCAAGGATGGCACCATCATACCCGGAGGATTGGACCCTGAGGATGTAAGTGGAACTAATACTTACTGAAGAACTGTTAGATTTCATTATTTAGATTGTTTAGTGCGCGTTCCGCACTGTAATTTAATCAGTAAGTTGATGTGTGACGGAATTATGGTGATACCACTGAAAAATTATATGTAGCTTTGTCCTTTTATCAGCCATTAGTTATACATTTATGTAGTGTTATTTTTAAAAGCTCTAACGGCCGGTCCCTATAATATATCTTGTATGCTACTTTCAATCAGTTTCTAAGCCCACATTTTAGCTACTAAAATATTTATGCATTGTAAATTTATAGACAGTGCATATATAGTGATGATGTCTATACGAACCGCGCTTGCTAGGCTTTAACCGCAGCTTCAGAATGAACCCCTATCGCTATGTTCTATTTCTATAAACAGGTAACCGCCTATTTAGGTTATCAATACGAGTATAATCCCATTTCCTCCAAAATAGGTGTATTATGTACGAATAAAATGTGATTTTAAAACATAAACTTAATTAAGTCTTCACTAAGAGGTCTGAATTAAAAAATAAATTCCGCAATTAGCCACGTTATCTTGTTTACAAAATCTTTTTATAGCATACTTTGTTACAATTTATATCTTATGTTGTGTGCTCACTTTTATAAAACGAAACCCTTTGTAATCGTAGTTTTGCTTTGAAATTTTAATAAAAGGACGTTTTAAATGTGCCGTTAAAACGTTTTAATTAGATGATTATAAAGGAGAGAGGAAGATAACAGCGAATGTGTGCCTCGTTAACTAAATCAATTAATTAGATAACTAGGAAAAAGGCTATTTAGTAAAATTCCAATGCAGGTATACTACTAATTAGTGAAATTTTGTAGTATCCTATGTTGCTTTGCGCTTTGTATTTTACCAGGTCGTAGATAGAGGATACATGTTGAATTGCTTATCTATACTAGTATTATAAAGAGGTAAAAATTGAAAATTTGTTTGTTTGTTTGTATGTTCGAGCTAATTTCGGGAATTACCTGTTCGATTTGAATAATTATTTTTGTAATAGGTAGCTACATGCAACGGGAAGGCATAGGCTATTTTTCATCCCGAAATTCCCACGGGCACGGACACAACGTGGGTAAAACCGCAGGGCGCTGCTAGTACTGTGTAATTTAGCTATTGGCACTAATTTGTTAACCAATAACCATTTTGATATCTTTATTAGGAAATCTCCTAGTAAGTAGATTTATTATGCAAATAGATGTAGCATGCTATACTTAGTAACAGTTTTCCGCGGTTTTGCCTTTTTTATACCAGTTCCCTAAAAAAGTTAAAGTACCTAGATTTATTCTAATGTATAAGCTATATTGTTTGAAAGTTTCATCAAAATCCGTCCTCTAGTTTTTGCGGTAAGGATTAAGAAACATCTCTTCATCCTCACAAACTTAACTTTCGATTTTCTAGTACCTATGGTAAAGTAGGATTGGTGAAATATACCTATATCATGTCAAAAATTGCTATATTTTTCAATCTTAAGAAATGTTCGTAAATAAAAGAAAATTGTGGAACAAAAGAAGTAGGTATTAAACTAGACACGACAAGCTTTTTGATGTAAGTACCATCTCGGTTCAATGTAGCTCGCTCGACACGATTTATTAAATTTTGTTGGACATTTCTCAGATTATTTAACTCTTCAAACAACGCTACAAAAGGAAAAATAAACGTTCGGATCCATTCTGAATTTTTATGACGATATATTTTAAGAGCGGCACATTTCTCCTCCTAATAAAGTTTGTGTTTCCGCAGACGCCGCAAATGATAATGCTCACATTTGACGGCGCTGTCAATTTGAACAACTTCGAATTGTACAAGAAAGTATTCAATGGAAAAATCAAGAATCCCAACGGATGCCCCATCCGGGGAACTTTCTTCTTATCACACGAATACAGGTAAGTAACTTCCATTGTGTGAAATAGCCTTTTAAATGTTTGTTGTTCGTAACACATTCAGTTTCATACAGTGTCGGCTCCCCTAGGCCATACCTTTCTCCATCGAGTTTTAATTCGAAATATACGTTTTTATTTGATACTTTTGTACCTATTTTCAGAAACGTTTAATTTTTATGTTCAAAAGAGAATTGAATATCATCAAAAACAAATTGTGCGTACATTCTCTTTTAACGGTATCATAAAAACATTACAAAAACAAATGTATACAAGAGTTTTGTTCGCGTATGGCTCACGTCCAGCCAATTATTTGAAGGTTACCCTTTGAAGGCTTTGTCTAAAATGGATCGTTTCACTTGTTTCAGCTGAGATTCAACTTAGATAAGTTTATATTAAAACCTTTTGAATAATATATGAGAATATATTTGGGCACATGTGAATTTCATATGATTTTATTTGAATTGGCTTATACGGAGAATTTCTGACGTATCGGATGCTTTCACTTGAGCCCCAATTGATGGATCGCACAATTATTATCGGGCGTACCTTTCACCCGATGATTAATGCTTTTTTAATTTATTTTCAGTAACTACGCCATGGTCCAGTCTCTGGCACATGACGGACATGAGGTGATTGCCAACTTTTTGATTCAATTATAACACATTAACAGTATATCCTACGATGGACAACTTTGAATGAATCATGTTAAACACTTGCCGTTCCACCCCATGAATTGTATTGTATTTGCCAAGGACTAAAAGACTAGATGCACTATAAGCTTACATGCTGCTAGCGCGACATTGATAAATTTAATCGGAGATAAAGAGACCCTAAATGAATAATTTGCTGTTTATTTACAAACACATTCAAGTCACTACTACACTAAAAATCTGAAGATTAGTTCCCTTACGTATACGATCATATTGCACAACTTGAGGCTCAGTCAAGAACAAAACTATCATATATTTTATTACCTATCAAACACACGATCGTACTCAAAAAAGTGCTCGTTGCGTAGTAACTTAGAGATGTCAAGCTACGCGTAGTTCGGCCATTATAGGTTTGTACATTACACGGTAGCGCTCGTAGAGTGCTTCGAGGGTAGGTTAAATTGTCGGTCCCGGTTGTTTCAATCGTGAGATCACGTCTGAGGCATTAAGCCGGTCTAAAAACTCCAACACCTGAGTTCACCGCTAACCAACACGAATTTATTTACTTACCAAAAAATAACCTCGATGTATTTTCAGATTGCTACCGGCACAGTATCCCAACAACAAGGCCTGCAGGACAAAGGCTATGAAGAGTGGGCGGGAGAGATGATCGGCATGCGTGAGATACTGAAGAAGTTCGCCAACGTCTCCAGGAGTGAGATAGTGGGGACCAGAGCACCCTTCCTGAAGCCCGGCAGAAATACGCAGTTCAAGGTAGGACTTCAAGGGTTGGTTAGGATAGGTTAGTAAAATATTGTAATTGTAGTGCTCTTCAGCAAATCAAGAATCGAAAGAATCTTCGTGAAAAAGTCGCTAGTCTCCCAGAGCTTGGTAGTGGAAAGCTATCTACGTAAGAGTAAATGGTAACATTTTAGCAGCAAAATTGAACTGAACTGTATGGATGGTGAAGTGGTGGATGATAAAGGTGAATGTTTATGATGGATGCATATTCTTACACGCAACACGGCTGAACAAATTGTAATAGATTAAGATATGTACTACATAGTAGCTATATGTCATAGCGTCTAAGTTTGTGACCTGATAACTTTTCATCCCAACATTCTTACGGGCTCGGGTTCAACTCAGACGAAACATCGGGCTGCTGCTAATAGTAATAGAAACTTTGTACAATGTTCTCCACGTATGTACCGTGTGTTTGAAGTCGCAGGTAGAAAGTTAGTCTTCTTACGAGCTCTATAGTTTTCTTTAGAATTTTGATGTCTAAAACCTTCCGCCTTTTTATGTAACATGCCTAATATAATCATTTTATTAACTTATAAAAGCTGCTATAAAATAAAATCAAATAGGTACTACTTTCTCACGAAACGAACATAAAAAAGATATTTGATATTCTCATTTGATGTCAGTTTTTACGTAAAGCCATGAATGAAAGTTGAAAACTACATAAACTCCTGTATTTACATAGATATTAATAAAATACAGCATGTCTGTTGGAAATGTGTATGATGGAATATACGAGAAACATTCGGCCTGCATACCGGTATGGATATTTTGTGAACTCCCATTCGTCCGTCAATCATACATAACAACACAGAACAATAAATAAAGTAGGAATTCCCAACTGCGCTTCGCTGTCCATCAATGTGAATCAATGTTTTATTCAACAAAGTAAAATATAAATTAGTTGTGTCAGTCATTGTGCTTTGGGCACAATGACTGACTTTGGGTACATCAGTATGTACAGTAAGCAAGGCCGATCATTATTAGTTAATATTCACTTGCAACTTAAAAAGCGGTTGGTTAATATCTTTTAAACCAATTTTTCATATAAATATACATACTGACTAGCGGATATTACTAAAATTAACTATTAATGGCAATATCTACATATTGGATGGAAACACATTATTAAACCTAAATAAAATTTAATACATAATATTTCCCTATTTATAAGGCACCTAGAAAAAAGGTAACATTTTCAGATTTAGGTAAGAGTACCTTTTCCAATTATAATTTCAAGTTTTCACTTATACATATACCTACTATCCATGTAATGACAGTTAATAAACTTAGATCCCCGTACATATTTCCTACGGTCCATATTTATGTAGGTAATAAAAAATAAAATAGTTCGATCATCTCATACGATACGGAGGAGAAAATTATGCTGGAAAAATGGTATTAAATACGCGTTACTAGATATTGCCAGCGATGGGAACATAATTTAATTCTGAAAGTGTTTTTTAGGTATTGACAGTAGATCGGGAGCGAAGTATGATGGGGTATGATAGGATATAACACGATATTTTACGTACGTGTTGTGTGTAAGCTTATGAACCTAGTAATAAATCCGCCTGATGGGTTTTATATACGTGAGCCCTGGGATTTGTGATTTACTTATTCAATGCGATGCGTATTATAGGCAAGAAACATCTCTTAGGAACCTATCAGCCACTTTTTACAAAATCGACATGTGAAGTGAATTGGACTTGAATTACAGAGTTCACTCACGGAGGGCGTAATGATTATTTAAAATCACTCAGGATTTGTGTTCTACGAAAAGATTTTACCTCGGAACATAAACGTGCGGTACGTAGAACGGAAATTGGGAAAATTTAAGCAAACATATCTTACCGACAATACATTGTGATCTAATTGAATAGAAGTGAAAAACATGTGTCTGAGAAAAATCTTTTCCGAGCTTCGGTTCCTTTAGGTAACCTATGTTCGTGAAGTGTTGGGGGAGTGTTCAATGTTCTTTGAACTATTGCAGGTGTTGGAAGACTTCGGTTACATCTACGACAGCTCGGTGGGCGTGCCGCCACTGCCGATCCCCGTCTGGCCTTACACCCTCGACTACAAGATTGCGCACGAGTGCAAGGCAGGCACATGCCCAACGAGAACCTTCCCCGGTAAGCAACAGAATCAACCAACTGCTCCATTATATTTTTAGTACTAAATAATACTTCCATTTTACGAGTTCCAAGCGTTAATTAACCCTTAACGATACGAGTCGCGGTTATAAACATCAAAGTCAGCTGCCTACTCGACGCAGAGCAAGTTATCTATAAAATTATAATAATCATCTTCGAGATCGTTGTCATAACGACAATTAAAGGCATTCTACACTTCGCAAGCGCAGCTTAATGTTAATAATAAGGGAACAGGCTACGTCGAAATGTAATCAATACCATGTTATTACGTGCGAGGTTTAACTTTAATAGGCAATTTTATATGAAATCCTTTCTTTGGAGTTGGGAAATATAAGGAAACTCAATTGGAAAAGGTGTAAAGACTAACAACGTGTACACGGCACAGTATTTTTATAGATTATTGGACAGTTCGATTTGAGAGGCGTTCGACGTAACTTTGTCTTGTGGTAAGGGGCGCCGGGGCAAGGGGTAGGGGGCTGTTAATTTATAATCTCGGCCACTCGCTGACAATACCGTCTTTTTCTAAAGGTTCGTTAGAAGCCATTTCAAAAATTTGTAAAGAAACGGTTTAATTAATCATAATATTATTAGTGAAGTAAAAGAAATAATGTCGAATGTTAAAAACCAACAGTTAATTACCTCAAATTAATTAGCAATTATGGAATTTAAAATGATTAATAAATTAGTATTAATTGGTTTTTTTGGTGAAATTAATAATTGGTATTGGGAGGAATGTGTTTTGTGAGAGGTTGCCCTGTTTATGAGACTTTGTGGTCTATAAGAAACTGGATTCAACAAGACAGTGGCGTCCAACAGACACTGGGCCCTACCAGAACTTTGCATCTATCAAACACCGATTCAAACACATACGGATGCCGGATGATGTACTGATGCCGGTCTATCAGTCATTTACTTTCCTATTAATTATAAGTTTGTATTTCACTCTCCTTTCTATTACAGGGTTGTGGGAAGTGCCTTTCAACGCTCACTTCGTAGAGACCTACGAAGGAGGACATTGCCCATACTTGGACCAATGTGTGTTGCACAACCATGATCCTAACGAGGTTAGTATGAACATTAAAATACCATAAAAACGTCTGATTATATAAAAATTTATTATATATGTTTAAAATCCTTAAGGCCTGCACAGCCAACCCACATGACTACTGGGTTTGTTTTGGTCATACCGGCGCCTTGCATAGGCCATTTATTTTAGAGTTAATATTTTCTATCACAATTTCTCTCTTTTCTGCTTTCGGTATTCTCAATTAAGATAAGTTAAATTATTATCCTACAGTAACCCCTTAAATCCTTTTAAAGGAAGGTCTAGAAACGAGTTGAATAACGTTTCCGAAGTTTCGTTATTAAAAACTATTCCACTATATTATAGAGATACGAAATGAACATAGGTTTTAAACTACCGAGTGGGAATGTAACGGTTTCGGAAAATAATTTAATATCCGCAAGTGGTAGAGCACGGACCATTGTAGGTATCGTCTACCCGCGTTTAATGTTATCTCGTTCACTCGTATTAGGTACATTAATACTAGGTACCATTTTAATACTATAAGAGAGTTCCGAGAATATTAAAAGGTATTTACAGGTTATTGAACGGTCGTATTTGGATATGTATATTGTTTTAGGAAACGTTTATCCTAATAATCACTTATATAATTGAAATAAACGATGATTATGCATACGATAAATTTTATCTCATGATTTCCAAATCATCCTTACAATATAAAACAATAATGATACAAAAATGAATTTCGTTTCTGACCCACGAAAGTAATGAGATACAGACAAAAAATATCTCATTTTTTAATCATTCCAGTAAAATTGTATTAATTAAAATTCAATTATTCGGGAATGATTTGCGTATTAACCGGGGCCGAGGAAGCGGTTAAGTAAACCATATAGCGGAATTAATTTGGCATTCTTTATGTAATCGATACCCATTTATTTTATTTACATTCGAAGCCGTCATTACGTCAAAGCTGCGTCTGATGGGTTTTAATATGTTTCTTTATTTTAATACTAGTGAGTCGTTTTGCGTATCGGGTTATAAATTACAGGGCATTTATATTAAAGCTTTATAGGCAAAAATGCAGTAAAATGAATGGGTTTTCATTTTTGGAATATTAATTAACAGAAATGAATGTTCAGTTATCTTATAATAAGTATTTTTTATTAAATATAGGTATTTGAAACATATCGTTAAGTTATAACTATGGGGTCTGATTGAATGACTTTTTGGTAGGAACTGCATTAAAATCAGTTAACTTGTTTTTGATTGTATCGCAAACATATGTATAGATAGACAAACAGAAACGGAGTATTGTAAAACTTTGTAAAGAAGAAGAAGCATTAAGACCACTTACGTTGCAGGCTAGTCTGGCTGGTCTATGCAGTATTTAGACCAGTGGTGGGGAAACATTTATAATTGGGGGCCACAAAGTTAAAAAAAAATCTAGAGGAGGGCCAGAATTATAGAAAAAATGCATTTTGTGTGAAAGCTTTTAATCATAATAATAATAAAAACATTAGTATTGAAACATAAATAGTAATTAAATTTAACTTTTATTCGAAGGCCCTGCCATGGTAACGACCCCGCCGCCCGCGCCTCTCATTTCACCACGCTTTGCGCCCCGTATTACGCAACACATGAACTACGCGTCTAGTTTAGCTTCACCTATAGATTACGCATCTATTAATCTACTAAGTAAAATCTACTTTATACTTCTTGACCGTTAAAACGTAACTATAGCGGGCCATATACTCCATATCGTGTGTTGTCCATGTCGATGGACCTTTGGCGGGCCGGATTAAATACCTTCGCGGGCCGGATTTGGCCCGCGGGCCGTACTTTGCCCATCACTGATTTAGACTGACTTATTCGACACAGTCCAGTCTGCTTTTAGTTACTTTTAAACAATTGTGCTTACACTTCTTTACTATATTTTACAAATAAGCCTATGGGCGGCAAAAAGTCACTTAGACGGCTTGCCCCTAGTGCATGGTCCTTTAATGTTTTTCATGGATCAGAAGAATGTCTTAAAACTTGCTGGTTACTGGTCTGCATACAGTGGATTCAGGAATTTCAAGAACCCCAGATAATTGGAGTTCTCCCAAAAACAAGTTTCCCTTTATTAAGCTACCCTCGCCATCGTCAAGCCACCCCGGACAAAATCACCTAGGAACTCAACCTATTACGTATTCCCAGGACAGATCCCCAAAATCGAAATGATTGATTCACTATCATGCGCAGGCTGCAAACAGCTAGTGAAGTGAAGCGAAGTGTTAGCCTGTAATGTCCCTCCAAAGGCTTCTCATCTCACTGAAGATATCAGTGCAGTTAGAATACGCCTAATAGCAAGTATTAAAATGACAATATATCTACCAGGTACTAGAATGGCTGCAGGAAGACTTCAACCGCCACTACGACCAGAACCGAGCGCCGTACATGATGCCCTTCCACACCAACTGGTTCCAGATCAAGGAGCTCGAGCAGGGACTGCACAAGTTCCTCAAGTGGGCCTCCGAGCTGTGAGTATTCACTGGAAACATCATTCATTATACCGTGTAATGTGCACTTTTCAAACTTCTGGGCTCAAAGATTTAATGTTTTGCTCGTTTACTTTGATATTTTATTTATTTAGTACTTTTAGATGTGTTTTTAGCTTGTTTTTTTTCTATATCAATTATACCTAACGATGATCTTTAAATATCCGCATCCGGGAATTTACGACCACAAATTCGATGGTGGTTGCTGTTGAGCATCCACACGTAACACAATAACGTCGATAACGTACGTTTCAATTAATAGTAAATAGGGATGCATGATATGCGCCTGCCTTAGGCCTCGTTCACAGAGACGCGGAGTGAGTAGCAGCGCGTGTGGCATCGCAATACCGTTATTCACGGCATCTCCATGGACAAAGCCTTACTCAAATACCATACTTGACCTGCCCGTGTAATTGAATATAATACATTACGTGTCCGTACAGTCAGGACGTGCACTTCGTGACGGTGACGCAGGCCCTGACCTGGATGACGGACCCGCGGCCCGCCAAGTCGCTCGCCAACTACGAGGCGTGGCGCTGCGACCGCGACCTGCCCGCCGCGCCCTGCAACCTGCCCAACAAGTGCGCGCTCCCCTTCAAGCATCCCGACAACAACTTCACCGACACTCGATACATGGAGACTTGCAGTGAATGTCCTAAACAGTAAGTGTTACTCTCCAACTACGAGCTACGCTGCGACGTGACGGGACGATGTGACTACGCGAAATTATCTCAGTTAACCAGAGAACCCCCAAAATTAAAGCCCCCAAAAATCAAATTCTTCTTCCTTCACCAGAGACAGAAGCCCTCTAACACAAAGTTCTCTACCTTTACCACAGATAAGCACCCCAAACTAAAATCCCCTACCTTTGCCAGGGTCAAGACCCCCAAATCAAAAACATTGATTCACTACTATGAAAAAAGTTATTTATTTTGGAACTATAAAAGAATATTTATACAAAACACAGTAAATATCAACAAGACTGAAAAAGAAAGTACCAACACATGAATTTCGCAGTCTTCAACTCAAACAACTGACTGAAACTTAACGTCTTTGTTTGAGGACAAATATGGAGCAGTAAACAGTCATTTGAACACATTTTTAAATGCTAATTTAAAAATTAAAAAGTTTTTTATCAATCTCAATCTGTTTGCCAGACTGTGGTATGAAAGTTTGCGTCCGTTGAAATGATTCAATGCGGGTTGTCTGTACTTTGATATGAGATAGTACTGGACAGGTTATTTTTAGAAGAAAGAAGTGAGAATCGTTTGCGGTTTATCCACATAATTAACCAAGTTACTTTGTTTTACTTCTGAACATTGATAGGGGTTAATTATTGGTAGTACTTCTTTTCTTTCAACTCTTTATGGATTTTATTAATACTTGAAAAGTTTGGTTGTTTAACATTAATGTGAGTGCTTTAACAGTAAAATTATTATAAAAAGAAGTTATTCTCTATTTGTCATTTACAAACCATAGTACATTTGTTTAGCTCCAAAATCGTGGTAAAATTATATTACTTCACAGACAGACGTTGATTTATTTTTATATGAACATTCCAGGTACCCCTGGTTAGGCGACTCCGGCGGCACAGGCGTACCCGGGACAGACAACTACATACCCGACAACCTCCGGAGAAAGTAGACAATTAGCTCATAGGACCGGTAATCTACTCAGAGTATACTTTTCAATCTAAATCAGATCTAAAAAAGTACCCATATTATATAATATTATGTAACATCATATTATATAACACCCGTGTTTCATAATATTTTATGTTTCCTCTTCATTTATAGAATATTTTTCAAAAATAATAAAGCATAAAATGATTCCAACTACCAAGAATTTAATAGTCGGTGCTTATAAAAGCTTATTCGAGGAAAATTATTCAAGGTTATATTTTTTATTTACGCAAGTAGTTCGATATTCTAGAAAAATATGTATTTAAAAAAGAAACGAACCGAATAAAGAAAAATAAAGAAAGTAGAATTAAAAATGGCCTCTCAAGTAAACTCTGAATAGATTATTATTTTTTCTGTATATATATAAAATTGTTTGTAATAATTAGTTTGTAAGTGTGACTAGTCGTCGCGGTATATGTAGTCATGGTTTACTTAATGGTGCAAACGTAGTTCACGTGTATTTTGAAACTCTACCCTAGTGTGTAGAAAACGTATTCAGTTTTATTGAGATTTTTTCAATAAAAAGTCTGAAATCAAATAGATATTGTTGTAATAAGTACGTAACATCGTATGTGTTGTTCGTGATAAATAAAATGTGGATTACTACTTTGTTAATAAATAAATTTGTATTTTCAGAATATTTTATTTTATTTTCTACTGGATCTTATTTGAGATATAAACAGTGATTTTTTGCTTATAATTTTATTCCAAGCTATACTGAGATAATTTTAATTAAAATATTGCTATATGCTAATACAATCTCATTCCCGCAACGTTATAGTTTTATAGCGCAAAGAAAATTACACAATCTCTACTTTGCCTTACCAATAGAATATGCCAAGTATTTCATATTAAATTCCAAATAAACTCACGCTTATACAGAAAGAATCAAAGTTTGTATTGGGGATTAAATAAAACAAAAATGTATTCGTAAAACCGATGAAAGTCTGTGAAAATATTTGCGAAACAAAAGAATCCATCAGAAATTTAAAAAATTGAAGCTGGCAGGTATTAACGAGGCAGGTATAACAGCAATTAACGGGTGTATCTGTGCAGGAGTGGGTTTAGCGAAGATTGTTACCTAATAAAAGTCCCGAAAAGAGTATTGTGTACATATTTTATAAGCGCGGGCGGCGGCGTCTGAGGCCCGTCGGAGGAGATTTAATTTGAGATTGCGCCGAGAATGGCTCCTCGGAAACTTTCTCCATATTCACATGCATTAGCCGCTATTACCGAGAGTTTTTGTTATACACATATTCTGAATTGCCTTCACCTCATTTCGGAGGTATTTGGAACGCACACTCTCAAGAATCAATATTATTAAAGTTACAGCTGAACGTGCGTGCAGACGTATTGAAACGATTCCACCTAACTTTTGCGCGTTTGATAGCGTCTTTATATGGTAATATCGTGTGAAATTGTTGGGATTCGTTTGAGCGTAACAGAATTTTACTTTCCGTTTTATCTTACTGTTCAGATTGGTTTTAGTTTGAATTTGAGTTTATATTTATATTGCTTTTTGTATGATAATTGAATACAATTCACCTGCTGATACGAATATTCAAATCAGTATTCATGTGACGTTATTGTCTGTAGCTTTTATAAATTAACATACAATTTTAGTACCAATTTCTAAACGATAATAGATGGAATAACACGCGCATTATACTCTCCTGTTTTGCTACCTTATGTATGTTACGTAAATATCAACAAGAACCTGTTATGAAGGTGGTAATAAGATCCGGAGGCGTTTCCGTCGAGTGTGGAACATTACTGGGACCTGGGGCTCCGCAGAGCTCCATAAAATATAATAAGACCAGGACGCCATCCATGGAAATAGGTCATGGAGAAGAACTAACAAATAATATTGTTATGCAAACAAATCATGGACCACGCGTAATGAGGAAGCTAACAATGCTACTATTATTAAACCCGGATTGCACACAAAATTTTGATTATTTTATGTTTTTAGAAAACAAATGCTGCTCGTTTAAGGTGCACCCAATAGTTCCAGATCTGGACAAGTCTTTGTTTTTATTCGTCTGATGTTGTACTAAATTAAATGACGTTATTTGAGTGAAGGTACTTGTATTTCTATAGTGTTGAAATATCAGGATCCAATTAATGTTGTTCAAAGAAAATCTGTTCGTATCTAATCTCAGTTGATCCAAACAAAAGTTCCTCATTATACGGCTACACTATTGTCTGCGTGAAACATTGTTTCTGTGCCTATTCCTGTATTTCCGGTCTGATATATCTCGAAAGGAAATATTTCATGCGAAAATTATCCGGAGTCTCATCTGTCGACTATAAACTGAGCCGTGAATCATCTCCAAATATGTAAATGGAAACATTGGAAACAGAGAAAGTCAGCCATTATGGTGTGTTACGTAGAGACATGTTTACTTATACAACTGAATATGTATATCCGGTAGAATGAAGCCAAAAAGCCAATTGGCGAGTTGGTTAACTCAACCACAACAACAATCTAATAGGTATCGATTCACATAAGTATTCTCATTATTTTTCCCTTATCAATGTACTTACAAAGATAAAAGCTCAAAGTTATTCTTACAGACGACGTTTTTATGTTGTCAGAATAGGGAAATAACGAAGTCATAAATGGGAGTTGGACGATAAACAAGCCGTAGCCTTTGAGATAAGAGTCTGCTCTCTACGATGTAATGCGACTGCGAAAACATAGATAATAACTGGATACATACTATATGTGCTATGTTTTATGAAAGTCCTATCGCAAGTGCCATGCACAGTCCGTCTCAACTTTGGACGAGTCGTAAACTCTTTAACTAGGTATTTTCTCTTTGGAGATAATCTTCAACGGTCTTTGAGCAAAATGAGCCTCAAGTCGCTCTCAGGACGTTATATGATACGTAGTTTATTGAATAAATAATCAAACGAATGTTTGCTAGTCGTCCTGTCAGGTGGGTTAGGGTACGGACTTTTAAGTAAATGGACTGAAAGGTTGGACACACGACTTATATATCTTTGACTCTCTATATACTTTACATTTATATATTTCTGTATTTCCTCCTAATTTTTACGATACCTCTCTCTTTATCTCTAAGACAAAGGTGTCTCGAACAGAGAGGTGTATTTATGTACTACCTATTTACATTTTAATGTTGATCCTTGAGGGTAAACGGCGTGAGCATCGGTGCATAAATAGAACAAGTTTAAAGTGAACACGGAACTGGAGATGTCAAGATAGTGACTTCAAAGGAACTCGCGCTTCGCTCACTGAGTTATAAACACAGACCCAACAAAAAGTGGCGCCCACAAACAGAGGCAACTTTAATAACTCAATGTAAAATGAATATAGTAATATATTCAGATTTAATATAACTTCAAAAGGAGGCCAAAAAATATAATTACAATTAAATGTGTTGAGTCTTTCGTTTCATAAGTCTTTCAGAACTTGCATAATCTTTCCTAAATCCGTCAAGAGACTTTGTAGAGTCACACATTTAGGTATGTTGGCACAACTTAACAGTTTTATAAAATTAAACCGAATGGCTACAAAGCGTTCCTAATATTATAAGAAACTAATTAGGTTTGTAAAATGTGTAACTGTAATGTGTTTCGCTTTAATCAAATAATAGTTTTTGAAAGACGTAAGAGTACATTTCACTGAGACGCTTACAGAAACGTTCAGAAACGTTTTTCTATTTTGTATTTTTGAATTCCATTCTCTATTTGGCATTGTGCGAGTGTTTATAAAACGACTTCATCTCTATTTCGAGCAATGTTTACGTTAAGTGGCTTTTGGCTTGCATTTATGTTCAGTTCGAGGGCATCTCGTATTCCTAAACAGTTTCCCCGCTTTGAGCTGTCCAAGCCAAAGCATTTGGCTGAATTCGTATTTTCCTCGAGACAAATAGCATGTTTCATCTGATAAGAGACTGTCGTCGGTTCGTCTGTCTACATCCAATCGTTTTGCGGACATTCTGTCCTATTCCATCTTGTTTTTATTGCGCAATCCTTAAATGTTTATTTTGTAAGCCAATTTGATAGTAACAATATTATGTTGAGACGAGGATTCGGGCCGTCCTCGCATTGTTATTTGGAAAGAAAATCTTGAGCTGACGTATTACGTAATTTATAAGATGGATAACATTTAACAAGTGCTTGTTAAAACATCTTGAGTAACGGTTGTGAAAAAATCCTCTCTTGTAGACGGCTAGGTTTGTCTAGACTCGAGGTAATTACTGCTAAATGATAGACTACCTCTAAATACCTTTCATTAGGGGATAGACGTGGCGTAGATGATAACGTGATTCGATGTCGAATGTTGAGAATAGTTGAACATTATCGTGTGCAGTTGAAATGTTTAATGTGAAGTGGGATATAATGTTTTTAATTGGATATTGTGAAGGAGGCATTGTGTGCGCGGCGGCGTGGCGGCGGTCGGGCCGAGTGGCCGGCGCTCCGCGGTGCGGGTTCGGCTGCGGCGAGGCGCCTCCATCTATAATGGTCGCGAACCGGCTGTGGCTGCATTATGAATTTGTACTCCTTTGTCCGCAGTTTTTAATTCTACCGGTAAAATGTATTGTTCCTGGAACAAAAGTCTCTAGTGTCATTGTTGTTGGCCAAAGTTCATTTTGAATTCCGTGCCCGTGAGAGGGAACAGTAGCAAATATGAATTCCTTTACTCCTATTGTCAAACTGCTTTTGCTCGCTTTGGTACAATGCTCCTGAAAGCCACATTGTAACATATCCTCGCTTCGGCGAATACTTTAAAGTAAATAAAGACAACCCGGGGTTCGTTAAATTTATTTTAAAATTACGGGACTTAAAGATTAATGGCCTGTTGAGATATAAGAAGTTGGTATTGAGATTTGTAAATGGTTATTGATGATGCTATTCAGTGCGGTGAAATGTTTTTCTAATGGAAGTCAAAGTATTGTCGATAATCAAAGACGGAGGAAGTTTCAATGGGTGGGAAGGGAGCGAAGTGACCGTTATGCTCTGGCGCTGTTCCAACGCCGTTCGTTTTCATCACGCAGTACTCGCCTCGCAACAAGTTATGGACCACTTTTTGGAACCGTTTCTATAGAAAATTCGAATTGGGCTGTTTTAAAAAAGCAATAAATCCTTGATATGAATATAGGTCTTTACATAAACGAGAAAATTCAGAGGACAAATGGTTATGAAATAAGATATTGTTGCCATAATGAAGTATGAAAAAGTGGCAATAACATTTTTGACTTTTACGCCATTAGATACCGTGGTTTTTAAATAAAATGAAGCCTACTCAGAAATATTCCTAAAAGGAGAATCTGAGATGTTTAAGAGAAAGGAAGGATCTCGTTGGTGGAACCTATTATATAGGGTAGGTATAACAGTTTTAAATCCCACAACAGTAATAGTGACTGACAATACACAAGGAGGTTAATTTATCGATAAATTTACATAAAATTAATGGCGGCGTTTTGATTTATGAAGCTGATTGGATTTCAGAAACAGCCAATTACACACGTTTAATATTTCAGGGAAATATGAGATAGCGGCTGTCAGATAGACTATATTGCCTCGCATAGGGTAAGCTGTGATGAGATTGGCACGAGACCAACAAAAATTTTGGTATAATGAAGTAGAGCTGTATGGTGTCTGTATGAAGGCTGTACGGGCGGCACTGGATACACCACGCGCGCCCGGCGCGGGCCCGACTTATAATAAAATGCAAATATGGAAACTTTAAACAAGAATAGTTTGACTTTCACTTCAACTATCACATTTGCTAATAACGTTCTAGCCAGTGTTCGTAACTTGCTAACAAAGTTGTCTCTTTGGTGTCTGTTGTGTACTATACTTTAGTATTAAATTGGGTACTTATTTTTTACTTTTTGTATTATGTGCTCGTAACACCATAGCAGTTGCTTACAAGGAAAATCAAGCGTTGATTATAAAAGTCACGCAATCATTTTGTATATGGCACAAACATATAGATAGAAACCGATGTCGTTGTAGATTTCAAAACAATCTATTAGTTGGGAATGGTTGTAAAGACAGTAATTTGGTCCTTTATTCCTCCGCACTAGACCCATGAATAATTTGATTCATGTAATTATTAAAGTCTATTTTCATCAGTCCTCCCTAAATGGCGGGTTGCGAGGGCGAAGTAATTTTGTCCGGGCGAACAGAAACTTGAAAAAGGAAAATTACACAATTTGCTAATGGGCATGGCAGGGATAATAATTTGTTGCTCGGTTTTTATTACTGAAGAATAATATTAATGACTGTTGAATTGGTGACTACGACTTCTTGTCGTGTTTTTATGTATTCGGGTGGTATATGGCCTAATGATATTAATTTTATTGAATATTTTTTATGTTACTATGGATTCTTGTATGTTATGAATATATATACCTTTTACTTTATACTGTTAGGTGCACTTTTACCCAATGAAAGTAACGAACCAACTGTATTTGTAACTTACTTACCAACTTTCTAAAGGCTAAATATACTAAAGATTGATAACAATCGCTATTTACTCACATAAACGCTTATAAATAACAAGTAATAAAGCCGTTTAATTAACAAATTATACTTGTTTATACCCAATGTTTATAATAATAACGACCGTTAATTATTGCTCCTACAACTAGGTCATAGTATTATAATAAAATGGTTGCCACCGATAATGCTTAGAAATGTTCCGCATTAAAATAATTCAGTTCCAAAATACCTCATATCACGAAGAACGTTTCCTGCAAGTATGCTCACAATTTGAAATGACGGAGTGACGGGAGCGGGAGAATTCCTCGAGGAATCGATACTGGGCAAGTGGGTTGTTTGGCGGTCATATAATCACATTTGTCGAGGGCTTTATTAAAACCAAACCATAGTCTATTAGGTCTTTCAGTCGCAGGTCCGACCCTCGGGTCGAGCGCCCGATGAAGACGGTAGAGGTCACTAGGGTTGTATAAACGCGCGATTTGGCGGCAAATTTACAACTTTTTCTCCTCTCCCGGTCCTGGAGGCAGTAAACTGGGAAGCAATCTCGCCGCACGGGCCCTGTGTTATTTTGTAGAATATAGCGAGGCGCGCGACTAATAAAATGACAAATAGCTGACGGTCTTGCAGGCGGACATACGGACGGTATGTATAGTTCGAATTAGGGGAATGGAACGAAATAAAAAAGTGGTTAGATTGATTTAAGGATAAGTTAGAATGATTTAGGTTTAATGACGCATTTCTAGCGTGCAATTCTTTTCACTTCATTTATCTTTTGCATGTTTCTCATTCTTTATTTTTACACCATGCTACGATCTCAGAATACAGAACCTACAGAACCCGTGAGCGCGCCTAATACTGTAGCTACTCAAACTAGCCTTAAATAGTGTAGTTTTATGCGCAACCGATCAGTCACTTTGTGACCGTCGGAACGCGCTAACGTGTTTTACCCGTGACCAATTTCACGAAACTATGCCGTCTTGTGTCGTTCCTACCTGTAAAAATGCAGTGGGTCTGAAAAAGAAACAGGAAGGGATCACATTTCACGTGTAAGTATCGCATTTAGGTATCGTCTTATTTAAATATTTAATTATTTTCTCAGATTTCAATTGTCATATAGAGTGATGCGTCAATCTATGTTAGTGTTGCCTATATAAGAGTTTTGATTTACCCTTCTTTTTATTACCTTTTGAGGGATTTAATTCGTTGTAGAATATTAATAAGTAATATAATAAAAATTAACCAACTTGAAAAAAGAAAGTATAAAGCGTAAGTGCGGCTCGTATGTACCTAACCTAACAATCCTATTAAACAGTATGTTAGTCTATAGGTTTCTAAAAAAATTTTTGGTGTGCGTGTGAGGGAGAAGGGGAGAGGGGGAGCGGGTATAAAATTATGTTTCTATATTAGCCATCTTAAATTTTAGCTTCCCTGCTGATGAGGAAAGGAAAGCGGTGAGGACAAAAATTATACAAAGAGCACGGCTGGAACAGTTCTGGAAACCATCGAAGCGAAGCGTAGTTTGCTCGATGCATTTTGACTTAAGTAATTATTCTTTTTTTATGTAACTCTTGTACCTAGCTGTAAGTTTTCCGAATACTTTAAAATAAAATAAATAAAAACATATAAAGTTTTTCCATCACCCGTTAAAAGTGTGCAAACATCCACCTTAACACCGTGTTTTATTTAATATACCTATCTATTTCTTGAGATAATCAGGTAGGTACATAGTTATATAGAAAAGGACAATTTTTATTCTATTAACATATTACCTCCAAAACTCCCAAAATTTACCCCAAAAATGGGCAAATAATGCGAGAGCTAACAACACTACGCGGGGGACTTTGTTCTGTTTTTGGACACAGCGTGTAGCTTGTAAATACATTTGAATGCTCCTTCTGGTAGGTACTTCTGTATTCTGAGGCTACGATAACCTCTTTAAATGATCTGTGTGGTCTATGAATATCCGAGTTCTCTGTGCTAGTTTCCCGTATCGAGAGTATTAAACTGAATGGAATTCAATACCCTCATGGAGCTAGGGGTTATACTCAAATTTTCATTTGAAGAGCACTTCTGGCGCTCCTGACCCC
Source organism: Cyclophora albipunctata (assembly GCA_963082685.1). Classification (NCBI taxonomy): domain Eukaryota; kingdom Metazoa; phylum Arthropoda; class Insecta; order Lepidoptera; family Geometridae; genus Cyclophora; species Cyclophora albipunctata. Next base: position 6,373,110 of record OY720119.1, on the reverse strand, counting down.
CTGTACACGAAGGCCGACCATCGCGTCTCGATCTCGAACGAGACGACTCTCCGACGAAAATGTCGGAACATTCTAACCTCCCACCGACCTGTAGAACTTTAATTCAATATTTCACTGAATATGATCCGGTATCGAAGGCTTTCACAGCATTTATTGAATTCTCTGACATCATTGTTCCCTACAGTTGTTGACTAGTTTATAGGGGGATATAGTATAACTTGGGACAAAGTATAAGGGCAGATATGGACTAAAGATAAAAATACTCTTTAGGCTAGTGGCTAAGGCATTGAGTGTAATGTACTAACGGTAAGTACTCAATGGGCTAAGGTTTAAGGGCTAAGGTAAATTTAAAGCAGTTTGAAAGCCTTCGAAACAATTTTCCGAAAAAAGTCTTCCTGAATGCCATCATTTGAGGACCGTCAAGGAGTGGGTGTCGGAACCTATGTTGGCTTTCTACTTTGAGTTATATGAATGTTTATATTATATTTGTATTTTATTATTGTCTCCATAACTGTTTTTTAGTGTCGATATGTATAAGTTATAGAAAAGGTTTGTGACCTCGCCTAACCAATAAAACGAAACAACGGGGCCATCGCGAACAGACGCAGGCGTCACTGTTACCCTGACATTGACAAATAAGCCATTTTGAAAAAGACCCATTTTTCCCCAAAACCCCTACCATGGTGACGATTAATAACAATTAATACAAAGTGAGAATATTAGGGTGATGTGTAACTGTGAAAATGAATTAGAATCGAATCGACATTACGGACAATATAACTAATGTTTTTTTAACTCAGTAGGGATTACTCGAAATGAATTTGAACCATTTGTACCCTTCTTTGAAATTGATACAAAAGGTTGAAATCCTTGATATCTAATTTAAAAATGACTTATAGAATTGTGCCTACTTTAGCATAATTTACTGTTAAATTGCCTCCAATATGAACGGAAGCGAGGGTACCAGACAATTCCAAGTGTAAAGACAACTTTTGGCACAAAACGTGAAGGAATCGAGAATCAGTTGAGCACCTAATTCGGATCTAACAAAATTCATTGAACTCGCGCTCGCATTGGTGCTGGAGAGTAGGTATTAGTTTGGGTGAGTCGATCCCTGACAACGCTTACGCAAATACCTATAGTAGGCGCAGTGAATACGGAACCGAGCCAAACGGAAGCCGTATTACGAATTTAATCTCGCAGAAATGTGGTATCGTGGAAATTGCTGCAACAAAGCCTCTGTTTACGACAAACGTCTAGAGGCGATATTACCTACGGGAAAAATTTTAGAACAACAGGATAATAATATTTTCTACATACACGCCGTCGAGTTCCGAATTAGGTAAGAATTTTTAGTGATTCTCTGAACAGAGGAAGCGTTTTATACGAGGTGGTGCCTTCATATAATAAGAGATTTAAGTAGGATTATATGAATCCGTCGTCGGTACAATTGTTGAATTTTTATTGTTGTCTTTTATATGTTTTTATTTTTCCGCAGAAAACAATATCCTTTATAAACAACTTTAGCATAAGCAGCTTTCGAGATCTGAATATTTGAAATGACCCTTACAAGAAATCAAATACCACTTTGGAATCGGCGTCTATTATGCAAAAGAATAGAACGCATTTGAAACATCTGTGTTCCCGATTACTGTAATCTGGTCGGCGCTGGCTCGGGCGTGTGAGATCGGCGCAGGCGGGTTTATATCATCATCAGTCTAGTGGTCGTATATTTCCTCTAAAAAACAGCGAAGAGACATTTAATCGCGCCGGGACCTCCGTCACAGGGCGGCCAGCGAGCTGTAAAAGGGTGGTCAGAGGCGTGCCGGTCATTATTTAATCATTAATCACCTTTTTGGTTAAATTACACAGTAACTCTGTTTATTTTGGGGTTGATATTTCAAATGAGTTACATCGGTATACACCATAAGCACTCGCGTGGGTGACGTTTTCCATTAAGTAAAATATTATCCACAAATATGTTGGATTGCCATTTCCTCACGGTGGTTCCCTTACGAAATTTCTAGCTCGTGGTAACTATAAGTTCGTATAATATCACGCTAATGTTAAACAAGTGGATACGAGTGGTAACAGTAATATGATTGCTGGCTCGGAACAGTTACAGAGCAATAGCACGTTGCAGTATGAGAAGTTTTCCAATCTAACTTCATGGTACATCAGGAATTGCTCGCTTCTTACGTGCGGTTCTAATGTAATTTGTGTTTATATCTGTATATAATGTACCGAGGCACACGACCCCTTGCATGGCGCCAACTACCAAGAACCGATGTTGAATCATTTCGATAATGAACACTTTGTAAGGCTTTTACCGTAAAAAGTTTCAGCACGCTCTCAAAGAGAACGTTTACTCCATTCGTTTGTAAAGAAAAATAGTTGGTGATTTCACTTAGGTGACCACTGGCTATTCTGACGCGAAGATCAAAGGATGGCGTTATTCAGTATGTCAAGTTGGCAAACGAAATGTTCTGTATAAATAATCCGGAATAAAGCCTTCACACAAAATGGGTGACACAAGTGGGGGAAGGAGAGATTTATCCTCTTGAATCTAATCTTGCGGATGGCGAAAATAGCAGTTTTCTACAAAAAATGTCTCGATCCTCACGTTGAGATGCTCTGTATACTCCGGCACAACTCCCCGCTGTCTGCTAAGAACTCATTTGGTTGAAATGAAGGGATCTACTGGTACCTAAAAGATCACGGTATCCCCACAACGATAATACAAACTTCTGCGACTGTAATGCTTCCCTCAAATATGATTACAAACTAACTGAAAGTACATTGACTGAATCCTACTCTGTAAATACTTTGTATTTATTTATAGGAAACAAACTTTATTTAATATTAATTAAAACTTTACAAACAAGCCATACTTGGGCTGGTTTTTAAACTTAAATTAAAGAGACGAGTCTCCTTGCCCTAAATGATCAGCTAATGAAAGAACTTTCAGTATGAATATTCCGAATTCGTTTACCTTTCGGGATTTCTCTTATAAAGTATTCGTGTTCGTTTGTTCAGAATTCACATGGATTCTCCGATTCATTTCTACATATCTATTTCTGAGCCGAGTTAATTAAAAGTTGAAGGAAATTGAGGTCTGCGGAGGTACATTCGGTAGATTAACTCTCTTTTGAAGAGCCAGCCCGGTGGTTAAGTAAATGGGTAACTCTTTTCCAACACACGCAGGATTTACCGCTCTATTTGATGATTACATTCACGCCGAGTTGGAATGTGTTTACGGATAATGTGTTTAATTCATTAACGATTTCTGAGTAAATTACACGATTAAGAAACCATTTTGGGTTAATGATGTGACTAACTTTTTAATAAGTTCATTTGAACGTTTTAAAGTAATCACGAAAACGAAACAAATATATGTGTAGCTCTTAACAATACAATAGGCACATGCGTTTTAGATAAATCTATAAGAATGTAGATGTAGAATAGAGTGATCTACAGATAGATATTAGACGCTAGATAAGTACTTACCGCTCTCTGCTATATTCCCTTTGAACACTTGACTTTACCTACTTACTCGTTCTACAGTAGATGTGGAAAAACACTCGATTATCTATCGCTTCACAGTCGAACGAGTCGAAAACGGCGGATAAAATTGATGAGGAAAATTTGTTCGAGCATCTTGAGTTCAATAAAAACTAAAAATCAATTAATTGTCAGGGAACATTGCTTAAGCGTTTGTTTTAAGTTGCTTGATGACTGATCATGGTATCATTGAGATAAATTTGTTTTTGCTGTTTATAATTTTGAAATTGAGATCTGAATCCGCAAACGAACAAAAAATGTTACTACCAAGATTTCTTTTTTAGTGTTCATTTGAAATTTCGGGACTCATTTCATTTTTCTTCAACTATCTTAAAAATCTCAAGAGGAAAAAATTAACATTTTACGTCCTTCACGGGGGTGAGCAAGATGAATAACTTACTTATCTTAGAATAATTATTCAGGGCGGAAAAGAATAGGAGGTGTATTTTTGTTGGCGAACCAAAAATATTGGATTAGCCGCACCCCGCGGTTTTACCCATGTTATGCCCGTTCCCGTAGAAATTTTGAGATAGTAAAAGCCTTTTTCTACAATATAGACACCCAAAACAAAAATAATTATTCGAAACGGACAGTAGTTACCGACATAAGCCCAAATATACAAACAAAATTACAAATATTACCTCTTTGTAATATTCAGATGGATACTATTTTACCTCTCTATTCATTAACTTTACACGATAATTTATTCCACAAAGCTGCATTTAACATGCCATAAACAGTTATCATTTAATAATTTCTAGTTTGTCCAGTATATTAATAATGTCCATATTTTCTCGAAATAGTGTCGACAGGGTAAAGAGGTGAGAAAACGACTCGTAGTAAAACCGTTGTACAAATGTTCGGTATCCGCAAGTTATTTACCAAATCGCAGAGAGCACCTGATTTATTTAGTCACGTAAGGCCTGCGGTCCGAACTTGCCTTCCCCGTACTTTCTAATCTGCTATCAAACTAACTTTTTTATTACTTGGTAACTAGTAAACAACGCACAGGGAAAATTTGTTCCCCGTACATGAGCCGAATGTACAAGATGGGACTTGGAAATAGTCTTCGGAATTGGTTTCGGTTTCTCCATTGAAAGCTGTATTTTTTGGACGATAAAGCCTATTTTCGTGTTATTATATAACTGTACAAATAGACCCAAGAATACCATATGGGGTTCGGGCTCTGATTTATTTTGTAGTTGCCAGTATAAACATTAACACTGATTTTATTAATGTGAATGTCCATTTGTGTATGTCGGGTGATATTTCAAAGAATCGCAATCGAATCTATTGTATTTATTATTATCTAAGTGAGCTAATATTACTTTCGAATAAACAAAGTAAAACAAGTAGGTTTTTACGAAATAGTAATAGCATTGTAATGAATCAACTAAACACGGAATCATGGAAAAGATTGATTGAAAATAATAACGTTTTCCATTTTAATCAGGATTTTCTCAGGGGGTGCGATGAAAAATTGTGAAATCGAATCACGATTGCGGACGTGAGAAAGTAATCAAAATTTATATTCCCTTCTTCAGTGCCAATAATATTATATGGCAAGTTATTTTGATAAAACGATTTCGAATCCAAATTCAATCTACTTATACTTACCTTCTTGTCTAGCTAGAGTTTAAGAATTCACAAGGTGTAGCAAATACGAATTCGAATTTGTTTTCTTCAAACAGAAGACATCTTGTCTCATTACCTAAAGTTATTTATCATTTTTTTGTGATTATAGAGTACAACATCGAAAATCATCTATTCAATTCATTATCAGTTCACCATTGGCATAATAAAATAACTTCTACTACAAAAATTTGTCGAGAAAAAGAGTTCAAATTACTGGTATAATAAACATAAATTGTAAGTCTACTACAGTATACAGAAACTACTATAATCTATACATATTATAAAACCAAGTTCCCAAAAATGTCTGTCTGATTTTCTCAAAAACTGTTTAACGGAATTTCTTGCAGTGTTCACCAACATACAAACAAAATCAAGAGGAAGGGTTGTGACTATTTGTCATGCCAAAATTATTTTAATAATGGGTGCAATGCGGGTAAAACCGCAAGGCACTGCTAATCTAAAATAACATGTACTCTAGTAATAAAATCAAAATGTTGGCACTGTAGATAAAATAATTAATTCGCAACGGTTCCATATACTAGGCATAGTTCATGGAACTATTGTTAGAATCGCTTATGGCCCGGTGATTCCATGAATAATATAAATAAAATTGTCAAAATATTCAGTATCATCGGCCGGAGTATATCATTGGTCTACAGGGTGCAGTTGGTTTCATTTCAACTTCCACCAACGATGTGAAAATATTTCTCGGAACGTTTATTGCTAGCTAGAGAGTTGCGGTGCCGCTGAAAACTGGAATTGTTATTAATACCAAATATTATTACTTTGTTCTCCGGTAGAATGGCTACTATTATGCAAAGCGCCGAAGTGATTGTTGCCTAATTGGAGCGATAATACAGTCTTTATCTATTCCCTCTTCATTTTGTAATAATGGTACATCTGCGGTGAATGAAGACTGAAACAATTTTAACTTAAATCAAATAAGAACTGATTATTTTACCCTTCAAGTTTTTACTTTATTTTTATATTTTACTACGTCTTTCCCTACATACCTACGTAATGAGCAACTTCAAGAAATAAAGTATGAGGTATATAAAATAGCTTTGAAATTATTAAAAGACTTACATTCATTTGGGGAAAGAAAATAATTGAAAGCATGAATAATATTTTGTGTTTATTTTAAGAGCCGTCTTTGTATTCTCGTTATATTAATTTGCTTTGCGTTGCGTTCGTTTCATTGCGCTCCGTTATTATCTCTTAATTCTACAGTTTGAATAGTAACAAGTTTCTGCTCACAGTTTTATATAAAGGTTGGGGCAAAATGCAGCTGCGCCACTGTTTACACTCCCAAAAAATACCCATTCTCCAAAATGAAATGAAATTTTTGTGAGCAGAATATGTTGTAGCTACTCCTGCGTTTTTATTCAATTGTACCTAAAAGCACATAGCATAGCATGCAAATACATAGCATAGTTGCACAAAAAGGCCAACTACCACCTACGTTTTAAAACGGCCGCATGCACACATAGATGCGTCTACAGGAGTTTCGGAAGGCGTAAAACTAATACTAGTGGACATTTGCTACGAAATTCGTGTAAGCAGAAGCTCACGTTCATGTGTGAGTTTATTGTCATATTATGACGCGTCGTCCTTCGCCTTCTGGGTGTACTTATTTTGGTAACAGTATAATGAAGTAATCAGTAATGTGACAACTTAATTAATCCTCCATCACCTAAGTACTGGAACTTAACTTTAAAAAAATGATGGTGGCAAACCTTTTAGAGTGTTGGTCGCTCTAAAACCAAAGCAGCGATTAGGGCTCTTTCAATTTAAGAGCTCTTCCGCGGCTGCGCGCATTAAAGTTCTTTTGTTTCCCTTCAAAACGCAGGAGGACTAAAAACGCTTAAATTGAAGGAACCTCTAGGTTCCTTGAAGTGTCGGAACATCGCCTAAATACGTTGACCCGCGACGGGAGATTGTGGGTAGTTATTTTAGTTGAATACAAAATTAGATATAGTTTTGTTGTTATACCTAAAATATATTGTTTACCAGAAGAAACACATTATTTTTTAAATTTTGGGTTTGCCCATATAATAAAACATAAAAATCTCATATTTTAAAATAAACTGCCAACAAAACTTTTTATAGCCTCAAAAAGCTTTTAACAGCCGAATGGTGTACGAGTATCGGAGAGTCATAAAATATTGTCAATTTTCAAGAACCTAAATGTGTTTAACGTTTCCTCTTAAAAGATTATGTACTTTGATAAATGGCTTCAACGAGATAGAATTTTTATCGGAAATTGAGTAAAATTCGGATATAAAACAGGGCGAAGGGCGTTTATTAAATGGAAAATGGTATTTATTGCTACCTAACATTGACTTTTGTGTTAATAGCTACAACACCGTGTTTTGATTTTTAAGTGAGAACAAATGTTTGCCGCTCCTGGTTTATTTTACAACTATGCGGGGCCGCTCTTTGCGTTATCGTTTTTCGAATTCCAAAACATTTCCTTTACGTTTCCGAGCACTTTTTTATTCAGCCAGTATCTTTTGAAAGTATTAAAAATGTACAGTTCTTATTTTAAAGATCGCGGGAAGGAACCGTAGCGGAGGCGGGTAAGTCTATCATAACCGGAACTACTATCCATATAAAAGCTACAAAAACTTGTGCATGGATGAGTTCATAGCGAATCTTGCAGGCCGTTCAAGTAGAAATGAGAGGCGGAACAATAAAATGCGGATTTTTAAGGCTGTACGAGAACAAATTGCTACGGAGCATTTGCAGCCAGAGATGATGCTGCTTGCTCCTACCACGGTACTCGTGAATCCGTTATCGAGTTATGAAAATCGAACGCTTAATCAAGTATTAAAAATTATAATTTAGGATTCTGGGAATTATATATTAGGATTCTGAGTAGATATTTTGATACAGTACCATGTTTTAGATATTGATAACTTATTGACAACTACTTCTCAATAAACTTGTATATATTTTTAGTAAAATACGCTTGTACTTAATTAAACAAAAGATTTTTAGCGAATTTAGATTATACTCTTACAAATACTTGCATAATGATATATCATCGATACTAATACAATAATAAGTACATTATTATGAGTATTATTCTAATCATGTTTGTAATTTACGTTTACAACAGAGGTGTTAACACCTCAGTATTCTGTGACCACGGTTCCGGTAAAGGAGCTAAAACGTCAAACAAAAATGAAAAATAAAAGCGAAGTGTATCCGTAAACGTAGTTTTAATTCAAAATGAGTTGTGCTAGTTTAAACCTGTCTATTCTAAGATAATTTGTGGTTTATAACCTAAACCGAACACACCTGGCCTTCAATCCAAAATCCACGGCAAGAAGGATTTATTAAACAAAAAAGTTATAATATACCTAATACATACCTAATGTTATAACATAACTTGCAAAAAAGAAATGTTATTTCGCAAAGTTAATACAATTTTCCAAGAATCACAATCTTGCCAGTTCCCACCCAATATCTAAGCAACTGTTAAAAGTTTTGTATAAAAATAAATGTAACTCAATCTAACTATGGTAGGGGCCGCCGCGGTTCATCCCCCGCGAAGATTTGTTGGTGAGATTTAATTTGAGATACGGTCACGACCACGCGCCCCCGTCGCCAACTTTTTACGTAACTACACCCTGAATTAGCCGCTATTGTACTCGAATACGACTCACAGTTCATTTTTTCACTTCAATTTGAAATAGAAGTTAGACTCAACACCTTTTTAATAACGTCAATTTAAATTCACTATCACTGGCAACACTAAGCTTTGATAGATTACAAAAAGCAATTTTAATCGTAATAAAAAAGTAATGTAAAGTTATGGTTTTATAATGAAAGTTTTGTTCAAATGAAACTCAGTCGATAATGTCTTTCTTAAGTACCTAATATATTATCAAATTATGGCAATTATCTCAAGTATTCAAGTCTCGATTGAAACAGATTGCTATGTTAATTTTACAAGATCCGCTGTACCGACTTAACCCGCTAAATTAATAGTTATTCAGAGCCAAATTACTTGGTGAATGTATAATGGTTGTTAATAAGAAGTTTCGGACTAAGTACCTAGGGTTGAGTTATTATGCATCGAGCAAGTGGCGAGAAATTGTGGAGTCGATAGCGCGTGTGCGGGTTCCAGTTGTCATGTATCATTCATAAGGAGACGCGGCTTCAGCTTACACCGCGAATATTTCACAGTTGGTTTATCGAAAGAAGCGAGGCGCGTTTAAAGCCTCATAGAGTAGGGCACAGGTGGCTCGAATATCCTCACCAATAGTATGGAGACGTGATCGGAAAACCGAATCGCAATTGGCAACTCGCGACTTCCTTTTCAAATAATGAAATTTGAAATTTATTGTACCGATAGAACGCTTCCCTGTTCCATTCTTCCAATAAATTAGGAGGTAGGTAACTTCGCGCGCGGAGAGAATTAAACCGACCGCCCGGAATCTGTTTCATTGTTTCTATCATATTCATCATTATAAATTTTAATGGACGAAGGTTTTTAGCCTTCGAAGATATGTTATAAATACTATGTTATATTTACTTCTATTTAATTTGACAAATAAATCTAATCTCTAGAAATTTATTATGCGATATTCCTTGCAATTTAATTGATGAATTAACATACAACTATGTGTCATGTTTATGTACTATATTTTTGGGTAGCTATTTGATCGGAATTTTTGGCATCCAGCTTGAGGGATCAAGCTTACAGTCAGGTATACCTTGGCATTGCGCATATAGATGCGTAGGCAGAACTTTCCAGTAGACCGTATTACCACTATTAGTGGTATTTACTTACTACTTGTTGTCCAAAGAACGACGGCGTGCATGACCGCTATTAGAGATACTAATAAGAAAAGACGGTTATAAAATACTAGCAGCGCCCCGCGGTTATACCCGCGTTGTGCTCGATCCCGTAGGAATTTCGGGAATTTTTATACATATAAACCTTCCTCTCGAATCACTCTATCTTTTTTTTAAACTGCATCAAAATCCGGTAGTTTTAATAATCTAAGCATACATAGGGACCGATAGACAACAAACAGCGGAAAGCGACTTTGTTTTATACTATGTAGTGATGATGATGTATAGATATTCTCGGAATCCGTAGGAAGGTAATTGTAGTGCTGCATCGTCGATATCTCGGCGCTCAATGATCACTGGAGTGGTATAATAACGAAGCATCCAACAATAATTTATACAAGCAGAAAGCAAAGCAAAGCGAAGTATCTCTTTAGGAGACAAGTTGGATTGTTATTGCGACTGTGCGCTCGCTTTCATTAGGAAATATTTCATATCAATTTTAATTTATATGATGTTTTGAGCGCATTCGTATTGTGTATTTTGAAACTCATTATTTACACTTTTAATAGTTCAGAACAAACTTTGTCTGATTTAGAAAATGATCACCAACAACTATGACTAGATTGACTAGCGATGATCGTGTCACCAAATAATAATAATTTTATTTCCGCCATTTGTTTTATATCATTAAAGGACAATGGGCTTAGTGGGCCAACCTAGCGCATTGTCTTTGAATTGAATTATGTCCATTAATAAAAATAAAGCCGAAATCTCATTAAAAATACAAGTTAACGTTAATTTATAACAATATCATTAATAACGTACATTTCACTGGTTAATCGGTACAGACCGTGACAAATGTAATTTGTTATGGATACATCGCTGATAAATTCACGTATTAATAATATGGCGGATTACATTTCATCATAAATATTTATATCGTTACGTTGTATTAATATCGCAGATTAAGTGCGGTTCAATAAATAACGCTAAATCCGATTATGTAGAGATTATTTTATGTATTCATTTCATACATATTAGGAAAATGCGTATTAATTATTCACACCATAATGCAACATCCATTTACACAGGATGGGAATCAAACGTGATGTATACGAGTATTAATATAAATAACTGGCAGTGCCCCGTGGTTTTACCCGCGTTGTGCCCGTTCCCGTGGGAATTTCGAGAATTTTCATACATATAAATCTTCCTCTTGAATCAAAGTCAAAGTCAAAGTCAAATATTTTATTCAGTTTTGGCCCCATAGAGGCTCTTTTGAACGTACCACCCATTCGGAAGAACATCAGCAGAGAAGAATGGGCAAGAAACTCTGCTGGTTATTTTTTTTAAATCAAGGTATAATACAATTTAATACTTATAAGTAAGATTACATGTCAAAATCAGGTTGTGTTGCTGGTGCAGGAATTTGACTCCAGACATATTTGTCCTCAATGTAATCAGTAACGCTATAGTATGCTTTAGTCAATAAAACGTCTTTAACGTACGATTTGAATTTACCTTCACTAAGCCCAGTTACCTCCTTGGGAATTTTATTATAAAATTGAATACATCTACCAATGAAAGACTTCCCGGTTCGCGCTAACCTGGACTTAACAACAGCAAGCTTATTTCTATTTCGCGTATTAAAACTGTGGTGATCTCCGCGCACCTTAAGGTTACTCAAGTTTCGGCGGGCATACATTATATTTTCAAATATATATAACGAAGGAACGGTAAGGATTCGACTGGATTTAAAACGTTCCCTTAGTGACTCACGTGACCCCAATTTATAAATCGCGCGAAAAGCTCTCTTTTGGAGCAAAAAAATTGATTGAACATCGGCGGCACCTCCCCACAATAGTATACCATAAGATAGTATACTATGAAAATAAGCAAAGTAAACAATTCTTGCCGTTTCTTCATTTGTTATTTGCCTAATCTTATGGACCGCAAAAGATGCTGAGCTTAGCCTACCCGAAAGTGAATTTATATGAGTACCCCATTGTAATTTTGAATCTATGTCTAATCCTAAGAATTTAGTGCTAGTGTCAAGAGTTAATCGAGTACCCCCCAATTTGACGCAAGAATCTACTACTGGGACATTTGGTAATGAAAATTTAATGCATTTAGTTTTTGCCTCATTAAGAAGTAGGTTGTTAGTGGAAAACCAATCTAGGAGAATAGCCAAAGCTTTGTTAACCTGCACAAGGTCCCTATCCTTCCTATCTACTTTAAAAATTAACGAGGTATCATCGGCGAATAATACCGTGTCGCATAGGCTTTCCATTAGATACGGGAGGTCATTTATGTAGACTAGAAACAAAAACGGACCTAAAATTGACCCCTGAGGCACGCCTAAATCAATATTAGACCCTTCCGAAAGGTTATCGTTAACGTTTACTTTTTGTCGCCGACCGCCTAAGTAAGATTTCATGAGTTCAAGGGCAGGACCACGGATGCCGTAACATTCTAACTTCAAAATTAACGTTAAATAATCTACACAGTCAAAAGCCTTGGAAAGATCACAAAATACTCCAAGAGCATCCTGCAAACTTTCCCAAGCGTCAAAAATATGAGAAACTAATTTAGTCCCAGCATCTATGGTTGACTTACCCTTTGTAAAGCCGAACTGATTCTTATGTAGAATCTTATGCTCATCAAAATGGGACATTAACTGATCAAGGATTAATTTTTCAAAAATTTTGCTTAGAGCTGGAAGAACTGAAATAGGTCTATAATTATTGGGATCATCCTTACTACCGGATTTGAAAATTGGAGTGACTTTACTATGTTTCATTAGATCTGGAAAAGTACCTGCTTTTAGGCATAGATTGAAGAGGTTCGTAAGTTCAGGAGCAATAGTGTTAATGACAGAATCTAACATTTTTACAGAAATACCCCATAGATCTTCCGTGTTTTTCATGTTCAGTGATCTAAAAGCTTTTTTAAGCTGCGAAATAGAGACTGGTTTAAAACCAAATCCAGGAATTGACCGTTTAAAATTTTCCTTAAGAAGAACTTCAGCTTTAACTGAAGAAGAAGCTAGATTCTTGGTGGTTTCTTTAGGTATACTACTGAAAAACACATCAAAATGGTTGGCCACAGAAATAGGTTCAGTAATAAGTGTTCCGTCATTGCATTTCAAAGTGCAAGGGGTATCCTTGGAAGAAGTTCTTCCAGTCTCTTTGTTAACCGTTTTCCAAATCGTCTTTATTTTATTCTTCGATTGTTTTATTTTGCGAGCGGTATGGTTTGCTTTTGCTAAAAGACAAACTTTCTTAAACATTTTTGAGTAATTTCTAACATACGCATGAAAAGCTTCATCGTTGGTGTAAGACCTTTTAAAGTATAATTCAAATAAAACATCACGACTTTTCCTAATACCTACAGTAGCCCAATCACTAAAACTGATTTTATCTTTAACCGTAAACTGTCTTTTTGGAAACACGGCGTTAACATTTCGCGATATAATCGAAAATAAGTTTTTACAAATCTCATTTGGGTCTTTAGGGTTGGGGCGGTTTAGAGCTAAACTAACTTCAATGCAATCATTCAGGTGTTGTCGTCTCTTTTGAGAACAGTTTAACAACGGTCTACAACCTATGACACACGGTTTGTGTAGTACGGCGTTTTCGAGTTTTATATTGAGACCCAAATGATCCGACCTAACTCCGTTAACTATACATTTATCAAGAATTTTACAATTTGAAAATATATTGTCAATGCATGTTTGAGAGGAAAAAGTAACTCTGGTGGGCTCATTAAAGTTACAATTCAAACCATAAGACAAGAAAAGTGAAACTAAGTTTCCCGCGTCAGAACTATTTACTAGTAAATCAACATTAAAATCACCGCATACTATAACGGACTTCTTACCTTTAGATAATTTACTCAACACCTCCTCCATGACATTTAAAAAAGAGGAAAAAACAGAAGACGGAGGTCTATAGACACAAACTAAGATATAGCCGTCAATTTCTGCACAAGCAATCTCACAAGTGCGCTCAAGAGAATATTTAGTGATATCAACCCGTTCTTTGAATTTAATACAATTTCGTAATAAAATGATGCCAAATCCAACTATCTATTTTAAAAAAACACATCAAAATCCGTGCAGTATTTGAGTTTATCGCGAACAGACATACAGACGCGGCCGGGGACTTTGTTTTATAATATGTAGTGTACCTACTCGTAGTATGAGAAGTTTCCGAAAAAAGCTATAGACAAATCTTAGTTAAATTAATGATATTGACTAATGTTAAACTCCGATGTTGTGTCATGTACACTTTACATACCTGTCAATAATGGTGTTTTCCACTAGAGTTGTGCAATACTACTTTTTTTATTACTATGTTTAGTTAGTAGTATATTGTTTTTGGGAACGAATATAATTATCAAGAAACGCTTAATTTTAGGTTCAATGGTGTTTTTTTATGGAGCTTATCAACTAAATCCCATTTGAATCCGTCCAGTAAATGTAAATAGAAACCAAGAATATCTAAGTAAGTTTCAGCGGCAGTGTGTGACTGTATCGGTATCCTGTGGAACTTAATTTTCCAAGAACTGAAGCCGGAAATTGGAGTGCTGTGGTGTAAACCTTCATCAAAGGACGTCCGGTGTAAATGGACCAGCGGAACGTAATTTATTTAAAAACCAATTCCTTTTTATATTTACAAAGAAAAGTAATTTATTATTTTTGGATTGATATTTATTTTTACACATAATAATTTGGTTTTCGAATTTGGCCACATTTATTTATTTGTACAGTTTTTAATAGTTAAAATAAAATAATATTTCAAAAGTAAATTACATAAAAGTTCCGTAAACGGTGTTGGAGGTATTTTTAATTTATACAAAGCTTTTACACAGTAAGAAAATACCTAAAAGGTTCTAAGAGAAAACGGTGGAAAGAAGAAAGCACCTCCTTAATACCGATCCATTTGTCTGTTAATATTGCTGAGGATCTTCCTTTAATTGAATTAAAGAGAAAAGCACAAAATGTATCAGTTTAGTTAAAAGCAGCCAGTTGTTTATAAGGCGGCCATTGGTGGCCATTGAGTTCGGTCTCGTCGACTACATTAAACTGATTGCAGCAATTAGCGAATGGTGTAATTCTCGTTTTTCACCCGTCCCCCGCCCCCGCCCCCGCCAGCCCTCAGGAAATTACAAGAGTCCCGCAGGTCGCGGCGACTTCCCCGGATTAAATAAAATTGAAGAACTCAAATGAAATTGTTTTGGAAAACCGTAGTGATCGGCTCGGCGTGTCCTCGCTCAGCCCCGTTTATTGCCTTAATTATTGTAAGTGGATTGCTAATCAGGTAAAATAGCAGATGTCCACTCCGGTATTTCTATTTACTTTCTCTCCTTTTATTTTCTTAATATCGTTGTTTATATTATACGGTTCTAAGAAAGAAATTGGAATGTTTATTTTAGAGCAACTGTGTTCGATAAAATAAATACTTGAGTGGGATTAAATCATCTTTCAATCTGTTAAGTACTTAAAGTGCTCTCTATCTAGGACATCGTATTGCAAGACACTTAATATATCTTCGAGATCGAACAAACAAGAACCAAGATTCGAGTACATGCATATATTGCAACAAAGCGTCGTATGAGATGACCCGAGCCAACACATACATCTACCGAGAGCAATCACAGTAACCGATTTGGTACCAAAAGAGGCGGTGCTGTTTACAGCGGCGACAGTAAAGTGGTAAAATGATATATTTCGGATGTGGCGAGGACAATAGCAGCTAGTGTATGGGGCTGTTTCATAGTTTTGTTACATAGAGGCGATAGCAATAAACGTGCTATTCGGCAGCCCCCGGATCTGACATACAGCATTACATTGTATTGCATCACAAAGAGCTTGTTGCAAACCATTTGTTTAAACTAAAATGTTGCATAGTAAATCCTTGGCTATCGAAGCCAACGAGGTTCGACGATAGCCTTTGTGTACAGTATCGTTAACAATTGTGTCTTGAACTGTTTCTTTGCAGTAACATTATTCTATTGATGTCGGTATCAGCATGTGTAAACAACAAACATTTATTTCCAACTGACAGCGCGGTGGCCAAACGACTCTTGGCTAAGTGGAGTTAAACAAAAAATGTACCGGACTTATTAAAAAAAAAAATGAAATTTATTTAATTCTAACTGGTACATTACGTGTCGTTTGAGCTTACTGAGGTCAATTATGTTAATCGAAGAGTCAACCAATAAGTGCGCACCATTCCCGCCTCTTCTCGCAACTTCGACCAATGTAATTAGGGCTTTGAAGACATTAAATACCTACTTAGAAAGTTTTGTTTTAAGGATAAAAGATCGTAAGAGTGGACAAATATAAAATAACATAGATTTCTAGTTTGCGTCATTTATTTTTAAGCAATCTTAGGTATGTATATGTATGTAGTATAATGTTATGTTTATTGAAAAGCTGATAAATGGTTGTAGAATAGAGTAATAATAAAAGGTAAGGTTGTTTCCTCCACAGGTCCCCGCGGTCGTTATGTCACGACACACGGCGCCCACGGGCGGTCATCGCGCCGCCCGCCGCCTGCCGCGCCGCCCGCCCTATCCCGCTCGCACACAACATACTTTATTACATAAACCGATAAATTGATAATGTGTTATCCTTTTATCTTCCACCGTCGATAATGTTTCGCTCGAAACTACACGTTATTTTGGTCAATTTATCAGCTTTAGTTAGTACAGGATAGACCAATATCGGAATTTATTTGGAAGACATTTTATTTTAAGCTGCCTGAATTGGATACGACTGTTTCGACGGAATTATTTTTAGATGGTCGCAGTTGTTTAGTAAGTATTCTTACCATAATAGATATTGATATAACTGCAGTAGGTAGAATATGGTTGCTAGCTTTGAAATGAAACGGGTATGTTAAACTTTAATAAACATTATAGATTTGATGGGTGTTTGATTAAGTTTATGGTGGAACGGTCACGCGTGAATTGTTCAAACTGCTATTAAATCTGCGTCCGGGAGGGACAGTGGTGACGTAACGAAGTTTTGGTCCGTTCGCATTGCGCTCTATATTGATGCTAAAATGTGACATTGTGTTTGTGGTTTCGGACCACTCCAGTCAGATGCTACCGTTTTAACAATAAACTTGGGTGTAGTCAAACTGTCGTTAATCCTATAAGTTTGCGCTCGGATATTAATTATTACGTTTCTATTTAATTAAAGTCTAATATGAAGAGGTCCTATTTATTATTTTGTTGTACTTTGCAATGATACCTAGAACAAACGTTTTTCAATGTTAATTGTGTAGTTTTCTTTAAATATTAACCCTAATGATATTATTTGTCATAAAATATTCAAGTTACAACAACGATCAAGATATTTTAACATATGATTGCCTTCTTCTTCTTCTTCATCGAGTGGATGGTCAACCTGAACAATCCTGGTGTCAGAGTTATTGAGCCGCCAAAGGCCTCTGACATGGCTCATGTAACGACTACTATCCGTAGAAATTAACCGGGACCGACGGCTTAATGTGCCCTCCGAAGCACGGGATCATCTTACTTTTCGGCCAATCAGATGATTCAGCCTGTAATGCCCTAACCAAACTGAGGTCGCCTTAATACGATATAACAGGTATGATCTGAAATAAATGAAAGTATGTTGGAAATAAATGAAGCATTTAATATACTATGTTGTTCTGAAGCTGAGACGTAATAACGTACTTCAGGTCAAGAGTTCGTTAACGTTTAGTCTGGATCTAATTTCACTTAGTATTGTTTTAAGTAACCGAATAGGCTAGTGTGGCACTTGTAGAAAAAAATGGGACTTTTTAGGGTTCCATAGTCGAATGGCAAAAACGAAACCTTTATAGATTTGGCATAGCTGTGTCTGTATCTGTATGTCTGTCCGTCGGTCGGACCATCCGTCCGTCAGTTCATGTCACGGCACCTTTATTTCATAACTTCATAGACTACACTGTAGAAACTTTGCAGGCGTAATCTTAAACCGGTAATTTAATTACTACAAATAGTAATTTAATTTCGATTTTAAGCGGTAGAAATCGGTACATTCTATAAGAAAGGGTATTTTTATATCGAATTTTTCAAATCGGTTCATAACGGAGATATCAGGTATCAAACATAAAAACTACATAAGATCGACTTGAGAACCTCCTTCTTTGATTTTTGAAGTTGGTTCTAATACCAGCACCGAAAGCGCTGAGCGTCACTAGCAGGACCGATCTCCTAGCGCTTGTAGCGCTAAACTAGTGACAGCCGCCAGTTTTTCCTAGTGACCTAAGGCAAACAGTTTTCTTTTTCTTTCCAAGGCCGTTTATCGGAGTTTGGCTACACTTATTATAACACTAGATCTACCCTCTAACCGTAAACATAGATATATGAAAGCTAATAACATTCACCCGACGCAATAAAATATATTAATGCGCGTCCCTTGCAGGGCTGCCACAACACCGCGGCAATACGCCCAAGTATTTATGAGCCGGTAACGTCTTACATAACCTGCATTTGTTGTAATAAAATCTAATAAAATAACTCTTATTTCGCGCGTTGTTATTCACTTCCTGTTCTCACGGTGTCGAGTTTGTATTTACATGTTGAAGCATCTTCTTTCAAACACTCCTTTTTTTGTTAAGAGTAACAACAATAAAAACATTAAATATTTTAACAAGTATTCCACAATTAACAGACTCGTTGCGATGTCTACTATCACATTAATGATTATGCATGATGGCGGGAACACGCTTGTCTCTATCTAGAATACTGGCATACCAGTGCTAGCAAGTTCTCAATAGAAGACATTTGTACAAATGTCTTCTATTGAGAACTTGCTAGCTTGTTATAATATTATCTGTAAGGATGAGGCGATGTTTCAAATCCCACGGAGCGGCCCAATTTTTTAATGTTTTTTTTTTACGAACTTGAGCGAAGTTACATTTATTAAACAATAATGAAATAATATGAGGGTGGATTTCAAAATAAGACAGGTTTGGTGGTTTGGAGAAAAAAAGTCAATATGAAATAAAAATATTTTATATATAATTATTTAAGTAGGTAACAAATAAAAACAAAATGATTGAAATATATTTTTATTTCATATTGACTTTTTTTCTCCAAACCAGCAAACCTGTCTTATTTCAAATCCACCCTCATATTATTTCATTATTGTTTACTACGTAACTTCGCTCAAGTTCGTAAAATAAAACATTAAAAAATTTGGCCGCTCCTTGGGATTCGAAACATCGCCTCATCCTTACAGATAATATTGTAACAAAACTTCTAAACTATTGAGCCGCAACGTAGCTTACGTCATAAGATGAAATTATCAATCCAGTCAAGTGCAAGATGTGTTTGTATTAATGTGTGTGTTTGTATGAATGTAATAAGTAAAACTAGTATTCACGCAATAGTTTGGTAATGAACTTCTGAACGAAACTGTATGAACGTACGCCACTCATAAAATAAACATTTAATCATAAAACCAAAATAAATATTCATGACGATTTCATTTCATTATTTAAATTAAGAACGGGCTAATCAAATCTGTAAAGATATTTATGTAACAATAATATCCAAAGTAAGCTTGAACATAAAATATTTTTATTTCATATTGACTTTTTTTCTCCAACCAGCAAACCTGTCTTATTTCAAATCCACCCTCATATTATTTCATTATTGTTTAATACGTAACTTCGCTCAAGTTGGAAAAAAAAAACATTAAAAAAATTGGCCGCTCCGTGGGATTCGAAACATCGCCTCATCCTTACAGATAATATTGTAACAAAACTTCTAAACTATTGAGCCACAACGTAGCTTGCGTCATAAGATGAAATTATCAATCCAGTCAAGTGCAAGATGTGTTTGTATTAATGTGTGTGTTTGTATGAATGTAATAAGTAAAACTAGTATTCATAGACCAGGGTCGATAAGTTTTGAAACGAAAAAAAATTACAGTAGGATGAAACCCATTGGAAAAGGAAGGAAATATGATCAAAATGAAAGGAAAAATAAATTACAGACGATCCGAGTTCGGGAAGTGGGAGGGGGTGAGTTTTTAAGGGTAAAAATGGTTTATCTTGATTTCCGGCAAAACTACAAGTCCTATAGAAAAAAGTTAAATGGCAAAGTTGTAGGTAATAAAAAGGTCTACAACTTTTGTATTTGCAATTTTTTCACATAACCTCAAAATTTAGGTGAAAAATTCAAAAAACCAAGTTTTTGGTTTTTTATTTATATCTTTTTCAAAAAAAAATTTTTTTCTACGAAATTTGGTGAAAACTTACCTTATTATGTCCCAAATACACTGTAATTTATTTGATTAAAAATATTTATTTTTTCGCCTTATTTTAACTTAATATCAAAAAATCACCCTAATTTTCAATTGAAAATTCTGACGTCAAAATATCAGCTTTTTTCAAAAAATTGGTATGTTTTCTGTTCCTTAGAATCTTTACTTTCCGATGATGAAAAAATATATATATGTTACTGTAGTAAATCTTCTCAGAAAATGCAAAAAACTCGAATACGATTATTTTATTAAAAAGTTGATTTATTTAATGCTAATTACATTTATGTCATAGAAAATCTCATTACATATAAATATAAATGTAAATCGTACTATTAAATGTAGATATAGTCCAGTCATTATAGTAAGTTCACCTCGGAATTCGAGATACCCAGCTGTAAGTCTGTAAATACTTGTATATTGACACCCTAAAAGTTGTATCATAACCTACATAATATGGTAGGGTGTACGCAACTATTAAATTTCAAGGTGAAAGGTCACAAAAATCGGTTTATGCTTTTTTGTAAATATCTCAACGGTTCACCGTATGAAAAAAAATTTTGAACAAAATTTGTAGACAATTTTGTATTCTACAATATTGACAATAAATACAAATAGCAAAAAACCCATAGGAAATGAGATATTTACAAAAAAGCGCAAACCGATTTTTGTGACCTTTGACCTTGAAATTTAATAGTTGCGTACACCCTACCATATTATGTAGGTTATGATACAACTTTTAGGGTGTCAATATACAAGTATTTACAGACTTACAGCTGGGTATCTCGAATTCCGAGGTGAACTTACTATAATGACTGGACTATATCTACATTTAATAGTACGATTTACATTTATATTTATATGTAATGAGATTTTCTATGACATAAATGTAATTAGCATTAAATAAATCAACTTTTTAATAAAATAATCGTATTCGAGTTTTTTGCATTTTCTGAGAAGATTTACTACAGTAACATATATATATTTTTTCATCATCGGAAAGTAAAGATTCTAAGGAACAGAAAACATACCAACTTTTTGAAAAAAGCTGATATTTTGACGTCAGAATTTTCAATTGAAAATTAGGGTGATTTTTTGATATTAAGTTAAAATAAGGCGAAAAAATAAATATTTTTAATCAAATAAATTACAGTGTATTTGGGACATAATAAGGTAAGTTTTCACCAAATTTCGTAGAAAAAAATTATTTTTTGAAAAAGATATAAATAAAAAACCAAAAACTTGGTTTTTTGAATTTTTCACCTAAATTTTGAGGTTATGTGAAAAAATTGCAAATACAAAAGTTGTAGATCTTTTTATTACCTACAACTTTACCATTTAACTTTTTTCTATAGGACTTGTAGTTTTGCCGGAAATCAAGATAAACCATTTTTTACCCTTAAAAACTCACCCCCTCCCACTTCCCGAACTCGGATCGTCTGTAATTTATTTTTCCTTTCATTTTGATCATATTTCCCTCCTTTTCCAATGGGTTTCATCCTACTGTAATTTTTTTTCGTTTTTTACCATTTTTAAAGGCTTCGGCCCTGGTCTATCACGCAATAGTTTGGTAATGAACTTCTGAACGAAACTGTATGAACGTACGCCACTCATAAAAATAAACATTTAAATCATAAAACCAAAATTAATATTCCTGACGATTTCATTTCATTATTTAAATTAAGAACGGGCTAATCAAATCTGTAAAGATATTTATGTAACAATAGGTGTAATCGAAAGGTAAGCTTGATCGTAAAGTTTTTAATGTCACTAAAAATGTAAAGGTATTTTTGGCACATTGGCAGTAAATCTTATTATGTAACATGCAATGTAAATGTGTTATGGCACAATTTTTGTAAATGTTGTTATGAAAGACAGATTGTAAACTGAAATTTGGAGCATTAACTGAAAAGTAGAATGTGTCATGTGAGTTGTAAGCATGTTTTTGGCATGTAATGTGTAAACGTATTTTAATGTAAAGGTATTTTTGTAACACTCAACTGTAAAGTTATTTATGACCTCGACTGTACGAGTATATGCTAACCGACACGCCTGTTTTTGACATCTGTGCATTGTATTTTGACTTGCAATTAACGAACGTGATAAGTACATGCATTAAGTATAGTTACTACTATTTATTCGTCCTGTTAAAAATAGGCAAAGTTGGTAATGCTTTTACTCGATATACTTTTTCCATTTGCCCCAAATAAGGAAAAGAGAACTAATATAAATATCACGCGGGAGCTCCCTGCCTCCATGCTCTCAAAGTCGCAGCCTCCTGCAGGTAGGTGGATTTATTTATTTTATTCTCTCACCTTCCCATCAAAGTTTTCCACAGATTACGCTAAAATGGAATAGGTGTGATAAAATAAACATTTTTACGACATCGCAAGGGTAAATTGCTTCATAAAACGCAATTATCTCGAGAATAAGGCCGTGTCTACTGTATAGGTCATTTTGTTACGGTTTAGGCAGTAAAGACACGTGATATATTATTAGTGGGATTTATGAAACAACACACAAGACCTACATTATTTTGATTGGGGTTTCGTCACGTTTCGTGTTACTTGACCTTTAAACTTATGAGTGAATCCTTATTATTAAGTACATAATATAAACTCAACATTAATTAAGAGGAATTACCTAAACCCCATTGCTTTAGGTTTTAGCATCAAAGTCAATAAACATGTAGTTTGTTGTTTAAGAGTCAACACAAACACAAACATACATTTAAGAGCGTTGGGCAAAAGCTTTAAAAGAAAGCACAGGAATTAAAAAATGTCTGTTTTAACATGTAGCTACTATTTGTGAAAAGTATTAACGTGGTTTTATTAAGAATAGCTTTATCAGTATAAAAATACCCTGTAACAACCTAAAGTGGTTTCATAAGCTAGGTAGTTTCTTTTCAATCAATGTCCTTAGTATTCAGCGCTCGGTGGCTCTGCGACTTGCCCGGATAATAGTATCAATATTCACTGAGAAGTGTATTAAAAAGGCAATATATTAACAGCTCTATAGAGGTACCTACGTAAAGAATAATCCACGGGCTGCACTTAAAAATCGCATATCTCAGCCCATTGTTCCCCCAACAATAGGTAACTGAACCAGTTGGATGTTGAAAAAGAAACAATAGGATACAAATTTATAATGCAGTCTGGAAATGAATCACGTCATACCCTGCTCCTATGGGAGCCGCGCTGAATGAAAATGAACAACAACGCTGATTCAACGTGGACATGAATATAAAATACTTTCAAATAATCCATTCAACGTTTCTTCTCATTTTCACGGTTCCGCTGTCCTAGCAAATTCTTAATCTTTATAGGACCCTCTTAAATAAATCGGGCAACGAATGAATTTCCGCTCCAATCCCAGGAATTGTTGAATGTGCGAGTTGATAGGTAGGGATCGATAGTCTCATCACGAATAGAATTAGATCAGTATTGTAGCAAGTCCCCTTTCTTGTGAACCACTCGAATAAGAATCATTTTTAAAAAGGCTTCACAATTTTCCATTTGGTCCGACCCGATCGAAGGGATTATACCAAGAAATAAAAGTATGATTAAATTAATTGGAAAAGCTATATTTAAAATATTATTGATTTAAGAATTAAATTCCTAATGGCATTTAATTTTTGTAATTAAAAAGTTGATTGTTCATATTATTGCAAAATGCTGTTACAATAAAAGTACCCGTGCGTTATCTGTAAATTCGTTCTGATACGCATCATAATATGGCGCCGTGTCGAGGTAATCCATCATTAAGTACAAAGGAATATAAGTGAAAATTTATGTAACGTTAATTTTTGGAAATAACTGCACAGTGGACCGTTATTAATGTGCAACTCATGAATAACATGTACCGTTTCGCACGATTCTGTCGGCAAATGGCCCATATGTCTAGCTTAGCGGTGAAAACACCCAAAATAATAATACGACAATGTGTATTGCTCTCTGTCCAAATAAAGTAACGATACCAAAAATGGAACGCCAATTTTCGGCTCAATACGTGAGTTGATACGATCAGTAATTAGATAGTTGTGAGACCTTGTGTGTTACGTTATTATTTTGTTGGTTATTTGTAATATTAGTGGATTTAAGCTTAGCATGCGTATACTGTTGCTTTCTAAAAATCATAAAGCATCGTTTGGATTGAGTGAGTTTACCAACAGTGAGTTGACAAACTTTTCTTAAGACCTTGTCAGTTCGCAGCTTGTTAAAGATAAGGCTGCGAACACAGGCAGGCTTGTTTGGGCATAGAATCTAGTCTTGCATCCTAGGTAAGCAACGTTTACTGCGCTTTTAGCACCTAGCTAAATGCTTTCTTAGGATCCAAGCCACTGGCTATAGGCACCAAGCGTGCCATCTGCCTATTGTAGTCCAACTATGTCTAAGCGCTTCGATTGGTATGTATGGTAGCGTAGCTTTTATATCTTATCAATATTCAGTCCCAATCAGAAACTTATCATTGAAAATGTGTGCACAAGTACTTAACCCAAAATAAATCTATTTTCGTCTTAGATTTTCATATTATTATCGGGAGTAGTCTTCACATAACCTTCATATATTTTTCATATTGTTATTATGTAAAAAGGTAAAATTGTATCTATTCTCCCTCAAAAGATACTTAGGCAAAGAAGGGTCAAAGGTACTTGGGAACGGGTCGGGTAAATAGTGTTCGCGGTACGTGCTCCGTGCACGAGGTGTTTCTACGTGTTTACATTACAGGTTTTTACTTTAAAAATCTAATTTCAGAAAATTACAGGTTTAGCGTATTTAAACGACGCAGGTTTTTGGCATTTTACTAACTGCGTGTCACCGGTATTGTTAACGAACTAATGTACTGAATAATTACTAAGTTAGTATAAAATATAAAATTGTTCATTTTAATAACTAACTTTACCGTTTTGCTAAATTTTACATAATGAAATTTCATGGAGCGCTAAGCTTCTTAAGTCATGCAAAGTTCAGAACAAGTTTTGGGTTAAAGATTGAATACATAATTATATTTTGTTGCAAAAACTAGAATTAAGTAACTTTACAGAACATAGTTTAAAAACTACAACCCAAGTTAAAGCGACGGTATTAAAAGTTATTGGTATTCTAAATTCTTTTAATATTTTAAGTAGCAACTGAAAGAACTTAATTTGTCTATACTAATATAATAAAGCTCTTTGTCTCAGAAGCTATTAAACCGATTTGAATAATTCTTTTTGTAATGGATAGCCACGTAGAGTACTTTCACGCTGACATTCTCACGAAACGAGCACAACTTGGGAGAAACCAAGCTGCTAGTTTCTTAAATTAACTTATTCTAGAATCTTGTAATGTTATGGAAAGAAGATATGTATTAGGTAATTAATAATGATATTAGCAGGTCTCGATAAAAGCATCTAGGTTTATTAATGTATAAAGTTTGAAACACGTTTATGACATTAAATCCATGCAAACCATTAAAAAGTGAGGGCATTATTCTGGGAATATTATAAAATTCTGTTTGACGCGAAATATTTCCTCAGATTTTTTTATTCCCTGTATAATTCTGACGTATATCATAAATGTACGTGTTAGCATTAAAACGTTAACTGCACTTATGTGTAAATAGGCGGTTATATATCGCGTGGAGTGGTGAGCGGGCGGCGTCGCGGCTAACAGGCCTCGGAGGCTGTAAACGTCTCTAACGGGTGACTTTCGGTGATTTACTCCAATTTTATGTGTCGCTTCTCCTCTGGATTTATATTAAATTTATTTTATGGCACAATTTTACAACCCTGAAACATGTTACGATGGTCATTCCGGCGTGTCTTGTTTTAACATGTGCTAAATGTAGTCGTACAATTGTTTTGTTTTATCGATACTTACCGGTAGACAATAAAAGTTTAACACATAATACTTTAAGTAAGGATCCATTTCATTGAATCTCAGATTAAGCGATAAAATTGAGTAAACTTATTTTATTATGATTGTGTTTTAGATTAAATAAACGTTTCAATCTTACTAATGGAAGAGTTATTTTGATGCAATTCTGAACGGTTAATACTCGGTATTATGTAGCGAACACGTAATAGCTGGCGAACATCAGTATTGTGCCGGCATTATCTGAGCTCAACACGACTCCAATACAACAATGGTTCAACATTTATTATTGTTTGCAATGTCCATTGTGCTCAAGTAATCACGTGGAAAAAGCAAGGAGTTGGATTTCTCTGCTTTTGACAGAAGACAGCCGGGGATGTCGCTGTAATTATTTATTAATCCTTGTAACCCGGCGGGCGGTCAGTCCGCGGCTAATAGTTCTCGACGTTAGGTACTAACTGAAGCCTTTTATATTTTTATTTTAGAAATCGCTTCAACTATGTTCACTTCAGTTAATGTCTGCCTATTCGTTGTAGTTAAGTTTGAATTAATTTAAAATAAGAACTTATCTAAAACAATTGAAAATGGGACGTTTAGGTCGAATGTTTTTCAATATGACCAATATAATCCAATCATTTGGTAAAAAAAAAGGGGGTTACCTGGAAAGTTTTCCGGGAGTTTTGAAAATTGGTTTATTTATAGATTTGGGTATGCTCTTTTCGAATTTCAACTTTGCCACCTCGTACCCCCGCCGCTCGCGCCGCCATATTGAAAAAATGGCGCCTAAAAACGGTTTTTTGGAAATATCTCTTTTCCGACGCATTTACGACAAAAATATCTATGTACAAAATTAAACTAGAGAAAATTTCCTACAATTTATGTATTAATAATTTTTTTCATAAAATCAATAGCTTTTGGCGTACGAGCGCCGCAAAGTATGTACTTTGCGGCGCTCGTACGCCAAAAGATATTTCCAAAAAACCGTTTTTAGGCGCCATTTTTTCAATATGGCGGCGCGAGCGGCGGGGGTACGAGGTGGCAAAGTTGAAATTCGAAAAGAGCATACCCAAATTTATAAATAAACCAATTTTCAAAACTCCCGGAAAACTTTCCAGGTAAAACTACCAAATGATTGGACTAATATATTACGAGTATAGTAGATCAAAATAATGTTGAACAATGTTAACTAGGGAACGAGTGTAGATTTAATTTACAATTAAATACAGTTTGTTTTTGGAAGCCCTATGAAGTTTGATAATGTACCACGTATAACATCTTTAGGTTTTGGAATAAGCAATTTCATAAAAAAATATCTTATAGGTACATTATGTATAATAAAAGAAAAACAACAATATTTTTCAAATAACCAATACAGTTTCACAAGTATACTCGAAGAAAACTTAATGTTTTCTTAACTTTGCGACTAGACTTTTCAATCTTCTCTCCTGCGTTGTGTGGGTGTAGTTTATTTTAGATTTCCATTACAAACGGTTGTAATCGGGCTTACTGAAGTGGGAGACACTGATTTCGTTTCTATATTCAAAACATGTTAGTCAAGTCAGTCAAGAAGCTGGTATGAAAAAATAATAAGGGTCTAAGGTTATTTTACGATGTTATCTGATTTATAGATATCACATCAATACAAGATCTGACTTATTAAGATTAAGAATTTGGTACATTATTCCTTATGTATATACGGTTTGCTTCTTTGAGCGAGTTTACAAGCTAAGAAGATTTTCTACTTATTAAATAAGGAAAAAGAAAAGTTAGCTTCGTTAACAATGAGCTAGATTACCAGACGAACTCGTTAAAGACTTTTTGTTTGATT
Source organism: Cyclophora albipunctata (assembly GCA_963082685.1). NCBI lineage: Eukaryota > Metazoa > Arthropoda > Insecta > Lepidoptera > Geometridae > Cyclophora > Cyclophora albipunctata. Next base: position 6,345,137 of record OY720119.1, on the reverse strand, counting down.
TGAGCGACATCCATTATAATACTCGTAGTTTTTAATTTACTTTTTACTTGTGTAAGAATTCAAATATATCTTCCTAAGTGAAAAATATTTTAATTGAAAACTTTAAAACCAATCTTGGGTTATATTTAAGAAACAATTACCTCTAACATCGAGGTCATCAACAGAAGCGTAAAAGTAATAACGAATAATAGGACAGTCAGTAGGCTTACCGGCGATTAACTTCGGCAGAAAATTAAAAGCGACGACGTTGAGATAATAAAAGCAGTTGGTAGAAATACGTGACCAATATGTCCTGTGAGGGTTACGAACGGTGATCTGAAGTTTATGTACATCACGTAGCTGGAGTTTGCTCTGCCAACGTGGTTGGTCTAGCTTACTGCTGGCTTGATATAGCGAATATCAGAACCGATCAAGATCGGAATCGGTGCACACTGGTGCCGATTCTTTGTTCTCTTCCATTTTGCGTACTTGTTCTAAAGTTAAGACTCACAGCTTTAACTACTATGACACCTACCAGTCTTTAGCAATAAACCGTAACTTACATGCATCCTAAATTGTTTCAAGTAAATAATTTAAATTAAATAGGTAAACTAAGTACATTTGTAACTTTGAAACTGTTTGTAATTAAGACGAGTTGAACTATAAATTCAATGTAATTAAGCACCTTATCTAAGAGTTTCAGGGTTACAAACAGGTCTATCCGTCGTGGGTCAGAAACTATGTTTTAATTAAGGTCTTTTATCACAGCGTGGGGTCGGAGAGGCGCATAGCGATACGAGGGCGGGGTCACTCGATGAAAGGGTGAAGATGACTATCGGCCGACAGTTTCAATCGCGTCACAAGTTCGCTCGTTAAACCGCACACATGTCAACAAAATTCCCATTCAAAACATTTCATACATAGAGGGTCCTTTCATACTATTCGCAAACTCCAAAGTTCCAGATCACGCTCGGGGAGGTTACAAAACTTTACCAAAATTAGTTTATTTGAATGTCTCAACAAATTGTCACTGAATTATCCGGGGAATACCGTATATTATAGTCGGGAACTGGATCAACTTATATCATAATTGAATTTGAAACTTGGCTTATTTTACGTGCTCGCTATCCAGCTAATTGTATCAGTTTTGTAAATAATATATTGAGTGTAAGAAACGTTGTTATAAAGCTAATTATATTTCATAATTCATAGGTAATACTAGTATGGCAGATTCTAAGAAATAGTTACTGCATTGTAACTAAACAGTGGTTACGTATTATTCTGTATTCATATAGAAATATGTATTGTATGTATGTTGTTAAGTATTCAATAAAGACAAAAATATCCTCGAGCCGAATGTCATTGTTTATAGAAAATGAAATATCGCAGTATTGGTTCAAGGAAATCAATATTCCTTATTAGTAATACAAAAACGTTTTTCTCGTCTGAGGAATTAATTTCTCATTTCCTTACCAAGACTGTTAGTATAAATAAATAATGTAAAGCTGTGTAGATAAGTTTGCGGCGATAAGAGTTTCTTATTTGTTAACGTTAGGAGTTCGCATTAAAAAGACGAATGTGGGGTTCGGAGCAAACGATTTAATGGCCATATTTAAGGTTGCCCTCTTGATCCGCTTACAAAACGAATTGGTTGCGAAATTGCTATCTAAATTGGACTAGTTCGGCGGTAGACAATTTGGCAAGGCATTTGTATTCTTGCGGAGAAAAATAGCATATACCTTAAACATCTGATAGCAGACGACGGAGGTCTGTCGGCATCGACGCGTCATGTTGGGCCCGAGCCAATCATTCGATCGAAATGAAATATTTCGTACCAATCTACAGACTTAATGAAAAAATCCCCCTCGCTCATTCAGTAAGTATGTTCCATACGAACGTCTGACGCAATATCAGCTGTTAAGTACTTTATTGCCAGTTTCAATCTGGAAACAAATTAGATTCCTCGCATGAATATGAATCGAGTGAAACAATACCGATGTGTATTGTGTGTCGCGGATGACACTCGAAGGCTGGCGTCCTGCGCGCGGTGTGCGGAGCGCCTGGCGCTGCTCATAACTCCATGCTCGGTTCGTTATCGCAGTTCTTAATGGATATAGCGATGTTAACAGTGCTCTCTCATTGTTGTCTATAAATTGGATGCTGCGGCAATTTGCTCATCGTGCTGTTTTAAAAATGGGTATTTTATTGTTCCGTCTTTTATTTAACTGAAATTACTCCTCATTCATTAGAGAGGACGCGGCGCACTCCACTCCGTTTTTATTTTCCATTGTTGGTTTTCAAAATTAAGCCCCAGTAACAATTGCTTTGTTAATAAGGGTCCCACGATTAATCTGCTTTATTTTTTCTCTTTGAAGAAACAAGAAAGTCTTCAGACTACATTAGTGTTTTTTGTTGTATTCTTCTAAATTAATCAGTCTGAAATGGGTTCATTTTATTCCCTTTATTTTCACATTTTTGCGGGCTTAAAAACGTTACGTTTTCTCGTAAATCCTTTCTGGCGCTATTACTGCTTAAATAAAATTGACGGTCTCTTGTTTTTATTTCCAGCTATTTGCTTGTTTCTGATTTAATTTACTGGTAAGTAATAGGTTTTGGTAAAATAACAGAGTAGGGCGATATTTTTAGCTCACAAAGAAAATTTTGTGTCCGTCTCTTCCTTTCAAAAAGGTTACCTTTATCATAATTTAACATACCATCATCTGAAGTATAAATATTTTAAATATTTCAATAGAGAATCACAGCTGTTATAACTGAAATAAGTGTTAAACTAAAAAACGTGCCCTGTAACAACAATTTATTTTATTACAATGATTATAAAATGATAATAAATAATAATAATAACGGCCACGGCCTGCCGCCGATAACTTGTTTACAACTTGTTATGGCAGGTGCCGACCTCTTTGTAATATCCCATCTCCAGTCCATCCAACCTTCATTTCCATAGCCCAGTCTTTTTCTTTCATTTCTACTGACAATAGTCCCTACTTCTGCAGGCACACATTCCCGGACATGTACTGATGTGGTCGGGAGTGTGTCCCTGCAGTTGTTCCATTACATTAAACATCTCCAAAGGGCCTCTACGAGTTGGATCTGTATCCCCTCGCATGCCTCTCAAAAAGACCGGGCTTGTCCCGTGACTCCGAGGAGAAACACTATAATAATAATAAATAAATATACCTGGACAAATTCACACACGATTAATTAGACCCAAAGTAAGCTTTAAGCTTGTGTTATGTGTTATGATAAAATCTGTAATAATTCGGAAAGCTTCCATCCCAAATATAAGAACCATTTGCTTTGAGAAGCAGCGATTAATACGTAAAGGTGAACTTGAGAGGTGCTTAGCGATGCTCCCTGGAGGGTCATTAACAAAGATTCCGCCGCATCTGACGAAACATTGTTCTATGTTTAACGTTGTTTATTTTTATAGGCGGTAACATTTCGGTAATTTGTTAAAGGATAATATTTGAGCTCGTTTATGAGGGCGTGACGTGGCCATATTTGTTTGTTGCTGTGTAGGCAACAACACGACACTCATCTGTCAAGCTCAACTGGCGACAATATACAAACGGACTGCGAATAAATTGCCCATCGTTTATATTGATGTGGCGATATTAAAAATACTAAATTATTCATCGTTACGACAACATTTTAGGTGATTATTTCGTTTTGTGTACTTACTCTGACTGGAATCATTAGGTGCAAGTAATAGAATTATCTAACTATTAACTAAGCAATGTTAGATTATCATCATGCAGCTCAGTGAGACTGCTTTTCTACTTGGATGGATGGCCGAAAGTGGTATTTCTATCTGAACGCTTCCGAGCTTTGGAGGGCACGTTAGTCAGTCGGTCCCGGTTGTGTCAATCCTAAGACAATTATGGAGGCCTTTATTCGGTCTCCCTGTTAGTCGGCCGATTAGTCTCTAACAGAAGGAATTAATAAAATAGTAACCGACATGTCTTTTAACTAATCGCATAGTTTAGATTGAGATGAAAATTACACAAGTATGTAATATGTGTACATATTACATACTTGTGTAATTTTCATTCCAACACTTCATAGTGTATGTATCTGTGTATCAAAGTGTACATTATTAATTCATATACTTGTCAAATAACCGTATTGCATTATAATGTCACAAGTTTCGGGGTGACTTTCGAAAACATATTAGTTTCGTGCAATGAATATCAAACTGAACTGAAACTTGTTCGTATTCATGTTGAACAATTTCGAAATTAATGTGCCTGTTTTGGCCTCTGATTTTGTTTACCTGTTAATGGTGTTGTCACGTAAAATATCGGCGGTTATGAGTATCGTGTTGCTATTTGCTTTAAAATGTATATTCCTAGGTGTTATGTGTATATTTGATGTTTGTGACAAAAAAGCGCAGTGGAAATGCTATTGACTGCGGCCCGCCATTTTCATGTCAGCTTTTTATCACATTCGTTAAGTTAATTAATCTACATATATGTCTGTATATTAATCTATTAATCTACATATAATCTATATATATGTTCCTTTTTAATAGCGCAACATTTAAGCTATAGAAAAAGTATAAAATAAATAAATAAATAAATAAATACTTGGACAAATTCACACACGGTTAATTAGACCCAAAGTAAGCTCTAAGCTTGTGTTATGGAATCTAACTAACTGATACTACTACATATACATACACAAATACTTTATAAGAATATATAATTGACACCCAGACGTCGTCGCCAACAACTATGTCTTCACATATTGTTGACTCCGGGCGGGGATCGAACCCGCAACCCCTGACACAGTAAGCGCTCTCACTGCCACTGTGCCAACGGGCTTGTCAAAGTATCTATAAGTTAGCTATAATAAAGCAGAAGAGGTAGATTTTGTTTGTTTTCCGGAACGAGCTTATCTCAGAAACTATCAACCCGATTTGAATAATTATTGTAAAGTAATGGATAGCCACACTAGCTATAGCTACACTAGCTAAGCTATTTTTCATCCCGAAATTTCGATGGGAATGAGAACGCGGGTAAAACACCGGGCCGCACTAGTACTTAAAAAAATAATATTTTGTTACTATAGGTCGGATGTAGATTATGTTTAACTAGCCGCGCCCCGCGGTGTTACCCGCGTTGTATCGGTTCCCGAGGGAATTTCGGGATAAAATGTATCCCATGTTTTATTCTGATGTTTAACCTATATTACTGTAAAGTTAAATTCAAATCCGTTCAGTAGTTTTTGCGTGAAAGAGCAACAAACATACATCCATACATACATCCATCCTCACAAACTTTCGCATTTATAATATTATTAGTAGGATTCTCAACTAAAGACAATTCTGAAGGTTAATTGACGGGGTAGGAATAAAATGAAATTACTACTTTTTATTTGTACGTTCACATGTCCCAAAGATGCGTTGTGGAGTCGCAGTGTTGTTTACGTGTAATATAAACATGTTATATACCGACAAATAAGTTATGTCTAAGCTTCCCTACAAAATCTATTTTGAAAAAAACCAAATTAAACGCTTGATGAATAAAAAACAAATTAAAAAGGTACTAACAAATATTATGTTATAAACAAACAATTTGTATGAGCTTGCTTATAAATACTTCAAACAACCAAACATGAAATAGATATCATTAAAATGAAACATATATTCGTACGTGATATTAACGTGTATTACAAATAAAGTTACGAAATTTAATAACATATTACTTCGAAACGAATATTATGAAAGTTATTGAACAATTACACATTAAACTTGTGATATTTGCTCGACAACTTTTATACAAAGTCTTATACATATGTGAAATCCTCCCGAAATAATTTTGATCAAATGGTACAACTTTGATGGAATGTATTTCATTACCTTTATTTACCGTCTGATGCTTTGTTCTTTGTTGTATGTACAACTAGGTTTTGTCTCAACTGTTTAAGCATGTAAGTATGTAAATACAACGCCAATCTCCTTCACAGTGTTTGTACTAGTGTGCTCCGCTTCAGATCTAATTACTATACAGCGTTTGTTAGGTTTCTCTACATAAGTAGTTCGTACATTAGCAATGTCAATAGATCAACTTGGCGAACAGAATAATTTAATTTCCATATATCACATGCGTCGTTATCTCTTTGTAGTTGTAGTTTCGACTAGATACTACCATTATGTTACAAATTGAAACATCTCCGTGTAGTATCGCGATGATCACATCGGCATGCAAATTAAATCAATGTCTGTATAAAGGGCGATAACAAACTCTTGGTTGCATAACTTCGCACGCAATTCGGCAATAAACTTGCACCAACGGAACTAAAATTTCAACGCAACTTTATTTTTATCAAAGGAAGTCGTTAGCCGATATCTGAACCACCTAGCGCGTATTAACATACATAATTATAGGCAGTTTAACAATTGGAGCGATGCCAGCCCTATCCCACTGAAATTATACACGACTATTACAGTTTTTCGGTTTCCGTTGGTGAAGGAAACAATATGTTTTCGCCAGATATTCTTGATTTCGTTGGAGGCGTAACGCTGAACGAATTTATTGGTTAGATTTATTGTAGTCGGAGTTTTGATTAATAAAAGTTACCTTTAATAATGTCACAATGAGAAATCATAATATATAACCGTGTTAAAGGATTTCACGACACAAATGTGAAATAAACAATGTGACGGGTTCGGTATTATTAATACTAAGTATACTCGTACATGTTTTGGTGTTTATGAATTTATTTAAAGGTAATGTAAACATTAACACGTTAAGCCGTCGGTCCCGGTTACTTTCTACGGATATTAGTCGTTACATGAGCCATGTCAGAGGCCTTTGGCAGCTTAATAACTCTGACACCAGGATTGGTCAGGTCGACCATCCACTCGATGAAGAAGAAGAAGAATATAGACATTCCGAAATAACACACTGTTAAGCAAAATATTGACTAATTCAAAATGTTTATTAGCCACCACAGTCAGAAAATCATAGCTGAATATTATATAAATTCCGTATACATGCGGCACAGGAATCACCTCAATCATAGTTTTATGTACAGATATATTGTAACTATAAAACTTTTATCCCAATTAAGTTTTTTATGACGCGATATAAACCTTCTGGGACAAAACAAAGAGACTGTATATTTTCCTTTATTGTCAAGTACAAGAGCGCTGCCGGTGACACTTCGATTTAGTACCGACCCTTGGTTTGATAAAAGTCCTTTCACCGGCCCTCCTATTATTTAAGCACCTACTTATATAATGCCCTTGGCTAAACGAGTCATTTGCCATAAGAGTTGTAGAACACTAATTAATTTACAAAGGAAGCAGCCGTTAATTATAAAATAATTAATTTAAGACGTAATTTTAAAACAAGCTTTTGTTATTTTAATAAGTACTTCATGTTAATGAACCAAATTATTAAGATAAATGGTTCTTTAAACAAAGAAAGCAAACAATGATTCCTTATTTATAATTAAGGTAAAATAGCGCTTGGAAATTTCGATTTTGATTCATGATCATGCCTATTTTTTGAGGTAGTTGTTTTTGGGCACAACTTTTTGATTAAAAATTACATAATATAACCGTTTTACCAATTCAATTTTATTTTTTTCTGGAGAAATTAAAAATATGTCGGTCGTCACAGTGAGAGCGGTGCCTCCGACACAATATGAAACCACTTTGGAGGGTCACGTCGTCCGTCAATCCTTGCCGGACCCTCATTTCAGCTGACATTATTTTACTTTTTGCCCAAACTGTTCTGAATTAATAAAAACCTCCTACTTTAAATCATTAAGGAAAATGTGAGCATATTTTCGCAGACATATTTCAAAGATAAATCCTAAATTGTTTTACCTTTGTCCTATTTTGCTTTCAGAATGGTTTTTTTAACAAAATTCTAGGTTAAATATTTTCACAATACTCTTCAATATTCTTCTCTCCTAAAACATTCGGTATGTAGGTAGGTGGTTTGGCAATAATGTTTAGTGCCCATTTAGCAAATAAGAATCTCGTAACCCATTTAAAGATAAGTAGTTAAATAGACATTGTAGCGTGTGAGAGGTAGAGGACAACAAAGTATCTCTTTGTAAACGTTCTTAAAGTCGATTCAAGCGACCTGATGCTAAATGTTCCATTTGTAACGTAACAAAGAGCTTGAAAAATAGCACGTCTGAGAGAGCTAAGGAGAGTAAATTCAACAATTTATTGGCGAGCCTTGAGCCCTATATTTGTTGCAAATGAAGACGGTGGCGAGGTGACAATTTTCAGCTGTTGGCACGGAATGACCGCCCGGGGACCGCCCGGCGACCTATAGAGCTCCTCAAATTTTATTCTTCTACGTAAATAGTTGCCTACGTCGGCCTTAAACGTCTTACGTGTTCGTTAAACAGAACGAAGTGCAAATAAACGCGTCGACTTAATTTCAACCTCATGTTATTCAAACAAATTTTATTTTCATTAAGGTAGACGGGAAAACACCAGCTTAATACAGAAAAACCATTTTATCTCCTCGTATGCTAAATGATTTTGCTTATCGTACGTAATACCGTTTATCCGCTCGTGTTACATTTTTTACGGTAACCGTTGTAGTATTACGTTTGAATTATCAGTTTTATTATCGTGTTCGCCACAACTCACCGTGAACACTGAACAATGTTTTGATGTATCATATTAGTCTACACGCTTACCACGCATTATACTACCGCGGACCTTATCAAACATTACTCATAAAGTAAAGTAGCAACGATATTCTTTGATATTTCCCTTCATTTAAAATGTATAAGCGTTTGATATAGAACGTAACTCCTCTAAGTCCACGCCCTGCACCGCTGTTTTTATTTAATTAGTATGTAGATGACGTTCGTTATTAGATACCCTTTTCTCGCGTTTTTATCCGCATTAATTACTTACGTGCCTGTTGCAGAACGATTGTTTTATCTAGCTTTGTTAATGTAAATGGATACGGGTGGAATATTAATTATATAATGTGAAAATTTTAATCTCTGCTTTGTGCAACAATTTATAGAAGATCTAGAAGCGCATAAAGTGGTCGGGACTTTGGAGACTCAAGACGGTTTCGTCTGAATAAAGCTTTGTAACTTTAACCAGTGGTGTTTGTCGATGAAATCACGGCTTTGAATTTAATATGATCCGAAACTGCTATTTCTTTGGAATATACAATATTGTTAACCGCTACTGCTTTCAAGCTTGTATTCATACATACTCGAATAGTATTATGGTTGTTTACTTAAATACTCGTAATCTTAAACTGGATGCTCCTTATTTTCAAGATAATAATCCGCAGTAGGTAAGCAATAATTCCTTGAAATACGTCTGCAGAATATAGAAGTAGATGAGAAATAAACTAGTTTCTATTTTCTCGATAAGTCATCTTTTTCACGCTTATTGGAAAAATTGTGATGAAAATGTCAAGAGAAAGTTATTATATAATTATTACCTAGTCCTGTCTGTCCCATTAGCCTTGCGGAGTTTTAACGTTTCAAATCAAATTAACCACTCCACTTAACATTCAGTTGGGAAATTTTTACATTGCTTTCTTTGAGTTTGAGTGCTGTGTTTTGAATAAAAACCAATTGATCTCGTTTGAATATAAATGAATATTGAAACAGTTTCGTTCACGATATTACTTCTTGAAATGGTACTAAAACATCTAGAAACTTTGTGTCATCGATATTCATGAGATATCATGTCCATGATTAATGTAAATTAACAGAGAGAGAGCAAGTAGTTGCCCCGGCTCGGTGGCTGAACTATTGAGTATGCAGCTCGCATTCTATTTGCGAGACATCCTGTTAGGTTTCCAATACATCTGGCTAGCGCGCGCGAGCGGTCGTTCCGTACGGCGGTACGTGCGCGTGTTGACAATTCGCCGGTCCGTGCCGGGCCCGGGAGCACCATCACGCTGCGCTCTCACACCGCCTTCCAAACGCTCGTTTGCGATACACTTGATAACGTTTCCAATACACAATTACGTATTGTATTTATTAGTTTTATGTGATTAGAAACTGTTCTTTTAAACCCTTATTTCGTTACTGCTGCTGCATCTAGCTAGAGGTTATTAAGGGTCGTAAGTCATTAAAATAGTTAGGTATGGAACGCTCATTTCGGGTGTAAAATTACTAAATTACTCCCGGGCCCAGCACTAAAGTTACTCTCGAGAAGAATGAAACTGAGATTATAATAGAATGGTAGAATGCTTCTACTATGTTAGCAATGTTACCGCCGCTAATGGCAACAGCACAATAAACGTTATGAAAATAGACGTTTCATAAAAGCCATTGTTCCTAAAGGGGCACTATTTAGGTTTGGTTCATTTAGTCTCCATTATATCTTGTTCCTAGACTTTCAAGGCAAACAATGTGTGCTTCATGCAAATTGAAAACCAATGAAGCCTGATATTCAATTTTATATTTTATAGAAAGCCATTCATCTTTGTGGACATTGCGCTTAATCTGCACAGTTTCAATATAAAACACTAAAAACGAATCGAAACAATAATATACATTTAAAACTTTGATATTCAATACAAAACTTTTTAATATTAATTGAAATGATACCAAACACGAAATAAAGTTTTTTATTGTTATTATTTGATTCCAATACACGATTTGTCGATTTATATTCCATTTACGTTAAAGTTTAGTGACAATTTCAAATTGAAAAGTTTCGATTTACAAAGTTGGTAGTTAATAGTTGTGTACAAATAATAATATGATAACTATTGATGGGGTGTTGAAATGAATGATGATGCGTAATGAGAGTTGGTTGTTCGATGGTTAGAAGTGATGCTAAGTTAATTAAATATGACATTGTTGTGAGCGCGGCCGGGAGGTGGCCGGCCCACCCGAGTCCTGTCGCTCGTTTGATACTCAAAGCATGAACAGCGAGGCAATTAGACGCCTATAATTACTATGTTAATTACAGACACTGTTCTTGTTTCTCATCTTGACATTCCGTTCGCGATGTTATATAAACATAAACTCGCTACGAGGCAACTTCTAATTAAATGGGTGCAAGGATGATTAAAGAGTTACTATTTGCTTTATAATTAAAATGTAGGCTCGATTGTAATTATATGGTTACAATTGTGATGGGAACATGAATTCAATTAGCTTTATCGTTATGTTCGTGTGAGAACCTAATCAGTCGGTTTGTTAAGATGATTAGTAGTTACTAAAGTGGTATCAAGAGGAGGTACTCATTATTGAATTGAATCAGTTTACTATGTTGCTGTCGCATTTCCACTTTTGTAGAACTTGGGTTATGAAATTTTGCAACGTAAAACAAACTGTCATATAACGAACAACGTAAAAGTTGAGAGCTCCTTTCTTGTTGAAGTAGGTTAAAAATAAAAAGTATAGTTGCAATATTTTCATATTTAGTCACCGTGAATCCGACTTGGTGAATAGCACGTCTCTACAAAAACCTACGCTGTAATTTAACCGCGGAAATCTCAAAAACGATGCAAAGTTTCTTCAAGTTATTGTGAATCTCGTGGAGACTTGTTCGAAACTCGGTATTCCAAGAGCAATATTAAACTTACGGAGATATCAGAACTTGGGGAAAATAAAATATTCTGTGTAGTATCGAGGAGTGAGGTGTGGGGCTTCGCGGAGTATTTCACGAGGTATCTGATCTCCGCGAGAAACTCGACTCCTCGCTGCCATTGTTGTATTCCCCAGCCGAGTTCGATCACTTAACGTTGCTATTCACACCGGAAACTAAATAAATGAGGACCAACAATACAAAATAGAAAACTTTACACTTCTTTGAATTAAATAATACTTCGTTCCGAGAAATGTGTTGTGACTCCACTTAAATGTACTCATTTTTCCTTGAAATAAATTGTAGTATTGTTTGAATTGTTTGCTTTTCCAGAACAAAGTTTTTTTATGATATTAGTTCAGGAGTAAGAATTATCTGAAACATCATCAGTATTAAAACACTTAATACTAAAAATGGGAAAAACATAACACAAATCTGAAGGTATAACAAACAGAAACTAATCAACACGTTTAACAAAAACATGAAAGTTAATAATAGGAACGAAGTGAAATATCTAAATACATTTGCATGCATTTAATATTGTGTCGGCAACAGTTAGGTAGAACCGCGCCATAAACCTGGTGACACAACGGATTGCGTTTCATGTCCCGTAATAAAGTTAGATGCAAGTGTGCACCCGGACGGAGTGCACGGTATAAATCAAGACATGGGATTGTACATCGCACGACTTAATCTCGCCTCACCTGCTGGGACGCCGCCGCGCTAATACATCTTGATATATTGTCTCATTTATTAGCCTCCGCATAAGGTGTTCTATTAATTTCAAATGATTTATTCAGTGATGTTAACGCGAGCTCTCCTGTACTCTTGTCTCGAATGATAAATGAGTCGATTGTCTGAAAACATATGACAAGATACAAACAAAAACAAACGATTATTGTGAAATACGGTTTCCAAGAAAATATTTGAGAGATAACTTTATCTTAGTATCCATTGGGAGAACTTAGGAGCGATATTTATTTTTTAAGAGAGTGATATAAAAGTTTTTGCAGACTTATTAGAAATAATAAACATTTTATATTGGTTTTATATTAAAAGTTGTATCGGTCTATTTCAGCAAATAACTGATAGAAAAAAAGAATACACTAACATCCAACGTCATATCAAATTATGTTAAGTAATGAAGGCATAGAAAATATTAATATAGAAAATGTATTTGTCAAGAAAATCTTATTATTAATCTTAATATTGGTATCCGCCTCTTCTTAGGTACAAATATATAATAAATAAATATAAATATAAATATAAATATACCTGGACAAATTCACACACGGTTAATTAGACCCAAAGTAAGCTCTAAGCTTGTGTTAAGGAATCTAATTAACTGATACTACTACATATACATACACAAATACTTTATAATAATATATAATTGACATCCAGACGTCGTCGCCAACAACTATGTCTGCACATATTGTTGACTCCGGGCGGGAATCGAACCCGCAACCCCCGACACAGTAAGCGCTCTCACTGCCACTGTGCCAACGGGCTTGTATATGAAAGTATATTGTTATTGTTCAACGTTATAATATAGACAGAATGGTGGCAGATGTCATCGGGAAAGTAATAAGAAGTAAGATCTTATCTTGTCCCATAAATTATAACTTTGTTACTTATAAATATTTATTGCGGTATAATAAAACGATTTATCAAAATCATCCACTACACGTGTACCTTTTTGATCTCAGTTCTATCAATCAAACAAATATTTTTGATTCTGAAGTTCTGGACTCAAACATTTCAATATTTGAATAGGGCACTAAGGGCTCTTACACATTAGATCGGCTTACATGGACTCGTTGGCGGAAATGACGAATATTCTCGCAGTTAAAGTATGGCAATACGTTGAATTGACTCCTGAGGGCATACGACGGCTGCATATATCCCATTGATGACTTATAGATGTCATGTCCACGGCTGCATGTCCCTGTCGTTGGAATTATGCGGCTACGAGTAGTGTGTAAGGGTCGTAACTTACACGTGCTTTGGTTTTTTTGCACTTTCTTTGTAATAGTTGTGAAAATATTCTGTTCATTTGCAAATAAAAATGTATGTCGGCGGACCAGCTTAATGCCGGAAAATAAATAAACAAACAACGCTCGATCGAGATTGCACCCGCGACCTTTTGCAGCTAAAGGGGCATTGTAACTGCTTGGAATACTTTTTTTATATATTCTATTCTTATAAACTCATTACTTTTTATTAGGTTTGTGAATGTTTAATGAGATATGATATTGTACAATTTGTACAACTTATGCGACTTTTGATATTATTTACATTTGAAAAACTCTTTGTTGTTATTATTGAAGTGAAATAGTTGAGTTTAAGTTAAAAATTGCCAAATAAGTTGAAAGTTAAGTAAGTAATAAAAATGTTAAGAGCCAAAATATTACATATAATAGTTTAACATTTCTTACTCAGATTCGGAGTTTTAAGACCGTCAAAAGGCCACCGAAATGGTCTCACGATTGAAACAGCCTGGACCGACAGCTTAACCGGCTTTCAAGCACGGTAGCGTTCATAGAAATACTCTGATATAAAACAGTTATAAAAATATGTATCAAATCATTATCACATAATGAAACGTTACTCATCTCCTTTCGTAATTAATCAAGGTTTAATCAAAGTTAATGACGTGTTATGTTACACGCGCTGCAGTCGAGTTGTTAATTTCGTTACGGCGCTACAATGTAAAGGGTGGCGCAGACATTATAGTGCAGGTGATGGGAACATTAAAAAACAGCGAGATTTACTATACGTAGGGTTCCGACACATAAAGCATTATTTAACTTAATAAATTAATGATAGAAAAACAACAACTTAATATATTTTTTTAAACCGTATTTTTTGTAAGGGCAATAAAAAGTTACTCCAAGTTTTAAAATCGAATCCATTGCCTACGTATACATAACTACGTGCATTGTATCAATTAAGTATAGGTACATAATACGTAGTACGGTTCAAATTATACATGCAGTTCAAAATAATTTCTTGTCTGAGTCTGATTTAGAGGATGCTACGGTGCAGCTGAGCTGCGGCGATGAAGACTACCGAATTTTATTAAGAACAAAGAATTCAGTGTTAAATGTCCTCCCTTCAACCCGTTGGCTTCGCTGTACCGTGGGGCTAAATGTTAGAAAAAGTGCTTGCGACAACACTTGAGTACACCAACCCTAAAAAATAATTTACATTAATGAATATATACAGAACAAGTTTTAAAGCTCCTCTTTGTACCAAAAATGTAATTTAAAATGAAAACATAGCGATGGTTTTAATGATTAAAATGTTATACGAGTACTTTATGAACAAGTTTTAATGTATTTTTTATTGGAAACTAGATAATAGAATAGAAGTTAAACCACTGACGGGGTGCAGTTGTGTTTTTTTTCAATTAAAATATATCAATTAGAATTGTTCTGTAAAATGCTTTTGGCAGATTAAAATTGCCGCAAACAAAAAGTTTTACACAATTTTTCACAAAATTTTACCACAAAATTTAGTTCGTTGTCAGCTCGGGTCATAAACACAAGTATAATTCTATATTTTAGCTTTAATGTTATAATATTTTACGCTACAACACTATTAAGGTTTTTCTATAAGAATTTAAAGTGTAATTTACGTAAACCTGAGTTCATTGGTGTCAAAGAGCTAGTGTGCTCGCGGTCTAACTATTTATAAAGGCAAGCGTACATTATCCGTGGTTCGTAATCTCGCCGCTTCGGATTAGTACCAGCTGTGGTGTCTCACGATATTTATATTTTTAATTTCACGCTGTTATAACCACGGCTTTAATATCAAAACCGTTCAAAAAGTATACGTACGTGTGTAAATGTAACTTTAATTAGTTTTCATGCATAAAAAGTACTTTTTAAAACATAAAGTTGTATTCAACTATAAACATTTTAATTGTGGTTGCAATTTAAATTGCGGCGCTGTAAAATTTAATGTTGATGAATATTTTATAATAGAGATAGTTTAACTATCCCATACAACAGTTATAAAAATAAACCTCTGAACTAATGGCTCAATCATTAAAACGTTAAACTGATGAAATATTAAAGTTTAATAAAAAAGTAATTGAAATTGCGAATAATAAAGGGGGGAATACGAAATTTATGGACTTTTCGTGTCTTTAAACCGTCTGCAAACAATAAAGTTTCAAATTCGAGCACGTTTGTTTATGAGAGCACACCAATTCATTACTTTATTTGTTTAATAAAGCTCAAACGGGACCGGCTGTGTGCTGGGTTATAAATTACCTTTAATTTAGGTGAACGATCCAGAAAATATGATGATGTAAAGTTTTCATCAAGCCTTAATAAAACAGACGCCGTGTTGGAGCCTGCGTGCCTCCTCGCCAGCCACTGCCAGCTATTCAGGCGATTTAATATTACATCATTTTATTATAATTATATTCTAACTGTCATAAAGGTATATTATATCATGATTATGTCGAATGATTATTATAACTATTAAGTCAATACATGTATCTGACTATATTTTGACTCAAAAATAAATTCTGGAAAGATTAATACCGTATTCAATACATGTATCTGACTATATTTAGACTCAAAAATAAATTCTGGAAAGATTAACCGCCGCTGTCAGAGATGTCCATTAAATGGATAATTGACGTAATTTTTCAAACATTACATGTCAAAGTTACTCGATTTTCTATTAAGGAAGAATTTGACGACTCTGAGTACGGGCGTAAGTCATACAGTCATGAAAATGACAAATGAAATTAAAATGAAAATAAATATTACACCCATGTTGTTTGCTCTACCAAACTTATAAATATGTCAGTTGAAAGATGTGAAAAAATAACGAAAAACTATAAACTGTGTTACTTATTATTCAAAAGTTACGTTGGTAATAATATGACCCAATATGAGTATCACGCAATATATATAATAATTGTTCGATGCTGAAAAATATATTTTTCAATAATCTACAAAACTTAAGTCAACATAAAAATCAACTATGATACATACTTTCAATTCAAACAGTATATTTGTTCCCTTTATTAGAAATAATTGAAGAGTTTTCATTCTGAATACTAAAAAGTGTTCGTTTATTTGTTATAGTTAAAAGCGAATTGAAAGAAAATGTTAACAGAAGTAAGAAAATTAATAGTGGTATTGTTGCGGGTACTGTGTTAACAAAAGAGCATTGTCAATACAATTATTTGTACTGATTGTTCATGGAATATTAAATAAAAAATATTTTCCCCCAAATGAAATGAGCATAAATAGTCCGTGGGAATTAGTAATGGAGCTAATATAAAGTTTTTGAAAGGTTAAAAAACATTAACAGTTTCACTGCGGGTTTTAAATAGCGCACACCGATGAATGAGTGACTCATTTTTAGTACTTGTAAAAGCTCTTACCATGCGTATTTCCATAATGTATTAAATATTAACAGCTTTGAAAGTCCCTTTTTAAACGTTAATGCATATTTCACGAGTATTGCAATATTTCATTCAAAACGTACCATTATTTACAACTATTTCCCTTTGACCGTTTGATTGTGCTGAAAAAGTAACAACTCAATTTTCATATCAAAGTTATGGCGTAGCGTACATGAGTTCGTAGTCTTACTACGGCTACGAACGCTACGATCGTAGTCGTAGCACAGTCTACGAATATTTCGTAGTGTTACCTATTTCCTCTTGGGAGATATTTTTCTGACCTCGTTTACATACGTTTTATGTTTTATGCACATGATTTATAAGCTGTACGTACATACATGCGGTGATATAGAGGTCGTTATATCAGGGTACACCTCGTATGTTAGATCGTGCGCGGAGTAAGTTATAACAATTTTAAATTATATAAAAATACAACTTTTAAAAATTGAATATAAAACAAAAAGTAAGGTCAAAGCAGTGCACGGGTCGGTTTATAAATCTTGACAAAACGTTGAATCAAAGAGAAAATCCGATGCAAGTCTGCTTTGTTTTTATAATGGAATCCATTACAGGTAGTGTTTTAACGCAAATATCAGTGAACACCGTTCGTGGAATTAATATGGACGCGGAGTTAATACCGTATTGTTTTCCAATATCCTTTATTAAGCTGATTTTTTGATTTTTATTTAATCTTCGTGTTTGTGTATGTAACATTTATTCATGTGGATAAATGTTTCTTAGAGAATAATTAAAACTAAAAGTCAATACTTTCGAACACATCGTATTAACATAGATGTTCCTAATGAATTATTTATAGCATGTGATAGGTTAACACAAACATTATAAATTAAACGGAATGTTCTTGTGAGGTGAGTAATTCAAGTCCTTTCAAAGCTCAAAATAAAATATGATACAGGGTGTCGGGGCGAGATCGTAAAACGTCAGAATACTGTTAACATTTTGTCACATTAACATGTAGTAAAAATTTGTTATGCGTGTAAGAGCAATGCTCGGTTCACCGAGCGCAACTGATTCTGTGTTTCTACATTCATTGAGACAATTTTCATCTAAGAGATTAAACGATTATCGACCAGGGACGTGGTTTATATCAATAGTTATAGTTGAAACTTATTCCAAAGTTACAGAGCTCTCAGTGTTGCGAGGAAGCGGTCACTGTAAAGGCTCATCATGCTTTTGCGATCAGATGCAGCGGTTTTCTGTTCGGGTTGGATTAAAGAATTTCACAATTCCAAACACAGTCTTGAATTATATCAGACAGGCTGATTGTTAAGTTTAAGATTGATTACTCTTCAGTAATTTTATTAAAAGCAATGCGGTGATGTAGCTCACGTTGCCGCTACAAAACGTAATGATTCGAATGTATCTCTGTCGCGAAACTGTACCTTTGGGAGTCGCGGGTAATAAAAATTCCGGCGTGGCGTTACAAGTGTGCTTTCGAGAAAGTAATCCGTGAAGAAATACCGCCTCCTACTGCTTCCACATTTGTAACTGGGAAATCTCCATTTCTCTTTGACTAGCAGTCGTTTCAAAAGCCGCAGGTCCCTGGTGTGTCGTGCGGAGACGACACTCATAAAAATTCACGCGCCAAAGTTCTCGCCAACGTGTCATGAAGTCAAGTCGTGGTGCTGCCAAAGCGGATTCCACTGCATTATAATTTTATAAGCCCACTTAACAATGTGTACGCAATTTTGTCTCGAATACGAACCATTTACTCCTTTATTGAGTTCGCTGTTTGTCTGCTATGTTTTGAGTAAAATTACGAAAGGTTTTGTCGCAATTTCACGGAGTATTATGTACGTTATTAACAGTAATATGTTTGGTTGTTTATGTCGTTGATGTTTATAATAAGTATTTCAACGAGTTTCAGCATTAAATTAAATTATTTAGTGTCATAACCCTGACCTTATTCTTAGAAAACCTTACAAGACTCTAAATCAAAATCTTTACAATCTGACATTTTGCAAATTATTAGACGATGTTCATAAAGCGGTGCTATTAATCTGCTCGTAACCAATCTGTCATTATATCAATACCGTTTCAATTAACAAACTTTATTTAGGATTATAATACCGCAGTAAATCTCGGTTGATACTGGTGAACCTTGCCGCTGTCATTAATAAACAAAATAGGGACAACAGGGAATGGCAACCTCTTCGTTTTACGACGTACGTTACTAAGTAATAACTTCTGAGTTAACTCGGGAGATGCTTCAAATTTCTATGAGAGCAGTGATGTTCCCTCTAAAGTTTTTTAATCAAAGTTAATAGTTGATTTAATAAGATTAAGGGCGGCGAGTGTCAACATTGTTTATGTTGATCAAAACGTCTATACAAGTTGGGCAGTCAGGATGTTGGAGTAACTTTGTGGTCAGCGGGAGTTGCAAGTTGGATTGAAATGCGTCGAATCTTTTTTATGGTTGAGGTTTCTCTCTGGTTCCGGATGCTGTATTACGAACTGTTATGTTGACTGCTTTGAGTTAAAAAATATAATATAAGGTGTTTTAAATTTGTTCGTCAAATATTTTCTAATATTTTGTGTAGTATTTCAAGTACAATCATGCAATCTATGTATAATAATAACATTGAATATTGTAGAGATGTTACGTTACGAAATTTACCTTATAACAACTTAGACAAGTACCCTATTTTTTCTGTCACATATTTAGTCCCCATATCAAGTTGTTTTCACACATTTTATTCAATTTATACTTATATCAAATGACTAACTTCCATAACTTGTTTTATCATGTGACGCGTATCGACAGGGTTAGTTTGAAACAAGGATTATAGAGGACCCACGTTCTTGTTACAGACTTAATTCAATACGAATATATTGGACTGTTATTGATTTATTACTCAAAACTAGTTCTGTAAGATTGTTATCTGTTTGAAGTGTTATTTGGTATAGAAACAAGATGTAAATTATATTATCACGTTGACAAGTGTAGAGGTGTATTCTAATTTCTATTTTAAGTGAAACATTGAGCTAGATTTATTTGAAGTAGATACGAGCAGAATAAATGGAAATGAATAGCTCTTACCAAAATTTATAAAAGGTATGTTGTATCAAGAAAATGCATTAAATTTCCTTCCAATTGGCATTTCATCCATCAAGTCACTGAAGCGGAGGACAGGCACCATGTGTTCAATTTTAACTCTGCAGCGTTCAGGTCTGAGAAACAAAACCCCTTTACAAGTGAGGACGCGAGCATCAACCTTAATGCAACCTTTTAAGGTCTCACTGTGAGTTAATAAGTGGAACGTATCGTTTCCAGCGCTTGGAATAGCAATTAAGCTTCCTTCGAGTTGTGTTGTGTGAAGAGAATTAGTAGACCTATTATGATTTTCTTTATTCAAATACATTTGTACGTTTGCGATTAACAACTCTTAACGTGAAAGAGTGCGAAGTGCGAGAATTAAAATTATGCTTTATTGTTCTTGGGTTCATCTTCAATGGGTTCATCACATAGATTCTGTTTTACTTTAATGGGATTGAAAATAAAGTGCGGGTAGTTTGGTGATGATGTTATAAATTAATGAATATACATGGACAAATTCACACACGGTTAATTAGAAGTAAGCTCTAAGCTTGTGTTATGGAATCTAATTAACTGATACTACTACATATACATACACAAATACTTTATAAGGATATATAATTGACACCCAGACGTCGTCGCCAACAACTATGTCTGCACATATTGTTGACTCCGGGCGGGAATTGAACCCGCAACCCCCGACACAGTAAGCGCTCTCACTGCCACTGTGCCAACGGGCTTGTCAAATTGTTATGAAAAAAATTTGTTATGAACGAAGATAGCACTCATTGCTCCAATCTTTCCGTGACCACGTGTAGTGGTGTTATTTGCTCGAAACGAAAGTTCAATATTAAAAGTTTTAACGAATGAAACTCTTTCTTTGCCCAAGTATATTTTTTTACATCGGATGTATGATTCCGAAATTCTTTCAACCAACATGACCTCTTAATAATACATTTCGATACATTGTAAAATTCAACAATAAATTATATTCAGCGTCCATTCCCAAACTTTTTCATTCAAACTGTTGAGTTATAAAGGTTTTTTTTCACAAAAAAAGTTTTCAAATAAGCGATGGGACCGCGCCGAACCCGAAGGTGTTAACTCCAATCAGAAAAATAGACCTTTTAAACAACATGGAACCGTTCTCTTTAATTAAAATAGACGTGGAAAATTCATTGACATTTATTTTTATCCAAAAAATTCGATTTTTCAAATGAAGTTTAGCTTAAACCCTTTTATTATGTTGTTTTGAAGTTAGTCTCATTGAACATTTGTGAGGTAATTCCATCGCTTCGTGTCATCTTGAATTTTGGACTTACGCTTTGAAATATGAGGGGTGTAAAATTTCCTTTGAATAAACAAACAAGAGTTCGTCCGGCTATCTACATAATTCAGAGCACTATACCTGGACCTGGTGAGAACTGTCGACTTTGCTCTCTAGTCATTTCTTATTTTTGTTTCACGTCGAATAAGGAAAGCATCTCTGTTTTAAAAAATATATCCGAGAAAACATTCGCGCTGGCCGGAGAGAAAAATATTCTCTACAGTTTTATTTAACTAAATGTACTGTAATTGTGTTTAAATGAAACTTAATAAGAGTTGGAAGTTTGATTCAGAATGAGCGGTCAAGAGAAAGTAATTATCGGGGGTATAATGAATATTATATGGAACTGAGCAATTGTGGGGTTAACCTTTGTTCGTTGAACCCGCAGCGAACTAAATTTATTAATTACGAGGTTCAGTTTTAGTTTGTGTACATACTAAACAAACAGTAGTTGTTTAGTTTGTGAATTTCGCACGTTGGAGTGTGGGCGCTGGCGCAATATGCCTATTGCAGCTTTAATGCCTTGCGGTTTGGATTCAGTCCACGTACTGAGGTCACCATAAAAGTGGTCGAGCCTTGGCGGTGTTCAAATTGTTTTCGCCCCGCAAACTCCCACGGCACGGCACGCTAAACACAGAATCGATACAACATTTACTTAAAACATGTTTTTTATTATACATTCTTTGCAACCTAAACTAGTGGGTACAGCAGGGTGCACACGTTTCTATTATTACCTTTCTATTCTAAACCGGAGTGAATTAAATCGTGGATATTTTCAGCAAGTTATCGAATTGAATGACTTTCTATTGAAACGTTCATCGGTGAAATAAAAATTCATGTTTTATTTTAGCGTCGGCGTCGATGTTAAAATATTCAAATATTCTGACAGAACACTTGAGCCTCCAGCTCCGGGCCGACATTTCAAAATGGAAATAGAGTTGTTCGTGCCTACAAGGGAAATCGTTTCCGATATTTGACGCAAAATGATGATGCAAATACCATCACGAAAAAGTTGAAACATCATTCGCGGCTTTTTTAAAGTGGTTAGATTTCTGTATTTCATTATTTGTAGCTAGCTGGTTTGGACGGATAACATGTTGAATGCGATTGGTGAATTTATTGCCACGAAAATAAACGGGATATTTCTAAACATTTGTTTAAAGTTTTAGGTCACAAACAATAGTTGCAGCCAAAGTTTTTCGACAGAATAGAGATGGACATATTGGTTCTATTCACACTTCAGCCAGTCATTATTTTTTTAGCATTTTGAATTAAAAAAGGCTTCAAAAATATGACTGCAATTACTGTAAACAAACTGAACAACTTGAGATGAAATATGAATTGCAATAAAGTAGTGCATGTTTATGTATCTTCTCTCATATAAGTGGCAGAGCCCGGGCAAGCAGTAAATATACGAAACCGAGGCAAGGCTCTGTAGGTAACTAAACGAGTTTGTAACGACTTACTTGAGGTGCATGCATCTCCACTAGATTTGAATTTCATATTTTGGCAGAGACAGTAATTTAAATATAGTTTGCTTAAATGATTCATATTTAGAAACTGTTTAGAACTTACTTAAATTATATTCCACTGCAACGCTGGCGATAAATATACATTTCATTAGTATTAGCATAATCCTGGACCACTATTTGCAACTTAAGTTTATAAAGATATGAAGTAATTAATACTGAGTTTAATGTTTATGATTCTATAAAAATAATTATTTTATCATAATTATTTTTACTGGCTCCATGGTCTCACCCACGCTACATCTAATGTGAGTAATATAGTCGGGTGTGTGATATGTAAAAGATAAAGAAGTTATATTCCATGTGCATCACTACATAGTATAAAATAAAGTCGTCTCTTTTTCGTGTCTGTCACACTGTTTGTCTGTCTGTATGCTTAAATCTTTAAAATTACGCAACGGATTTTGATGCGGTTTTTTGTAATAGGTAGAGTGATTCAAGAGGAAGGTTTTTATGTAAAAAAATTCCCGAAATTCCCACGGGAACGGGCACAACGCGGGTAAAACCGCGGGGCGCTGCTAGTTATTATATAGAATAAAATACTCGTATAAAAATACAGCGCATAAAATTATCTGACAAAGATTTTTAAGTTACCTATAAACGTATAAAGGTTTGAAGGAAGGAGTAGTTTTTAAGAAGGAGAAGTTTTATACAAGTTTTCAGTCACGTAGTTGTTAATTATATTAAACTAGCAGCGCCCCGCGGTTTTACCCGCGTTGAGCCCGTTCCCGTGGGAATTTCGGGAATTTTTTTACATAAAAACCTTCCTCTTGAATCACTCTACCTATTACAAAAAACCGCATCAAAATCCGTTGCGTAATTTTAAAGATTTAAGCATACAGACAGACAAACAGACAGACACGAAAAAGAGACGACTTTATTTTATACTATGTAGTGATCTATGCCAATATAATTAAGCCGAAGAGTTGTTTTTTGTTTGTTTGAATGCGCTTAACTCAAAACTACCAATCCGATTTGAATAATTCTTTTTGTCATGCATAGCCATATTCCACGGGAAGGTTATAAGGTTATAGACTATTTTGTATCCTGTAATGCCGATGGCAATAGGCATACGCAGGTAAAACCGCGGCGCGCTGCTAGTGTATTAATAATCCAGTAGCCTAGGTAGGCTACTACAGCAAGTTGGAGAGACGTTCTGGAACAATGGCCGACGCAACCAACTGGCATTCTCTCGGTTGTCACATTATACTTCACATGACTTCGCAACACAGAGTTATGTTTTCTCATCTCTTGTTCAAACTTTAGCCGTGAATTGTTAAATTCTATTCGTAGAGTTTAGTTACAGCACATACGTAGGTATCTACTTAATAGTTACTGCCGTTCCTACTTCCTAACTAGATTTTAATTATGGATATCTTGGGATTGCGGGCAGGTGAGATATGTCCTGTGGCTTCGTGTTCATTTGCCTAACTCTGTCGTGGGATATTAACCTCGCTTCTGAACTTTATTCGTTATTCATCAATTTTTAAATGGTTTCCCTTCCTACCTTTTTGAACATAAAATATATTTAGATTTTCTATAGGGTGGACATTTTAGTTGTTTACAGGTGAAACGATAAAAGTACTTAGTAAAAAGAAATATTCAGTGGAACTTAAAACTTATACTTTGAAAAGTGGCAGATTTGAGGCGTAAAAATATATTACCAGCATTTATAATTCCGGGGTTATATTTTTACAGCAAATCTCATGTATTTTTTTTTGTATACAGTTAATAAAGATTGTTTTCGCGTACATTCAGCTAAACAAAACCTCCAGTAAAAATTCAATAAAAAACCGACTCATAAACTAAACCAGTTTAAAAAATGAACAAAACTATCCAATATATTTGAATACAGAACAGAATGCAATAAAGCTCCGTACATAATAACCAGCCGACCTCTCTTCTCAAACTATAAGCATTTCCTCTCACGGATGACGTTTATTCGTGACATCTGACAGCCGCTACGACATAACGCCATTTGTAGGAATGTAATTTCATTTCTACCATTATGTCATCAACCTTATTATATACATAGTTGGTATCTAACTTTGTAATTCGAGTTGGTGTTTCGTTAAACAGTTTGTAACGAAAATGTACTTTATATACTCGTCATATATTTCGTTAAGTTTAGTTCCATAATAAATAAATAATAAATGATAGTCGATGAACTAGTTAAGTTAGAATTACAGATCCAATTAGCACATTAATGATATTCAATGCATAATAAGGTATTTTTATAATTTCTTTTAATAAATTTCTTTTTAATGTACCAAAAGCATGGGGAAGCGTTTATGAAAAAATATGTATAGGAATTGAAATTAAAGTAATTATATTCGAATGAACGAATACTTTCAATGATGTTACATGAAAAAGATGAAAAAGTATTGGAAGAGCTTAGTTCTATAGGAGCAATGCAAGTCATCTGTTCTCACGGGTATTAGTACCGATTTGAAACAGAGTCGGGTGATTTTGCATAATTTTCCCAATGATTTATCTGTTATGGTAATGGAATAATCAAGTAACAGTATTCGGACTGTTTTCGTCATTTGGCTTTCAACCGACGAGTGTTTGTCAACGATTTGATGGAGATTAGAGTTTGTCCCAATTATTTGTATATAATGTGTATTTGAGCACTTATCTTCTACGGATCGAATAAGAGGCATGTTTACATACGAATAAGAGGCATGCATGC
Source organism: Cyclophora albipunctata (assembly GCA_963082685.1). Classification (NCBI taxonomy): domain Eukaryota; kingdom Metazoa; phylum Arthropoda; class Insecta; order Lepidoptera; family Geometridae; genus Cyclophora; species Cyclophora albipunctata. The sequence continues at coordinate 6,319,552 of OY720119.1, read as the reverse complement.
ATGAGTACAGTAAAAATGTTAAAAAAATTTCGATACAACTTTTTAACGTAGTGAATAAAATATGAAAACATTGCCTTTCCGAGTAATGAGGGTGAAACATTTTTCCCACGACTCTGGGCACAGTTAGTTGGCAGCAAGTTTCCGAAGTCCCTCATGAGCTCATACGTTACAAACAGAAGTTACTTCTAGTCCGGTCTCACACTCCGAACCGAACATGTTCGCTAGAGAATTTCAAAAGCGATCAAACACGAGCAAGTGTCGTTACTTCGTTTTAGTCCAAGACTTTAACTATATTTCACTAGTAACGAACTGAAACGAATTTGGACATTTGCAGTCGAAGATAACGTGAGAGTAAACGAAGATTTTCGGATCCTATTCGGTATTCGACTTCTTGAGAGGGCCTCAAGTATACCATTCCTTTTGCATTGATGGACCTGCTCTCTCATACTTTACAGGTCAACATAAAAAAACATTAATATTACGTCCTAGAGAACATATTTTACGTATATAACGTTAAATGTGTTAGGGGTTTTACACCGCTGACACAGAATAGAAAAAAAACATTGATTTCGCAAACTGAATACTAAAATAATAATTTCATAACAACAGTGTTAAAAAATCTCAAAGCGATCCACTCTGGTCTATTCAAAACAATTTGATGTTTAAAATAATTCTGCTTTGTGCATCAGAGTAATGTGTACAGACAATTGTGCGATGACATTCTGTGTAGCACAAAGTCCGTAGCACTAAAAACATTTTTATTTATTGTAGGCCGGTACACACGACAGGCATTAAAATACGTGTTTTATTGTGAGTGGCGTAACGGCAAAGAGCCTAAAGTCACGTTCAATTTATTTTGATGGTCCGTGAAAATGTGTATCTTTCATCAAGCTTTATATTTACAAAACACACATAATATTATTTGAAACCCACAAAGACTTGTTGAACGTAAGGCATTCATAAAAATAAATGAATTTCATAAAAAAATTAGCAAAACAGTCTTAATCATTAGGAAGTATTAAAATGATATTTAATCAAAAGTTAACGACAGATTCAGCACACAAAAGAGCCTCCACAAACGAGGATTGTCACTAAAACGCTAACAACAGGCATTCTTTATTAATATCTGGGTGCCAGAAAAGCAGAATCAAGGACCTACTTACCTACCAGAAAGCTTTAATGCAAAATTGGATTTCGCGGTCCATTAATTTTCAATTTGCGTGATTGCAATTTTGGAGGTTTGCTCGTTCGAATGACGTCTGGATCGGGGACAGAAATAACAAAAAGGCTTTACGTTGAGATTGGAAAGAGTACATTACTTTCCCGGCATCTCGGAATATTTATGAATAAAGGATTTCTTCTTTTAGACTCGTATTTAAATTCAGAGCACAAATTGAAATAATACTTTATGTTTAGTGTTTGTGCGCACCACTTCGATTCGTTAATTACCGAACCAATAATACTTGGAGTTGCTATGAAACACTTTTCTGTTAATGTTCAGTTACACGTCGCACACAAACAAACAGCTTTATGAATTTTAATTTAACTTAATAGTTTTCTTAATAGATTGTTTGTTCGAGACGCTCTCAAGCTTCAATTAGTCCTCACAAAACTGGCTAACTTATTCAAGCAGACTATTTTAACTTCTAAAAGACTTACAAAATATATACTTAAAAACCATTTATTTTTCGTTTTTAACTGATTTTTTGTCTGAATATAAAAATATAAGTTTGTCTCAAAACTGTCTGGGGCATGTACTTATGTAAAATGTAAAGAAAACGAATGATAATTTTAAAATTCAGTGATTGTCTGAAGTGTGCCATAAAGGTCGCGTAATGTCTCGTTTGATAAGTGGTATGCACGAGAGACGCGGGCATGTTAATATGTATGTCCTATCTCTATTTTTATTTCTCGTATTAGGTATATGGCCGTGTCGATGTAGTTATGTTCCGAGCCATTTGTTCGAGGGACGTTTAAACGGCGAAAAAACGTGACAAGAAAACAGAAACGTCACATTAAGCTTTCTTTATTGTGCTCCGACGTTCCGTTTTGTTCTGTGTGCAGATTAAAACGTGATATTTATGATCAACACGGTCATGATTGCCTTCTTAAATAAATGTCAATTCCCCATAGACTCGGAAAAATGAATAATTACAAACATTTATAATACCTATTTTAATTAATTCATTATTGTATTATAAACACGACTTCAGTAATTAATTAGAAGCAGAAACAGGTACTGTGTTAATGAAAATATTATGATGAAAACGTTAAAGATTAATATCGCTTCTCAAGGTTAATTTTAGTAAAAGCAGTTAAAAATGCTCAAAGCGAAATCCTTCCGGGAGTACATAGATTAGATCTTGAAAATGCAACAAGTAAGTTCATAAACAAAACTGAATTTACAATCAAAAGAAACAGGAGCTCGACACAGGCTCGGCTGAACGCCGTGTCACAGTTCATTAATATTAATAGTCGAGGGTGAAGCCCGCCGGCTAGTGCTCTCACTTCATGCATAATTTCAGTTTTGAGAGTTCCATACAAATTTTAATTGCTAGAGTTGTAACGTTGCAACTTTACTCAGAATTCAGTGACCAAATTCCGAACATGTTACTCATTTTCCGTTTATATAAACAAAAAAAATGTTTACTGTACCAACTGTGAGCTATGTTTTGAGCGCACTTCACTTGGGTTTCGCTCGAATTCCTTTATTTTTTATTATATTGAAGCGTGCGCGGTTTTTAACATAGTTTGTTCGATGTGCCGCTCCAATTTATTTTAGTTTGAAACTATAGCTTTTGATCACGGTAGGGAACCATCGGGGTATACAACTGTAGGAAAAGCAATGACAATGAAAACCAATAACTTTTCCATTATAATTTATCTCGTAATGCTAAATTTTTGAATGGTTTATAAGTAGATTAGGTACTTATGTTCACTTAACGTAAACAAGCGAAATTAAACTCATTCAAATTGGTATAATGTAGTTAGACAAAGTATATTTTACGTATCAAATAATACGAAGCTTAAAACTTTGACATGAGAACACAATTAGGTAATCTCTCAAGTTTATTTATGAGGGATCAAATAAAGTTATATTTCCGAGAATGACGTGCGCCGCAAAAGCCCAAAGCTTATTAAAAGCCGTCACAAAAAGCTTCTTGCTACGAGATTCCCCTATGAGTTAAAGTCACAGCTGCTAATGTAAAATTAAATTACTAATAACAGGAGTCCTGAAGAGATTTCGCTTTTCCGAAACGTTAAATAACATCTTGTTTTTGTAACATTCGATTAGTGTACAAATTATTGAAGTATGTGCAATACTAACGACAAGCGGCTTTTTATATACTTATATGTACTTAGTGCCGTACTCAAAGACGTCCATTAAATCGACACTTAACTAACTGATGTATTTTTTCATACATAACATGTCAAAATTACTCATTAAATCTTTACCATGGCAGTACCTATTTCACGTCTATGAGTACGGGCGTTACTACATCTAAGTTTTCCCGATTGATATAGAAATATGCCATATTACGTTGTGTTAGTGTTATTATTCAGTTTTTATTAAGGTAGGTTTCCAAAGATTTTAATATAAACTTTTCAATGCTCGTTCACTCATTTTGAAACCTGACATTATGTTCCTGTAACAGTATTAAGAACAGTCAAGTAGAAATTATGAAAAATTTTCGAAATACTACTAAATAGGTTTCGATAGTTCCTCTGTAAGCCCCATCATACGCTGCGGTCGCCTCGCGTTCCTTCAACAACCACTTTTCGCACAGCCAATAAATAGTATTGTTTCTTAATTGTGAGTTACAAACTGTTTACAGAAAGTACAATTCAGAATTAAAGTACATTTAACTTGAGCAATTAGTAAAGTGAGTAGCTTAAAGTAGAAACGAACATTTTCTTCCAATTTTTGTTCTATTGTTAAGAACAAATAAGTAAGTAAGTGCTTCCTGAACATTGCATTTCTCTTTCTGTATATTGAATCCGTCATTTCAGCTCGCGGCCCGGGGCTCTTTTCATTTCCCAACTTTTGGAGCAATTACCGAAGTAGTTGCAAAGTTTCCCATCGGCCTCTCAAGACTTTCATTTGCAAGAATGAATTTTCAAATTACAAACCGACGGTTTGCGTTACCTTTATGAATACTTTATTTACATTCCAGGTATGACCCGCGAGGCTTTATTAAATTTTGGTAAAAGTATATTTTCTTATGCCAAATAGAGTTACTTGGTTCATGGAGTTTCGTGGTCACTTCTTTGTTAAGACGGTATTTGGGTCAGGTCCAGGCTATTTGCTATATTAGAAGAGGGCGGTACGTATTGTTTTATAATGCAGGGGAAGCAAGATAGAATCTTCATCTAAGCCCTAGGTTTATGTTGAACTGTTTACTTTTAATAGTTTAGAGTTAAATAAGGTTTTAAAAGAAATAAAGTTAAATTACCTTGTAGTCGGAGGAAAAAATATTAGCCTCGAGCAAAGTTATATTTTGAAAGACAAACTTAGTTTTCTTGGTGGTCTTCCCAACAAGATGTCGTAATATATAAATTAAGTGGATCGTGATATTAGAAATGTATTTCAAATATATAAAGTATATGGATATGTAGTAATAGTATCAGTTGATTAGATTCCATAATACAACTGCCGTTGGATATTTATTTATTTAAATCTGCTCGGTAAAATAAACAAAGCAAATTAAATTATTTAAATAACTAACGTGTTAATTATGATAGTAGATGTTTCACCGTAACATTTTGTCCTGCAAATAAACCTTAACCCTTGACAAAATTGGACAAAATCATAAATCCCCAGAGCGTTTGAAACAAGTTTTACGAGAGTATCCGTAATATATTAACTCAATTCAACAATTAACTAAAGTTAGAAAGTTAATGTAACGAAGTGATTAATTTCTAATCAGTTGGAGGCAAACATCGATTTACGGCAGACCTTATATTAAAGCCCGGCTTTAGGCTAATAGGCGCCTTCGATTCATGTTTAAAGCCTGAAACAACAAACCGTAATATAAGCTATTTCAACAAGTTAGGGTCGAAGTTTTTAAGCAAACAACGTTATTTGTTATCCTTGTTAAATAGTGGTTTAACAGTTTAGCTTTTTCAACTATCTGGACTTAATTAATTTTGGAATAAAAACAACAATAGCTTGCCAAATGTTTTTGTTTTATGTATGGTCGGCAGATACTGATTTAAATAGTTATGTTATATTTAAATAGTTGTTAGGCATCATGTTCCTATGCCTGATATTAAAATGATAGATCAAGCAATTATAATACGTCATATTTCAAAGCATATAGTATCTAAACAAACTAAATATTAAAAACGTATAAGTTCATTAATGCCGATGTTTAATTAAACCGAACTACGTAAAAGCCCCAGAGAGAGTAATATGAAAATAAATTATTCTGCGGACATTTCGCTGTGTAATTTTCGTTCACTGTATCAGGGAATCAATACCTAATATCTGAGAGCCATTTTGGTAGGTGTCAATTACGATTAAGTACCAATCTGGTGGCCGCTAGCCGGGCCGATATTGTATCGGGGATCGAATCCTATTCCCTTATGGCAATGACACGGTAATGGGACCTACCTTGCTTCTTATTACTACCGTTATACACATTCCTATTTACTCGACTGGAATATTAAAGAAAATGTCTTGGTACAATGGCTGTACTAACCAAATATCTTCGTGGACTCGCATATTTTTGTAAATGAAGGAAGGAATTGGATACGAACTTTGTAACAGTAGGTATGTGAAAAGTTTTTCATTGGTGATCACAAACTAGACCATGATTACAGGAATAGAACCCAGGACCTTGCGCATGCTGCCACCATGGTGTTATGGGAAACAGGAAAAAAAAATGAAGTCCTTAATGCCATTACTTATCGGTACATAACGTAATAAAATATCTCTCTCTCTATTTCTATAAATATATAATTATATAAATATACATAGATATACATAGAAACATAGTACTGAATAAATTTATTAATATTTTGTATCGCTAGTAAATCGGCGTCGGAATAATATCTATGAATAATTAAAGTCGGTACTCGGCATCGACATATTATTCATGAATAATATATTCTTTGCTTTGATGAAACTAAAATATACTCCGCTTTTGATGTCTGAAATCTATAACGACTTCTGTCCGGTGTATGATTGAGCGCACTTCTTCACTTGGTCACATTTCTTTTCAACTAAAAGTAACTGCTCTATCGTTTAGTAAAAGAAAAACCTTTGTGGCGTATAAACGAACATGAAAGTCGCCAATCAATTGTATTCGCTTGCTAAACAAGGACTTTAAAAACAGCCGATCAATTATATGTATGATAGGAGACATCCCTAAATAGATCTCGTTCGACAGTAAATGAAAGAGTTGAGAATTTATGTCATAACACTTTTTATGTCAGTTAATAAACAGATGTAAATTAGGATTAGGTTTTTAATATAAAACTTTAAATAAATAATTTAAAAAAAATTGTAAAGTTCTTCCTTTTTAGAAATTGGGTAAATAAACAAAGCCTCCTTTCTTGAAGTTGATGATTTTCTATCGATTTCAAAATTTGAGGTTTTTTCTGCGCCACCACCAAATGCTTCGACGGTTATCTATCCAAATAGTCTATAATATATAAGGTATTTCTTTTGTTAATTATTCTTGTAGGGATAGGAAGGAAGGGCCGACCGGACCCACTACAGAGACAGTGTTAATTTGAACCACGGGCCGTGTCGCGGCCATTTTGCCGATATTAATATTCAACAGCCTATCTTGTGGTTGTTACCCGTTAATTTAAATAGTAACCTTTACACGCGATTTCACTTAAGGGGTTTCACTTTTAGTTTTGTTTTCCGAACTGTGAAATATCGTGAAGAGATAACTAATTTACATTCTTTATTTAAAATTAAAATCATGTAGGTGTATATAGAATAGTACGTATGTACCTAAAAAAGAGATTAGGCAACTAGTAGATAAACGTACATTGATAGAATCAATGTATATCAATGCGCTGTAAAAGTTTATTTTAATATTTTCAGTACTCGGTTCAAAATAAAAAAATTGGTAAATACAAAATGAAAATATCGCGGATAAAATTCTTTGGTTGCTAATAATCGGGGATTGGGGCTTCCCGCATTGGCGGCGAATAATAGATTCAATTAAAAATATCCGATTGCAGCGCCACCAATTATTACGTGCTTATACACACGAATAAATTGAAATTGAACAATATCTTTCTCGATTCACGATATTCAATGTACTCTCATTAATTGTATATACAAGATTAATGACGCCAATATATTATCGTAATTGCATTCTTTTCACCAACGGAACTTATCAATTAATTCACAATATTATTCGTTTGGTTTAAGTATAAAAGAAACGTGAACTGATGGTAAGACTAAATGTATTTTTACACTTGTTTAGGGTAGTGTTCTCTCAATAAATGATGAAAGAGTACGCTGACTAATGGAAACCGCTTCGGTAAAAGTATTTTCTCTATTTCTCGTTGAGTAAACGTTCATTGTTTTGAAATGGGATGAATTTTCTCATTCTATTGATAAGTAATGTAAAATTCTTCAAAGTCCTTGCAAAAAGTTTTCCATCTTGAAGTTTTATGTTGTTTTAGGATCAATCTCTTAAAGGGTAACCGAAGGACAAGTGAGTATTGTGATTTCCATCCCTCCCGCGCTCAATGTGACTCGTGACTGAGGCATACCTAGTTGTATTTCAAAAGTTGTAATCCGTTTTATTAGCGTAATAAAATAAATTCCACTTTGTCTCGGTTATATTTGCAGAATAGCTTTAGGCCCGATTAAAGTTTTATCATTCTTTCAAAAGTAATTCCAGAGGCGTATGTATCGTTTTACGTTTTAGTACTGTTTTAATTTTTATGAGGTAAAGTTTATAATACGAGTAGGTTTATAAAAGGAATTGAAAAATGATCTGCGAATAAAACAGTTCATTAAGAAGGTCTCTACTATTTGAAAAGACTATTAATATTCAGAGAAACACACGGAGAGTACTCTCGCTTACACAGACTGTAACAACATAATTGAAAATAGAAGCATTTATATTTTTATCTACACTAATGTTGTAACATTCTACTTATGTTTCCAATACTTGACTTATAATTACTACTGTTATAGCGCAGACAACTAAAACACTCAATTTAAGCAATTGCACATGATGTTATAATATCATTATAATTTAACATTATAACATCATTATAACGCGACCAATTAACCTGGCGAGCCTTATGTCAAAATCCTCATACTAGTTGTATAAAATTTTGATATTATGCTGGCTTTTTAAAATAGTTGGGTTATACGTGAAAACTTCGTCGAAACTACATACACAAAACTCTTTGGTAAGATCTCGCTCGCTCCTGATTGGCCCTACGCGCAGCTGCGCTCTCATTAGTTAGATTTTAATGGCGGCAAGTTCACTGTGTCAATACACGTACCTACGCGTGAATTTAATGTTTCGCAATGTGTTTTGTTTTTAAAATTTTGTTTGATTAATTGCATTAAATAGTGAAGATAAAGTAGTGTATGCAACTGCATATAACACGGGTATTAAAACACTCGTTACTATTATGAAACTCGCTGCGCTCGTTTCATAAACTCACACTCGTGTTTTAATACCCTTCTTTATATGACGTTGCATAAACTACTATTATTTTTCCTTCCAAATATGAATTGTGACAGATATTGTTATTATCTGTCATACATAACGCCACTTGTTAATAAAGTAAACGTTTTATTAACATTCCCCATAAAATTAACATGTGCTTTAAAAATATATCTTTAAGTATCTAACATACAGTCAAAAAATCTTGTGCCTTTTCCGAGGCAGTTTGCAGTAAATAACGGACTTTAAAAACTGTGTACCGAGACAGATACACGGCCTGCGACCTTTGTAATGTAAATATTGTCAATAGAAGTTGGTCGTGTTTAACGGCCGTGTGTCCGCCGAGCGATCCCTAGCCGCCGGTTGTCACTGCTAATTTGCACACAATTGTTCATCCCGACAGAAAGTATAGAAATGAGAAGAGAACCGTCGAGAGTCGGTGGTAGACTCCCATGTAACTCGCTAATTGGACCCGCAAAATTGTATTTCATTCCGGCGGACTCCACCGATGGATGTTCGTTAAAACTTCATGTCAAATCGAAATGTAAATTCGAATACTTTTCAACTGACTTTGTTAATCAAAGATCAAACGCTTGTCTTCGTTTGTTTCTTTCATAAGTTTATCGGCTGGTTAGAGACATAAGGAACATTCAATTTTACCTTTTGTGTTACTTTACATTGTTTTCGCAACGCGACTTACAAATGACTTGTTATTGTATTTTATACACCACACTTACAAACTTAAATAATACTATCAAACGATCCTTTAATCGTGTTCAACCGCTTTGTAAACAACCCTCAACTAAAATCGAAGTTATGAGAAGTTGCTCGAGTTCTAACACAACAATAATAAAAAGCTACATTAATCCAGCAGGTGTCGATTAGCAAACGGTGAATGATTTGTGAAATGTGTTGGAAGCAATTAGAGCGATTCAAGTTGGGCGATGAAAGAGATCGCGTGCGGTCGAGCAGATAGTAGTTTGGAGTAATTACGTTTGTTGTGAACGCCGACAATCACTTAGAAGCGCCTTATCTAAGCCCTACTTAACGTGCGGACTTCGCTATTAAGTCATAAATCGTGTTGAAGTCACGCGAACGCTCCGACGATTTGGCTGTAAGCGAGTTATCTTCACCTTGGCATCTAATTAACAAAATCTCCCTTTTTCTTTTTCGTTTTAATTGGATCCTTAAATTATTCGAATCGGCTGCAAAGTGAGCTCTCTTAGTCACGCTTACAATTTAAATGTCAAAATATAAGTTGGTTTGTTAACGAAAACTTGGAAAGCAATTTTCATAAATAAATTCAATTAGAATTGTTGAATCTGACGTTATTATTTTTAATCCCTTTCTAAGTATGAACTTTTTGTCCCTGTTATTGTTTTATGAAATGAGAATTAATGAATGTTTATTTCTGTGAATATGTAGAAATAAATGTCGATTTTAGAAAATAGATCAAGTTATTTTTATGTAAAAAGGTTGAGCCGTAACTCAAACTTGTTCCAGTGAAATTGCTGCCTCGGTGGTAGGTACATAATTAAAATGGATATGTTGTCAATTTGGTCTGTAGTAATCAGTCAATTAGGATGTATCACCGTCGAAGCCGATTTCGCTCCGTCCCAAAGGGTAGATCGACTGAGTCAACGGACGCCGGCTATCCATTTAGCAATTGGACAGCCAGTTTGACACATGACAGTGTGCGCCGGTCCCCGTGCATGCATTCTATTTGTCTAGCCAGCAGTCGGTGCGAGCGCCACGCACACGTTCGATGCACGAAATGAGACCAAAATTAGATTTGAGGTTTCCACTTCATTGTTTTGGTTGATTGGTACTTAATCGATTTATGTTGAAATCTGATTGTACCGATGTTCAATATTTTGATAAAACATTTTGGGTTGCATTGTTTACCTACTCAATAGTTTGCTTTTGTGTTGTATGAATACGATACGATTTCAGTTTCAATATACGTAAATATTGCATTTGAGAATCGATAATCCTTTTCATAACGTTAAATAACTCTACCTTTTAGTTTTTGATTAAAATTCGAGAAAGCTTGACCGCAATACCAATTATTTGATCAAAATTCATAAGTGGGACGTATAATAGAGTATTCGGGAGTCCATATGGAGCTTCCTAGTTCGTTTAAATACTCTAGTTATAACTGTTCTATTGTTTAAATATTTAAAGAGGGTAAAAGGTTCCCAATTCCATTCCTTATTACTTATTAAAGGTATTGGCCGCCATTTGGATTGGAGGGCTTCTATTGTTACAAAATTATAATAGCCAAAGTTGGTAAAACGATCCTTTCTGTTTGTTAACTATGTATTTTGATAAAGACGGCAGCGCGTTTGCGCCTATCTTTGATGTAATTTATCATTTCGGATAAAGTTGTCGAAGTTTATACTTTTGACCACCTTTAAGATAAGTTCTGATATTATGTCACTAAAATGTTCTGAAAGACAATCACATAATCTGCCCCTGTAACCAACTGGCAGTCGCTTGATCGCAAATCGCTCTGTTTCATCTAAATGTACAAGTGAAACACGTGATATCACGATACCTCATGTCAAACCCATACGTTTTGCAACGATTCGAATAGCGATTCCGTAAATGGAATGACTCTTTACTAGTATCTCTGTTCTTATAACGTTGTTGTGATTGAGCGAGTTTTCAAGCTAGGCCCTTGCGAGCTAGTGAGATCTATAGTCTGCAAGCCACATGCCAAATCCACTGGCAGGCTCTGACTGGCAGACTGTGCAGACTCACAACTTGTTCACTTGCTCAATCTCTCCGACGTAATGCTTACTTACTTAATGCGATTAGCCTACGTATATTGTTAACTAGCAGCGCCCCGCGGTTTTACCCGCGTTGTGGCGGTTTCCGTAGGAATTCCAGGATGGAAAATAGCTTGTCACCTTCGGATGGAATGTGGATTACAAAAAGGATTATTCAAATCAGATTGGTATTTCTTGAGATTAGCGCGTTCAAACCATAACCATATGAGCGTTAAAGTTTCATAGATCCATTTTACCATTGTAGACGTTTACATAACATATAGTCCAATATGATTTCGATCGGCAAACAACAACAGGCACTATTTTTTCTTGAATAAACTTAGTTCAATAAGAATATATAAGAATAAAACTGTATTCTCTTTCAACAATTTTCTCGTGCGAATGTCCAGCAGCCAAAACTGTTTTTCTTTATCTAAGTCACGTTTCAATGCATCGAAGATTTACAGCGTCTTGTTCCATTGAGAGAATTCTTTCCAAGAATATATTTTTAAAGAATTATTGAGATGTTATTTACATAATAATATATTCAATTACAACTTGACATTACATTATGCCGTAGCAAGTTTATGTGTGGAGAGTAATGAGTTTGTATTTCCAAATGATATTCTAAAGCTTCACCAAGGTCTTAAGGAACATTTAAACATAAAAATATGACAAACAACCTTCTCGAGATAATACTTATGAAAAATGCGTAATTAATTCAACAAGCCCTTATCTTATTTTACAAATTCTTGGAACTCATAATAAGTACTGAGTCTATAAATGTTGATGTTATGTAATATTTTAATTGGCTGTAAATTACTTGATGTATTTTCTTTTTTGTTATCAGCCGGGATCACGGTGGAGCACCGTGTATATTTATCAAGTTGTTTTTGTAATAAACACAAATGGGTGAATGTCTAAGATTGCGTGTGTCGGGGCGGGGCGCGCACCCCGCCGCTACTTGCCTAGTAATCGGAAGATTGATAAACCACCCGGTTTAACTCTCAGATATATTGCTGTGTACAAACACTGCTATTTAGATTTTTATCACCGAACATAACTTTATTTCAAGCGTGGAAATGTATGCGGTGCGATGATATCCCGCGTGTCATTCAATACCAGTTCAGTTCCAAACAAGAGATTTTAGTTTCACCGGCGCAGGTACGACTGCCGGCATTTAATTAAACTTTTGGGTATGAACCGAGAGAAAGTTTCAAACCCATAATATCTATTTTAATATTTCTCATTGTTATTGGAGAATAAAAGTTTTAGCGCGAGTTGCGTAGTGTTTTGGTTTCAGGTTAATTCCTTTATATTTTGTTTTAATAGTACCACTGGCTGTTTGATAGGATTTAAATTTGGAATGAGTATCAAATTGTTTGAGTTTAATTTGAAAATCGGAAATTATTCATTCATATGTAGGTAAAGTGTTAACATGTCTGTATAATGTGAGTTATGTAATAAACGATAATGTAATAAATATATATAATAAATAGGAGAATATTACCTTCATAATTTCTGAACAACTCCGGCTGTTAGAGTAAAACTGCTTACAATGTTGTCAGACTTTGGCACTTAAACAATAGTACCTTTCCATCAGAGCGTTAACAAGTATAATACCTTCGTCCAATGGAAGCTCACTGTTGTCTCATTCATAATATTACATACCAGTTTTAAAAGCGAGAATTGGACACAGATTAATGGTTTAAGTTAAGGCGTTCCTTTAGATATAGCGATTAAATAAACTGCGACGAAATTGACACGAGTATGACTTCAATATGAACGCACAAACTTGTAATCTCACTCGATCTAAACGATGCCTACCATACACAAACTCATAGATTATCTGGATCTCTCAACTCGTATAAAGCTTTTTTTATAGAATTCTAAAGGTCAGACGTGTCACGGACACTGGATCATGTGTCCGATCCGAATATTATAAATACGGCGCAGTATGTCATGGTATTGTTATAAATATTGGTACTCAGCTACAAGGTTGTAGCTTGTTATATTTTTATGGGGTTCGATTAGGGTCGACAAGCCTTCGCCCCCTGTCGCTTCATATGATGGATGGAGCCAACATCAGATTTCGGATAGTTTCTTTTTGCATATTACGCTTTTTATATAAACTAGGAAGAAACCGTCATAAGTGGGTCCTCTGAAAATGGTTTTATGTTGTCCTCGTTACTGTAAGGGTGCCGTTCCAGAGCTGTGCTATGCTTCGTTTGGGTTCGGCTGCTACTTATTGTATTAAACACGTACAATAAAATCACAATGTAACACGGTGGTTGATGTTTAACCCAGTGTTAGTATTTATAGACTCCCGAAATGCCTCAGTGAAGGGTTTCCGACATGTCTTGTTGCCGTTATCACCGCTCTCATCATGACCTTCCTGAAATACGAATTCACAACGATTCTTATTTAATCGTTTGGTTCCATGAGCTATAATCTCATTTTTCAATGTTGAAACTAATAGATTGACACCAAGCTGAAATTTTGATTTGGTTAAAATTCCTTCATGTTAGATGGATGGTAACTGGTCTAATTAAAACACAGAAAATAAGTAGCTCTCAGCAAGATATCACACGCTGAACAATATTCCACAAATTGTAATAAAATGTTCAAAGGTGCTTAGTAATTATTTGAAATAGAAATTATTCTGGTACGTAGTGAAGTAAGTAGCAGTAAGCGTTTTGAATAATTCCAGTTTGCTGAAACGTTTCTCGTTTACCTTAACTAATGTAAATTTGGTGATTCGCTTATATTCCCATATGTAGGTACATACCTGAGTGCTTTTCAGCGGGTTATTAAACACGACGTTCGGTTGAGTAAACATCGTAAATCACACAAAACTAGGGCCTGTGCACACAAAATTTGCGTTTCTAATTTCATAGTAGATAAGTGCCTATTATTGTGGAGGTGCGTGGGTCGATAAAGTAAACATTACCTTCACCGCTACCGGCTCCCTGAGCCATGGGTTTGTGGCTTGTGCTGAGCTTACACTTGGTGGGTATACCGATTTATTTTGCTTCGTACTGAGCTTTGCTTCAAAGGTACGTTTCAGCTCCATGTTCCATGAACGAATGGCATTACATACTGATAAGTATGCAAGGCTTGAAATCTCTTTGTAAAGTATTATGTATGATTCGTGTATTCCTCTCCGCTCTACTTAGCTCCGTCTCAGTGGAAACTTACCCAAAAATTTGGACTAGATATATATTTACTAACCTCGTATAACCTTTTCCGGGGCAAAGGTCTCCTCAACACCTTCAAAGGTCTTCCAAGCATCCCTGTTCTGGGCTAGATTAGGCCAAACTCTGGCAAAGTCGTCAAGATCGATCACGTGACCGGCCCAGGCCCATATATTAAAATGACAAATATCCTCAACCTTAACAAATACTAATACCTAATTTACAAATGTAGAAAATTAATTATTTTCGAAAATTTCTTCAATACATTACGAAGCAAAAATAAATCATCGTAGTGCGTAAATCTCTTCGTTTCTTCTTCCAACTGTTTGATTTCCTATGAATTATATTTTCACGTTTAAATGAATGCTTCCTTTTAAACTTAACAAAAATATTTCTTTATTTCTAGAATGAAGTCGTTTCAAAGAGTATTTCGCATAAAAACTTGCCTTTTGAAGAAACTCAAAGGCAGTCAATTTAAAGTAGACCGCGGTATTCACCTAGACTATTGCTATATCATAATCTATTAAGAGTCGGATAGAAAACTGAATATGATTTCTTTCTGTCCGCTCAGTATTCTCCGGGAAAGGAACTTTTCAATTTCATAACGTTCCCCTTAGGAGTCGAAATAAAACGCAGGAAATAATGCAATGTTTGTATCTCGAATGTGCAGGGTAGACGGAAACATAGCTATCTAAACATTAGCAATAAATGTTAGTCTTTACAAATAGACAGCGACAATATTAAATATGGAAAATGTCAACAGAACCAATATCTGAGTCGATTTGTCAATAAAACTTTTTTATAAGTTCCGTTCCGTCGGTAGTACTTACTGTTTTCTTTAAAGTGTTTACAAAGTAAATTATGTGCGAACAGTTTATATGCAAAAAAATATTGTAATGTTTAAAAATGTTGTGTCGATTTACGGACGTCAATGAGTTCGGCAGTCAATGTATAAATGCAATTTTCAATAAAAAAAGTTTTCAGCAAAAAAAAACTTGATTACCAAAATTGCACCTTGTAAAAACTGTGCGAGAATGTATTTATCATCATTGGGGTATTTTTCATTAAATTTGTAATGCCCAGCAGTAGAACATAACAGGCCATTACTTCTACACACGTTGTACCCTGTGGGAATTTTGGTATGAAAAGTATTCACAAACCTTTCTTTTGAATCAGTCTGTATGACAGTGAAAATCGCATAAAAATCCGTTCAGTATCTTTTGAGAAATTCAATTCCACAGGCAGCTTTTGGGAACTTATTAAAATTATTTGAGGTTACTCTATTTAATATGCCTAATAACAAAATGCTTTTACTAACATCCAATACCAATGATCCCTTGTTTATTAAGTAAAACATTGTCTTTAGTAATTGTAATACCCTCGCTCGGGATCGGCATTTACTTTAACAGAATTAAGTGAAAGAAATGCGAATAAATATCTACCTCAGTAAGTACTCGTTTTAAGAGATCGAGTGCTTTTAGTCGGATGAATAGAACGGCGACACACGGCTTGTAAGAACGGACGACTTCAAGAGACGGGGTTCAAGTTACCTTCACCATATTTTCGAGAAGTCGAGTTATACGAGAGTAAATCCTCAAGGGATATTTTATGTATTCAAGATTTTTGGTCAGACAATAAAAATGATTCATCGATTAAATAATTATCATACGTGAGTATAACTTTGTTGTCACGTAGCATAATTTACGATATTAAATGTTGAAAAAGCGAAACAAAACTGTTTCATAATTGGCTAATTAAAACCCGACCCAACATTATATTACGTATGCTCCACGCATTTAAACTTTCGGCTTTAAACAGAACAAAATATGTTCATTGAACTCTGGATACGTGAGTCTCGTAATTAGATAGGTTGTCTACATTAATATACGTCTGATAAGAATATTCAGCCTAGCAAACCTAATTACAAACATGTCCTTAAATTCAGAGGATCCCATTTAGATAAATACGAAACAACGAGCTTATATCTGGTACATTTTCGAATAGAAATTTTAGGCATAGAAAATTACAGTTTCATTATGTTAACGTGTTTCGTTGACAATGCATGGTTTAGGTAATTAGCGTTATATTATAGCAAACGCATGGACGCAATCACCTATTTAAGTAGATTTGATACTTGGTACAATTATTACGTACTTATTGCTTTGTTTCATGCGTAGTGTTGTACTTTATTATTGAAAAAATACATTGGAGCCCATCTCTATGGAGTTGGGATGTTAAAATCTTCAGAAAATAATAAAAACGTAGAAGGAAACTTAAACTGTCATTCTATGTCGTATTTTTTCAATTCCTCGGAGGTCCCTGACTAGTCATATTTCTGTATATATTCGATTCAAAGTAACCAAATAAGTAAAATAGGTTGGTACAACTTGTTATTTGGTTTTGTGATGTCATGACGTCGCTTTTGGTATTACGTTAAATTAATTACTGTGACAGGGTTTGCCATAATAATACCCTAGGAAGTTGCCATTCCCTTTTTTCCTGTCCAATTCCCTTTTCATAAAGGTAATGCTTCGTAAATTGGATTAAGTTGAAAGGGCAGATCCCGCAAGGACTTGTCAAACGTGATATTATTGTAATAGAAGCCGACCTTTTAACAATTAATTTTAATTAATGGTAATTAGTATTATTTTACTGTTAAATTACTCTTTATATAAAATTTTATAGATATTGAAATCTAATTTGCATAAGCCCACTTAAAATGATTCTAATATCACAAAAGAAAATACCGCAGTAACTTCACAGTCGAACAACCACGAGTTTGAACGAAAACAAAACCACAACTTCTTAATACTGATATTTACTTAAAATTTCACGGATAAAGGGATCAAAAAGTACTTAAGGTTGTACTTGAGTAAAATTAAAATAATTATGGGTTCGTTTGGGGGTGTCCATTAGCCGGTTCCGGGCGGTTGATAAAGGCGGGTTATTGTTGGCTACAACAATGCTAGCACTTACTGGCTGTTATCTGTTCAGGCAGCTCGTTTGTATGGCGCCGCCTCACCTGCAGTGGCCTGATATTATATCTAACATTAGTGTACAAACACACTCTCCTAGAACAATGCACGTGCTTTTTGACGCCTGCGCCCTGTCCGATAGTACATCCCCGGTGTTGTGTTACGGTTAACCGGACATTTCCAGGCCTTGCTCTTAGATAAATAACTGCAATTGCTTTCGAGATACCTACTAGATTTTCCTGTGTTTTACAGGTTACATAGGAAAATGTATGTTGAGTGGTGTTTTTAACGAGATTATGTATTTTTAACGAATATATATATATTTATGAAGAATTGAAGAATATTTTAAACAAAACGGTTTGGTATCGAGTAATTTAAAAAAATGTCTTTTGTATTCACTATGTACATTTGCAGTAATAAAATAAGCAAGATAAACTCTCTTCACCAAACAAGAGCTTAGTCCAGTTTGTTGATTATAATCTGTTAATGGCAGACACATTCAAAGCTACTAACGCAAACGGAATATTCGCCTAATGTGTATGTGTATATGAGAACATAAACATACAATATGAGTACGAGTATATGTAAACTAGTGATGCACACTACTTTTTAAACATAAGAGCTGGGCTCCTGTTGATTGAGTTATTTCCACTTTTTTCAATCTTCTGTCATCCTCTCGTACGACACGATATTTGCTTTCTCTTTTAATATAAGTCTAGATATGTATGTTGTTTATTAGTTGTCTATAGTTTGGACTACTTCTTGGCCTTCCCCTTCTCTTTGGGTTTATGTGTCCTGCTATGGTGTTAAACATTATAGGCCCAATAATATAATAAAACTGTGATGAGATTCAAAATACCATAATAGAAACAGCATGAAAATCCTTCTTCTTTGAGACACTCACAGTAAGAAATGATTAATAAACCCTAGACTAGACGATGTATACAACAACCAATAATTGCCAATCATTACTTGTAATTTCCGTTGATCAACATTCACTTCTGCACCGTCTATACACAGGCCCTCAGTGGTGCCCTTCAGTTAGAGCTTGGCTACATTACTATGCTATGTTAGGTTTCCGAACCATATCAAACGTAGCATCACATCCAAAGCACCAATAATATAAAACATAATATTCACGAAAGTATCCAATCACATTAAACACTAGCAGCATTATACCTAAATACTAAACAGTTTCTAAATAATTAAAGTTTCTCAGAATTACTGTCAGACTAGCTGAAGTTAGAGTGACAACAAAGGTAGAAATTGCTTTGTGATGTAGTTTACTGAATAAAGGATAACATTTTAAAAATACAAATAGAAGCGTTTCAAGAGTAACATGTGTATGTCTAGTGTAGGCGTTAATGCGGCTATTCTAGGCTCTCGCTTTGTAATAAAGGTAGATATTCTACTTATAGAATCACTTTTACTTGATTTATACTAGGCTGTTAGCAAGTGACACGTTAAGGTTATCATTTATACATTATCCGGATCGTAATTAATGAATTCAAGACGATCCGATTCAATCGTGCTGTACCACGATACTCAGTAATTTCCATCGTCGACTACCACCAACAGACTCAATTTCTGCCACTAACTAGTTAACTGCTGCCGCCAATGACTCAACAGCAGTCACCAACGATTTAACTGCAGCTGCCAACAGAGTCGACTGCTGCCGCTTCTTCTTCATCGAGTGGATGGTCCACCTGACCAATCAGAGTAAGTGTCAGAGTTATTGAGCCGCCAAAGGCCTCTGACATGGCTCATGTAACGACTACTAACCGTAGAAATTAACCGGGACCGACGGCTTAACGTGAACTCCGAATCACGGAATCATCTTACTTTTCAGGCAATCAGGCGATTCAACCTGCAATGTCCTATCCAAACTGAGGACAGTCTCACAAAGAGATTTTTGTGAGATATTGTCCCCATCGGGAATCGAACCCGGAAACTCCGTATCGTGAGCCGGGCGCTCAAACCACAAGACCAACAACAACAACAGTCACCAACGAGTCAGCTGCAGCTGCCAACAGAGTCGACTGCTGCCGCAAAAACCGTTAGAGTACCATAAGAACCCTAATAGGAAATGGTCAGTATGAATTACTTCAAAAGAGATCAAAGATGTGTCTTTTTCAAAATTATTTTGTTTTAATATATTTAGGAAATTTGCCACGAGAAGCTATCTCGTGGAAAGTTAAAAAAATGTGTTGACACAATTTTTATCAGTTTGCTGCAAAATTTAGAGTAGCTTTCATGTTTTCAGCCATTACCCACTCTTTCTGCGAAACAGATGCAAAAAGATACCCAAATAGATAGCTCACCTCCCAAAGCAAATACACGAGTTTTATTTAAATATTACATTCAGAGCTCAAAGAAAATCTCTTTTCTTTTGGTTTTAGTAAAATGAATAAGGTTCTTTAATACGGACGTTACATAGACCGTAATCTTTTATTTTTCATTGTACGATTATGTTTGCACTAAGTATTTACGGATAGACTTTGAATGAAGACAAATAAATGATTTCAAAGCACAAATAATTCATTTTAAATCAACTGTAGGTACTTTATTTACGTATCTTTTTATAACAGTAGACAGATCTGTGAAATATGTATATTATATATTTTCTTTCGAGAGTTAAAATTCAAACCATCATGACAGATTTTTCGAACAAGGACATCTTCTTCTACTGTGAAAAATGGTTCAGTAATTGGGGAAGAATGGAATGCAAACATTGAACCTTTTTACTATAGCTGAAAAAAACCACATTAGTCAACATTTTAACACTCGGAAGACAGAATAGAGTCTATGCGAATATTTTCACACTCAAGTATAAAACAAGATAACTCATTCATATGAATCACATTAGCGATCATTAAAACGAAGTGAAGTGCCGACTAAGTGTGTATATAAACAAAACAGGGTTGTTAGTGTTGAATAGAACTCTTGTGCGGATCGGACACAGGGTTTGTCCATTAGCCTGATTACGGTCAAAATGTTCGCCCCTCGGGAGACGGCGGCCAACCGTTTCCCTTCCCTTTGAATGGAACGTACCAACTATTAAATTGCGCCTCAGGGCTGCCCGGAAACACATTGTTGCTACCTTGTTGACATAGGTGTGTTATTAAGTTATGGACACCTCGATTACAAAGGATTTATTATAAAAGTAACTTTGTTGTAGTGCCTTTTTGGGGATAATGTAACAAGCGACCTCGATCAACCTATTCGATTCGAAGTTACCTTTTGGAGTTAATCTGAAAAAGGCTCTCAGATCATATTCTGTGATAATTAGTTGTCTGGTTCTAGACTATTTTTTTTACAAGACCTTTGTTACAAAGAGATACAATTTAAGAAACCTAAATTACCAAGATTTTGTTACAAGTTTAATTTTATCATTTAATCATACGAAGCCTAAGCGTTCATTACTCAGTCTGTTTCAAACTAGTGTCTAAGCATTCTTCAATTTGTCTGTAAATAACTTTCCATTTACTTTTGTTTCAAAGCTTCAACAAAGACAAAGACGAAAATGTTCAAAACAGTGTCTGATTTATGTGAGAAGACACGTGTTGTCATTACATTAGTGAAGGCCCCACTTAGCATCGGGTTGTTCGCTGCAGCTACACGTCTAAACCAACTAAATTAGTACCTACTCGATCACGCACTAGTTGGTAATGTTAGTGTTCTGTGTCTTAGAGCACAACACAAAGTGCAATGTTGATCTTTGACACGCTGTGTATAATTCGTGTTTAGATATATTTGATTACATAGTAATTTTGATAGAGATATAAATGTGCGAGTGTAAAATAGTGTACGTACGTAGCTTGGATTAACGTGTCCATACTTTCTTTAAAGAAAGAAATCTAAAATCACAATTATAAGTTTGAGTTTCCTTTGATATTGTATTGAAGTCATCCGTTAAAATCGTCGTAACGGTTGACGTATGTGGAATGATTAAACTGTAAAAAACTAAGTAAGAACTAAGATAGCACTGGTACTTACTTTTTTGTTACTAAGCTTAACATTCTATAGCCAACGTATACGACCAACGAACAATCTATCGACTTGTATATGTGTATGAACGAGTACGTTATATTCTTAGTATGTCTCTTGCCAAATAGTTAAAGAGTGTGAGCGATTTCCAAGTTAAGATCTCTATTAAACAAGAACAAGTGAAATTTCGTTCGACATGGATTTACTGCAGTTCATAAGGAACGGAAGAACGATGGCAGCCATTACTCTCAGTCGTGTCTGGAGCACATTCTTTACTGTATATAGATTGATTGTTTTGCTTATTAAAGCAAACGACTTGGCAATGGATTTTATTATAAAGCTATCAAATACTTTGATTAACTAGTTTTTGTATGGAGAGATATAGCATGATTTTATGTGTAGTAACATATACATATACATATAGCTGCCTGAGACTTTCAGAGTATAGCAACTTTCATTTCTGATGCTACCGGGATAGAATGATCTTAACGCTTTATACTTTGAAAAATTTACTTTAATTAATTTTATTTCCTATGTTGGAAGTATTTAGACGGTCACCTAACCGGCATTAGGTTTGATTTAGTTTTTGTGGAAAAGTTTTATGCCATTTTTAAGCTTCAAAGCATGCCCCGTAAGCTAGTACGTTAACCAGTAGAAACGCCTTCACAATAAACTGAAGTTGGTAATTCGTTATAAATATTAGAATAGGAAGCTAGCAACGCATTAGCCGCATGTGCATTCTGGCGGTTGTTTCATAAAATATTTCGAACCAAATCACGGACAAAGTAAGCGATACGATTCTAGCGGGAACTCTATGAATAAAATTATCATTTTGCTGAATTGATTCTGGAACCAGTCAAATACTTATACTATACAGCCTGTTTATAATCAGATATTCGACTGGTTTCAATGTTATACGAATAATTGACTTTATTATACATTGTAATTGGCTTTCGGCTGATCTATAAAATAAGATTTGGTAACTAAGAATCTTACAGCCGGTAAAATTAAATAACAAGACTGTAAAGTCTTGGAAAAGACAAACAACTTATAAGTTAAATATGTATTTATAACTTTGTATTCATTGAACTGTTTAACAGGTACCTAAAAGCTTACTGTTAAACATTGAGTAAGAAAAAATGGCTGTAAAATATATCATAAAATACAACAAATGAAGATAGTAGAGCTTTAAAAAGATGTTCTTTTTATAGGGTCGGATTGCACAAAGATATTAAAAGCGCCTATGACCCTTATTAATAAACGTGGTGTAACTAAATCACTGTTATACTGTGTTTTGTCTCTTTTGCTCTTCGGAAAATTGCGTACATATGTCAGAAAGTCACAAACCACTTGATAGCTAAACTGTTCATAATACACTTAATTTAATATGTTTAAAAAACAAATGACGTTCGGTTTAAATGATGTTCTATCTGGTACAAAATAAAATACAAATTTGAATGAACTACTTTTATTTCTTAAACATATTATATTAGGTACAAATAGATTTTAAGATTAAAAAGAAAATATCATACTCAATATAAACGTCAACTGTTAAATAAAATCAAAATTTTAACACATTCCATAGTCAGGAAATCAAGCAACATTTCAATCCCAGTAGATGAAGTGAGGAAGATCGCGGAGTACTAGGATTGACTGATTCCATCCGCCGGGCATCCGCAGTCATGTCCATTGGTTTAGGTTATTTTAAAGGATTTATTCAACGGAATGGGCCAGTGCGTCATTGGGCAGAAGATGCCTGTGAATGTGATTGGTTTTGTTTTATTTACATTTCAGTTACGTCACCAGAGCTATGCTGTGCCACTTTTGATATTCACAAACGACATCAAACGTAGCACAGCAACGTGACATCCCGTAGCATAGCGTAGTTCCGGTGGAAATGCACCCTTAGGTAACCATGGTAGTTCAATTCAATTTTTTCTTTGAGGCTTCTGCTGACATTATGTCGGAATTCCGCCAGTGTCAGTGTACTCGTCTACTATATAAAAATAAGTCGGGTTTTCCTCCCTGACGCTATAACTCCAGAACGCACGAACCGATTTCCACGGTTTTGCATTCATTGGAAAGGTCTCGGGCTCCGTGAGGTTTATAGGGAATAAAAATATCAAAATTCCCACGGGAACGGGGGCGCTGCGGGTGAAACCGCGGGGCACAGCTAGTTTGGTATAAACAAGATGGGGATTCACAAAAAGAATTATTCGAATCGGATTGGTACTTCCTACGATTAGCGCCTTCAAACAAACAAACTCTTCAGCTTTATTATATTAGTGTCTTCTAAATATAAACATATTAAAATAAACATCTGTTTATAACCTAATCCCGTTGCGATTAATAACGTTATAAAGTATAACACCTGGCATCACTATCAGGTATATTTGGCAGCTTGAAAATTGCCATCATATTTCAGTGTCGACCGTGTCGAGCCAAATAACTTCCTTTGCACTCATACTCAAACTGACTCCAATGAAATCACTCATGAAGTTCATGAAGTTCACACTCACTTTGTTTACAAAGGCATCTTTGACGTATCCCATTTTAATATTAATTCACCTGTCATCCGATATGATGTAGGTTACTTTATCCGTTACAAGTAGTAAACATTTGGAACAGATTTGAAAATTAATAACCATTAATCAAGTATATCAGGTTTATCGGGCATTAACACTTCACGGATTTCGGTATTGTTTGGAATTTTGAATTAAATGATAAAAAATGAGGTATGAGATCTGTTTGATTGTACTATGTATATCTATGATGTCCATCAACAGAGCGACTGTGTCTTCTCCTATGGTTAGGTACATATGTACAAAGGTAAACGTTATAAGAACTAAACTTTACGCTTCGTCTGTTAAAGGTTAGTTATTAAAAGGAGTTGTAGTTTTTAACAATGCACGTTAGAGTGACTTTTATAACGATTTCTATTGACAGCCAAACGAAGCGGCAAAAGAATCTAGTTAGTAAGATCATCCGTTGAATAACAACTTCAAAGTACGAGGTGATGTCCATTCTGAGGAGCAACAGGAAATAAGCTTTCCTTGTTATGAAAGCTTCGATGGTAAAATAATAAAGTTGTTTTAACTGAAAGCTCGTTTTAATTACTTTGTCCACAAAAAATCTCTGATTAATTTCCTGTTCTATAAATGGTATCTTGTTGGGATTTCATTTAACAATTTGATTCACCGAAAATGTGTAAGTGATGATCTTATTCTGAGCCTATTGTCAAACAACTTTGCTCACAAATATTACTTTTTCTTTTTCCCCAGAATGATGGATCGACAGATATTGTATTACTTTTCATCAGTAAAGAGCATGTAACGTTATATTATGCAAATAACATAAGAGAATTCAAGGTATCCAATAAATAACCGAGGCAGCCATATTACATATTACGTACATGTATTTCAGACACTAGAGCACAAAGGAACCGTAACTAATTGGCTCTTTTCTGCTGACTTTCAAACAAAATGAAACACTAAATAAGAGGACAATTTAAAACATCTACTCACAATTTTCATAACACAAATGCTAGCTTATGAGTTAACATTGAATGTAATATATTCTAGAGAGAACACTTGTACTTCTTTATGTTGCAAAGAAAAGGATTCTAAAATATTTAAAAAATATAATATTACTTTTAGTATTCGTAGAAATACTGACAAAAACATCTGCTATGTAAAAAGAAGGTAACTTTATGTATATTAGGTATATGCGAATTATAATAGGTATTTTTATTCATATTTAGCAAAAAAAAACATTATAATAATTCTATTGTTGTTCTGAGTATGTTCGATACGAATTGTTTTGTATGAAATCCACAAAGAACAAAGTAATGTCAACAAATTTAAAATAATTTTAATAACGAGCGCCTGGCTGTAGTTAACATTATCTACCGAGTTTTATGAAACAGGACAAAAGGAAGGTGAAGTTTGTAGGTGAGCGGTAACAGTTTGTGACGTCACTTGTTTTAAAACGAGTCAAAGGAGCAGTATTTTGTAGTTACATTGTTTCGTTTGCGTTAACAAAGATCAAGTTTTGTATAATTAATAAATATTCGGCTGCGAAGTATGCTCGACATTTTGTTCACAAATGAGCTTCACCGCTTGAGAGTTAGCCATTTTAAACAAAACACGTTTCAGACAACGTCGGCCTCTTTGTTTTGCAACAATGAAATACTTGAATGTAAACTGAGACGCCTTATCGTAGAACCCTTATTTGTATCTCAAATTGTTGTTGTAGTCTATTTGGCGTCATTTTGTTTCGGGTTGAAACGACATCTGATGAACATTATTAGCCTACGGTAGCGTGTCGGCTACTGCCTACTTCGGCGTAATGTTACATGTTCAATGTCTTACGTAACGACGCGAGGAATGGTGAGAAATTGATGTTCCTTGATAAAGGGCAGAGGCAATTATTTCTAACACTTCTTGTTAACTTCTTTGGGGTCAGGATCCGTATTGTTTTAAGGTACCATTCTGACTTGAATCGCAGACCGCAACAATAAGCGGTTTAACTTTGGTGGTGCTGTTAAAGAAACGCCTACGGATATGGTCTATATAACAGTTGGATTGGATACCTGGTATCAATTCCAATATCACAGTAAATGTTCCGACACAGCACTACTTCACCGGGTGTGTATAACATTGTATATTTCATTGTTCTCAGGTATAGAGCCAGTACCTATTTGTAAATCTTCATGTTTCGCCAGTGGAAAGCAAATCGAATGAATATGCCTTTGACCGAACGTTGTACCAATCCGAGAATTGAATAACGGCTTTGTCCTGTACCGGTGCAATACAATAGCTGAATACTACGGTATTAACTTTGTGAATACCAAACTGTTTCATTATGACATGATCACACATTTAGCACAATATTAACTGATGTAGGTATCGTATCTTATTTCAATTGTATTAAGCTCAACTTTAACATGCCGTTGTTCTGTTATCCTTATTTAAATATTTTATTTTTCACTGAGATTATTTTTTAGACTGAAAATACTTTACGTTTTCAAAAGGTTCAAGTTGGAAAATGGTATCCATCAATTTATAGTTATTAAGTAATTTGAGACGTGCATATTCAATATCTGAATACTATCTGAATCCTATTCAACAAACATGACTTGTTTTGTCAATACGAAAGAGCAGTCGGAATATTAGCTCGGTATTAAGTTCAGTGAGATGTAAGCGTCATCTATTCATTGATTGATTGCTACAGTAGGTGCACCGTGTGTTGTGTACATGGGGAGGAAAACAGAATCTACCTGCCACGCTCTCTGTGAATTCAATATGACCAATACGTGCAGGGTGCATTCTCTATGCCACAGACTATGCTACGAGTCTACGAGTCTATGCCCATTGAAGTTTCTCTTTGTCGAGTTGAAAATGGTTACACAAAAAATACAAAATGGTGTATGAGTTTGATGCTTATGTTCTTTTCGTGCATTCGCGTTAGATGGTAAATATTGGTATAATCCCACTGTGGTTTGGAGGCTTCAAACATAATAAATTCCGGCCAAGTGCGAGTCGGACTCGCGCACAGAGGGTTCTGTACTTTAAAAAACGGCAAAAAATCACGTTTGTTGTATGGGAGCCCCCATTGAATATTTCTTTTATTTTATTTGTTGTTATAGCGACTATAGAAATACATCATCTGTGAAAATTTCAGCTGTCTGCTATCACCGTTCTTGAGATACAGCCTGGTGGCAGACGGACGGACGGACGGATAACGAAGTCGCAGTAATAGTGTCCCGTTTTACCCTATGGGTACGTAATCCTAAAAAGAGAGAAACCTCTTCCTTACTTCGGGTCGATGACTTCTAACACTGGCCACTTAGTTGAGTTCTATTGATACGATATTAATTATCTAACCAATAGAAATTGCTATCATTTAAAAAAACAGATGAAGTTGTGTTGTTACACCGTATCTTCTATAAAGGTTAGGTTGGAAATAAAATGAAACTCGATTCTTTTTCCAAGCTCTAAACTCCAAACGTAATATAATGCCAATTATTAAGGCAAATTCTAATACAGATGCCTACTTGATATTGTTCAAATTCCCACGGAATAGTTCCAACTTTGATCAAGAACAATGAGTTGAAACTATCTGTTTGAAGCCTTTAGCGGCGTTATCATGTCTTCACGGATAACAGGGGCTCCAATCTAGCCATTCGACCCTAGAATGGAAGCGCTTATCAGTGTGGGTGAGAAAACGGGCGGCGCTATGTATTTAGGCACTTGTTTATCTACGCACACACACGTAATGAGTATACAACTACGTGCAACGTGTGAATTACATAATATACTTATGTATGACGAATTTAGTTATAGGTTCAAAAAGTATTCGAAATACAAACGATATGCTTAAAATTAATATCACGGTTGATATGAACAAAATTATTTCATAAAATATCAGTTTAGAGTACATAGGCATAAAAACCTCTACTCTGGCTTAACCCACATGGAATGTAAAAAAATAATTCAGTACAAAATGTACAATGATTAACATGAAATCTGAATTTAAATAAAATTGAAACAGTGCAATACAGTTACAGTGTAGTAGTAGTTAAAATGTGTTTGATAAAGTACCAAGCACATCAAAATACAACATAAGTACATCTATTCCCTTTAGTTCAGTTTTATAAGAGGTACATGTACAACAGAACATTATCCTCCACGAGCCCGGTACAAACCACTGCATGTTGCCTGCAAAAGTTTAATCAGAGTTATCCTTGCAATAACAAATATTGGAAAGAAGTCTATTCTTGTAAGTACATTTGTACGTAAGATTGGAATTTGGACTTGCATTTATTGCATTTCAATACAGCCTTTACGTTGTACTTTTGCCAATATTGGAATTTTATTGTGAATCTGGAATTTCAAGATATCTTTTGGACCAAAAAGGAATCGTATTCACGCTGAATCAAAACTGAATTTTACGAGCTGGACTTTGTTTTATCAAATACTACTTGTAATTTGGTTGATAATTTAAACATAACTTTCTAAAAACAGTGTAATAACATTTTTATATATTTGCACATTTTTCCGAATGTTTATGTTTCATACTATGTGGAATTCGTGGAATTTTATACAAATATTTTCTTTTGGATATAAATCACAGTGTGATGTCAGTGACGTGATCATAAAGAATATTATAATCATTAATTTATTTAACATGTCATCATCCGGAATATTAAATTTTTCAGCGTGATGCTGTCACAATACTCGCAGTTCGCCTCAATATGTGGCTACCCAAACAATGAAATAAAACAACGCGTAAAGTTTATTTAAGTTCATAAATTCAATATTGTTTTAATAACGTGAGTCATTGACTCTGAGCAAGTTTAAACCCCAATTTCAACGTTACAACTGAACTCGACCATTTCAACTTAATCCTAATCCTATAGTCACGAGACAAACTGAGATCAAAATATAAAAATTGACTCATCTAAACCGAGTTCGAGATAAATTAGGGGAATTTGTACCTGGAAGGCGCCAATCAGCGAGATTACTACAAAGCAAGGGTAAAAAATGTCAAACAAACTTTTACTTAGGAATTATACTACTTTACCTTACCAAACCAGTTTTAAATATCAGGATATACGAAAACAAAATATGATATAAGAAAATAAAGTACAAAAGTCGATTTCTAGTCTTAATATTTATGAGCGTAGAAAAATATATTATGAAAATGACATTATACTATCATAAAATAAAAACATACATTATACACAGACGATAGGGGAAAAAGTTTGATTGTGAACACTCACACACACATAATATACCTTCAACACTAAGAAGAAGAAGAAGAAGATATTTTAAGACCTTAGAGGTAACCCTTATATTAAGTTTTTGAGTGTTAATTTTAAACTTTCATCTCTTTTAGTGGGAAAAACGAGTCAGACAGGTCACAGGAGGAAATCACAGGAGTCAAAAAGCAACCCGCTATAGCTCGCTTCGCTTTCTCTCTCTCTTATAACTCTACGAAATCAAAAACTTCGAAAATAAAAAGAGGTTCTCAATTCGACTGTTTTTTGTTAAGTTAAATTGTGGTATAGAAACCGATTTCAAAAATTCTTTAGTTTACAATATTCTCGTTGTTAACCGAAAACAATGGGGTAGTTCTTAAAAAACTTGCTTTGAAGTCCATTTTGTGCTTGAAAATGTTATAGAAAACGCATTCTGAATTCCAGCACGCAGGTGAACTTGGAAAACGTAAAAATTACCGTTAGTTCATCTCATGAACATGGTGAAATGAAAATGGAAAAATATTTTTAAGCTCACTTTTAAATATTAGTTTTTCACACACATTCTCGTGCAGATTTAAGGCTCTCTAGGGCCTCTTCAGTTGCGTGGTTATAATTAGTCATTGATATAGCAGCGGTTGTCGCTTGGGTGTAATAAAAAGATGTAATAGTACTGCTGCATCGCAACTATTAACATCTGCATCAAACATCCTTAATTAGCTCTGATATTTTTATTTCATCAAGAACACTGTGTTTAGCTAGATAGCTAGATAGATAGATATAAACATCTATGGGGGTGACAATGTGTAGCGACCGCGAAGGTGATTGCGATGTTTTTAAAAACGTACTTAAACCAACTAAAACAAATATAGCTTAATAACAGCTAATAACAGCTAATTTTTAATGTACTTCTTTGAAAATAATTGGTAAAAATATTGTGAAAATAATCGGCCACAAAATTGTCGGTTCCGGTTCTTTTAATCGTTAGACCATGTTGGGGTCTATACGTGGTCTAAAAACTCATGTCATCGCGTCACCGGGGTTGCCCACTACCCTACATTATTTAAGTTTTGATTTAATTATTTGTCTTTATATAAATAATGTCTATAGGTAAAGCATTTAATTAATACTTAGATGTTACAGAACAATCATTTAACTCGTAATTTAGTCACAAATTAATTTCTGAAGTTTTGTAATCATGCTCAATTTCAAAGGATTTGTGTAACGGTTACGTTATAACGTTAAAAGGATTACAGATTTTGTTTTATTTGACTTTTTTGTGATAGATAACAAAATAATGTATCAAAATGAGATATTTCATTGCTGGACAAAAAAGATTCTGTCAAAACCACCCGTGTAAATTGGCTTACACGAGTGAGTAATTTGACAAGAAACAACGCGTTATACTATGGCATGACTCACATATAATATGACGATAAAAAAGTGTTAAACTGCTTTACAGAATAAATACAAAACAATTGAAAATCATTTATTGTTTTTTTTAAGAACACAAAGTTACATAAGTATCTAATTGAATTAATTATTATAATATAAAGTAATTGAAGAAGGCTCTTAGAAAAGCTCTTAGAAGGCTTGAAGAAAGCGTGTGCTGCCCATAGTATGCTACTCCAGGCAGCGCTGTTTTAAAAGCGTCCTGTAGTTTTCAAGTTAATGTCACTTTCTTACATCTTTCAAGTTTCTACTACTGATACACTTCCGGGAAAAGGTCTCTCTCACTGTTTTCCAAGAATACCTTTTCTGGTTCTGGACCAAATTAGACCAATTCCAAATTAGTTTGATAGTCACGCTGTCTGTTTTGCGGTCTGCCTCTACTTAGAAGTGTATTTTGAAATTTTCTTAATGCTTTGGCGCCGCAAGTTGCCTAGCCACTGTGATTTGACACAGTTAGTCGAAGAAAATGCTAAGAACTTTAAAACTTTGGCATACTCTAAAACTTTAAAATACTCTCTCAGACATGTTAGTAGGTACCTATAGGTTAGTTAGTATGCATTGTAGAAATAAGTTTCCGACCATATCTTATATTTACTTGGCACAATGTACGTACATTATTGTACATTGAGAACATACGTATATAAGTTAAGATTGTCAATGTTGCTTTTTGTGAGCATACAGCATGTAATTACACCTAATTCCAAGATTGGATTGTCGCTGTCGGAAGGGAGTTTGCAGATGCAATCCCCAAATCGAATCAATCGCGCTAAAGACGGCTGTGACGGCGACGTGGAAACGATACAAACCCTACAATATAGTGTTCACGAGCTTCAATATCTGTATCGCTATAAAAAATTATGTAGCTGTGAAGGACTTCCTTTAACTCTTAAATTGTACAATCACTTACTTAGTACTATTAATGGTAATGATAAATAAAATGACAATATAACCAAATACTTTACTATTCATCGGTTACACGTAACACATTTATTTTATACATACAAAACCAATAACTATAAACCGCATTACGTATTTTATACTAATTACAGCCCGGCAATTGTCAATATTGAATGATAAAACATATTTTACGTTTCGAAACATCAAAAAGATATAAAGTTTTCCAATTTAAACAGTATTACAATATTGGGGCACCTACCGATCGGTATCGTAATGTAAACCAATAAAATTTTAATTAGTGATTGTATCGAACTGGCTTTACAACCCTGTCATTCAACAACGTTATTAGTGCTAGACCGGATTCGGGAACATGGATCTAAAGTTTAGTAAGAACGACTAATCCTAATGAATCCGGAATGAATTCTATAATTACTAGATGTTTTCGCCGGTTCCTGAAAAGGTATTTTCTTTATTTTAACACAACTTACAATCTTTCACTAATCTTTACCAGTCTTTGGGCATCATTTTCGAAATGAGTATCTGTATTGCTTAGGTTTGTGTTTTCAGACATATTTTTAATATTTATGTAGGTTTCTATTTCATTTTAAATGAATATAAACTATAGTCAACTACCTTGGACCATATTTTAAACCTGCGTATAATTTGTTTAACTGCATCATCGCCACATACAAGGCACAATAAAGACGTTGTCACGGAAGTCAATAAATGGATTAGAGTTTATAGAGGCAACAATATGAATGCAACATAATCTACAAAGGAAGGTTAAGGAATCCTACTCCTCAACCTTCCTTTGTAGATTATGCATGCTATTTATCCTAATTGATAGTTCGAGAGACATACACATTAGAAGTAAAAATATTTCAGTTTTATTACCTATATAATTAGGAGCTCCCCGCGGTAAACGCGGGAATTTCGGGGTAAATTTCGGGATAAAAATAACCTATAACCTTCCCGTTGAATGTGGCTATCCAATACAAAAAAAAAGTATTAATTTGGACAGGTAGTTTCTGAGATTAGCGCGTTCAAATAAACAAAAAACAAACTCTTCGGCGGATTATTATATTTGATACAACCTATATCTAATTCTAAAAATAGATAGAAACGTCATCCCTGAATTTCTTTACCCAATGTTCTTCCAGCGGAGCTACATGTTTGTTCCAAGGGATGGATCGCGTGCGGCTACAGATTTATAACTCAATCTAGCAATCAGTGAAACGCTTAACTAGCCGACGATAAGGTGTCGACAGTGATTGCTGCCGTATATCCACCAATGATGGCCGAAATAGAGCGTGTTCCTTAGATCTTTATCATACTAACCACAGGGCTTACGTGTAGGTCAATGTGAAAATACGTGTGAAATCTTTAGTATTTGAAATCTTCAAACCAATAAGCTATTTGATATTTCATTTTCTTCTTTTTAACACGCTTGTTTGCAGCTTGTAAACTTTTAAAACATATTTACACATAAGTATTTTACAAAGCGATGAGGTTATTATAAACATATTTATCCATTTTTTAAAACATTATTTACGGTTTGGTTTATTTGCAGTAAGCGGTACGGTTACTGCGTAATCGTCTCTTTAACTCTTCATATGCCGGAACGCAGATCCAAGCCAGACACAATTGATTTTCTATTGTTTCTAAAATCCCGGCAAACAAAAGTTTAATTGAAAGAAGGCTTTAATATAAAAAAACTAGCTGCGCCCCGCGGTTTCACCCGCGTTGTACCCGTTCCCGCGGGAATTTCGGGATGAAAAATAGATGTTGTCCGATTCTCAGACCTACCCAATATGCGCACAAAATTTCATGAGAATCGGTCGAGCCGTTTCAGAGGAGTTCAACCACGGTACCTGTTCCCGCGGGAATGTCGGGATGAAAAATATACGTTGGCCGATTCTCAGACCTACTCAATATGCTCACAAAATTTCATGAGAATCGGTCGAGCCGTTTCGGAGGAGTACGCGAACGAACACTGTGACACGAGAATTTTATATATAAGATGAAAAATAGATGTTGTCTGATTCTCAGACCTACCCAATATGCGCACAAAATTTCATGAGAATCGGTCGAGCCGTTTCAGAGGAGTTCAACCACGGTACCTGTTCCCGCGGGAATGTCGGGATGAAAAATAGACGTTGGCCGATTCTCAGACCTACTCAATATGCTCACAAAATTTCATGAGAATCGGTCGAGCCGTTTCGGAGGAGTACGCGAACGAACACTGTGACACGAGAATTTTATATATAAGATAATTGATGAACAATATTTTCTGATCAATTTAATCGACAATAATACTTAAATTACTCCAGTTTTTAATATTGACGTTAGAGAACCAACAGCAGACCATCTCTTGTATGTAACGGTGCACCACTATCATCGATAATAACATTTATTGGAAGTTCTTTCAAGCGTACTCTCCATTTTCTTGGAAGTAAATATAAATTGTAATTATATTACATAGGACGTGAACAACATGAGTGTATCGAAGAAACTCAGGGCCCGCCGTTTAGTGGTATGATTTAGATAAGTCGACCGCTTCGCAAGACAGGTGGTTTCCGGTGGGCTCTTACGAAAAGACGGTTCCTTTACGT
Source organism: Cyclophora albipunctata (assembly GCA_963082685.1). NCBI lineage: Eukaryota > Metazoa > Arthropoda > Insecta > Lepidoptera > Geometridae > Cyclophora > Cyclophora albipunctata. Next base: position 6,285,251 of record OY720119.1, on the reverse strand, counting down.
CAATCTTGGGCTATTTTGGTAAAAAATATCGGGCATGTAAATTCTTTTCACACATTTTTTCAGACAGTGTTATTAGGTAAATATATTCAAGGTTATGAATGAGTTTTGTATATTATAAGCTGTTTAATCAAATTGAAAATCTAATATATTTTAAGTCTTCTTCGCTTCGATGATAATTTATTTATTTTGGAATACATTTCGACGCTAAAACTGTAGACATAACAAAAAATAAAAATAAACACTAAAAAGAATTCTTGGAGCATTCTGCAAATCAAAACAATTAGTGCACAGCTGAATTACCAGCTATCTGTGACAATAAATCCAATGAACCTTGGTATCATATCAATATAGGGAGGAGTAGCGTGGGAACTGGTATCAGTGGATCAGTTGTATGAGGCTGGAAAAAGTAAAGTAAGTTCGAGTACGTTAGAGTGCGTTTCTATTGAACCGGAGCAGAGCTTTGCGCTCAACTGACCAATCAATCACAATGCATAACGAAAAGATTTTGACAATGTCAATGCGTTGTTTGACAATGTCAATGCGTTGTTTGACAATGTCAATGCGTTGTTGACAATGTCAATGCGTTGTTTGACAATGTCAATGCCTTGTTGACAATGTCAATGCCTTGTTGACAATGTCAATGCCTTGTTGACAATGTCAATGCGTTGTTTGACAATGTCAATGCCTTGTTGACAATGTCATTGCCTTGTTGACAATGTCAATGCCTTGTTGACAATGTCAATGCGTTGTTTGACAATGCCAATGCGCTGTGATTGGTGAATCGGGCTCCGCGCCGCTCCGATCCGCTTTAATGGAACACACTATATGGCAAACCATGTCTTTTTTTACCTCTGTATTTGTTAACAACACTATGTTTGTCAATAAATATTTATTTATTTATTTCGAGTAGGTCAGTAGCCAACCCTGGTGTCGGAGTTTTTAGACCGCCTTAAGACCTCCGACATGTCTGACGATTGAAACAGCCGGGTCCGACTGCTTAACAAACCCTCCGAAGCATGGCAGTACTCAGATAAAAATGCCATTATCGGCCACCCATCCAAGTAGGGGAGGAGCTGCACGTTGCTTAACAATTGCAATGAAATAACATCGCTTAGAGTTAGACAAACGCAACGAGCGCTACAAATTAAAATTGCCAATAAACGATTATGATTGTAGGCAAGAGGAGCGTAATGTTTGGAGCCTCTGGGAACAAGGCCGCCGCAGCCGCTCAGTTTCTGGTCCAACTACTCCTCATACGGTGCATTACCCTCGTCCACCGCATTCGAGAGCTATTCGCAGCCGGGATCAGATTAATGTTGCCACTTTTCTACTTGTCTTAACCACAAACCTAACCGACCACTGCGGACACTATTGTTTTCAAACTGTATTTATACTTAACGGAATTCAGTTAACACTGTTTGGGTAAAAATGGAGTTTATTTTATTTTAAAGTATTCAGAAAACTTACAGCTAGGTACAAGAGTTACACAAATAAAGAATAATAACTTAGGGCCAATTACACATTTTCACTATTATATAAATAACTAAAAGTTAAACAGATCTGTGGACGTTGTATAAACTAAAAGAAAGATATTACACAACACAAAAAAAGAAAAAAGATAGTTGAACAAATAATTAATAACAACAAATCACAACAAATAAAAGATATACTTAGTATTACTATGAACTAGACATTTTGAAAAAGTTATTACACATTACCCGCTTAAGCTTTTTCGTAGATGTATTGAATAAGTCTATATCGATACCTTCGCTTACTAGTGAGTTGAGCGAGAGTGCGAGCGAAAGAGTTTAGTTTTAGTTGGTATAGCTTTTTAGTATTTTTAAGTCCTATTTTTTACTTCTTCTTCTTCTTCATCGAGTGGATGGTCAACCTGACCAATCCTGGTGTCAGAGTTATTGAGCCGCCAAAGGCCTCTGACATGGCTCATGTAACGACTACTATCCGTAGAAAGTAACCGGGACCGACGGCTTAACGTCCCTGAAAAGGCGGTTAGATTAATATTGATCGTTTTTTTGTCTTCACTCTGCTTTTTGAGAAAGTCCCGCCGGGTGGCGATCGTCCATGGCCAGTTCGGAGGTCAACTAGTAGGTTTCGGATTGGTGTTGAAAGATGCAAAGAATGCCGGATGCCGAATATAGAGATGTCCAATTTCTTTATCCTCTTAAAATGTTTGTACGTGAACTTTAGAAAGAATTTTCAACTATATGTGCGGTTTAAAAGCGGCTACTCTGGTTAGAACTAGAACTTACCGCCACCCCAACAACAATCGAATATTTCCATATTTAGTTGACTGTATTTGTATCAGCAGTACAATAAAGTCGGGCACAACTGGAAAGTTTCCACGTATAAAACAGGATTTAACCTGCATTGGATAAAAATGCGGTCGGTAAATGTGGGTACATTCGCTACCTTTACTTTCAGGTTCCGTTCGCTCGCAGGTGGAAATATTACGTGGGGTGTAAACGAACCCGGCGGCCTTTATTGCCGTCGTTAAGTTAAAATTTTCTCTGTTGAATAGCGACGCGAATGTGGGACATAAACACGACCGTTTACGCTATTTGTAAGCAAATATTGAGATAAATTTAAATAACAATAGGTGATAGATGTACCGAGCGCTCTCGAATGAATGAAATGGATTGCGAACGGATTTTTTTGCAAATTAAAGATGTGATGTTGGATAAGAAGAATTTGAATAATGTGAAAGTTTACTGCATAAAAAAGTTCCATTAACGAAATGGACTGCAACGGTACAGCGACAGTAACTAACATTTTTAAGAAAAAGAACACAACATTATAGTAATACTAATATATAAAACTGGAGAGTTTGTTTCTTTGTTTGTTTGAACGCGTTAATCTTAGAAAATACCAATCCGATTTGAGTCATTCTTTCTTAATAGATATTTTCTTATTAAGGCTATTTTTCATCCTGAAATTCCCAACGGGCACAACGCAGATAAAACGGCGAGGCAATGCTACAATGTTTATAAAAATAATCAAATCACTATACCTGCGATATATTGTGTCATATCAATTTGAAGGATTCCGTTTTTTCCGCTCTTTTATTTTTATTCTTATAATCCGGAAATGAAAAAAAAAAACGCAGTCATTCCAGATTCGAATATCTATCGAGCAAATAAAAATGCGATTCGATACCATATGTACAAAGCGATGAGGTATAAAATGTATTGGAGTGAAAATATTTGCTTGCGTATACTCAATTTATTGGTTTCAATATAAATGAATAAACAATACATACAAACACATACAGAAATGTAATTTACGTGGAACACTAAACCGGGCAGCAACCGTCAGTTGTACAAAACAAACAGGCAATATAACAAATTTCCCCCGAGAGTGCTATATTACGAGTTTCCATAGAGGTACTGTATGTAAGTGTACTGAAAAAATATCGAATTTAGTGGACGAATTATTTTTTACGACATTTTATTTACCGGCCTCGATAAACGTGGTTATGGTTACGTTCCCTTTGAAGCTGCGTTGACACACTCGCCTTATACTCGTATTGCTTTCTCGGATTTATCAATAAACTCGTACCAAGGTCGTGTATTTTAAGATTTATTTCTTTATTATTTTTTACAATTCCACTTGGTATCTTTGATGGTATCGAGATGTATTATAAAAATATTACCATAATATTATATAATATTATAGAAATTTTACGTAACCAGTCAGTAAACACAATACATTTATACTTTTTACTCGTTAAAAATATTTTTATGATCCAAAAATGTTGTTTGTTGTTGATTTTTAATAATGTTTTTATTTTATACTTAGAATGATTCCAGACTAAAAGTGACATTTCTTTTACGACTTTTCAACTCGCATTACGAATAAAACTTGTAAAAATGACATGTGTCATTTTTGGAACGCTGACTTCTTTAGAAAAAGCAATTTGGTACTTTGTATATATATTTAAGAAAATGTTAAAATAACATTACGAGTATACTTTCATTGTCTGGGTGTCAATTATATATTCTAAGATAGCAGTAGGGCTGGATGAATTAGGCAGAGCAATTTGGGATGTAACTACTGCATAGCTCCATATATTTTTACCACTGTTTACAATAAATACGATGATATTGATAAAATATTACATAAAATAGACCAATAACAAGTTTATTCTTACAAGTACAAGTTACAAGCTATCAATCTTCAAATCACAAAATAACATACGTAAGTTCAATATTACTAGTAACGTATTTATTATTAGTTACGTAAGTCCGTATTGTATTTTTTATCTCTCTTCTTAAAATTTAGTCTAGACAGGCTAGAGAGGGCTAAATTTAGAAATTAGGTACAAGAAAAAGTACTTAAGGTGGGTTTGTAAAAGATTTCTAGGACGACAATGTTACGATATTTAATCCGTGCTTCACAGGGTAAGTTAGCAGTTGGTCCCGGTTGTTCCAATCGCTAGACCATGTCGGAGGCCTTTGGGCGGTCTAAAAACTCTGACACCAGGGTTAGCCTACTCGATATGAATTAAATAATAGGAAATTTCAACCTTACAACACAATACAGTAACTAAAATGTTTCCGTGATGAATTCTTTGCTTTGATAAAAATATTTGTGACAAAACTAGAATCCTTGTATTAGGTTCATACTAGGCTAAATACGCTGCTCTGCTGTTTGACATAATTGATGGATACTTATAATAGCAAAGCATTGCTCTTGGGCACACTAGACACGTAAAATCATCGAAGTTTAGTCACTGCTATGTTAAGTAACATTCCAAAAGAATTAAAATACACAATTAGTAACCTAAATCCCACAAAGACTACGTTAAAAAGCGAAGAAGCAAATGTTACAAAGCACGTATTCACATTTATTCAAAAAGCTCTCGTCGCATATCGCATGTACACCTTCCACGCGTGGCTTAAGATATTTGTTGCAGAATATCACATGAACGAACACCAACAAGCATACTGAATACTTTTGCATCGTGAAAATTCAGATTGTGAACTAGTTTTAGTAATATTTCCAGAAGGCAAAGGAAAGCTGCACTCTAGTTAATGCAAGTAGAACGGAGTCGGTGCCGTTTTGAGAAGTCATCACGTCATATCCAACTGCACGGGGCACACACAATCCCACACACTCTGCTTTTTATTACGTGAACTTCCTGACTTTTACGTATATGAGTTCAGTATACATGGTTTACGTAAAATATGTTCATGATTCATTAAGTACTGAATTACGTGTAGTTAGCTTGATTAAAGTGTGATATTTAAATCGTTATTTTGGTTTATACATTAATACGGAAGTTTATGAGGACGTGTGATTGCTCTAGTATTAAGTTAAATTCGTTTATTTGAAAGTATTGTTAAAATAATATTGTACTGGTGAAATGCCAATAACAATTTAGTATTTAAACATACAATAAATCGAGATCAATACTCTTTTGAAGCGATTAAACAGTAAAAGTGTACCCATCGAAATAGTACATATTACTTTACAATTTAAACAAATATTCTTGTAGAGATCTTGTATAAACAAAATGTTTGCTTTCATTTCGTGTTTTCGAGAAGAATATCTAGCGAGTACCGACAACGCGTATGAGACGGTATGAGACGCAAGCGGAAACGTTCGTAAGATGCGGCGATGAATAATAAAAAAAATTGTTTACAAGTCATACCGATAGTGCTGTAATGTTATAAACGGACGAATACATATATCTCATAGTTTTTATGTCAGTATTTTGTTGCGTGACTGGCTTATATTCAAAACACAGCCTAGTCTCTAAGTCCTAGAGATGAATTATGTTTATTCTTTTCACGTTACGTAAGACTCCGTTTCGTTATAAATAAATAAGCTTGAGGGAGTTACATGAAACTAAAAGAGTAATATTTCGTTTCAAAACAACGGACCTTACCTGAATAAAGATGTTTTCTTGTTATTAGCACAGACTAAACCATTTATCTGGAAAACAAAGTTCTTAGAAACAAATCTGAGATCTTAGCACTGGCTGTAAGATGGCTTAAGAAACTGAAGTGAAGTTTATCTAATCACGAGCGAAGTTTGCTCTCGTATAAAACTTTTGGGGATCGCATTGCTATTAAAGTGATTACCTTTCTAAATATCCTTGATTATTTCCATTTGTTCTCTTATGTTGTTACCGTGTTTACGTGTACTACAATTCTACGAGTTTAACAATTGTAAGCATAGTTCTGATAGCAAAATACCTATTCACCAGTAACGTGCTATGCTATATGCTATGTTTGCTATTATAGGGGACCACTATCACTATTTTACGTACGCTACTTTACGTTTCATATAATTGGTAGTTACGAAACATAGCACAGTGATGTTCTTTTGTGAATTATCGGTAAGTACGTAGATTATACTGAACAATGACTTGTCGCCATCACGCCGCGTAGCCATCTCGCCACGTCGCCATGTCATCGCGTCGCCAAATGCCTCGCATCGCCAGCGTTACCTAACACTATTACCTAGCTTTATAAACAACTAAAGTAAAACAAAATACTTACCTCATTACATTTTATTGTTTATCTTTAAACCATCAAAACAATGAGTTCATTAAAATAATACTAAATTAATTGGCACTATGCTAATGTCAACACATTTTGTGCAATTTAATTAAACATTGCTTTATTTACGTTCACAATACTATTTGATTATAACAGGATCCTAAAACAGTGTTACTAATGCGTAATCGCTAGCGGCCAACACTGTAATTGTTCACATTAAACAATGGCCTTTAATCAATCTAATTTATTTTAGTTGAGTTTAACTGGTATCGGTGGTCTAGTGGTATGTGCACTCGCCTGCCAAGATTGAGGTCCCGGGTTCAATTCCCGGATTGGGTGAAAACATGTTTCCTACTTTTAAAACATGGCTCGGGTTTGAGATCACCAACCTGCATTTGGCAAGCGTGGTAATTATGCCTAATCCTCCTCACTGTACTGATATCTTCAGTGAGATGAGAGGCCTTTGCCCAGCAGTGGGACATTACATGCTCATTCTTTTTTTAAACTTTTATAACTGGTATCTATAGGTATCAATATAATAAAGCTGAGAAGTTTGCTATGATGTTTGTTTGTTGGAGCGCGCTATTCTTTAAAACTACCACTCCGATTCAAGTATGTTGGATTGCTTCATTCAAGAGGAAATTTATATTCTATTTTTAGCTCGAAATTCCCTCGAATGCGCGGCTAAACCCAAGTGGCGTTACTAGTCATACATATAAAAGTTTTTGAGGATGTACTCGTACAGACGTTTGAAGTCGAACTAGTATGTACATCTGTTTTTAAATAACTATTGCCTTCGAGTTTTATTCTTCAAACGGAAATAGAAAAGTGGCGCGTGATCTTAGGTCCACTTAAGGGATTACACACGTAGTTGAATTCCTTGAGGAAAACAGAGAAAGCCACGTGACGTGACATTTCTGTCAGGAACCTTCCTGATGGTTGTCAGGAGAGTTGTTTACAACCTTGGAACCCCCGGCGGTAGAGATAAAATAATTTAAGGTATTTCCTTGTCGATTGATAGTTACGAACTCTATGTTACTGTGCAGTGAGTTCTGACTGTAGGAAAACTGACTAGTAGGAAATTAGTAGAAATGACTTTGTTTGTTGAACAATTCTAACATCAAATGTCTATCGAAGATCTTATATCGTAGTATCGTTATCAAGTATTTTAAAAGTACGAATGTGTGCAGTTATAACTGCATCCTATTAATCATAATATTAAGTGTCACGGTAATGGTAAAGGTCAGCATCATACATAGGTATATAATAATCCGTTTTTTCTGGAAGAAGCGTTTTATTTTTCATACAAACACATGTCGTAATTAAAAGCGTGTTTCATAAAAATGCTTAAGTTCAAATTCATAGTAAAATAAAAATTTATGCATGTTCGCGTGATAAAGCGTTGTAATTTAAGTTAATAAAACATTAAAAGCTTGTTCTGAAATAACTGATTTCTTAAGAAAAAGCTAATTAATATTTTTAACATTCAATACACCTATGTACAGCCAGCGTCATAATATATATGAATGAACCCACCCATAAGTGATTTTTTTTTCAACGAATGCCTTTGCAATGGACATGACAAAGTGTGTACACATTTAAGACGCCGACTGTACACGTTTCCAGTAAGTAAGAAGTAGTATTTATGTAGAATTCCAGTGCGTCCTTTGGGAGTACCTCTGATGGCTGATAAATTGACATGCGTGTTACGTGACTCGTCCCGGAGCCTCGGATCACGCTGACTCAGCGCCTCGGTGAATATGAAGCGACCACCACCGACAGATATTCAATACACGATTGATATAGGAATTGTACATGATATAGGTCGGGCCTACTAATATATTATTATCAGCGAAAATGTTTTGGGTTCTGGGGGTGGCACGGTGCAGGCGATGGCGACTGCGTTGGCGATTTTATTGAAAAAAGATCATTGAAAATGTTAGGCTAGTGCTAGTGTGGTATAAATACATATGTCATTAAGTTGCATGTAAAGTCACGTAAGGTACGAGTATAGTTATCTATTTCATGTTATGATTTGACACATGTCTTTGTGTGCGTAACTATGTGTACCGTTGTTAATAATTATTGTTTCATTGACTTGACTTACATCACTGCGAATACTATCGAATCACTTTTTTCGTTGACTCAAATCTATCATGCTGTCGCTACTTCAAAGAACATTTTGATAGTAAATTAGATACTGACCATTATGCAATGTACTACAATAATAATTGCCTAGATAAGCATGGCTCCAGGGCGCTAAAACTAGGTAGTGAACTAGAGTGAGATAAAACTACTATAAGCGTGAAAGACATATTTGTTTATGATAATGTCAAATGTTTGATTTTCAAAAATAACTTGTCAAAATAAAACCAAAAATTTTGATTACAAAATCATGCTTGAATTTGAATGCAGTTGAACTAAATGTTGTGTTGCACTCTGCAGATATTATAACAACGAATGAGGAATATTAATTAGTGAGCGCGTCAGTTCGACCCATGAACGAGACCGTTGTGAATAATTGCGATTCCTGTGTGATTGCCAACTCATTCAGCAGCGGTGAAATATCAAAAGGGGCTTACATATTAAACTTAACTGCAAGAACATTAAACACACCTTCAGCGATTCATTTGGTTGTGAATCTCTTTTGTATATATATTTTTTCAGTAACTATATTACCCTGTTTAAGGAGCAGAGAACAATGTCAGTAACAGTAATAAGTAATAAATAAATAAATAAATAAATCAATATGCCCGGACAAATTCACTCACGGTTAATTAGACCCAAACTAAGCTCTAAGCTTGTAATATGGAATCTAACTAACTGATACTACTTAATACATACACAAATACTTTATAAGAATATATAATTGACACCCAGACGTCGTCGCCAACAACTATGTCTTCACATATTGTTGACTCCGGGCGGGAATCGAACCCGCAACCCTCGACACAGTAAGCGCTCTCACTGCCACTGTGCCAACGGGCTTGTCAAATAAGCCTAAAGCTTCTTTAAAAATAGTTTAACTTCTCATTTATTGGTTCAAACAAACATTTATTTATATTTCTAAGAAAGTATATGTGAATTGAATTACGTTTACGGATACACTTCGCTTTTATTTTACATTTTTATCTGACGTTTCGGCCTCTTTACAGGACCCGTGGTCACAGAAGACTCAAAATGAGTAGTGTTCGCTTAAACTTAAGAAACCAGTAAAGTAAGTCTACATAGTAGTAGTATGAAGAAAGCATTTAAAGTTAGTGTAGTCGTATCGTTGTGGGATTTTATTGGCCATTTGTAAATAGGTAGTTCACGTTAGACTTTATAATTTCAATAGGTCTTACTTTATTTCATCATGGTATTAATTTGATTCAGTTATACCTATATCTGTTTCCAACTTTCTCGTTAAATGTCAGTCAATTAGTGAATGTATATGAAATGTGACCCTTGTCAATTGACTCCCGTCTAGCTTGTCGGCTTGTATCCATATCACATAAATAAAGCCGAGCTTATTGCGTTTCAAATGATGTTCTGATGAAGCGTTCGTAAAGCTTGTTATGATTGCGTTTTTAATATGGATGTTAGAAGCCTTGTATTTTTTTATAAGTAACTTTATATTCTTTTATGGAAAATAAATATGAAAGATTTTTTTAATTAATAGGCATCTTTGCTCCATTTAATTTTAAACTTTTTTATTAGAAAATAAAATTTAAATTATATATTTTTAATACCAAATCAGAACATCCCTAATTAAAGCAATAAAAAAATAGCGTTAAAGTTTTTTAATCCCCAAATTTCAGAGGGAGCAAAGTTCGTAAATGATTCTGATAAACAATAATTACGGCCGTTTCAAATTAGGAAGTTAGAAGAAGTTACGATGTTCAGAGTAAACATGAAACTCTCGAGAGCGCCCGCCTAATTAGTTAAGTTTATAAATTTGTTACCTATTTGGTATGCTAAGTGCCCAAGAAAGTCTGTAAGGGGCGATTTTATGGACACTAAAACTGTAACATTTTCATATTACAGTAATATTCCTTTTTAACTAGCGACAAGATTATTGTTTTTATAGCCGCCTTACGAGTGGAACAAGCAGTAATTCTACACGAATCACAGTTCGAAGATGAGACGCGACATAACTGGGTTTTAACACAAACAAATTGTACAGTACAATGTTTCATTTGTTTAACGTTGAATACAGTGACAAAAGGACGAATTTTATTACAGAATTCGCTTTTTGTAGTGTCAAATAGTTGAAAAACATTTTGGCTTTTGTTAATCATGTTTATCCTTAATGGATTATGAACGGGTACCCTCTTTAGAGATTAGCTCGACACTACAACTACTCGCAGTTACGTATAAATTGTAATACATGGATATCTTTATCATGTGCCTGCAGTGCACCTTCGAATAGACAGTAAGCCTTCTCGATATGTTAGTGTAAGATAAGCCCGTCTCAAGTGTACACCAAATACGGTTTAACTGCAAGATCGGATACTCGTAGTTGACCGTCTAACAGAACATAGTCTAGAGATCTGGAATGATTAGCACTAAACCTAAGAAGTATTCCTTTATAGTTAGCACAGAAACTGGGAGTAAGGCTTTACTTAGCACAAAAAATAATTTAATAAAATTGTCTTATAGATCTATTTTCCGAACGAAGTTCACAGATTTGACATCCCCTTCGAGACTTACCGGAGATGGTCATCTCGTATATTATGACAAACTTAATGACTAGTGTTTAACCGACTTTAAAAAACGATGATGTCCTTAATGCGATGTTTATTTGATAATCTATTTATGGTTGAATTTTAAAAATACTTTTCTTGTCCGAATGAAATTTATTCCAAGATGTTTTCACTAAAGCGAGTTCTAAAGTACCTGAAAAACACACGAATAAAAATATGCCTAAAAGTCTTCGTTTTGTACTTCAATAAATCCTTCAAAGTCAATTAAGATGATCAATCTTACACATTTCTCCTTGAAACTCCTCGCGTAAAGTAAAAATGGAATATTATTTGATAAACATACGCGTAAACGATTGATGCGTAATATCGTGATATTTTCTTCAATGTGAGAGATTGATTTTATGTAACGATTATGTATAATGAGACATTTATTGACATACTTGGAGAAGGGTATAAAAGCATTATTGGTATCGAATTTTATTTGAAATAATTAACTCACATTCTATGTTTCTTTACATCCTATAAACTTCATACTTTCAATTTAATTAATGCATTTGTTGTTGTGTTCTGAATTTTTAAATTAGGAACAATATAATGTATAGATGATAGTTCCGCAGATTGTGGAATATTTGTTCGACATTCAAACCTCGTCCAAATATGGCAAATGACAGACAAATTGTCTGGTGAGCACGTGACGTATGGCATGAGCACTCGAATAGCAACCGAATATAAACTCGACCAAACTCTTGCACTCTGCCAATTTCTGACTTTCACAAATTTTCATAACATTGCTTCAAATATAGAGACGACTTAATGTTCTATTTCTAGTAATTCTGCTTATTAAACTAAAGGCGACATTAAATAAATGGTACGTGCCTAATTCGAGCTGACAGACGGTACCTGCCTTTTCTTTTATTCAAGAATCTCGATCCAAATATTATACCTCTGACTAAGAAATCGACTTACAATTTTATCTCAAAAAATGTCTACTGTACAAATAGATCACGAATGGAAAGGTAATACAATGCTTTTAAGAAGAAGGAGCGAGATCGAAAAATCTGAAATCTATTGAAGCAAGTTTGATTTTTAACCAAAACTTTTGTTCTGTGCAGTAATGATATTTTATATTCTTAAAGGAGTTCAAAACAGATAGAGAGTGTTAATTCTTCTATGTAGGTATATAGTTTTTTTTTGGTACGTTTTGATCTTACTGTGTTCCATTATTAATTACCTTCCTCATACGACTTATTACTTATAACTTATCATTATAGATAACAAGCAGCGCCCCGCGATTTTATCAGAGATGTACCAGTTTCCGTGGGAATTTCGGGAATTTTTATACATATAAACCTTCTTCTTGAATCACTCTATTTATTTAAAAAACCGCGTCAAACTCCGTGCAGTAGTATTTGAGTTTATCGCGAACAGACACACTGACGCGGCTGGGGACTTTGTATTATAATAATGTAGTGATAGTGATAATATTTGATCCTTGACAGAGTAGTTAAAGAGACAGCAGCCATACTTGAACGTTTGTTTGTTGTGGTTTATGGTAATGGTCGTTACCTAGAGATTGATAGAACTTAGCGGTTTCGGCTACGGCACCATTTAGATCGTTTTGCCTATACATTAAACTGCGAGGAAGATACTTTATAAAGTGTTTAATGGTCTTCTATTCGAGTTCAGTATTTGAGTTTTGGGTAAAAGGTTACACTTGAATAAATTAGTTTCAATACGAACATATATCTGTGTACCTACTGATGGGTACTTATCTTGAGAAGTGTGGTGGTGGGTAGGTAGTTAGGTAGGTAGATAGGTAGGTAGATAGGTAGGTAGGTATATAATAATCATGATTGATATAACTATTGTTGCCATTATACAAGCATTGGACAGACTTTTTATTTTAGAGAATATTTAGATACAAAAGTGGTTTTATAATTTGAGTCGGAGTAATTGATCGCGATGTAAATTGAAGCCGTCGCGTGCTTTTAGTTCTTAAAATAAATTCGCTTATCTTCTCCATTCTTTAGCAGTTTCATTAGACACCTCATTTATTATTTGATTTATAGACTTTCAAAGGCTTAAAAAGCTTTCAACTTCAGTGATTTATTATAACCAGTACCTATATAATGTTGAAATGAAACAGAAAGGTATTGTGTCGACGATCAATATCTGTCGAAGTAAAAAATTCAATTAAAAAACCCTCTAGAGAATTCAGCGGATAAATGCCCTGAGAATTGAAAATAATTTGAAAAGGTTTCTATACGCATTCAAAGTTGTGTTTTGTTACTCGGAATTCTTTTGGTTCCATCGATTTGGTGGACAAAGGGTGCTGATAAGCAAAATAATAACAAAAATTATTGGATGTTTTGTGTGCTTCTGTGGATTTATACGAGTACTTATTGGGGCATGATAAAAAGCGGAAGAAAACAGAGTGCTTAGTGCGAGTTTTCCAAGTTACTTTACGTTTGCGTTTAAATGGGTTCCCAACCAGTGGTCCGTGGACCACTGGTGGTCCGCGGAAGACAAAATGTGGTCCACAGACGCACCAAAAGTCGAAATATAATTCGCGAACATTTTCAAATTAATTTATGAAAATTGAAGGAAAGTCGTTGATAAAATACTGAACAAAATATATTTCACAAATTCGATTACATACACTCATAAACATGCTTCTCTACGTCTTCCGTCCAAGTTAACACTTTTCTTTCTTGGCGCTCGCTTGTTCTGAAATGTATAAGCTTCTCTACGTCTCTTGTTTACGTTACAAGTAAACTTTTCCAGTACAATTTTCGCTCACTTCACAAGTGCGGCCCAAATGTAGCCGTTCGCTGGTTTTTAATACCGACAACATACCCATATTGTGTGCATCTACTTTTTTTCTACCCAGCGTGACCAAATAAGAATAGAAAACTTTTCTATTCTTATTTCTAAGAAAAAAAAAATATTTGGTCACTCAATTAACATTCTGTAAGTTTAAAAAGGTAAAGTCGGCCTTAAAATGGCTATAAGGGCCAAGTAAAACATGCACAAACTTCGATCGCGTTCCGCGCTCGCTCAAATGTTTGATTGAATGAAGTCGAAAATACATTTTCTTTGAGGTCCAAGATAATAATAATTCATGCTCGAGTCGGACTCGCGCACGTTCAATGTGAAATACAAATAAATTAAATCGCTAATTAATGTAAAAAAATTGACTGGAGGTCCTTGATGACAACAATAATTAAAAAGTGGTCTCCGGTCTAAAAAAGGTTGGGAACCCATACTAAACTCTGTACGTAGTGAGCATCGAATAATTGTGAGTGCGAGTCTCTTTGAGTATTCACTTTTATTCACCGTAGCTCTGTAAAGTCCAGACAATAAACCGGCAAAATGGAATATACCATATCGACTGTGTTTTCATAAGGTATAAAGTACATATAACATTTATGCGGGTTATTTTATTAGACCTCGACCATGGAATTAGTATGTACTAGTTGTACGTAGTACATACTAATTCCATGGTCGATGTCTAAAAAAATAACCTTCTAGTTGTACGTAGTACATACTAATTCCATGACATCGACGTCGCGCACTTGACTGACATTGTTTGTTGTTTGTAGGTTGCCATAGCTCCTTACTTATGACATTTTTAACCGACTTCAAAGAAGGAGGAGGTTTCTCAATTCAACCGTTTATATGATTTTTTGGAAAAGCGATATCTTTTAAAAAAAATAGTTTTCCGTCAATTCCGTCAGAGGATCATTAGAAACTCGAGCAGTAGAACAAACACTGGACATTATAACAAAGATCATCTTGAGCTCTTGCGGTCGTAAACATCTTCCAGACGAAAAAATAATATGCTGACCATGACATCGTTTCTTTATAACACTACTAGAAGCACCCCGAGGTTTATTTACCCGCGTTGAGCCCGTATCTGTAGAAATTTCGGGAATCATTATACATATAAACCTTCCTCTTAAATCACTCTATCTATTTTAAAAAACCGCGTCAAAATCCGTTGCGTTGTTTTAAAGATCTAAGCAAACATAGGGACAGACAGACAGACACACAGACAGCGGAAAGCGACTTTGATTTATACTATGTATTGATAAATCACTATAGTTACAAACAAACAATTACATTTTACGTCCGTTCGCCCGTCTCTCACCAATAAATTCAAAGTGAGAACTTTACTTTACGCACAGTGAGCGTAACTGTCAAACTTGCAACTCATCGTCGATGGCAGATTTTAGTTCGCATTGTGACCACTAGGGGCGCTTTTTAGCTACATATATTTCTGAGTTAGGCCGTGGTCCCACAGCAGGCGAGAAAACGAGTAACTCTCGGCGATTTTTTCTCTCAAGAAACGCACAATAAATGCATATTCCGTATAAACGAAAGAGGTGCAAATATTAAAAGTTTCTCGCTGACTGTTCACACTGCCGGCATCGACTCGTTTTACTACTTAGTTTTGTCGCTGAGCGAGGAGCTTCAAAAATAAACTCGCTCAGCGATACTCGTTCAACGATGTTAGCTCGAATTATCATTTCTTTACAGTGCGACAATGAAAGTAGATAGAAGTAGGTTTGCTCAGAATTGAGCAACTGCGGGCGAGTTGCGCGAGTAATCCCAGCTACAATACTATCGAAACTACACACTGACTTCCTGTTGATCGCCAACTCGTTTATACATAGTTTCTAGTTCTACTCGTTTCTCGTTCATCGTCAGCGTCGGCCTTAATGTTGACGCGTAAAAATAACTATGGCAACTTACAAACAACAGACTCACAGAGTTATTTCGTTTACATGACGGTAAAGTTATTTGGAAAACTCCCACTAAGCACACAGGTTAAGTGAAAGGGAAAAACGATTTAGTATCGTAAACGATGTTTTTACTTTACATGCAGGAAAATTAAAACATTTGATATTTTATTTAGTAACCGATGTCTTGTATTCAAAACGAGTATCTACTAAGCTCAATTAAATGTAAAATAAAGAGAGAAAATCTTAATTAATTTGAATCTCGACATAACTTCTCGAGGGATAATTTTAGTCCCAATAAACACTTATGAAATTAAGCCATCAGAGTGTTCTACGTTTCGCTTGAATTCAATGAACTCCTGAATGTGACCAAATGCTCAAATGGCGTAGTTAATGTCTTTAACTGACCAGCGGAACCTCGCAACTCATACGTACGTTCACTCGCACCTCACTGTTATTTTACGCTCGCACTGGTACAATTGTTAGGCCCATTTCAATGATAGGCAGTAGTTACAGTATAGCGAAAATTGTTACTTTGGAAACTAAAATATGCAGTGGTTAGTAACGCCGCAAATGTGCAAAATCTGCGGAATCATTAGAACATCATAACGTTCGTGCTTTAGTGTTGGAGTTCATATTGCAATGTTTACTACATCTGTTAAGCTTCGAGCCATTTTAAGCGCTTTCTATTTGTAGCACTCAGCATTCAAAGCCGCTTGAATGAAAATAGATAAAAGCGATATAAAAAGTGCTCGCGCGAATGGAGTCTAGATGTTTCAATTAAAATATTAAATACTAGCAATCCTTAATCTGTGTTCCTAGTTCCGTAGTGTCTAGAACTTGGGCTACGTTGATAGAACTATTGTAAAACATGTTCGTTCCGGAGCAAATCCTTTAAGCCAGGACCCGCGGTCCACTCGCCCACCAGCCACCGGATAATACTTCACGTAATTGATTTTAAACAATACACGGATTGGTGTACTCAATAAAACATTAAAATTCAATCAAGTTAATGGATTGGTTGGTTAATTTTGAACTAAGAACGGAGTTTACGTAAAGCTCCGTCCAAACGTTGCAATGTCAATGCGCTGCGTTGTCATTCGAAATAAATCATAATACTCGTAAATAAAGTTTCATGTCGCAGTATTTAAAGTATCATAAATTTTAATGTAAAAGTCTAGTAATGGCTAAAAATCATAAAAAGCACAGGTACTTCAAAGCTAAAAAGGATTCCATGTTTAATGTACTTTGCATTAGCACTAAAAGTCCAGACACTGCGGTGTATAGAAATAAATAACTGTATTAGTATTATGGAACGAAACAACAATAAATTCATATTTAACCCGACTACTTACGTAGATTTCACCGTTAACGTCCCCAGGTATATACCCTGAAGGTCAATTTAGTACTAAGAGCACACGGGAGAATGTATGTTCAGTACAAAGGGTTACAAACAACAATATCCTTTTACGACACTCGTCGCACTCATAAATCATTGTGGTGTACACAAACTTAAGTAAAATAAACATCGTCCAAACTAATTAGTGTAGAAAATTCACGTGGGACCAAACGGGGTAATATGGGCGAAGCACAGTTTGATGTTGCGCTCACAAAATTAGGGAAGTTTAGGGCCAAAGTCGCCCCGTCTGGAACAAGTTAATTTAAACTGCCCGGGTAATTCGCACGGAACCGTGACACTAATTCAATTAGTTACAAGGTATGCAAACATTGCTTGGCCCACACAATTACACTAATTCACTTTCTTTGATGAATAACTAAAAGTCTGCCAGAATCACCCACCCACTCGTTATAACAGACTGCAAAGGACGTGAATTTCACTTTCATAATAAATTATTTAGTAACAGCTTCATTTAAATTGTATTTCTATTGCTAGTTGAATTTGTTTCAGTACTATGAGTTATACTCGTAACAATGACATGTTATTTGACGTTAAATGCTTAAAATTGACTGACTGAGTTCAGAGAATATTTTTGAATACTAATGAATACTCTTATGTTTATGACACACAAAATTTCACGAGTTCGATTAAATACAAATTAATAGCATAACTGCAAACATTTTGCTATTGAACTTATTAACCTGCCGTTTGAAACAATTGAAACAACCGAGACCTACAATTTGACGTGTCCCCTAAAGCACGGCCGCATCACTACATAGTATAAAATAAAGTCGTCCCTTTTTCGTGTCTGTCACACTGTTTGTCTGTCTGTATGCTTAAATCTTTAAAATTACGCAACGGATTTTGATGCGGTTTTTTGTAATAGGTAGAGTGATTCAAGAGGAAGGTTTTTATGTAAAAAAATTCTCGAAATTCCCACGGGAACGGGCACAACGCGGGTAAAACCGCGGGGCGCTGCTAGTTGAAATATAAATGCTTCTGTCGGCCACCGATCCCCATAGCCCGTTGCTTAACAAAAGCTGCATGGTACACATCGCTTAATCAAACTACACTACAACGCTATCAGTATATCTGTAATGATCGTAAAACGTACCTAAATGTCCTTTGAACATTATCAGACATTCGAAATAGGAGTGGGCCTCATTTTGCGGTGGACGTAAAAGCGGTTTATCGTGAAACTTGGGCCGCTCAGAGAGAATGATAACCGCAGATGCAGTGCTCGATGGCATTCGTTATGTGAAGAGTTTTAACAACTGCGCTATCTCAGACCACTTATCTGCTGCACAATATCTTCTTTGCAGATAATTTAATGCTTTAATGGATAGAAACCGCACTTAACCTTGTATTTGCTAAAGGTTACAAACAAGCGGAGAATTTAATAATCGAGCGCTTTTAGAATTTCACTTTCTATGATAATGTTAAAGTATTAATGAGTTTTTGTAGCGTTTAATAATGGGCGATGTCCTATGAGGGTGATGTCGCTTGAGAATATCGTGGGACGTAAATCATCACACACAGTTGTAATACAATCGGTATATCGTTACAGTTATGCTCTTACTAGATTAAAAACGTCTATATGTTTTGACAAATTTTGCATCGAGAGAAAGGTCGTAATTATATTAAGTAGTATTTGTAACACTTGTTAGTTTGACCAAGCGGTGTTAGGTCATTGTGATTGTTAAGCAACGTGCAGCTCAGCCCGGGTTCGGATAGGTGGCCGATAGTAGAATTTCTATCTGAGCGCTACCGTGCTTCGGAGGGCATGTACTACGTAATTATACGTGCCTGAAGAATAAACAATGCATAACTCAGCATACAATCTACAGTATAAGTACGTCTTAATTTAAGTTACATATCCGTCTTTTAAATCGTTCCCCATTCAGCGAGTCGTTATTCAAATTACAAAACACACACGAACGTTAGTCATCTGTTCCTCGTACACAATTGCGTATATTTGAAGAATAAATTCTTCCTGAAAGTAACCGTATCCAAATAATACTTACTCGAATGGAAAAGTTTCACTTTACCGAGATATGTATAATATATAAATCGTGATTGTTTGCTTTCTAAATGAACGTCGGCTCTTGTTTCGGTAAACTATTGTGTTTGTTTTGAAACTCATTTTGGAACAGTTTTAATTGTTTGTTTGGAAAAAAAGACTTTTTTTCAATTTAATACATTTACTGGTTTCTTAAGTTTAAGCGAACACTACTACGAGTACACTACATTTTGAATTGAAACTACGTTTATGGATACACTTCGCTTTTATTTTAAACTAGCAGGGCCCCGCGGTTTTACCCGCGTTGTGCCCGTTTCCGTGGGAATTTCGGGAATTTTTTTACATAAAAACCTTCCTCTTGAATCACTCTACCTATTACAAAAAACCGCATCAAAATCTGTTGCGTAATTTTAAAGATTTAAGCATACAGACAGACAAACAGAGGTAAACAGACGCGACTTTGTTTTATACTATGTAATGATAATGATATTTATCTGACGTTTCGGCCCCTTTACAGGAACCGTGGTTATAGATTAATATACTTGCTTAAAGGTAGGTATGTCTATTATAGGAGTATCAGTTGACTATCAGTGACTAGTTTTTATGACTAATAGAAAATAACGTATTCAGACACGGTGCCTTGATGCAACGACAGCGACAGCAAAGGTTGGAAAAAGAATATTGAACATTCCTTTCCCCTCCTACACTACGTTTTTGTCTTTATTTTTCATAAAAATCGCCGTCGCCGTAGACTACAACTGCCCCTAGGGTATCGATCAATTTAAGACACGTGTAAATGTATAAAACATAAATCTTTTTAGGGAAATAACAATATAAGTACGACATCAGAAATGTATTTTAGTAGTAATCATATTATATTACTCCTTGTTCATAAGCCAGCAAGGTAATATAAGAGCCGAATGTTTTCCAATGTATAAATAAAGCTATGTTGTTATTAGAAGCAATAAATGTTATATCATTATGTCATCGGCACTTTGACAATAATAAATAAGAGGTATAATTTTGCCCCTCGTTTGCTGTGGCTGTGTGGTTGGTACAAGCAGGCTGTGTCTCTTACCACGAAATCAATAGAGTATATTATTTTCAAGGAATTTCGTCAAAACTCACTCACGAGTATTGCTAACCTAATTCGCAATATAAAGTTAATAATATAAAGTAGTACAGATTTGAAATTATGCTTAGAATCACTAACGAATAATAAGTAAAAAAGTATTGGCATGTAATGTCCTACTGCTGAGTAAACGCCTCTCATCTCGCTGAAGGTACGATGAGGGCGAATTCTTAATATTTTCCTACGTTTTACTACTGTATCGACACTGACTAAGAACACGGAAAACAGGCCGTGCAAATCGAAAACTAGCCCTAATTGAACGACGAAATATTGGTTTCCAATAATCAATTATGATCCGACTAATTGGCAAACACATTACGATTACGAGCGAGTATTTATTTATAGCGCGAGCAAATAGTAGGGGCCATGGCCCGAAGTTATGAGTGGGTTTGCTATCCAATCTTCTTGTGAGGCTTATTTCAATAACACTTGATCATCTCTAGTGGCCCACTCTACTAATTAGATGAATCAATTGGAAGTTAAAATCATATTTTACTTCCTTTTAACGACTTAAATATTTTTAGGAGCATTTTGTGTTCTGTATAAAGTAGTTAAAATCAAATCATTTATTTTTAGTTTTAAATTTTTATTCCAACAATTAATAAAATTAAGTACATTGCGTTTGAGATGAATACTTTAATGTTGAATGGAAGTCAGGGTTACCTACAAATATTTTTGTTACTTATATACTTTTAGATTCGATATTTAAAAATATGTGCTTAAACCAATAGTTGGAACTTTAAAAAAAAAACAAAGGAATAAAAGCCAACATCATACATTTTTAGTGCTATTTTGTTTGTAAAAGTTTGGCGACAGAGACTGATAGACACCGACAATTCTGAATTGAGGAATTGGTAATTTTCAACTAAAAAACGGGTCCCTAAAAATATCCAAGTCCAGCGACAGTCTGAAAATAAGCAATAAAAGCGAGTGGTAAATTAGTTTTAATGGAGTCTTTCACTGAAATCCACGTTTTAACGTAATATAAATTAAAATATTATATTTTGTGATACTTTACGTCCTAATTGCTAAAGGAAAAATACAAGTTTACGGCACGGGCTAGCTAGGCGTGTTAGCTATTTATTTTTAATAAAATATACAAAATAATGGAACAAGCTTGTTCAATGTTCCTTTTCAAACTATTGTTTATTCAAGATATACTTCCCGTATTGTGGAAGTCGAAATAAAGCCGTACCAACAAATAGTACAATCCTTGTAAAGGGACTTTCAAAAGAGTAAAATACCTAATTCATATGTTGTGCTCTTTGTTCTTTTGTTGTATATGAATATTTAACACAAAATGTTGTTCTAGGAAGGAAACAAAGTTTTGTTGTCCCAGTTTGTAGAGGTCACTTATATGGGCCTTAATGTGAGCCCGGAAAAGCGTTCCTAAATAAATAAAATCTTGTGGACAAATAAACTTTCACAGAAATCTAAATAATAAAGCTGCGTCTGCTACCTGTTTAAACTCGCCACCTACTTTACAACTACACCACAGTCCAACCAATTAATTATGTAAACTTAATTTTCTTCAGTCTTGGTTAAATAAATTATTCCAATATTGAATTTATCGTAGTTTACACTTATAATGCCTAAATGTTTCAAGTGGAAACAGATTTCTGGAACAATATACATAACTTGGAATTGAAATATTCAAACTAAAATATCGGTATCTTAAGGATCAATCCCCGATCGCATAATTCAATTTACCTTATCCCTTGCCGGGATGGCTCCGGTATTTTCATCGATAACCGAATTAATAATTCCTGATGACGTCATTATTTTGACAAGAACATCAAGTTGATATTATTAAATATACAAGAATTTCTATCGGTTATTATATTAGGTCAATCTTGTTTGGGTAATTACTGTGAGTATTGATTCTAAAATGCGACTATGAGAGAAGAAGACTGATTATTATATATAGGAATGTGACTGTGTATCGGCTGCCTATGAAATTAGGGCTCTTTCAATGTAAGCGTTTTTGTCGTCATGCTCTACGCTTTTTGATTCGAAGACAACATGACACGCACGCAGGAAGACAACTAATGGCGCCTAAATTAAGAGTCCTTGTACATACTTCATATGGAAACCAAATCCAAACCCTAAAGGTATTGTATTAATTGATTAATTGTAATATTAAAATACATAAATTATATGTACAATGTTAATACATAAATAATCCATTTCATACAAGATTAATGTATTATATTAAATTGGCCGCAGCAAAGCGGCTTAACCCTAAGTTAATCCATTATTAGTGGGATTAAAGCATAAATTTTGAAGCGGAATTGATTAGTTTTCTTTGTTTGTTAAACATAATATTAACTGTTAAATTATTCACAATAGTCCACACATACTCATACGTAATCCATTTTTTTCCGCCGGGAATTAAAAAGCTTTGCGCTTAAATAATTGAAATTGATTTTGAATATAGTTTTCTATTTTTAATTAATACAAATACCTTTCACAATTTCAAACAATAATCAGCGTTAGTTTAACAATAGAACACAATTACCCAGTAATCATAATAAAAGGTAGTATTTGTTTCACTTGAAGTATATACGTAACCTACATAACCGTAATAAATAACATTAATGGTAAGTAATACACAATGTACAAACACAAATGGGCACATTGGAACAACACACCTACAGCGGAAACGCAATTACTATACCATCCATTGTGAAAATATGGCAGTGTTCCAATTAGCGGAATTAAACGTCGCTTGTGATTATCTCTAATTCAGATATCTAGTATTCTGATTGATGCTGTGTTTATTGAATGGGTTTGTCAAGCGGATATTAGTGGTTTCACTAAACGGTGGAGATAATTCTCATTGGCTTTCGGTACTTTGATGTTGGCTGAGAGCATCTTATGTCGGGTTGATTCGTTTTCAGCTTTGTTCATGTTTTAAAACGGTTAAATAGGAAGCTTACAGATTTAAGAATTCAATCACTTATTGTTTAGAAGTTTGTAATAACTGTTTTAGTGGTCTGTGGCATAATGCTGAATTACACAGAAATACTGAAATCACAGATCTAAGTTAGTTCGTATAAGTTAGTGGGTTGGTGTTTTAAAACCGCCTAAAGCCCTTCGAAAACCAAACGAGGACAGATATAATTGGACAATATGGACAGATAGAATTGAATTTGATATTATATTAAAAACATTTTTCGTCAATGCTACTCTTAAAATATGCTCCAATAGTCAATGATATTGTGTACAATTATTTCCCATGAACCCGAGATACCTCTTAAACGAGCGTATTGATAAATAATTTTAAATCGCGTAGTTATTGGTACAGCCGATATCATTTGTTATGTTCATATAGTGGGGTCCGCACGCAGCACAACCGCCGACCAATCCTATACAAATATTTGAGCCTCAACCGCTCCATAGGGAAAATTTTAGGATATTATGATACCAAAATAATTTTATGTGTTTACGTTTCCCAAATTATGCAAAGTTATCTACTTTAGGTGTTTGATTTAAACATTAAGAATGAGTTGGCGGTCGTCGGTGATTTATAAAAACGTTAAAATGTTTACGACTTATAAAATGTGGAATATCATTACCGGATCGTCGTTTTGTTTGTTTGATTGTTGAATAGAGTTTTTTATTGTCACGAAATAGGACAATATTAGCCTTTTATGAACTTTATAGGGAGATAAATTATATAATACTAGTTGTCCCGCGCGGTGGTTACACCCGTGACCCAATAGATGTCGCTAGTGGGAATCTAAGCCATCCAGGGTGCCGCCCAAACGCATACAAAAAGAATCATTCAAATCGGTCCAGCTATTTAGGAAGAGTTCAGTGACATACACACGTACATTAGAATTATATATATAACTAGCAGCACCCCGGGGTTTTACCCGCGTTGTGTCCATTCCTGTGGGAATTTCGGGATGAAAAATAGCCTATGTTACTCCTGGATAATGTAGCTTTCGAATGGTGAAAGAATTTTTAAAAACGGTCCAGTAGTTTTTGAGCCTATTCATTACAAACAAACAAAGTTTTCCTCTTTATAATATTAGTGTAGAAAATAGCGCTACAGGGAAAAGGCTTATCTCAAGAATGAAAAAAGGCTTCGAATATCAAGAAGATGTACAATGAAAACACAAACACAAAATCCGATTAATTACTCCGATAACTATTTTTCTCACAAAGGCATCATTGCGTGTAAGTCCAAAAAACTATTTCAAACAATTTACTTTTCCAACAAAAATAAACTAATATAAATCAAAATTGGTTCCCTAGTTCCGGATTTACGACGCCAAAGTCAGTAACAGGAGTAAAACTCATAAACATTCCTAATTTTGCGTTGAGGTACAGAATACTAAAGTAAGATTTATTTTTTAACCAATAGACAAGTACGTGATTGTATTTCCCAAACAAAACTAGGTAGGTCACGATTTTATTTGTCAATTTCAATCCATGTTGTACCGCAAGCTGGAAAAGGAGATGACCTTTACCGCTCTTGAAGGATGATCGCATATATCACAGGGACCGAATTCGCTCAGAATAGGTGGAGTAGATAGGTACTCTCTACGTCATGAACATTTTTCAGTAACTCGATGCAATAACGTGGATGTCAAGGTGATCTGTGGACATACTTTATCACACTATTCATATATATTCATACTAATTTGGGATGGGACTAAGTATGATTGCTTTTGATATAAATGTTGTCATAGATTTGCCCGTACTCAGAGACGTAGAATGGCTCCTTAGATATTTAATACGTCATTTTGACATGTAATGTATGAAAAATTACGTCAATTAGTTAATTGTCGATTTAATGGACGTTTTCGAATGCGGCAGTTATAATTGAAAGGTAATCTGCATCTGAATGAATTTGTTAAAGTAGCCGATATCTTTGGAGTTCAGATTTCAGAGCATACCAATCTTAAGCTGTTTATACATTGACTTGATCCACTACTTGTCGATATTATGGCAGTATTTTAACCACTGTCACTTGTTGTTCCAGATTTGAACATGGATTTCAAATAAACAGAAAAGGAGGTTCTGAAATAAAGTGCTTAAAAATAACGAAGCATTTAAAATTGCAGAATACTGGCCAGTTGTTAATTTGTTCGGGAATCGATCGCCGCCATGATTTAAAGTTTCTCTATTTCACTGCCGACTTCTTTGTAATTGTTTTATCAATTAGATTGAATCTTGAACGCGGGCGGAGAATCTTAAAGTTGCGAAGTTCCTTTGTTTGGCTCGATACGGTCGCGTGCTAAGTCACTCTAAACACACACCAGACGAAGTATTACATTTAATTACACAGCAACAGAAACTTTATACCGGCTTATCGGCAACTGTGGAAACTTAGCGGCTTTTACGCTTTAACGACAGTTTCCTTCAGCATTAAAATTATTTCGTCGAATGCACTCCATACACTTTGATTACAAATCATGTATTTTAATTACTAAATTGCAAACTGCACGAAACATGCTGCAATAAATTGTTCCTTAGTAGTAAATACCCGATTTATATTTTAGAATTCTTTAGCCGTAAAATACGTCGGTGATTGGTAAATGTAGGTGTTTATAGGTAGTACGTTATGTTACTTAATAGTGTTTGCGATTATTTAGTAAACTATAAGAGAAATCCATTTTTTAAAGATTTGCAAACTAAGAGGTAAATCGGTCGAATCAATTAATGAATAACCAGTTATTAACTCGTGTTATGTTTTGTTACACAAATCCGAAAGTTGATCGTGAGCCGGCAACGTGTCGGGTAACCATTCAATGTTGATCCTTTCTAAGTATGCACAGACCTCAACCTATGGTTTCATTATAAAAATTCCAACGAATTTTGGGGTCACAATTTAATAATAACTTGCTCCAAATATTGTGTAATAAATAAAATATTTTTGAGTTTCAGAAGAATTTTGTATGATCAATAATTAAATTGTATTGACATGCCTGTCAGTTGGTGATGTATTAATTTTGAACCCTTATTTTTTATTGGAAAAAGATGGCTGAAAATATATTTTATTGGTAATACATTACTTCTGTTGTAAAATAATAGGCAATTATTATTATTACCACAAAGTACTTTTGAGAAATATTTTATATTATTTAACATTATTATCACATCGCTTACACAATAGCAACTTATTATGAATAGATAATTTAATAAATTAATCTTGGCATAGTTAAGCCGAGTCTCGAGCCAATTAACTTCTAATCCGCTGCCTACACAGTTGCAAGGAAATGGAATATAATTTATAAATCGGCTTATTGATCTTTTGTCTTACGATTAATTGACAAAGCATTAAGCTTCCAATAACACAGGAACTTAATGTTCGATAGTTGTGAATATATATGACGTAAAAATGTTCTTCATTTATAAAATGCTTTTTATAGTATATGCGTAGGCACGAGTAAGCCAATGCGAACAGCAGAACTTAACTTGACTCACTTATCTTAGCGATGGTTATAATATTATGGTGGATGGTTATAGTAAAGACGGCGGTACTCTGTAAAAAAATTGTGTATTTATTAATGATTTACTCAGAAGTTGCGCTGCCCTGACGCGATGTAGCTATCCAAGCGCAGCTCGTGCTGCGCGATACACACAATGTTAGAGATGCACATTGCACGTAATACTATAGGGTTCATGGCAAGCTGTATCACATAAGCTACACGGCTCTTCATGGCATATATTTGTAGCACACATCCGTAACAAGCAACCCCGTAGTACGCGTCCATAGCATGCAAACGTAGCACGTATCCGTAGCAGACATCCGTAGCGCACGTCCGTAGCACGCATCCGTAGCATGTATCCGTATCATACATACATACAGCATGCAACTTTCCATATAAAAATATAGCTATACTGAGTCCTTTTCATATCAGTGCTATGATATGTAATTAAAATTAATTAATTATGTAATGAAAACTGATCATATTATGAAATAACTATACTGTTTGAATATGTCCTAACCATCATCTAACTATAAGAAAATATTTCACAAGATGACGTCTTATTTTGTCGTCATAGAATCCCTAGCTTTATTCACCGCTTCGATAATACACGTAATTCATGTAAAAGAGTATCCATGCACTAAGCTTATTTAAAGCTTTCGTACTTTGCAAAATTACTTAGCAACTTAACAGACTATTTTGTACAGATTGAGAGCCCATATAATAGTACTTGAAATTAAGTTTGATATGAATTTTGGAAGAGTTATTTTACAAGCGAATGCTCACTTGTCTTCAGAGCAGTTATGATTTTCTTAGCTTATGTTTCGTTTTAATTTCAATTTGACATTAGTTCACCAATTTAGCTCTAAATTAAATATGTAGTTACTTAGTGTAGGTTTGTAGTCGTTACTATTTGTTGAACATAATATGTATTGTATGTACAGAAATGTATTATACAGAATATACTAAAGTAAATATGGTTACTAACATTTGTTTCCAAAAACAAATTCAACAGCTATAAATAAATATGTTATCTATTTAAGTATAATAAGGTTAATCTACCTTTTCGTAGCTAAAAGCAACCGCGTCATTGTAATATGCGGGAATGCAGTAGACGGCTAGAAAGGAGTCCCAATAATATTGTTAAAATATGTTCTGAATCAAATGAAAGTCACTACCGAATAGCTGAGAAGCGGAACACCTCCGCTTACCCGCTCAGTTCAGGGAATACGCTCCTGACGTAAAGTGTTACTAACTATTATGAAAATGTTGCCAAAGTTTGTCTGTTTCTCGATATTTATGTTCTGCAGCTCTATTGAAAACTTGTTAAACTGTGCCGTACCTAGTTTTACAACAAGTAGCCGGGAAATCGATTATTCGATGGAGGTTTTCATTAGTTGTTCCAATAAATAAAGCCGGGAATTGAATTCACATTAGCAGCTGTTTTAACGATTTTGTTGTATTTTTTTATATGTATGTATCATGGTGTCAGATGATTATGCAAGGGTGGTGATTACACTTAATCCTTCTCCATGTACTGATATCTTCAGTGAAAAGAAAAGCTTTTGCCCAGCAGTGGGACATTACTGGCTTACCTTACTTTTTTGTTATGGTGTTAAGGTTAACAAAGCAAATACTTCCTAAATTATATATTTTTCTTTTTAAATAAGTTGATTTCTAATAATATATTTAAAACAAATTAAAATGTGGCCATAAGTTACTAGAACTTTCAGACTAGAACTAGACTAGAGACCAGAGACTAGAACTAGACCAATCATCAAATTAAAAGCAGAAAGTATTCCCAGAAGAGACTTCGTTATACCAATTTATACTTGTACAATCACACGATTTCAACCATTTCTTCGCCAATTCACAGATAATATCTCGTACTAAATTATGATTAGTTCTAACCAAGATTCATGATATAGTCTTGATACCTTTTTCGTTCTATGATCTAAGAGCCCTATAAATATCGGCGTCGTCTTTCGAATGTATGGCATTATGTGTGAAACGGAGTCAAAGAGAAAGATATCGAGAATCGAGAGTGTTCAGTGACGCCGCCTAGCGGCAACGTGAGAGATGGCTTTCAATATCAAATTGAATTCCGCGGTTCATTGATTTTCAATTTGTTAGGAATACTCTCATCGCTTACCATAGACACTCAAGAAATCCAACCGAACGAAATCTTACTCGGAAAACTTTTAGCCAATAATAATTATAGTAAACTTTTTACATTAGCTTCTTGTTAACGTTGTCTTTTAAAGTTGTTCTGGGAATTAATATTATTTGAGTTCTTTTGTTTGCGTGTGTTATTCATTTGTTTTGATTTGAGATTTGATTCTAATGCCTTGTAATGATGCTCCTAACTTAAGTGCTTACTTCTAATAAGTGTTTTAGTTATTTTAAGTAATTGTGTGTTTTAAGTTATATTAATGTTTTAGGCATAAGTAATATAATTATATTTTTTACTACTTATTATGCATATATGGGTGTAAAATTTGGCCCAGTATTGGATTGAAATTGATCAAAACTTCCACATTTCATCTGATTAAAACAAAGAAGGAATCCTCGTACACCTACATATTCCATAATCTTCAATTCAATCGAAAGCTCAAAGATTTCTTAAAGTCAACTAATTCGTAAACCTTTTCATTATCAATAACAAAAAGCTGTAAGAAAATAGGTGAGCATTTTGCGAAAAGGAAATATGTGTTTCCCATGATTTATATCCCGAATAGGGGCGTGAGGTGGCCGGTTCGCGTGAAGGCTGCCCGAGGGCGATAAGCTGAAGCCATTCTATACACAGAACACACTAAGAAAGAAAATAAACAAGCTGCTCAAAGCTAACTCGGCCGGACTCTCGCCCAATAATCTGAGCGGCGAAATAACATCGATTCCTTAGCACTTATTACGGACACGGATAGGACACATGGCGTTCGAACAATACAATAACAAGAATGTAATCAAAATATGAGGATCGATCTGAAAATTGTTCTCGCAACGTGCTTAGAAAATTGTTAATGCATTATCAATAGCTTCATGATCAAGTACTCTCTGAAATCTGTTTGTTAATCACGTCCGCGGGAATTAACTATCAATTGACTCGGAAAGTCAAACCACATTCAGTTTTGCCGAAATCTAGTTAAGTATCGGCAAACCACACGGATAAACCCGAGAGCAACAGCTAATAAAACTAAATTGAACTAAATGTCTGTCTGCAGTATTCTAAAGCGAACATTTCACAATTCAATTGGGATCTAGCTTCGAGTGTTTCTTAACTCAAAGATATGGAACGAGATGCCTGAAATATCTTAAATTCGTCTTTTATCTACATTTCTTACTCAATTATTTCGAAGGATACATATTTACGATTTTTCATTTATTGTGCTTTGAATTTCGAAAATGCGCCCTTCCTACGTTTTGTTCTGCAAATATTTATATTTCAAGATCTCATTAAAATAAATGTTTTCTATGGTTATTAATTTCAAGAATATTGGTGGCCAACTCTGATATCTGACCTTTTGAAAGTCAGATATGGTCCAACTAGGATCTTTTTACATGCGATAGAACACTTTATTTTATTTATTATATTCATGAACTAGCAGCGCCTCGAGGTTTTACCCGTGTTATGCCCGTTCCCGTGGGAATTTCGAGAATTTTTATACATATAAACCTTCCTCTTGAATCACTCTATCTATTTTAAAAAACCGCATCAAAATCCGTTGCGTTGTTTTAAAGTTATAAGGATATATAGGGAGAGACAGACAGCGGAAAGCGACTTTATTTTGTACTGTGTAGTGATTATTATTTTTATTTCCAGCCTGACTTGTCTCACTGCAGGGCAAAGGCCTCCCAACCCTCTTTCCACCTTTCTCTACATATAAAAATATATAATAAACAGTATACAAAATGAAACAAGAATAATATTGTTGTTAAGGAAAATACGTAAATACTTTCCAGTATTTTGCTCTAGGTGCATCATTATCCGGAATAATTGGCTTCGAGGAAGAAAAATAATGGTTAAATATAAACTAGCAGCGCCCGTGGCTCGGGCGGCGTTGATATTGTTATATTTAAAATTAGTATTCTTAAGTAGGTATGATTTTAAAGTAGAAAGAAATTATTTGTATTCCATTTAGGAAATAGACAAACAAAAGGTATTAGACGTTTTAACCCTAGCGCTCGTTCCTTTCGATAATGATCGTATTTTTTCAGACAGAAGACTGCCTAACTTCAGTCTAGACTACAGTTTGCTCTGGCTCTAAATCTGTTAAGCTTTTAAAATAAAAATATAACAAAATTCCACCAAATAAAATGTTATTAAGCACCTAATTATCATAATATTAATTTGCGTAATCTCTAAATGGGCTTAAAAGGCGTACTTTTAGCGTACTTATGTCATTAGTACGCAACTCGCACGGTGAACTTTTGTCTTTGATATAAATGGTACGCGTGTGACGTTATAGGCACAGCTTAATATTACACAAACATTTATCAAACTCCGGACCCGTGTGTAATATTTAAATGACTACCTTTAGTTTAATATTAGATAACAAGCGTTGCGGTTACGTAGCTTCTGATAAATTATTATAATAATATATAGTCATATTTACAAAGGCATGCGAGAATTATTATCTATTCTTACATCCGTGAATAGCAAACATTGTGTATATTGTTATGTCATTTATCTATGTGTCTTTAAACATGTAGGTATAGCGCTTTTAGCGGTCTTCGAGCTCCAAGCAGGGTTGATCTAATCAACGCGTTTGATTTAAGTTTACGTACCGTTATAAACACAACTCAAATTACTGAAATTATGACCAAAACTTATGAAAATATTTAGCAAAAATTAATATGTATTCCATGATTTTGGTTATCAAAAGCTTCACATAAAAAATAATCTTTAAAATGTTGATGAAAAATGTCAATTTAAAAATTGATTGGTGATTATTGTTGTAATTTTGCGAGCAGCGATGTCGTCCGGGGAATACATCCAGCGGATTATCGGCGGTGATCCTGATTGCGGCACTAATTGCGGCCCGCACCAAGGGATTCAAAGAGCACTTTTCCGCTTTTCCCCTACAAGGGCAATTCCACCGAATGGAAAGCTCAACGCATCGCACACTCACATAATTTCAGAGAATTTATTCATATTCCTATTTAAAAATATTCATAAAAATAAATAGAAAAACATTTTTTAATTGGTTTTTACTAAAATAAATTGTGAGAGCGTTGAAGTTTTAAAATTCAAATGTAGGTATTGTACGCAACTCGATAGGAAATATGTTCGTGTTGAATTAATTGCATTCGAATGCAATTACTCATTTTTCTATTGACCTGTTTTTTTTCTTGATGAACTTTAGGGATTTAAGCGAATCTTTCATATTTAAATGTTCACAGTGCTTTAATTAATTCACAGTTCACAATCTATCCATAGTTTATAATCTACCATTAGTTGGATTATGAACCAACGGGCGTTTATAATATTACGGTAACAGTCACACACAATCATGCGAACCCGCTCATTCCCATTGAGCCTTGAGCTATACCAGCTACACTATACATAGATCTATTAGGAACAATCGACGCTTGTGCTTCTGTCGCGGCAATAAATTTGATATCAACAACACGTAGTAAATTAACTTCGACATTATTCCGCTTACAGCAATATTTTGTAACCGATCGTAATGGAATATACAAGTGGGTAACGCGGCACCGAGGTGGAATATTACTTTTTAATTGTTTCTGACATGATTAGTTCGCTACGCGGATTGTTACGGCATATCCCTGTAACATTCACAATTTGTTTCGAAATGTTATAATTCAATTCCATGACTTTCCATTAAACTGCAGAGATTAACTTGAATAACACACCAGCTTTAAAGGCTCAATAATGCGACTATTAATTTAAAAAAAGAATGAGCGAGCTACAGTTATGGCCACTTTTATTAACGGATTTAAATTTCGAACATTAAATTGGAAATAATAATCGGGCATTGAATTGTGTAGTTAATGAGTTCCATTAAGTGATCTTATATAGTAAAGATTAGTTAGTTAATGCAATCAAACACGTATTAGCTTGGGTCGGTAATGGATGCCCACGATAATATTATCAACGCCCTGTGTATACATAGCGGATAATTGGTTGCAGCGCGTTCTATTTGGTCTCCCAATTGCGATGTCAGGCCAACATTCAAGCGTAATTTATGGTAATTACCTGCCCGAAAGGATGACTTGCCGTGTTTAATTTGACCATAAAACCATTTTTGGATGTAATCTGTTTATGCAAATAACTTATATAATTATTAATACTACTTGTTATGTAATAAGTTTTTGTTCTTCTGTCTGTCCGTGTCTACCACTCCTCTGCCCTACTTAAAAGTAGACACTACTAGAATATTTTTTATGTTTACTAGTGTAGAATTATTTATCAAACAGTACCATAGGTCAACCTCTTTATATTTAAAAACATGTTCGTAAAAAGCTTTATCATTTTATGAAATAAATGCCTTCATTTTATTATAGCTACATATATCTATTGACTTATAATTCATTAATACTTTCATTTTAATGCCTTAAATACTCGTCGTATCGCAGCAATAATTAATTGAACTGAATCCGATTCAGCTATAGCGAAATAAAAATATTTTAATTGCTTTTTAATCGGCTGTGACATTTCGTATCTACTTATAGCAAAGTAATTACACTTTTTGGACATGTACAATTAATAACAAAAGTGAACGATGGGACAAAAGTCAAACAAATGCTAAGAAATACCTAGCAAATATCTAATTGTATTATGACTACAAATGATGGACTAACAAAGTTTGTAAGTTGGAAGAAGTAAGACAGTTACGTTTATTCGATCCTTTCACCTTCACGTAGGTATGTACTTATTGTTTCTTTTATTCATACAAAACAACAAGAAGGATGATACTTTATTCTATTAGTGGCACGAACGTAAGTCTCCGGCAAGTTTGGTCCTCGGCCGTGCCTTGTCTCAAGTCACGCGACATTCAGGTGCTGCCAAAGTTTCAGATGAATGCCCACCAAAGTTTACTCGTGAAGAGTTACTGACTACATTCAGCCGGCTGCCGCGCCGAGCCCAGCTTAGTCTGTCGAAGTACTCACTGCAGTTTTAGAATAACGAACGATATTTCAAAAGCAAACTCCCGAACAACTATTTTCATAAAATGTTACCTTAAACAATTCCATAAGAATGCCGAATATAACCTTTTGATTCGAGATCTCTGAAAAGTATGCCAAGTAGATGAAACGGTAAGTTCATGCTTGTCGATAAACAAGGGACAAAGGACTAAAAAGACAATGTCATTATTAAATTCCAAACAATACTTGTACATACCTTATCTTTGACATAACTTTTGAGATGGTTTTAATATTTTTGCAGTCGTAAAAGCTGTAGTAACATTATATCCACAATACAATGCAAAATTTAAATTATGCTCTTTTCTTTATCTTCGCTTCTCGTACGAGATGCGAGAGTCGGTAGTTTGTTTGGTAGCAAAATGTATTTAATAAGTAAAGTTCGTGTTTCAACCTCGATTTATCAAGTACCTAAATAAATAAATGAAATGGTGTAAATTCTGAATCAAGGCTCGTTGCAGATTTCCTAGGCAACAGCACCGGCGAGGCATTACATTAAAGTTTCAAGTTAGAAACCTGCCTCTACTGCACGGCTCGTGTCCGCAGTGAATTTTATCTCATGTAATTTTACACTACAGATTTCCCGGAACGATGTAATAATGTTGCCCTTAGCGCTCTACTTAAATTAGAGTCTGTGTTAAGTCAACGTTAGCACGTTTCATGAATTTTTAATGTACATGTTTATATCAAACACATGCATGTTCGTTAGCAAAGTCACTCTAATATTTACCGTCGTGATGTCACTGTTACACGAGTAATCTTGCGTTAAGCTTGCGGCTTCTGAAACGTAGCGACGAGCACCTCATTCAATATTTACATGACAATATCCAATAATTCTTGTAGTGTCAATTAAACCTTACACGTAAACCACAATGTAGTTTGATGTTATCATAGTTGAACCAAAAAACAAAACGTTTCGAATTCAAGTGTAATACTCTACATTTGAATTTTTAACAGTAAATTTGTGGTCCGGTAGCCGCGCACAATAAAGCTATGGACACCAAGTTTGTACAGTTAATCACGGGCGTATTAACATGGGCTGCAGTAAAGGCTATTTGTAACAAGCATGGACGCTGCACCGCCCAGAACCAACAATTGTTTTGTGTTAGTTTATAGCCGCGGTCTACAATAGAAACTTTACTCGTTCTGCATCATAATAGGTTACACAATAAGCCCTTTCATGGTGGAGGTAAAGATGAAGTGATTTATTCCGCAATATAGTTTAATTTTAGACCGTGCGGTGTTAATGATAAATCCTGGGGTAGATTGTATTCAGAATAGATTGCAGGGGTTGCCTCTTGTTTATTGGATACACCGCAACATGCTGGGAGTGCGTACATAGTTTCGCATACAAAATATAATACGCTATTTACGTAGGAAAGTTTAATATATTATGATTCAGCAATGTTCAAAATGAATTAGTAAAACAACACACCGCTCTCTGCCACTCGCGGTCATTCTGAAAGGTAAACTTTCTGTACGTGGTTTGACACTCTTTTATCCGGTCTATTTTATTTTATTACTACCTATGTTGGCATATTACTTTGTTTTGTTTGTTTTTTATTCGCTCGTAGAAGCATTTTAGCTGGACAGGTGGACATTTACTTTCTCCGACGTTCAATTGTTTTAAATGAAACCTTTTTGAGGGAAATGATGGTACAGGATTCATCTAATGTCGTATTAGAAACAGACTCCGTGTAAGAAAGGGCCCCCTATTCATGGAATAAAGTTGTTTGAAGCAGCTGGCGTCTCGCGGACAGTTGTAATGGTAATACGATTCAACGATTATAGCGGCTCCCAATGTTCCTCCGTGGATGTTTGGAATAATGAAAAGCTTAACGGTTTTGCGCCCCAAATTAGTTCTATATATTACACTCACTTGCGGAGACGCCCTAAGGGAAACAAAAGGGAAATGGCAAAATTATTTTTGCGGGCACAGATTTTTTGTCAGTTGGCTTTTTACATTGATCATCAATTTCGTACCTATAACTTCCAGGCGGCGTTTTTTCTCGGCAAAACATCATCATCATATACGATGCACCCTTTTGTGTTTTATAATACATTTAAGTTTTAAAAATACATCTCTATTCGTTTAACAGGCAATACGATAGAGTTATGCAGACTGAAACCACGAATATATAATTCAACTAAGATGTTCCAAATGGAAATTGTGAGCAGATTTAGGTGCATATAAGTTAAAGAAAGTTATTGGAATTCATACTTTTACTAAAATATTGTTCCCAAGTTAGCATCAAGTTTTAGTTTGTGTAAATCTGTGTATTATTAGACGAACTCGGTAATAGCTCGTTGATTGACGATTTTGATTTTCAAATATATTTTTATTGTCATATTTTGAAGTAAGTCATGGCACCTATTGTGTAATATACCGACACCTTGCGGGGGATACGGGGGTAAGCGTCGTCGAACGTTCTCTCCAACAAATTGAAAAGCAATGAACCGCGGAATTCAATTTCATATTGAAAGCCATTCATCTTTGCCGCTTCTTCGGGAACGGTTGAAAGCGTTACATCTCGACTTTACCACTCTGCTTCATCCCTTAAAAAGTTCCCGCCTTTTTGAACTGCCATTCACCAGATATAACTCTTTAGAACTACACCAACATTTGTACTACTTGCTAAAACGACACACATTTCTAAAACTAATTGCTACCAACCTTTACTTTCAATGTATTTCATACCGTACGTCTTTGTTGTCCAAAAATGAATTGCTCTACAATTGTTGATTGAATTAATTTCGAAATGTTACGATGTTCGCAAAAAGGTGTGTATTCACAATCAAACCGCTGCGCAGTGTCGTCCAAATATCCAAAAATAACCATTTATTGTTATACCAGGTCATTTGCGCCTTTATTACTGCGATAATGGATCAGTTGTTATTTTTCACGGGACACGGAGTTTCGGCGCAGGCATTAGTACTAATGCCTTGCCACGAAATGGGAGCTAGCTTTGTAAAATAATTACCACACTTACCTTTGCGCTGCTAGAGTGGAAAGAGGTGTAACACATTAGAGCGTAAATGTTAAAACATGAGCCAACCTCGCGTAAACCACATTTACCGTTTGTTTGTGTTAAATTACGTGAAAAGATAAA
This sequence comes from Cyclophora albipunctata, assembly GCA_963082685.1. Classification (NCBI taxonomy): domain Eukaryota; kingdom Metazoa; phylum Arthropoda; class Insecta; order Lepidoptera; family Geometridae; genus Cyclophora; species Cyclophora albipunctata. The sequence continues at coordinate 6,248,032 of OY720119.1, read as the reverse complement.
ATAAGTACTTCAAGTAAACAAAAAAGCGGAGTTTTATTTCTCGATGCGAGGAAATGCGTCGCGTTGTTATTGTTAATGGCTTGAAAGATATTGATTTTGAATTGGCCCGCTCATATTAAACGCTTTCGATTCGGGATTTCTTTTGATGCCGTGATGATATTTCATTAATGAAATGTTAAATTTTGCAACGAGTTTCTTTAATGATTCCCCCAACAAATTCCAAATGAGTTTTATTTAATTAAAGATATTTTGTAAAGAGAGGGAATCGTTGAATAGGGAGGTGTCTTATCCCACATAATGCTTAGCAAGCAGGCGCTTATTAATAAACTCCATAGAAAGCGCGCGGCGCGAGCTCGAATGACCCGTGAAAAGAGCTAGTGAACGCTATAATGTGTACACAAAGGCTTAAGGGTACAACATCTAACGTTTCCACCCATTACGGGCCGAGACCACCATTCAGAGGCTCAGATGAGTCTTAATGAAAGGTACGATACCATTATGAAGGCAATTGTGAGCTAATAAAGGAAATTAAAAAGAGACAAAAAAGGCTCGGCTACTAGTTCGCTGCAAAAAGATGAAACAAAAAGGTGTGCGCGTATTCGTCGGTGAGTGGTTCTCCACTGGTGCCGGATGAAAGGAACTGCCTTTTATATTACTTCGCGACTCTGCATAATGAAAAACAGACGGGAGATTAAACCATAGTTGGCCGTGATTGTACCACATACCTTGCAGCACCGCATCGCATACAACCTTACACGAATTTACGCTGCATTCAATTTTGCAGAAACTTTAAACATAAACAATGCTTTTAACGTTGTTAAGACAAATTGTAAGTTGAATTTGATAAAACTCCTATTACAAACATTAAAGAAAGCACTTCGGCAAATACACTTGTATAGATGCCAGGAAATACGAATTTAATATAAGTTTTCCATCGCGATTCCCATGGACATTTAGGAATTGTAAAGTTTGATATTGAATTTCGAGTTCCACAGGAGGGCACGGACAAAAATGTAATCTTTAACTTTATTCCAGACCGCTGTGTTTATTTGTTGAAAAATAATATGAAATATTTTTTCTCAATCCGCAACAAAAGATTCAGCTCAGTTCAGTATTCAATGAATATTATTTTGGTTTGTATATTTTTCGATAACTTTAAGAAACCAGACAATCAGTTATTCATCAAAATGTAAATGAAAATAATTTGGTCTCCAACAACAGATATCAGTATCTTTTATCAACGATTCTGTACTCTTTGAAATTCGAATTCCATTCCAAAAGAAAAACTACTATAAATAAAATACTTTTTCACAAACTCGCTGATTTGATCGTCAAGAAAAAACAATTGTCATATTCGAAAATCCAAAGCTATATTTAAATTGGTATTAATTAAATGCCATCATGAAACAACACGATCCTAATGAAATACCAACATTCAAATGTTCCCCGAGTGATTTAATATTTAGGAAAACCCAAGTCTCGTTCAGTAGAACTGTTATTATTAAATCAATGATGCGGCACGTTAATTTCGAAGTTTGGAGAAGTTGGTTCGATCGATAAACTTGACGGACGGCTTATAAACAAACTTTAGTCATACAAACCTGACTATTAACAAAATTTTAATAATAATCACAGACAAAGCGTACTGGAACACAATAGGGTGAATAATGGATCGACGACACCAGGTAAAAAGTAGGCAATAAGAGGGTTCGACGCAAATTGTCGGAACATTGTCGCATTAGTCATCACAACGTCGACTTAGTGACATTTGGACAGCGCTGACAAATGATGTCTTTTATTGAATAATTATCGCGAGCCTTTACTGTCACAAATCTAGTAAATGTTGAGGAAATCGTGGTTATACAACACTTTGTTGGTGCTAGCTTTGTGCGTCCTCAAAATATTAGTGGGCGGTTTCACAAATTGATGTTTTGCTTCTTTGGATTTTGTGATGAAGGCACGATGGGAAAAATGGAGTTAATAAAACTTGCTTAGTCCCTAATCCTCATGAAATATAGCATTTTATAGATCGGACACGAAATACTGTGCCAGAACTCATACATCTAGTTTTAAAGCAGCTTTAAAGCTGAACTAAAGCGCGCCCGGTTCATTGAACAGCTTCCCAACTTTTGTTTACCGAAAACTTTTATATTTTCTCAGCAAATGTTTCTTGAACTTGTTAATTAAAGTAACGCTATCCTTTAATTAAACACACGTTTTGAATTTTGCATAAAAATTTTGAAGTCTTTTGTGAATTTTAATATGAATTATGAATCATAAATGTGTTGAAATAATGTGCAATAAATAGTTTCATTTTGTAAACACGCAAAATGGTTAAACCCTTCATTGTAATGTACTCAATATCCATCCAATCGGTTAACAATAACTTGCAGGCCTTTTCAAGCCTATCGCTGCATCGAATGCCTCCGATCACAATGCAAAGACTCGGCCGTGTCCACAGGCTCACACTATAATCCGTAGACGCCAAATCACCTACCCAGGGACTGAGAAACACTGAAATTCAATCAGACCAAAAGCTGCCTATAAAATTTTAGTGATATAGCTTGTTAACATGACTAGAATGCCGACGAATATTTTGTTCAAATAAACTGAAGCTATATACTGAAATAAATTTAAGTTGTAGCGTTCATACCTAAATATATACCCAAAGGCAATATTAGGTTTTTGATACAAAAGCCAGTGTTATTCAAAATAATATACCTATAGTGTATATATTAACAGTAAATTCAGCAGAATCTGGTGCTAGTTAGTGCGCTAATAATAATATAGGAGTGGAGGAAACACACATTAATTTCAGCGGCAAGTGACGCAAATGTGTTGTATTAAAACCTAACTACGCCGCAAAACCAGTGGCAGTGAGTCCAAATTGCTTATTTTGACCGACTATATTAATTATGCATGAGGGGAAGAGCTGCCTCGCTTCTGTCCTCGCCAACTCGACGCGTCGTGTAAAGAGATTAGTATGAAAATAAAGTGACTAAACTCGAAAAAAGAACTGTAGATAACGATAGGGTTGGCGACTAATAACACTGATTATACAACACGTATTAATTAAATTACCACTATGGTAGTTACAGTGCTTCTTAGAGGACATTACGCAGTCTGTTCTGGTTGTATCTATCGTTAGACCATGTCAGAGGCCTTTAGGTGGTCTAAAAACTCCGACACTATGATTGGCCACTGACCTATACGAAATGAATGAATGAATAACCACAATCCTCTGCATAGATAAAACATAAATATAAACCTACCATATTGTTTGTTTGTCCATATATTTTGAAAACATTTTTCCTCCTTACAGAGTATCAAGATACTATTCAAACAATTTAATATACGTGCTATAACATACACGTGTAATATTACATTGTTAGGTATTCATAAGCCTAGAAACTTAATATAAATAAGACATATCTAAGATTTAATTATCTGCTCGTATATCTCGCGTATAAATAATTCAATAATTTTCTCCCTGAAGTGGTGTAATGGCGTGTATAAGATGTAAGATGATTAGGAGACTGTTGTGACGTCCATTACGTTGAAACGACTGTAATTATGAAGATTAATCCTAAAAACGAACGAGCCATGTGCTTACATCTTGTATAATATTTCTTTCATAAAGTCTTTTGATGTTTGTCATAACATATTAAGCTTTAGTTTGTATGTATCCTTGTATATATAAGTGTACCGTTTCAATAGATAATTTACAAGACTAAGCCGAATTCTGAAAATTGATTTTTACCATTAGATGCGCATAAGTCATCTTTATTGGTAAACTAGATTAAACTCAACGGAAGTAATATCTTGAATGTAAAGCCTGGATGATCTTAATTCTAGCCTCATGTCAAAGGAGCTAATTATATAGACCTCATTAAGTCACAGGAACGTGTATTACGGAACTAATATCTATTACATATAGAGTAATACACTGTGCGCAATCACTCAGTAATGACAATGTGATCAATGAATTAGACCATTGAACCGAAAGACAGTCAGATTGGTCGTGTACTGGTAAATTAGCCAGGCATTCTAGTTAATATACCTAATAATCTACCAATATATGGGCTTTAGTATACTAAGTATATTACATAATAGAAGATCAGTAGATACGCAATACAGGTATATAAATCATAGAAAGATGATACCGTAGTCATTATTTTCCCTATAGTTAATCAACTTATAGAAAAAAACCTTTTATAAATCTAATTGCACCTTTTATCAAAGATTTTTGAAATGTTTTTAATTGAAGAATATCGATCAATTTCCACCATATTTATTGAATGCCTAGCAACAATGGCTTTACCCACGTTGTTTCAGATTCCGTGAAATATTTGTCTTAAAAATAGCAAATAACCTTCCCATTGAATGTGGCTATCCATTACAAAAAGAATTATTCAAATCGGACTAGTAGTTTCTGAGATAAACCCGTTCAAACAATAAAACAAACTTCTCAGCTTTATCATTAGCATAGATAGGTAGAAAAGTATAAAGAAACATATTTTCTTAAACGTTAAGGTTACTAGAAAGAGGTAACTTATTATTTTTATATTTAAACATGAACACGACGATCGTTGTTAATTAAAACCCTTTGTTGTTTTACTTTGAGTAGAATGTCTTTGAGTAAGTAATTATAATTTAACAGTTTATTATTTTAGATCTTTAGAAACGTAATTAGAACACTGGGACAACTACGGCGGGTACAATATTATACTATTAGTAATACTACAATGCTAAAAGAAACAAATTGATAACTCGTTCTTCTATTGAACTAGTTTTACAGAAAATACACACACAACACTATAACACATCTATATATATAAAATTCAAAGTCCTGACTGACTGATAATCAACGCACAGCCTCAACCGCTACACCTAGAAACATGAAATTTGGCAGGAAGGTTGTTCAAGTGACGTAAGTGCACACTAAGAAAGGATTTTCGAAAATTCCTACGGGAACGGGCTCAACGCGGGCAAAGCCGCGGGGCGCTGCTAGTCAATAACATATAAATAAATTCTTTAGCATACGCGACCAAAAGGTAAGTCCGATATAAATTGTCGAGAACATTACGAAGGTAGAGCATCCATAAAAACATAATATGAAGACGTAACATGAGTAAATGTATTATGCAAAAGTAAGGAGGGAAATATTAATATCTACAGGCGTAATTCGACCGCTTCGTCTTCATAAGTCCCGGAACACGTTAGGTAATTTTTATCACGTCTCGCACCACACATATTGTCGCCCTACTAGTCAACTTCACTAAACAAGAAACTGCAATATTCTGTGACTAATTCATTGTTATTAATCTCGTTCATGGCTTCCTTATTTTTTTCACAAATGTTTCCTCCGCTTTGACCCTCGACAGCTGTGTTGTTCACTTCAATATTTTTTATATATTACCGGTTTCATACTTCAGAAACTGGATAATTTAGTTGGTTGAGAAGTTTTTGTTTTATGCGTAATTTGTTTATGCATCGTTTACGACGATTTTCGGGTTTTATTAAGTTTTCACTTTAATAACTTTATTCATCCGAGTTAATGAAGATAGGTTATTAAACGACGCGGTGTATGCCTGGGTAAGTACATAAAACTAATGAATTCAAATGCGAACCCATTTTGTCCCTTTAAATCCAACAAGACGATAACAAACTTGTATGTTTGGAAATTTTCTTACCTTCAGTTAACGGAGTCTTAGTTAATTTACCTTGTTAGTGAATGTGCCTTTGAGCCGCGTCGCATCAACCTTTATGGCGTTTAAGATCCCTAATTCGGCAGGGACGACCGCGGGGAGTCATGAATACCCGCGCGGAGGCTTTGTTTCCCCAATAACCCGGCGGCCTTCAGCAATACGCTCGTTACCTCAGACGACTCTCTTATTGTCTGCAACATCACGTACTTTCTTCGAAATAGCCGCCCATCCTTATTACTTATCCGATCTAAACATACCGTCTAACTGTTATAGCTATACTAAAATTTTATCTGTTTAATGTCCTAAGGGAAAGCGATAAACTTGGATTTTTGGGGCAGTGATTGTTTATTAATAAATGACTAGAAATCTGGAGTGAGAATAATGTATTTGTGATTACTTGCGTTGCGGGTTGATGGCGATTGGAGGCGTAAAATATAAAGGTATTAGGAGACAAGCCCGTAAGTCCGATAAAGCCCTGCGGCTAGGGTTTGAGGCGCCGGTCGCCGCACGCATCCGCCCGCATTACTTCTAATTGTGATTTAATGGCCCTCCGCGGCGAAACCCGCTTGACCTTAAAAATATAATATTTCGACATTTTCAGAGAAAACTTCGAGATTTTTGAAGCATTTTGCAGATGAATGTAGACGGCTCCGATAATGAGTCCTCAGGGAAAGTTGTTTTAAAGGTTTGATATTTTGTATTAAATTTTAAATCGCTGCTTGTTCGAACGTTACGAATTACAGTTTCAATATTAGCTGTTATATCAGCAGCGCAGTACTTGGTAATTGAGAGAGAGGTGACTAGAAATTGGGCATCAGGCTTTATCAATTATGCGCTGTTACATTAGGAGTATTGCTTTTTTAATAAGGGGTCTGTAAAGTAATGAAAGTCACATGAACGAGTCATTTAACAGTAAGCTACCATTAATTTGAAAGAACAACCAAAGTGGTATTCAAGTTAATGTGGACTTGGTAAGTATGTCGAATTTATTACTTTGGCGAGATTTAAATATATATTAAGTCTTTAATTAATATTTATGTCTTAGCCCAAAATGTATTAGCCTGTAATGTCCCCCGCTGCTAGGCATAGGCCTCTCAACGCTCTGAAAATATCAGTACAGCGAGAAGGAGCCCCGGTAAAGAAATGTTATTTAAGTATATATATGCATGTTGTATCTAAGTTAAAACTTATGTAAAATATTACTCAGGTTCAGATTTTGAAAAAAAAAACATTAAAGAAAAAGAACATATGGAAGTAAACATACACCTACATTAAATATGACTTCTTAAATTAGTATTTTGACAGCAAAAGCCAATGTTAAAGTTAAATCTAATTTCACGAATGCTTGCAAGTAATTTTATTTTTAACACAGCAACGGCACATTCTGTTCGACGTGAGTTATTAATATAATAACAATATAAATTTGTGACGATGGATGATATATCTATTGGTTTTTAATTTATTTTTTGATGCGTTAGATGATGTTACAAAAACCTTAAAAAATTACTCAAATAAATTTATATAACACATGAGATATAACAAAAACTGCATTTTAACGGCTTCAAAGCAGGTGAAACCGCGGGAGCTGCTATGTCAATACACGAAACATAATTAAATAGAACTTTCAATAAGCTAATAGAACTTATTCCTCATGTATGCTTCGGTTTGACTTTTACTTATACTTATACTACGAATTTCGCTACGTAATGAACTCTGCTACGAGATTGACTACGAGTCTGCTACGGTTTCTGCCTCACATACATGATTGATTATGAGTTATTAGTCAAAATGTGAGAAATTACTGAAAGTTGAAAAACCAATAATTACTTACAAGCATATTCGTTTAACAAATTGTGCTTTCAAGTTTATTAGTTGGACAGAAATAGCGAAGAATTCTTAACTCGATGAGTAAACGTCTACAAGTTGATGTTATCTAAGTTATTTTGGCAATTCTACTCTATCTCGTTCATTCGTAGCAAATCACATACAATATTACTCGGGGACTGATCTCTGAAACGTGCATCCTCGCAGCTTCACGCTTCAAAACATTTGTTTACATTAACTTGAGCTCATGTCAAATGGGATATAAAGTACTCAAACATATTTTTAGCTAGCTCCATAAAAGTTGCTTTGCAATTGCGCAGAATTTTTTTGCTTAGTTTTAGTTGGAAATGTCTGTTTTTTAATCATATTTGACTCATATAGCATTTTAATGGGAGTAATTTTAAATTAACATCACAATCGTGTGACGGGAATTTCTAGTTTTATAGAGAAGTTTCGAGAATTTGATACAGTGTTTGCATAAAAACGTTTTAACACTCGGACGGCTAGAGCGCGTTCGTTTCTGCTCGGCTGTTTATCACATTACAGCGGCCACGTGCTATAATGAATACCAATGTACATTGTGCACCCCACAAATATGTAGAGTAATAAAAAAGCCACAGCTCAGGTAATTGATATTTACATACTCGCTGTGTCCAAATAATATGAGGACGTATTTCGTTTACAGGAAAGAATCCAATTACGATAACGTTATGTTCCGCATGAAAGTGTCGCATTTATGGTAAAATATTAATGTATTTCAATTTGGAAAGGCTGGTACAGACCTCCATAAATATCAGTAGCGCTGGGAGCTGGCTGGGACGCGTAAATACTTCCACTAAAATTGAATGTTATTATCCGTGAACTAGCGCCGCAGTGAAAGTGGGACGTGTTTGATGTCAGATAAAACTTACGACGACGCTATATTGAAATCATGTATCAGATATGTATATAGCAGTATAATACTTGGGACAAAAACAAAATCCTTTGTAATCCTGATTGAATCCTTTCACCGAGTAAAAACAACGCCAACGTAGTTGTGCGTGGGTGCCAACATACTCCACGAAATAGATAGGCATGAATATATAAGAACTCTAAAAATACTTAACTACATAAAAAAGTATCGAGAAAAACACGCTCCGAAATCAACGTTTAAATTCATTGAATCGTATAAAGCGGAACTGGTTTTCGATACAAGACATTTTTAATTTAAAATTCATGTGCGGAAGGGAATGTGGGGTGAGAGAAAATGTGAAAATAAACATGCGAACTGCATTTGGCAACAACTTTTAATGCAATATACTAAAATTGGTTTCAGAGGCGTTTGCGAAATGGAACGACGAAACACTAGCTCCGTTTTAAGAAGAAGTTAGAGACAGATTTATAGGTTGAAACAAACGCAATACGAGACCCAACGCCATCGTATCAACCAAACAAGTTGTTTGTAGAAGCCGACTTTGGTCATTTAAATGTTGGATTTGACAAACTGGTGCCTGGAATTGCTTTGCCTCTCGACGGACTAATGTGGATTTTACAATTTATCGCTGTTTCTTCTTCTTTTTGTAATACATTTGGTGGAGGAATATTCATTTAGAGCTTAGGCTTTTGTTTGTAGGGTTAAATAATACTTTTGTGAGTTTCGACTACAAAGTAATTAGAAACAATGCTTTAGAATTAATTAAATAAATATTATTCGGACAAATTCGCACGGGGTTAAAAAACACATTGCAGTGAAAGTGTACCTGTACGTACATGAATCTAAAGTTAGTCTCGTGTTGCCATATATAAATAAGAAAAGTTTTTAAAGAATGACGTGATGGGTAAACATAGCGGGTAAATTAGATTTTTTAAGTATCGGTAAGTTCGGTTAGACCTTTTTTGAAATAAAGGGTGTGGTAATTATTTAGCACTTATATTGACTAACTCTTTGACGAGGGTGTATCCACTTTGTTCTCAAACTCTTCCCCGCAGCGTATCGCCAAACAAGAGCACCCTTGTCGTTTAGATTGAATTGAAAAATGATTTACGCCAACAATCTCTGGCGATACTTTCCTCCTTTGCACTCTTGATCGGTTTAAACTCAAACAACAAACACCTTTGATATTTTAAAGATAAGCTTTGTACAATGTAGGTCGGAAATCCCGGCCATGTTAACCCTTAGGACCCTGAGTTGCGGGTTGCTTGACTTACGTCTGTACTCAGAGTCGTCAAATGCTTCCTTAGTAGAGATTTAATGAGTGATTTTGATATGTAATGATGAAATTACGCTATCAATTAGTTAAGTGTCGATTAACACAATGACGTTCGTTTTGAATAGTGTTCTATTCTGTGCATTATAAAATAAAATTTTGAACTAACAGCTTTTGTTTCTTGAATAATAAATAAGAAGATATAAAGATTCGAAAATTCTTGTGCAAGCTATGAAATGATGAAAGTTTACTGTCGTTAATTAATTTCATATTCCTTATTTTTTACCCCGAAAAAGATGCGGAAACTATACCTACACGATATGATATATCTTTTCAATAGATGGCCATTGATACGAAATCCAGTGTTTGTTTCCTCAAATACTTTTACAATATTTATGTAAGGAATATTTTGCACATTATTGGAATGTCCAACCAAGACGTTGACTTAATTCTCTTTGAAATTTTTGCAGTTTTATAAAATTAGAATTTTTATTTATTTATTTCATGAATGTTATACAAGACCATAGTTCATTATGCATCATATGTTAGCGTTTATAAAAATGCCCTAGCTGAATCAATTATAAAGTATTGGAGAAATGCTAAAAGATTATATAGGTACTTGATTTTGACAAGCCCGTTGGCACAGTGGCAGTGAGAGCGCTTACTGTGTCAGGGGTTGCGGGTTCGATCCCCGCCCGGAGTCAACAATATGTGAAGACATAGTTGTTGGCGACGACGTCTGGGTGTCAATTATATATTCTTATAAAGTATTTGTGTATGTATATGTAGTAGTATCAGTGAGTTAGATTCCATAACACAAGCTTAGAGCTTACTTTGGGTCTAATTAACCGTGTGTGAATTTGTCCAAGAATTTATTTATTTATTATTATTATTACTTGTGACCGTATATAATCGGTTTAGCTCAAATTTATTGATAGATTGAAATGTTTTCGGGGCAACCCAAATTGAGCCAAGACTTGTTTCTTCTCCCGACATGAAAACAACCAAAAATGAAAACAAGTCCCGCGATGATTGATTCCTCCCTAAGGTCTAATAAGGGTGGACTCGGAACACAATTAAATTTCCGCCACTCGTCGACTCTTTTGTTCTCCACAATCTCATTAAACGTGAAATACTTTACAAATAACGTCGAATTCACCGCGAAAATCTTATTATCTCTAAATATCTGGCATTAGAGCGGTCCTTTATTAACGAAGACAAAATGGACAGATGACTATTGAGGAAACTTGAATGCTTATAATTAAACACGAATTAACAATAGAAAATTTAGCAGTGAGGAGGAGGGTACGTTCCCTTTCTTCAACATAAGATTTCATATTTAATTTAAAACGCAAATTAATTAATTCATAAACATTACATGCGGTGTGTTTTGTTTTCGTCAGTTTCTCAAAGTAATGTAATAATTAAACATTTTCGAATTCTTGATATTAAATTATGTATGATCCTTAAATCTTATCCCCGGATCTTTTGTCGTGTTTAAGTCAATTTTGTAATCTTCTTCTTCATCGAGTGGATGGTCAACCTGACCAATCCTGGTGTAAGAGTTATTGAGCCGCCAAATTTTGTAATTATATAAAGTTGATAAAAATATGGCAAAAATACTTCATGCAAATACTTTAATTTCTCAAAGGTATTTTCAATATATGATTTATATCTATGTATAACAGAAAAATACATTCCAATACAAAATGTGTAGCAACATAATATTACTCGTCAATCTGTGACAGCTAGAAATGAACCGTATGACAATGACACAGTGTTCAATCTTCGCCGACAGGATTAAGATATAAAGCAAGGTTACACAATATATCCAGTGCATAGCACATTTCTCTAGTCGCTCGTAACGGCAACTCATATTTTTCTGAGTCCTGGAGCCGTGGAACAAATAATATATTGTATTGCGAGGTGGTATATCACCGGGCGACAGGTGTGCGGGCGCAATCCTCTTTCACCCTCTCAGAGCTTTCCGACCCCAACAAACCCCTTTTAAGTAACATGACTTTTAACTTTGTGACCCATCTTTGCTTTAAAGTGCTCAGTCTTATCCAATTCTGAAGACTTATTACGAAAACTTTCAAGAAAATTCCTGTTCGGAGAACCGAGTAAAGTACGCAAATACGCATCTGACCTGAAAAAGGGTTCTTTATAAGAGAACGAAAGGTTTACTTACCCGACCGCATCGAACCTGATTAAAAACTCATTTTTCCCAGAAGTCTCGAGTGTGCGAGTGTCTTAGCGGAGCACCCGGTATTGATTCAACAGTAATGGCATTGATACTCAAACAAGTTAGGTGTGGTGAGGGCAGCTTTAAACTTCACTCTTCGAATTTATCGTCAAAGGATTCAAACTTAAATGTCAAAGTTGAGTCCACTCCAAGTGAACTCTTTCTCTAGAATAATATTAGTTTTAATGATCGCTGTTTGACAACTTCTAACAAAAGTTGGAATTGTCTGTCTGTCTTCCTTTATTTGAATTGTTATAAGTATCTTAAAGCTATTCTCAAATTCCAGTTTCCAGAAGAAAATGTGGAGTAAAACTTTAACTTTTTTCGTTTCGTTTAGAAAAGGTGCAGCAATGTTGGAGAAGTGAATAACGATAAAAACTCTTAGCGGGAAGGTACATTCTAAATATGAAAGAATAAATTATTCATAAAAGAACTTTGTTAAACACATCAAAATCGCAATCACCAAAATCGAGTCCCGATCGGCGACTTGGCAGTACTTGGAGAGACGCCCGCGAGGGTGATTCGTATCAACTCATAAATAAACAATCTCGGATGGTAGAGAGTGTGGCCCTCCAGGCATTTCATTTTATTCTGTGGACATATTTTCGGCGGCCATTTTCCATTGCCGATCAACCCTTTTGACAATTTATCGGGACATCACATTTTCATACAGGCCGGTGGCACGAACTACGCGGCCACGCCTCATACATATTCAAATAACTGGGGCTGTACAAAGCAGAAACACGCTGCGCCCCGACGTGTTAGAATTACAAAAACCATACACAATATGTTGATAAACAATCTATACCGCGATAACATCTTCCTTCCAACATTATTCCGTTGTTGGTGCATTAACAAAGAAACTGTTTAATAATATATGAGACACCTGCTATAAATCATACATAATGTGTTGTAACGGTAGTTAACGGGCCGTTATTTTGTTTCAGTTTGTTAACTACCTTTTAAATAGTCATTCTTTTTGATTGATAGGTTTGAGTTTGAATTGAAATTGTAGCCGAATGAAAATTCAAACGTGGAACCGCTTCATAAAAATGTGTGCACAGGCACACATAATGCATAACCCTATTTCGGAATAGCATTTGATATTGTTAGATGGATTCAACAAACTGTTAGTTTAATTTATAATGAAATGGACTCGCTGGTGGTACGACCGCAGCTCCCAATAGTTGCAGCACCAATATTCCAAATAAATGTCAACTCATATTGCGTAGCGTCAATCCGGAAAATGCAAACAGAAGCTGAATATTCCATCTGATGTTACGTAACGAACACTTAGTTCATGCATTTGTGGATCATATGTGGAAATCTACTGTACGTAGAGTGTTTATTGTTTCAAACATAAGATAGATTAAACTTAAGTTTAAACTGATAAAACCAGAAATTTATTTCTATTAAACAAAGTTTGTTTATTTACAAATATATACATTATTTCTACTTTCTCGAGTGTTCTTAGGTTTTCTATTTACTTAAATTATGGACAAACATTAGTGATTTATTTGTGCATAACATTAAATATACAAGCCAAATCATGTCAAGGTATGAAAAGATCCAACAATTCTTAATAGAATTGAGATAACTCATGTCCTCTAACAGAGGTGTATTTTGAAAAACCGTTCCATATTTCACAAAGGCACAGAGATAGATCCAGATAAGCATCAACATATTTTTCGGTCTCAATTCGCGATTTACGGCCAGATTTAGATAGGATCACAGATGGCATCCATGACTATTCATTGAAATTGACACTCAAGTCGGGAATATCTCAAGCTGCATCGTGTTTATTAAGAATTTTATAGTTTTACTGGTCTCAAGCTGCAGTAAATACGTTATAGGATATTTGAATGACCTCAAAACCAGTTTCGATCTAGTGCACCTGCAATTTACTAGCTCTTTTTATTATGTTTACATTATCTACATATTCAAATTGTTTTATTTTATACATTGGTAAGTATATTGTCCGTCTTTGCTTAGTACCACGGAGAAATGTATAAGTAATTTGAATGATATTGAAAAATATTAATACTAAAGAATGTGCCTACCTCTAAATATAATACCATTATGAAGAGACAAAATAACAAAATGTAAAGTTATTACAGTCGTTACCGGAAATAATCGAAAACTTTTGTTTTATTAGCATACGATAATCGTTGATAAAAGCATGTTTACGATGTTTAGCTGTTACTTTACATAGTTGCTAATAGTCTCTTCGCTACGCCTGGTAACTTCTACGATTAAATAACTTCATGGGATATAATTAGTTCATGGTAAGTATACTCATTTGAAAATAATGTAATTATAAATAGTCTTTTTTAAAATACTTGACTGAAATGAAAACATTATTATTCTTCACTTCACTTTCACTCTCTTTCCGACTAATGTTAATATATTGCAATATACTCTATCCTCCGTTAAAAATACAGACATTGGAAATTCTTTGACATTTGTTTTAAATAAATGTATCTCTAAAGAATAGTATATTAATGAATTGTCAAACTATCATACCACATTGTAATATTAGTTAATGTGTAGTGTCCCATATCTCATTCAAAACACGAAACAAACGACCGCAAATAACTTCTCTTTAAACGTAAATTATAATTCGATAACAACTTTCATTGAAAATTACTTGTTCCGAAACTCTAAATCATATTCTCTGTATAATGGCGGCCTTAATTGATTTTCCATTTTTACCTCACCACACCATCATTTATTTACTAATTGAGGAAAAGTATTTTCTAAACAAGATGATAATAATACGAATATTAAGCTGAGGGCACGATATTCGATGATTTAGAAAGAAATAATATTTTGTATATATATTGCGTACATTCCACAACTCAGGACCGCATTCATTCACTCGCAAACCATCCGAATTGTGATTGCTTCTAAATGAAATTCCTTAGTAATTATATCATAGGTGGTTGTTTAATAACGCCGCACTGTTCCGCACCTAAGGAAATTTAGGAATAAGGCTTTGAGACAAGAAAACATAAACGAGGCTGAATGAAGGAGGCTGCTCGTAAATCCAATAACAGCACACGTATTATCCGACGGCGAATGCTTTTATGTCGTAAATGAAACGATCGTAAAAATATATCCGTTGTTTTGCTGAGTTCCTAATTATTTTACCTAAACTTTAGTAGCGTTCGTTCGGTAATTTTCAGCAAATACATGTGCAATAAAATGTTATAGCTATTAACAATACGGACTATAAAAGTAATAGCTAATTTCACGTGTAAGTTATACTGAAACTTTTGCGGAATAAAGAAGGTTCAATAATAACACCTCTTCGTGCCAAAACACAGTTTTAAAATTCAGACTTGATCTCATTTTTCATTTGGTTATTTGCGTGGCAACGGAGCGACTGTATAACGATACCAATTCCCTGCTTGAGTGAATACCGATTGGTAATAAGGAGTGTTGTGGTAAACCAAAGCCTTCATGATTGATGGCCCCGACCGGAGATGCGGGAGGGTGACTGAGCCCGGCAGTTATCAAACAATGTATCGAATACTATTTATTTACTCATCAGTCTCATCACTATAATTGCACTGTTTTAAAAGAACCAGTCTTTGTTGTGTTACCTGTTGGCACGGTTCCCGCTGATCGCAAAAACGCAATTGATCGTTTCGCTATTTTGTTAAATGGAATAAAAACCAACAACATGTTTACATTGACAATTTAATGGTCTAATGACTCACTTGGATTTAAACTATTTAGGGATGTGCTAAGCTAATACTTAAATTAAATTGTGTCCATAAGAACAGTTATGTATTCTCAGGTTGTAGTTATGAATAATTAATACCTATTGGAATAATAATGCAAAATTGCAAAATGAAAAAGAGTATACTGCAATTTAAATAAAACCGTTTATTTTAAAACAAACATGAATGATAAAGTGACAGTCAATTAGCAATTCTCAGAGCAAAAATTGCAAATTCATATTAAAGTTAGCAAGATTTATTTTTGTGCAGCGTTTATAAATATGGCCGAAATCAAATTCTGCACATTCGTGTATCAAAATCACGTTCGGTTGGAAATAAACGTCCAATATAGGCCATAAATTGAAGTGGGGCGCGCACAAAATAAAATTAAAACTATGCTGTATGCACTGAATCATGGGGTCTATCGACTATTCCCGGGGGATTTGGCAACCGATACATGGCTGTGCACTTAGGGACACTGAATGGACTGCCCGTGGCTACTCCACTACACCCACTGTCCGTACTATGTATGCCCGTAGCACATTGGACGAACAAGCGAATCATCTAACTTATACCGTACTCTTTAAAAGTAACCAATAAACAGATACAGTAACACTTTAAGCTAATTGCACAAATCTCTTAAATCTATTTAGTCCTGTAATAATATTTAAGGATTAATGTTATTAAGTACAATTTTGAATGAACACATTTTGATTCTTAAACATATTATGTTTGTCGCTATTTGCCTTTATTTACCTATAACGTAACACCCTGCATACGGCAAATTAATTTATTTATATTTGTTTCTTCATAAAAGCTCGTACATTGAGCATGTGAAGAAAATCGCTGTAATGCCTTAAATAAATGCTTCCGCGACTTAAAATCTACACCACAATTTGTTCCAACGATAAAGTTCAAATATACGATCCAAATATTACGATCTTAGATATTTTCAATATTAAGTATTCAGATTCGTTGGTTACGTAAACATAGCATTTTCAATTTTTTCTTAGAGATGTTGTTTAAGATTTTATGTCATGTTTATGATGCCGAGCCAATCTCACCCATTGTTATGGTAAAAGGTTTTGTTTTTTCAATACATTGGAAGGGAAAATGTTTAAGACGATCAACATCGGTGGCGTATCACAAAAAGCATTATTCTATTTTCATTACAAACAAAGGTACGTTATTATTCAATTGTTTTTTTACAAATTATTCTGGATTATATGTCTATCGTAATCATTCTAGATAGATAAGAGTTTTTAAAGAAAAAAATACATTTATATGTATTTAAAGTTAATAGATAAACAAAACTGTTATATAAACTTACATTATTTGTATTAAAAATGAAATGGAAATTAGTCATTTTACTCACCAGTAAACTTTACCATAGTGAAAAATTAACTGGTACATAATTATGTACTCGTATAAGTATACTATGGCGCGTAGTAACATAGAACATTCAGAAGCCTTGTATACAAGGCTACGAGGAGTACGAGTCGCGCTACGAAACTATGAAACCGTTTTTTCACTGATAATAATATGTAGCAAAATTTGCTACGTAGGTAGTTGTGAAGAAAATGCGTAGCTTTTGCTGTACGATATGATTCTACGACAGTTGCACATAATTACACGTAGCATTCATTCGTAGCACGCGTATGAACCTTGGCTTAGTTCATTTATTTCCAATGCTATGATCCAATGAATATGACTTTCCACGGATACTCGTATATACTAATATATATTCGTAATAACGCAAAAGATTTTTTTGTTTATTTGAACGCGCAAATCTCAGGAACTGCCTGTCCGATTTGAATCATTATTTTTGTATTCGATAGCCACATTCGACGGGAAGGCTATAGGGTTATTTTTCATTACGAAATATCCACGGGAACGGGCACAACGCGGGTATAGCCGCAGGGCGCTGCTAGTCAAATATATACTAACAACATAGCACAAATATAACGGATAGTCAGTTGTTTACATCAATATTACATTACGTTAACAAAGTACCATTCAATTCACTATTCAAAAAGGAAAGTGATTATCGATATTTGTCTCCTATTTGTTCAGTAGCCACAACGTTCCGTGGAAATCAAAATGATAAATGCCCCTATGATTTATAGGTTGGTCTCGGTTTTTAGCTTGTGTTCAATCATAGTTTCGGTTGATACTACAACGTGAATGATTAATTAATTTTAGTATTTTACGTGTGGTATTAATGCATGAGGTAGTTTAAAAAACATCCATAAAGTTTTAAGTTTAAACGTTTAAGTTTAAGTATTTATTGGGTTTTAAATTAAGTTTCATAATTAACATGATTTTACAAAAAATATTTGGTTTATTTATTATATAATATTAAATAAATGTAAAATGTATTATATACTCCGTTATCCAAGTATTTGTATAAAAGGTTGTAGTATTCAAAACATTACCTTCATTAAACGCTTTTCTCGGTTCGGTCCGGTAGTTATAAATTAAGAATTCCGAGCACGTACCATACCTATTACAAGATACAAATACAAAGTGACAATAGAAAAACAAAATGTTTCTCGGCGTCGCCCGCTCGCGTTTACAAATTGAAACTAAATGGAGCATGCTGTTTTGATTATTGCATTTAATTATGTTGATATTATTGCAGTGTTGGGATGACAATTGTTTTGTTATAAATGTTTGAACAATAAGGAGAAGAGATTGGAATATATATAATGGACATTGTTGATAGGGAAAAGACGCTCGTGGCGTAGTTTACCTAAGCTTATTGCTATTGTTAAGCAACGTGCAGCTCGGTTCTTACTTGAATGAGTAGTCGATAGTGGCTTATCTCACTGAGCGCTACCGTGCTCAAGCCAAACCTTTATTAAGTCCTATTATCTTATCTACGAGTATTATAGTCTTTTATATTGAAACTAGGGATTATCTACGGTTAAAAGGACCCCTTATAGTAAGACTAATAGCAAGTCCTCAAAGAAGGTTTTAATGTTAAGCCGAAAAGAAGTCAGTTAATAAAGATTTCACATTATAACCTCTTTGTTACAAAATGTTAATGCCAAGAGTAAATAAGATAATATTTTAATTTCAGCACCATCACCGCCAAGCCTTTGTTATTTTCTAGAAAGGTTTCTAAGCTGTCCAAATACCGGGGCTTTAGACAAACAGCTCTAATAACTAACTGTTAAGACAAATTGTGAAATATACTCTATTTAATTAAAAGACTAGACCTATAAAAACAACTCTCTGGCTACGTAAAGGATACATAACAATTATAACACTGATTCCAGTTGAAGCGAGGCTAAATTAAATTATTCTTAATTTTTCTGTGAAATTTTTCGCTCTCATTGAAATGATTTGCAACCGAGACGGACTTAATTAGAACGAATCGCTCAAAATTCCGACAAATTAGTTCAGAAACCTAGGTATTCCGGATAATGTTATGTAAACAGTTTTAATGGTAGTATTTGAGTCATTTAACTGGAAAATGCTTTAAGTAATTTGGAGTACGTTAGTGGCCAATCAGTGTCGTAATTTTTAGACCGCCTAAAGGCCTCCGACATGGTCTAACTAGTTGAAATGACCGAAATAACATTTAAAAGTGATCGAAATAACAGAGACCTACATTTTACTATCCCTCCGAAACACTGTAAAATGTTGTGAATCGAATGGAGTATTATGGCTAGTCTATAAAGTGGTGTGTAGTTGACTAACATTAATGTTTTTTGGCCATTCAGTAAGGACCGTGACGGGCAAATGACCCGTGCGTGCCCAAACTATCGCCCATATTTCAACGCGCTGCTATTTGCACTCGGGATAGAATGCAAATGGACGTCAACGGACGAATGTAATTAAGCATTTATATTACTTTTACATGGTTTTACACTTCGCACCTTATTATTAAGCAAACTATGTGACGTGTAGTGTAATTGTTTAAAAAATATTTCTGTTTCATTACTGGCTTTATAAAAGTTGTTCTTTACGAATATGGTAGAGTTACTTAAGTTTTGAGCGCACAACCCAGACTTACCTAGAAGATGAGGAATTCTTTCCGTAAATGACATCATACTCTAGAGCAAATTCGTCATATCAAACTTATAAAATATAATACCTATACCCGGACAAATTCACCCACGGTTAATTAGACCCAAAGTAAGCTCTGAGCTTGCGTTATGGAATCTAACTCACTGATACACTACATATACATACACAAATACTTTATAAGAATATATAATTGTCAGGTCGCGTCGCCAACAACAAATGACTTAATAAAGTATGTTTAATAGTTTCGAAGCTGCGAGCCGATACGACCAACAGAAGGGGATTAAAAGATAATATGTTACTAATTTGTCTTGAGGATTCGCCAGTTGGCAGCTTGGAATCACCTAATTTCAACTAAGCAACTCCTTTGTCGATCATCAACATGGCATTTAATAGATTGTCTATATAGAAGTTTGTACCTACCTGTTTTTTTCCGATAGTTGAACATTATTTGACATTTTGCAGTCGCTTACAAAAAGTCAAAACGCAAATATAATGTTATAATTTCACGCGTGCTGAAAACAACTCGCTATATTTATTTTCCTGTAAGAAAGTGATGGAACTTTCGTTTTTGGTGCGTGTCGAAACACAATTATGGGTTTCGGTTATGGTTCATTATGATCAATAAGAAAACAATACAAGTAAGTATCATGATAGAAAACTGTTTTGATAAATCTGGTTTATGCTAGCTTAGTTATGGAAGCTTCTATGTGATTTAGGGAGACTTTCAAACTATGAACTTACCAGTGGCGATAAAGTCAGTACGAATAAGTTTTTTAACTCCATATATGGTTTGGTATGTGGTGCTTAGTAATATGAAATTCAACATAAATTTGATTAATAGACACTACAATTACGACTAAGTATTTATTTATATCTCTTATATAAATAATTTAGTTGACAAGAAAATCTATGAAACATTAACAAATAATAATGTTTTCTTAAAAGTTAGGCGAACAATATTTAAATAACCATCAATTTTATTTTTAATCTCTTCTGTTGGCTGGTAACTCGGTTATTTTGGAACTTGTTATATTCTTTATTCTACATCATCCAGTTATCAAGCATCTGAGTCCGCAATGGTTATGCTTATGACAGATACTCATCTCAGAGTAAACGAAGTTAGCGGGCATTGCTTCCAAGAATTACTGAGAAATTACTTTTTAAATTGTTCAATTTTGTTACATTATTACCGAGTTGGTTTAACAGTTTTCTTGGAAATTACCGGACATAATATTAACAACTTTTCTTTGGAAACATTGAATATTCAAAGGTCGAATGTTTTGGTGAAATTATAAAGTGTATCGCTATCTATTGTTGAATAGAAAAACTTGACTTTATTTATCTTAGTGTCTTTTTGATGCTTAAGAAAATGTAGGTATATCATAGGAGATAACAAAATTCTCTTAAATGAATATGTCAAGCGTTATCCCAGATCCTTTGTCTCGAGCTAGGCCTTAGGGGATATATTATAATCTAACCCGAAAAGACTCTCTTACTTGACGTATATGAAGTAAAACATAAAAACGGTTTTCTATGTTGGTAGATGAGATTTACAAAATATTTTTGGAGTTATAATATTAAATATATGAATATTAATATGCCTACACTTTATCCATTAAATCGACAATTAACTAATTGAATTTGTCAAACATGTATATCAGAATCAGTTATTAAATCTTTACTAAGGAAGCATTTGACATCTGAGTACGGCCGTTAGACCTTGTTCAGGAAGACGTGGAAAAGTGTCACGTTGTGCGGTAAAGTATGAAATAAAACGCGCTTGATCAAGCTTGTACTCGACGCTTTCATAAATTAACACGTTTTGATTTGAAAGCGCGACGCGACCGCGACCACGAGATGGCGGTCACCCTGAAAAAAGCTTAAGAGAGAGGTTTACAGGTAACAGGGTAAACGGTACGTACAAATTGATGTATTCATTTGCAATATAAGCACGCGCACGTGGTATAGTTTTATTTGTGGTTGTGGTTTCGGCTATGGTTCAGTTGTTGTGTGGTTGTGGTTCGTTTGTGGTGTGATTGTGGTTGTATGGTTGTGGTTGTAGTGTGGTGGTGGTAAGTGTGGACATACCCTAAATCTAATGGTGTAAAACTGCTGATTTCAATACTTCACTCTGTTATTTGACTATGTCGCTCTGTGAAGCTATGCTTTAACCACAATAGTACGTTGGTTCAAGTTGGTTAGTGGCTATACCTAGTCAGTTTTTAGACCACTTTAAGACTTGTCCTATAGGTTTAGGCTGGGACCGCCATTTGATAGCGCACGGATTAAAATGTTTTAAAGGTTCGTCATTAAGAAAGATAATAATACATATATTATCTGGAAATCATGAAACTAGAAAAACTTTGAAATCACGGAAAGGATTAAAACAAAATATATACGCGCTACATCAAGCTCGATATCTAGCAAATAACGAATTCCTATAGCTTCGATCTCCTGACCTACTTTACAAATGACTCTTATTTACCCCTTTTTGGATAGGAACTATCAAAATTCCTTTCTTGAGAAAGATGGCTCGGATACAAAGATACAATAAAACTCCGTTTTGCTTTTGTTTTGTATACGTTTAAAAACTCATAGGTACTAGGAATGTGTAATGTACTCATAGGTAGTGAAAAAAACTGTATTTGTTTGCTTTTAATTGTCGAAAAAACTCTTATACTATACTTCCTGTGGTTTACTGCTATTCGCCGTCATATCTTCAAACTGCAATATATCTATGTAGGATAATTAAAAAATAATAAGAAATACATAAAATATCGAAGCTTTTTATTTACAAAATTACCAACATATAATATCACTTTGGGAATTTGCAGGTTTACTTGCATAACGTATGAATATACATACCTAAACGTTAGCTAATTCAAATCGTTAGTAAACAATATGAGTGATTAAAATTCCTTTACAAAAATGTATTCCTACAGTTTTAACAATGATAAAAATATTAATGAAGTTGTGAATTTAACAGTTATCTTCATAGTTACCTACGTAACGTAATATCCACAGTAATTACTTTTATTAATAACTCATAAAGTTTAATTTATTCCATAACGAGCCACGCTCAGAAAAACACATAAAATTATGATTACAGTCATCAATTAAACATATATATCAATTCTTTTTGTGCATAAGTAATGTGAAATGTACATTTTTATATAAGTATACCGATTAAGTTAACTATAATTCATAGAAAATATTTTTATCGAAGCCTGCATAAAACCAAAAGCATTACCAATGAACATTACCAGATTTTATTACGGAATAATATTGGTAGATTTTCGTCTTTAAATATCTAGCTATGAAAAAACATTTTATATAATAATTATTTTTATAATGTCAGATCCAATAATATCAAGGTCAGATATTCATATCAAGTCGAGTAGTTAACATAATACGTAAGATAAAATATTTTAATTTATATTGACATATAGGCGAATGCTCATTTGATAGCATACGTAACAAAAAATATATATTGCAATATTCTAAATACAGTCGTTCCATCATATAGGCCAATATTTATATTTATTAGGACCAAAACAAGAAAGTTTTTGTGGAATATATTAAAAACGGTATTTTAATAATTTACGATATTTTTCCAGCTTGTTAAAAGCGAAAGTCTTTTGTTTTTCACAACGAGCCTCGGGGTGGTTCCTAACGTCATGTTATCCTTGGTTCATTTTATTATAATTAGCCTCGCTGCTATATGAGTTTTATAAAATGGCCCCGTGATACATATAACATAAAATATTATCACTTTTGCGTAAGAAAGAAAAGATTATTTGGCATATGTATCCTCTATGATTACAAAGCGTAATTTACATTTATTGTCACAGATGTGAGAAGGAAACAACAAAGAAATGTACATAAATTAGTTATTTTTATATAAAACGTTATATTACATCGTTATACAGCATTTATATAAACCTACACTTTATTTACAAGAGCTATCTTACATAGTTAGGTAGGTACATCATAGGTTAGTTAGTAACAATAATGACTGATATTTTTATTTACATAATACAGAAAATAGATATGTTGTACGAGACTTTACAATAGTTATTATTAAAAATTATAACATACGAGTTACATCAAATGAATAAAGAAACTGAACGTCCCAAATTTCAGTACTTTTAACAATAAACAGTAAGTACTAAAATAAACACTGTCATTTTATGCTTAACTTTGAATAAATAAAGCTTATTCGCAAAAGGAACTTAATATTATTTTTCAATAATAATTAGTGGAAGACGAAAATAATAGAAATAATATACTGATTATCACCCTTAATAACTTATTGAGGTTCGAAATAACAATCTTAGATTACGTTGAAATCGCGCATGAAACAGACTTACTAGTTAATTTAATCAATTCAACTGAATGCCATTATTTCTCAGATCCATATTGTGAACCGTTATAATATTATAACCGTAATAATATTACCTTTGTCTCGAATTACTATTTAAATGAAATTATTAACGCTCCCCAGTTATTTGATATAAATTACATTATCTATTATAATAACGGGTCCAAGTACAAAATTGTTTAACTATTAAAATCTATTTACAATGAATTTCTAACTACTCTTAACATTGTTGTTGAAGTTCAATTTGAGGGGTACTCATAACGAGTGGGATTGAATCTCGTAGGTATACTGTGAAACACAATATTAGATACCGCTAAGTCGAGTTGCTTTTAACAAATTAAGTTTTAAAACAACAAACGTTAACATCTGCGCATTTGATTTACAATCCCACTCAATGTTTGGAAGTTATTTCATAAATAACTTTTCGTTGCAGCTATTCGTTCTAATATCTATAAAATAAACGTTCAGTCCATATATTAAATAAATATATTTTAATTTAGTGTTTTTAACAGTTATATTTGGCAATTGACTTGTTCTAATGTGTTATTTTTTGTGGTTGTTCATTAAGGCTCTGACCCTATTGAGGTTGGTGATGGTGATCTCGTCATTGGGTTGTAGCTGCAGCGCCTTCCTATATGAGGCTGCAGCGGCCGAATACTTCCCGTTCAGATGCAGAATAGCACCAAGATTCGAATGATACTCGGCGTCCTGCAACCAAAGCTCTTTTCAAAACGGCTTCACCTTAATTACTTAACGAAACCTGACAGCTATTCCACTATTATAATATAACTGAAATTGCATTGCATCAGCCGGAATACTGAGAATTGTATTTAATTAAACTGTCTTCTGAATGTTACTGGGGAATTTCATAAACTTGACACTCGGAAATGTACGGAAAGTCTGATGTGAATAACTGATTGATTTTTAACGAAAGCATTTAAAGAAAATTGAAATATTGCAAAAAACATCTAACGAATCATTGATAGATTCTCGTTGAAAACGAAAAACTGTCGATAGAAGGACGAAAATATATTCATCTGATATTCTTTATGTCATATTTTATTCAGTAGGTACAAAAATATAGTCCAGGCAGAAATGTAGCAAATCTTCCATTCATCCAAAGAATCTATTCAATTCATTGCTCCTAAATGGACCCTGTTTAATTATTGAACTCTTGAATCATCAAACATTCAGAAGAATTAAGAGACGCGTTTGGTATTTCGGGGGGAAAAAAATACACACACAATTTGGAAAAAAACTAATATTTGACCAAATCAAGAACCCACTTCAGTTAAAGTTGAATCAAATACAGCACATTTCTATCACTCGGTTCATAAATAGCAAATATATCGGTGAACATACGTACAACATACACATCCAAATCATAGATGTTTCATGTTGGTGGCTAACTTTTATATAATCGGGCCTTTATATTATATACTAGCAGCGCCCCGCGGTTTTACCCGCGTTGTGCCCGTTCCCGTGGGAATTTCGGGATAAAATGTAGCCTATAGCCTTCCTCGATAAATAGACTATCTAACAGTGAAAGAATTATTCAAATCGGTTCAGTAGTTTCTGAGATTAGCGCGTTTAAACAAACAAACAAACAAACAAACAAACAAACAAACAAACAAACAAACAAACAAAACAAACTCTTCAGCTTTATAATATTAGTATAGATTGTACGAGTACTTATGTAAATAAATTCAAAGAAAGAACTCGCTATAAACAAAAAACCGCACCCCGCGGTCTTACCCGCGTTGTACCCGTTCCCGCGGGTATTTCGGGATAAAATGTATCCCATGTATTATTCTGATGTATAACCTATATTACTGTAAAGTTTCGTTCACGGATTTGAACGAAACTTTACAGTTACAGTACCCGAAGTTTTTTCGAGAAATATTAATAAATATACATACATATTATACATACGTACGAACGAGTATATCCTCACAATCCTTCGCATTTATAATATTTGTAGGATATTATCACAAAAACAATAGAATAAAGATACCGAATCCTACAATAATTACCTAATCACAAGTAAATTTATATGTACTAACGTCGGGTCTGAGTTGCACGGCGCGCGCGTACCACCGCTCGGCCGAGCGGCACCGGCGGGCGTCGCGCAGGGCCCGCGCGGCCGCCGCGGCGCGCGCGCCATCCTCGGGCGCGAGTGACGCGGCCGCTACTAACTGCTCGGCCGACTCGCGCAGTCTGCGCTGAGATCTTAGGAACATACCTGGGAAACAATGTTGAGATGAAGGTTGGCATTGAATGTATAACTAGTTGCAATCAATCATACTATTATTAGTTCATAGCAGCGCACCGTTGGTGTACCTGCGTTGTGCATGTTCACATAGGACTTTTGGTATGAAAACTATCTCTTAACTATTCTCGTGAATCAAATTATCTGTATATCGATGAAACTCGTTTGCAAATGCATTGATTTAATCTCAATAATTTTTAATTAATCGCAAATAAACAAACATTTACAAAAAAACAGACAGTCATTAAAATAAACAAAAAAGAAACCAACCATATCTTAAAACTTACCAAAATGATCCCTAACACTCGGATCGTTAGGTGCTAAAGTTAACGCTTTTTTGAACCACGTTTCTGCCTCTATACTTCTACTGGCCTGCAACAATAGATTGACATCAAACACTGCCAATACTGCACTACACATACTCGTATAATACATCCCTTACACAGTATACGCATATCCTTAATTGTTATTATGTGGCCGAGTTATGTTGCTTACGTTTCTAGCTAATATTTGTCCTAGGGAGATGTGTGTGCCGACGTGACGCGGCGACATCGCCAGCGCGGCCAGCATGCTGTGCTCTGCCAACGGCCATTGCTGAAGCTGCATGTATATCTCGCTTGTCATGGACAACACATTCTGTAAACAAACAATGTTATGTTCAGGATATACGACATGATGACCTGAAATATTGTAGATGGAGGATTAAATTAAAAATAAATGTTATTCAAATTATAAAAATAAGTAGAAAGAGATGGAATGTTTTTAATAATAAAATAATATTGCATAACCTGTATTACAAACAATACTCTGTGTGGTTTTAAACATTGTTGGAATTAATTGCTCTATGTCAGTTATCACTTTTATCCACTGTTTACCGGTGCTTGATTTTATTTCAACCATTAATTAAGTGACTCAAATTCCACGAATAGCTCCAATTTAAATGGAAATAACAGAAACATTTCATAACGTTGATGCATAGAAACAAGATCACCCAATTATACAATGTTAACTAATCCTTTGTAAATAAACTTATGTAGCGCATAATATACAACTCCAAATATAAAATTGTAGGTAGAGTCTTTGTAGAGTCGAATAAACATTTTATCACTCGTATGAGAGAAGACAAAGTGTGAATGTAGAGAACGTTGCTCGTTGAAAATTTGCTAAAGTTGATAAAATGTGAAATCTATCAGCACGTCCGCACGAGTGCGAGCGTCAAGATAACGAGACCGAAAACTTGCGGCTCTTATTCCGAGACGTGCCCGAGTTTTATGTTTATTGAGGTTCACATAACGCGCGCGTCCATCTCGGCACCGCGCGGCCGCTCGCCGCCGCCGCATTCGGCTCCCTTACTATTTGTGGGGCTTCTTTGTAAACGGAGATTGTTTGTGCTATTCCCCCTCGGAAGGCTTAATGATCGATAACCCTGACCGCCCGTCACTACGAACCATTACGCTGATAAAATACCACTGTCTTTTGTTTTTATCTCCTTTATTTTATTTGATTGTAAACAAAGCTACTTAGTTTATTCCAACTTTGAAAATCATCATAAATTTAAGAGCAAGGCTCTTGTCGGTGAGTCCGATGCAGACTTCTCCATCTATTCCTATTCAGTGCAAGTTCCTTCACTTCTCTATACGACATGACAGACACTTTTTCTTTAATCTGACTCATGTAACTGATTCTAGGCCTTCCCCTACCTCGCTTTCCTTCAATTTTTCCTTCCATGATATTATTAATGTATCTGTCATGTCGTATGAGATGTCCTATCATCTTCCCTCTCCTATTTTCTATTGTCTCAAGTAATGTTCTACTCTCTCTCACCAATTCTAATACTTCTTCATTTGTCACCCTTTCGGTCCAACTAATCCTTTCCATCCTACGCCAACACCACATCTCAAATGCTTCCAACCTCTCTCTATCCCGCTGAGTCATCGTCCACGTCTCACATCCGTACAAAGCTATACTCCAAATATATGATTTTATAAACATTTTCTTTACCTTTCTAGATATTTTGGACGAAAGTAAATATTTTTTATTGTGAAAAGCCTGCTTTGCTATTGCTATCCTGGTTTTGATATCTAAGGTACATCTGGAGTCTGACGTGATGTAACTACCCAGATACATGAATTTATTTACTATTTCAATATTTTTGTTATTTATGACTAAAGTTTCTTGTGGGTTTATTATATGTTTTGAGGTTATGAGTATTTTAGTTTTATTTGTATTAATTGTAAGTAAAAACTTTTTGAATACTGAGTCCATAATTTTAAGAATTTGTTCTAGTTGTAGCTGCGTTTCTGCTACAACCGCTATATCGTCTGCAAATCTTATGAATTTAATAGTTTCTCCGTTGAATTTAACCCCTATATCTATTTTTTTATTTATTTCTCTAATTGCTGCTTCTATAAATATATTAAATATGAGCGGTGAGAGCGGACATCCTTGTCGGACTCTTTGCCTAATCTTTGCTTTTCCCTTTTCATTTCCTACTTCAATTATCGTATTCTGATTCTTATATAACTGGTATATTATGTTCCTGTCCCTGAAATCTACTACTTTTACAGAGACAGTTAAGTTCACGGGACAGTTTATGCTGAAAAATTTAGCAATAACTTACACTGAACTCTGGAGCTTAAAGTGAAACGCAAACTTACGTGCCGCGTCCATCCGACGATAGGCGCATTAGTGTCGGGTAGTATTTGTAGGGCTTCTTTGTAGGCTGAGAGTGCTTTGTGCCAGTGTCCTCGGTGTGAGTGGAGGGCCGCGAGCTGCACGAGGGCCGAGACCCGCGCGGCGTCGTGCTCGCGCCGGTCCCGCACCCGCACGCCCTCCGCGCGGGCGCCGGCCCGCAACGCACTCGCCGCCTCCGCGATGCGTCCGTCGGACATCAGTGATGTGCCCAAGTTTACGTATGCCACTACCAAATACATAATCGGTTATTGATACAATTGAACTAAAACTCAGAATAATTGATTAACTTAGAGCCCGTTCGTACTCATCTGCTACTGCATTCGGCTTTGTGTATTTCGCGCCTCTGTTGTTATCAAAGATTTTCGTCAAAAAATATAATCGACTTTTGCAATACAGACAGGTTTAACTTTAAAATAGTTGCCAATATTGTATCTTTTCATGTACCGCTCTTAAAATTTCTATTCCCAAAATCAAATTGCAAAAAAAATAAAAAAACAACAAAAGTCACCACAAACTTAAAAAGAAGCAATAAAAAAGTATAGCTGTCAGCATTAATAGTTTTTATTAATAAATAATTAATTTGTCTAGTAAACTCACGAGCCATTGAAGGTCTAAAATAAATTGCTCTCTCGAAACTTTTGATAGCTTCTCCGTACCGTCTCTGGTTTTGTAGTAAAATCCCTCTGAAACAAAGAAATATGTAAAGTAATTTTGAGGCTTTTGAGTTAAGAAGTTTCGCTAATTTAATATGTTATTTTTATGGGCTTCTATCGCTCCAAATGCGTAACATAATTTTATGTAAGTTGTTTTAAGATAATCTACCTTTATGTAAATAAGATTAGAGCTTAAATCTCAAGACGTTCTAAATAAATGTGTTTATATGATAAATCTAATATTTTTGAGCATTACATTAAGTGTTTCTTTAGTAAAAGTTTCCTAGAAGAACCTATAAATTACTTCTTCCATTCATTTATGTTATCTTTAAAATATTTAGTAGGTATTAGAAAATGTTAGTTGAATTATATTCTTATTAAATAATGTTATTCATTCATAACCCTGACGTCCTCGAAGACAATACAATAGAACTGCTCGTCCCTTCTACATACATATAAAGACTATCTGCTTACCCCAAACAAACAGAATACTTTACATAATCACCTCAAGCATCCTGTTACTCTTATAAAGCTTGTTAAAATAAAACAAAAAATATGTCAGGTTGTGTTCAGAACAAAGCAAGTGTCGTGGTAAATAATGAAACCATTCCGCAGCGCGAGGTACTTGTTTAACACAGATATCGCTGCGTTATTAATGCATTCACTAGTTTCATATTCTGGTCTAATTAGTTAGCTCTACGTTGTTCTAGTACTCTATTTGAGCTGTGTCAATTCACTTTGTTGCTGTGTCTGTCTGTCTCTGCTCGGCCTATTTTAATTTGGTCCACTAAGCTGTCAAGTGTGCAAATATTTAGAAATATAAATAAAAACTTGCATTTTATACCGATATTTCAAAACATTAAATGTACAAAAATTCACGAGTGCATTTTTTATGGGAATTGACACGAAAAGCATAGCCTACAAGTATATTGTTACTGGAAATACCTAGTGCCTAGTGTAGATATAAAAACTGTGTGTCTACCAAAATAAACGAATAGACACCATTTATACTTGTCTAAGTAATGCACATCTGAATATCGAACGTTGAATCGAACAATTGGCCGGCATTAGAACGTGTTACAATACAAAATGTCAACGTTAATGAAACATCCCCTGGAGGACGATGAGATATTATAAAACGGGTACAGATAGATGCGGCAGTGCAATATTGTCCGCATGAATAATGCAGGCACCACAACGAGGCGAGCTCTACTACGTGGGCCCAGCCAACACTAATGAGAACCATCCAACCCGCCCCGGCTATTATACCTCCTCTTCGCAAGCAATAATTTGTTACTAATTCCTTCCTAATTATTGTAACGTTGCCGCCCTGACTGATATTGCATTGTTTCCACTTTTGAATAATAACTTTTTCGTGCGCGGCATTAATTTATCATTAAGAAAAAGAAGTTCTATTATTCTAATTTCAAAGTAGTCATTTCAATTATTAAATATCACAGTTAAGTTTTAATTAATCTAGAAGCTTATCTTTAAATCGGTGGCGGCCATACGGTTCATAAATATTTATGCCATTGAATTTCCATAAAGCATTCACATGAATATTCGTTATTATCGATGCAATTACAGTTGATTTAACTGTAAATCGCGTAAAAAGATGAAACAACACGTTGACGTGACAATAAATGTTAGTTTTACCGCAGTTTTTGAATTGAATTCACCGGTGAAGGCACGTTCGTGATTGTATATCTATGTTTTGAAACAGTAACTATACATTATCTATTTAAACGCTATTATTCCGTTGTGTAATCTAAACACGAGCTGTAATAAAGCATTATTTTTAAATTACTGTTGATTTTAATCACAGAACGATTTAAATCACAAACTACCACCATTACCTATAGTAGGGTAGGATTTGTATTTATATTATTTAAGCGTTTCATTTTTATTTACGTACCTAATGTACAATGTATATTTGACTATTAATCCACCTAAATATTCAATCCATATAACCTATACTATACATTATGTATCGGACATATAACCTATACTATACATTATGTACATTATGTATCTATGTATCGGAACATAAAAGGTAATTTCAGCTTGTTCATTAGACGTCCATAATAAATTTTTAGTTGTTGGCCATAATCCAATAGTGAGGATTATCCTTTATGATTGAACGAGGGGTGAACGTTTAATCATTTAGTTCGACTCCGGCGTTAGTTTCTGAGCTCCTGATTAGCTAGCCGGCTGATTAATGATGCAAATTAATCAAGTTTCGCACATTTTTGTAATTTAAAATCAGTTTGCTCTACATTCAAGATTAATTGTATGTTGTACTCATTTAATAAGACTAATTTTAATGATGGTACTTATCATACATTTTGAGCTACAGTCACTATGACAAAGTGTTGTTATTAAAATAATGCCGGATTACAAAATTTAATTACGGAATTCAGTGAGAAGGTGCCGTCAATCACAAAACGCGTTGACAGTCTACGTAGTCAGCTTTTACTAAATATAATTACTTAGTGAAACGTTTTCGCGACATTTACCGCTTAGCGGGGATATTAAAATAATTAAATCTCGATAAGCAGACACGTTTCGCTAATGTCGACCTTGCATAAATTATAATGACAAAATGTTTGTTTAATTTGGCATGTTTGAGCGAGTTGGCGGGAGCGCGACCGGCGCAAACGTATCTTGGATAAATCGTAAGTAATTTATGCAGTGAATTGCTCACGAAAGGGGTGGGATGCCCCGTATCGCCAGAGGGCGCCGTAGTCACGCGATATCAACATTCCGCGACTTAACCGAGGTGACAAATTTTGGATTGAATTAATGTTTACTGGCGCGTAGAAATTATAACTTTCATATAAAACAGTATAAACTATCTTTATTGGGTCGTAACACTGATATTACGAATATAACGCCGGGTGAAAGGTGAATTTGTTTATCAAAGAGAGTCGTAATATTTTTGCGGTTGCTATTCACACGTTGCTTTACGTTTAGTTGATTTCTATTTGGTTATTTTCACAAAAATATTGAGCTTTCTCGGAGATTTACCTTAAAGTCTTGTTTTGCTTCAAATTTTAAAATATTAAGATAAATCTCGTTAAAATCTCGCTCCTTTATCACGTCTAATGCACTTAAGTCGTTAAATTCTAAATATTACTCAAACAAAGGTGAGTAAATTATTTAAAAAAAACAGCGCCAAGGGTGCCTTTCTGCGTAACAAATGTAAATTTACTGACAAACCTAATCCCCTTACCATCTGTAAATCACTTACTCGGAACAAAGAGTTTCAAAACTCCACACTTTCAGCACAAAATCCGGGTCTTGCGCGAGCACATTTTGTTCCATTTCAAATGTTAAATCGAAACCACGCGGCTCCGTTAAACATAATTAAAACTTTACTTTTGACTTATAACCGATTGATTGTAAACGATCGCCTTAACCTTTTTCAGAAGGTTATTTTACAATTTGACTTATCTTTATTGCTTTTCAATTCAATATATAAGTAGACTTACATAGCTTAATGATTAGTAATATTGAAATTCTACTGTGTACCAATCACCTAGAGAAGGATAGAGAATTAAAGGCTTAAAATATATATAGGTACTGGTGAAATTCCATCAAACCCGCATAAAACAACATGCTGATAAAAAAAAAGAATAATTAAAATTCCCCTCGGCAAAAACTCAATCTTGTATCAGCCCGTAACAAATTGCATTTGCATGTGTGCACTCCGTCCGCCTCGAGTCCAGACCAAATCGTTTTCACAAACAAGTATGCAAATACGAAGCAAGCGACGATGTCGCGAGCTGGATGGTGAGAATGTTAAACATGTGTGTCGGTATTCGAGTGTGTGTGTAAACACAAGTTTAATCTACGCCTTATCGCTAGTGATCGTCGCTGTACCCATCCACTGTCGCCACGTTACCCTCGTAAAACTAAACATGTATTGAATGCCAACCGAAGCGGAAATTCTATACTTCACGCAGAATATGCACGTAACAAGATGCATTCGATATATTTACTATCAGTTTATTGGTATTGATATGTGTTCAGAATAGTCAAACGTTATTAGGAAGTTCCTGAATCCGTATTCTGAGAAATGCGAGTACCGATCGATCTCCCTTTGTCGAGATTAGTTTTGATTATTGACGTGTTTGCTGATATACTCGTATATCATTGAGACTCTATCTAAACTAGATTGTTATAGTCACAGTAGTATAGTGAATGCTAAAATATAGAATATCGAATATTAATTCAATCATCGGTTTCGCAATATGTATAGAATGGAAGATATTTTCGGTAGTTTTCCTACACAATCCTATTCTCTGGTGAACAATTTAATATTCTGGTAATATGAAAGGTTTAATATAAGTATTGTAATCATTCCAGTTCTTCGAATTCACACCAGCGTCGGGGTGTTATTAAAGATGGTATCGGTCGGGAGCGTTATATTATATGAGTTTAATAGAATAAGGATATATCCCGTTCGTCGTAGCCGAACGTATCACGTACGAATGTGTACCTACTTCGTGTCACGCTCAACTTGCACCAAATATTCTTGTTCACATATTTTTCTTCACTTTCAAATTAGTTTGCTTGTTCATTTCACTAGTATTCATACTAAAAGTACTGACTGTTTTATTTCGATGCTAGTGAATAGAGCCTGTTAATATTAATTATTTATTTATGAAAGCTTTTTGTTTCGAATCGAAAACTACTCGTACATTATTTCACTTCAGTAACAAATAATTCGAGGCTTCTAAACATTATTTTAATCCAATTAAGTTATGTACAGAGCTACTAACGGCCTTTCGATGAAAACTAAGCCTAATACAATTCAGGGGACTGGGAATTATGTCTGATAAGTTTATAATAGGATCTCGTGTTCGGAGAAACTAACTTCATGACAACATTTTACCAGATTTTACACAAACACGAGTAAAGGCTGACGTGCCAAAATGGAAGGGTAAACAATGCCCTATTACCTTCATAGCAGGCTGAGATTGAAACGAGCCTTCTCATAAATACTTACGACGGTTTGCAACACAAACAGGGATTACGTAACACTTCTCAGACAAAGATTCCGAACGCTACTTAGCATTTTAATAAAAAATATACCTCCCTGACTTAAATAACGAAGTAAACTAACCGAAACTAATAAAAACATAAATTGGCTTTGCGTTAAATGAATATTTTAATGGAAACTTTGCATAATAAGTTAGATTACTTTGAAAACGAAGTGGCGAGTTGTTGTGATTAGTAACACGTTGAGTGCCTGTTATAGGGTTGTTATAAAGGTGCGTTGATGTTAATTTGTGAAGCTGGTCGGAAATCCAACACTTAAGTTGTGGAGCAGAGAGCGCAATGCCCTATTAATTCAAGAAGAGGACTCCTCGCCGAATTAATGGGCCCGCCCGTCGCTGGTCGCCGCCGCCCGCCTATTGATCGAGGACGGCACATTAACTGAAATACTCGGCACGATACGTCAACAACAACTCACTAATTGATAATGAAAGCGACTGATTTTCAACAAGATCCTTAACTAAAACAAATTTTAAATTAAAGGCTTCGCATTTTTAACTGAAGTGCCTCTTCGAATCGGATTCGTACTTGGCTGTATACTTGACAAACATTTAAGAAGGTATGTCAACGAGTCCTGTTCTTCGTAACTGGTTTGATATCTTCAGTTTGAAAGTTCAGAGCCTTTTGAAGATAGTGGTAACTATTCATAAGTTTTTACATAAAATACAAACATATGTCGTTCAATCAAATCCGATAAAGTACATATGTTGACATTTTACGTTAATTCGTGTGACCACTGTTAATTCGTGTGACCACTGCAAGCGTTAAATTAATATTAACCAACGTTTTTCATGAAAGGTTACTTAAATTGTTTTTTAAGTCAATATTATTGTTTTTGTTTAATTACATAGAAATGCTTAGTTCCCATATGTACTCGTTAAACTTACTTGACTTAGTTTTGAATAATAAAATGAGATAAAAAAAATATTCAGGGTGTGAAAAGAGAGGTCAGATCTTTTTACCGATGGTATGGAGTCGGTGTATGCTTTTGGGGTGATGTTTAAATTGGGCCTTTACCTTCGATATTATAGAAAATATGAATGTACAAAATTTATATTTAAAAAATAATTCCCACAAAATATTTTCCCCAAATGGTAAATAAAAAATATTTTCCAACAGAAACATGTACGAATTAAAAGGCTATTGTTGAAACACAATGTACGGCCGTAGTCGGAGAGGAGAGGAGAGGATATCAGAAACGTTGTTTACGGCACAACAAGGTGCAAGTCGAGTATAATGTATAGAAACAGGCCCACATTGCTGGCTTTCATGTTGTCATTTCATTTTTATATTTTACAATATTTTCTTTTCCGATTTTCCTAAATGGGGATCGGACCTTTTGCCTTTTCAGTCCCTCGGGACTTAGGGTAAACATGGACCTTTTGAATGTATTATAAACTTTTGTTGTTACCAAGATTACAATAATACTGGTTTAGCGTCATATCTTTTTTATTCTTTCTCTCTGGCGAGTACATACAACCTACGCAAACATCTGGAGATTCTTATTGTTCTGTATTACGTTCGTAAACCCACATTATGTTCCGGTTTGTCGTACTTAACTCGAATACGTTAAAAATAGATACCATGGTCCATGAATAATGAATCAAAGGTATATCATAGTAGGGTTTCGTTTACATTGCGTGAGCTTACAAGGTACGGTCCGAGCGAGTTCTAGAACGCGTGCGAGTAATTTGCAATGTGTGACGCTCGCATTCGATTGAACTGTTCGGCTCGCAACTTGTTAAGTCATTCAACGGGGACGACACTTTAGTACGACGAGTATTTTAGTAAAAGCACGAGTATCGACATTTCTAGAGCTATCTCGCGAATCTTTCAATTTATCGTAGCAAGACGGGTCCTGAGCAGAACTATTACAAAGTATCTTTAGATGACTTTGTTAAATTAGATGTTTTATATAAATACCTATCTAATATATGTGCTTTGTTATTTGATTTGTATTTATATAAAACATCTAATTTCTTGGTTTTCCAACTGAATTGACGATTATACTGATGTATAATCACGTGTTACAGAGGGCACGTGAAATTGTCGATCCCGGTTGTTTCAATCTTTAGACCATGTCAGAGGCCTTGAGCCAATCTAAAAACTCTGACACTAGGGTTGGCCACTAGCCTGCACTACCTTTATGATGAGGTATTTTTGTTTTGATTCACAGTTGGACAAAACCTGTCCCAAAGGACGGTAACCCAAGCCCTCTACCACACAGAATATTGAAACACAAGTTCATACTTAGTAAGATATATAATGTATCACTTACAAGTTATAGTGCACGTCAGCCATGTTCGGTCGGTATTTGAGCGCCCTCTCAAACGCGATTTCCGCTTCCGCTGTGCGACCCTGCGTAGTTAACACACTGCCGAGGTTTCCATACGCTGTTAACAAAACATCAATGTATAACATAAGTCGTATATAACATTATCTGTATATTATACACTAGCCGCTCCCCGCGTTTGTGCCCGATCCCGTGGGATTTTCGGGATAAAAAGTATCTTACATATAACCTTCGTCTTGAATGTAGTATACTACAATGCAAACATATTTCTAGGTATACAATAGAAAATTATATTTATACTAGATAGTTATATAATAAAAACATATATTTTTCATCAATCGTTTAAGATGAGCCCGTTTAAACAAACAATAAATCTAACTCTTCAGCTTTATCAATACTAATATTACAAAGAGGTAAAGTTTCTTTTTAATATTACAAAGAGGTAAAGTTTTACTTTGTATATTTGTAATTATGTTGGCTATTCTTCATACCGAAATTCCTACGGGAACGGGTACAACGCGGGTAAAACCGCGGGGCATTGCTAGTTATATTAGTATAGAAGTATAGATATATATAACATATATATAACATAACATATTGTAACACTGTATAATCTGTACGGGAGTATATGGCGCCCTTTACGACTTCAGGTAGGATTCTGACAGTAAATATTTGTATAGAAAGTTTCCGCGAAGCTTTAGGGTTGAATATTCATAGTTTGAATAATATGTTTGAAAAGTCTATATGCAAAACAAAACATAAAATTGCCGGGAGTATTTTGATTATATATCTATAAGTACTAACTACTACAAGATAACTGAAAAGTTTGATTTTTTTTACTTGATTGAACGGGGTAATTTCAGGTATTATCAGGAACGGGTACGCAGCGGGCAAACCGCGGGGACAACTATTAACGTCGCTATTTTGTGTCAGGAGTTAACAAGAAAACAGGCACTTATTTCTGTAACCCGAAATTAAATAGTTTTATACCTATTAAGTTTCAATAAGTAACGAGTAAAACGAGTTTATAATTAAATTATCGATAGTTTAATATTTATGTTGGAAGTTAGACAGGTATTTGTCAACTTGATATGTGAACTGTTAACGTGTGTTAATAATTTGATAATTATAAGACGTTACGTATTAATTAGGAACAGAGTCACCTAAATAAATAATATATTAGTCTCATAACGTTGAGCCAGGTTAGGTTATTGATTACATTTTTTCCACAGGCCGGTGTGTGCCCGCCCCGGCAGTCGGGCTAATTACATTTCGGCCCGGAACTCACTTTCAAGGAAGTGACACCATTTATTTTCTATAGCCTTCAATGGATAATATAAATGAACATTGACACTCATATGTACGTGTATTATTTGTATAGGTAAGGAGATAACTTAATGTGATTACGTTTTGGTACTTTTTTTATTTTGTGATGTTAGAAAAAAATAAATATGGGAATTACCACGAAAAGCGAAATGCTTACTGCTTCTCTATTTCGTGGGAGTAACAACCTTTTCTTGAGTTGTTCAAATATGGAAATATATATATACTATTCAAATATATACTAGATATATTGTAAATATACTTCAAACAAGTAAGATGAAAAACGTAAATGACACTGTAGTAGAGACCCTTCGTGCCTTTGAAGTCGGTTAAAATCCAGTTCAAACTTGATATAGACATACGCTCTCGGACTAATTAAAAAACGGTTAATAAGACCCAAACTAAGCTTTGAGCTTGTATTATAGAATCTAACAAACTGATACTTATACATATACAAAAATACATTTTATGATTATATAATTGACACCCAGACGTCGTCGCCAACAACTATATCTACACATATTGTTTACTCCGGGCGGGAATCGAACCCGCGACACAGTAAGCGCTCTCACATGCCACTGTGCCAACGTGCTTGTTATAATAATTATTAAGTCCGGAAGAAATATAGTTATACCTAGCACTTTATTTCTTGAAGCGGAACTTCTGTATGAGAAAACCCGTTGGCGTTATTGAATTTCAGTAGCGATTTCATAAAAGGGTGCATGTGCATTGAAAGCACTCGTTTGACCTTCATAAAGCAATTTTATTCATTTTACGACCATTTTACTTTTATCGTATCGTATAAGAAAACATGCTGAATAAATAAAACATCAAATTTTATATACGTCCCTAATAAAATGTTATAACTTCATAACAAAACTAAACTTTTCTGATCAAATATTCCATAGATACAATACGAAGTATTTGTGTGGGAAATCTTTTAAATATTTTAGTTCACACTTTCAATGCGTAAAAGGCAAATAATACTTTTTCATTGTATACACAAAAAAAACATTTCAATGGCGAGATCTGTATCAATGGTAATAATTAAGTGTAAATTAGTTATTGTACGCGCATGTCTCTGGAAGTACTTACCAAGCGGATTAGAAAAAAATAATATTAAAAAGTAACTAAGTTCGCGTATGTTAGTGGCCAACCCTAGTGCTGGAGTTAAAACTACGCCACGAGCACTGAATACATAATAGCCACATTAATGAGGAATCTTAAAGGCTACTTTAATTCCTAATCTTATATATATAAAAGAAAGTCGTGTTAGTTACACTATTTATAACTCGAGAACAGCTGAACCGATTTGGCTGAAAACTGGTGGGGAGGTAGTTTAGAACCAGGAGATGGATATAGGATACTATTTATCCCGTATTTCCTACGGGAACGGGTGCGCTGTGGGTAAAACCGCGGGGCACAGCTAGTTACCCATAAAACGGGTACAACTCAGTTAACACCTCGGTATTACACATTAAACTAGTGTATACATAAAACTACAAACAGTTGACTACAAACATCCCACGTAAATAAAGTATTGCATAGAATAGTAAGACAAAAAACCACGCTCATATTATATGCGTATTCAATTTGTCATTTCAAAGCTAGGCTTAATTTTATTTACGAAGCTTTCCTGTATTGAATTGGATTGTCCCTGACATACGTTATTGCATTCGAATTGGCAACAAACAAAGAAAACATACCTACATTAACATATCGTATATCTGCTGTAAGAATAACTGAATTCAATTTGTTGCAAGACAATGGGAGTCTGGGAGTGTGTGATTGTTTACTTGTCTTTGAAACTATTGTACGAAGAATGGTTTGGATGTTTTATTCGTACTTCGTACTTAATTTTGACTCAAATTTAACTGATCGGTTCGTATCTTGTAAAATCGCTTCATCTAAACGATGTTTAACATTAGCAAAATTAAAATAAGAACCTCGAATTGTACCGGTCAGAATATGTCCAGATCTATCCAGAATATGACCCACCTACCCATCTACAAAGTCCAAAATGCCTTATATCTTGTACTATGGAGAATTAATGGAATGCATGTAACAGTGCGATAGAGATAGCCAAATTCTGTTACAAAGACATAATAATTATTAACCGCATTGACTTGACAAGAAGATTAAAAACAACTCACAAGCATGAATATCATTAAATAAAAAATAATTATTTTCTGCGCGATTGCTGTCGGATGTCTAATCTCTTACATATTGGGAAGAAACATAATTAATTATTCATCACTACTTGAACACGAGAGCGGGAATATACCGCAATTAGTCCGCTATTTATATTGTTTATTTAATCCATATAGCAAACTCAATCGACTGGCGTAAAGATCGGGTTATTCCACATCGCCATTTTTGTTTTCAGGTTTACCGATTTAAATAAATTTTTGAACTCTTGTGAATCTGGTTTGTTACTTTAAAATAAACTGTACTTCATTATTAAATTATGCTTGTTTATGTTGCCCGGAGTTAAACTCGGACTGAACCACCAACCATTCGCTAATAATATAATAAATCATTTTAATATTTTAATTGTATTAATTTGTAATAATACATGATTTTTGATTTATTTATTTAAGGTAACTCCATTTGTCAAATCCCCGTAACACTATGTATATTGTATAATACAAACATGAAGATTTTGAACGGCATTTTGAACAGCAACATAGCTTTTGGTATTTTTTGCTTCCTCGGCTACATGCACTACATTCTATCGTCTGCCACGTGACCTAGGAGGTTTTAATGTATAGTTATGTGTGACAATTTAACTATATCCACATAGATACCCATCATCAATATTCACGTTGCAATCAAAGTATTGTTGATACACTTCTGGTGAGATCACATTAAAGTGAGACCTAGATATCAAGGTAGAATTAAATGGAGGTAGATTTTCAAAGGCGGTTCATTACAGGCACATCCGGCACAGACAGCCATGTGATTGCAGTGACGCCATCATGCGAGTAACCGATCTCCGGTTAACTTCCAATTTGCTTTTTGCCAAACCCCGCTCCAGCGAATTTTGTTGGTATGAAAATCATGGTGCGTTTTTTATACGTCGTTAGTAGGTACTTCAATATTTAGTTGAAAAAATATTTCGGTAGTTTCACGAAAAGTCAGGTAATATCTTTTTTTTTTTTAATATTTTAAGCCTGGCCGCAGACGAAATCGAATTTGGAATCCGCACGTATGTATACTACCATGCCAGGCTAAAACAGCAGTACATCTTCGGATAACAAAAAGTCTATTAATTAATTAACATACATTTTGTTTAAGACCAAAATATAACGATACATAGATATTATAAGTATCCGGCAGCGTCACCATAAAATAATTTTAAGTAAACCACAAAGACAACGTAATAACGTGAAATCGATTAAGTTAATGTGCTTACCGCGACATATATATCTCTATATACAAACATGAAGAGAGTAGAAACTTGATAAGTTTTGCGAGTGTACCCTTATTGAGAGCCACAATGAAGGATCAAATCTCGCTGACCCTCGTGGATTACGGTAACAAAAGACATTATCAAATAAGCAATAGAGTCAGCCTCACATTTCCTATTGCCTCTTTTGGGTTTAGTAAATTGACCCTACGTATCAACGTTCGCTTCGAAATACGATTTCTTCGCTGAAACTTGGGCGTGTTTTACCAACTGAATTGACTTTGAAGCCTACTTATGCAATACAATACTTCTTTTCTTGATACCGCTGAAGAATATAGGGTTTCAGAGGTTAATATTAGGCGGAATATATTTACTCGTATACTGAACAGTAGCTACTTATCTCGCCGCGCTAGACGTAAGTAGAAGAAAGCGAGGCACTTTACCCTGCAGAGGGACAATCAAAGATGAAGCTATAAATAGATTCAATATAGAGGTCTATACCGCACTAAGACCAGCCACGTGAGTTTGACTC
This sequence comes from Cyclophora albipunctata, assembly GCA_963082685.1. Lineage (NCBI taxonomy): Eukaryota > Metazoa > Arthropoda > Insecta > Lepidoptera > Geometridae > Cyclophora > Cyclophora albipunctata. The sequence goes on along the minus strand of OY720119.1, from coordinate 6,205,694 downwards.
GCATCGCAAGTATTTGCGTAAATAGACTGTAACATAAAACTGTTACAGCTTTCTTCCCTTAAATAGGGCACATCAAAAAGAAAATAAAAATCTTATCCCATTTACGATCGGCACCATTAGCTGTAAGAAAAACATAGAGCGAAAAATATAGGAGACACGGCGTTACTCGCTCCGCCACTGATTGGGATATTGGCCTGAAAGCTTTTTTATGTACACACTTACACGGATAATACGCAAAACATTGCCACGCTGAAGGTGTTTAAGTAATTTTCACCTGTTTATTGCCCTATATTTCCTGGTTATGTTGAATCAATGTAATATTTACTCGTTTTTCCGTGATGGACTGACTCTGCCATTAGTATTGATCCGTATTTATGACCCTAAAACCATTAACTATGCGCTGCTTGCTTGTACATGATTAGTCCATTTTACGTTGCACTAAAATCCCGACACAAAGTAAATATTAACTTACGTTTTGTATACAAAATAAACAATTGCTTTCGTTTCATTTTAAATTCAAATAAAAATCAGAATAAATAGTAGAAAGCGATAAAAGATCTTTCTTACGTTGTTTAAAAAGGCTCAAGTACAGTGTAATTTTAAAAAATAAACCAAATGGAGGTGGATTTTATTACTGTAATAACCTAGTCGGTGCTTACTGGAATTGACCCTCGGAGTAATAAAACTTACGCACCACTTACACAGTTAAATTGTAATCCTACTTCTAATATAAACTTTGTCTTCTGAGATATCGCGTATCACCGTTTTATGTTTTAACTAGTTCGAAAACTGATATATTTTAAACTGCTTCCTTGTTTGATTCGTTTTATAAACAAGAGGGTTTGGTTATTAGCATTATGACTTATGTTTTTAAACACAGTTTTAATATAGCCTTGTAGACATTGAGACAGTTTACAATCTGCGAGTTGCTTAGTACAATATAACACTAGCTAAACTTAGGTATTCACCGGATACTCTGCTGCAGCTGGTAAATGACGACGTTTATAGATCAAATTATACCAACCGAAACCAAGAATGATTTAATAAACCATAACAATAACACAATGCACAGTGGTCTTGTAATTTTAATTTCGTTTATTAATTAAAATAGCTCACACAAGGGTGTTTCATTGTTTGGTTTTAAATGAATTTTCAATTAAGCTTTAACGACTCGCCTTTGTGTGAAGTAAATTAAGAGGCATATTCGTTATTCTGTTGAATCGTAATCAATCTTATTTTTGACATATCTGTTAGAAAAACATTGACATGCTGTGAAAATTGCAAAATTAATTATTTGTTTGCTGAGGCAGTTGCAAAATAAACTTTGTATATTTTAACTACGCTTTTTAATTTAATCTCTGGCAATATTCTTTGCAATCATAAGCATAACACAATTGGGTCGTTTTATTCCATCATTAATTTATTTCAAATAGGTCAGTGGCCAACCCTGGTGTCGGAGTTTTTAGACCTCCTAAACGCCTCCGACATAGTCTCACGATCGAAGCGACCGCGGCCGACTGCTTAACGTGCCCTCCGAAGCACGGTAGCGCTCAAATAGCTTTGTCACTATCGGCCACCCCTCCAAGCTGGATGTTGCTTTACAATTGTAATGAACTAACTAGCTACACAATCTACGCCACGACGGCTACATACCATTTTTTAACTAATTAACAATATCTCATTTGAATATCATCTTATTTTTAGACCCACTTCAAAACTTCACTAATACAAAACATGTAACCCATCACCGTCTGAATATTTAAATCCAAATTCCTCAAAACTAAAGTCAGTCATTAAACTACTTCATGTAACATTAAGTCGCATTAACCCACCTCGTTCTAAAACTAAATGTTCGTTTCCTCGCAAAGTATTAGTGAGATAAATAATGTAAGAGTGACACTTGGCGTTCGTCGGCCAACTGTCTAAGTAAGTTTGCGACACCTAAGTAGCCGTGAGACAAGTTTGCGGCTAGAGATAATGGTGTTAATCTCTCAGAGTCGCCACTCGAGGGCCCCACTATCGGACCGAAAGATGGAGTCGATAAACCCTCAGGCTTAACCGATTACAGACTAGCTGTTGGAACGTTACAAGAAATACGAGGGACGATTATAAACCTTTTTGCTGAATGTAATTATCTTTATACTGGTTGCTAGTTTGATAATATTCTGATTTATGATCTAGGTTTTGCTTTAGTTTGATGCGTATTTGTATATGTCGTAGGTTAATTTGATACTTCGAATCTTCGCGAAAATCCTAGGGGTTTTGCGAAAACGCGGATAATTAGACATAGGCGAAAAATTATCAAATCTTACTTTTAAACATGAAAAAAAAAATAACCCTAACCTACCGAATAGTAAGTAATTCGGTAGGTTAGGGTTATTTTTTTTTTCATGTTTAAACTCTCTCTTTTCATTAAAATGACATACGGCTAATACCCGAAGTGCGGCTTAGCCGGTTGCCTATGTCTAATTATCCGCGTTTTCGCAAAACCCCTAGGATTTTCGCGAAGATTCGAAGTATCAAATTATCCTACGACATATACAACACTTAGTACATAAATTATGAAGATATTTGTCTGGCAGTATATTTGTTTTCAATATGCTTTACTTGATATTCAAATCATTAAATTACATTAATTTTAATCAGTTGAATAAATATGGAATCGGTTTTTCTTTTGCATCAATTAAATTAACAAGTAACTGTACTTGTGCTTTGCACTTGTACTGTTTTACTAAGAAGAAGCTCAGTAGAGAGTTCAACAAAGTATATAACTTTCATTTCGAAGTACGAAAAGAAACGCTAAACAAGTTAATTCAATCCCTTTAACCCCATACGCAGTGATCAAAGCCTACTGGTGGTTTTGAATTCGTGGTCACAGAAACAGCAGTAATACGATAAAACACCAAGCCAATAGATCAGTTATCGCTGCAAAAGGTGTATTGGATAAAGCCGGGCTTAGCCGATTAGATCGCGTCACCGTTGGATGTCCCAACGCCGGCAAATTCGTGTAATAGAAGTGCTCGTGATTGGCTTGTAGCGAATACTCGCCGGAGACAAATTGGATCCCGTTAGCCTTTGGTTCATGTTACTATAGAATAAAAGGACAAAGGCAACACTGGGTAAAAAGAGTATTTATAATGGTACGAGAGTTTTATCACTCGCCTAAAAACAAGAGAGTTGTCCGGATTTTTTTACGTGAATATAGATCTAGATATTTTTCGAAAACGAATATAAAACAATTTTTCGAAATACTCGTAGTTACTTCAAATTCAATTTTATCAGTTTAGTTATTTTTGGGGCGTAAATTTATGATGTGTTAAGGAAATTATGGAAAATAAAATAATAATTTCAAAGGAATAAATGTGTTTAGGAAAGCGGATGTATAAACGTTAATCTGTCGTGGGAGGACCTAAACTGGTGATCAACTCGAGTCGAATTCTGAATGAATCGCGCAAAGGTTCTCTTCTCAATAATTACTGGTTTCGTTTAACTTGTTACAGTCAATTAGCTGAATAATTGAGGCGAGTGGTTGTATCTAAGGCACGGATTATCCTTCGTACTTAAGTCTTGCCTATGAATAAATAAAACAACGTTTTGTAACAAGTTTGTAAAAGGAACCTGGAAACTTCCAACCCCATTCTCATTACTGATGTTAACTATAATAATTTTCATAACAAGTTTCGCCCACAATTAGTTATGTACCTATCAACCTTTAAAAATAGGAAACTGAATCAAGCCATCATTGTATAACGGTTAGGATACTTTTAAAGTTGCCGTAGTTTATTTTAAACAAAAGTTTTTTATTTGTGTGCTCTTAAGAGCACCTTAAGGAAACACGATGCGGTAGCTCAATCTGTTACTAGAGGACCGGGTAAACTATTGTTTCTTGGGAAAACTATATATGTATAATAAATAACAAAGTTATTTTGAATATTACAGTTTTATTCTAAATAATTAACTTACTTATATTCGGAATCCACTATGTTACCATGAGCTTTTCTACATAATGACCTTATTTATGCCATTAGAGCAATCAGGAGCCATACCATGACCTCTTAGCGCGATACAAATGCGGACCTAAACTAGTTCGCTGTCAGTTTTCGTACCATGACATCAATGAGTGACAAATTGTAGTTGCTTAGCAGATTACCTAAACTGATTCGCTATTTGTCATACTAAAGATGTTTTCGTTCATTCATTTGGTACCATGAGCGTCTTTTGCGGCTTTGGTAAAGCGTCTCAGATGTCAAAATTAGCAATTCAATAAAAGATACATTTTTCTAACATAAATTGAACCGTTGTTGATATTTTTAACAACAATAAGTATGTACTTTAGTTAATTATTAATGTTTAATTGTTCCTTACTATAAACAATGCATTTGTGCAAATAACTTAATGATATTCAACTGAAAGAATTGATTAAAATGTGCGAGTTTGCATACTTTGGAGCTTTTGGAGATTAACGAAGAAAAAGTTAATCGACGTTTGAGGCGATGTCCACTAAGATACTAAGATTAAGTCGAACCCGTTGAATGATTACATGATTTGAGAGTGAAGAATTTATTAGTTCTTACACGATATAGCCTCACCAAACAATTGGTGAAAACTGAGACCACTGAGAGCACTGTTTAACGACCCCAATAAAATCAACAGACCTTTACATTATTAAAATTGGACATTTCTTTTCTGAGTTATGATGAGAAGTAAATATGTACCTACTTACATAAAATAAAATACGAGCGCGGACGGGTTGTAGTACTGTATAGTGTAGATTGAGCGCAGGGGATGTACGAGTAGGTAGGTATTTACGAGGGTAAACATGACTATCAATATAAACATGGAAGATATGCTTTGTTTTATCCCGAATTTCCCCAATGAAGCGAGAGCGACAAGGCACAAGGCTCTAGAATTCTGAGACTTAACTTATATTCCTGGTTAATCCATAATACTCGTAGAAATAAATCTTTAACAATCGCAATTCATATCAAACGAGCTTGAAGGTAATAATTTAAATGCTTAAAAAATATACCTATAATAATATATTTAATCTATGTCTATATTATAATCTATGTCTATATTTTAATCTATGTCTATTTTATATTCTATGAATTGTTTGATCTTTGCCAAAAATGAAATGCCACTTTCAGTGACGTTCCGAACACTTAAATCTTAATTTTATTTTGGATGTCTGTTTAAAATTAAAAATACCATTGGTTTCTGGAGCAATAAATACTTTATAGTTCAAACATTTTATGATTACAAATTAGGTAAAAATAATTATTGTGTGTATAAACAAACCAATGTTTGTTTTAAATAATACTTATCATTTTAAATAGGTTCTCATAAAAACCGTAACTTTCCGTAATTTTAATTATTAAGGTTTTCGAACGCACCTTAATAACTTCTCTTAGAGGAAGTGACGCAATTAGCCGATCAGCAAAATGGTTTGTTCATTCATTCAAAGCGATGGCGATTCAAGTGCGATATTGTTTAAATAAGGTCACGGTACGAATTGAAACGCAAACCTAAACTAATCTGCTTGGATCTTGAGACGCCATCTAAGAGGTCATGGTATGGCTACAGTTATAATTGCCAATCAGACAAAAACGGTGCCAAGATTTAATCATACACCTGATACAACAAAATATTAATAGAGCGTTACAAAAAAACTACAAATATTTAAACCAGTTCAATGTAACGTTACAACAAATAACGAATTCTTATTCCGTTCCGTTACACGACTAAAGTGTTATTACCAAAACAAACAATGGCCTTTGCATTTCACCCTGTTTTATGTCTCTGATTAAAAGGAATATTGGGTCGCTTAAAGGGATTTATAGATGTTTAATCTTCGTTACTTACTATTTAAGAGCTAATAAGAGCGAGGCTCGTTATTTAGTACAAGTAAATGCTTAATCTGTAGCACAGAGAATCTAAACGCTGAATGAGAGATGGCATAAAACCGTCTACAAAATGAATAACTCAATTATTTTTCCAAAATGTGTCCTTAAGAATCAATTCATTATTTGTATTTCAGGAAAAACATTATTATCAACCAAAAAAGTAACAGTATATAGGTTTGTAATATAACAACCAACTCACAAGGCTATTAATAACTCATGTAACGAATAACTAATCGCCTCCTACACCACTACGCCTACCTGTCGGGTATATATATGATTATGCGTAACTAGCAGCGCCCCGCGGTTTTACCCGCGTTGTGTCCATTCCTGTGGGAATTTCGGGATGAAAAATAGCCTATGTTACTCGTGGATAATGTAGCTTACGAATGGTGAAAGAATTTTTAAAACGGTCCAGTAGTTTTTGAGCCTATTCATTACAACCAAACAAACAAAGTTTTCCTCTTTATAATATTAGTGTAGATGAATGACGAATGAAAAATAATATTAGAAACATATTTCTGTACCAAATATCTTGTCGATATTTAATTCCCATGAGAATATAATCTAGAGCCACAGCTGTGTCGGTGGGTGTCCTTAATATTTTACAAGTGATTTTGGAAGTGGGTAAAATACAAAAAGTTATAGGAACTTTTGAAAGCGACTCGAAAAAACCTCTTATTTTTTCTTACAAACCTATCGCAAAAAGTTTGCGACAGAAACCCTTCGATTGTGTCATAATATATCAATATTAGACTGCTATGGACGAGGGGCTACTGCCATTTCGAGAATGTGATAGGTTTAAGATTCAAGATTTAGCTTGTCAGATTTTAAGAACCAGCCGTTACAGAGTTTTTTTGTTATTTTTGGAAGAAATAAACTTAGATTTGAAAGCTGGGGTAGAAAACCATTGACATACATGCTTGTAAGAAGTTTACAGACCGCTTTTATTTGAAGAAACAGGGTCCGTACAATATTCGGTTCAACATTTGCAGTATGAAGTGAGGCAAAATGAGAACCATAAGGCGAAACTTTTCTCTTTGGTGGAAAGTTTGTGATGTATACAGAAACCCGGTGCGGGGTCCCTCGGGACGTCGCACATGCATGTTTAATGGCGTCCTAGAAAGGTCAAGAGTCTGAATGTGAGTGGAGGCAGTGAATACATTAGCAGCCCCGAGTGAGCGCTGGCGTGCCGTGACAACCTGTTTTCCAACTTAAAGCACCAACACGCCGCGGACAGGTAGTTTGTAGCTGTCTCTCAAACAAATTAATTGTGTCTTAGTTCTGAGTTGCTCCTTCGTTACAACTCAAACAAACTTTTGAGTGAGGTACGGAATGGAAGCGCCGGTCTCGCCAGCTTCAAATATTATGGCGTGAAAGCTCCAAATTTTGATGAGACGTTGACTAACTGCTAATAAGATGAACTTTGCCGGACTTGTTAAAACAACTTGCAACAACACGAATGTGATACATTACGTTGCTCGAGTTAAATGAAGTTATATACATTGGATCTATAAATCTAATAATAGTTATTAAACTAATTACCTTTAGGTGGGTTGATGTGTAGAGCACTTCGGAACAAGGTCTCCTCATCGCGCCAGTCCAGGTTCCGTCTGATCGTGTACCCGCACATAGCACATAGTGTGATTAACAAACTGAACATAAACACTCTGTTCCGGCGGTCACTGCGCACCCAGTCCCGCGTGAGCGCGCCGGCCCCGAGCCCCAGCATCAAACAGAACCCGACGCTCGGTATATACAGGACTCGTTCCGCGACCACAAACCCCACGTAGAATAAGATATTCGTCGCCGGCACGAATGGCAGAACCATGAACGCCGTGAACATTAGTAAAACAACCTGAGGGCTGCGGTAAACGACTCTTTGTACACTCTGACTACTGTGACTCTTGGATTTCGCGTGTGATATGGGGCAAATGCAAGTGGAATTGTGCATCATTATATTATTGTTGTTGCTGGCGCGGCACACGCTCGTGTGCTCATCAGTGAGTGAATGCTTGCAGCCCGTACATGGACACAATAGCTTTTTTGATGATACATTCTCTTTGTGCGGAGCATGATAGCTTTTTCTCTCGACGCAGTCTTGTCCTCTATAATACTGTTTGCAATTGTAATTCCACTTGTGTTTCATTTTACAGTTTTGTTTTTTGTAATATTTCGTTTCTCTCGTGTAACTTTCTTGTGTTTTTCTGAGTTCATTAGCTAATGCTCGCCACGTCACTTTTGAGATGACGGCGTAGAAAATCACTGTGGTCACGTTTCTGGGGTCTAGCATTGTGGTTATTCTCGGTATCGCATCCATCGACCAGTCGAAGCTGAGGTGGAAGGGGTAGATGAGAAGAAAGAAATTGAAGACTGGTAGGTAGGCGAAGGTGTAGAACCGTGTGAAGAGCGAGGGGTCCCGGGAGGCGGGGTTGTCGGCGGCGGCGAAGGCCCCGGGTGCGCCCACCAGCCACAGCCGCCAGTACAGCAGCGCCGCGCCGCCCGCGCTCAGCGCGCTCACACTGCGCCACCGACTCTGCAACAACACAATACAATCCTCCATTTACATAAACCCAATCAACAATCAATTCTATTGCGCAGTCGAACACTAAACACAAAGTTTGGAAACCTAATCTGAGACTATTGTACAACCCGATATCCTTGGTTAGTCTAAAGTCCCTCCTAGCTAAGAGAAAAGTTGAGAATTTCAAGTTTGTGTTTTTCTAAATATTCTTTCCAGACAAGTTCATAGTGATTGATTGCTTCTGAGCCCATATTTCATTAATATCTGTCAAAAATTTGCCACGAATACTTCGAACTGACTGTTTAAGTTTCTTTTTATTAAATCACGCTGTTCAATTTCTAATATAAATATGGTCGGTCATGTACCTCGCACCCTTCAGTATGTTAGGTGCTATATTATGTATGATGTTACCTACTTCATACTATCGATTTTACTAAATGATTATACACCAACACACGTTATTAATTACATTTAACTGACAGTAGATTATATACAAGGACATTTTGATACCGAACGTATTACCGCTAGACAGAAAAGCTATAATTTTAATCCAGAGCGAAGGCACCTCGATAAAACTAATTTATAAAGGAGGGAGTCGTGGTGAGACATCCCTTAGGTTATTAAATTATCCACTAGTATCTTTTGCCTCCACATATAAAGGGGAACCTCTTTCGGGTTTGATGATTAATACGAAAACACTACCAGTTAGGCATTTTAATCCAGTTTAAAGTGTGTTATTATGAAAGTTTTCTGGTTATTTAGTAGGGAGGGGTGATAGAGGCGGTCGGGTTGTCAGGACGCGCGGCCGTTGGAGTGAGAGGTGCGGGCTTGTTAGTTGCGGCGGGCTCGAGGAAAAGATTTATGAAGGTTACCGCGTCCCTGCCTGACCTAGCCCAGGGGAACTTCTGCCTACAACTAACTACGCCGTTTCGGATTTCCAGCTCAATTTACACCGCCGAGGGTGGGTTTGTGGGAGTAAATCGGAAATCTCAGAGAAAACGAACGAAACTACAAATTAATCAATCTCAACTAAACAGCGGAACCTAGCTGTATTTTTCGGCCTTACCGATTTGTTAAGTATATTTATTCTTTACGGTCATGGTTTATTTTACTTATTTATATAACTTAGTAGAAACCTAAATCATTATTATAAATTACTTTATAATCTAAAACATTTCTTCAGCCTTAGTTAACTAAGTCAAAGCAAATAATAATTAAATAAATTATGCGAGTGAGCTTGGCCTAGCCGTCAGAGCAATGCTTATCTGGAAAATTTACTGGGTGGCTGACATTACCGTCGTCGCCTCGCAAATGCCGACTCATTTGCCAGTCTGTTTGAAGAGCCCTCGAGGTTTGAGTAGCATAAATCCGCATTTGTTATGCCTAAATTTGACTCAGGTATATAGATGCAAATGCCTACCTATACGAGCTAAGTAATTAGTCATACTAAGCGGGCTGCGGTTGGACCCATGGTGTATTCGTTCTGGTGAAATGTATGACATTCATTTTTACATTGAAATATATTATTTCATTAAACACACGTTATTAATGTTGAATTCAACCCAAAACCTATCCACATAACAAACAGTTTTCTATTCTATTTTTCGTTATTGTATGTAGCGCATTGATGATAAATCTTTAGTATGACATTTATTGCTAGCTATTACATTAAGAAGCACTTTAGCTCGACGATAACTTGGTGGTAGCTAACATTTTATGTTCGAGCTTATCACACAACGTTTATATTAAAATCCCTGAATAAACTAATAAAGAATGCTATCTTCCGAATAAAACAGAGCCACGGATACCTGCCCTATAAACTCATAAACTCAGTGAGGTGACGACGGAGCCTAGGGGTCCATTAACTTTAATACCCTCATAGCTACATGACGAAATTCGACAACAGGAAAAACCTCACTCAACCAACCGAGGCTTTTAATAAAATTACCAAGAAAAATATATTAAACAACCATTTATGTTCACAAATATAAATGCGCGTACAATTAGCCTGGCCGCATACGTGCGGAATCCGAATTCGTTTTCCGCATTCGTTTTCCGCATTCGGACATCTGAATGCATGGAATCAGTAGAAAATACATTATTTGACGCACACGTTCGTTTTTTTTTCGAACGGAATAAGTTCCGCACGTACGTTTCGTTTGCAAGCCGGCGCGTTAGCCTGGCCGCATACGTGCGGAATCCGAATTCGTTTTCCGCATTCGTTTTCCGCATTCGGACATCTGAATGCATGGAATCAGTAGAAAATACATTATTTGACGCACACGTTCGTTTTTTTTTCGAACGGAATAAATTCCGCACGTACGTTTCGTTTGCAAGCCGGCGCGTTCGGAGAAACCTACTCGAAAAAACCTAATGACGTCATGCGGAACGCAGCATATCCATACATTTGCTATGTACGGTCGCATACGTTCGGAAATTTCCGTACGGAATTTAAAAAAAGTCCCCACTAAACGTACTGGCAGTTTACAATTCCTAATGCAAAAAAACGAACGTCTGCGCTAGTTCCACGGAATTCCGCATGCGGAAAACGAATGCGGAAAACGAATACGTTTTGTTTGTGCCGGCGCACACATTCGGAAATTTCCGTACGGAATTTAAAAAAAGTCCCCACTAAACGTACTGGCAGTTTACAATTCCTAATGCAAAAAAACGAACGTCTGCGCTAGTTCCACGGAATTCCGCATGCGGAAAACGAATGCGGAAAACGAATACGTTTTGTTTGTGCCGGCGCACACATTCGGAAATTTCCGTGCGGAATTAAAAACAAATCAAACCAATTCCCCACTGAACGTACTGGCAGTTTACAAATCCTAATGCAAAAAAACGAACGTCTGCGCTAGGTCCACGGAATTCCGCATACGGAAAACGAATTCGGAAAACGAATTCGGATTCCGCACGTATGCGGCCAGGCTTAAATGCGCAACCATGATGTATGTCACCGAACCTTTTTAATGTTCAATTTGAATAAAGCCACATAAGTCCCTATACATAAACCGCGCATTAACTCTTCAATTTGCATAAAGATGGAACGCAAGTACCGCACTTAACATACATAAATCAAAATGGCAGATACACGTTTCATAACATGCATTGCTATTTCGAAAGTAAATAAGCAAGTTTCCTGTGGCGAACAAATTTCATATCGTCATGAGCAGGTAACGGCTGAAATTCAAGTCACGTACTCTCAGCAGCAAATAATATTATGAGAGAAATCGTGTCTGGTGGGAGTATAACTTTACCGGCCTTCCGCTTCTGACGTGGATACCTATTTATAGTTTCTCTGCGCCCTGTGGCGCTACCCACATTTACTACTTAGTAACTTATAACTTTTGCCTATGCCAAGCCAACTATCTTTTTGATATAATGATACATTTTGGATTCTAGACAGCCTGTATATTTTATGCAGCTTGGAAGATTTGAACTTAGTCTTTATCGTTCAGCAGTGTAAGCTCTAGTTTAATAGTAGGAGATGATTACGCTTTACTGTTATGCGTCGTAATTGCTCTCTCACATCTGAAGTTTATTTAATAGAATACATAGTCTCACGTATAAGGCACAACAGGTCCTACAACAGATCCAGTTTTACCACATCGAGACGAATAATACAGAAACGTATATAGAACAAACAAACAAGAGATAGATGGGTACAATACTAACAAAACAGACAAATAATAAGATTGACGCAGTATTCAGTAAATAGAGCACTCGTTTGGTTTGGTACTTTCCATTCGTTCTTCGGCTTACCGCAATTCTTGAGTTGTCAGTTAAACACGAGCTACTTGGAAACAGTGAGCTTTGTTTCATATTGTGCGGTAAACACTGAATTGAGGTTTTTTAGGTCAAACAAACTAACAACTAAGAATACCTAATGATACCTTACCTACGTTCCTAAAATGAAATTTGTCACTTTATTGTTATACTTTTAGTTGAAAGCAAACTCTGCGCTATTTTTTCGTAGAAATATTTATTTTTATCACATAATTAAGTAGAAAGTGGTATTAAGGTCGCTGAAGCTTAATTATGCAACACAAATACTATTTGGAACCTTAATTAATTACGTCATATCATTACGTGCCACTATTCTACCTCTGTTCACATTAGATGATAGAAACCGGCAAACTTAGCTTGCTAATTATTTTTTGGTATTTGACCGCCCGTGACATTTGAAGCTTGTAGCAAATTCTAGTGGATGGTGTTATCCTAGAAAATTGTTATGAGAATTTTTGTGCCGTGTTAACAAAGTAACGACGCTCAGTATCGCGGTGAAAATAGAACAACCAATGGATACTTTCTAAACGCATATGGTCCTAAGTAAGCCCATGGCATTAAGCCATCTTTGCCACCTGTAGTTGCACTACAGTTGAACGCCCACTTAATCGTAAACTTGGCCTGTATCCACAATTCAGTCAATCTTATCCAAAATATCTTTCACACTTGATCTGCCCCTCACAGGTGCAAAAAACTACAGACGTATGAGCTCAACTAGTTCATAAAGTTAACTTAAGTTGATTAATAAGTAAGTGTGCCCCCAGATCACAATGTATGAGACTAGTAGCGGTTTTACTCGCGGTGAACCCGTTTCGTAGGAATACTGAAATGATAAGTAACCTCACTCATAAAAATGGCTATGATAGACCAAGAATGATTCAGCGCAAACAAAAAAAATAAACACAATCATTCAGCTTTATTATATCATCAGGTATTAATAATTATATGATATTCATAATAGCTACTATGCTGACAAAAGTTCAATTTCAATACATGAAAGTTCAAAGTACAAACAACAAACCCTTTTAATTAGAGCCGTTAATAAGCTAAAACAAATGAAAGCGGGCTCGGCGCGGCGGCGGCGCTTACAATAGTTCAATTTCTTTCGTTTGTTATTTACTGAGTAGTAGGTATTACGTCCGCTCTGTAAATAATGGTAAACCGAGTATTTACTGTGACAGTAAATGTCAACAGAATGTTCGCTTTGTACCGACTCGGAGAGCAAACAAACGTAATCCTCACCACGGCGCGTTCGCGGATGAGACACTGCCGGATGCGAACACCTACCTATACCTAGCACCGTGCCACAGGGCGGCAACTGGCAACTTCAACCCCCACCTAAAGACGCACAGATCCAACAATTGATTCTAGTTTATTTTTCAATCTATCATTCTTATCTGAGCCCATTCAATATGAGTAACGTTGAATTTGTTCCAACTGCTAAGATTTTTGGTAAATGTTTATCTTGCGCTCTGTCTGTGATCTGTTTTATATGGAGCGGTTGAATCTGTCGTGATTTGTTATAAAGAAACGATGTTGAATCTCTTCGATTTATGTTTGAAATTGCTGAATTGTCTTGACGTTCAATTTAAGACTGAACAACCTACATCTACAAGTGGTATTGCGAGTTTGTGTGTCATGTATTCTTTTTGTTTACTTTTTACCTTATAATAAGGAGGGCAACACTTATCCCACAAATATAAACGACTAGCCGCGCCCCGCGGTTTTACCCGCATCGTGCCCCTTTCCGTGGGAATTTCGGGATAAGTAGCGTATAACCTTCCCATTGAATGTGGCTATCCATTACAAAAAGAATTATTCGAATCGGATTGGTAGTTTCTGAGAGTAGCGCGTTCAAACAAACAAACTCTTCAGCTTTATAATATTAGTATAGATAGATAAAGTGTCCTTGACATCGACCGAGTGTACAAGCTGCAAGCCCGTGAGTTCAATACGTAGACAGCATATTTTGCTTGCAAATGCTCTATATAAAAGGTGCTTTAATACCTACTTTATTTTAATAAAAAAATATCCCAGAAGATATAGCCATAAAACGTGGTCCAAACTCAATATAATCGTGGGGCGGTGGTCTGCGGGCACACTTCCTTTATAATCGAGTTTGGTTAACTTTATTACGAAGTAGAGTCCATATTTATGCTCCTGGCCTTGTCGCACCTGCAGGCGGCAGCCCAAGTGTGAAAGACATTGGATCTTAATACACGATGTAAGTAGTTAAGTTACCTGAAGTTATTTGTTCCGTGACCTACGAAAAGAACTTAGGGAAAGCCAGTCACGAATTTTGTTGTTACACTATATAGGTATGTGTGGAGAGTTCAGACAGAATTGTTATTGGATTCTTTCTAAAAAGGCACCCGACGGAATTCAGGACGAATACCTTAGGTATAAATATATTCGGAAATATTGACCATTTATTTATTTAATTAACCTCTAACACAAAACGTATTTAACTAAATTCGTGCAAATTAACAGTTTCTCATAAACTATTTCTTACGTCGACATTATGAGGAAACGACCGATTAATTTCAATATTAATGTTTCGTTCATAAAACACAAACTGCTTGAAAATTTTAGGAATTTTCCATATGGGTGAGGGTTAGAAAGTTCTACACAGTGATTTAGGGTTTGAGATAATAATTCACAAAAAGTACACGATTTGGGTCAAATAGCGAAGTAAAATAAAGTATGTTTAGAAGGTATAGTATACGGCGTAATAATTGTGTATTGTGGTTGTATGTGCTTTAACTAGGCGCAATATAACCACTTGAACTTTCGTGTGTAACACTCATAAAATTATCACGAGTTACGAGGAACTTGAAAACAAGCTGTTAGTAAATTGATCCTAAAACTGTAGCGCTTATACACTTGTGAAAATAACAGTATTACAGCACCGAATTCAGTTTGATGACAAGTGAAAAAGTAATTTAGTTGTTTACACAATAGCGTATAGTAGATAATGCCGGTTATTTCTCTTTGTACTTATACAAAGGATCTCTGAATCGTGTTTGAAAGTGCTTTTTACACGTGTTGTGAACATAAGTCGGTTTCCATGGGTAGCAGCTATTCATGCGTATTTTCCTTCTCAATTTGTTTGTCTGTCGGTAATAGCCCATTATCCATTTTAAAATATAAAGCTTTTACGCCCCTTAGTATTTTCCTCGAAAATGAAGTAATTTTCTCATAACATAACTGTGGAATAATAAAACGGTTAAAACTGAATATCGATTAACTGTTCTTAGTAAACTATTCACCCTGTAGCTTCGCCGAAGTCGTTTACTTACAAAACTATTTTCCTATAGCGAAGCCTTCATTGAAATAATGATAGGCATTGTGGGAACGAACGCGAATTAATAATCTATGAGGTTACTTTGATATACATTGTGAAACCAAAACACGCAGCTCAATGTATAAATTAAGGTTAAGGCTGATACACATTAAGGAATATAAGATGCTTTTCGGCTAGATTTTACCAGAAGCGTGATCATGTATGTTTCATAAAAATGCTAAGCAACAGTACTTTTAGTCTAATTTCGCAATTTGAGATCCCGTTAACTTTGCCACGTGATAAAAGTAAACGGTCAAAGATACAATGCAATAGAGACGATGGAAGTGGCTCGTATGGAAAGCAAATACATATAAGGGGTGATGTCAACTCGACGACGACGTGGGAAAATAGCCACTGTTTGTTTTGTGTTATCGTACTTGAAGGTTGCATGTGCATGTTCTGTGTGTGTAATACAAATGAGTCGTGTGTGCAGATCTGAGTAGATTTTTCGTTTGTGTTGAAACTTTCTAGTATTTAAGATTGAAATACAGACTTTCAATTAAAAAAGAACGTTTCCAATCAAATGAATACTAAATAAATATCTCTACTTAAAAAACATCGTCCGATATAAACCCTTTTCATTTGCCGTTTTAAAAACTTTTATTCAATAATAACAAGAACAAAACAACCATTTTGAATGTTATAAAATATTTACAAATAAAAGCGCCTTTTAAAAGAGTAAGTTTGTTGGGAGATGATTGAAAAGAAACTTCCAGAGAAGTTGGTCGTTAAAAAGTTAAAAAACAAAAGTTACAAACTGAACGTTTTTTATTATTTTAATTTCTGAGCGATATTTCGAACAAAATAATTCAGCCTTTTGAGAACAGAAACATTTGATTTGATTATTCCTGTAAAATGTATGTCGGTTCAAATAAACGCAAAAAAGATTAACTTATGATTTCGAACGAAAGCTTTTTGCTATGCGATATAATTAAAGTTTTCTGGAAAAATGGAAATAATATTGAAATATTGTCACTTCCAATAATTCTAATCTTGGACCAAAAATTTATTAACACCCGCAGCTTATGCAAAACGACACTTAATTCTGGTGAAGAAAATATGCAAAATGTAGTGGTGACTCCACGACTGACGGAATTATCTGAAGCCATTTAATTTTCATTACGACGAACACATTGAAGATCTTCAGTAACATAATGGTCCCGTCTTGAAGTCTAGACGGAGTGTAAACTTTCCTAGTCATTTAGAGACGTTATTGACTGATGGTCTAGGAACGATATCAAAACACGAAAATCAAGCCGCGGTGAGTCAGTTACGAGCGTTGTTTACTTAACCCTTATTATAATTTGGATTAATTTCATTACAAATATCAATTGTCAAGAAGTTGGCCTCTAGGTCCTAAATAAACTAATTTGTTAGATATTTCTCTGGGATTTAACGCAACAATAAATTTACATATTTATTTACAACTGAAATGTTTTATAATTAAGCGGTACAAAATACTTCTTGTATGAAATCAAACCGAAAATATGTACGTCTCACATTTTTTGTGACATTTTCCTTACAAATATAATTTACACAAGTCCACGAAGCTTGCAGATTTTCTTCCCCTATTTCCTGTGTTTCGTGAATAACGCCACGTGCGCGGGTGATAGCACTCACCCCGGTTTCTCGCCCTTTTGGCCAGTACGTCGTAAAATTACAGTATCGTGGATTAAGGTCACTGTACATTGACAAGAGTAAAGAGAGCAAAAATGCGGGTTGTATGTATGCCGGGTATGCCGGAACATTGAATGCTAAATGTTCTCTGATAGACGCCCGGTAAAGGTCACCGATATTAATATGTCGAGGGAACTCGTAGATATTATTATTAGAGTGACAGTGGCTTTAGTATCTGTCGCTCCATCTAGTGAGCGGTCGACCGCACATTTTTTCGCCGCCTCCGATGGCATCCCATTATGTCACTCGGCCCGCTTTGCGGTTAACGCGCTGGCAAAAGGCTGGCAATGACTGAAATAAAAACCGCTCACGACGTCTCCTGAACAAATTCATGTTTATTTTTATATTCCCCGAATTATTAATGTTTCCCTCTCCGGTTAATCACTAGTACGTATAAAATAGAACAGTAAGTATTTACAAGATTTCTTCGAACTGCTTTGTCACAATGGAGGATCGATAAGGTATTTGACTTAATGAAGAGGGCTATAAAGGTTAACCAACAAACGTTAACTCAAGACACGGCACACTGAATTGTTATTAGAACGCACGGAATGGGATGCTGGGAACTATTTGAGAAAGACCAAAGCTACTCCAGAGTTTAATTTAGTGTTGGAAGCAGGATTTCGCTCAACTAACAACTCTACGAGAAGCAAGTTTCCTTAATCTAGGTTCAAGAGAAATAGCACCTATTTTATAAAACTTAATTTGTTTGTTCAGGGCTTGTACAAATCGAGGGCATGTCTGTGTTTACTAAGCCTGAATTGAATTAAATG
Source organism: Cyclophora albipunctata (assembly GCA_963082685.1). Lineage (NCBI taxonomy): Eukaryota > Metazoa > Arthropoda > Insecta > Lepidoptera > Geometridae > Cyclophora > Cyclophora albipunctata. The sequence goes on along the minus strand of OY720119.1, from coordinate 6,187,688 downwards.
TTTCAAACTTCACTTACTGCTGAGTGACAATGAAATACTAAGAAGTACATTACCAATTTTATTTTATGATTAATAAGCATTCCGGTTTAGATTAAATGAGAAAACATATCACGAACATGTTTTTACTAAAAATATACGAATTACGAACAAGTAGGTATTGGGTGATACAAAAACATCAATAATCAATCTAGACCTACTCCATTAAACCAAACTTTAACTCATTCCTAAAAACAAACAGAACCTTAACCATTCGTATTTTACGAACGAAAAAAATCGGGGAAAATATACAAAAAGAAAACATTATAGGGTTATTTGTAATCGCGACGCTAGATCTTGTGACACGAAATAACATGACTCCGCATTGTTTTAATTTAAAACCTAAGCGCTATCCCGGGTTTTCGCTGTTCCGTGTTTGAGCAATTCCATCTGAAATACGAGGTCATTGTTGGTGGCACCGACGGCGATGGAGTCTGAGGGAGGGGGAGGGGGGGCATCACCACTACTGGAAACGAGTAGCACCAAACCCATTACTGTAGTAGGCGAGAAAGAAATAGGGCGTTTGTGTCGAGTTCGGTTTAAGTAATTGTATTTCATCCTTTCTTTTACATTACAACTTTGTCGCGTTCGTATTAGTTTTTTTAATTATTCAGGTAAAGTTTTTTTATTTATTGATGTTTTACTTTTTTAATTTGGAGTGTTGTAATTGTATTAAAGTATTAGCAAGTAACTAGAGAAGGTATAAATCAACTCTTGGGTTTTAGACTGTTTTAGACCTCCGACATAGTCTTTAACTACCAGATTTCATTGCCCGGTTCTGTTTTTTTCAAATGTGATTTTATCAATTCAATACATTGTTTAGGATAATATTTTATCAAATATTTACCAGAATAAATAAAAATCCTTTTCTCTAGTTCGATCCATGCCTATACAAGTAGTTAATAGACATTTTCATCATTAATAACTTTTAAGCGTAATGCTTTGAGCACGGAGGCGCTACTTCCGTTTAAAACTTTTGCCGCATTTAACTTTTACTTACATAAATAAATACAGTTTGCCACTTTAAAGCCTTTCGTAGTTTACAGTCCACAGTCACTGTTTTATGTATCCCATTAAACAGTAACGTATGCAAATTCAAGAACAAAAGCGTCAAAATGGGAATTTCCTCGCAATCCAAAAATACAAATTGGAAACGTCAATAAACAGGGGCAATTAAAATGAAACAGCCGGAAGAGCGTCCATTTTGTCCCCACAGGTCGGTACCTAACGGGCCACCTACAAAAGATATTTAATACACCCAAAGGGTGGTGAAACACCTAACAAATAAAGACCTTCATTTGAATGTTTAGATTATATTTTGTTACGTAGATATTTTGGGTTCTCTGAGACCCTTTTAACTCTCTTTACCCTCGATGTAATACTATGTTAGGCTTACGAAATATTGTTTTGAATAATATTTTAAACATATTCAAATATTATTCGGTAGATCGTAGGTAAATAAATACCCTCAAACATGATAGCGAAATTACACATTGTTAGCTTCAGTGATTTCAGAAGGCTATTTCTATCTGTTAATATATGTATAGGATTATTTTTTCATGAAGGGCATGAATATTGGGACAACAATAGGTATATAAAGATCTGTCGTTCGTTGAGATTGCGTATAAAAGATTAGGAGTCTCATTTGAACAGCATTGCGGAGAGACGCCGGAGGTCTTTATCAGCGAGGGTATCTGCGCAGGTGTTGGATGGAAGGTCCGACTTTCTTCGATTCCCAACTTAAGGTACCATTCACAACTTTCCTCAGTCGTTCCTATCGATTTTAGATTAAGAAACTTCGAAAGCCTGTAAAAACATTTTGTAATAAATTTCTGTACTTTACGTAACCAGTGCAGAGTGTTTTGGAGTTGTTGCAAAAGTTGGTAATAATGATCATGACGCCAAAAAATTGCCTTTCTTTCACGACAAGCCGTGACGTAGGACTATGTTTCAAACTTGACATTCGTTGGGAAAAAACTTCTATGGTGGCACAGAAAAGTTTTGCTTAGTGTTTCGCAACTGAAGCTGAATAACATGTATGCAACTTACTATCTACCTATTTACCTTGATACGTTCATATCCCTTCAATGGATTGTGTTTGAACTTTAGAACTTTTAATCCCCTTTCATAATCATAAAGCTGAAGATTAAGATTTTTTTGTTGGTTTGTTTGAACTCGCTAACCTCAGGAACTACTGGTTCGATTCGAATAATTATTTTTGTATTGGATAGCCAATTTCAAGGGAAAGGCTGTGGGGTATTTTTTGTCCCAAAACTCCCACGGGAACGGCCTCAACGCCGGTAAAACCGTGAGGCAATGCTACTTACATAATAAATCAACGTTAGAATTGAGTGAGTGAGTTTACAAGCTGCCAGTTGACTAGTATCCAGGAGACTAGTTTGACACAACTACCATCAGTCATAATCAAGATCATTTATTCTTTAACATGGGTAGTTATAAATAATGTGTTCGCTAATCGGCAGTTTTTATAAACACGCCTTAATCGACACGTCTTTATAGTTTACCTATATCTATAATCAATATCAAAGTCCAATATTATAAAATGTAAACCTATGTCTATATAAAGTCTACTATTATAAAGTCTATGAGCCTCGAGGTGGGGAAATGCATTGACTCCAACGGCACTCGCAAATATTTGCACAAAAGTTTGCTCAAAGCAAATACTTATGAGATTAAGTCTACGTGGTTAATGTAGATAATGGTAATCTTAATGTAGCCAAGAATAATATAATATATTATGTGAATGTAATGATGGAAACATGTTAATGTTTTACATAGAAGCTAGAACATTGATTAAATGTCCGTCACATTAACCCAATAGTAACTTTTTGTTAACACGACACACTTCTAACAATGTGCAATCGCCCTCATAACAAACTTTGACTGTTTGGTGTGAATAGAAACAAAAATCTCCTAGGGCGAAGCAGCGACATGGAGGTAGGACGTATATTAATGACAGTGTTTCTTCGCAGCTCGTTTCCGTTCTTTTGTGATTGCTCACGCGGCGCACTGCCTTCTCTCGGCTTTTGAATGAATACATACGTGAGCGAACAATTGTCCCGGGCATTAAGGTGTTTTGTGCCACTTGAATTTATAAACACGACCCGCTTCCATCGTTAAAAATGTAATTGAACTTGATTTACTTGTACTCAAGTACTTTTACGAGCACGTGTTTTATTTAGCCTTGTTTAATCGCCATAGTCGAAAAAGTTGTTAATGCATTAAATACAAAACGCTATAAATAATCCGAGCCCTTCCCACTATCACACAATAAATGAAATCAATTTACAAACAATAACAGTCAATGAGAAGGGCACAAATCTATTATTTACGACAAAATGATCGGAATTATTTATCGTATCAAGGAATATCGGGGATTTTGCTCACATATGTTATGTAAGGCCAATTCCAGGCCTCCAGTTCCGCATAAAGATGAGAATATGACATAAAAGTCGATAAATTTGGTCAATAGCCATTATACGACATTGTCGGGGTGCGAAAATATGGAAGTGTGGGGGGAGTTCACGGCTGTTTGATTTAGGGCTGGCGGGACGCCGCTGGGCTGGTGACGGCGTGGAGGAGACACGCGCCGCCCGCGCGCGGCTCTCGCTTGTTTACGGCCCCAGTCACACGAGTGCCGCGTCCCCGAAATGGACAAAGGATATGTGTTACGGACACTTCAAATCTGCTCCGGTAACACCTGCTTAACCCTATTTTCTCCAGCTCTCGCAATACAGATTTCTTACAGCTTTATCGTACAAATAGGACTGTGCACGGAACTTTCTCGAATTGTTTTCAAAAATTGGAATATTTTGTGGATGAATTTCAAATATTCAACGTGCTCGTGCAACGTAGTATTGATACCACTGCGACCGGAACCGGACAGTTATACACTATGCAACCTTCCCGCAGACAACGGTAGCCATTAATACAACAGTAAAAGTCACATCCAGACGTTGTAAAACTTTAAGTCGTTGGCAAACGGGAAGGACACTAGAACTGGGAGCAAGCCACAGCTGGCAGCCATCCGAGCTCATACTACTATATACATACAACAAACCTAACGAAATAGAAAATACCATTATTCTTCTCACAAGACAAGGAGGCGTTCAACCAATGTTATTTACAGCCAGGTTTGTTTATTGCTTTGCTTGAATATTGTAAATTATTACCTTCCCAAAGAACCAACAACAAAAGCTGACGTCTCGAAATCATGAAGCTCAAAAGATTTACCATGTAACAACTTTCAAAGTAAACTATTCGCAGTAAAGTGAAAACAAAAGAAGGATTTAGATGTACGAATTGTCAACGTGGCAAAGATCAGGAAAATTGGAGATAGGAAACTCGAAAGCCGACCCCAAATAACGCAGTGGCGATACGAGAATATATCAAACTATTCCAAGTACAATTTTATTGGAAATTCCTTTTGGCATAAGAGAAATATTGCTCGACCAAAATATAACTTAATAATGTGTGGACCTACTTACCGATCATTATTTAACCATTAGGGTCGTTACTTAACTCATATAACCAGCTATAATAATGACATTAAGAAACAATACATAAATATAATGACCGTATATTTAGAAAATTATTATTTACTGAGTAATTTTTGCCTTCGCGTATTATTCGTTCTTTGATCAATACATAGCTGTCTGAAGCGTTGTTAAATTTCTCCGATAAGTTACAGTATTTCCATTTGTGTCGCTTAATCATTATAGGCCGCTTACTCATTTCAATGTAAATTACGAGTATATACAAATTAAATTGTATCCCACTGCGTATGTACCAATCAAAGTCAATAGGTATTTCAATATTCTTGCGGTTGCGAGCGATAATAAAATGAAGCAATGAACGTGAATCCATTTATAGGGTGCGCAAAATGAATAAGAATTTGTAAGTGAGATATATCATGTTCTGGCTCATTTTACAGGTCCGCGCCAATCTTGGGGTATTGGCATTCAAATTGATGGTAAGGGTACGTTTCACCATTAGAGGGGACTTATTAATTCCCCTTTCGACAGGCCGACCGAGGAGGCCATAAATTCACCTCAACCAAAGGGATGACCAATTTCAGAACATTTACGAGCCACAAATTACGCGACCGCTGAAATATACTGGCCCGGGGACGGCAAAGAAGTGGAAGAAGAAAAAGCCCAAATGTTAATTTAATGTTGAGAGGCACACAGAATGGCTCCAGTCCTCGAGATGAGATATATATCGGCCGCGCCGCGGAGCGGCTCAGATACTAATTTTATGCAGGGTAAATGAGCCGAGGGCAGGCATTTGAATCGATATTCATTTACTAAGCGTGCCGTTAATTTGTGCCGACAATAGTAAGTATCATGAATATTATCTCGTTACTTATTGCTTTGCGATTTACAACTCACTTTAAATTGAGAATTTATAAACGTGTTTTGGGTGAGGTTAGATTTACGATAGCAGAAACAAATGATTCTACACCAAAATTAATTATAACAGTGAGACTTATCTTCCTACGTTTCATCTCATAATCTACTGAACTGGACAGATTCTTACAATAAAACAGTGACGCAAAATAGAATTGCCATAATACGTAATACCGAGGCTCATGTAAGATTTATGGAAATATGAAAAAGAAAACAAAACATTCGGCAAGTTTGCGCTTTAATGGTTGTTTTATTTGTTGGCGTCGATATATCTGAGGCATTCGGGTAACGTTGTGCTAGCTAACTGTTTTATCACTTTATTGCATGAGATGGCATAAACTTGCGAAGGCGATAGTAATAAAAATTTACTGTAGGGCAAATATAAGGTAACAGTGTTCAGAGTGAACTTTAGATAGACGGGTTATTTGAAAGTTTTTCTACAAACACGGGAACCCAGATTCAATGTAGGTATTACAGTTTGGTATATAAAGATAAAAACAAAATAACACCCAGATCTATTTCCAGATAAACATTTTCAAAATGATTGTGGAGCGGCAATATCTCTGTCATGGCTGCCCGCATCCGAAAATTGGATTTAATTAGGGCAGTGCGCGTGAAACACTCTGTTTATAGCTGTAAAATGGACTAGAAAGCGTAACTTGTACATAGATTTTGTACATTTGTTTGCTCTTTTTTGCAAGTAGATATTTTAACTGGCATAGTTATAAGAATAAGTTAATTAATTAAACTAAGTCCAGACGCGTCAGTCAGTATGAAGGAAAAAGAAAACGCAAAGGCAGAATCCCTAAAAGTCTAGTTTATAACAAATAGAAACACTTCCTTGCTTATAAAAATAAATATCTGTGCATAAACATGACCTCATTACAGCTCGCGTAATACCCCTATTCTAGAAAATACATACAATGAATGTTAAACAACGCCGCTGAGAAAATACGAGATACAAAAGTAAAGCACCTCGTTAGTGGAATATTATTTGTATGGAAGTTACCTCCACACATAACGAGACCAGATACCGGATTAAGTAGTTTTAAAATTGACATTTTCGTTTTACGAGAGCTTTATTAATATCGTATTGGATAATGTTTCACTGGTTTACTGACCGAACGTGAAACAGACATAACACATTTCTTGTGAAATGAGAAATTAACGTAGTTTCAGTTAGTGAAATTTTTGTTAATCAAAATAATTAGTATGAAATAATCCGTTTGAAATGAAAACGTGCAAAGTAATGAAAGCTTCTGTGAAGCAAATAAACGATTAAAAGATAATTTCGCGGTAAATAAATTACAAGCAGCGAGCTTTATTCATGCAAAATTTCGTATGTATGAGGAGGGTGCCAAAACGACTTTAGGCAATCAAAACATAATTTATTCAATCTGAACCACGGACCTTAAAAAAAAATGAATCTATATGCAGAATATGCGTATCATAAAAATAAACCGTAAATATATTTAAAACCAACTGTTTAACACATAACTTTTCAACGTTAAAACAAAGTACTGCAATCTGCCACAAAAATATCTGCATACATACAAAATACTTACTCGAATTCAGCCTAAAAGTGTGGGTGTACATCGTATACATCTGCAAATGTATGGCGTTCACGAGATACGATTATCTCCCTTGTATATTTCCCACGTGTCTGAATGCAGTCGGTGGAAAATTAAAAAGCAAGCTAGGGGAAAAGCAAGCTTTTACCAAAATACCTGCACTGTGAACACGTACGGTTAAAAGGTGCGATTGCTATGCTGAATGGCAGGCCGTGTCTTTCTAACATTGTTGGTAATTAGATTCAGAAACACGGAGTAACTTTTAGTCGACGGATACTTAACTTAGTTATTACCTACTTCGTCTAATTTTATGTTCCTCACACATGTTTTTAAATCCATACTTCTGTTTTAACCATTTTTTATCAACAGCTTTAAAAAAAGGAGTATTTAATGTACAATCTATAACTCAGTTAAGCAGAATCTTCCAAGCAATCAACATGAGCCCCGAAATCAAAGGAGATAGGAATGGCTCTTTTGTATTTGGGTCATGTTTCCGGTCACGAGTTTTAAACAATCAAACGTACAATGTGTGCTTGATTAACAGGGGCTAGGTTACGTAGTCAGGCTCCAAACACGACGACCCAGCCTTGATTTATCCAGCTTGTATCAATCGAATAATTCCGTCTGACCCAAAATAGAAGACGATACAATAACTGAAGCATAAACTGAATGTTTAATATATAAGCATTTTTCGGACGCCCTGTTTGATCGGATAATTTATTTTTCGCTGATTGCAAAGCTGCAAACGAGAAAATTGGAAAACACTTCAACTGAACATTGGGTCCATTTGAAGTATTCTCCATCCGAATAAAATCTCTCGTACATAACTCTCATGACACAACCAGATTTATTCAGTAACAAAATAAATCTCTTAAATCGTTTGATAGATTTTCTCGTTTAAACTAAGTAAAATGGTTTCAAATTATTAAAGAGAGTAACCCTTACCTTAGACTGCAGATCTTCACGCCGAGAGCCTTTAAGAAAGTCATAGAGTATGCAAAGTGGCAGAACCATTATAGCCGGCTCTTTGCATAGAGTGGCGGCTGCGGCGAATAAGAGCGTCCCCGCTAAAGTCAACCACTGCATCAGTTCACCGGTGTCTTCACTCACACTACCACTGCACTGACACTTCGCCGCCCGCAGGCTCCCCGCGCCCGCCTGCACTTCACAAGCGTCGAACATTTTTAAAGGTCCCGCTCTACTGGCTTTCAACAGTCTACGAAAGTTCATCATTATGTGTTGCACCAGCCCGTGGCAGCTGAGCCGGAACGTCACGTCACTTGAAGTTAATTGTCTTCGTACGATGTTATCTTTGAGTATTTGTCGGCATTGACTTCTGTGTCGGGGTTCGCGGAGACGTATGTGTTCGCTGTATAGGAGGAAGCTCAGTAGGAATAGATTGCACGCCGTTAGGTCCGCTCTGCCGACGACTCCGGCGACTGCTTCCGTGTGTATGGGATGAGCGGCGAACGAGAGGCCCGCGACGGCCGCGCCCACTCGGATACAATACGCCGGTAGCAGCCTCCGCGCCGTGACCACAACCAGGGCTGTCGCCGTGCAGTGGAATATGATGTTCAGGAAGTGATAACTCCATGGTTTGAATCCACTGAGCGCGTAGTTGAGGCGGAAGGTGGCGACGCAGAGCGGCCGGTACGAGCCATGCGACCCGGGGTCGGTGAGCGGGGTGCCCCAGTAATCATTTTCAAACAATGCCTTTATAGGGGTGTGCCCGATCACATCCGGATTCGAGAGTATCGCCCGCCTGCAATATAAGAAAATACGTGTTATCAAACCTGCCCAATACCATAGCATCAACCTGCATTGTTTTACACATGAGTAGCACGATATCATCGTTAATTGACTAATAATATATGAAGTTTAAATAAATTCAACTGCTAATAAAGTTATATATTAAGGATTAATATTATAACAGATTCACGTCAAGTCACGTCATTACTCAATGAATAAAACATTTAATACGATATAATAAGTATTGAAGTAAGTAAAGTAACGTTAATTTTACATTACATCAGGTTTGATTAAAAAACTTTGCGTCACAACTTTTTATGGTTTAGGTTTTCCTTTTTCATTGAAAATGTTGAAGCTCTGGCTAAAACATTTTCCGTAAACTGGACGGTACTTATCTACCGGGCTGATACAGTTATGTTGCTGCAATAATTCATTTTAAGCTTTATCTTTTTGGACCTACTTTCTACTATTATGCAAAAATGTTCACAACATACATACCAATACTTTTATGTGTATTAAGATCCTTCTTAACAACCGAAAAAATTGTATCAACATTTATTTAATGATGGAATTTCTCCAACATCAACTCAATTAACATCTGACTGAAACATCCGTTCGGATTCCCTACAATCTGCTCGTTAATAAATAGATGTTTCTGTGTGCACTGCGGCTCACTACAGATACTGAATTGAAGTGCTTACACAACAGAATACTCGTACCTAGACCGAAACAACGTGCACAATACCCATACAAGTGTAATAGCACATACCACATACCTGTCTATTTGTTAATGATCTATACAACCAAAATATGGTTGAGAATACGAGTCTATCTATGATATCAATACGTTAAAATATAAGGATATGTTGCAAATCCGAACGGATCCGTGTCGGCTTAATTTAAATAAAATATCCCGTTGTTACCTGGCGGGCAGTCTCTCATCGGCACTGAATCTATTGGGTATTTTTCCCGAGCGATTGGCCCTTTGCCCCCGACCGTACCCGAACTAAATAATGGACATGTTTCAACGTAAGACGCCCACTGGAATTGGTTTTGTGAACCGTATTTTGAAGCTTTCCGTAGGATGTGCGAACTAACCGCGTTCAGACACCGCTCTATGTGACCGCTGACCTGTGAACCTTTCACGTTCTAGACTCCAGCACAAGCTTCCAGCTCAATTTTCGCTTCTCTTAATTTGTACCTCACAAGTGATACGAGACACACAGGAAATTGCTAACGAAGGTAACGACGGAAACTATTAGCGCACCTTTGATAACTTGACTTCATTGTGTCGCTCCACTCACATCTAAACACCCGACACCGAATGTAACGCGACACAGGATACGAAATAGTTTCTATGATGTGAAACACTCGGTTTGATTATTGCTGTTTCGAGCTAATTCTGAATATGATTTCTACGAATAGGTTGGAATATCCTTTGAGGTGGTAGTAACTAAACTAACAGCTTAACCTAGTCGTAATAAGTATTTTATCCCTATGTATAAATAAGAGTATTCCGTGAAATCTCTTTTGGAAAGTTATTTCAACAGACAGCGAAAATAACCCTCGGCCTTATTTCGAAAACAATGGTATTCATCCGATTTTTCGAAATCTCTTAATATGTCCATTTATCAGCGAAAACCAAACACATGTGATTGTTTACTCATCCTTAAGCTATTTGATCCCTCATACATTTGATCCCTTCATTTTAGACTTGAAATAGAAAGCCAGTGAAAATAGCCGATTGAATAATATATTTTATGGGACCAAAACCGTGCTTACTATGCGAAGAAGGAAAAATCATCTGTAACATTCAGCCATTGTATTGCAAATTGTGAGTAAGACGCCTTTCCTTTACTTATTTACATAAAAAGTTGTGAGAGCATTTCGTTCGCAAATGACTTTCGTTTTGGACTTCCTCTTAGATCCAACAAACGATATTCATATTAAATGGAATACTAGGTTGGACCCCTTAAAAGTTGCGGCAACACAGCTACACAGCTATAGCATGGGTATATAAGTGGGATCATTTTCCAATCTTTATGTCATACTCGTTTCCTTTTGCTCGCACATGTATGTTATACCTGAGGCAGTTATAAAATCGGAACGATATTTATTCAAAGCATTTATACCGTATCGTTGCTCATAATAAAATGAAAATAGAAATACGGAATACCTTAGTAGGCTCTCGATATGGCCGTTTTCACTTTATGGCGGTAGAAGTTCCGTAACCGGCACCACCTCGTTTTCACATCACTGCGAGGATGGTATCGATTTACACAGATAATAAATTGTATCGATATTGGATGTGGGTGTTATCAGGAATACCAAACAGATACATACACTTCTACTACGTTTTTTCTATAAGTGAAACTTTATCGGCCGAGATAAAGTTAACTCATCAGATGATTTATTCGTAGAACGAATCCGGAACTTTGAACAGTGTTCTGTCCTTCGCAGAAAATGATATTAAAATGTTCCTTCTTTATTCGAAATGGAAGCCTACGTAGAGCGTGGTCGTAGGTACTAGACGAAACATTCCATGTATTCAATATTTTCCCGGTTTCCTGGTAACCAGAGATAGATAACAGGTTAAGTCATCAAAGAGTTCCAGACAGAGATACTTTATATTATATCAGAAAGGATCTCCTTTGTGGGAAGACGGAATAAAGTATATTTACTTTTAATATAGAAACAGAATTCTAATACTATTCGCAGTAAATCGAAGTCTCGCCTACAACAATATTGGTTCATATTGGTTTTCATATCCGTTCCGATAAAAACTGGCGTCCCTTGCAAAATGGAAGCTAAGATTGAGATAAAGTTGGGGATAGTGCGGAACTTTTTGCTTCGGAAGTCGGGCCAGCTGGTGCGCACTCGTCACGTAAGCCCTCAATTACGAAAAACTAAAGCGGTTTTCGGCGAGCTCGAATCGAGAACAAAGTTCATCGATTCCATTCCGATTACTGTTTCGCAGCACTTTGTACAGGAAATTAGTGTCTTCAAATGAACATCCATCTTTATGTTTACTATCGTATAAAACTATGGCGTCTTGGAATATGGGATCTATAATAGGAGCAATAACTTCGTCTTGCCAAACCACTATAGTGGTGGTTTGAATTGAAACGTTTTCAACAAAACTCGCTTACCAATAAAAGGGGGTTTTTAAGGAGTGGTCGTTTCAATTGTCATTCTATATTGGTGAAAGGGTTTCGTGTGTATGTCGGTCCTACTCATTTAGTCCTGTGTAACCTCCTTCTGTGGTTAAACGCTTGCCACGATCTGCCGGAGGGGTTCAGTCCGAGACAGGACAGGTGGGAATTTGGGTTAAAACAAGTCAAGGGTGTATAATATGTGATGTGTCCTATACATAGAGATAAGGTACACATAGCGAACACCGAATATAAACCGTGGGTACTCTAATTGAATGTGTGTAAAGCTACCTTTGTGATTATGTGAGTAGGTATTTAATAGACCATTCGTAGATTCCATAATTGAAATGTTCTTTTAAATTGATTTATTATTTGATGGTTGTTTACTTCAGGCTCAAAGAAAATTTTGTGGTGGACTATGACGCTAAGACAATATGCATTTACATTAACTTACACAAGTGTAGCCAAGGGGTTCTCGTAAGATAAAACTACTACTAGTATAATACACATGAACAATTTCAATAATGTACTAATGATTGGAACACTTGTCAGTATCTTGCTCCCCTAGATAAATGGCAATCGTTTTACTTCGGTCGTTTCTGTTCGGTATTCTACTAACAAATTGTACAACCTTCTTTTGAAAATAGAGGTATTTCTTTAAAAAGTATGTGTTAGTGCAATCTATGTTTTCGCCGTCGTGATCTTCGTGCCTTTTGACCAAAATGCTATAAGAAAATATAAAGACTCTAGCACCGCGGTTTTACCCGCATCGTGCTCCCGTGGGAATTTTGGGATTAAAAATAGCCTACAACCTTCCAGTTGAATGTGACTATCTATAACTATAGAAACAAATTATTGCAATCGGTGTGGTAGTTTCTGAAGCACGTTCAAACAAAAAAAAATCTAACTCTTTAACTTTGGTATTTTAATATATATGTACGTACGCCTATGTATTAAATCTTGCAAATCCATTATAACCGAGGCTTGTCAATAATAGTTTATAGTTTGAACTAATAACACCGAAGTGTCTGAAGCCGATGAACTAACTTCCCTCCGCCGAGACTAAAGGGATCAAATATAAATTAAATTATATCATTAGCTCACGTGTTAACTTTTTATGTATTGTTTAATAAGACTTTTTTAGTTGAAAATTAATTGCTACATTTCCTAGAGTCTTACCTAGAGTTTCCTAAAGATATGTATTTGTTAAGTAAGAGTTACATGCCCAAATAATGTATAGAGATTACAAGAGATATGTATTTGATAAGTAAAAGTTACATGGCCTAATAATGTTTATTTTAATATTGTACAATCTTCAAAGAATGCAAAGATATATTTTCAAAATCAAATATTACTTGCATTTGCTGTGAAATGATAATTTAAAGAATAATGCTTTACTAACATTTTCGTTTTATTATTAGGTACCAAGAGATACTAACAATCTAAACCTTTTAACCTGCTATAGCATTGCAAACTTTGTATTCTAATAAAGGGGATTTTATTTTAAGAAAAAGTAAGGATCTCTTATTAAGGCAACTATAATATACCAAAGTGAACGCTATAGCCTTGTTGTGTTTTTTCTTAGAACCGAGACTACAAAGGGGTAAATAGCTCCATCTTCTTATGAAACCTGACGCCAAAGAATTTACGTGAGAATAAGCTTATATTTTTTCAGAAAAACCAAATTAACTGAAAAGTATTTTATACTTTCAAAGATTTAAACGAGGCTTTTTGAGGCCGGATTTGTTAAAAATGGTAATGAGTACATCTTTTCGGATTAATGGTTATAGTTTAGCTGTGAATCTTTCATTTAGGTGAATATCGGTAAAGTAAAACATTATAGGATCATAAACCATAGGAAGTAATGACGGTTTGGAATACCAAATAAATAATATAGTTTAAAAGGAACATTGTAAATTTTTCATGTTATATATGGTATATGGTAGGTTAACTAAACGGAGAAGTCATTCGATAGTTATTACTTATTTGCACTGCGATATGCCAAATGAATATAAACAATGATCTTACCGACCGTACTGATAACGCACACAAAGGCGCGAGACTCCACTCATTACAACTACAAGTATGGTTAAGACGTGATATAAAACAACTATACTAATTCATATATCAACTAGATAAAGGGGATGCATAAACGCATTACCTAAAAAATCAGAGATACTAGTCGACTAAACATCAAGAAACCGCAGCGGCACTGGTTTGATTCGGCGGTTTAGGTGTATGTGGTGATACTTAATGGTTTAGTGGTTTATTCAAATGTATATAAGATGGTTTAGTGGCTTCTTACCGGTCATCGTACACGAACCCCGCGTGCAACGTGTTGTAGTAGAGCAGGAATCCAAGCAGAGAGCTCGACAACGTCACCCAGTCCATCTTGAGGAGCCTCCGTCAGCGGTGATCACACATACTGGAACAAACATTACTTATACATTATGTTATATAGTACTGAGATTGGTACAGATGGACCACTAGATAACACTACTAGATAGCATAATCACATTATAATACTTAAACTGAAACAGGCAGTTTATTATCTGATACTAAAGCTTGAAATTGAATCAACTTAGTCAAAAACTGGCAACTGGCTTTTAATTTTCAAAATTAGCGTTGCATGTAGTTTGAATTCTAACTTGTACGACAAAAAAGGTACCTACTTCGTTAAAAAGGTTCTACCTATTTGTCGTCATTTGTCTGCTTAATTGTTTCAGAATGGTGGTAATGTACATTGTACAATCGAAGGTTCGTAAGATCGTAAGGTCAGAAGAGTCGTAAGATTATTTTGAATTCGTCAAGCAAGAACAAGTGTAGATCGTGTAAAGATCTGTGTATAGGCCTGTCAGATTTATCGAAACAAAATACTTACAGTAATTATAATTACAATTAACCATATTTAATAAATAACTGTGTTTAATTCCAGTAATGCATCAAGCCTTGAAAATCAGAGTCATTTTTAATGTCAACAAAGAAAATAATACTCCATTTTACTGGAGCACCAAGCTCGGTTTAATACACGGGACATATCTGCATAAAAGATAGTACTGTTCATCAGAACGTGCTATTCATGTCGGGACACAAGCACATTTAGGTTGAGTTGCCGTCAAACTTGCCGAGCACGGCAAATTTCTATGGTGCAGAGAAAATCATTTTTAAATTTATAATATTTTCTCAGTTTAGATCGGTAGTTATAGAATAAATCCCCATCCTATAGAAGAGACCCAAGCTCAAAGCTTGAATTATAGATCTAACTAATATACAATATTTGTAAACATTTTGTGCCTGAAACATTTCGTGAAGGTAATGTCAGTTTCCTGATGCAAACAAAGTTAGAGCTATTATTTATTATTAGATAAGGACTTTAGAAATAAAGTGTCATTAAAAAAGTGGTTTTTTTATGTATCTAATGAGCCTGTTCACAATGCGATAATGTATCTGTTTAATGTTTGTTAGTTCACATTATAAAACTGAAGTTATCTATAGAGTATGAAACATGAGGTATAAAAAAAATAGTAAAAAGATACGCCATTGCATTCTACTGTATTTTTCTATCAACTTGTTTTTAGGCTAGCTATATTTTTTTATACCTACATTTATTTTATTTCTCAAAATGATAATACAATAACATGTAATAACACTAATAAGTGTCTGTATTCTTGAACACTTCCAATCTATGAACCGCCTAAGAGTATATAAATAATATACACCGTAACCACACCCAAGTATAATAAAACAAAAAGCTGACGCTGCAAATATATTAAATTACGTCCCCAACAAAGTTAGGAAGGAAAAATGTTGGTAAGTGTTTAAATTACCAATATTGAAGTCGAAAAGTGTACGTGGAGCATAAATCTAGTTAAGGTAGTAAGTTTTGTAGCTCGGGCCGGTCGGGAAGTGCGACAGACACGCTGTCGACGTGAAAAATGTTCACAATGAAAACGTCCCCTACGAACAATCGCGCGACGAGTAGATTGAAAAATGTGTTCAATCAAGTATATGGAAACGGAGATAAATACGATATGCATAGACTGTGCTGTTTTGTAGAGGTAAAGTCGGTGAAGTAATTGTTATTTTGTAAAAAAAAATACAGTTTTGGTAAATAAACCTTATATTTTTTGTTTTAAATATTATTTTACTAATTTAGAAGTGACGTTTACATAATATTAAGATTATTACGACTAGTAAATTTTTGTACCCAAATACTTAATCATAACAATGATTAAGTATTTGGATTATCAAGAGGTTCTGCCTAAATTCTTACCATGCTGCGAATTTCCTCATGTAAAGTAAGTCATACCTTATTATTTAAAGATTATTTAAATAAAAAATGGATAGGAATATTACCTATATATTTATACTGTGCGAATTAATGGTAATATCGCTGTATTTTATAAAGATACAACTAAAAATTCATTTCAATAAACTCGAGTACAGTAATATCACCGGCAAGATGGCTGCAAAGGATAATTTCCCAAAGCAACACATTTATTACTTTCATTACATATATTTAAACGGACCTTAATAAAATATTGTAAATCGACTGTAATATCCGGGCTTCTCTTACGTTTCCAATGTACTTTTGGTTGTAGCCAATATTCTAACAGGAAATTACGTCATTACCTGAATAATGAACATTTTTATTGCAAATAATATTGTAACGTCGAAAAGACAAACGCCGCGAATACGAAAAAAATATACTATCAAGGTTGAAAAGATTTCATTGCCTTTGTTTGTTGATTAGTTTATATAATGTCTGTGTACAATATGCGATTCATAATTTTAGAAAAAGTATTGGTTTGCAAGATTTCATTGATAATATTGAACTGAAGAAAATCGTACATAAATAAAACTCGCAGAACTGACATGGAAAAGCCAAACTTTTAAATAAATTAAAACTTCAGACATGATTTTCATTTTCTTCTGAAGCAGCTAACCTATCTTTCATGTTAGAAAATATTTGCGAAGATGTTCCACGGTCTCCAAATACATTGTTGAGCACAAGCGCGCGGGAGCTGAGTGCAAGCTAGTTAAACTTACAACGAATATGACAGGGCGTGCTTTATGAAGAAGCTAATCCGGAAGCCGGAATAACTCAGTTTCATTTGTTATGTGGAATGAGCCAATCGCGCAGAGCAAATAAAGCCGAGTTTGTGGAGCGAAAATAGACAAAGGATCAGATACAGGTAAATAACTACGCATGACTTGGGAACGGGAAGCATTTTCGCTATTATCTTTGTTCTGACTCCCTGAAAGCTTCCCCGTTAATAGTAAACAATACTTGCTTTCTTTTAATTCGTATAAATAAAAAGTTTTCCTGCTCCTAATTAGATTTTCCTATGACTCTGCTGATTTAATATTTTGTGGCTGCTTAGTCACTTAAAAGCTTATTTGAATTGTGTGAATTAAATCAAGCGTGAATAATTTTTAATCGATATATGTATAAAAATCAATCGTGCTTCGTTTGTCTCACTAAAACTCGAGAACGGCTGGGTTGGTTAAGCTGATTTTCGTTTTTAAATGATTGTCGTAATCTAAGAAGAGTTTAAACGGTAAACATTGACCTAATAAATGCCGTTGAAACCGCAGGGCGCAGCTAGTATGACATAGTGTTCAGTTCAATTATCCAATGATTAAATTATTTAGTTCCACTGTGGTAAATTAAATTTGTATTTTGTGTGGTTCATGTTAATTTATATAATGTATGTCATAAAACCCCTTGAACGCTAGTAAATATATGTAATATTCGTATTGTTCTGTCTTTGAGGATCATTAATATGATAATAATATGATGGTTTGTATGTTCGGGCTAATCTCAGTCACTACCAGTCCGGTTCGTAATTCTTTTTGTAATGGACATTCAACGTTAAGCTTTTTGAAATTCCCACGGGAAGAGGCACACCGATGGTAAAACCGCGGGGCGCTGCTAGTCATATTATGAAATAAATAGATTTGTATCTAAACTAAAAGAATACTCTATTGCAACGTGCTACCAATAAAATATTCGTTAGACACAGATGAAAGAAATCTCACAATTCACGTCCCGAATTCGAGGATTAAAAACAGCCGATATCGGTACAATTAAACTCAAATAAGTGAACGAAGGCGAGAGACGAGTACAGTTGTTTGTTATTCGCAGATGCCCGTTAAATTCGGATTTGATCCGTCCATTGCCATCAACAGCCTCCCCAGCCGGGATGTGGGTGGCACTTTGCACTTGACTCGTGAAAAAATAGATTCGAAATACATTCGAGATCTATTTGTCTAGCTAACTCACCGCTTTCATCACCGCCTTTGTACACTTCAAGCATATTTCCGGGGTATTTTTTATTGAATCCCACCAGTTTTGAGGAGAGGGGACGTGTCATTGAAGTTTAAACAATAGTTCTGAATGATTAATAATAAATTCAAAATTTGGATTTATAGTAACATGTTCTTAATTTATTCCTTTCATAATATGAACTTTAATAACATTATTAAAATGTTCATTTATACGATTGAATTATAAAACGCAAGTCAAAGTTAGTCAAAATCTAAACTGATGAAAGTTAATATAATGTTTTAAGTAAATAAGTAATAGTTTGTAACAGTGATACCTTATTGAAACCGAAACATTGGAATCACAGATTACTTAGTCTCGCATCTCGTCTTTCACACAAGATTAACGCTCGATTCTAAGGTAAACGGCGTTTCAAAGCCCATAAATTTTACCCCGTGCTTCGTTTCACCCGCGAGAACGCACGAATTTATTGGAAATTAGTATCTACTGTAAACTTTAATGAAAATACTACAACGGTAAAACGTTTCATTAAAATCACGAGTACTTCACGAGTAGATTTAAGTACTTAGCAATTTCTAATAATACATTTAATGAAATTGCGAATGAAATATTGAAGGCTCTTGATGCATAATAATTGTATCAGAGGCAGACTTAAGTACCTACTTTATGTATGCCGTAAGAGTACCTATCAAATAAATGAAATACGGCACGTAGCCGCAAAGAAACCACTTTAATCTACAAATGATGTTTCGAAATTATTTCCAAGTCTGCAATATTCATAACTTGTAGTGGTTTTAGTGTCAAATGTCACATCGGGATTTAATAATAAGACGCCACATAGAGTCTGGGATTTCACTGTCAACCTCAGGTTACGTATTGTTTGCTACGAGTGCTACGAGCACTACGGACTACGGCGTAGCACAGTGGCGTCAAAACAATTGACACTAGTTAACAGTTAACATGCTGTTTTGAAATAACGTTTAGCTAGAGTAAACCGTTTGTTGATGTTGATTAAAGATCGTTTAATTAATGGATAAGGTATAATTAACTTGCTAACCTACTTAAAAAAACAAAGGCGGTTCTCAATTCGACTGTATGTTATTTTTCTATGTATATTGCCTGATATATCCGTAATTTATAAACCGATTTTAGCATTTCTTTCGTAGTATGAGAGTTTGCTTACTGAATGATTCCGTTATTAAACGTTTTAAAAAGGTGTTAGTCTCAAAAAAACAACTTTGAAATCGGGTTCTCGCTCAAAACAGTTATTTATTAATTAAGTGGTTTTTAAAAGTCATTTCATAAATTTAAAGACAAATCCAATATGAAGTATTTATTATTAATAATAACCGAGGCCAAAATCTATAAACTAAGAGATAGAGACTTTCTGATTCGTGGTTATTAACAATTTCAGAATATGTATAAATTACTATGATTATTATTTACTTTGTAGTTAAGAATATTCAATGCAATTTGATTCTCACAATAATATTTTCGGCATAAAAGAATCCATATTCATACCCATCAATTTAATGCGCAGTTTTTAGTTATTCAACAATAATTCAAATACTCTTGAATACATATTTATATTTATATTATTATATATTTCAATTACATTTTTATTTAAAAAAGACACATAAATCCATGAGACTTTTCATTGGAATTGGCTTGAAATTATTTTAAAAATAATTACCTTTATCACAATTACTTTTTTGCATAAATTTGTAAAATCAGGTGGATTTAAACAGACTTTTATTGTTAAAACTTTCATCTTTCTGAATTCCAAATAAACAGTTTATCAATATTTATAACAAATTCTCAGAGTGAACATAGGATTTCTCTTACAGCGATTTTTTAAACAGAATATTATTATTACTGAAACAAAGCTTCGTTCAAATATTATTTTTATTTCGGCTTCATTCATTTGTCATTTTTCCATCTGTATTTACCGTCATTTTAAAGGTACATCACATTCTACTTTAACTACGAAAAATGATAAAAATAATATAATAAGAATAGAATATAATATACCCGGACAGGTTCAGTAAGCTCTAAGCTTGTATTATGGAATCTATCCCACTGATTCATATATATACACAAATCACTACATAGTATAAAATAAAGTCGTCTCTTTTTCGTGTCTGTCACACTGTTTGTCACACTGTTTGTCTGTTGTATGCTTAAATCTTTAAAATTACGCAACGGATTTTGATGCGGTTTTTTGTAATAGGTAGAGTGATTCAAGAGGAAGGTTTTTATGTAAAAAAATTCCCGAAATTCTCACGGGAACGGGCACAACGCGGGTAAAACCGCGGGGCGCTGCTAGTACTTTATAAGAATAAAACAAAAAATCAAATTAAACAAGGAAAATAGAGCAACTGGTGAAATAACCAGGCACCTTTCTCTTTCAATGTTTTTTAAGCTTCATGTTATTTTCCGGGATTTTGTAAAATAACAAAGAAAAGTAAATATACAAAGCGTATATTTAAAGGTTTATATGGAATGGTCTGGGCATGGGAAAACATAAAAACATACAACAATAAATACAAATTCAGTTTACCCTTCTTTTGAGCTTCACCGCTGTCGGGTAAAAAGGATATCTTTAAAAATTGCCACGTGCTTTTGGGCACGTTAAGTTGTCGGTCTCGGTTGTTTCAATCGTTAAACCTTTTTGGAGATCATTACGCGAGCTAAAAACTACGACACCAGGGTTGGTCACAAACCCTGGATACTTAATGGTACTTAAACTCACCTACTAGTAAAAAATACAAAAATATAATTTGCCATATTTATAGAAAATTAACTTATTTTATTATACTCGTACAATGTGAAGCATCAAAAAATAATGTCGTTATTATTTCGGTACCAAAATTTGAATTCAAACGATAACGTTTTGTAAACAGTTATGTGTTGTAAACAATTTCCGAAAATAATTACAGTTGTGTTTATGAAGTTGTTTATAAATAATATGTAACATCAAAGTTTTTTGGAAACTGACAATTGACAGTTTAAAGTAAATTAAAAAATTAAAGAAAATAATTAAAATAAATGCAAAGCAAAGTTCAAAACATTTGAAAGTATTCGAATTACAAAAATAGTTTAGAAGTAGAATCTAAATGACAATGAACAGAACAAGTTTAAACAATAATACGGAAGAGTATAACATTTCGTAGCATATTCGTAGCATTTCGTACCATATTCGTAGCATATTCGTAGCATGAGTGCGTCCTTGTTAAGGTTATCTTCAATAACATTGTAACGGTAAGGAGGTTATGTGAAAGTAGATTGGGTGACAACCTTCCCCCGAGCGGTCTGGCGCCAATATCACAGGTATGCCAATTCTATATCTCAAACGATTATGTTATTATCCGCTACGGGCGCCTACGGATGTCTACGAAAGTGCTACGAGCTACGAGCCATTTACTCACGTATGGGTCAGAATTTCGGGTAAATTCTAACCGTTGATTAATTTCACGAATTATGTTTTGTAATAATTCGTGTTGAACTTCTAGGCGTGTATTTTAATTTGTATAAATTATTCCGGCCTTTATGCGAAAGGTTGTTTGAATACTTTTATGGTAATATAGAATTTAGTTCTATCATAAAAAGTCGATGTCATAAAAAGATAAAGGAAGAAGAACCGAAAAATAGACAGTCAAAATAAACTATGAAGTGCCCTGTTCTCGAAAATATATCAGATAAAGAACCAGTTTCTATCTCTCGTAAAAATAACAGAATAAACAATCGAGGTGAGAGTACATCCCTGGTTTAAATCTGACATTTACATCTCTCGTACCTACCTTTTTGCATCCAATCCAGTCTTTGTCCACTGAATATTTTAATTTGAGCACTGATTAAGTGTCCGTGAATTTACATTAATTTAGGCCGGTAAACAATAACAAGGAAAATTACGTGATTAATTTATAATGTTGAGAGTAAGTAGAGGGTTGAGTTGTGAGCTACATCGAGGTGTAGTGTTGGGATGTGGCGTGATAGCGGAGCCGGTGCTCGTCCGACACTCACTACAAAGAGCGCGGGTCGGGTCGCGCAGGTCGGGGGAGCGCACGACTCGCTCCGGCGGCTGCCAGTGCCCGACTGACGTTCGCACACACGACACATCTGCATTTAAGAAGCCGCTATCGTTATGCGACTAATCGATTGGTCGGAGCGAGTCGCACGGTCGCCCGCCTCACTCGCACATCTCTCGCTCGTCCACGCAGGCGCGTCGCCCATCATCCTCTTTTAAAAGTGGTTAAAAGTAAATAAACTCATACGGACTGTTTACTTTGTGAACAAGTAATGAAATTGAAAACTGGGGATGGACAATGACAAAATGATAACGCTTATAACTGATTTAGGGTATTCATTGTATATTTTACCTGTAAGGTTCCATCTTGAGCGGTCGTGTTCGTTTATATGAAGCGGTTACCCCTAGGTGATGGACACGGGCGACGTCACTTGTTGCGCGGCGACTTTGTTCCGGCAATGAAAAGCCACGCACGATATCGCACGCCATCCTTACATCCTTGCTCTTTTAACCAACACTTTAATGCTTAACTCTAGTAAATATCTCAGAGATAGATAAGAACACTGTACAAAATATTTTTTCAATGGATAATTGATTTACATCTCCTTCAAACCATTTCAGTCTAAGGGCATGTTTAGAATATTGATAGATTTTTATCAAATGCTTTTATAAGTTTTGCACAAAACTGAAAACTTTTTTAAATGATAAATAATGTCAAGTCATCTTAACGTTTATTTTATTTGCAATTTCAATAACATGTATTTTATTAAAATAATGTATTACGATTACAATGTAAATAAAGTCTAAGTAACACGACCCTTTCAGTCAAATGATGAAGGTTGGGTCCAAAATTTTAATTTGCAATTTTGATAAATTACTTCTTATTCAACATCCTTATAACAATAAACGTCCTTCGAAAGGTCTTCCTCCGAGTTCGCCTAACAAGGAGGTAAACGTGAATGAAAATAATGAGAATTTTCCTTAATTTTCCTTCGCGACTCATTGCAAAATCTTTTCTTATTTCTTTTCGCGGCAATAGCTGAAGTCGGCAAAATGTCAGCGCGGACAGCTTGATTGTAATTATTTTATTCCTAAATGTCTATCGTTTGTTTACTTTCTGGGGTATTTTTCTTGAAACAGTGTAGTTACCGTGTATACACGATCTATGTAGACTTGTTCCTCATTTACGAACTCAAAATTATGCTACGCTACCGCAATATTACAATTATATCCTTCACGTTATGCAATATTTAGTTTTAGATCCGCATGCCACATGCCAGTTTTGAAACTAATTTGATTCGTATCCGTATAAACTCGAACGTGTGAGATGGTAACCCTGCAGTTAAAATGATAAAATACATCAAACAAGTGAACATGACATTACATAAACAACATACTTATTGCACAAATAATTAATAAACAAATGATACTCGTTTTAAATAGTGTTCTATTCTAAAATGCAATTTTGAACGAACACCTTTTGGTTCTTAAACGTATTTAGGTACTAAATATAAATAAATTTCTTGTGCAAAGCGCCCTAACTCATTACTAATATCTATTTTTAACGCGGGTTAAGCTAAAAGTAGGCAAATATTAATAATCGTCTGTATTCTTGTCTCTGAAGGCCGTGCTTGTTCCGTGTCTCCGAGGAGAAACTCTATATTAATACGTATTATGGTAACATAGGTACTTAAGTTAACACATCACCGGATTTTCGGATCTATCTTTAGACTGCTTAGTTATTAATGAATACGTATCTCATTAAGTCACTGTCGTGAGCTTCAGACATTATTCATGAAATGTACTTGTATATATTATTAAACAAAACAACGACCCGTCATATCCCATAGCAGGACAATGGTTTCTAGAGTTATGGAGATATCAGTAATCAGACGCAATCCATGATATGATTGTAGTAATTTTCATTATAGTTTATAGTAGATCTATACTAATATTATTAAGCTGAAGAGTTTGTTTTGTTTGTTTGTTTGTTTGTTTAAACGCGCTAATCTCAGAAACTACTGAACCGATTTGAATAATTCTTTCACTGTTAGATAGTCTATTTATCGAGGAAGGCTATAGGCTACATTTTATCCCGAAATTCCCACGGGAACGGGCACAACGCGGGTAAAACCGCGGGGCGCTGCTAGTAGCTAAATATAACGTGAAGGTTCATAGGCTATTTTTCAACCTGACATTGCCACGGGAACGGGCACCACGCGGGTAAACCCGCAAGGCGCTGCTTATAGATATTTGGAGTTCTTAAAGAAAACGTCAAGTACGATTCTGTAGAAAAGTTTCCTCTGCGTCAAATAATCCAATGAAGCGTAAATCCAATTAACCACACACCGTCCCACGTGTATGAAGATATGATACTCGTATTAAAAATCAAATATAAGTTTACTACACTGGTATAATTTTGTTTCTTATACAATCTGTAAATGGCCATAATTTATTTATAATAACTGGTATAACGAATATTAGTTTTATTTTCATCTAAGATATAAATCATTTCAAATTTTATGCTTGATTCAGCAACGTCAACAGAATTTAGAATTACTTCTCGTACGAAGCGTGACATAACGCCAGCCGGAGCAGT
Source organism: Cyclophora albipunctata (assembly GCA_963082685.1). Taxonomy (NCBI): domain Eukaryota; kingdom Metazoa; phylum Arthropoda; class Insecta; order Lepidoptera; family Geometridae; genus Cyclophora; species Cyclophora albipunctata. The sequence continues at coordinate 6,162,836 of OY720119.1, read as the reverse complement.
AAACTAGCAATATTAAAAAGTTTATAGAAAATTTATGGTAATGGATAGTCGTAATAAATGCATCTAGCTAATTGATTGTTTATTATTTACCACACTCAGTGCGAGCTAATATTCAAATGGAACACTGATGAGTAATAAAAATATTATATGACTAGAACTCTACGTTATTCTAGTTTAATTGTGCCATTTATCTTTTCACAAGTTACTGTATTTTAAGTATCCGTAAACACTATGTTTTACTTTTAAAATATTCAATATACATTATTTATGACTAAAATATGCCTTCATTTGATATTATGTATATATTCTTCGTGATGTTTGCTTTGTGAATATTAGAGCAGTGTGTATTGTAGTGAACTATAAGTATGTATATAGGCAGATAGGACGGTACTTCGGTAGCCGAGCTCTTAACATTTAGCCGGGAGCCGTATCAAACGACGCGGAAATTCCCACTTACTCTCTGATTGCCACACTAGGGGGGTTAATGTCATTGTTGATTTGGAATGCCGAATGCGCTTAGTGGGATAACGGCCTTAACGGTTCTACCTCTAATGACCGATTGCATCTATTCTTTTTATATCATTCAAAGGTTAATTTAGTCTGTGCGCGCCTTTAAATTTACTACTCTGTTTATTCTTGTTACGTTTCGGAGTCAGTTGGAAAGAATGCTTTTAAACAAAACGTATACGATGAGTGAGGTCTGAACTTAATATATTTGTGACATACTCATTGATTGTTGTTTGAAATCGATTGTAGATGTTTACAGCCCCACGTTAATTATCCGAACGCATCGAGCCGAGACATGTCGCCGCAAACAATTGTTTGCTCTGCCTCGTAAACTAAACACTACTTAAGCTGACAGTTCGTTGTCATCTAGATGCTTTAACTTGATTAATTGTCGATTTGGGAGCGGCTGATTAATACACAAGCGTCGATCCGTTCAAGAACCACTGCGTCTTAATCACGATTAAACAAAGCATTTCGACGCTGTATGATTGATTTCGATGATACCTCGCTATATGTTGTACAGATTAACATTGCTCTTAACAAGGTACATTCGCTAAGAAACTTTGGTTAAAGTTAGACGAAATTTACGTGACTCCATCGCTGAGTTAGTGATTAAGCAACAATCTGGGTCTAAGGTTCTATCTAAAACTTTGGTAACTTGAAATACTTAGGAGTCGTGGATCAAGAACTTTATTGTTTTGTTCTTTTTTGTACACTTAATGGTACTTTATCTGATTCCGACGCTGTGTTTTCAATTATTAATTAATCAAATATAATCGCACTCTATATACTGGTATATCAAATTTCAAACACGTCAATTCATGTTAAAACTATGAAAGCCTGCCGAATGCATGCACTGCTACTTTTTCTGTGGCAATATTAAAAATGTTTCAGCATTCGACAGCTTGTCGCTTGCTTTTTATGCAATGATATTGGGATTTGTCCCGATTAGTCCGATATTGCCCCCAGTAGAGAGGGCAATAAAAAATGCCGCGATATTTCGGGGCCGTTTTTCTCACTATTATCTCTTTCTGACTACTTTTTTATAGTTCAAACCAAATATTTTGCTACAAGTATTTTTTATTACCTTAAGTGTATCACGTATTCACGTATCACTTATAAAGTGTATCACGAGTATCTATTATAATAATCTTGTTGTCTGTTTTCATACTTATATTTCAAACATTTGAATAGCCACTAGATTGAAAGACATTAAAGTCCGGCACAATAATACCCACATCAACATTTCCTATAATTTTCTTTTATGTTCCAGATGGTCGCAGGGTTTTCTTCTTACGTCTAGACTGAGAAACATACGTGCTTCTTTTGCCGACCTTTTGGACATCTGATGCTCGGACATTGAACACTTTCAAGCCTTTACGAATATTTCATACCTATCAATGATATTATATTTCTAGGACGAAGATAATTTAGGCCTACATTTTATATATTGTAATATAAAGTAAAGTATTAGCCTGTAATGTCCCAGTGCTGGAAACGGTCCTCGTTTCACTTAAGATATTACTACAGTGAGGACAGGATATTTACAGGACAAATTCACACACTGTTAATTAGTTGTAAGCTTATACAAGCAATACTAAGTTGTAACCTTAAATTATGTATTATAATATACATACGATAGTATTAATTTCTTCCATGAATAATAGAGACTAATTAGTCAACAATCATGTAGATGTAAGCCGATTCTCCGAATATCTGTTCTCTCCAAGAAGTCACGTAAAACCGTCACGTTCTCAATACGTAATGAACTACCACTATTACTTGTAGATATTTCTTTTCTAAGCAATAAAGTCAATAACATAAATTAATTAAAGTTTACGAAGACAATAAACAGAGAACAATATTGAAGGCTGGGGGAGGAAACACTAATGAAATGTACGGAGAACGTCGCGCCCGAGAGCGCCAGCGGTGACTAATGTAGCGAAACAAACGCATCAACTTTCATCCGAGATACGAGTACTGACTCCCTACACACAGATTCTATTTATGGATTTATGTAGAAACTTTATAAATCAGGGTAAGTAACCAGCGTTATGTTCGTAGTTCCGGCTAACTGCTCATTAATAGTATTGCCTTTCATTATAGATAATAGGGTAACGTAGGTTTTGTAATACGGAATCTGTATTTCTATGTGTGTTTTTATTATCATTTTCTAGATTCACTGTTTATCTTTTATATAGCAGAAAGCGATAATATGTCTTGCTTGTCGGCTTTCAGGAAGACACTCGGCTAGATTCGGTAGACTAATGTATTTGTGTGTGTATGTATGTATATATAGTAGTAGTACCAGTTAGTTAGATTCCATAATACAAGCTTAGAGCTTAGTTTAGGTCTAATTAAACCATGGGTAAATTTTCCTGTGAAATATTTATTTATTTATGTCGTCTTCTGCTGCACTTTATAAAGACAATTTTTTACAAGTACCAGTCGTCAATATAAAGTGATATTACCTACCTCCACTTCTTTATAAAGCTTCATTCTCGTTGATAATTTTCATGTCAAAACACAATTTCTATTAAACAGCTTTTTTGATTAATATCATTATGTAAGCTAAGCTAAGTAATTGATACGATATACTGAATAGACTAAAGATAGACCGGTACATCATATATCATATTAATATACATACTAAGTGAATTACTTCACAAGAGCACTCATTCCATATAATAGATTAGTACTGTAATAACATGCCGGTGTCCGCTAGAGTGTATCTAAGCATGCAAGTTTGTAGTAAAATATATTCTATTCATGTTTTATACATTTGTGCTTTTAACTACGCTAATTGCTAATTAAATATATTAAAACTTTACGCTAATTAACATAACGTAACATAGACTAGACCGTACCTTGCTCTTATACTCGTATTTAAGTAGAAATAAATGTATGTTCATTGAAATACCTTATTAATATCTAATGTTAGTCGTGAATGATGTTGACTTTGAAAGATAACGAATTATTTAATCTAATATTCTGAATATAATTAAATATAAAGTTGAAAAAAAGAAACTAAATAGAAATGATCGTCGATTTCTTATGAATTTAGAAGTAAACTCCGCGAAAACTTGCTCGAGCCCATTCTCTCGAGCCAAGTCTCAAAAGTTTTATAGAGACCGAGTTTAGCTTGAGACCGAACAAAGATCAATCTGAAATCTAGAAAAATCACCATATTTCAAACAACTAACGCGAGACTTAGCTAAGTTTGAAGCAACTAGGTATTCATTGAGAGAGCGAACTCAAAGTTCAATTCAGCGTAAATATTAAAGTTGAAATCTCGGTTGGATTAATAAATGGGTGTATGCGGCGTAACCACGCACAATTTAGGTTCTGTGCAATAAAATGCGAATCATGTTTATATGATAGTCGTATGGGTGTACTCGGAGGCGGCATCATATAACATTATGTAAGTGTACTCCTCTTGATGAGCGGGGACGAACGCTACCGCCAGAGGAATTGCGCACACTCGGCGCTGCGCTCAAAGTTTTCATTGTTACATCTTAACTTATGCAATATAGCGTCTGCTTCTTTAATACTTTCCACGAACGGTCGATTACATTTAACGACGCAGTGCGAGGAAATTTTCTTATTTACTGTAAGCTGGCAGAAAATCGCTCCGCGCTATTCATAGACGGCACGATTTCACACAAGACGTGTTTGATAGGAAAAGTTTTTGTTGTTGTTCTCTTTGCGTCATGCGCGCAAACAAAATAAACTTTAACACATTGCTTATATTCAATCATATATTTTGAATAGACAACGGTACTTTCAGTGATCCGTGTTGTTATAAACCCATTACTGGCCTCGTGTACCTTGTCTAGGTAATATGTAAAATGAATCTAAAAACCTAAAACAAAAACTTTTTACAAATAAAATCCGCTAAAACAATACTTGGTCCCTGTATATTCAATACGCTACCTGTCCATGTCCTATTATATTCAACAACAAAAAGATTTAAAAGTCCGTAGTGGATGAGTGCAACAAAATATCCATCATGTAGCTATTGTAGGCAGAGGCTTTTGTCCGTCAGTCATCCGGCTCGCACCGGTTACGAGCGGTTATTGATGACGCAGTTATTGACGCTCCCATATCGATCTAATATCAATAACCCATCGACAAAAAGCCTCCTCCATGATATGCTGTAGGTAATTTTAATTTTAGCATAAAAATACAGGGTGCGGTCACCCTCGTATCGAATAGCTGATCCATTACGTGTTTTATATTGAGTTTGGCAGGAACAAGGTATCATGTCATCTGTTAGTGACTTATTAGCTTATGATTAATAGGCACTGAGCACTAATTAACTGATATATCATCTCGGACGTGCACTAGTCAGTTGTCATCGCCAAATTTGATAGACATGTTATCGATCAGCTCCAGTAGACAAATTGCAATACATTCGTATTCTATTTGGTTATCTACTGCAAAATATATGTCACGTGATAGTCTCTCTGTTTTAACATATTCTAAAAACTCCGACACCAGAGTTGGACACTAACCTGTACCAACTTTCTTACACTAACCATTTTGATAGCAAGATGCTATAGAATGTCATAATAATAATTACCCTAATGACAAATATAAACTTCGATACAAGGTCAAATCACTCAAAGTTGGTCCACCAATTTGAATGTGCTCCCCATTACATGGAATTACGCAGTAATTGTTTAATAGAGGTGTTCCTATGCATCAAATTGTGTTACCATCGCCACACAAGACTTGTAGAAATACGACTCTCGTATGCTACAGCGGTTTTACCCGCGTTGTGTCCATTCCTGTGGGAGTTTCGGGATGAAAAATAGCCTATGTTACTCGTGGACAATGTAACTTTCGAATGGTGAAAGAATTTTTAAAAACAGTCCAGTAGTTTTTGAGCCTATTCATTACAACCAAACAAACAAAGTTTTCCTCTTTATAATATTAGTGTAGACAAGCAGAAGAAATACCTCACAAATGGAAGGTATGTTTAACTCAACTCGAAAAATATTTGTTGATAGATTTATTTGTTTGTTATTCGTACCTTTTTTTGCTTTGTCGCTGAAACGAGTTTACTGTTTACATGTTTACTTATGTATTTTATATTTAATACAACGTATTAAATGATTCAATAATAATTTAACAAATTGTTCAATGTAACGTAGACATTGTTAGTGTTTAAAGGTTTTTATTTGGGGCTCAATTTGTCTACATTTAGTATTAAAATAAATCATATCAAATAAATAAATATAACTCGGACAAATTCAATCTGTTAATAAGACTCAATCTAAGCCCTAAGCTTGCACAAATACTTTTTGAATATATAATTGACATGGAGACGTAGTGACCATCAAATATGTCTGCACATATTATTGACACCGGGTGGGGAATCGAACCCGTAACCCCCAACACAGAAGTGCTCTCACAAGCGACTGTGCCAACGGGTTATCTAAGTATATCTCATTAGAATTTGTAAAAGGAAATCAAAAGAATAAATTCTTAATTTCCATCACGACACGTAATAAGGCGTCGTATTTTATAAGATGGCCGACCCCACTCAGGGTTTATTGTTGCCTATAATATTGTTATAGGTCAACTAATTGTTATTAATGGTTCCGTGCCAATATGAAAACCAACCTGGAACCCTATCAACAAACACAACACTTAATTGAAACTGATGAAATATACTAAGAACTATAACTATCACGTGATCCGAACTAGCTATTAGTCACTTACCTTGATTAAACGATACGAATAAAACATAATGGGTACCTTTGTTGACAAAAGTATATTGGAACCCTGATTTATAGGGATAATGGAACTTCGTAGGCCTAACGCTCAAATAAATAGTTATAATAAAAACAATGGAAACGGGAACTAAACGAACGAAGGTACTGTCCGTAACAAAATACTTAACAGTAAAACTGTTTTCTACGGTCATAAGTGCTTGGTATAAAATTTTATTTTTCTTCATACACTGTAATGACTAATTATTTTGTAACCTATATATTCTAATATCATAAAGCTGGAGAGTTTGATTTTTGTATGATTTGATCAATTTAGAAAATTTAAATCCGATTTGAAAGTCTTTTTGTAATGGATAACTTCATTCAACGGTAAGCTTATAGGCTACTAGCAGCGCCCCGCGGTTTTACCCGCGTTGTATCCGTTCCCGTGGGAATTTCAGGATGAAAAACCTATAACCTTCCCGTTGAATGTGGCTATCTATTACAAAAAGAATTATTCAAATCGGACTGGTAATTCCTGAGATTACCTCGAACATACAAACAAACAAACAAACAAACAAACAAACAAACAAACAAACTTACAAATTTTAACTCTTTATAATATTTGTATAGAATAACCTCCCAAATAATCTCACGGGAATGGGCACAACGCGGGTAAATACGCGGGGCGTTTTGATATGAAGAGGAACTATTGATATTCCATTATCCAAATAACTTTTACTAAGTAAAGCTTAACGATATTCAATAGTTTACATTCCTTTTCAAATTCTTTACTTTATTTTTGTATCCTTATAATTGAAATATATCGAAAAATACCAAAAAAATATTTTACCTGAAGGCTCAGTGCTGCCAACTCACAAAAGCCATTTCAGAAAACCCTCATTGTATTGTATGTCATCAAAAATGTCCAAATAGTATTTTTAAATGAATTTAAAAGCTTCCAATACAATATTCGATAACACATTCACTACCCAAACTTAAAAACCATACATTTTAATTAGTATAATATAGGTACATACATAATATATTAAAAAAACATGTCCCTATTTTTCCCACCAAATTTCTCGTAGACTCAAGTTAACATATTACTTATCAATAAAATAAAACAAAGAATATCCAATAACAATCGTTCCATCCATCCATCACGATTAATTATGAAACGGACGTGATCTGATACCTAATCCGTTCATTATCCACTAATGTCGACTCGGCTAGCAACAACGCTACTAATCTGAGTCTACTCCAATTGCCACCTTGTCATTTAATTAAGATAACAATCATTCAAATAAATGTAATGTTATTATTAAAGGCCAATTTTATTGCGGTTTGCTTTTCTTTGAATGTAAGAAGTTTTTGATTGATTTATAAAGTGACTAGCAGCGCCCCGCGGTTTCACCCGCGTTGTGCCCGTTCCCGTGGGAATTTCGGGATAAAATGTAGCCTATAGCCTTCCTCGATAAATAGACTATCTAACAGTGAAAGAATTATTCAAATCGGTTCAGTAGTTTCTGAGATTAGCGCGTTTAAACAAACAAACAAACAAACAAAACAAACTCTTCAGCTTTATAATATTAGTATAGATTGAGCCTGAATGGCATAGTTCTTAGAACTGGTAAAAGGTTTCTATTCTACGAATCGATTTTTTATGTTCACTTATGTTCACTTTATGCCTATTGAGGGCGCCATTCTGCAAGGCAAGCATCTAAGTGAAGACATACGTGAGAACTCTCCACTTCCCGAGATATTTGGCAGAGTTGTTACCACCAATACATTGCATATTGATTCGACGTTGCAACATCGGATTCATTCATTAAATTCGACTGGTTTCGTTCCACTAACTCTGTTATGATTGGCTGCGTATTTTGTGACAGTGACTTATATGACAAATTTGAGTCTTCACATGTGAGTAAAAACGAGAGTATTTGACGTTGAATGTAGATATAGAGAAGTTTATCTGAAAAGTAGAGATAAAACAAAGAGAAAATCTTTGTCTTCACTTTAAGCTTGCCCGACTGAAGGCCTAGTGGCCTAAGGACTTGTTGAAGACACTTTTGGAAATCAGAGGAGACTTTGTCCACCAAGAGCACTTCTTTATAATCCCAGTCAGGCAAACATTTTCGTTGGTTTCTTCAATTATCACTACATAGTATAAAATAAAGTCGTCTCTGTTTCGTGTCTGTTTGTCTGTTTGTCTGTATGGTTAAATCTTTAAAATTACGCAACGGATTTTGATGCAGTTTTTTGTAATAGGTAGAGTGATTCAAGAGGAAGGTTTTTATGTAAAAAAATTCCCGAAATTCCCACGGGAACGGGCACAACGCGGGTAAAACCGCGGGGCGCTGCTAGTTACTTATATTTTATTTTTAACTTCGACTTCAAAAAAGGACGAGGTTGGCAATTTGCCGAAACTTTTTAAAATCTAGGTGTAGTAAGTAACCTAAATTATCTAAAGATCGCGTTTCAAATGCTTATTTATTTTCAAACACGTATGTATTACTAAAGCATAATACCAATATCAACTTAACTGTGCCAACAAATTCAATTTAATAGAGCTCACTGCATCTGCAACCAGCTAAACTTAACTTAATTAGACTATATGATTATTGTATAGGTATGAAGGTGAAATACAGTACCTACGGAAAATGCGAACACGACAAGGGCAAAGTCCGGGCCTGGTGTTGGCACCAGGCCCGGACTTTGCCCTTGTTTAGATTTGGATCTATCGCAATGCAGGAAGGTGATGTTCGAAAATGAGACAGACGTAAAACATTTTAAAATAGGTAGCTGTAAGATCTGTAAAATTATTAATTAGGATAGTTCTTGGCACAGGAATATCGCTCATTGAAGATGTCATTGTACAATAAGATGGATAAGACAGTATACATTTTAAACTCACACAATTTGCACTCATTATATTAAATGAAACGGGACGGAATTATACCACTCGATACGTCGGGTACGTACTTTAATACAGGCCCGTTGCATTTGGTATAGTAACAAGTATTCCACAGGAAGATAAATAATTATAAGGTTAAAAATTCCTCAATTAACATAGCATTGATAGCTAGCTATACATAAATTCATGATCTTCACGTAGTATCCACAATTTGAAAGCTAAATTACAATTATCTTAGAAAACGGTCCAAGAAAATGTCCTCGAGAAATTCTAAATTAGATCACGTAACTTTACCTTGGAGCCGGTAGACTGAATCAATACGTCTTCACGATTCTATTCTTCACTTTTACAAATTTGTGAATAATTACTAAACCGTGGTCTGCAGAGTTTCTTAACTACCGCCCAAAACGTGACTTTGACGGACGCTGTCATACTAATTGTTAATTAAGACTAACAACCAAAGGAAAATTTTCAATTACTTAGATAACGTTTCGACTATTTTTGCTTAAAAGTAAATAAATAATAGTCAATTAGGCTTAGAAAAACGAAAAGCATTACCAAACGTTTTTATAATAATAGTACTTTTTTCAGCATCAACGTTTTAATAAAATGTAAAACATTTACAATGTATTTTCAGTTCTAAAATATAAATTGTAATTTGTTCGTTGAGTTCGAACATGTCCTCATCACATCCATCAATCATTGAGCTATTTACATACCGTTAACAATAAACGTACACGCACAGTATTACATTATGCTATGTATTCGCCTAGACACGGCGTGACAGACAGCTTGACGTCTTAATAATTAGCGCTTGTGTACTGAGGTTATTAATTACATTATGCACCTGCGACCTGCAATCAAAACACCACAGGCCTGCATGTAATCACTGTATCCTGCGGTTTGTATTCAAATAATACGCATTAATTAATTACCCTTCAACTATCGAATCTGAGCATTATTGGTGTTTACTGAACAAACTGTTCTTGCCCGTGGGCAGTCAACGTATTAAATTGTTAGCTAGTTAATTTATTTCGTTACGTACCTACCGTTTAAAAGACAAATTTAACCCCTTATCTACCTGGAATGTCAAATTGTCTGCTTAACGAACAGAAAACGTCGCAATTCGACTTATAAAAGTCAAGTAAACCACTTACTTACCGAGCCCTAATAAGGTAAACTCGGCTACTTTTTAAATACTCTTAAAAAAAGTATCTCCATAATCTCTATAATAAATTCAACTCGTAAACTAATACGTCCTCTGAGGTAGTGGGCTAATTTGGCTCTTACAGTGAGGGTTATAAGTGCGAGTTCCCTTTGTGGATAGGTGGTGAATGTGCGAGAGTTATGAGTAGGTATACGGGCGTGGAGTAGGCACGTGGCTTATTAGCCGCTGTTGATTGCTGCGGAAAATTGGATGGGGACCTGCATACGCACGCCAATAATACTAATGATACTCTCGTCAAACTTTGATGCGTAAGGGCTTTTTATTACGTACCTATTTAAAAAACATGCGCAATCCAGCTGCGTAGTGAAGGGACACCGGTGGGTTGTTCTTGAATTAGATTGGGGAATATTGACTGGCGAATTTAAAATAAGGCGTTTTAAATTAGGAGCATGTTTTTACATACCCAAAATTTGCGAAAATAAGATTCCTAATCGTCTATTGGAAGTCGGGTAAAAAGTTAGTAGCATAATTGGATAGTTTAATGATTAATCATTCATAAAGGCAAATAGCTCTGCTAATGAATAATAATCATCAGTATTGCTTACGAGTATACAGAAACATAGAAACATACGAGTATAATACACCGCTGACGGACGCGCCGCGTAGTCTCGTGCTACGGATGACTGCATAGGCCAGCTACGCACCTACGGCTGCTACAAAGAATTTAAGTAGGAATTGATTGACAATCTTGACAATCTCAACAGAGATTGACCAAATTTAGCCCAGGGCAGGGACGCTTGGAAGATGGTGAGGGAAATCTTTTCTCAGAAGTAGACTTACGGTACTAATCTCAATGAAACCGCAATCATTATTCCCAGGGCACTAAAATAGCTTTTAGGTTATTTGAATTTAGGCAGTCGATTAAACATTCCTTTATCAATGATAATAAGTAATGTTTAAATATTTTTTATGCTTTATACAATGTTGTATTTTAACTTACAAAATAATTAAAGTGATAAAAGTTACTATTGTTATAAATACGGATAGTAGTCGTTACATGAGCCATGTCAGAGGCCTTTGGCGGCTCAATAACCCTGACACCAGGATTGGTCGGGTTGACAATCCACTCGATGAAGAAGAAGATTTATAAATTATCAACATCGAACAAACAATGTGTGAAATTAAATATTTCCAGGTTATCTTTGACATCCTTACATCGAAACACGGCACAGATTATATTCATGAATATAAAACCTCGTACGTTAGAACATAATCTGAAACTTACCGCTTTCAGTAACTGCGTGTACCTAAATCTGAGATATGTATCGTGAATTATATTTTTAGCGTAAAATGAAAGAATCGGGGGCATAAAGTATGTCGTAAAACATGATTCACAAGCCCCGTATCATGTACGTCTTATTATCACTCCCTGGTATTATGCCGTATTTTACGACGCGTAAAATTATTTTACAGAAATTCAGAGAACTTATTAGTAGTTTTGCGCTAAACTTAATAATATAATAAGTTAGTTGAATTTAACTTACAATTTATGGTAAATAAAGCATGTATATTTTAATGTATGAATCACACCAACTAAATGTATGTTTCTTTTACAGAATAAAGAAGTTATGTTAATTTCATGTTTTTAGTAAGTCGTATGAGAACGTGAACGTATTTTCTCAAGTTAAAACCTCTTAAAACCTCATTAAAAGTTATAGTTTTATATACTTGTAAATTAATTAACCAAAATAAAGCCACATAAATCGTCGCCGAGTTTTGATGAATAGCTTGAGATCAAAACAAACCTTGTTATGGTGTAGTGTGACGTCACATGTCATAGGTTAACTAGCCTGTTACAACCGTCATCACTAACAAAGGGTTAACAGAGTCAATTAGCCATCGAAACTCCGCCCCGTGACATTTAGAGGCGCAGGGTGGGACTCTATTTGTCATTAATTTAGGGAATGAGGTGACAGAAACACAGGCGCGGTCGCCGAACAAATTAATACTAGCAGCGACACTCTAACTAAACAGTATTATATCAACACAGCTATCGATATAATGGATATAGATAGACTCAGACGAAATACGAAGCTATAAATGGGAGCTCTATTTTCAGGTCGGGCGACTACGCTGGAACCGTTCTCGGCTTACTTAATAATATTAAGTTTTAACACAAATTATATTTGCTTTCCGTCCCAAATTAAACAAGAAAAATATAAGAAATATTACGTTGGGACTGTGGTAGAATTTCCTTGATTGTGTTAGTTTATATCGAACAGTTCGCCAGCTAATATAAACTTTATTCCTTGGAGGCGTCGCCGCTGTGAAGTTGACTGAAATCACCGAAGAGAAGGGTACCTTTTGTAGAGTAAGTCAACTTGGAGACCGGAGTACCTCATGAAATAACTCTCGCAATAGCAGCATGTAAAAGGTATAAAAAGCCCGTGTGCACTATAACAAAACAAATGGAAAAGTCTTATTACATACATAATCACCGCAATTGAGAGGATTGTATCCAGCAGTGCGAAATTACAGGCTTGTACTTTTTAGAATTTAATGTAATTTTTTAGTGGGATCTCAATTGAGTACTATTTATAAAACTTACCATCCAGGATGATGACTACTATAAGGGTCCGTTTGACAGTTTCGATCGGAAACCACATTTTTCATGAAGTCAATCTTATTTCAATAACACGAAACTTTAAACTTGATGAAAATTAAGCTCTCTCATTCGAGCCCGTCTGTCTGAACAGACTCTAAAGTGTAATTAGTAGAAAGTACTTTTTCACTGTACGTCATGTGGAAATTCGTGTCGTAATTGCAATGGCATCCGGGTGAAGTAAATAAAAGGCTACGTCGCCACCAGCCACCGCTACTACTGAAATTGCACTCCGTATGGGCTTTGGCAAAGATCGACGCATTTTATTTGCAAATACGTGTACCTGTTCACCTCAGAGTAAAGTACAAGCATTCATTACAAACAAACAAATCGGGACTATATATCATTCGTAGTTTGGACGCGATATAGTGACTATATCGTTATATTATAGTCTCGATTTGTTTATTTATAATGAGTGCAAATTATGTGAATTTAAAAACTATAAAATTAGAAACAATTTGTGCGTATAGTAACCGAAATTTCCATTTGCAAAAGCATGAAGTTTGGAAAGAAATAAATGAAACTTCATATTCAACGAAAACTTCTTACCAACCTATTTTATTACAAAACATGACCAAGTAAAACTCCCTTTCTTTATTCAACCAAATCAGCTACCTACTTGAACTAGGGCAAAAGTTATTTCCAAAATGATTTTGTAATGAATCTACTCGAGGGGTCTTGAACAAAAGTTGTAACAACAAACAAAAACTATTGTGCCCTACAATGGTATGGAAATTAGATACTATGCAAGTTTCACTCTGAGTGGTTTTCCCTTCTAACAAATTTTAGGGTTTTGTGTCCAAAAAGGATTTTCTACATTCATGCTGAGTTATGAAAATACGCACAGAAACAACTTTTCTTCCACAATCCAGGAAAATTTTGTATATCGAAAAATAAGGATGAAAGAAAATTACGTACAAAAACATGCCTGATAAAAATAATAAGATTTTTAAGGCTTAGTGCCTTCTAAGAATGTGTATCGGTTTTTTGTAATCCTTTGTTTTGTATCATAGGTATGGTAATTCTATCTTTTACATATTTTGTTCAGGTAAAAGGTTCACCTGAGCCACTGAAAGCATATTTAAAGTAATTTTGACATATAGTGTATGATAATATGATGACTACAGTGTATCTACTACCCAGACACACATATTTTTTCTCTGTGCCTTATTTCATTGTTGTTGAAATAATAAAGATTAAAACAACGTTTTGTTATACCGAGTTACTCATATTCTCTTTTTAATATCAAAATGAATATAAACTAGAGCAATACCTACAAGTACGTGTACAACATGCAAGAGAAAATATGAAGTAAGTATATTAATCTGAGGGCATTTTCCGTACGTTGCTTTTAGTGTGATGAAAGTTGCGCCAAAGTCCCCAGTGCCATATAAGTCCATTAAGCAAATGGATGTAACGGAAATGAGAGCTCGTTTTTAATTTCGTTGTCATGTAAATACTGTTAATAATGTGCCCACGACAACCTCTGTTTTAATTAAACCTAAAACGATATTAAAAGTCGGCACCTGCGCCTCGCGCGGCGGTATATGTTAATATCGGGGACCATTGTTTGATTGTCCGTCCACAAACGAGGCAATTTACGTTTCACCTCTAAATCTTGTTTAGGTGAGCACTTAATAACTGAGCCTCCGCAAGGAAGGACCACTTGGAGGTAACTTTTAAATTACGTCTCCGCTTTCGCTAACTTATTTACTCTTTATAAGAAGAAACAAAATATAATTCCACTTTTCAGGTCAAGAGATAATGGCCTTTGATAACAGCCTGAAAAAGCTTTCCGCTGTTTTGTTTCTTTTATCTCAAAGTTTTCTCAAGTTTGCCACAGAAATTATAACTTGTAAGATTAAATAAAGAAGTTTTAATAAATTGCCTTCGGTGAGCTAGGATTAAGACTGGGATATATCATTTTTTTAAATGTACGAAGTAGATTAATGACGGTTATTGTGCTACAGCTTGCTAGCTATCCGAATCCGGTCTTCTTTTCCTTCTTTTCTTGAACGAATTCAAAACGATTCTAATTAGATCAAAATAGAATCCGAGAAGGGTTACCGGTGTAAAACGATGCCTTTTTAACCAACCTAAAAAAATTAAGGAGGTTCTCAATTCGACTGTATGATGTTTTGTTTTTTGTCTGTTATATGACATCTCCGTCGTTTTACACCGATTTCAAAAACCCTTCGTATATTCGGTATGATTATTCCATGTTTAACCAATTTTAAAAAAGGAGGTAGTTGTCATTAGAAAAAAACCGGTATGATATCGGCTTGAAAAATATATTTGTCATACAAATTTACCTCTACGACCCATCTGCATACTCTTAGTAAAAGTCAATTTTGACTTTAAGGTGATCCAATCCCAACCCGATGGATTTAGAGTGCCTTTCCACTAGAGCTATGCTATGCTTCTTACATTGCTACGTTTGATAAAAAGTTGAATACTAAGATCAATGTTACTTAGCTATATGTTATGATAAGTCGTAGAATTTCGTAATTTCGGTAGAAAAACACTCTAATACTTCAAGAACCTACCTACTACTAAAACAGCGCTTTAACTAGGTATTTATAAACTGTAATAATGTAGGTTTGTTAATTAGAAACCGGTACCGCCTACACATATCATACATTATATTTGAAGCATGTGTTTGAAACTGTACCTACTTATATTCGTTATCCTGACAACATGAATGTCACACATATAAAAATCGTGCCTCTCATTATAAAAACATTCAAGTAACATCATTACTTCCTACTCATATTGTTTTGAAGGCTTTCATACTAAACAATATGAGTGACATAGTTTGACTTAGTGAAGATCATTGCGATTGTTAAGCAACTTCAAACTTGGCCCCGACTTGGATGGGCGGCTGAAAGTGGCATTCCTATCTGAACGCTAACCGGGCTACGGAGGGCACGTTAAGCAGTCGGTCCCGGTTGTTTCAATAGTTAGACCATGTCGGAGGCCTTTAGGCGGTCTAAAAATCCGACACCAGGGTTGGCTACTAGCCTACTCGAAATGAACGAATGAATAGTCAACAATAATTGTATTTATTAGAGTTGTGATATTATCAAAGATTGTTCGTTTCACGTAAATTCCATAACTAACCATATTGCAGGATATGTTGTTGTTGCGTCTCTTGAATCGTAAATAACAAATGGGAGAAAATAAAAGTTTTCCACAACATCATCCTGTTTATATCGAGATTGGAAGGTGAGCTGCGCATCCCGAGGGAGTCATTCGAATTACTTTTAAAAGTAAAACTACACCGTTGTAAACAATCTCAACAATCAAATATACATTAGCAGTTTTTGCGGCCAAGATTTACGACAGAGCTCGTTATCTTCAAGTTGATTGTGAACTCGATTAAACATAGTTGTTAATCATTTCTTATTAAAGAGCTTAAGAATTTTCAATGGAATAAAAAGATGAGATATTTTTTGCAAGAAAATATTTATATGTACGTCGTATCCGAGATATTGTAGTCTCTTTTCAATATCCGATAAAGAACCTTCCTTTCTTTAATGCTAATAGTATTACAGAAAATTGTAGTAAGGAAAATCGTAATTCCACTAAATCCTTAATGCGTATCTTACATTGAAAGCGGTAAAAATAATTCGCTATAACGTCCAAGTCCTCCGGTTTCCTTCATGCCAAAATTTTATGACGTAATATTAATCTGGATCCTTCAAACGGTCCCGCAAGGTCGTAATAGCATCGTGACCACATCTTACAGTAATCCTTTGAAGTATTAAACTCCCACTTTAATATAACTTGAACAATGCGGCGACCCATGGCTCAGTAGTAACAATGACAAAGTTTTCCTTCTAAGATTCCATTTTATATCTGCTCGGACCCTTTTGTTGTGTCTTCAGAGACGGCGTGTTGGATAACTCGGAAACCCTTGTTATTATGACAACGCAACTAATTTTACACGACCGTTATGTAAACTACAATCTTGATTTGATTACATATACATTCTATTTACATACAATCGGTATTTCAAATAAACTTAACAACTACATTCACATATGTTACGAACAAAGCAAACGAGAACAATAATAAGTTTAATTAAAGTTTATTATAATGGTCACGTTTCAACTACAATAAACATTTCAAAGCAGTTATCTGCGCCAACTTGGGCTTTCGGAAACCAGCCATGGCATTGGTTTCCTTAACCTCCAACGGGTGCACTGCACATAGCATAAATATGGCTTTTGAAACAGTTGAAACTTGCATATACTAAATAGCATATAAACTATAACAATTCGGCTAAGTAACAGGTAAACTGCATTGTTATCAGAACCAATCTGGATGCATACTTGTAAAAGGTAGTAAGTGGCTGGGCCAAGCCTAGCCGAGATTAGACTAGATCAAACCCCATTGTCAACTGCAAGCTTGAGATAACCGGCATAGTTTGCGTCCTTTATAAGGTTATCTATGCAGCAATACCGGGTCGAGGCATGCCGACTTCCAGGCTGCGATATTGCGTTAACTTTACAACGATCCAACAACATTCCATACATCGTTACTGCAGTTTTCCCCCGATATTCTTAATTATAACCATATTTTACGAATATTCGTTTTACCTTAGTTTTATATAGAAGTTTCATTGTGCCGTTACAGGTAAATGTTTTCTTTTTGTATTATATTTAGATATAAAAATGTTAAACAAAAAAAACTAATAGTAGCTACCAAGTAACTGTAGGCAATTCATGATTGGATTTCGGGATAAAATGGTTTTGCAATAAAGTCCTATTGGCTGAACAAAGATCCACAATTTATTTATAAAATACACCAAATAAACTTTATAAAACCAATTTAGTTATATCTATGGTAAAGATAGAATCCTTACCTTTGAACCGTCGCGTTGGAACGATCAGGCTTCGGCCAAACTTTACCAACTTTGTCTAATTAGTCGCAAAACAAACAGCTTCCGGGATGTCTTACACCAATGGAACTGCCACTAGGAATATCTTAATTTTTAGATTATGTTCAACTAAATAAAGATCGGTCAGCCAGCTCAAGTTTGGTATTAGGTAACATCAATCTTGAGCTGTTTCGAGAACTTAACTGAAATCAAACTAAAAATAATTTAGATTAATAATTTAAAAAATATAAATGACGTAAGAAGGAACAGAAGTAATAGCAAAAGTTACTAATACTTTTATTGAAAAAAATGGGCTTTACTGCAGTCCAGTTGAAGAAGAGTTCGAAATTATCAAGATAATAATTTCTTTTGATAACTATCTTATCATGTAACTTTATCAAGTAACTTTCTGTAACTTCTTATCAAGTAACTTTAAAGTATTGGATAGAGATCTGACTGCAGAGCAAACAATCTTCCCAATCCGGTTTTTCTTCCTATCTGACGGTGGGATAACGACTTTCCTACTGTATTTCACCGTTATAATCGCATTAAATCCACAGCTCGAATAACATGTCTTCAGTGTACGTGACGGGCACCTGTCGTGGTTTCCGGTATGCTGCCCTGAAATGCAGTCTAACCTACTTCCATTTTAAAGAAATACTACTGTCTTTTGACTTCCTTAATTCCAATTCTTAGGAATACTTTCGGTTATTTGTTTGTGCCGTGGTTTATGTTACTGGGTTTCAAGAAGTGGTACGATTTTAAAATTACGTTTAAATTGTATATATGAGATTACGGCGTATGTTAGTCTCCTCATGTTTATCTCCATACTTACTTAATGTAATGGGTTTTGTATTACTTATAGATATAATATAGGTACATACTTATTTTTTAGAAGGTAACCGTGCAATTATTCTTTATGAGACTGGATTCAAATAGATCGTTTCAATATTTCACGTCAGTTACCTACTAGATACTTACAAGTCTAATATTAATAGGAAACTGGCATTATAGGCATACATATTTCCTTCCATAAAAACATATTAATGTCAAGTTAATGTGATAGTTTTAAGGAAACAAGAAGCATAATTTGTATCACAATTACAGGAGCGGACGTTTTCACAACGTTCAATTTAAAACTGATAAAAAATCCACACAGTCTATTTTGAAATGTATCTGATATTTCCAGTGTTTGATCGACTTTATTGCTGTGAAGCGAGCGCACGCCAACTGGAAACCAATATTAGGTACGTTGGGATTGAGAAACTTCCATATGAATGCTGTTTATTAAATTTATACCACGACTTTACAATTGAAATACGTATATTGGAGACGTCCCTCAACAGGTCTCGTCACATGTCTGACGTATCTGTCGCTTCTGTTTTCCATTTCAAGTTTATTTCTATAGTTGCTCCCATACATTCAGTAAAATGGTATGAGTTATCAATAATTTAATTTAATTTCAAATATTACCACATTGAAAAAATATTCCTATTCTAACTATTAACTTATTTCTATTGTTTTATATAACTTCAACTTGCAATATTTATGATTAGAAAAAAACAAATACTTCATATTGAAATCTAGAACCACGTGAATGACGGCGCATTAATTAATTAACGCATTCAAAATGCAGTCATAAAAATATGTTGCGAACGGCAAGGCAGTTTCGATAATTTATGTCATGCTGGCTTATAAAATAACTAGCAGTATTCTGCAGTTTTGTTCTCATTCACGAAAGAATTCCGCAACAAAATAATTGCCAATAATCTTCCTCTTCAATGTTCGTAACATTATAGAAAAATAACATTCAAATCAAACCGGTTTGTTCTAAAGATTACCGTGATCAAACAAAAAACTAACTTATCAGCTTCATTTTATAATAATGTAGAATTCGCTTATGATTACAAAGCGAATTCTACATATGTATTTATGTATACAACTTGTACAATTATAAATGTTTTCGTCGTTACCTCCGACTGTAGGTCCGGTATGTTATCTCCGTTTTGAGGACTCTCTGTTTTAGGTGATACTTTATCTCAGTTACCAAAGTTTCCTCTGCCAACAAGATTAAATGCAAAGTTTAAATTAATTCTAGGTTCCCGGAATAAATTTTTGATGTAAAGTTTTTGATGAGAATCTGTTTTGACGAAGGTGAATGAACATCTACGTATAGAAGTTGAAAGATTTCAATTAATTTACTTATTTCGTTTGTTTCTTGATACTTAGTTTAACTCCCAAACTTTCTACAATCGACTTGTTTTAAAATTAGAAACGGAGTAAGCTACGTAAATCATGTTTGTTTTAAAAAGGTTAACAACGTTTGTTACATAATTTTCACAAACGCATTCGATAAAAGTTATTAACTAACAATACCTACAATACATAAAATTTATATTGAAAATCACATCTTACACCTAAGAGTATATGGTAGATAGTAAATAAGTTAGGGCCTCCATTTTCAGCGAGGCTAGTAAGTTTCAACTGAAATCTATTTCATATAATATTATTGGCGGGAGTGTGGCGTCACCAAATTGAAAAACACCCTTAAATCCTTTATCAGTGTCGCGCACGCCTGCTTGCCACCCAGTTGCTGAATTTCCATACACTTATCTACACACACCACTTTATTGGAAACTCGTATTGCGATCGTAAGATATAAATATTTACGATCTGTACGAAACGTTGCTAATAATTTATATTAAATAACTTAGTTAAGCCTCTAACGGAATGGCCGTCTACAAAGCAGTAATTACTCAAGGAGAATCTTGAATTTGTGTTTATGGATAGAGGCAGTGTACCCGTTACCCGTGTAACAGGGTAATATCGCGTCATAGACAATGGTTTGCTCTTATTGTAGGTGAAGTGGTGCGGAGCGGGGACGGGTAAACACTTTACAAAGAACATAACTTATATTGAGTTAGAGTTGGATATTCGGAGAAGCAGTGAGCAGTGAGCTTCGAACAGACAACAAAGAAGTTGGAATCGTCTAAAGCTCTTAGTGTATGCAGATCCGTTAATCACGTGAACTCTAGACCAGACCCGGTTAGGACTTTGCAAAGCGACGACGCCTTCGCCGGATTAAAAGTAAACGCCAACGTATTTCATTCATAATTAAAAGGGCTTTAAAACAAAACGTTTTGCAGCGAATTTTTCACAAGGCAAAGAGACTCGCCACAAAGATGTAATAATAAAAACGGAATCCTGTAACAGTTTCCGCGTAGTTTCTGGGCTCTAATTGAGTCCGGTAATGGTTGAATAAATTTGTTTGGACAATAAAGACGCTTCAACTGAACTATGTCCTATTTCAGGGTCCAAAATTGCTAATTTGACCGCGGAGATTTAATTATGCATGCCGTCCGCCGAGAGCGGTCATAAAGGAGCGGTGTCACAGGCAGGCTTGTTTATAATGTAGCAAGTAATGCGCAATCCAACCCGACCCGCGCTATGTATTAACTTTTTATTACATTCGACTAACTTTGCGGTTTACTGCCGCTCGGGGGGCCCTCACTGTGCCACTTTTTTAATCTCTCGCGTTATAATTACATCATAAATTAGTAATTTTTGATGTATCTATAAAAGTTCAAAAGGTACTTGAAGGAATTCTTCAGTGAGCAATAAACTTCGTAGAAGAACTTGACTTGCCATAAAAACATAATGAAATGATGACATTTTTATGAATGTAATTACATTGTGGATATTAAAATTGTTCATTAATAAACCATAGGGATGAGAATGTAACGGAGTATTCTAAGTTAAGAAACAACTTCAATTCTTGCTACTGTAAAATAAGAAAACTGAAAATCTGGGTCAAACGATCGTGATAAAATCGCCGATACTTGAGAGATGCGCCGCAAAGATTTACTTGTCACAGTCAACGATAGCGACATTATTGTTATTTATTGATCTATTATTATTATAATTATAACGTTATTTAACATTCCAAAATAAAATAAGTATAACCGAAGATTAAATCTGCAGACCAATTTAAAATTGGAAAGTTATACTGCGAAATAAATATACTATTTTCTAAATGTTTTTTTTAAATTCTTTAGGTACTGCATTGCGTTCTTTTTCTTGCAATGTGATCTAACAGACCGTTACTGACCGATTTGATGCAAGCATAGAGTAGTGCAAAGGATTTGCATTTAGAATAAGCAAAGTAGTTTTTAGTTTTAATTTATTAAAATCCTGAAACTAAGGATTTCTTCACCAAGAGTTATGCTATTCTACGTTTGATATGATTGGTACGTATATGAAACGGAACATAGAGTATCTCCGGTGGAATTGCACCCTTCTTATGTTTACTCCAAATAATTAATATAAATTCCTAGTAGATGGAGATCACTTACTACGGCTGATTGTATAACTAGATTTAGTTCATTGAATTTGTGTATAAATTATGTGTGCTTAATAAAGTTTTATCTTATCTTATCTTATGGATCCTAGTCCTAGTTTTCCTATCTTATAAAACACTCGCAGTGCCCCGCGGTTTTACCCACGTTGTGCCCGTTTCCGTAGGAATATCAGGATGAAAAATAACCCATAACCTTTCCGTTGAATGTGGCTATCCATTACAAAAATAATTATTCGAATCAGATTGGTAGTTTCTAAGATAAGATTCAGCTGAATTATATTAGTATTGATATTTACTAATACAGTCAGTTATATTTAACAAACAATGGGAGATGTTACTATAATTTCCAATGTTAGACACACAGAGAACTCGGTAGTAATACCTTCTTTACCTAGAGCTGTGCTCGGCTAGAACTAAGCATATAAGCGTGTGTAAGAACCCAGTAAGTGCCCGCTACTCGTTCAAGTATTAATGGGTGTGTCCCGGGTATGTACTAGATACGTACTCTATGTGCTACTCTACGTACTCTATGTAAAGCGACAGCGTGCCTAAAGAAGCTTATCGTCACCTGCACCGCACCACACACCCACAAACTACGCTTTAAGCTGATTATGGTGGATGTACAGTGATTCTCTCAACAGAACAACATTCAAGCTTTCTTTACAGTTACTTTACTTTCAGTAGTTACAATTCACTTGTTTGATTTACATAGGTACTGTTTAATTTAGTAGATTTATTTATTTAACTTTTAGTGCTCCAATTGTTTTGATGTAAAGTGCTCGTAAAGTGGTAAAATAGGGTAATCAATATGTAGTTGTTTATAGGCACAGGTCCAAATTATGGTTGTTATAAGAACAATGTCGGTGTATCAGTATTAATATATAAATAATTGAAGCGGTTTTTTGCTTTCATACATAACAGTACTTAGAGTATTTATTTATTTATTTATTTATTCCAACCTTTTAATACTGTATCTACGGCGATAAAGTTGAATTATCAGCATTTACGTGCTAGGCGTAGGTAAGAGTTAGAATTTGGTTATATTATAGGAGAGAGAAATTCTTCTCACATATTGTTATTTCAGGGCTGCCAATTTGTATTCAGGGTCGCAAGAGACACTCATCCAGTATTGTTTGTAAACTGTATCGGTCTGTGCCAGCGGCCCGGGCCATCCTAACAAGTTAATTTAAACTTCTAACGCTCTTCCGACTTAGTCGATGGAGCTTCAACATTAATAATGTCAACAAATTTCGAATTCATTAACAGGGCACATTTATAAACCGTAGATTTAATAATAGGAACCTATATTGGCGAAAAGTAATTATATTTTAAATTCTTACATTTCCTTTTACGAATGCAATAACCATCTCCGATGCCGGCGATATGTTTCCACATCGCAATAACACTCGCAGGCTGACATATAATTTCGCAAGCAACATCAGAATGTAGAGCGTTGAAACAATAACACGAACTGATGATAATGAAACGCAGAGCGATCCATTTGAATATAAAACAATGGGCGTCATAACATCGCGCAGATACGACAGGTAATTGAAAAGGAAACGAGATGATATTTATCAAAATTCTTATATTTGGCAGCGCACAGGTCGGGTGTGAACGTACGCTCACATTATCGTATGGAAGCAATGCGGAGACTTAATAATAAATTCCTTTGTGCGAAAGGAACAAAAAATTAAAATTCCATTCATGTCCCAGGGTCTTCTCCAACGCAGTTTTGTCATTTCGTTTGGAGGGATCTTGCGTGACATTCGCAAATCCCTTTGTAAGACATATGTACATCATTTACTACTTACGAGAAATTATTTAGAGGGTTACCCATTAAATTAATAAACGATGAGCTTAGATACATCGCACAGGCCTCAACAAATAGCCTTCTTTTATCTTAAACATTTTTATAAATTTTACGGGTTTTTAAAACCTACCCGAAACTCTAAATCAAATTTAAACTTTATTTAGATTATTATTTTTTTCAGAAAAATCCATTCATCACAGATTGTTTTGAACGTTGAAATTTTTAAGAGATACTTTCTAGGTACACGCGCTAATCTCAGAAAGTACCAATTCCATTTGAATAATTATTTTTCTAATGACTACTATTTTTATCCCGGAATCCCCATGATAAAACGCTGTTAGTCTTATTATAGTCCCAAAATTAGAGTTTGCCACTAGCAACTTGAATTGGATGTTTTGTTTCTTGCTACCTAAATTGGTGGTAAACTTTACCGGCCTTATTCATAAACGCTTATTAACAGCACTAGCTATCAAATGGTTTGTCCCTTTCCGACATACGCTATTTGGCAAAGAGCGAAAGAGACAAAACACTTTAAACAGTGTTTAAGTTAAATATCGTTTATGAATAAGGCGGAAAGTATTAACCTGTAGTGTCCCACTGCGGAGCAAGCAAATACCTTTACGTTACGAACACTAAAGGTACATGATTTATACAAACCGAAAAACTAATAACAAATAAAACACTGAAATAAACCAACGATCGTATATTAAATCTATCTAACAACAATTCAGAGTCAAGAAAACTAAAAATATCAATTAAAATACCAGAAAAATTTGCAACGTTTCCAAAAATCATGCTTCGAAAAAGTAGTAGCGAACGTGTTTGGAGGAGGGGTCAAAGTATTCGTTGTAGGGTAAGTCCAGGGCAGAGAGAGCTGCGCTGAAGTAGTGCTGGGTGTAGTGGATGACGTCATTGGGCCGGAGAATGAGCAGCGTCTGCAAGTAGTCCCGTATGGACCTCGTCAGGGTACCGTTTTCAGTCACAAACCGACCACCTTCGGAGGTTCTTGCGCTCTGTTGGAAAAAAATATTATTAGCCTATAATGTCCCACTAAGGCCAATGCCTATCACATCGATGAATACATCAGTAAAGTGAAAAGGATTAGGCATAATCACCGCGCTTGCCTACGAATGGTTCACCGGTATTCGCCTGCAAAGCCTGGTATGGTCCCGCCCCAAGCTTGGCAGAGGAATGCCCATACATAATTTTTGCCTACTTACCAAAAACGCCATAAGCATCATTCATTTTAGATATTAAAACCTCAATTAAAATCGGTTTATGAATAGAGCTACTTATATCGCAAAAGCCCTAACTCTGCGGTTGCCGCACGCCGTCATCGCAGATTGCAACACCATTATTCGGTACTCACTATTTTTGTGGTCTGCGACCAAAGTCAGAATGTTGACCTTTATGTCAGAACGCAAAAGTGTGAAAGACATATCAACTGCAAAGTATTCACCTTGAAGTCCAAATAATCGGACAGCAACTGTATATCGTTACGCCATTTCTCGCGAAGCGGTTCGTGACGTTCAATCTCATCTTTTTCGGGCACTATCTCCAGCAGTGGGTTCAAATGTAATATGTAATTGTTGTCTGCCCATTCGTGGCTGACTATATAACCTGTTGCAAATAAACGTGTATCAAAATATGTGTCTTAATTATGATTATTTCAACGCTCAGATCCTCCACATTGCGACGTAATGCAATACGACATGATAACGTGTGTTGATTGATGAATGAAAAAATCTAAATAGATTTCACCAATCAATGCACGGTATTCATTATAATATCGTGTTTTGTCACCGCTGTACATGGGACTGTTCCAGTAACAATTCCTTGTTTGAGCAAAAGGTAGCTTAGCTAAGCATAATCGAGCTGGTAAGCGAAAATGGTTACACTTATAGCATATTTAGGTATAGGTTGGTATAGGCACCTAATAAATTGATCATGTGGACACCCAGTTAAAATATCAGTTTAAGTACCAAAAAACCTCAAAATTTTCGATTACTTATACGAGTATAACCATAGATTTGATACCCATTTATTTGTACGATTATCGACTCAGCTATACGTTTCCACAAATTCATCTCACATCATCGTTGACAACCAAACATAATTTCTCGATAAACAGAAGTAAAATGAATATGTAATGCAAACCTCTTAACGTGAGAACTGTCATTGTTTGATGGATGTAGCCCGTTGGTTCTATTACGTGTCGCTCCACTTTACATATGAACAACGGTTTCCCATTCACGATTGCTTGGCTGACGCCATGACACACCTGGCGCAAATAGATATAGTGTACGTTTCAAATTTTTTGCTAAAATTCGAAACTATTATTCCACAAGCAAAACCCATGCAAAAACCTATCCTATTGTGAAGCCTAAATCATTTTAAAACAGAACTACATTATACCAGGAACAAATACATCTAAAAATCTTTCGGTATAAATATGATAGACATTATCTACACAGTATATCTTTTCTGAATGCAGAATATAGGTTTAATGAATTAGTCGAAAAAGTGCATCATATCTTTTTTCAATAAGGTTATCTACAAAATAAAGTGTAATGAGTAACTAATGACACCCTTCGCCTAAATTAAAATGCGATGTATGTTTGTTACTCTTTCACGTAAAAACTACATAACGGATTTGGATGACACTTTACAGTAATATAGGTTATACATCAGAATAACACATGGGATACATTTTATCCCGAAATTCCTGCGGGAACGGGGACAATGTGGGTGAAACTGCATGGCGTTCTAGTAATTAATAATTGAACGAATAATAATTATTATCATTCAGAGATTAGTCATGAAAGCAAATGATTACCTTGTCTAAATCAGATTAATATAATGTACTTATACGTATACAGGTAAGGTTCATTAGTTGAGTAAACTTAGTATGTCAATAGTACCTACTTCTAATCGTAATGTTATACCTACTAAGATATGTATGGCGCTTCAATAAATATCGACTAATTTGTAGATAGCTAATATAATTAAAAGTAATTAGTGTCAACTTAAAGTGTAAACTTAGTAATTAGTGGACTTAGTTAGATGAGATATCGATATATCAGGACATGATAAAAATTTAAATTTTAAATTTCAAATTAGTTCCTGAGGCTAGCGCATTAATTTTCAATCTATCTATGTATAGATTGAAAAACGCTCGTAAGAAAAAATAGAGTGTAGGTGACGACATATATACGACACTTTTCCCTAGGCCTCAAGTCTCTCTCTCTCTATATAGTTTCAATTTGAAACGTGTAATAATGTATGGTGCTTACGTAAATACTTTCGCAAATCGTGCCATCCATGAGAACAGTAGCTGTCTTCACATTTCCTCGATATCTTGACAAGCCGAAATATCGCAAGAGAACAACATTGGCACCTTCCAATAGAAAGTTTTTCGCGTCCTCAAAGTCATGGTAAAACCTTTTTACAACGTTGTGATCTTTACAAATACGAGTCACTTTATTGTAGTAACCATTTTCGCAAATGGCCATGTAACTTCGCCTTTCTTTCGATAAATCCTTCTTTTTAATATGCCTGCAATGTATATGTAACTATGAATGGAACCTACGATTCAAAATACTTATCGCCATATTCATGAAAGCTCTGTAACTAAAACACTGTTAAAAAAGAGTAGTTTGTCTCTTTTGCTCTTTGGAAAATAGCGTATGTCGGAAAGGGGCAAACCAAATTTGATAGCAAAAATGCTGTTTATATGTGTTTATGAAAAAGGCCCTTGGATATTATGGTACATATTGATATAAATATTAAAATTATTACTCAATTCTGTTTTCTTCCATCGTATGCAGGTTGGTGTCCAAAATGCTGATAAGTTTAGAACTGGTTTTGGCTCCTTCTTTGGAACAATGAGACACTACTTGCACAAGAAACTTATCTTGGTCTTCTCCCAAAGTCTCAACCGAGATACTTATACCTGTTAAATAATCACAGTACTAATAACGGCCTCATTTTTTGCCTTATTATAGTGATGGGTGAAATTGTTCGTACAACTTACCACCTACAGCACTGCAACAGTCAATGGATGGCTTTCTAGGTTTTTTCTCATAACGAGGTGCTTTATACTCGTGGTCCGACAGATTAGATTCTTCCTCATCTGCTTCATCGTACAAACCTAATATTTTGAATTTCTCCTTTTCCTGCTCCTTATAAGAAATTTTCTTATGACGACCATAACCGTAATCGAAAAATGTGTGCCGTGGATCTACTGTGTGGCACCACCGATATCCTTCTTTCCCCGCACGAACTCTTTTCAACTGTGGAAGCCTTCGCCCTCCCCTTCCACAAATAGTATCCGAACAAGTGCATTCAGTCATTTGTTTCTGCATAGTTTCACAAATACAAGGTTTAGTACAGTCACATGTACCAAAACACTTGCAATCTTCAGGATCTCCACAAGTGCATACTTTTACTGGGAAACATTTGCACTGGTTAGGCTTACCACCACAGGTGCAGTCTCTTATCTCGGGACAGCTACAAATGGATATAGATGCTGCACTTCTACATATAATGTCTTCATCCTCCTCTGGTTGACAAACGCAAGTTTTTCGAACTCCACATACGCAACATGTTTTTTTGCATATGCAAGGCTTGCCTTTTAAACATAGACATCTGGGCGGGGGGTCCGGTTTCTGACATACGCAAGGTTGTTCTGGCTTTTCTTCTTTCGTTACAGGTTTTTCAGTTCCCGAAACTGTTTCAGTTTCCACCTCCCCTTCAGTTTTAGATTCGTCCTGTTGCTCTGAGCCTTCAGAAGGTAGTACGGTTTTATCAATGAATGTTGGCTTTTCCTTGCAGGCGCAGACTGGGGCAGGAAATTTATCAGGATAGCATACGCATGGCTTTACCACTTCTTTGCAAACGCAAATGGGTTCCACTCGATCTCCGGCCACTCCGGGATAGCACAGACATAGATCGCCAGGTTTACACTCACACGTGGGCGTAGGTTTCCCTCTATGGCATATACATATTTCTTTTAAATCCGTACAAGTACATTCTTTTAACACATTTGCACCACAACGGCATGGAAACTTAGCAAAACATGTGCATTGCCCTGTTTGATCTACAGCACATGTGCAAATATCTTGCTTTTTTGCTTGTGGGTTCAATTTGGGTATACCGCTAACAATTAACACGCTATCTTTACTGCCTTGTGGTGGAATTGGCTTGTTGCAGTCGGGGAAAAAATAAAATTGGAAATCACTGTCGTCTTCTGACTCGTCGTCCGGCTTTGATTCTTCCTCTACCTTGTCTTTGATTTCCATAGTTGGAGCATCTTTTACTTCTACCGATGCTTCACTTTCTGTCTCATCGCAAAAATCAGAATCTGATTCTAGTAACTCTTCTTCGAATTGTCCCTCTGTGTGACCACAACTCATAATTAAAGCCTCCCCAAAACATATTTGCTTCTTCAATGTTTCATCTAAAACAGATAAGTACAATTTTAGCAATCACAACTGAATAAATCTAACCTAAGTACCTAACAGATTTGCTATCGGTAAAAATGTGAAGCAGACGCCTCTGTTTAATAATTGTGTTTTGCCATATGTATCAAACTTCATAACTGAAAATTACAAAGTTACAAACACTTGCAAATAATTAATCCTATCCTTTGCGGTCTGCGATATCTACCGCTACCAAAGGAGACAATAGCGTCCAGGTCCGCTTGAGCTGGGTGCTTTTTTTAGGGTTCCGTAGCCAAATGGCAAAAAACGGAACCGTTATGGATTCGTCATGTCTGTCTGTCTATCCGTCCGTATGTTACAGCTACTTTTTTCCGAAACTATAAGAACTATACTGTTGAAACTTAGTAAGATACTACGAGCCCCAATGCAAAATAGTTCGTCTAGTCTGAATTTTTTTACTGTGAGATTTTTTCTAACTTCATTTTTTGTCTATACATATAAAAAGATTAAGCTGTTCTACCATCACATGTCGCGTTACTTATGCCTTTTTAAAATTATGTACTAAAAAACTATTTTGGCTATTTCAATTTATAGATATTCTGTTTCAAATTCGAAGAACTTACAAGCAAAATAGTTCGTCTAATTGTTAATTGATGCAAAAGAGTTCGTCTATCGTTGAGTTAAATAAAATAATTCCTTCTTTGTACCATGATGTTCCATAATTTAAAATTTTTAAAGTAATTATGTGCCATTTGAGTGCCATGAGAGAGTATAAATGCAGAAAATTTCAGTAATTTTCATTAATTTTCAAATAAGAATGGGTCGTGGCAAACCCGTGTGTGAAGAACTGCGAAAGCGAATAATTTGTGGGGTCGAAGCTGGCAAATCAAGTAACCAAATATCTAAAGACTTGATACTTCCCAGATCTACAGTTCAGTCTATTATTCAACACTATAAAAAGAATAAAACGACTTCTTGTTTGAAGAAAACTGGTCGACCACGTATCACAAGTGCTGCAGAAAACAGAGTTCTGAAGAAAATTATCAAAAATAATCGTCGTGCTCGAGCTGGAGAGCTTACGGTCTTTGTGAATCATGTCCCTGATTCACAAAGACGTCTCAGTCGATACATGCAAAAGAGTCCTTAAAAGAATGGGTTACGGATTTTACACCGCTAAAGAGAAACCACTGTTGACTGCTGTACAAAAGAAAAAGAGGTTGAAATTTGCTCGTGATCATTTAAATTGGACTTCCGATCAGTGGCGTAGTATCATCTGGAGTGACGAGTCAAAATTTGAAGTGACAGTCGGTGATGAAAGGAAAAAAGTGATTCGGAACAAAAATGAGGCATTTCATACTGATTGTCTCAAACGAAAAGTGAAGTTTCCGGCTTCTCTAATGATATGGGGCTGCATGTCTGCACAAGGTGTTGGTTGTATTCAGTTTGTGGATGGTTCTATCACAGCTGTGAGGTATCAAAACCTTTTGGAAGAGAGTTTACTGCCTTCAATTCCCGCTCTCAAACATCAAGATTCATTCATTTTTCAACAGGATGGTGCTTCATGCCATACTGCAAGGACAACAAAGATGTGGCTATTGGCAAAAAGCATCCCTACAATTGAATGGCCATCTAACAGCCCGGACTTGTCGCCAATTGAAACCCTATGGTGGAAAATGAAAAAAGTTCTCCGTAAAAATCCATCAAGATCAAAGAGCGACTTAAAGGCTAAACTACTGGCAGTTTGGGAGTCCATAACGCCTGAGGAGTGTGAAGTATTGGTTGCAACCATGCCTCTTCGCATTAAAGCTGTTATTGAGAGCAAAGGCGACACAACTAAGTGGTGAAGACATGTAGACGAACTATTTTGCGTCAGTAACAAGGGTAGACGAATACTTTTGCTTTTTGTTATTTAGGATATTTTTTATTTTTTTTAATGTAAAGTCATGTCATTAAAGAATTTCAGTTAAGTTAAAATAAACTTTAAAATATTCATTAAACTGTGGTTTACTTTTTATTAAACATTCTTTTTTATTTTACCAATATATACTCTATATCTTTTACGCTTTGCACTACTTTTCATACTAGACGAACTATTTTGCATTGGGGCTCGTAGTACAGAATACATCTTTATTCTGTGAAACGCATTATTTAAAACTAAAAAATATATATGATGTTAATTGGTTTGAACGAGATCTTGTAAGTAGTTTTTAATACTTTTTTAATACGCCTTAAATCGCAAACCGCAATTTACCTTTCATTCAATCAACTCAAATATAATACTTGCTGCCAAGGAACCCTTCATGGCCGAGTCCGACTCGCACTTGGCCGCTTTTTTAACAACAGCGATGCCAGTGTATGATAGCAGCTCTATAAATGCAATATCTACCTACCAATATGTACTACTACTTAGGTACGAAAGTTTAAGTAAGTACTATGTAATTTACTACAAAATATTCGCTTCAAACTTTAGATTTTTTACGTCAAGCTACTCCTTACTCTCTTACCAATTTCAAACGAAAACTGCGTCGATAAATCTAATAAAGAAATACGAGATGATTGTTCCATTTCTGCTCATTAGCTTGAGTTTCAAAACATTTTTGTTTTTTTTATTTGTTTATCTTTATTAATTTCAGTTTGATTGATGTCACATTTCATCAAAACATTACAATGTTTCTCTTTCGTTAAAAAAATCCAAAAAGTTTGCAACTTACTAAATCAGCCAAACCTATAAAAGGAGTACATATAGTAGGTATTCGTTGCACATTCTCATTTAATCATTTCGAATAGGTCAGTATCGGAATTTTTAGACCGCTTAAAGACCTCCAACATGGTCTAATGATTGATTATGATGCCCTGCGATGGAAATGCACGTTGCTTAACATTCGCAATGAGATAAAATTGCTCAATAAAATTCATAGATTTTTATTCTTGGTCAAACCACGCCATGAGCGCTACAATGAGTGCTACCACTGCTACATACTGAATCCATGGTGTCGAGAGTGTTGCATTACTTTTAATACTGTCAGTGTTAACTGTCACTGTCAGGTCAGGTTATTTTTTTATATCAAATTATCAATCAATGTTTAAAAATATCCATCCAGCAGCTGAGTGCTTGTTGATTGATATTGTATATTTAATTCGCGTACAATTCAGATATTTTAAATGAAAAAGTTGTAATTGGTGGATTAAAATGACTTCGGCTCTCATTAATGCTATAAAACGCCTTCATATAACAGCCGTTCCACAAATTCGTGTATTTTCAACAAACATAACCTCTACCTCGGCAGTTGCACAACAAAATACTAATTTAGAAGTAATTAAAAAAGAATGGAACTATCCACCACAATATACCAAGCCCCGTGAAGTATGGATAGAAAATTTAAACTCAATCGAAGAGAAAAAACTTGGAATTGTTGAGTTGCATCCTTTAGTTTACGCAGCTCCTCCCAGAATTGATATAATACACAGGAATGTTACATGGCAGAGGAAGTACAGATGGGTATCGTGGGCGCATACGAAGACTAGGGCTGAAGTGCGCGGTGGAGGCAAGAAGCCATGGCCCCAGAAAGGTTTGGGTAAAGCCCGTCATGGCTCAATCCGGTCACCTTTGTTCAAGGGTGGTGGTGTCATTCACGGTCCTCGGTCAGGAAAGACCCATTTCTTCATGCTGCCGCTCCACTTGCGTATTCTCGGATTGACAACTACTCTTTCAGCTAAACTAGCTCAGGATGACCTGCACATTGTCAATGACCTAGAGCTGCCTACAGATGAACCAGAGTACTTAAATGAATTGATTGAGAAGAGAAATTGGGGACCCTCAGTGCTTTTAGTGGATGAGTAAGTTCTTTACATTCTTTGTAGTCCATTACTAATGATAAAAGTAACTTAATTTCCTTTTGAAATATTTTATCTGTTATTTCAGAAAATCACTTAAAATTCAGCTGTTTTTAAGTTTAGCATGAACAAACATGTAGACAGATTCATAGCTATAGGAGACTTACTAGGAGATCATACAATGTAAAGAGTAAAATGTAATATCTCTTCATTTCAGCACTGACTATGCACCAAGGAATATAACAGCAGCATCAGAGAATATGGGCCATGTCAATATCATGCCAGTGTATGGCCTGAATGTGTATTCCATGTTGAAACACGAAACATTGATACTAACCAAAGCAGCGGCTGAAAAGATTGAAGAAAAACTACTCACACATCTACACTCCATCAATGATAGAGAAACCAAGTTCAAACTGAATCAAGTGTAAACTCCCATTGTTCAGTATAGCTTGTAGAACATAGACTATAAATAGTTAGTAACACAAATATGATTTTAATTTCAGCTTTATATTCTATAAAGTTAAGTCTATATATAATATTATTAGAACATGGATAATTGAAAAAAAAATCTAAAATAAAGTACAATTGATATTTATTTACAAATTTAAAACTAAGTTGAATTACATAAAGGTCATTAATTTTATGAAGTAAAAGTTAAAAGAAATAATAAGGTAAATTAAAATAGTAAATGTCAGGAAGAATTACTCTTGGTGCTGCAAGGCATTCTGCACTGGGTGTTGCATTTTGTTTGTGGTACCTGCGAACAAGCAAAAGATAATTTAGTAACATTCTAGTTTAACACCCATTCCCGAATTATGATTAATAAATGCAAAAACAAGCATGGGAGCAGCATCCAACACATTAAATGAGTCAACACTTTACCTTAACTGACAACTTTGCAATGCATCTTTTAATCAAACTAGGATTTTATTATGAAACAATCATTGGGATTTTTTAAATTTATCTTAAATTCATACATACTAATATTGTCAATGTAATGGCTTCTTGAACTCTGTAAAGCTATAAAAAAAACGGCCATGTGCGCGTAGGACTTGCACACGGAGGGTTCTCTACTTTAAAAAACGGCAAAAAAACACGTTTATTGTACGGGAGCCCCCGTTGAATATTTGCTTTATTTTATATTTTAAACCATATATGCAGACCACTTAAAATTCTTCAGCAGGACACACTGTGACCCGTGGGCCTGGGGTTGAGCACCCTAGGTGTTTGATTTTTAGTATATTACATGATGATACCTGGTTTACTTGAAGTTATACAAAGTTACTCACCTTAGCACTGTTCGGTCTACTAATGTTTCCCACCATTTTCTGCCTCACATTCCACCTCAAGTCCGCCCTGTCGTTTTCACCAGGAACATTGTTCTTATATTTGGTCCACATAGATGTGTAATAGTGATATAATGACACTGGGTCACATTTCTTCTTCGCTGGCTGTATAGGAACCTTGATTACTGAAAACAAAATTGAATATGCTATAGTGACAGTAATTGAATAAGTGCCTTTTCATTTGTTTTATTTATAAGGTTTAACATACATCTTGGTTGTCCTTTAACCTTTTGTTTGCCGGGATTAGAAACACAATAGAAAATCAATTGTGTCTGGCTTGGATCTGCGTTCCGGCATAGGAGGGGTTAATAGATAAATATACCAAGAATCTGGTTTGGTATTCTCCAATCATATCATGTTATAGTAGAGTGCTGCATGCAAGGTACCCTTACTGGTACAACTCAAAATGAAATTTAAATAACTTAAAAAAAATCATATACAGTATTATATTAACTTACAATTATTGGAACTTGCTGGTCTCTCCTTGGCCGAATCTCTACTGTCAGGTTTGCGTTCCACTCGCACACAAGAACAGGCTCGGCGGAGAGGCTTCTCATCCTTCTGCTCGGCCACATTTGGAGCCGACTGGGTATTTCTTAACGTCGACATATTCTTCGGCTTCCTAAGACATTCTCTGGTACAAGTTAATGAGATTCCATTATTCACCTTTGATCGGCTTCTAGATGAAAATGTACTAGCACTGTGAAGTCTCTCAGGTCCTTGAATTTCAGAAAAATGGAGTTCCTTGTGTCTATTTTCAATCTCATATTTTATAAGTTTCTTCAAATCTAAAAACAAAGTATATTTACTGTAAGTAAGCAAACACAGAAGAATAATACCATGCCACACAGAACCTTTGTAACAAAAAGGCTACAAATATCTTGTATAGCGCTGACCTTGGCAATAAATAACATTACTTAAATGAACTATTGTTGGTTTGATTTTATAAAAATAATAAGGGTATTTTACCTGTTATAAAATACTTTAGAACCTCTCCACTAATATTGTTTATTCCAAGGTTATTCAAATATCTCAGTATTTCTCGCGCATCTAATTGTGAAGTGATTTGACGATATTCCTCTTCCATATCCATATTAACAACTTAAAATAAACAAATCCGCTTTCTTGTAATTTAAAAATAATTAAGAAAAACAGTTCCCAGATTCTTGGCCAACCCAAATTTTCCGTTTGTTTGTTTATTTTAAAAATAATGTGCAACCAACAGACAACATGAAAATTAGTTATCTGTAAGTGATTGCCACAGATAATCAAATAGCGTCGACCCGACAGGGGTAATGAAGGTTTTTGTAACATGTTGATTTTGACAGTATGTAAACTTAATCTGTTTGTCAAAGTCAAGCTTCTCTCTTGACGTTATCGATCTAAAATAGAATGGAAAAGTTGGGAAAAGCTCAGCTGATTGACAATAAACAAAATTAAATAAGCATCAATTTATGAAACAAAAAAAAAACAGCAAACGGGCCAAACAATGTTCAATTATTTAACTTGAATTTTCAGGTAAGTTTAGATTACAAACCTTCGAACTTACCAAATTTAACACTAATAACATTTTATTATTAATAATAATGTGGTTGGTACAGTTGATGACAAAAGTAGAAAAATAAAAAAAAATGCAATAGTTCAAATTAACTACCTACCATTCGAATTGCCCTAAATTTTCAGTAAATGAGAGGCTTAATAACTTCATAAAATGTAATCTTGAATATGAATTTATTTCCATAATTTCCTAGAATTCCAATACGATAGTAATGTACAAACGAGGTACATGGTTTTATTAATGTTTGTAAACAATAGGTAGGTGCTTTATGTTGTTACTCATTGTAAAAATAACTCACAAAACTAAGTAGACAATTAAATATGTATAAAACATATATTTAATTGTCTACTTAGTCGACAAATAACAATTTTATCAATATTGTCTCAATAACAGTCTACATTGTAAAACTATTGAAGCAACTATACAGATAATATGAAAGCAAATAAAATATTAACGATATCTTTAAAGACTGGGCCCGAGCGTTATCAGCGGAGCTCAATGCAAACCGTGATCATTTCCACGGCAGTTCTCGCTGCGACAACAACACGCCATGGCAGCTAAATACGAAAACAATCCGTCGATAGCCAACTTTGTAGAGTATTTACAAATACCAAGCGTACAACCAAACATAAATTATGGTAAGTTATTTCTGCTCTTACATTAATATTCATAACTAGGTACTTTTAACAATGGATAATGAAGACACTTTTATACTTGGATCGTTACCATTTTAAAATACCGTAAAAACTTACGTAAATATGTTTGTAATTGTCTCTTTTTTGTTTGTATCTTTGTATTACCCGCGAGAATTTACTGATGTATTATGCTAGATTACCCACGGTTAAGTTTCAACCAAAAACGAATCAGTCGTCCTTACAAACTTTCAAATTTATATTATTAGCACTTAATGGTAACACTAAAATGGTATTAAGTGCGCGTTCTAGTTTTTAATTCTACATCACATCTGTTCTATCCATCCAGCTTCTTGGCAATTAACAGATTTATCCGAGATTTGGTTCTTAGCCGTAGTAAAAAGGGTATAATTTTGGTGACATTACTACTCGCTGCCTGCCTTTTATGTTTATCATATTCATTCATATTATAATTGTTCTCAGCGTTTTAAATGCAACAGGAAGAAAATAAGTAGGTACTTACGTAAAGTCAAGTCACAATAATATTACCGTTTCAACTGCATCTCGCTAGAGTACCTATGTTCTGTGAACTGCAATAAATCCTCCATCCGGTGACACCATATTGCACCAATTGACTAGGTATTAACCTAGGGTACATAAACCAGATGCCCTAGTCAATAAAATACAATTGGATAATGTGTCCCCAATGTAAATTTAACTACTGATTGACATGATATGCCACTCGTTATAAGGAAACTACAGAACTATATAATGACGATACTTGATACATAGGCACATAGACTCAACAAAATTATAAACCTTCTATGGTGCTTTTAGGAAAACTGAATAAAGATCTGCAATAAATGATTTATTACTGACAACGGCACCCGGTTTCACCCATATTGAGTCCATCCTCGTGACAATTTCAGGAATATCTTTCTTAGTGCTCTCATAAACTCCTTATGGAATGTTCCTTGCCAAATGTCAGTATCCAGCGCCCAGTAGCTTCGGCTGCTCGTTGACTGTCAGTCACTCAGTAATGGAAGTGTTTCATATAATTGATTCAATAACAAACATCTGTAACTAGCTATTTATATGTAAAGTGACAATAATTTGCAGATGACTGCGTGAAGTTTCTTAAGAAACAAGCAAAACAATTGGATTTATCATTCAAGATATACGAAGTTGTACCAACCAAACCTATAGTGGTATTGACATGGCTGGGAAAAGATCCATCTCTTCCTTCCATCATTCTAAATTCGCACATGGACGTTGTCCCAGTCTTCGAGGTAAAGCATAATATAGACGTAAAACACAGATAACTGATTTTAATAACGCTGGCGTCTTGTGTCATTTAAAACTTTCAATTGTTTTCATAACAGAACAGCTGGACTTATCCTCCATTCAGCGCCCACATTGATAAAGATGGAAAGATCTTTGCTCGTGGATCTCAAGATATGAAGTGTGTTGGAATCCAATATTTGGAGGCGATAAGGAAACTCAAACAAAACAAGGTTCAACTGAAGAGGACTCTGCATATAACCTTTGTACCGGGTAAGTTTAAAGACTGTGTAGAGGTGTAGTTTACCAGTAAATAGAAAATGGACAGAACATGTTTTTTTAATATTTTTCATTTTTAGA
This sequence comes from Cyclophora albipunctata, assembly GCA_963082685.1. NCBI lineage: Eukaryota > Metazoa > Arthropoda > Insecta > Lepidoptera > Geometridae > Cyclophora > Cyclophora albipunctata. The sequence goes on along the minus strand of OY720119.1, from coordinate 6,124,358 downwards.
CGAGGAAATTGGAGGACACGACGGAATGAAAGTATTCGTCTTAACACCTGAATTCAAAGCCCTCAATGTTGGTTTTGCTCTTGATGAGGGTATGGCAAGCCCTAATGAAGAGTTTATACTTTTTAACGGAGAGCGAAGCATTTGGCGTAAGTATCAAGTCAAGTTTTGATTTTCTAGAAAGTCCTTAAATGTAATGTGATGTAGTTTGCAATTTTAAGAAACAATGCTTTTATTTTCTTTGTTGATTTTTAGAGATCCATGTCCATTGTACTGGATCACCAGGCCACGGTTCACTGCTGTTGGAAAACACCGCTGGTGAAAAGGTAACTACTTGATCTTTAAATCTTTATTCAAAATATTAGTTAGGACCTTACATAACTTTTAATACGTAGGTATCTACTGACTGATTTAAAATCTGTGTTTGTAGCTTCGGTACGTGATTGACAAGTTAATGGATTTGAGAAACGAACAAAAGAACATTCTTGACAGTAATCCTAAACTCACCATTGGCGATGTAACAACCGTGAATCTGACACAAGTATATGTAAGTATGTATTGTAAAACATCTAATCAAAGTAACATTGAAATTTCCAGATTTTAGTTATTGTTTTATTAATGTTTTGGCAACATTTTGTAAATTTTATGCATATTGGAGTTTTTGTTTTCAAGCATTCATAAAACTTGGTGAGTGTGATTTTTTATTTCACTTATGACTCTAAACAATAAACATACTTGTTAACGGACGTCAATGCACAATATTTTAAAAGGTTACAATCCTTTTATAACAAAAGTTTTTTTTTTGTTTTCAAGCAACTCATCATGTACTTATTATCATTTCTTAATCTAATTTCCTTATTATTACAGGGTGGTGTACAGTCCAATGTGATCCCAGAGAAGTTGACCGCTGTATTTGACATTCGTTTATCAGTGACGGTTAATCACGAGAAGTTTGACGAAATGGTTAGTGAAATGTTACTTAAAATGCTTCATTTTGTTGGAAATTATCAAAACGTAACAACTTAATTTTATTACAGTTAAAGAAGTGGTGCAAAGAAGCTGGCGAAGGAGTGACATTCGAATTTGAACAAAAAAATCCAAACGTTGAATGCACCAAGATTGATGGATCCAATCCTTTCTGGGTGGCTTTTAAGGCAGCCGCTGATGAATTGTAAGTCTTATGTCAATACATGTTTGATAATTTAAACTACTGATAGCTAGATGACATGACATTATCTTATCTTCAGTTAATTTCAGCTCCAACAATAACAGTACCTATACGTATTGTATAGATTACTGTTCTCTTTAAGACAAGGTCTGTAATCTATCTTGTATTTGTGGAAGTTAGCCATATACCACTTTTGTTGGTTGTTTGTGATTAAAGTTGGCACTAACGAGCCTAATTAAAACTTTCTTCATCAGGAAACTTAAGTTGGACTGCAGAATTTTCCCAGGAGGTACGGATAGCAGATACATCAGGCGTGTCGGCATCCCAGCTTTGGGCTTCTCTCCAATGAACAACACGCCAGTATTACTCCACGACCACAACGAATATTTAGACGCGGATATGTTTTTAAAAGGCATCGACATTTACGTAAAACTAATCTCTTCTGTTGCTAATGTTTAGAAGAAATGGTTGTGCATTTAAAACATAATAGTAACATTATTTTGTTAAAAGTACTCTAAGTATAAACCTATAAAACTGCTTCCATACTAAGTTAACCGTACCGCTATAATAGGTATCGAATAATTATGATAATAACATACTTTGAATAAGGTAATCAAGTATACTAATGTGTTTCTCAATTACCAATGTGTGCCTTTTGAGCTGTTGACAAGGAATTCTTATACGATTTTAGTGTATATTTTTACGACCTAAATTATTACAACTACTACCTTCATAAAATACCTATCACTAGCCAGTTAACTACCTACTTCAAAAGATTTTTAGAAATAGATTTTTATATAATTACCACATAATCAACACTAAAAATTTGACTCAAGGTACTTTTTTAAATAAGTGTAACATTAACATTGAGGATAAATAGCTTCAATTTTAATTATTAACATAACATAATGAGTGAGTTACATATCACAATAATCATGCGCAAATAAAACTTATAACTTTTTTTGATTGTAACATAATATTATTATTCTTTGATATAATTACTTACTTATTAAAAGTATAATGTTGTTTTAATAAGTTTTATTCTATTATTGTTTATGAATCATAGTTATATTTAATTTATTTGTTATTAAATTGGCATAACATAATGTATAAAATATTCAGTGTATTTAATTAAAAATACCCTATGAATTTTTATTGTGTGTAGGTAAGTTGGGACACTACAGCTACATAACATGAAAAAGCAGCTTCCATATTGTAGTTTTGTAACTGCAGGAATACTTGGTTCAAAAAAAAGTTACCTTTTACCAAAATTAGTTCCTATTTTGCAATTTTTGCTTCATATTAGGTAATGACTGTGAACATAATAAGAATGAAAATATGTACTGTAATGCAATATATTTTATGTTGCATTTCTGTCGTCGAATGTACTCTACGTAAGACGAACTCTCCCAATCTCTCCTTGCGCCACGAATGCTACGATTGCCTGGCAAAGTAACTATTTTTGGAACGAAGTTCCTTATCGCGCGTTGCGAAAGGGGGCTAGACGGAAATAATGGTAACGACATTTTTTAGGCCAGAGAGGGACAGACAGAGAAACTTGCGCACGCCAGAGAGAGACAGACAGAGAAACTTGCGCATGCCAGAGAGAGACAGACAGATAAACTGTCTCTCTCTCTCTCTCTCTCTCTCATAGAAAGCAAGCTAGATAATTATTGGAACGAAGTTCCTTATCGCGCGTTGCGAAAGGGGGCTAGACGGAAAACATGGTAACGACATATTTTAGGCCAGAGAGGGACAGACAGTTCTCTGTCTGTCTCTCTCTGGCGTGCGCAAGTTTCTCTGTCTGTCCCTCTCTCTCTTATAGAAAGCAAGCTAAATATTTCCGTTTCGTCTTTCTATTTCGCAATTCGCATTGAACAGTGTGGTGTCGCGACGATTATTTTTGTTGATAATAAATAAACTTCGTTCCATCCGGGTGACCCTTGACACCTCTCAAGTTTTTTTTTTCGTTTCGTCTTTCTATTTCGCAGTGTGGTGTCGCGACGATTATTTTTGTTGATAATAAATAAACTTCGTTCTATCTGGGTGTCCCTTAATAAGTTGAGCTCCGCACATCTCCGCTCCGCTTCAATGGAACGCACCCTTACTTTTATTTTTGTCCATGATATTTTTTTATACTGCTCCTTGCTTGTGAAAGTAGCAGCCACAGATCACGAACCAAAGGCAAGGCACCCATCACAGACCAGGAAATCCTATCACTGTCATGCACTCCAGTCTATCTGTCAATGCTGTCATACAAGATCGTTGTTCGGGGTTACCAACTTAGGGTTTTCGCTCTAGATTTAGGAGAAAATTAAGTGAATTAAAACTTATGATGGGGAAAATATATGTTGGGGTTTTAATTGACAATACACGTATCTGTACTGGAACGACCCTGTCTATGTTTAATTAAAAAACATAGAGTTTGTAAGTTTGATACAATTCTATGTGAATTATTTCTATTAATGAGCACTATTTCAGTCGTTTTTATTAACACCGTTATTTTCTTGGTTGGACATCAAAATGTACCTATGAGAGTAATTATAATATTGAAGTATAAGATGAGACATGAAGTCAATAATCTAATGTGTAAATATTATATTGCTGCAGCTGTACAAGGTTTTGAATATAATCTTGGGTAATCCGTTTTAATAACAGGTAACACTGTATGCATAAATAATTTAAATAAATAAAACATATAATTTGTAAATAAATACTGTCCTGTCGGTCGGTTGTTGTCGCTCGTTCGTACTTCGTTATTTTCTGCATTTTCTGCTAAATATACACAAAATACGAAGCATAAAGATTCGTCAGATATGAATAAAATATGCCGAGTATGTTTAGAAGAAGAAGTATGCTCTTCAATATTTGCTAAAAACTTTAATGTTTCTCTTTGTGACATGTTACAATACTGTTGCAATGTAAAGGTGGGTCAAAATATTTCATTGTAATAAAACCGGCCTAAAGCCTAGTTCGCATTAAGCTAGTAATTTAGTCTAGTAGCGAGTAATTTAGTAGCTAAACATGTCTGAACACCAAAAATTTAGTCTAGTAGGTTAGTAAGTAATTAAGTCGAGTCGATCCATTTCATTCTATTTTTGACGGGCGAGTAGCACCCCCACCACGCGTCCGTTCTCACTAGTTCGCCGGCTAAACAAGTCCGAACCTGTCGAATTAGTCGAGTACATTAGTTATCGCAAAAATGTCGTATAGACTGTTCATTTTATAAAACACCCACTTGTAAACTGTACTCGAACGAAGTGCGAACGATTTTGGGGCAGTAGCGAGTATTTTAGTTACTAAACTACTCGCTACTCGACTAAATTACTAGCTTAATGCGAACTAGGCTTAAGATTCAAATGTTAATAGCGTACTAAGTTCTTATTATGCTAGTTAACCTACCTGAGCTGCTATTGTAAAATAAATATAATAAAATAATAGTAGGTACTTAAGTATAATTAATGTATTATGAGTCCTCTACTCTTAAAATGTCTTGACCAGCGTTCTGCTGAGGCTTCAGTCTCAATAGAACAATAGCAGAGACGCCTCCTATTGCTAATTTTTTTTAGCTTCAAGTAAAACTTGTGAATATCTTTTCCTATGTTTTTGTAGAAAAAAAATTCACTTTATTTTAATATTCTTAGCATGAGAAATGAAAGTCGAAAGATGAGGATTTAGCTCTACATCTAAGCTTAATATTATTACCTACTTTTTAGATTACAGAAGGTGATGGTTTGCCCGAAGTAATGTGTAGCAACTGTATCTACAAACTGGGCATTGCATACTACTTTAAGCAAAGCTGTGAAAGCTCTGAAATCAGACTGCGTCAGCACTTGGGCATTCCTAATCCTATCAAGTAATTACCTAATAATATATTCTTATAATTTTATGTTAACAAATACCTGGGTTAATTTTCAATAGGTTATTGCAACCATGGAGGTACAAAACATTATTCTTTTATTCCTCCTCACTGTACTGACAGATATCTTCAGTGAGATGAGACGCCTATGCCCAGCCGTGGCACATTACAGGCCAATACTTTTTCTTTATTAATAGTATAATTATTATTGTGAGCCATTTGTATCCCAATACTGAGCAAGGCCTCTCCCCCATCTCGAATTATTCTATACCAATTGAAAATCTTGTTATTGTTTGCAAACTTATACAACATAGTGGTTGAAACTGTAAAGTAATATTTAAAACAGAAGTAACATCTCTAATGTATAATTTTTTAACAGACTGAAGGATGCTGTTGTTATGACTGATCCGATAGTAAGTATATTAAAATTATATTACATTATTTGTATTGTTACTCAATATTCTTTTTACGAATTATTTATTTTCCAATTTCAGCCTCCCGTCCGCACCACTATTATAAAAAAATGGTAAGTAAATATATTTTGTTAATAATAAATTTAAAAAATCTTGTTGAAACCCATTGCTTCGTATTGCAGTAAGTAACTTTTTTGTTTGCAGTAAATGTAGGCAGTCTCAACAAAAGAAAAATTCCAATTATAAAAGAAAACCGGAATCGGAAAAGTTAAAACGAGGTCCAAAGCCGAAACCTAAGGAGTCCCACACTTGCCACGAATGTCAGAAAGATTTCCGATGTCAAGCCCAACTAGAAGCCCATGTGCGGTAAAAATCTGCTAAACTGTAAATATAATGTATTGTAGCTGTAAATATGTAAGTACTTCCAGACTTACCTTTATCTATGCCAATTTTAGTCTAAATCCATGCTGTAGTTTCAGCTTGAATGGGGAAAACCAATATTAGTAAGATAGAATAAGCAAAACAATGTGGCTAAGTGCTTTGTGCTCTTTGCATATCAAATATTGCAATGCATAATGCAATCTATATATATAATAAAGCAGTCTCAAAAAACTATCTGTCTGCATGTAATTGATTTTCTCAAAAACGAATGAACGGATTTGGTTTGAGTAATTCAAGAGGTAGGTTTGTGTCTACTCTTCATGCCAAAATTCCCATAAGAAAGAGTACAATGTGAGTAAACCCGCGGGACACTACTAGTTAAATTATACAAATATATTGAACGGTCTTTCCTTTAGGCTTGTCTTACAATATAAATTGATAGGTTTAGGACAGAATAAGCAAGACTTAAGGTATGTTCTTCCATTTTAGAACACATACAGGAGACAAACCGTTTGGATGTATGTTTTGTTCAAGGCGTTTTACACAAAAACATAATCTAACTATACATCTGAGAGTCCATACCGGAGAGAAACCATATCAGTGTGATGTTTGTCCGTAAGTTTAATTAAACTTTGTACTTATTTGTTGACCCTTCACATAACTGTATTTGCTATCTATGTAATGTTCTGTAGTAGATTCTTAAATAAATAGTAGGTATTCTAGCTTTATCTATATGTAATGTAAATAGTTACCAAAATTATCTTATATAGCCAATTTCATTGAATTAATTAAGTATATTTCTACTTAATCTTTTGTCTCATTGATTAATTTCAGTAAAACATTCTCAGCACAAGGCAACTTACAAGCACATATCAAAATACATACAGGACAAAAGGATCATGTAAGTTAACCCTTAACCGGGCACAGGGAATTATTTTCCCATCCTCTCAATCTAGTTAAATATCCGGATATTTTTGAAATGGCAACTTTTTAGGTTGTGTTTTGTACACCAATATTATCTTAGATAATTAAAGAAGTATTTTCAATTCAATTTTTTGTTATTGGCTTCTGCTGACATTTTGTCGCATTAAGAAGTATTTTATTGGCAGCCCCACCCTTTCAAATGTCAATTGTCAAAGTCCTAGTCAAATTAATGTCACTTATGAAAAAATCGCGCGATTTTCGCATAATGCAGACATAAATTTGCCAAGTTTGTTCAAAAAAGATTTTGGTAAGTAGATCTTTCATCAGATAAGCACAAATTTATTGTTTTTTGTGTAACTTTGTTATGAAATTCAATGTAAAAGCGTTGTGTTTGTGTGGTTTTGGTTCATTTGAAAAATATTGATGCAAGTGGGAAAATAGTTTCCTTTGCCCGTTTCCAAACTCCATTTCGCGTCACTATGTAATGTATGTATATATAAAAAGTGGGGATGTATTTTTGTCAAGGTTTTTAGTTTTGTTTATTTGTTTGAGTAGTTTATTTTTAAAATGTTGATTTAATTTTTTTTAGATAATGTCTTTGACAAGAAGTAAAATTACTGCTAAAGCGCTTGAAAATATACTAGAAAATCTTTCTGATTTATCAAGTAATATAACAAGTTTTTATTATTTATTGGGTCCTTTATTCGCACACTAACACTCCACTTCACTTCTACGTAAATTATCTGTGCACATTTATTGAGGAAAATAAATTAAAAAGTAGAGTCAGGGTAAACTACTATTCTATTTAAATTTATCGGCGTTATGGGGCCAAAGGCAAATAATTTCCCACTATGGTGTCCACGAACAGGCAAAGGGAAATAATTTCCCACCCCTGAAAACTTCATTATTTTCAGTTTCAGTAACTTATATATGATTTTATGTACACTGATATCCATCATGACCATAGACCTTATACTTAAACCAAGAAAAACTGATTTTTGGGCTCAGCCTTTATTAAGCCCAGATTAAGGGTTAATGCAATTACATAGTGCTAGAATTCCCTATTTTGTAACTGTAATACACACTCTATTTTTCCTTACCTATAATAAATGTTTCAGGTATGTACTATATGTAACAAATCATTCATAACATCTAGTGAATTGACAAGGCATATGAGTAAACACAGAGGCATCAAAAACTTCAAATGCAATGTTTGTAATGCTGCATATGTATATGCCAGAGATCTTGTAAGTATACCATAATTATAATACTAATTCATTTCAATAAGAATTCTTTAACACATATAATGGTAACACTAACCATAGAGCTAGAGGATTCTAAATGTCTATGGTACTAACAAATAAACTTTATGCACTGGCCTTAAGTGGCCGACAAGCCAATATAATGTGCTAATAGAGTAATAGGAGATATAGAAAAATCCAAAACTTGAGAAATACTCAGATGATGGTTTACCTAACCTATGCTGTCCCATGGTTGAACGAAACAATTTTTATGGAATAAAAATTCTATTTTTTTCATTTCAGAAACGACATAAATTAAAAAAACATCAAATTGAACCATCGAAAATACAAGATAATTATTCTGGAAATATTGATATAATTGGTTTAGATGTCAATAAAGAAGTGCCGCTCGGGCCACCAATCAAGAGCCATTTAATTCCTAATTTATTGCAAGCTAAACCCGTGATGCCGAGAGTTCCTGATCATATTTACAAATCTAAGGAATCCTTCTCACATTACTTCCCTTGAAAAAGTAATGTCAATTTGTTGGGCAAAAGGCACTGTTGAAACTGTTGTTAATTAATGTGTAAATATTATTTTAACTTTGTTAAGTTAATATATTGTTTGAACTCAACTTGTATCTATAACATGAATCAGTTTATTTATAAATCAAAATGAACTGAGCCATTTAAATAAAAGTCTGATTTGAAACAAATATCTTTTATTTAAATAATGTAGAGTAACTGCAATGCTAAAACTAAATAAAATATAATGGATTTAACGAATTGGGATCCATGGTTCAATTATCTCACCAATCTTCTTGCGAGCTGAAACAATATTTTAGATTTATCATTCTCATTCTGGAGAAACATAATAATTTATTAGATTGAGCACAGCTTTATCAATAGAAATCCATTTTACTTCTTGACATATTATTAGGTTACTTAACTTTTTATTTACTTGTTTATTATTTTAATGTAAGCTTATCATATATTGGTGATAACTGATCCAGCATTGTTGCCATTCCCTAGCAATGTATAATACTCACGTTCTGGAGTGAACTCTTCTGGATGAAGGTCAATGTAATGTCTATACACTGCATCCTTCTCAGCATAATATTCCAAACGTCTATTGTTAACGAGTGTAATTGCCACGGTATAGCCTACGACAAAAGCTATATGCTTTTGGATACCTGAAGAAAATTACTTGACTTAGTATGTACAAGAAATCAATCAAACAATAAAGTTCAAACTCTTGTTCGAAAATTAAACATGAAATTTAGACTATTTAAATATAAATTTGTAAACAAGAGGTATTTGTTTCAAAATAATAATTATGTAACAAACCGCTGAATGCTGGACGTCTAGTTTGATAATTCACAAAGCAGCCTGTGACCACACCAAATGCGGCTCCGAGGACGTTTGGCCAATAGTAATTAAGCCATGGCTTTTTTCTATCGGCATCCCCAAGTCTTAGCAGATCAACTCCAGATAAATGTGAAGTCATGGTTTTGTAAACTTACAAGCACCTTGCTAGTCAAGTCCACAGTCAAGTCCAACCAATAGTCAAAAGTATTTTTTTTTGGGTGTTCGCCTGTTTTCGGAGTAGATTGGTTGACTTGACTGACACCACAGACCAGGAACTGACACTGACTGAAATACGAAAACAAAGCGACGTATAATTTTAATGCCTTGATCACACGTACCGAATAAACGGCCGGGACAGGAAAATGTGTCTCGGCCGAGACCACAGATATCAGAAATACAGGAGATATGGCAAGGAGGCGTGGCGCTTGCGAACGCATCTAGCCGCAAAGCGGCTTGTTGCCAGTTTCGGCCATTAGTCGAATGTCAACTTGCGACGTCTTCACTGCTCGTGATTTTTTACAAAATGCCGCGTTGTACAGTGGTTGTTTGCAAAAATAACACCTCTATTGTGAATTATACGAAAGAGGGCATCTCATTTCACACGTAAGTATAAAAATATGATTGTTTTTCTTATTAAATTCATTAAAACATTACTTCGTGATACTAGAAACACGATAAAGTACCAAAAGCAATTATTTTCATTAGGAACTAAAACCATTGTTTGCTTAATACACATCGATCAATGAATCGCCTGGTCTAATAGCGCAATGGAAAAGTGTTTTACTGATACTCTCACTCACACGATAGTTTCGTGAAGCGGGTGCTGCCGCACACTGGTTCCAATTAATGAAATCAGGGACATAGAGGTCGAAGTACGAATTTCAATCTGATGTTTTGTAATTAAGGTCTTTGAGTGATTCTAAGCCTATTTTATAGAATACGTTTTTTGGATACACCTGCCCGTTTCCGAGAAAAAAAATGTTAAGTTTTTTTTTTGTATGTAGAAAAATCGTTTTATTTATTTATTTCATAAACGGGCAGAGACGTTAAAACCAAACCTTAAAGGGATTAAAGAACGCATAATTCCTTGCATTTTGTTCGAAATCATCTACTCCATATCTCTGCCCGTTTAAAAACGGCAGGCGTTCCAAATTTTTTTTTTCTTTTGTGTTTTTTTTGGTTTAAATACGCTTGAATGAATACTTAAATAGCAATATTGTAATACTAGTACTTCATTCCATCGATACAAAATGGAATTGTAATATTAATAGCTTAGGTAATTTTATACCTACATACCTGCTATGTTACTTTTTTACCTGGGTAGATTGACATCTATTTGCTTGCAACCATCTCTTGTGTAAATTTGCAACATAATCTTGTGAACTGTTTTAGAATTCTAAGATCTTCAGCAGAAACTTCAACGTTTATTTGATTTAAAAACGTAGTGCACAATATATCACTGTTTTTGATATTTCCACTTGATTTCAGTAGCACATATATATCCAAATTTGATTTAAACTGAGACATATTAATGGTAAAGAGCGTGTAGGTACGTGTTGATACTTTAGGATCCGAGGAACGAGTGACTCCGTTTTGAAAACAACTAATCAGGTAAGTTACCTGATTACCTGTAACCTGTAAGTGCCCTCTTTTCTTATCTTATCCAGGTAACGTGAACAATAAAACATATTCGGCCTTGCAAAAGCCTCTACGCAAAACAATACCCAGGTAAAAAAGTAACATAGCAGGTATGTAGGTATAAAATTACTTAAGCTATTAATATTACAATTCCATTTTGTATCGATGGAATGAAGTACTAGTATTACAATATTGCTATTTAAGTATTCATTCAAGCGTATTTAAACCAAAAAAACCACAAAAGAAAAAAAAAATTTGGAACGCCTGCCGTTTTTAAACGGGCAGAGATATGGAGTAGATGATTTCGAACAAAATGCAAGGAATTATGTGTTCTTTAATCCCTTTAAGGTTTGGTTTTAACGTCTCTGCCCGTTTATGAAATAAATAAAGAAAACGATTTTTCTCCATACAAAAAAAAACTTAACATTTTTTTTCTCGGAAACGGGCAGGTATTTCAAAAAAACGTATTCTATAAAATAGGCTTAGAATCACTCAAATACCTTAATTACAAAAAATCAGATTGAAATTCGTACTTTGACCTCTATGTCCCTGATTTCATTAATTGGAACCAGTGTTCATTGTTAGGTAGATAATTAGAGATGTGATGTCACTTTTGAGGTTGTCGATATTTTATATCGATCCTACTTAGTTCGAATGATTACACAAGGGAACAAAATTAGACTTTTTTTGCTGCATGGAACTTTATAGCTGTTGTTTACTAATGTGAGGTAAAAATGATATAATTAATTATTGAAAACACAATTCATTACTATTTCTTGATTACTCGACTTATTATTATTATTGAATCAAGTATGGGTTTTTAATTTATTGCGGTACTCTTACACATGTATCATTGATATTACGATATTACGATTAAAAAGGTGTGGAATAAAATTAATTGTCATGAACTAAAATTCACACCAACACCTCGACTTCAGGTGAAAAAATAGTACTTACTGTATTTTTATATATAAAAAGAGCAGATTAAAGGTAACTGAATTTCATCGATACTATTTTTTCTACGATTCAAATTCAAATTCAAATTCAAATCAATTACCTCTTCACATCACTAGTTGCGATGTGTGTTTATTGTCTGTAGCTACAGGTAGAAGCCCCGCCCCCTGTATGCATGTGTTCTATTACTGAGTTTATTAGTGTTGCTGTAAGTTTCTTTGTGTGCGGGAGAAATATGAGCTCGTGTGCCGTTCTTATAGTTTTTGCTTTTGTGTTAGTGAATTAAGTGGGGAGAACACGGCGACATCTGAACACGAATACATTTGTTTACAAAGCATATCTCCTGTATTTCTGATATCTGTGGCCGAGACAGTGTAGTAAGTAAGAGTTCGTTCAGTTTTATTGATTGAAAATTAGGACATGATGGATCGACAAGTCAGATCAGAATTTGCTGCATGGTCGAGCCGAGCTATTGTTTCGCCGTGCTGCGTCGTTCGGTCGGCTGTGCACTCGGCGCTATGTATGTTTATTATATGTACCGAGTACTCAGCCGAGAGCCCGTTTATTCGGTACGTGTGATCAAGACGTTACCTGTCACATCATCAAAAAAAAATGAAGTTATCTCAATGCCAAACATGGCAAATGTCAGGTCAGGATTCGAGCGTGTATTGTATTTATTTACTTTCGTGTTTTTGAGGTTACTTTTATTTTAAATAATTTGATTCGAAGAAATATCTTTCAATTTACTTACTATTTTGCCTATCATAATAAAGGTTATTACATAAATAAGACATAAAACGTTGTATTAGCATCCAAAATGGTAAGTAAGCTCTAACTATCATGGTACTTTTGAACTTAATCCTGTATTTTTATACAAAATACGAATAATATTTGTTTTTACTTTAGGGGAAACAACGTAAAACACGCAAAATTGTTGAAAAAAGGTTCGCAAAGATGAAAAAGATGATAAGTCCTAGCGACAGCAGAATAAAACCGACCGAACGAGCCGAGCCAAAGAAAAAAAAGAAGGAAGACCCTCATGAGTTGAAAATCCGTGAAGCACCGCAGGCGAGCTCTGCTCTATTCTTCCAGTACAATACTCAACTCGGACCTCCGTACCACATTTTAATTGACACCAATTTCATCAACTTCTCGATAAAGAACAAACTAGATATAATTCAGAACATGATGGATTGTCTGTACGCTAAATGTATACCGTATATAACAGATTGTGTACTTGGAGAATTGGAAAAGTTGGGAAGGAAATACAGAGTTGCATTGCGCATTATAAAAGATCCTAGATTTGAGAGGATAGCTTGTCTACACAAGGGAACCTATGCCGATGACTGCATTGTGCAGAGAGTAACACAACACAAGTGTTACATTGTTGCTACTAATGATAAAGATTTGAAAAGAAGAATTAGGAAGATACCGGGAGTTCCAATAATGTATGTTGCTGAACATAAGTATACTATTGAGAGAATGCCTGATGCTTATGGTGCTCCGAAAGGGGCCATTTAGTTTATTTATTGTATTTAAGTTATAATTAAAAGTTTTGACTATATGTTACTAGTTTTACTATCATCTGACCTATGGTTATTATAGGAGCAAACATCCATCTGTACAACCTCACAAATTATGACATCTGTAATGTAGTGCCCGAGGGGATATCTATACTAATAGAGGTAAAATTTATAAGTTTGTTTGTATGTTCGAGCTAATCTCTGGAATTACCAGTCCGATGTCAATAATTATTTTTGTGATACCCACATTCAATGGGAAGGTTATAGGCTAATATATAATCCCGAAATGCCCATGGGAACGGGCACAACGCGGGTAAAACCGTGGGGCACTGCACTGTATATATTTGGATAGGTGAAAAATATAGGATAGACTATTTATCCTTTTTCTAACAGTGCATAAATTATGACCAAAAACAAATAAAGAATAACCACTAGAATAACACATGTAAATAATGCATGGTATTTTATTATTTAACTGAGACCACTCAACTTAGTACTTAAACTCAATTTTTTACTAATTGTCCCAAAATGTGGGCCAATGTCGTCAATTTTCCAGCCGAAGACGATTGTTTCTGAAGAGGAAAAAGGTTTAGTGATTTTATTTCATTCTTCCCTATCTCTTAATCCTTTTCGTCTTCAGGAGTAGTCATTTTCGGCTGGAAAATTGACGACATTGGTGCACATTCTAGGAAAAATCAAGCATACATAGTTTGTTTTTATGAATCTGATTCTACATTTAATTATAACACATAACTACACTGTATATCATGGGAGAAAACATATGTCCATTCAATTATTAGTCCATTTTTATTTTAACTTTCAATATTGTAGGTATTGAATATGTGATGGTAAAGTTTTGCTATGCTATATCGTGATATTGTGAGCACTTGGGGAGCCAACAACATCAATGATTTCACCAACTGGTTTTGTATCACTATCCACTGATGTATTGCAAATTGATGGTGGGATTGTCAACGTCTGAAACAAAATATTTTATTTATTAATACATAATTTGTACTGGGAAAATATTACTTAAATAATAACACTAACAATTAATATTCAGAAATGATAATTTACGGATCAAAACTTAAGTTCAGTAAGTAATGTAGATGTAGAGAATAAATTTAGCTTCTCAATCATAGGTATATCGTATTTATACTGATACGATATAGCTAAATATATATAGTAGCTAAATATTTTCTACATCTACGTAACTGAACTTAAGTTTTGGTTATTTACGTATATTGCTTAGTGAAGAACCATAACAATACAGCTATTTATAAGCGGTAAGCAGCCACTCAACATTTTGTTTATTCTGAATGCTATACAAATTATTAGGAATTTCTGGAGTCATAAGTAAAGTATAAGCTTGTAATGTCCCACTGCTGGGCAAAGGCCTCACAGCTCAATGAAAATATCAGTACAGTGAGTAGGATAAGGCATAAAAGTCATACTGGTAATTATTTATTAAGTCTCACCTTTCCAGGATTTAGAGCTTCGTATTGATGTCTCAACGCCTGCAGCTCAAACTCGCATGAAGCAAGCGCGTTCTTTAGGTCAAGACTTAACGCTAGATCCGATCGTAGCTCGTTGAAATGTTTGCATATCGCCTCCGTCGGGGTGGGTGCAATATCTGTATACAAAATAAATATGGCTTGATGACATTTATACAGGTAAATAATAAACATTAATTATCTTATCGACGATTTTTCGCCAATTGAGAATTAGGCTATGTTCACATGTAACGCGCGTTAACGCGCGTCAACGCGCTATCAAATTTGAAGAGAGTTCAGATGATGAGCGCTAATGCGCGGTGCGAGAGTACTCGTCAGTCTAGCGCTAGTATCAAAGCGAGAGTCAACGCGCGATTGTCTGCGTCTAGAAACTTTTTCCGTGAGCGCCGCGTTGACGCTCGCTGACGCGCGTTAACGCGCGCGCATGTGAACGGTTGCTAGGTATATATTAGGATGTCTAAGCGCGCGATTTGAAAACGCGCGTCACAATTCAGCCATCTGAACATAGCTCTCTTCAAATTTGATCGCGCGTTGACGCGCGTTAACGCGCGTTACATGTGAACATAGCCTTATGAAGCTTTTTGGGCCATTATTGGCAGCGGCGACATATACCAGGAAAATGTTACCACTGGCAAATAATAAATTGTTCGATCGGTGGTAAACTATTACCACATTATTACAACTATTACCATAAGGACTTGTACATTTCTATGTATACTAGTTATATTAAAGTTCATCACTTGGCTGGTGAAGCAATGACATAAACTATGTCATCTTTTTTCATACCAATATTCATAAGCCTGAGTTCCTGCTCGATCGCTTTGGTCTTCCTCTGTCCAACTCCTGGAGGTAGCTTCATGCGCTGAGACCTCAGCCAGACGCCGCTCGACCTGGCTTCGGGGAACTTGATGCCCGACCATTCCACTGTCTAAATAGATACAACTTGTTAAAAGATCGTTGAATAGAAAAAAAGTGATAGGACAACTTTCTGATGTACTCAATATATAATATTATAATATACCTGGACAAATTCACACACGGCTAAATTAGACCCAAATTTAGCTCTAAGCATGTATAATGGAATCTAACTCACTTATACTACTACAAATACTTTATAAGAATAAATATTTGACACAGAGAAATCGTCACCAACAACTATGTCTTCACATATTGTTGACTTCGGGAATCGAACCCGCAACCCCGAACAAAGTAAGCGCTCTCACTGCCACTGTGTTCAGTCACCGAACTCTCTGACTTTACGGGCGCAAGAATATTACAAATACTTTTTCGCAATATGGTCTTTGGTTTGGTTAATACTAATAGGTACTATTTTAGCAATATTTAAAGAATTTATGAAAATGTCTATGTATTTCATGCATGCTCCTATCTTCTTATATAACTACTTACAACTGCCTCCGGCGCCCGTACAGGTTTCTGCTGAGTCGCAATCTTCTTCTTATGAAGTTTCTTATCATGTCTTCTCGCTATATTAGCCGCTGAAATAGTCGTAGTGTTCGTACTATCACTGTTATTGTTAGTTTGATGAGCAGGCGGTACGATGCCGCTGTCCGCTCTAGAAATAAGTTTCTGCAAGTCTTGAGTTTTTCTTTCTCTTTCACGTTTTCTGGCTTCGATTTTCTTAAGCTCGGCGAGTAGCATTTGTTCTTCGTCAATCTGTAAAATCAAGTCAAAATATTAGAATAAAATAGCCGCTAATAAAATAGACTGGTCGGGATATTCGCGACAGGTTATTGCAGAATGAATTCGATAAAAGTGGTCCCAAGTTAAGATTAGTAATAGAAGGTAATTTATTATCTAACATCTTGTGGCGCCATGCCGTAGTCAAAAGTAGCGATTACAGCATGCTAAAGGCTTGTCATATCTCAGACTATTAGCGCTCCGCGGTTTTTCCCACGTTGGGCCGGTCTCGTAGAAATTTCGTTTTCATTAACAAAACAGATGTAGTCATGTTGTACCTGTTCCTGAGTCCTATCAAATAGCCTCCGAAGTTGCTCCTTCCTCTTCCTCTCATGTTCCGCGTCGTAATGATAAGTCCTCTTTTCACCATTCACCATTGTCACAGTGTTGGACCATGGATTTGTTTTGACCTACAATAAATACAAATTATAAAATATAGGTAGAAATAGAGGTGGTTGCTTGAATCCCTTATACAACGTTATTTGGGAGCCAAGTCAGGTACCATACCATACTAATGAATACAATGTAAAACCACTCTAAATGTTTATATTAATGGTTTATGAGATAAATAAAAAATTATACCCCAGAGTTAAGCATTATTTCATAGGTGGTAGGATGAACAAGTAATAATGTACAAAATATTTGAAATCTAATATAAATAAGTGAGCTATTCAATTACTTTATGCAGTAAAATACTATAAGTTAAACTTAGAAATAATATTAATAAAATGTTATAATACTGATGATACAATATTTAAATTAATACTCATGTTAGTGGTCAATCAAGGTGTCAGTTTTGGGACTGCCTCTGACATGACCTTACTTCTTTTTAGCACAAATCAATCTTAAAATATGAGTACATTACTGCCTCACCTTGCTCAAAGTAGAACAGATTCCATAGTATCTTTCTTTCAGATCCTCAACACTCCGGTCTCTGAAAGCCGCTCGGTCCCACCGGTCGTGTATCACAATGAAACGGAGGTCGAACCTCTGGCACAGATCCATCAAGTGATCAGTCTCCGCTTGACTCCAGTCTTCCGATTTCAAATACTGATTGTACTCTGATTCCGAATATGACGGGATTGATACTTGCTGAGGATCAATGAATAAAAACAAGTCAAGTATTAGCCTGTAATGTGCCACTGCTTGGCAAAGGCCTCTCATCTAACTGAAGATGTCAGTACAGTGAGGAGTGCAAGGATTTATTATATCAATGATTTATCATATTATTGGGTTTATAGAAAACAAATGACAATGTGAACTGGGCATAAGATTTAGTAGAAATATATATGTGAAAGACACATACGAGTAGTTGGCATTAAGATACATTAAAAATTATGGCCGACTATTAATTAAAGGACTACACCAATGCAGTGCATAAGCCATTCTTACTGAATTTACAGTAACGGTATATTTATGCAGAAATACTGCCTAGTTCAACATGAACAAGAAATTGATGTTCATAATAATCTAAAAAAAATATTTCATATACAAATCAGTTTTAGTTTTTAAATAAATCTGTTGATACCTTATTAAACTGTGCAAATGGATATTCTTTAGCCTCATCAGAAGCCCTCTTCCAATGATGGAACACAGCATTATCCTTTCGAGCGGGATTAGTGAATGGAGCCCACACCCATTTACGAGCTTTGCGCATACCAAGCTTGGCTTTAGTTTGTTTGTATGCTTTTCCTGTAAACACATTTAACATATTGAGCATTCATTTTAAGTCATAAATAAAATATAGGGTGTTCTTCCATCATAGCTATACTATCCTGCTTCGTATGCAGCATTCCTATCAAACTCACTAATCTACACAGCACTGGTGCCAAAAGCAATGATATCAAAGGCACTTACTAAGGTAACAGGCATTAAAGAAACTTAATAGTAACATTAAGTTCACAAAAAATTATAGAACAGTTTTCAATACACCATACCTGTATCGGTAGGCAGTAACGGAGGCAGCTCTTTGCTGTCATTATACAGTAAAGCAAACACTTCTCTGTGCATTCCTTCAGGTCGTTTCACTGCCTTGGCCGTTACATACTTCTTCTTGTTTTTATCACCGTGTATGATGCTTTCCCTACTCACTTCATGAGCGGGAATCTCAATGTCCATAATATCAAGGATGTCAGCCATTGTGAATGTGTTTTGAGACTCTCTGAAATAAGTAAAGCAATGGATGTTAGATAATCTAAATAATTGTAGTTTTTCTGTTGCTCGTTTTCACACAATGTTTGTAGTAGAGTCATGAATGTCTAAACTGTTTACTTACCAATTTTACACTAAAACTTTACTTTACTTAAAACTTTATGCGACTTTTGGCACCACCCTTAATAGTTAGGATGATTTCTTCTTTTGTACAATCTAATGGAAAGGAAGGAAAATTCTATCTTAATAAATATCAAAGTAGTTTACTGATTTATCTTTTGGTGATTGACGGAAGATAAATAAAAGCAAGCAAGCAAGCAGAGCAAGCAAGCCAACAGGCAGTGTTGCCTCCTTGTAGAATTGAAAGTCCTCCCGCCAGCTGAATCAATATTGAATTGAACATATTGGAACCATTTAACAACCACCCGTAGCAACCACCAGATTCCTTAGAATGAAATGAAACGCAAAATTACATGATTAAGAGTTTTTTTAATGATCCAACCGAAGATAATATAATTTTTTTAATGAAATTCAGAAAATTAATAAACTGTAAATTTATTTTGTGAGAGAAAATAATATTTTATGTACATACGTAGGTATTGAAAAAATCTAAAATCCTTAGAAAAGGTTTATTTTATGATTTTGCTATAACTATATGGGGCTTGAAAAACAGCCAGATTTTGAAGAAAAATATTTATAATGGCAACACAAGGCAAAAAATTGACAGCTGATATTGATTGTAAAATAACTTTGACTTTGACAATACATACTCATAACTGACCACAGATTGTGACGTATTAATTAATATAATGTTGCCAATGACAGTATGTACCTTTCGACAAGGAAGCATTATATAAAATCGTAATCCACAGACTATTTATTTTATTTTATTTGGCGGGAAATCCCAGCTCCCTAATATTTTTAAACCAGAATAATTTGAAACTAAGTACGTTAAAATAAAAAAATAAGAGGGCGGTGAGAACTTTCTTTCCTAATTAATAAAATAAGATAGAATAGATATTTTTCTAAGTGATATTTTTGTTATTTTCAGTTTGCTATCAGGCTGTAGGCTCAAGGTCACCTTTATTAATGTTTATACGGGCACATACCGAAAAAAGGATAAGTATAAGGTAAGTAACCTGATGGCCACAAGCTAGATTAAGAAAATAAATTGACTAATAAGAAAGAATATTTTATTTCATTAATGTTACTTTCCGCCCCTCAAAATATTTTATGAATTATTTGCAGTTATTAATTCTAGAACTCTGCGCATTCCAATTGGGTTATCTAGTGGTGACTGAAACAGAAAAAATAGGTATTTAATGTCTTCTACATGTTATACTGTACATTTAACGTAGTATGCAATAGATTAAGTTCGCTTACCGACACTCCGGCATAGTTGATCCAATAGAATTGCAGTCTTCCGCTCTCTCTGACGTATCCTTCGCATATTCCATTGACTGCGACCGTCTGTCGGGGACTTGATAAGAATTCCTCTTGACCTACCCAATTTAAATTGTTCACCCATTCCAGCTGACCTATTAGAGAAACGGAAACATTTAGACAAATGGAAAATTTGATATAGGTTGGTAGAAAACTTTGTAATGTAATTGGCATAGTAATTTGGTTTCTTCAAAAATCACAGGACTTGATAACCTTCTCTTTTGGTTTGAAATTTAGTTAAAAAGTAACTAGGTATAAGTACTTACCGGGAGTATTAGAGACAGCATCCACATTTCCATTATAGATTGTTACCGTTATGTTCGTATTGGATAGGAGATATTCAACTGCAGATAGAAGGATTTATTATTATTAGTTTGGGCGCTAGGCATATGTATATTATCAATCTAAAAAAAATGCATCCAGTGCATAGTCGTCAAGACCTCACGTAGAGCAAGCAAGAGTATACTCGTATGTGGACCGACAAGTATGTCGTTCTCTCTATTTACCCTATTCCCAATTAACCCTATCCCAATAGCCTTTGTATTCATGATAATAGAATTGATTTCTTTATTTAGTTTTCTTATCCCTACCACAGGCTATTCTCTTCTCTTAACTTAGTTGTGGGTTGTTTTTGCACTCGAGACAAACGGTTTCAGTTTTACTACAAGAAGCGATGTCAGTGGAGAACACACTGGTAAAACATAAGTTTTACTTGGACTTGACCCCTATAACCAGCACTCGATGAGAATTTAGTTAGGATTTGTCACTATTTATTTAAAAAATTGAAATGATTACCAAAATCACGTTATTTTAGGGATACATACGTTTGTCAACCGATGGCCTCATGAACGTAGAGCGGGCAGCTTGCAAAGCCCTGAACCTATCCTCGTCATAGGAACCGGATTCTATGCCCAAACCCTGCGCAACGGGTCCATTCATAAACGACGTTATATCATCTGGTAGTGCGTTTCTAAGGTTTTCTTGTTTTATATTTCCTGGAACAATGAGAGTTTCATTTATTAGACTTGATTTCATAATAGTAATTTAATAATTAACTATGTATGTTATAGTGTTCAAACTCAATGGATGTCTATGTATCATGCCCACTAAGATGATTATTTAAGGGTATACGTGCCATTTTAAGGGTTAGGTTAGGCTAGATAGCCACACAGATACATTCTTATCCTTATTAAGTACCTATCTATGAATGGTTTATTTTATAGATAAAGCGTGATTTTAATGTCATCTTGTACTTAACCCTGTAAAATCTACTGTAAAAGAAGAAGAGTAAATCCAAAGTAGGTAGGTACTTACCTCTGGAAACGCTATCATCTGTCAACTTCTGGACTATATGGCCGACATTGATAGCCACGGCTCCAGCATCATTGTTGATAAACTCTTCTAACGTAATATACTTGTCAAACGCCTCTTCATATCTCCCAGCGTTTACCAGAGAGTTGATTTCATCGGAGAACGCTTGGACTGCTGTGAACCCTTGGCCATCGATGTAGCCCCACTCTTCAAGGTACCACCCAAGTTTAGTGAGGGCCACAGCTGGGGATACAATACCGTTGCCAATGGATATACCGCGTAAGTTGTGATTGAACTCGGCCTGAAAATGTTTTAAAGTAAAGTATTAGGTAAATGCTTAAATCAATTTTGTCCACTTAGTTAGAGTACTCAATACTCATAAACGATACTTAGAAATACTAGAGGCTTATCCATAAATGCTTATTAAACTATCAGCGTTGTAGCTGTCAAATGGTTTGTCCCTCTCCGGCTTACGCTATTTTTGAAAGAGCAAAAGAGACAAAAAACTTTGTAACAGTGTTTTAGTTGATGAGCGTTTATCAATAAGGCGGTAGTTGTTTATGTTCAGATTTTTTAATTAACCGATAATGTCCTCTGTAGATGTAATCAATCCATTAAATTAAACATTTCCAAAGGATCTGTAAGTATTCCCTCGTATCCTCTCAAAAAGACCGGGCTTGCCCCGTGCTTCCAAGGAGAAACACTATAATAATAATGTAATGTCCCACTGCTGGGCAAAGATCTCCCTCAACATATTCCAAGCATCACGTTATTATTTCAGATTATGTTTTATTTTGTATCTAGGCTGCGTTCGTGCCTAGGCGATTAATGTTACCTTCAGTTTAAATTTTTCGCAAATATATTGTTTGTTGAACTTATAAAAGCTAGACAATATTGTATAAGCATACATACTTGAGTAAGTTGAATTGCAAACGAAATTGCTAATTGAGCGCCACTGCCTTGACCGAAAATGTATAAAGGATTATCCTCGTATTCTGTATTGACCGAGAAGAATGTCTCCAGTGTAGTGGCCAAATATTTACCTAAAATATAATACAGTCATATAGGTAATATGATTTTTACGGTCACATGCTTCGTAAACCCAATATTGTTATTCAAAAATTAACGTAGTACTAATGTCACTTATGAAATTATTAAAGGTGTGCTAATTTACACGTGATACTTATAATATTTTGTATAGGAATAATTTTAATAAACTTTACTCAGTTTCTTGATATAGGCATTAATATTCGGAAGATTAGAAGCCATTTCTATATTTACCATTGTCATCGAAATCTAAAGGATCTTCAGTGCGAAGTCTACTGAAGCCGACGCCAAGCGGATCAATAAACAGTAGGTTGAACTCATCTACCTAGAAACAGAAACATTAAATGAAAACACTGAATCTGTACTAATATAATTAGTTAAGTTGAAGTTATTGAAGATAATAAAAAAAATTGTTTGTTTGAACGAGCTAATTGCAGAAACTAACAATCCGATTTGCATAATTCTTTTTGAAATCGATAGCCACATTCAACGGGAAGGTTATAGGCTATTTTTCATCCCGAATCTCCCACGGGAACGGGCATAACGTGAGTAAAACCATGGAGCGCTGCTCGTGGTAAATATAAAATGGTTCAAAAAGCAAGCTTCTAACCCAAGAATCAGACCGCTCGTTAAGATTCGCATCGTAAGGGCCAAACATTCCGAAGTTGGCAAGGAGACTCGGCGGTAGACCGGTGACTCCATCAAGCCACAGTATGATAGGCTTCGAAGCAGCATTCGTCGCAGAAGGATAGAACCACCAGAAGACATCACCGGTGTATGGAACCCTGGTAATGCCTGCTGAATGTCTGATGTTGCCGAAACCGGGACCTTCCAATTCTATAAAAATAAATGTAAAGAATATTTTAATAAAGAACAAAATAACGTTTTTTGGTTAGAAACCGTTGTCGGTTCCATATTTGTCTTACCACGAACTTACTGTTATATATTGTGACGTGTGATAACTAGATATATACTCGACGAATTGCCATCATTATACAGGTCGGCTTTTTAACCCAGTCCGTATGAAACATCTGAAACTACAAGAGATACCTTTTCTTTGAAACCATGTCACTGATTCAGAAAAGCCACTCTGTATCTACAGGCAAATGTTCAAGATTCTTGGACAGGTACTAGCTACGGTTGATTGATTTACATCGAAGTCAGTTCAAGCTCTAGAAGACTAGTCTAGGAAGATTATTCTTCTCGTTTAACCAACGAGTAAAGTAAATATTGAAGGTAATTGGTACTCACGATCCACCGTAAGTTCCTCAGGAACTTCTGGAGCTGTTGTATCTCGCACTAGCCACCATATTAAAACAGACAGCCCAGCAGCCACCACAAGGCCTACAGACACAGAAATAATAATAACAGTCTGTTTCCTCATCATAAATCAAAGGTCTAAGTATAACTAAAATAAAACAGCACTAAACAAGACTAATAATTACGACTACTGTTATACATACATTATTGATAGCTTGATAAGTGTGTAAGTACTTGTAATTATTTCATATCAATTTCTTTGGATATCAAAATTACCTTATCCTGTGAGATTAAAGTAATTTGATAAGAACATACCGGATTGTGAATTACTTAACTGTTTTATCTGATTGGGTCAGCTCTGGGTTCGAAACTAAGAATTTGGTTACGAGTTTAGTTCTATAGAATGCTAGGTCATGTAAAGGCTTTTGACGTGGTCTGACGTTTGAAAAATTAACGTATGTATTCCCCAAACATCCTCAAAGCACGTTAGCCTAGCCCTCAATCACTTTAGAATTTGTGTGTATCTGTAGAGCAGTTGTAAGATCAAAGAACAGCAAACATCGGTTGATGTATCATCAATATTTTCAGATTATTGAAAAGGACATTTTGGCAGAATACAAAAAAATACTTAATAAGCTATTAAGTTATATAAGGACTAGGGGCACGCCTTTGCTTCGCTTTGGGTGAAACGGCCACCTCCTGTTAGAGGTTGAATTTCGCATAATCCCTTCTTGGTGTGCACTTACTTCATGTAAAATTTGGAGCTTCTAGCTTTTCGAGATTTCGTGATTAATTAATCAATTCAAATATTTTTCGCATTGGTTTATCTAGATTGATTAATGTAATTAATATAGAAATAGAGAACGTAAAAGACAGACAAGGAGAGTCGACCCCAGATGATGGAACAAGGCTAAGGAGAAAGAAAGAGAGAGAGAGATTAATGTAATTATCATACCTGTATGTATTATCATACCTCATATACGAGTATGTATGTATAGGTAGAAGTTTTGTAAGTACCCTTTTCTATTTTTAGTATATAAATTACGAGTAAGTTGTAAACATGGTGATTATGCCGAGTCCTCCGATGTGAGACCATTGGCTAATAGGTGCTTAGGTAGAATAAGATTGGAATAGGATTTCTTGTTAAGTTAAGCGGGTAATATAAATGTCAAAGAACCTATAATGAAGCCTTGAAATAAAAAGCATTGATAAAATAAAATGTTTTATTTAAGCCAGATTAAGATAAAGGTCATATTGTGTAGAGATGGAAAGAACTTATTTGGCAAAAACAAGTGGAGACACGAGCATCAGTTTCCCCAAGAGAAGGGTTGATGTGACGAAGATTCAATTTTAATGATTTAATAGTCATATCCAGGGAATGACGTCATATCGCGAAGGAATGCATTTGATCCGGCCGGGTTATCTCTCGGTACCTGTGAACAATTGGATGATAGTAAATACAATGCGTTAGTATGGATTATTAAAATATATTTCTTCATTTTTGCTAGGAAAATACATGTGCAACAGAAAATAACTGAACTAAAGACTATTTATTTTCTTTCCCACGAAAATGTTGCCTTTGTGAGTGGCCAGTTTTTGTGTGATAGCTTATTTATTTTACTGATCTTCAACTTACACTGTGTCCAGCATAATTAATCCAAAAGAATCTCAAGTTTCCATAGGATTTGTAATATCCTTCCAGCCTCCCTTGCTCCCAAATTGGCCTTCTGGGAGAGTTTTTGTAGCCTTCCGCTCCATCCCAGTTCAGTCTATCTACCCAGAGGATCTGTCCTGAAAACCGATATACATAATAGCAAAAGTTTAGGAATATTTTGGTCATTTTGTTTCATTTTGAAGTACAAAGTTAAAAAAATCTATACTATTTCAACGTACCTGGAGTATCACAGATCAGATCCAGGTTTCCATTGTACTTTGTCACAATTATATCTGTTTCATTTAGCAACTTTTCGACTGAAAAATTAAAAAGGCGGTGTAATAGTCACGTTATTTTAGTTGGATATTGAAAATTTTGGCATACTTACTTCCTTCGGTCACCGGTTTCATGAAGTCTACTCTCAAATAATTGAATACGGCTCCCGATTGGCTATCCCACACCACGTGTTCAGGAATGTCGAGGAAGGCTTTGACCCTCGTATTCATCAACTCATCGAGGTTCCATTCACCTTCCCTAGCATTTTTACGGTAACCGTCATTGATCATTAGTTTGATGAGTTCTGTAACAACAAGCAAAAGTTCTGTTAGAGCTCATTCTGTTATTTTTTATTTTATTTTTTATGAGTGCTCAATATCTTACCGTCATTATCTCTCTCTAACATGTTATTAAAAGACATAACATTGGATTTAGTAAGTATGTTATAAAAGTCGATTCTTTTGCTGGTGGCTCTAAACACGGCCCATTGCGTATTGGCCCATTGCGCCGTCGATTCGTAATATAATCCAGCATTGAAGAGTCTTTCTGCTTCTCTTGCTTCTACTTGAATTGCGTCATGACCTGCTTGGTCTACCAGACCGGCTGCCAGGAGTAAAGGACCCCAAGTCAGAGTAGCGTCTACTGGGTGAATCCAAGCATTCCCCATTGCAACACCTCTTAAGTTTGATTCAATGGTACCAGCTTGTTCTGCCTAAAACATTTAAACAGTCCACTCTACTTAACAAATTCTCTGTTGAGAACCTAATGGTGTGGCACACTGGACAGTGAACGTGTTAAAGTTACTTATAAGTATATCGCCAGGTGACTCTGATGTCTGAATGATGATACCCAGTTCCAGTACCATTATGTAAGAGAAACTGTTGTTACCTCACGCATTCGAATACTAATATCAATAGCCATCTTCCCTCCATAAGACTGTCCGTATATGTACAGTGGTACTCCTTTAAATTCTGGGTTATTGTCGTAGAATCCTCGCATCAGTTGAACGAAATCCAAAGCTATAAAGAAAAATATGAGATTTAACTTAGAAATTAGGCGGGTTAGGCAGGTCAGGTAGCGTAGCTTTCCCTTGGAATTTCTTACCAATTTCGTCATTTGTAACGGTCAAAAATCTCAATTCGTCTACATAACTGAATCCAGTGCCAACAGGGTTGTCAACAAAAAGGACGTTGAAGTTTTTCACCTGAAAATAATTTCAACACAGTCACACAATATTAAAGATACTCTAAGTTATAAACTGAAGTATGTCTAATCTACAGCAGAGAGTTTTAGTTTTGTGACCACACTTATTTGTTGCTCTTTTAGGCTACATCATTATAATTTATTTCGCCAAATGTGCATACATACATTGTTTTGTTAAAAATACAGTGGGCTTGGTGCATTTTCAAAAAATTATATATTTCAATATACCTAAATGAGCATAAACATATTCAGGGTTCAGAGCATAAACATGATTAATCAGATAAAAATACACCAACCCCTTACCCATGAAGTGTTTCTTTCATTCAAAGTCAAGTCCACAGGTCCCAGAATTTCAAAGTTGCCGATGGCTGTAGACGAGCCTCCTGGGCCGCCTTGCAGCCATACCACCAGTGGCCTCTGAGTGTAGTCTTCAACAGCAGCCGTAGTGTAAAACAGCCAGTAGAACATGTGAGCTCCTTCCCTAATATTAACGTAGCCAGAGTCTTGTCTGAATGTCTCGAAGGTACCTTTGGGACAGAATGTTAAGGAGAGTTATTCTTCGTGCCAATATAATTCGTTTAAGGTAGATGGAGGCACATTGGGACTTTGCAGCACTGATTGCTCTGTTGGTAGGTCTACAAAGACCCTATATGCAAGTCTAGTGAGAATTATTTATATTTTACTAATTAATTGAGTGACAATGAAATGCGCTGTATTAGTATATATATTACTTGGTGTACTTGTTCATCGTCATATCCAACCAACCATGACAATGGTTTTAAAGCGGTCTATTCTATGGATTTTGATACTATAGGTTAGTAGCATACAATGTTTGAATTGTTTTTATTATGAAACTTTATTCTTAACCTATTAGAGAGTCCTAGAAACTATTGGAAACCTCACTAGAACTATTAGGTAATGCAAAAGTATTTTCACTTTAATTGATTCACAAATTTATGTTCGAAAGCGTTGGGATTAAGTTACAACTCAAGTTCAAGCTGAACCCTTTCACATAGTTAAGTATTTTATGATAAATAATTGTATATCTTACCAAACACCGATGGTGTAAATACACCCGCTAACAAAATATAAAAAAGCAACATTTTGACGATAAGCGATATATTGTACTGACCGAAATAATTATGTACAAACTACATTTAGGTATTTACAATTATAATCTGAAGTAGCTTATCATTTATCAAAGTGTTAAAGATTATGAATGATTAAATACATGCCTGTAGGTACGTACTAATTTAAGAAAGAACATTATACCTATTATTAGTGTATGCATATTTTCAATTTTTTTTTTGAAGCTGTTTCATCAAATATTTTTATTAGTTTTATAATCTGCAGACTAACTGACTGTTCCCACACAGTTGTTTGGCCGAAACTATGCTTTTAACTAGCAAAGTTAACTTTGGAGTTTCTATTTAGAATCTATTCTATTGCTCATACAATTTGTATTACAAATAGCTTATACTATATATTAATATAGTCCAAATACTTTATTGCCACCTAGCGAAAGTTCAACAACACTAATGAACAATCAAGAATCAAGAGACGACAATTAACTAATAGAGGTTATTTTTCATTAATTTTATTTAAAAAATCACTCATTCAGTAACCCAAAATACAGTAGTGAGGACCTTTTTATTTAAAGATACCTATCTGGATAGGAAAGACTACATGCTTTTTGATTATCTTGTCAATATGTATAATCTTTTTGAAAATTCGGCAAAATTATAAGAAACAAATCCATCGTAGCCAATAACTATTATACGTAAACCATAAAAATTTAAACAACCTAAAAACTATAGTAGACTTATTAGGTTATTAGGTATTCAGGTTTTATAAAGATACCTAAGTACGGAAATCTAGCGCCCTCCGTCGCTTCGCTTTCAGTTAATTAGGTCATCCTGAAATTCGGGACAGCTAGACTAAGCAACCGTAAAAAACCATTAATAACACTGGTAAAGTAATCTTTGAGTCGTATTTACAGGTTTGGTAATTACCTTTTATCTACATCTAAAGTTTCCAACAGTTCCAGTTTAAAAGTGAGTACTTCTTCTTCATCGAGTGGATGGTCAACCTGACCAATCCTGGTGTCAGAGTTATTGAGCCGCCAAAGGCCTCTGACATGGCTCATGTAACGACTACTGTCCGTAGTATCTACTATCTATTAGTACTATTTAGTACTAATAGAAATGTCAATCTCATTCTCCTATACATTTAGATAGTAGAAAGTGAAACGGTTGTCTAGAAGGGAACGAACTTATACATTCTGTCTATACACTTATAAAGCAAAGTCCCCAAAAGATGTATGTCTGTATGTAATTGATTTTCCCAAAAACTATTGAGCGGATTTTTATGCGGTTTTCACTAACAGATAGAGTGATTCAAGAGGAAAAAGTAAAGAAAAGTATTAGCCTGTAATGTCCCACTGCTGGGCAAAGGCCTCTCATCTCACTGAAGATATCAGTACAGTGAGGAGGATTAGGCGTAATCACCACACTTGCCTAATGCGGGTTGGTGAAGGAAGAGGAAGGTTATTTATAATCTCTTTTAGGAGGGAAGTTACCTCTTTGGGTGGCAGAGGCCATATGGTTTCAATCTAGCGATTTCAAAAAGAAAGATTGGAGTAGAAGGAGTTTGTGATGATGTTGACCTGGGACTTATCACCGCAACTCGTAGACTCGCTCCATTTAAACGATACTCCAGTTATTATTTTAATAAAACAGCCGCTTACATCCGTACTCAGAGACGTCAAATGCTTTCTCAGTAGATATGTTGACATGTCATATATGATCAATTACGTTAATTAGTTAAGTGTCGATTTAATGGGCGTTTTTGAGCGCGGCAAATAAATATTAATCTTATATATAAAATTCTCGTGTCACAATGTTCGTTCCCGTACTCCTCCGAAACGGCTTGACCGATTCTCATGAAATTTTGTGAGCTTATTGAGTAGGTCTGAGAATCAGCCAACATTTATTTTTTATCCCGAAATTCCCGCGGGAACGAGTACCGTGGTTGAACTCCTCTGAAACGGCTCGACCGATTCTCATGAAATTTTGTGTGCACATCGGGTAGGTCTGAGAATCGGACAACATCTATTTTTCATCCCGAAATTCCCGCGGGAACGGGTACAACGCGGGTGAAACCGCGGGGCGCAGCTAGTTTGTTTATAGATTTTTTCATGGACGTTTTTGAGCGCGGCAAATAAATATTAATTTGTTTGTAGATTTTTAAATAAATAAGAAAATCTCTATTCGATAAGACCCATATGATCTCGATTAGAGATTAACGTCCGTAAATCACGTTAGTACGCGTAGATACTACTATCTATAGTATCATGTGATTGTTTACTAACAAGTACGATGACTAATGGACGTGTGACTTACTACAAACTTGACCAACTTGAGATTATACTACATAGGTAGATATTGATTAGTATCTACCTATGTATATCAATATCACATAGGTAGATACTAATCAATCTACCTATCTTATTTTAGTTTAGATTAGTATCTACCTATCTTCTTCTTCTTCTTCATCGAGTGGATGGCCAACCTGACCAATCCTGGTGTCAGAGTTATTGAGCTGCCAAAGGCCTCTGACATGGCTCAAGTAACGACTACTCTCCGTAGAAAGTAACCGGGACCGACGGCTTAACGTGCCCTCCGAAGCACGGAATCATCTTACTTTTCGAGCAATCAGGTGATTCAGCCTGCAATGCCCTAACCAAACTGAGGAAAGTCTCACAAAGAGATTTTTGTGAGATATCCCCACCGGGAATCGAACCCGGAACCTCCGGGTCGTGAGCCAGGCGCTCAAACCACAAGGTACCACGGAGGCTGTTGTATATCACATAGGTAGATACTAATCAATCTATCTATACTATTAATATGTATAATAAAGCTGAAGAGTTTGTTTTCCTGATGTTTTTTATGTTTGTCCGAACGCTCTAATCTCAGAAACTATCAATCCACTTGAAATAATTATTTTTGTAATAGATACACAGGAAGGTTAAAGGGTATTTTTCATTCCAAAATACATGGAAACAGGCACAATGCATGGCAGTAATGCAATGGTAGAACCGCGGGGCGCTGCTAGTATATATAGTATTACCACTCCGATTTGATTACCTTTTTTATTATTAGGTAGCCAGATTCAAGAGAAAGGTTAAGGGTTCTTTTTATACTGAAAATACCAGGGGAATTGTCGAGCATCCCGAAATTCCCACGGAAACAGCCACAACGCGGGTAAAACCGCAAGCCGTTACTAGTTAGATAAATAAAGTGAAACAGATATGAAGCACGCGCTCCTTATCTGGTTAAATCGCGGATTTATCAGCGTTAGTCTATTTTTTTAAACTGACTTCAAAATCAGGAAAACTTAAATTAACTAAAACCTGTTGGTTGTTGTATCTGTTCGCAATGTTTTATCTTTGTATTCCGTTCATAACTTAATAGCAAAAGGAAAATATCTGCAATATTCAACTACAGAGAACGTACTCGAATCTGTAGGAATTCGAGGATAAAAAATAGCCTTGAACATTAAGTTATAATATAACTCAATGACCTTGAACCGTCATCTCTCTACAAAAACATTTTTCCATACTTACTGGTAGTATCAGAATTAGTGCGTTCAAGCTAGCAAAAAAAATGTATGCAAGAACCGAAGAGTTTAATTTTTGTTTTTTATCCCGAAATTCCCACGTGAACAGGTAAAATCGCAGGACTCGGCTACTAGTATACGAGTAGATAGATAACATTGTAGCCATTGATATAAACAATTTTAAGGAAAACAAAGAAAGCTTGAAGTATTCAGAGTACGAGTATAACCTTAATTAGATATAAAGCTATAAAGCCGCGGAGGCTTTATAGCATTTTTTGGAGAAATTGTAACACAAAGTTATGATCGTGGTCAATGGAATTTAGGTAGAAAAACCGACTCTATACAAACATTAGACTATGTTTTATACAACAACATTCAAGCAGTAATTTTCGATTGAATACGAAGGTAAAATGAGTTGCTTGACGCAAATTACTAGCCTGATTAAAATAATGATTCTACCTTAACACATAACAGTCTTATTTAACGAATTTACAGACTTAAATCATTTCCATGAATATATATTACATGGTTAAACAAAAAAGACTATTTTAATAACAAAATCCAGGTACCCAAACATTCTATGTGACTCTCTTATAGTTTTATCTATACAGTTTTGGATAGCGTCCGATCAGTTAGACTACTGTTCTACTGTTAAGGGTGATGAATTTGTTGCAATCAGATGGATAGCTCCGTAACTCCGTACGTTACCTTTTTGGATTAAATGCCTCTTTCGAATACGAGTAGGTGATCTTTTAGTTTGTTTGTTTAACAATATAAAGTCATTCAACATTGCAGATTTACCTTCAATTTTAACCTTTTCAATCTGGTAACTAATATAAAAATAGTAAGTAGGTACGTCAATGATGTATAAGGAAAATGGCGTTCTAGCAAAATGTTCAACATAGTGAAAATGCTTTAAAATCAAACTTGTGAACTTGTGAAACTGGCCGTAATGTCACTGGAAAATTTTCAGAAACTGACACCAACGATGATGCCAAGCCCATCAGTGATGAAAAGAGTTACAAAATAAATTGTCAGTATGATTTCGCTGTACTTACGGTGAAGGAAAACGCCACTTAGTTAGGTCCAATATAACCTTGTGTTCACTGTGATTACGGCAAAAAACTATCTGGCTGGCATAACATACATAGGTTTCTATATTACATGATAAAGTTCATGTAGATTATAGTTCATTTCGATTGTTAAGCAACGTGTAAATCGGCCCCTACTGGGATGGGTGGCTGATAGTAGCATTTCCATCTGAGCGGTACCATGCGTCGAAGGGCACGTTAAAGAGTCGGTTCCGTTTGATTCAATTGTTTGACCATGTTAGAGGCCTATAGGCGGTCTAAAAAACTCCGAAACCAGGGCTGGCCAAACCTATTGGAAATTGATGATAAATGTTGATGAACTGTTTCTAAAAAAGGAATAAAGGCCTTTTTCATGTGGCATATCCAGGATTGCATTGGGGGGATTAGCCCCGGGAAGCCCTAGTAGGAGAGGGGCTTTGGGGGACGACTTGAAACTTGAAGGGGGAAACTTTTTTGGGAGAACCCCGATGATTTGAGTTCCGTAGCCCCCCTAGATTCGCCACTGCCCATTCATATTACTATAATACCATGCGACTACTATGAGTCATAATCATGATCACAGTCTGTTTGTATTGTGAAAAAATCATTCAACTAATGATCATGATTATCCATAATCATAATGTACGTCTGTTGTACTTTTCATTCTACTTCCTGAAAACATCAGTAGAAACTTGTTTATAAGAACTGAAAGACTTGGTACGTAAATATCCCGGCTTTCTAGGCTTCCTACCGTATTAAGCAGTGTTGTGTTGAGCCTGGCCGGGCCTCACTCATTTGTTTATGTTGGATTTAGTAAGACGAGGAAAATAATTCCAATAATTAAAACTATACGGATATCTGTTTATTTTGGAGAACGAGTTGAGAAGTAAATGTTATTCGATGTTTATAACTTATAACAAATACAGAACTATGCATTTTGTAATGTTTATAAAATAACTTGCGTTGAGATATTTAATGACAATGAAAACAATACTTTTCCGATGTAAATGCTATGTACTCGTAGTAACAATCAATGAGTCTTATCATGATTACTGCAATACTAAATTGCAAAAATAATTTACTTAATGATTAATGTGCGTTCTCAATTCGATCCTATACGTAGTAAGACTCCGTACATTTTAGAAACTGCTATAAAAATGCTTTTTTATTACTTGTTAAAATGACGTTTAGGCGAAGTAATAGGCAAAATAAAAATAAACTGCCTAAATGTTTTTATCAACCACATTTACCTTAATTTTGAGTAATTAATAACAATAATCAACAGGAAAATATAATATGGACTTTTTTTTCAAAATATTAAAATAACCTAACCAACAACTAACTCTATTATGATTGCTAAAAGTAACGTGTAATTTGGGTTCGATTTTATTAGTAGTTCTTACCAATAAATTATACTCACATGACTGTATGCATTGGGCGAAATAACTAATGCTAGCACTACACTATCGACGAGGTTAGACGAGGGAGAGCGAGAGTGTAGTGGTCCCTTGCCTTGCTTCGCCTCGCCTCACTTGCGCTCCGGCTGGAGTCGGTTTTTTAGGCGCGAGTGCGAGAGACGTCATATTTTGTTTCGGGATAATGACATACGAGTGGACTTAGCACGATATAGTTAAGTTTATATCAAGCGGGAGCCGAAAACCCATTACTTACCATAAAAAAACGGTGCTAAGGTTCTGTTACGGTGTATATCCATCATCGCCTTCTTCTCCAACGCTTTAGAGTATATAGACATAGAGTCGCGGCTCTTGTCACTTCGAGCATAGACATTATGTTAGCGACACAGAGAGAACTACACAAAGGTAAGAGATGCGATCTCCCGTCACCTCGTGTGGTCTCGCCTCGCTTACATTCGTCGAACCTCGCCTTATCAATCTCGACGATAGTGTAGAGCTCGCCTTAAATCTTAAGCAATGTATTGGTTTCAAAGAGTGCTCTTAGCCGGACCAAGGTGCAGTAGTAATCCTCCGTTTTAACTCGACGGTCGATTCTTCTGTTCAAAACATAGTATCTCCGTTCGTCATACTAACTATCCTCTTATCTGTGGTCGGTTGTTGTGAAAAACATTAATTGTGTGTGCACTTTGTTTATAATAAAGACTTGTTTTATTTTATTGCAATGACACGTTTGTCACCGGCGTTTTTGAAGCAGGTACGTTTTTAATTTTAATTATTTTATATGACTGGGTATTTTAATTTTTTACCGACTTAAAAAAATATTGCTGTTTTTCAATTCGACCGTATAATACATATGAGTTTTTTATTATGATAAAGTTGTTCAGCAAGTTATAAATATGCAGTTTATTAGACAATAGGGGACATTTTATAGATAATTGTTATGTTTAAGTGAAAGTAACTGTATTAGTTTGTATTGTGTATATCTGTGGCATGAACTAGCAAATAAGGTTAGCGTCGTATATTTTAA
The DNA here is from genome assembly GCA_963082685.1 of Cyclophora albipunctata. Classification (NCBI taxonomy): domain Eukaryota; kingdom Metazoa; phylum Arthropoda; class Insecta; order Lepidoptera; family Geometridae; genus Cyclophora; species Cyclophora albipunctata. The sequence continues at coordinate 6,089,207 of OY720119.1, read as the reverse complement.
TTTATTAATTGTGTGTATTTGCATTTTTGCTAAAATGCCATAGTAACGGTACAGTTTTAAATTTAACATACCTATATATTTGACGCGATATTGACTTTATATTATTTATGTTTATTGTAATATTTGTTTAATTGAAGCGTCCTACGGTATTGCTCTCCTTGCTCGCTTTATATTGCTTTCCGAGAAAGTTTTTTTAACTAATGAGCTGAAATTACGTGATTGGTGTGTGTTCGAATATACATAAAACCATTAATTTATTTCGATGAGGCTTATTATTCGGTATTTATTTTAATATGTTTTCTGTCTGCATATTCGTTAAAAACCATACCGTTCAGGGTCAAGGGATGTGTCCCAACCCTACGAGGTCAGAATTGTAAATGCGTTGGAATGATTCGGCTATCATTGCTTTGGTGCTCTGAAGAAAATAATGCGTTAAATAACACCAAACCAAGGGAACACTGGCACACAATGTTTACTTTTTTTAATTAACAAGGAATTCATTCTTTCCACGCCATAATTTAATAACACACACACACACGTACACACGGTATTGTTCGTGTAATAATATAACACATATAAATCTATGATGCTGATATTACCATTTAATTAATTAAGGGCGGCTTGCACGGCACAAGAACTTTTAAATCTATTTTGTATGTAAAAATGTTTAAGAAACATGAAGTGTTCATTCAAAATTTTATTGTGCATCAAATACTCGTAGAACACAAAATAAAAACAATCGTCATTTGTTTTTTAAACATAAGTTGCTAAATGAAATGAATAATCTTTGTACCTATAATCCACCGTATCGCCAATACTCAGAGACCTAAAATGCTTCCTTAGTAGATCCTACTAATATTATAAACGCGAAAGTTTATGAGGATTGATGTATTTATTGATGTATGTATGTTTGTTGCTCTTTCACGAAAAACAACTGGACGGATTTGTATGAAACTTTACAGTAGGTTATATACATCAGAATAACACATGGGATACATTTATTCCCGCGGGAACGGGTACAACACGGCTAGCGCCGCGGGTAATGTATACAAAATTTAGTCAATTAGTAAGTGTCGATTTAATGGACTTCTCTAAGTGCGGCGGTAAGTGTATTTTTTTATCACTACAATAAACACTTATATTTAATAATCTATACTAATATTATAAAGAGGTATTTGTAAGTTTGTTTGTTTGTATGTTCGAGCTAATCTCGGGATTTACCTGTCCGATTGGAATAATTCTTTTTGTAATGGATAGCCACATTCAACGGGAAGGTTATAGGATATTTTTTATCCCGAAATTCCCACGGGAACGGGCCCACGCGGGTAAAACCGCGGGGCGCCGCTATATTTAATAACAACAACTCAGAGCAATATGTTTGTCGGTTTCTCAAAAGGAGATAATCAGTTAGTTTCAGTTGTTAGACCATTGTCTGTCTCACGCTGCCTTTGTGAAGTCTTATAACAAAAAATAAAGTAACTTCGTATTTGTTAGTGGCTTAAAAATAAGTCTGAGTGTTTTGTAAGTTCGTATAGGTAAGTGGCTTAAACTGAAGTCCGGGTATGTTCAAGACTGACCTCCGATATCGTTTAACGGCTGATACAACCGTGACCGACAATTCAACGGATTAAACCTACCGATGACAGACTAACTACAATAATTTATTCTAAAAAGGCCTCTCTTGTCACTGAAAATTAGTACAGTTTGGAGGAATAGATAAATCATGAGAAAGAAAGAATGACTAAAATTTAGTTAAAGTGGCCATAGATAAGTATAGAGATGGAACTATTTAGTGCAATATTTGTTAACATAACGACACAGAGTAAATAGTAGTAGGTATGTAATAACTATATAAGTATTTGACAAAAAATGTTGTTCAATGTATAAAACAATGAAGTATTTTATAAAACAAGTGATTTTTAATACGCGTTCGTTTTTTTGTCCGTACAATGCATTGTTTTATTTTATTATTTTCCCACAAAACGTGCATGCAAAATTACAGCTCTATAGGTAACCAGAAAATGAATTAAATTAAATTCGAAAGATTTGATTAAAGACTGATAGGGAGGTGAAACTGACCTGTTCAATTCCAATAAAAACAGTATTTTTCATCAAAGCTGCAGGTTCTATTGTATTATATTTTTTGTGATTAACGGAATTATTTTGTACTAGCGCCCCGCGGTTTTACCCGCGTTGTGTCCATTCCTGGGGGAATTTCGGGATGAAAAATAGCCTATGTTACTCGTGGATAATGTAGCTTTCGAATGGTGAAAGAATTTTTAAAAACGGTCCAGTAGTTTTTGAGCCTATTCATTACAACCAAACAAACAAAGTTTTCCTCTTTATAATATTAGTGTAGATTAGTAGCGCCTCGATGTTTTATCCGCGTTGTGCCCGTTCCCTAGAGAATTTCGAGACAGTAATAGCCTATAACCTTCCCTTTGATTGTGACTATCCCGAACAAAAAAAATAATTAAAATCGGATTGGTAGTTCCCGAGATAAGTGCGTTCGAATCAAAAAGATAAACATTAAACTCTTTCCACTTCATTACATCACTACATAGTATAAAACACAGTCGCGTCTGTTTGTCGTCTGTTTGTCTGTATGCTTAAATCTTTAAAATTACGCAACGGATTTTGATGCGGTTTTTTGTAATAGGTAGAGAGATTCAAGAGGAAGGTTTTTATGTAAAAAAATTCCCGAAATTCCCACGGGAACGGGCACAACGCGGGTAAAACCGCGGGGCGCTGCTAGTTATTCATAAACTTAAACACATTGTGTCTCTTTTGCTCTTCGAAAAAAAACGTACGTCAAAAAAAGACAAACAATTTGATAGCTAAAATGCTGTTATTAACGTTTATGAATAAGGCACTTCAGCTTTATGTAATAGTATATAGATACACTAGCCGCGCCCCACGGTGTTACCCGCTTTCCCGTGGGAATTTCGGGATAAAATGTATCCCATGTGTAATTCTGATTTATAAACTATATTACTGTAAAGTTTCATCCAAATCCGATCAGTGGTTTTTACGTGAAAGTGTAACAAATATACTACATACATCCATACATACATCCAACATACATCCATCTTTAAAAACTTTGGCATTTTAAAGGTAGTAACTAGGTCTTACACAATAAGAAAGTTGTTAAGGTGATTTATTTTTTGTGTATTTATTTAATTCTTACAAAAAGTTGTACATTAAATGACCCAGTAATTGTACTGTACTTTTTATACCGGAATTCAAATGAGAATAGCAAGAGGAAGAGTCTCTACTTACTTAAAAAATACGGACATAGTGGTAGGTTTATTTATAGTCATTAGTAATTTACTAGTTTACTATTACATGGGGGCATTTATCTATTTTAAATTAATTTGTCTATTTTTAAAATGACTAAGCGAATATAGAATAAATAGAATTATGTCATCGTTCGACGTTGGAGGCCCAAGCGGTCTAACAACTCCGACATCACGGTTGGCCAGTAACCTACACGAACTTACGTACTTTATTTATGAAAGCTGTCGAAGTAGGGACCAACCCTGGTGTCGGAGTTTTTAGACCGCCTAAAGACCGCCAACATGGCCTAACGATGAAACAATCGGGGTGGGCAATTTAATGTACGTACTCGCATAGAAATGCCATCATCGGCCACCCATCCAAGTAAGGATCGAGTTACAAGTTGCTTAACAATAGTTGATATAGCTCAGTCATACTACGCCACGAGCGGTCAAAACCAGTGAAACGGAATCAATCAATCAATCACAGAATGGGTAATTTGACATCAAGTGGCAAATCCATTCAATAACTTGCCAATAACTTGTCAAAAGATGTCATCTGTAATGTCATGCTCACATAATACTTCCATTCGAACGTAGTAAATAGTAAAGTTTTCCGTGGTTGGGCCAATTTCATACATTCACCCATTATTGGGATGCTAGATATTGTAACTTTTCATATAGGTACATATGTCATACACAAAAAGACTTAATGATATTTAATGGTTGTTTAAAAAGGTATGATTAAATAACCAGTAGCAAAAATAACAGTAAAAAGCGAGTTTTTTTAATACTCAAATAGATTTAAAACTTAATACCAGCTCGAGAGCATATCAGCATATTCGTATGATGTTATACTGATATTTGCATAATATTTAAATGTTTCATTGCTCTTGCATTCTCACTGCACGTGCGTAAGAAATCCATGAGATTAAAGATTGTGTAAAGTACCTTACACACCATCTAGTTACTAGTGTAGGCAGAGTATCCATGGATAGACATTTAATTACATTCAGATGATTTCAATTATCTACATTGAATGGAATTTATTCAGTCAACTAATCGGAAGTAAGGATGACCTCCATCATCAATGCGTTAATCATCTTCCTGCTTGTGATTTTGTTTTGTGTTTGGGTCTTTCAAACAGAGCTATGCTACGCTACGTTTTTAGCTTTTTTCAATCGTGTCGAAGTCAAATGTAGTATAGTAACGTAACGCAACTATTGTGGTCCGATAATAATAATAATAAGTTTAAATCCATTACATTAAACATCTCCAAAGGGCCTCTACGAGTTGGATCTGTATCCCCTCGCATGCCTCTCAAAAAGACCGGGCTAGTCCCGTGACTCCGAGGAGAAACACAATAATAAGTTTATTTCATAAAAATGTAGCTTAAAGTTGTGTCGAGGAGTCTCCATTTAAGCATGTTATGCATGTAGTTGAGACCCCGATAGTATAAAACGAAGCATATCAATGTAGTATAGCATGGGTCTGTTGGAACGGTACCCTAAAGGCTGTACACTTACTCCCGGCGTGCACTAAGAGTGTTTCCATAAACAAAACCGGCCCTATTAACAAATCTATATATTTATAAACCGGTTTTATATAACAGCCTCCGTGGTCTTGTGGTTTGAGCACCCGGCTAACGATCCGGAGGTTCCGGGTTCAATTCCCGGTGGGGATACTCACAAAAATCACTTTGTGAGACTGTCCTCAGTTTGGTTAGGGCATTGCAGGTTGAATCACCTGATTGCCCGAAAAGTAAGATGATTCCGTGCTTCGGAGGGCACGTTAAGCCGTCGGTCTCGGTTACTTTCTACGGATAGTAGTCGTTACATGAGCCATGTCAGAGGCCTTTGGCGGCTCAATAACTCTGACACCAGGATTGGTCAGGTTGACCATCCACTCGATGAAGAAGAACCGGTTTTATTTATTTATTTTACTCTTTTTTTCAATCTTTTGAATTTGACATTTCTGATTCAAGCAACATAAGACTGGTTTGGTTATTAATTAAAATCAAGGTGATGTAGATATGTATAGATATTAACTGTACTTAGTTTAACCACTTCACCGGTTTGTTACGTCAAGCCCGTTTGTACAGTGACTGTAAGAGCGCTTACTGTGTCGGGGGTTGCGGGTTCGATTCCCGGACTCAACAATATGTGAAGACAATATAGTTGTTGGCGATGACGTCTGAGTGTCAATTATATATTCTTATAAAGTATATGTGTATGTATTTGTAGGTATATCAGTGAGTTAGATTCCATAGTACAAGCTTAGAGCTTAGTTTGGGTCCAATTAACCGTGTGTGAATTTGTCCGGGTATATTATATTATATAAATTATCATTTCTTTAAAACAGTTCCCTAAATAAAAATAACTATATTTACCATACTTAAAATTCAAACTATCAAAACTGATTTCAACCAAAAACATCTTTTTCTATTGAGGAATAAGGTTCAGTGATGTGGTAACCATGGAATGAAATCACCAAAATTGGTGTTCTCTCTGAAGAAGCCTTCGGAAGTCTTCGACTGGAAAATTGATCACATTAGTCTGCATTTTTACACTCAAAAGAAAAGTTGTGTACAATGATACTTATTTAAGAATAAACATTAGAAAAACCCATATTAGGCTACACAAAATATTAGGCTACGTAGATATATAGACAGTGTAGAGTAAATCAGTGCAGACTTCGGTCGTGAAATAAAATATCTATACTTTCCACTCTACTATCACTTTGAATAACCAAATTCTATAACAAACGATCAAATACATTGGCGAACTATGAATTCGTAAAGTACCTTTAATCCGATTGTCAAAATATTGATCATTGGTGTCCCGGATTAGTATAATGTGGCCAAAAAATATTGCATATTAGGTAAACAAACGTTAAAAATATTGACTAAGTTTACAAACTGACAATTGGCCAATTCTAACTAAACACATAATTTTATTCATCGTACTTATAAACTCAACAAAACATTTTTTTAAATAAGGTAAGTTTCGATCTCATCGCCTTTAACAGCGATTGGTGGGTGCTCGCAAAGGACAGGGAGGGTTGGCGATGTTTGGGGGAGACCTTTGCCCAGCAGTGGGACAATATAGGTTAAAAAAAAGAAAGAAAAAAAAGGTAAGTTTCCACAATGTTCAAACAACTAAATGAGGAGATAGATAGACATGATACGGCTATTAAAGTAAAGTCAAGTAAATTAAGTTTATCTTTAGGATAAGTTTCAAAGAAATAACAGGAAAAACATATTTGTATGACATACACTAGGTATATATAAGTACATTATACATTAAACTAGTTTTGATGTCAATGCCTCAATGCCTATTCATTTAGAGGTCGATTGTGCCCAAACTAAGCTTGACTATTGTTGACTATTGCTTACATTACATTGTATAACGTATTATTCTCCTATATTTTTACACTATTGTTGTTCTCGTGCGTCGTATTTACATAACATTGATTTGTAGACTTTTGATAAAAGTGAAAAATCAATGTGCCTAAAGCAAAGTTTAAAGTAAGAGCACAATATGAGTATCACTTGATACATATTATAAAACAAAGTCCCCAGCCGCGTCTGTCTATCTGTTCGCGATTAACTCAAATACTACTGCACAGATTTTGACGCGGTTTTTTTAAAATAGATAGTTATAGATAGTTATAGTAGAAATAGATAGATTCAAGAGGAAGGTTTATATGTATAAAAATTCCCGAAATTCCCACGGGAACGAGCACAACGCGGGTAAAACCGCGGGCGCTGCTAGTCTAAGTATATATATACTTATCAATGCGCATAGGGTTCGTACACAAAGTTGATGATGCGACGTCGTTTCGTAAACATCTACGAGCTCACACAATGCATCGCAAGAACTTGCAAGATTCGCAACGCGCATTCGTGCGATGTTACACTAAGTCTAGGTGAATTGTTAAATTGAACTCGGACCAAGGGAGCGACGGATGGAGACGCCCTTGCCGCTCGAAATCAGATCGCAACAATTTGCGTTGCAATTTCTTGCGTTAGGAAGTGACATCGCGCCGATTCGCACTTTTGTGTACACGCCTTTGCCTGATCTTGAACCTGTCTTCTTCATATCACCATCTTCAAGGATACTGGCAAATTAGGTGCTTGTATACACTTATAAAGATAGAAATTAACCGCGTGTTGGTGAGTTAAAAAGTACACGAGTGAACGAACAAGGATTTTGCCCTACCATTCCTAGCAAGGGTGTTTTTCAATCAGATTTCAGGACATCACGTGAGAAAAGGCTACTGGTTTTAATAAAGGAAAATATAATAATAAATCTAGTCAGTTCACGTCACGTGTTCATATTCATATCACACGTGAATAGTTTGTGATGAATGCCATCCGTCATTGTGAGTGTTCATTGTGAAATTGGTATCTTTAAGGCCAATTTAGAGTACATATAGGTAGACTAGAAACATATATAGATTATGCCTTAAATCATACTTGTTCTTGTTATAAACTTGCCATCAATCTTTATTTTCAGTATAAGTGGTACGTTCAAAATAGCCTATTAAAATCAATATATGTGAATTTAACTTTTGACTTACTTACTTGTGAATTTACCTACCTATGGCGAGCAATTATATGTTGTAAAGTAGGAGTGGTTTCGAAGATTACATCCTACAATGAAACTAAATATACAAACTCATTAAAATTCAAGGTGGACAAGTGTTGGCCTGTTCAATGGCACTGCTGAACAAAAGCCTCTTATCTCACTGAAGATAGCGCAGTGAGGAAGAATCCAATATTCATAATTATCATAATTTTTTTTCTTTTCCAGTTATGGCTAACATTTGGCGCGTCTCTCTCATTTCTCATCATAGGCCTGGTGCGAGGGTACTCCGCGTCATCCATACCCTCCATTGAAGACTTGGACCCAGAGATCATACAGAGCAGCGAACAGAAATCTTGGATAGGTAACAAAATATCTTTTTTTTTTTTTTTAGTTTCCATACTGATGCTTATGATTTTTTTTAAACCTTACTTTTAAAAATAGTTTTTTTACGCCCATATAATAACTTGGGTGTAGCAACATCACCCCACCCGATTTCCAATCGGTTTACACTTTATTTAGAGACTTCTTGGATTATTCTTGTTATTTTTTGAATAAACAGTTATTCGGAAAAAACTTAATATCTAATAATAATAGTTTAATGTTGACATTTATTTCCTTAGAAATACTAATTATTAATGTATTGTAACATTTCCGATAATTTTCCGCAACAAATGGTTCAACAATCTACTTATACCTATAGCGTGATGGGAAAACGTTGTTCACGTAATCACTTACCTTATTTCCTTTTGATTGTACCTACTCTCGTAAACTGCTTCTATGCTTTGCGAATTCTAGGAAGGAATACCTAGATGAGAGCTAGATTTTAATAGGAAGTTTTTGATCTAGACACGCAGCGCATGACAAGTGTAGAGGTGTAATACTTACAGCCCGGCTAGCACAAGCACTGTCACAAAGGCGACAAGGCATGACATGACAAATACTGTGAGTTTATTGGTGGAATGTTTAAAATTCGAACTTTCCACCAAAGTGTGTCCAACAGTATTGATTGGTCACATTTATCATGTCATGTCTTGTCACCTTCTGTAACGTTTGTTGTGCTAGAAGGGCTGGTTTGTGCATATCCGTAGAAATACACTACGTATTGTCGGATTTGTCGGTTACGTAACGCTGAGACAATAAAATATGCAATCAAATTGTCAATCTCCTACCGACTACGCAACTTTTCGTTTGCACGTCGACTTCACTAACTTGACTAAACCCGACGTACTTTCCGTCAAATGTATACCGATTCTAATGAAATGAGTCTAATGCATATTGGCTTGTAGAACGTAGGATACTACTACTACTTTTAAGTCTTGTTTCAGGTGCCATACCTCCCTTAGGCGCTTTTTTGGGCAGCATGCTATCAGGGCCCCTGATGGCACATGCCGGGCGGCGTCGAACGCTTCAGTTGACAGCCCCCATGTGGCTGGCCGGGTGGCTGATCCTCGGTTTTGCGAAGTACTTCGTCTTAGTGCTCGTGGGGAGAATGATCACAGGGGTAGGGGTCGGATTCGTTTTGGCGACAGCTCAAGTTTATGTAAGTGGATTGCTAAATTATTGAAATAAAAAGCAAATATTGCCGGACACTGCTGTAACTGCAATAACTGAATAGATTAGCATACAGTAATCCACGAAAATGGCCAATTTATCTAGTTAAAAGTAAATAAGCCTAAATGTGTGTTTATATAAACACGTGTCCATTTTGCTATGTTTTATTGTTATTTGAAACACAAGAAAGCTTGTTCTATTTGCATAAACAGTAATATAAGAAACTCAATGACACGTCTCTATGAATACGTCTTTGTCCAATTTTATAGATAAAGTGACATAATTTGTCGTGAATGAATTAATTGGTTCAACAATAAATATATTGTTGATGATTATGAATTACCATTTAAATAAAAAACACACGTCTAACCCTTTAAACCCCGGTGTAGGGACTTAACATTTCAATGACCGGTACCTACCAACTTTTTAACTTTCAAATGGCAGCAGTATTTTCCCGTACGAAAGCAATTGGTCCCGTAGTTTCAATCAAATTTGGCACTAGGGTTGGCCTGGAGAAAAATATAGCAGATCAACTTGTATTGTTGTAACTGCTATAACTGCTATCGAAAACCCCTTAAAGTACAGATCTATCTAAAAGTTGCTTTTTATTATTATGATCATTTGTTTTGTTCCTTTAGGTCAGCGAATGTTGTGATCCTGAGATTCGAGGGCGTTTAGGATCTCTACCAACTCTTTCTATGTCCTTGGGTATCCTTATTTCATATGTGGCTGGCAACTGGCTATATTGGAGGTATCTCGCATTCTTCTCAGGAATTTTCTGTGGTAAGTTATTTCGTACCTTGAAGTAACCCATAAAATAATCATGTATTAATTATTAGGCAATTAATAAAGAGAATAGTTAGAATTATGGCATATAAATAAAAACATTTAATTATATGTATTATCATGTCAATGAGACTATTCAAATGTAATCAATCTACCTGAGTATTGTGTATAAAGCGTGTAAAATATTTTCATGATCTGTTTGACCATGTATGCTGGTCGCCTTAAGTTCTATATACCATAATAAATTAATAAGATTAAGTTATTGGTGACTAATAACTTAGTGGCTAAGTAACTAACTATTAGCTAATCTGCGCTATTACTTACAGTCACGTGAAAATGATTTACTATAACGTCAATAAGTATTGAGTATTTACCGCGGCAATTTGACATTTGTGTATTTTCTATTGTTTCTGTTTACAGTGGCATTGTTCATAGTGTTATTCCCTTTGCCGGAATCCCCCGTGTGGCTTGAAGCTAAGGGCTTGGATTCTTCACAAGCAGTAAAATGGTTGCACTTATCTGCGCGTGCGACTGCTACAGTCAAAGATGATGATGTTAATGAGTAAGTTATTATTTGTAACCCGTCATGATTGCTGTCCACTTGCCAGTGTTATTTTATGACGAAACTATCAAAATAATGGCGTCCCTCAAGGAATTGCTGTAGGTCCCTTATTGTTTAACGTTTACACAAGTGATCACCCATACATTGAAGATTTATAGATAACCATTGGCGAATGAAATGCTGTCAATCAATGTCAGTAGAAGATATCATTATATGGCATTTTACTTATCGATACTACCTCAAATGATTGTAAATCTTATTTACCTTCTGAGCTGTTGTTATATAAAATGCGAAAGTGTGTTTGTAGGTTCATTCCTCTTTATCGTTGACAAATACAAATAAAGAAATATATTACTTATTGTGTTAAATATTTATTAACACAGGTATATTCTATTGAAAGTGTCAATAAAATATCTATTATGTTGACACTTTAAGTTTTAACATATCTATGTTAGGAATGTCTGCAACGGAGACTCATATTTTGTAATCTGTTCTTTAGTATGGCTGAATTTGAGGCTTACGCATAATCTAATTATCATAATCTTATCTAATTAACATGTTCAACAGGAACATCTAGACATTCTAAACAAAATCGGTACATTATTTTTCCCAAAGCGATCTAAGGCCTAATGATGGTCAAACCCCTAGAAGAAGAGCACTCCCAATATCAAACAATATCTTAACCATTTCTAACAGAAACTCGTTTAATTTTTCAGAAAACAGCCCGAAACAGCCCTGCCCAGCCTGTTCACTCGCAAGGTGTTCTTCTCGTCTGCTGTGATCAAGCCTCTAACCGTCGGCTTTGCGTTGCTCGCCTTCCAGCAGTTCAGTGGAATAGACGCAGTTATCTTCTTCACGGTGGAAATATTTAAAAGTGCAGGTAAATACAATGTATGGACATGCCGTGTCAAAATATGTCGTGAATGTTGAAATAATGAATCTATACTAATATTATAAAGCTGAAGAGTTTGTTTTGTTTGTTTGTTTGTTTGTTTGTTTGTTTGTTTGTTTAAACGCGCTAATCTCAGAAACTACCGAACCGATTTGAATAATTCTTTCACTGTTAGATAGTCTATTTATCGAGGAAGGCTATAGGCTACATTTTATCCCGGATTTCCTACGGGAACGGGCACAACGTGGGTAAAACCGCGGGGCGCTGCTAGTATCAAATAAATGTCTTTATCAATAGTAAAAGCTTGCAATTTACTTGGACTTGTATTTTAAAGCCAAATGTCGTTGTTTATGACATGCAATGTGTATTTATACTTACTTATTATAAATTTAGAAGTTACTGTGTGTTTCTCAATCACGTGTTAAGAAATCACGCAATTTGGACTAGGTATACCTAGTCAGGCCTTCTAGAGCATGATAAAGGGCATAGTCTACTTTTTATACTGAAATTCTGAAATCGCCGTGGAACAGATAGTTTACTATATTTGTTTGCACAGAATGTATCTGAGCCATCGCAATGATTGGAAATATTATACTAATAAATGTGCCTTTTTTTCCAAATTACATTGCAATGTATTGCTTTTAAATTATTTGCTTAAATATTTAATTCAATACAAAAATTATCACGTACTCACTATTCTGGGTCGTTACTAAGTTAGATGACACGTAAATACGCCATTTTTATTGGTACATTTTCCACGTATTATTAATATATATTTAATAATAGGTTCTTAAAGGAAATAATTGATATTTTCTTCCTCAACTTTGTCATAATCATCTAATTACCAAGAGGAAATAACGTAACAACTTATACCTGATATTTATATACAATAACATCTTATAGGTTCATTATCAAACTGTTTATAGTAATTTAGGAAAATAAATACATATATCAATATAATTTATATTATTAAGAAAAAAAATTAATTTTATTACTCTCACGTTCTTTTTACTATCATTTATATTGCAAGCTTTACATTTGCTTAGGAAACCTTGTTAACTGAATGAAATTACAAAAGGATCCGAAGAATAGGCTTCAAAAAACGACAATAAATTATTGGTTCATAGATCCACATACTTTGACAGTCTAGGTTGGAAATTTTTTGTTAATTTAAATTCATGGTGGTAGCAGGTTAGATCTAGTATTAACAAGTTTTAAGGTTTAGTTTTAAGGTTTAGTACGTTAGTGCCAAACTTGGTGTCGGAGTTTTTAGACTGCTCAAAGGCGGTTTAACGATTGGGCCAACAAATTTACGTGCCCTCTGAATCACGGTAGCGCTCCGATGGGAATGTCACTAATGGCAACCCCTTCAAATAGTAGTAACATCGATTTGTCAAAATATTTAACGAGCGCTTTAGGTATGAAATTAACACCTCCCTCATTTATTTTCAGGAAGTACACTGGATGCAATGACTGCAACCATAATCGTGGGAGTAGTCCAACTCCTGAGTAACGGAGTCAGCACTATGCTGGTGGATAGCGCCGGTAGACGGCCTCTGCTTCTCATATCAGCGGCCATAATGAGTCTGTCCATGGCCTCTATGGGGTCAGCCTTCTACTTCGAGTTCGACCAGAACTCATTGCTTGGGTTGGTATTAATCAGTTAAATATTTTACTCAGAAGTTAGTACTAACTTTTAGTCTTAATAGGCACTTACTGTGTTTACTTTTGTTAGTTACCACTAGACTGTTTCAATTCAACTCACAGTTATTTATTTACTAGGAAATGATTTATTAGGAAATGATTTGTTTGTCTGGCTTATATTTAGTGACAGTTGACCTTACCTAGTGGAAGCAATTTAATGATTATGTTAACCTTGTCAAATAAAAGTAGTTTAATATACATAATGCAATTCTGTGTTAACAATAGATAGTAACATATTACAATACCAGCTTAACAATCGTATTTTGAATTGGAACTTCGTTTACGGATACTCTTCGGTTCGGCTCCTTTACAGGAACCGTGGTCGCAGAAGTTAACAATTGTAATTGGATGATGGCACCAAATGTAAATATTTTGGGTGTTTTCTATCAATCACACTAGTGACAATAGACCAGGGTCGATAAGTTTTGAAACGAAAAAAAATTACAGTAGGATGAAACCCATTGGAAAAGGAGGGAAATATGATCAAAATGAAAGGAAAAATAAATTACAGACGATCCGAGTTCGGGAAGTGGGAGGGGGTGGGTTTTTAAGGGTAAAAAATGGTTTATCTTGATTTCCGGCAAAACTGCAAGTCCTATAGAAAAAAGTTAAATGGCAAAGTTGTAGGTAATAAAAAGATCTACAACTTTTGCATACGCAATTTTTTCACATAACCTCAAAATTTAGGTGAAAAATTCAAAAAACCAAGTTTTTGGCTTTTTATTTATATCTTGTTCAAAAAAAAATTTTTTTCTACGAAATTTGGTGAAAACTTACCTTATTATGTCCCAAATACACTGTAATTTATTTGATTAAAAATATTTATTTTTTCGCCTTATTTTAACTTAATATCAAAAAATCACCCTAATTTTCAATTGAAAATTCTGACGTCAAAATATCAGCTTTTTTCAAAAAGTTGGTATGTTTTCTGTTCCTTAGAATCTTTACTTTCCGATGATGAAAAAAAATATATATGTTACTGTAGTAAATCTTCTCAGAAAATGCAAAAAACTCGAATACGATTATTTTATTAAAAAGTTGATTTATTTAATGCTAATTACATTTATGTCATAGAAAATCTCATTACATATAAGTATAAATGTAAATCGTACTATTAAATGTAGATATAGTCCAGTCATTATAGTAAGTTCACCTCGGAATTCGAGATACCCAGCTGTAAGTCTGTAAATACTTGTATATTGACACCCTAAAAGTTGTATCATAACCTGCATAATATGGTAGGGTGTACGCAACTATTAAATTTCAAGGTGAAAGGTCACAAAAATCGGTTTATGCTTATTTGTAAATATCTCAACGGTTCACCGTATGAAAAAAAAATTTGAACAAAATTTGTAGAGAATTTTGTATTCTACAATATTGACAATAAATACAAATAGCAAAAAACCCATAGGAAATGAGATATTTATAAAAACGCGCAAACCGATTTTTGTGACCTTTGACCTTGAAATTTAATAGTTGCGTACACCCTACCATATTATGTAGGTTATGATACAACTTTTAGGGTGTCAATATACAAGTATTTACAGACTTACAGCTGGGTATCTCGAATTCCGAGGTGAACTTACTATAATGACTGGACTATATCTACATTTAATAGTACGATTTACATTTATATTTATATGTAATGAGATTTTCTATGACATAAATGTAATTAGCATTAAATAAATCAACTTTTTAATAAAATAATCGTATTCGAGTTTTTTGCATTTTCTGAGAAGATTTACTACAGTAACATATATATATTTTTTCATCATCGGAAAGTAAAGATTCTAAGGAACAGAAAACATACCAACTTTTTGAAAAAAGCTGATATTTTGACGTCAGAATTTTCAATTGAAAATTAGGGTGATTTTTTGATATTAAGTTAAAATAAGGCGAAAAAATAAATATTTTTAATCAAATAAATTACAGTGTATTTGGGACATAATAAGGCAAGTTTTCACCAAATTTCGTAGAAAAAAATTATTTTTTGAAAAAGATATAAATAAAAAACCAAAAACTTGGTTTTTTGAATTTTTCACCTAAATTTTGAGGTTATGTGAAAAAATTGCATATACAAAAGTTGTAGATCTTTTTATTACCTACAACTTTGCCATTCAACTTTTTTCTATAGGACTTGTAGTTTTGCCGGAAATCAAGATAAACCATTTTTTACCCTTAAAAACTCACCCCTCCCACTTCCCGAACTCGGATCGTCTGTAATTTATTTTTCCTTTCATTTTGATCATATTTCCCTCTTTTTCCAATGGGTTTCATCCTACTGTAATTTTTTTTCGTTTTTTACCATTTTTAAAGGCTTCGGCCCTGGTCTACAAAGCCCATCTTTATGTACAGGATTTTATAATATTGTTTAAGTAATTTAAACACATTCCACATTATTGATTATCGCTCTTTAACTAAAACACTGTATTTTGTCTCATTCGTTTTTGAAAAAAACAAGTTTATTAGAAAGGTACCAGCTGATAGCTAAAATACTGTTTATAATCGTTTATAAATAAGGTCCTTACTTTAGTAGTACTAATCTCATGTTAATTTTATGTTATTTAATGTTAAATGTTAATGTCTGCTCTACTTTTGAACTTTATTATCTTTTCTTGAGGACTTGATTCTAGTAGTCGTAGTCTTTACGACCACTATGGTTCAACTACGATGACTTAAGGTTTAAACAATCTTGTTTTTTGGGAGTACTTAGATGATTCGATGGCGGGAAGGGGGAAGTTAAAGCCCAATAGCCCCATAACCCACCATCTTAGACATTACAAAAACTTTGCCAGTTAGTACTAATACTCTATTTTTTCTTACTTGTCCCAAAATGTGGACCAATGTCGTCAATATTCCAGCCGAAGATGATTGCTCTTGAAAAGGAAAAAGGTTTAGTGATTTTATTTCCTTCCCTATCTCTAAACCTTTTTCATCTTCAGGAGTAGTCCTCTAGTAGTATAGCTGTCATCTTCCAGGACATTACTTAGCCAGTTCAGCAGTCAAGTATAGCTGGACGTCTAATATCTTCCAGGTATCTACCAATAGCAAGTCTGGTTTTGTTCATGCTGGGTTTCTCCCTCGGGTTCGGCGGCGTCCCGTTCCTACTCCTCGGGGAGCTGTTCCCGACCCAGTACCGCTCCCAGCTGTCCGCCATGGCGAGCGCCGTCAACTTACTATCCATGTTCTCAGTTATCAAGTCATACCATATTTTGGAAGTAAGTGAAAGATTGAAATTGATCATTCTCTAATCTAATGGGTTTGAGTTGAACATTCTTGACGACTAAAATTCTAAAGGAATGATCACTCACATTTACATATATTTTCATCGACTACATTAGAAGTTCTTATCATAATGTGTTCTTGCTGAAGAAGCTGGAACCATCAATCGGATTTGGATAAATATTTTTGAATATGTAAGAAATTTATAGAACTCAGGGAAGAGCAAGAGTTACTTACTATGTAGTCAATTCTATATTTCGTGGGTTAAACCTGTTTATCTAGAATTCCCGTGTTCTCATTCATTAGTTTCATTACATGTGATTCTCCCATGGAGAAGAGGGTACATTAAAGGCAAAACCACGGGCAAACTAACGTATAGATATTGATGAAATTTATTTCTTTTTCTATATCATAAATTTTCGATTTTCTTTTCCAGGGTATATTGACATCAGCTGGGACATTCTGGATGTACGCCACCTGCTGTGCTATTGCATTTTTCTTTGTTCTTTTTGCTGTCCCAGAGACTAAGGGGAAATCTTTAGCAGAAATCGAACAGCACTTCAGAGGCAAAAAGAGCAAGTCGAATAACGTTGAAATGGAGTGCCATATGTAGACTTAGGAAAATGTGATAGTAGAATAGATAAAGAGGTACTCACTGGGAAGATAAGTGTGGCATGGAATGACACCATTTCATTGAAATAGAGGTTTATACTGTTTTGTGAATGTGTTAACGCAAGGCACTGTTGAACTGAAGACTCGGCGAGAACATATTTATGAAATTATACTTACAAAACATATTTTCAAATATAAAGAGTACCTTTTATTTATTTTCATAACACAATATTCACAGTGTGTACCTTCATAACCAAAACTATATTAAGAAGATAAGTAATATAACATCACGATCCTTTAACTAATTTCAACTTTAAAATTACAGATGTAAGTTAACTCGAAATACCTATTTTTTAAACAATACGATAGGTACATATACTTATTGCTCGAGTAGGTTAGAGGCTAACCCAGGTTTCGGAGTTTTAGACCGCCTAAAGGGCTCCAACATGGTCTTAACGAATAATGAATCAAGATATTGCTATACATAAAAGTAAAGGCGTCGACGGTCAATTTGTTGAAAATATTTAAGTATTTGAAAGATTAGTGTATTTTTGTAAAAACATTGATAATTTTTTGAGCAGCTAATGAATTGTATATGATGATGTATAATTAAAAGATAGTATTAATATTGAATGAGTTATTTCGAATGAGGTATATATGTTAATATAAGATAAATGAACTCGCTAAGTTATTATATAAACTACTGTGATAAGTAGATGAATGTTAATGAATTATATACCTTAAAGTATATAAGATATATACTTGTGAAATATCTTACTTTTGTTGAAGGCAGGTTGTAGGCAGCTTGACAAACAGGATGGAGATAATTAAGAACTCTGATGAGATGAAGGTATTATTAATGTCATTGTTTTTTTAGACAGAATGTACTCATACGAAGAATTCCCACATCCAAATTAACAAAAGTTACCTCCCTATATTAAGTATTAGTTTCGAATAACATTTATTCTAAGTTAAAGATTAAAAATGTAACTGAAATGTTCAATAAAATAAGTCGTCAGTAAATATTGCACTGTCTTTTATTTTCATCTAGCTTTACACCGTCTGTCACCCCTGACCAAAAGATGGCGCTAGAAGCCAAGTTAGCTATCTTGATTTTCTCAGATTTGATTGTTACGAAAAGTTTTCTCATTTATAACATTCAACTAAGTAACTAAGTAACTATGTATTATATATCATTAATAAGTAACTTTCATTACTTTCTATAGTTATTGGTGTTGTTCAACTCCTCTAAAAAAAAAGATCTACCGATTTATTAGTACAATATATCATGACATAAAAAATAACTACCACTGTTACGAAAAATAAACTGTAAAATCACACATACCTATCACTAGCCTCATCAACAATTAGACACCTATAAGCGACAGCCGTTTGTCCAACAGGGGAATATATTGGTGGTTACGAAAGAACGAAACGTTCCGTTACATTGATCCCACGTAAACCACTTAAGAGTACTACTTTAACTTAAAAACGGTGATCTAGTGCCTGCTGAGCCCGAGGTCCCCGGTTCAATTCCCGGATCATCACATGGCTCAGGCGTAAGATCATGAACCTGCAGCATTTAAAAAGTGTGGCGGTTACGTCCCCTCGTCTCCCCTCCTCGCTGTACTTATTCACTCATTCATTTCGCGTAGGTTAGTGGCCAATTGTACTGATAAATCAGTGAGGTGAGTGAAAGGCCTTTATCCTACTGCTGCTTAACGTTAAAATAACGTTAAAACATTTCGTTTTTATGTCGTTACGTTCCTGGTCTATACTAAGGTTCCACACATTTATTATCTGCTACAGACTTTTTGTCTGTCTAAAGATAAAAGAAAGAGAAGAAATCGGTCTAAATTTAAAACTGTTGCGATTTTCATGGGAGTAGGTTCTTACTAGGTACTAGTAACTAACTAACTACTGAATAAGTGCTATGTGCACGTATATGGTGAGTCCTGGAGGTTCATCCCGACTGTATTGCTGACCCACTTCGCCTTCGCCATGAAATAACAAAGTAACTTCAGACAAGTTCCATCCAACTGTAATTGTGTAACGATTTTGTACATTCATTAGAATTTCAAAACTTATTCCTATGTAAATTCTCCTTGAATAATCGTGGGTTTCTTTTAGTTTCCACTGGATTTAGGTGCGAAGTTGTTCTTTGAAAATATGTGGATAGGTTAGTATTTTTCAATCTCTGACGAAAGACTGATGGAAAAAGAGACGAGTTTGCACCAGGACTAAGCTATGTTATGGGGGATACCAAAGTTGGCCACTGTCCCACTCGAACCTACTTATATACTTACCATCGCAATGTTATGTTGCTATGCAAAATTTATATACACATATGATAGAACAGAGGAAGGCTCTAATCGTTAGTTTTGATTCTAGGAGATACAGCTTTGACATGAAATCTCCAATTACCCATCCAAAGAAACGCGACTCAATTAGATTCGCAAAACCCTTTGTCATTTTAGCTCTAAGCTTTCAGTCAATTACTTATAAATTGATTAAGTAAGATGATTCCATGCTTCGGAGGGCACGTTAAGCCGTCGGTCCCGGTTACTTTCTACGGATAGTAGTCGTTACATGAGCCATGTCAGAGGCCTTTGGCGGCTCAATAACTCTGACACCAGGATTGGTCAGGTTGACCATCCACTCGATAAGAAGAAGACTTATAAATTTTATATCATAGAGTAATACCAAACTCTACCGGCTTATAATAAACACGTTATAACACAAGATACACAGATGAGCTCCCTTCGTCACAAAGTAGGTAAATAAATTATAATAAAATTGCTTCAATTTTGCAACGTGTTCGTTTGGTGTTGTTTCTATAGTGATCTAGCTGGAGTCTAGAGTTTATGAGTGCATACCGTGAGAGCTCGGCTTGCGACACATGGGTACACGCTCGCACGATTCCTTCGCCGATGACATAGATCACTTCGCTACTCATCACGGATTTCGAACCCAATACCGTAAATATTGATTCATTTAAATCAGGTCGAATATATACCTATCCTTTCCTTTTTAAGGTGAATCCTGGTCACAATAATCTAGCATACTCTACCTAGGCTAAAGTGACTTACGGCCAGTCCCAATAATCTATCTCTATCGGAAATAACTAAACTATCTTACTAGTTTGTTGGTGCAGCGATCATTTCTCATTTATTTTCAAAAAACTATGCCAGAATATGAACTGATGTTCAAAAATAACCTTTTTTTGAATAGTAAGTGAAAGAACTCGGTTAACCCGTTTTAGAGATACCAATAAGGTACCGCCGGTACCGCAAATAGGCACAGATATTTCATGTGTCAAAATTATAACGATGCTTTTTGTGACGGCAGGAACAGTGAATTTTACCTAACACTTGTTTTAAACACGATTGTTTTAAATTGTGTTCTATTGAGTACACAATAAAATACAATTTTGAATGAACACTTCGTGTATTTTTTTAAAAAGAAACACATATTGGACTCGACGTTATTCTTATGTTTTCCTTAACTTTACTGACTTTATTATGTAATTTCTAGTTTAGAATGTCATCTAATATCTCAATTACTATGATAATTGTTTATTAATTAACGCCATTAGCGCTACGATACGAGTATTATATACTTAAAATCGGTAGCGCAGGCCACTTAACCTGAATCAAATTGGTTTGAAATGGGTAAAAAAATGAGTTTTGGAAATAAAAAATCTTCTTTTTTAAACAAGTTAAAACTCGTTCGTATAAAAGAACGTTTTTATCCGACTTCAAAAAAGGAGGAGGATTTTCATTTTTGTGAAGTTCAGGTATAAAGTAACTCTAAGTACGTATAGTTACATCAATTATTTGTGGTACTCGTGAGGTGTGACCGTCGGCCGGGGAGCGGGGACCCTCGCAGCTCCCGGCTCGTGCGCCGCGACGCGCGTGACACATCTTACTACACATTGATATCACGATCACCACCTCCAACCACTATATAAACCCGACTTACTCTAATTCAATGTATTCAAAAGCTAAATCTTAATAACGTAACACATCCCAGCACTCTCATATTGAATTGGAACACAATGAATACTATGATAGTGGTAAGTCCTTGATATTTTCGCAGTCATTGTAAAATTTAATTATTTTTTCCTTGATAATCATTGTTTTGTTTCAGTATGCAATTTGGGTTGTTACCCTAGCAGTAACTACTGTAATATGTGAACCACCGGTAAACAGTTATTTGCCCCCATCTGGCTCTGGTGGTAGGCCGGCATCAGAATATGGACCACCGGGCTCGAGTGGGGGATCTCCGGGCTTGAGTGGGGGCTCGCCAGGCTTGAGAGGGGGATCTCCTGGCTCAAACAGAAGGGGCGGCGGCTCCAGTAACCAGCCAAATTCACCATCTGAAAACTATTTACCTCCTGGCCAGTCGGGGGGTGGTTTGGACTCTGAATATGGACCACCATCATCGGGAGGTTTTGGCCAGGGACAGCCAGGAAATTCTCAACGTGGTTTTGGACCACAATCGCGTAACCAGGGTCCCCCTAGTGCCGAATATGGTACTCCAAACCAGGGCGGTTCTGGACAAAGAGGAGGGTCAGGCCCAAGAGGCGGCTCAGGAAATAATCCTTCATTTGGCGGTGGCCAAAACGAACCTCAGTCTACTTACGGCACGCCCAACAGGGGGTCTGGAAACAATGGTCAAGGATCCGGCTCAGGATTTGGTCAAAGGCCAGAGACTTCTTACGGCCCTCCAGCTACTGGTTTTGATAGTTCAAGAGGCAGTGGCTCCAGTGGATTTGGTTCACAACAGTCTCCAAGTGAGTCGTATTCGGCTCCTAATTCGGGCGGTCAAGGCGGTTTCGGTGGGGGAGACGTGGAAAGTCCTTCTGCTTCTTACGGTGCGCCTGGTATCGGTGGTAGTGACCGAGGGTCTGGTGGAAGGGGTTCCGGCGGAAGGGGATCGGGCAGCCGCGGTGGTGGCGGCAGAGGATCCGGTTATGATGGAGACGAAAACAATGTGAGACAACTTGATTATAAAATCCTACTAAAAAGTTGATTAAAACTTATTATTGATATGATGACATGTGACTTTCTGTTCTGTTTGCAGGAACCGGCTAAATACGAGTTTAGTTATGACGTGGACGACGAGCAGACAGGTACTAAATTTGGTCATTCAGAACAACGTGATGGCGACACGGCCACTGGGGAGTACAATGTAGTCCTGCCCGATGGTAGGAAGCAGGTGGTGGAATACGAGGCAGGTCTGCAAGGATACAAGCCTCAGATCAGATACGAGGGTTCGTTTTATATTGACAATAAACAGACCATCGGCTATTCTGCATCCTTGCTTTGTTGCACAAAATTGTAAATATTTTATAATGGAGACAAATTGTGCGAAGTATGGTTTTGCTCTCTGCTGCGGTCAATGCAAGTGAAAATATTATTTTAGAGGGAACATGCAT
Organism: Cyclophora albipunctata; assembly: GCA_963082685.1. NCBI lineage: Eukaryota > Metazoa > Arthropoda > Insecta > Lepidoptera > Geometridae > Cyclophora > Cyclophora albipunctata. Next base: position 6,066,574 of record OY720119.1, on the reverse strand, counting down.
AGCCACAATAAAATATATTTCTCCAGGCTTCAGTGTTATAATGGTACAAGTAATTTATTTTTGTTTAAAGGTGGAGCTGGTGGTCGTGGAAGTTCCGGAGGATTTGGACAGCGTAAGTAACTTTATAATAAGTTCCTATCCAAGTATATGGTTTTATTAATGATTAAATACTTTCTTCAGGAACTGGCAGTCAGCAAGGTGGAAGTCAAGGTAGTCAAGGGTATCAGCAAGGTGGTAGTCAAGGTTATCCTCAAGGAGGTCCCGGAGGCAACGGCTTCCCAGGCAGCGAAGGCAGCGGTTACCCTGGGTCGCAAGGTGGCCAACCTGACCGATACCAACAAGGAAACGGCTTCGGAGATAACAATGGCAGAGGAAATAACGAACAATCTGGTTATCCCAGCGGGCGCCCTGGGCAAGACGGTTCTGAGGGATCCAGCGGGTACCCCAGTGGGCGACCTGGAAGTCAGTCCGGGTCCGGCTTCGGTTCCAGGCCTGGCAGTAATGGTATAGAACCACAAGGTGACGGAAATCAAGGTTTTGACGGACAGTCAGGTACTGGGTACCCCAGAGGTGGGCCTCGCGGTAGAGGGTCTCAGGGAGGGAACAGAGGACCTCAGTCAGGCAGACCAGGCGGCAATGATGCGGAAGGGTATCCTAGCGGAGGACCCGACGGGCCCCGAGGATCTGGGTACTAACGATAACCTGAACACTCAAATAGACACGATTTATATTATAATCCTAGGACATGGATCAGTAGACATGATGCTTGTAAATAAATGATAATAAAACCATCACAGTTCTTTTTAATTCGCATTGAATCCACTCTTTACAGCTAAACTTATAATAAAATCACATTTTACAAAATTAATCGTAAGCAATTGAAAAAATGTAGAAAAATAAATAAAAGCTTGCTTCGCGATTCGCGATTCACATTGTTCAACATAAAATCATACAAAAGTTTACAGTTACTAGCTAATAATTAAAGAACGTGTGAAATACACGAAATACCGCATAACTAAATACAAACCAGCATAATATAACTCCCTATTTCTTTGAATCCGGACCGCGTCTAAACAGTTTCACGTTACATTGACCACGTTTGAACTACAAAATATTTGACATTTGAACCGCTGAAAATTACTAACAAAGCGTTTAATAGATCGTTCCTGTTTCCATATTAAAATATTTGAAGAAATTAGTTTCTGTTATATAATACTTCCTTGGATTATTATCACATTTGGTACGAATAAATGCTTTAGGGTTTAAATAATTACAGCAATAAAGTAAAATAATAGTACAGTGAAGAGCAATACGCCTTTTGATGAGCTCGTGTGGCTGGAGTCGCTAACCTCATCTGGAATTATGTAAAAACAAATAGGTTAAAAAAGCCAATTAAGGCGAGGGACATAAAGTATAATTAGGAGGCTAAAGGTATATAATATACGGTCACACAAATCATACACATATACTTACGTTTTAATTGTTATTCATGAGATCACTTGTATGTAAGTTGGTAAAGCGTCCTTGGTATTGTGCGAGTTTACAAGCTGTGGGTGTCCGAGGTTATAAGGCGTAATGTAGCCTGTTTGGTTACACAGCGAGCGTTCGTGCATTCAGTACGAGGAAATGGTGGCTCGCAGCGAGCAACAAGGGGCTTTTTGATGTGAAAATATTGTTACACTCGTTACTCGACGAATGTTACATTACACCTCGTATCGTTCAGTCAGTATCCACCTTAACATTATGGCGTGACTTTCTCTCTCAATCTCGCTCAATATCAACGACGCAATACATTTAATTTCTCTACCTTCATCAAAATCAAAGAAGAAGTTTCTTTCAGTCATCCCATACGGTATCCCCATGTAGTGCGTAGATTTTGTGATTCGCTGGTATAGAGGATCTATTGTTGCTTGACACTGAAATATAAAAAGTAAGATACCTATAATTTCTAATTGTCGTTTCTGAACTTTATCTATTTGCTACTACTACATTTCACCTATGTTTTTGTTTATTTAGTGAAACTTGTCGTAAAAAGTTCGGTAAAAATTATGCGAAGTGCAAAAAACTTAAATAAACTTCTACGAAAATTCTTAACTAAACAAGTTGAACCAAGTGTGAAGTGTGAATCTGTAGTTTATCATAATAACTAATATAGGATCATCGTACCTCTAAAACCATAGCTCCATTGATGAAATGTGACTGTTCCACCACAAATCTGAGCTGCAGCATGGTTTCGACCGCGTCTGGTCTCTCTTCGGGAATCCTTTCCCATGGGCCTGCGAGGTTGTGATCAGGCGCCGGCTCCCCATTGATCAGCCAGGTGAGGTAAGCCTTGGGTCTGGAGGCAGGCGACGTGCAGTTGGCTATCACCAGCTCGTCGGGGAAATAGCGGTCATGAAGACCGGTTACTATTGGACTCACTTTTGGTAGGACTGAAATGAGAGGTGTTGAATTTCAGTGGGTATTTTATTTTCACATATATTTATTTTATGTTTAATCGCTATTATTATTAAGGAAGATAAGTTTTCTCTGTAGGCCATTGAATTATAATGGGTAGGTAATGTTAAATTAAAAGAGTATTTGCGTTAAAGTCGAAAATTTCTATAGAAGACAGTAGGAATGACATTTTTTGTATGGAAATAATTATGAAAACTATACTAGAAATAGTGTATTAGCTATTCTTATCCCAATAACTTTTTATCAAATATTTTTATCAAATATCTTTTTATATAATTTTTATTAAATATGAAAGTACATCATACGCTGTTGACAAACACATTGCAACAAATTCTTTATCTAACATCGAGTTACTCTAGAAATCTAAGACAAAACACTAGCTTAATGTATAACAAATGTGAGTGGTAAGTAAGAGTGACTCACGATGAATGTTAATTCGTTTGTGACTCCTCACTGTGGTGAAGTTAGGCGCCTCTCCGGATACTTCGCAACTGTACACCCCTTCAGATTCACGGGTTAGGTTTTCCAACGCAACTACAGTACTTGAGGATCTGCCCTTCTGAAATGTGAACCAATATTGTCAACTAGCAGTGTCCCGCGTTTTACCTGCGTTGCACCCGTTCCTTTGTGAAATTAATCAGGAAAATTAGTCGCAAACCTTTCTCATGAATCATTCTGTATGTTGGTGACAACCACATGAATATCCGTTCAGTAGTTTCTAAGAAAATCAGTTACATAGAGACAGACAGCTTTTGAGGACATTGTTTTACGTTATGTGAGGTTTGGTAAGTGAATACCAATCTAAACTGTTTAGAATTTACTTTTGGGTCAAATACAAACAAATCAACACACATCTGTGATTGATTGATTGTCATTTCACTGGTTTAACTCTGGGGCCAATCTAATTAACACGGATTTTTTTATTTATTCAATAATGTGTCAGTTTGACGACACTGGTTTTCATACAATATTCGTCAATACAAACTAATTCCATTCAGTTCCTATTTCGTGGATGACCTAATAATATGATGATTACGAAACATCTTCATCATCTAAGTATTTTGACAGCTGCTTTAGCCCTTGATCTTTAGAACGGCTCAAATCGGAAATAACTGAAGCATTATTATTTATAACGCCATGTGTTGATAATCGTATTGTCGCGGAAGGAACGTTTAATTTCATGTATGTCATAACAGTTTTACGATTTATTTCTATTGTTAACTATGACGATATTCAAACTATTTATAACAGACTAATATAACACGAAGAAAGTGATTTTTATGCATATACTAGCCCCGCCCCGCGGTTTCACCCGCGTTGTACCCGTGCCCGCGGGAATTACCAGGCAAAATGTGTTATACTCACGGAAGAGCGAAGTACTTACTGCGTATTACGTATTTCGTGGTTATTTTGATGTAGAACCTATATTGCTGTAAAGTTCATCCAAATCCGGCCAGTAGTTTTTTAGTGAAAGAGTAACAAACGTACATACATCCTCACAAACAGTCGCATTAGGATTTGTAGGATCCTTGAAATGAAAAACTTCGCAAAGTAGGTATGTACCTAGGTTAGGTTAGGAATTGTTAATAAGTAGCAATAAGGACTTAAGAAAGCAAGTGAAGTTCTCTATCAACAACTAGTCGCGCCTCGCGTTTTCCCCGGTTCCGTGGGAATTTCAGGATAAAAAGAAGCCTATGTCCTTTCTCAGGCTCTGGACTAACTGTGTACCAAATTTCATTCAAATCAGTTCAGTAGTTTTGGCGTGAAAGCGTAACAAATAAACTAACATTCACATTTATAATATTAAGTATGATGATCAACAGCCGTGAAATTAAAGTGCGGGGAATTTTAGGGTTTTATATGAATTTATTGATTTTGAAGTCAACATACGATAAGACACGATTGCAGGGGAAATGGATTGGGGTGTAATATTTTTACGATTCCGTCACGGGGGTAGATAGAGACTGTAATTTAGATTTTACATTTCATTTCTTCTGTAGCATTAATTTATTTATGGGGCGAACGAATAAATGAATCATTCTTGTCTGCTTCAAAACACACGTGAGTTTGTTATAAGAAGGTATTAGAATAACAATATTTATTTTTATAATTTTGTATTAAAATAATTCATTGTATCTTTTATTTATATAGACATTTCATTTTATAGACAAGGGCTTGCCGTTGGCACAGTGGCAGTGAGAGCGCTTACTGTGTCGGGGGTTGCGGGTTCGATTCTCGCCCGGAGTCAACAATATGTGCAGACATAGTTGATGGCGACGACGTCTGGGTGTCAATTATATATTCTTATAAAGTATTAGTAGTAGTATCAGTGAATTAGATTCCATAACACAAGCTTAGCTTACTTTGGGTCTAATTAACCGTGTGTGAATTTGTCCAGGTATATTTATTTATTTATTATTATTTATTTATCTTTCATTGTATCTATCTATACAATTGTAATAAAGGTGATGAGTCTGTTTTTTTTAATAACTGCCAATCCGATTTGAATAACTATTTTTATAATGGATAGTAACATTCAACGGGAAAGTTACAAACTACATTTTTTATCCCGAAATTCTCACAGACAGGCCACAACACGGGATAAACCGAAGCGCTGCTAGTATAAAAACTTTAGAACGTTTCATTTTAATTATAAAAATAAAATAACCTAGCCAAACAAACAGTAAGTAAAGCAAATAATAAAAACCAAAAGTACTTCTCTCTATCTGTTCCACTAAGTCTAATAGCCGACTCACTCTTGTCCGGTTTTCTACAAAGTTGCCAGTAACAACTACTAAAGTACTGTAAATGGCTTAAAGAAACTTCTTGTTTTTTGTCAAGATATACTGCGAAATAATATTGGGTGTAAAAGTTTCCTTTCTCCTGGCAAATGTCAACAAAGCTTTATTGTAAAAGGGGCGTTCCGTGTGAACTTCCAGCCCACTTTCTGTTGGTAATGCGAACTTATTTTAAAACTTCTAACTTGTCTAGTGTCTGGATCAATGGCGGTATTTGATTAATTAATATTACGGATACTATTAAACTATTATAAAAAAGAGAAAAAAAAGTATTGCCACTGTGTTATTTACATCCAAAATGTTATTTTGACTTCTCAGGCTTTCGTTTAGACTGAGCGCGACGTTTAAGCTAAGAATCTGAAATTGATGTAAATCATGCAGCAACCTAGGTATACTCGTACATATATATATAATGCATTCAACTTTGTCAGCACAATGTTTATCCGGCTTAAAAAAAGGAGAATGTTGTCTGTTTTTAAACAATTTCATTCACCATTCATTAAACCAAAGATAGATTACTACGAGTCCATTACAAACCAATCACCGCAATAGGTATAAATATTGCCAAATGTTTTGTAAATTACTTAATCGCTAACAACTTACATTAACATAGATACCAGGTCTTCTGAAGTATATAATCGGGGGGTCATTCCTGGGCACGTAGCGGAAGAACTCCTGTTCATCTTTGTACCATTTGACGGAGTACAGCGAGTCCCCCTCGAGGTCAAAGTGACAGCCCAGTAGGGCTTTGCCCCCTTCCTTCTCGTGCGCCGGTATCCGGACTTCAATGAGTCGCACGCTGTATACCGTGTCTGGAAAAGTTTTGGTTTAATTTTAGGCTCGCCAAATCAATGAATGTAGTAGAGTTTATCTATACTTGTTTACATTTACCGAACTGTGTTATAGTGAAGATTAAGGTAGGTAGTATTTTTGTTAAAATATTGGATACTTTATTTATTTTGGTATATTATAACCAAGTTAATATGTAATATAAAGTTAGTTAAAAACAATTTATGTCAATAGTTAATCCGAAAAATCCCACTTCAAGTATTTAGTTATTATTGTATCTTTACAAACATACCTTGTATACAGAGTAGCACTAAGACAAAAAATGCATTAACCAACATGTTGAATTGTTTTACGATGAATAGTATCGAATATAGTGTTCGCGGTGTGATCACACGCACTTCACTCCACTGTCACATTGAGATCACAGCACGCCGGTTTCTGACACGTAAACACTGCACGAGTATACGTCACTGACTGCACGGAACATTGCAATCATCAATACAACAATTACGGAATCCTTTTGATTCGATAAAATACGGTTTGCGCCCATCAAAATAGGCCAGCGAAATTCCGGCGACGATTCTAAATTTAAATCGAGTCGGGTGTTCCACGCATGCGCTGTCTTCACCAACCAATGTCAAAATAATTGCGTGGCCGCTCATAATTTGATGCAGTTTTTGTTAAAAATGCAATTAACAGCATGTTCCGTGAAATGAGTAAGGAATTAAAGGTTTATGTGGTGACTGTTCGGGTCGGGTTAGCGTGGACGAATGTTGATGAACAATTAGATAATTACATACGACGGAAATGACTCAAAGCAGAAACTTGTTCAACGGAAAATTGTCGCCGATCTTAATGTCTGATAAGGAAAACTTTATATAGCTTTGTAGTTTACGTAGAGTTGGCTTAATGATAAAGATAAGTCGATAAAATGCTTGCAACGCTGTTTTACTTAGTTAAGTAAGTTGTTAAATATACTTCTTTACTTTTATTGTTACTTTCACATATTCATTACTTTACTAGTTTTTAAATGTAAAACCATATAATTCGTTACATCTGTTGTAAAATGTATTAGGTCTTTATTGTGCCTCTGAAATTAAGTTAATCCGGTCAAGAAGCAGTATAATACTTGTCGAGTGCAAACATTATTTTCACAGTGAAGCTTTTGCAAAGCTCGGCGATGTTAGTGTGTTTATTCTTCGCTAGATGGCGATGATGACGTGTTATCAGAATTCAATAATTATAGAATAAGTCTTGTATATACAACTTAATGTAACCTGCATAACGTTAACTAGATTAAAATTGTATTGAGATGAAACATAGCCTATAGCCTTCCTCGATAAGTGGAATAGTCCACTTATCGAGGAAGGCTATAGGCCGATTTGAAAAATTCTTTCAGTGTTGTATAGACAACACTGAAAGAATTTTTCAAATCGGACCAGTAGTTCCTGAGATTAGCGCGTTCAAACAAACAAACAAACAAACTCTGCAGTTTTATAATATTACTTTAGATGTATTCCCAAAAACTAAGAAATATCTAAGTAATTAATGTAAATTCTATAACTACAAAGTACTTAAAATCAGTTACAAGGAATATTGTATTAATTAAATAAATATCTATCTCTATTTCACAATAAACTAATTTATATAAACAATACCTACAAGTGTCCTCGTTTAAATTCCCGCAAACGTCTGAAACAACACACAGATACATACAGAAATACATTAATTTCCCAACATAATAACACAAATGTCGTTTCTAATACCAAAAAGCATGCATCAGGCACACTTTGAAGCTGTAAATTTAGTTAGTACGAAACAATGGCCGGGAAATCTCAATTAATGCTTGTCTTTGTACGTGTAAGGCGAACGGACAAATAAGTGTGTATACTAACATTTAATATTCGCATCGGGGCGTTAATTAAGCCGCTTGTAGCGACCATGTGCACCCTACGTGCCGCCGCGAACCTTTTATAAAAGCTAAACGTGCGCCGGTATTAGTTGGCCATAGTGCGGAATATACGAACGCTAATTGAAATTCTCATTTCAACTTTCATCTTTTTGCGTCGCTTGTTACATGAAACAGTTCGTACTTGTTTGAGAGCTCGCTTATTGTTTTAATGTACTATCTCGCTCAGGTATCTCTATTCATTATTTATCTATTTACATGGTGCCTTTGAAATATTTAGAAAAATATCGTGTTTCTTAGAAAAGTTTTATAAAAGACAATAGTTTTTACTGACCTACTTTTGACCCCAGACTAGTCTAGAAGCGGAGGTGGGTGGCGCGCTAGATGTTTATTCACTCGAGATTTAAAAAAGAAAAATACAGAGAACAAAGAGACAATCCAGACTACCAGCTATAATTAAATGTGTAAGAGCTGAGATTTAGGGAGTGCGGTGTTATTTATATTAACAAGAAACAACATTAATAATACATCTAGGTTGTAATCTTCACAAAGGTCCCAGCATCCAAAACGAATAAAACACTCTTACGTCTAGCGCTTGACCGATAAAAGGCAGAATAAATCTTAATGAAGCTGGCTCACGGTGGCGTGAATGAATGATTAAACGGAGGCGTTCCTTCATTTGTTTTCACTTTAGCTCGGACAACAGTGTGTAGTGTGCCTTGGTAAAGGAAAATTACACCGCCCGTGGGAACTTACACGAGTAAATCATCATTAGAGGCGCGGGCCGGTCTCTGGCGGCGCGGTCCGGAGACACGCCTTGTCTTTATAAAAGATTCAACTTAATACAAACTAGACGGACGAGTAATGGCTCTCTTACTATCTTGGTTTCTTTAACAACATTTACTGATTGAGAGAATTTACAACTAACGTTATTTGCTTACAAAATGGTTATATACTCTCTTATAAATTAACACATAAATAATTCCATTTTTAACGATAACTATTATTAGATAAATAATATCATACATAAGTATGAAACATAATCAATAGTTCCAACACGCTATGTTAAGGTACGATTCCACCAAAATAGTGTTTGGCACATTTGTTTACAAACATTTTGTGCACAACTCCAGCATTGCACGTACTAGCCGGGTCATTTTAAACAATTGAAATAAAGAAAATTCCGACAGAGCCAAATTTTCGTAGAGACCTTAGGTTTACCACAAGGAATAAAGTGTCAAAAGTCCCCATCAGTCCCATGTGAGCTTCGGGACTTATTCGGGGCCCAAGGTCAAAATTTTAGGTTTTTTGGATTTTTCTCGAAAACGGTAAGTTTTATCGAAAAAGTACCTGAGAAAATAAAAAAGCTTATAAAATTCTCTATAACTTTAATTCTATCCACTTTTTCCATATTCCCAACCGTTATTGAACTACACGCTCCAGAAATGTAAAAATTAAGGACCTCGGGCAGGTAACTATGGAGCCTGCCCCAATGCTCAACAGTGACATGACCTATGTCATTTGAAAGGTCTTGAAGAGTTGTACAAGTTACTCCTAGACTGTTATATCGAATTCGACGGCCAACTCGGTGTTTTCGGCCACCGAAGAATTACCACTGGAGGTGCTGTGGAGCCTGGACGGAATGCTCAACAGTGACATGACTTACGCATTTGAAAGCTCTTACAAGTCACTTTTTGACAGTTATGTCGAAATCGACGCCAAACTCGGTGTTTTCGAGCACCGAAGAAAAAACACTAGGTGTATGTGCAGTTGACCCTGATCGTATTGCTCAACAGTGACATGACTGATGTCATTTGAAAGCTCTTACAAGTCACTCCTTGACAGTTATATCGAAATCGACGACCAACTCGGTGTTTTCGACCACCGAAGTATCGACACTGATCGTATTGCTCAACAGTGACATGACACATATCATTTGAAAGCTCATAAAGAGTTTTATAAGTCACTCTTTGATAGTTATATCGAAATCGCCGTCCAACTTAGTGTTTTCGACCACCGAAGAATTGAGTTGGGCTATGCTATACCGAAGTATCGACGCTGATCCTAATGCTCAACAGTGACATGACCTATGTCATTTGAAAGCTCTTGAAGAGTTGTACAAGTCACTCTTTGACAGTTATATCGAAATCGACCGCAAACGCGGTGTTTTAGACCACCGAAGATCGACACTGGGTGTATGTGCAGTTGACCCTGATGGCATTGCTCAACAGTGACATAACTAATGTCATTTGAAAGCCCTTGAAGAGTTGTCCAAGTCACTCCTTGACATGTATATCGAAATTAACGGCCAACTTGGTGTTTTCAACCACCGAAGAATGGAATTTTTTCAAGGACCTTTATTCAGCGTGTTTAGGCCCGCCCTTGCATCAGAATAGTATAAAAGTAGAGCGCAATGGAACTCAATAGATGACATTATGGTTTAAAAAATCTAAAACGCGCGATAGTTGTGTTCCCGGCCTGAAAGGGTGTCGTATTAGCAACCATGACATATTTGAGTTAACCTAAACATGTGCAGTGACAGTGAGTGATCGCTTATCTTGCCCTTCAAATACTCTATAACTACTTTATTAATTGAACTAATGTGTATATATATATATTTTTTTATTTTAGTCTAAAACACCAAGTTGGCCGTCGATTTCGATATACATGTCAAGGAGTGACTTGGACAACTCTTCAAGGGCTTTCAAATGACATAAGTTATGTCACTGTTGTGCAATACCATCAGGGTCAACTGCACATACACCCAGTGTCGATCTTCGGTGGTCGAAAACACCGCGTTGGCGGTCGATTTCGATATAACTGTCAAAGAGTGACTTGTACAACTCTTAAGAGCTTTCAAATGACATAGGTCATGTCACTGTTGAGCATTAGGATCAGCGTCGATACTTCGGTATAGCATAGCCCAACTCCATTCTTCGGTGGTCGAAAACATTAAGTAGGACGGCGATTTCGATATAACTATCAAAGAGTGACTTATAAAACTCTTTATGAGCTTTCAAATGATATGTGTCATGTCACTGTTGAGCAATACGATCAGTGTCGATACTTCGGTGGTCGAAAACACCGAGTTGGCCGTCGATTTCGATATAACTGTCAAGGAGTGACTTGTAAGAGCTTTCAAATGACATCAGTCATGTCACTGTTGAGCAATACGATCAGGGTCAACTGCACATACACCTAGTGTTTTTTCTTCGGTGGTCGAAAACACCGAGTTTGGCGTCGATTTCGACATAACTATCAAAAAGTGACTTGTAAGAGCTTTCAAATGCGTAAGTCATGTCACTGTTGAGCATTCCGCCCAGGCTCCACAGCACCTCCAGTGGTAATTCTTCGGTGGTCGAAAACACCGAGTTGGCCGTCGAATTCGATATAACAGTCTAGGAGTAACTTGTACAACTCTTCAAGACCTTTCAAATGACATAGGTCATGTCAATGTTGAGCATTGGGGCAGGCTTCATAGTTACCTGCCCTAGGTCCTTAATTTTTACATTTCTGGAGCGTGTAGTTCAATAACGGTTGGGAATATGGAAAAAGTGGATAGAATTAAAGTTATAGAGAATTTTATAAGCTTTTTTATATTCTCAGATACTTTTTCGATAAAACTTACCGTTTTCGAGAAAAATCCAAAAAACCTAAAATGTTGACCTTGGGCCTCGAATAAGTCCCGAAGCTCACATGGGACTGATGGGGACTTTTGACACTTTATTCCTTGTGGTAAACCTAAGGTCTCTACGAAAATTTGGCTCTGTCGGAATTTTCTTTATTTGATCACTATTTTTATGTCTAAAATGACCCGGCTATACTAGCTTGTGTCGAGTTTATCTTCTGGCTCCACCGGCAAGACTGTGCGTAACTTTTGTAATCGCACAGTGTGGCACACTTGTGCACGAACATGTTCACTGAGAAGAGTTCTGTCTTCAGTTGTTATGGACGGGCAAGTTTATCATTCGTCCAATCCATATTTAACTCTGTTAAAAATGTGCGCGTACAAATAAATGTTTTCGCTCCGGTGGCGGAAGCAAGACTGAGTTCGCGAACAAAAGCGTGTACGCGTCGACACGAGTCCACTGCATGCTTGTCTGCGCGCACAATGATAAACAGATGTGCGCGAACATTTCTAGAATGTTCGCATACAATTTGTTATTGTTTGCCAGAGTGAGTCGACCAGAGTGAACATCTGTGTCGCACACTGTGCATTACAGTGCCGCACAGTTCAGCACACTGGTGGAATCGCGCCTTTATATATATCAAGGTGTCGTAACTTATTCAGTGAAACCTCTTTTCAAACAAGCATATCTATGATAACTTTAGAGTTTAAAAGCCGAACGGGCCGGGTTTAGTCATACGGCGGCTAATTCCAAGGCTGAAACATAAAGTTCCATCACCCAGTGACGTAATAGCATGCCTGATAGAGGATAAAACTTCGGGGAACAATTTGCGATAGGCTTATCTTTTACACTGACATTAATCCTGATTTTCAGTAAATACCTCCGCGGAGCTTAAAAGACAAAGCGAACGCATTCGATTTTAGATAAGTCTTATTAGGAAATACATTGCTTTTTGAGTAGGTATGTTTGTTTATGCATGTATTTAGATGCTTATTAAAAGTTTTAAATCGTTAAACCTCGTCTAAACTCCGACAAGGATTGACAACTAGTTAACTGTAACTAAAGCGCAAGAGCACGTTGTGCGGCTGCGGGTCGGGCTCGGGCGGGTTCGGGTCGGGTGAGGACACCTTCCATACAAATACAAGTAATGAGGACACTCGACCCGCACCCGACTCGCACCCGACTCGTACCCACACTGTGTGTGTCTTAACTTAGGAACTAAACCTTATGTTAATATTTATTTTATTTATTCAAGTGCCTAAACATTGTATAATTTTTTCTATACAACTTTAAGCTACACCTATTTTTTACGTTGCGCCTGAAAAATCTCCAAGTGAGAAAAATAACTAGGTATATCATATTGCTATCATGGTGTATTCAATATCCGGCAATCAATCCCAATTTAACGCTTCCTCTCTCAATCAGCTCTCTAATTGGACACAACACATGATAGATATAATAACAAAAATACTACAGTTTAGCATTTTCCGGACCACTGCCAATTGTACTGATTTCTTCAGTGAGATGAGATTTTCCCAGCAGTGGGACATTATAGGTTTTTACTTTTACTTTGCTGCCACGTGTGCTGCAACTGCCTATATCGGTTGTTTCCTATCTAAGTAGGTACAAGTAAATAAAATAAGCTCTCCAGCGAGTCGCGTTGTTGCATGGAAGTTAATATCACTACATAGTATAAAATAAAGTCGCCTCTGTTTCGTGTCTGTTTGTCTGTATGCTTAAATCTTTAAAATTACGCAACGGATTTTGATGCGGTTTTGTAATAGGTAGAGTGATTCAAGAGGAAGGTTTTTATGTAAAAAAAATTCCGAAATTCCCACGGGAACGGGCACAACGCGGGTAAAACCGCGGGGCGCTGCTAGTTTTTAATAACTTCGCTCAGTGTTTATGAAATCTTATGGTTGAAGCAAGTTTCTTTCATTATGAACTTTATGAAGTTGCCGGTGTATCGTAGAAAAGTTTATATTAATTTGCACTAGACTCAGATTACGTTTTTGGTATCCTATATCTATCTTATTTAGAGGGTATTTTCCATTATTTAGTAGCACTTAATTTCAGTATACTTGCTCGGAATTAACTTCGGTACAAGCCGTGAGTTAAATAACTGGTGTTTCGAGTTGCCGATGTTTTGTGGCTATTTGGATTTGATAAACAAAACTTTGTACTAACTTTATGAATTGAAACTTCCAAGAGTTGAATCATAATGTTCTCAAAACATAGACTAGTTTATTTTGTAACTCCAATATTATTATATTCTGAATATATTAAATTGGCTTAGATAACAGTTTACAACTCGATTTTGGACATTACTGCCTGAATTTCAAAGCTATACTTAGCTTCAGAAAGTCAGGCTATAATGTAAAAAATTCACATATGTTGGCAAAAAAATATTACTCGTATAATTCATGAAAGTAATTTATTATCTTCCATGTTTCCTCCTTCTCCTATTCCTTTATACAACAAGACAAGACCAATGAAACTAAGCCTACGATATACCAGGCAAAAGCATTTTGCTCTCAGAAGAAACCAGTAGAAAAAAATAATACGAATAAAAGAACGCCGACCACCATAGACAAATGGCTACCAATTGGCATTCTATTAAGTTACTAGTTCTGCCCCGCGTTTTCACCCGCAGCGTACCTGTTCCCGTGGAAATTTCGGGATTTTATTACCTATTATCCTATTCCGGACGAATATAAATAAAATGATACTATAATAATCAAAATCGGTTCAGAGTTATAAGTAAATAGATAATCTATCAAAAATATAAAAATGGCTCGTCATTATTCCCATGAATTTTGACAGTAGACAACCGGAGTGCGGAGCGATTGTCACTTGTCTAAAGAGGGTGGTGTAATTAATTCATGGGTGAAATACTCTGGTAAGTTATGTGAGGCGTTGGATTGGCGAGTGTATTATTATGTTTGTAGTTTGAATGCTGAACGTTTATAAAACTGGCGATGATTCGGCCCCAAAGTTTTGTTAATCAGAGCGGCGAGGTGCCGGGTCAAACTAGTTTCAGTTTTCACCTCAGTTATCCCTTGACGTGGGCCGAAACGAGAATATTTTAAAATGATTCAATTTGCATAGGTTAATTGACCATTTATTTCGTGAAACTACGACTACCTAGGTTGTTCAGTGTGACACAATTTAATTAAGTTCAAATACGCTCTGTAAAAGGAAGGCCGCTGTTCCCGAGATAATTTTATTTTTCGGCAATGTTCTCTTTTATTAAGGCTATTTATAATATTATTTTTCGTATATTTTTCGTGCAGTGTCCAATAGATCATTTGTATAAATTGTGTGAATTCCATTCATAGTGATAGATACTGGTCTCAATAGTACTAAACTATGCTAACTCTAAACATTCTAAAACATTGCGTACCTACCCAAGGGCGACATGACACCATTCCGTTGATTATATTCATCACTTAACTCAATGGAGTGATTATAGTAACTAATTCATGAATGTAAAGAAACGTAACACTAATTAATCCCATGAGATTTTACAGACGAGTAAACAGTCATTAAACAAATTAGGTGATGTGATGTATGGGTGTACATGAGTAACAGCACTCCCAGCTATTAAGCGTCGCTGTATTGTGTATGTAAATGTATGAACTCATACAACGTCATTGTCGACATCGCACGTTTAATGTTTATTGCGATATTGTGGCAGCTTCTGTTTCAACCGTCTTCGTTATATTCCAACAAATTTAGGATTGTCGTGCGAATTACATGACGCTCATAAATAATTTAATTTGTGATGTTTGTTATCATAAATATAATTTAAGTTGTTTTTTACCCTAGAGACAATAAGCGAGTTTTAATTTTTACCTTAAGTACTGTGCCTTAAGTGTATGTCTAGTCTTTATAATTAAGAATTTTGACACGAGATAAAGTTACTCTCCCTTTATTTAAAACTAGCACCGCCCCGCGGCTTTACCCGCGTTTTACCCGTTCCTGTGGGAATTTCGAGATGAAAATAGCCTATAACCTTTCCGTTGAATGTGGCTATCTATTACAAAAAGAATTATTCAAATCGTACTGATAATTCCTGAGATTACGAACATACAAACAAACTAACTTACAAATTTTACCTTTTTATAATATTAGTATAGAAGAAGTTGTCGCTGGGCAATTCGTAGTAATAGTTATAAGTTGTGACAGGATTTCTTTAACCCTATAACTGGTATTATAACCCGTTACGTAAGCTCAAAGGAACAATCCAAGCGCATTCGCTAATGAGTAATATTCTCCTACCCATTTTCCTAATTGTTTAACTCAAAGTTCTTTGACGTTCCAGCTCGGGGTATTCAGTTCAAGCGGCGGGTCACTCAAATACTTCAGATTCATTACTATTTCGTATAAAATGTAAAATAAAGCTTTTAACTGGCAACAATTCGTTATAATGCTATGAAGTATGCCTGAGATACTAGTCGATATTGTTTATTTATCTAGAAAACTATGCAAAAATACACAATACTAAGTTTATTTACTTCGATAAGACGTTCAATACATAAAGTTGATAATAATCCCTAACTTTTGTAATACGTTGAACCGAGATCAAGGAGTTTATCGAGTGAATTTATAATTAAGTTAATAAGCAAAAGTTCCAGCTCTTTATCTCGACACAACTGAACTCCGAAGTCCACGTAAAGTAAGCTGCACTATTTTATAAAAGTTAAGAATTTAAAGTCTGACAAGAAATATTTAAGTTTGCCGGGAAGGAATGAAACAATACAAGTTGAGTCATAGATATTCATTAATCTGTTCAGATGGCGGTCAACTTTGGCTGTAGTCTTGCGACTCGCGTTTCTCTCAACTTGTGAAGCCACACTCCCAACTATTCCAGCTAAAAGTTGGTTATTTGGGCATCAAGCCAGAGAGCTGATGCATTGTCTCCGACGACGGTAATTCAATACACTCACCTAATTCTCATTAAATAAAATATGCTTAACATTTTCTTTGTGAAGTTACGTAGTTGCGGTAATAAGTAAAATTATAAACTTCCTACTTACCCACTGCGTTTTAATAAAACTTTAACGTGCATTCATACTTTGTGTCTAGGGAGTTAACCGGGGAACAATGGTAACTTTTCACAATGAGACGAAAGCTAATTTATAATGTAACTACCAGTTAATGTTATTCACAACAAATGCCTACAGCTTCTGCGTTACGTACCTAGGTAATGCATTACATAAATGTACCTAACTTATTATTAGAGAAACATTTTATAGGCACACTAAAATATCGCGACATTGAGAGAAAATTAATTTGTTACTTTGAAACGCGGAGCATAGCACATAGAGGCAAATATAAATAACGGAACAGTAAATCTTACTGCGTACAACTTTGATGAAAAATAAGTACACACTCTTAAAGAACGATTTACCTTTGTCGGGGAAAATGCTTGAATTGAATATTCAATTGATAAATGTTTGTTTTTTGTTTGCTGAATAACTTTTAATTAAAACAGAAATTAAATTTCGTTTCCATTACAAGAATAGGTATTCGGTTCGTGTTCCGGGTGGAACTAATTTATCTCAATGATAAAATGAATTATTACATTTATAATTATTAATATTTCGATGATTATTATTTTACATCTTCTGTATTTTCTCGGGTTAATTAATTGATCAAAGTAAATTATTAGCAATTATTTCGTATGATTCACGAGATCTAAAGGACCGAAGTAATTTACCGCTGAGTAAAGTGGTGTAACGCCAAGAATTTGGGTAAATTTATTTTATCAGTTGGAAACAAGTCGCTCGTTTTATTCGGGCGAAGTTTATTTACGAGCTCGGGTGGTGTTTGTTTTGAATTCTCACTCGGAATAAATATCAATGCTAATCGGTGGGAAGATATTGAGTCGTCGATATCTCCCCTTTGGGCCTCGTAGGACAATAGCGGGAGCCATTTCCAGGCGTTTCCATTTGAATGTGCCCTTGGTTAGTCGGAGGGTCGCGGGACAGACACTCGCTGCATTACAGGGGTTGTTTGATGACTCATAACGCTCGCGTCGATCGCTCCGCGCGTCACCACGCCACACCGCGCCGCAGCGCACAGCCCCTTACCGATACAACCTATGAATATCATTATACGAGAGATTGTCTTGTTATGACACCATTTGTTCGTTTCCTATTCGATACGGATTTAAAATTGAAGATGTTTTATCGTAGATTAGATCATGTTGTAGTTAAAGGCGCCATTCGGATGCAGGCGACATTTCTTGCATGTTATTTGTAGTAACGTATTGTAGTGAAATTCAGAACGTTATTATTATTGTATCGATAGTTACTTCATGGTTTTTATCTGTTGATAATTATATAACTACGTTTCATAGATGCTAGAAGGATATCAATAAAAAACTAAGTTCAAGTGATGAAGTTATTAAACCCTTAAAGACTCCGACATAGCCCAACGATTGAAGCTACCGGGACGGACAATTTTTTAATACCATTTAAATGTCTTCAGTCCTTAATCCGTGAAAACTCTACGAAGAATATTAAACTTAATAGATACCTAACAATATGTTGCCCAACAATATGTATGAATAAGTTAATTCACCGCCAAAGTAATACACAACTCCCACATTAACCCAAATCACACAATCAATCATAATTATAAGTATTGACCATTAATTTATAGTTATACGAAACAACGATATCTGGCGGCGAAACAAACAGTAATAAATGAGAATATGGGCCGATGACGTGATTCATCATAAAACGTATGTTAATACAGTTTTACAAATTGCACTATAAACAATTAAGAATAATGAATATGTTTGCCTTATTTGGGATAATTCGATTGGGGCGGGGGTGCGTGGCGGACGAACGGACAGCACACGTCCTGCGAACATTATGCAAACCGAATGCACCCCGCCAAACGACCGAGAGACACGCGATATTTTTATAGATTATCGCTGTTTTACATGTTACACATATAATACTTTTTTTAATACAAATTTTGTGTTGACTCATAGATTTTTTAGGGTTATAACTAAAAAACAACTAGAAAAGTATTAGCCTGTAATACCCCACTGCTGGGCAAAGGCCTCTTATCTCACTGAAAATATCAGTACAGTGAGGAGGATTAGGCATTTTTAATTGTTTTTTAATCGTTGGATAAAAATTTATCGGAATATTGTTGCTCAATCGACTTTTATACCCATAAAAAAATGATAATTTATTAAAAATTAGATATTGGAATATTAGTTTAAAGTAAATTAAATTAAGGAATCCTAAAAATGTTGAAGTACCGTGAGTTACGGAGTTTCTTTACAATTTAAATGAACTTTAATACTATAGTTCTAAGAAGCAGTCCTTTCTTATATGCGCCTACCACACGTGCATGCTTGACCACAGTTTTACTTGCGCATGCCAGCTGGTACACTGAACACTGTGCGTGTAGTTGGTAAAACGGTAGTATGCGCAAACCCCAAAGCTTGGCTTGATGGTTTTTAAACTTGCTTGAAATTCTGGCATGCGCAAGCTATACTTGTACAAACTTGTCTGCGCGTGTGGTTGGTAGTTCAGTGTTCAAACCGCTCTCAGTTAAGTCGGGTGGAGTAACTTTGCGCGCACGGTCGTAAAAATGGCGGATTTACGTACATACAATCGACAGTTCGCTACTGAATTCATTGAATTATATAAATCTCTGCCCGCTCTGTGGAAGATCAAATCGTTGTTGATCGTTTACACTTTGACTTATGTATTTTCTTTTTTTTCACTAGCAAACACTTGAAAAATAATAGCAGAAGAAATAGCTCTTCATTGGGAAACATTGTTTCCACGCCGACGATGTCGACAAGAACGTACTTAACTGTGCCGTGTGGTAGACACGTCCGTGTTCAGTCTTTTCATGCGACAA
Organism: Cyclophora albipunctata; assembly: GCA_963082685.1. Classification (NCBI taxonomy): domain Eukaryota; kingdom Metazoa; phylum Arthropoda; class Insecta; order Lepidoptera; family Geometridae; genus Cyclophora; species Cyclophora albipunctata. The sequence goes on along the minus strand of OY720119.1, from coordinate 6,047,099 downwards.
GCATGCGCAAATAAAACTGTGGTCAAGCATGCACGTGTGGTAGGCGCATTAGGGGCAGAAGCGCATGCTTTAGTTTTATGGAAAATATTACCTGAAACTGTGTACTCGTATCGATGAGATTTTACTGTAAAAAAGATCATGATCCCACTGAAAGAGAAAACGTACTGAAGCATTAAAATAATAAGAATATGTACTCATTGTTGTACACATAATGACCTTTCAAAACGGTTATTCTAAGATTATTTTTCAAGCTGTTCAAAGTTCACTCTGAGTGTAACTTAGTATGAGTCAATACAGTTACTCTAGTCCATTACTCAGGTGCAACAAGATATTGAGTTCAAAAGGTTTCACTCCGCTCCTTACGAACTACGTGGTACGTGGTGTATCTTTCCTTAGGGAAATTCAGGGGAAACTTCATGATATTTAATATAACAACATATTTCGGCTCACCTTCAACAAGTAAGTTTGCGTGATGGATTATTGTCCAATCCTCGGCAAAGTTAACCCACATAAGTAATTAATTAAGTCTCGTCCGTAACAGTGATAGATATAACCGTTGCGAGTACACACGTAAGGCACTCTTGTAGAACACAAGGAATATTAAAGCAGGTCGATAGCTTGTCGGAAATGAGTAAATGTCAGCCCTACAGCCACTGCACGGTACATAATCCCAATTATAAAGCGCCCGGCACGATTTTCTCCCACTTGTGATACATTGCCGACCATAATATAAATTTTGTTGGAGCATTAACTTCGATAATTGTTAATCAAAAAGTACAGTACATTTTAACAAAAACGCTTAAATTAATTAACTTCGAATGAGGTGTAAAATTAAATACTTCGTCGGATGTTAAATTACGTGACAAAATGCTTTGAATTAACTTTAAAGTGATAAAGGTGTGAATAAATCGGGAATGCAACAATTGGTTTACGTTCAAGGTTTAATATACACGAGTGGGATTTAGCAGAGCATAAGAGGTAAGTACAGCTGCAAAATGCCGCCGTCGACTGCAACTGACAATAACTATTGTCGTTAACAACGACTGCAGGCGGTTACCTACTGTAGGCTAATGGCAGATGTATGTTATACCTATATCCTTTGGGCACCATCCTAATGACGAACTCATGTGCTCGAATGATTGGGTGTGAAGTCTTAGTAACTTCGTGTTAGATTCTGATAATATACTTATATGTGTAGTGCTGATGACCAAAATTTGGAGGTGTAACATTTTACAATTCATATCTGGAACTTATGTTTTCGAAGATATAATAAATGAAAAATATATGTAGATATCATATTGCTTTCTTAGCTTGAAAATTTATTTAACTTATTATTTGGCCTTTGAAGGCGGTGCCAGCGGCCCAAAAACAACTGCCTCTACTCTAAAATAAAACAAAAACAGTTTAAATCACATTGTATAATAATTTTGATTTGAGCTACATACTTTCCATTATGTACAAATTCCATTTCCTAAACATTAAATAGATTATTTAAATTTATAACAAATAGCAACAATAATAATTGCGAAAAGTATATTGGCAATTACATTAAGCTGGTTTTGAATGTATGAAGATTTTATACAAAGTTGATAACATAACCAACCACATATACATACACAAAACACATTTATATAAATATCTTACAGATAGGAAAATTATCTATCTAAATACATAAGGAACTAAATTAAGAGTCGATCTTTCAATATTCAGATAACTTTATCAGATACATTTTTGGCATAATATCTTATCAAAGTTATGAAATAACATTATCTGATTGAAAAACCGGCCTTAAAACTGATAGATAAATCGTTGTAATTGACATTATATAGCAAGTTAAAGTTGTATAGAAACCGCAGACGTATTTAAAACATGGTGTAGCTACAACTGTTAGTAAAAGTTTGGACATGGAATAATTACGAAAAGGAGATTAGTGTCGGGTCGGTGGTAAACTTTGGGAGTATTTGCTCCTCGTTCTATTGGTTCAAATTGACGATACTTGTGGATACAGTGTACTTAATGTCCTGTTTACATAGTTTTATTATAGTTGGTTTTAGTTAAAATGGATTTATGATTACAGGAATATTGTTTTTGTTTCTATGTAGGTAAGATTAATTATCGGTCCGATAATTATAATTAATATAAAACTATTATAAAATCAAATAGTTTCACTGGTTTTCAGAGTGTTTTATAACAATACTGAAACCACGTTAATCACTTCAATTTATTTTCATAATTGATGTTATATTGTATACTTAACTAGCTGACCCGGCAAACGTTGTTTTTTCATATACAAATTTAGGGGTGGACTACCCTTAACATTTAGGGGGATGAAAAATAGATGTCCGATTCTCAGACCTACCCGATATGCACACAAAATTTCGTGAGAATCGGTCAAGCCGTTTCGGAGAAGTTTAACTACAAACACCGCGACACGAGAATTTTATATATTAGATAACAACAATTTGTTTTGGCCACTTTACTTGTTTACTTTGTTTATTTTCCAAGTGAATTTTTTTACAAAGTCATAAGAATATGTAGGAACTTAATTATCCCTTCTATTTCAAACCGATCTAAACCGAATGAAATTGCGGTTATTCGCTTTTACGGCGAACTGTAAATGGACCTACATATCAGACAGGCATCATTAATGTGTCAACTATTATTAGTACGTCAGTGCACCAAAGGTGGTTCAACTCTACTAATTATATTGATATTGTAGCATTAAATTGGATTTCCGAATCTATTCCCCAAAACAAATAATGGAGAAAATAAATGAATGCATTCAACCAGTTGTTAAAATATGTATCGTTAAAAACAAAATGTTGAACAGAACGGGTTCGCGCAATTTTATTTTTCTTTTGTTTTTATTAATCATTTCACGAAATATTCATAACAGCTGCTTTGATTGTGTGTGTGTGGGCTGTATTTTAAAAATCGAACTTAAAAATGGCGCATTCATATAAAAATATTTCATCGATTTGTTCGTATCGAGAATGTCTATTCCGTTAGTGTCGTAAGGGATGTGAGTTTGACAAACGACATGTCACTCGATCCAGTTTGACCTTCCAATTCGTAACCGTCTCTATAGTAGGAAAATTACGTCCGTAATCGGCTATTACTTATAAACTTTGACAAAGTTCGGGTGCGAGCTTAATATAAACTTTTCAAAATTGAAATAAAGTTTCGTAATATTTCCGTCCATTTCAGATTATACTTAATTATAATGAAAGCACTACTTTAAAGAGATAATATGGATAATGATTTTGTAATACATTTTCGATATTATGCTCACAGTTTCATTTTGAGTGACAGGCACTGTTGGATTAATAATAAGTCACCGTTTATACTGACATTTGTGAAGCCATAGGTTCCAAACGTAGAAACTCTATAGGTAAATAAAAAGTTAAATTGATAATATCCACCAATCACCAAACAGAATTACATTATTTTGTTTTGTCGCATTAGTATCCGTTGGTTGTGATTAATAGAGCTGGTTTTGATATATCCGAACAGAGTTTATGTAAGAACTACTAATAAACGCCCGAAAAGACTATCGCATAGTGTCCTTTACCGTTTTAGGTACTGCGTTGAAAATATTACACATGCAAAAAAATAAATGAGTAGGTTCTATGAATTTACGCGTCAAAAAAATAATTGAATACCGCAATCTGAATTACAAATGATGTATTGTTACCAACTTTCAGCTGCCACGGAAAAGATAATGTTTTTAAAATAAATCACGCCATATTTTTCGTTAATTAACTGAAATATCGTATATTTCTGCAGAATGTGGTTTTTGGTATTAACTAGCTAAAGGTAACAGTAAAAATATTACTTTACATTAATTATAATAACAGTTTATATAATAAAAGCGTTAATTACATTTTAAATACTTTATTACATATATCCCTGTAGGTAGAGGATATGGACTTATTCTAGTACTAGCAGAGCCCCGCGGTTTTACCCGTGGTGTGCTTGATCCCGTGGGAATTTCGGGGTAATAACTCTAATCCAATTTAACTGATTCCTGGGATTGGCGCGTTCAAACAGAAAATCAAACTTTTCAGCTTTATATATTAGTATAGACTTTATAACTAATTCTTAAGTTATTTATACAATTAAGTATGGATTAGTTAACAAGCATTTATTTAATTAGCTGCTAAGATGTTAAACAAGCGTTTACAATGAATGTAGTTGGAAACGTCTTCTTGGAACGTAGCTCAGGGATGTAGATTATGAAGATTCCGATGATACAAATATTACAAAATGTAGATTATTTAAACTTTAAACATTTGACTACTATACGAGTACATTTGCAATAGATGGAAATTCTTTCGCTTCATTTAGATCGATGCTTCGATACCTGACTTTAGTCCTTGAAGAATTGAATAAACATTTTTGCTTCTTTCATAAAACATCCATTTGACATACTTGTAAATATATTTACATTAATAATTCTTGTTTGTATAATGTGTATGTTTATGTGTTACAGTTTTCCATTTCATTTGTTGTCATGTTTAACACTTTCTATTTAACTAAACTTTCAATGTGACTAGGCTCTTGGTTTACGAATATTTACTATAAATATTATTTTATTCCTACATAAATTTCATATTTTACAAATTATACAGTTGGACAATTAACAGCCCAGCAAACACACGTACGAGCTTTTAACAATAATTATAGAGATATAATGGAATATTATTTAAAAATATTTACGAAAAAAAAATATATTTGCCCCATTCATTTTGCTTGCTTGTTTTCGATATTCAATGTATTTTACAAAAATAAATGCTTCACTTTGGTAACATGATCAATGATCTTTGGAGCTTACGAGGTAATTACATATTTAATACTTGTCGAACAAAAAGGTTTAATCAATTAAGAAATCATGCGCTAACACGCAGAGGGTAATGTAACAGAAACAAAAATAAAAGAACAAAATATTTAACATTTCAGCATTCGAATACAAAAGTCAGCTTTATATTATATCCAATTCGATTTAGAATACTGGTCTTAAAGACAATGGGTTCAGCGCCGGTTTTCGGGTCGGTTGCCAGGAAGCTTTCCTTTGTGCGCGAGTGCGCGCCGCCCGCCCAACACGTTGTCGGATGGTTATTCGTTTCCTAACTTTTCAAATGCACATTCACGTTTAACTAAACTCAACACGTAAATCACTGGCGTTTGGTCGCATTTAGGATAGTTTGGTGTGGAGTATCACAAGGGTGATGAGCACGGGCGCGAGCGTGTGGGCGGGCGCGCCGCCCGGCTTGCCCGCCGCCTGCACCCGGTCCGCCCTGGACGCGCCCTCGCTCAGCTCTCGAGACCTCGAGTAGCCCTTCAACCGCTCGCCTTGAACACTTTCTTCGTTGCTCCGCCAATACACCGTGGCTATTGTTGCTAGACACTGAAATAAAACAAAAACGTTGTAGAATATACGGTATCCGTGTCAAGGATTTTACCTGTTTACAATTTTTAAAAATCTACTTCAAAAGAATGTATTCAATTAGTCGCGCAAAAATCAAATTAAGTATTGCATACCTTTAACTTGAGGTCTCCTTTTCTAAAATGCTTCTGCTTGACTTTGAAGTCGAGTGCCAGGCTGGTGGTGACGAGGCCGTCCTCGTCCGTGTCCTGTTGCGGCTGCAGCACGGTGGCGGCGGGCGCGGGCTCCCCGTTGATGTACCACGAGAGCCGCGTCGCCGGCCGCGACTTGCCGGACGTGCAGTTCACGTGGACCCGGTCCCCGATCTGGTACCTCAACCGGGACCCCGATATCGTCGGACCCTGATCCGGCAGCGCTACACCATAAAACAAAACCATTTTTATCTACAGATCACCTGTCACGTTCCCTTTATCAGACAATTTGTCAATGAATTTGTAGACGTTTGAAAACTCCCATCGGGGGATTCCTTCGTGTAAAAACATAAATAGAATTACATAGGTAGGACGTTCAGAATGCTTTTATTACTTGCTGTGTTGTTCATTTCGAGATTGGTTTAATCTAATCTGTGCAGGCACTAAAGTAAAGTGTAAAAGTAGTTGATTACTTCGCACATGTTATGTGTTGTGTTTCCAAAGCAATATAGTAATGCACTGTACCGAAAAATGTGTTATAATTTAGTTTTATAACAATTTGTTGATGAATAAAACGAATATTATATAACTTTACGCAAAGTGGATTACGCGGAGAATGAAAACACAACCCTTTTTAAAAAGTGTGGCACATGTGCTGTGCAATTTCAGCTTTGTGGCCAACGGGTTGCAATGACTATGTTCCTGTAGGTACTATTGTTTTTAATTTCACGTTGTTTAGAGTAGAAACTTACCAACTATGACCATATCGGCGTGGTCGGACACCGTGGGGAACAGGGGCCCCTCCCCCGACACCTCGCACCTGTACCGCCCCCCCGTCTCCAATATGGCAGGGTACAATGTCACGTTGGCACCGTTCGTGCTTGATTTCTAGAAAAAATACACGTTCCCTTCAGATCATTAAACTCTTATAATAGATAGCAATATATTTCTCTGGAATTTAATCATTCTTTTTTTGAACGTACATTTATCTCTTACTTCGTCTAAAAAGTTTGACTATATCAGTAGGTACCTTCTTTATTAGTCAAACATCTGCATTAGTACTACAGAAAAGAGGTTGCCGTTAATGAATTTAATACCTTAACAAAACATAACAAATGCTCTACAGTACAGGATGAATAAGCCAGTCCCTTCATTGAAGGTTGCTTTGAACATTTCGTCGGAGCGTGTTTTAAAACACCGCTGGTCGCTTAATAAGGAACTAATTTAACATCTGGCTTCGTCATTCAAGATTAATGCGGAGGGGATGAAATATGACCGGGTTGATGAATTAAATGATATTTTCTATTCTCTTCACACTGACCACCCGTTGCACTAAAATTAAAATAGTTTACCTAATGGTTGTCAAACGCCAGGGGACCGATTATGCGGTGAAATTAAATTAAAGTGCCATAAAGTTCAGTGGGCGGTGATTAGTTCATTAATTGTTTTAAATATCGTATGTTTTAAATTGCATCATTTCCTAAATCCTAAAGTGCTAAATAACATTTGCTAGAAACCAAATTTAATTAGTTATGCAAGCAAAAACGTTTACCCAACTTCACTCATTAATAAATGTTGCTTTTTGTAATTTGTTTCAAAAATTGTGCGTTCCCTCATGTTAAGCTTCTGGTGAAATGAAAGAAAGCACAAATGAGCCCCACACGTAGGCGGCTCTGTTTACACCTGTGCCTCTTCGCGGCGTAATATCCGGTCCAGTTTTATATTGTTTCCACTCGGGAGACCTAAGCAAACTCGACTCACAGCCGGATTAATCCAATTATACGTATCTACGAGTACTCTCCAACTTCATCCTTGTTATCTGCTTACTCTTTTATGGCATTGGAATTGTTCGCAAAACAATCATTCTATTGATCATGTGATGGGTTTTGGTACGCTCGTAATATTTGCGATTACCTATGTGATATAATGGAAACAATATTTTGTTTTGGGTACGAGAAAAGATTGTTTAGCTTTACTTGAACTGAACTGATTATTTTATGAAGTGAAATTGGGCGGTACATTAATGGTGCTTGCAGTTTCGGCTAAATTATCTGCAAGTTTGCTGGGTGTCGCAAAATGTGGACTGCGTCCGGGTACTTACTTCAACGTCAACTCCTGGCAAAGGGAATTTTCTACGAGGCTCTATGTCACGGGGCACGTGTCGGAAGAACTCTTTGCCGTCCTTGTACCATTTGACGGAGTAGAGCCTGTCTTTGGCGCCAAGCTGCCACCGACACGAGAGCGCGGCGCGGGTGCCCAGCGGCACGTGCGCCGGCACCTTCAGCTCGAGCAGCTCCAACGTCGTCACACCATGATCTACAAACAAACAACTCCATAAACAAACGGAATAAAACAAACGAAACAAAATTTCATTATTATAAATGTACGTTGATACAAAATGGATTCATAAACGTTACATTTTCCGCATATGAATATAGGTACGTAGTTTAGGCAACAGGATATTTTTATTCGGCTGTAGGTAGCGTGTTATGAAGGCAAAAATCCATTAAACGCCACGTCAAATAATTTCCCATGTGACGCTCGCTCGCGGCCCGTAAAAGAGGCACTATTGCCCTCGCCCAGCGGTGGATAATATTACTTTACGACCCGCGGGGTGGAGCTCGATGTAAGTAAATTGGTGAATAAAGACAACAAACGCAAACAGCCACATGCCAATATGGGACCTGAGCGGTGTACAACTTCCCAAATGATCTTTAAGCACCTGCGCCATTACCAAACTTTTAAAACGTACTACAATAAAGAATGAAGGTGTTACCTATAATATACGTATCACTTAAAACTTATGACGTGTAATAAATGAGAGCTTTGCTTAAACGTAAAGGGCGCGACTAAACGCTGACGTCATTGAAGCGTTTAAAAATAAATTTACCTAACGATTACCAGGAGAATATAAGTGGGAGCTAATGTAATTTGCGCCCCACACGTTGCGTGTCAATACGTGTGGTGCGGGAGGCACCGCGACGGAGGTAGTCTTGCACTGAGGGTATCACTTGTGGCGACGGAAATTGCATTAAGTGATGTGTCAGCAACGAGGTGAGGAGGCGGCAAACGCGACACCACGGTACTAAGGGCTATTGAGATAGTGCACGTACCTGCAATGGGCACTCTTTAATGTACACTACTTATAGCTACGGGTTGTATTGAAGAGTACCCGTAAAGAGATCGATAGATACCGCTGCAGCTTTGTGGTAGGAAATAATTGGTGGTTTTTGAAACTTTTTCAAAAGCATCGATGACATGAATAAGTATACAAACAACGAGCCGGCATATTTTAAAGATAAATGAGTTTGATGTTGTGATGCTCACTTGCTTGCATTCGCCGGTTGGCAAATTGTTAATACACAATACGAGTATAAACGGTTTTGCTAACCAATTGTAAGGAAAAAACCTTTTACAACATCGGTGATTATCTGTTTGTTAAAATAATTGAATGTTTCGACGACACTCAGACATACAACAGATTTAAACTCGGAATTTATCCCGAATTTATTGTTTCTTCCGCATTTTTCTAAGACATGCATGGAAACATTATTAAATTGGCTATCATTCCCCACCAGGGACGTTCTCAATCCAATAGCTCGCTTCAATAAATCCCTCCAAGTCCCATTCAAATTTGCTGCGGATAGGGACACATAATATAATGTAGAAAAAAATATTTACATACGCGGTCACATTATTACAAAGTTTTACTGCCGATTTTACATACATCCTTGTCGACTCTAATATTTTTTCCCTCATGTCAGATATTTTGACAATTACCTCTGTTTTTGAGTCGGGTGAAACAATCGTGATCATATTATGATAGTCATTTGTCTCCACCTGTGACAGTCCCTTTAAATTAAGTTTCTCTCCCTATTTATGTAGGTAACAATGCGTGTGACTCGCCAACCGGAAAACTTTTTAGAACCGATGACGATTTAAATACAGTTAAAACAAAAAATAGATTTTTAAACTTTCGATAACTTTCTATTCCAACAGTGTAGTTAAATCACTACAGTGTCGGGGTTGTAGGTTCGATTCCCGCCTGGAGCCAAAAATGTATAATATGGGGTGTAAAATAAATATTCATGTAAATTATATTTGTTTATGCATATATAAAAGTTATCTAATTGACCGTATTAAATACATTATTTATTATGTTAATCTCTAGCCTAAAAATCTCCAAAGCAAAGTAATACAACTATTCATTAAGCAAATGGGATACCCCAAGCATAATAATCTATTAGTGTAGTTGGATCTATTCGCGCGGCCAGTCGACCGCTCTGTAATATCATGAATGTGGGGCTACAGGCATGCCGGTGGAAATGCAACGCTTATTCTGAATACGTTATGAGAACCAATCCTGGTATCAGGTGTAACAGCTACAACCAACATTACAAATTGGTAATGTATCGTTTCAATATCTTTTACCAAAAAATGCCCAAACATTTGGCTTGAATTGCAAATGGAAATGCAAAAATGTTTTGTAAATATCTGTTATGGTCAAGTTTAATCTGTTTAATCTTTTGACTTTTTTGTGGAGATTTTCTAGGTTTGTAATGTTTTGGGTCAGCCATTGGGCGTCCTGTATAGTTATTTAATTGTAAATATTATAACTCATAACATTTTCTTCTGCTTCTTCGTGTTAATATGGTTCCAGTTAAAATTATATGGAGGCAGACTAAAACTTTGCGGTAGCAATTTGCACTTCTCGTAACATAAGATATAATATGACCTTGTTTTATCAGTTTAGAAAAAACCCTATCAACCTTACTACTTCCTATGATTTATTTTCCATTAACAATCCACATAATTTACGCTGAGATATGTTACGTAACTACACGAAACAAAGGCCATTAAATAACCGATTACCACTGAAACTGAACACTATAGATAGATCCACTCTTAAATGTCAGAAGGAGCTTTATTATCGATTCTGTCACTGAATACGATACGCGGGTGTGCGACGGGTTGAAATGAAAAGTCACGCGATAGTTACATGACAGCAACTGTTAATAGTGACATTTCACTTATTCTATTGTAAGGACGGAAGGAACATTATAATTAGACGAAACTTCACCAACATACCGACATGAGCAAGTAACTCGATATGACCCTTCTATTAAAGTTTGTTTCGTTCGTTACCCAATTTATTGTATCTGAAACTTGTCTCGTTATTTCATAAGTAGGCATAGTACAGAGATTTTGCCAGTCTTCTATATTAAGCGAAAACTGATTGCATTTTGAGTTTTAAACCTACCGATTTATGTATGTAATTTGACTAGGGTAATGGCTAACTTCCGAGCTTTTATAAATAAATAATATAAAAAAATACTTGGACAAATTCACACACGGTTAATTAGACCCAAAGTAAGCTCTAAGCTTGTGTTATGGAATCTAACTAACTGATACTACTACATATACATACACAAATACTTTATAAGAATATATAATTGACACCCAGACGTCGTCGCCAACAACTATGTCTTCACATATTGTTGACTCCGGGCGGGGATCGAACCCGCAACCCCTGACACAGTAAGCGCTCTCACTGCCACTGTGCCAACGGGCTTGTCAAAACTTTTAAACAACTAATGATGGTGTCCCTGCACGGCCTTTTTAAAGGTTATTGGCTATCTTTTTAAAGGTTATTTTTAACCTTTTTATATAACTTCTATGACGATCAATTGAATTTGAATGTCAACAAAAAATCTACAAAATATTGCATTCCATTTGTAAGAGGTCTCGGGGCATCTGTTTTATGTTCGGTATAAGTACTTAACATATTGGCAGCGGGTCGGTTCGCACATGGTCCAACATAAAGTGCCTTTTAATCTCGCTCCACTTCTATTGATTACTTTATATATTAACTATAGACTATGTCTACTTCGTTCTACGAACATGTTGCGATCTTGGTCCCGTACAGTGTAAGTAATTTTTAGACCCAAAACCCTTACGGAGAGTTCCCCTCAATTGCGGACGTAAACAACAATGTAACAAATAGAAGTCCCTACTTGGAGCCTGTTTTATTCACAAGTGCGTTCAAGAGAATGAAAGTACCTTGAGAATGAAACTCGAACGTTTCAAGGATCGTTACGGGACTCGATGGTATAATTAAGAAACCAAAACATGGTAATTGACGGTGAAATCAGTAAGTATTAACACGTAGTTTTAATACAAATTTTACGAATATTATCTGCATAGTTATATCATAACGTAGTACCATTATGACTACGTTCCGATAAAAGCACTGAAATGTTTAATGAGCCATTTTAAACTATTTTGAATCGACTTCAAAAAAAGTTTCTCTATTCATCATAATCTTTGTATAATTTAAAATATAAAAATGAATCGCTGAATCTGTTGCTAAGCGCATAACTTCAGAACGACTGCACCAAATTGGATGATTCTTTTTTTAATGTGTTCCTTATTGTCAGGACAAGGTTTTTATATAAGAAAAATAAGGAATAAAAATCTCTAAATTCCCACGGGAACGGGGGCGCTGCGGGTGAAACCGCGGGGCACAGCTAGTTTCAAATAAACTTATCGAGTGGTTTCATTAAACATGTATAGTTAGTAAAAGTAGTTATTCGCTCAGACCATTATATTAAGAAAATATACTGACTGAAAAACTGAGCCATTCATTCGGTTATTATATGCACGCATTTAAAAAAATCTTTATTGAAATAAAGTCTTTAAAACTTTATAATAAAGTCGGCAAGGGTATACTTAATTAAACCACTTGCACTATTCAGTATTAAAATTCAAGTACCTTCCTCGGTGTATGCAGTTGAAGGTTCTCAAGCTAACAAACAAATCTAGATTGGCAAGAACCCTTTCAATGTACGTTAGTTTCTTAAACGCCCTAATTACTTTATATAAAAATCTTATTAAACCTCTACGGTACAACGTTGCTCTAAAGATTTCCCTTTGATTATTCAGTGTCGGTATATTAACTTCTTTTACACTCATTAAGTGAAGCTTACAATTAAGTTAAATATTATATTACTTTAGAATATTAAGGTAGTACGAAGGGATTATAAGTTGAACAGTCGTGACCTTGAATTTTAAGTATCTTAATATTAAGCTGCTACCGTGCCCCCTGAGCCGGGGCATCGCATAATTAATAAACCGAATTCTGAATATTATCTATTTACAACCATAAATTTTACTTAAAAACAATATTAAAGCAACTTTCTATCGTTGGCAAGTCATTAAGTTAAAGTTATTTTTGATTCGGTGCCAGAACTTGTAAGGTTGCGGTTTTTCGAATATGGGGCGGGTTTATTTATAGAGTAGTAAATTATTTGGCCTGTAACTGAAACCAAGACCAGCCGTCTTATGTACACCCGCTTTGTGAACCGTTTGTGAACCGTTTGTAGAGCAACTAGTTGTTGCTGGACTTTACACATTTAACGCCAAACTATTATTTAAGCTCATTTACTTAAGAGAATATTATAAACATATAATGTACTAGCTGTGCCCGCGAATTCGCTCGTGTGGAATTTAAAAAAAAAGGAGCCTAAGTTAATCCTTATAAGTTATTACATCAACTACCTGCCAAAGTCCCATCAAAACCGATCTAGGCATTTCAAAGATTAACCGGAACAAACAGACAGGCAGACAAAAGTTAAAAAAAATATTATTTTGGTATATACCGCACATTCATATGCATGTCGTAAAACACGGTTATTTTAATATTACAAACAGACACTCCAATTTGATGTTTGTATTGATGTACATAGATTATTTGTTGCCAACAATACCTACTCATCTTACCTAAGAATCAATGTACTCGTTAGAACTTGTCTACCATATATGTCAATGAAACAATACGCTATTATATCAACATAATACATAGTTCCATACATTATGTACCTTTATTTACCTTTAGCAACAAAGATTTACTCGAGCAAATGTGTCTATATTAGGTGCGACACGCCAAATATCGGAATATCGAGTACTCAAGGCTTGCCTAATGCACGATACATATTGAATAGGTATGTACATACCTATATCCGCTCGGAGGACCGCAGAGTAATTACTATGCTGTATACATTACACCAACACATAGGTACTACATACTTTCTAAGGTGAAATACAAACACTACATTTTTCGGTTGTGCAATCACGGTAGGGCCTTCACTTCAGGGTAAATATACCGAACTTGGGTAATTAATCTCAATTTTCTTTACTAAATGCCTTTATAACCCAAACTAATAACTTTGCTCAACGGCCCTCTATTATTTAGTTACGAGTAGATCATATTTTAAACTGTGCTAACTTAATTTTATGTACACAAACTAAACAACAGCGGAAATGGTTGAAATAACTTTTTAAAACCGGAGGGACTTAACTGATTCGTTTTAATCTTTGTAGTTAATAAAAATCGTTTAATTGTAGTCTATAATTAGTTAAATTAAGCAGAATTGGCAGCCCTGCGCTCGGCAATTGAATGTGTCAATAAAGTTCTCGTTCAGTGCTCGATAAGAGTCGAGGATAGTAAACAAGCACTTGTGCATTTTATGTGTAATTAAACGACTCGCAAAGAGTAGTAGTGCTCGCTGGAGAGTTATTGTTTGTGCCACATTGCGGGGCGTTTACGTTCTATATTATTTTAAGTGACTACATTCTGGGAATCGGGGTTATGGATATATGTAGCTAACGTCAAATCAAATAGAAAATATAACGAGCTGAGACTTGGAAAAGAAGCTCTTCTTTTAAATTGTTTATCTTTTGTGAGGACGCCTAATATGTAGTGGGTTGCGGGTTCAATTCCCGCCCGGAGTCTACAATATGTCGAGACATATTTGCTTGCGACGGCTTCTGGGTGTCAAATATAAATACATATAATTTTTCTGTGTATGTATATGTCTTAGTATCAATTAGTTAGATGCCATAACAAAAGCTTAGAGCTTAATGTGTGTCTAATTAACCGTTTGTGAATTAGTCAGTGAGTATTTATTTATTTATTTTAAGTGTATGTCCAGTTAGCCGGAATAAAAGGTTACCTATAGGTTATATTTATTCTTCCTAACAGTAATTCTTTGTAAACATGGCGGTCGATAGTAAATAATAAAATAAGTTTAGCTAGGAAGGAATTGTGATAGTTGATGCCTTAATGGAGACAAATAGCGGGCTCTACCTAGGGGATAGAGTCGGGGCTTTTGGTAGTATCTAATATCTAGAGTAGGTAGCGGTTACGAAGCTCTACTTTATTGCAGCCGGCGCCTCTTCTGTCTGCAGTTCACAAACTTTGACTAGACATAATAAATTCTGAGCCCACCAAACTTTTTGACACTGTATGATATCCACTATATTAAATCTGAAATCTTTTGCAAGCAATCACGACAAGTGCAGTGAATGGAAGTTGATGAAGAGAGCTTTAAAAACCTCTCTCTTTCTTCATGGCTATGTGTCCCATATGGTGATGAGGTCAGCAGCTTTGCTTTTAAATACAAAATCATTTAGCCGTTAAAAATATGCTTATTATCATTATTAAAAAATAATGATATTAATTTTTGACAAAATTATGGTAAATTAATTCTTACTCTATTCCAACCATCGATTTTTATACAAATCCTTTAAAAAATCGGATAAAAACTAACCAATCTATGTTAGAGTCTACTGTTAACCTATCAAAAATATTTGTTCATTGTTTTAGAAGGGATATAGAATAGCAATGCAGGCAATGTTTTTTTGGCATTTTGGTACTTGCAACAATTTAGGACTACAACATTTGGAGATTTATAGAGACCTATTACGTATTTAAATTTGTCGACAAGATATCAAATGTTTGAATACAATAAATAAACAGTCATTCATTCATCGGATTTGGAATGTATCGTTGAAACTTAAATGATAATTGACAAGCAGTAAGCCGCTTATTACAAATCAACACAGATCTATCAAATTATGCCCAATTTATATTAAACACGTTATTAGTTCGTAAATGTTTGTTTATCAGTATGTATTGATATTTTCATAAATTATGTAGTACAGTGAAGCGGAACTCATAGTCAAACTAATTAAATAAATATATTCACAAACTCATGGCTTTTAAATAAAGTTATTTTATAGTTAACAATGGACTAGAGATTGGTAAGGAAGTTTGACTAATGAGAGAAATAAGCAAGAAGAATGGAACTGAGGCAAGAGGGTAACTGACCCTAAAACAACACAAAGCTTTCTAAAATAAGCAATTCAATCAAATCGTATAAAAACATATTTAAATTCAGTTCAACTTACAACAAACACTCATCCAATGAAATCAACGAACCGATCAAGGATAAATTATAAATTATTGAACAAGTTTCATTACAATATATTGTGTGAAGTCCCCAAGGATGCCAAGTTTTAGTTAAAGTACCTATAATGTATGATTTACTTAAAACATAGGTACGATTATACCCTAAAGTCTAAAAGCAATATAATATAAAACAAAGTCGCTATTTTTGTCTGTTTGTTTGTCTGTATGCTTAAATCTTTAAAATTACGCAACGGATTTTGATGCGGTTTTTTGTAATAGGTAGAGTGATTAAAGAGGAAGGCTTTTATGTAAAAAAAATCCCGAAATTCCCACGGGAACGGGCACAACGCGGGTAAAACCGCGGGGCGCTGCTTTTATATCTCGTTAGTTATATTATATCTCGGGATTATTGAATCGGTAAGTAATCGAAAATGAACTGTAACTAAATCACATTATTTTTATATCACGGTTCACCATTTCTGCAACTTCCTTTGCGGTTTTAAAACAAAATAATGAATTGACATGAAAAGCATTTTATTGAGAGCCGGTTTTCCAGAAAAAGAAACCGCCAATGGTAGTTAATAATAGGTTCTGCCTCGATTATCCAGTTAAATAAAAAGGATGTGTCTGATTGAAAGTGTGGAAGCGAAATGTATTTTAAAATTGATCGATTTTACTTTTATGGATTTTTTAACATGGTTATTGATTAGCTCTCTGCTTATACATTGTTAATATTATCACGTCTTTTGGTGATGTTCGAATAAAGTGATGTTTGTATATTGTCATACGCGGGGTACCATGTGTTGTGGGCGACTGGTGAATGGCGCCCGTACGCGACTTCACTCGAAGAAGTGAGCCAAACGCTTATCCTTTCACACACATTGATAAAGTTTTAGCGCGTTTGAATGGCAATGGCTGACATTATCGTAAAAGTCGAAACTTTGTGTTGAAATAGCTCCGACGAAACATAAGGGGTTCACGTACAATTGCTAAAGTTTCTAATATACTAGGATATACGCGTCTATTGTTCCTATAATATCTCATAAAAATGCCGTTCGGTGTAAAGTGTCGCATCGGAGTTCCGATAGGGCGCATTTGTTCAGTTTACAGGGGTCCTCGCCGCGTACCTACAAGAATAAATTAAGGAACAAATTCCTTAATCCCGAAAGTGAAGCCGGCGTCGCACCCGGTCGCGGCGGGGCTTCCCGGCTATTGTGTTACCGATCGGGATTCACTTACACCTAACTGCTGCCAATTCAAAGACAATATATTGTACATACAAGTGATTACAGCCACTTAAATGTTCTAATAAAACACAAGGTGTGAACCCTAAATGTAAATTTGGTACAGTTATGAGATGTACGTTAATTACTTCTGATTGGTGCGCTTAGACAACAATAGCGATGAAGCTCGTAATGAGAGTTCTTAAGCGGCGCTCGTGTGGTCTAATTAAGTGTAACACTTAGTGTTGTGGTTGGTGAGTGTGCCACTCAATTATTCGCAACCTGATGCGAGATCACGGCTCGGCGGTGATACGGTGCGAGTATGAAGCTCGACGCGGGCGCGGCCACGTCTCGCGACTTTTCACTTCAACTACAAGCTCGGCACCCTCTTATCCAGTAACTCCCCGCACCCACAAATCCGACCGACGCATGGCAAAATTCCACACCGCAATTATGTGGGCTACGTGACACTCAGATGGATTATGTGAAATTAAGCGCGAGCAGTAACTAAGTGCGCATAATTCTCAACGCTACACGACCACAATGGGTTGTAATGTTAGAACTCAGATTAATATTCCCATCTAGGTTTCCCTGCAACGGTGATGTGTCTTACGTAATGCTATTAAACACATCATTTAAATTTAATCGTTATTTTTACACATCATCTTGTACTTAACTCAATGCACGACATCGTTTGGAAAATAGCTAGATTTCTTTTGTTCGTATCAAAATAAATCGTAATTAAAAGTGAGTACAAGTTTTTCATCAATTATTTTTACTTAATTATTAGTTTTACAAGGACTAGAATATTTAAAAAGGTCAGGATGGATTTAACGAATACATGATAATGATAGTTTAAAGTTGTTATTGAGTAAGGTTTTTTCTTTAAAATCACATAAAAGTTTTTATTCCAGGTTGACTTCAAACAATAAGAATAATAAAACATCTAGGTACATGTTTTTTTGTATCTAACTAAGTTTACACCTACAAACGCTGAAAAGCTTCTATATTCGAAAGAATTATTTATCTACGAGTATTTAAATTTAAATTGAATAAGATGTTTTTTCTAAAATGTATTATTCATCTTGGGTTGGGGTGTATCAAGCGAACTTGGTTCTTATACCGATATGATTAAAGTGTATAGTGGAGTGTTGTTTGGCACAGACGGTGGCACAGTATCGCGAGATTACCGCAGTTGTCGTTACGATGCTCGTTTAGATACGCCACATGAAGAATTGCACATCCACAAACAACATGAAAACCTGGTGCCAAGTCACGCGGCCCATTTACCAACCAAGAGGACTTTATAAGAAAATGAATTGGGTAACAAAGATGATTTACCCTTTTCCGGAACACAAACTTATGTAGAAGTTACTTATTTGAGTGAAGTGAATGGCGGCGTGTGAGATGTGAGTGCAGGGGCTTTCCTCACTGAAGCAGAAGATATTGTTACCCACTTTATCAAATCCTTTGTTCTTGTGTAGTTCAGCTCTTTATCTTTTATGGTGTGACTGATATTAACTATTTGGGAAGTAAGTAGCTTTCAGCGCAGAAATTGCAACTATTCTAGTGTCTCTCCTCAACGTAGCCTAACATAAAATATATATTTCAAAATAAGTAAGTATTTAGCGCGTATTGCTCAAGAATTCTAGACGCTAATAGGTTTAAGAGTCCTTGTACAAGTCAATCAATCATTTTTGTACAAGCATGCTTAAATCAAGAATAGAGTAGAGTGTTATTAGAACAAAAAGAAAACGTTTATGTTATACTAACTTTCACACGTAAAGGGTTACTTAAGGTAGGTAAGTATGAGAATTAATTCTAGGTTTAATTCTCCTTTGATGGCTAATTCCAGGTAAATCTGTACCGGGTTTCCTGCACCAAAACAACAATTCGTATGTTTCCTTTAATTTATATGCAGCACACAGAGGCACCGACGACTTAGCTGTTTGCTCGAGCACCGGGACTCGGCGCTAACTCATTTTATTTTAGCTAAATAAAGCAGCAAACAGTTACTTTCGGACAAAATTAACAAACAACTGCCAATGGACACTAACTAACTTTAATCTACGTATGTACGCAACCCAGCTATGTATCGACTGCCGACTTACTAAACCTGCCCAAGTTTGATACAATTCCGAAACAGTCGTATCGGATATCCCCATTTCAACAAACATCCGAATGTAAGCCCTCGATGTTGATGCAATTTTAGAGATATCCTGAAGTGGTGCTTCCTAACAATCAACTTCAGCCCCATTTTACTTTAACGGTGGAATAAAAATCACTCTGGTAGCACATCCGTGCGTTCCTTCGAGTTAGATACACAAACGACGCAAGTGGGTATTGAGAGTCAATGTTTGCGAGAAATCAGACGAAATATTTTTTCTTATTCTATTTTATGTGTAAGTACAATTGCTGGTTCCGCTGTGAGACGGAAACGTCAGCTCTGCATGTCCTTAGTTTGTTGTACGGCCCGCTGCATAATTCAACAACCGGTGGGTTGATTTTGCTGCTGTAGCTAGCTATGTAACTGGGAAATAAATGGCCTTAGCGAGGGAATGCTCAACACCTGAAAATAGGCCGCGTAAATTATTGATCCAAACTTAATGTCTAATGAACCCAATATATTATATCTCCAAGTATTTAAATCTTTATTTTTAGTTATCGTTATCGTTACTATATATATATACCCGTTTTTCTCTTTATAAAAAAGAAAAACGGAACTCGCAAAAGCAAAACATTGTTTTCTCTGGCTACAGGAAAGAAAAATTCCTATAAAAATGTAAGAAAAAGCTAAACAATCTATAATAAGAAAAATGTAAATTCAGGTATAAGCGCATAATATTTAAAATTAGAAAAAATATGAAATATTTTGAGCTCTCCGTGCTTCGCGCCGTTCTTTGATCTTTATTATAAAATAAAGTTAGTTCATTTCGCGTCTGTAATGAATATTAATGTTCTCGGTTAAGTCATAAAATAAACTTTATCTGAACAACGCGTCGTCGTTGCTCTGCCACCTCGGCCCTTGTGATAAATTCACAAAGAATAACCCAACTCGGTCCGTTTTCAATTACCTACTATAACCACAACTCGTGTTGTCTACTTTATAACTTCAATAATACCATGAATTATTTAACCAGTGTCGTTAATAACAAACCACTGGTTGTTTTCGTTGTTTTGTTTCGCTGCGGCGATAGGCCACCGAGAATTTGGGAATAAGCGGAAAAATCTAGCCGCGGTGTGACTATCTGTAGTAGGTATTAAGTATTCCGTATGACATTCAGTCTCACTCAAAACTAGTATTTACTTTATGAGCTTTTCACTTCCATTTCAATATTTCCTATATAAATACAAGCATTTTCCAGTTATTTTTATCCTATTGGTCTCATTTGCTGAGAATATTCAATAGTCAGGAAAGTATGGCGTCAAAGGGAAACCGACATTAATATTTTCATAATATTTCAATCTTGTTGCATACCTAGTTAATATAATATAAGTCTGAACGTATAAAACTGGAAGAATGAGGCGTAATGAATGATAAATTGCGGTTATAACGACAGTTATTACAACATGTTCTGCCATCGCTACAATAACACAAGTCACATACAACCGTAAAACCTTTCAGAATCAATGGTATTGTTATGTTAAAACGAGCAGATTTTTTTATCATAATAGCATGCTTCGGGCGTGGGTCGCAAGCAAAACGTGATAATGTTATATCCGACATTCAAATTGTGCCCAATCCGCCAGGACCTTAGCTCAAAGCTGTTATGGCAAAGTCCGAAGATTCACAGAATAATATTTAAGTTAACAAACTACTTGTGCAAACTTCCACAGATTCATAATTAATCGTAAACATTAATAACTTTTCCTGCAAAATAAATCAATATTCGTTTCTATTTAGCGATATATTTACGTTTTAGTATACCTATAATATATTCTTTTATTTCCTGAGATTTTAAATTCTTAAAATCATGACTGATTTTTCAATCAATGCCAACGTCTTCCATTAAGGAAAGGGTTCAGTGATGGCGTAGGAATGGAATTAAATAGCTTAACCATTTTCCTCTTCAAAAGGAATCGTCTTCAACTGGAAAATCGATCATCATAGCATTCGTAAGAAAAAATAATGATCCACGAATAAAAAAGTAAAGCCTGTAAAGTCCCATTGTTGGGCAAGGCCTCTTATCTCACTGAATATATTAGTACAGTGAGAAGGAATAATTTAAAAAATAGTAAATTTTAACAATTAGTCAAAATAGTACCCATTTATAATAAGTTTTGAAAATTGATGAAAAATAATTACACACATGATAGTGACATAACGATATCCATTACCTATGTACATTCAAATGGTAGAGCAAACAACATTGTAATGGGCAAATCCGATGTTTTGTAGTATTAAACGAGTACTGTCCAGTTAAGTAACATCCGCAGACCGCGGGTAACTCGTTAATAACAAATATTTACCACCAACGCGGTCGAATACACACACCACAAATAAATCTGTTCAACGCATAATTTGGAAGTCAAATCGATTTTCATTAAATGGGCTCCCAACAATTTCATGAAATCAAATTAATTTGCCTTTAATAAGTATGTTTCATTGTATCGATGTGGCGTGTAAATTAGGTGTATATAATATAAACTACCCACTCAATACTCGTATAGTACAAAAGTTATTCACAAAGAGTAATATTAATGCAGTTCTGGGTAATTTCAGTTTCAAAACCTACGTACGTCTGTGTTTAAAACTTTCCCTAACAATCCGGTTAATTAATCAGGTAGTTCATCTTTCCTCATTAGCGATTACACAGCAAAGAGGATTTATGTTATTTTATTTGTGGTCTGCGTTTTCTTGGGTAATGTTACCATGGAGGCAGGAGCTCGCGGGCTCGGGTTCACCTCCCGCCGCATTAAGTATTACTAATTGTGTCTAAGTAACGGAAGCATGCTCTGGGCAACCAACTAGAGTTATAAACAAGAGCTAATCTGGTCCCGTTCTCCGTTACGTTTGCTCAACAAACATCGAGTGTGTTTGTGCAGACAAATAGGTAAGTACAATAATTGTGCATGAAGCGGGCGAGAGCCGTAGCTTGTTGGCGCAGTGGGCTCTCTAAGCCTTTCCGATGTGTGACTAATGTTTGTGTATGGTAATGAGATGGTAATGACGCCCGCCCGCCGCACCACCGCCAGCGCCACTCACTAACTGGATCATTGAGCTGCCTTCTATTAGCTCCCGTTCGGTCATCGGAGTACTGCATCATTGAGTGGCTCGCCAAGACAAGGCTTACACAAGCTTTCTGAATAAACAATGCGCTTTACTTTGAGTGGAGCGTGATAGTACTCAGCCCGCAAACGGACTTGCGTTCTCAACTGTGTTACATTCGGATAAATATTTGGTAAAATTCATGGTACGCCCGACTACGAGTACGTGTGATTTATTCATATTGCATTTCAGCGTTTGTGACCGGTCATATAAATGTTTTGATATAAATAATAAAGTAACTAAACTGTTCCATTTTAAAATAAATAATGATTGAAATATTGCGTGTAGCATAACGTATGAACAAGTGGCAGGCATATGGTCCCTATTTGATTGAATAAATGAACTTATGTTACCCGGTACCAACAAGAATTAAAAAATAAATTGCGCATGTACGAGCGTATAAATTGCATTATATTTCATGAAAGGTGCGCTGATAACAATATGTTTCAAGAATAATAAAATTCATAGTGATGCATTCAGCGGCGCGGGCGAGCGTGCAGCGCGCGGTCCGGTGTGACGTTCACTCCAATTTTGGCACACAATTTACCTGCAGATGCAACAAACACAAAGAGGCTATATTTTCCCTCCTCGGGCAAAGGGCATGTTCCGAGTGCGGGTCGGATTACGTCGGCCATCTGCCGGTGACGGTGAACAATCAGCCTAACGAGCACCGAGCCGCGCTCGCGACACCGGATTAAAGCCTAATACCGCTGCGAACAATACGTTGACGTCCTTTATCGTCACATTTAGACGCTAACAGATCACCTCCTGTCGTGACAAAGGCCCTCCTTGTTTAGGATTAATGCTAAGTGGATTACCCGGAGTCGTGATGACGCAATAAGATGCGCGCAAGAATGCTCAACTGTGTTTAACTGATTTACTGAAGTGATCGCCGATTGAAGATCATGATTGATCGTGTCAACTGCTTGTTAAATATTTATTACGGGACGTTTACTTAAGATAATCAACTAGACTAACAATAATATGTATTAATGAACGTGACGACATTCGACGTCGACGACGACGACGACGACACACCTATAAACACTTTTTTTTTAAACCAAAAAATCACTTGCTTATAAGAAGTTGTGTATTATAGAGCTTTTGACGAATTAAAAATGGGCGCACAAGATTAGTTGCAATTCTCAGTGACAAGCTATGAATGGGGAAAGGATTCTATGAATGCCTTCTCAAGCCGAAGTAAAGTGTCCAATCTCTCCAAAGATTACGTCACATTAACGCGCTTTTCAAGTCGTTCGCGAGATCGTTCCCCAGCAAATTATTACCGATTGCTCCTTTAGTAGCTTTTCATTATGATCTTGTCGTCTAAGTTTTCGTTTAAAAGTGGTACGTAACTGAGATAAGGGCAATCAAATAGGTTCTCAATTTCGTAACAATTTATGAAACAAATGACAAAGATAACCCACTAGTCTCTCTTCAAAGTACGAGTATTGTCAACTAGCATTGCATCCTCGTACGTGTGAAAGCGAATGATGGCCCGTCGACGAGCAAGCTGTAGCCGCCGCAAGCTGTGCCCGTGCTCAGTGCAAGAGCAAACTAAGCGATCTGACAAAAGTACGTGACCTTAATGTATATCAATCCGACCGTGATTTATACACGAGGGATCTGTAAAATATGATATAAAATAAACATTGACAACCAAAACGATGAAATACGACGCACCGTTCTGATTTAAGGGCGCGTTTCACGAGATTTTATGGCGCTATAAAATCAGTTCGCGAGCGTGCTCGTGTGCTCGCCGCTTGCTCGCACGTACTGCGCACATCTGACAAAACAGACGACGGACATTTATTTGTCCACTAGTTTTTTGCAAGTTTTATGGAGTGATGCCAAGTTTATGGTCCACGAAAAACGGGTTGAATTTGACACTGTGAAATTGGGTGAAGTTATTTGACTTTCTTTTTAGTATTTTGAATGGTTTTACGTAACTTTGTTGTTGATACTGATGTTGTGCGGATTTGTTTGGATAGGTGCTTGGTATTTTTGGTAATAAGTATTATATACTTTGCATATGCAGAGCTTTTGCGACATCAACTCCAACTCATAACGGTTTACCTCCCAAGTGAAACTCAATTGTACGTTGTCAGGTAATTTATATTTACGTTATGATTGTACATAAAACTTTTAAAACATCCAAGAACAGCTATTAAATTTTTCTTAGAAAAAAATAATTGAATGTTCTAAGCTCACGAATGTGCTTAGTTAAAGTTAGTAATTATTTTGTACCCAATACATTATTTTTCCATTATCCCCGTGGTTCTATGCGACACAATATCAATGCACGTTATCTATAAACTTTACATATTAAGCAGCTGGTACATAGTTAGAACAATAAACAAACTTTAAGCTGTTTTCTATTCGAGTAAGGCAGTAAATCACACCATGTATGGGTGGTGAAACTAAAGGCTCGACGGACGGTGGCCCCGAACAAAGCTCGCTCTCGAAGTGACTGACTCATAAAGCCCATTGTCTCCAAATTACCGTTGGATTATAAAAAATGTAATGGGATTATTGTTTAGTGTGTGCTCTGCTTGTCACGGTCGGGACACATTTCAATTACTGAACGTATTGTTTGTGAAGAAGCGGCGCCATGGCCGGCTCGCCACCGATCTTATCATGCTGAAAATAACAACTAATTTTAGTAATGTCATTTTATTTTCAATTGAAAAATATCATACAGTAGCAGCGCCCCGCGGTTTTATAAATAAATAAATACTTGGACAAATTCACACACGGTTAATTAGACCCAAAGTAAGCTCTAAGCTTGTGTTATGGAATCTAACTAACTGATACTACTACATATACATACACAAATACTTTATAACAACATATAATTGACACCCAGACGTTGTCGCCAACAACTATGTCTTCACATATTGTTGACTCTGGGCGGGGATCGAACCCGCAACCCCTGACACAGTAAGCGCTCTCACTGCCACTGTGCCAACGGGCTTGTGTTTTATCCGCGCTGTGCCCGTTTCTGTGGGAATTTAGAGATGAAAAAATAACCTTCTCGTTGAATGTGACTATGCATTACAAAAATAATTATTCAAATTGGATTAGAAGTTTCTAAGATAAGTGCGTTCAAACATACAAAAAACCAAACTTCTCAGCTTTATTTATTATATTAGTATAGATGTATGTACGAGTAATTCCTACTATGTACTGACAGATGTAGTTGACTGTTGCATAGGTTAAGGCCCGAATTCCTCTGTCGCTGATGTCAGTCGCGCGTACGAATATACGTTGTGTTCTATGAAGCACCACACTGTAAAGCTGACATCAGCGGCGCGCGAGTTGCTACGCGCCGCTGATGACGCGCGTCGGTCTCACTCGTCAGCGCCGCGTTCGTCGGTCGACTGACGCGCTATAGAACGCTATGAGCGTCCTCACTCTGTTCCCGACCGTCGGCACGCGCGCGTACAGTCGTCACCATTCGTCACCCTATCGGAACAATTGGGTGAATGTGATATCTTTTTTTTCTATATTGACGCCGTCTCCGCTTGCGTAAGTATGCTGCAGCAACTAAACAATTTATAAACGGGTTCATAATAATATCCCAAATTCAAACTCCGCTTCACAAATCCACTTGGAGACGCCTGTACCGTGGAGCGGTCAGTATCGCACTACGGATGTTTTCATTGGCGCTGATGGTCAGCGCGCTACGCGACTGACGGTACGCGACCGACGTCAGCGACAGAGGAATCCGGGCCTAAAGGTTTCTGCACACGCGTAATTTTTGGTAATCAAAGTAAAACCTTCATGAACTGTATAATAGAACAAATAACTTAAACAAAACCGACTTAGAACTAGGTTTCAATAAAAAAATCTTCTTTTCAGGTTTTATAAATATTTAAGCATTTAATGTCAACAAAGACATTAAACAAAGTTCATTCTGTTGTCTGTAACTATGAAATCAGCTTGGTAGGTAACCTTATTGCTTAATCCCTCGAGTAAGGGCTCCCACACAAAACTGCGATGCGATGCAGGAACTTGCGATGCGAATTTCTGCGATACGAACTGAAATAGGTATATCTATCACCATTACTACAGTACAAAGAAATGAGAATCGCTAGTTAATGGAACAGCATCGCAAGTTCCTGTGATGCGAATTCGCATCGCATCGCATCGCAGTTTTGTGTGGGAGCTCTAAGTCAGAATTTCGAGTATAATTTCAGACACAGGTACAGCTAAGATTACGGTATCTGCACTCGCTAATAATATCAGTACAGTACCTTACTCTATGAGGAATTAATCTATATATATAAAAAATAAAGTCGTATTAGATACACCATATATAACTCCAGAACGGCTGCACCGATTTGAATTATTTGTTTTTAATTTCATTTATCGATGCTAAGTAATGAAAATCCCGAAAATCTAATGGGAGTGGATGCGGTGCGGGTGAAACCGCGGGGAACAGCTAGTAAGTACTAAAAGACAAGTGATCTAATTCTTTTATTTCTTTGGAGACAGTTTACACGGTAAATAATTAAGATATGATGTATTAACATAAAAGTAATACAATGTTTATTTTTAATATCGTATATCGTTAATTATGAAGTCTCATTTTCCTTGTTAAAGGTCTTTTCATATTAAAGACAGACGAAGCGCTTCGGCGCCAACAAAGACCTTGTTTTTTTACGATATTGGTTTAATTAGCCTCCAGTCTCCTCCATTACAAAGTAATGATCGTCTATAAAATAATGATGTAATTGCCCTATTAATGTCATGTCGGATAAAAGGCTTCCTTATAGAAATTGGCCAACAATTAATGTTCGGACACGAACCGAGAATCGACCAAATTTTTTCATAAGCTCGTTCCAAATTCAAAACATTTAGTCCAGGAGATTCCACTTTAACTTTCGTGTATTAGCCTTCAGTTAACAGTAAAATAAACTGTTAAAAAAGTATATTTTTGGTGCCTTTCCTCATAGTAGAGAAATGAATAAAAAAAATAATAAAAAAAAAATGTAACAGAAATAGTTCAGTAGCTTAGTGAAAATTTAGGATTACTAAAAGCTTTATGTTTCACTTTGACAGTAAAAGTTTTCTGTATTTATCGCTGCGTACATTAAATGGTAAAATTTTGGTCATGAACTAAACAACATTTGTTATAAGGAAATATTTAGTATAAGCCTTCAATCACACTTCGTTTTTAACACTTTCGTTAACATTTTTTAACGCTGTAGTAAATATTAATAATAGAAGTCTGAGTCTTTGTTCTATTATACCTCTTATTATTAATTGCTAGCGCAAACCAGACCTTACAAAAAAAAATGAAACCGAGAATGGTTATAGAAACATTTTAGGAATAGATTTAGTTAACTTTTACTGTCTCAATCTTTTTCTGCAAAAATCAGTGAAATGAAAAATAAATTCAAATTTATTCGTAACTTAATCACAAGCCTTCTACAGAAATTGCGTAGGTGAGGTTTGTTATTAATATAATATTTCCGTTTATCACTTTGGCTTAGCTTTTTGGATGAACACAGATGCATATGAGCTGCAGGGAATACACACAATGTATTAAAACTGAATCTAAAATAAATATTGCCATTCGATTATAAGTACTTTTTGAATCAAAAAATCATGTGAGCACTGTGAAAATAAATTCGTACTACCTACTGCCAAGGAAGTAATTTTACGGTTTTTTAAGGTTTTTTATAAGAAAAATAAGGAATAAAAATCTCAAAATTCCCACGGGAACGGGGGCGCTGCGGGTGAAACCGTGGGGCACAGCTAGTAAGTAATAAAAATGCTTCGTACAAAAAACTAAAGTATTCTGACTGGAGAATCCGAACAGACACTGAGAAATACCCCTTTTCACGTCAATTAAAAAAGATTGACACAGGATCGACAGCACTGAAAAACGTACAGAAATCTTTTGTCCAGTTGTGGGAAAACAAAATAGGTTTTATAAGTAAACCTATTAACTAGATATGGTAAATTTGATGATTAACAGTGCTCAGTGGTTTTACTCCTATTTTAACCGCTAACAACATTTCGGAAGAAAAACTCACTTAAAACTATCCTGAATGCAATTTTTTTATTCCGACAATTTCGTTAATG
The DNA here is from genome assembly GCA_963082685.1 of Cyclophora albipunctata. Taxonomy (NCBI): domain Eukaryota; kingdom Metazoa; phylum Arthropoda; class Insecta; order Lepidoptera; family Geometridae; genus Cyclophora; species Cyclophora albipunctata. Next base: position 6,018,688 of record OY720119.1, on the reverse strand, counting down.
CGACGAATCAAATACGTTCTTCAGCTTTATTATATTAAATAGCTTGGATTGCCTAACTAATCTGAAATCTCAAACAAGCAGTTAACTAACTGTAATATAAACTGGCGGTTCTTGTTTTAAAAGCGGTCAAACATTACTATGAGTGTTGTCATACTTGGAATAATGTAAAGTTCCCTGCAACATTCCTCAGCAGAACAAAGACCTTTTTATTGGCTAAAAGATACTCGTACAGGCATAGTCACCAAGACTGAGAGATTAACCAAAACAAATGAGTTCCAAATATGATTCCTACCATACAAGAAAATAGTATTTGCAGAGCAATGTTCATAAGTTAAGTAAGTTTTGTAGGCTAGCGGCCAACCCTGGTGTCGAAGTTTTTAGACCACTTTAAGGCCTCCGACATAGTCTGACAATAAAAATAGTGCAATGATAATAATTAGAATAGTACATTGTCCGGTCTAACAAATATTTTTGTATGTATGTATGTTTGTTCTCGCTTCACACAAAAACCAATGAACGACTATGGATGATTGATTATACATGAGTATAACATAGGGATACATTTTATCCCAAAATTCCCTTAGGAACGGTACATCGAGAGTAAAACCACGAGGCGCTACTAGTAATTAATAATTTATTCAGAAAGAAGATCAAAAAATCACTCATCTTAATAATTTCAAACCTGCTGTAAATGCCGTTCAAATTCAAAAGGCTGAGATATGTTACACGAATTCAGAAGCATCAATTGGTAAGAATTCCCTATATGACTGATTGAGTGTATGTTAGATAAGATATACGTTCGTATGATGTAGTTGATGAGTCCGACTTCCGCGCGCCGACACAACTCTACGAAGAACATTTAATTGTGGCTCGTTCATTTTCTGAGCACGAAACTGTTTATCACAATCGGTTATTAGCTATCCTAACGAGGCTTTTTCGAGCTTTATGAATTAATCACCTCTACAGTTGCTTTTTATATGATTCTGTTCTTGATTATTATGTGTTTTCATGAATCTGTATGTATTTTTTGTAGCGAAAGTTTCGCATTCGTTCATAAATTAGTAGGTATGTTGTGTATGTATTTTGTGTAGATCAAGCTTTTTAGAAAGCTATTGTACATTAGCTTTAAAGCATCATTGACTAGAGCGAGTAAATAAACTGCCAGTTTTATAAATAATATTATACTCGTAGTAGTAGTATGTATTATACTTTATATAATTTATAGGTTATTTTCTCGTTTTCTCCACACATTTATATGAAAGAAAAGTGAACAATCGTGCTTGAAAGATAACTGCAACACAGTAGGACGCAGCGAGACGACTAAAACTAATCTAAATTAAACGAGACCTCAATGTGTTACAACTTAGGTAATAAAATAATGGTACCTACCTATACCTAATTATTTTGGCGTAGTCCACCATATTTGCCAACTGTCACATAAACAAATACTAATGTTTTAAACATTCACATCAACACACCATAATTATTACAATTTACATTCCCGAGGATGTTTCATTTGTACAAAATTATACAGAAAATGTAAAATATGTAATATGGCAGCGCTGTCGAATTAACATATTATTATAGAGATGTTCATAGGTACAAACGTTATTAAACTTTAAAATTAAAATTACGTTTCTTTTACGGTTGATTGGCAACTCAAAAGGCAGATATTTTTATATTATAAAAAGGATTTTTTTAAAGTTTGTTTGTTTGTTTGTATCGTTGAGCTAATCTCTGGCATTACCAGTCCGATATTTTTCATCCCGAAATTCTCATGGTAACGGGCACAACGCGGGTAAAACCGCGGGGCACTGATAGTAAATTAATAAATAAATATTAAATGTAAAAAAATCAATTCATTCAATTCATTTCAATTCATTCAATTCATTTATTTATTTAAAATGTAATTACATTATATTTGGCTCAGTAATCAAGACATCACCTCCCATACTAGTATAAACTGTGTCACGGAAAGGTGATACCTCTCAAACCGAGCAACAATAAAATATAGCTTACATTCTACTTTATGTAAATACCTTACAAACTAACATATATAAATTTATATAACTATAACTATGGTCAGGGTTTATTTATCGATTTGCTTCCCTGAAGCGGCGATATACGACTCCTGTGGGCCAAAAGTCTGGAGAGAAAAACATTGTCTTGTACTTCGCAGGCACTTGAAGCACATACGACTTGAATGTCGTTGAATCAGTGCCTTACATGTCTTAATTTGGGTTGAAAGTGTGCTTTATCGGCGCTGAAAAATCGACCTGCTCCACCGCCATTTTAATGTTCCGAAATGTGTCTAAAATAATAAATATCCTAAAAGTCAGTCAACCGTTTACTAAAAATACAGTTACATAAAGTATTAATTGAATAAATGGTTAGCTGGTAGCGTCTCGGCATACCCATATTGTTACCTGATCTTTCCCGCGGGAATATCGGAATAAAATGTATCCCACGTCTAATTCTGATGTATAAACTATATTACTGTAAAGTTTCATCTAAATCCGTTACCAGTTTCGTGGTCGGTATTAAGTATTTACCACGGAAAAGAGATATTCTATAAGGAATTCCGATATGTCAATATACATATTGTATGAAGCTACTCGTATAATGTTAAAATTTTAACAAGGATACTTTCTCTTTCTGTAATTAATTTTTTAGTAAGGCTTTACGTAATCACACCATTAAATTATTATCCTTGCTCTAATATTTTTGTTGACCCCGTGGTTGGTTGTCGGTGTTTTATTTGCCTGCTTAATGATTTTCTTTCAAGAATTTTTAATCAACCCTTAACTTTTGTTTACCAAGATGGGTTCATAACTTCCTCAGGAAAATTAATTATTGAAAAAATAACTGGAATCATTATATTTTGTAACTTAATATTGGTAAAACGTAATTCATATTGAGGATATATAAAATTGAATAATTTATAAAGGCACATCTTCATTTACATTGATTGTTATTGATATTAGGTAAGCATGAATTAAAATAAATACTTTTGTAAAACGGACGGAAATTTCAGCATATTCATTTACAATTTTAGATTACATTTGTACTAAAGAGGCACTTAACATCATGCGAAGTTTTAATTAAGCAGAGCGTCAATTAAAACTTAGAAGGATCGTTTCAAAATTATGTATAGAAAAATGTGTAGATATTTAACTTCTTTTCAGGTATATCAATGATGTAATTAATGTTCATTTTTACTTTTAATTGGATCAAACTTTGACTTCGATTTTAATCATGTATACTTCAAACAGAACTAACGTAGTTTCAAGTTTTTCCTATGAATAACGCAATATACTGACATTGGTACATAGTAATTTTGATTTTTTAATACAACTTGTATTGTTTTCTATAATTTGTTGCGTTTCGTTAAAAACTAAAAAGAGTGTGAACATCTTTTGCGAATCATCTCACCTTATCCTCTATTCTCTTCAACAGAAAGAGTTCTTTGGTTTGAACATCGGCCTTAACAATTTAGTTGTTACTAGTTATTACCTCGTTTAAGAAGACATAGACCTTATAATTACAGGGGTGAGAAGAGGAAAACATTGCGGATATATACGATGACGGCAACAGAAATATAAATAAAAACAAGGACGTACTGGCAACAAGTCTTCCCGCACAATTGCTAATTTTCATATAAATTAAAAATGAATATAAAAATATGAAACCCGCACAAAAGACAAAATTGGAATGAGCTTATATTAAAATACTAAAAATAAATGCACATTTCTATTAATACCAGATGTAAAGAATGCCGCAGATATAAATAATCACTGTAAATGCCACAGTCCTACTCAATTTAAGAGTACGGATGAATAATACTAATAATTTACAAGTTTACTTCAATAATATTATATCGCAGACACATCCGACGTTGCCAAACAGCTAAGTAATATTATTCATTGCTCCCTTTTGATGTTCGCAATCTCAATGTTTATTCCCTTATAATTAAGCGTGTTACTAGTTCCGTACACGTAATAAGAAACTAACTATGAAATGGTTAAGTAAAGATAAGTATTAAAGGGTGTACCGTTTAAATGTCTCTATGCTGCTTGAGAGTCTTTTTAATGACTTTCCAAAAAATTCGAAAATTATTCTTTAGTCAAAACTGATTTTTTAAAGTTATATTATATCAAATTTATTTAGATCCGTTATATTAAAAGTTATATTGATCCCCATACTAAATGTAAATACATATATAAAAGGCAAGAGTACCATATCAGAATACCATGTCAGAGGCCTTTAGCGGCTCAATAACTCTGACACCAGGATTGGTCAGGTTGGCCATCCACTCGATGAAGAAGAAGAAGAGTATACCTACTCAATGTATTGATATCTTCAGTGAGATGAGGCCTTTGTCCAGCTGTGGGAAATTCGGGTTAATACACGGGTGTCTCCCTCAAACGGAAACTTATAACATCCCTCTTTTTGTTAAAGAAGTCTAAGATAACTTAAACTTACTTTTAATTTCAAACTCCTTTAATACTTACTGGTTTCTCAAGTTTAAGCGGACACTGAATTTGAATTGAAACTACATTTACTTAAGTACTTATAATTAGATATCTAGATTTTACAAGCCATACATCACAGCTAGTCAATAAGACGATCTCATTAATTTTGCTACACTCATTACAGTTATGGTTATAACATAATTGGTATTGACATGGAGAAATCGACCTATAAATTAACACATATTAATTAAGTTATGTATTTGCTTAATTACATTATGTCTATATGTGAATCTGAACCATTGTAACGTTTAGAATTTACTTATTACATAATTTATTTCTCAAAAAACATTAAATATATTCTTGGCTTTATTGAGATGTGTTCTGCGAACAAAAATTAAAAATAAAGGTCTAAAATTCTAAGAAGAAAAATAATATCAAGCGTCGATGAAATTGAGCGAATTCAAACTGCGAAACAATGATTTCCACGGAAGAGCAAAGTACGAAAGAATTGATTTCAATAAAACAAGTATCACACACACAGTACCTATGCTTTGTCCTAAAAAAAATTGTCAGCTTGCAGCTTGTAACCTTGCTATCGAGTGGATGGTCAACCTGACCAATCCTGATGTCAGAGTTATAGAGCCGCCAAAGGCCTCTGACATGGCTCATGTAACGGCTATTAATATGTAGAAAGTAACCGGATATAGCTTATTCAATGTTCGCTACACTTTCGTACATGGAGTCTTTAGCAGGGTTTTTATAAAATATATTTTTTAATTCAAATTTAAATACCCAAGGCTAAGTACCCTTAATTTCATGCTTATCCCGTTTGATTAAGCGAGCAGAAACACGAAGAGCTGTTAGCAAACTATAAATTCGAATACCTGAAACCTGGATCCTGAAACTCATGACATTCTCTTGTTATTACCTACTCACTTGTAATTCGCATTCATATACTGACATTGATTGATATCGGTTTTAATATTATTGAAATGAATGTGCAATATTTCAACAAAATCAACACTACTGTTTATCTCTCAATATTATTTTATGGAGTGACATATTCTCAAAGTGACAAACAGTGCAATTTTTAAATTCTGTTTTATCAACACGATCTATTTCAATATGTGTCGATCGCTTTTTGTTAAACGTAAACTATCCTTATTAGGTATCTAAAAACGACAAAATCAGTTTTGTATATTAATACGAGCCCTGCTTTTTACTTAACCTATATACTATTGACTCTATGCATTTTAATTCAGCTCATATTATCTTATATAATTTTAAATTGATCTTATCTTCTTCAAGGGAAATTATTATGCAAATGGCCGCGTCTAGGTATCGAACCCACATCAAGAGTTCTTATTAGATTCGATGCGATTGTATTACCGATAGCTGTACCTCCTGCCCCCAAGGAGATTTCGAACGGTTACATTACACATTTAGTATTAAGTAGATTATGAGAGAGTTAAACTTTCCATTCATATTCGGCTGAAAATTTTGTGGGAGCTTAATATAATAACAAGTTTTGTAGGGATATGAGGGATCATACCGAGTCAGGAAACATTTTGTAATGTTCCGTGACTTTGCCACACACATTAGGTATATTTTAACTTAACATTATTTGCTTTACTAACATTCTGAATCACAGTTTATTGTTACAATCAAACAATAAAAATCGATGTCAATTGTTTAAGATGTATTGTCATCGAAACAACATATAGTTTACATAGCGCAGCGTATACACTGTATTATAGATTTCCATACGAGTTACCTATTCATTATAGCCGTTCAAAGAACTTACAACGGCTTTGTATGTTGTTTATTTAAAATTATTCCACCCTCTTCGTTAATGGGAAACTACTGGGTGTTTTGTAGGGTACGTGTAGACGATGCCTTACACGCCTCGAGCCAAAAAACTAAATTACAGTATTCAGTTCGAAGACTGTGATTAGTCTACAATGTGAACTAGCTTTATGAATATTGGATTAGAAATGTTAATATGTGGTGGTTACCTAGACCTTTTGGTAATGGGCCCTTAAGTTATTTCATGGCATTAACCTCGGATGCAAGAAGCTTTCAGGTATAAATGGTAGAAGTAGTAACTTCCTATTGTCTCATCTATAACACATACTATTTAATATAATAAAGCTGAAGAGTTTGTTTGTTTGAACGCGCTAATCTCAGAAACTACTAGTCCGATTCGAATTATTCTTTCTGTAATGGATAGCTACATTCATCGGGAAGGTTATAGGATATTTTTCATCCCGAATTTCCTACGGGAACGGGCACAATGCGGATAAAACGGCGCTTCTATTATAAATAAAGGAATTGGAACTATAACATGTTCAAACTATACGTACATAGGTATGACACGTATAGTATGATGCACGGGAAGATTCTTTGGTGACCACGACAGGCCGTGACCACGAGTAATGTAATCCACTCGAAACGCCCGGTACGTATTTTTGTATATAAGGCCATATAGTCAGAAGCTTAGTGTACTGTGATATAGTCCCGATTCGTTTATTTTTAATGAGTGCAAATCGAGAGTATTAAAAATATGTTAACTATCTATGTATAATGTCTGACTATCTATGTATCTATGTATAATGACTGCAAATCGTGAGAGTATTCAAAATATGTCACTTCAGTTACTAATAACACAAGTAGTCCAGAAACATCGAGAAATACAACACGCTTAATTTTTAATACAAAGAAAATATATGTGTCATACATATATTTAATTAATCTTATTAATCTTATTAACAAAGAAAATATATGTATGACACATATATTTTCTTTGTATTAAAAATTAAGCGTGTTGTATTTCTCGATGTTTCTGGACTACTTGTGTTATTAGTAACTGAAGTGACATATTTTGAATACTCTCACAATAAGACTCAAACTAGTAAGACGAGTCTGGAATTTAGATATTGTCCCTCGCTATTTCAATACAGAAGTAATTGGAACAACAATAAGTGGAAAAGTAAAGATTACATGGAAGGATGCTAAAAATAGGCCTGAAAAAAAAAGAACTGTCTCACCCTTTGTGACCTTCAAGTTTTCGAACGGGCTAATCAATGGAATAATTTAGTTTTCTTGACATAAAAATAGATAAATTAACGTTAAAAACGAAGCGAACTTAAAATAGTACTGAGAATATGCTCAACTTTTATTACAAAGTATAATCATAAGATTAATTAAATTATTTTCAAACATTTCATTTTATATTTCAAATACAAGCCACTTTTAGGCAAAGGTTTCGCTCGCCATCTTCCCAGCTTCCTTTCCCTGAAAGTTTGTAAAAGCTTCACTGAAAACCTGCCAGTACGATCTAGTCACCATATTGATATAACAAATACTTATTCTCAGAAAATAGTTAACGTAATCGCTGGCTGGTTGCAATCGCTGACTGAATATTGATGCCGGCGCCTCACCGTAGCCAATCTATACTCTATGCATAAGTAATGAAGAAAATATGGAACCTAGATTCGAGAGGTCGATAAATATTGGCATAAAATCCGTTTTACAGGTCCCATTGTCAAAATACACTCTTATAAATACTGACAAGCTAAATTGCTACGTCGTTTTGCGAGAGATATGAAAAAATATTTAATACGCTAATGGAAGGTATGAATTGTTAACTGAAGGACGTTTTCTAGCCTCTTGTGAAGCTTACGACTCTACTCATCATTTTTCATTGTAATTTCTTTTACATTTTTGTCAATAACATAGTGACATTGTTAAAAAATAATTAGATAATGGCAGTCGAAATAAATTGGAATTGGATTTGAATTTCTGCGATTTATTTCCAATCAAACTTGATTTTATTAATTCTAATTAAATTAATTTACAATGAAATGTAGTAAACCATAATCCTCCTTTTTCTTTTTAATACTTTTATTCATTTATATTCGTGTATTACTTGATGGTAAAACAATTATACTATTAAATAGCAAATTACAAATAGGTATCAAAATAATCTGACCCTTATGGATCTGTAATCCTAATAGGACCTAACTCAAACTCAATCCATATTCTAAATTGACCACTTAAACGAAGTTAATTTATAAGAGACGGCATATAAAATAGAGCCTTACTCTATAAACCAGCTAACCCATTTAAAAGTTTAATTACAATAGTCCTAAGATAATATTGTATGAGCATTCCACGTAGTAGGTAATTGTGTGGACCCACAAAAGGGGTTTTTATTGAGTTAAAAGAGAAGCAAACATAACTTGTATTTGAGATATTAATAAGTTGGCAGAACACCGTCATGTGAGAGTAAATTATAAAGTTATAAAAGCTGACTCACACGAATTTAACAATGTCAGATATGAAATTATCTGGCTCATAAAAGTATCTGCTATTATATCTAATACTGCTAATAAAAACAGATTCTAGTATAAAACTCCTAACAGCTGCGGGTGGTAAACATAAGTTCAGAGGATGTCATTTGAAATCACCCTTTTATGTAGTCTATATGAAAAGAGAATGTCTGCACATATGACACCATTACTGGAGACGAGCCCTGCGTAATGGAAATTTGCATACGCACCTTAAAATTTTATTCATAAGGAGAAAATTGTTTCACATATTCGCCCCCGCCCGCGCCCCCGCCACTCCTACAGGAGCGCACAAATCGAATTATTGCCGAGCAGTCGGTACAGCCCTACAACATATCTACTTACCACCGATCACGATTACCGGCATAATGAAATCTTCACATTTAACATTGTTACATTCCCAGAAACGTATCATTACCGAAACCAAATTGAAAAACTCCGAAGATCTAAATCTGAACTGAAAATACCCATTTCTTTTATTGGCAGCTGTATTTGAAGCGTCGATAGCTAAAAGTATAGGAGAGACAATATCTGTTCAATAATGGAAATGATTACGGAGCGTAATAACAATTAATGTTATCAAATACCGACACAGTTCAAGTTGACAAACTCTTTATTGTAAACCATAACAAATGTTCATAATGAAAATGTAGCAAAATTATTACCAATAGCAATTTAGACGTAAAAGTGTTTTATCCTCGGAGCACCGCTTTGGCCTTTATTACAAAGGTTATTATGGCATATTTCATAAATTATTTGAGACGGCGATTACCGTGGCAACGGGCGGGTTGGAAGGACGAGCCCTGAGCCTCCACAAGCCTCAGACACCATAATACCAAACTACGAGGATGGCCAGGCACCAGTCACTACGTACCGGTGTTCGCTATAATTAATCAATCGATCGTACCTCTATTGAAATTTATAAAAATAGTTCACTACAACCTTTATCGAATCATAAAAAATGTATACTCAATTATGAAATAACTATAGCGTGCTATACAGTTCTTTAGAACTTTTGTTGTAGAATATGGAAAACCCGTGTAAAAATATGGTTGACGAAACACTGGCTTAGATTTCGAATTTTTGAGTGATAGCAATAAAATCAAAGCATCGCAATCTAAATAAAACTGGAAAACTAAAACAAAAAAACTATGATTCTCTCCGCTACGATTTCGAAAATAAGCAATAACTGTATCACGTCATCGCCAATCTATTTTGTTTAAATCGAAATATATTCGAGTAAAAACCTCTCAGAGACGAATAGATTTGGTTAAAATACGTTCCAAATCAATACATCCAGAATACATACAGAAATAGTCCAGCCTACAAACTTGGAATGAAATACATTCGGGTTAATTGTTATAGCTTTTTCATTCGGGTTTTCATGAAAAAATCCTATTACTTTTAATGTGGTTGTTGTTTTTGTAACATCTGGGAATTCCTCTTTGCTGTCATTATGGCCTTGGTGTGAGGGTGAGACATTCAGTGATAGAGAGAGCAAGAGAGAGAGAGAGAGAGAGAGAGAGAGAGAGAGTTTTTCTAGGTATATGTCAGTATAATACATATTTTAAACGCAAAAGTATTATCTCAGTCTCGACCAACATAGTAAAACACACTGTATGCTAAGTCATAAATAACAGTTAACTGCAACGATTTTTGCAAACCGAACTACAACCCTAATTTTATAGAAGAAAATAATTCAAATTGATGACAGTCAACTTTGAAAGTAGGTTAACACACAATGTCTTTTAAAATAGAACGAGGCAATAAAGAAAACCGCTCCTGCTCATCAGTTAAAAGTTACAGCCTTCAGCCCTTTCGTCTTGCCTCATCGACATTCGACGGTTCCGAATTTTTAAAACCTCTTCCGATGTTCCTTCATAGCTCACGTTTATCTGTATTACTCTATTTTATAAATTGATTCCTTGACGGCTTTCATAAAACTCATTTCCAAATGCTACCATTAATACCAGCCATGGTAAATATAATAAATTTCCATCAAGAATAAAAATTCTATTTCTTCACCCTACTTATTCAAAGAATTTGTAAAAATTGCAACAGACCTATTGAAACCCTTTTGTTGGCCGATAGCCAATTTGCAAGTAGAGATTGGATTGTTAAAACTATGGGGAAGTGTGGTGCGACTGGGCACGGGGACGAGGACGGGTATTTTTTGTTGTTATTCTTTGTTTGTAGACAATCAGGGTTGAAGACAGGTCGCGGTTAAGCCGGACGAGGTTGGCTTTGAATACCGATGACGGCGCAACTACCAGACTCGTTTCAATCTGTACTCTATGCATAAGTAATGTGAAAAGTATGGAGATACCGCTCGAATGCGGAATACACACTCTTCTAAAATATCACCGCATATTTTTATGGTAACGACCCAGTTATTTGTTCTTAGTATACAGTGACTGCCTACTCTGTATTCCCACACTTGTATCGAGTGGAAGCAAGTAGTTACCTTCGGATTTTGAGTCTGAAATACTTGACTCGAAGAACGATTTGTTAGATAACAATATGTTGTTTGTTGAATACATGACGGGATAAATTACAGATTTTCGTATTTCATAGAAACATCATTGAACGCCTTAATTAATGAAAACAAATACACATTATTCCCTGGAACTTTCCGAAACCAATATTTTCTTGTCAAAATGTTTATTTAATTAAAAATAACTCATATACCTTAGACTTCCAAAGTCTTTGTCTATGGAACGCCAATTTCATGAATATTCCGAATTATGAATATAATTAAAAGTTTCCAGGAAATATATGGTTCATGGCTTTGATTTTATGGTTCAATTAGATTTTTTAAGACAAATAAGCAAACATAAGGCATAAAATACTGTTGTTTGATTTGATCTGTAGGTTGATATAAAAGGTTGTTATTGCACTTTTAACATAAATCATGTTTGTGTTTCTAAAGAGATTAAACAAATAGTTAAGTATCTACATATTTAACTAGCTATTAACGACTCTGTGTAAAGTAACATATTGAACCTGACTTGAATTGACACGATTGTGATTTGATAGCGTCCTATATTGTGTTACAGGAAAATGTCAAGAAGGAAAAAGTCTCCCCAAACCATTTGTTTTTTATTTATTTGAAAATTTGTAGTGCTCATATTGTGCACATTTCATTACACTGGAGTGGCGTTTGTGAAATAAACATTGAGGCCGTATAGGACGTGGCTAAGATGTGAATATACATATGTTAAAATTTCCCTGAGGTCTGTTCTCAACCTTTAAGTGCTTTCCACTTTCCACTTTCCACACGGAACGGAGCAGTGCGGAGTTCAATCGACCAATTAAAAAGGTATGAAATTGTCAAAATCTCTTCGTAATGCATTGTGATTGGTCAAAGACCCACACCACTACACTTGGTTTTTATAAAAATGCACACACAGGGACATATTAATAAACATATATTAAGAACATTTTAGCTATCAATGGTGCAAAAGAGACAAAACACATTATAACAGTGTTTTAGTTTTCCATTATTATGAAGGCGGTTATTGTACAATTTATACATTACTAGCAGCGCCCCGCGGTTTTACCCGCGTTGTGCCCGTTCCCGTGGGAATTTCGGGAATTTTTTTGCATAAAAACCTTCCTCTTGAATCACTCTACCTATTACAAAAAACCGCATCAAAATCCGTTGCGTAATTTTAAAGATTTAAGCATACAGACAAACAGAGAAACAGACGACAAACAGACGCGACTTTGTTTTAAATACTACTAGCAGCGCCCCGCGGTTTTACCCGCGTTGTGCCCGTTCCCGTGGGAATTTCGGGAATTTTTTTACATAAAAACCTTCCTCTTGAATCACTCTACCTATTACAAAAAACCGCATCAAAATCCGTTGCGTAATTTTAAAGATTTAAGCATACAGACAAACAGACAAACAGACACGAAACAGAGACGACTTTATCTATACATATAATAAAATTGTAGAAAAGTGCAGTCTGTACATTGAAAATAAAAATAAAAAAAATAGCAGGGGTTATTGTTATGTCGATGTCGAACCCAAAAATGTAATCAACTTTTTTTTTGTCTGTTTGTCTGTTTGTCTGTTTGTCTGTTCACGCTAATCTCAGAAACGGCTGATCCGAGTTGGATGCGGTTTTCACGAATATATTGTGGTATGCTTCAGTTATGCTTTAGTGTTTGTTTCATGTCAATCGGTTCATAAATAAAAAAGTTATGTCAAATTGAAGAATCACGTCGAACACTATTCTATGCTTATACATAGGCACCATTAATCTCCGCAACTATTTGACGGATTTGGTTGAAATTTTGTACCGACATATTTTAGAGCCTGGCGCAACATAAAGACTACTTTTTACCGCGGGAAAACATCCGTTTCCCATGGGAATCGGTAGTTTATTGTTTTTTTAACGCCTGTTCCGGTCAACGAACGACGTCGATCATTGTTACTAGATAGGTAAATTACAATCATTAATAGAATATGTTATAGCTACTTATTACCTTGGAATTGACTGGATTACCATGGGAAAAAAATTAAAAGGGCTCATCTAAATTCTTTCTACTTAAGTTAGTTTAGGCTGATATCATAAACTATAAGAATAATTTACCGAGGGAAATCATAGTACTCCCATGGGAATGAAAAAACATTGTTCTTTTACGGCTGAAGGTAGTTTGTAAGCTGTTGAATTTTAAGAATAATGTCGAACAGATTCCTTCCAGTTTCCCGTGGGTCTGAGATGTTATCCCGCGGTAAAAAGTAACATAAGTGTTGTTATTTCCAAGCCTAAACTAACTGTTTGCCAAATTTCATCCATATCCGTTCAGTAGTTTTTGCGAGAAAGACTAACAAATATGCGTCTATACAAGGTTTCGCGTTTATATTATTAGTAAGAGTTAATTCTATTATGAATAACTACTTTTTTTCTCTGTTAGTAGAATTTACTGAAACTTTATAATAATTTTAATTTAATAATTAATCATCAATACATATCATCATCAATACATCAATACATCATCAATCAATACATCAATATCATCAATACATCTATCTATATCTATACATATAATAAAATTGTAGAAAAGTGCTGTCTGTACATTGAAAATAAAAATAAAAAAAATAGCAGGGGTTATTGTTATGTCGATGTCGAACCCAAAAATGTAATCAACTTTTTTTTTGTCTGTTTGTCTGTTTGTCTGTTCACGCTAATCTCAGAAACGGCTGATCCGAGTTGGATGCGGTTTTCACGAATATATTGTAGTATGCTTCAGTTATGCTTTAGTGTTTGTTTCATGTCAATCGGTTCATAAATAAAAAAGTTATGTCAAATTAAAGAATCACGTCGAACACTATTCTATGCTTATACATAGGCACCATTAATCTCCGCAACTATTTGACGGATTTGGTTGAAATTTTGTACCGACATATTTTAGAGCCTGGCGCAACATAAAGACTACTTTTACCGCGGGAAAACATCCGTTTCCCATGGGAATCGGTAGTTTATTGTTTTTTTAACGCCTGTTCCGGTCAACGAACGACGTCGATCATTGTTACTAGATAGGTAAATTACAATCATTAATAGAATATGTTATAGCTACTTATTACCTTGGAATTGACTGGATTACCATGGGAAAAAAATTAAAAGGGCTCATCTAAATTCTTTCTACTTAAGTTAGTTTAGGCTGATATCATAAACTATAAGAATAATTTACCGAGGGAAATCATAGTACTCCCATGGGAATGAAAAAACATTGTTCTTTTACGGCTGAAGGTAGTTTGTAAGCTGTTGAATTTTAAGAATAATGTCGAACAGATTCCTTCCAGTTTCCCGTGGGTCTGAGATGTTATCCCGCGGTAAAAAGTAACATAAGTGTTGTTATTTCCAAGCCTAAACTAACTTATGCAGCAAAGTTTCATCAATACGAGACCTCATTTCAAAGGTGTATGGAAACCCAACGCAAATACTAACCTGCGAAAATTCCTGGCTTTGCGAAAGAGCAATTTTGACTCCACGAAACGACCAAGCAGCAGCAATAAACGCTGAAATTTTGAGCTTAGTTTCGGGGGATAATGTAGAGTATATCTCTATTAACAGAGTTATGGAAGAAGGAGAATCTACCAGCTACCCAGTAGAATTTTTAGAATCTCTAAGTGCTCCTGGACTACCAGCTCACAAAATAAAATTAAAAATCGGCGTACCCATAATGCTCCTTAGAAATTTAAGCCCACCAAAACTTTGCAACGGTACTAGATTAAAAGTAACAAATTTACAACGAAATCTGATAGAAGCAGAGATTTTAACAGGGTGCGGAAAAGGTGATAGTGTTTTTATTCCTCGGATTCCTCTCATTCCAAACAATTTTCCGTTTAGTTTTAAACGAATTCAGTTTCCAGTGAGCCTATGTTTCGCCATGACAATTAATAAAGCTCAAGGTCAGACTCTAAAAGTTGTGGGTGTAGATCTAAGTATCAGCTGTTTTTCGCACGGTCAATTGTATGTGGCTCTGTCCCGTGTTAGCAATCCCAGCAGCCTGTATGCTTTCACCCCCGATGGCCATACGTCTAATATTGTATATAGAGAAGCATTACAGTAAAGTAGGTTTTTTAGCTACCCAAAATGACTGTGATTATGATCCAAAATAAAAATAAGTATATATTTTAAAAAAAAAACGCTGCTCATAGTCACTATTCCACGCGAACGAAGTCGCGGGCACAGCTAGTTTTATACTATGTAGTGACGATGCAACCATGTACCACTACACTTGTCTTCGAAAATGCACATTTAGTAAACAGTTTATCAGTAACCTCAGTAACCAGGCCTCAGTATTACTCTATTTGCTAAAGTCTAAAGCTAGACGCAGAGTCAAGTAGATGCATATATTCATCTATCAGTACAACATGTGGCGAGCATCCATCACGTAGCATAGTAAGACATTTCCACATAAACGAGTTATGTTATGCCATGGATTATGGCATGTAAATAAACGAGCGGTTGGCGTGGCTAGTGTCTATTCAGACGGAGGCAATAACTATGCGATTATCCTATTTAGGTGAGCTACAGCGAACAGGCGTGACTCCTAGTCGCATTTTTTATACGTATTAAACAACTTGGAAGCAATAGCTCATCTCGTAAAGTTGTTATATGAATAATGTTTTTCTTTCGTATTTTTTTGGGGTTTTTAAATAAAAATGTGTTACAAGTCGATGTATTTACAATTTTAGTTTCATTGATAAATCAAATACGTTTTTAATGGTATCAGTCAAGAGATTAACGTTAATATTGATCACTTGTCCAGTTAGGTAATCGTCGTCTGAAAAACTGTACGTAACTTTTAATTCTTAGTACTTTGCTATTTTATTCTAGCGAGATGATTTAAAGTGCTGTTCTATTCAGATTTCCAAAGGCATCACATCAAAATATGTATAAGATTATCTGCAAATAAAAAAGGTAAGCAACGACAAAAACTCTGTAAAAGCATTAACATTAATTCAAACGCGGACAGCTACGTATCGGGACTCCGAAATGTTTCTCTCAAATACAATGGCGAATTTTTCTTCACTTCTTAAAGTTGTATTTGAAGTGACGGGAATGCATAATTAGGAACGAAAACATAAATATTCAGTAAGACTATATAAATAAACAAAGTTTGGGCCATTTATTCCGATACACCGGGACTCTGTGCACAGACTGGAAAAGTTAGGCGGGAACGGGATTTCCTAATGCGATTTTAATTCGTTCTTTCCGCGACGAAGAGGGTAATTTCAATAAAAGCGAAGTCAGTCGATATTTTGTCTGCCCTCGACAAAAAAACTGTTCAGTAATAAACCGAGACGTGTGAAAGCCATTTGAGTGGAAATTAAAAAGTAAAGTGCAATTTTGTGTCCTTTTTATATCCATTGGAAAGCTATTAGAGTCGAGATCAGTTTGAAGTTCCATTTAACTGAGTTTAAAATAAGATATACCAATTATAAGTACATGCTTTATCGAACATTTATAGTTAACTGGTCATTGATTTTGCTTTGATTTCGTTAACGATAACTGAGATGTGTCGCCTTTATGAAATATGCTTCGATTTGGCAGCGATTCTTGTGAATGTTGGCAAGTAGTTTGTTAGCATTTTTGTTAAAGAATTGCTCTTTGCGAGGCGCACGATAGTTGATTAGTTAGTGCGGTCACTCGAGCCTGAAATGAGGGTCCCTGATTGGAAGGTACACTTTTAGCTCTCGGCTTATGAACGCTTTCTACCAGGAACGGCTTATAAACAGCTATCTGTTTATTTCCGTATGTACACAATGCAATAAATTTTACTAAATAAATTGTTACATAATTTACAATGAACGTTGTTTTAAATTAGCTCAAGTGATTTAAAATAGGAGATTTTAATGCTTGAAACTTTAAAACTTCAAAGTAGTCAACAAAACTAATTTTCTTAAAATAACAAAGCAAAGTTCCTACAAAGTAATTATTTGAACTTGCAAACAGTTTTACAGACCTATTTTATTAATTAAAACATTGTTACTTCAAACGTAGCTTAGTCCAGATTTTGTGGTGTTATGTGAAAACATGAATGTTGAAGTAATTGCAAGTGTAACTTTAGCTTAAGGTACGTTAGCAAACATATAAAACAAGTGAATTGCTTTGTAAGCACTATTAAGTTGGGTAATTTGTTTGTATGTATCTATGTACAGTAATGTTCGCGTAGCGTGACTCGTCACTCTTAATAGACACTACGGCCACTGTCAATTTAAAAATTAAGTAATTATCTAAGGACACTTTGGCAAGTCAAATACAAAGTTACTAAACGCCCTGCGTTATTTATTACCTTGCTAGTAAATGTGGGTATTGAAAAATGCTTATTCAAATAGTACTGATACTTAGTTCGAATGTTTAAGCGCTGTGAAACAAACAAAAAATAAAATTTTCAGTTTTATAATATCAGTAGAGATGAGGGGAACTAAAGTGATCAACAGGCTTGCCAAACTTTTTGTGGTCATCAAACCCAAATCACATTTTAAATACTATCCCATTTTAATTAAGCCTTTTATAAGAGCAAACGATTTCTGCCCATCGTATTTATCTGAAATTTTCCGGACCAAAAATATTCAATAGCAGGATAATCAATAGGTAATCGTTTTCCGCGGCCAAGACCGGAAATTAATAATGGAATAAATAATACGTAAGTACTGGCGGGTAACAGTTGTTATGATGGATTATGAGTAGGCTAAAGGGAATCTACGCAGAAAGTAATCTTCTTTAGTAAAAGTTAACCTATGACACTGGAATTAAGGGTGAGTTTCTATTGAAGCGGAGCGGAGCTGTCAATCGACCAATCACAGCGCATTGAAATTGTCAAACAAAAACTTCAAAAACTCATTCAAAAACTTCAAAAAATGTCATTGACATGGTCAAAAACTTTTCGTAATGTGTTGTTATTTATTGAGCTTCCCACAACTCCGCTGCACTTCAATGGGTACGCACCCTTAAGGTTCTTTGTAACATAAGCCCCTTTTTAAGTGCTTTGAATTGTATCATGCGTACTTCTAAGGACATTGTCGTCAACAATTTTAAACTCCTAAATACACTGCTACATAGAAGACACAACAACAATAAGTTCTTCGAATCTAACTCAATCTTGCAAACTGCACTTGGTAAGCAAACAGAGCAATCACAGTAAACGTGGTTAAATATAATTCAGTGAATTGTGGGTAATTTACCGTTTATCAGTAATATGGCCACGAGGAGGAGGCGTGCCTGTGCAAACGCGAGCCCCATGGTGAAGCGAGGGTGCTGCATCAGTAATACTGCCCTCCGTGCGTCCGAGCTTGCATGCCGAGTCTCATTGCTGGCTTCCTGAAACAAAGTTATACTGTTTTAGATTGTATTCTACTATTTTCATTCATTCTACGAGTATCTCTATCATCTTTCATTCGAGGCATAATGATTCTGTTTTGATGGTGATTCCACAATACCTTTGTTACCAGGATTGGTCAGGTTGACCATCCACTCGATAAGAAGAAGAATACCTTTGTTTAGTAAGTATCTTTTTACCATCGGTTTTAAGTAATTAAGACACAGAGTAGTTAGTTGTATTCGATTCTGATAGAATTTTCACGTGTAAGTTCTATTACACTAAAATGTATCTAATTTGGTTCAGTAACGTATGGCATCGGAATAAAGAGATAGGTAGACAGAATAACTTTTATATGGGTGTGGAAGGCTCTACATAATTACTTTGTTCCTAGTACTTAAATTAAACACCCAAGCACCTGCCGCTACGAATGATAAATAAACCGTCGTAATTGAAAACTCGATACGATCTTCACTAATTAGTTTTTTACAAAGGACGTAACGGATCGAACAAAACTCCAAGATTACAAGAATTCCTAATTTAAAATAAGTTCTGAGCCAGCATTATTTTTAATGGCTCCTTGTAAAACGGTAAGAACACATCAATAAATTATAATTACCATTGAGTAACGAGTCCCAATCTATTAGCACAGTAGAGGCGGACTGTCAAATCCCCGCTGCGGGTAAAAGTCGGAGCTGGAGTGCACGCTTAATTGGGCTTTTTTGAAACATTAATCAAGTGTTACGTCTGGGGGAGAATTTTTATGTGGAGTCGAGACGCGATAGGCCCCGTGACGGATGACGGCCGGCGACGGGTCGTAAGCCGCTCCGCATCCATCAATGTGTTTAAACGACTCTGCCTGCTCTTAGAAACATACGCGGGCCATTCCGACCCGCCTACAGCCAACCCTAACGCATAACCAATGTACTACTATTTCATTATAACGTACCCCACAGTCGCTAGATACAGCGGTACATCGGGAATTAGATCACATACATATTAACTCCCTATACACAACCAGTAATTGTTTGATAAGAGAAGAATGCTATGCAATTTGAATTTATTTCTAAAAATGTCAAATTACGTATCAGTATCTATTTCTACTGCTACACGATCCCACAGAGTGTCTGTGTGTAATTGTTCTATCACATTGTCCAAAGATTAAACAGATCAAATAATTTAAATCCAAAGGGATCTCTTCAAACCCCATTTTATTCTATTTGTAATCACTTAAGCAGATCCATTTGGGCCCATTATAATTGTTAAAATATGAGATTTGTTATCACATGAATATCACACGTTCGGGTGGTCCATTACTGCCGTTGCCGCGCGTGTAAAAATAAACAATAATAATAACATGCGCGTGCGCACCGTCGCGTTGCGGTTCGTAACATAAACAACACGTCCGCGGCGACTTCCGACTGTATCATATTATTTCGGCATATTAAGGTGCGTACACATAGTAACGTAACGTGTATTGTAACAAGAATTTACTGTTCACATTGCTACTATATGCAGTCTTTCCAATACATTTTGAGCATATCGTGGTATCTTTAAAAAAATATGTTCGTGGGCAAACTGTACGTACGATTATAATAGACGATACACAGAATGACTACAGTCATCGTCATTATCATCCGTAACAAACATACATATGCATGAATACTGTGCATGTTACATTTAATGTTACGTTGAAGCAATCTGTTCCCTGCATGGAACTAGTAAAACGCTGACCTGTGTCTGGATAACATCGCAACTCGTTTAATTAGATCGGTTAATCTCCATTGATTCCATTGATTTTAATTCCCTTTAAAGTTCTATCGTTAAGAAAAACTACGAAAGATGATGCACAGAGTTATGATAACTATAATTAATTTTACGCTTTTGTAGTTACAAATTATTACAGAGGCATCTGTTGATATGTTTTTTTGATATTATGGAAATACGAATGTTTTCATGTATCACATTTGTACTTTTATTGTTTTTCAATTGACCTAAAAACAGTGGTCACAGCAAACTAATTTGATTCAATGTTTATAATAATAGATCACTATTTCATCGATATTCGAAACAGGTCATACAAGTTTAGATACCTAGGTTAGCTATTTCGGACTCTGCTTGGTGCCAACGCGATGTGTTAAGGTTTTCCTTCAATCTTAGTAAAAATAATCTTCACTAACATAATATAAAGGTGAAATTTGTATGTTTGTTTGTATGTTCTAGCTAATCTCGGGAATTACCAGCCCAATTTGAATAATTATTTTTTCTCAACGGGAAGGTTATAAGGCTATTTTTCCCGAATTTATCCCGAATTCCCACAGAGACGAGACAACGCGGGTAAAACCGCGGGGCGCTGCTAGTTATTTAACTTTAGTATGAAAGATTTCATCACACGGCGTACGTTTATATTCAGTGGGTTTGTGAATACTAAGCTTAGGCACGCTTAGGCAGGCTTCTTACTTGGCGTTTAGAGCCTAGTGGCTTGCATCCTAGGCAAGCAACGTTCGCAAATGTTTGCCGCACTGTACGCTTGCCTCTCAGCTAAATGCTTACCTAGAATGCAAGCTATTAGGCTCTAGGCGCCAAGCAAATTACCTGTCTGTGCGTTCGTGGCCACAAGAAAGATTTGAAGGATGATAATCTATGTGGCGTAGTTAGCTAGCGAGTTTAATAGAATACGAGTTACATTATTCAGTTTCGTAGCTTGTAAACTCGCTCAATCTAAGCGAGATGCCTAACACTGAAATCAGTAGTTTATCCTCCTTACAGTATAATACTCGTATAAATCGTAATAAGTTAATAAAAGTATTTTGTAAGATGACATAAAAGATAATAATGTAATAAACAAACACCTCAACGAGCTTCAACGTATTATTTTTAAGAGTTATCATGTTAACGCCCACATGAACCAGTTAATTGTGTTAATTGGCGGAACAACAAGCTTTCATTAATTATTATAATACATCGTGATGTAATTAGTAAACGTACTTTCAAGGAAATGTGGGAAGTCAATTTTGAAAATGTTGTTAACACTTTTACAGCCTTACTAATGAAACCCTTATCTACAGTATACTTCCATTGTTGTATAATTAGTAAATTAAAAGTAAGTATTAGCCTGTAAAGCCCACCTGCTGAGCAAAGGCCGCTCATCTCACTGAAGATATCAGTACAGAGAGGATGATTATTATAATCATTACGCTGACCTACTGTGAGCTGATGATCTCAAACCAATGTTTGAATGATGATAAATGTGCCTGATCTCGTTGGCATTTTGAAATGAAAAATAACATAAACCCTTCCCGTTAAATCTTAACCCTACCCATTACAGAAATAATGCACTTAAGTCAATATTGTCATATAGAGAGAAATATCAAAATTACACTAAGGAGACTCAGAATAACTTTGAATGACTGAATAACTTTCTATAAGAACGGCTGATAAACTCAGATAATTTTAGATACTTCTAAATCATTTAACAACTATTGCATTTACATTCAGCATATAACTTACCGAATTAACCTGATCAACGAGAGTCGTACAATAATACATTAGTTCATTTCCCCTTTAACTTATAAATCAAAGCGTGATTTCTTTACTCCGGATGGTTATAGACTATTCGTCTTCATGATGAATAGAACAGAGGGTGAACACTGACACAAACAAAGTCACAGATAGTCTTTGATACAATTACCTTTTTTCGTAAAATAACAGGGTAATATTTTCCTCCTGTTAGAAACACTGTACCGGAGTCACCACCGACGTTATAACACAATGTTCACTGAAAACTTTACAGTAATTGAATCTCAAGCAACTGCCACAATCCGTCTTGATTAACCAACCCCTAGAAGGTAATTCTGATATAAAAGATTACATTACTTTTTAATTTACCAACTTTTGCTTTCCTAATACGTTCGTATATTATAAACTGACAAAAATGTCGTGAACTTTTGAACATTACTTACACTTAGCTTTTAACAAAAGGAAACAATAAATGCAAATAAAGTGCAATGGACTTACATATTTCGGAGTATCCATAAAGGCAACGTAAAGTTCTTAGACTAATGTTAAATGTCTTCATATAAAAAATGATGTCATTTCTTTATATGGGATTTTATTTTAGCTATTTGGAACACAAGCAGTGATAACATGACTAAGGAAATATAAAATACTAGCTCTGCCCCGCGGTTTCACCCGCAGCGCATCCTTTCTAATTTTCTTATATAAAAAACTTGTCCTGACAATAAGGAACATATAAAAAAAAGAATCATCCAGTTTTGTGCAGTCGTTCTGAAGTTATGCGTCATATAGATAAATCTAAAACACCATAAATAATGTTTAACAATTATTATACTGATTATAACACTGTTGAGGATAACAGTATTATTGTATTGGTAAGATTGCAAGTTTTATTAAGCCTTTGAATGCAGAAACACTATACACGAGTACAATGCAAAGGGTAAAATTATTTAAATAATAAATTCTAGGTGAGCTTTCTCAGGAGCTAAAATATATGAAATTGTAATATTAAGTTTGTGTGTTTACGAGCCTCGTGGGGAAAGCGTACGAGGAAAAAGTGAACCATGAACAAAAAAGTTTATCTATTTCACTTAGTCCTTAAACTCCTCTAACTAGAATTCATAGAGTCATTATAAAACTTTGTGAAAAAGTTCGATACATATTGCGAAGGCTACAAGACACTTGTGCTGTAAAATGTTGAGAGTACCCATACAGATACGTTTTGTCTTCTTCAAAACACTGAATAACATATTATGTAGGTTATCTTACCTCAGAATAATGAAGTAGGTACATCCTTCTTTTCAATAAGTAAAGGAGAGTTATAAAAATAGGGATAAATATTCAGTAACACAAAGATGATTTTTATCGTGAAACGATAACAATGAGACACCCATACAAAGTGAAACGTACCAGATATTTAAACATACATTTTATAAATAAGTATAAAATACCGGGTATTTATTAAAAGCAAAAATATTCGGAATCAAATTAATTTAATTCATCAAACAACTTGCATTCCATCGGACATTCAACGAAGAACAATGGGTTAAACATTCAATTAAACCTCTGTGTATAAACGAATACATCAGTATATTCAATGCAATAATTATATTAAGACCTACTTAACTATGGGTTTTATTTAACTATGGTTTCGTCTATGGTTTGATGCTATGATACAAGTTGCAGATCAATATAACCTTTTCTTTGGAATTGGGAGCAGCCCTCCTTTTACCAAAGAAGGAAGTGTAAATATCATAGATGTAGGATATCGAAAAAAAATCTAAATCTATGGTATATACATGTATTGTTAATAAACTTTTTGTCTAATTATTACAATAACTTGTACAAAAAGTAAAGTTTCTTCGTTCAATATTCAGTTTGTAATGATACTTATTAGTATACAGTCAATCTTTAACTCCAACAAACAAATTAGCTTTTTACATAAAGAAAACAAACACATTATAAACCCAATGCATTATTTAACATTTACTTATGAAAGACATTAAATATTCACATTTCTCCTCGTTTATGTATTACAAAACATTTGATATTATAACGAAATGTCCCAAAAGACGTGACTGACTGAGTATTATTAAGTCTGGGAACATAAACATAATGTGGATATATGTAACGTACGCATCAAAAGATTTGCTTACATGTAATTTAAGCGTAAGGTATTAGGAGCAGTCTCACGGATGTTATAATGAAAAATAATTTAGGTGCAGACAGCCGGCATTCATAATATGTATTAAGGTGACTTGGCGGTGGTACATAAATCCTGCGCGCTGCCCGTCACAATAGTAATATATTAGGACAAATGTTATTACAAGCTCGACTCGTTATGTTATTTTTGTTCCCCTGAGTTACGAATTCAAGGCAAACAGCGGGTTGTAGGGCGACCGCAAGTCGATCTCACACGCCGCCTCGGCTTCGAGAGGGCCAGTTGCTCGTGTGTGTGTGCACCCACGCTGCACCAACACCATCACATGAACATAGATAGCGCATACGATGTGATATACGATACCGAAGGTATGAAATAGGCGCAGAGATTAGCTACTTGGAAAAGGATGTCGAGCCGATCGATTCTGTGAACAGCGAACCCTTTTTTAATTATAAAAAATAGTAAATATTCGGCCAGCGATTCAGTGTTCGTTTTGATTTGAAAAGTGTACTTTATACATGCCAAATGAATTGCTCGCGATCTACTGAACTCGACGGCCTTCGGTTTGTATATTATACTTTGTCAAATAAACTATGTACTCATAAAATTATGAATGAGAATTTGTATGGAGACATATAGATACATTTTTGTCTCCAACCATCAAGTATCAGCAGTATGCTTGTAAAACCACGAGACGCAGCTTATTAAATAAAAGTTTCGAGTAAAGAGGTTGAACTCAAAACTCGGTTAACAGTAAGATGTGTGCATGTGACGGTTCTTCCGTTCACCATTAAACTTTCATAACGTTGTACAACTAACTGCCTGATGCTGTTATTGTAAATAAGCTCAAAGTTTCGTACGCAATTAGGAGCTTTTAATAAACTTTGATGAATACGTTCATATCCATAAAAAATTTACACACATGTGATGTACGTATATTGATTATAATGAAACTTATAAAAACAGAAATGATTGGGTACCTAACCTACTTTGTTACGCATACTTTAATATTCTTGTTGAACATATGTTATTTTCGTAAATATTAAGTGTACATGAAGCTATGAAGATATGAAGGTAAAATACTGTGGTATAATATAGGATTTATGTGAACTTTACATATTAGTAAACTAGCTGCGCCCCGTGGTGTAACCCGCGTTGTACCCGTTCCCGCGGGAATATTGAGATATAATGTATCCCATTTCTGATGTATATATAACCTATATTACTGTTGAGTTTCATCCATCATTTGACATCATTTGACAAGCCCGTTGGCACAGTGGCAGTGAGAGCGCTTTCTGTGTCGGGGGTTGCGGGTTCGATTCCCGCCCGGAGTCAACAATATGTGAAGACATAATTGTTGGCGACGACGTCTGGGTGTCAATTATATATTCTTATAAAGTATTTGTGTATGTATATGTAGTAGTATCAGTTAGTTAGATTCCATATTACAAGCTTAGAGCTTAGTTTGGGTCTAATTAGGTAACCGTGAGTGAATTTGTCCGGGCATCCAAATCAGTCCAGTAGTTTTTTCGTGAAAGAGTAACAAACATATATATCTATCCTCACAAACTTTCCCATTTATAATATTAGTAGAATATTGTCGTAGTTACTCACACGGCACTTGTTCTCTAGACTTATTTACTTGTTTACTCTATCTAGGCTGCTATCTAGGTTGCTGCTATTGTAGTGTGAAATCTGAATATCTGATTTTGCTTAGGTTTGCTTATGTGAGTATCATTGAGTATACTGTTAATACTTATTTATTGTTATACAAGTATCTATTAGGCGTCGCGTCAGAGTAAGCGTGTTTACAGGCTGCTTGTATAATCGCTCAATCTTAACAAACGCCAACTATTCAAACGTCAAAATAAGCGTAAAAAGAAGTTCTCACTTAAAACATAAACTTAAGTACCAGCATGACATTTTTAACAAACTTAACGCTGGTAAAATCATCAAGAATTTCATAGTTGATTAACTTTGTATGCTTGAACTTGAAAAACAAATTGAACGAGTTACAATCGTGGAACAATGTATGGCGGAGTAATTATTTTTTGTAGGGGTGTTGTATTTAATGGGGCGACGACATGTGGCCGCTAGTCTAAGGGATTACGACTTTAACATGGTCCGAAACATATGGGCCCTGCCGGCCATACGCCGCCTGACCTTTGAAATTAATACTTCGCTTCAGACAAATCTATTAACAGACTCGGTATGTTCCATTAATTATCCTCACACTGGTTTACTGTGTTAAGTTATAAAATAAGAAAGATCCCTGTACTCAATAGTTTTCATATGAAATCATACTGAAAAGTATTCTGAGGTGTTAGAAATCCATATAGTCCTTCTAATATTATAAATGCGAAAGTTTGTGAGGATGGATGTATGTATGGATTTATGTTTGTTGCTTTAACGCAAAAACTACTGAACGGATTTGGGTGAAACTTTACAGTAACGTAGGTTATCCATCAGAGTAACATAAGGTATACATTTTATCCCGAAATTGCCGCGGGAACGGGTACAACGCGGATAACACCGCGGGGTGACGTATCACATAAAATAAATGTATTCCTATACATGAGCAATACATAATCAATAGCCATGATTCATAATTTAAACGCCTATTGAAAGTTAAGTGTGTTTTCAATATGGTTCTAGCAACAAATATAGCTTAGCTCTGGGCTGGAATATTTGGCTTAAACATTTATATGGAAGCGGGATTGCTCTCAATTATACAATATGGCCGACTCAGTTAACTCTAAACCAGTAGGGCTGTTACGGTTTGAATATCATTCGGGTTCGGACAATGTTGCGTTAATGACATTATTGTTATACCGTGAATACTTAATACTTAGTACATGTACTCATAATGATGATGTTTAGAATAGTCGCATGTATGAAATAGTAAATATGGCGCACTAATATTGTGGTCGTAAAGTGATATCATTCATATGAGACTTGGTTGCATAAGTACAAATGTCATTGTAATAATATAAACAAAAGTGGTGATGTATGTATAGTTGGAGAGGATAGTGGTATACAGAGAGTAAAGGAAATAGCTGCATCAACGAGCCTCGATCCCTAGATATAAAGTTCAAGATAAATACATAAACTCAATTGAGTCATGAGTCGGTGGTATTCTATTAATCTGGGCACGATCATATAATTAATTGATGTGTTCTCTATTGAGCTTTTTATTAGTTCTAGGAAAGCCAGCGCATTCAAAGCTTTTAAGTTGACAATTAATAGTGACAAGCAGTGCCTCGCAGTTTTAGCCGACCCGGGTTGTACCTATTCTTTGAGAATTTCAGGAACAAAGGCTGCCTAACCTTCCTCTAAATGTGCCTTTCATTACAAAAATAATTGTTCAAATCTAAAGGATAGTTCTGTAGATTCGCGCGTCCAATCAAACAAGAAACAGATTCAGCCGATTTGTTATATTAGAATAGAATATAGATAACGTAATGACCCTGCCCTGTACAATGAAATAAACTTCAGCTTCAGGGCCTTGCCTAGTAAATTAATCTTAAGATCGACGTTACTGTAATATTTATTCAAAGCGCAATAAAATAACACTCTGAAGTGTTGTCCTGTTGATTACAAACGGTATCCCGGCATCAGTAGGACTCCGGAACACGTCGCTTCATCTGGCTGAGGGCACCCCTAGCGGCGACTATAAAACGACGGCTGGACCCGTCGACAGTCGTTCTCGATCACTTTGATCGGTCCGGATGTCACAGTCGTTTGGTACAGTTTCGCCAGTGTTGTTACCAATAAATATAGTTTAATTTTAGAATAATTCGCAACAGATCTGCCAGCCGGGACCCCGATTCATGACACTATAAAGTTATCCACAGACTTGTTTATTGCGTTCACAATGTAACGTGAAATGGTGAACCATAAAGGGATGTTTTCGTAAAATAAAATTATATTAGATGGCAATTGATGTTAGGAAACGATGGGAGTTGAAATAAATCATTGCTTTTTCCACTCGGGATGTAATTGTGTCAGGTCTTGGACCAACAAAATTATGTAATTTATGTCTAAAGGTAGTTTTATGTCGGGAATGCACAATAAAAATGAATTAGTGCAAAATTACTACGTTTTTATGTTTATTTTTATTTCAAAATCACGTGACTTCAAACGACGATGACGACGCGTGACATAATAAGTTGCTTACATAGGTACTTGATCTTTATTTCACATCTATTTATTTCTGCCTTTAACAAATTCATAATGTAATAACCAAACCATCTTGATACGTTCGCTACAGCCCAAAAGCCTATTCATCTTAATATTCCCGTATCGAATTTACCTATCCATTATTAGGCAAATCCGACACCTACAGATGTAATAATTGACAATGTAAATCTTTGATATACGGTTAATGTGTGTTTTCCACGTAAGTACGTTTACATTAGCGGTTAATGAAGGCATTATAGAGGTTAAGCGCGCGTTCACAATGTGTGTGCGGCGCTAACGGGGCGCAGCTTCGCGGATTCCTCTTGTATATACTCGTAGATATACATATACCGATTACAACTCTCTGGCTATGTACTAGAGGCGTTTAATGACGCCATTTGAAGTGGTTTCATTAAAATATACATTCCAATATTAATATCTTTAATTAAAACGTAATGAAACGAAACTAGTTCTAGCGTATTAAAAATATATAATTATAACCTATTTGCTTTCTACTCTCTCTATTTACTAAGAAATACTTATTGGATTCTTAGGTTTAAGCGAACACTGCACATTTTGTTTAACTACGTTTAAAGACTTTATTTCTCAAATAAAAATTTAAAGTAAAAGGCAACTGTATCCTTGGACATAGTTTCAATTAGAAAATACTTTATGATTCTTTCTATTTTGTACAGTAAGCTACTTGAAATAAAAGCAAAGATCAATTTCTGTTCGCGCCGTGTAGCAGGATTCGAATGGTGGGCGGGTATCGGACAAACTGACATAGAAGCTTGTAAAAATAAATTGTTTATCGGGTGTTGTGGGTTAGGTAACGACGCGGCGCAGATGTCGAACCCGCACTCATTTGCGACAATCGCTCGCCGCCATTGACGACAAATTGCTTAATTGCTTCGTTTAATCAATTGACCGCTTGAGAAACGCATGCCCCACTCGGACCCAACTGAGTTATTGGTAAACCACTCGGGTCAATAAATCCACTAGTTAAAGGACAATTTCATTAGAAACTCTATTTATTCATTTAACGTCGAAAAGCTCTAGTTTCATATATTTGTAATAGTTGACGTCAGGTAAAGCGAGATATCTGAATTACGAGGTTTTAGGCTATTTATATATTTCCTTATCTCCTCGGTTATAACTGACGGCGGCTGGTTCGCAAGACTTTGTAATATAAAATATCTCTACAAATTCTCCGCCCACGAAGTTGCGGACAAAAGCTAATAGAAGATGGGGCTTTCCCCTTCTTCTTAATAAATTTAAATGCAATAACCAGTTTTTGTACGCAAACTCTGAATAATTTATACACCCTGCCGCTTAATTGGGAAATGTTGTTACCTAACATGTTATGCCTCTTTTTTCATTAAGACAAATAAGGTCTATAAAAGCTTTTATTGTTCTTTTCGCTTTACACAGAGCAGTAGAGAGCTATTTCACAAATATCGACGTAGTTCATGGCAATTATCATACAAAGTATATATCTTCCACTCGACTCACAGTAGTTTACATTAGACGCTACAGAAACTAATTCCCGAACGTAACAACTTTGCTACTTCAATAAATACTTAGGGTAGTTAGTATCAACAATGCGAGTACATAGCGCCCATATTCATAGATAGGTGTAATTACACGTGTTATTACGTATATTACGCGTTTGACAATCGTTATTTCAGAAATGAAAGTTTCAATTATATTCAAATTATATTTATTCAATACGTTCACCTAACTAGAGTACTGAAGACGAAATTTACCTATAATATAAAAACTACTTCAAAAACACATCATTACATTATGTTATATGGATGACTGAAGCAATAACACAGCACTTTGATTTAACTCAAATATAATAAAAGTTGGATAGAAGACATACGCCGCGTTGTTATTTATGAATGGCGTACCTATATCTCGTGTCGGGTACTAAAATATAACAAACTTTAATGGTTTTTGTCCAACATTACGTCTACTCCTATAAACATTCGGGTGTGCTATACAGCTGATTAAATTTAGGTGTGTACCTACCCCGTGAACCCGGGGTTGTTTAAATCAAATAAACCGCATTTACAGAATGAAAACTTTATTCCCTTCTAGCCACGTTAAATAATACCGCAAAACTCGGGAAAGTCTACATAAGTTGCCTACGGTTTTAGAATATAAATGTAGATAGTATAGCTTACGTCCGTTATTATATTTAATTTGGACCATAGTCCATTTTACGAAGATTTTGTGTACAGAGTGCATTTTAAATTCTTTGACGTAAAATGTGTGTGTGTGTGTGTGCTTTCACGTACGGACATCGCTGTTGGTGACACATAATCTCTAACATATGTTATCTAACTAGAAAGTCGGTTATCACTTTAAATACCCAATAAAATTACTCGTTCTAACTCGTTCAAACTAAAGCTTTTTTTGGTTTTAAAAATATTGGAAAATGTTTGTAAATTAAACATTGCACAAGAAGTGTTAAATGTAAGAAAACTGTTCAATTTTATATAGCACGAAATAATGCATGATTCAAACTACACTAAATAAAATTAAAAATGCTTGTAAGTACAACCCGCCCCTATGCTCTTCACTACATAGGTACTCGTAGTATAAAACAAAGTCGCTTTCTGTCTGTCCCTATGTATGCTTAGATCTTTAAAACTACGCAACGGATTCTGATGCGGTTTCTTTATGAAATAGATAGAGTGATTCAAAAGAAAGGTTTATACGTACAAATATTCCCAAAATTCCCACGGGAACGGGCACAACGCGGGTAAAATCGCGGTGTGCTGCTAGTTATTAATAAAACTATTTAAGTTATGTCGAATGGAAACAGTATTTGTGTTAAATCCTGTATCCACACTGAACCGATCTCAATTAGTTAATGTACGAGTATTTCAGCTATGTTCGACTAATTCATCATATTTTTTTTTGTTAAAACATAAATATCTATACCAGGCCGTTATGATTGAGTTCCAATTATGAATATAACCCCGTAATGAAAGGCAAACAACATTGTTCCCTTAAATTCTACTCAATTTTAATAGATTTTTGTAACGAACCTATCGATACCTTTTACTTATTGAAATATTATACTTCATTGATCCCCTTAATTTCAAATTCTATTAAAGATGAAACTCGAGGTCTGTTTTGTTTTGTTATGATTGATTATAATTATAATTGAGACATTGTCTGTTGGTTTTTCGAGGCCCTTATTCCGTTCATTAGCTTCAGCGGTAGCCGCTAACCCTAAGGTCCAATTTCACCGTTTCTATCTCGAACCACGATTACCTGAACTCGGTTTTAATAAACCATATTTGATTTTTTGATTTCAGTGCAGCTTGTAAATTGGATTAAGATGAACTGAACGAGTTCAGTTGTAACGAAACGTTGTTGAATTTGGGCCTTAGTGTATTGTTCTGGATGCAAAGGCTAACTTAAGGAACTTTTAGGATGCTTTTGCACCAAAGCTATGCTATACTACGTTTTACGTTGTATGCAACTTTGATGTTTGATCAATAGTATCGATTCGATACCAATATAGTACACATTGGCACAGCTATAGCATATCACAGCTATAGTGGAAGAGTACCTTTAAACTAGGCATACTACACAAACTTACATTTTTATACTGCATTGTCACGTAAATTAAAAAGTATACCATTTTAAAAAAATATACGCAATCCGAGGCTGAAGTGAGCCAAAAACTAAAAAAAATATTCTTCTACAATTTATAGAAACGGGAAAGAAAACCTAAATAAAAGTATGAAAGTTAAAACAATAGAAATAAGAGAAGGTATATTTCATATAATACGGAATATATTTTCCAGTACAAACTCATGAAATCCATCGAATATTCCATAGCATATTCCGTCCAATAAAAATGTTAAGATATTGAAATAATGAAAGTAAAAATATAAAAATGTTACCTATTGTAAACGGAATCCTTATCAATACGACAATGGAATTCACTTATTGAATAGGGATGCTTTACAAAACAAAAGCTCTTTTTCAATACATATCGACAGATATCATGTTCACCAGTTAACAGTTAAAGTTCGACATTACTCGAATTACTGAAAAGTAAAATTATATATTTTATTATCTCAGTAAGAGCTTTTGTCTTGGGAAGCTTCAGTTTCAAAAGAAAACATATAAAAACGACTATATTGTTCAATTTTTCTAATAACGCATGAATGGTTACTCGAATAAATATCATAATGTGGTGCCGTTTGGAAAATAACATGTTCGCTTAATCCATAAAAGCAATTCTCTATATAATCAAATGTCATAAAAGGCAAAGCTTTTATTTGAACAAGTTTCCGGACTGCATGAAACGTGTAATAAGTAGGTAGGACTAATAAATCTAAACACGAGACAATTAAAACCTAATCATGTTTATTAAGGAGACGAAGCCTATTCAAGGAGGCATGTAAGAATTGTATGTGCACTCGCCTGCCAAGAATGAGGTCCTGGGTTCAATTCCCGGGTCAGATGAAAACATGTTTCCCATTTTTCTTGAATGCAATGCTTAAGTCAGTTTTAAAACTGTTTTAAGAACTATATTTAACTGCTGACCGACCTCATAATCCTTGCGAGCTTTCAATATAATGTAGTCAACGGAAAACCGGTCTAAAAACTAGTCTACGCGCTCTACTTGACTCTATTATTTTAACCAAGTACAAAAAGGCGGAGCTTCCCTATTCATCTCTGTAGATTTTAGTGGTGCAAGTGCTAGTTCATGTGCCGTGCTGTATTTTCTTTACAGAGCTAAGTAATCCTATACGTATAAGTTAACAGCTCCACTTGGAGAATATAAGTTGTGCTTGATTCTCGGCGTATCGTTTAGATGATGCGAGTTTAGAAGCTTAGAAGCCAGCGAGTTAAATACCATGCAATCCTCATGCAATTATTCTGTTTCTAGCTCGCGTTCCATTGAACTGTTCCCAGCTCACAGTTCTGGTATTCGCACAATCTTACAAATTCAAGACACTTTTTGGAGTCAAAACGACCAAGCGACAACGCATTTGAAAACACTTTGATAATCAAAATGCGTTATGTGACAATTTCAATCCGTTGGGATTGATGGATTGAACTCCGCCCCGCTCTAAGGTAACGTGTTAAACAATGAGCGTTCGTGCAATCAGTACGGAGAGACATGGCACTCGCAGCGAGCAACAAGCGCTCGAGCGGCGCTTCGCTGAAAAAAAATCTCGTTGCTCGCTGTGAATGTTACATTGCATCGGTCAGTAGGTACCCATCTTTATGATAACATCGAGAAAATATGCTTTCTTCTGGTGAACGCTAAATCAAATCTCAGTAAGAACCGCATTAACCTGACTAGCTAACAAAGAACAACAGTACGGATCACCGTTTTATTGCTTGATAAACTTGTGTCCAACAAAATTTAATTGTGTTTTAACCGGTTCTGGAGTTATCCGGTGGAGCGACATCGTAATAAAACATCATTCGTGCGGACGGATTCGCAGAATTCCACTAGTAATCGTTGCCGAGACGAAATACATTATCCTATGTATATATAACTTCTTTGGTTGCCAAGATAATTAACTTGGAAGTTTGTATCTTATTATTATCGTCCAATAACATATATTTTCCGGTACATCTTATACTCATATAATAAAGCTGAAGAGTTTACTTTTTGAATACGCTAATCTCAGAAACTACCAATCTGATTTTAATAATTATTTTTGTGTTGGATAGCAACATTCAACGGGAAGGTTATGGGCTATTTTTATCCCGAAATTCTTACGAGAACGGGTAAAACGCGGGTAATATCTCTGCTTGTAAATATATAGAACTTCTTATATACATACTATCGAGCGTTTTAATTTACAAAATGTAACTGAATATAGAAATAACCTATATAAGTAAAATTAAAGGGCCGTTGCATTGACTACTAGATTAGTAAATGATTATTGATTTTTTGCTATTTGTCGGTTAGTTTCGCTATGCTCGATTCCCGCTATGCACTGATCATAAAATACCTAACAAAAAGTGCCGCTATGCACGGAATCAGATTCTTGGACTGTCGAAAGGAAAATACTTATGTTTAAATAAATAAAAAATTTAAATAAATACTCTCTTACTAGTTTCACTAACTATAACTAGTAAACAGTATTCGTGTTAATCAACACATAGCTTAAACCGTCAACACCAAAACACTCGTTGTTTTGGTGTTGACGGTTTTTTGGGTTACCTCTTCCGGGAATTTGAACCAGGATTGCGGTTTTGGTGCATCTTTATTTTACTGATAAGCGTAATTAGGTTAGTTCGTTAGTACGTCTGCAATCATGTCGGACGCAAGTTCTTCCCGTGGTCCGGTTAAAAATTATACAATAATTGATAGTAGACGTGGTGGAAAGACCTTGTTATATACCGGACACAATTACCATTTTGTAAGACAAAATAAAAGAACTGTTGTCTGGCAATGTGTAAATAAAAGAAGTGATCTTAAATGCAGTGGAAGTGTAACTTTGGAATCTGAAAATATATGTTTTCTTGGCTAGTTTTAATCTCATGATTTTGAGTTGAATTATGTTTCATAGCGTTTTTATATTTTTAATCGAAATATACGCAATTCTTAAATTTAAATTAGATTTTTATTTACCAAAACAATTTTCCTCAAACTATGCAGTCCCAGGCTAGCTTTAAGAGTATACTTTAGAAACACTTTTCTATCGAATTGTACCTTCCATTGTTAAAGGTAGCACTGAGAAATTCAGAGCAAAGCGGCACTTTTTGGTAGGTATTTTATGATCAGTGCATAGCGGGAATCGAGCATAGCGAAACTAACCGCTATTTGTGGACAGATCGTAGAAATTGTAGAACATAGGTGACAATTTATTATGTATAAAAATCGATGTTCTATTCTGATAGTAATTAAAACAAAAGAACTGCGAACGATTATTTTACAAAGTACTCGATAATAAGCGACTTTACAAAGTGCAAGCCAACGAATCCTTAGGCGTTTCCATCGAAGCGGTGCGGAGCTTTGCGAAGCTCAAATGTCCAATCACAATCCATTGAATCCGGTAAACAAGGCATTAACATTGTCAAAATCTTTCCGTAATGCGTTGTGAGTGGTCCATTGACCTCCGCACAGCTCCGCTCCCATTCAATGGACACGCACCTTAAACAAATACTCCTAGAAGGCAAGTGTGACGCTTAAATAAATAAATAACAAAAAGCTCTTTTACTAAAATACTAAATAGGATACCGGTAGAATAAATGTGTGTATTTAAGAGCTGTGCATGGTTGTCATCGATGTACAAGTTTAGTTATTTATATACTCCATTCTGTTATATAAAGTAGGTAATTTCTTTCAGCAGTGTAATCAAGGTGTGTTCTTTCCTCTAACAACACGTTTATCTCGCAAGTTGCCGAGTTTCATCTTACTTCACAGCCTCACTTCTCCAACCTTAATTTAATCTCAGTAAAATCAACAACTGAACAAGTTTGTACCGAAATATTTAAATATGTGTATACAAACCACACCGAAGATCCGTCTGTTTGTCCACACATCAATATTAATTGATGTTTGAAGACCAACTTAAAAAATATAGTTCACTTAACTTTTAAGTCGAACTTCTGTTGACGATATATTTATTATACTAGCGACCCGCCCTCGCTTCGCGTCGGTGATTGCGTACGATTCGTAGGAACTTTGAGATGAAAAGTTGCCAAAAACGTTCCTCTTGAGTTACTTTGTTGATAAAAACCGCCCAAAATACGTGCAGTAGTTTTTAAGTTGAGTGCAAACATACAAACAGACGCGGCGGCCGGCGGGGAAGTGAGTGTTTTATATATTTGTATCTTCATAAGTATTATGATGTTTGATTCAAGAAATTAGACCACGGACCCTTGTTAAGACTTATTGAATGACTTTCCATGGAATGATCAACCAATATGGACACCT
The DNA here is from genome assembly GCA_963082685.1 of Cyclophora albipunctata. NCBI lineage: Eukaryota > Metazoa > Arthropoda > Insecta > Lepidoptera > Geometridae > Cyclophora > Cyclophora albipunctata. The sequence goes on along the minus strand of OY720119.1, from coordinate 5,982,241 downwards.
CTTTTAAAGAAATACATAGGTAATGAATATTTCATCCATATCTTCCTGAAAGAAAACCCTTGCTTTTCTTTGGTATCTGTAATACCATTTATACACAATCCGTTCCTGTTCCTGATTTACGAATTTAAACGATCCGTATCGTACCACGTTTCTAAAACGATACTGTTTCAAAGAACCACCCGGACGATCGTCCACTAATTTCTTAAATGTCAGTTTTGACATTAATTTGATCAGAACTCGATTTGGTTTAAATTAGATCTCGTTAAGTATTGTTCAGAGCTTTTAAGAATAAGCTTTTAAGCTTTAACGTGAACTTAATAAAACACGTTACCGAACAATTTTCGACATTTGTGGGACCGTATTTGTTTAATGCTAAGTAAGTGTATTTAAAAGCTCTGCTAGCTTTAGAACTTAACTTAACATACGGCTCTTATTAATCCTTAACAAATAAAGTTGTATAAACACACTGAACACAAACTATGCTGCGATTAATCTTAACGTTAGATACGTTTTAACTAAAACTATAAACAAAGCAGTTGAATGAATGTCGTTGACATTACTGTCCCTTATATATATGTAAGTATATACTATTAAAATATATACATAACAATAACTAAATTTGATATACAAAAAAAATCAATTTAACTGTAGATTACAAAAAATAAGCTTCATTAAACTTAACTAACGACTTTAAAGAGTCCAAAACTTACTTTCAAATTCTTCAAATCATTGTAAGTCAAATCCAAAGTAAATATAGTTCAAACCACAACGGGACACAAGCACATCACTAAACGCACTTTATTTATTGTTTATTTTGCACTATAATAAAAATATAGCACGATTTCGTTCGCGGTTGTAGTACGCGATCGAAAAAGTTTGTTGGGAGAGATTACACGGGGCGTGCGGCGTTCGCAACGGACTTGCCGGGAATGAGGCAGTTACCCCATTCTACGACTACGAGTATATCCACCATATTAAGTATACTCCATACTTCGTTCGCATGCCCGCTCGAGCCTGCAACACACCCACCCTTGTATGATTCACAAACAAGCACCAAATTAGTGCAACTGATATTTAGTGGGACCATATATTTTGTATGCTGTTCACTAGCTTTTTAATGAAATGTAGAAATTGTTGTTTTAATTAATAACGTTGATGCTTTGCTGTCTTGTTTTGTGTTTAAATTATTGTGTAAAGGTTATATTTTTGGGCCATTTAATTCAAGACAAAGGTTACAGTACGCAAATGCTTACAGTATTCTATGTATATTAGTATCAGTATAGTGGGAGTCTGTGGCTTTTTTTTAAATCGGAACTAGTTATTAATCGAACAAATCCAAAATCTTTTAAGGTTCTTTAAATGTTCTTTTAAGGTAAAATAAATTAATTTATTCATACATTGTTGTTAGACCTAATGACAGCTTTAATAAGCTTGTACAATGCACAACGGAATCTAACAACCGATTTTCATTTCATGTATGACTAGTCGCGCCCCACGGTTTCACCCGCGTTGTACCCGTTCCCGCGGGAATTTTGGGATAAAATGTATCCCATGTGTTATTCTGATGTATTACTTATATACATCAGAATGTAAAGTTTCATCTAAATCTCTTTAGTATTTTTTTTGTGAAAGAGTTACAAACATACATACATACTCATACATACATGCTCAAAAACTTTCGCATTTTAAATATGTATTAGTAGGATAGAAATATGGTTATCAAAGCAGTGAAAAGCGCAATCACCATGTCGGATGTCGGTGATCTCAAACACATTTCATGAACCGCTTCACGCGACCAGACTTTAACCCGGTCCTCGGATTTGACTGCACTTTGAAATTCACTTCACATTCTAACTCTATACTTAGTCTGTAACAGTGAAGATTTAAAAATAGAGAATTCCAATGAAGAAATTCAATTTCACTTCTAATGTAAAAAGTGCTTCGAATATAGCTTTTAAAACGTACCAAAGTTTATTATTAGTTTAAAACATTTCGAATGTCCAGCTATTATTTAGAACTGGCAACCAAATTGTTAAGTAAATAACCGAAACTTAATTTACCTTTTAACTTTTCACAACTAAATACATACAATTTGTTAGTCGCAATTGTTAACATGACTATTAGCATTCGTTAGTGAAACTCTCAGGTTATTTGGGTCCACTGACAGTTTGCTTTCAAGGGACTGAAACTTTATTCAGCAATTTGTATGCGTACAATGTTGAAACAGAACTGCAAATAACCAAATCTAAATAATTATATAGATAGGTAAACAGTAACCGTAAGTTTGTTATAAGATGTTCGCTGTTTGCTATTGTGTCCTCTGTATGTTTACTTTTTACTCCTGTGTTCGTAACTTAGCTGTACACTTGAACTATGTATACTATTATAATAAAACTAAAGAGTTTGTTTTTTTTGTTTGTACGCGCTAATCTCAGAAAATCCGATTTGAATATTTATTGTTTGTAATAGATAGCCACATTCAACGGGAAGGCTATAAGGCTAGATTCATCCCGCAGGAACGAGTACAACGCGGGTAAAACTGCGGGGCGATGCTAGTTTGTTTAAGAGAGTGATAACTTTTATTTTCTTTATGCTACGGTTTATGGTTTCTCTTGTTAAAGCTGTTAACTTCCGGTGCACAAAAAGAGGGATGTAGTAAGTGTGTCCACTATGTGTGTGGCATCGTAGTTCCTAAACAAGTAAACAGCTGGGATAATATTGAGCTCGATAGAAATTCAACCAAATCGAAATGCAATCAACTTAGTTTCAAAATTGGCATGTGGAACAACACAAGCCTAAGATTAAACAAGTGGTTTATCTAAATATTGTATGATATAAAGGGACCTAAAACGATTATAGTATCGTAGTAGTTACCGTAAGTATGAACTATCGATATACATATAGTATCGTTTTAAATACGTCAATCAAGATCAAGACGAGGTTCTGTTAAGAAAACCCCGCTGGTTTTTATTTTCATATTTTTAAATTTAATAAATAAAAATTACTTCATAAACAAATTAATTTGACAGAGTGTTCTAAGTAGGCAGATGTATATTATTTAAAAGCTGCTTGGTCATATTACAAAATTAGCTTAGAATCATAATTATTACTTACTAGCTGTGCCCTGCGGTTTCACCTGCATTTTTTTCCTCACTGCTTACCGTTTAAACCTTCCCTGGACTTTCATGAATATTTCAAGACCAAAATTAGCTAAATCGGTTCAGCCGTTCTCGAGTTTTAAGCAGACTAACGAACAGCAATTCATTTTTATTTATATAGATTAAAAAGGTCTAAACGTTAGACGCAACTTAAACCCTGATTTGATACAACTTTGATCATACTATTCGTAGAGATTAAAGAGCCAATCAAATATTATTTTGATTGCAATTTATATTATTACTTTGTTTTTCTATTTTCTTTAACAAACTTGGGGTCATCGACCTTATGACAGCGTAGGTAAAAAAATCGTTTAAAATTTAAATTGTTTGAATCCCAGTTATAATAAAAAGGTACCTATTAAGTATTTAATGGCGCGGTTGGGTCTGAGCCTCTGTTCACTCGCATTATTTAATACAAACCAAGCGGAAAATTGATATTTGTTAGGTTGTACACTTGATTTACAAGTTAACATCACTGTGACGTCAATGATAACATGAATTGACTTAATTGATTTTTTAAAAACCTTATGTAATGGATAGGTTCATGAATAAGAAATCATGGATATGATTTTTCAAAAAATATAAAGTGAAAGACATGTTTTCCCTGCATATCGTTTAATTTTGCTTTTTTTTTGACACATCAATAATTACTGCAATTAATTCCCTATTGGGTCGTACACACAAAATGTATGTAATATGATTAACAAAACACATGAAAATAATATTATATCAAATATATTAAATATCGATATTTCGTACCAAATCAACTTATTAACAATGCAAACAAAACTTTAAATTCCAATTCATTGGACGTGCGTCCGATAATATAATCATCATTAAGTTTCATCCAATAACATAACATGAATAACTCTGATATAAATATACATAAATACCAACTCATTACTCGTTTGTCTCTGTATTGTGTGTTGAAATTAAATCATATAAAATCGATTGTTGAAACGAAATGTATGGACGGTGGGCTCAGTTCCGAGGCCGGGCCGCCGCGCGCCGTCCCGCGCCCAACCGAACACAATTTTTATCATCACAAAGGCAATTCCCATCAAAATGCACGAATTCGTCGCTTGAAGCGTAAAACTGGCTCCACAATATAAAGTAATGCACTGCATAAACATACAAAATACCATATAATATAGAAGAGCGCATAAAACTTAATTACTTGTGAAATAAATTAAAAATGAGATGGAAGTTTTCTTTCGCGCTTCCGTGCGAGGAAATGTTTTGTTAGGTAAAGTCGATAGTAATAGCTCGCGTCACAAACTAACTAGGGAAAACATATTGAAACCTTTGTAGCGCTGTTGGTGTAGTTTGACTGAGCGATGAAAATGCACCAAGAATAGCAACGCGTAATTGACAGGAACAGTGGGTGCTTCATTGCCTTGGGGGGATAGAAGTATCTAACTAATATTATAAATTCGAAAGTTTGTGAGGATGTATGTATGTTTGGTACTCTTTCACGAAAAAACTACATGACGGATTTGGATGAAACTTTACAGTAATATAGGTTATACATCAGAATAACATATGGGATATATTTTGTCTCGAAATCCCCGCGGGAACGGGTACACCGCGGGTAACACCGCGGGACGCGGCTAGTCATTTTTATATTATTAAGTAGTGTGTCTTTTTTATCTTTATTTATTATATATTATTTATAAAAACAGTAAAAACCGTTATCTTAAACAACATACTTAAATGATTAATTTGAATATATACATAGTATATATTTGTACTGAAATGACAGATGCCATTTTCTTCTTATATCGTTGAAGATAGTCACAGGTGTTGTGCCACTGTACCTAATCTGAAGGTATATACCTAAAAAACAAAGGTTTTCATTGCTTTATACATATTTTAGATACACTTCACGTAGGAGTGTGAGACAAATGTATGTATTTGCTTTTCAACCCAAATGTTATTAAGTTTACAAAATAACTCTAATTATGAATCAAATTAAATAAACATTTGTACCAAGTTATAAAATTTGCAGTCCGCTTCACCGTTTGTCAGATTTGTTAATTCAAACTTGATGCAATAAGCTCGTACCTAGAAGGTACGAGTACTTTACTCTACGAGTAAAAGCTGAGCTTTCATTCTTAATTACGTTTTTCTACCAACGTTTTAGTTCTGTAACTTTTATGTTTGAGACTATAACTAAACTTTGAACTTTTATGTTTTTGTTTTAAAGTAGATTATTTGTAAACTTTAAAGTAAAATATCATTTTAAATACAAACACAAAGCTTTTACCATTTCTTGAAGTGGATTTTATATCTTGAAGTTGAGGTTATTCTAGGAAAATCCTAGAGAAAATCAAACGAAAGTGTAATAAAATAGTATACATATTAGATGAAAGTTATTAAATATTAGTACCCTACCTTTGACAAAGATATGAAATAAGAAACTGATAGTTTATTTGAAATCGCACATTATAAAGAGGAAAGTTTTGTTTGTTAAGACTTGCAGCGATGAACTATGTATGTATGAATATTATGTAAAACTAGCTGTGCCCCGCGGTTTCACCCGCAGCGCCCCCGTTCCCGTGGGAATTTTGAGATTTTTATTCCTTATTTTTCATATATAAAAACCTTGTCCTGACAATAAGGAACCCATTAAAAAAAGAATCATCCAATTTCGTGCAGTCGTTCTGAAGTTATGCGCTTAGCAACAGATTCAGCGATTCATTTTTATATTATAGAAGACTAGCAGCGCCCGCGGTTTTACCCGCGTTGTGGCCGTTCCCGTGGGAATTTCGGAATTTTTTTACATAAAAATCTTCCTCTACCTATTACAAAAAACCGCATCAAAATCCGTTGCGTAATTTTAAAGATTTAAGCATACAGACAAACAGACAAACAGACACGAAACAGAGACGACTTTATTTTATACTATGTAGTGATACTAGCTAGGGATGGGAAAGTGTCAAGAGTCTTAAAGAGCTTTATTACTGGCAGCGTGTCGCGGTTTTACCCGCATCTTACCGTTCTCGAGGGAATTTTAGGAAAAAAATGGAGCTATCCAAAACAAAAAGAATTATTCGAATCGGATAGGTAGTTCCCGAGATTAGCGCGAAGACACAAACTTACAAATTGTACCTCTTTATAATATTAGTAAAAGATAATATGTAAAGTAAAACCTCAAAACGCGCTAGTATCACTACATAGTATAAAACAAAGTCGTTACTTTTGTCTGTTTGTTTGTCTGTATGCTAAATCTTTAAAATTACGCAACGGATTTTGATGCGGTTTTTTGTAATAGGTAGAGTGATTCAAGAGGAAGGTTTATACGTATAAAAATTCCCGAAATTCCCACGTTAACCGTGGGAATTTCGGTTAAAAAACCGTGGGGCGCTGCTAGTGTATATTAAAGGACTAGCATATCTTGGGGCGGGTTATCAAATCAGAGCTGGCTTTATTTACGAAATAAGGGACAGATGTTATAAGCTCCACGTGAGCTTATTAATACCTTGTCCTACTTCGTATCACTATTGTAAGCCTGTGTTTGTATAAAATATCGACTTTATCAGTAAGGATTCCTTTGCTTAACAATATTCTGTTTGTGGATACTAACATGTCAAAATTAACGGTTTTTTATAATATTCTGGGAATTGATCTGGTAATATACGAGTAGATATAGGTAGGTGTAATAAGTACTATTTAATTATTCTTTAAATAGAAGTAAGTTTAATGTTTTAATTAACTTAACTTTAAATAAAATATTGTAACCAACTTTGTTTTGTCGTAGTTTTATAACTACAATCTTCACAGACAAGTTATTTTCTATTCAAACCATTATATCCGTGTGAACTGTCAACTGCAGACAAAGGACATCAAATCATCAAACAACGTGAAATAGGATTTTAATTGTATCGATCATTTTAATTGCACCAATAGAACTCGTTTTAAAACGAGCGTCATTTGTTTCAATATTATAAGGTTTTAAACGTACAAGTTTTATCTATCACTACATATATAGTATAAAATAAAGTCGTCTCTGTTTCGTGTCTGTTTGTCTGTTTGTCTGTATGCTTAAATCTTTAAAATTACGCAACGGATTTTGATGCGGTTTTTTGTAATAGGTAGAGTGATTCAAGAGGAAGGTTTTTATGTAAAAAAAATCCCGAAATTCCCACGGGAACGGGCACAACGCTAGTAAAACCGCGGGGCGCTGCTAGTAGTAATATAATCTGAAGAGTCTGTTTTATTGTTTGTTTAAATGTTATTATCTCAGGAACTAACAATACGCTTTGAATAATTGTAATGAATTGCTACATTCAACGGGAAGGTTATAGGCTATTTTCATACTAAAATTCATACGAAAGGCACTACATGGGTAAATGCGCGGGACACTGCTAGTTTTTGTAATAAAGATGATTAGTATTATATTATATCCAGCATTAGTGTATGTTTGTCTAACTTGGCATAATCTTGATAACGCACCAATGCATGCAACATGCATTACTGTTTCTATCGTAAAATGTGATAATATGCACCTAACGAAAGCTGCAATGTTCATCGTACTAATAATATAAACTGGTTTATTTGTAGGGATGTATAGGTAAATGTTAACTGTCGTTCCTTACAAAGATGGGTTATGGGAAGTTTTAGTCCTTGTAATATGTAGTTGTAGTAGCATAGCGTAGTTTATAGTCTCAGTTGATATATTAAGTGGATTCGGAGATAAACGGACGCGCAATGGACTGTTTCAGGCATAGAGCTAGAGTTTTTATGTCATGGTTTCAGGCTAACATTAATCAACACCATAGAGCAAACAGATAAGTAGCATTCCATTTACGAAATCGTTATTCGATTCATTTAAAAATGTATGAGAATGGCATAAGGCATTGTGATACCACGTGGTATGATACGGATCGTAAATTTTGATCGAAGCGAATCGATTAGCAATCAAGCGTTTACCACTTGTCTATACAGACAATACTCCCCAACTTTAATATACATATATAAAAAGGCATATATACGGTCGTATTGAGAGACGTCCTTCCTTTTGAGGTCGGTTAATAAAGTCTACGTGAAATATCAAAACGCTAGCAAAGCCGCGGTGCGTGCCACTACTAATACAAGTCTAAATATCTACCACAATTTACCACGGGCACGTTCGATAAGTTGCATGTAAACATTGATAACACATAAATTAGAATCGGTCTGTGTGGGGTGACTGATGGATGGACGTTTTATGAAGTGGGAGGTTTAAGTTGTGCGACTGTCGCCCTTGTGAGCGTGCGCAGGCGTGTGCCGTATGCGCGCGCGCCAGGTGATATAGTTGCCAGCTGCTGCGACAGCCGTGACCACACACCGCCTTTGTACATTCACTGGATACGTCTTTATTATACTCGTAGATATTTTGTTGTGGATTGTGTTTATAGTAGGTAGGTTAAGTACGTAAGTAGTTGTGATTGTTAGGAAGGTTTTAAATTTTGACTTTTTGGTTTTGGCATGGATGTGCCTTTGATGTTGGGTTCTTGATTTATCATGACTCGTACACAAATCCACATAAAAACATCGTAACATAGTTACGGTAACTTATAAAAGTTATAACAGTTATAGTATGGATTTGTTTATCAAAGTTATATACAAAAACAAACGCTCGTTACGTAAAAGTTTACTTCCTCGTGGGATATCTAGTATCATCTCCTATTAATTCTTTGTACATATATTGTTTCATAAAGATAGTAAACGCAACGCAAACAATTGTATTATGACGTAGTTAGAAACAAAATGCTCGTGAAATATCCAATATACAAATAGGCACTGAAAAGCAAACTCGATTGAGGATTTACCGTCGTAAATTGTGAGCAATACCGCGTTCAAAATGGATATGAAGGGGAATATTTTATGATGGCATCAGATGAGGTTCCAACGTTTAATATAGGCAGCGTTTAACTCATACACCGACACATCCACGGTCGCCAACACTCGCCGCGCCCGCCCGCCCCGACTTCGTGCTTTATAAGTCAAATATCCATCCATCTGTTTGTATGTTCGTTCTTGTACGCTTACTCATAAAACAGAATGTTCAGCAATTGGAAAATTCCTGTGAAAATCTAATTTGTATAATTAAGCATTCTGTGTTTTGAAGTATTTGAATAATTAAAAAGGTTCACTTTTACCCACGATGGGGACTTGAACCGATCGGAAATTGGCGGAGAGGTACGAATAAATTGGAATGGTAAAGTTTTTAATGTATCGCGCGCGGCGTTCTATTTGTTCGGCGAACTCTTCTTTTGGGGGCTACGACAAAAATTCAATTTACATCTCCTTGCTTCGCAGTTACTTAATTCTTTCTCGCAGTGAAAATAAATCTCCCGTAATTGATTCCGCTTTAGTTCAATTTGTCTTCGTTAAAACTCAATTTCCCCGGTCTATTTGTGAATAATAAATTGCGTGCTTCAACAATGTGTCGGAGTGGTTGTTTTGTGTATGCTCCGACCTGGAAACAATTTCGCGAGCCTCCAAACAAGTCAATCTAAATTATGGGGCGCGCCGGTGGTGACACCTCCTACTACGTGTACTCGCGCTCCTCTCCGCTCTCCGCACGGCCTCACATCACACGCCTACGACGACATTAGGTAACCAGAACTTTTACTCTAATAAATACACTAGAAACCAACTGAAATATTTAATAGCTGCCAGGAAATAACTGAAACAAGTTCACAAGTGAAATGAAGACGTAAGATGTTGTAGAGCCCGGTTGCTGGAGTCGTATCTTTAGTACAAGTTACATAGTGGGAAACTTATTTCACACCTGTAGACATGATCCGAATTCTCGGTTATCCCGAATGCGGTGTAAAAAGATAAGACATGTAGCAATGGAGTCGTCAATGTAACGGCTCCACATATTGAGTCCCCGGAGGCACGTCTCGACCCGCGTTATCGGCCGGGACATCGCAGCTTCGGGTAAACATCTAATCTGCCGCACAAACAAGCTCTCCCAATTGCCTATAAGGTTATCGAATACCAAATTAAATTGGTTACATGTTACTATGAACCAAAGGTCGCACCCAAAAAACCTTTGCATTGATCTCAGTCATTCCGACTAAATTAAACTTTGATTTACCGAACACATAACAAGATATTCAGTATCGATCACAGCGTAATGTTACAAAAATCACCTGCGAGAGGTTAGTACACTGATGCATTTCCTATTTGAAACAGGATCATTTTTCAATTTATAAAACTTATTGAACGAACTTCATAAACCGTAGCGCGGTTGAGATGAAAGCGCACTAGTAGGGGGTTTTGTATCGAAAATAGATTTTATGTGCGGTTTTGCATTTCATATTCTGTTCCACATTAAAAGAAAAATAAACAAACGGGGAAGAGTCGGCCGCTCCGGCGTGTGAGCGGCGCGGTGCGGCGAGCGGCGAGCGGCCGCTGAATGACGGCTCGAAAGTACCATAATAAAGTTTGTTACGAACAGTACCGCAGTTTATTTGCCGTACCTATCCGACCCACTGAAAGTTCAAAGTATAAATTAATGTTTACTACAGCGGATTTTAATAAGCAACCCGGCTTACTTGTTGCGAATAGCAATTAGTTCCATCTTGTGTCACGCGTGGACTTAACGTGTCTACTTTGAAAAGTCAGATCGCGTCTCTGTTTTAATGAGTTTTCGTCTAATTCCTTCCTTGGCTCAGAAAATTTATGTCATGAATAATAATAGTCGTTAACGGAGCAACGTTTAAATCCTGAACAAACACGTCCGAGGATAATCTGACTGAGAAATATCATAATAAACACGATTATAATGAACCGATGACGAGAAGATTGCGGTCCCGGGGCTCCCCGGGCACCCGGCACCCGGCATCCGGCGCCGGCACCCGCAGGTATCGCCGGATATAACACGCCTTTATTGCAATTAACTTTGAGCTGAACCGGGAACCAGTTCAATTGAAATAACTAGTCGTATTCAAAGTTTCACACATGAGGGACGTGGAATATTACTTCAGTCGCAGCTGGTTGTTAAGTTTTTGCTCTACAATATCTCACTGCAGTGAAAAGCGTAATAACGCAAATGGTATGAGGTTTCTAGTACACTGAAAAGACGGATTCTATTTACTTACACTATAAACAACGGTATTTGTTCGTTTTATAAGCATTAAGTGGAGCGCCTTTGCCCTGTAGTGGGATTTTTCAGGTCATTCCTTCACTATTATAAATAGTGTTTTTCTTATTATTTATGATCGTATTTAGAAGAGGCGTGCTTAAGATATAAACATCACGTTTCATTTGTCATATTTATTTAATAAAACTAGGTACAATTTACTATATGAGTATCTACTTATTTGTAGTGGGCGAATGCTTCTGTGTTATTATAAATTCATGCGTAATGGTCAAACGTTCAAAGATAAATCTAAGTGGGGTAGATGGAAATGTTAAGAGGCCTTTATAACTTATTATAACTTACAGTAAATAAAGTAGATCATTTGATCTTAAGATAACTATCGAAAACATTTTTAGAAGTAGGTGCGTATTGCTTATTTCATAATTCTATATTATTTTTTCTATTCATTATTTTATAGTTTATTATTATTAATGAGGAATATTTATTACAAATACGATTACAATCGAAAAATTCTAAATACATCATATTTTAAAAGCGTATCAACTACTATCGTATAATCTAAGTTACGACTTCATACAAAACAGTTTACGCACACATGTGTACTCAAAAATATGTATATTACCAAAATTCAATAACAAATTCCACATAAAAGATACAAAAAATACAACAGCATTTTAAATTAAGCCAATAATTTAACAATTATAAAAGGTTCAACCAATGTTTTACACGGGTGTAAAAGTTTTTTCGTGAATGGAGTTTCAAGCGGTATTCAGGTTGTTGTCTGGGGAATACCCACAGTATGTTAATTCACGACAGCGTAATGTAAATAGGCTGTGGCAATTTATGTCGTTGGAACACTCCCAGGAATAGCCGGGATCGGACCGGGAGAGCCCACTACCGGATAGTTACCGATCCCTAAAATCGAAAACTGATTATTCAGTCATTGATTCCTCCGTCAATATGTAAAGTAGCTATCCACTTTATTTATTTTGTGTTGAAGCGTGGTTTTGCCGTAATTGGAAACTCAGTTGTAAAATAAATACTCACTAATTCAGTAAACAAATGTTTAGGGTTATTAAAACTGAATCTGAAATTAGAGTGCTAAATGGACCTACGTAAAGGTTAAAATACAGGGTGAATTTTTAGTTAAGTAAATATTACTTCGGTGTGTCCTCTTTTTACCCGAATGCGACAGAAGTAGGATTTTGTTCCAAAGACTCTCAAAAGAGTCTCTATCTATACTTACCCCTGAAATTGTTGGGCGTGATCAGTCACCCTATAGCAGAATAGATTACACTAGCAGCGCCCCGCGGTTTTACCCGCGTTGTGCCCGTTCCCGTGGGAATTTTGGGAATTTTTTTACATAAAAACCTTCCTCTTGAATCACTCTACCTATTACAAAAAACCGCATCAAAATCCGTTGCGTAATTTTAAAGATTTAAGCATACAGACGAACAGAGAAACAGACGACAAACAGACGCGACTTTGTTTTATACTATGTAATGATAATGACGATGACAGTAGAATAGTTAATGAGTTTTTCTAAATAACTGTACATCGTTAATCGTTAGACTATGTCGGAGGCCTTAAGGCGGTCTTAAAACTCCGACACCAGAGTCGGCCACTAACCTACTCGACCATACTTACTTTACTGTACACATGTATGTTAACTTGAAACGAAAATCAAATCTAACAAATTCAAACAATACTATCAATTGCAAAGTTTTCATTGAAAACTACGACAACAGTCAGTATCATTGCCCTATCATTTTCTATGTAAATACACCGACTTGAAAAAGGTGTTTGTGTATACATTTTTAATGATAATGGTGGTTGTATATCAAATGTTTGAATAATGGATGGTTGGGCCGTGTCTTTCGAACTAAACATGTTAATTTATTGATATGGCGTTAGAACTGTTGGTCCCCAGGAGAGTCAGTGGAGCATTTATCTTCGCATACACTCTATCTTATTAGGAGTATAATACCTCAGACAAGCTGCCAAATTCTCTCAAAATAGACTGAAGTTTCATTGAAATCTTTAGCATGTAATTTTAGAAGTAATTATCTCGTAATACATCAATGAGACTAAAATATATAAGTTATAACCAACAGATAATGTAATGGTTTAATTACAAAGTCATTATTATAACTAAATAAACTTCATTTTTTGACAAGCCCGTTGGCACAGTGGCAATGAGAGCGCTTACTGTGTCAGTGGTTGCGGGTTCGATTCCCGCCCGGAGTCAACAATATGTGAAAACATCATTGTTGACGACGACGTCTGGGTGTCAATTATATATTCATATAAAGTATTTGTGTATGTATGTATGTATATGTAGTAGTATCGGTTAGTTAGATTCCATAATACAAGCTTAGAGTTTAGTTTGGTTTTAATTAACCGTGTGTGAATTAGTCCGGGTATATTTATTTATTTATTATCTATTATTATTTAATGGGCTGACTGCCGCACTCAGAGACATCTATTAAATCTGCACTGAACTAATGGTCTCATTACATCTCTACTAAGGCAGTATTTGACGTTTCTGTAAGTAGCCTTATAGATATATTTTATACTTCACCCTTTTTATATACTAGCAGCGCCCCGCGGTTTCACCCGCGATATACCCGTTCCCGCAGGAAGTTCGCGATATAAAGTAGCCTATGTCCTTTCTCAGGCTCTGGACTAACTGTGTACCAATTTCATTAAAATCGGTTCATTAGTTATGGCGTGAATGCGTAACATACAGACAGACAGAGTTATTTTCGCATTTATAATATTACTTAGGATTAAAGTTAATTATTAGGATATTTCTATCTAATTTTCAATATCGGCCTTCCCAAAAGGTACAACTTAAAAGGGTGCAGTTTAAAGGTACGATAGTGTTGTAACTTGTAACCCAATATGATTTTCGTAGTAGCAATAATAGATTCACATCAAACACTGAATCAACAGGTATGAAGTTCGCGGAATATCAAGCAAGTAATTAGGTGAGCACATCACGTAAACGTTTTATTTTTACCCTCCACTACGGGAGTGGCATATGTATTATGTATTTAGGGCTATGACACACTTAATTGTATGTTGCTATTATAGAAATAGCTACAAACATAGGTATTGATAACGGCCTAATTGTATTTTGAAGCTAAATGGATATTACCATTTAGGACACACGTCTATTTACTTTAGCACTGTTTAAACTTTTGCGATTGGAATACAGATTATTTATCGTAATTAGTAATGGTTTAGGAAATGTAGTTCCATGGAGTCTATTTTTTTAAATGTTTTAATCTGGTGTGAACGCGTCATAAAACTCTATTAATCAGCAAATAGCAGAAGTTTATTTTGGAATACCTTCTCGTCTAGTGGTATAATATGTGCATTGTGCACTCGCCTGCCAATACTGAGGTTCCAGGTACAATTCCCGGGTCGAGCGAAAACATGTTTCCCACTTTTCAAACATGGCTCGGGTTTGAGATCACCAACCCGCATTTGGCAAGCGTGGTTCTTCTTCTTCTTCTTCTTCTTATCGAGTGGATGGCCAACCTGACCAATCCTGGTGTCAGAGTTATTGAGCCGTCAAAGGCCTCTGACATGGCTCAAGTAACGACTACTATCCGTAGAAAGTAACCGGGACCGACGGCTTAACGTGCCCTCCGAAGCACGGAATCATCTTACTTTTCGAGCAATCAGGTGATTCAGCCTGCAATGCCCTAGCCAAACTGAGGAAAGTATCACAAATAGATTTTTGTAAGATATCCCCACCGGGAATTGAACCCGGAACCTCCGGGTCGTGAGCGACTTCGGTCTTCCATTTTGGTATCCATCACTTAAATCAAACGAAGCATACCTCTGGAGGAACCCCATATTTTTAAATTATCCCAGTAGAATATTTCAAATAGGTTCACAAAATAATACCTAGCACGATTTGCTACCGAAATACCCTGTCAGAAACAGTTTCCCTTTGTGCACTTACTGACTACTCGTATGTGTTTATCGTCCGCTACTTACTGTGGTAACCTACTTTTTACAATGGTTAAATAAGGCAAGGTATAATTTAATAATGTTATTTTAAGATTGACTAACAGCGCCCCGCCGTTTTACCCATGTTGTGCACAGGCACGACGACGAGTACGGACTCGTTGAAATGTCGGTATAAAAAATGGCCTATAACCTTTCCATTGAATGTGGCTATTCATAACAAGAAGATTATTTCAAATCGGATCGTTAGATTCTGATATTAACCCTTACAAATTAACAAAGTTAGAAACTTTACCTCTTTATAATAAACTAGCACCGCCCCGCAGTTTTACCCGCGTTGTGCCCGTTCCCGTGGGAATTTCGGGATTTTTTTTACATAAAAACCTTCCTCTTGAATCACTCTACCTATTACAAAAAACCGCATCAAAATCCGTTGCGTAATTTTAAAGATTTAAGCATACAGACAGACAAACAGACAGACACGAAAAAGAGACGACTTTATTTTATACTATGTAGTGAAGTATAGACAGATCAATTCTTTGTCCTCTCAATATAAAACCGGCCTTTATTTTACTGACATCATTTTCATATGATATGCGTACCGAGACAACAAGGGGTACAACAATAGGCAAGGTATTCACGAGTGACATATGAATGCATTTTGTGAGGCTTGTTCGCGGAAGGAAAGCATACTATATAGTATTGCAGTATCGATCCAACAGCCTATTGTTTTCATGAACATGAAAACCTCGACTACACAAAAAGGCTATTTAATAATTGTACACACATGAAACGAATAAAATATTTATTGCAATTCCAACTTTAATATTAAAACACTAATACCAACCTTTATAGTCTGCAATAAGAAACTAACTCGAATTTAAATTTTCTATTTGTATGCGTATATTCTCGGCACAATAAAACGTGGAGGTTACATATACCTAAAGTCAGGAAGTAGTGCTAACAAGCCAAGAATTTAGTTTCCAACGAGTAGCTCGTATGGAGAACTCAAAGTTGGTGCCTACTTCTGAAATTCGTACTTACGCTCGAGTTTAGGTTTCGACCAATCTTCATTTGGCCTCCTTCTTCAACAATCGTTGATGGAGACATGGCGATTGAAAAACTTTACCTGCCTAGATTAGAAGTTATATTTACAGAATTTACTAAGTATTTTTATATGAAAATAAGTATATTGTAATTTTATTATAACATAGTATAATTCAATATATAGGTACTGGTATAACTTTGAACATCTTTCTCAGATTTTCGATAAAACGTAAAAGGAAAAAGCAAAGCCGTCTAATAAATATGGGCAATAACGTTTTCGTAGGTAGACATCATCCGTGACAGCCGCCCAAATAGAGAGAAAACTTTTGTTGTATCCCATTTTAGCGTCCCCACAAAAGGGTGTAACTGCGAATTTCGCAATGTCCCGTTTTAATAAATCTCTATTTACAATTCCGCGCTCGCCGAGTGGAAAGGCTTAAGAAAAGACATTTTTCTTCATTCGCAAGTGTGTGCTAACAAACTCGATGTCGCGGCGTCGACGCTTGGGACGTTTACCCTTCTCAATCTCTCTGAATTCGGCTACAATCATAATGCTGTGAAATCTCATTGTTGCCGCCAAAGTTTTATTTAATCTTGGCTTATTTAATCACCTCATGAATTAGAACGGTGTCGAGATAAGGAGTTGCCAACTTGTGACCGTAACGGAGACGACCTATGTTACCTAAATAATACTAGAATTCCGCAAATAAGCCTACTTGCTAAGATTTGACATAATAAATGTACCTACCCACATTTCTCATGACTAACTAACTTGTTAATTTCCACAAAATATTGTGATATTGTTCTAGTATCTCATTCTTAAGTTCAAGTACCTTTTCTTTACCTTATATTGTTTCGAAAATAATAGAAAATAACGCTCACTAAATCCTATCGTCTTTACGTAAGAACTGTGAAATTGGACTTGGATTTATTATTATATTTATCTTCATACACGTAAGATAATACAAAATATGAAGTAGACGTAGTGTTTCTATTTAGGCTCTCATCACCATCTTATGTGAGCCGACGATAGATACCTACGTATACATCTTTCATTGAATCCTTGATTAAGAAAAATACTTTGCAACGCGTTCCTACGGAGCGTGTACTTTCATTACGTGTTGTGTTGGTTCACTGATATGCTATCGTAGAAGCACAGACACGCCATATTTCACGAAAATCTCTATGCATTTTTATTCTTGAAGCGTGTAGTGGTATTCAGCAACCCTCTCTCAGGTTGTCCGCTGGGTCACTCATAAATTTCAATGTACTATTCTGGCTAGCGCACACTTTAAGTGAAATATCTGCCCCATTTGGGATCTTAACACCCAAACAACTTGATGAATTTCAATACTTTTACGTGACTCTCAAACCACATATTTTTATTTTCATCTCCAACCTAATGTAATATATCGTTCTATACCTAAAAACCATCTTTCCATCTCAATTTATGAGAAAAGGGCATCGCATTTTAAAACGTGATGTTATCAGATGCGAATTTCAGAAAAGAATTTGTACCAAATAAATCTTAGCTTGTTTTTCTTTAAGACATCTGCTTCTGAAATATTTAATTTAATTAATTATGAGAGAACTTCAGCCGTAAATAGTGGAATGTTTTTATTTATATTTTAAGTTAAGAATTTTGATATTTAATAAAATTGCTAAAAAAACAGCTAAATCCATGTCACTCACATTATTTAATTATGTAACATTATCGCGCCCATACCGAACGTACTATCTAATATTTATGTATGTATAACGGAGAGGAACAAAAGGTCTAATAAATATTCCCAGCTGTCGCGTTGGCTTTCTTTTGCCCCGAGATGTGTAAGATGGGAAGAGATTCATGGATTTGTGCCGAACGAAAGTACCCCTGTCAACGAGACCCATACATACATACTTATTACATTAATGTTGAGAAATAACGAATCCTTATTTAAAACAGGTAATAAACCTAATATTTGAATCGTTATTCGAATTGATAATTATTAGTAAGTAGCACTTAAAATGGAATTTAAAAAATATATTGCACTAGCGGCCCGCCCTCGCTTCGCTTCGGGTAATCAAGATTTCATGTAGGAAAATCGGGATAAAACATTGCGTGTCTCCCGCAGGAATATACACAATCAAAATTTCAAGTGGGAAATTGGGGATAAAATATTACATGTCTCGCGCGAGTATATATGTATACACAATCAAGATTTCATGTGAGGAAGAATTCGGGATAATACCTACATAGCACGTCTTCGTCGTTCGTAGTTCGTAGGTAGGTATATCCCCGCGCGCTTTGACCGCACGAAACAGTAAGTGGCCATAAGAGACCCGCCATCGAGCATTATTATTTTGTAAGCAGCACCCCGTGGTTTTACCCGCGTTGTGCCCGTTCCCGTGGGAATTTCGGGATTTTTTTTACATATAAACCTTCCTCTTAAACCACTCTATCTATTACAAAAAACCGCATCAAAATCCGTTGGGTAATTTTAAAGATTTAAGCATACAGACAAACAGACAGACAGACACGAAACAGAGACGACTTTATTTTATATAGCGACCCGCCCTCGCTTCGCTTCGGGTAATCAAGATTTCATGTAGGAAAATCGGGATAAAACATTGCGTGTCTCCCGCAGGAATATACACAATCAAAATTTCAAGTGGGAAATTGGGGATAAAATATTACATGTCTCGCGCGAGTATATTATGTATACACAATCAAGATTTCATGTGAGGAAGAATTCGGGATAATACCTACATACTCGTAGCACGTCTTCGTCGTTCGTAGTTCGTAGGTAGGTACCTATATCCCCGCGCGCTTTGACCGCACGAAACAGTAAGTAGCCATAAGAGACCCGCCATCGAGCATTACTATTTTGTAAGCAGCGCCCCGCGGTTTTACCCGCGTTGTGGCCGTTCCCGTGGGAATTTCGGGAATTTTTTTACATAAAAACCTTTCTCTTGAATCACTCTACCTATTACAAAAAAACCGCATCAAAATCCGTTGCGTAATTTTAAAGATTTAAGCATACAGACAAACAGACACGAAACAGAGACGACTTTATTTTATACTATGTAGTGATATTTCTCATCATAACTCTGAAAATAACTGTCCGATTTTAATAATTTAAAGAGGTACACAAAGAAACATAATTAACCTTGATTGTAGAGCCATTTATTTTGATGTAGATTCATATCATCATATGAATATCATCAACTTAAAATTACACTCCTTTTTTAACTAATTAATTTTAACTTAAAACGGTTATTGTGTCTTAACTATAATAGTTAGACATATGCCCTCGCGAACTTATTTGTTTGCAAAGATATGTACTTTGATTGTGTAGAACATTGTTTTTGTGTATCATCAATAGATTTAGTAGCGCACGCCAATAACCAATTTTTTTAGGCATGTTTTTCATACCTTGGGTTACATATACCCGCGTTGTGCCCGTTCCCGTGGGAATTTCGGGAATAAATATAGCCTATGTCACTCAGGGATAGTGTAGCTTTCGAATGGTGAAAGAATTTTTTAATTCGGTGCAGTAGTTTCAGAGCCTATTCGAGACAAACAAACAAACAAACAAACAAACAAAAAATCAAACCTTTCCTCTTTATAATATTATTATTATTATAGTGTTTCTCCTCGGAGTCACGGGACAAGCCCGGTCTTTTTGAGAGGCATGCGAGGGGATACAGATCCAACTCGTAGAGGCCCTTTGGAGATGTTTAATGTAATGGAGTACAACTGCAGGGACACACTCCCGACCACATCAGTACAACATGTCCGGGAATGTGTACCTGCAGAAGTAGGGACTATTATAAGTAAAAATGAAAGAAAAAGACTGGGCTATGGAAATGAAGGTTGGATGGACTGGAAATGGGATATTGCAAAGAAGTCGGCACCTGCCATAACAAGTGGTATACAAGTTATTGGCGGCAGGCCGTGGCTCGCCGCCCGCTGGATGGGCCCCCCGAAACAGCCGACGTAGAGACGGCAAGGGGGCAACATCGGTGTGGGCGACTCGGGGGTGTAGAGAGGTGTGCTGCGCTTTCTCTTACGTTACTCGCGGCGTTATGCCCTTTAACACTTCCACCCCCGGATCACACAGCCGAAATCGACTGTGCCTCTAACGACCCCCCTCAGGCCGGCCGGTGAAGGCAAGCCAGAGCCGAGAGTCCTGCGGGCCCCCTTGGGGTCCACTCCGGCCGGGGAAGGCTCGCCGGAGACGAGGGCCCTGACCGACTCTCTGGGGCACTCGGGAATCGCCCGTATTATTATATTATTATTATAGTATAGATAAGGTGTTATTAACGGTATCCTGCCTTTTCGCCGAAAATTGTTTAGCCAATTATCACGACCAACCAAAGTTTCACCTACGTTTCAATTTTTAATCAAACTAACAATAGCACATTTTTGTGTGACAACGTATCATTTGGTAGAATATTTTTTAAGCTGATTAATATAATGACACAAAACGTTTGAGATAAAAAAAAAATATATTAAAAAAAATTGCGTCCTCTAAAAAACGCAACCCCAAATGTAACTTTTCGATGGACTATATATCATTCGTCAAATGTTTCATGGAATAAGTATAGCACAAAATCTGACTAGGTTATAGAATATGACAAACAACGCCGAGCGAAGCGAGCGCGCCTGATGAAGTGTCAGCAACGATTAGCCTGGCCGCATACGTGCGGAATCCGAATTCGTTTTCCGAATTCGTTTTCCGTATGCGGAATTCCGTGGACCTAGCGCAGACGTTCGTTTTTTTGCATTAGGATTTGTAAACTGCCAGTACGTTCAGTGGGGAATTGGTTTGATTTGTTTTTAATTCCGCACGGAAATTTCCGAATGTGTGCGCCGGCACAAACAAAACGTATTCGTTTTCCGCATTCGTTTTCCGCATGCGGAATTCCGTGGAACTAGCGCAGACGTTCGTTTTTTTGCATTAGGAATTGTAAACTGCCAGTACGTTTAGTGGGGACTTTTTTTAAATTCCGTACGGAAATTTCCGAACGTATGCGACCGTACATAGCAAATGTATGGATATGCTGCGTTCCGCATGACGTCATTAGGTTTTTTCGAGTAGGTTTCTCCGAACGCGCCGGCTTGCAAACGAAACGTACGTGCGGAACTTATTCCGTTCGAAAAAAAAACGAACGTGTGCGTCAAATAATGTATTTTCTACTGATTCCATGCATTCAGATGTCCGAATGCGGAAAACGAATGCAGAAAACGAATTCGGATTCCGCACGTATGCGGCCAGGCTTAATGTTGGCGTTTTGAAAAGTATCATTATGAAAAGCAGTTTATAACAGTGAGATTGGAAAATAAAATAAAATTCTGATAAAATTACCGGGACGTTAGTTGACTATTGATAATAATCTGCAAAAAGACGGAGAACCGACGTTAAGTGAACACAACATTTATTTTTAGCATAAGTATTGGGTTCATTATTCGTGTGTAAAGAGAATTATTATAAATTAACAGCGCTCTGCGGTTTACGGGCGTTTGAACTGTTTCATTAAAATATTGGAATCAAATATTTCTTGTGTATGTTAATCAAGATGATACGATAATCTGTGCCAAGTTCCTGAACCGTATTAGCGTGAAATGTTATAATCGCCCACACAACAAACATCCCACAAACATTCGCATTTATAAATATTATTTGTATGTTTAAAAAAATAGTTTATGTTAGTAGCTAGTAATATTCTACTGAGTTAATAGTGTGTGTAATCCCTTACACCTACAACTACATTATTTCCATTCAGGTAAATAACGGACAACTCTATGTAACTCTATGTAACTCTATGTAATATATAATATGAACCGGCGACTAGATAGATTAATAAGGTAAGCGGCTTCGGACAAGACAATAAGAAGCCATAACAATATCTTGTTACAACACAACAATAGTTACCTACGTTTTACAAATCATCCATCAAATTACAATACGGTGAAGACAATACGCTTCCTTCTTCAAACGAAAACAACTAACGTCGAATCATTTTGAAGGTAAATCTAAAAAGTTTAAGTTATGCGGAGGACGAGTCCGAGATAAGGAATTACACCGATCCGTGTTATGCCCAAAGTAAATTAGAGAATCTAATCGAAGGCTCGTTCTGGGCTAACTAGCTGGCAGGGCGGGCGGGCGCGCGGGGCGGGCGGCGTCAGGAGTCAACTCCAACTTGAACAATATAAGAAACGAACCGACCTTAATTAGGTCACGAACAAGCCGGTGTCGAACATGGGACGCCATTAATTGAACCACTTCTCTTTCACATTATCACAACTTCAAGATACTCACTTTCGAAATAATTACTTGTCATTTTGTTCACGAACGAAATGTTGATTTAATTTTTATGCTAATTACGAGTTCACCTCGGGCTACGAAATTGCAAGACTTTGTAATGCGAAAGATAAAGTTGAGAATGTTTTACGTTTCTCGTAATAAATGTCAGTTAGGACACTTTTTCTCGACCTGTCAGTTGAAAGCTTTAATTATCGTTTGCAAACGACATCTAATTCACTGTCCGCTTGAAAAGTTCAAGAGAACCTGTGATGGAATTTTATGTTTCTATCGTCCTTATTATATTATGTACAGATTCATCCCCGGTGTCTTCTCGACTCACCTACGCCGGTGCTACGCCGTAGCTACTCGTAGCGCTAGCCAAATTGATTCTAAAATTACATTTATCTACACTAATGTTGTAACATTCTACTTATGTTTCCAATACTTGACTTATAATTACTACTGTTATAGCGCAGACAACAAAACACTCAATTTAAGCAATTTCACATGATGGTATAATATCCAAATCGATACCGTAAAATCTCTATATAACATCATTATAACGCGACCAATTAACCTGGCGAGCCTTATGTCAAAATCCTCATACAAGTTGTATAAAATTTTGATATTAGGCTGGCTTTTGAAAACAGTTGGGTTATACGTGAAAACTTCGTCGAAACTACTAAACTTACATACACAAAACTCTTTGGTAAGATCTTGTGCCCATTAAATAAAAAAAGAACTCGCTCCTGATTGGCCCTGCACGCGCAGCTGCGCTCTCATTGGTTAGATTTTAATGGCGGCAAGTTCACTGTGACAATACACGTACCTACGCGTGAATTTAATGTTTCGCATTGTGTTTTGTTTTTAAAATACAAATTAAAAGTTAAAAATGGATAGCGACGATGATATTTGTACGCCTCCGGATATTCTAGAATTGGCAACAAAAGTAACTCACAATCTTTTGCCAGAAAAATCTAGAAAATTATATGAAAAAGAATATAATAACTTTTTGGCATGGAAGATCGAAAAGAAAACTACATCATTTTCTGAAAATGTCATTCTTGCGTATCTCAAAGACCTCTCCGACAAATTCAAGCCATCTTCTATGTGGGCTAAATATTCTATGCTCAAGTCCACACTGAGTATCTACAACAATATTGATATCACGAAGTATTCAAAAGTCATAGCGTTCCTGAAACGCAGTTCAGAAGGACACAAGGAAAAAAAGTCCTTGACGTTTACATCAGGTCAAATAAAGATGTTCCTGGAAGATTCACCAGATATTTTGTATCTTTTGGAAAAGGTAAGTGTATTTTAGTTCTGTTATTTAATCTACCTAGTACTTACGTACTACATACGCAAGTTATCTAGACACTCCGTTTAAGCGCTTTGTGTATAAATTTGGTAGTAGGTACCTACACTTTACTACTTCATAAATCATAGTTTTTGCCTTGGCTATGTACATCAAGCTTATTATATCGTTTATTGTTACAGGTTGCACTAATCTTCAGCATAATGGGGGCATGCCGAAGGCAAGAGCTATACAACATCCAGTTCGATGAAGTCTCTAACATAGACGACAGTACAATCATGGTGAAAGTTTCGAAAACAAAAACGAAAATAGATCGTTCTTTCGTTGTGACGGGCAACTGCTATGCCGTATGTAAAAAATACATAGAACTTCGACCCACCCCCTGTCGAAACCCTGCCTTTTTCTTGAGCTATAGATCAGGGAATTGCTTCGATCAAAGAACTGGTATTAATAAATTTGGTGCTCTGGGAAAAACTATCGCAAGTTTTTTGAATCTGCCTAACCCAGCGTTGTACACGGGGCATTGCTTCCGGCGCACCTCGGCGACCCTTCTCATAGATAGCGGTGATGATTTGACCGCACTGAAACGACACGGGGGGTGGAAGTCTTCTACTGTGGCTGAAAGCTACATTGATGAGTCTTTAATGAATAAAATTCAAGTCTCAAATACGATCTTGAACAGTATAGAAAACAAGAATAATGAAGTAAATATAAATATTCCGACTCCGTCTACGAGCTTTACTGCTTGCCCCGCGACCGCTACAGCTGCTGGATCAATAATTAACATTAACTTTCAAAATTGTACCATACAAAATTTGAACAATTATTATAAATAAACTATTTTCAGCTTTTACTCTTGTTGTTTGATTAATTGTATTAGTGAAGATAAAGTAGTGTATGCAACTGCATATAACACGGGTATTAAAACACTCGTTACTATTATGAAACTCGCTGCGCTCGTTTCATAAACTCACACTCGTGTTTTAATACCCTTCATTATATGACAGTTACATAAACTACTATTATGAATATCAAAACACCCAGTGTCTCATTTTTTACGATAAATTTCATTGACCTATTATATAATGACTTATTTTAGAAGTTAAACTATGAGTAAAAGAAATACTTTTCATGTTGAAATCCTTAAAGGAATTTAAGCAATTAGCTCACAGTTCCGTCCGTGCAAAACAGAAGTTTTAAGCAGAAAAATACATTAAGGGAAGGCGACTTGATTAAAAATAATTTTGTATAGCACTTTGAATGGAGAGGAGCGGAAGCGGTGAGTGTGACTTAATTTTATTTTAAAAGACATTAAAATTTGCTGTCAAGAATGAAAAATAATCTCTGTAGTAGAATTATAGCTTACAAGATGAACTGAGGCAGATAGGAGCGGCCGCGGATTACAGCGTGGGGTGCGCCGCTTAGCTGCAGATTTACTATCACGTTTTATTTATTTGAGCCATCATCCCTTGTGAGCGGCCGCGGCAACTATGATATGTGGACCATACGTCTTTGGAATTCATTCATACGAATCTGAACTTCGAGTGTGTCGTAGTGTTTTAACTGTTCAACTACTGCACAGAGACGTCCATTACATCGACATTAGTTTCGACATCATTTTTCAATATAACACGCAAAAAAGGAAGCATTTGACGTTTCCAAGTACGGGCGTGGCCTCCTATGATATGAATGAAAGAACAACACTAGTTCCACGGAACTTAACTTAACTGTACACTCCTGTATTTCATGCCTAATACAAAGAAACTTTAATTCATTTCATAATTATTTTAATATATAATGCATAATCAACTAAAATACTCGTAAAATAAGGGCCGAATCCTTTGGTTGCTACGCCGTAGGTCGCATAACACGCTGACTAATGCAAATTTTCGTAGCGCAATACTACCCGCCACCTCTCTCAGTATCAGCGAATTACTTAATACATATATAGTAGTAAAGTAATCAGGACATTACTAGTAACATACATGCTTCACTTGACGAGAAATGAATAGCAGACACCAGTCTTGACAAGCGATTGCAGATACCGCTAAACCACCGAGGCGTTGCTTTGTAATACGCAACGTTATTCATACAATACCAAATAGGTTAAGCTTAACTTATAACTTATTTAGGTTATCGCATTAAAAAGTAAACACTAAATTAGACCAACAAATTCATTGGAATGCCATTAATTATTATTTTTTGCTTGATACCAGCTCCAAGTAGAAAGTAGATAGTTCATTTATCTTCCCAAATTAGTGTTATTTTGATATGCCTATTCGAAACTTGCCCGATGCTCCTCCTACTCTTTAGCTTAACCGCATTAACCTAATTAGTTATTTTCAACTAGCTTCAAGCTTGCTTCGGAAAGCGCGTAGTTCGGAGTACTAACTTTGAAACGAAAATTCTTATTTATATGACAGAGATACCACTGGGTCCGTAAATTATGATAATTAATATTTATAAATGTGTATTTTTATAAAGTAAACTAGCTATTCCCCGCAGTTTATCTGTACCTGCTCCTAAAGTAATTTGAAGAATAAATGTAGTTTAGGTCTTGTCCTGAGGTACAGAATATATCATTGGTAAACATTAAAATCCGTTCAGTGGTTAAGGCGTATTACTTTCGATGAATATTTATAATATTAAAAAAGCACTACATATTTGTATAGGTATTGAAGATTTCCAAGTTTTTATAATGTTGCATTTATCTAACTTCACATTTTTCTTGAATCTATCCAATCAACCTTTATGTTCCTTTTTAATACAAAGCAAGTCAATTTGGGTTTACAATGTCAAGCTCGTGTATTATCCTGCACTTTAAATTCTGCATTATTTTGTAAGCAATAAGCGCATGATACATCGTTTGTGGGTGCTGTAAATTAAGGCCAGGTTACACCGTAAAGTTTAAGTACCGCTGTACACAACGATTATAAAACAGAATTTAACGTTCATTTGCGCAATGAAAAGAAAGTGTAAAGAAAACCTCTGTTTTGTATGTGATGAAAGTTTTCAGCGTTTTACCGGGATCAACTGAGCATGGCCTTAATTTCAGGCTTTTTAACCTACTTCCGAAAGATTGGAGATCTCAATTTTACTTACTCGTATCGTTAAAACCGCAGTTCACTGTATGTGTGTAGGCTTCGTATGTTTTGCTGTGGGAGTCAAAACAAATCAAAATACTGCGGACTCGAATGTTTACACTCGTCCTTGAGGAATAGAAAATGGTTACCTAAGAGTCGGAGTCATATAAGTATGACTGGAAACCCCCGTAGCCACAAAACGCACAAACAGCAATCGCTTAATTAGAAATGTAGTTGGACCTACGCAAACCGGCGCGCTTGTTCACGTTACCTCTGGAAACTTATCGCTGAAGCGTGCCCTTTATCCTTTCCATTTAGAAAATATTTATTTAGCATCCTTTCCTTGAGCTTCGAGCTCAGGTGCGAGGTAGCCCTAACTCAAATAAGGGGCAGCCATTTAAATAAGGCACTTGCTTTCATTACGGCCTTATTCTTACAAACATTTCCTTGTGTTTACCAAAACATTTTATCGTTTATAGTTGAACATGACTTTTATGATCGTATTGGACTGCTAATTCTATGAAACTTTTTAGTGTAAATTAAGAAAAGTTCATATATTTTTTATTTTAAGATAAAACAATCTAACAGAGAATATATAGAAAAATATAGGGAACGTAATACAAAGAGTTGATACTAACCTTACATAAGATCAGCACTAGACTTGGAGTCAAACTGATAAAGATGCGAGTTTAAATAAAAGATCACACATAGTGAGCGCCGGGTGTATCGGCGCGCTACGTCCTCGCACTAGAAAGGAGGACACGTATAAACTCCGCTCCCTAGTTTTGTTTGCATAATTTACCAACACACCAGGTCTGTTAATAAACATGAAGGTACAACTTTGATTGGATAGATGATGATAAAAGTATTGGAACATTGATCTGATCCGCCCGTGGGGCTTGATAATATTTCAAAATACACGAAGTTATATTATAACTCACAGTAGTCACAGTTTGTTTTTTATATAGTGGTAACAGAATATCAACTATTTTTAAGGACCCACAGGCAGTAAACACGCTTTATGTCTTCAAAGTGGGTCTCCATCTAAGTGAACACAATATATCCACTTCTTAATTATATTTTAGAGAGTTTGTTAAGGCATTCATTAAATAATGTAACAAAACATGGCGAGGGTCGTCTCAGTTTAACAAGTGTCTAAAATAACAAAAGTCAAGAGGTTTAGTTAACCCACCGATACACGATTGTACTCGTAATTACCGTCTACTGGTTTGTTCTTATTAATTATAAAAAGAGACAGTTTTCCCTAACACCAACTCCCTACTTAATACCAAGGGAGTAAGAACTAATTTCAACTTCATTCCTTTGACGTGCCGAAGTTGTATTCAAAAAGAAAATTAATAATGTCTGTGATGTCCTAATTAAATATTTATATTTAATGACTACTTTTACAAAGACGAAAGTAAAATGAAGCTTTACATATAAACCTATATGTGATTCTGATATCTGTTGAGTATAATTCAACTTTGGAATAGATCATTAGTTTTCAATTGGAGTTGGGCTTATAGGATTTAATAAAAAAACAACTGGACAATTCGTCTGTTTTTTTTTACATATTATTTTAGATATCACTACCAAATATCAAATCTTACATTTGGTAATATTGTAATATCACCCAAATTGGACAAAGAAAGGTTCTTGCAACGTTATCTCCATTCCAATAAGTCGGTAACAAAGAAGGTAAGTGAAGAGCCGAAATGGCGGTGATTTTTGTCCGTTTTTAATTAAGTCACGAACGTAACATAGTGGCTGTTGGCCCGTTTACTCTGCACAGGTAATCGCGATCGGGAAGGCATTAATTCAAAACTCCAGTAAGACTCTTGAGTCGGATTGCTAACGACCACACTTGAGCACGTCCCAAACGGAGGCTCGGAGTGAGGCACCCGACACCGACGATCACTCAAAACATTCATTTCGTAATTTTTACAATCATTATTATACTACTTCATGATGTCTTTATTCAATAACTAAGGCTCAGATACCTAAGGCGTATTTAAATATCAATATCTACAATATTATATGAATTTGTCAAGATTTTCCTTCAAAATGTGAACTTAGATAGGTAGAGATATTATCTGTATCATTGAATCCATTAAAAGGTACACATTTATAGCATAGGTATTGATTAAGTTCCTTAAAATACAATCAATATGAAATGTTTTAAGTTACATTTTAATGCAGATATATACCCATACTAGATATCTAGAATTAGTACTTTATGTTTGTAGATCTATCTACATTAAAGTCCTAGTCAAGTGCACCTAGTGAAGTGCAGTTTTCGATATAGTACTTAATAGCCGTAGGGCTTTTTCAGTTCACATTTTTCTTTTGAATGCAACGTCCGGCGTTTCTCACAATTTATCTCGCTTCAGACGTTATTCAATCGTACAATATGATTTTACTTAATTTTTATGGTTTTACAGTAAGTATCAGTTAGGTACGGTGCCACCTTACTTAAAGGAATATAAAACATTAATTATAAATTAAGGATACATATAAAGAGCAGAAAAAAGGTTGTATACAACATAAGGCCAACCTATCAGAGCTTATAGACCACATAAAAAAAACGGAGATCGGAGCTAAAATAGAAAAAAACAAAGTCTAGCTCGATATCACCCTACTTATCAAAATATCACCTTTATAATCCTAGAGCAGGATGCGAAATTCGCATTTCTTTTTTTATGCAAATAAAAGCTATATCTTAAGCTGTCTTAAGCACGCTAAGTTCTACCTACAGTCTTCTCACAAACATTAATAAACAGAATACCTGACAGACTGACAAACTGTCATTGTTATATTAATTATTGGTACTCAGATACACGGTCCATATGCGTACGTTCGGCGAAGTACCAAAATTTGATACTTCTTTATATAGGAAACAATAGAATGCCAACCTGTCTATCATATAGGCAGAGAAAGGGTTTCGGTTTTTGATAGAAATGTGACCGGGTATTGTTCGTACAGTTCGACTCAGATATCTACAGATATCTGCTCGGTTGCCAGATGAGAAATCTGTTAATTTATAGTTTTATCATAATGTCAGAGTTTTAGACCGCCTACTAATGATAGAAACAATGATAAATATCAGAAATAATTATATGATTAAATCTAGTTGTGTTTCTACTCAAATTCTTAGGTGATTTCTTAAATAAATGAAACAGGTATAACTGAATTATACATACAATACAAAGGCTAGTAAAATTATACATTTATGATACATCTGGCCAGATAGAACATCTTATAAAAGCTTTGCTATAAATCTCAGTATGCGCCATGGAAATGCATAGATCCCGCAATCTGAGGTATCTACGGCCAACAGTGCGGAAAATTGCAGAAAATCTACCTTTACAGTTTCAAAAAGACTACTACCGACCGTGTCCTACCGTAAGAAGTACCTATGTATATATATATATGTGCGTATGAATGTATAGTCAGTCCATGAAAATAGTGATTAAGATCAAAGTAAAGTAAAGTATTATCTTGTAATGTCCCACTGCTGGACAAAGGCTCATCTCACTGAATATATCAGTACAGTGAAATCGAAGTACGTCATCAAACTCTTATTAACATGAAATTAGATAATTAGGTAATGGAAGTATTCTAGTAGGTATGCTCGGTGTCACTCATGGAGTGACTGTACCTTACTAAAAACTGCAAACTAAGAATAATTTAATAAACCTTGAAGGCGTCAGTTGAAAAGCTTTTTTCCAAGTAACAAAAGATGAATGAAATTATTCCATTTCCCTTCTCAGAAGCAAAAACATATTTTTGAGGTCATCTAAAATAGGAAGGGCCCGACATTAAAGAAATATCCTTCGATAGAGGTACATATAAGTACATTGATACCTAGTGTAAAATAGTTAAAATTCAGGTAATGAGAGAATATTACAATTAAAGTGAGTAAGAGATTAATATTATGAAACTTGATAATGATAATAAACGAATTGACAATTAAGCAGCCTAATTTTTTTAATAAAAATATGAAAAGTATGTACCTCATTGTTAATCTAAAACGAAAACCAAAACATTGCAACAGAACTCAGTCGCAAAGTGAGTTGAAATATGTAAAAGTGTCGTACAAAAGGCAAATGGTACGCGTGCGTTGGTCGCCTTGGGCGGGCGGCGTTTGGGCGGCGGCTCTTGGCGGCAAACGACACGTACACTCGTAGACAGCTGGCGTCGGACAACGCCACGAGAAACATTATGCAACTACATACGGGATTTACTCCATCTGGCTTCACTGGTTGAAAAATTTAAAATAAGATTTACTCTCTTGAAAATATGATGGATTAACTTTTTAAAGTTATTTTAGAAGATACCCAGATAACACTTCAGCATATGCACCTGACTTTTCGCAACTACTTAAGTACTGATAAGCGTAACTGATTCTTATTATAGTTGCAATAATTGTCATCAGCAGTCAAATAATAAGTAAGTTCGAGTGAGTTACTGGCCAACCCTGGTGTCTAAGTATTTAGATCGCCTAAACGCCTCCGATGGTCTGACGATAGCAACAACTAGGAGCGACAATTTTACGTGCCCTTCGAAACACTGCAGTGCTCAGATAGCAATGCTACTGTCACAAAGAGCTAACATTGCAAAAATGTTAAACCAAATAAGTGATTGATTATATACCCATTAAAAGTGGTTTTAAAATCAACCCTTATATATTAAGTATATTAAGGAGCACTAACTCACGCTCTTGTTGAGACGGATAAAACTGCACTACACAAAGAACACTGATTACAAACTGCAGTGCTATTTCAACATTTAAACGAGTCTTGAGCAGACATCCGCTAATCATTTGAAACAGGCAGAAGAGACGACACTTAACTGAATTTATAGCGCTAAATGAATCGACTCGACGAATTAATATTCGGCGAATTTGCGACCTTCTAAAGGTTAAATAGGCCCGCTACATTTAGGACCCGGTTTTACTTAAATATATATACATATCTAGTATCTATGTATAATTTATATTACACATAGTCAAGGCGCGAACAGATAAGTGTGCGTAGGTGAGTAGTATGAACTAACAAACGTGTTTTAGCAAATAAATGTTTCATTAAATATTCTTGTGCGGTTGGCTGGTAAGTAATTCAATTAAGTCCAGTTAGTGGACCGAAATAACAAGCCAATAACGTCTTCCAAACGGCATCTAGATTCCTAATAATACCTAACTTCTAAATCGCATACATAGGTTCTTGGGTAAGTTCTAACATTAGCTAACCTAGGTATAGATAGGGCCTAATTGAAAGCCAAACTACTGATACGATCGACGCCTGTCAGGGCAGCGTGGATTACGTGTGAATTAGCTTAAGCACTTACTTTGTATTAATAATACTCGTACGTTGATCAATTAAGTAATTAATCTGTTAAGGCTCAGAATGGCTTAACTTTAGGCGTGAGTTCGTGTTACATTCTTAGGCATTCGTACATAAGTAAGTAGGTATTTACATTGTAGATTCTTAAACAGTATGTTTCACAGAATTTCGGTCAGTTTTCAGTTTGAGATATGATCGTCAATGAGTATATTTGCATGTAAATATGTATCATAGTTTTCACCTCTTCCGATCTACTGGTTTTAATATACTGTTATCTTGAATTCCGACTCTTCCATGCATTGCGCAACCAGCCCGACCATCCAATAGTTCCTACATAACAGTTACAGGAATCTAGCACATATAATTAATTCCGTTCTGGTCTATGTCAACTTTTCAATAGGAAGGCGAGACAATAGCTCAGACGTGGCCATTGATGCAAACGTGCTCTCTTAACAACGTAAGCTAAACCTTATTCAGTTTGAGTTAGGGTTTAAAGTCGAGGTTAAATGTTGTTATAAAGGTTGATACGCCGATGGAGAGAATGCAAGAGCCCTTGGTCGGTCAGCGCTCCACTCACTCGACCTAATGAAACACAGAATTATTTCAGTTTAGCGCTATTCAAACATGATATACCTACTGGTAATGAAACGAGTGCCACTATGGTGCCACTTTTGTTTGTGTGAGCTGCGAATTGTGGTGCATTCATAATGGATCAAATCGTTAGAGAGGTTTTTAATAATTAATTTATTTATTTTAATTGTTTTTTTGCTTCCTATGTAAAGAAAAGATGTTATATATTTTTTGGGGTATTGTGTATCTGCGAGTATGTCATTATGTATGTATGTACCTACGTCATCATAATTCGTATTTAGCATTGATCGAGTAAGTAAGAGAAAAGGAGATTCAAGAAAAGCTCTAGACAGTATGTAAGGGTGAGATTCGTTTCCAATGAAACGGAACCCCGAGCGGAACTCATTGCAGAGATTTCGAGCATTGCAATGCAAAGCCATTGGTCAATTGAGAGCCGCTCCCGATCATTTCGGCATCAATGAAAACAGTCTTAGGGCTCTTTCAATTTAAGCGTTTTCAGTATTCCTGACGTCCATTTACTAGATTCATTGAAAGGAAAGTTCATTGTGCACGAAGCAGGGCTATAAAATGCATAAATTGATAGTGCATTGTTACCTTTACGGTGCCTGTCCATCAAAGCTTTTCTTCCGTCACAGAAAAGTTTATTGCAGCAGATTATTAATTACTAGCCGCGCCCGCGGTGTTAGCCACGTTGTATCGGTTCCCGCGGGAATTTCGGGATAAAATGTGTTAAATCCCATGTGTTATTCTGATGTATAAGCTATATTACTGTAAAGTTTCATCCAAATCCGTCCAGTGGTTTTTACGTGAAAGAGCAACAAACATACCTATATCCATACATACATCCATCATCACAAACTTTCGCATTTATAATATTAGTAGGATAGGATAGAACATTTCATTCAATTTTTCTTAATTTTAATAAGAAATTTCAAAGTAAAATCGCTATCGCTGGTAGGTTATTATTACCACGAAGTTGTTATTACTGATTTTAAGTTCACTTTCAACTAGTATTTCTCTCTTTTTAAAATTAAGGTTTAAGCTAAAAGTTTTAAAATAAAACCACACATTCCTTGTTCGTTGTTTTAATGCGTTTTATGACAAATTCCAACTACCGATGATAATGACTCTATTCTACTTATGGAACGACTCTGACTCTAGCTTCGTCAAAAACAATATCAAAATATGAGTTACATTCAATGATTCAGGTTAACAGTTAGTGACTTAGATGTTTATAGGGATTTGTTTATATCTGTTAGATTAAATAAATAGTCAATTGTTTGAATAAGTAGTTCTTAAATAAATAAAAAAACATCTGTACAAAATTACAAATATAATAAAGCTGTAGTTTTTTTTTTGAAGGCGCTAATGTCAGTAACTACCTTTTCGATTTGAATAATTCTTTTTGTAATGGATAGCCGCATTCAACGGGAAGGTTATAGGCTATTTGTCAACCCGGCATTCCCACGGGAACTGGCAAAATGTTTTTACCGCGGGCGCTAGTAAAGTAATATATACTGTAATTGGTAGAATATTTGAAATTCTAGTTTTCGCCCAATCGACTTTTCACATTCCTTTTGTAAGGGGACTAAAGTATGAATTCAATAACTTCAAATAAGATTGATTTGCTATTTGTAAGTTTATACTCTGCATTAAAAGTTAAATAACCAACAGATATAAACAAATCCCAAATTGTATACAGGATCAGGATACAATTAATGATCTTAGTAATAAAACTTACCATTATAATAATTGAATATTATCGTATTCATCTAATTTTGAGTATGTAATGTAATTGTAAAGTTTCAGATCAATATATAAAATAACGATCAGTATAAAAGAAGTATAGTCCAATTGTGATAACATTGCGCTTGTGAGTTTTTAAAACACCAGCAATGAACCAATCAGAATGGGTTATTCTCAGATCAAGGTTCCTCATTGGTGTTTCGACATAGACCAATCAAAAAGCGTCCATCTTCGAACGCTGCTTGTGATTGGTTGAATGTTTTACAAACACATAATTATAAGAATTGCACTAACCATTCAGTAAGAAAATTGTAAAAGATTATTGTAATACAGAGTTGCTTAGAGATAGATTTTTAAATAACGTTTTGATATGAAGACTTAGATTAGTCATATTATTCAAAAGTTATGAGTAATACCAAGTTTAAATATAATAAGTTTAAGTATAGAATCAGTATCCGAATTAATAATATAAAAAGTAAAGTATAAATAGTTTAGAAAGCTTCGTGAGGCAACATTAAGATTTTTGGTGTTAATAAGGTTTTATCACAAAGTGATGGTAATTATTAGTAGGTAATGAAGGGCGT
Source organism: Cyclophora albipunctata (assembly GCA_963082685.1). NCBI lineage: Eukaryota > Metazoa > Arthropoda > Insecta > Lepidoptera > Geometridae > Cyclophora > Cyclophora albipunctata. The sequence continues at coordinate 5,947,006 of OY720119.1, read as the reverse complement.
TATTCCACTATTATGCACGTTGCACACTAATTCATTGTAATGCATACCTTGACATGTCATAATCACAAATTACTGCATCGCGTGCACAGTGGACCATCGCCCTATAGGTATATGACGGAAAACAAAACAATAAATACAACTATTACATCTACACCGAACAACTATAAATTGTATGAATATTAAAATAAATATATTAAAAATACTCATTATCACTTCAAATATTGCCTTCCTTTAACAATGCACTATACCTACGTAATATACATAACAATGTTGAAAACTTACACTAGCTTATGTAGTTATATCGCTACCAATTATTAAAGCAAAATACGAATCGTCTACATTCTGGGAATGTTTATAAACAAATTTAAATCTACATACACATTATACAACACAAACTATAAAAATACATGTAATAATTAAAATTAATTATCTATGTAAAGCTACCGTACCTAATATAATATACAATATTATGATGAAAGTAACTGCTCGAGAGATTCTTTGGAAGATCATTGACACGCACAAAAACTTCTACGGAAAGGAAAGCTTATTATTATTTAAATATTTTGATATAGGATTCCTTTGCACACTATAATTAAGAACAATATAACAAAACTGTTATTACTAAACAAATACTAACAGAAAACAATTACGTATAGTAGGATTTCAAATTAATCTCTTTATAATTATTCATTGTCTTCTTCTTAGCGAATCGTTAAAAATGTAAAATTAAATATTCATATAATATTGTAAAAAAGTCTTTCAGTTCAAACGGAATGTAAAAGTTTGAGAGATTCAATTTTCATAGATATGGATTATTTGTTTGATATGTACCAACAAAACAGTCTATGGATTTTATTATTATATATTACAGATCTCGTTATTACGTTTACAGATCTCGTTATTTCATTACATTAGTTTATTAGTTATGTTATTTAGTAAAATATCACCAAAACGGTGAAAACTTTTCAAATAGCCACCTCACACCAATTAATTATAAGGTTACATTAAAAATGTATTGTTCTAGTAAAAAGATTTACTAGAAGTCGTATCAAAACCCTTTACTCAAAATACTTAGTCAATATTTCATCTAGAGAGTTACTTACAATTACTTCGATTATCTCGCATAGTGATCATTATTCTTTACACGACTTAATTAAATGTATAATTATTATGTTCTTTTAATATGTAAGGGCTTCGATCGAGACAGATTAATAAGTAACAAAAACAAAGTGTAACGTAACTCGGTTCAATCAACAAGCACCTTAACAAACTTTCATTATGACGTCACGGCCGCAATAAGCTACAATCACATTTAAAAGCTTCCACAATAATTACACTGTTCAAACGATTAGGCCGTCAAAGCAACATTCGTATATTCGTCATATCGAAACCGGGTAACAGAAAGCTTTACGAATCGAGGAGGGGATCGACTCCCATCACGTAAAATGGTGCGTTTACATTCATTTGCCACTTGCCGCAAATACTTGCCCAAATACTTCTTCGACTGACGCAAGTGACGTGTTCACACGCGCTGCCCACTTCCCTGTCACTTCCACTAGCCAACGGGGCTATACCACTACATTATGAATGGGAGACGCGAGGATTGTGGGCGAATATCACACACTCAAGAGAGAGAGAGGGAGAAAGAGAGGTCGTTAGAGAGGAGTGGGCGTGGCCTCGGGCAGCGAGTGCACGCGCGCCGACAGCAGGTTGTGCAGGATGAACACCGCCGGCTTCGGGCTGCCTTCCATCTCCAGCTCCTGCACACACGGGCACGAGCTTACAATGTAGCTAGAGTCACACAGGCTGGGAATATGCGCCAAAAAGCTACGAAAGCGCGTGAAATTCGCAACATGCGTAACATAAAATGCGTAACATTTAGATTCTTTTCTCGTTACAAACTTTGCGTTTCCTTATGCACGGTCTAGTGTAAAAAAAAAGATATTCAACAGAGAATCATAATATTATGGATAACTCACGATAGTATCATCATCTGCAAAATGCAGCCAAAGCGCGGACTGGTCGTCGTCGGCGGAGGCGCGCAGCGCGTGCAGCGGGCGGCGGTAGAGCGCGCGCGCGCCGCCGCGGCCCAGCGAGCCCGCCGCCTCCCACAGCACCACGCCCGCCGCGCCCAGCGCCAGGCGCGCCGCCGCGCCGCGCCAGCGGCAGCGGAACGAGAACTCGGGCTGCGCGCGCACCGCGCCGTGCGCGCCGTCCACCAGCGCGCCCGCCACGGCGGCCAGGTCGTGCGGCGTGTCGGCGCGCAGCGCGCGCACCGCCAGGCCGCGCGCCGTGCCCGCGCGCACGCCCAGCGCCGCCGCGCGCGCGCCGCGCCGCCACCACGCCAGGCGCGTGGCCGCCAGGCACAGGCACTCCGACGCCGCGCACCACGCCTCGCCCGACCACGGCGCCGCCTCGTACAGCCTGTCGCACACGTGCGCCGATCGAACATCGCTCAATCATTACTTTCGACCGCCGTACCTTATGCGATAACGTAATTATATGATGTCACGAAAACCTTCGAATCCCACTTTTCGAACGTCACATGAAAACATTGGGCTACTCTGAAGATGTAAAACTTTGAATCCCTCACCTGAGCTCCCGATCTGTGATCGCAACGAAGGTCGGCTGCCATCCTTCATTATCGTCCGAGCTATCGGAACCACCCGAGGCGCTCGTCTATGAAATAAGTTACATTATAAGACATACAATTCATATCATATGTTATTCAATTGTTATGACCTAATAATTCGAATCATCAATTAATTAAGACTCACGTGATCTTGCGGCGGGCGACGCGCGAGCCAGCCGGCGAACCGCACATCGCCTACCAGCGGACGCAAGCAAGGCCTTGCGCGAGCGAGCGAGGCGCGCGCGGCGCGGCGCGTGGCGGCGTGCAGCGCGCGGTGCCAGCCCGCCGCCGCGTTGGCCGTGTTAGCGCGCAGCGCGAGCGCGTGCATCCCGTCAGGGGAATAGATCTCGATAGTACGCTCCTCTGGAATCATAAGTATGTCAATTACAACCCTTATAATAGACAACAAGCAGGTTTTAAACTTGGCTGTTCCCGTAATAATTCCGGAAAAAAATGTAGCCTAGCCTATAAACTTAGCCTTCAATTTGGCTATCTAATTCAGAGAGAATTATTCGAATCTGACTGGTAGTTCCAGAGATGAATGTTCAAACCAAAAAAAAAACAAACTATTCAACTTTATCATATTATATTATATCAGCTTTATCATTTTACTCTTGAGCTGTTGAGCTCTTTCATTTATATATGTTAAGATTGTGAGAGTAGCAGACATGACACAAAGCTTGCATTAATCATAATCATTTAACTATTGTGTTGACAAACAATACTAAAGGAAATTAATAACACACAACTAAGAGCTATATTTGTAAAAATAAAAAATACTTTGTATGAATAATGCATACAGTGATGATTGTTTAAGGTAGTCAGTCTCACAATGATTAATCAACAGTAAATACAGCTAGGAGAAACACTAAACAATTCTTGAGAACTTCTAATATGTACCTACAAATAAAAAAATATCATAAATTTACAAGCCTAAGACACTTGCCAAAACATATATGGGACATATTGATCTTTCTATGAATTATCAGATATTTGTTGTTTAGGCAATATATATATACTGATATTTTTACTGATATCTTCAATGAGATGAGAGGCCTTTGCCCAGCAGTGGGACATTACAGGCTCATACTTTACTTTTTTACTTTTGTTGTTTAGGAAAAGAAAAATGAATACAGAACCTTCGTTTTGATAAGTATCTTAGCCTCACTAGGTGCATGGACATGTTCTTACAGTAGTTGGACTCTATAAGAGGCTTTAAGGCAATCTTAAATTCCAAAACTAAGGCATCCACTAGCATACTCAAACTTAACATACCAGGATCGTGATGTCTTAGATTCTTAGCTATGCAAGCCATCAAGAGAGGTACATAGCGGGTATCAGCCCGACGTTTCCGTGGGGAAGGCGGAGACGGAGGTGGGTCATCCATGAAGCCTCTTTGAAGGTCCCATCCCACCTCGCTGATGATTGACGCTTTCCGGAAATATGGTGTTACTTCTCTCAGATATTTTACTGGAAATAAAACAAAAGAATTACAGAGTATAAGTTTAGTTATCCTAATAGCATGTTTAACTTTGCTAGTTATTATTTGACCTCATAGATTATAGAGAGTGCCAGATGTGCAGTTGAATGAACTCACACTTGCACAATTACATCAATTAGGGTCAATTATCAAATCTATTCATGCTTGGTACATAGAACAAAAATAAATGGCCAGGTTCCTTACATTATTATATTATTATGAAAGTGTATAGTTTAATAGTAAATAATGTTTGCATTACTTACCTTCAAGCTGAACCATTTTGCCAGCTCTCTTCAATGCTTTCA